>CM060934.1:557711708-562511708 GCA_030765085.1 Allium cepa | reverse complement strand
GATCAGGAGATATGCAGATATTGGATGGACTACTGGCACTATTACATGTCTGGGGCTACATGGGTAACCCCGTGATGCTATTTCAAAGTAAGTTCATTTTACCGATGCGTTTTGTTACTGTTCACTTGAGTTGATTTAAGTCACTAATGCTTTTTGTTACTGATGCATTTTGTTACTGTTCACTTGAGTTGGTCTACATTTCATAAGTATTTATGTCCTGACTCGAGTGTTTTGTGTTTTGCTTTATGCTTAAGTCAGATTGAGTGATTCAGCATTCAAGACTAACCTTCGGAGTTGGAGCATTTCTTGAAGATCCAGCCATATATTCTTCTTTCAGTATTCAGTGATTTTGGTGATTTATTCTGATTTGTACCCGATGTATCTTGTTACTCTTCTGTTGTATTTTGTTTAAATCTGACGTCTCTTATTTTTATGTAGTAATTTCATGAACTACTATCAGTTTTACTTCTGCTGCATTATTATTTACTCTACGTCTGTGATATGTAACCATTTATTTACTGTATGTTCTGAGATTTGCCAAATTTTATTTACAACGCGGTATTTTGAGCAATTCAAATCCGACATGTGTGGATGCAAATGGTTGAAAATATCGGGCTGTTACATGTGGTATCAGAGCTTTGGTAGCTCTAGCAAAACTTAGCATATCGGGTAAATGTATTTACATAATCACTTACATTCGGGTTTGAATCTCTTCCTTTTTGACTCGATTCCTTTCAATTTTGGAACGTCCCCTATGGTTCCAAAATCCATTCGTGTCCATCACTATTCGGCTTCTTTTGATTCTGGATTACCCCATAACTCCACTTCTAACGATCTTTATAATGAGTCGGCGGTCCCGCCAGTCTCAAATTGATTTGTAAAGGGGTTAAACTCCTTTCTAACAGCATCGATTCACCGAAGATTTTATATCCTTGGTTTAGATATTAGTATCTCTTATTATCCCAAAATTCTATTTCTTGAGATCGGATGTTTATTTACCCCATAAAATCCACATCGATCTTATTATTTAAGTCACGGTTGACCGGTTAGGTTGCCCGCGATTTATTTAAGCTTATCCATCTTCCTATTCTATTATTTAGTTATCTTATCTCTATTTCCAACTTATCTTCAAATCATTCTTGAAGTGTATTTGTAAACTAATATTTAAAAATGTTTTATATATTGTGTTATTTGAGTTATTGATGTTGATTTGGGTTTCTGATCGATTCATCTGATCAACGTTATCGATAAGATTTCCAAAACACTTGAATAGAGCAAACTGACATAATAAGTTTTTTTTTCAAATTTAGTAATGAAATAAATTTTGTAACTATATTATAAATCTTTTTCTTGTTTTTATTAAATTGTTTGTTAAGAAATAATATTTGATTTTATATACCATTATCTCTTATTTTATACATAAATAATTGAACTATAAACATGGTTATAAATTTATTTGGAAATTCAAAATGAATTTAAAACAAGAATTTGAGAATGTAATTTCCAATGGTTCCAAAACTTGTATTTAAAGTTTTAAAAGGATATGCTATTTAAAGTACTTTCGAATAGAAATTTGTTTCCAAAGAATTTTAAATTTAAATTTATTGCTCTTCTCTTTGTCACTGGAAAATAATTTCGGTGATGACTGCAGTATCATCGACATTCATTTTCGAGTTTCGAAGTGAAGAGACCGTTCTGTAGTCTTGCTACGGTTTTGTTTTGGAAAATTTAATTTATTTGAATTTCTAAATAAGACTGATTTATAACATATGCTGATATATGATTTAAAGTTGAATGGATATATATGTGTGTGTGTGTGTGTGTGTGTGCGTGCATTTAATTATCTCTATAGAGTTCGGAATTTATCGAAAATTTAATTCCTAAATTTTTTTTCTTGAAAGATAAATTTTAAGTATAATTTCAAGATTTGGATAGATATTCAAGCCTGAAATGATTGAATTAGAAAGTTTTATTTGTATAATACACAATTTCATTCCAATATAACTTACCTAAATTATATAGAAGTTGAATATGTAATTGGATAATATACAATATAAAAGGATTTTATAAATAAAATTTGAGTGGTTATAATAAATGTTATACATTTTAATTTTAGTTATAAAAAGATTATCAGTGGTAAATAAAGAAAAGGTATTGGAAAAATTTACAATATAAATGATGTTAAAGGAACTAAGAATAAATTTAAGACATTTATAATAAGTGTAAATATATTTAACATAGGTGATAAAATATATTGAGAGAAATAAATTTAAATTTTTAATTAGGAATAAGGAAGATTTAAATTTATTAAGTACATTTTGAGTATAATAAAGGATTTTTTCCAAATCCATGGTTTTTTAAGATTTTTAATTTAAGATAATTTGATGATAAGATAATGAAATTTGAGATAGTTAAGATTCATTTAACTTATGTAAAATTAATTTTCAATTTAAGTTGAAATTTTCATGGTTTCAAATTTGTTATCTTATTTTGTTTTTCTTAAACTATCTTTGGTTGTCCTTATTTCTCTTATCTTGCTACAGAATGGAGAGGCTATTGCTTATGCCAGTCTGTTTAGAAATCTTTCTATCATCTTGGATAATCTTTGGTACTCATTTTTGAATTTGAGCACTGCTTACGATCCATAGACCGTCGGTCAAGTGGAAAGGGTGAATCAGATTCTAGAGGATTTTTTTTCGTGCTTGTATGCTTTATTCCATCTCCACTTTGTTAAACTTACCTATAACAATAGTTATGAGGTATAATTTCGATCTTCTTGTCATCTTGTCCTAATCCTATTTCATTCTATCTTTTTCCATGCTTTCTCGTACCTCATTCCTTTTCGGGGACGAAAATTTTTGAGTGGGGGAGAGTGTAACAACCCTGTATTTTCTGATTATTTTAATTGTATGTTTTAATTATTTTAAATTGAATTCCTGATTTAAAATTTTTATTTTATTTATTAAAATGGATAACTTTGTTATTTTAAAAATAAATTTTGATTTTGATGTAAATTAGAATTCCAAACCTGAATAAATAGAATAGTTTCCAGAAAATGTGAATTTTTGTCAATATGGTCAAAATTTGATGTTTAAATTTAATTTTTGAATTTTTAAAATTTTGAATTTTATCTTTTATTATGAAAATAAATTAAATTTCAAAAATACTGCTTTTCGTTTCTTTGAAATCCGATTTATATTGTGAAAGTTATGCTTTTTACAATATTGTGTGTAAATTGTTTTATTTAACAAAACTATTTATTTTAAATTATGTAAATAATATTTTTGTTTGTCATAATTTGTGTATATATGTATATATGACATGCAATGTATTTATTTTTATTTTTAAAACATTTTAAAAGTGTAGTCATAATTTTCCAATGTTCATTGTATTTTGTTTACAATTTTTAAATGCTAGTTTCAATATATTACCTATTTTCTTAATTATTTTCTATTTTTTTCCTTAAAATAATTATTTGATTTTATTTTTCACTTTATTTTGTTTTCATTTTTATTTTATTTACTGAATTTTATTTTCTTTATTTTGTTTGAAAGAAAAGGAAATTCCAATAGTCAAAGGCCTTTCATTTTCCATTGACTTTTCATCTACTTGTCTCTTCATTTGCTTGCCCTTTCACTTCCTAGATTTTGGCCGTTCACTCCTTATCTCTTAGCCGTGTATTTCCCACCTCAATTAACATGAGAAACTTTCTCACATCTGAAAAAAAATCAAGGCCAAAAGATGAAAATGAAAAAATAGTTAATGGCTTCATCTCCTTTTTCTTGCATCATTCTTCAATATTTTGCCTAGATCTCTCTTCAACTTTGCTTGGCCTCTACCACCCATCATCACCACCATCCTCTCCACCATCACCAGCAGCAGCAACCTACTCCTCTGACCAAAGTCAAGCCATGACCACTTGATGATGTTAGCACCACAAAAACATTACAAAGCACCACCAAAATTGCATAGCCGACCTTGTTTGCCACCATCACCTTCACAGTTCACCTTGGCTACCTCCTATTGTTCCACCTCCACCATGTTACCACCTTTGACCTTCAACTTCAGATATATCCAGGTCTGCACTAAGTGTGAGCCAAGCCCAATTGACCCATAGGCCGAACCAAAATGTACATCCGAGTTGCCTTTTTGTCTTGTTTCTTTTGTATGCCCCATGTTTCACCCTACCACTTCACATCTCCACTTGTAGCCACACCATTGATGCCATACTAACCTATAGCACCTTCATAACTAAGCATATGAATCCTGTGGCCAAGAATTGGAGTGATTAAAGCAAGGTCAAATCATCTTGTCCATTGTCGCTTTTTATTTCAATCAGTTTCAATGTTGTTTTATATTGAATATTCATGGGTTACATTGTCTTGTTGTTTGTTATATACAAGATTATCATCTTGGCTCTCCATACACTTGAATCCAATGTCGTGCTGTATCGTGCTTGTCATGCCTTTGGAATCTTTTTTGTGTCGTAGTGGTCTTCAGCTTGAAAAGGTGAGTCTTGCTCACTCTGACATATTTACTTATGAAATAGTAAATTGATGGCAAGTGTTTAGTAATATAAAATGTTTATGCAATTTAATGATGATTATATGGTATGCTATGCTATGTTATTACCATGTTAAAATTGTTAATTATCACCTGACATTTGATATATGACATTGATATCGTTTATATTGTTTATACATATATTCATACTGCAAGTTCCCTGTTAAAATAGAATCACTATGGGTTGAAATGATGCATACCCGAACGGACTTTAGAATAGAAAAAAATTATTATGGGCTGAAATGATAGGCCTGAGTGATTTTTATTGTATTTATTTTACTTGGGATAGCGGGTTTGAAATGATATAACCCGTGTTTTCTTTTTAAATTGTGGATTGAAATGATATATATCCTTATCACTTGACCTAGGTTAGAAAATTATATTCTTCATTTTTGGGATCCGGATTTTTGATGCGACGAAGTGCTGCCATTTTGAGAGCTCGACTACAACACTTCTTCACTTCTTCTCTCCACTCTAATCTTGTGCTTCCATCCATCTAGATTGAAGATCAAATCGAAGATCCAAGAGCTTAAGTTGAAGATCTCCATCCATTGAAGAGAGATTTCATCGTTTGAAGGGAAATCTTGTCGGATCAAGCTAGATCCTTTGCTGTCCAGATCTGAAGTTAGTTGCTTTTGAAGTGTTTAGGTGATTCGGTGAGTGGTGGTTATCTCTCACACGGACCCAAAGGAGTATATTGGATCGGTGGCTTGTTTGTGTGTTAAAGATAGTGATTTCATGCATTTTCCTTAAGTCTGCATGTAGATCCATTATTCATAAAGTTTTGATATCCACTTTACTACATGTTAACCTATGCTAGTTCATTCATCAAGATATTACTTAGAATTCATGCTTGTTAGATTTGAACTCTTTATTTACGAAATTTCCATTTATTGTTATAACTGTTTATTTAGATCTTGTTTGAATGATTGATTACTTGGATTAATGTTTGATTTGATTGATTGTTAGAAGTTAGTTGATTGATGATTTGGTTTGGACAAGTTGGTCGAAGATGATTCAAAAGCTAAGTGGAAAGGCTCTTGGATAAGGAAAGCTGCTTGTGGCATATGAAGCGGATGATAAAGCTCATATGGATAGATTTGATGATGATGTTGAGATGGGACTTTGCTATGATGTGATGAGGCAAAGCATGGTGTTGAGATGGGACTTTGCTATGATGTGATGAGGCAAAGCATGGTGTTGAGGTGGGACTTTTCTATGATGCGATAAAGCAAAGCATGATATGAGATAGCCTTGGTTTAATCCAGACGGGATCATCCCAAGCATGTTGATAACTCGGTGATATGGTTCGAGTTCGTTGATAATGGATGGCTCGAGAGGCGCTTGAGCTAGTATGAGAATAGTCGTCAAGGAGGATGACTAGAAGGCTGAGATCTCATCGTTATTGAAGGTTCTAGCAGGCTCAAAGCAAGAGTACGCTGGGCAGATTCGATAATCCCAGGCACGGGCTGCGACGACGTGCTATGTACTTTGGGCAGATTCGATAGTCCTAGGCACGGGCTGCGACGACGTGCGGAGTTCTGTCTAGAACCGGGGTTACCATTAGCCCTTGACGGACGGATGAAATAATGAGTCGGTCGTTCAATTAAAGGTGATATCGAAGCAATGATAACAGTGATAGCCAGAGTCATGGATGCTTGGATGCTTTGGTTGTATCGTCACTCGGTCTCAAGAGCGATGTTTTGTGGGTGCTTATCTGATCTTGGTTTAGGCCTTGGGGGTTTGTGCTTGGAAAACATCGACCTTGACTCGAGTGATAATCGTTTTACTTTAATTGTCTGCTTTGCTGTGTTTGTCTCTGCTTAGTGTGTCTGGGGGCTATCACTGTAGAAAGAGGTGGAGAGGATGGTTAGGTTCCTATTCCTTTTTACCCTTTACGCTCTTTTGGTATGTTTGATAGTTGATTTACCGCTCACTAGGACTTTTGTCTGACTCAAGATTTTATGTTCAACTCTTATTACCTTGGGTTGTTCATCTGTTTTGGGATGGGCAGACTAGGTAGCAGGTGACAGGTGATGTTCTTAGTTTCTAACGATGTTGATGACGAAGACGAGCTGGAGGCTTTTGCATATTGTTTTCTTACTATATGTACTGGGTGTTCCGCTGTTTGTATGATTCTCTAAGTGTTATGTAGTGAGGCTTGATGTATTGACTATTTAGATTTTTGTACCAAACTATTATGAGATTCTGTTTTATGGAGCTTCACTATGTATACTTTTCTATTGTATTTTATCAATGCGCTGTGAGTAATACGATAGAGTTTACTGTTTTACATTAGCCCTGATGATCGTCTATGGCGGCCTGGCACACCTTTCAGCGCACTACTTCCTTTTTAGTACGGGAGTCATGGGGGGTCGTCACATTACATTTCAACTAACATTAGAAAACAAATATAAACTTTATACTTTATATATGTTTTATGGAAAAAGAGAAAAAAAAAGAACGCAAAGTGGTCCAACGTTTGGAACTCAAGGATTAGTCCTGAAGGCTAATACACCATCGGATCATTTTTATTAAATTTTTGGATAAATTGCAGTAGAAGAGTAGCAATTTATTTAAAATAACGTGGTGTGAAATGAATTGATGGAATGAATAAAGTAACGTATTATTAGTACCCAAATAATCAAATGACACAATACGTTGGTTTCTTAATAACGACAGTAATGTTCAATTTGCTAAAAGTTAATTTAGGACGTTATCTTTGTCTTATTTGTAAGTGATTGATATATCATACCTCTTTTAAATTTAAGATCAGCACATGGCATGACGTATGAAAACTCAAATTCCATCGCATCATATATTTATTATTTTCAGAAATATATGAACTTATCAAAAAAAATTGCTATAAATGACGTAAAACACCGCTGCTTATTAAATTTGTCGTGTATTGCGTTTAAATACTTCCAAAGCGTTTGTCAATTTATTTAAAAGCTATAAAATGAAAGGAGTGAAAAGAAAGAAAAAAGAAAAGAATATATATATATATATATATATGTAATAAAAAAACATGGGGAGAGAGACGAAGATACAGATGGTGGTATGTATCTTGTTCTATTCATAAGTACATATCACCACGTTAAATTCCTTTGCATATTTTTAATTGCCATAACCAATGCTTTCATATATAACAGGCCCAATCTTATATACATAGCTACATATTATAAAAGGCTATGAAAACTTATATATATACACCTTATAGTATAATATATATATAACTAGATAAAATGTATATATTAGATAATAGAATACAATAATATAGATGAAAAGAGAATTGCAACAAGCTAAAATTTATAATAATAAAAAAAGTGTTGCAGGAAGTTGAAAACAACAACTAATGCAATAATATTTATTATAAGTTTCGAAATCCATTAGACAAAAGAAAACACAGCTTGTATAACATATCCATTAAAGGTAGAAGGGCCCTCCCCAGAAGAGAATCAGGGAGAGATAAGGAGCCGAACAGCCGCTCCTTTTAGTCGCACCTCCCCTAGAGAAAGAAGAGAGGATTAGGCTCTTACCTACTCATGGGAGTATGCTAGTCAAGGCTGGTCCACTAATGGATCTGAGAGAAAAATAGACTATATATAGTACTAGTACATATTCATGCTATATGTAAACATTTAAAAATGAAACATATATTTCAATATGATACGCATACCGTTCATAAAAATATGGATGACGAGGGGAGGAGGCATGGAGTGGGTTGTGGCTCTTGACAGGTGGTTCGAGCTGTGGTGGCGGAGTCTTGACAAAGCTATAGGAAGGAGAACTAGTCCTTTTTCAATTTTCCATCATATGTGTTTTAGCACTGTAATGGGAAAAATCACTTTTTTTTCTCAAGAAGCAACAGAGAGGAAGAAAAAATGAAGCTAAATAGGCTCAAAGACTACACGTTATAAATATTTAATATAGTTGAACGGTAAGAATGAGTAATCCAGCAACTAAAATTGGAAACATGGAAATAGAGGGGTCAATCGCTAGAATTTAGGAGGTATGAATGGTAATGGTTGTTTGAATTGTATACCAAATATATAACTTTATATTCCATTATTAATTAAATAGGAGAAATGAATGGGTGGAGAATGAGCTGTCCATTTATGATATACTGTTACATATAATTTATTAAAGAAGAAACGGTAGAATAATGATAGATTTGTATTATATATTGGTGTGATGCAATAACAACGGTCAAGTTGATAAGGTGGATATTTAACCAATTTGTTGCTTGATTGGAAAGCACGCGAGTATGGAAAGGCAAGGATATTAAAATGGAAAAAGGAATGGACAGAGAAATTTAAGCGAAGATAATACGTACAGGAATAAATATAGAGTAGTGGGATGGTCACGATAATTCAATGGATAATTAAAGCAACTTTTTAATGCCACCAGCTGCACGTTCAAATTTGAAAAGGCAGAGTAACGGACCATAAAATAAATTGAAACGATGGACTTACAAAAGGAACCATGATGTGTACAATAATTGAAACGAAAACATACATAAATAAATGAATATGAGACAAATGAAGATGAAGGGGGAAAGAAATAAACTATTTATAGGCGATGAATTTATAAAAGGAACCATGATGTGTACAATAATTAAAACGAAAACGTACACAAATAAATGAAAATGAGACAAATGAAGATGAAGGACCTTATATATAATATAAAAAAAATCAATATTCATTTAATATTATGTACATTCTTTCAAAATGTAAAGGCTACGTATGAATGAATTCATATATGCTTATCTTTGTACACAACAAACACGCAGACTACCAATTTTAATGCAGACCTTAAATCAACCCTTAAAACATATACTTCATATATGTAGTTAAATATAGTATATACTTCTCTTCTTCTTCGGTTCATATGATATGTGAAACCCTTAACTATCGTATTTATAGCTGACGACATATGTATAGATATACTAAATATGCACTAAAATAAACTGGAAATGGTGACACAAAAACCCAAAATCAAATATATATATATATATATATATATATATATATATATATATATATATTTAACATGACTAGAAATCAAACTTCAGTAAAACTATATACTAGTATCAAGACTAACATATATATATATATATAGCTATTATAACACATATAAATAAAATAAAACTCGGTATAAATATGCTTTACTATATATATACACTTCAAATAGACCGTCATACATATATAGTGGTTTTCCAAAATAAATATATATGGAACGTACTCAATATACTTAAAATTTACACACCTTGCTGAAAAGCAAAAGGAGACCGTAAATTTATTACCCACACTATTGATATTTATACCCAACAGAAATGAACTATGCTATCCAATTACATCAAACTTAACTTATATTATAGTATAAATAATAGTTCATAAAGTTTTTGTACTAGATCTTATAGGTATAACCACAACCAAACTTTAAAATATATGTACACAGCTCGCACTACAAATCATTAATATACATAACATATTTTCTTTTTTTTCAAAATTTTATTATTAATAATTTCTCAAAATCCAATTCAATACATTAAATACCAATTAAAAATTGCTAAAATTTTATAGGTCGTTACAGGATGTGTCCGATCAAAGGTGCTACCTCAATTAACCCGTCAATCGCTCATGTTTTAGCCACCTTATGCCAACTCACGGGAGTTGGATCCACGTATTTACCTCAAAGGAAACGCCGCCGCCATCCTACTTCATTCTGGTATCTCCACCGTGTACACTGTTGTTAAAGTGGTTTTCGGAGTTGGTAGGGAGTATGACAACTTCTGATCCCGGTCTCTTTAACAACCAAACGTTATTATAACACTGCGATCTTTTAAAATAGTTTATACTTTAAACCCAGAAAAAAATTATCCATTTCCAAACCATATAAATACGATATCATTTCCATTTTAAACACCCAATTCAATATGATATTATTTTAATATATCCTTTTTTAAAACTCATTTCAAAGTTATAATATTTTGAAACCAAATACTTGAAATATAGCTTTTCAAAACATAAAACTTTGAATTTCATAACTTTGAAATATAACTACACCACTGAAATGGTTTAAATATTAAATTACTTAACAAAATAAATTAGCTTCTTTAATTTCACAATCAATTCTAACACAGATTTAAATCCTAAAATAAACCGTTCAAATTTCATATATTTCAAAGCTTTAATATTCAATGTTTCAAAACTAAATTTTATAATTCATATATATACACACCAAATTTACTTTACTATCATTTAGTTTTGAAATATTTAATTTAATAAATCCAGTATCCTTCAAACAAACTTCAAATTTCAACAATTAATATTCCTCAATTTATTTAGACTTGGTATATTCACTTAAATCACCTTAACCCCGAATTTTGTTATAAAACAATATTCTTTTAAAATCTAAATTTCAATAAGCTCCAAATGGACCCTTATTACATATAATTCTTAATTAAATAAAATCTCAATCAATTTTAACTATCTTCTCAACCTTGGTTTATAAAATCAAAATAAACTCTATATTAAATATAATTTAAGTAAATACTTATCCATATTATATTCAATAAAATCAAACTTTATTTTATACTTTAAAACCAATTTTTTCATAGCTTAAAACCAAAAATTTAACTATATATAAAATAACCTTTATAAAATATCCAAATCAATATATCAAAAATCATATATATTCTTTACAAACCATATATATCATTTCAAAATATTATTATATATATGTGTGTGTGTGTGTGTGTGTGTGTGTGTATACCGTGGTGTCTGTATATAATTTTCTATCATATGGTTAAGTGATACGGATATTTATCATTTCAATCCGTAATTTAAAAATAAAAATGTGGTTGTATATCATTTCAAATCGCAATCCCGAATGAAATGAAAATGCATAATAACTTACAGTTTATAACAATATGAAATACAACATCCATTCATCCAATATCAACCATCAACTATTTATCACAATCATCATCCAAATTCAAACAATACATCAATATATAACAGGTGATAATAACAGGTATCAACTATCAGTTTATATTCAAAAATAAATTATAACTGTTTAACTGGCAGTTTATATGCAATAAAATAAATAACATGTAACGACCCGGAATTTTGGGCAATATAAATTTAATAATCTGTGTAAATAATTGAATTTATTTGATAATTTTTTCTTTATAATTTTAATTTAAACTGATAAATTCAATCTTTTAAAGTTTATATATGTGTGTGTATATATATATAATCTAATAATTGCGATTAATATCTTTTTAACAATTTAAAATATGATAAGAATTATTTGTCAAACCTAATGCAATTTTATTCTATTTATAATATATACATTTGATATATATTATGAAGAGAAGATCTTTTGTTTTAAATTAAAGATGAATTTTCAAATTGTAATATATATGTTTGTATATGTTATAATTTGAGTCATTTTAAAATTTATTTAATCAATTGATAATTTATAATTGAAGCTCTGTTTTAAAATCAATGTTTTCAAAAGTTAATTTAAAGATTAATTCATTTGTTTTAAAATATAAGATACTTTTAAATAAGATAGTTTAAAAAGGTTTTAAACAAAGTTTTGTTTTGTCTTCCTTTTTAAAGTAATTAGAATATGAGATTGTTATTTATTTTAAATATGATAGTTTAAATAAGTTTTAAAGCCTTGTTTTGTTTTAAAATGCTTAATTTAAAATGTTATAAGTTTATAAAAGTTCTAGGTTTTTAAATAACATGTATAAGGTGTATAATTATATTTTTTATTTATTAATTTTAGAATAATTTCTTTTAAAAGTAAATTTGTAAATACTTATGTAAACATTTATTCATTTAGTAACTTAAGAAAATAATTTATATTCACATTTAAAACTAAACGGAATTTTATTAAAATACAAATAAACATATGTAAACATGTTAACACCCTTTTAGTAACACTTGTAAGTAAAATAAGATTTATAGTGACAAGTGTCTTCCTTTAAAAATTATTTTTTTCTTTAAAGTTTTTATTATCATAACATAATTCATAAGGGAATTTGTTTCTCTTCTAATTTCCAATTTTTCATTTTCTTGTCAAATTATTTTTCTTTCTTCATGAATTAAAAATTAAAACAGAAATCTTTTTCAAAATCTGACATTGAAACCAAAAACAAAAATAAATCTGGAATTAAAAGACTGCAATTCAACAAACCTGCAACTTCAAGAAGTTTCAACCTTTAAACAACTGAAGTTCCAACCTTTAGAACACCAATGTGAAGCATGCAAGGATCCAAACTTCATCAGCATGCAAAATCAGAAACATTTTGCAAATTTATATTCAAGCCTGGAAAATTCAAAACCTGCTCCCTGCCTTGTTCTCTGGAAAATATAAGGTGAGTAAATTGGTTTTAAAAGCAGTCAAGTTGAATACTGATCTTGTTGCATGTGAATTGATTTAGTTTTTATAATTAATTTTATAGTTATATCTATATACAACTTGGACTGTATATGTGAGGTTATGCTCTGTTTGATTTAGAAGAAAACTGTGTCTTTTGTTTCAAAAAATCCAAATTTTTCCCAATTTGATCCACATTAGTTTTGAATGAATGAACAAAATCTGTTTGTAAATGAAAAATGAAGATTTAAAGATAGTTCCATAAGTTTTAGAACAACAAATAAGTATAAACAAAAGTTTTACAGTAAAACTAAGTTTTTGTAGAAAAAATTTACTGTCTTAAATTCGAAAATGAGTTTCATGTATGTAATCTTGATGGTAAATCACGAATTTAGGTATATAAATTGTAAATTTTAATTGGGTATTTATCATGAATTTTGGGTTTGTACTTTTCTGAGTTTTTCGGTGATTGCCGATGAACTACTCGATGATTCAAGTGGAAATTTGGACTGAAGGTAGCATTTGAAGTGTAGAGTTAGGGGAAAATGTTGAATAATTTTTCTTATGTATTATTTGTTCGAATTTGAGTGAATTAGGGTTTATGTTTGTTTGAGGTTAGGTTTGCTGTCGAGTTGAACTGCGACATGGGAAATGGTTCGAAGGCTATCGCGATGGTGTAGTTTTGTGCTGGAGGTCATGACGCATCGATGTGGGTGTCGGCGAGGTTTAACGGCGACGTGGTGATGAGCGTGGTGGGTTTTTGGATGACGGCAGCAGATGTTGTTTGAAATTTTTGGGTTCGAAAGTTCAAATTTCGATTCGCGCTCATATTTTTGGATCTGGCTGTGGTGTCGAGCTCGTATGGGTTAGAGGGATGGTCGGCGATAGGCGCGATGATCGTGGGTGGCCGGAAGAGGTTGGACATGTGCACCGTGCAAGTGCGTGTGCGCTGGGAAGTTACGTTGAGGAAGATGAGATGAAGTCTCGGGAGGGTTATCGCGTATTGCTCAGGTTTGACTCGGAGTGGATGTGGGGTGAGTTTGCTTTGGGAGTGACGCGTGAAGTTCCGTGCTCGTCTCGGGTTTTTGGGTGGGTTCTGTAATTTGCAAATGCAGATTTTATTTGTGTGCAAATTTAGGTCGAATTGAATATGAACTTGAGTTTGTACTAATGAAATATAGCATTAAGTAGAAATCAAGTTAAAAATTAAGAACAAGTTTATAAAGAAACTAAAGATAAACTTGTTATTCTAAAGTGAAAGAAAATTAAACATTAAAAAGTGAAATTTGAATTTATTTTTCAAATTTAAAAATATTCTAAGTTATTTGTTTTAAAAATAATTATGTTAATTAATTTTTAAAAATTCAAATTTAGAAGTGTAATTTGAATTTAATTATTAAACCTAAGTTTTAAGTTAAATTTTGAAGTAATATTTTAATAACAAAGTTTCAAATTTATTTTAAATAGATATGTTAAAATTGGATAATTAAAGTATTTTAATTTGATTTCTAAATTCCTTATTTTCAAATAAGGTTGTTATTAAGATTTTGAAAATCTAAATTGAATAATTTGTTCAAGTTGTTAAAATTTGATTTAATTCAGATAATTTATTTATGGAAATAAATAAGGTTAAATTATTGGGATAATTAACTTAAGAATACATATTTAACATGTTTTGTTAATAAGTTAAGTTTGAGTTAAAATTTATGGTTTTCTTAATTTATTAAAGATTTCCTTTAATATTAGAAGTTAATTAATTGTTTAATTAATTTTAAATAATTAATTAATTGATTATTTAATTTTAATTAGTTATGGATTAATTAAGTGTGATTACTTAATAAAGTAAGCAATGGTTAATTTTTGAATGATTAAGAATGGAAGTGATTAATAATGGGAGAAATTAGTAGAGGTTACTCATGGTAGTAATTTAAGTTGAAGTGACTATTGGATAATCACCAAATGATAATAATTAAGAAATTGATTACTATAATTGTTGAAGTTAATTAATTATGGAGTAATTAATTAATTAACTAAGAATTATTAATAATGATCTTAATTAATTGTTAAGTAATCAATTAAGGGAGTAATTAAAATTATTAAGGATGTAATTAGAGATAATTACCTATGAAAAAATTAAGAGTTAATTACTTAATTATTTAGTTAAGTAATTAATGTTATTAATTAATTAATGAATGAATTTAACTTAAGATTAATTACTAACTGTAATTAATTAAAATTGTAATTAATTAATAAAGTAATTAATTAAGGATTGATTTATTAATTAAATTATTTAATAATTAATTAATGAATAAATTAAGGATTAATTAATTGGATTAATTAATCAAGGATTAATATAATTAAATTAGAAATTAATTAATTAAGGAGTTAATTAAATTAAGATAAGTAATTACAAGTTGTTAATTACTGGTTATAAATGAGTTGATTAATTATAAGTTAATTATTTAATTAATTAAAGTAATTATTAATTAATAAGGATCATTTGTTAATTAATCAAGGTTGATTAATATAAGTGATTAATTTAAGTATGATTAATTAATGGTAATTAATTAAAGTGTAATGTAATTAATTATGATTAATTAATAAATGAAGTAAATGGATGATCATTAATTATTGAATTAATGATAGTAATTAAAGGTTAATTACTAAATGTGGTTATGGATGATTACTTGAATGTAATTAAAGTACAATTAATCAGGGAAGATTAATTAAGGAAGATTATTAGAGATGATTAATGTATTTATTTGAAATAAGTAAATGAAGGAGGATTTAAGATTAATCCAATTGATTTAGAGTTCATCAATTTTGTGGATGGATGATTGATTATTATTGATTGGTCGATGTTGAATGATTGATTGATACTGTGTGATTGATATTGGGTGTTTGGTTGATGCTGGATGATTTGGATATCTCTGATATATGTGATATGTTGCTTTGTGAGATGAATATTGATATGAATTATATATTGTGATAATTATGATTCATCTATCTGTTTATATACCCTCCTGAACTTAAGTTTAACTGTTTAAACACTTAAGTACAATTTGGACATTAAAATGGCGTTTGGTTTCGATGAGACCGGGATCGGGTTTCCATATTTGCAATCCAAAAACCTCATCGATTCCAATTAAACGTTAGGTCGTGAATCCAAGTGGAGCAAGTGAATACCGAGGTATAAGGGCTATACGTCAGTATAACTCTGTGGGTGATTCCGTAATGAGTTTGACGGAATAGTACTTATAGGTGCGAGATGGTGTTTTAGAGTGCAATGGCTATGGTCGTTGACTCTGAGGGTGATTCCAAAATGAGTGCAACGAGATAGTGCCTTCGGTTTCGTTTGAACCCGGAATGAACTTGTATGGATTGAATGCTTTCAGAACATCGTCAGGTGGACGATGAGCATTCTAAGGTAGATGTGTTCTATAAAGGTAATCGTAACCTCAAGCCTCATCAACCGAAAATGGCTAAAACAGGGGAGGTGCAGTAGGGCTTCGTGGGTAGCTCCCACTGGAGAGAAAGATTTACTCTTGTCTAGAAGTCCCTTTTTATTCGGCTGTGTGGGGCGGTTGATCCGGACAACTGCCGGGGTTGTCTTGTTCGGGACTGTTCAGTAACGAATGGTCCTGGCCTTGTGTTACAGGGGAGTTAGGGTGGCTCCTCGGTGCGTTGATCTAGGCTACGTACTGTGACGGGCAGTACCCCAGTAGCCCTACCATTGATGGAAACCCATTCTTCCTACGAGACCCTACGGTTTTGATTGTATTACCCACTTTTGTGGCTAGTAGCTGGAATTTAATAGATGTAACGATTTCAGCCATTTCTTATTTACTTAAAAACCCTACACACTATTATAATATCACTGGATTTCCTATCAAATGTTTTGGTTAGCGTAAGGTAAAAACTTTTCCATGTTTATGTGTGGGAAGTCTTACGTGATACCTTTTCTTTTCAAAGGATTTTCTAAAGTTAAGCAACTTTATGCCGTTTACTCACACCAGACCCATGTCTGACCCGAGTGTTTATTTTTTGTTTTATTAAACTCTTGGGTACTCATATTATGTATGAGTAGTCAAGTGATTTAGGTTAGCTTGACGAATTCTAGAGGAGTAATGGAGCAGGAGGCTTCCACGTGTAGATATATTATGGTTCCGCTGTGTTTGTTTGGTATCTGTATCTGTTGTACTTGAGTTGTATGATTAGAATGATGTTTATAACTGTCTAATATGTGTTGAATAAGTTGTGTACTCTGATGTAATAAGATACTATGTAATATTTTATGTGGTATATTATATTTTATTCGTTTCGCTGTAAGTTCTCTAATATTGTTGTCTTTCTTCTTTCTCTTTCTTTCTTCTTCTATCCCTTTCTTTCTTCAAGATGATGCGATTTCCTGGAGTTAGGAAGTCGGGTCGTCTCATAACAATTTAACTGGTAGTTAATATGCAATAATGAATTAAATAACAAGTTAATTAAATAAATGCAAATTAACTGAGATAATGATGAAATATATGCCAAATAGCTATAATAAATTTCAAATCACATCATAAATGAATTTAATAAACATAAGAAATCTTAGAATTTGTGAATGGGTTAAAACACTCACCTTTGATTTTAGCCCATAAAAATCCAAAAAGAAGCGCAAAACTCAAAAATCTCCAAATTTAACTAAATCAATTTCATGTTGTCCGGAATATAAATTTGAATCCAACAGAAGAAATCGCGCGTGAATCAAAGTTTATATGCAAAAGATATTCATGTTACAAGAAATATTATTAAAATAATAATTAGTACGCGTTAAATATATATATATAATAAACAAATTTTAATACTTACGTTTTCTCAAGATGAGGCTTCAGGAAAAGATTGAAGAACAACTAAGATGAGGACAGGAAGTGTACGAAAAATGAAAAAAAAAATCATTTTTATAAAAGAATGCTTTGGGATTTGCAAGAATAAGAGCTTTTGAATATGAGGTGTTAGGAGAAACAAAATGTAAAAGAAGAAATAAGATGTAGGTTATTTATAATTAGAAAATGAATGTGGAGGGAAAAAATATATGTCACGTTTTCTTATTAAAGCTTCAGGCATTAATAATAGATAAGGAAATGTACGTAGGAATGGAAAGGTTTGCAAACGAAAGTAGAATTTTGTACGCATTTAGGTTTTTATCTACGCATAATAAAATATCTATACTTACCTTAAAAATGAAAACGTTCAATTTTGCGTTCTTAAAATGATCTTTTATTTCCATTAAAACACCCTTTTTGTTTAACACAAACGTGAGTTTCTTTTATTAAATCTATTAATTGCAATCAACATTTCCTTTCCTTTTAATTGAAACAATTGAATTACATTAAATGCAGTTACTTACAAAGTTAAATTTTAAAACATACAACTAAAATGGATAAAAAAAATAGAACAATTGTTCATTTAAACACGTTTATAAATTTATTGTTAATACACAAGAGTAATAAATAGATTATTTTCCTATCCTTGTAATCAATCTGTAAGCTAAAACACAGTCCAAATAAACATATATTTCTTTCTTTAAAATCAATCATTCTATTCTTTATTTTAATGAAATTAAACCTACATTCACAGGTGAAACATTCATTTTATTTGATGTAAATGTTTTTTTTTCATTGAATCAAAACTTTCCTTATATTTTCACAAAACATAAGCTGCTTTTAATTGCACCTATTACATTTAGTATTCGCTCTCCTATTAATTGAAAATTTTCAATTACATTAATTTCAGTTGATTAAGTTTCAAAATGGGCTAAATGAATGTAATGAGAAGTAGAACAATTACTTCCTATCAATTAAATATATTAATATTAAATTAATTAATCACCTTTTTATTCAATATTTATAAACTAACCAATTCATCCTTTTTAATCACTTGGACTTTTACCATGATTTAATACAAGTTTATAATAATATTCTTAAATTTTATCTAAATTTCCATTTATACAATCTTCTAAGTATTTACTTTTCATTGAATTGCAATTTATCCTATTATCGTGTATTAAATTCCAATATATTAATAAAATTTTATTCCAACCCTTTATTCAACCAATAGTCCTTATTTCAAATTATTAATTACAATTAGTTAAGATCTTACCATTGGTTCCAAAAATTTATTCGCACTAAATTAGTTATTGCATTAATTCCCAAATTTCCTCTAAATTTTCGTTAACGTAGTTTTTCTTTTATTACGTTTTATTCCAATGGATTTAAAACTAATTCAATAGATGAAACAAATGGGTAAACAATTGATGATAATCACCAATTTGCTTAATTTAGTCTCATCTTTATAAATTTCATCTCATAACATTTATTGCTTCATTCCCCTTTCTATTCATATAAGGATTCATCCATAAAATTTACATTTACTTATTTTACAACTTTTATTTTTATTTATTGGTTCAATGTTTATTTCAAAATTTTCATTTATTACTCCCAAATATTTGTTTTCATTTATAATTGTCATGTTAGTTTCTTCTTTCGTTGCATTATATATTTATTCATTCCTTCATTATTACATAACCTCATTTATTATCATTCATTTATTCATAGTAATTATGCTTAATCAAATTTCTTAGCCTGCCAATTGTTTACTTAAGTTTCTAACCATTCATTTATAATACTTCCCTTCCTATTATATTCTATTAGAAGCAATTTCAATTATACCTAAGTTTATAATACAAGAACAACAAATTCTTATTTATTAAAGAATTCCATCAAATACCTGATTTGAACTTGTTTCTCAATTCACCAATTACGACCTAAAATATAAATTTACGTTTCTATTAAATTTACATTCCCCCTTCCGTTACTATATTAATAATCACTAAGTAACGTTTATTATCAACTATAAATATTATAACTGCTTAACGACTATTGATTTTATAAATTTACACTTTATTACGTATTCTTCATTAGTTAACATAATTTTGAATTCCTTTCCCAATTTACTAATGCAATCAATTTTGACCTTTACAAATTTAATACATTCATTAATTACCGTTTAAGTAACCTTTAATCACTTTTATTTTTAAAACTTACTCAAGTGAAACAATTATACTTTCCATTATTATATTGATTTGAATTACATTCTAGTTAATAATTTTATTAATGATTCACTAATTCAACATGTCCATTTGTTGCTTATATTAAACTTATAACCAAGTAAGACAATTTTCATTATTTCCAATTAATTTCAATTTTATTCTAAATTGTTAATTTTAATTACAATTGCTACAACTAATTTCTAGCATTGTATCACATTCCCATAAATGTAACATTTATAAAATACCCAATTAAATATCTCATGAAATCATATATTTCTTATTTTAAATAATTACCAAATATTCCTGTTTACACTCAATTATAACTTTGCATTCTTTAACAAATCCATAAATTTTCAATTGCCTAATGTATTCATAAATTACTATTAAATGTTCTCTATAAATTTCTTTACTTGGTTTCAAACTTTTTATTCATCAATTACTTCCCTGTAAATAACTTACGTTCCAACATAAATTATACGATTTTTATTTCCTTCTAAATTTAACTAAATCTTATTAATTTAACTCATTTTAATTATCGTATTTTACTGGTCGTTACAATCTTTTTTACATATAGAGATAGCTTGCTTTATTTGATTTACCATTAGTTGGGAGTCATTAAAGAACTGAACCCATGGGATTTTAAGCTCTAATACCAAAGTTATCCCGACTACCATTGACTCATATTCAGCCACATTGTTCATTGCGGGAACTCCTAACTTCATGGGATAATGTAATCAGTGTCCATCTGGTGTTATTGTCACATATCCCGCAGCTGCTCCTTGTTCTTCAGATGTATCATCAACAAATAATTGCCACATAGGTCTCTAATCCCTTTCTCTTTCTGATTGCTCCTTAATAAAGTTAGTGAATTCATTAATAAAACCCGCCAATGCTTTCCCTTTGATAGTGGCTTGTAGTATAAAATCAGTATCATATTGGCTAAGTTCGGTTCCCTTATACCACTCTACCTAAAGTTTATGACTTACTGAAAACTTGTCTGAGGCGAAAGTTGGTCAGTATTTCGATTAGATGTGCTTGAAAGTATGCTCTAAGTTTTCGCGCTGTGAGTGTCAAGCAATAAGCTTTGTTTTTCTATAACTGGATACCACACTTTCACACCCTTTAATCATTTTCTTACATAATATACAGGAAGTTAAGCCCAGTTCCTTCACTAGTCAACATCGAACTGACTGCAAGCTCTAGAACTGCCATGTATAGGGACAAATTTCTCCATTCTCGGGACTAGAAAGTATCGTTGGCTTTTCCAAATGGCTTTTTAACTCCTGAAAATGCTTGCTTACATTCTTCCCACATTCAAAGTTTTTCTTCTTCCTAATTACATCAAGAAAAAGACACTTATCGATCGCTTTAGAAATGAATCTGCTTATAGCAGCTATCCCCCAAACTCATTACCTCTTTACTAGTTTTGGGTTCGGCTATATCCTTGATAGCTTGAATTTTGTCCAGGCTAGCTTCAATCCCTTGAGCACTCACAAGATAGCCTAAAAATTTCCATGAATGGACTCCGAAGGAGCATTTCTGTGGGTTCAGTTTCATCTAGTATTTCCACAGTATCTTAAACATCACTTCTAGATCTTTAAGATGATTTTTAGCCTTATTAGATTTCACTAGCATGCCATCCACATAAACCTCCATATTTCGGCCAATCTGCTCTTTAAACATCCTGTTGACAGACTTTGGTATGTGGCCCCTGCATTCTTCAGTCAAAACGGCAATGCTTCATAGAAGTAGATTCCCCAATCAGTAATGAAACTAGTGTGCTCCTCATCTAGCTTGAACATGGGTATTTGATTATATCCGAGTACGTATCCGTGAGAGATAACAATTTGTGCCCACCAGTTGCATCAACCAACTAATCAATTCAAAGTAACTAGAAACAGTCTTTCGGATAAGCCTTGTTTAGATCAGTATAATCAACGCAAGTCCTCCACTTTCCATTCGACTTTTTTTACTGACATGGTGTTTGTTAGCCATTTTGGGTAATAAATATCCCTAATAAATCCATTCCCAATGAGTCTTTTAACTTCTTCTTTTAAGGCATTGGATCGTACTCTATCTAATTGTCCCTTTTTCCTATCTAATAGGGGTTGTTTCTGGATTAATGTTTAATGCATAACACATGATCGATGAATCAATCCCCACCATATATGAATGAGAACAAGCGAAGACATCTTTGCTGGCCTTGAGAAACTGGATTAAATCTTTCTTCAATTTTCCATCCAACTCCTTTCTCACTTTGACTACTTTAGTAGAATCGTCTGAATCTATGCATGTCTCCTCAAGGTTTGTAACAACCCGCATATTTATCGATTTTTATATTTAAATATTTTATTTAAATATTTTATCGTTCGTCGGATTTTGGACCGAAAACATACTTTTTGCATACGGTCGAATTAGGACTCGAGACCACCTCCATTGAGTTCAAAATGCTATTTGCGACCTTTTTGAGTATAAGCTTCGATATGTTTGGAGAAAGTTGATTTTTGCTACTTTTTCCCGCTTAGGGCTTTGGTTGGGCTGAGCCAATTAGCCACTTAACTCAGTTCCAACACTCTCCTCTTCATTCACTTCTCTTCTATTTTCCTAACACTCAAGCTCAAGCAAAAATGGAGGAAGAGAATGGGAAATAGAAATTCCTAAGCCCTAGCTTGCTTTGCAAATCCATCTCCTTGCTCCAAAGTTCATGAGAACCCATTGGTAAGCTTCCTCTTCTTCTTCTCCAACTCATTCTCTCTTTGAATTTCAGAAATTTCCTAAACCTAACTAAGGAAATGTTCTTCTTTTTAGCTTAGATTCAAGCTTCTAGAGTTGGATTTGAGGAGTGGTTGATTCCCCTTTGCTTTCAAGCTTCATCTTCATAAATTTTAGTGCAAAGGTGAGATTTTTATCTCACATCTATGTCTATGATTATCTTTGGTTGTTGGGTATGAATTCCTAACACTTCTTCATGTGCATTTGCTCTTGATTTGGATTGGTTTTGTGAATATTCCAATTTTTGGGTTTTTAAGTCAAATTTGTGTGAAAATCCTTTTATGGATGTTTGATCATGCTTTTAGTGATGCACCGAGGAGCATATAGGGCCGGGTTGCCGGTTGGCATAAACCCTTAGAGCCAATGTTCGTCCGGTTGCATTTTGGAAGAATTTGATCTTCATTTGAATAGGCTGAAAAACAGCCCAGGCATGATTCAGTCGACTGAAAACTCTGTTCAGTCGACTGAACCTGAAACCCGAGAGTTTCCAGGCATGATTCAGTCGACTAAAAAACTCTGCACAGTCAACTGAACCTAGAAACAGAAAGTTTCCTGAACCTGAAAAATTTCCAGGCACAGGGTCAGTCGACTGAAAACTCTGTTCAGTCGACTGAACCTGCTGTTTGATTCTAATTTGCCTTTTTGGATTGAAATTCCAGTTTAAATCGATTCGTAATAATCCTATTTGTTGTTATCATGACTTTGATGACTCTTTTTAGGGATTTTTGAATATCCATTTCGATGGATCCTTTATCGATTTCTTTGGATTTTATTCACGTCTTCGTATGTGAATTTTTGTGATTGATTGTTCTTACAATCTTCTTCGTGATTTGTCACTTTAAAAATATAAAGGTTTTCTATACTAGTAGTAAATATCAAAACTCTTTCCTCAAACGATTTTAATACTATTTTAATACCAAATTCGTTTATAAAACCGTTTTCCAATCTATTAGTATATACAAACCTTTACCTCACTCGTATGAGAAATCTAATTAAACGGCTTAGTAAAACAAGTGATATGAAACGCTTGCGTTTACTTTGTCGGTTAATTCTTGGACTTGTTCGATTGAACCTCTTGTGACAATTTTCTAGTGGAGATTTACAGTTTGTTCGTAAATATTTAAGTTAAGCAAGTGGTTATGGGACATGAAGCTAAACTCATATATTTACTAGCTTAGTGTAATTGACACTTCTCGTTGATCATGACGATCATCTTTGTGATTTAGACTAGCAATGTGCGATGTCTCTTTGTCTGCGAGGGAGACTAAACCCCGTTTTGTGGAGTTTCGACTCAATTTGTGATGGGGTAGCAACCCATGGTCTTCGGGCCGTTTGTGGAGCTTCGGCTCAATTTGTGATGGTTAGCGACCATGGAATTAGCGTTCCGTTTGTGATACACGTGTTGGTGAGCTTTATGCTCCCGTTTGTGATAGGCCTCCCCCCCTTTTTGTGATTTCTGGATTTCTTGTGTAGATTTCTAGAATTTGTGTTTCACCAATTTTTCGTGATTTCCATTGATAAGTCTTATCGATATTGGTGCATTGGTGAATTTGTGTGTCATTGACTTTTGTGATTTCTGGATTTCTTGTGTAGTCTTCTGGAATTTGTGCATCATTGACTTTTGCGATTGACATTGATATTATCGTCAATATTTTTGGTTTGGTGAACGAAATAAAGAGTATGACACTTCTTGGATTCTTGTGTAGATTTTGTGATATTGATTAATCTCTTGTTGATTATCAACTACTTATATATCACAGCTTGGCCTTGTGATTATTATGTGTTTAGTCATAACTCTGATTCTATATCGTTTCATCTGATATCTATAGTTAGACTGATCCGTTTATTATTTTCTTATTAAATAATACTCGGGTCAGACCGAGATGTTACAGGTGCTTCTGCTTGACTTCTCTCTTGGGATTGATTTCTCTTGCTTTTGGTTAACTACTTAGATTAGTTGTTTTTGTTGTATACATTTGAGATATAGACTCCATAATGTATACTTATTCTTTTGTGTAGCTCATGTAACTATTCTTTTGTGATATTGTGGATCTTTTTAGACCACTACTCTGATGTACACTTCCAAGTGTAATATTCATATCTATTTTCCGCCTTTGTGATATGAATTGTCTGTGACTGATTTGTGTTATGCTTATTTCTATATTTGTTTTTCGAAGGATTTATATAGCCACCGTGTAGTAGCTTTGAGTTTGTGTCGGTATGTCGAATTTCCTCTTGAAATAGAATGCATGTTATATTATCTGACATATCGGTGCTCGCGCAAAGAAATTACACGGAAGGTCGCTCCTCAACAGCCTTATTCTCCGTGCTAGTCGACAACAATCAACGTAATGTTCTTGGCTAGCATGGGTATAGAGGTGGGGCGTCACAGCTTGGTATCAGAGCCAAACTTCGGAACAATATGGAATATTATAACAAGGATCATCGTCCTAAGTCTTTCTTAGGAGTTCTGCTTTAGGATTTTATTCGGGTCTTCGTACCGTTCTATCCTATTTTTCTTTATGATTCCTTGTTTTGTCAATCAAGTTTGATTGAAATTTATTTTGAGAATAACTCTTTCCTCTTCTTTCTTTCTTTCTTAAAGAAGAGAAATGGTTAGACCTGGCCGTCCCAGCGTCGGTCAATCTAGTGCTACTCCCCAGGATGGAGTATTCATGTCTGCTCAACAACTTTTGGATCTCGTAAAGAATCAAGAGTTTATCTATGCTTTGAGTAAGAACCCCGAAATGGTTCTACCTTTGAAACTTGAAGTTTCTTTCAATCAGCTTGTGGATGTTACTCTTCTTCATGGAGAGATTGGTAAAGGAAGTGTTTGTGATATTGGGACTTCCAAGAAGAGGCATATTAAGTTCAAGAGCCTTAATCCCAATAAGAGAGTGAAGCAAACTACTTTTGTTGCAAAGACTCCAATCCCTAGTCGTGGAGGATGCTATAATTGTAATTCTAAGGAACACTATGCGAATATGTGTCCAAAACCCCATTCTTGTCGCTATTGCAAGAAACCGGGTCATCTTTTATCTGCATGTCCCAAACTTTTGAATAAGGACATGAGAAAGCTAAATATTGTGCAAGCCCCTAGCAACTCTTCTCTTAGTCAAGGTATTTTACATTTAATCCTTGATGACATTTGCTTTGTGATTATCTTGTTCATGTTCTTTTTGATATAGTTTCCATCTCATTATTTTATATCAAAAGGACTTGTTAATTCTTTTTCTTTGAATATTTTGGGCTTGATGACTTCTTTGAGGATTGTGAATCCGGATGGTAGATCCGCAACACTCAATTTGCTTTTTATTGATGTCGAAATTATTTTATGTGATTTTTCTTTCCGAGCCGATATTTTTATTTAGGCTTCGGAATTGATTTTTGAAAGGATCGGCTTAATCATTGTGAAGCCCATATCCTATTTTTCGAGTGGACTATTCATCTTCGACGTTTTCAATCTGTTAAGCAGATTTCTATTTTTCTTTGTGATTTTGATTCCATCTTGATGGCATCATTTTATTCTTTAAAGTCCTTATGGTGAGGAAAGTGTTATTTCTCTCATCTAAATAGTTTGAGAATTTTTCGGTATATTTGACTTGTCTTAGGATTATCACCTAAGTAATCTTTTGTGTGGTGCTAAGGTATTTTTTAGTTCGACTTTACCACCGTTTTCATTTGCTACAAGTTGCGGAAGTTAGCATTTCACTTATCGCATTCCGCACTTGTTATGATTTCTATGAATGAATTATTATGTCATTCAGTTTGTCCAGCTTATTTCATCCATTTTATAAATTGAATATTCTATGAATATCTCGATGACTCCATTCTTGTATTCATTGATTTTGGATGAAAACAGTAATTTAAAATTTTGCAAATCTTTTTCATAAGATTTATTTATAAGTAAAACTGGATTTTGTTCTTGAAACGAACAAAGAATATTCTTAAAACTTTTTAAGAGATTTATTTATCCTATAAAAGATGATTTTGTGATTGTATTGCCCGTCGAGTGCTTTAAGAATTTTGGTCGATGCGATTGATCAACGTTATCGATAGGAATTTCCTAAACGCTTTGATGTGACAATCAGACACGATATATTGACTTGTAAAAATGTAATTTTGAAAGTTTTAACTTTTCGGAGAAGAGAATTATTTTAAAAGAAGTTCTTTCTTTTCGATACTCTTATTCCTTCTTGTGATTCCTGAAGGGGAACCAAGACTTTGCTATTTGTACCTATTGGTTTGGAATGCCATTCTCTTGCAAAGGAAAACGTGCTATCACTTGTGCTTCTAAATCTTTATAGCTTATCGAGACTAGATATGCCACTCATGGTCTAGTGTTCGCGGCTATTGTTTTTACTTTTGGAATTTGGCATCATCATTTTTGGATGAGAAATTTGTTCTCTACCTCGATCATAAATCTTTGGAATAATTATTTTCTCATAAGGAACTTTATGTTGACTCGAGTTCCTAGCATCTTATGATCTTGATATTCTTTTATTCCCGAGAAGGGAAATCGTGTTGCCAATGCGCTTTGTCGTAAGCAACAAGTAGTTGATTCTTTGATGTTGTCTGAATGGAATTATTTTTCTATCAAGTTCATCGGACGTTTTGGTATACTTCGTTTTATTGAGCTTTATCTCATTCCTTTTAAGGACTAGCGTCCGATGTCCTTTTATTGTGTTCGGTTCATTGGACGTACCGTTTTTGTACTACGTCGGTGTTCCGAAAATCATTCGGGCTTTGATTCATCGGATGTACCGTTTGTACTACATCGATGTCTTTGCTATTTGATTCATCGGATGTACCGTTTGTACTACATCGATGTCTTTGCTTTTGATTCATCGGATGTACCGTTTGTACTACATCGATGTCTTTGCTTTTGATTCATCGGATGTACCGTTTGTACTACATCGATGTCTTTGCTTTTGATTCATCGGATGTACCGTTTGTACTACATCGATGTCTTTGCTTTTGATTCATCGGATGTACCGTTTGTACTACATCGATGTCTTTGCTTTTGATTCATCGGATGTACCGTTATAATACATCGATGTCTTTGCTTTTGATTCATTGGATGTACCGTTTGTACTACATCGATGTCTTTTCTTTTGATTCATCGGATGTACCGTTTGTACTACATCGATGTCTTTGCTTTTGATTCATCGGATGTACCGTTGTACTACATCGATGTCTTTGCTTTTGATTCATCGGATGTACCGTTTGTACTACATCGATGTCTTTGTTATTTGATTCATCGGATGTACCGTTTGTACTACATCGATGTCTTTGCTTTTGATTCATCGGATGTACCGTTTGTACTACATCGATGTCTTTGCTTTTGATTTGTCGGATGTACCGTTTGTACTACATCGATGTCTTTGCTTTTGATTCATCGGATGTACCGTTTGTACTACATCAATGTCTTTGCTTGGGTTCATTGGGCGTACCCTTTTTGTACTACGCTGATGTCCAAAATTGTTTGAGTTTCTAGTTTTTCGGGCATACCGTTTTTGTACTACGCCGTTGCACCGGCTCAATTTTCTGCTATTCTTGACGTTCCCCACGTCTTTTATCTACGGGAATGCCTTAGGGATTCCGGTTTTCATTCTTGAGCCCGGTGTTATTGTGGAAATTGAAGTTTCACCAGATTTCTTGCTAACTCTTTTGTGCACTTTATGGTGAACTTCCTATTTCAAATTTTCTTTTGTGTTAATATGCTTCTATGGTTGTTACTTCATATATTTCCTTCTTACTTATTGCGAGGACGCAATTTCTTTAAGGAGGGGAGTCTGTAACAACCCGCATATTTATCGATTTTTATATTTAAATATTTTATTTAAATATTTTATCGTTCGTCAGATTTTGGACCGAAAACCTACTTTTTGCATACGGTCGAATTAGGACTCGAGACCACCTCCATTGAGTTCAAAATGCTGTTTGCGACCTTTTTGAGTATAAGCTTCGATATGTTCGGAGAAAGTTGATTTTTGCTACTTTTTCCCGCTTAGGGCTTTGGTTGGGCTGAGCCAATTAGCCACTTAACTCAGTTCCAACACTCTCCTCTTCATTCACTTCTCTTCTATTTTCCTAACACTCAAGATCAAGCAAAAATGGAGGAAGAGAATGGGAAATAGAAATTCCTAAGCCCTAGCTTGCTTTGCAAATCCATCTCCTTGCTCCAAAGTTCATGAGAACCCATTGGTAAGCTTCCTCTTCTTCTTCTCCAACTCATTATCTCTTTGAATTTCAGAAATTTCCTAAACCTAACTTAGGAAATGTTCTTCTTTTTAGCTTAGATTCAAGCTTCTAGAGTTGGATTTGAGGAGCGGTTGATTCCCCTTTGCTTTCAAGCTTCATCTTCATAAATTTTAGTGCAAAGGTGAGATTTTTATCTCACATCTATGGCTATGATTATCTTTGGTTGTTGGGTATGAATTCCTAACACTTCTTCATGTGCATTTGCTCTTGATTTGGATTGGTTTTGTGAATATTCCAATTTTTGGGTTTTTAAGTCAAATTTGTGTGAAAATCCTTTTATGGATGTTTGATCATGCTTTTGGTGATGCACCGAGGAGCATATAGGGTCGGGTTGCCGGTTGGCATAAACCCTTAGAGCCAATGTTCGTCCGGTTGCATTTTGGAAGAATTTGCTCTTCATTTGAATAGGCTGAAAAACAGCCCAGGCATGATTCAGTCGACTGAAAACTCTGTTCAGTCTACTGAACCTGAAACCCGAGAGTTTCCAGGCATGATTCAGTCGACTGAAAAACTCTGCACAGTCGACTGAACCTGGAAACAGAAAGTTTCCTGAACCTGGAAAATTTCCAGGCACAGGGTCAGTCGACTGAAAACTCTGTTCAGTCGACTGAACCTGCTGTTTGAGTCCAATTTGCATTTTTGGATTGAAATTCCAGTTTAAATCGATTCGTAATAATCCTATTTGTTGTTATCATGACTTTGATGACTCTTTTTAGGGATTTTTGAATATCCATTTCGATGGATCCTTTATCGATTTCTTTGGATTTTATTCACGTCTTCGTATGTGAATTTTTGTGATTGATTGTTCTTACAATCTTCTTCGTGATTTGTCACTTTAAAAATATAAAGGTTTTCTATACTAGTAGTAAATATCAAAACTCTTTCCTCAAACGATTTCAATACTATTTTAATACCAAATTCGTTTATAAAACCGTTTTCCAATCTATTAGTATATACAAACCTTTACCTCACTCGTATGAGAAATCTAATTAAACAGCTTAGTAAAACAAGTGATATGAAACGCTTGCTTTTACTTTGTCGGTTAATTCTTGGACTTGTTCGATTGAACCTCTTGTGACAATTTTCTAGTGGAGATTTACAGTTTGTTCGTAAATATTTAAGTTAAGCAAGTGGTTATGGGACATGAAGCTAAACTCATACATTTACTAGCTTAGTGTAATTGACACTTCTCGTTGATCATGACGATCATCTTTGTGATTTAGACTAGCAATGTGCGATGTCTCTTTGTCTGCGAGGGAGACTAAACCCCGTTTTGTGGAGTTTCGACTCAATTTGTGATGGAGTAGCAACCCATGGTCTTCGGGCCGTTTGTGGAGCTTCGGCTCAATTTGTGATGGTTAGCGACCATGGAATTAGCGTTCCGTTTGTGATACACGTGTTGGTGAGATTTATGCTCCCGTTTGTGATAGGCCTCCCCCCCCCCTTTTTGTGATTTCTGGATTTCTTGTGTAGATTTCTAGAATTTGTGTTTCACCAATTTTTCGTGATTTCCATTGATAAGTCTTATCGATATTGGTGCATTGGTGAATTTGTGTGTCATTGACTTTTGTGATTTCTGGATTTCTTGTGTAGTCTTCTGGAATTTGTGCGTCATTGACTTTTGCGATTGACATTGATATTATCGTCAATATTTGTGGTTTGATGAACGAAATAAAGAGTATGACACTTCTTGGATTCTTGTGTAGATTTTGTGATATTGATTAATCTCTTGTTGATTATCAACTACTTATATATCACAGTTTGGCCTTGTGATTATTATGTGTTAATCATAACTCTAATTCTATATCGTTTCATCTGATATCTATAGTTAGACTGATCCGTTTATTATTTTCTTATTAAATAATACTCGGGTTAGACCGAGATGCTACAGGTGCTTCTGCTTGACTTCTCTCTTGGGATTGATTTCTCTTGCTTTTGTTTAACTACTTATATTAGTAGTTTTTGTTGTATACATTTGAGATATAGACTCCATAATGTATACTTATTCTTTTGTGTAGCTCATGTAACTATTCTTTTGTGATATTGTGGATCTTTTTAGACCACTACTCTGATGTACACTTCCAAGTGTAATATTCATATCTATTTTTCCGCCTTTGTGATATGAATTGTCTGTGACTGATTTGTGTTATGCTTATTTCTATATTTGTTTTCCGAAGGATTTATATAGCCACCGTGTAGTAGCTTTGAGTTTGTGTTGGTATGTCGGATTTCCTCTTGAAATAGAATGCATGTTATATTATCTGACATATCGGTGCTCGCGCAAAGAAATTACACGGAAGGTCGCTCCTCAACAGCCTTATTCTCTGTGCTAGTCGACAGCAATCACCGTAATGTTCTTGGCTAGCGTGGGTATAGAGGTGGGGCGTCACAAGGTTTTTTATGGGTTTTATTCTTTCTGTTTCCCCTCGGCAATCAAATTCAGTGATGATTGGGCTTTCTTCAACAGAATTAGCATCGATTCTCTTCCTCTTTCCTCCAAGAGGTATGTACCTTTCATATATGCATTTGTTAGTCTTATTAGACTTAATTTTTGCTACGAATGTTGGATGTAAAAATCCATCACCCGAAGGCTGAAAAATAGTAGAAGAATCAAAGTAAACAAAGGACTCCCTTTTATATTGATCAATTGTTGTGAAATACATTTTTGCTGAACTGAATTGCTCTCGAGGGACTGTTCCCCAGCCTCTCTTTGTCAAGAATTTCACCATCAGAAATTTTGGCAAAACTAAAGTATCTATCTCGTCAAGCGCAGGTCTGCCAAAGAAGGCATTGTAGTAAGATGGCTGGTTGATGATCACAAAGAGAGTCTTGAATGTTCGGCAAAATGGTGGCACCTCCATTTGCACTAGTAATTTTATTTGACCCACTATAGTTGACCCTTTTTGTTGAATTCGAAGATTGTTTCCGTGCTAGGCTGTAGCTTGTTCTCAGGGATGTTCATCTGATCGAAGGCATGCTTAAAGATGACACTGACTACACTGCCCGTATCCACAAGAATTTTTGACAAGATAGACTGTTGACCTGTGATCATTAAGGTATCGTTGTATGGATGATGAACTCCATTCTTTAACCATTTGAGGTGATGACAAGATTTGGATTTGGAATATTGAGTCATGGATTTTTCAGTTGGGGTTCTTGAATCAAGAATACACCCTCTCTGGCCTCTAGATTATACATGTTCCTTACCCCTTTGCTTGTCCCTGTTGGATGTGGCCCACCATTAATTACATCGATACTGTTCGGCGGTGGGCTTAATCTCAAATGGTCATCTTCCTATAGAATATTGACAACATTATTTGAGAGCTTTTGCGGACTCTCCTGTTTGTGGAACTTTTTGCTTCTTGAATGAAATCTTTTAAATGACCTTCGCGAATCAACTTTTGGATGATTCCTGCCAAAACTCTGTGTATGTCGGTCTTGTGGCCATTTTCATAATGGTACACATAGTAGTCGTTCTCATTTATTTGTTGCGAGTGGTTCTTGGCTTTGAAGAAAGTTGGGAAATTAAATCTTTTGCCACATCATTAACGTAAGGCAACGATTTTTTCAAAACGATTGAATTAGCAATTGGTTTTTCCCACCTTGCTCTTTTATGCCCTCAGTCTAGTCCAACTCTTCCTCCTTCCTTTTTAAGGATCGCTTTCCTTTTAGTGTGATATAGCTCATCCATTCAAATGAACTTGTCAACTTGAAAGTGGAAGTCTTGTAGATCTTTGCAGCCATCAACAAAGTGTTGTTTCCAGAATAGGGTATTTTTTATTAATCCTGAATGCACCATGATGAGATTATCACGATCATTCATGCCCTTAGCCTTTAAAGCTTCAGTGTTGAACCTTTCAAGATAGTCCTCCAAAGACTCTCCCTACCTCTGTTTTATGTTAGTCAAGACTATGTAATCAATGGTTGGGTCTTTGCATATGCAGAACTGAGCAGAGAATTCACAAGAAAACTGCTTCCATGAGTAGATGGTCTTTTCTCGGTATTGTTTATACCATTTTGCTGCATCACCTTGGAGAGTCACTGGAAATAACCAACATCGAACGGCTCTTGATGCATTATACGTATCCATCTAACTATCGAAAGCCATCAAGTGGTCTTCAAGGTCTGTGGTCCCATGAATTTCTTAGTTGGAATCTTCACATAAGGTGGAATGGTTGTTGCCGTGATTTCATCTGTAAAAGGTGGCACGCGCTCGTTATCATTCATGTTCTCATCTAGGGACCTCTTCCCTTTAGCATTCAGCATATCTTTAATTCCTTTTTCTACTGCATCTTTTAGATAGGCTTCTACGTCTGGGTAATTTTTCGGTCTGAAGAGTATTCTTTCGACATGGAGCTACCATATTGTTCGTTAGATTTTTCTAACATTCTTCCTTAATGATCAACATTGTGCCTATTTGTTGGTCATGCTATTTTAGAGGACTTATAGGACAATTCCATCTTGAGAAATTCCGCCATCTCGAGTAATTCAGCGCTTAATTTTGGAGGCGTTATCATCTTGTTGAGCTAAAGCTAATGGTTGCCCTGGGACAGCCCACTCCAAGTTGAAAGTTGGAGTGCTATTGTCTTCTAAGGTGGTGGTGTGAACAACCTCCTCATCTATCCTGTTAAGTCCCTTAGATTTCATTTTCCCATGCCATCTTAAACAAACCAAAATTAATCTATATGGTAACCACAAGGGCGGAGGTCCGAGCCTTCTTCTAGCAACAAAAATGTAACATCCCGCCTTTTCGCACGCTTTAAATCGACAAATGTGACAATTCAAACCGTTCGGAAGGGCGGATTGTTATAGGGTAAATGAGAAAAACGAGAAAGAAATAGAGAAAAAACAGAATCTCACATCAGAAGGATAAAATATAATAATCAAATATACAGTTTATAAAGTTGTTTTAAAATATTCGATTATACTTATACAACATATATCAGAGTTACACATACCATATAACCATGTAGCGGAACAATATGAGTGTAGTGAAATATAATAAATAATAATAAAAATAAAAATCCCCGTCTTCGTCCTCTAGAGCTAAAGTCTTCGATCCTGAAACACTCGGACTGACCCGAGCGAATTGAAAAGACAAAACACTCGAGTCAAGACTAAAATATCTTATGTAAGTTAAATCAACAGGAATAAATATGAGTGCAGTAACTCAAGAGATGCTCGGGATTTACATCTCCTCAGGATCCGTTAAACTATTTACTATGTAGTATATTTCGCTATTATAATAGTGTCCAATTGGAAAATAAACTTACTTTAAAATAGCGTTAAGGCTTTACATTTTCCACCTTAACACGTAATAATGCCAATAGTCTATACAGTACCGTAATACCTCCTGATCGGGAGGCTACCAGAGGATACTCCATAGGTACGACACAAATAGAAACTCGTACAAGGTGCGATAGGGTAGGTGACACGGCACGACTAGCCAATGCCAGGGTAGATATACTAATTACGTTTCCGGGTCGGTGGTAACGCGAAGCCGCAGCTACCGCCCACCTCGAGCCACACCCCTAAATCAAAGAAATCAAAAGTGCCCACCGAATAAAACCAAAGTCAGAGTAGAATATCGGAAGGATGTGTCCGATCAAAGGTGCTACCTCAATTAACCCGTCGATCGCTCCTGTTTTAGCCACCTTATGTCAACTCACGAGAGTTGGGTCCAAGTATTTACCTCAAAGGAACCGCCGCCAGCATCCTACTTCATTCTAGAACCTCCACCGCGTACACGGTTGTTAAAGTGGTTTTCGGAGTTGGCAGAGAGTATGACAACTTCTGATCCCGGTCTCTTTAACAACCAAACGTTATTATAACACCGCGGTTATTTTAAAATAATTTATACTTTAAAACCAGAATATAATTTCCCTTTTCAAAACCATATAAATACGATATCATTTTCCTCTTTTAAAACCAAATCAATATGATATCATTTCAAATATATCCTTTTTCTAAAACCATACCACTTTAAAAATTTATAATATCTCGAAACCATACATTTGAATTATAACTCTTCAAAACATAATACTTCGAAATCCATAGTTTTAAAACCCTAACTTCCAAAACTTAAATGGTTTGGAAATTCAACAGTATATAAAATAAAATGGTGTGAATTTAAAATTTATTTATAAAGTAAATAATTTCCACGACTTTAGAATTTTCTTCTCTTTAAATTAAGTCTAAATCCATAAATTTAAATTCACTTTCAGTTTCAAAAACCACTTCAGTTTCAATATATTTCAAACTTTGAGTATTAAACAATTAGAAACTAAGGTTGGAAATTTCTATTCAACAATTTAATGTCCTATTATTTAGTTTGAGATATTTGCATAATAAATCCAAAATCATTTAAATAAACTCAAATTACCTATAACTAAATATTTCCTTCAATTTATTTATACTAGAAATATTCATTTAATTCATCTTGAATAAAAATTTCAGTTATAAATATCATACCTTTTTAACATTTCAAGTTAATAAATTCTACATCAACTTATGGAGTTTAATTCTTAAAAACTCAGTTCCAAATAGATTTCCAATTTAACTCCCGATCTTAATTGATTTAAATCATTAAAACTCTATATATACATATTCAATATCTTAACATGTACTTAACCATATAATAAAAAAAACTCCATTACTCAACTTATTTATTTTACTTAACCAATTTATACATAGCTTAAATTCAAAAATTTAACTATATATGTATATAAAAAAATAATATTTATATAAATAAAAATTTGATATTTATTTAACCATATCCTATCCAAACCATAGAAATCATTTTCAAAATATTTATATATATAGACCGACGGTGTCTGTATAAAATTTTCTATCCTATGGTCAAGTGATACAGATATTTATCATTTCAATCCGCAATTTAAAAATAAAATTACGGTTATATATATTTCAAACCGCAATCTCGAATGAAATAAAAATGCATAATAACTTGCAGTTTATCACAATATAAAATACAGCATCCATTCATCCAATATCAACCATCAACCATTTATCAAAATCATCATCCAAATTCAAACAATACATCAATATATAACAGGTGATAATAACAGGTATCAACTATTAGTTTATATTCAAAAATAAATTATAACTGTTTAACTAGTAGTTTATGTGCAATAAATAAATAACAATTTAACTGGCAGTTAATATGCAATGAATAAATTAAATAGCAATTAAATTTAAATAAATGAAATTAAATAAGATGATGATTAAAATATGCCAAACAACCAAAAATAGTAATTAAATCACATTATATATCAATTTAACAAACATAAAAAAATTTAGAAGTTGTGAGTGGGTTAATACACTCACCTTTTGAATGTAAATCGAATTTATATTCGATTTAAACCCAAAAATTCAACAGCCTTAGAATCTGTCCAAACCTGCGTCAAAGTCTCCGGAATTTAATTACGATCCTAACGCAAGAAACCATGTGAAATTCTGATATCGTTTGTGGAAGTTATATTGATTTGAACATTTAAATTCCAAAATAAAATAAAATAAATAAACAAAACACCTTTTACCATCCATGTTAGCACAAGTGACATAAACCCTATCTCCCTCATTAGCGAACACGAACCCATCACGTTAGTCCAGCCGCCACGAACGCAGCCAACTCCATCAAAATCCATCGCCTACACGCCGCCGCTGGCTGTGCCGTGGCCACCCCAGGCCGAGCCGCCTCCTCCAGGCTCAGACCCCCCCTCCACGCGACGCTCGATCGAGACAAACACCCCCATAGCCACCGCCTAAAATCTGCCCTAATTAAAATTCTGTCGTCGATCTGACCGTTGAATCGACCAACTACCTGCGTCGATGAACTCCCCTTGTCGATCTCCACCCAACTGTACCGTCAATTTGATGATCTGTTAAAGTTCATCGACGATCAACGGATGGACGAGATTTGTTTGGCAAATTCTGGGTGAATGGTGTATCGATTTGAAAGACGAACCACACCAGAAGATTATGCTCTTTGAGAGCTTCGAATCCATATAAAATTTGGCATATATTATGGAGTTTGAAATTTTAGCTTTTGATTGGATTTGGAATTGAAATTGGATCTAGGGTTTGCATCCATTGAGGAAGAGGAGGAGATGATGAAATTTTATGCGCAGACAAATGAGAATAGGCGTAGGCTAGGGTTTAGTAAGGTATTTATAGATAAAGATGGAATAGACAGATGGATCTGAATTATAAACGTGCTAAACGATAATTGGCCCAAAAAGCCCATTCTGACACCGGAACGAAATTGGGTCAACGCATATATCAAAATAGATATTTTAAAATATTTTAAACGCAATGGAAAAGGTTTGAGGTTCAAATTGCGTCGTATGAAGAAGTTATGTTAAAATCAATATTTTCAAATTGATTTCAATTAAATTGATTTTAAGGCGTTTCAAGCCCATACGATCAAACGACAAATCCGATCGATATGAAACTTGAAATCCTACAGTAATTCACCGATACGGATCCGATGAAACTAGTTTCGTCGAAAACCGAGTCAGTGGCCAAAATGGCTATTTTTATATTAATTAAATAAATTTAAAATCAATCAGTAAAATCCAATTTTTTTACTTTAAATTCTAAAATTGACCAATTTTATCACTTTTAAAATTCTTAATCATTTACAAAATTTTAAACAAGTTTAGATGTCAATTTAAAGTTGATAAATCTACACATCACCGTATTTAATTTCGAATTTAAATAAATTTACAATTTGTCAATTGAAATTCGGAAAATCCATTTATTTGATTTTTTTAAATCTTATTTTGAATCAATGGTCAAATTACCATTTCTATCATTTCTGATTGGAATTAGCTTCAAATTTATTAATCAAAATCTCCATATCAAATAAAGATTTATTGCAAAAATTCTAGTGTTTACCTTCAATTAAAGTAAATTCAATAAATTATAAATTTTTATTTCAATGAAACTTATAACATTCGTATCCAATTCTCTTTATTAAATCAATCATCATCTTATGTATATTTTTAACATTAGTATATATCCAATTACCCCAATATCTTTACGGTTATCAACTAAATTCATATTAACGTAGTTTTTAATTACGTTTAATTGCAAAATATTAAATTTCAATTGCTACAAAAATTATATTTATTATAAATTGAACTCCAATCAATTACAACCTTACAATTTAAATTAATTGGTATTGCACTAACCTTATTAAATTACATCCAGCTTTCAATTAGTATAGAATTTAATTCTAATTACTTACCATTAAATTCATTAATTATTGATTACCTTCCAATTAAATAATAATTGATTCCCAAATTGATTTATAGCCTAATATAACATTTACATTAAATCCATTTCATTCAACCCGTTAATTATTAACCTTAAATTAGCCTTGGTTATATTTTGATACACTATACTAACCAAATTTCAACTCAATTCTTATTTACAAAATATTCAAGCATCAAATTCCAATAAATTTACTTTATCACATTTATTACACAGTTTTATATTAATAAATCAACCTTTACATTTGTTGCTTGCATTCAACTTATAACCAAGTCGGACCATTTTACATTATTTCCTTTATTTCAAATTACATTCAATTTATACAAATTCAGCTTTGACCAACTTTATTGCCCAAGTTTACATGCAGTTTCTCAAATAAATAAATTATTTCATTGGATAATTAAATGTTTATCTTTAATATATATATATATATATATATATATATATATATATATATATATATTATTAGGATTCTGTTCCATCCATAAATGGGTATTGCATTGAAGTTAAATTCGTTAGCTTATATCAACATTATTACCATTAATTGCAATTGGATTACCAATTTTATTCAATACCCTAAATAAATAACATATATAAATCCAATACTTACATTTGTTTCCCCATGTAAGTTTTCATTCCCAAATAATATTTCAATTACTATAGGACATTGATTTAATTAAATTTACTATTTAATATTATTAATTCCTTAAATTAATTCACTATTTACCTTTGTTTACTTATATTCAAATCTTAGCATAGTATAATAATTTACATAACTTCAATTATTCATAATTTCATTTCAGCTTTTAATACTTTGCTTTAATCCCCATGGTTTCATTCCATTTTCAACATTCGCTTCATTATTAATATAATTTTTATTTCTTCCTAAATTTAATTGCATAAATTATACTAACCAATTTATTTATCAAAATTTACGGGTCGTTACACTCTCCCCCACTCAAAACTTTTCACCCCCGAAAAGGAAAAAGAGGAGAGAAGAAAGAATTAAACAAACGATACGTCTTATTCAAAATATTAACTTTATAAACAAATAATTTACAAAATTTATTATTTTAAATAAAATATGCCCATTTTTTAACCATTAAATCTTTTATACCTAAATAAATAAAGTTTGGAAATCATTTTCAAAAAATTTCAAGTCCAAAACTTACATTTTTTTTTTTTTGCAGAGTCTCCTTTGTACGGAGAGGCTCAGGAGAAAATATAATATCAGAATAACAATATATAACATATATTTTCCAAATAAATAATATATACCCCAACACGGGAAAACAAAACAATAACGTTATAAACCGAAATCCGAAAACATACCTATTTGTCGGCCAATTTACGCTTATTATTATGAAACCAAAAGCAGTAGCAATTTGTTCCATAACCTGTATTTCACTTATGTAACGACCCGATATTTTCAACCATTCGCATCCATTATAAGTGTATAGGTAGACACTCATGCCGAAATTGAATTGCTCAAAATACCACGTTGTAATTAAAAATTTGGCAAATCTCAGAATATACAGTAAATAAAATCACAGATCACAGACACAAAGTAATGATAATGCAGCGGAAGTAAAAGAGGAGATAGTAGTTCATGAAGCTACTATATAAAATATGAGATACATCAGAGTTAAATAAGATACAACAGAAGAGTAACAGGATACATCAGGTACAAATCAGATAAATCACTGAACCACTGGATACTGAAACAAAATAGATGGCTGGATCTTCAAGGAAAGCTCTAACGCCGAAGGTGAATCTTGAATGCTAACTCAATCAATCTGACCCGAGCGTAAAGCAAAGCACAAAACCCTCGAGTCAGGACATAAATACTTATAAACTGTAAATCAACTCAAGTGAACAGTAACAAAATGCATCAGTAACTTAAAGGATGCTTGGGACCGTCCATCCTCTAAGGATCCGTTAAACTATTTACTATGTAGTAATATACGCTATATACGGTAGTGTCTAATCAGTAAAGTATAATCATATGGAAAATAGCGTTAAGGGGATGGCGAATCTTAACGCGGTCGGATCTTTAAAACCAAAATCGTAGTGGGCTCGATATAAGGATATGACACGGCACGCGAGGCAATGCCAGGGTGGATACACCGTTTGCACTCCCGGACCGGTGGTGACGGCAAGCCAGCAGCTTCCGCCCACCTCGAACAATACCCCCGAATCAAAGTGGCGCCACCGAATCGAATCACAACAGTAATAGAATGGTTTCCGATGGAGCATGCTCGATGAAAGGGTGTGACCCTTTGTGTAGCCCGGTATAGCTCCTGTTTTAGTCATATATGCCAACTCACGGGAGTTGGGTACACGTAATATACCTCGAGAACGTCGCCACCATCCTACTTCATTCTGGAATCTCCACCGCGTACACAGTTGTAAAAGTGGTTTTCGGTATTGGCCGGCTATAAGACAATATACGATCCCGGTCTCTTTAACAACCAATCGTTATTATAACCGTAGTTATAACTTTAAAACAATATTTTATACTTCAAAAATAAAATATTCTTTTCAATCCAAATCTTTATCAAAATAAAGATTAAATCATTTCCAAAACCATTTCAATATATCATCGTAAAATATCTTTCAATTCAAATATTTATCAAAATAAATATCAAGTCATTTCTAACCATTTCAATATATTAAATTTTCATACCCTTTCAACACTACCTTTCAAATCATTTTAATATATAAAAATATCATAACCTTTCAAAGTTTCAGATCCAAAATATCATATCTTTCAGAACTTCTTTTTAAATCATGTTAATATCAAAATGTCCTATCTTTCAAACTCCGTTTTCAAATCATTTAATATCAAAAATATCATATCTTTCAAAACTTCGTTTCAAATCATTTTAATATATCAAAATATCGTATCTTTTCAAACTTTATTCATTTCAAATCATTATTCATTTTATTCAATCTAAAATACCATTTCAATTCATATTTCAAAACAGTTTATATTCCAAAAATTCTTTTTTTTCTTTTTTCAATGAAGTTATTATGCTTAATAATTAAATTATTAAATTTCCAAAAATTTCAACTTCCAAAGTTCATTTATTCACTTAAGTTTATCAAAACAGTGAAAATTCACTTTTCGCATCATTTAGAAAACTCTACGGAAAGTTACATTCAAAACAGTTTAATTTAACAAAAGACAATGTTTAAAAATGTTGTAATAGAGTTTTCTTAAATTTCAAATAAACTTAGTTAAATTCAAAAATCATAGTACTTACAACAATTTCTATAATAGTTTTTTTCAACAGCTTTTTTTTTAGTTCATTATCATCAACTACAGTATTTACAATTGCTGTAATATCATTTACATTTTAATTAATATCATTTCAAAAATGCAGTCAATTAACTTCAAATATTCAACAAAATTTTATCCAGTTATATTTTTATTAAAATATTTTTAACTTATAAAGTCGTACATTTTCACATTTATAACACCATTTAATTTTTCACAAGTTCATGATTTTACAAGGTTAAATTTCCATTCAAAAATCAAGATTTAATAATGATCCACTTATTAAAATGCAATGTTCAATTTTAAAATCCATTACATTAAATTTCAACTTAACACTTAAGTTTAAATTCTCAAATATAACTTAGTTTTATTTTTATTTGCTTAACTAAAAGTTTACTTTACGTCAATTTCATAAATTCCAATTTTAGTTATATTTCAAAGTTTCAACTTAAAATATTTATTCATTTCACATTTCAACTTTATTAAAATCATTAATATGACATAAAAATCACTTTAAATTTATTTAAATTCAAATTATCATAAATTTATCATAATTTCATATTCAATTAAGTTTCCAATTATAATTAAATCAAAATTTCCAAAATAACTTACGTTCAAAATTTCTAACTTTTCATTAATTCATTTCACTTACAATTATTCAGAAAATCAATAATATTTTACAAAAAATTTATTTTTATTAAATTTCAAATCAAAATATTATAATAATTAAATTTCTAAAATATTTTAAATTTTTTAGTAAAGCATATTTTAACTACGGGCCTGTATAAAATTTTCTACGCTAGGTAAAGTGATACAGGTAATATATCATTTCAACCCGTAATTTACAAAGAAAAATCCGGGTTTTATCATTTCAAACCCGCAATCCCAAGTCAAAATGAAAAATTTAAAACCATTCAGGCCTATCATTTCAGCCCATAATATTTTTTTTCTAACAGGGAACTTGCAGTGTGATCATATGTAGAAATAATATAAACAAGGTCAATATCACAATATACAGTCATATATCAGATGTCAGGTGAAAATTAACAGTTTTAACATGGTAATAATATGGTAATAAGATGGCATAGCATATCATATGATCATCATTAACTTGCATAAACTTTTTTTTATTACTAAACACTTGTCATCAATTCACTTTTCATAAGTATAAATGTTAGAGTGAGAAAGACTCACTTTTTCAAAGCTAGAGACCAAAACAACATTCAAGCACGACTCCAAAGGCACGACAAGCACAATTGCACGACTTTTGATTTGAATTGAAAGATAGCCAATATATGATTTTGTATCAACAACCCAAAACAAAACAAACAAGACAATATATAAACATTCAACATAAAATAACATTGAGACAATTTTGAAATACAAAGCAAAATGAACAAGATAGATTTGACGTTGCTTCAACCACTTCAATGCTTGGCCTAAGGGACACTTATGCTTGGCTATGATGATGCTTTGGCTCAGGTATGACATCATATAGGTTAGGTTTAACATCATATAGGCAAGGCAACAAGTGGAGATGAAGGTGGTGAAGTAATAGTGGTGGCTAGTGCATTGTTTTGGACATTATTTGCAATTTTGTAGAGTTTTGTCACCAAGAGAGGTGTGGCCATGGATGGATCTGAAATGATGGATGAAGATGATGCCAAGGAAGAGTGGTAGGGGATGGTGGCCTTGGCTATGGAGGAGAGGCCAAGCAATACACATGAGAAAACAAGGCAAAATATAAGAAAACAATGGAAAAAGAAGAGCAAAAAGAAGAGGAAAAGAGGAGCCATTACCAAACCTTTCTAGCCGTGAAAAATGAAGTGGAGAGGAATGTTTTCACTTGAAAATGAGGTAAGAAATGCACAGCTACAATAAAGAAAGGAACGGTCAAAGGAAATTAAATCTATTAATTGGAAAAGAAACGGAAGAAGAAATGTTAAAACGGTTTTACGTTTCTTTGCTTTCAAACCTTTTAAACTTCCTATATATATTCATATACATCTTAAATAACTGAAAACACTTATAAATTTCAGTTAGAATTCGAAAATATAACAGATAAACAAAATATTAATAATTAATTATTAATTAGATATGATTAAAATAAGAAAAATGGCACAGAAAATGAAAACTAGACTTAGGAATTAGAAATAACTTCAATACACTTTGGAAAAATTTTCTTAAATTTAAATACATGTAAAATGAATAAAATAAAGTAAAATAAAGAAATAAAAGTGAATGTATAAAATAAATCAATAAATTTTAATTATATATAATTAAATTAAGAAAATGGCTTAAAATTACAGACTAGGCTTTAAAAATTAGAAATGATTTCAAATGAACTTTAGAAAAATTGTATTATCATTTTAAAAATACTTAAAAGTAAAAATATACATAATATAACATATTATCACATATTAACATAAAATAAAACCAAGAAGAAATAATTTATACAATTTAAAATAGTCATTGTTAAATAACCCTATATACGCACAATATTGTAAAGGGTATAACTTTCACAATTTACATCCAAATTCAACGAAACGAAAAGTGGTGTTCTTAGAATTTTATGTACTTTCATAATAAAAGAAAAAATTAAATTTTTTAAACTTTTAAAATTTTAAGTTGAAAGTCACAGTTTGACTATTTTGACCAAAATTAGCATTTCAGGCAAATATTCAACTTACACAAGTTTGGAATTATAACTCACATAAAAATCAAGATTATATTTAAATAATAAATTTAATCATTTCAAATAAGTAAAATAATTTTTTTTTAAATCAAAATCTTACATTAAAAATAATTAAAATATACAATAAAATGATTACAAGATACAGGGTTGTTACACTCTCCCCCACTCAAAACTTTTCGTTCCCGAAAAGGAATGAGGTATGGAAGGGCACAGAAAAGATAGAGTGAAATAGGATTAAGATAAGATGACAAGAAGATTGAAGTTATACCTGATAACTGTTGTTATAGGTAAGTTTAACAAGGTGGAGGTGATCTTTCCAAGATCCTCCAGAATCAAGAACACAAGCACGAAAAAGGTGGATTCAAAATGATTACCAAAGGTCTATCAAAGATTATAGAAAGATTTCTAAACAGAAATATTATAGAAAGATGCCTATACCGGTCTATAGCAATATAAGGATGATAAGGACAACCAAAAGATAGTTTGAAAAACAAAATAAGGAAATGAATTTGAAAGCATGGAGATTTCAACTTAAACAGAGAATAAATCTTTACACAAGTTAAATAAATATTAACTATCTCAAATTTCATTATCTTATTATCCAATCATCTAAAATTAACCATTTTTAAAACCATGGGTTTGAAAAATAATCATTTATTGCACTCACAATGTACTTAATAAATTTTATTCTTCTTTATTCCTAATCAAAATTAAATTTATTCCTCTCAATATATTTATCACTCATGTTAAATATATTTACGCTTTTTTTTATATAACTACTTCCTTTTATTCTTAGTTCTTTTAACATCATTTTATTGTAAGTCATTCAATTACCCTTTATTATATTTACCTCTGTTAATCATTTTATAATTAAATTTAAGTGTATAACATTTATTATAACTACTCAAATTTTATTTATAAAATCTTTTTATATCGTATATTATCCAATTACATTTTTAACTTCTGAAATTTTGGTAAGTTATATTTGAATGCAATTGTATTATACAAATAAAATTTCCAATTCAATCATTTCAAGCTTAAATCATTTATTCAAAAAAAATTATTTTCTTTTTATAATTGAAATTATTCTTTAAAAATAGAATTTAAGAATTAAATTTCCGATTTCTTCAGACCATCTAGAGATAAGAAATAATATATATACATATATAATATGTCAAATCAAATTTCAATCATATATCTATATATATATATATATATATATATATATTAAATCAAGTCATATTTTAGAAATTCAAATCAATTTAATTTCCTAAAACAAAGCTGTAGCAAGACTACAGAACAGTCTCTTAACTTCGAAACTCGAAAATGAACGTCGATGATGTCGCGATCATCACCGAAGTTATTTTCCAGCGACAAAGAGAAGAGCACTAATTTTAAACCTTTAAAATTCTTTGAAAACAAATTCTATTCAAAACACTTTAAATAATATAACCTTTTAAAACTTTAAACCAAAGTTCGAAATAGTCGGAGTTTAAATCCTTAAATTCTTGTTTTAAATTCATTTCAGTTCCCAAATAAATTTATAAACAAATATTTACAGATCTATTTGTAGAACAATAAATGATAAATCAATTATTATCATTTCAAATTAACAATTTAAATCATTTCATTAAGTTCCATAAATTTACTTATATATCAAAATTTATTTCATTAACCAATTTTTTTTAAAATATATTGTGTCCGTTTGTTCTGTCAAAGTGTTTTGGAAACCTTATCGATAGCGCTGATCAAACGTATCCATCAGAAACCCAACTCAACATCAACAACTCAAACAACACAATATATAAAACATTTTAATTTTAAATACTAGTTTACAAATACACTATACATGAATAGATTTTCAAAGAAGGATAGAGATTCAAATTTTTTTGATTAACACAAATCAAAGGAGATTATGATTTAAAAATAAGTTGGAAACAAGGATGACATGATTAAATAACAGAATAGGAAGATGGATAAGCTTATATAAATCACGGGCAACCTTAACCGGGTCAACCGTGACTTAAAGAATAAGATCAATGTTGATTTTTCTAGGGTAAATCTACATTCGATCTCAAGAGTTAGAGTTTGAAATAACAAAAGATATTAGCATCTAAACCAAGGATAGATAAGAATCTCTGGTGAATCGATGCTAACTGCAAGGAGTTTTCTCCCTTTTTCAATTAAATTTGAAACTGGCGTGATCGTCGACTCGCTTGAAAGATCATTCAAAGCGGAGTTATGGAATACTCCAGAGTCAAAAGAAGATGAATAGTGAGGGATACGAATGGATTTTGGAACTGTAGGGAACGTTCCAAAATTCAAAGGAATCGAGTCAAAAAGGAAGAGATTCAAACTCGAATGAAAGTGATTCTGTAAACACATTCACTCCATATGCTAAGTTTTGCCTAGAGCTACCAAAGCTCTGATACCAACTGTAACGACCCGATATTTTCAACCATTCGCATCCATTATAAGTGTATAGGTAGACACTCATGCCGGAATTGAATCGCTCAAAATACCACGTTGTAATTAAAAATTTGGCAAATCTCAGAATATACAGTAAATAAAATCACAGATCACAGACATAGAGTAATGATAATGCAGCGGAAGTAAAAGAGGAGATAGTAGTTCATGAAGCTACTATATAAAATATGAGATACATCAGAGTTAAATAAGATACAACAGAAGAGTAACAGGATACATTAGGTACAAATCAGATACATCACTGAACCACTGGATACTGAAACAAAATAGATGGCTGGATCTTCAAGGAAAGCTCTAACGCCGAAGGTGAATCTTGAATGCTAACTCAATCAATCTGACCCGAAGTATAATCATATAGAAAATAGCGTTAAGGGGATGGTGAACCTTAACGCGGTCGGATCTTTAAAACCAAAATTGTAGTGGGCTCGATATAAGGATATGACACGGCACGCGAGGCAATGCCAGGGTGGATACACCGTTTGCACTCCCGGACCGGTGGTGACGGCAAGGCAGTAGCTTCCGCCCACCTCGAACAATACCCCCGAATCAAAGTGGCGCCACCGAATCGAATCACAACAGTAATAAAATGGTTTTCGATGGAGCATGCTCGATGAAAGGGTGCGACCCTTTGTGTAGCCCGGTATAGCTCCTGTTTTAGTCATATATGCCAACTCACGGGAGTTGGTTCCACGTAATATACCTCGAGAACGTCGCCACCATCCTACTTCATTCTGGAATCTCCACCGCGTACACAGTTGTTAAAGTGGTTTTCGGTATTGGCCGGCTATAAGACAATATTCGATCCCGGTCTCTTTAACAACCAATCGTTATTATAACCCGTAGTTATAACTTTAAAACAATATTTTATACTTCAAAAATAAAATATCCTTTTCAATCCAAATCTTTATCAAAATAAAGATTAAATCATTTCCAAAACCATTTCAATATATCATCGTAAAATATCTTTCAATTCAAATATTTTTCAAAATAAATATCAAGTCATTTCTAACCATTTCAATATATTAAATTTTCATACCCTTTCAATACTACCTTTCAAATCATTTTAATATATCAAAATATCATAACCTTTCAAAGTTTCAGTTCCAAAATATCATATCTTTCAGAACTTCTTTTTAAATCATGTTAATATCAAAATGTCCTATCTTTCAAACTCCGTTTTCAAATCATTTAATATCAAAAATATCATATCTTTCAAAACTTCGTTTCAAATCATTTTAATATATCAAAATATCGTATCTTTTCAAACTTCATTCATTTCAAATCATTATTCATTTTATTCAATCTAAAATACCATTTCAATTCATATTTCAAAACAGTTTATATTCCAAAAATTCTTTTTTTTTCAATGAAGTTATTATGCTTAATAATTAAATTATTAAATTTCCAAAAATTTCAACTTCCAAAGTTCATTTATTCACTTAAGTTTATCAAAACAGTGAAAATTCACTTTTCGCATCATATAGAAAACTCTACGGAAAGTTACATTCAAAACAGTTTAATTTAACAAAAGACAACGTTTAAAAATGTTGTAATAGAGTTTTCTTAAATTTCAAATAAACTTAGTTAAATTCAAAAATCATAGTACTTACAACAATTTCTATAATATTTTTTTCCAATAGTTTTTTTTTTAGTTCATTATCATCAACTACAGTATTTACAATTGCTGTAATATCATTTACATTGTAATTAATATCATTTCAAAAATGCAGTCAATTAACTTCAAATATTCAATAAAATTTCTCATCCAGTTATATTTTTATTAAAAAAAATTTAACTTATAAAGTCATACATTTTCACATTTATAACATCATTTAATTTTCCTCAAGTTCATGATTTTACAGGGTTAAATTTCCATTCAAAAATCAAGATTTAATAATAATCCACTTATTAAAATGCAATGTTCAATTTTAAAATCCATTACATTAAATTTCAACTTAACACTTAAGTTTAAATTCTCAAATATAACTTAGTTTTATTTTTATTTGCTTAACTAAAAGTTCACTTTACGTCAATTTCATAAATTCCAATTTTAGTTATATTTCAAAGTTTCAACTTAAAATATTTATTCATTTCACATTTCAACTTTATTAAAATCATTAATATGACATAAAAATCACTTTAAATTTATTTAAATTCAAATTATCATAAATTTATCATAATTTCATATTCAATTAAGTTTCCAATTATAATTAAATCAAAATTTCCAAAATAACTTACGTTCAAAATTTCTAACTTTTTCATTAATTCATTTCACTTACAATTATTCAGAAAATCAATAATATTTTACAAAAAATTTATTTTTATTAAATTTCAAATCAAAATATTATAATAATTAAATTTCTAAAATATTTTAAATTTTTTAGAAAAGCATATTTTAACTACGGGCCTGTATAAAATTTTCTACGCTAGGTAAAGTGATACGGGTAATATATCATTTCAACTCGTAATTTACAAAGAAAAATCCGGGTTTTATCAGTTCAAACCCGCAATCCCAAGTCAAAATGAAAAATTTAAAACCATTCAGGCCTATCATTTCAGCCCATAACATTTTTTTTCTAACAAGGAACTTGCAGTGTGATCATATGTAGAAATAATATAAACAAGGTCAATATCACAATATACAGTCATATATCAGATGTCAGGTGAAAATTAACAGTTTTAACATGGTAATAATATGGTAATAACATGGCATAGCATATCATATGATCATCATTAACTTGCATAAACATTTTTTTATTACTAAACACTTGTCATCAATTCACTTTTCATAAGTATAAATGTCAGAGTGAGAAAGACTCACTTTTTTCAAAGCTAGAGACCAAAACAACATACAAGCACGACTCCAAAGGCACGACAAGCACAATTGCATGAATTTTGATTTGGGTTGAAAGATAGCCAATATATGATTTTGTATCAACAACCCAAAACAAAACAAACAAGACAATATATAAACGTTCAACATAAAATAACATTGAGACAATTTTGAAATACAAAGCAAAATGAACAAGATAGATTTGACGTTGCTTCAACCACTTCAATGCTTGGCCTAAGGGACACTTATGCTTGGCTATGATGATGCTTTGGCTCAGGTATGACATCATATAGGTCAGGTTTAACATCATATAGGAAAGGCAACAAGTGGAGATGAAGGTGGTGAAGTAATAGTGGTAGCTAGTGCATTGTTTTGGACATTATTTGCAATTTTGTGGAGTTTTGTCACCAAGGGAGGTGTGGCCATGGATGGATCTGAAATGATGGCTGGAGATGATGCCAAGGAAGAGTGGTAGGGGATGGTGGCCGTGGCTATGGAGGAGAGGCCAAGTAATACACATGAGAAAACAAGGCAAAATATAAGAAAACAATGGAAAAAGAAGAGCAAAAAGAAGAGGAAAAGAGGAGCCATTACCAAACCTTTCTAGCCATGAAAAATGAAGTGGAGAGGAATGTTTTTCACGTGAAAATGAGGTAAGAAATGCACAGTTACAATAAAGAAAGGAACGGTCAAAGGAAATTAAATCTATTAATTGGAAAAGAAACGGAAGAAGAAACGTTAAAACAGTTTTACGTTTCTTTGCTTTCAAACCTTTTAAACTTCCTATATATATATTGATATACATCTTAAATAACTGAAAACACTTATAAATTTCAGTTAGAATTCGAAAATATAACATATAAACAAAATATTAATAATTAATTATTAATTAGATATGATTAAAATAAGAAAAATGGCACAGAAAATGAAAACTAGACTTAGGAATTAGAAATAACTTCAATACACTTTGGAAAAATTTTCTTAAATTTAAATACATGTAAAATGAATAAAATAAAGTAAAATACAGCAATAAAAGTGAATGTATAAAATAAATCAATAAATTTTGATTATATATAATTAAATTAAGAAAATGGCTTAAATTGCAGACTAGGCTTTAAAAATTAGAAATAATTTCAAATGAACTTTAGAAAAATTGTATTATCATTTTAAAAATAATTAAAAGTAAAAATATACATAATATAACATATTATCACTTATTAACATAAAATAAAACCAAGAAGAAATCATTTATACAATTTAAAATGGTCATTGTTAAATAACCCTATATACGCACAATATTGTAAAGGGTATAACTTTCACAATTTACATCCAAATTCAACGAAACGAAAAGTGGTGTTCTTAGAATTTTATGTACTTCAATAATAAAAGAAAAAATTAAATTTTTTAAACTTTTAAAATTTTAAGTTGAAAGTCACAATTTGACTATTTTGACCAAAATCAGCATTTCAGGCAAATATTCAACTTACACAAGTTTGGAATTATAACTCATATAAAAATCAAGATTATATTTAAATAATAAATTTAATCATTTCAAATAAGTAAAATAATTTTTTTTAAATCAAAATCTTACGTTAAAAATAATTAAAATATACAATAAAATAATTACAAGATACAGGGTTGTTACAACTTATATAATCCAAAAGGTTAACAATTATATAAAATGAAATATTTGGCGTTGTTTCAATCAGTAACAACTAATCCATCAATCACTATCAACAAAACATACAACCATCATATAAAATCAACCCACATCAATCATGCATTCATATCAAACAAAACAAATAGTTGTTTGGGTTCAAAACTTTATATTGTATAGATTGAAAAATAAACTATCAAGTGCACCATTTACTCAACAGTCTTTGTTGGAACTAAATAGATTATTTATTCATCCAAACAATTTTAGATTATCTTTGCCCAAACAACCATAAACCAAACAAACAACAATTTCAACCAATAGATTACACTCATTTTCATCAATTTCATTTCATACATTAGTTGTTTGATTTGTTTTTTATACATATAATGGTTTATCTTTTTTTTCATTTATTTGCAGTATTCATCTTTCTTCTTATTTTATTAATAAATAGCTTCATTCATTTACTTGCGTTTATTATCTTTTATTTATACTACTTAATTTCATTTATTAACTTTCATTTATTCTAAATTTCATTTATAATACTTTTCTATTTCAATTAGTAGTCTTTTCAATTACACTTAAGATTATAATATTACAACATCAAATTCTTATTTATCAAGGAATTTCATTAATTACTTTCATTACCTCAAATTTATTTACTTGTATAATATCTATTACATTTTCTTATTAACATTTTCAACTTTTAATATTTGGTAAGTTATAAATATGCTTTTTAAGAATGTAATTGAAAGTTATACAAGTTCCCTCAATTCTTTTAAATAAATTAATGTTCAGTGATTATATCTTTTGTTTTATAAGTTACAATTTCAACTTTCTTTTTAATTTCCTTTATAACTTAGCATTAAATCTCTTATTTCCTTTAGAGGTTTCCATTATTAGTTAGTTACATTCCATTTTCTACATTAATAGAACCATTAATTAATGGAAACTTAAGAATTAAATACCGGGTTTTGTTTTAATTCATTTTAGAATAATAGATAAATATACTTACAACTTATCTATATCCAAGTATATTTAAAACAAATTAAAAATTCACTTCGTTTATCAAAATAAATCTGTAGTAATACTACTACAGTGGCCTTCCTACTTTGAAACCCAAAAATGAATGTCGATGATGCGTGCACTCATCACCGAAATTATTTTCCAGCGACAGAGAGGGGGGTTCAAAACTTACTTCTTTCCAAAAATTCTTCTTAAAACAATTCTTCCAAATTATATTGAAATATTTATATCCGAAAATACTTCTAAATAATATTATTATTATATTTCAAAATCATTCAAAAGACAATTCAAAAGCCTGGAACTTAAGTTCTAAATTTCCAATTTTCATTTATTTTAAATTTTCAATCTTATTTCGCTGTTATTTATAAATTTCATTACCTAACGACCAATATATTACAACCAAATATATATATATCATTTAAAAAAATTATTTTATATATAGAAAATATAATAGGCAAAATTATTTCATTCGTCTACAATAAAACAAATATTATGTCGGTCTGTCCTATCAAGTGTTTAAAAATCCATATTGATGTCACACCGTCCCATGCATCAACCAGAATTTATAAATACAAAACGGAACAGATTAACACAATATTAATACCTTTTACAAATACGCTCTCTCATATATACGCTCAGCGACTCCCATAGGGTATTACTACCCTATTAACCAAGAGTCAGACCCCCACAAAGCTAAGGTTTATCGTTAAACCAAAGGTCTGATACCATATTGTAACATCCCGCTTTTTCGCATGCTTTAAATCGACACACGTGACAATTTAAACCATTCGGGAGGATGGATTGTTATAGGGTAAATAAGAAAAACGAGAAAGAAATAGAGAAAAAAACAGAATCTCACATCGAAAGGATAAAATATAATAATCAAATATACAGTTTATAAAGCTGTTTTAAAATATTCGATTATACTTATACAACATATATCAGAGTTACACATACCATATAACCATGCAGCGGAACAATATGAGTGTAGTGGAATATAATAAATAATAATAATAGAAATCCCCATCTTCGTGCTCCAGAGCTAAAGTCTTCGATCCTGAAATGCTCGGACTAACCCAAGCGAATTGAAAAGACAAAACACTCGAGTTGTAACGACCCAGAATTTTGAACAATTTAATTTAAAATATTTAATTAATCTTAAATATTTGAATGATGCTTTGACTTGAATTTCAAATTATCAGAATGAAATTGGCAATTAAATATTAAAATTTAATCTATTGAAAGTTGAATAATAATTTGAATCTTCAGCTTTAAGCTGATTAAAAATATTTCAAAGGCTTGTAAAATATATATTGACAATGCTAAAGATAATGGAAGCTTCATAATTGAATGTGAAAGTGATTTTATCAGTTCTGAAATTATATCGTTTGAGTCGATATTTTAAAAAAAATAGCCTCCCGAGACACAGTCTAAGAATTCGACGAAACCAGTTCCATTGGATCCGGAATATTGTATTATTATCGGATTTCAAATTTCGTAGCGTTTGGAGTTGTTGTGTGAGCGTACGACATATAAATGCGTTGAAATTAAATCGAATTCAATAAAAAATTAAATTTGAAATTGGTCAACATCAGCTACTTCCCTTCACATCACGACACAATAGCCTTGTTCCTCCCATACTGCTGTCTTCCTTAAATCACGCAACTCTCCTTTGTTTCAGCCTGGAATCACGCTCCCCTTCCTCATAAAATACACGATTCCCCCCTTTCATTTGCATTCGTTCGAAAACCCTATAACCCAATCCTCCTTAACCATTCCCATTCGTAACCCTAAAAAAAATGGTAGCCTCAAAATTTTCTTCGTTTGCTCGTCATCAAAGCTAGGTTTTGTGAAAGTCTTCGAAACCGATGCTTGAATGTTGATCGATCGAAAGGACATTCGCGAGTTTGCTTCATCAATCGTTCGTCTCTTCCAACAAAAAGAAGGGTTTGTCTCCGCTTGATTCTCGAGTGCCACGGCTTCGATTCCAAATCGTGTTCTTCGACAAAGGTGAGTAATTTTATTTACTCACATCTAATTTCATTCTAGATCTTGTTTTGTTTATATGTGCGCGATCTCCTTTATTCGCATTCGAATATATAATTGTTTGAATTTGTCAATTTAATTGCTCGGCCATTCGATTATGTTTTGAAGTTGATGATTATTTTGGCCATTTGATTTTGTTTTGATGCTGGTGATTGATCTTTGACTTCGTCAATTTCGTATATTTTGTTTGTTTGATTTTCAAGGCATCGATTTGAAATGTGGCCACCACGGTGTTAAATTTTTATTCAATTTCGGTATTGATTTGTTCTATATCAACTTTGAATTCTGTAAGTATTACACTTGGACTTGATTGATTACCTTGGCCACTGTTTTGATCATGTCCTCTATGAACTTGAAGTGGCACGTGTTTTAGGTTTTTCACTTCGATGTTTGACACTGTCAAACTCGGCTCTGACTTGATAATGTTTTCGATTTTGGCATTTTTCGAACTTGCCTATTCTGGAATTGTTGTATAACTCGTCTGCATTTTTGGCTTGTTCGAATTTTTGCTTGATGCTGGTTTTCGAGTTGCTCTGTTACTTGATGACCATTTCCATTATTTGTTTTTGTTTAAAACTGGTGCTTACATTTGACTTCGATCACTTGATTTCTCAAAATGTTGGTGGTATTGTTGAACTGTACCATACCATTGTATGATTTTGGTAGTCGATGAATTCTAATGGCTTCGGCCTTGGATTGAGATTGCTGTATATTTGTTGTTTCACTTTGTCAATGATACGCTGATGTTGAAATAGTGAAATTGAAATTTGAGTCTTCATTTGATAAGTGCTGCGCACTTGATTTTTTTTTGATGTTGATTTTGTTCGTCTTTTGCCATACTATTCATGCTAGCCTATTCCTGCTAGTTCATTGTATAGTCTGGTCGAAAATTTTGGGATATGCATTGAGTTACATCACTGGTCTTTGCATTGGGTTTTGTACATATGATGGTATTCTGGTTTATCACTGCTGTTGCATGGTGAACTCGAATTATTCCTCTTTGTCTTTGCTTATGCTACTTGTTTTTCATATTTTCTTCAATGTGTAACCTGGTCGAGGCTGCATATATGAATTATGTTTCCACTCATCATGTAGTTGCATTGTGTTTGGTTTGCCTTTGTAAAGTGTACCATCTGGAGCTGTTATCTTATACATTCGAAGCTCGCTTGTTTTCTGACTTGTGTTTTTCTTGTTCGACATGAAGTCTGATGCTTGAATTTGCAGTGCACCACTTCATATATGCATGCTGCATACATGTTAGCATTTTGGACAATTTTAGACTTATGTATAGTCTGCACTTGCGTTCCACTGTTGTATTTTTGGGTACACTTGGTTTATGATTCACTTACATGCTCTAACTTGATGGATTATATGCCTATTACCTGATCATTCATGTTGAGTCTTGTTTACTTGATGGCACTTAGTCTGGTGTAGTTTTACACTTGTGACTTCACTTCAGTTCACTGAACTGTACTGGTGCATTAATTTGTGTATACTTGATGCCTTGATTTCATTATGACTTCACTGTAAATTGTGCTGTGCCTTGCGGCATTGCCATATGGTTGTTTTGACTTCATTGCATCTTCATTTACTTGCACATGGGAGTCTAGTTCATTGGTCTTGCTCCTCTCTGGTCATTACTTGGAATTTTAAGTTTGAACAGCGGCTTTGTGATTTTAGTCATATATACATGAATGAAGTTGCAATGTTGCTTGATCACTGGCTTTCACTGCACTTATATATGCTGGTTGCCTTGAGTAAAATGTGTATATGAGTTTAGTTTCAATGGTGATATTGTTTCCAATTGAAGCTACATTGTAGTTTCATTCATGCTTGAGTTTATATTGAGTTCACTGCTCTTGAGTTTGTAGTTTTTGTACTCGAGTCTGGTGCTTGCATTTTTCAGTCTCACAGTTGCATACATGTTGTACCTTAGGTACACATACTTGCTCCTGACTTATTGCACTATTTTTAGTTGCTGCCGTGTTATGTAGTAACCTAGTTTTATTTGCATTGATCTGGAGTTGTTGTTGCATTTAGTCCTCACTTGAATCTGGTTCACTCATTTGTGTTGGGCTTTGCTTTACACTTGTGGCTACCTGGTCGATACTTGCAGTTCACTGAACTGTTGTATCACTTATTCATATATTTATGTGCTGTTGACCTGTGCATTTTTCTTGTCTTTGTACCTGTTTGCAACTGCAGTTTCATTCTGACATTTGCTTTGTATTTGTTTCTGTACATTGTGTTGAATCCAGCTTAAACGTTCGGGTTTGACCTTGTGCTCGTATTGTGATTTTATTTGAATTGCATTTGTGTTGAACCTGACTTTTCTTAGGTTTGACCTTGTGCTCGTTTGTGAACTTTCATTGGGCTTTTGTGTATTTCATCAGTGTACTGGCGAGGCAATGCACGCATGCGTGTACTGCAGCCAAATCAGAATTGGCGTTTTAATTGATATTTCAATTGTTTGAACTGTTTCGTTTATTCAATTCAATGTGTTTTAAAATTGTAATTTGATTTGTTTTAATTTGATGATTTTGTTGTTAATTGCCGTTTAGGCAATTCTGTTGTTTTCTAAATTATCTTCATTGATAATCTTTTCATTTATCTTGTTGATGATTTAATTCTGCTGATTTTTTGTTTAACACTGTTAAGTGTTATATTTACCGTTATCCGATTTCTTTATTAAAAGGGTCGGATAGACGAGAATTATTGTGACTGTCGTCTATTTGATTATTATTGCCTCTATGCACTAATAACTGAGTTTGAATTAGACTGACCCCGTGTATTATTTTCTTTTGAACGTAATACTCGGGTCAGACCGAGTGTTTTGCAGCTTGAAGGTTTCCGGGCAGCGAAGTTAGAGAGAAGGGGAAAACGCTCACTTTAGTTCGGGGATTTTGTACTTAAAGAAATATTCCGTTGTATATATTCAATACATTGTATAAACTCTGATATTTGTAAAAGAAAAGAAAAAAAATTCATTTTTGCGAAATATTGTTATTCCGTGATTCTGTGGCTAATTCTGTTTAAACTCTATAAACTAAATAACAATCCGTCATTTTGAACGTTTCAAGTTGGTTCAATTACCGACTAGGGGCGGTCAAAAGGGCGGGATGTTACAAAGTGGTATCAGAGCTTTGGTTTATACAAAGCATAGTTTATGGTGTTTAATATGAATAGTCACCAGGATCACTTTAAAGAAAGCGTTTTTCAAATCTGAAGAAGTATAAAATTGTTTTTTTTAAATAAAAGGTATTTTGAAAATTCAAATCCTTTTCGGAAATCCCCCTTTCTAAATTTAGGTTTACGATAGTTTCTCTTCGGTAAGGTCTCCTTAGATTTGAGTCCCAATCATTCGAAAACCCATTATCGAATTGCTGAGATTTATAAAAAAAATAAAATATAAGTTAAGTGAATTAATGAATTGGTTTAAATCAAATATTTTAAATATCTCTCCAAAATAATAATTAGGAAATAAAATGACATGTCAATTTAGTTATAGCCAAGGGGATCATTGAACTATAACTTGGGAATTTGATTCTGAATTCTTTTGAAAATTGGTTTCAAATGTTTTGAAGAACAATACTAGTAGTATACCTAGGGAAAAAAATTCAAGTAATTTTTCAAAATATTTTTGAAATAATAAAATTAAATAATTTTTGTTTTTATGTTTCAAGAAGGGTTTGATACGCAAGTATGTATATATATATGTATATTTCAAATGTTTGAAAATCCGGAGTTGAATCTCAAGTTTGGTTGAATAATAATCTTATATATCAGAATAATGTAAATTTGCAAATTGTCTTGGGGAAATGATTGAATAATCCAACCTTTGCTAATAAGGATTGTAAATTTAATAGGAAACTTCGAAAACATCTTGTTAATTATAATGGCAAAAACCGAAGCACAAAAAGCAGCACGCCGTGAACAAAGAGCAATTGCCCGTAGAGAAGCAGAAGTGGCACATGTGGAAATCGAAAGGAAAATCAATGAAAGGTAAGGACCTGGTCCCTATGTGATGTTGTCTGTTATCGATGTCATAAAAAGGGACATTATGCCGTTATGAGCCGAGAGAAGAGAAAGAAAAGGAATGTGGATGACCGGTTCGCTCATCCTGAGATTGTGTGTTTTAAATGTCAGGGGAAAGGGCATTTTCTTAGTCATTTCCCTAAAGTGAAAAGGAAGAAGCGTGCACTCGATTTACCAGTCGACAGATTGACAATCTGCTACCATTGTCACCAGACTGGACATATAGCCAGAAACTGCACCGAAAGGCAGCATGGAAAGCAAGCTATAGCCCGATCAGCTAGAGCGAAAAGTGTAAGGACGATAGATAAGGATGGAAACATCTCATATTTTTGCGGGAACTGTAGGAATTGGGGACATGTTGACTTTGAATGTGTTAATCCTCCTTTAATACAACCTGAAATAGTGCAAACCAAAGAGGGAAGTTTGGCAAAGATGCGTACTACCAGACAGGAAGTCGATAGTCCTCAATAATTCTAAATCTTAAACCAATCAGTATATTTGAAGCAATCAGTATATTTTGTAATACTATTTTTTGTAATCCAAAATCTTCTATGTACGTATTATAAAAGTATTAAGCTATGTATAGTTTTGTACGGAAAGAAATATTTTAATAAAATAGCATCTTGGGAAGGAAATCTATTTGTCGACTTAACTGTATGAATCAAACTAGTTTTGACGTAAATCTTATATTTCAAGTTTAGACTAATGCCTAAAATAGTTAATGTGGAGATATGAATCTAATGGAACCAAGTCGATGAATGGCTTACTAAAGAACTAATTGATTATTTTGGAAATAGAAAGCAAATGAAAAGTTCATATGTGTAACGACCTATAATTTTATTAATTTAAATTTGAATATTTAATTGACTTTAAATATTAATAAGTGAAATTTATAAGTCGAATAAATTTTATTTCGAATAATTGGATTTAATTGGATAATTAAATCAATAATTTAATATGTGAAAATACAGAAATAATTGAAAATTGAGTTAAATATGATTGAAAATGATTTGTAAAGTTTTATTTATCATATTGGAGTTAGAATGATGTTATAAAACTTTTAAAATTGAATTTAAAAGTTTATTTGTGAAAATTGAATATTTTAATATTTAATCGACTAGTGAAATTAGCCATTTTTCGAACAGTCTCGGAATTGAACGAAACTAGTTTCAATGGATCCGTAATAATTTGTTATTACTGGATTTCAATTTTCGTAGCAATCGAAGTTGTCGTTTGACCGTGGCAGCTCGAAACGCATCGAAATTGTTTTAATATTAAATTGGCTAGTTAAAATAGTCATTTTTCAAACAATCTCGGATTTCGACGAAACTAGTTTCATCGGATCCGTAATGTGATATTATTGTATGGTTTCAAATTTCGTGTCAATCGGATTTACCGTTTGTCCGGTGCAAGCTAAAACGCCTAGAAATTTGATTTACCGATTTAATTTTAAATTGATCGTTTATTGCCATAAATCACACAGATGACCGAATTAGCTCCCGAAACATGTTCCATTGTGTTCGGAACGCGGGGTAAACCTTACGAATGCCAACCGGCACGCTTCGTTTGGAGTTCGGAAAATCCGGGATGAATAGTGTCGTTGGAATTTTCTATATAAGGACTTGTAAATTTCATTTTACAACAAAAATAAAAACCCTAGTTCTAAGCTCAGGCCGCCGCCTCCATTATATACGAATGGCCGAAAATCCCTTATCTTCGTCCCTCAATTTCTTCGAATCCAAGCAACGATTCACAAAACTTCCAACTAGCAAATTGTAGATCTCGGAGTGAACTAGATATCCAACGGTTAAGATCTCAAATGGTGGAGTAAATCAGCGGCGATTCACGTTTGAACGCGAGCGGTTCGTGCTCAATTCTCGAGCTATAGGCACGACCGAGCCTCGAGCTCTTCTGGCTGTGGGTGGTGCTAGGCTGGGCATGCATAGTGGAGGGGCCTGATCGATGTGAAGTGGTCCTTAGCGGTCGCGTTAAAAGCATGGAAGAGGCGGCTATGGGTTTAGGGTTGAACGTGTTTTCACGGTAGGGGAGATGAAGATGACAGCCGTGATTTGCTCTGGGGTGATGGACGGCTTGGATCTGTTAGGTTTAAAAATAGAATAAAAGTTGTAAATTTATAATTATATAAATCGTGTAACTTTAAAAATTCGTATCTTTTTCATACGAGGCCGAAAACGCGCGAAACCAGCTGCGTTGGAATCGTATCGTTGCGCACTACGCTATGGAATTGGATTGGAGTCGTTTGGAGTTGGTGAGAATTTCGGGTAAAATTAAACGCACGTTTAATTTTATTCGAAATAAATCGCTAAAACGAAATTGAAATCAAGGTGAGAACTTCTCATTCAACCGGATCGGTTTCGATTTTTAATTTTTAAATAGTTAGATTTAAAATTCTTGAATGTATGTTTGAATGATGATTGTATCTATTGATTGTTAAAATAGACATTATGCGCCGTTAGTAAGCGGAGGTTATTTATTAAAAACATATACCGCGAATATTTCACAGTATAGTGAAATTGGTATTATTTATGTACTTGGAATTGATTTCCCGCATTATATAGCGGATGAGACCCTATTGCGCCGTCTATTAAGTGGATAATATTTTATAAATCCCATATACTGCGATAATTCCGTACTGGAGCGGAATTGGTATTGTGCTAACATCTGTGGATGCAGGGAAACAGGTTGGAGGGATCCAACTGGATTCCTCACCAGTATTTATTTGATTATAGATATTGTGATATTTGTTGATGTTGTAGTCGTGATTGACTATTTGATGCTGTTGCATCATCGGATCCATTTTTAAAGTTTAAAAAATAACGTTTTTGATTTTTAAAAGGATTTTAAAGTGATTTTTCAAAGTATATATTTTTATTAAATTTTGAATTGATTCATTTTAAATAATTAAAACGTTATAAATTTTTATGTTATAAAAAAATTAATATTTTTGAGAAATATAACCAAAATGAGATTTTTGGAAATAAATAGTTAAGTAATTTACAAATTGGTTTAAATTGGGATTTTTGAATTATTATAAGTGATTTATATAGAAGATTTATAAAGTTGATATTTATAAATTAAAAATACTGGAATTATAAAACGAGTTTTTATAAGTAATAAAGTGAAATAAAAATGGATTTCATAAGTGAATTGAAATTTATAAATTTATGAAATATGAAGATATAAAATGGATAGATTTTGTAAAATATAAGATTTATAAGTAATCAACTTATAAATCGGATTTGACATTTAAAAATGAGATATAAAAAGGATTTTTTATAAATAGAAGTTTATAAAAATATAAATGGAGTTTATAAACGTTGTTTAATAAATCCGAAATCAATTGAATTTGATAAATTGAATATTGAAGTTTATTAAAGAAAATATACTCACGATTTTGGACAGTGAATATATTATTGAATAAAATGGTCATGTTTTGGCAAAATGAATATTATAAAATGAAGTTAATTATTTTAAAGATGTTTTAAAATGTATTATGAATCGAAACCATAGATTTCAACATTTATTGTTGAAATAGACGTTTTCGAGAAAGAAGGAAATGGTGGACTATAACACTGTTGTTGTAGTAAATGGTTTCCGGAGGGAAATGTTTTGTATAGTATTGCGATTTATATATCCATTTAAACTTTGAATCCCTATACTAGTGATTTTGGGTCGTCGTAACGATGTTTTACGCAACATTCGTTTTTGACCCAAATAAATGTGTTAAGAGAATGTTTTCCTTAAGTAATGAAATATATACTTAATTTTGATTTAAGTATATTGAATATTTTCAAATGTTGAAAATAAATAGATTTGTGAAGTACTTATTATTAAATAAGTATGGAAATATTTTTCCACTGTGAAATGAAGGTTTTGAGAATTTATCTTTTTGAAGATAAATTGAAAATGAATAATTGAAATCGTATATTCATAAATATTTTAGAATGTAAATTCACTATGGAATTTATAAATGGAAAGGGGAATTTGATTTAAAATAAATTGATTTATTTTTGAAGTATGGAAATTTTATATCTAGTAAAGATATTTTGGAAAGTAAATAATTTGGGAAATTATTTGGAATCTGGTGATGTTGCGCATCTTTATTGATAGTTAAGTAACCGACTATCAATACTTACCTTTAAATAGGTATTTGTTGTGATTGCTTGAATTTGAATGCCACACTTATTTTTAAAATAAGCGCTCACTATTCGGGTTAGCCGGGAAAGGACCTTGGGGTCGTATAACCCATTCCGAATATGTGATACATCATTACGGATTGCATTAGATGACCGGTGTTGAAGACCGGATATTTTTGAAAGCGGAAGGATTACCGTTGAGTTACTCTGCATCGGCTGATCTCCGATATAGAGGTTTTATCACCCTTAGTGACGGGAAGTTCGAACGTGATTAGAAATTATCCGGAATGCAAGGACTTCTTTGTAAGTGCCTTCGGTTCTGTTCGATCCCGGAACAGACTTGTATGGATTGTATGTCTGACATTACAAATTGAGATATAAAGCTGATTTCTTTCAAATATATTTCTGTTGGTGGCAGAGAATTTATTCTCTTAGCTTAACACCCTTCTCTGAGACGTACGAGCTCAGAGGTTATGTAGTTGAAGGTTATTAGCGATATATTCCCAATTTGGTAATGTGACATGCTGACTGTTGCTGTGAAATGATCATTGTTTGATCATTTGTGATATGATCATTTGTTTGATCACTTATCTTTGTGATCATTTCTATGATCATTTGTTGACCCAAAGCACAGCTTTTGTATAAAGCGTGGCCTTGTGGACGAGACTTCGTCGAGCCTCACACCCCGGAATGGTCGAAACAGGAAAGATGCGGCAAGGTTATTGGGGGTAGCACCCCTTAGGGTATGTGCATTTCCTTCTGGAAAGGGGTGGTATCATGGTATGGAGCCCAGATACTTACTCATGTTGAAACACTTTATTTATCATTGTGTGATGTTGGTTATCGAGCGCTCGGATAAAGGTCCCAAAGGACCGGGGGATGGCATACTCGTGTCAGTAGTTATCCAGTTAGGGGTAACCCGGCCTTGTGTTGGCAGAGATCCGGTTAGGTTCTCGGGGACGTCCTTCCAGAGGCGTTTTCATGTGGCAATGGGAAGTTCCATGGCCTGACCATTTGTTGAAAATCCAAAGAAACAATACGAGACTTGTACGGTTTTAGTTGTAGAACCTGCCATCTAATATGGTAGCTATAGTAGGCATAATATAATGGTACCTATGCTGGCTAAGATTTATATTCTACTTTCGAAATGTTTTCTACACTATGCACTAATAATAATATAAAAAAAATGATTTGATTTTACGTAGTAAGCATCTTTGACTATCATAAGGAGAAATCTCCTCCAAGTCTGCGTTTGCATTGTGTGTGTGGTGGGAGGTCTTATGATAGTCTCATTTTTAAAAGCAAATCGAATTGACTTTAAAAATATTCCTCTATTTTGTTTTGAAAATAAATAAACTGTATTGAGTTCTCACACCAGTCACATGACTGACTCGGAGTTTATTGTTTTCCTTCCTAAACTCTGGGTGCCCACAAATTTCCACACGGGCAGTCAAGAGACAGGTTTATCAGGATATTCTGGAATTCAGGAGTTGCTGGAGGCAAGCTGGATGGCATGGCGTAATACTAGTATATAGTATTTTCTTTTTCCGCTGTTTGTTGTTGTTTGTTGTTGTACACTCTGATGATGTAATGTAATGTATAAAATGTAATAACTGATATAGTTCATTGTTTAAAGATTATTCATTTATCTATAATATGTTGTTCCGCTGCGATTGTGAGATTCTGATGTTGCTCTGTTGTTGTTTTCTTTCTGTTCTATTCTATTCTTTCTCTCTTCTTCTACCTCTTTCTTCTTCTTTAACCATAACGGTACGGTTTTCCGGCCTTCGATTGCTCGACAGTTGATACAGTGGACGTATTGATGTCGGCGTTCGTGGACGAAAAATCGCGCTCGCTACATCTGGTATCAGAGCATATGGTTAAGCGACAACCATGGCTCTGTTGGGTATTACTCATTAGAGATGGAGTCATTAGTACTCTAGAATGAGTTTGAGTGTAATAATAGATACGAGTGCGTATTTGTTGGTGAATATAAAATTATTGTATATTGTGATGATTGGTTTGTTGAGTGGCATATGAACCTTCGTCAGCACGGTCTGCACAACTATGTCGAAGGTGTTTATAAACACTTGTACAGAACAATTTGACACGATATTGTTTTAAATTGGGTAAATGAAATAATTTTACCTTGAGTATATTTTATATATAAAGGAATAATTTTTCAGAATTATTAAAGTGTATATAAGTTGATAAGAAAATGTAAGAATACATATATAAGTTATTAAAAGATGTTTGAATAATCTAAATAAAAACATGTTGTAAAAAAATAATTGTATAAGCAAATGAATTATAAGAATTGAATTATAATTAAAGTGATTTAAAATTGTGAAAAAAAAAACTTATATATATATAAAAAGTGAAACTATATGAATATATTTATGAATATGAGTTGTAAATAAAAATGAATTTAAAGTTAAATGGAAATTTACTTTAGAATTTGGAAGCTGAATTGATTTATAAGTGGGAATTTAAGTTAAGTAAAACCAAGTGATGTTTATAAAATGAAGTATAACTTAAGGGATGTTGAATGAAGTTGATATTGGTATCAAACTAAATTAATAAAGTTAAGTGATAAATATGAACTTAAATTATGTAAATGAAATTCAACTTGAAATGGTTAACTAATTGAAAGTTAATCAATTGAATGTGAATAATTGGTATGAAATAATGAATGTAGGTGTAAATTCATTAAAATATAATGTTATTGGAAGTTGAATAATTGAATGAAAATCAATTTAATTAAACCAATTGAAAGTAAAGGTGTTAAACCAAATTGAATGAATATAAGCAAAGGAATTTGGTTGTAATTAATGTACATGGGTTGTTATATGATTGTTAGTTGATTGTATATAATTCATCAAGTATTAGTGAAATTAAGTTAATGAAATTGAAAGCTAAAGTAATTGAAATTCAATTGGAAGTTAAGTGAATCTTAAATAGAATTGAATTTGATTTGGAAATGAACCAACTTAAATAGGGATTAGTGAATATAAACTAATTGAAAATGAACGTTAGTAAAAACATGCACTGTTAATGAATCAAAGGTGATTAAATTGAAAACCATTTCATTGAATATTAATGAGAATATGAATGAATATTTATAGGTTATGAGTGCTATTTGGATAATAGTTGGTCGATGGTTGAATATATTGCTTTTACTACATTTGCTATGTTGGCATATATAGTTATTATGTTGATATATGTTGTATATCGATACTATTGTCCATATACATGTTTCTCATCTATTTGTTGAGTGTTTAGTAGGTGCGGATCGCGTTTGCTTCGCATTTGGAGCTCACTTTCACGCTATATTAGCCGTATATGCTCGCTAATAAAATATAAGGTACATATCTCGGATTACATACCGTACTTTTACACTTTTTTCCCTGCGGGATGCCTCATCGCTTGATGAGATGTATATTTGTGATATATATACTGTCATTTTTTTTCGGATCGAGCCGCGCAAAGGAGACTATGGCGAATTTTTTCGAAAATTTAAGGCGTTAGAATATTTTTGAGAAAAAATTGGAAAATTTGTGAAAACTATAATTTTGATTTGGAGTGAAAGTTAAACAGTGGTAGTTGTTTTTAAAAAGATAACTAAGTATGATTTGAAAACTTAGTAAAGATATTGTAAGAAGTTTAACTATGAATTCTGGGAAAGTTAAACACTTAAGAGATTTGAAAAATCTAATTTGAACGATTTGTTTTGGAAAGTTAATGGATTATTGTGACGACCCGCCCTTCTACTACCAGAAAGACGTATCATCATGAAGAAAGAAAGAGGTAGAAATAGAAAAGAAAGAGAAAGAAAGAACAACAACAACAACAGAACTCACAGCGGAATGGAATAAAATATAATACATCACATAACAGTTCATAGTTTACATATATCAGAGTTATACAATATTTTACATTTGACAAATGTTATATATACATCAGTCACTACATACATCTCAAATATAACATACTCTAACTAACACAGCGGAACAAGATAGATATCTACACGCCGAAGCCTCCTGCTCCATTGCTCCTCCAGAATTCGTCAAAGCAAACCTGAATCCCTTGACTACCCGTAAAAATTTGGGTACCCGAGAGTTTATGAAAAACAAAAATAAACTCCGGGTCAGACATGGGTCTGGTATGAGAAAACAGTTTAAATTGTTTAACTTTGAAAAACTTTTTGAAAATAAAAGTATCACGTAAGACTTCCCACAAATAAATACGGGTAAGTTTTTACCTTACGCTAACCAAAACATTTCATAGGAAATTCTGTGATATTATAATAGTGTCTAGGGTTTTCAAGTAAATAGAAAATAGCCGAAATTGTTACATTATTAAATTCCAGCTACTAGCCACAAAAGTGGGTAATACAATCAAAACCGTGGGCACTTATTGGAAAATGGATTCCATACAATGGCAGGGCTACTGGGGTACCGCCCGTCACAGTACAGGGCCTAGATCACCGTACCGAGGATTACTCCCTTCATCCCCTGCAACACAAGGCCGGAACCATTCCTTACTGAACAGTCCCGAACAAGATAAACCCCGTGGTTGGCGCGCCCAACCACCCACTAAGCCGAATAAAAAGGGACATCTAGACAGGGGAAATATCTTGTCCTGCTTGGGCATGACCCACCTAACCTTGCTGCATCTCCCCTGTTTTAGCCATTCCCGGTTGATGAGGCTTGAGGCTACGATTACCTTTAAAGAACATATCACTTAGAATGCTCATCGTCCGCCTGACGATGTGCTGAAAGCATTCAATCCATACAAGTTCGTTCCGGGTTCGAACGAAACCGAAGGCATTATCTCGTTACACTCATTTTGGAATCACCCTCAGAGTCAACGACGACAATCCTTGCATTCTGAATCTTCATCTTCACTTTAGATTAACGACCTAACGTTAATTTGGAAATCGATGTGGTTTTCGGATGTTCCAAATGTGGAAACCCGATCCCGGTCTCATCAAAATCCAAAACGTGTCTTTTAGGGCCAAGTTGTTTTAAGGTTTATAAACAATTCAATTATCCATATACATACAGATAGATAACTCACAATATCACAAAAGATAATCAACATTACCACTATAACAGATAAGCAATATTATCATCATAACAGATAATCCATATTACTATCATACTACAATCAAGCATACATTTCACACAACATCATTTATCTCATACTAGGAATTTCAAACAATTCAGAGTAAACAATATCATCCATCCATATATAAGCAATCATATTAATTTAAAATGAATTAAATTAATTACTTGCATCTTCTATTAATTTAAATTAAATTAAATTAATTACTTAACCATTATAATTCTTACTTATATAACTATTAACCAATTATCAATCAATTTATAAATTCATTTCACCTAATCACACTTGATTAATTAACATTTAATTTCATTCGAGTAACCATCTTCAATTATCTTCCAAACTATTTATCTTAACCAAATACAGAAATTAACCTACAATTACATGTATTACATTACTTCTTAATTTTACCAATTAATTATTCTTTAATCTTTCGTTATTAATTTCATTATTTAATGATGATTTCTAATTACATTTCATTTCATTGTCTTGTATTAAATTAATTACCTTAAGTAATTAAATCTTCAATTAAACTATATTTATTAATCACCCCTGATTAATACTATTCAGTAATCAATCACCTTTAATTACTTTTATCACATTACTTAATTACTCCTCAATTGATTTCCTTTAATCAATACCGTGATTAATTGCACAAAGTAATTATAATCAAATTACTTCCATTATCAAATCATCCTCATTCAATCGATTACTTATAGTCATTATCATCAATTACTTCTCCAAGTAATTACACTTATCACATCATCAAATAATTATTCAAATTAATTAAACTTAATTAATTAACTTAAACAATTCATTTAAACTTCATTAATTACAATAAGTAATTAATTTCTTAATTTCTCAAGTAATTTACTTAAATCAATTGGTTTCACACTATTTAACTTATTACGTTCTAATCAATTTGTTTACCCTACTTATTTAATTAGCTTTTTTTTTTCATTAGTTGAAAACCTTAATCAAATAACTTGAAATTTTTTTTTTTATTGTTGATTATTTCATTAATTATTCCTTAATCCTTATTTACATTTCTTGATTAATTAACTATTAATTGTTCATTAAGTTACTTAAGTAGTTAATTATAAATTAACCTATTTCTTAATTATTATTTGATCTTTAATTACAATTATAAAGTATCATTCTTAATTACTTATAAATTGTTAGTAAATTACTATTGATCTTAATTAACATTAGAAAGAATTTTCTTAAAGATTGAACTCTTAAACGTTGAATAACTTTAACCTTAACTCAAATCAATTGCTTAATTAAAATGATAATAAAGTGTTAACTGCATTTGTTAAGTAACTACAAAATAACTAAAACTTGTGTTCAAGTTTTAACTTAAAACTGTTACAACTCTATTAAGTTTTCAACACTTAAGATTTGTTTGAAAGTAAATTACTTAGCTTCCATATTTTATAAAATACTGTGATTGAAACGTACCCGAGTCCTCTCCTCCTTAAACCCCGCGTACAACTCGAGTCTGCCTGAACTTCGTCTTCTTCTTTTCTCTTTTTTTTCTAGTTACAGTTTTAATTTCTCAAAGCACTAAGCTACAACACACGAATTAAATCACGTGCCTCCACACTCGAATCAAACCCGAAGGAAACCCCCCAAATTTTCGAGCACGACATGAGAAATTTCACTGACACATCGCCGTCTTCCACCTCCACGCTGTGCACGTGCACAACTCCTCGGCCACGCTACGGCGAACCCCAAACTTCTCGGCAAACCACGATTCACCCAATGACCCAAAATCGAATCTCCAATTACCAAATAAAATTCGATTCCAAAATTTTGCCTCTGAGTCGAAAATCTGGAAACACGGCAATCCATGTAATCGCCTCACGACCGCCGTATAGATCACCAGAGAAGCCAAAAATCCAACTGCACCTCGACAACACGACATACTTCCATCCCCTAAAATCGCGTGAAGCTCGATCACTCCTAGGTGACGAACTCTTCCGCGTTTACAGACATGCCTAAACTTGAATAAAAACCCTAAATTGATCTTCATCTCTTGATTCTCTTAATAGAAAAATTATTTGAAAATTTTTATGTGATCATCAATGTTTATTCTTGCCTAACTACAAATTTGAACGATTATTATTGAATCAATGATTGGAATTTGATAGAAATGTTCCTTTTTCTAAACCATGAACTGCTTCTTCAATTTTACTTTAAACATTTCCATTCTTGTTTCTAAAATCCTATTTCGCATTGAAGTACCAAGTTATCAACTTGAATTTATATTTTATAACAGATGAATTTATCATCAAAATGTTTGTTACCTGTAAAATTTTAGTTTGCTGTGCATAACAAATTTAAACCCCTGATTTAAATTCGAGTATATTGTTTTTGTTGGAAAATTTCAAGCTCTTCTATGTTCAAATACAGTATTAAATAGTTTTCAATTCTGTAATTACTTAGCAGAAATGAACAAAAATATCATCAAAGAATAGCCTGCATATAAACACAGATTATACCAAAGGGAAACACATACATCAACATGAAATCCACCCATCATCTTACTGTTAAAATTAAACTAAAGCTTAAATTTTTATGTTTACTCACCAATAAAACCCTTTGAACAGAGAACCCATTCCTTGTTTAAAGACTTGTTGTTGAAAACCTGCCTGTAAATTGTTCCCGCTCTTATGATTTACTTAAGCTTTGATTGCTTCTTTATTCTTTCTTTTATTTTCTTTATATTTGTTTCTCAGGTAAACTTATGTTACAACTAAATAAATGATGCATACACACATAGACATATAGGAGAAAGAAAAATGTTTTACCCAGGTAGGTGTTATCTATAAGTACACTGTCAAATTTTGTTTTATCAGGCAAGCTCTCTTTTTTTTTTCATCTTAAATTCGGCTGAGATGCTAACATTAAATGCTAATGTACTACATGTCTACTCTTAATTCTATTAGTATACAAAATATCTTATTAACTTGTCTACATAATTAGTTGCAGGTCCTATATATATACAAGCCTGTTATACATATACTGTTTTTAGATGTTTAACTCACTGCCATACAGTTTTGTTGATTAGATTTCACTGTAAAATAAAAATTTGCATAATACATATATAGACACAAAGATGTGCTAGAACAGAAGAGCAGTAATGTTGTAGTTTAACTGGTTTACATAATTAAGATTATGTTGTACTGTGAACTACTGTATGCATTAATGAGTTAGATTCATCAGTAGGTAGCTTGCATGAAAAGGTAAGTTATTTTTAAATGTTTATATTTCAATCTTCCTTAATTAGTCAAGTTCTTTCTTTTTTTCTCATGTTTGCAGATATTTGTATTAACACAATATGTGTCAGGTTTCTTCATACTTACTGACACTTGTGTTTACACTTTATGTTTACTGAGTTTGCTTCTTTATTTATTTTTTTATAAACTGCTTGCTTGAATAACAAATATGTTTGGGGTCAGGTGTATTTTACTTTGGTTTGCTTGTAAAAATAAATTTGTTTTATTGTTTCTAACTTAAGTAATTTACATAGATATATATAATTGCTGTTGATTTGGTTTTAATATGAAAATATTTGTTTAGTTAACCTCCAATTTATATAAGTTATACATAGATGTTTTAGTTTGGTTTTTAGATTTGATTTTGTTTTACTTTATACTTTGAGTCTTATACTTTTTTCATATTTTAGTCTTGTTTACAAGTTGTTAAGTTATGTTGTAAGAATTCTTAACATTATTAATTCTTATTTAAATTTTACATTAATACTTTATATTTAACTGTCAATATTCAAGTTATATTTCAAAATAAATTTTCTTACTTATATTTGTATTCATTATCCATTTGTACTTTACTATTACTTATTTAAATGAAGTTATATACATATATTTGATTTATGTTTTACATTTATAATTTACATTTATATTTTATTTTGTTAGAATTAGATTTAATTGAAACATTAACATCCATATGTATATTTCCAAATATAAACAAGTATAGTATTTTAATTCACTTATATAAGATCAATATTATTAAAAGATTCTATTTAATTTCCAGAATCAAATTTCCTTTCTAAAATACAAATTTACATAAACAAATTGGCAATTATTCCAAAATCATGCTCATTTGAAAATAATTGGTTCATATTTTATTTAATCAGATTAAATATTTAATATGATAACCAGGGCCAAAATTCAGGGTCGTTACATTCCTCCCCCCTTAAAAGAATTTCGTCCCCGAAATTTAAAACAAAGATAATTTAAAAGCTGTTATACTAACCATTCATACATACATATCATTCAAACAATCAAACAATTTATCCTAACAAGCAACACTAGCTATCCGAACACAAATCCGGATAAACTTTACTAGAACTATTCAGAGTCTCCCAGGTGCAACTACTGAGATCTCGCTCCACTGCACTCGACAAGCTTCACTACTTACTCCCGAGTTGCCTCCCATCCTGATCAACAATCCGAACAGGATTCCCGACTACAGTCAAACTTCGCTTGACTTCCAAATTTTCCTTGAACTACCAATTCTACAACTAATGATGGATCCTAAACAAAATTCCAAGATGAGATGTATGGGATACATTTATGAAATCCAGACATCCATTCTGGCAATTCAATCCTATAAGATACAACTCCAATTTAAGTTGAATTTTATATTCATACATAACTCGAGGTCTCAGCCTCCCATTCATTTTAAATTTATAATCAAATTTAATTAATTCACCATCCAACTTTATTTGACCAATTCTAATTTCATTTATATACTTCATGTACTAATTTATTTCATCTTAGTTTATTTCCACTTCCAATTTAATATCTGATTTTATCACAAAAATCACTTAATATAGTTCTTGAGTTTATTACTAGTTTGTAATCCTGGTTTGGATACTTATCTCATTTCCCAAGTTCAAAAATAATTGTATTTTAGCTTATAATTCCACTTTTAAATTTTAAACTTTATGAGCCCCAAATTTCATTTATTCTCCACACTCACTTCCATTTATTCTTAAACACATTCATTTTCACTTTAAATTTCAAATCTTACCTATATCAAAGAAGTATACTTTTTATTTCCAATATTTAAATTCTTTAGATAAGCCATCATAGTTTATTTATACAAATTAATCATTCAACTAAAATCATCATTCAAGCTTTTGCTAAATAAACTCTCATTTTCCTTGAAGCTATGCTTCTATAAAGTTTAATCTTAAATTAATTTATTTGTTTCAATTTCATACTTAAATTTATTTCCAGCTTATTTGATACTCACCTAGATCCACTCCATTATTATCTCGTAAATCAAACTTCTATTTAACCAATTTAAATCCCATTAACCTATTCAATCAACCCATTTATTCCAAATTAGTTCACTTCCATTTCCAATTCCATATTGGACTTTTATCTTCAAAAATTATCTTATTATTTTATCAGTGTTCAATTTTATTTTATAATTCAATTTTGGGTTTTTATTCCAAATACAAAACAATTCTGTTTTGGCATACTATTTAATTTCCCCATATTTTCTTTATAAGTCTCACATTCATATTTTCACATTTTACCCAATATAAGCTTGAATATATTCATATTTCATCTTAACTCAAGATTGAACACTCATCTATAGCCAAAAATATTCCTAATCAATGTGTTGCCAATTTTCTTTACAAGTTATCGGAATATATTCATTCCGATTCAATTTCACATCAACTTACTTTTATCTATTCAAGTAAGAATTTAATTTATTTAACATTATTTATATCTCATCTGAATTCTATTCCAATTCAATTTGTTTATCTTAACTTCCATTAAATTAAGCACCATACTATTCTCTTACATCTACCAATCCATTTGGATTTAATTAAATAAGAACTTAATTTCATTTTAATATCATCCCTATCTCACTTCATTTTATTCAATTCCTAAATCGAATTCCAACTATTAAGCTTAAGTAAATTTCAACCACAAATTTTATTTCTATTAGATTTCCACATCAAATTCATTTACATTATATATTTGATGTCCTTTATTAATTTATTATATTTTTAATCATTAGTTTAATTCCAAAATTAAATTAAACTTTCAACTTAATTCAAAATAAATCCTTATTTTCAACTTCATTTTTAAATTTTAATCCCAATTTAAATTTCTTACTTCCTTGGTTATATAAACCATTGTAAATCTTTATAATCCTATTTGTCTATAAACACTATCATCCAAATACTATAATTATATATATATAATAATTACAGAAACATTTTTTTTATATATATATATACATATATATATATATCAAAATAGATTTTGGATGAAATTATTTAATTCACCCACTTTGAAAACAATATCATGTCGAATTGTTCTATTCAAGTGTTTAGAAACCCCTTCGGTACAGTTGTGCAGACCGCACTGACGAAGGTTCATATACCACTCGATAAATCAATCAACATAATATAAAACCATTTTATATTCACTAACAAGTACGCGCTCATATCTATTATTACGCTCAGACTCATTCTAGAGTACTACCGACTCTATCTCTAATGAGTAATCTCCACCAGAGCCAAGGTTCTCACTTAACCTTTCAGCTCTGATACCAACTGTGATGACCCGCCCTTCTACTACCAGAAAGACGTATCATCATGAAGAAAGAAAGAGGTAGAAATAGAAAAGAAAGAGAAAGAAAGAACAACAACAACAACAGAACTCACAGCGGAATGGAATAAAATATAATACATCACATAACAGTTCATAGTTTACATATATCAGAGTTATACAATATTTTACATTTGACAAATGTTATATATACATCAGTCACTACATACATCTCAAATATAACATACTCTAACTAACACAGCGGAACAAGATAGATATCTACACGCCGAAGCCTCCTGCTCCATTGCTCCTCCAGAATTCGTCAAAGCAAACCTGAATCCCTTGACTACCCGTAAAAATTTGGGTACCCGAGAGTTTATGAAAAACAAAAATAAACTCCGGGTCAGACATGGGTCTGGTATGAGAAAACAGTTTAAATTGTTTAACTTTGAAAAACTTTTTGAAAATAAAAGTATCACGTAAGACTTCCCACAAATAAATACGGGTAAGTTTTTACCTTACGCTAACCAAAACATTTCATAGGAAATTCTGTGATATTATAATAGTGTCTAGGGTTTTCAAGTAAATAGAAAATAGCCGAAATTGTTACATTATTAAATTCCAGCTACTAACCACAAAAGTGGGTAATACAATCAAAACCGTGGGCACTTATTGGAAAATGGATTCCATACAATGGCAGGGCTACTGGGGTACCGCCCGTCACAGTACGGGGCCTAGATCACCGTACCGAGGATTACTCCCTTCATCCCCTGCAACACAAGGCCGGAACCATTCCTTACTGAACAGTCCCGAACAAGATAAACCCCGTGGTTGGCGCGCCCAACCACCCACTAAGCCGAATAAAAAGGGACATCTAGACAGGGGAAATATCTTGTCCTGCTTGGGCATGACCCACCTAACCTTGCTGCATCTCCCCTGTTTTAGCCATTCCCGGTTGATGAGGCTTGAGGCTACGATTACCTTTAAAGAACATATCACTTAGAATGCTCATCGTCCGCCTGACGATGTGCTGAAAGCATTCAATCCATACAAGTTCGTTCCGGGTTCGAACGAAACCGAAGGCATTATCTCGTTACACTCATTTTGGAATCACCCTCAGAGTCAACGACGACAATCCTTGCATTCTGAATCTTCATCTTCACTTTAGATTAACGACCTAACGTTAATTTGGAAATCGATGTGGTTTTCGGATGTTCCAAATGTGGAAACCCGATCCCGGTCTCATCAAAATCCAAAACGTGTCTTTTAGGGCCAAGTTGTTTTAAGGTTTATAAACAATTCAATTATCCATATACATACAGATAGATAACTCACAATATCACAAAAGATAATCAACATTACCACTATAACAGATAAGCAATATTATCATCATAACAGATAATCCATATTACTATCATACTACAATCAAGCATACATTTCACACAACATCATTTATCTCATACTAGGAATTTCAAACAATTCAGAGTAAACAATATCATCCATCCATATATAAGCAATCATATTAATTTAAAATGAATTAAATTAATTACTTGCATCTTCTATTAATTTAAATTAAATTAAATTAATTACTTAACCATTATAATTCTTACTTATATAACTATTAACCAATTATCAATCAATTTATAAATTCATTTCACCTAATCACACTTGATTAATTAACATTTAATTTCATTCGAGTAACCATCTTCAATTATCTTCCAAACTATTTATCTTAACCAAATACAGAAATTAACCTACAATTACATGTATTACATTACTTCTTAATTTTACCAATTAATTATTCTTTAATCTTTCGTTATTAATTTCATTATTTAATGATGATTTCTAATTACATTTCATTTCATTGTCTTGTATTAAATTAATTACCTTAAGTAATTAAATCTTCAATTAAACTATATTTATTAATCACCCCTGATTAATACTATTCAGTAATCAATCACCTTTAATTACTTTTATCACATTACTTAATTACTCCTCAATTGATTTCCTTTAATCAATACCTTGATTAATTGCACAAAGTAATTATAATCAAATTACTTCCATTATCAAATCATCCTCATTCAATCGATTACTTATAGTCATTATCATCAATTACTTCTCCAAGTAATTACACTTATCACATCATCAAATAATTATTCAAATTAATTAAACTTAATTAATTAACTTAAACAATTCATTTAAACTTCATTAATTACAATAAGTAATTAATTTCTTAATTTCTCAAGTAATTTACTTAAATCAATTGGTTTCACACTATTTAACTTATTACGTTCTAATCAATTTGTTTACCCTACTTATTTAATTAGCTTTTTTTTTTCATTAGTTGAAAACCTTAATCAAATAACTTGAAATTTTTTTTCTTTATTGTTGATTATTTCATTAATTATTCCTTAATCCTTATTTACATTTCTTGATTAATTAACTATTAATTGTTCATTAAGTTACTTAAGTAGTTAATTATAAATTAACCTATTTCTTAATTATTATTTGATCTTTAATTACAATTATAAAGTATCATTCTTAATTACTTATAAATTGTTAGTAAATTACTATTGATCTTAATTAACATTAGAAAGAATTTTCTTAAAGATTGAACTCTTAAACGTTGAATAACTTTAACCTTAACTCAAATCAATTGCTTAATTAAAATGATAATAAAGTGTTAAATGCATTTGTTAAGTAACTACAAAATAACTAAAACTTGTGTTCAAGTTTTAACTTAAAACTGTTACAACTCTATTAAGTTTTCAACACTTAAGATTTGTTTGAAAGTAAATTACTTAGCTTCCATATTTTATAAAATACTGTGATTGAAACGTACCCGAGTCCTCTCCTCCTTAAACCCCGCGTACAACTCGAGTCTGCCTGAACTTCGTCTTCTTCTTTTCTCTTTTTTTTCTAGTTACAGTTTTAATTTCTCAAAGCACTAAGCTACAACACACGAATTAAATCACGCGCCTCCACACTCGAATCAAACCCGAAGGAAACCCCCCAAATTTTCGAGCACGACATGAGAAATTTCACTGACACATCGCCGTCTTCCACCTCCACGCTGTGCACGTGCACAACTCCTCGGCCACGCTACGGCGAACCCCAAACTTCTCGGCAAACCACGATTCACCCAATGACCCAAAATCGAATCTCCAATTACCAAATAAAATTCGATTCCAAAATTTTGCCTCTGAGTCGAAAATCTGGAAACACGGCAATCCATGTAATCGCCTCACGACCGCCGTATAGATCACCAGAGAAGCCAAAAATCCAACTGCACCTCGACAACACGACATACTTCCATCCCCTAAAATCGCGTGAAGCTCGATCACTCCTAGGTGACGAACTCTTCCGCGTTTACAGACATGCCTAAACTTGAATAAAAACCCTAAATTGATCTTCATCTCTTGATTCTCTTAATAGAAAAATTATTTGAAAATTTTTATGTGATCATCAATGTTTATTCTTGCCTAACTACAAATTTGAACGATTATTATTGAATCAATGATTGGAATTTGATAGAAATGTTCCTTTTTCTAAACCATGAACTGCTTCTTCAATTTTACTTTAAACATTTCCATTCTTGTTTCTAAAATCCTATTTCGCATTGAAGTACCAAGTTATCAACTTGAATTTATATTTTATAACAGATGAATTTATCATCAAAATGTTTGTTACCTGTAAAATTTTAGTTTGCTGTGCATAACAAATTTAAACCCCTGATTTAAATTCGAGTATATTGTTTTTGTTGGAAAATTTCAAGCTCTTCTATGTTCAAATACAGTATTAAATAGTTTTCAATTCTGTAATTACTTAGCAGAAATGAACAAAAATATCATCAAAGAATAGCCTGCATATAAACACAGATTATACCAAAGGGAAACACATACATCAACATGAAATCCACCCATCATCTTACTGTTAAAATTAAACTAAAGCTTAAATTTTTATGTTTACTCACCAATAAAACCCTTTGAACAGAGAACCCATTCCTTGTTTAAAGACTTGTTGTTGAAAACCTGCCTGTAAATTGTTCCCGCTCTTATGATTTACTTAAGCTTTGATTGCTTCTTTATTCTTTCTTTTATTTTCTTTATATTTGTTTCTCAGGTAAACTTATGTTACAACTAAATAAATGATGCATACACACATAGACATATAGGAGAAAGAAAAATGTTTTACCCAGGTAGGTGTTATCTATAAGTACACTGTCAAATTTTGTTTTATCAGGCAAGCTCTCTTTTTTTTTCATCTTAAATTCGGCTGAGATGCTAACATTAAATGCTAATGTACTACATGTCTACTCTTAATTCTATTAGTATACAAAATATCTTATTAACTTGTCTACATAATTAGTTGCAGGTCCTATATATATACAAGCCTGTTATACATATACTGTTTTTAGATGTTTAACTCACTGCCATACAGTTTTGTTGATTAGATTTCACTGTAAAATAAAAATTTTCATAATACATATATAGACACAAAGATGTGCTAGAACAGAAGAGCAGTAATGTTGTAGTTTAACTGGTTTACATAATTAAGATTATGTTGTACTGTGAACTACTGTATGCATTAATGAGTTAGATTCATCAGTAGGTAGCTTGCATGAAAAGGTAAGTTATTTTTAAATGTTTATATTTCAATCTTCCTTAATTAGTCAAGTTCTTTCTTTTTTTCTCATGTTTGCAGATATTTGTATTAACACAATATGTGTCAGGTTTCTTCATACTTACTGACACTTGTGTTTACACTTTATGTTTACTGAGTTTGCTTCTTTATTTATTTTTTTATAAACTGCTTGCTTGAATAACAAATATGTTTGGGGTCAGATGTATTTTACTTTGGTTTGCTTGTAAAAATAAATTTGTTTTATTGTTTCTAACTTAAGTAATTTACATAGATATATATAATTGCTGTTGATTTGGTTTTAATATGAAAATATTTGTTTAGTTAACCTCCAATTTATATAAGTTATACATAGATGTTTTAGTTTAGTTTTTAGATTTGATTTTGTTTTACTTTATACTTTGAGTCTTATACTTTGTTCATATTTTAGTCTTGTTTACAAGTTGTTAAGTTATGTTGTAAGAATTCTTAACATTATTAATTCTTATTTAAATTTTACATTAATACTTTATATTTAACTGTCAATATTCAAGTTATATTTCAAAATAAATTTTCTTACTTATATTTGTATTCATTATCCATTTGTACTTTACTATTACTTATTTAAATGAAGTTATATACATATATTTGATTTATGTTTTACATTTATAATTTACATTTATATTTTATTTTGTTAGAATTAGATTTAATTGAAACATTAACATCCATATGTATATTTCCAAATATAAACAAGTATAGTATTTTAATTCACTTATATAAGATCAATATTATTAAAAGATTCTATTTAATTTCCAGAAACAAATTTCCTTTCTAAAATACAAATTTACATAAACAAATTGGCAATTATTCCAAAATCATGCTCATTTGAAAATAATTGGTTCATATTTTATTTAATCAGATTAAATATTTAATATGATAACCAGGGCCAAAATTCAGGGTCGTTACAATTGGATAATTAAATCGATAATTTAATATGTGAAAATACAGAAATAATTGAAAATTGAGTTAAATATGATTGAAAATGATTTGTAAAGTTTTATTTTATTATATTGGAGTTAGAATGATGTTATAGAACTTTTAAAATTGAATTTAAAAGTTTATTTATGAAAATTGAATATTTTAATATTTAATCGACTAGTGAAATTAGTCATTTTTCGAACAGTCTCAGAATTGGACGAAACAAGTTCCATTGGATCCGTAATAGTTTGTTATTATCGGATTTTAATTTTCGTAGCAATTGGAGTTGTCGTTTGACCGTGGCAAACTCGAAACGCATCGAAATTGTTTTAATATTAAATTGGCGAGTTAAAATAGTCATTTTTCTAACAGTCTTGGATTTTGACGAAACTAGTTTCATCGGATCCATAATGTGATATTATTGTATGGCTTCAAATTTCGTGTCAATCGGATTTACCGTTTGTCCGGTGCAAGCTAAAACGCCTAAAAATTTGATTTACCGATTTAATTTTAAATTGATCGTTTATTGCCATAACTCGCACAGATGACCGAATTAGCTCCCGAAACATGTTCCATTATGTTCGAAACGCGGGGTAAACCTTAGGAACGCCAACCGGCACGCTTCGTTTGGAGTTCGGAAAATCCGGGATGAATAGTGTCGTTGGAATTTTCTATATAAGGACTTGTAAATTTCATTTTGCAACAAAAATAAAAACCCTAGTTCTAAGGTCAGGCCGCCGCCTACATTATATACGAATGGCCGAAAATCCCCTATCTTCCTCCCTCAATTTCTTCGAATCCAAGCAACGATTCACAAAACTTCCAACTAGCAAATTGTAGATCTCGGAGTGAACTAGATATCCAACGGTTAAGATTTCAAATGGTGGAGTAAATCAGCGGCGATTCACGTTTGAACGCGAGCGGTTCGTGCTCAATTCTCGAGATATAGGCACGACCGAGCCTCGAGCTCTTCTGGCTGCGGGTGGTGCTAGGCTGGGCACGCATAGTGGAGGGGCCTGATCGATGTGAAGTGGTCCGTAGTGGTCGCGTTAAAAGCATGGAAGAGGCGGCTATGGGTTTAGGGTTGAACGTGTTTTCACGGTAGGGGAGATGAAATGACGGACGTGATTTGCTCTGGGGTGATGGACGGCTTGGATCTGTTAGGTTTAAAAATAGAATAAAAGTTGTAAATTTATAATTATATAAATCGTGTAACTTTAAAAATTCGTATCTTTTTCATACGAGGTTGAAAACGCGCGAAACCAGTTGCGTTGGAATCGTATCGTCGAGAAAGAAGGAAATGGTGGACTATAACACTGTTGTTGTAGTAAAGGGTTTCCGAAGGGAAATGTTTTATATAGTATTGGGATTTATATATCTATTTAAACTTCGAATCCCTATACTAGTGATTTTGGGTCTTCGTAACTATGTTTTACGCAACATTCGTTTTTGACCCAAATAAATGTGTTAAGAGAATGTTTTCCTTAAGTAATGAAATATATACTTAATTTTGATTTAAGTATATTGAATATTTTCAAATGTTGAAAATAAATAGATTTGTGAAGTACTTATTATTAAATAAGTATGGAAATATTTTTCCAATGTGAAATGAACGTTTTGAGAATTTATCTTTTTGAAGATAAATTAAAAATGAATAATTGAAATCGTATATTCATAAATATTTTGGAATGTAAATTCACTATGGAATTTATAAATTGAAAGGGGAATTTGATTTAAAAATAAACGTTGATTTATTTTTGAAGTATGGAAATTTTATATCTAGTAAAAATATTTTGGAAAGTAAATAATTTGGGAAATTATTTGGAATCTGGTGATGTTGGGTATCTTTATTGATAGTTAAATAACCAACTATCAATATTTACCTTTAAATAGGTATTTGTTGTGATTGCTTGAATTTGAATGCCACACTTATTTTTAAAATAAGCGATCACTATTCGGGTTAGCCGGGAAAGGACCTTGGGGTCGTATAACCCATTTCGAATATGTGATACATCATTAAGGATTGCATTTGATGACCGGTGTTGAAGACCGGATATTTTTGAAAGCGGAAGGATTACCATTGAGTTACTCTGCATCGGCTGATCTCCGATATAGAGGTTTTATCACCCTTAGTGACGGGAAGTCCAGACGCGATTAGAAATTATCCGGAATGCAAGGACTTCTTTGTAAGTGCCTTCGGTTCTGTTCGATCCCGGAACAGTCTTGTATGGATTGTATGTCTGACATTACAAATTGAGATATAAAGCTGATTTCTTTCAAATATATTTCTGTTGGTGGCGGAGAATTTATTCTCTTAGCTTAACACCCTTCTCTGAGACGTACGAGCTCAGAGGTTATGTAGTTGAAGGTTATTAGCGAAATATTTCCAATTTGGTAATGTGACATGCTGAGTGTTGCTGTGAAATGATCATTGTTTGATCATTTGTGATATGATCATTTGTTTAATCACTTATCTTTGTGATCATTTCTATAATCGTTTGTTGAACCCAAAGCACAGCTTTTGTATGAAGCGTGGCTTTGTGGACGAGACTTCGTCGAGCCTCACAATCCGGAATGGTCGAAACAGGAAAGATGCGGCAAGGTTATTGGGGGTAGCGCCCCTTAGGGTATGTGCATTTCCTTCTGAAAGGGGTGGTATCATGGTATGGAGCCCAGATACTTACTCATGTTGAAACACTTTATTTATCATTGTGTGATGTTGGTTATCGAGCGCTCGGATAAAGGTCCCAAAGGACCGGGGGATGGCATACTCGTGTCAGTAGTTACCCAGTTAGGGGTAACCCGGCCTTGTGTTGGCAGAGATCCGGTTAGGTTCTCGGGGACGTCCTTCCAGAGGCGTTCTCATGTGGCAATGGGAAGTTCCTTGGCCTGACCATTTGTTGGAAATCCAAAGAAACAATACGAGACTTGTACGGTTTTAGTTGTAGAACCTGCCATCTAATATGGTAGCTATAGTAAGCATAATATAATGGTACCTATGCTGGCTAAGATTTATATTCTACTTTCAAAATATTTTCTACACTATGCACTAATAATAATATTAAAAAAATGATTTGATTTTACGTAGTAAGCATCTTTGACTATCATAAAGAGAAATCTCTTCCAAGTCTGCGATTGCATTGTGTGTGTGGTGGGAGGTCTTATGGTAGTCTCATTTTTAAAAGCATTGCGAATTGACTTTAAAAATATTCCTCTATTTTGTTTTGAAAATAAATAAACTGTTTTGAGTTCTCACACCAGTCACATGACTGACTCGGAGTTTATTTTTTTCCTTCCTAAACTCTGGGTGCCCACAAATTTTCACATGGGCGGTCAAGAGACAGGTTTATCAGGATATTCTGGAATTCAGGAGTTGCTGGAGGCAAGCTGGATGGCATGGCGTAATACTAGTATATAGTATTTTCTTTTTCCGCTGTTTGTTATTGTTTGTTGTTGTACACTCTGATGATGTAATGTAATGTATAAAATGTAATAACTGATATAGTTCATTGTTTAAAGATTATTCATTTATCTATTATATGTTTTTCCGCAGCGATTGTGAGATTATGATTTTGTTCTGTTGTTGTTTTCTTTCTGTTCTATTCTATTCTTTCTCTCTTCTTCTACCTCTTTCTTCTTCTTTAACCATAACGGTACGGTTTTCCGGCCTTCGATTGCTCGACGGTTGATACAGTGGACGTATTGATGTCGGCGTTCGTGGACGAAAAATCGCGCTCGTTACAATATGGGATTTAGATTTCAAATTTGAAGTTTGTCAACATGATGATCCATAATAGGTTTAATAGATTCAGTGATGAATTTGAATTTAAACGTGCAGAGAATTAAGTTAAGTGGAAAACTTAATATTGGAAAGTTTGAAGTCGGTTTAAAACTAATATTGTGAAAAGTATGCGGAATTCAATTTATGAATTAAATCGAAGTTAAAAAAGTTAAATGGGATATTTGAACAATTAGTTCAACTTGAAATTTTTCAAAAAGATTGAATCTTGAGATAAATTGAGTTTAACTTCGACACCAAAAACAATATAAGTTTAGCTTTGAATTTCGGAAGGTCGGTTTGGATTGTATGTCTTACATTGTGAATTGATGACATAGCAATTAATCTCTATTAAATATATATCTGTTTGGTGGCGGAGAATTTTTCTTAGCTATATACACCCTTCTCTGAGACATACGATCTCAGAGGTTATATATCGGTAGACATCAATTATGTGTTGAGAATTGACGATGTAATGTAAAATCCAAATCGAGTGTGAAGTCGATAATAAATTGAATTATGAATATGAATTGGGTTTGAGATAACCTTAAACTTCCAAATCGACTTAGAGGAAAATTTTAAATTGGTAATGAGATGGAAAATTCAAGAATCCTCTATTTGTTATGGGTATAGGATAAGGAGGTTTTTGGATCTTATATATGAGAATGCAGTAAATTCGAAAACCATCAGTTTGGAAAGTAATTGTTATGGAAATCTTATGTAAGTTTACATAGGTATGATATGTACGAAATGTGAAATGAAGTACTATATATATGACATTATGTTTTCTAAAATGAGGGTATGGAAAAGTACCTTCCATTGAAAATTTGTGAAGGTGTTGGAACTCGGTATGAGTGTCCATTTGAAATTCGTAGCTATATAGAATTTCCATAAGTTGGAGTGTCCATTTAAATTGGAATCCTTCGTGATGGGATCATGTTGATTGATGATGATGTATACTAGCGTAATTCGAGGGGTGTGATGCCTACAGTTACAAGTGATTCCACTGGGATAGTGGCGCAACCGCCGTGTAAACTGCGATCTAGATGCCATAGCGAAATTCGAGGGGCGAGATGCCTATGGTTACAAGCGATTCCACTGGGATAGTGGCGTAACCGCCGTGTGAACTGCGATCAAGGCAACAACCATGGCGAAATTCAAGAGATGTGAAATCTATAGATTACAAGCGATTCTACTGGGATGGTAGCGTAATCGCCGAGTAACTATGATCCATGGGGGAACGTGCTTTCCATATCCATTTTTTAAAAAGGATTTTTAAGTATTTTCACTGGGAGTTGAAGCAAGTATACTTAGTACTTGGAGATTTTTAGTCCTGCGTCTGGCCAGCATATGCCTAATGTCTATAAGAACGACGATAGACTTGTAAAACTTCGAGTTAGTAAGTATTTTCAAAACTTTAAATAGAAAATCAATAGTCTGAAATTAAAATTACATAATTCCAACCTAATAAACTAAGGAAGAAGATCTCTAAAATGTCTTGAAAGTTCACAGCTTTGGAAAAGATGTAATATGCAAATCTCTAACATAAAGAATTTCAAGTTTAAATATGAGTGGTTATAAACCAAAATAGTGAATTGAAAACAAATTTGAATAAAATGAATTGGAATTTGTAATGAATTAGTAATTGGAACTAATTTAAAATAGTGCAGTAGTAAATGAAAGTTAATCGATAAAAATTCAATATTCGGAAGATAAATTGGAATCAAATAGAATTGAAATTGTGAATTGAATTCAAATGAAATTTGAAATGTAAAATTGAATGAAAATGAACATATAGCTTCAATAGGGAAGTAAAAGTGTATAAGAAGCATATATTGAAAATTTTTGTAATGCAATTGGCAAAATGATTTGAATGTTGGAATTGGATACTACTACTAGCGGGATATACAGGTGTATAAAAGGAATTGGAAATTTTTGATTCAAAGATAAAAATTAAATTGCTCGACAAAAAGGTACGTATTTCAATTTCAATATGAGATTTGATGATTTTCTTGTCTAGCCGCTTGGCTTTTTCTTTTCTTTTTGAAATTGGGGGCCCGATGTGGCATTTTGTAGTCGTACCGAGTTAGTCGCGCAAAGGAGACGCTGGCGAAATTTTTCGAAAATTTAAAGTGTTAGAAAAATTTTGAGAAATTTTTGAAAGTTTAAAATTTGAATTTAAATTTAAATTTGAATTGAGAAGGAAACAATGTTGTTTGAAACTTATAATTGAAGTTGGAAAGTTAATTGAAATGATAATGGATCTTTAATAAAAAGATTTAGGTTAGTAAGTTGATAAAACTATTTGGATTGTGAAAAATTGTAGACGAGTTAAGGATCACTTTTCCTAACTTGTAATTTCGGGACGAAATTCTTTTAAGGGGGGAAGTTGTAACGACCCAAAATTTTGAACAATTTAATTGAAAATATTTAATTAATTTTAAATATTTGAATGATGGTTTGACTTGAATTTCAAATTATCAGAATGAAATTGGCAATTAAATTTTAAAATTTAATCTATTGAAAGTTGAATAATAATTTGAATCTTTAGTTTTAAGCTGATTAAAAATATTTCAAAGGCTTGTAAAATATATATTGACAATGCTAGAGATAATGGAAGCTTCAGAATTGAATGTGAAAGTGATTTGATCAATTTAGAAATCATATCGTTTGAGTCGATATTTTAAAAAAAATAGCCTCCCGAGGCACAGTCTCAGAATTCGAAGAAACCAGTTCCATTGGATCCGGAATATTGTATTATTATCGAATTTCAAATTTCGTGGCGTTTGGAGTTGTTGTGTGAGCGTAAGACATATAAACGCGTTGAAATTAAATCGAATTCAATAAAAATTTAAATTTGAAATTGGTCAACATCAGCTACTTCCCTTCCCATCACGACACAGTAGCCTTGTTCCTCCCATACTGTTGTCTTCCTTAAATCATGCAACTCTCTTTTGTTTCAGCCTGGAATCACGCTCCCCCTTCCTCATAAAATACGTGATTCCCCCGTTCATTTGCATTCATTCGAAAACCCTATAACCCAATTCTCCTTACCCATTCCCATTCGTAACCCTAAAAAAAATGGCGGCCTCAAAATTTTCTTCGTTCGCTCGTCTTCAAAGATAGGGTTTGTGAAAGTCTTCGAAACAGATGCTTGAATGTTGATCGATCGAAAGGACATTCGCGAGTTTACTCCGTCAATCGTTCGTCTCTTCCAACAAAAAGTACGGTTTGTCTCCGCTTGATTCTCGAGTGCCACGGCTTCGATTCCAAATCATGTTCTTCGACAAAGGTGAGTAATTTTATTTACTCACATCTAATTTCATTCTAGATCTTGTTTCGTTTATATGTGTGCGATCTCCTTTATTCGCATTCGAATATATAATTATTTGAATTTTTCAATTTAATTGCTAAGCCGTTTGATTATGTTTTGAAGTTGATGATTATTTTGGCCATTTGATTTCGTTTTGATGCTGGTGATTGATCTTTGACTTCGTCAATTTCGTATATTTTGTTTGTTTGATTTTCACGGCATCGATTTGAACTGTGGCCACCACGGTGTTAAATTTTTATTCAATTTCGGTATTGATTAGTTCTATATCAACTTTGAATTCTGTAAGTATTACACTCGGACTTAATTGATTACCTTGGCCATTGTTTTGATCATGTCCTCTATGAACTTGAAGTGGCACGTGTTTTAGGTTTTTCACTTCGATGTTTGACACTGTCAAACTCGGCTCTGACTTGATATTTTCATTTTGGCATTGTTCAAACTTGCCTATTCTGGAATTGTTGTACAACTCATCTGCATTTTTGGCTTGTTCGAATTTTTGCTTGATGCTAGTTTTCGAGTTGCTCTGTTACTTGATGACCATTTCCATTCTTTGTTTTTGTTTAAAACTGGTGCTTGCATTTGACTTCGGTCACTTGATTTCTTAAAATGTTAGTGATATTGTTGAACTGTACCATACCATTGTATGATTTTGGTAGTCGATGAATTCCAATGGCTTCGGCCTTGGATTGATATTGCTGTATATTTGTTGTTTCACTTTGTCAATGGTACATTGATGTTGAGACGGTGAAACTGAAATTTGAGTCTTCATTTGATAAGTGTTGTGCACTTGATTTTTTTCGTCTTTTGCCATACTATTCATGCTAGCCTATTCCTGCTAGTTCATTGTATAGTCTGGTCGAAAATTTTGGGATATGCATTGAGTTACATCACTGGTCTTTGCATTGGGTTTTGTACATATGATGGTATTCTGGTTTATCACTGCTGTTGCATGGTGAACTCGAATTATTCCTCTTTGTCTTTGCTTATGCTACTTGTTTTGCATATTTTCTTCAATGTGTAACCTGGTCGAGGCTGCATATATGAATTATGTTTCCACTCATCATGCAGTTGCATTGTGTTTGGTTTGCCTTTGTAAAGTGTACCATCTGGAGCTGTTATCTTATACATTCGAAGCTTGCTTGTTTTCTGACTTGTGTTTTTCTTGTTCGACATGGAGTCTAATGCTTGAATTTGCAGTGCACCACTTCATATGTGCATGCTGCATATTCACGTGTTAGCATTTTGGACATTTTTAGACTTGTGTATAGTCTGCACTTGCATTCCACTGTTGTGTTTTTGGGTACACTTGGTTTATGATTCACTTGCATGCTCTAACTTGATGGATTATATGCCTACTACATGATCATTCATGTTGAGCCTTGTTTACTTGATGGCACTTAGTCTGGTGTAGTTTTACACTTGTGACTTCACTTCAGTTCACTGAACTGTACTGGTGCATTAATTTGTGTATACTTAATGCCTTGATTTCATTGTGACTTCACTGAAAATTGTGATGTGCCTTGCTACATTGCCATATGCTTGTTTTGACTTCATTGCATCTTCATTTACTTGCACATGGGAGTCTAGTTCACTAGTCTTGCTCCTCTCTGGTCATGACTTGGAATTTTAAGTTTGAACAGTGGCTTTGTGATTTTAGTCATATATACATGAATGAAGTTGCAATGTTGCTTGACCACTGGCTTTCACTGCACTTATATATGCCGGTTGCCTTGAGTACAATGTGTATATGAGTTTAGTTTCAATTGTGATATTGTTTCCAATTGAAGCTACATTGTAGTTTCATTCATGCTTGAGTTTATAATTGGGTTCACTGCGCTTGAGTTTGCAGTTTTTGTACTCGAGTCTGGTGCTTGCATTTTTCAGTCTCACAGTTGCATACATGTTGTACCTTAGGTACACACACTTGCTCCTGACATGTTGCACTATTTTTAGTTGCTGCTGTGTTATGTAGTAAACTAGTTTTATTTGCATTGATCTGGAGTTGTTGTTTCATTCAGTCCTCACTTGAATCTGGTTCACTCATTTGTGTTAGGCATTGCTTTATACTTGTGGCTACCTGGTCGATACTTGCAGTTCACTAAAATGTTGTATCAATTATTCATATATTTATGTGCTGTTGACCTATGCATTGTTCTTGTCTTTGTACCTGTTTGCAACTGCAGTTTCATTGTGACATTTGCTTTGTATTTTTTTCTATACATTGTGTTGAATCCAGCTTAAACGCTCGGTTTGACCTTGTGCTCGTATTGTGATTTTATTTGAATTGCATTTGTGTTGAACCTGACTTTTCTAGGGTTTGACCTTGTGCTCATTTGTGAACTTTCATTGGGCTTTTGTGTATTTCATCAGTGTACTAGCGAGGCAGTGCACGCGTGCGTGTACTGCAGCCAAATCAGAATTGGCGTTTTAATTGATATTTCAATTGTTTGAACTGTTTCGTTTATTCACTTCAATATGTTTTAAAATTGTAATTTGATTTGTTTTAGTTTGATGATTTTGTTGTTAATTGTCGTTTAGGCAATTCTGTTGTTTTCTAAATTATCTTCGTTGATAATCTTTTCATTTATCTTGTTGATGATTTGATTCTGCTGATTTGTTGTTTAACACTGTTAAGTGTTATATTTACCGTTATCCGATTTCTTTATTAAAAGGGTCGGATATACGAGAATTATTGTGGCTGTCGCCTATTTGACTATTATTGCCTCTATGCACTAATAAATGAGTTTGAATTAGACTGACCCGTGTATTATTTTCTTTTGAACGTAATACTCGGGTCAGACCGAGTGTTTTGCAGCTTGAAGGTTCCGGGCAGCGAAGTTAGAGAGAGGGGGAAAACGCTCACTTTAGTTCGGGGATTTTGTACTTAAATAAATATTCCATTGTATAAATTCAATACATTGTATAAACTCTGATATTTGAAAAAGAAAAGAAAAAAATTCATTTTTGCGAAAATATTATTATTCTGTGATTCTGTGGCTGATTCTGTTTAAACTCTATAAACTAAATAACAATCCATCATTTTGAACGTTTCAAGTTGGTTCAATTACCGACTAGGGGCGGTCAAAAGGGTGGGATGTTACAAAGTGGTATCAAAACTTTGGTTTATACAAAGCTTAGTTTATGGCGTTTAATATGAATAGTCACTAGGATCACTTTAAAGAAAGCGTTTTTCAAATCTAAAAAAGTATAAAATTGTTTTTTTTAAATAAAAGGTATTTTGAAAATTCAAATCCTTTTCGAAAATCCCCCCTCTCTAAATTTAGGTTTATGATAGTTTCTCTTCGGTAAGGTCTCCTTAGATTTGAGTCCCGATCATTCGAAAACCCATTATCGAATTGCTGAGATTTATAAAAAAATAAAATATAAGTTAAGTGAATTAATGAATTGGTTTAAATCAAATATTTTGAATATCTCTCCGAAGTAATAATTGGGAAATAAAATGACATGTCAATTTAGTTATAGCCAAGGGGATCATTGAACTATAACTTGGGAATTTGATTCTGAATTCTTTTGAAAATTGGTTTCAAATGTTTTGAAGAACAATACTAGTAGTATACATAGGAAAAAAATTCAAGTAATTTTTCAAAAAAATTTTGAAAATAATAAAATTAAATAATTTTTGTTTTTATGTTTCAAGCAGGGTTTGATACGCAAGTATGTATATATATGTATATTTCAAATGTTTGAAAATCCGGAGTTGAATCTCAAGTTTGGTTGAATAATAATCCTATATATTAGAATAATGTAAATTTGCAAATTGTCTTGGGGAAATGATTGAATAATCAAACCTTTGCTAATAAGGATTGTAAATTTTAATAGGAAACTTCGAAAACATCTTGTTAATTATAATGGCAAAAACCGAAGCTCAAAAAGCAACACGCCATGAACAAAGAGCAATTTCCCATAGAGAAGCAGAAGTGGTACATTTGGAAACCGGAAGGAAAATCAATGAAAGGCAAGGACCTGGTCCCTATGATGATGTTGTCTGTTATCGATGTCATAAAAAGGGACATTATGTCGTTATGTGCCGAGAGAAGAGAAAGAAAAGGAATGTGGATGACCGGTTCGCTCATCCTGAGATTGTGTGTTTTAAATGTTAGGGGAAAGGGCATTTTCTTGTTCATTGCCCTGAAGTGAAAAGGAAGAAGCGCGCACTCGATTTACCAGTCGACAGATTGACAATCTGCTATAATTGTCACCAGATTGGACATATAGCCAGAAACTGCACCGAAAGGCAGCATGGAAAGCAAGCTATAGCCCAATCAGCTAGAGCGAAAAGTGTAAGGACGATAGATAAGGATGGAAACATCTCATATTTTTGCGGGAATTGTAGGAATAGGGACATGTTGACTTTGAATGTGTTAATCCTCCTTTAATACAACCTGAAATAGTGCAAACCAAAGAGGGAAGTTTGGCAAAGATGCGTACTACCAGACAGGAAGTCGATAGTCCTCAATAATTCTAAATCTTAAACCAATCAGTATATTTGAAGCAATCAGTATCTTTTGTAATACTATTTTTTGTAATCCAAAATCTTCTACGTACGTATTATAAAAGTATTAAGCTATGTATAGTTTGTACGGAAAGAAATATTTTAATAAAATAGCATCTTGGGAAGGAAATCAATTTTACGACTTAACTGTATGAATCAAACTAGTTTTGATGTAAAGTTTATATTTCAAGTTTAGACTAATGCTTAAAATAGTTAATGTGGAGATATGAATCTAATGGAACCAAGTCGAGAATGGCTTACTAAAGAACTAGTTGATTGTTTTGGAAATAGAAAGCAAATGCAAGGTTCATATGGGATTTAGATTTCAAATTTGAAGTTTGTCAACATGATGATCCATAATAGGTTTAATAGATTCGGTGATGAATTTGAATTTAAACATGCAGAGAATTAAGTTAAGTGGAAAACTTAATATTGGAAAGTTTGAAGTCGGTTTAAAACTAATATTGTGAAAAGTATGCGGAATTCAAACTATGAATTAAGTCGAAGTTGAAAAAGTTAAATGGGAAATTTGAACAATTAGTTCAACTTGAAATTTTTCAAAAAGATTGAATCTTGAGTTAAATTGAGTTTAACTTCGACACCAAAAACAATATAAGTTAAGCTTTGAATTTCGGATGGTCGGTTTGGATTGTATGCCTAACATTGTGAATTGATGACATAGCAATTGATCTCTATTAAATATATATCTGTTTGGTGGCGGAGAATTTATTCTCTTAGCTATATACACCCTTCTCTGAGGCGTACGAGCTCAGAGGTTATATATCGGTAGACATCAATTATGTGTTGAGAATTGACGATGTAACGTAAAATCCAAATCGAGTGTGAAGTCGATAATAAATTGAATTATGAATATGAATTGGGTTTGAGATAATATTAAACTTCCAAATCGACTTAGAGGAAAATTTTAAATTGGTAATGAGATGGAAAATTCAAGAATCCTCTATTTGTTATGGGTATGGGATATGTAGGTTTTCGGAACTTATATATGAGAATGCAGTAAATTCGAAAACCATCAGTTTGGAAAGTAATTGTTATGGAAATCTTATGTAAGTTTACATAGGTATGATATGTACGAAATGTGAAATGAAGTACTATATATATGACATTATGTTTTCTAAACTGAGGTATGGAAAAGTACCTTCCATTGAAAATTTGTGAAGGTGTTGGAACTCGGTATGAGTGTCCATTTTAAATTCGTAGCTACGTAGAATTTCCATAAGTTGGAGTGTCCATTTAAATTGGAATCCCTCATGATGGGATCATGTTGATTGATGATGATGTATACTAGCATAATTCGAGGGGTATGATGCCTACAGTTACAAGCGATTCCACTGGGATAGTGGCGCAACCGTCGTGTAAACTGCAATCTAGATGCCGTAGCGAAATTCGAGGGGAGAGATGCCTATGGTTACAAGCGATTCCACTGGGATAGTGGCCTACCCGCCGTGTGAACTGCGATCAATGGCAACAACCATGGCGAAATTCAAGAGATGTGAAATCTACAGATTACAAGCGATTCTACTGGGATAGTAGCGTAACCACCGAGTAACTGTGATCCATGGGGGAACGTGCTTTCCATATCCATTTTTTAAAAAGGATTTTTAAGTATTTTCATTGGGAGTTGAAGCAAGTATATTTAGTACTTGGAGATTTTTAGTCCTGCGCCTGGCCAGCGTATGCCTAATATCTGTAAGAACGACGATAGACTGTAAAACTTCGAGTTAGTAAGTATTTTCAAAACTTTAAATAGCAAATCAATAGTCTGAAATTAAAATTACATAATTCCAACCTAATAAACTAAGGAAGAAGATCTTTAAAATGTCTTGAAAGTCCACAGCTTTGGAAAAGATGTAATATGCAAATCTTTAACATGAAGAATTTCAAGTTTAAATATGAGTGGTTATAAACCAAAATAGTGAATTGAAAACAAATTTGAGTAAAATGAATTGGAATTTGTAATGAATTAGTAATTGGAACTAATTTAAAATAGTGCAGTAGTAAATGAAAGTTAATCGATAAAAATTCAATATTCGAAAGATAAATTGGAATCAAATAGAATTGAAATTGTGAATTGAATACAAATGAAATTTGAAATGAAAAATTGAATGAAAATGAACATATAACTTCAATAGGGAAGTAAAAGTGTATAAGAAGCATATATTGAAAAATTTTGTAATGGAATTGGCAAAATGATTTAAATGTTGGAATTAAATACTACTACTAGCAGGATATACAGGTGTATAAAAGGAATTGGAAATTTTTGATTAAAAGATAAAAATTAAATTGCTCGACAAAAAGGTACGTATTTCAATTTCAATATGAGATTTGATGATTTTCTTGTCTAGCCGCTTGGCTTTTTCTTTTCTTTTTGAAATTGGGGGCCCGATGTGGCATTTTGTAGTTGTACCGAGTTAGCCGCGCAAAGGAGACGCTGGCGAAATTTTTTCGAAAATTTAAAGTGTTAGAAAAATTTTGAGAATATTTTGAAAGTTTAAAATTTAAATTTAAATTTGAATTGCGAAGGAAACAATGTTGTGTGAAACTTATAAAAAGTTGGAAATTTAATTGAAATGATAATGGATCTTTAATAAAAAGATTTAGGTTAGTAAGTTGATAAAACTGTTTGGATTGTGAAAAATAGTAGACGAGTTAAGGACCATTTTTCCTAACTTGTAATTTCGGGACGAAATTCTTTTGGGGGGGAAGTTGTAACGACCCAGAATTTTAAACAATTTAATTGAAAATATTTAATTAATTTTAAATATTTGAATGATGGTTTGACTTGAATTTCAAATTATCAGAATGAAATTGGCAATTAAATTTTAAAATTTAATCTATTGAAAGGTGAATAATAATTTGAATCTTCAGTTTTAAGCTGATTAAAAATATTTCAAAGGCTTGTAAAATATATATTGACAATGCTGGAGATAATGGAAGCTTTAGAATTGAATGTGAAAGTGATTTGATCAGTTTAGAAATTATATCATTTGAGTCGATATTTAAAAAAAAATTGTAACGACCCGTAGATTTTAATAGTTTTAAATAGTTTTATTTAACGTAATTAATGGAAACTTTTGGGAAATTTTATATAATAATATTTTGAAATAAAAATTTAATATTTGGATTACGTCCAATTAAACATAGCAGATTTTAAATTTTCAATTTATTTTATCAAAGTTTGAAACGTATAAAATACTATACGTTATTTCGCATTCATTGATTTCTTTTATTTATTTCTTTCTTTCTTTACGTTTTCATTCCAATCTGATTTATAACCTTCCTTATTCCATTTTAAATATCATTGCCTTTCCAAACTTATTACGTACTATCCAAACAAACAAAAAAGTTATTGCTCTAAATGTAGCTAAAGCAACTCATGACCGTTGCCATTTCAAAGTTTGAAACATATAAAATTTCTATATGTTACTTCGCATTCACTTATTTCTTTTATTATTTTCTTTTATTATTTTATTTACGTTTTCACTCCTCTTCTGCCATTTTCTTATTCAAAATTTAACTGTTGCCTTTTCCCATCCCAAGCTGTTACGTTTCTCTTGCTTCATATAAAAGAAAATTTTAATAACAAACTTACGTTGTATTCTTTGCATTGCTTCCAAAGTGAAACCACTGACATTTTGTTTTCTCTCCTCTTTCCTTCCCCCCCCCCCCTCTCCTTCTTCCCTATCCTTTTATTTGAAAAAAAAAGAGAGAAGAAACCATCTGTTTGAAACTCGTCAGCCTCCGCTCCATCTCCTCCGCACTGCAACCTACACCACCCTACCCTAACTCATGCACCCATGCGCATTTTTCACCAGTGCCTAGACGAGCCAGCCTCTCTATTGTTTTAAGGTAAGTGGTGTTCATATAGCAAAATAAATTCTTATATTTAGGGTTAGTAATATATATCTATACAATACGTTAATATATGTATTAGTTTCTATGTATTGTTATGTAAAGTATAAATTTTAATTTATAATCAAAAGGTTTACATATACATATTTCGGTTATAATATAAGAAGTTGTACCTGTATAATATATTATTCATATATAGTATGGGTTGCATTAATTATATATGGTATTTTAGTTTATTTGTATTTGTTGAATATGTATGTATAAGTAATACATGTTGTACATATTATATTCATGGTATGTATATAAGTGTGTTGCGTGAAAAGAAAAAAAATATTGTTTTACTTGTGGTTGCATGAGTTATAAATATATGAATGTTTGCTTAATTAAGTTTATATCATCTTTTATATATATTCAAAGTTGGTGATATATGTAAACACGTTACAGCAACTTTTGTTAAACTAGTATATAATATAGGTAATACATAAGAGGTCTACAGCTGGATTCCTTGGTGCTGAAGTTTTCTTATTTATAGGATTATATAAATATACTAGTTTATAAAAGTTATAAAATATCAGTTAATATATATTTGTATTTTAATATAGCGTGTGTTTTGATTTGTTGTAGAGTATATAAAGATGCATATGCTGCTACAGTATGCTATATTTTAGACGTACTGTGTATATATATATATATATATATATGATATTTTGGATGAATATTTACATATAATACTGTTTACAGTTTTGGTATAAGTTATATTATTTATACATAGTGGTTTGGTCAGGGAAAGTATTAGGCTCTGTTTAGTCTTGTAGTCGTATGCATAGTAGTGTATATTTAGTCTGTATATTTTCGGCTATGTCTGCATGCTTCCCTATTTAGCGCATGTATTTTATAGTATATAGCGATATTTTGGGAAAGAATTTTTTTATTAGTTTTATAATGGTTATGGTTATTAAAGCATATTTATGTTAAATATAAAGTTACAGTGTGAAGTACATAGGAAATTTGTCTCATCCATAGGCGTTATTTTATATTAAAGATAAATTTTTGACTTGGAAATAATTATGTATATTTTAATTTAAAATACATTTAAATTTAGAATATGGTTTTATAAAAATAAAAAAATAAAAAATAAAAAATAAAAAATTTCTTATAAACTGTACTGCATATATACTCTTTAAAAAAAAAGGGAAAAAAGGGGTAAGTTAACAATGTATTATAAAGAATATTATTTATCTGCATATATATGTGCATAAGTTTGTTTGATTTCCTACTGGATATTTTGAAAAGGAAAGTAATAAACTATAATAATTATATATATACATAAGTATTCATTTCAAAAGATATTATATATGTGTGTGTTGATCTTTAATATATGTGTTTTATGTTAGATTATTGATTTTTAACTATACATATATATTATTTTAATATTGGTTTAAAATGAATATTTATTACATGTAAACGACAACCATAAAATGAATATACTATATATGTGACATTTTGAATAATTATATATTTGTTACTTAACATTAATATGAAATGGAAGCGTTTTAAAGTTATATGGTTTTCATGGGTGTGCATATATATATTTCATTTTTTAAAATGCATGTTTTGATTTAACGTTCATTTTGAAAGAAAGTAATAAATTAGTCATATAATCTTCGTTTCAATTTTATCAAGCTAATTTGATCCGTTATCATCAATTTCTATCTATCAGCTTTTCCGTCGAAATCGTACCATCTAACTTTGCTTTGGAAGTCGTGCTTGCATTTCGTAACTCAACTTCATTATCTATCTCTCTAACCTCGAAAGGTGAGCAATCACTCACGATTAACATTTTTTTATTCATTAAATTTGATTTCAATTGAAACGACAATTGAAATATGCTGCTGTAGTTATTTAAATTTGTTATATATGCTATTATCTGTAACTGTTCACCTGCGGGATATGACACCATATCCTGTTGTTTATATTATATTGTTATTGATGATATATGCCTGTTATTTTATTGTATTTTCTATTATCACTTTGCAAGTTCCCTGTAGTTTAGAAATCACTATGGGTTGAAATGATACATACCCGAACAGACTTCAGAATAGGAGAAAATCGTTACGGGTTGAAATGATAAACCCAAGCGATTTTCATTTAATTGAATTTGGGATTACGGGTTGAAATGATATCCACCCGTATATGTTTAGTATACGGATTGAAATGATAAATATTCGTAGCACTTGACTATATGATAGGAAATATATACAGACACTGTTGGTCCATATATATATTTTGAAAATAATTTCTATAATTTCGGAAAGAAATATACGGTTTAATAAATTTGATTCTTAAGATATTATATAAATGAAAATTGTATATATAGATTTAGTAGTAATATTTGATAAATTAGATTGATTTAATACATATAATATGGTTAAGTATTTATGTAAATCTATATTTCAAATAGATTCTCTTATAATAAATTCAATAATTAAGATTGGGAGAAAAATTTGGGTTTATAAAAATGGTATTTAAATAAGGATTTATTTAATTAAATCGATTTGAAATTTTTGAATGGGAAATTTAAAGGGTATGATTTTATAACTGGATTTTTGATTTAAGCAATTTAATGAATATTTCACGTTTAAATAAATTAAAGAAAATATTGAGTAAAATGTAATTTAAGATTACTTAAATGATATTGAATCTAATAAGGGAGTATTTCAAGACTAAATAATAATGAGGTTAAATCGAGATCTATATGAAACTGTTATATAGAACATTTTAAATATTAAAGCCTTGAACTATATTGGAATTTAAATGGTTTATGTTGTGATTCGGATCTGTATTTGAAATCAACATAGTTGAATTTGTTAATTAGCAACTAAATTGAATTAAAATGAAAATTTAGGTTGAACTAAATTTGAATTTATTATTTAGAAAACTAAATTGAATGAAAAAGATGAAACGTTGAATACTTAAAGTTTTGAAATATATGGAAATATAAAGGGGTATTTGTGATTATAAATCCGAATTTGAGATCGATAAAATTTAACTGGTTATTTTATAAATTGAGTTGAATTTAAATTGATAAATTGAGATTGAATTTAATTTGAATGGGAAGGTCGGGCTGATGTTGGAACGATTTGTTAAGTTGAGGAAATTGAAAATACTTTACTGTATAAATTATTTAATATATATAAATACTATTTTGGGATATATAGAGATATTTGAAGTGAAAATGAGATTTGGTTTCGAAGTATAAATTAAGCTGAAATGACCACGGTGTTATAGTGTATATTTCTACCTTGTAAAAGTTCCATGGACCCTTAGAGGATGGTTATCCCAAACATCCTTTAAGTTATTTGTATTCAGTTGATATTTCACTTGAGTTGGATTTATTGATATAAGAATGTTAATCCTGACTCGAGTGTTTTGTGTTTTGCTTTACGCTCGGGTCAGACTGAGTGATACAGCATTTGAGACTCACCTTTGGAGTTCGGGCTTCATTTGGAAATCCAACCATCGATTCGGATTCCAGCCTTTCCAGTTGATTGGTTCAGAGAAGTCATCTGTTGCATTGGAGACTTCACGGCATTTGAACTATTTGGTTGTATTTTTTCTAACTCTGATGTATATAGTAGCTTCATGACTACTATTCTTTATCTATTCCGCTGCATTATATTACTCTGTGATCTGTGATTGATTTATTTACTGTATATTTTAAGTTTTGCCAAATTTTAATTAACAATTCGGTATTTTGAATTATTCAAGTCGGATATGTATGGTTTTATTGTCGATTTGAATGGTCCAAAATAGCGGGTCGTTACAGTTGGTATCAGAGCTTTGGCTCTAGGCAAAACTTAGCATATATGGTAAATTTATTTACAGAATCACTTTCGCTCGAGTTGAATCTCTTCCTTTTGACTCGATTTCCTTTGAATTTTGGAATGTCCCTCGGTTCCGAAATTCATACTATCTCTCCCTATTTATATTCGTTTGATTCTGGAGTATCCCATAACTCCACTGAATGATTTGTAAAGGGGGTGAAAACTCCTTTTCAATTGGCATTGACTCACCGAAGATTTCGGTATCCTCGGTTTACGATGCTGCTATATCTTGTTATGCCGAATCCTATATCTTTGGCGATCGAATGTCGAATTGCCTCAGAATTCTACACCGATCTAATTTTGGAATCACGGTTGACCGGTAAAGGTCGCCCGCGATTTATAGAAGCATATCCATCTTCTATTATGTAATTTAACTATCGCATCTTTGATCGAGTCTATCTTCGAATCAGAATTCTATTGATTTGAGTTCCTTTAATTCAAATCTCTATCTTTGTTTTAAAATCCATTCTTAAAATTATCCTCTGAAAATCGGGTATGTTTGCATTTTAGAAATTGTTTTATATATCGAAATTATTATTTTGATAACTATGATTTTATTCTATATATAAAAGTGAAAATGTTTTCTATAAGGATTATATACCTATATAAAAAACAAATAAGAAATGTTATTCTATATAAAAGGGTTTTGAAAGGATTTGAAATTTTGAAAAAAATATAAGAAATTTATTTATATAAAAATGATTTATAACTGAAAATTTAAATTTGAAATTCGAGAATTGAATTCCGGTATTTTGAAATTGGTTTTAAGATTTTGGAAAATATATAAAAATAATACGATTTAAAAGTATTTTTTCGAATAAGAAATGTTTCAAATGAGTTCAAATGAATTCCAATAATTTTGAAGAAATTTCAAAGAAGTTTTCAAGAAAATAGAAGTCCAGAACTCACCTATGTCGCTGGAAAATAATTTCGGTGATGAGTGCACGCATCATCGACATTGATTTTCGAGTTTCAGAGTGGGGGAGAGGCCACTTTAATAGCTTCGCTATGCAAGTGATTTTGTAAAACCATTTTTGATTTCAAATTCCGAAGTATAATTTGATATTTTAGAAAGATATAAGTATATATTTGAAACAATTTAAAATGAGACCGGTGTTCAGTCCTCGAGTTTCGGATTTAATAATTGATTTATTGATTTATTGTTGATTTTCAACTCTTGAATTGAAAATTTGATTTCCCTAACTATTTTGAATGTTCGAACACTTCCAAATCGAGAATAAATTTTCAAAGCTAAGAAATTTCGAAGAGTATAAAATGTTTGATAAAGAATATAAACTTAGTTTTGAAATGTTTTGAAAAAAAATAGTTTTGAATAATGGTTTTCAGAAAGGTAAATTGGATATTTCAAATAGAAATAGATAGTTTAAAAGTTTTAAAGGGATAATTATAAATTTGGAAACCATTTTAAGTATAATTGATTTTGAGAAAATATTTGGTTTTGAAAATTAAATTGAAATTAAAAACCAGTACCTATATGGTGATTTTGGAAATGAGTTTATTTGACTTGAATTATTTTAATTTGGAAACTGGGATAATTTTCTAAACCTATTATTTTTGGAACTTCGAAACTTAGATATTTAATTTGGAAGAAAATTTGGTGAAATCATGTATGATTTTGAAACTGAATTGATATTGAAATGATTTGAAATTGAGAACCTTAGATTACTAAGCACTTGATTTGGGAGTGGTCGAACTTATATAAAATGGATTGTATAAGTATGAAGTTGATTTGAAATCTATTGATATGAAAGGTACTCAATTTGGAAAGAGATTTTATATAATCGAAGTCTATATAAGTATGATTTGATCTACTATTGATTTGGAAAGTATTCGATTTGGGAAAAATGGAATCCTATATATATGGACTTTATACAAGTACGGTATTTGGAAGTGATTTGAAAAGGTACTATATGATATATATTTTCGAAGTAAAGATATGGAAAGTGCCTTCTGCTTGATATCCGCTTTGTGGCCACATCGTGGATTCATTCTATCGATATTATTCTCTCTGATTTTTGGTTTTTCGGATGTAATCACTACAAGATAATACGGCTATTCCAACGGCTCCTAGCCGTTGGCGGCCGTTGGAAGCCGTTGGAATAGCCGTTGGAATAAATCCCATGCCTTCCAATGCTTTCCAACGGATCCAACGGACCATTTCCAACGGAATTTCCAACGGCCGCTAACGGCTTGGAGCCGTTGGAATCCGTTAGACACCTTTACAATAAAATGGGCAACAAGCCATTGGAAGCCATTGGAAATACTGGGTTTATTTTGCTGTAGAACAGCAAGCCGATTTACCTTCCACCCACACCATTTCCAATCCATTCAATTTCCATTCCATTTCCAATCAATTCTACACATATATATTAATATAAATACAAACAACACACATAAATCAATAAAACACCAATATAAACAAACCAAACCGATCAAACATCACAAAATATACCATCAACGTACATACCATCAACAAATGTCAATAAACCATGTACATACCATCAAAATATTTCTCACCCACTCCGTACCAATATATACAACATCACCATCAACATCAAAACATCTCCAAGTCAATATATACATTGTTCAAACACAAATACTCAAAAACATACCTCCTCAAGGATCCTCGTCGCCTCCAGAAGCACCAGACGACGAAGGAAGGGTACCATGATTCTGCAAATACTGCACAAGCTTTTGATCCCGTAGACGATTCTCCTCCCGTAGCTGCTCAACCATAGCTCTAAGCTCCTTGATTTCTTCTTTGTCTTGGTCTTTTTGAGCTTGTCGAGCCTGCAAATAGAAATAATAGAAAAAGGGTTGTCTCAGCATATAAAATATTATAACATTATATATCTAAACGCTGATTTTTTGTACATATGTAAAAGGATTAATTACCGTTAGGTTCCTGAAGCCAAAACGTCTACTCCGTTGCGCCGGATCCATAACAGCGGTAAAAATGTTATCATGCTCCTCATGTGTCTGCGCATCACAACCAGACTGCCGAAGCGCATAAGCCTGTGCCTCCTGCAACCTCGACTATAATGGAAAAAAAAACTTTGCATAGCTAGAAATTAATAAACTTATCGGTGTAAGTATTAGAAATTAAATGTAACAACCTTGTATTTTGTGATTTATTTTTTTGTATATTATAATTATTTTAATTGAATTTTTGATTTAAAAACTTATTTTATTTATTTTGAATGATAAACTTTAGTTTTGATATGAATTATCATTCCAAAGCATGACTAAAAAGAATATTTTCCAAAAAGTGAATTTTGGTCAAAATAATCAAACTTTGACTTTTAATTTAAATTTTTAAAAGTTTGAAAATTTAAATTTTATCTTTTATTATGAAAGTACATAAAATTTTAAGAACACATGTTTTCGTTTCGTTGAAAACGGATTTAAATTGCAAAAGTTATACTGTTTTCAATATTGTGTGTATATTGGGTTATTCAGCAATAGTCTTTATTTTAAATTATATAAATGACATTTTTAATTGATATATCTTATTCTAAATTGTATATTTATGTTATATTATGTATATTTTGACTTTTAATTATTTTTAAAATGATAATAGAATTTTTCCGAAATTTACTGTATTTATTTCCTATTTTTAAAGGCTGTTCTATTTTTCTGCTATTTTTTCCATCTAAACTATATTTAAATAATTTTATTTTATTTTGAGAATGTATTTTTTTTGTTATTATCTTTATTTATAAATATTTTTCAAGTATATAAATTTTTTCCAAAGTCCATTGCACTTATTTTCAAATTTTCTAACCTAATTTCTGTTTTCTTTGCTATTTCCTTAATTTAATTATATATAATTAAAATTTAGTAATTTATTTTATACATTCACTTTTATTTGCTGTGTTTTACTTTATTAATATTCATTTTTCATGTATTTAAATTTGAATAGATTTTTCCAAAGATTATTTGAGTTGTTTTCAATTTTAAAGCCTAGTTTGCAATTTTAAGCCATTTTCTTAATTTAAATTCTATTTAATTAAAATTTAATTATTTATTTTAGATATTTATTCTTATTTCTGATTTTTTATCTTTATTTATCAGTTTATATGTATTTAGAAAATTACAAATTATATATATGAAATTTGAAAGGTTTAAAGGCTAAGAAACGTAATGTCGTTTCACGTTTCTTTTACAGTTTCTTTTGTCATCAATACATCTGTTATTTTAGCCACTCCTTACTCTATCTCCAGCGGACTTCCCTTTCTTATTTTTCACGAAATTTTCTCTTTCTCAAACCCTAAAAAAATTCATGGCCTCCATCTTGCAAGTTTTGGTAATGGCTTCCCTTTCTTTTTCATATTTTTCTTCTTATTTTTCTATGAATTATGCCTTGTTTTCTCATGCTTTCTGCTAGGCTTCTCCCCCATAGCCGCAGCCACAAACTCCTACACCTCTTCTCTGCCATCACCACCACCTATGCTTACAGCCATGACCAAGGCCGAGCCATCCATGGTGGTCAAACCCTTCAAAATTGCAACCTACATGCCAAAAACAATGTTTGTTGACCATTTTGGCCTCATCCCCTTCAACCACCACCCTAACCACCACCATAGCAGCAACCACCACCTCTGACCTGATCACCACACACCCCTCCAACCTCTGTCTAGTCATGGTGCACCCACAGACCGAGCACACTTCCATGGCCGAGCCCTCTAGCCAACCAAAACTCCATTTGTTTGCCTAAGACCCTTCACCTTTTCATGTATGAAACTCCACCTTGCTCATGACATGAACCCGACCCATGCTAGCCTAGACCTGAGCCAAAACTTAACCAAATCTGAACCAAACTATACCCTAGGCCATGACAAAGGTTTGAGGAAGCAAGGCAAAAAGTTTGGCAATTCGTTTCTCTTTTATTTCAAAGTTATTGCATTTTAAAGTCGTATTGAATTGTGTTGTTTTGATTGTTTGTTTTGGGTTGTACACAAGAGTTGTTGCTTGGATTCGCTCTCCACTCAAGTCCGTAATTGTGTCATCGTGCTTTGTTTTCTGTTGTGCCTTTGGTTTTGACATCTTCAGCAATTAGAGTGAGTAAAGCTCACACGACATTTATACTTATGCAGTTGTGAAACAACAACAACTGAATGTGTAGAAATATTTATGATGTTATAACTTCCATGTGATTTTATATATGTATGATGTTAACAAGTTAAATTTTATGTCATATCACCTGTTACTATTGTATATTGTTAGACTGTTCATTTTTGATCTGTCTTCCACACTGCAAGTTCCCTGTAGGTTAGAAATCACTATGGGTTGAAATGATGCATACCCGAACGGACTTTAGAATAAGGAAAAATCGTTATGGGCTGAAATGATAGGCCTGAACGATTTTTAAATTATTCATTTTGACTTGGGATTGCGGGTTTGAAATGATAACACCCAGATTTTCTTTGTAAATTACGGGTTGAAATGATATATTACCCGTATCACTTTGCCTATCCTAGAAAATTATATACAGGCCCGTAGTTAAAATATGTTTTTCTAAAAAGAAAAGTTAAAATATTTTAGAAATTTAATTTTTATAATATTTTGATTTGAAACTAAATAAAAATATAATTTTTGTAAAGTATTATTTATTTTTTGGAAATCTATAAGTTAAATAAATTATGGGGAAGTTAGAAAATATGAATGTAAGTTATTTTGGAAATTTTGACTTAATTTTTAATGGAATTTAAATAACTTTGAAAATATGATAAAATTATGATATTTTGAATCTAAATCAATTTAAAATGATTTTATAACATATTAATGATTTTGAATAAAGTTAAAATGTGAAATGAATGGATATTTTAAGTTGAAATTTTGGAATATAACTAAAATTGGAAATTTATGAAATTGACTTAAAAGTGAACTTTTAATTAAGTAAATAAAAATAAAATTAAGTTATATTTGAGAATTCGAACTTAAGTGTTAAGTTGAAATTTAATGTAATGAATTTAAAATTGAACATTTCATTTTAATAAGTGAATTATTATTAAATCTTGATTTTTGAATGGAAATTTAACTTTATAAAATCATGAACTTGAGGAAAATTAAATGATGTTTATAAATGTGAAAATGTATGATTTTACGAGTTAAAAATGTTTTAAATAAAAATATAATTGGTTGAGCAATTATATTGAATATTTGAGATTAATTTACTGCATTTTTGAAATGATATTAATTACAGTGTAAATGATATTACAACATTTGTAAATGTTGTAGTTGATGATAATGAATTAAAAAGCTATAGAATTAAAAACTATTATGGCAAGTGTTGTAAGTGCTGTAATTATTGAATTTAACTAAGTTTATTTGAAATTTAAGTAAACCCTATTACAACATTTTAAAATGTTGTCTTTTGTCAAATTTAACCGTTTTGAATGTAACTTTCCGTAACATTCTCTAAATGCTGCGTAAAGTGAAATTTCACTGTTTTGATAAACGTAAGTGAATAAATGAATTTTGGAAGTTGAAAATTTTTGGAAATTTAATAATTTAATTATTAACATGATAAGTTCATTTTAATGATAAAAAAATGATTTTTTTTGGAACATAAACTGTTTTGAAATATGAATTGAAATGGTATTCTAAATTGAATAAAATGAATAATGATTGAAATGTGGTTTCAAAAAGATATGATATTTTGATATATTAAAACGATTGAAATGTGGTTTCGAAAAGATATGATATTTTGATATATTAAAATGATTGAAATGTGGTTTCGAAAAGATATGATATTTTGGAACTGAAGCTTTGAAAAGTTATGATATGTTGATATATTAAAAATGATTTGAAAGGAAGTTTTGAAAGGATATGATAATTTAATATATTAAAATGGTTAGAAATGACTTGATATTTACTTTGATAAATATTTGAATTGAAAGATATGGTGTGATGATATATTGAAATGGTTTGAAAATGATTTAATCTTTATTTTGATAAAGATTTGGGTTGAAATGACATTTTATTTTTGAAGTATAAAATATTGTTTTAAAGTTATAACTACGGTTATAATAACGATTGGTTGTTAAAGAGACCGGGATCGGATATTTTCTTATAGCCGGCCAATACCGAAAACCACTTTAACAACTATGTACGCGGTGGAGATTCCAGAATGAAGTAAGATTGTGGCGACGTTCTTGAGGTATATTACGTGGACCCAACTCCCATGAGTTGGCATAAATGACTAAAACAGGAGCTATACCGGGCTACACAAAGGGTCGCACCCTTTCATCGAGCATGCTCCATCGGAAACCATTCTATTACTTTTGTGATTCGATATGTGGCGCCACTTTGATTCGGGGGTATTGTTCAAGGTGGGCGGAAGCTGCTGGCTTGCCGTCACCACCGGTCCGGGAGTGCAAACGGTGTATCCACCCTGGCATTGCCTCGCGTGCCGTGTCATCTCCTTATAGCGAGCCCACTACGATTTTGGTTTTAAAGATCCGACCGCGTTAAGGTTCACCATTCCCTTAACGCTATTTTCTATATGATTATACTTTACTGATTAGACACTACTGTATATAGCGTATATTACTACATAGTAAATAGTTTAACGGATCCTTAGAGGATGGGCGGTCCCAAGCATCTTCTAAGTTACTTGTACCTTTGCTACAGTTCACTTGAGTTGGTTTACATTGTATAAGTATGTATGTCCTGACTCGAGTGTTTGTATTTTTATTTACGCTCGGTTCAGCCTGAGTTATTCACAGATTTGGATTTCCACTTTCTGGAGATTGGAATCGCTGGAGATTATCTACTTCTCAAGTTTCATCTTTTCAGTTCGGTTGTTCTATTCAGCTTGTACTTGGTTATCATATTTAAACTTCTGTTATACTTTATTTCTTCTATTGTATCTTATGTAACTCTGATATATTTATATAGTAGCTTCATGAACTACTATCTCTTTCACTTCCGCTTATTATTATTACTCTGTGTCTGTGATCTGTGATTTTATTTACTGTATATTCTGAGATTTGCCAAATTTTTATTTACAACGCGGTATTTTGAGCAATTCAATTCCGGCATGAGTGTCTACCTATACACTTATAATGGATGCGAATGGTTGAAAATACCTGGTTGTTACAGTTGGTATCAGAGCTTTGGTAGCTCTAGGCAAAACTCAGCATATGGAGTGAATGTATTTACAGAATCTCTTTCATTCGAGTTTGAATCTCTTCCTTTTTGACTCGATTCCTTTGAATTTTGGAACTTTCCCTACGGTTCCAAAATCCATTTGTATCCCTCACTATTCATCTTCTTTTGACTCTGGAGTATTCCATAACTCCGCTTCGAATGATCTTTTTAGTGAGTCGGCGGTCACGCCAATTTCAAATTGAATTGAAATAAAGGGGGAAAACTCCCTTACAATTAGCATCGATTCACCAGAGATTCTTATCTATCCTTGGTTTAGATTCTAATATCTTTTGTTATTTCAAACTCTAACTCTTGAGATCGAATGTAGATTTACCCTAGAAAATCCACACTGATCTTATTCTCTAAGTCACGGTTGACCTGGTAAATGATGCCCGTGATTATTTAAGCTTATCCACCTCCCGATTTTGTTATTTAATCATCTTGTCTTTGGTTTCCAACCTATCTTCAAACATTTTGAATTGTACTTGTAAATCTATGTTTTGTTTATATATTGTGTTGTTTGAGTTGTTGATGTTGAATTGGGTTTCTGATCGATTCTTCTGATCAACGCTATCGATAAGATTTCCAAAACACTTTGACAGAACAAACTGACACAATATTATTTTAAAATTTGGTTAATGAAATAAATTTTGGTATATAAGTAAATTTATTGAACTTAACAAACTGATTTAAATTGATTATTTGAAGTGATAATACTTGATTTATCATTTATTGTTCTATAAATGAATTTATATATAGTTGTTTATAAATTGATTTGGGAACTGAAATGAATTTTGAACTAGAAATTTGAGAATTTAATTTCCGATGGTTTCAAACCTTGTGTTTAAAGTTTTAAAGGGTTATATTATTTAAAGTATTTTCAAATAGAAATTTGTTTACAAAGAACTTTGAAGTTTAAAAATTAGTGCTCTTCTCTTTGTCGCTGGAAATAATTTCGGTGATGACTGCAGCATCATCGACGTTCATTTTCGAGTCTCGAAGTGAAGAGACCGCTCTGTAGTCTTGCTACGGCTTTGTTTTGGGAATTTAATTTGGTTTGAATTTTCTAAAATATGACTTGATTTATAATATATATAGATATATGATTTAAATTTGATTTGATAAACTATGTACATACATTTAGTTATCTCTAAAATGGGTTGAAGAAATCGAAAATTTAATTCTTAAATTTTATTTTTAAAGAATAATTTCAATTAAAAAAGAAAATCAAAATTTTTGAATAAATGATTTAAGCTTGAAATGATTGAATTAGAAAGTTTTATTTGTATAATACAATTGCATTCAAATATAACTTACCTTAATTTCAGAAGTTAACAATGTAATTGGATAATATACAATATAAAAAGATTTTATAAATAAAATTTGAGTGGTTATAATAAACGTTATACACTTAAATTTTAGTTGAAAAAAAAAGAAGAGATTAACAAAGGTAAATATAATAAAGGGTAATTGAATAACTTACAATAAAATAATGTTAAAAGAACTAAGAATAAAAGAAAGCAGTTATAATAAGTGTAAGTATGTCTAACATAAGTGATTAATATAATGAGAGGAATAAAGAGAATTAAATTTATTAAGTACATTGTAAGTGCAATAAATGATTATTTTTATGAGTTTTAAAAATTGTTAATTTTAGATGATTGGATAATAAGATAATAAAATTTGGGATAGTTAAGATTTATTTAACTTGTGTAAAAAAATTATTTTCTGTTTAAGTTGAAATTTCCATGGTTTAAACTTATTTTCTTTTCTTTTTTTTTTCAAACTATCTTTTGGTTGTCCTTATCATCCTTATCTTGCTATAGACTGGTATAGGCATCTTTCTATAAAAAAAATTCTATTTAGAAATCTTTCTATAATTTTTGATAATCTGCACCTTGTTAAACTTACCTATAACAATAGTCATCACGTATAATTTCATTCTCCTTGTCATCTTGTCCTAATCTTGTTTCACTCTATCTTTTTCTATTTTTTCCGTACCTCATTCCTTATCGGGGACGAAAAGTTTTGAGTGGGGGAGAGTGTAACAACCTTGTATTTTGTGATTTATTTTTTGTATATTTTAATTATTTTAATTGAATTATTGATTTAAAAACTTATTTTATTTATTTTTAATGATAAACTTTAGTTTCGATATGAATTATCATTCCAAAGCATGACTAAAAAGAATATTTTCCAAAAAGTGAATTTTGGTCAAAATAATCAAACTTTGTCTTTTAATTTAAATTTTTAAAAGTTTGAAAATTTAAATTTTATATTTTATTATGAAAGTACATAAAATTTTAAGAACACTGCTTTTCATTTCGTTGAAAACAGATTTAAGTTGCAAAAGTTATACTGTTTCCAATATTGTGTGTATATTGGGTTATTCAGCAATAGTCTTTATTTTAAATTATATAAATGACATTTTTAATTGATATATCTTATTCTAACTTGTATATTTATGTTATACTATGTATATTTTGAGTTTTAATTATTTTTAAAATGATAATAGAATTTTTTCGAAATTTACTGTATTTATTTCCTATTTTTAAAGGCTGTTTCTATTTTTCTGCTATTTTCTTCACCTAAACTATATTTTAAAAAAAATTATTTTGTGAATGTATTTTTTTGTTATTATCTTTATTTATAAATATTTTTCAAGTATATAAATTTTTTCCAAAGTCCATTGCACTTATTTTCAAATTTTCTAACCTAGTTTCTGTTTTCTTTACTATTTCCTTAATTTAATTATATATAATTAAAATTTAGTAATTTATTTTATACATTCACTTTTATTTGCTGTGTTTTACTTTATTAATATTCATTTTTCATGTATTTAAATTTGAATAGATTTTTCCAAAGATTATTTGAGTTGTTTTCAATTTTAAAGCCTAGTTTGCAATTTTAAGCCATTTTCTTAATTTAAATTCTATTTATTTAAAATTTAATTATTTATTTTAGATATTTATTATTATTTCTGATTTGTTATCGTTATTTCTTAGTTTATATGTATTTATAAAATTACAAATTATATATATGAAATTTGAAAGGTTTAAAGGCTAAGAAACGTAATGTCGTTTCACGTTTCTATTACAGTTTCTTTTATCATCAATACATCTGTTATTTTAGCCACTCCTTACTCTATCTCCAGCCGACTTCCCTTTCTTATTTTTCACTAAATTTTCTCTTTCTCAAACCCTAAAAAAATTGATGGCCTCCATCTTGCAAGTTTTGGTAATGGCTTCCCTTTCTTTTTCTTATTTTTCTTCTTATTTTTCTATGAATTATGCTTTGTTTTCTCATGCTTTCTGCTAGGTTTATCCTCCATAGCCGCAGCCACAAACTCCTAACCTCTTCCCTGCCATCACCACCACCTATTCTTCCAGCCATGACCAAGGCCGAGCCATCCATGGTGGTCAAACCCTTCAAATTTGCAACCTACATGCCAAAAACAATGTTTGTTGACCATTTTGGCCTCATCGCCTTCAACCACCACCCTAACCATCACCATAGCAGCAACCACCACCTCTGACCTGATCACCACACACCCCTCCAACCTCTGTCTAGTCATGGTGCACCCACAGGCCGAGCACACTTCCATGGCCGAGCCCTCTAGCCAACCAAAACTCCATTTGTTTGCCTAAGACCCTTCACATCTTCATGTATGAAACTCCACCTTGCTCATGACATGAACCCGACCCATGCTAGCCTAGACCTGAGCCAAAACTTAAACAAATCTAAACCAAACTATACCCTAGGCCGTGACAAAGGTTTGAGGAAGCAAGGCAAAAAGTTTGGCAATTCGTTTCTCTTTTATTTCAAAGTTATTGCATTTTAAAGTCGTATTGAATTGTGTTGTTTTGATTGTTTGTTTTGGGTTGTACACAAGAGTTGTAGCTTGGATTCGCTCTCCACTCAAGTCCATAATTGTGTCATCGTGCTTTGTTTTCTGTTGTGCCTTTGGTTTTGACATCTTCAGCAATTAGAGTGAGTAAAGCTCACACGACATTTATACTTATGCAGTTGTGAAACAATAACAACTGAATGTGTAGAAATATTTATGATGTTATAACTGCCATGTGATTTTATATATATATGATGTTAACATTATAAATTTTATGTCATATCACCTGTTACATGTCACATCACCTGTTACTATTGTATATTGCTAAACTGTTCATTTTTGATCTGTCTATCACACTGCAAGTTCCCTGTAGGTTAGAAATCACTATGGGTTGAAATGGTACATACCCGAACGGACTTTAGAATAAGGAAAAATCGTTATGGGCTGAAATGATAGGCCTGAACGGTTTTTAAATTTTTCATTTTTACTTGGGATTGCGGGTTTGAAATGATAACACCCGGATTTTCTTTGTAAATTACGGGTTGAAATGATATATTACCCGTATCACTTTACCTAGTGTAGAAAATTATATACAGGCCCGTTGTTAAAATATGTTTTTCTAAAAAAAAATTAAAAATATTTTAGAAATTTAATTTTTATAATATTTTGATTTGAAATTAAACAAAAATATAATTTTTGCAAAGTATTATTTATTTTCTGGAAATCTATAAGTTAAATAAATTATGGGGAAGTTAGAAAATATGAATGTAAGTTATTTTGGAAATTTTGACTTAATTTTTAATGGAATTTAAATAACTTTGAAAATATGATAAAATTATGATATTTTGAATCTAAATCAATAACATATTAATGATTTTGAATAAAGTTAAAATGTGAAATGAATGGATATTTTAAGTTGAAATTTTGGAATATAACTAAAATTGGAAATTTATGAAATTGATTTAAAAGTGAACTTTTAGTCAAGTAAATAAAAATAAAATTAAGTTATATTTGAGAATTCAAACTTAAGTGTTAAATTGAAATTTAATGTAATGAATTTAAAATTGAACATTGCATTTTAATAAGTGAATTATTATTAAATTTTGATTTTTGAATGGAAATTTAACTTTATAAAATCATGAAATTGAGGAAAATTAAATGATGTTTATAAATGTGAAAATGTTTGATTTTACGAGTTAAAAATGTTTTTAATAAAAATATAATTGGTTGAGGAATTATATTGAATATTTGAGGTTAATTTACTGCATTTTTGAAATGATATTAATTACAATGTAAATGATATTACAGCATTTGTAAATGCTGTAGTTGATGATAATGAATTAAAAAGCTATAGAATTAAAAACTATTATGGCAAGTGTTGTAAGTGCTGTAATTTTTGAATTTAACTAAGTTTATTTGAAATTTAATTAAACCCTATTATAACATTTTAAAATGTTGTCTTTTGTCAAATTTAACCGTTTTGAATGTAACTTTCCGTAACGTTCTCTAAATGCTGCGTAAAGTGAAATTTCACTGTTTTGATAAACGTAAGTGAATAAATGAACTTTGGAAGTTGAAAATTTTTGGAAATTCAATAATTTAATTATTAACATGATAACTTCATTTTAATGATAAAAAAATGATTTTTTTTTGGAATATAAACTGTTTTGAAATATGAATTGAAATGGTATTCTAAATTGAATAAAATGAATAATGATTGAAATGTGGTTTCGAAAAGATATGATATTTTGATATATTAAAATGATTGAAATGTGGTTTTGAAAAGATATGATATTTTGGAAATGAAGCTTTGAAAAGTTATGATATTTTGATATATTAAAAATGATTTGAAAGGAAGTTTTGAAAGGATATGATAATTTAATATATTGAAATGGTTAGAAATGACTTGATATTTACTTTGATAAATATTTGAATTGAAAGATATGGTGTGATGATATATTGAAATGGTTTGAAAATGATTTAATCTTTATTTTGATAAAGATTTGGGTTGAAATGACATTTTATTTTTGAAGTATAAAATATTGTTTTAAAGTTATAACTACGGTTATAATAACGATTGGTTGTTAAAGAGACCGGGATCGGATATTTTCTTATAGCCAGCCAATACCCAAAAACACTTTAACAACTGTGTACGCGGTGGAGATTCCAGAATGAAGTAGGATGGTGGCGACGTTCTTGAGGTATATTACGTGGACCCAACTCCCATGAGTTGGCATAAATGACTAAAACAGGAGCTATACCGGACTACACAAAGGGTCGCACCCTTTCATCGAGCATGCTCCATCGGAAACCATTCTATTACTTTTGTGATTCGATATGTGGCGCCACTTTGATTCGGGGGTATTGTTCAAGGTGGGCGGAAGCTGCTGGCTTGCCGTCACCATCGGTCCGGGAGTGCAAACGGTGTATCCACCCTGGCATTGCCTCGCGTGCCGTGTCATCTCCTTATAGCGAGCCCACTACGATTTTGGTTTTAAAGATCCGACCGCGTTAAGGTTCACCATCCCCTTAACGCTATTTTCTATATGATTTACTGATTAGACACTACTTTATATAGCGTATATTACTACATAGTAAATAGTTTAACGGATCCTTAGAGGATGGGCGGTCCCAAGCATCTTCCAAGTTACTTGTACCTTTGCTACAGTTCACTTGAGTTGGTTTACATTGTATAAGTATGTATGTCCTGACTCGAGTGTTTGTATTTTTATTTACGCTCGGGTCAGCTTGAGTTATTCACAGATTTGGATTTCCCCTTTCTGGAGATTGGAATCGCTGGAGATTATCTACTTCTCAAGTTTCATCTTTTCAGTTCGGTTGTTCTATTCAGCTTGTACTTGGTTATCATATTTACACTTCTATTATACTTTATTTCTTCTATTGTATCTTATGTAACTCTGATATATTTATATAGTAGCTTCATGAACTACTATCTCTTTCACTTCCGCTTATTATTATTACTCTGTGTCTGTGATCTGTGATTTTATTTACTGTATATTCTGAGATTTGCCAAATTTTTATTCACAACGCTTTTGAGCAATTCAATTCCGGCATGAGTTTCTACCTATACACTTATAATGGATGCAAATGGTTGAAAATACCTGGTTGTTACATTAGAAAATGCATACATATGCCTCGGTCGCCCTATCTTGATCACCCCACTGATATATGATATTGGCAGCCTCATCTACTTGCCTAGACGCGTGGGTGTGAGCAAACACGTCCACTAAGCCAATAGAGCCTCCACGAGCTCGTTCCTGCAATTGATAATTTGGATAATTTAACTGTACATAACTAATTACTGAACTGATCAATATACAAATGTGATAATAGATAACTTTACCAAATCTTCGCGGTGATGCTGGAAAGATTTGGAGCCTCCACGGTGTGATACAGGATTCCTGCTCCTGTTTGCCGAGTTCCTAGATGACTCCTCCTGCAAATTTACAATGATTAATTATTTATTAAACGGTAAAAAATTGCTGAGATTTATTGTAGATTTACCTTGAACTTCTCAGAGTTCCACCACTCAACCCACTTCTCCCATACAGTCGTGCTCATTTACTTGGGCTTCTTTCCTACTTTTTTAATCTCCGACATAGTTTCCCTATAGTTCTTCACGATACTGGAGTTCCAGTGTCGCTGAACTAAATTGACGTCAGACTCTTGCAAATCTATGGCGCCTTGTACAATGAGAAAATATTGCTATTTATTTATTTGTATTTAATTAATCATCTTGTAAAGCGGTATTAACTTACCAGAAAATCTTGCCAAATCGCCTCTCTCACGTCGTCGGGGATCTTGCCCCACTTGGGCCAGCAATCGGTCATCCTAACCATGTACGCCTGCTTCGAAATGTTCAGAACCACTTTGGATGGCTCCAACTCAAATCCACTGCGTTAAATATAAAATTTAACTTTAGACAATTGTAGATATATCATGTACAATTAAAAAATTAAAATGCTATGCTTGCTAATTATGATACTTACGTCTCACCAGCCTTAGGCTGCAAGTAAACAAGTGGCCGAGCTGGTGGCTCACCACTACTCTCTCCAATATGACGTGAAGAGCCACGTCGCCGAGACCCAGAACCAGAACCGGAACCGGACATAATATATATACCTGCCATATATACATACATATACAATTCATAATAATTATGATATGATGAACCATTAAAAAATGTAATACAATATGCTACAAATGTGTCATGTTGTGTATGTGTTGAGTGTGTGAGTATAAACTTATTGTCATTAAAATTGTATAAATTGGATAAATGCATTATTAATCAGAGATCAATGTAATGTGAATAGTTTTAAAAATTACCGGATATTACTCGGTCGTCCTCATCGTTTTCTGATTCAGGCTCGGTTTCGTGCTCTATGTCGTTTTCCTCTACACTCTCAAATGCTTCGAATAATACATTTGTCTCCTCATTTAAAGGTCCAAAATCAGTTTGATCGTCTATAATTTCTATTTCAGCATTTTCCTCCAGATCTTCTTGATAGGCTTGTTCGTCTTGAATATTTTGTCCATCGAACGTAAATCTTGCTTTGGTTTTAAAAACCGCAGACCAGTCTGCTTTATCCCTTTTTAGAGATGGATAAGGGGCATAATAAGCTTGTAGGGCTTGTTTGGCTAGTATAAATGGGTCGTACTTTTGATAACGCGAGGTATGTTTAATTTCTATAAGATTATATTTTGGATGCACGTTAATACCAGAACCTGGAACATTGCTGAACCAGTTGCATCTAAATAAATAAACATCCTCCACGGGTCTTGTAAAATATGTCAACTGCAATATCTGAGTTAACATGCCATAAAAATCATTTATATGATTATTAGGGTCATCACTGCCTTTAACAAATGCACTAGTATTGTTTGTTAATTTTTCAACACCGTATTCTTTGGTGTTGAATTTATATCCATTAACAAAAAATATTGGATACGTATTAACTTTTCTTTTCGGTCCAAACGCCAAATGTTTCAGTCCTTTATCGAGCACATTATTTGTGGGATCAGAAATGTATTTTGAAAACCAAGTACTGAAATCTTTGCTTAAATCGCCGCCTGGATTTTGTGATTCATAAATACTGCAAACACAAACATGATATATTACATTATTATTTATTCACACGTGTAGTATTAAATTTAACAAAACTTGGAATGTGCTAATTACCTAACAAATGGTGCAACTTCAGGACAATTAAGAAGAATATGTGTGTGTGCTACATGGTATTCTTTATCATCTAGCCATACTTCCTCACATTTTCCAGCATGTCGGCCATGTTGTTTAAAAATAGATAATACTGATTCAGAAGAAGAATCTTGTTCAACGGCCTGATCGTCATTACGCGGAAAACTTACGAATGATAAGTTCACATGGTCTTTAAAATAATGAGAGAAAAAAAAAGAAGCTTCTTCTTCGATATATGATTTGCAAATAAAACCTTCAACTCGAGCTTTTTGTCTCACTTTTTTCTTTAAATGATTTAAGTACCTAATAAAAAATATTTGGGTTAAGCATTAACTACTATATTTATACTTAAATCAACAATTTCATACTCAATATAGTAACATACCTTTCGAATGGATACATCCATCCATATTGCACAGGACCTCGAAGACGTGCTTCATATGGAAGATGAACAGGTAAATGCTCCATTACATTAAAGAAACCCGGAGGAAATATTTTCTCCAGTTTGCAGAGTAGTATAGGAATTTCTTCTTCAAGTTTAAGTAGACGATCAACTTTTAACGTAGTTGAACAAAGCTCCTTGTAAAATAAACTAAGTTCTGTTATTACCATCCAAACTTTTACTGGTAACAATTCTTTGAAAGCGATGAGTAACAAATTTTCTATCATTACATGACAATCATGGCTTTTCATTCCACTCAGTCTCCCATTTTTATAGTCGACACATCTACGAAGATTAGAGGAAATTCCATCGGGAAATCGTAATCCTTCCACCCATTGTAACAGTACTTTAACTTGGTTGCTGTCTAGTTCATAGCATGCTTTAGGTTTTTTATTGTCGGGAGTCATATGAAGCTCAGGACGATTTCATATTTGCTTTATATCACGTCTAGATTTCAAATCGTCCTTAGTCTTGCCATTCACATTCAAAACTGTATAAAACACATTATCAAATACGTTTTTTTCGTTATGCATCACGTCAATGTTATGACGGGTTAATAGATTTTTCCAATAAGGCAATTCCCAGAATATACTTTGTTTGCACCAGTTATGAAATGTTGATTTACCTTGAATTTCTTCTTGTTGTCCGGTCTCGTGTACCTTTGGATAATCTTTTACAAGTTCATATATATCCTCGCTTGACCAAACCGCTGGTGGTCGTAGAGTCTCATGTCTATTAGCTATGAATTTTTTTTTGTCTCTTCTAAAAGGGGGATTAATATGAAGAAAACATCGATGACAATCAAACCATGAAATTTTCTTTCCATTTGGCAAAGAAAATGCTCGTGTTTCTTCCATGCAATAAGACAAGCAAAACGACCGGCCGTACTCCAACCCGAAAGCATTGCATATGCAGGAAAATCGCTAATAGTCCATAACAAAGAAGCGAACATCCGAAAATTTTTCTTTTTTGATATGTCATATGTTTCAACTCCTTCATACCATAATATTTTCAACTCTTCGATTAACGGTTGTAAGTAAACATCAATGCCCTGTGTCGGATCATCAGGACCAGGGACGACAATCGTGAGAAACATATATGGAGTTTTCATACACATCCATGGAGGTAGATTGTAAGGTGTGATTATTATAGGCCAAGATGAATATTTAGAACCAAACTGAGAAAACGGTGAGAAGCCGTCTGTATATAAACCTAGTCTAACATTTCGGCTCTCCGCTGCGAAATCGGGATATTTCTTGTCAAAATGTTTCCATGCTTGTCCATCAGCTGGGTGTGTCAACGTACCTTCTTGAGGTGTTCTCACACTGTGCCATCTCATATGATGCGCTGTTACAGATGATGCATATAATCGTTGAAGTCTAGGGGTGAGGGGCAAATAATGCATACGCTTGTACGGAACTTCTTTTCCCTTCTTTTTCCTCGATTTGTATCTTTCCTGATTACATATTTTACAATTTCTAAGATTGATGTCTTCTTTCCAATACAACATGCAACCCTTTAAATATGTATCTATTTTTTGATATGGCAAACCGAAAGATGACATAAATTTTTCTCACTTCATAATAATTTTCGCACATTAAATTATCGGATGGCATATGACGTTTAGCAGCTTGCACAACAGCCGTAAATCCAGCTTCTGTAAGGTTGTATTTTGATTTCATTGCAATGTATTCTGCAGTTACCGATAATTGAGAGCCGCTTAAACATCCATTCCAAAGGGGTTTTTTAGCATGATCCAATAAATCATATATTATTTTAGCTCCAACATTTGGTTCTTCTTCGATGTTAACATCGTCGTTATCAATTACAACGGTAGGGAACATTGATCGTGCTGCATCTTCGACCATATATTCTATGAGATTCGTACTACCTTCTTCGCTGATGACCTCCACCGACTGTTCTTGATTATTAGGGGCTATAATTTCTCCATGACAATCCCACAGCAAATAATTGGGTACGAAACCGAATTGGCGCAAATGAACCTTAGCCATATTCGATTCTAAATAGTTCAACAATTTGCATCTACTACACGGACAAAGAATTTCTTCATCGTTTGCAATATTACTTATAGCAAATTCGATGAACACTTGTACCCCTTTTAGAAAATGTTCGCTTATTGCGCCACTAATTTCCCTTCTTTGATACATCCAGCTCCGATCATTAAAGTAATTGACCATGTTTCCCTACTAGAAAACCTATGATAGAGTCAAAATGTTATAAATCATTCATTTTATATTTTGCAGGAAATTTTCCAACGGCTTCCAACGGCCGCAAACTGCTAATTTCACAAACTTTATTTTAAATAAGCAACTATTGTTTCATTGCCAGTTATGTGTCTTTCTTTGATGGTCGGTCATCCTATTTTCCATTACAAACACAATAGTAATTATATTCCGTAAATCATATCATTTTAAACGATTCACAAAATTTCGACAGCATTTCCCCCGTGTTCCTTGTATCGTACACAAATGCGTGTACACAAGGAACGTAAAGGAAATGCCATCGAAATTTTATGAACCGTTTAAAGTGATATGATTGACGGAATATAATTACTTTACAGTGTTTGTAACTTGTCCAATACAGGGACAAATCCGACAAATGATGTATCAGATGATTGGAGTTGTCCGTTTTATGGAAAAAACGAATATCCCTAAAACGATCATATAAAACACTTGTCAGACGGGGACAAATATATCTAAGGATTTAAATATTTGTTTATATTAAATTTAAATATATAACTCGTTTAATTAATATTGGTTTATATTTTACCGTTTTATTACATAAGAACTAAATTCATTTATACACAAAATTTGTACACAAAATTCATGTATTACAAATTCATTTACACACTAAATCAATTCACGTATTCGCACAAATACAAAACTCGTGTTCGCACAAATGCAATATCCATTCTAACGGCTTTCAAATGCGATAAACTCTATCACGCACATACGTTTAATATACTAACCAAATCAACATAAACTATAATGCAATATCCTAAATTACAAAATTTTCAATCGGTTATAATAACTTGTTCATTATGGTATAATAGTTGCAATTAGGGGATAACATGATGTAATATGCATATACTAACAAGTAGGAATCAATCAACATTCGAATTAAACCCTAAATCAAAAAAACCTAAATATTAGGTTTAGCAAAATTACCAATTTGGAGAGCTAGAAGGGTGGAGATGGGTCGGAGCAGCTTCTAGATGGCATCGTAGGTGGTCGGGATGGTGTTTGGGCTGGAAGTAGCAGGTTGGAGGTGGCGGAATGGTGGAACTGGGGGAAAAGGTTTGAAGGTGAAGATGAAAAATGAACTGAAGGTCGGTCTCTGGAAAATATGCAGAAAATTTTCCAATGGCTTCCAACGGCTGCAAACGGTGAATTTCCAATGGCTTCAAACGGTTACGTCAAGATCCAACGAGCCGTTGGAAGCCGTTGGAAATGCCGTTGGAGGCCGTTGGAAATTGGGCGTTGGAATACACTGTAGTTCTAGTAGTGAATACTCGAGTGTTCCCACCGTGGCGTAACCTATGGTTTTTTTCTCTCGCGAATGCATAGCGCAATTGCCTGGCTGAGTCTGGCCTAGGGGTATGGATTGTTTCCTGGGGAATCCAGGCGTAATCATTGTGTATCCTGCAATCTATGTAGGTCGTGAATAGTAGCGAAACTGCCTGGCTGAGACAGCCTAGGCGTATGGATTGTTTCCTGGGGGACCAGGCGTAACCATTGTGTATCCTGCACTCTACTAGTCATCATGGCGTAACTCGCAGGGCTGAGAAAGCTTACGGATACAGATTGTTTCCTGTGGGATCCAGGCTAACTATTGTGCATCTGCGAACCATGGTCGGACAAAGGTTTTGGTTTGGTTGTTTTGTTTGGATTTAACTTTCCATATCTGTTTTAAAGGTTTTTCAAGTATTTTCATTGGGTGTTGAAACAAGTCTACTAAGTACTTGAAGAATTCTAGCTTTACGCTTGATCAATGCATGGCCAGTTTCTGCAAGAACGAGGATAAACTTGTTGAAACATCGAGTTATAAAAGTATTTTCGAAAGGAAAATCTATTTCGATATAAAGATATTTATTATAAAAGTATTTTTCCCAACAAAGAAATTTTGAATTAATATTTGAAATTTAAATTCTTATGGTTCTAGATTAATTATTCGTGCCCGATACTATTCTTTGCATCTACCTTATCTGCTCAGTTTAGTTATTCACCTTGATTCTGTTTTCCAAATCTACCTTCCTTCCTTGTTGGATATATCCTTTTTAAATATTGCTTATTTGTATACTACATGGTTTAATAGAAATTTTAGTGTTATAAATATTTTAGAAGTTATTTATCTAAAATAAAACATATTTTTTTTAAAAAATGATTTATGATCTAATAATAATATTTGGAAGGTATCTTGAAACAAAATAAAAATTTATGAATTTTGGATTTAATATTTCAATAGCTTCAAATATAAGTAATAATGTAAATAATTGTTTTCAAAGGAGTTTGAAAAGTATTAAAGTATTGAAGAAAATTAAATTTCAAATGAAGTTATCAAATAAATATTTCAAATAAAATTTATATAGTTTTAAATTAATTGTTTATCTTGTCTTTCAATCTATTTTATTTCTGGTTGTTCTATTCTCCTACCTCCTACCTTTTCGGGGACGAAAAGTTTTGAGTGGGGGAGAGTGTAACGACCCGTAGATTTTATTAGTTTTAAATGGTTTTATTTAACGAAATTAATTGAAACTTTTGAGAAATTTTATATAATAATATTTTGAAATAAAAATTTAATATTTGGATTACGTCCAAGTAAACATAGCAGATTTTAAATTTTAAATTTATTTTATCAAAGTTTGAAACGTATAAAATACTATACGTTATTTCGCATTCATTGGTTTCTTTTATTTATTTCTTTCTTTCTTTACGTTTTCATTCCAATCTGATTTATAACCTTCCTTGTTCCATTTTAAATATCATTGCCTTTCCAAACTTATTACGTACTATCCAAACAAACAAAAAAGTTATTGCTTTAAATGTAGCTAAATCAACTCATGACCGTTGCCATTTCAAAGTTTGAAACGTATAAAATTTCTATACGTTACTTCGCATTCACTTATTTCTTTTACTTTTTTCTTTTATTATTTTCTTTACGTTTTCATTCCTCTTCTGCCATTTTCTTATACAAAATTTAACTGTTGCCTTTTCCCAATCCCAAGCTGTTACGTTTCTCTTGCTTCATATAAAAGAAAATTTTAATAACAAACTTACGTTGTATTCTTTGCATTGCTTCCAAAGTGAAACCACAAACATTTTGTTTTCTCTCCTCTTTCCTTCTCCCACCCTCTCCTTCTTCCCTGTCCTTTTATTTGAAAAAAAAGAAGAAGAAACCATCTGTTTGAAACTCGTCGGCCTCCCCTCCATCGCCTCCGCACTGCGACCTACACCACCCTACCCTAACTCATGCACCCCGTGCACATTTTTCACCAGTACCTAGACGAGCCAGCCTCTCTGTTGTTTTAAGGTAAGTGGTGTTCATATAGCGAAATAAATTCTTATATTTTGGGTTAGTAATCTATATCTATACAATACATTAATATATGTATTAGTTTCTATGTATTGTTATGTAAAGTATAAATTTTAAATTATAATCAAAAGGTTTACATATACATATTTCGGTTATAATATAAGAAGTTGTACCTGTATAATATATTATGCATATATAGTATGGGTTGCGTTAGTTATATATAGTATTTCATGCCTGTTAGTTTATTTGTATTTGTTGAATATGTATATATAAGTAATACATGTTGTACATATTATATTCATGGTATGTATATAAGTGTGTTGCGTGAAAAGAAAAAAAATATTGTTTTACTTTTGGTTGCATGAGTTATAAATATATGAATGTTTGCTTAATTAAGTTTATATCATCTTTTATATATTTTCAAAGCTGGTGATATATGTAAACACGTTACAGCAACTTTTGTTAAACTAGTATATAATATAGGTAATACATAAGAGGTCTACAGCTGGATTCCTTGGTGCTGAAGTTTTCTTATTTATAGGATTATATAAATATACTAGTTTATAAAAGTTATAAAATATCAATTAATATATATTTCTATTTTAATATAGCGTGTGTTTTGATTTGTTGTAGAGTATATGAAGATGCATATGCTGCTATAGTATGCTATATTTTAGGCGTACTGTATATATATGATATTTTGGATGAATATTTACATATAATACTGTTTACAGTTTTGGTATAAGTTATATTATTTATACATAGTGGTTTGGTCAGGGAAGGTTTTAGGCTCTGTTTAGTCTTGTAGCCGTATGCATAGTAGTGTATATTTAGTCTGTATATTTTAGGCTATGTCTGCATGCTTCCCTGTTTAGCGCATGTATTTTATAGCATATAGCGATATTTTGGGAAAGATTTTTTTTATTAGTTTTATAATGGTTATGGTTATTAAAGCGTATTTATGTTAGATATAAAGTTACAGTGTGAAGTACATAGGAAATTTGTCTTATCCATAAGCGTTATTTTATATTAAAGATAAATTTTTGACTTGAAAATAATTATGTATGTTTTAATTTAAAATACATTTAAATTTAGAATATGGTTTTATAAAAAAAAAAAAAATTCTTATCACTATGGGTTGAAATGATACATACCCGAACAGACTTCAGAATAGGAGAAAATCGTTATGGGTTGAAATGATAAACCCAAGCGATTTTCATTTAATTGAATTTGGGATTACGGTTGAAATGATATCCACCCGTATATGTTTAGTATACGGATTGAAATGATAAATATCTGTAGCACTTGACTATATGATAGGAAATATATACAGACACTGTTGGTCCATATAAATATTTTCGAAAATAATTTCTATAATTTTGGAAAGAAATATACGGTTTAATAAATTTGATTCTTAAGATATTATATAAATGAAAATTGTATATATAGATTTAGTAGTAATATTTGATAAATTAGATTGATTTAATACATATAATATGGTTAAGTATTTATGTAAATCTATATTTCAAATAGATTCTCTTGTAATAAATTCAATAATTAAGATTGGGAGAAAAATTTGGGTTTATAAAAATGATATTTAAATAAGGATTTATTTAATTAAATCGATTTGAAATTTTTGAATGGGAAATTTAAAGGGTATGATTTTAAAACTGGATTTTTGATTTAAGCGATTTAATGAATATTTCACGTTTAAATAAATTAAAGAAAATATTGAGTAAAATGTAATATAAGGTTACTTAAATGATATTGAATCTAATAAGGGAGTATTTCAAGACTAAATAATAATGAGGTTAAATCGAGATCTATATGAAACTGTTATATAGAACATTTAAATATTAAAGCCTTGAACTATATTGGAATTTAAATGGTTTATGTTGTGATTCGGATCTGTACTTGTTATCAACATAGTTGAATTTCTTAATTAGCAACTAAATTGAATTAAAATGAAAATTTAGGTTGAACTAAATTTGAGTTTATTATTTAGAAAACTAAATTGAATTGAAATTTAGATGAAACGTTGAATACTTAATGTTTTGAAATATATGGAAATATAAAGGGGTATTTGTGATTATAAATTCGAATTTGAGATCGATAAAATTTAACTGGTTATTTTAGAAATTGAGTTGAATTTAAATTGATAAATTGAGATCGAATTTAATTTGAATGGGATGGTCGGGTTGATGTTGGAACGATTTGTTAAGTTGAGGAAATTGAAAATACTTTACTGTATAAATTATTTAATATATATAAATACTATTTTGGGAAATATAGAGATATTTGAAGTGAAAATGAGATTTGGTTTCGAAGTATAAATTAAGCTGAAATGACCACGGTGTTATAGTGTATATTTCTACCTTGTAGAAAGTTCCATGGACCCTTAGAGGATGGTTATCCCAAACATTAAGTTATTTGTATTTCAGTTGACATTTCACTTGAGTTGGATTTATTGATATAAGAATGTTAATCCTGACTCGAGTGTTTTGTGTTTTGCTTTACGCTCGGGTCAGACTGAGTGATACAGCATTCGAGACTCACTTTTGGAGTTCGGAGCTTCATTTGGAAATCCAACTATCGATTCAGATTCTAGCCTTTCCAGTTGATTGGTTCAGAGAAGTCATCTGTTGCATTGGAGACTTCACTGCATTTGAACTATTCAGTTGTATTTTTTCTAACTCTGATGTATATAGTAGCTTCATGACTACTATTCTTTATCTATTCCGCTGCATTATATTACTCTGTGATCTGTGATTGATTTATTTACTGTATATTTTAAGTTTTGTCAAATTTTAATTAACAATTCGGTATTTTGAATTATTCAAGTCAGATATGTATGGTTTTATTGTCGATTTGAATGGTCCAAAATAGCGGGTCGTTACAAAAATAGCCTCCCGAGGCATAGTCTCGGAATTCGACGAAACCAGTTCCATTGGATCCAGAATATTGTATTATTATCGGATTTCAAATTTCATAGCGTTTGGAGTTGTTGTGTGAGCGTACGACAGATAAACGCGTTGAAATTAAATCGAATTCAATAAAAATTTAAATTTGAAATTGGTCAACATCAGCTACTTCCCTTCCCATCACGACACAATAGCCTTGTTCCTCCCATACTGTTGTCTTCCTAAAATCACGCAACTCTCCTTTGTTTCATCCTGGAATCACGCTCCCCCCTTCCTCATAAAATATGCGCTTCCCCCCTTTCATTTGCATTCGTTCGAAAACCCTATAACCCAATCCTCCTTAACCATTCCCATTTGTAACCCTAAAAAAAATGGCGGCCTTAAAATTTTCTTCGTTCGCTCGTCTTCAAAGCTAGGGTTTGTGAAAATCTTCGAAACAGATCCTTGAATGTTGATCGATCGAAAGGACATTCGCGAGTTTGCTTTGTCAATCGTTTGTCTCTTCCAACAAAAAGTAGGGTTTGTCTCCGCTTGATTCTCGAGTGCCACGACATCGATTCCAAATCGTGTTCTTCAACAAAGGTGAGTAATTTTATTTACTCACATCTAATTTCATTTTAGATCTTGTTTCGTTTATATGTGTGTGATCTCCTTTATTCGCGTTCGAATATACAATTGTTTGAATTTGTCAATTTAATTGCTCGGCCGTTTGATTGTGTTTTGAAGTTGATGATTATTTTGGCCATTTGATTTCGTTTTGATGCTGGTGATTGATCTTTGACTTCGTCGATTTCGTATATTTTGTTTGTTTGATTTTCATGGCATCGATTTGAACTGTGGCCACCACGGCGTTAAATTTTTATTCAATTTCGGTATTGATTTGTTCTATATTAACATTGAATTCTGTAAGTATTACACTCGGACTTGATTGGTTACCTTGGCCACTGTTTTGATCATGTCCTCTATGAACTTGAAGTGGCACGTGTTTTAGGTTTTTCACTTCGATGTTTGACACTGTCAAACTCGGCTCTGACTTGATAATGTTTTCGATTTTGGCATTGTTCGAACTTGCCTATTCTAGAATTGCTGTACAACTCGTCTGCATTTTTGGCTTGTTCGAATTTTTGTTTGATGCTAGTTTTCGAGTTGCTCTGTTACTTGATGACCATTTCCATTCTTTGTTTTTGTTTAAAACTGGTGCTTGCATTTGACTTCGGTCACTTGATTTCTTAAAATGTTGGCGATATTGTTGAACTGTACCATACCATTGTATGATTTTGGTAGTCGATGAATTCTAATGGCTTCGGCCTTGGATTGAGATTGTTGTATATTTGTTGTTTCACTTTGTCAATGATACGCTGATGTTGAGACAGTGAAATTTAAATTTGAGTCTTCATTTGATAAGCGCTGCGCACTTGTTTTTTTTTTTGATGTTGATTTTGTTCGTCTTTTGCCATACTATTCATGCTAGCCTATTCCTGCTAGTTGTATAGTCTGGTCGAAATTTTTTGGATATGCATTGAGTTACATCACTGGTCTTCGCATTGGGTTTTGTACATATGATGGTATTCTGGTTTATCACTGTTGTTGCATGGTGAACTTGAATTATTCCACTTTTTCTTTGCTTATGCTACTTATTTTGCATATTTTCTTCAATGTGTAACCTGGTCGAGGCTGCATATATGAATTATGTTTCCAGTCATCATGTACTTGCATTGTGTTTGGTTTGCCTTTGTAAAGTGTACCATCTGGAGCTGTTATCTTATACATTCGAAGCTTGCTTGTTTTCTGACTTGTGTTTTTCTTGTTCGACATGAAGTTTGATGCTTGAATTTGCAGTGCACCACTTCATATGTGCATGCTGCATATTCACATGTTAGCATTTTGGACATTTTTAGACTTATGTATAGTTTGCACTTGCATTCCACTGTTGTATTTTTGGGTACACTTGGTTTATGATTCACTTGCATGCTCTAACTTGATGGATTATATGCCTATTACCTGATCATTCATGTTGAGTCTTGTTTACTTGATGGCGCTTAGTCTGGTGTAGTTTTACACTTGTGACTTCACTTCAGTTCACTGAACTGTACTGGTGCATTAATTTATGTATACTTGATGCCTTGATTTCATTGTGACTTCACTGAAAATTGTGATGTGCCTTGCTGCATTGCCATATGCTTGTTTTGACTTCATTGCATCTTCATTTACTTGCACATGGGAGTCTAGTTCACTGCTCTTGCTCCTCTCTGGTCATGACTTGGAATTTTAAGTTTGAACAGTGGCTTTGTGATTTTAGTCATATATACATGAATAAAGTTGCAATGTTGCTTGATCACTGGCTTTCACTGCACTTATATATTGTTACTGGAAATTCGACCAGGCAACTAGGATCGTTCGGCATTTCAGAGTTGCGCTCGGCATCAAAAGAGCGCTCGGTATTAAATACCGCTCGTCCAAAAGAGAACGTTCGGCATAGGGTCGTTTAAAGACTAAAGGCTACTCGGCCTCCCGAAGACGCTCGGCCAAAGCCATCAATCGGCGAGCCTAGATGGTTCGGCATTCCAGCATGGTCCGGCACAGTTTGTTCGGCACTATGTTCGTTCAGCCAAGACGTTGGTTCATCCTTCAGTATTGTTCGGCACAGGTGCTCCCCACTGAAGCCAGTACGCTCAATCTCATCTCGTTCGGCTAAAGGGTAGCATTTGGCTGGACAAGACCATTCGGCCTATTCCTCCCACTCAACGAAGAGATCGTTTGGTACGGCAGAGAGCGTTCGGCATTTCAATCGTTCGGCATGTTTGGCTCGGCACATAGGGTATGTCCTACTTGGACCAAGTTATACAGCCGCCTGGCCCACCAGGAAAGTCCAACCCACCTTCATCTATAAATAGAGGGGCAGGGGCACAGAAAAAAGGGATCAGATTTAGCGAGCACTAGGGAGACCCTGCCACATTGAATCCTTATTCAAGACTTATTTTTTTTTTACCTTGCAATTGTATTCTCATACTTAAGAACGGATTATATCTGTAATCAAGTATCAAGTGGAAAATAAAGATCAGCTTCAAAGTGGACGTAGGCCACTGCGTCGAACCACTATAAATTTGGTGTCCTTACTTCCCGCATTTTAATTTATGTTCTCTTCTCTTTTTCAGTTTATTTTCTTCATTATTCTTTCTACACAATCTTTCTAAGGGTGTTAGCGACCAATTTTGGTGCTTTCAAATTCTCAGGCTATTAGGATCTACTTTGTAGCTACTGGATTGCATAAATCCCCCGAAGGAGATCCATAATCATTCATAAGGCATCTGTTGATTCTACTCAGAGTTACAGCCAACAACTCTATCATGGGAAGACCACGAACCAGATCGGCCTCTCAAAGTGCAGATGTCCGTTAAACTGCTAGCATACAACAAGATGGTCCTAGCAAGCAACAAGCGATTCGAGGCGTGGGACCCTCCAACCAAAATCAAGCGGAAGTTGTTTCCCAAGCAGAGTTCAATGACTTAATGAAAGAACTTAGAGAAAGCAGGAGGCAACTTGCTGAGCAAATGCAGACCAATGCTGACCTCATGATTCAGCTTACTAAGTAGCAACAACGGAATGCTGGAGGTAGCCCTGCCTCTTACTCATATGAAGATAGTTCGACTTCAGTTGACGAACCACCTAGGCGTAGACGCCACAAGGATGAAGGTGCACAAGCAGGTGCCACCAATCGATCGACTAGGGATCAAGCTCGCAAAGAGGCTGGACACCAGACTCACCAGGATCCCAAAGAACCCAACCTTCCATCTTCCATACCTACCCCCGACTTGACAGCTATGGTTAGGCAGCTGATGAAAGAAAACCAAAGGATTGACTAACGAAGATTGGGGAGTTTTCAAGAGTCGTACTCCCTTCACAGATACCATCCTACAGGCTGAATACCCAAGGAAGTTTAACATGCCCACCATTCCTGCCTATGAAGGGAAAACTGACCCTAGACAGCATGTAATGAGGTATGGATGGATGATGGATTCAGCAAGAGCCAACGACGCAACCAAGTGCAGGTGCTTCCCAATAACTTTATCCGGAATCGCCACCATGTGGTTCACTCGACTTCCTCCGCGGTCAATCTCCAGCTTCGACGAATTAGCAAGAAAATTCATAGAACAATTCAGGATACACACCACTCGTCCCAAGGATGTGATGTCCTTGTCAAGTGTGACCTAAGCTCCAGGAGAATCACTGAAAGCATACTTGAAGAGATTTCATGTTGCCGCTACTGAAGTGAGCAATCCTAACGATCACGCAATTTTGATGGTAGTAATGCGTAGGGTGGATCCAGATTCTGAATTTGGAGATTGGTTGGCAGGAAAGCCCCCAGCCACGCTGGAACCTTTTTTTCTCGAAAGCCCATCAATTTATAAGGAGGGAAGAAGCTCGGCGGACAAGGAAAGAAAAGGCACCGAGGCCCGGTCAGGAATCTGTAAAGAGTAACATCGCTGCAAAGACAACCGGAGATAACCCTGAGAAAGCTCAAGCCAACGTCCAGAACGAGCCCGAGCAGTCTAAAGCAACTGGAGTCGGAGATCCCGGAAAGAAGAAGAAGGAAACGGGGAGATGGAAGTCAAGAATCTCGACCTAAAACGAATACACTCCACTGAATACATCTCTTGAGAACATCTACTTGTCGACCTGCAACACTTTTCAATACAGAAAACCATGCCCAAAGGAATCAACAGAGGAGCAGAAGTGGACTGGGAAGTATTGCCGCTTTCACGAGTCCTACGGACACAACACTGACGAGTGCAGGCACCTTCATGACGCTATTGAGAAATTGATTAGGCAGAAGAAGCTACAGGAATTTGTCAGAGATTCGCCAGACAGTAAACAGGAGACATCGGACCCTGGACGCGGGCCAGCTCCATGCCAGCCAGAACAACCTGCTCGGACTGTGGGAAGATTGGTTATTAACACAATTGCTGGTGGACCTCATCCCGCGGATAAAAATTGGTAGGAGATGGAGCAATATGCTAATTCTCTGAGACATACGGAGTATGAGTGCTGTTCAAATGTGGAGGATGGAGCTCCCGCAAAGCAGCAGCGTACGATGAACGACAATATTGTATTCAGGAATAGAGATGCGGATAAGGTGGAATCCCCTACTACCGATCCGATGGTCATATCCGCGACCATCGGACCGGCATTCGTAAGAAGAATTCTAATCGATTGCTGAAGTTCCGTTAACATCATCTTCAAGAAAGCATATGACCAAATGAAACTGGAGACTAAGGATTTGAAACCATCTAAAGCCTGAATCCATGGCTTTAACGGCGCAGCAACAGACGCAGTAGGATATGTGGAGTTACCAGTCGAACTGGGACAAGGAGAACGCAGGAGAGTGCGAATCCTGCCATTCATAGTGCTGGATGTTGATTCACCATACAATGTATTCCTGGGATGACCAGCCCTCGCAGACTTCAGGGCAGCCTTGGCCCCGTGGTGTTTGACGTTAAAGTTTCCCACAGACAAAGGAGTAGGAGTAGTACATGGTGATCAGGCAACCGGACGTGCATGCTACGTGGCTGAGCTCAGAGAAGCGCAGCGTAGGGAGAAAGGAAAGGTCGCGGACAGCTTTGTCCGCATCCAAAGTTCTGATGATTGACAACTAACGCCCGAGCCCTGGCTCGGGCAACATTCTCGGATCTATAGAGACTTAGATCCGAGAGATGATGATGGGGAACCCAGGGAAACGAGTGCAGCGCTAGCTGAACTAACTATTGACATCTTAGTTAGCCGCAGCGACCCATCACGAGTTCTTAAAATAGGATCACGACTAGACCCCGTGATAGCTGAAAACCTTATTGACTTCCTCCGAGCGAACCTTGATGTGTTTGCTTGGACACATTCTGATATGAGCGGGATTTCTCCTGCAATTGCGAGTCATATGTTGAACATAGACCCAAAACACGTCCCTGTGAAACAGAAAAGGAGAGGCATGGATCCAGAGAGGTCCGCAGCTCTCAAAGAGGAGGTGGACAAACTCAAAACCAACGGGTTCGTCCGTGACGCCCTCTACTTTGAATGGGTGTCCAACCTAGTGTTGGTAAAGAAAGCCAATGGGAAATGGAGAACTTGTGTTGATTACTCTGATTTAAACAAAGCCTGCCCAAAGGACAGTTTCCCGCTACCAAGGATCGACCAATTGGTCGATTCAACAGCCGGACACGAGTTACTATCATTTATGGATGCGTACTCTGGCTATAATCAAATTCCGATGCACATCCCGGACCAAGAGCACACCAGCTTTGTCACAAACGTCGGGTTGTATTGCTACGTAGTAATGCCCTTCGGATTGAAGAACGCAGGAGCAACTTACCAATGTCTAGTAAATCGAATGTTCAAAGATCAGATTGGAAAAACGATGGAAGTCTATGTGGATGACATGCTTGTGAGGTCACGACAATCAAACGACCACATCCGAGACTTAGCAGAGATGTTCGATATACTGAGGCACTTCGGGATGAAGATCAATCCTTTGAAATGTTCGTTCGGCGTGGCATCAAGAAAATTCTTGGGTTTCATTGTGAATGCACGAGGAATTGAAGCTAACCCGGAAAAGATCCAGGCCATCCGAGATATACGAGTACCCAGAACCATCAAACAGGTGCAAAGCTTGAACGAAAAAGTGGCTGCGCTGAGTCGATTCATATCCAGAGCTACAGACAAGTGTATTCCGTTCTTTGAAGTTATAAAGAAAGAAAAGAGAAACTTCAAATGGACCACCGACTGCGACGAAGCGTTCCGGGCTCTGGTAAGACACCTGGAGAGTCCCATGGTGCTGTCGAAACCAGTAGACCACGAGATGTTGTACGTATACTTAGCGGTCTCTCAACATGCCATCAGCATATCCCTTGTCCGCGGGGAGGACCGAGTTCAAAGGCCAGTTTACTATATTGGTAAACGCCTGACGAGGGTGGAAAGGAACCATCCAAAGATTGAGAAACTCGCCTATTACTTGGTGATTGCATCACGCAAGCTTCGTCCATACTTCCAGGCACACTCGATCAGTGTCTACACTGACCAACCGTTGCGACAAGTACTCCAACGACCGAAAACTTCTGGAAGGATGCTAAAATGGAACATTGAGTTGAGTCAGTTCGACATTGCCTACCTACCACGAAGGGCTATACAAGGACAAGCACTAGCTGACTTCATCGCCTAGTTCACTCTGCCAGATGAACCGAGCGGACACAGGGTCGCACCTCCCGTTCGATGGAAGATGTACACCGATGGGGCATCTAACGACCATCGCTCGGGGGCAGGTATCGTCCTCATAACCCCAGAAGACCGATCAATCTGCTACGCTTTGAAGCTTGAATTTGCAGCAACAAATAACGAAGCCGAATATGAGGCATTGATTGCTGGCTTGAAACTCGTTATCGAGTTGGGAGTGAAGTCAATTGAAATCTTCTGTGACTCACAGCTGGTAGTTTATCAGGTGCGAGGAGACTATCAAGCAAAGGGGCAGAGACTGGCTCCTTACCTTGCTCGCACTCGAGGATTACTGGCAAGTCTCGAATATTATGACATCACCCAGACTCGTTAGCAAAGTTCGCAAGCAATGGCGATGCACAGCAGATGGGATTGTTCCCTGTCGAGACCCTACTTGCCCCAAGTATAGACATGATGGAGATAGATTTCGTCTTGGAGACCGAACTCGAGAGGGAATCGTGGTTGACCCCGATCAAACAGTACTTACTACATGGGGATTTGCCTGAGAAGAGGAGCGAAAGATGCCAAGTCCTTCGTAAGGCCTCGCGTTATGTAATACAGAGCGGAGTAATGTATCGCAGGGGATTCTCGACCCCCTTACTCCGGTGCGTGGCCCATGACGAGATAAAACGGGTACTGGAAGAAGTCCATGAGGGAGAGTGTGGTGATCATACCGGAGGGCAAACTTTGGCAAAGAAAATCCTCCGCTACGGATAATATTGGCCAACCGTGAACCGCGACGCCGCAGACTATGTGAGGAAATGTGACAAATGCCAGGTATACGCGAAAATTCCGAGAGCCCCGCCGACGGAACTCACGCAAATGGTTAGTCCCTGGCCATTTGCAATGTGGGGAATTGACCTGATTGGTTCTTTACCCTTAGCCAAAGAAGGCGCGAAATATGCAATAGTGGCAGTCGATTATTTCACCAAATGGGCAGAAGCAGAGCCTATGGCCACGATCACCACCAAGAAAGTCATTAATTTCATTGTACGAAATATCATATGCCGCTTTGGTCTTCCACGGACCATCATAACAGATAACGGGACTCAATTCGAGAGCAAAGAATTCAAAGAATTTTGTCAGAAGTATGGCATTGAGAAAAGGTTCGCAACAGTTGCTCACCCAAAGGCGAATGGGCAGGTAGAAGCTGTAAACAAAATAATCAAGTCCATATTGAAGAAGCGTTTGGAAAAAGCTAGAGGCAAGTGGGTAGATGAACTCCCGACAGCGCTTTGGGCCTATAGAACCACCCACAAGACCGCGACTGGCCACACACCATTCGCATTGGCGTACGGCATGGAAGCCGTCATACCCGTAGAACTTGAAGTTCCATCACATCGGGTGACTCACTACGACCCCGCGTCGAACCAGGATCTCTTACTGGAATCATTGGACTTTATCGATGAAAAACGCGAAGAAGCTGATCTGAGAGCAGCCTCGTACAGACATCGGGTCGCGAGATATTATAATGAGAAAGTCCGACCAAGAATCTTTGATGTAGGAGATCTTGTTTTGAAACGAGTTTTTCCAGTCCCGTCACATATGAACCCCGCATGGGAAGGTCCATACGTCATCAAACGGAGGCTTGGAGAAGGAACTTTCAAGCTAGCGACCGTCGATGGTGTGACACTCCCCCGAGCATGGAATAGCGAGCACTTGCGGCGTTACTACACTTAATCTATTTCCTTTATGCAGTAGTTGCACTTATTTCCAGTATGTTTCCATTTCCAGTTCTTGGCATGTAATAAGACAATTCAGCTTGCTCTCATTAATAAAGGCTTGAAGCCACCGTTTTCATAAATGATTAATGTCTCTGCGTATGATATTCCTATGACAAGCGGCTGAAAATTATTATATTCTGACTAGCATACGGACGCTCAGAAACAACTTAACATCTCCAAGTCCCCGGAGCGTGGACTGGAGTACTCGGAGTCCCCGGAGTGTGGACTCGAGTATAAACGATTCTAAATCTCCAAGTCCCCGGAGTGCGGACTGGAGTACTCGAAGTCCCCGGAGTGCGGACCCGAGTATAAACGACTCAAAATCTCCAAGTCCCCGGAGCGCGGACTGGAGTACTCAGAGTCCCCGGAGTGCGGACTCGAGTATAAACGATTCTAAATCTCCAAGTCCCCGGAGTGCGGACTGGAGTACTCGAAGTCCCCGGAGTGCGGACCCGAGTATAAACGACTCAAAATCTCCAAGTCCCTGGAGCGCGGACTGGAGTACTCGAAGTCCCCGGAGTGCGGACTCGAGTATAAACGACATAAAATCTCCAAGTCCCCGGAGCAAGGACTTGAGTACTCGAAGTCCGTGGAGTGCGGACTCGAGTATAAACGACTCAAAATCTCCAAGTCCCCAAAGCGCGGACTGGAGTACTCGAAGTCCCCGGAGTGCGGACTCGAGTATAAACGACTTAAAATCTCCAAGTCCCCGGAGTGCGGACTGGAGTACTCGAAGTCCCCGGAGTGCGGACTCCAGTATAAATGACCCAAAATCTCCAAGTCTCCGGAGCGCGGACTGGAGTACTCAAAGTCCCCGGAGTGCGGACTCGAGTATAAACGACTTAAAATCTCTAAGTCCCCGGAGCGCGGACTGGAGTACTCGAAGTCCCCGGAGTGCGGACTCGAGTATAAACGACTTAAAACCTCCAAGTCCCCGGAGCGCGGACTGGAGTACTCGAAGTCCCCAGAGTGCGGACTCGAGTATAAACGACCCAAAATCCTAAGTCCCCGGAGCGTGGACTGGAGTACTCGAAGTCCCCGGAGTGCGGACTCGAGTATAAACGACCCAAAATCCTAAGTCCCCGGAGCGCGGACTGGCGTACTCGAAGTCCCCAGAATGCGGACTCGAGTATAAACGACTCAAAATCTCCAAGTCCCCGGAGCGCAGACTGGAGTACTCGAAGTCCCCGGAATGCGGACTCGAGTATAAACGATCCAAAATCTCCAAGTCCCCGGAACGCGGACTGGATTACTCGAAGTCCCCAGAGCGCGGACTTGAATGTAAGTGATTCAGATCTCCAAGCCCCTTGAATATGAACTATGACACAAATGGCTTGGATATGCCGAGTCCCCGACATGCGGGCTAGGAAATATTTTAAATACATGAAGCACAGAATGGAGACTAAACAACTCCAAAGAATTCCCAAGCTATGTAAAGGTGAACCAGGAGGTCTATGTTATTCACAGCAGTTCAGATTTCACTCACAATCACAATCACAAAGAAACTGAATGACAAGAATCTTTTGAAAATACATAAAATGAAACTGAACTTTATTCCTGAAAAGCTTTTTGCTACAAAAGCACTCCGAAGTCCGGAGTCGATAGCCTATTTACACAGTCTGCAAAAATCATTACATGACCTAAATTAACTCTCGTTGAACGAGGAGGATGGTCACTTCTTGTGTTTCTTTGACTTCTTCCCGGATGATTCCTTCCCAGAGCGCTTACCCTTGGAATCCTTCCCTGATGGAGGGGTGACGACCGAAGATGTAGGGGGAACGTCCATAGGCTTGGACCCGCCAGGGAGGATGACCTTCAACTGTTTGTTCAAGGGGTCGTCCAGGTCCACATCCCGAGGCTCGGCCTTAACTTTGGCTGTCACTTCCTTCTCTTTATCGAGTCGCTCCTTCGTACTCGGCTCGGATGCATGCTCAGAGGCGCCCGTGATTTCTATTTCAAAACTCTCGGGAGAAGAGTCGGACTTGCCTTCATCGAGTGCCCCGATTACTTGGGCATCTGGGCCAAGACCCTCGCTAACTCGAGCAGCCTCACTCGTTTCTTTCTCCAGCTCCTTGGCGACATCACTCCTCGGAGTGGGCTCGGGGTCAGAACAACCTGCACAAGGTCACAATAGAACAGATGTTAGAGCACGACAGCTTCTAGAAAAACACAGAAGCCCTATAAAGCAAAGAAGTTTCTTACCGGGTGCCGATGGAATCTCGGTTGTCAGAGGGGTCTCACCCTCTGGGATGGGAGATAGAACATGAACGCCAATTCCGGGGGCATCCGGGTTGTATCCAAGGTGCTGCTCGAAGGGATCAAGTACCGGTCGGCTAGCCGGCTGAGTAGGCGCACGAACTGCGGGCACAATGCCGGATGGACCAATAACCGCTTCCTTTCCTTTCCTCGAGGGGGAACCTTTTCTGTATAGGGCCTTAGCCGCTGATAGGTCTGAAGGTTCTTTTCCCTTCAAGAACTCCTTAATCAAAGCTTCCTCATCGACCTCTTCGACGCCGCTCTCGGCCTTCCTGATTTGAATCAGGGTCTCCCACGCCTCGATCAGAGACTCAAGGTAGCCCTCGCCCAAAAAAGTTAGATCTCGATGCATGAGAACTCGGGCGTTGAATTCAGCGATGAGCGGGTCGAATTCAGTCTTGATCTCTTCCCTACCATCCTCCCTGGCCGCCTCAAGGCGAGAGTCGATGTCGGCAGTTGCCATCTTTTTGCCCTCCTCGCGAGCCTCATTCTTTAGTGCCTCGACTTTGGAGAAATCATTCTCGAGTTTCTCCTTTAGGAGCCGGGTGGCGACGATCTCATCGCAATAGTGTTGTGCCTCAACCTGGGCGGCCAATTTTTCTTTCTTCTCCTCATGGAGTTGCTCTTCGAGTTCCTTGACCCGTTGGCTGAGTATGTCCCGCTCCTTCTGAACGGAGTCCTTCTCCAAAGCTAGAGCACCACACCGTTTAGCCCTGACCATCAATGCAACCATCTCGGCCACAATTCAAATGTACAAATCCCTAAGTTTTAACCATGAGAGGGATTAAGTTAGAAGGGCTAATACCTAAATAGCAGGTCGAAGTTCGGGAAGGATTGATCAGGCCCTGAGATATCCGATTAGCAGGTTAGGGTTGCAAGCTCTTAAAAAGATAACGAGAATGGGAGTAGAAAAGAGAGAAAGAGGAAGGACAAACGGTTTTATAGGGAGGAAGAAGAAGATGAATGGGCCGTTGCCGGTAAGGCCGGTCAAAAATATATGTCGTTCAAAAAAAACATGCCCGGTAGAGCCGGTCAAAGCACAGAACATCATTCGGCATAGAGATCGTTCGGCATGGGACATCTTGTTCGGCAATTTTAGTGTCGTTCGGCTTCGGCATTGCACCAACTCATGGTTCAAAGCACACCCTGTTCGACCACATGATGTACTTTGGGGGGCAAAATGTTGCCTAGAAATTCGACCAGGCAACTAGGACCGTTCGACATTTCAGAGTTGCGCTCGGCATCAAAAGAGCGCTCGGTATTAAATACCGCTCGGCCAAAAAAGAACGTTCGGCATAGGGTCATTCAAAGACTAAAGGATGCTCGGCCTCCAGAAGACGCTCGGCCAAAGCCATCATTCGGCAAGCCTAGATGGTTCGGCATTCCAACATGGTCCGGCACAGTATGTTCGGCACTATGTTCGTTCGGCCAAGACGTCGGTTCGGCCTTCAGTATCGTTCAGCACAGGTGCTCCCCACTGAAGCCAGTACACTCAATCTCATCTCGTTCGGCTAAAGGGTGGTGTTTGGCTGGACAAGACCGTTCGGCCTATTCCTCCCACTCAACGAAGAGATCGTTTGGTACGGCAGAGAGCGTTCGGCATTTCAATGGTTCGGCCTGTTTGGCTCGGCACATAAGGTATGTCCTACTTGGACCAAGTTATACAGCCGCCTGGCCCACCAGGAAAGTCCAACCCACCTTCATCTATAAATAGAGGGGCAGGGGCACAGAAAAAAGGGATCATATTTTAGAGAGCACTGGGGAGACCCTACCACATTGAATCCTCATTCAAGACTTATTTCTTTTACCTTGCAATTGTATTCTCATACTTAAGAATGGATTGTATCTGTAATCAAGTATCGAGTGGAAAATAAAGATCAGCTTCAAAGTGGACGTAGGCCACTGCGCCGAACCACTATAAATTTGGTGTCCTTACTTCCCGCATTTTAATTTATGTTCTCTTCTCTTTTCAGTTTATTTTCTTCATTATTCTCTCTACACAATCTTTCTAAGGGTGTTAGTGACCAATTTTGGTGCTAACATATACGCTGGTTGCCTTGAGTACAATGTGTATGTGAGTTTAGTTTCAATGGTGATATTGTTTCCAATTGAAGCTACATTGTAGTTTCATTTATGCTTGAGTTTATAATTGAGTTCACTGCTCTTGAGTTTGTAGTTTTTGTACTCGAGTCTGGTGCTTGCATTTTTCAGTCTCACAGTTGCATACATATTGTACCTTAGGTACACATACTTGCTCCTGACCTGTTGCACTATTTTTTAGTTGTTGCTGTGTTGTGTAGTAACCCTGTTTTATTTGCATTGATCTGAAGTTGTTGTTGCATTCAGTCCTCACTTGAATCTGGTTCACTCATTTGTGTTGGGCATTGCTTTACACTTGTGGCTACCTGGTCGATACTTGTAGTTCACTGAACTGTTGTATCACTTATTCATATATTTATGTGTTGTTGACCTATGCATTGTTCTTGTCTTTGTACCTGTTTGCAACTGCAGTTTCATTGTGACATTTGCTTTGTATTTGTTTCTGTACATTGTGTTGAATCCAGCTTAAACGCTCGGGTTTGACCTTGTGCTCGTATTGTGATTTTATTTGAATTGCATTTGTCTTGGACCCGACTTTTCTTGGGTTTGACCTTATGCTCGTTTGTGAACTTTCATTGGGCTTTTGTGTATTTCATCAGTGTACTGGCGAGGCAGTGCACGCGTGCGTGTACTGCAGCCAAATCAGAATTGGCGTTTTAATTGATATTTCAATTGTTTGAACTGTTTCGTTTATTCAATTCAATATGTTTTAAAATTGTAATTTGATTTGTTTTAATTTGATGATTTTGTTGTTAATTTCTGTTTAGGCAATTCTGTTGTTTTCTAAATTATCTTCATTGATAATCTTTTCATTTATCTAGTTGATGATTTGATTCTTCTGATTTGTTGTTTAACACTGTTAAGTGTTATATTTACCGTTATCCGATTTTTTATTAAAAGGGTCGGATAGACGAGAATTATTGTGACTGTCGTCTATTTGATTATTATTGCCTCTATGCACTAATAACTGAGTTTGAATTAGACTGACCCCTGTATTATTTTCTTATGAACGTAATACTCGGGTCAGACCGAGTGTTTTGCAGCTTGAAGGTTTCCGGGCAGCGAAGTTAGAAAGAGGGGGAAAACGCTCACTTTAGTTCGGGGATTTTGTACTTAAAGAAATATTCCGCTGTATAAATTCAACACATTATATAAACTCTGATATTTGTAAAAGAGAAGAAAAAAATTCATTTTTGCGAAATATTATTATTCTGTGATTCTGTGGCTGATTCTGTTTAAACTCTATAAACTAAATAACAATCCGTCATTTTGAACGTTTCAAGTTGGTTTAATTACCGACTAGGGGCGGTCAAAAGGGCGGGATGTTACACGAGTTAGGACTAAAATATCTTATGTAAGTTAAATCAGCAGGAATAAATATGAGTGTAGTAACTCAAGAGATGCTTGGGATTTACATCTCCTAAGGATCCGTTAAACTATTTACTATATAGTATATTTCACTATTATAATAGTGTCTAATTGTAAAATAAACTTACTTTAAAATAGCGGTAAGGCTTTACATTTTCCACCTTAACACGTAATAATGCCAATAGTCTATACAGTACCGTAATACCTCCTGATCGAGAGGCTTCCGTAGGTACGACACAAATAGAAACTCGTACAAGGCGCGATAGGGTAGGTGACACGGCACAACTTGGCAATGCTAGGGTAGATATACGAATTACGCTTCCGGGTCGGAGGTAACGTGTAGCCGCAGCTACCGCCCACCTTGAGCCACACACCCAAATCAAAGAAATCAAAAGTGGACACCGAATAAAACCAAAGTTAGAGTAGAATATCGAAGGGATGTGTCCGATCAAAGGTGCTACCTCAATTAACCCGTCGATCGCTCCTGTTTTAGCCACCTTATGCCAACTCACGGGAGTTGGGTCCACGTATTTACCTCAAAGGAACCACCGCCGCCATCCTACTTCATTCTGGAATCTCCACCACGTACACGGTTGTTAAAATGGTTTTCGGCGTTGGCAGAGAGTATGACAACTTCCGATCCCGGTCTCTTTAACAACCAAACGTTATTATAACACCGCGGTATTTTAAAATAATTTATACTTTAAAACCAGAATATAATTTCCCTTTTCAAAACCATATAAATACGATATCATTTTCCTCTTTTAAAACCAAATCAATATGATATCATTTAAATATATCCTTTTTCTAAAACCATACCACTTAAAAATTTTATAATATCTCGAAACCATACATTTGAATTATAACTCTTCAAAACATAATACTTCGAAATCCATAGATTTAAAACCCTAACTTCCAAAACTTAAATGGTTTGGATATTCAACAGTATATAAAATAAAATGGTGTGAATTTAAAATTTCTGTATAAAGTAAATAATTTCCCCGACTTTATAGTTTTATTCTCTTTAAATTAAGTATAAATCCATAAATTTAAATCCACTTTCTGTTTCAAAAGCCACTTCAGTTTCAATCTATTTCAAACTTTGAGTATTAAACAATTAGAAAATAAGGTTGGAAATTTCTATTCAACAATTTAATGTCCTATTATTTAGTTTGAAATATTTGCATAATAAATCCAAAATCATTTAAATAAACTCACATTAACTATAACTAAATATTTCCTTCAATTTATTTATACTAGAAATATTCATTTAATTCATCTTAAATAAAAATTTCAGTTATAAATATCATACCTTTTTAACATTTCAAGTTAATAAATTCTACATCAACTTATGGAGTTTAATTCTTAAAAACTCAATTCCAAATAGATTTCAAATTTAACTCCCGATCTTAATTGATTTAAATCATTAAAACTCTATATATACATATTCAATATCTTAACATGTACTTAACCATATAATAAAAAACAAACTCCATTATTCAACTTATTTATTTTATTTAACCAATTTATACATAGCTTGTAACAACCCGATATTTTCAGCCATTCATATCCGTTGTAAGTGCATAGGTAGACACACACGCCGGACTTGAATTGCTCAAAATACCGCATTATAAATAAATTTGGAGCAAATGAAATACAATCACAGAATCACAGACATAGAAATATCAGAATAACTCGCAGCGGAAATTAAAATACAATAGTAGTTCACGAAGCTACTATAACAAACTCTCAAACACAATACATAATATCAGTCTGAAAACATATACAATAGAATCACAAATACATAGAAGTTTTAAATACCAGAGCTGAAATAGAACAACTGAAACTGAAAGGAAATAGATAACTAGACAAACAGAATCTCCAGCGATTCCTAGCTCCAGAAAAGAAATCCAAAGCTAAGCTGTAAACACTCAGGCTGACCCAAGCGTAAAGTAAAACACAAAATACTCGAGTCAGGACAATATATACTTATATAATGTAAACCAACTCAAGTGAACTGTTGTAGAAATGCACAATACCTTAAAGGACGCTTGGGATCGCCCATCCTTTAAGAATCGGTTAAACTACAAATTAAATACATCCCGTGGTCAAAATTTAAAAATGGTATTTTATACTTCGAAAACTAATATCATTTCAAAATTAAATATCATTCAAAAATCCATTTCAAAATATAAAAATATAGTAACTTCCAAACCACATTCATTTATTTAAAATACCATTTCAACACACATTTCAAATAGTTTATATTTCAAAACACATTACTTCATTCTAAATCAAAAAAAAGTTATTATATTTAATAATTAAATTATTAAATTTTCAAAATTTTAAACTTTTCAAAGTTCACTCTTTCATTTAATTTTTTCAAAACAGTGAAAATTCACCTTTCATATCATGTAGAAAATGCTACGGAAAGTCACATTCAAAATAGTTCAATTTAACAAAAGACAACATTTTAAAATGCTGCAATAGGGTTACATTAATTTCAAATAACTTAGTTAAATTCAACATTTATAACATTTACAAAATGCTATAATAGCCTTTAATTAAATTTAGCCATTTAGTTCATTATTATCAACTACAGCATTTACAAATGCTGTATTATCATTTACATTTGAATTAATAGCATTTCAGAAATGTAGTTAATTAACTTCAAATATTCAGTAGAATTTCACAACAATTATTTTTTTATTTAAATCATTTTTAACTTATAAAACCATAAAATTTCACTTTTATAATCATCATTTAAATACCCTTATATTCATGATTTTATAAAGTTAAATTTCCATTCAAAAATCAAGATTTAATAATAATTCACTTATTAAATTCCAACCTTAAATTTTAAATTCATTAGATTAAATTTAACTTAGCACTTAAGTTTAAAATTTTCAAATATAACTTAATTTTGTAACGATACGAATTTTTCGCGCTCGAAAATCTACATCCATACTTTACATCGTACTCGAATGACATAGATTCGACCGTTCAAATCCGAGTCGCCGGAGCTTATAACAACATTAAGTAAACAACACAGCGGAAAAGAAGAATAATACATTGATATACGACACAGATACAATATCTGATACACAGAGTGATACAAAGAATATCAATATACATCAGAGATATGATACAAGAAATAGCGGCGCAAAAGGAAAATAGATAACATCTAGCAGCAGAACAATATAACTCTAAGATAGTTTTCAAAAGAGGATTCCAGCAGCAGCAGCTCGTTCAACATCACGATACGCGAAGACAAGCAAGTCTCGTCCACATCCAAAGACTGAACTAGCTATCTGAAAAACCCAACTCTGAACTGCTCGTGTAGAAAATTTTGAGCACCCAGAGTTTAGGAAAGAAACAATAAACTCCGGATCAGCCATGGGACTGGTGTGAGCAACAAAAAAAACAGTTGTCTTTTAAAACAATCAATAAAAGATTTTAAAGTCAATTCGCAATGCTTTTAGAAATGAAACTACCATAAGACCTCCCGCCACACACACAATACAAACGCAGAATTGGAGGAGATTTTTTTCTTATGATAGTCAAACATGCTTGATACGCAATTTCCTTGATATTATTAATATAAGTGCAAAGTGCAGAAAACATTTCGAAAGTAGAATATAAATCTTAGCCAACATACGACCATTATCGTATGCCTACTATAGCTACCATCTAAACAGTGGGGCGCCACCATAAGTGAATGGCAGGTTCTACAACTAAAACCGTACAGGGTTTCATATTGGGAATTGGATTTCCAACAAATGGTCAAGCCAAGGAACTTCCCATTGCCACATGAGAACGCCTCTGGAAGAACGTCCCCGAGAACCAAACCCGATCTCTACCAACACAAGGCCGAGTTACCCCTAACTGGGTAACTACTGACACGAGTATGCCATCTCCCGGTTGTAAACAACCTTTAATCGGGGCCCCAGCAACGAATCACAAAGTAATATATATATATATATATATATATATATATATATATATATATATATATATATATATATATATATGCGATATCAACATAAGTTAAGTATATGGGTTCCAAACCATGATACCACTTCTATCCAGAAGGAAATGCACATACCCTAAGGGGTGCTACCCTCAATAACCTTGCTGCATCTTTCCTGTTTTGACCATTCCGGGGTGTAAGGTCCGACGAAGTCTCGTCCATAAAGCCACGCTTTGGTACAAAGCCATGCTTTGGGTCAACAAATGATCAAAGTAATGATCACAAAGATAAATGATCAAACAAATGATCATATCACAAATGATCAAACAATGATCATTTCAAAGCAACACTCAGCATGTCACATTACCAAGTTGGGAATATATCGCTGATAACCATCAACTACATAACCTCTGAGCGCGTACGTCTCAGAGAAGGGTGTTAAGCTAAGAGAATAAATTCTCCGCCACCAACAGAAATGTATTTGAAAGAAATCTGCTTTATATCTCAAAATGTAATGTCAGACATACAATCCATACAAGTCCGTTCTGGGTTCGAACAGAACCGAAGGCACTTCCAAAGAAGCCCTTGCAATCCGGGCATTCACTAATCACGCTCGGACTTCCCATCACATATGGAGTCCCTATACCGGGGACCAGTCGATGCAAAGACATTCGATGAGTTGTCCTTTCGTTTTCGAAAATATCCGGTTCCACCACCGGTCTTCAAATGCTATCCATAACGACGTATCACATATTCGGAATGGGATATATGACACAAAGGTCCTCTCCCGGCTAAACTGAATAGTGAGCACAGTATTTAAAAACATATGGATATGGGATTTCAATTAAGTCACAACTTAAAACCCAAAAATTTTCCTTTTCAAATGGTTTAAACCAATTACCATTTCAAATCTTTATATTACAAAAAGATTTATTTCACAAAAATCAATTCATAGACTTCAAAACAATTTCCATTCCAATTGGATTAACTCGTTAAATCTTTAAATCAAAGATTTAACTTATAGCTTTCAAACCGTTTCTATAACTTGGAAATTATTTTCATTTTAAACTAGAAATCTTTTTAACACAAATTGGATGTTCATTTCTTATATGAAAACTTTAATTATTTGAAAACAAATAGTTTTCGTTCCAGAAAAATCCAATTATATTTGCTCGAGTCAAAGCCCTTGAATTCAAATTCAAATTCTCAAATCAATACATTTACAATAGTTTAACCCATATATAACTGGTATAACATCTTTAATCCCTGGTTTCAAATCATAGAATTCAATTTCAAATCTTAAATTTAAGTTTAAATCAAATTATTTAAACTTCATACTTTATCAAGTTATTCAAATAAATTTCATGTTTGAAATTCCATGTCAAAAGCTTTCCACATTTAACCTGATTCCATTTCAAACTATTTTAATTTAAGAATCCAAATTCAAAACTATTTTCAAAAATCCGTGACTTAATCGATTTCCTCGTGAAATCCATATTTGTGTGTGTATGGCGTGGTCCAGGGGTTTAACACAATAGTGCAACATCATCCAATCATCACAGATTAAAACATGGAAATATAGTTGATAAGCGATATAAACTATAACGCTTATCGTTCATTCACAGATTCATAGATAATATACAGATGTATCATCAATAATTGAATAAATTATACATAGCATAATCCACAGAACAAAATATCACAGATCAGATGGGACAATCAATTCAAGGCATCTCATACAATACCATCATTCATAAGTGAAGACAAGCATTTAATAATCATTTATACCCAGGATTAATTAATGGTTTAATCCTAATTAATTCAATTTATTTCTAGTTAGGTTAATCACTTATGAATTTATTATCCAATTCTGATTAGTTAACCCCTAGTTTCTTAATAAATCATTTGATATTAACAAATCATTTGATATGAATAAATCAAACATTTTAATTTATTTTTCTTAATTAATAAATTATTCTTATTTAATCACATTAATCTAACCCCTAGTTTCAAATCATATTAAGAAATTAAATCTTTAATTTCTTAGCATTAAGCGATCATCTTATACCAGTAAATCATTAATTACCCATTAATCTTTATCAATATATAAATCAAATAAATCATCAAAATTAATCACATTAATTTAATTACTTAGTAATCTCTAGTTAATTATCTTCATTAACTAATAACATTTTCTTAATTACTTTCTTAAGAAAATTATCTTAGATTAATTCATAGCCTTTCATTTTTAATTATAAATTAATCTAATTTATTTATTTATAAATTAAATAAATCATTCTTCAATTACCTTATTAATTAAATCACTTAAAACCTTAATTATCCCTAAAATAATTCATTTCCTTTACATATGATTTAATTATCATTTAAGTGTATATTTAAAACATTACACCTTTAAATTTAAATTTAGATTCCAGATTCAAAATGAATATTTCTTTTAAACATTAATCCAATTTAAAATTTTAATTAAAAATCCAAATTCCGTTTTAAAAACTTTTAGATTCAACAGTTTCATTTGAAACTAAACTTAAAACTGGATCTAAATTTTGCTTTAAATCTATCATTCAAATTTAAGTTTAATTTAAATTGTTCAAAAATCAATTTGCTGCCAGGTTTTTCTCAAAAGCCTGGAACAACGACTGGGCCGAGTAACACTTCGAGTAATCCCACGTGTTTCCCGAGACTCTCCCCTGGTCTTCTCGCAACCCTCGTCCTCTTCTTCTTCTTCTTCTTCTTTTTAAAAAAATAAACTTGCAGGTTTTTAAAATCTGTAATTAACTTACCCGAGACGTCAATCAGATGACTTCGAGCCCAAAAACAAATTACTTCGAGTCTAAGACTCGAATTACTCAAGAAACTCAAGTATACCAAACCCAAACAACTGCTGACACACCCTCATCATTGTGCACGTGCACCAACACTACCTCCACTTCAGATCATCCACGATGATCTTCTCAAGACAACGATCATCTTCACATCTAAACACGATCAACAGATCGTCACTCCTAAGCTCGAATCGAATTCGAGTTCAAATCAGAACCTGGAACAAGCATGGAAGCACAACACAAACCTCGAAATCGCATCGTCCACGAAACCTCGACCACCTGAATTCGTGCAACTCCGGTCACCAACTCGTCTACACCCCAGCTTCCATCGCCCCAAAGCACGACGTACTCGATCATCCCTATACTATGAACGAGGCCAAAACAAAACTGCGTCAAAACTAGGTTTAAAATTTTTAAACCTACGCCGCCGCCGTGGTCTGACCACCCTTACGCTATTTTCCCCCAACCACCAATCGTTCCTCCACCTCCAGGAACAACCACGGCCCTCATCATCATGCCGATGACCGAAATTCGACAAAAATCCCAAACTCAGTTATCTCTGCTTATCTCAGAATTTACACAGTTAAAAATTATGATTTTGCTTCCAAAAATCATTATTTTCTATAACTTTCCAATTTATATAACTAAAATAAAAGGACAAGATGGTTAAATTTCCAACAGGTTTTCAATTTTACCTGTAAACCCAAATTTATCAGAGAAACTTTAGTTTACATTTCTTAGTATCATTTTTACAAATTTAGGACATGTCAAAACAAATGAATTTGGTTTGAATTCCGAGATCAAACAAGATTCATAGGTAGGGGAGTTAGATTTTATGTAGGATTATAAGTTTTTTTTATATAACCTGGAAACAAGATTAACAGGCAGAGGCATTTGTTTCTATGCATATTACAATGTTTAAACCCACATCAAAACATCAGAGCTTAAAACATTTACTCACACCAAAACGTATCCATTTTCCATAAATTAATATGCAACAGATAACATATACTTTAAATTAAAAAGTGATGTTACTCACCTTGCTTTTAGAAGAAAGAACGGAGCTTGATAATGTTGAACAGGCCTGAGTTCTTTGCTTGCTGAAGCTTTTAAGTCTTCTGGTTGATTTGATTTAAGTTGTTTGTTTGTTTGAATTTCGTTTAAGTTTTGAAATGGTGTTCATTTTAGATTTTACTCAGTGATGATGCTGAACTAAAATGAGAGGAGAAGGCTGATATAAAGGAGATGTGTACAGGTTGATTATATATTTTAGTATAATAGGCATGGCTGGTATGCTTGCATTAAATGTATGAGGTATGTTGCATTAATTTCTTTGTACGTTTGATGCTAGAGATGTGGCATTGATTGCCTTGGTACTTTTATGTCTTCAGCCTGCATACTTGTCTTCATTTGCTTATACTTGTCATGTTTTGAAAAATATATGTTGTCTTGAATTACTACTTTGTTTGTCTGGGCTGAAAGGTTTTTGTTAGTTATTTTACTTTGTTTTCCAATTTAATATGTTGTTTACTTTATAGTATAAATGAAGTTCTATTTTAATAAGTTGTTATAAATTTATCTATGTGTTAAATTTTATATTTCATAATTTATTATATATATACATTTATTTTTATTTCTAGCCTAAATATTTAATTGTCTTGTATGTCTTATACTTATTATTTTACTTACATTTGTCTTTTATTTGTTCATACTTATGTATATTATTATTATCTTCTTGCTTTGTAATATGGATGTAGTTCTATATTTAATTTGATGTTAGAATTTGTCAAATATGTTTTACTTTATATTTTGTATGTTTGCTTTTATTTTTAACTTAAATATTTATTTCAAAATTTTTATTATATTTACACGACTTTAAAAATCCATTTCATAAGATTGAATTCAAATATCTCTATATTAACATTGTTTAAAAATAACTCAATATAAAATAAAATAAAAATTTATAAAAGAAACCATTTCTTTCTTAATAAATAACATAATTTTTTGAATTTGGAAAAACAAGAATCAATTTATCATTTAATTTCACAATTTTAAATCAAAAATAATTTAAATTATCAATTTAAAATAAATTTAAATTCAGGATCGTTAAAGACTTTCCCCCTTAAAAAAATTCGTCCTCGAAATTCGTAGGCACGAAAACAACAAAGATAGATAGATTGGACCTTCTATAATTCCTCAAACACAAGATATGGATTCCAAACTCAGATCAGAATACCCCAAAATATACATAACTGGTCCCTCTTCGGACTTTGTTATTTATAAGAAATTACAACAGAATTTCAAAATTTTGGTTTTAAACGAAATCGTTTTATTGATATAATTCAAATTTAGCTTCATATTATGTTAATCGATTTAACTCAATTTAAAATTTCCAATTTAATTAAATTTTCAATTCCAAACTTCAAATTCATATTCATTGAGGTTTAAATCAAAAACTAATAAGAAACCGATGAAGTACGAAGCAAGGATTTTCCTACAACGATTCGTAGAGCATCACCACATCGAAACTTCTTCTGGAGCTGTCTCGAAGCAATCAAAAGAATTGGAATCGAATCAAAGAAGATTGAGAAGAGAAAAATTGTTTCCATTGTCGTTACAGAGTATTGACCATTTATAGTCATATTCCCCTGTTCCCTATCTCGTTCTCTTCTTGCACTCATACTCACTATCAGTGGACAGTAAGAGAATTTACTGAGGCATTCGAACAGATATCCTAGGGATTATACTCATTCTAGGGTATACTTCACCCTATCTCTAATGAGCTATCAGTGGCTAGGGTATACATCTAGCAGCGGAACAATATAACTCTAAGATAGTCTTCAAAAGAGAATTCCAACAGCAGCAGCTCGTTCAACATCACGATACGCAAAGACAAGCAAGTCTCATCCACATCCAAAGACTGAACTAGCTATCTGAAAAACCCAACTCTGAACTGCTCGTGTAGAAAATTTTGAGCACCCAGAGTTTAGGAAAGAAACAAGGATCAGTCTTGGGACTGGTGTGAGCAACAAAAAAACAGTTTTCTTTTAAAACAATCAACAAAAGATTTTAAAGTCAATTCGCAATGCTTTTAGAAATGAAACTACCATAAGACCTCCCGACACACACACAATGCAAACGTAGAATTGGAGGAGATTTTTTCTTATGATAGTCAAACATGCTTGATACGCAATTTCCTTGGTATTATTACTATAAGTGCAAAGTGCAGAAAACATTTCGAAAGTAGAATATAAATCTTAGCCAACATACGACCATTATCGTATGCCTACTATAGCTACCATATAAACAGTGGGGCGCCACCATAAGTAAATGGTAGGTTCTACAACTAAAACCGTACAGGGTTTCGTATTGGGAATTGGATTTCCAACAAATGGTCAGGCCAAGGAACTTCCCAATGCCACATGAGAACGCCTCTGGAAGGACGTCCCCGAGAACCAAACCGGATCTCTGCTAACACAAGGCCGGGTTACCCCTAACTAGGTAACTATTGACACGAGTATGCCATCTCCCGGCTGTAAACAACCTTTAACCGGGGCCCCAGCAACGAATCACAAAGTAATATATATATATATATATATATATATATATATATATATATATATATATATATATATATCTGCGATATCAACATAAGTTAAGTATCTGGGCACCATACCATGATACCACTTCTATCCAGAAGGAAATGCACATACCTTAAGGGGTGCTACCCCCAATAACCTTGCTGCATCTTTCCTGTTTTGATCATTCCGGGGTGTGAGGTCCGACGAAGTCTCGTCCACAAATCCACGCTTTGGTACAAAGCCATGCTTTGGGTCAACAAATGATCAAAGTAATGATCACAAAGATAAATGATCAAACAAATGATCATATCACAAATGATCAAACAATGATCATTTCACAGCAACACTCAGCATGTCACATTACCAAGTTGGGAATATGTCGCTGATTACCATCAACTACATAACCTTTGAGCGCGTACGTCTCAGAGAAGGGTATTAAGCTAAGAGAATAAATTCTCCGCCACCAACAGAAATATACTTGAAAAAATCTGCTTTATATCTCAAAATGTAATGTCAGACATACAATCCATACAAGTCCGTTCTGGGTTCGAACAGAACCGAAGGCACTTCCAAAGAAGCCCTTGCAATCCGAATATTCACTAATCACGTTCACATATGGAGTCTCTATACCGGGGACCAGTCGATGCAAAGACATTCGACGAGTTGTCCTTTCGTTTTTGAAAATATCCGGTCTTCACCACCAGTCTTCAAATGCTATCCATAATGACGTATCACATATTCGGAATGGGATATATGACACAAAGGTCCTCTCCCGGCTAAACCGAATAGTGAGTGCAGTATTTAAAATTATATGGATATGGGATTTCAATTAAGTCACAACTTAAAACCCAAAAATTTTCCTTTTCAAATGGTTTAAACCAATTACCATTTCAAATCTTTATATTACAAAAAGATTTATTTCACAAAAATCAATTCATAGACTTCAAAACAATTTCCATTCCAATTGGATTAACTCGTTAAATCTTTAAATCAAAGATTTAACTTATAGCTTTCAAACCGTTTCTATAACTTGGAAATTATTTTCATTTTAAACTAGAAATCTTTTTAACACAAATTGGATGTTCATTTCTTATATGAAAACTTTAATTATTTGAGAACAAATAGTTTTCGTTCCAGAAAAATCCAATTATATTTGCTCGAGTTAAAGCCCTTGAATTCAAATTCAAATTCTCAAATCAATACTAGTTTAACCCATATATAACTGGTATAACATCTTTAATCCCTGGTTTCAAATCATAGAATTCAATTTCAAATCTTAAATTTAAGTTTAAATCAAATTATTTAAACTTCATAATTTATCAAGTTATTCAAATAAATTTCATCTTTGAAATTCCATGTCAAAAGCTTTCCACATTTAACCCGATTCCATTTCAAACTGTTTGAATATAAGAATTCAAATTCAAAACTATTTTCAATAATCCATGACTTAATCGATTTCCTCGTGAAATCCATATTTGTGTGTGTATGGTGTGGTCCAGGGGTTTACACAATAGTGCAACATCATCCAACCATCACAAATTAAAACATAGAAATATAGTTGATAAGCGATATAAACTATAACGCTTATCGTTCATTCACAGATTCATAGATAATATACAGATGTATCATCAATAATTTAATAAATTATACATAGCATAATCCACAGAACAAAATATCACAGATTAGATGGGACAATCAATTCAAGGCATCTCATACAATACCATCATTCATAAGTGAAGACAAGCATTTAATAATCATTTATACCCAGGATTAATTAATGGTTTAATCCTAATTAATTCAATTTATTTCTAATTAGGTTAATCACTTATGAATTTATTATCCAATTCTTAGTTTCTTAATAAATCATTTGATATGAACAAATCATTTGATATGAATAAATCAAACATTTTAATTTATTTTTCTTAATTAATAAATTATTCTAATTTAATCACATTAATCTAACCCCTAGTTTCAAATCATATTAAGAAATTAAATCTTTAATTTCTTACCATTAAGCGATCATCTTATAACAATAAATCATTAATTACCCATTAATATTTATCAATAAATAAATCATCAAAATTAATCACATTAATTTAATTGCTTAGTAATCTCTAGTTAATTAACTAATAACATTTTCTTAATTACTTTCTTAAGCAAATTATCTAAGATTAATTCATAGCCTTTCATTTTTAATTATAAATTAATCTAATTTATTTATTTATAAATTAAATAAATCATTCTTCAATTACCTTATTAATTAAATCACTTAAAACCTTAATTATCCCTAATATAATTCATTTCCATTACTTATGATTTAATTATCATTTAAGTGTATATTTAAAACATTACACCTTTAAATGTAAATTTAGATTCCAGATTCAAAATGAATATTTCTTTTAAACATTAATCCAATTTAAAATTTTAATTAAAAATCCAAATTCCTTTCTAAAAACTTTAAGATTCAACGGTTTCATTTGAAACTAAACTTAAAACTTGATCTAAATTTTGTTTTAAATCTATCATTCAAATTTAAGTTTCATTTCAATTGTTCAAAAATCAATTTGCTGCCAGGTTTTTTTCAAAAGCCTAGAACAACGACTGGGCCGAGTAACACTTCGAGTAATCCTACGTGTTTCCCGAGACTCTCCCCTGGTCTTCTCGCAACCCTCCTCTTCTTCTTCTTCTTCTTTTTTTAAAAAAAAACTTGCAGGTTTTTAAAATCTGTAATTAACTTACCTGAGACGTCAATCAGATGACTTCGAGCCCAAAAACTAATTACTTCGAGTCTAAGACTCGAATTACTCGAGAAACTCAAGTATACCAAACCCAAACAACTGCTGACATACCCTCATCATTGTGCACGTGCACCAACACTACCGCCACTTCAGATCATCCACGATGATCTTCTCAAGACAACGATCATCTTCACATCTAAACACGATCAACAGATCGTCACTCCTAAGCCCGAATCGAATTCGAGTTCAAATCAGAACTTGGAACAAGCATGGAAGCACAACACAAACCTGGAAATCGCGTCGTCCACGAAACCTCGACCACCTGAATTCGTGCAACTCCGGTCACCACCTCGTCTACACCCTAGATTCCATCGCCCCAAAGCACGACGTACTCGATCATCCCTAGACAATGAACGAGGCCAAAACAAAACTGCGTCAAAACTAGGTTTAAAATTTTTAAACCTACGCCGCCGCCGTGGTCGGACCACCCTTACGCTATTTTTCCCCCAACCACCAATCGTTCCTCCACCTCCAGGAACAACCACGGCCCTCATCATCATGCCGATGACCGAAAATCGACAAAAGTCCCAAACTCACTTATCTCTGCTTATCTCAGAATTTACACAGTTAAAAATTATGATTTTGCTTCCAAAAATCATTATTTTTTATAACTTTCCAATTTATATAACTAAAATAAAAGGACGAGATGGTTAAATTTCCAACAGGTTTTCAATTTTACCTGTAAACCCAAATTTATCAGAGAAACTTTAGTTTACTTTGCTTAGTATCATTTTTACAAATTTAGGACATGTCAAAACAAACGAATTTGGTTTGAATTCTGAGATCAAACAAGATTCATAGGTAGGGGAGTTAGATTTTATACAGGATTATAAGTTTTTTTATATATATAACCTGGAAACAAGATTAACAGGTAGAGGCATTTGTTTCTATGCATATTACAATGTTTAAACCCACATCAAAACATCAGAGCTTAAAACATTTACTCACACCAAAACATATCCATTTTCCATAAATTAATATGCAACAGATAACATATACTTTAAATTAAAAAGTGATGTTACTCACCTTGCTTTTAGAAGAAAGAACAGAGCTTGATAATGTTGAACAGGCCTGAGTTCTTTGCATGCTGAAGATTTTAAGTCTTCAGGTTGAATTGATTTAAGTTGTTTGTTTGTTTGAATTTTGTTTAAGTTTTGAAATGGTGAACTAAAATGAGAGGAGAAGGCTGATATAAAGGAGATGTGTACAGGTTGATTATATATTTTAGTATAATAGGCATGGCTGGTATGCTTGCATTAAATGTATGAGGTATGTTGCATTAATTTCTTTGCTGGTTTGATGCTAGAGATATGACATTAATTGCCTTGGTACTTTTATGTCTTCAGCCTACATACTTGTCTTCATTTGCTTATACTTTTCATGTTTTGAAAAATATATGTTGTCTTGCATTAATACTTTGTTTGTCTGGGCTGAAAGGTTTTTGTTAGTTATTTTACTTTGTTTTCCAATTTAATATGTTGTTTACTTTATAGTATAAATGAAGTTCTATTTTTAATAAGTTGTTATAATTTTATCTATGTGTTAAATTTTATATTTCATAATTTATTATATATATACATTTATTTTTATTTCTAGCCTAAATATTTAATTGTCTTGTATGTCTTATACTTATTATTTTACTTACATTTGTCTTTTATTTGTTCATACTTATGTATATTATTATTATCTTCTTGCTTTGTAATATGGATGTAGTTCTATATTTAATTTTGATGTTAGAATTTGTCAAATATGTTTTACTTTATATTTTGTATGTTTGCTTTTATTTTTAACTTAAATATTTATTTCAAAAAATTTATTATATTTACACGACATTAAAAATCCATTTCATAAGATTGAATTCAAATATCTCTATATTAACATAGTTTAAAAATAATTCAATATAAAATAAAATAAAAATTTATAAAAGAAACCATTTCTTTCTTAATAAATAACACAATTTTTTGAATTTGGAAAAACACGAATCAATTTATCATTTAATTTCACAATTTTAAATCAAAAATAATTTAAATTATTAATTTAAAATAAATTAAAATTCAGGATCGTTACTGACTTCCCCCCTTAAAAGAATTTCGTCCTCGAAATTCATAGGCACGAAAACAACAAAGATAGATAGATTCGACCTTCTATAATTCCTCAAACACAAGATATGGATTCCAAACTCAAATCGGAATACCCTAAAATATACATAACTGGTCCCTCTTCGAACTTTGGTATTTACAAGAAATTACAACAGAATTTCAAAATTTGGTTTTAAACAAAATCGTTTTATTGATATAATTCAAATTTAGCTTCATATTCTGTTAATCGATTTAACTCAATTTAAATTTCCAATTTAATTAAATTTTCAATTCCAAACTTCAAATTCATATTCATTGAGGTTTAAATCAAAAACTAATAAGAAACCGATGAAATACGAAGTAAGGATTTTTCCTACAACGATTCGTAGAGCATCACCGCATTGAAACTTCTTCTAGAGTTGTCTCGAAGCAATCAAAAGAATTGGAATCGAATCAAAGAAGATTGAGAAGAGAAAATTTGTTTCCATTGTCGTTACAGAGTATTGACCATTTATAGTCGTATTCCCCTGTTCCCTATCTCGTTCTCTTCTTGCACTCATGCTCACTATCAATGGATAGTAAGAGAATTTACTGAGGCATTCGAACCGATATCCTAGGGATTATACTCATTCTAGGGTATACTTCACCCTATCTCTAATGAGCTACTTAAGGTGTTATACTCCTGAGCTAAAGTTTAACCTTAGCTCTGATACCAAAAGTAACGATACGAATTTTTCACGCTCGAAAATCGACATCCATACTTTACATCGTACTCGAATGCCGTAGATTCGACCGTTCAAATCCGAGTCGCCGGAGCTTATAACAACATTAAGTAAACAACACAGCGGAAAAGAAGAATAATACATTAATATACGACACAGATACAATATCCGATACAACAGAGTGATACAATGAATATCAATATACATCAGAGATATGATACAAGAAATAGCAGCGCAAAAGGAAAATAGATAACATCTAGCAGCGGAACAATATAACTCTAAGATAGTCTTCAAAAGAGAATTCCAACAGCAGCAGCTCGTTCAACATCACGATACGCAAAGACAAGCAAGTCTCATCCACATCCAAAGACTGAACTAGCTATCTGAAAAACCCAACTCTGAACTGCTCGTGTAGAAACTTTTGAGCACCCAGAGTTTAGGAAAGAAACAAGGATCAGTCTTGGGACTGGTGTGAGCAACAAAAAAACAGTTTTCTTTTAAAACAATCAACAAAAGATTTTAAAGTCAATTCGCAATGCTTTTAGAAATGAAACTACCATAAGACCTCCCGCCACACACACAATGCAAACGCAGAATTGGAGGAGATTTTTTCTTATGATAGTCAAACATGCTTGATACGCAATTTCTTATTACTATAAGTGCAAAGTGCAGAAAACATTTCGAAAGTAGAATATAAATCTTAGCCAACATACGACCATTACCGTATGCCTACTATAGCTACCATCTAAACAGTGGGGCGCCACCATAAGTAAATGGCAGGTTTTACAACTAAAACCGTACAGGGTTTCGTATTGGGAATTGGATTTCCAATAAATGGTCAGGCCAAGGAACTTCCCATTGCCACATGAGAACGCCTCTGGAAGGACGTCCCCGAGAACCAAACCAGATCTCTGCCAACACAAGGCCGGATTACCCCTAACTAGGTAACTATTGACACGAGTATGCCATCTCCCGATTGTAAACAACCTTTAACCGGGGCCCCAGCAACAATCACAAAGTAATATATATATATATATATATATATATATATATATATATATCTGCAATATCAACATAAGTTAAGTATCTGGGCTCCATACCATGATACTACTTCTATCAGAAGGAAATGCACATACCCTAAGGGGTGCTACCCCCAATAACTTGCTGCATCTTTCCTGTTTTGACCATTCCGGGGTGTGAGGTCCGACGAAGTCTCGTCCACAAAGCCACGCTTTGGTACAAAGCCATGCTTTGGGTCAACAAATGATCAAAGTAATGATCACAAAGATAAATGATCAAACAAATGATCATATCACAAATTATCAAACAATGATCATTTCACAGCAACACTCAGCATGTCACATTACCAAGTTGGGAATATATCACTGATAACCATTAACTACATAACCTCTGAGTGCATACGTCTCAGAGAAGGGTGTTAAGCTAAGAGAATAAATTCTCCGCCACCAACAGAAATGTACTTGAAAGAAATCTGCTTTATATCTCAAAATATAATGCCAGACATACAATCCATACAAGTCTGTTCTAGGTTCGAACAGAACCGAAGGCACTTCCGAAGAAGCCCTTGCAATCCGGATATTCACTAATCACGTTCGGACTTCCCATCACATATGGAGTCTCTATACCGGGGACTAGTCGATGCAAAGACATTCGACGAGTTGTCCTTTCCTTTTCGAAAATATCCGGTCTTTACCACCGGTCTTCAAATGCTATCCATAACGACGTATCACATATTCGGAATGGGATATATGACACAAAGGTCCTCTCCCGGCTAAACGGAATAGTGAGCGCAGTATTTAAAAACATATGGATATGGGATTTCAATTAAGTCACAACTTAAAACCCAAAAATTTTCCTTTTCAAATGGTTTAAATCAATTACCATTTCAAATATTTATATTAAAAAAAGATTTATTTCACAAAAATCAATTCATAGACTTCAAAACAGTTTCCATTCCAATTGGATTAACTCGTTAAATCTTTAAATCAAAGATTTAACTTACAGCTTTCAAACCATTTCTATAACTTGGAAATTATTTTCATTTTAAACTAGAAATCTTTTTAACACAAATTGGATGTTCATTTCTTATATGAAAACTTTAATTATTTGAGAACAAATAGTTTTCGTTGCAGAAAAATCCAATTATATTTGCTCGAGTTAAAGCCCTTGAATTCATATTCAAATTCTCAAATCAATACATTTACAATAGTTTAACCCATATATAAGTGGTATAACATCATTAATCCCTGGTTTCAAATCATAGAATTCAATTTCAAATCTTAAATTTAAGTTTAAATCAAATTATTTAAACTTCATACTTTATCAAGTTATTCAAATGAATTTCATCTTTGAAATTCCATGTCAAAAGCTTTCCACATTTAACCCGATTCCATTTCAAACTATTTGAATTTAAGAATTCAAATTCAAAACTATTTTCAAAATTCCGTGACTTAATCGATTTCCTCGTGAAATCCATATTTGTGTGTGTATGGTGTGGTCCAGGGGTTTAACACAATAGTGCAACATCATCCAATCATCACAGATTAAAACATAGAAATATAGTTGATAAGCGATATAAACTATAACGCTTATCGTTCATTCACAGATTCACAGATAATATACAGATGTATCATCAATAATTGAATAAATTATACATAGCATAATCCACAGAACAAAATATCACAGATCAGATAGGACAATCAATTCAAGGCATCTATACAATACCATCATTCATAAGTGAAGACAAGCATTTAATAATCATTTATACCCAGGATTAATTAATGGTTTAATCCTAATTAACTCAATTTATTTCTAGTTAGGTTAATCACTTATGAATTTATTATCCAATTCTGATTAGTTAACCCCTAGTTTCTTAATAAATCATTTGATATGAACAAATCATTTGATATGAATAAATCAAACATTTTAATTTATTTTTCTTAATTAATAAATTATTCTTATTTAATCACATTAATCTAACCCCTGGTTTCAAATCATATTAAGAAATTAAATCTTTAATTTCTTACCATTAAGCGATCATCTTATACCAATAAATCATTAATTACCCATTAATCTTTATCAATAAATAAATCAAATAAATCATCAAAATTAATCACATTAATTTAATTACTTAGTAATCTCTAGTTAATTATCTTCATTAACTAATAACATTTTCTTAATTACTTTCTTAAGAAAATTATCTTAGATTAATTCATAGCCTTTCATTTTTAATTATAAATTAATCTAATTTATTTATTTATAAATTAAATAAATCATTCTTCAATTACCTTATTAATTAAATCACTTAAAACCTTAATTATCCCTAATGTAATTCATTTCCTTTACTTATGATTTAATTATCATTTAAGTGTATATTTAAAACATTACACCTTTAAATTTAAATTTAGATTCCAGATTCAAAATGAATATTTCTTTTAAACATTAATCCAATTTAAAATTTTAATTAAAAATCCAAATTCCTTTCTAAAAACTTTAAGATTCAACGGTTTCATTTGAAACTAAACTTAAAACTGGATCTAAATTTTGTTTTAAATCTATCATTCAAATTTAAGTTCCATTTAAATTGTTCAAAAATCAATTTGCTGCCAGGTTTTTTTCAAAAGCCTGGAACAACAACGGGGCCGAGTAACACTTCGAGTAATCCCACGTGTTTCCCGAGACTCTCCCCTGGTCTTCTCGCAACCCTCCTCTTCTTCTTATTCTTCTTTTTTTTTCAAAAAAAACTTGTAGGTTTTTAAAATTTGTAATTAACTTACCTGAGACGTCAATCAGATGACTTCGAGCCCAAAAACTAATTACTTCGAGTCTAAGACTCGAATTACTCGAGAAACTCAAGTATACCAAACCCATACAACTGCTGACACACCCTCATCATTGTGCACGTGCACCAACACTACCGCCACTTCAGATCATCCACGATGATCTTCTCAAGACAACGATCATCTTCACATCTAAACACGATCAACAGATCGTCACTCCTAAGCTTGAATCGAATTCGAGTTCAAATCAGAACCTGGAACAAGCATGGAAGCACAACACAAACCTCGAAATCGCATCGTCCACGAAACCTCGACCACCTGAATTCGTGCAACTCCGGTCACCAACTCGTCTACACCCCAGCTTCCATCGCCCCAAAGCACGACGTACTCGATCATCCCTAGACTATGAACGAGGCCAAAACAAAACTGCGTCAAAACTAGGGTTAAAATTTTTAAACCTACGCCGCCGCCGTGGTCTGACCACCCTTACGCTATTTTCCCCCAACCACCAATCGTTCCTCCACCTCCAGGAACAACCACGGCCCTCATCATCATGCCGATGACCGAAATTCGACAAAAATCCCAAACTCAGTTATCTCTGCTTATCTCAGAATTTACACAGTTAAAAATTATGATTTTGCTTCCAAAAATCATTATTTTCTATAACTTTCCAATTTGTCAAATATGTTTTACTTTATATTTTGTATGTTTGCTTTTATTTTTAACTTAAATATTTATTTCAAAAAATTTATTATATTTACACGACTTTAAAAATCCATTTCATAAGATTGAATTCAAATATCTCTATATAACATTGTTTAAAAATAACTCAATATAAAATAAAATAAAAATTTATAAAAGAAACCATTTCTTTCTTAATAAATAACATAATTTGTTTGAATTTGGAAAAACACGAATCAATTTATCATTTAATTTCACAATTTTAAATCAAAAATAATTTAAATTATCAATTTAAAATAAATTAAAATTCAGGATCGTTACAAATTTCATTTTTATTTACTTAACTTAAAATTCACTTTCAAGCCAAATTCACAAATTTCCAATTTTAGTTATATTTCAAAATTTCAACTTAAGTAATCATTCATTTCACATTTTAACTTTATTCAAAAATCATTAATATATTATGAAATAATTTTAAATTCATTTAATTCAAAATATAATAAATTTATCATATTTTAATATTTAATTTAAATTCCATTTATCACTAAATTATAATTTTCAAAATAACTTACATTTCATATTTCCTAACTTTACCATTTATTTATTTCACTTATAAATTTCCAAAAAATCTATAATGCTTTACAAAAATCATTTTTAATCAAATTTAAATCAAAATATTATAATATTTACATTTCTAAAATATTTTAAAATTTTTATAAAATTATATTTTAACAACGGGTCTGTATTTCATTTTCTAGCCTAGGTAAAGTGATACGGGTAATATATCATTTCAGCCCGTAATTTACAAAGAAAACCCGGGTTTGATCATTTCAAAACCGCAATCCTAAGTACACGAAAATAATTGAAAATCATTCAGGCCTATCATTTCAGCCCATAATGATTTTCTCCTATTCTAAAGTCCGTTCGGGTATGTATCATTTCAACCCATAGTTATACTAAACAAAAGGGAACTTGCAGTGTGATAAACTGATAAAAATAACAGAATAGCATAATATAACAGTAACAGATGTTATAACAGGTGTTTAAGCATGGGTGAACATCATATAATCATAGCATAGAAGATATAACATGATAATGCATTTTACAGATTCAGAAGGGGTCAATTTACTAGTTATATATGTACATATTGTCTGGTGAGAATAACTCACCTCTATAAGTTGGAGATAACAGATTCAGACACACAAACAAAGACCTAGAAAGCACGAAGGCACGACAATGATTTGAGTTTGAGAGATACAAGGTTAATTGCCTTTAATACATGAGAAAAAACAAATAAATATAACATAAGTTTTCAACTCAAAATAATAAAACAATGTTAAGAATAAATACATAAAACAATTCCAAAGCCTTTGCAGTTACTTTCTACCACCTATGCTTCAGCTCTAGATCTGAAATGGCACGGCTAAAGGCATGGTTTGGATCTGGTTTGGGTTCTACATAGCATGGGAAAATGATAGAGCAAAGTATGGTAGAGAGATATGAGCATGAACACAACTACACAAGGCAAAACAACAATGTTTCAATGCAAATATGGGCTCGGCCAAAGCATGGGTAGGCACGGCCATGGCTTCAGGTGGGTTAGGGATGATGTGCAAGGGGGTGTCAGGTCTGGAACAATAGGTGGTGGTGGTGTATGGTCGGCCTTGGTGGAGGTTTGAAGGTGGTGGACCTAGGTGTGCTTGGCTTGAACATGTAGGTGATGATTTGCTCTAAACTATGGTGCATTTTCTTCCTCATGGAGCACGGCATGGGATGGGAGGGGCTGGAGGAGGTGTTGGTTAGGTGTGGTGGTGGTGGAGGAAGCCTAGGGATTGGAGGAAAGAGGAGTCGTGCCATATAGGTGGAGAAGACAAGTGCAAATCAATGAAAATCAAGAGGAAAACATAAGAAAACATGAAAAAGCAGAGATTTTTACCAAAAATTTTGACGGCAATGGAGATGGCCGGATATTTTGGAGATGAGAAAGATTTGTATTCGTGAATTATGAGAAAAATAAGTGGCTGAGAGAAAGAATCAGGTCGGCCAAAGCAATTGAATGCAAGAGGTTGGAAAACGAAGAGGTGGAAAACAAAAGGTCTCTAGCAGCTAAAGAGTCACAAAACTCTTCGAATTTCTTTTATATAAATTTGTAATTTATAAATACATATAAAACTGATAAATAAAGATAAAAACTTAGATATGAAAATAAAAATAAAAATTAAAATTAAATTTTAATTAAATAGAATTTAAATTAAGAAAATGGCTAAAAATTGCAAACTAGGCTTTAAAAATTAGAAATAACTTCAATAGACTTTGGAAAATCTTATTTAAATTTAAATACATGTAAAATGAATAAAATAAATTAAAACACAGAAAATAAGAATGAATGCATAAAATAAATAAATAAATTTTAATTATATATAATTTAATTAAGAAAATAGCAAGGAAAAATGGAAACTAAGCTTGAAAATTAGAAAATAAATTCAATAAGCTTGGGAAAAATTCTATCGACACTTTAAAAATATTTAAAAGACAAAATATATATAATGTAACATATTAACACATATTAAAATAAAATATGTCAAAGAAAATATAATTTATATAATTTAAAATAAACAAAATTGCTAAATAAAACAAATTGCATTCAATATTGAAATATACGTAACTTTCACAATTTAAGTCCGTTTTCAACGAAACGAAAAGCAGTATCCAAGTTATTAAATCTATTTTCATAATAAAAGATAAAATTTAATTATTTAAATATTTAAATTTTGAAATTTAAAAGTTAATGTTTGAACAGTTTGAACAGAAATACACTTTTCAGTAAAATATCCAATTTATACTAGTTTGAAATTATAATTCCCATAATAATCAACATTTATACTTAAAAATGAAATGTTTTGAAATGGAATAAGTTTATAATAATTTCAGAATGAAATAAAGTCAAAACTAAGATATACATAAAAATCTGGGGTTATTACACTTTCCCCCACTCAAATCTTTTCGTCCTCGAAAAGGAAGGAAGCGGAGAAACCACAAGAAAGAACAATAGGTTGGAAGACATCCCGAAAGAAGGTAGGGAAAAGTAGCTAGGAAGGAAAACAGGTTGAAAGACAAGGATGAACCATTATTTAAACCATTATACATTTCAATTAAAATTTCATAATAATTTAAATATTTTATAATATGATGAATAGTCATTTGATTCAAATTTGATGGTTCTAAGTAGACAATATTTAAAACATTTAAATTTTTAAAAGGGAAAATAACTGATCAAAATATTCTTTATATAGTACTTTATCAAGATACTTTTATCAAAATACTTTTATAACTCGATGTCTTAACAAGTTTATCCTCGTTCCTGTAGATTCTGGCAGTGCATTGATCAGGTGCAAAGCTAGATTTCTCAAGGTACTTAGTAGACTTGTTTCAACACCCAGTGAAAATACTTGAAAAACTCATTTAAAACAGATATGGAAAGTACAATCCAAACAAATCAACCAAAACCTTTTGTCTGACCATGGATCGCAGATACACAAAGGTTACGCCTGGATCCCCCAGGAAACAATCCGCATCCGTAAGCTTTCTCAGACCTGCGAGTTACGCCATGATGACGAGTCGAATGCAGGATACACAATGGTTACGCCTGGATCCCCCAGGAAACAATCCGTACCCCCAGGCCAGCTCAGCCAGGCATTTGCGCTACTAATGCGACCTACATAGAGTGTAGGATACACAATGGTTACGCCTGGATCCCCCAGGAAACAATCCGTACCCCTAGGCCAGCTCAGCCAGGCAGTTGCGCTATGCAGTCGCGATCATAAGACCATGGAGATCGCTATGGAATTTGATGGACATTCGAGTATCATATCCGAAAAACCCAAATCAGAGAGAGAATAATATCGATAGAATGAATCCACAGTGTGGCCACAAAGAGGATATCAAGCAGAAGGCACTTTCCATATCTTTACTTCAAAAATATATATCATATAGTACCTTTCAAATCACTTTCAAATATCATACTTATATAAAGTCCATTATATATAAGATTTCATTTCAAATCAGATATTTCCCAAATCCATAGTATATCAAATCATACTTATATAGACTTCGATTATTTAAGATTTCAATTTACAAATTTAGCACCTTTACAGATCAATAGTTTCAAATCACTTCTTACTTATACAAATCACTTTTGTATAAGTTCGATAACTCCCAAATCAAAGTATTTAAATAAACAAGGTTCTTAATTTCAAACCATTTCAATATCAATTCAGCTTCAAAATCATATATGATTTCACCAAATCATTTCTTCCAAATTACATAAATTTAGTTTCAAAGTTTCTCAACCAATAAATTTAGAAAATAATCCAAATTTCCAAATCAACAAAATTTAGGTCAAACAAATTCATTTCCATTTCAAACATATATTCACTTCAAAAGTCATAATACTTTTAAAGTTATAAATCTTTCGAAACCAAATACTTGAAATCTTTTCACTTTGAAAATCATAACATTTTGAAATCATACATTTGAAATCATAAAACATTACTTTACTTCTTTACATTTCACAAATTTATTCAATCAAACTATAATCTAAATTTTGAAATTTTAATTCAATTCAAACCATCAGTTTCAATTTAATTTAGTTTTCCAACAAAACCATTTCAAATATTATCAAATTTCAAATAAAGATTTGATCCATAAAATAAACTATTCATTCTTTAATATATTTCAGAGCTTACATGTACCATATTCCAAAACTAAATTCCATAATTTCATATATCTCAAATTTTACTTCATTATTACTTAGATTTGACATATTCATTTCATAAGTCCATCATTTTTAAATAAACTTAAATTACAAGTAAACCAAATATCCTTTCATACTAATATAAGCTTCAATTATCCATTTATCAAAATTAATGGTATTCAAAATCATCTTATACTTACATAAAGTTTATCTTACATAAGGATCAAAATTTTCAAAAAAAATAAAAATAAAATAAAATTCGCAGCATGAAAGCCATATGGGATTTAACATCTTTGCTTACTAAAAGATTTTTAATTAAGAATAGTTTTGTATATAAAGTAGTTCGTATGAAAAATAGAATAAAACAGTTAGTTTAAGAAGAATGAAAGAAAAATGGTTTTTGAAAAATGGTTTTAAATTTGATAGTAGTTTTTCATGAAAGAAAATTTCTAATTAAATTACAAAGATATCCAACCCAACAACTTTCAATTTCAGCGTCAAGTATACTAATGATATTAGGATATAAGATGTACGTATGTCATCATTTCGCAACATTACATTCCATCGCTCGCTCGATCACCAAATTCGCTTTCGAACTAGTATTGTCCATTCGACTTCCCAAATGCGGACTTCGATATGGTTTCTCGACTAGAAGCCATCAGTCTCCTTGCATAGCCATATACTATGATAGAGAATTCTAGAATCAAGCCCAAAATCCATATCAAATATTCGTCATCAAGAATCAAATGAAAAATCCTAACACGAAATGGTGTAATTCACCTCGAACTTGTGTACTCAAACTTGGATCAAATTAATAACGCGAATAAAATAGCATACGTACAACTTATGTATCTATTCTAACTTGTTAAATAAATAGTTTCATAAAGATGTTACTAAGTTAAAACATTTAAAACTAAATTTTTCTCAAACATTTGAAGACTAATTTTTATCCAAAACATTTCAAAACTAAATTTCATATTAGTATAATTCAAAATAGTCTTATTTATTTACTTAACATAACAGTTTCAACTTATACAAATCATATTATTTCATACTTGAAACATACAAACTAAACTTATATTTTTTATCAAATACGTTATACCTTTCAAACTTTCTTAGCTTTGAAAAGTTAACCTTGATTTGGAAGTGTTCGAACCTTCAAAATAGTCGAAGAAATCATATTTTCAATCCAAGAGTTGGAAATCGACAACAAATCAGTAAATAAAATTTCAAAAGATAGGTTTAAAATCCAAAATTCGAGGACTGAACACCGGCTTACTTTAAATCATTTAAAATATACATACATATCTCTTTCGAAAATCAAATCATACCTCGAAATCTGAAATCAAAACTGGTTTCACAAAATCACTCACATAGCAAAGCTACTAGAGTGGCCTCTCCTCCACTCAGAAACTCAAAAATCAATGTCCATGATGCATGCATTCACCACCGAAATTATTTTCCAGCGACATAAGTGAGCTCTGGACTTCAATTAACTTTGAAAAACTTCTTTGAAATCTCTTCGAAATCATTGGAATTCATTCGAATACATTTGAAACATTTTTTATTTGAAAAAATATCTTTAAATCATATTATTATTATATATTTTTCAAAATCTTAAAACCGATTTCAAAACACCAGAGTTCGATTCCTCGAAATTCAAAATTCAAAATCCTTCAGTTATAAACCATTTTATATAAGTCAAATTCTTATAAATTTCAAAATTTCAAATCCTTTCAAAGATTTAAATTTTAATTTTAAAACGTATATAATCCTTATCGAAAACATTTCACTTTTATATACAAAATATGGTCATCCTTAATAATTTCGATGTATGCACAATTTCAAAATACAACCAAACACAAATTTCCAAAGGATGATTCAAGGATAGATTTCAAATAAACAGAAATTCAAAGTTAAAGGACTCTAATCAAATAGAATTCTGGTTCGAAGATAAGCTCGGACGAAGATGAGATAATTTAATTACCAAATAGAAAATGGATAAGCCTATATAAATCGCGGCCGACCTTAACAGATCAACCGTGACTTCAGGAATACAACCAATGCGGAAATCTAAGGCAAATCGACATTCGATCGCCAAAGATAGAATCCGAGTAGAGCAGGAGATAGATAGCATCGTAAACCGAGGATACAGAAATATTTCCCGTGAATCAATGCTAATTGTAAAGGTGTTTTACCCCTTTACAAATCATTCGAAGATTTATGGAATACCAATCTTATAGAGGTCATTCCAAAGTGGAGTTATGCAATGCTCCAAAATCAAAGGAATAAAGTAGGGACAAGACTGGATTTCAGAACAAGTGGGAGTGTTCCAAAGTTCAAGGAATCTTAATTGATAAGAATCCTAACCAAGAGATTACCAAACAAGGTGGATTCAGAAGGGATGAAGTTTAGAAAATCTTGATTTCAAAATAAGAAAATTTTTATACCAAAATAATCTTTGAAAATCTTTAAAAATCATTTGGAAATCATTTTATACTTTGTTAACGGTAAAAATAGCTTTAACGCTAACACTCGGTGTATCTCGTGATGAAGTGAAAGCACCACCCGTTTATACGGGAAACCAAGTAAAAAGAAAAGTCGCATAAAAGTAAAAGAGATAGAGATTTTTATAGTGGTTCGGCTTCTAGTAAGCCTACATCCACTTTACATTCTTCATTATCTTCTTTGTACACACTTTTACAAGATTACAACACTTTTACAACACGATCTTACAATTACAACATGAACGGAGAAAGAAGTTAGAACGTTGATGGTGAATTGCTCTTCGAATCTCTCTTGGATGAAGTAGATCTCTTGATGAAGAATCTTTGATGGTTGAGGTGCTCGGAGAGTCCAGAAATCAGCAGAGTGTACGCGCCTTGAAATCCAACCAAAATCCCCCTCGAATGTGGAGTTGATGGAGTATTTATAGGTGAAATCGGAGTAAGGTCGGCAGGGACGACTTAAGGAGTTAGGTCGGCAGGGACGACTTAAGGAGTTAGGTCAGCAGGGACAACTTAAGGAGTTAGGTCGGCTGGGACGACTTAAGGAGTTAGGTCTGCAGGGACGACTTAAGGAGTTAGGTCGGCAGGGACGACTTAAGGAGTTAGGTCGGCTGGGACGACTTAAGGAGTTAGGTCTGCAGGGACGACTTAAGGAGTTAGGTCGGCAGGGACGACTTAAGGAGTTAGGGACGACTTAAGGAGTTAGGTCGTGTGGACGACTTAAGGAGTTAGGTCGGCAGGAACGACTTAAGGAGTTAGGGACGGCTTAAGGAGTTATGTCGTGTGGACGACTTAAGGAGTTAGGTCGGCAGGGATGACTTAAGGAGTTAGGTCGTGTGGACGACTTAAGGAGTTAGGTCGGTAGGGACGACTTAAGGAGTTAGGTCATTTGGACGACCTAAGATAATTCGTAGGTCGTGCCACATAGTTAAGTCGTTAGGCCGTGGACTCCTTTGAGCCATGGACTCTGTTAGGTCGGACCTTCTGGTGAGTTGCTAACTCGTTTAGCCTTAGGTCGTTGAGCCGCTTCTCCTGTTAGTTCGTTAACTCGGTTAAGCTGCTTTATGCCTTAAGTCGCTGATAGGTTAACCCGTTAAGTCGTTGACCCTTGGTCCAGCTTAGGTCGTTCCACGTGTTAAGCCACTAGGTCGCTTAACTTGGTCATGTCTTAGGTCGCGAGGTCTTCTTAGGTTGTAGGCGCTGGCCTCGAGTAGAAGATAGGTCGCTTCATTCTTTAAGTCGTATACCGTTTTGGACGGGGCGCTGCCCCCTAGACCCCTGCGACCTGACCGGTCAGGTCGAACACCGTCGCGGTGGCGTTGCCCCCGCACCCCCACCTTGGGGGGTTGGCACCCCCTGGACCCCCTCCGTAGGGGATCTTAGATGAAAAAACATTCAACAGAACTTGCTTTGTTGAGATGTTGAGTTGACCATTCTTTGAGACGAGCTATCTTGCTTCTCTCGGCCGATCTTTTGATATCACGGCCTTGCTGAAAAAGGCGGGATAACACTTACCCCCTAAAACATGCCTTGCGGTAGGAAGGTGTGTTTTGTAATGCCAGAATCCGGACGTTCATATCCTATTGATAACCTGTAAAGGAATTGACAGTTTTATATGGCCCCAAAATGACGACCGTTCGAGATCGAGCTATTTGGGATGAAGCGCGGCCGTTCATAGTCAAGCGCTTAACTTCAAGTGACGACCATTTGTGGTCGAGTCATTTGAGGTGAAGTGCGACCCTACGCGGTCAAGCGTCTAAATCCATGCGACGATCGTTCGGAATCGGGTCATTTGTAGTGGAATGCGATCATTCATGGTCAAGCGCTTTACTTCGAATGACGACCATTCGGGGGTCGAGCCACTCGTGGTAAAGTGCGGCCCTGTGCGATCAAAATGACAACCGTTCATGGTCAAGCGCTTTACTTCAAATGACGACCATTCGAGGTCGAGCCATTTGTGGTAAAGTGCGGCCCTGTGCGGTCCAGTGATAGAGCTCAACCGTCCACAGTCAAGCGCCTTACTTCAAATGGCGATCATTCGGGGTCGAGCCATTCGTAGTAAAGTGCGGCCCTGAGCGATCAAGTGGTAAAGCGCGGCCGCTCGCGGTCAAGCGCTTAACTTCAGATGACGATCGTCCGGGATCGAGCCATTTAAGGTGTAGCACGGCCGTCCGTGGTCAAGCACTCAACTTTATATGATGGTCGGGATCAACCCAAGTGAGCTTAAATGCAACCGTCCACAGTCAAGCGCTTTACTTCAAACAACGTCCATTCGGAGTCGGGCCATTTGAGGTGAAAGTGCGACTGTTGGCGGTGTGAAGCGCGGCCGTTCATGGTCAAGCGCTTAACTTCAAACGACGACCATTCGTGATCAAGTCATTTGAAGTCAAGTGCGGCCCTGCGCGGTCAAGCACTTAAATCTACGCAACGATTCGCTTAGGATCGAGTTATGAATTGAAGCGTGGCCGACCAACAAGCGACTGTTGACGGTCAAGCACTTAAATCCATGAGTTTTTGACTGTTCAAAGTCAGGTGCCTGTTCATAGGACTTAATCATTGAGACTGTTCGAAGTCAGATGCCTATTCGTAGGGCTTGATGATGCCTGTTCGTAGGGCTTACACATTCCAAAATCATGAAAAAAAAATATTCAACTGAAAAGTTGTCAAGTAGAAATGTCTGAAAAAGTCAAATCCAAACATTTGAAGCAAATCGTGAAAGCAATGTGGAATCAAATCCAAACATCGAAAGCAAATCATGAAAGCACAGTAGAGTCAAACTCAAACATCAGAAGCAAAACATGAAAGCCATGTAGAGTCAAACTCAATCGTCGGAAACAAATCATGAAAGCAATGTCAAGCCTAGTCCAAACACAGAAGGCAAAGTAATCAGTCATCAGAAGTAAAATACAAAAGTAAAGTAGTCAACCATCAGAAATAAAATTCAAAAGCAAAGAATTGACGCCCGAGTGCAAACATCTACATCAGTATGATTTATAGTTGTATCAGAGCATGCCTGTGGATCAATCGTGGTCCCATACATGTGTGAACAACTTAATTGTGTTGATGTAGATTTTCCACTCATTCATCATAACCTCAATTATTCGATGATAAGTCGATGCTTTGATCCTGAGGTGTCTCCAGTTGGTGCAGGTGGTCGTTCTTGTTCCACCGTTGCAGCCTTCTTTTTCACATATTGAGATAACAAACCATCCCGGATATGCCCCTCAATTTCATCTTTCAAGTGTCTGCAGTCATTCGTGCTATGGCCATTTAGCTCATGGAACAAGCAATACTTGTCCGACTTTTTCTCGTTGTTAGTTGGATCTCTCTTAATTGGTCTTCGATAAGGAACATGTCCCTTGGTGTCTTGATAGATTCGCTCCAAAGTCTCATTCAATTCTGTGTACGAGGTGAATCTTGATCCCCTTTGTTGTCGTGATGATTTTTCATTGTTATCCTCATCTTTTCGTTTGCCTTTGCTGGTTTATGCACATTTCCCAGGAGGATTCCCACCTTTAACCACAAAAACATATGTTCCTTCTCCTTCTTCTATATCAGCCTTTGCGTCCTCTAATCGTAAGAACCCTTCGGCCTCATGGAAAAATTCTCCTAAATCCATAGGAGGATCTTTGGTCAATGAATTCTTGAACTCTGTGCCATCAGCTATACCTGACACAGCTGCCATTAGAACCATGGATGGATCTGGTCGATCCACCGATGCCGCGGCTGTGTTGAATCGCGTCAAAAAACTTCTCAAAGATTCTCTGGTTCTTTGCTTTAGTACTGTCAAACTCATAACATTCTTGGGCCTCGAGATGTGGACCCTGAATTGCCTCATAAACCTCTCAATCAAATCATTCCACGTTTCAATTGATCCATTTTCCAATTGTCTGAACCATAGTGCCGCAATATCTGTCAAGTACAGCGGAAAGCACCGGGCCATAACTTCCTCCGATGCCCCCAGCACTTCCATATGCCTCATATATTTTGTCAAATGAACTGTAGGGTCTGCCCTTCCATTGTACATATCCAATGATGGTAGCTTAAAGTATGGTGGGTTCTTAGCTCGCCTGATTGTTACGGTAAAAGGACTTCTATTGACATCCTCCAAGTCTTTGTTTACCAAACCACCTTTCATAGCCTTTTTGACCATTTCCGCTAATCTGTCGTTATCTTTTAGTGACAGTCCTCGCCCTTGGCTTTCGTATTGCCCCCCGAGTTCACGAGGGGATGGTGGAATTTGTTCTTCTGGTTGGGCTTCTGTTCCTCTTTGATTCTGAGCTCCAGTTGCCCAATCTGATGAAACAAATTCTGGATCAAATCCTCTTGCCTTTTCATCATTGCCTCCATCTCCTCTCTTGTAACAAAGGCTGAAGTTTGGCTTGCTCTTGAAGAAGCCTCTTGACTTCCTTCATGCTGACTATTCTCTGGTCTTTGTAGTCTACTCGATCGCCTTACCATAGTTCTTCGGATTTCAGTCTCAATCTCCCGGATTCAAGTATTGATTAATAGGATTCCTGAGTTCAATTCTCAGTGAAAGCACCAAAATGTTAACGGTAAAAATAGCTTTAAAGCTAACACCCGTTTTATCTCGTGATGAAGTGAAAGCACCACCCGTTTATACGAGAAACCAAGTAAAAAAGAAAAGTAGCAGAAAAGTAAAAGAGACAGAGATTTTTATAGTGGTTCGGCTTCTAGTAAGCCTACATCCACTTTACATTCTTCATTATCTTCTTTGTACACACTTTTACAAGATTACAACACTTTTACAACATGATCTTACAATTACAACATGAACGGAGAAAGAAGTTAGAACGTTGATGGTGAATTGCTCTTCGAATCTCTCTTGGATGAAGTAGATCTCTTGATGAAGAATCTTCGATGGTTGAGGTGCTCGGAGAGTCCATAAATCAGCAGAGTGTACGCGCCTTGAAATCCAGCCAAAGTCCCCCTCGAATGTGGAGTTGATGGAGTATTTATAGGTGAAATCGGAGTTAGGTCGGCAGGGACGACTTAAGGAGTTAGGTCGGCAGGGACGACTTAAGGAGTTAGGTCGGTTGGGACGACTTAAGGAGTTAGGTCTGCAGGGACGACTTAAGGAGTTAGGTCGGCAGGGACGACTTAAGGAGTTAGGTCGGCAGGGACGAATTAAGGAGTTAGGGATGACTTAAGGAGTTAGGTCGTGTGGACGACTTAAGGAGTTAGGAGTTAGGTCGGCAGGGACGACTTAAGGAGTTAGGGACGACTTAAGGAGTTAGGTCATGTGGACGACTTAAGGAGTTAGGTCGGCAGGGACGACTTAAGGAGTTAGGTCGTGTGGACGACTTAAGGAGTTAGGTCGGCAGGGAAGACTTAAGGAGTTAGGTCATTTGGACAACCTAAGATAAGTCGTAGGTCATGCCACATAGTTAAGTCGTTAGGCCGTGGACTCCTTTGAGCCATGGACTCTGTTAGGTCGGATCTTCTGGTGAGTTGCTAACTCGTTTAGCCTAAGGTCGTTGAGCCGCTTCTCCTGTTAGTTCGTTAACTCGGTTGAGCTGCTTTATGCCTTAAGTCGTTGATAGGTTAACCCATTAAGTCGTTGACCCTTGGTCCAGCTTAGGTCGCTCCACGTGTTAAGCCACTAGGTCGCTTAACTTGGTCACGTCTTAGGTCGCGAGGTCTTCTTAGGTTGTAGGCGATGGCCTCGAGCAGAAGATAGGTCGCTTCATTCTTTAAGTCGTATACCGTTTTGGATGGGGCGCTGCCCCCTGGACCCCTGCGACCTGACCGGTCAGGTCGAACACCGTCGCGGTGGCGTTGCCGCCGCACCCCCACCTTGGGGGGTTGGCACCCCCCCTGGACCCCCCCTCCGTAGGGGATCTTAGATGAAAAAACATTCAACAGAACTTGCTTTGTTGAGATGTTGAGTTGACCAATCTTTGAGACGAGCTATCTTGCTTCTCTCGGTCGATCTTTTGATATCACAGCCTTGCTGAAAAAGGCGGGATAACATACTTCAAAAATACGTTCTCTCAAAAAGAAAGGATTCTCATATTGATCTCACTCATTCTAGGGTATTTCTACCCTATCTCTAATGAGTTTTTGCTCCGCAGGCTAAGGTTTTCCTAAAACATCGCTCTGATACCAACTGTAACAACCCGGTATTTTCATCCATTCGTATCCACTGTAAGTGCATAGGTAGACACACACGCCGGACTTGAATTGCTCAAAATACCGCATTGTAAATAAATTTGGAGCAAATGAAATACAATCACAGAATCACAGACATAGAAATATCAGAATAACTCACAGCGGAAATTAAAATACCATAGTAGTTCATGAAGCTACTATAACAAACTCTCAAACACAATACATAATATCAGTCTGAAAACATATACAACAGAATCACAAATACATAGAAGTTTCAAATACCAGAGCTGAAATAGAACAACTGAAAGGAAATAGATAACTAGACAAGCAGAATCTCCAGCGATTCCTAGCTCCAGAAAAGAAATCCAAAGCTAAGCTGTAAACACTCAGGCTAACCCAAGCGTAAAGCAAAACATAAAATACTCGAGTTAGGACAATATATACTTATATAATGTAAACCAACTCAAGTGAACTGTTGTAGAAATGCACAATAGCTTAAAGGATGCTTGGGATCGCCCATCCTTTAAGAATCAGTTAAACTATAAATTAAATATATCCCGTGGTTAAAATTTAAAAATGGTATTTTATACTTCGAAATCAAATATCATTTCAAAATTAAATATCATTCAAAAATCCATTTCAAAATATCAAAATATAGTATCTTCCAAACCACATTCATTTATTTAAAATACCATTTCAACACACATTTAAAATAGTTTATATTTCAAAACACATTACTTCATTCTAAATCAAAAAAAGTTATTATATTTAATAATTAAATTATTAAATTTCCAAAATTTTAAACTTTTCAAAGTTCACTCATTCACTTAATTTTATCAAAACAATGAAAATTCACCTTTCATATCATTTAGAAAATGTTACGGAAGTCACATTCAAAATAGTTCAATTTAACAAAAGACAGCATTTTAAAATGCTGCAATAGGGTTACATTAGTCTCAAATAACTTAGTTAAATTCAACAATTATAACATTTACAAAATGCTATAATAACTTTTAAATAAATTTAGCCATTTAGTTCATTATTATCAACTACAAATGTTGTATTATCATTTACATTTGAATTATTAGCATTTCAGAAATGCAGTTAATTAACTTCAAATATTCAGTAGAATTTCACAACAATTTTATTTTTATTTAAATCATTTTTAAATTATAAAATCATAAAATTTCACTTTTATAATCATCATTTAAATACCCTTATATTCATGATTTTATAAAGTTAAATTTCCATTCAAAAATCAAGATTTAATAATAATCCACTTATTAAATTCCAAACTTAAATTTTAAATTCATTAAATTAAATTTAACTTAACACTTAAGTTTAAAATTTTCAAATATAACTTAATTTCATTTTTATTTACTTAACTTAAAATTCACTTTCAAGCCAAATTCACAAATTTCCAATTTTAGTTATATTTCAAAATTTCAACTTAAGTAATCATTCATTTCACATTTTAACTTTATTCAAAAATCATTAATATATTATAAATTCATTTTAAATTCATTTAATTCAAAATATCATTAATTTATCACATTTTAATATTTAATTTAAATTCCATTTATCACTAAATTATAATTTTCAAAATAACTTACATTTCAGATTTCCTAACTTTACCATTTATTTATTTCACTTATAAATTTCCAGAAAATCAATAATGCTTTACAAAAATCATTTTTAATCAAATTTAAATCAAAATATTATAATATTTACATTTCTAAAATATTTTAAAATTTTTAGAAAAAAATATTTCAACAACGGATCTGTATTTCATTTTCTAGCCTAGGTAAAGTGATACGGGTAATATATCATTTCAACCCGTAATTTACAAAGAAAACCCGGGTTTGATCATTTCAAACCCACAATCCCAAGTAAATGAAAATAATTGAAAATCATTCAGGCCTATCATTTCAGCCCGTAATGATTTTCTCCTATTCTAAAGTCCGTTCGGATATGTATCATTTCAACCCATAGTGATACTAAACTAAAGGGAACTTGCAGTGTGATAAACTGAAAAAAAATAACAGAATAGCGTAATATAACAATAACAGATGTTATAACAGGTGTTTAAGCATGGGTGAACATCATATAATCATAGCATAGCAGATATAACATGATAATGCATTTTACAGATTCAAAAGGGGTCAATTTACTAGTTATATATGTATATATTGTCTGGTGAGAATAACTCACCTCTATAAGTTGGAGATAACAGATTCAGACACACAAACAAAGATCCAGAAAGCACGAAGGCACGACAATGATTTGAGTGTGTGAGAGACAAGGTTAATTGCCTTGAATACATGAGACAAAACAAATAAATATAACATAAGTTTTCAGCTCAAAATAATAAAACAATGTTAAGAATAAATGCATAAAACAATTCCAAAGTCTTTGCAAATACTTTCTACCACATATGCTTCAGCTCTAGATCTGAAATGGAATGGCTAAAGGCATGGTTTGGATCTGGTTTGGGTTCGACCTAGCATGGGAAAATGATAGAGCAAAGTATGGTAGAGAGATATGAGCATGAACACAACTACACAAGGCAAAACAACAATGTTTCAATGCAAATATGGGCTCGGCCAAAGCATGGGTAGGCACGGCCATGGCATCAGGTAGGGTAGAGATGATGTGCAGGGGGTGTCAGGTCTGGAACAATAGGTGGTGGTGGTGGTGGTGTATGGCCGGCCTTGGTGGTGGTTTGGAGGTGGTGGACCTAGGTGTGCTTGGCTTGAACATGTAGGTGATGATTTGCTCTAAACTATAGTGGATTTTCTTCCTCATGGAGCACGGCAATGGGATGGGGAGGGGCTAGAGGAGGTGTTGGTTAGGTGTGGTGGTGGTGGAGGTAGACTAGGGATTGGAGGAAAGAGGAGCCGTGCCATACAGGTGAAGAAGACAAGTGCAAATCAATGAAAATCAAGAGGAAGACATAAGAAAACATGAAAAAACAAAGAGGTTTTTACCAAAAATTTTACAAGCAATGGAGATGGTCATATATTTTGGAGATAAGAAAGATTTGTATTCGTGTATTATGAGAAAAATAAGTGGCTGAGAGAAAGAATCAGGTCGGCCAAAGCAATTGAATGCAAGAGGTTGGAAAACGAAGAGGTGGAAAACAAAAGGTCTCAAGCAGCTAAAGAGTCACAAAACTCTTCGAATTTCTTTTATATAAATTTGTAATTTATAAATACATATAAAACTGATAAATAAAGATAAAAACTCAGATATGAAAATAAGAATACAAAATAAAAAAAAATTAAATTTTAATTAAATAGAATTTAAATTAAGAAAATGGCAAAAAATTGCAAACTAGGCTTTAAAAATTAGAAATAACTTCAATAGACTTTGGAAAATTTTATTTAAATTTAAATACATGTAAAATGAATAAAATAAAGTAAAACACAGCAAATAAGAGTGAATGCATAAAATAAATAAATAAATTTTAATTATATATAATTTAATTAAGAAAATAGCAAGGAAAAATGGAAACTAGGCTAGAAAATTAGAAAATAAATTCAATAAGCTTGGGAAAAATTCTATCAACACTTTAAAAATATTTAAAAGACAAAATATATATAATATAACATATTAACACATATTAAAATAAAACATGATAAAGAAAATATAATTTATATAATTTAAATAAACAAAATTGCTAAATAAAACAAATTGCATTCAATATTGAAATATACATAACTTTCACAATTTAAGTCCGTTTTCAACGAAACGAAAAGTAGTATCCAAGTTATTAAATCTATTTTCATAATAAAAGATAAAATTTAAGAATTTAAATATTTGAAATTTAAAAGTCAATGTTTGAACAGTTTGAACAGATATACACTTTTCAGTAAAATATCCAATTTATACTAGTTTGAAATTATAATTCCCATAATAATCAACATTTATACTTAAAAATGAAATGTTTTGAAATGGAACAAGTTTAAAATAATTTCAGAATAAAATAAAGTCAATACTAAGATATACATAATAATCTGGGGTTGTTACATAGCTTAAATTCAAAAGTTTAACTATATATGTATATAAAAAAAAATTATATAAATAAAAATTTGATATTTATTTAACCGTATCCTATCCAAACCATAGAAATTATTTTCAAAATATTTATATATATAGATCGACGGTGTCTGTACAAAATTTTCTATCCTATGGTCAAGTAATACGGATATTTATCATTTCAATCCGCAATTTAAAAATAAAATTACGGTTATATATCATTTCAAACCGCAATCCCGAATGAAATAAAAATGCATAATAACTTGCAGTTTATCACAATATAAAATACAGCATCCATTCATCCAATATCAACCATCAACCATTTATCAAAATCATCATCCAAATTCAAACTGTACATCAATATATAACAGGTGATAATAACAGGTATCAACTATTAGTTTATATTCAAAAATAAATTATAACTGTTTAACTGGCAGTTTATATACAATAAATATATAACAATTTAACTGGCAGTTAATATGCAATGAATAAATTAAATAGAAATTAAATTTAAATAAATTAAATTAACTGAGATGATGATTAAAATAGGCCAAACAACCAAATAAAAAAATCACATCATATATCAATTTAACAAACATTAGAAATTTTAGAAGTTGTGAGTGGGTTTAAACACCCACGTTTTGAATTTAAATCCGATTTAAACCCAAAAATTCAACAACCTCATAATCTGTCCAAACCAGCTTCAAAGTCTCCGGAATTTAATTATGATCCTAACGGAAGAAACCGTGTGAAATTCTGATATCGTCTGTGGAAGTTATATTGATTTGAACATTTAAATTCCAAAATAAAATAAAATAAATAAACAAAACACCTTTTACCGTCCATGTCAGCACAAGTAACAGAAACCATATCTCCCTCATTAGCAAACACAAACCCATCACGTTAGTCCAGCCGCCACGAACGCAGCCAACTCCATCAAAATCCATCGCCTACACGCCGCCGCTGGCTATGCCGTGGCCACCCCAGGCCGAGTCGCCTCCTCCAGGCTCAGACCCCCCCTCCACGCGACATTCAATCGAGCCAAACACCCCCATAGCCGCCGCCTAAAATCTGCCCTAATTGAAATTCTATCGTCGATCTGACCGTTGAATCGACCAACTACCTACGTTGATGAACTCCCCTTGTCGATCTCCACCCAACTGTACAGTCAATTTGATGATCCGTTAAAGTTCATCTACGATCAACGGATGGCCGAGATTTGTTTGGCGAATTCTGGGCGAATGGTGTATCGATTTGAAAGACGAATCATACCAGAAGATTACGCTCTTTGAGAGCTTCGAATCCATATAAAATTTGGCATATATTGTGGAGTTTGAAATTTTAGCTTTTGACTGGATTTGGAATTGAAATTGGATCTAGGGTTTGCATCCATTGAGGAAGAGGAGGAGCTGATGAAATTTTACACGCAGACAAATGAGAATAGGCATAGGCTAGGGTTTAGCAGGGTATTTGTAGATAAAGTTGGAATAGACAGATGGATGTGAATTATAAACGTGCTAAACGATAATTGGCCCAAAAAGCCCGTTCTGAATCCGGAACGAAATTGGGTCAACCCTTATATCAAAATAGATATTTTAAAATATTTTAAACGCAATGGAAAAGGTTTTAGGTTCAAATTGCGTCGTATGAAGAAGTTATGCTAAAATTAATATTTTCAAATTGATTTCAGTTGATTTCAATTAAATTGATTTCAAGGCGTTTCAAGCCCATACGATCAAATGAGAAGTCCGATCGATACGAAACTTGAGATCCTGCAATAATTCACCGATACGGATCCGCTGAACTGGTTTCATCGAAAACCGAGTCAGTGGCCAAAATGGCTATTTTTATATTAATTAAATAAATTTAAAATCAATCAATAAAATCCAATTTTTTTTACTTTAAATTCTAAAATTGACCAATTTTATCACTTTTAAAATTCTTAATCATTTACAAAATTTTAAACAAGTTTAGATGTCAATTTAAAGTTGATAAATCTGCTCATCACCGTATTTAATTTCGAATTTAAATAAATTCACAATTTGTCGATTGAAATTCCAAAAATCCATTTATTTGATTTTTTTAAATCTTATTATGAATCAATGGTCAACTTACCATTTCTATCATTTCTGGTTGCAATTAGCTTCAAATTTATTAATCAAAATCTCCATATTAAATAAAAATTTATTGCAAAAATTCTAGTGTTTACCTTCAACTAAAGTAAATTCAATAAATTATAAAATTTTATTTCAATGAAATTTATACCATTTGTATTCAATTCTCTTTATTAAATCAATCATCATCTTATGTATATATTTAACATTATTATATATCCAATTACCCCGATATTTTTACAATTATCAACTAAATTTATATTAACGTAGTTTTTAATTACGTTTAATTGCAAAATATTAAATCTAAATTGCTAAAAAAATTATATTTATTATAAATTGAATCCCAATCAATTACAACCTTACAATTTAAATTAATTGGTATTGCACTAACCTTATTAAATTACATCCAGCTTTCAATTAGTATAGAATTTAATTCTAATTACTTACCATTAAATTCATTAATTATTGATTACCTTCCAATTAAATAAAAATTGATTCCCCAAGTGATTTATAGCCTAATATAACATTTGCATTAAACCCATTTCATTTAACCCATTAATTATTAACCTTAAATTAGCCTTGGTTATATTTTAATGCACTATACTATCCAAATTTCAACTCAATTCTTATTTACGAAATATTCAAGCATCAAATTCTAATAAATTTACTTTATCACATTTATTACGCAGTTTTATATTAATAAATCAACCTTTACATTTGTTGCTTGCATTCAACTTATAACCAAGTTGGACCATTTTACATTATTTCCTTTATTGCAAATTTCATTCAATTTATACAAATTCAGCTTTGACCAACTTTATTGCCCAAGTTTACATGCAGTTTCTCAAATAAATAAATTATTTCATTGGATAATTAAATGTTTATCTTTAATATATATATATATATATTAGGATTTTATTCCATCCATAAATGGGTATTGCATTGAAATCAAATTTGTTAGCTTATATCAACATTATTACCATTAATTGCAATTAGATTACCAATTTTATTCAATACCCTAAATAAATAACATATATAAATCCAATACTTATTTGTTTCCCTATGTAAGTTTTCATTCCCAAACAATATTTCAATTACTACAGAACATTGATTTAATTAAATTTACTATTTAATATTATTAATTCCTTGAATTAATTCACTATTTACCTTTGTTTTCTTATATTCAAATCTTAGCATAGTATAACAATTTACATAACTTTAATTATTCGTAATTTCATTTCAATTGTTAATACTTTACTTTAATCCCCATGGTTTTATTCCATTTTCAACATTCGCTTATTATTAATTATAATTTTTTATTTCTTCCTAAATTTAATTGCAAAAATTAAATTAAACTAACCAATTTATTTATCAAAATTTACGGGTCGTTACAAAAAATATTAAAAAAAATAACTTGTCAACGTCCCCAAAACTATGTGAAAGTCAAATATGATTATAGAAGGAAGATCGAAAGAGGTTACTTCCTTCAAAACCTCTCTTCCCATCAAGTTGATTTGGTCAAATCACTTTTGGTGGATAATTGACATATTGCTAGCGAATCATCAATCAAATTAATCTCATCAAGATGGAAGTAAGGAGGAGGCATCTTATTTGAAACCCCTCTTTCGAATGAGTTGAAAGTAGCTATCCATATTTTATATTCATCCCTTTCAACCATGTCGAAAGGACCACCTAAACCCTTTCGATCATGTTGAAAGATCTGCTTTGCCTTTAAAGAGCTGCAGCTGCTTTCGACATCATTTATTTCGTTCCTTATGGAAGAACTTCTCCGAAAGGGTTAAAGATGTAGTCATAGGTATGTTCCTTTCGAAGGAATCCATCCTTAAATGATAACTTGTCTTTCATGAAATAGATGTCTTTTGTGACATCCCTTTCGACGAGGTCAAAAGGGATTTCGTCCTTCCAAAACAAATCTAATTCACAATGGAGCAAGCTTCATTTGGTGTATTCGGTAGAAGATCAACTTGGATATACGTAGGTTCTATCAACTTATCAATGTTGAAACATCATCATCATTTCTATTTGTCATCATATTATGCTTATCGTAATGACAATGTGTTTTGCACATATTTTATCCAAGTTGATTTCACAATTTTGCGACAGATAGAAAGAAATTAAGAAATAAAATGGCATCCGTGCAATTGATCATTAGTCTAGCTAATGATCGTAATTATCTTCCTCATAATCGAAATACTTAATGAATCTGCGCAATTCTCCCTTTTTATTAATCCAAGATGAATTACAAGTTTGAGAGCGTTTTTCCAAACCAATGTAGGTTACGAAGATTTTGTAGATAAAAAGAAGTAAAAGTAAAAGAAATGAGTTTTTGATTCCAAAAATTCGGTCCCCAAAATTGGACTCCTTGGGTCTTATCTATAGATGCAGGTCGGCCCCCTGTAACGCCAATGCTTTCGACCTAGTCGAAAGATCATTTTTATCTTCCACATCATTCCTTTCAACATGGTCGAAAAGCCTCGTCTGCTTTCAATTCTGTCAAAAGGCTTTCCTCTTGAGTTCTCTAAATTATCCTTGCACTTCTCATCTTCTTATTCCTGTCCTTTCGACCTTGTCGAAAGGGTCCTTTGTCCACCTACATTGTTGTTAAGTTTTTAGTATTCCTTCTCTCTGCTTTTTCCCAAATTGCTTTCGACGTTGTCGAAAGGCCGATAGATGCGCTTTTCTCTTCATGTTGCTTTGTAGTCATAAGAAGTTCATAAGAAAATCTTAGATCTAATGGAATATTCATAAATTATTACGAAAACCAGCATGAAAATTAGATTTCATAAAACCGTAATTTCAACGGGAAGTCAGCAAATCATCACAAAAATCCAATAAGGAAATTAAGAGTTCATAAAACCAAAAATTCAATAAGAAGTTAATATGAGAAGAAAAAAGGGAATTGAAAATTCACAAAATCAAGAATCCAACTAGAAACTTGTCAAGATCTCATCTGACAAATAGACTGCTCAAATTTCATTCGGTGTAAGTACATTCTGTGTAAAAATGGTAACCCAACCAGGCTTAAGCAAAAGAACCTTAATCCTATATGGCCCTAAAACCAAAGTTCTACCTAAAATGCTGTGTTAGAGATTTATATAGAACTCATGTCTTGAATAGCAACATGGATTCCCATTATTCAAAGGAAAGTATCCTACTAGCAGATAAGTAATTCCTAAAGTGCCCATAAGTTAGTATTATTATTGTTATATTGGAGCTGGATAGTTCCGTAAGGCCATGTAAGCATTCAGAATAGTAGTTTAGTAATTCTAGTCAGCCATTCGAAGTAGTAGTTCCATAAGACTAGCCAATCGTTTAGCAGATAATTCCGTTCAGCTTTTCAGCCGTTTAACCATTCAGCAGCTAGTTCCATTCAGTTGGCTGGCCATTCAGCAATGCAAGCTTTGTTTGATTAGTCGGTCATTAAGTTGTGCAAGTTCTGTCCTACTATTTGGTCGCCTAGCAGTGCAATGGTCCAAATAACTTATTGACATATACAATATATAAACCTATTATCCTAAGGATTCGGCTTATTTCTGAGGATTTATAAGTGGTTTACTTAATCTATCCTTCAAATGAAATCACTTTTGTCCTTACAGTAAAAATTTGTTATCTGTTTCGTTCCTTTAGTTTTTGTACAGATCTTTGTTTTCCATTTCAAATTACAGGTCTCTTTATGAATTTACTTGTCTCTTGTTTCCTTTTACGATGCAGATTTCTTAATTCTTTGCTACGGAAGCCACTTTTCAGGCATCAAAAGTATTAAGATTGCTAGCTGATACTTTGTCTTTTTTATTATGGCTTTGGATATCTTATCCACTCATGTCTGTAGTATAGGATATCTTTATCCATTTCCTTCCGTAAATATCCTTTTTCGAGCTTCATATTTGTTTTAGATGGTGGGTAGATTTATTCCTTTGACCCTTTGTTCCTTTCGGTCTTGACTTTTGTTTTGAGTTGTGGACATCTTTGACCTTCTTTGTCTATTTGTTGCCTCATCTAGGCTTCCCCTGATTTTTAGGGCTATATTGTATGTTAGATTGACCTTCCACTGAAAGGTTGCTAGTTGGTGCTAGACCCGACCCTCACTCTAAGAGGTGAACTGGATGTTAGAGATTTTAACCCTCCCTCTAGGAGGTGCTACGGATAGTCCATAGCTTTTGGCAGGTACAGTACCCTCTTCCCTTTAAGAGGCGCTACTGATTTGTCATAGGCTGTTTGGCGGGTGCAGGACCCTTCTCCCTCTAGGAGGCGCTATGGATTGGCCATAGGCTATAAAAGTAATAAATTTTTGTTGGCCAATTGAAATGTTTGTAAAATCTTTTTGAATATCGGCTCTTTTGCCATGAAATTCCTTTTTTTGGAAATAGGAGTTTTTGTAAAGGTGCACTTTTAATATAGAGAGGGATTATTTTTCGAAAGGAAAGTTTTAGTACCTGAATCTTTTGATAAAAAAAATTTTCTTAATATTTTGCCAATAAGGATTTTCAAATTGCCTCACTACAACAAAACATGTTATTAATAACGCCATTCAATAGCGCCTTATTCAAAAGCGTTATTGATTACATTTAATTATTTATTTTCCTTACTAGGTTTGTTCTCTTCTGTGTTGACGTAACATTATACTCAGTTCTTTACACACGTAACGCCCCAAAACAAAATTACCCCTCCCAAAATTTTCATTTCCCACTCAAAGCACTTAATCGTTCTCGTCTTCCTGCCAAAACCCTAAATTTTCGTCTCCCTCCTCATCGCTCGCCATCGCTCTTAAGCTGTTCCGTTCTTCACTCATCGCTCATCACTCATCGCTCACCATCGCCACCTCCGATCTCCGCTCATCGCTCTTCAGCTGTTCCCAAGTCTAAGTGTCCAGAACCCCTAAATTATCTGCTTGGATTTCTAGGTTAGAAATTTCTAGGTTAGGTTTATTAACTGTTTTAATTTGACTTTATCATTTGGTTATGATTATATTTGCGTTCAAATTCGTTAGGAACTGTTTTATTTCCAGGTAAGTTCAAATTTATCATAAAACAAACAGGGGATTCTGATTTGAATTTCACTCGGTTGAAATATTAATCGTGGTCCAATGCTAAACAACAGTGGGTTAATACCCACAAATAGATAAATTTCTTTACATCCACAAATTTTTCTTCTGCTGTTGTAGTGTATTTCATCTTTAAAGGTATACCGAAATTATAAAAGTTGGGTAGTCTTTTCAGTTCATCTTAAAGCATAAGAAGAGTTATTCCTTGACTTAGAATCAACCAAACATATATTGGATGGAAGCTCAAATGGGTCGTTGTCATATGCAACTTGATTAACATGATATAATTGATGATATACCAATAACGTTGCTATAACAAGAAATTTATTAAAATTCAAAAGTAGCTTTCATATGTCATGACATAAGTCAGAAATTTTTTTATTTCATTTTAATTTATGTATTATGTCAAATGAGTGTTTCAAGTTTCAACCATATCCCAACTTCAACAACATATAGTTGTACAACCAAGAGTAATCTTATAAAAGCGTATAAATTTTCATGTTCTTCGTAGCAAGGCCATGAAAAGCTAGCAGACACTCCACTGGTCACTACTATTGCTCTTGAACCAACGAATCATTCAATTTGTTGTCATTGCAATTTATCTTTATGGGTATAGAAGAATAGAAGTAATGTTATATCATTCCTACCTAGTGAAAAATGAGATGAGGAGACTCTCTGCAATGAACTTATTCCCTAATAGATTATGCATGAAGAAGATTGTTAGATGTGCACCAATTTTTGTTTTTTATGCACTAACGTTATAATGGAAGGAAAAAGAAAGGTGAAAAGATAAGAATTTTTAGCGTGCATTCAAAATAACTGATATAAATATCACAACCTCCACATAAACAGCAAATAATTTCAATATAATTGAACCTCGCTTTATATAGTTAGTGTTTTACCAACTGATGTCGATATCAAACTGCACATTGTTTAATCAGCCAAACCTACTCAATTATAGGCCTTTTAACATAAAGAGCAATGAAAAAGAATGCTTTTATTAATTCAACCACCAGTACTAGTGTTATCGGTGTGTTTGATCAAGTCTCACTCTTTTCGTTTTGAACATTATTTGTTTGTCTGAAATTTTACGTCTATATTGATCGTATTTTATTAAGAGCAGCATTTACAATATCCAGAAATCTGTAAGATTCAAGCATTCTTTTTTTACTTCACAGGTTATGGTGGTGGGTGGTGAGAGTGCTGAGGATGATGAAATGGTTTGGGATTTTAATGTGTTGGAAAATGAGAAGAAGGTTTCTGTTGAAAAGTTTCGGAGCTGGGTCTTGAGTTGTGCGCCTGGTATTTTGAATTGTTTGTCAAAGTTTTTTATTGAGAGGATAAAAGCTTTTGGTGTTGAACCTTCTCCAGAGTAATGCATTTTATTTTATTTTCTTACAAACTCTGTAGACAATGCAAAGCAGAACACTGCTTCTTCAAGCTTTGCATCCGCTATATCATTAGTCATTATTATACCACTTGGTGGATGCCATAGCTGAGGAGCTATACTTGCAGTTACAGTAGCCTACGATATATAAATGAACCAAAAAATATTTAGCAACTTTAATTAAGTGATATGATACAAATCTATGACCTTAGCATGCACTGTTGTAAGGATAATCTTTACTTACCTTTCCACTTGAGTTACGATCATTACGAGTCCACTTCCATAGTAAATGGACAGCGTTGGATGCTAATGCCAAAATGGCAGCACCATAGTTGGTGCATGATAGAAAATTGACATATATCTATGTGTGTGTGATTGTTTTTAATACAAACCAGGATGAAAAATATACTAACCTTGCTTGACCTCATATTGTGCACAAGCCTTAATGACCGACATTGTGATGGTTCATTTATTTCAGTGAACTTCCAAGTCATTGATTCATTTAATGACATATCTGGTGTCCTAAGTTTCACGTCTATCAAATTCCCATTCTCTCCATTCTATTATGAATTTTAAAAATATAAGCAGATTAGACGAAGGAAAAAACAAGCTGAACATGAAATATTAGTCAAAATTTAAAAAAAAAGTAAACAAACCGTCAGAGATATAATTGTGGAAGCATTTCTATCTGCTATACCAGAATTAGATGCAGCAGCCAGTAGTTGTTGATGACTTGAAAATGGGCTGTATTATATTGAGGACTGTATACAAATGCCCATAACAGGTTTTGTTCTTCATATTTCTGTTGTAGGCCATACTACTCTGTTATTGCAGAACCACGTGTGAATAGAACTACTACGAACATGTGAGGTCGAGGGGTTTGGAGAAAGAGTGTCTTAGTGTAGTTACTGAAATGCACTCTTCTAAATTTGTGTGGCAACGATTTCTCTTGGAAGTGAATGTTTTTAGTTAATCAACAAGTTTTGCACCTTGCAGAAGAATATATTCGTTATTTCAACTCTAAGGAAGTGAATGCGGTTTATTTTTCATCAAATATATGCTACGCTACTAAACATCCCACAAGTTCTATGTGGAAATTTATTACTGGAAAAAATTAGCCCCATTTAAGCTGAGCCTTTTAAGCTTCAACTCGTAACTGTCTTAGTTACATCGTAATGCATATTAGGGATATGCTTCTCACATGATCTTTTTATAAATTTAGTTGATGGAGATATGCCAATCACAAGAATATGTTTATAAGCTAAATTGAAGAGCATTTGGCATATTCAACCTAATTTGCTATAATATTACATGTTTTAACATAGTATTATACATTTATCTTAATAGTGAGGTTCTTATGTCAAAAATTTACTTGGAAAAAATTGCAGCATCCGAACTTGGCAGCTGGCGATAGCTCTTCAAGTTCAGAATCTGCTTTTCTTTTTAACATGTGGATGGGCATGGGCTATGGATAGAAAATACTATCATTATATATGTTTTTTTCAATTGTGTGTTTGTTGTGCTTAAGTTGCTTGGACTGTGGAGACTGAACCTATGATATGTTTTGTGAATGAATATAGATGTTAACACAGGTGCGTTTACAAAAAATAATCCCAATTTGGTAAAATCTGAATTATAAGTTTTAACACAGGTGCGTTTACATCAATCATAGATGTTGTCACTATGGTATAAGGTCTAAATGATATTGATGAGGCATAGTTGAATAGCATAAAAATTGGGAAGATTCCTAAATTTTATGCTATTTAGCTCTTGCCTTATCAATATCATAGGTAATCTGAAGATTGTGGACTTTGGTTAAGCGTCTTTACTGGGCTGGATGTGTTGCTTCACCCTACGTGTGGGACTCTGGCTCAAGCTGTGATGGCGCAAAGGTAACCTAAATTCTTATCACGCAAAGGTAACCTAAATTCTCATCACGCAAAGGTAACTAATAATATTATTTAGTTATTTTCAGCAAGTAATTTCCTTTATGTTATATACCTGATATTTCAGTAAACAATCCAATTTGGTCTTCGAAGTATTATACTTCATAGAATTTTTTAAATTAATAAATGCTTCAACTTGGGTTTTAAATACAGAATTAGAAATAACATCTATAATTTATAAATGCTTCAACTCCAGTACATTTCTAAAACTTCTTTTGCTATATGTTGTCTCAATAAATGTTGGAATAAGAGTGTCTTGATTGCATATTTGCTTAATTGACGCACTTGGTGATAAATTTAGTCAAGATTTTCCACTAGAATTATTGTTCGTTAAAGAATTTCATTATTATTTGTAACAGCATGTGACATTGTTTGATTGAGTTTCATTATTGTTTGGTTGGCTGGACTTATCTGAGTGGATGAGCGACAGAATGCAAAAGCTTATTAACAAGAGGAACATCAGGAGCGGTGTTATTATGTCATAAAGAAGCTCCTCAGGGTAAATTTTTTGTTGCAATTCTAGATAAGATGTGATTATTTGAAATGGTTCAAGTGATGGTGATCTTGGTAATTGTGTGCAGGCAAATGGATGAGTTGTAGGATTGCGTTGATTTTGATGAGAAAGGAGCAGGGAGGTAGTCGATGAAGAATGGTTTGGTTGTAGAAAGTGGTTTCAGTGATAAGTAGGCTCAGTTACAGGTTGCTTGTGACTGTGGTGAACTAATTTTTGGTATTGTGTTTATGAGTACACTCTAATGAAAAATATATCACATTTCTTTCTGAGCATGCTCTTGTGTTATATTTGTTGATTATAATCTTTATTCGTTTATGAAGATTTAGTTTGATTGCTATTATTAAAATGTAATATATAGGCAAAGCTCTTGAAAAGTGTATCTACGATTTTTATTGCGGCATATATGAGCTGTAAAAGAATTTATCAATACTATAACATGTTGATTTAATAGCGTGAAATGACTGCTATTGAATAAATATTTTATAGCGGCAAAATGGTGTTATAAAGATTTCCAATTCCATTGAGATTTAGCTGTATTATAGCGGCCATAATGAGCTATTGAATTAACGTACCATAGCGGCGAATTTGCGTTATAAAACTAAGCTCAACCACAGCGGCATATTTTGTGTTATAAATATTCAACAGTTTTTTATAACATCTCGATATACAGCGCTTATCAAAGCGCTATGGTTGTGATTAATAGTGGCTATATGCCGCTATAAAAGACACTTTTTGTTGTAGGGCCTTCTAATTGAGATGTCAATCTCAAATAAGAGACTGGTTGGTCATGATTCATGAACTAAAAATCTTTTAACTAAGAGCAGGCACTTCTAATTTAGAGCTCCTGATTATTATAAAAGATTGTTCACGGAAGAAGTCATAAGTGTTGCTAATAGTTTCAGAAGACTTTGAAGATATTTCTATCAAATCATATTAAATCAAAATCTCTATTAGGAATTTACTAATGCCAAATAACATTCTTTGAAAACTATACAAGTTTATTCTTAAAATAAATAAATGCTTAATATCCCTTATCTAAATGGTAATTAGAAATAGACCATTTTAATTCTCGAAAGTAACTCCCTTGAAAACATATTAGGGAAAATTTTCTTTAAGTAATAGAATAACTAATTAGAAACAATGTGTATAGCATGTATAGTTATGTCTTTTAGCAAAAAGAAATGTTCTGTTCATAAGCCTGAATAGCCATGCTTCATGAATTAATAGGCTTTTACGGACACAAGCACGCTTTTTCCAAAGAATCCACTCTTTTTGAAAGAGTTTTGGATATATACCTTTCAGTAGCAAATTCACGACCGAAGTTTTGATGATAATATGAAATTCCATTGGAATAGTTCTTTACACCAAATCGATTCAAGCTTTAAGATGAGGATGACTAATTTAATTCCAAACATTTGAGTAGTCTCTTCCTTTTAGATAGCTGGAAATTTGCTATGCTTTAAGAGTCCTCTGAATGCCATGGATTGGTTTTGTTTTTACCTGTAAAGATACTCAAAATTTCATGTTAATAAAGATGAATTTAAAGTACAATTCAAAACTAAAGAAATTATAAGCAAAGAAAATTACTTTATGGCCTGATCAGAGTTTGAAGATGAAGTTGTAAAACTAATTCTCTATTAGGACTTTAAGTGATTGAGTTGCTCCTTTCGAGGTAGAAAATATTCTAATCCTCTTTGATAAATTCTTTTAAAAATCCTGACTTGGTTAGGCTCTGAACTATTTTTGTTAAGACATTGCAATTTTCGGTATCATGTCCATTCACTTTATGATAGGCATAATAATTCCTTCCTTCTTTAGGTTCAGTGGGAGTCCTTGTCATATAGGAAGTGGAGAAATTCTTATCACCTTTAATCTTAGCAAAGATTTAAGAGAGGGGTTTGTTTAACCCTATGGGACTAGGTTTAAATGTAGCCGTTTTCTCTTTTTCTTTCCTTCCATCGAGGCTTTTTGCTAGGACTTTCAACACCGAACTTTTCTTCTTCTTTATTTTGCAGAGACATTTTCTTTGTATGATACATTTCATCCATATGAATAAATTTCTCTACTTGCTAATAGAAGTATTGCAAATCCTTGCATCCATTTATATGTATCTCCTTCCAAAAGGTTTTTGTTAAATTAGCCCTGATCGAATCACAATCAGCTTGTCTCTATCAGTCGCATTTTCTGCTTTTAATGCTTCTGTACTAAACCCCTTTAAGTACTTATCTTGTGGTTCTCCTGGTTTTTGTTTTATAGTAGCTAAAGTCTATGGTTGGGTCTTTGAATACATAAAATTATGTCATGAATGCATAAGAGAATTGTTCCCAAGAACGGATGATTTCGCTTGATAATTCTTATACCATTTGATAGCTGCTTCTTGAAAAGTTATAGGTAAAAGTTTGCAATGAGTTGCCTAGAGGTGTTATACACATCCATTCAAAAATTAAACGCTACAAGGTGATCATCCAGATCAGTTGTTCCATCATACTTTAGTAAGGAAATTTGAATGCAAGGTGAAATTCTAACTGCCTTTATTTCTTCTAGAAAAGGAGTTTTATGGGATAACATATTTCTTTGGGTCGAGAATTGATTTTTCTTTAAGCATGTCCATTATTGTTTGGTATAGGATGTCTTCTTGGTTGGTTTCTTCATCCTATCGTCTCTTTGAATTGAACTATTTGATTGCTCAAGTGACTCCTTAACTTGATTTTTTTGGTTTCCAATTTGGTCCTTGTTTGGAGATTGTGCTTCATCTCCTCCTTCCACAACCTTTAACGATCCTTGAGATAGAGCTCCTTCAAGGATTTCTTGCATAGTTATCACTTGTTGTAGTAGATTCTAGACTTTGGTCTCATTATTTTCAAATCATAAAGGTTGAGGTTGTCTAATTTCCATATTCTCTAAGTTAAAGTTCGCGATTATATTATCTTCCAATGTTGATTGTGATGCAGCTTCTTCATTTGGAATGTTGTTGTTACTCCTCGCACTTACCATTTTCTTCTTTTGAAACCTTATGCAACTAGTCTATAGATATGGTTATAGGGAATCAAAGGTTCTACCCCTCCTTCTAGTGACAAAAATGTTAACAAGAAATCTTGTCAACACCCAGAAGTAAAGTCAAAGGAGAAGGTTGCAAGGGAAAGCTATGAAGAAGCTTTGGTAGAGCCTAGTGAAGTTATTGTTAGCATATAAAACCCTTTTGAATGCATAAAAATGGAGATTATTGATGTCGTCTACCCCTTCAAAATCCCTTTCGAACTGGTTAATATAGCCTACGGTGGTGATCCAATGGTGCCGAAAGGTATTGAGTTTGTTGAATAGAAACCATGGCTTCGAAAGGAACTCCATCGAAGGTATAAATGTGTATACTCCATAAACAAAGCCGTATGCAAGCAGGTAATCTAAATCCATGTATTTGTGAATGCTATGTGTTCATTTTATCGATAACTTTTATAAACACAAAGGCTTAGTACAATAAACTAAAATCCCAGTTCGATTTAGAAATTAGGGTTTCAAATTAGCATACAAGTGGAAAGAAAAATTGTATCCCTAAAATGGCACACCTAGGATCAATCTATGATGCAACTGGGACCTTCCTCCCTCCTCTTTTCGACATCGGCTAAAGGGGTTCCTTCGTGACCTTGCTCCAATGTTAATGATATAACACCTTTATTCTTTGTAGATAATGACATCGCTATACATAAGTAGACCCTTTCGTCACAGTCGAAAGTGGTGTCCTAAAGTCTATTGGGATAAGCGCTTCCCAAATGCTGCTTTTATATTTGTTTCGGAGGCCTTCGACACTGACGGAAGGTATAGATGCGGCACCGTGTTGTCGTAGACACCTTAGACCCCTCCTTCATTGTCGAAGTGAGGCAGCTTCATGGGATAGTGGTTTTTGAACAAGTGCGAAAGGGTGTTGGGACAGGTGCTGAAGGGTTTTCAAGAAGAGCTGCGGAAGGATTATGGCGAAAGCTGGTTCAATATATGTGGAGGGGTGTTTATTTTGCCTAGCGAAATGATAACATGTTTTGATAGTTTAATGATTATGGAAGGTGAACCTTCAACTCCCATGAAAGATGTGGCTTTGTTCAATGATGGTTTTTCTATGGGTTAGAAAATCGCCGATAAATTTTAAATTAAAATAACTATAAGCGCACAACGTACAATGCTAGTACGTGACGAGTATGGGTCAATCGACGAGGATTTGTTTAAATTTTGAAATTTCTATTCAATCAAATTAAACCATGATTTGAGAGTGTTAAGCTAAAAAAAATGTAAAAACTGACAAATATTAAAAGTGATAAAAATATGAGTGTAGAAGGCAATTAAGAGGCAATATCCTTCTCAAGGTCACATAGTTCAACAAAATAAAATTATGATCTTTCTTTTTTTGGATATTAGTGAGTTTAATTAATGTATTTATCATAAGTATGACATATTTGTGCTATTAATTAGCCCAATATAAACCATCAAACTACAACACACCTATTAAACTACTTTTTAACTATAATGAATATGACAATGAAATTGAGAATAAAATCTATTCCACGCATGACCTATTAACTATTGATTAGAAATATATACCATCAAATTTTGATTTTAACATTTCCTTCATTATCATAATCATATGTTGATGAAGAGGTAATTTATGTTTTGTTTGTTTAAGCATAGCTTATTTGGTGTCAACAATATGGGCTATCAAATTCAAAGCTAAACAACAAAACATCTACCACATTCTATCATTTTCATTAAGCACAAAAAGAGATCAATAATTATCAAAATATTGAAGCTATATGATTAAGAGAGCAGATTGAAGCGGTTTAGCCTCTCATATTTGTTATCATATCAAAAAATGTAGCATTCAACATGAAGCAAAATCAAAAAAAAAATAGAGAGCTAACTAGTGTAAAATGAGAGCTATTCTACTTGAATAAATAAAAAGATCTACAGTATTAGCATGAAAGGAAACAAACTAGAAATAAAAAAGAGCATGTATTAAAATTGCATAAAAAATTACATAAAAGAAAATGGCTAAGTAGCTATGAAAAGAAAGAAAAGAGAGCTTTGCTTGTATTTGATTCTGAACTAAGGAGGCTAAGAGTGAAACAAATTACATGAACATATGGGGTATTTATACATGTTTTGAAATCTTAATCCATTTTTTGGAAACTATCCAAACTACCCTTGAGGTAGTGTGGCCGCTAAGTAATTATTAGCATGTGTAAATCCTCCACTTAAATGTGCATGTAGCTTTAAAATTTATTAGCATGTGTATTAACTTCTATTTGTACATCATTGTAAGTAGGTAGGTGGGGTCCTCCATGTTGCATGGTTTGAATTATTTCCATCTTCATTCCTTTGTATTCTCTTGTGCATGCACATTTTTCTTGAAGCTTCTTATAATTTCCATCCAATTTTCCTACAAATAAAAACAAAATGTAACACCCCAGATTTTTGAATTGGAGATGGTCGAAGATGCTGCACATAGTTGTGTGTTGTGAATGCTTTTTTGTGTAGAGGTGAACGGTAAAGAGGAGTTCAAGCAGTGACAGTAAACGGAGGAAGAATGTTATTGAGGCATGGATGTTAGCAAGAAGTAGGGGGATTTTGTGCAGTCAATGCTGGAATATGGCACGCTGTGTGGAGGTTGAGTGATGTGATCAAGTTGGAGGGTAGCAATAGTGAGTTGCTAGTAAAGTATGCAAATCTTCAATTTGACAGAGGTAAGTGGCAGAGTGTATTGACGAGTGAATGTGGATTGACTGGTGGTGAGGATTTTGACTGGTTGTGTATGTGCAGTGCGGAAAACGGCATGTTGAGAAGAAGATGACAGACAAGACAAAGGTTTTGCACTATGTACAGGGGCTGAAGCAATTGATTGTGACAAGGAAGTGTGCTGGTTGAAGTTGTTTTTGGCAATAATGGAAAATTAAAGAGGTAATGATGCACATATCAAGTGCACAGTATATATGAGGCAGAGAATATATATATATATATATATATATATATATATACATACGTATATATATGTGTGTATATATATATATATATATATAATTTTTTGTTTTGTAAAACCAATAAATGTAAACTGAGAATGTACAGTGAATGAATTTTTTTCTAAATGTGTATGCTCTATTTTTACTTTTATACAGATAGGAATGCAAACACAATAAAACTAGGCAACAACAACAAGCACAAAATCAAAATGCAATCAAAAATCACACATAAACACATAATTTTTTTAATGCAAATTAACCATAAAACACACACAATAAAAACCAAACAAAAATAATTCGAAAAATAGAAATTAAAATCAAAGCAATTCCCCTACAATGGCGCTAAAATTTAATCAACGACGGTTTTTCTATGAGTTAGAAAATCATCGATAATATTTAAATAAAAATAACTGCAAGAGCACGACGTACAATGCTGGTACGTGGTGAGTACGGGGTCGATCCATGGGGAATTATTTAGATTTTGAAATTTCTATTCAATCAAATTAAATCAAGATTTGAGAGTGTTAAGCTAAAATAATGTAAAAACTAACAAAAATTAAAAGTGATAAAAATATGAGAGTAGAAGGCAATTTAGATGCAACATCCTTCTCAAGATCACATAGTTCAAGAAAATGAAATTATGATCTCTTTTTTTATGGTCATTAGTGAGTTTAATCGATATATTTACAATAAGTATGACATATTTGCGCTACTAATTAGCCCGATATATACATCAAACTATAGCACGCCCATTAAACTACTCTTAACTCTCATGAAAATGACAATAAAATCGAAAATAAAAACTATTCTAAGCATGGCCTATTAACTGTTGATTAGAAATATAGACCATTAAATTTTGATTTTAACATTCATTTCATTACCACAATCATATGTAGATGAAGAGGTAATTTGTGTTTTGTTTATTTAAGCATAGCCTATTTAGTGTCAACAATATAGGCTACCAAACTCAAAGCTAAACAACAAAAAATTTACCACATTCTATCATTTCCATTAAGCACAAAAAGAGATCAACAATTATCAAAATGTTGAAGCTACATGATTAAGAGAGCTTCATTACCTCTAGGGTTTAACCTCTCATATTTTCTATCATATCAACAAATGTAGCATTCAACATAAAGCAAAAACAAAAGGAAAACAAAGAGCTAACCATTGTAAAATGAGAGTTATTCGACTTGCCTAAATAAAAAGATCTACACTATTAGCATGAAAGGAAATAAACAAGAAATAAAAAAGAGCATGTATTAAAATTGCATAAAAAATTACATAAAAGAAAATGGCTAAGCAGCCATGAAAAGAAAGAAAAGAGTGCTTTTTTATTTTTGATCCTAAACTAAGGAGGCTAAGAGAAGAGAGACTAATTACATGAGCATATAGGGTATTTATACATGTTTTGACACCCTAATCAATTTTTTTAGGAACTGCCCAAACTACCCTTAAGGTAGTATGGCCACCAAGTAATCATTAGCAGGTGTTAATCCTCCACTTAAATGTGCATGTAGTTTTAAACTCTATTAGCTTGTGCATTAACTTTAATTATACATCATGGTAAGTAGGTAGGTGGGACCTCCATATTACATGGTTTGAATTATTTCCATTTTCTTTCCTTTGTATTCTCTTGTGCATGCATATTTTTCATGAAGCCTCTTGTAATTTCCATCCAATTTTCCCATAAATAAAAATAAAATGCAACACCTCAGATTTTTGATAACATTATTTAGGAGATTTAGTTAGATAAACTAAAAATAATAATGTGTTGATAAATGGGACTGAGATTTGATTTAATTAAGGTAGTAGTGCCTTTTAACTAATAAAATTAAATGGAGGGTTTTAAAATGAATTAGAGGAGGGATATTATGGAAAAGAAACCATTCATATATCATCTTCCTTAGGTCGTGTATTTCAAAACACGTTCATTCTCATTTTGACAAATTAAAAGCTTGGCCGGCCACCATTAACGAAGGAAGAAGAAGAGGAAACAAAAGATAAGCTTAAGGAAAGAAAATTCAAATCAAACTCATTCAAATCTCAAGCTCCTTAATCATTAAAGAAAAGGTGAATAATGTTCACATCTCTAAATATTTTTGGTTTAGGTTTTAAGGTTAATTCCAAATGATTTTGCAAATGTTTGCCATGTTTTCGAATGACAAAAGATTATATATACATGTTGATGATTTTTGTATGTTGATATAGATTTTATGACATGTTTTAAGAAGAAAACCCTATCAAATGACATCTGTTAGCCTAGCGAATTTTTATGATGATCTAAAAAGTTATTTTAGAGATGGGTTTCAATTTTCATAATTTTTGTGGAATTGTTATAATTTTCTAAAGAAGAAAAGGTTAATTTGGAATATAAATATTACGGATAAAATAATTATTGTTTGGATTCAAAATTTTAATATGTTGAAGAGAACATATTAATTTACCTTTTGGAATTTTTCCAGAATTTTTCAAGGTGTTTGATGATTATATAAAAATTATTTAAGGTATGAGACTTAAATGTTTTATATGATTATAAAAGAGAAAATGGCTTTTTTAAAATCATTCACATTTCCAAATAAGGAAGTCAGCAGCACTTTTGAGTATAAAATTCTGGCAACCAATCAAATTTAAACAAACAAGGGAGGTGGGGTACAAAAGAACCATTTCAAACAATATTTTCACTGTTTCAACTCTTTCGGCAAGAGCTTCCACCTTCATTCTAGACCTTCTAACAAGGTCAAAGGGTATCAAACCTTCCGATTAGATTAAATACCAATGCACGTGCTATCAGGAAACTGGTACGTAGTGAGCTGAAGGAGGTCGAAAGGTTGGGATGAAGCGTTATAGCTTTCGGAAGAGATGAAGTTTTGTTTTGGTTTTAAATAAAAATACATCTGCTAGCTTTCGACAAAGAGCTTTCGAAATTGTCCAAAAGGTTTAAAAGAAAAAGGTTTCGATTGGTTTTCTTTCTTGTTTTAATTGAAACCTTTCGGCAAAGTCGAAAGATATAGCTTTCGGCCAGGTCAGAAGCATATTTTCCGCTTCCTAACCTTTCGACGCAGATGTAGTCAAAGGTTATCTTTTGTTTTCTAAAAATTTGTCGCCTCTCTCCATTTGGTTTTGATTTCGAAAGGGTTTGATTTTGTAACGACCCGAATTTTTCGATCTCGAAAAATTCCAAATAGTTAGGAAAAGTAGTAAGAGATAGAAGAAGAAGAAACACATCATAGATTCTCACATTCGCAGCGGATCACAAATATAATTTCAAACAATAACAGTTTACAAAAGAATTTGTATCTGTCAAATACATTTATAATACATCAGAGTTACATAATATATATACAGACACTAGATATACACAATCATCATGTCTCAGATATACAACAATATAGTACAGCGGAAACACTCCATACATTCTCGCCATCCAGCTCGCCTCTTGAGCTCCAGAATGTCCTTACCTAAAAATCAATAATGCTCGGTCTGACCCGAGAATTACATCAAAATAACACCCAGGTCAGGCTGGAAACCAGCGTGAGTAAACCATCTAACATGGAATACAAAGCATACAACTTATATAAAACCCGGGTAACTCGTATCAATTTACAAATTCACAATTTGTTATAGGCATCACTTATTTCACACATCAATTTTCTAAATACCAAAATTTAGATCAAATAGTCTAATTCACTTAAATCATTTCATTCCAGCCTATTGTTTTCACATATCAATCTATAAAAATTCAAAGTGGTTTCGGGTATTTTCTAATACCTGACCCCGGTCCCTTCGAGACTCATGTCATCCTAACCCAAGTTATCCAAATGAAATACACAACATTTCATATCAGAGATATCAACTCATTCAAAGCATCCAATACCATTCAATCATCCATTAGCAAAGCTTGATCACTTTCAAAGTTAATTTAATTAATTCTAAGTGAATTACTAACCTCGGTCACTTAGATTCCTTCCCTTAACATTAATTAATTTCAAATCAATTAATTAATCATCTTTTAATTATCCATCTTAATTAATCACCCTGGATTAATTATCCTTCAATTACATTCAAGTAATTAGCTTTAATTAATTAAATTAATTATTCTTATCCAAAAACAGTAACTAATCTTTAATTACTTCACAACATAATTAACTATAATTAATTACATTAATCTTTAATTACTTATATTAATTAGTTTCTCATAAATAACTTATTATTGATTAATTAATCAATCTTTAATTACATCATTGATTATATAAATTAATGATTTCTAATTACATTTCAATTTATCCCAATCTAAATTAATTACATTGAGTAATTAATTACTAATTAAACCACAAATGTTGATCACTCTTGATTAATCACAACCAGTAATTAACTACCTATTTATTTACTTCATTAAATAAATCAATTACTCATTTTATAAAAGAGGTTTAAAGGAATTTAAAACCAAATTTATTTTTAAATTCAAATCAATTTAAAATGCACTTTAACATTCAAGTTGTTAAAACAATTTAAATTAAACAAAAACTTTATTTGTTTAAAAACTGAGATTCACTAACTTGAATTCCAGATTTAACTTTGATTTAAAACTTGTTTTAAATCACTACTTTAAAATTTTACTTCAGTCTTTAAAAAATCACTTTTACTTCTTTCCAATTCATTCTTATTTTTATTCTGTAATTATTTCACTTCCCAATTTTACTCTTATATTTCTTTTCAAAAATCCAATTCTATATATTTTGATAACTCGGTGTACCGGAATATCCAATCAAACCATGGTAACCAGTATTCTAATTATCAATATAATTCATCATGGCATATCAAACATTCATGACACAGAATATTAAACAATCTAAATAATTTTGAGGAATCAAGTTGGATCCCTCCAACATGTTTCCCTGTATCCACAAATGTTAGCACAATACTAATTCCACTTCAAGGTGGAATATCGCGGTATATGGGATTAATATAATATCATCCGCTATTATGCGGCGCATAGGGTCTCATCCGCTATATAATGCGGGAAATCAATCACTCCAATATATACTATATACTACTATATAATATAGCACATCAAATTAATTCAATCATTAACCAATTATTTAAATTCAACCATTTAAATTTAAACAAAAATCCAGAAGAGTGAGATTAACTCACCTTTGATTTTGGTTTTGCAATCCATTACCATCACGATTAATTTCTCCATAATTGGACCTTGTAAAAGCATTAGATGATTTTATTAATATTCTAATTGATTGAACAATCAATTATTATTTATTTTAATCCAAACCAAAAATTTTAGTTTTAAACTAATTTTCCTTTTGATAAATTATTTTTATCAACTAAGTAGCTAAATAAGCTCATTAAATAAATCAATAACCGTAAATACATATTTTTAAAATACCTAGTAGGTTAAAAGATGTGAATTTATATTTTTATTTTCCTTTGAAATTATTTATATATATAAATATATTTATAAAAATATTCTTTATAGATTGTCAAAAATCTAATTATATAAATGCCCTTTTTGTAACTAAAATAAATTAATTAACATTCCAAAAAAAATCAAACAATTTATTCACAATTCTTTTATCTTACTGTAAAATTATTAATGTTATATTATTTATAGAAACAGAACTTCACCTTATTGTAAATATATATTATTTTTTCTTCTGTAACTAAACAAAACAGAATTTTCTTTACTGCGTAACTATATACGTAAATTGAAAGAAATATATATATATATATATATATATATATATATATATATATATATATTTTATAAAAATCATATTTGTCATACTATTATTTCTAGTAATTAACCAATTCAAATTTATAAAAATAAAATACAAAGGAATACCTTACAGCCAAAGAGAAAAAGGAAATCCTAGATTCAACACGAATCGCCTCGATGCACGTCGCCCCACTCGAGCTCACGAAACCCTAGCCTCGTCGTAGGTCGACGAAGACGCCGATTCCCATCGTCGAACCTTCCCTCATCGACGCTCGCAAACTAACACGGACCCTAGCGAGCGCGTCTACTCCACCATGCATCGCTGCAACCTTCGAGTCGCTACCCTGCTACTGTCCCATCGTGATACCCACTGCCGCCCTAAATCCTTCACGACATCGCGAATCACGCACTTCACCATAGTCGCATGACCCACCTCCAAACATCGCAATCCCTAATCGATCTCTCCCCTTACTTCGAATATTTGAACTTTGACTGGGAATGGAACGAAAAAAGGGGCGCGACCATGTTGATTTCTTTTGTTTTTAGGTCGAGTAAGTTTTAGGGATTGAAAGAAAGGGAGGGGAATTTTTTTTTTATTAGCAGCCATTTTTTTCTTCTGAGATGCTTGATTTTTTTCTTAAAAAAATTGCAGAGGAAGATTGTTTTAAGATGGGAATGGGGGACAAGAATAGATGGTATCGTGCTTCACTCAACTTGCTACAGTGCTTTGGAAAGGACTGGAAAAGGGTCGATGTGAGATAATTTCAACTATATTTGACTAGATAAATATTCGATTTAAATTCAAATCCAAACCGTTCCGATAAACGCAACTTAAAAATGTGACCTCCTATTGAGGTGTGCTGCTAGGCATTTATAATGTTATGCTCATATTTCGAATGCAATGGAAAAGGTTTCGAGTCCAAATTCAATAGTATGGAGAAGATAGCTTTTTGGATCCGGTTATTATATTAAATTTTCAATATAAATTCAACGCGTTTATATATCATACGCTCACACAACAACTCCAAACACTACGAAAATTGAAATCCGATAATAATACAATATTACGGATTCAATGGAGCTGGTTTCGTCGAATTCCGAAACTGTGCCTCGGAAGGCTATTTTTAAACGTCAATTTAAACAATATATTTTCAAACCTTAATACAACATTCCCAAATGCTCAAAAATTATGGGTCGTCACATTCCTTCCTCTTAAAAGAATTTCGTCCCCGAAATTGCTAGTTAGGAAGAATGGTCTGATACCCGTTTACTATTTCCCAAAACCAAACAATTCCAAACTATTCTCAAAACAATCTTTTTACTAAAGACACACTAACCCTTTTCCCAGCTTTCCAAACTTATCCATAAGTCCCAATAATATTATTTACTTAACAATTCAATTTGAATTTAAAACCAAATTTTGAATTGTCAAAATTTTCTCAAAATTTTTCTAACTCTCTAAATTTCTGAAAAATTTCGCCAGCGTCTCCTTTGCGCGGCTAGCTCGGTACAACCAAAAATGCCTCTACGGGCTCCCAAATTCCAAAAGATAAAAAAAAGGCCAGGTGGCTAGATAAAAAATGCAATCAAATTTCATACAGAAATTTGAACATATACCTTTTTAGTCGGGCAATTCAAATTATCTCCTGAAATCAAAACCAATTTTCCTTTCCCTTTATAATACCTGCATATCATACTTAGCCATAATATCCAATCATAGCTTTTAAAATCATTTTATACATTTCCTTACAGAAGTTTTCATATCTACTTCTATTCAAATTAGTTTACCCCATTTCTATATGAATTCAATTTATCTTCAATTCTGAATATTGAATTTTATCTTCCATTTATAACTGATTCATATCATTATTTTAAATAAGTTTCATCCACTAATTTATTTCAATTTCCAATTTGAAATCGTTTTGTCGCTAACAAAAAAAATTCCAAAAATTTTCAAATTTTTTCCAACTCCCATAATTTTCGAAATTTTTTGGCGAAGTCTCCTTTGTACGGAGAAGCTTTCGCAATTTGACAAGAGATATAAATATATACACATCGACCCACACGGTCGGAAAAACAAAAACAGTTCGTATTTCTTATTTTTATTGCGTAGGCGTACCTTTATTTAGCATTTTTAAGCAAGCGGCTTATTATTTAGCAATTAGCGCGACCAAATCCAGCCAAACGGCTTCCCGGTACCTGTACTTACTCAATTCAAACATGTAAGTACTAAATATATGAAATTTATTAACATTTCACTTACTTTCAATAGCTAAACACATGTATTTCATAAGCAACATGCGCCAAACATTTTCCTCGAGCAATTTACATGATTTCAAAACTAATTCAATTGCTTTCAACCAATTCATGTGCCAATCCATTCAATTTTAATGGTTTACACTTCAATTTCTTACATTCAATCATTTTTAAGCAAAACAAACTCACATTCACTTCAATTGATCTTAAAATCAACTTATGTAATTTTTATCATCTTATAGAATTTCAATTACCTTCGTTTATGTCAAACGATAATTCATTCTATGCCATATTATGATATCCATGTGAATAAATATTACTTAAGTTGTATAACCAAGTTAAATTGATTCAGACTCAGTTTATATTTAATTCTTTCCATTTCAATTCATTCACACCCATTTTATTTAGCTCGACACATTCCATGCTTGTATACCACTAACCATTCCCAAATTAATTCAATCCAAGATTTTATTTAATGGTCTTCCATTCTTACTCAAAGCTGGGCTTCTATAAATTTTAAACTTATGTTAATTTACTATCTTCATATTATTTCAACTTCAAACCTAAGTTCACTTCCATTCAATTTGATTCTCATCAAATCAAATTCCATTTAATTCAGTTAGCCCATCCATTTTAATTTTAATTTACATTCTCAACTTATCAAAATAATATCCAAGCACATTCTTAACTCATTTATACTCGAATTGGATTTTATTTGCAACTCAAATCATTTCTATTATAATCCAATTCCATTTATTTTTACAATATCTCCACTTATTTAATTCATTATCAATCCAAATCGAATTCTATTTATAATTCAAATTTATTTCCAAACTTCATTATTAACTTACAATCCATTTTATTTAACCGAGTTAAATTTTATTAACATTCTCTATCAAATACTTTATTTAGCTAATTAGCTTACTTCCAACTTTTAAATCAATATTCTATTTTATTACAAAAATCACTTCATTAAATTTTTCCTGAGTTCAATTCTTTTTTCATAATTCTAGTTTGGATTTTTTTCCCAAAATTCCAACACTTTTATTTTAAAATTTTAGAAATACTTTTAAATTCACATAATACTATTAAAATATCTTTTTATAAAAATACTTCTTATAACTCGATGTCTCAACTAGTCCATCCTTGTTTTCACAGAAATTCGGTCATACGTTGATCAGGCATAGGACTGAAAATCTATAAGTACCTAGCAGACCCATTCCAACATCAAGTGAAAATACTTGGAAAATAATTTTATTGACAATATCGAAAACATTTTTTTTAAAAGACAAAGGAAATATCTTTGGTGAGAATGCTCTGGAAATCATCACCACCATCCATGGTCGCAGTTACATCCTGGGTTACGTTGCCATCGCAGCAAATGTCCATGTAACTGTAGGCACTCCGCGCCCCTCGATTACGCCATGGAACCCACAATTGGTCGCAGTTACATTCCAGGGTTATGTTTTCATCACAACAAAGTCCATGTAACTGTAGGCATCAGCACCCTCGATTTTCGCTGTCAAAAATGAAACTTCTCCACTCCCACATAGGTCGCAGTCTAACGATGTAAAATCAAACGCAGACTGTTGGCTCTCAGCGGCACACACGACTTTCGCTATGTTAACATAGGTCGCAGTCTACCGATATAAAATCAAATGTACACTGTTGGCTCTCAGCGGCGCACACACGACTTTCGTTATGGCCTGTAGTAGATCGCAGTGACATCGAGTTACGCCGTCATCACAGCATAACCCAAATGCCTCTGTAGGCATCAGAGCCCTTGACTTCCGCTACACACTACACATAATCCTTAGGAACTAGTTTTGTCCGGACTCCTCAAAGAATCAACTTTAGAACCCCCCTTAGGGTTCAAGGCAGTACCACCCGGTGGCACTCCTGAGAAGTTCATTTCAAGGGAGCGCCTTTTTCCTCAGAGCCGTTATCAAAACACTTTATACTATACACATATAGTATCTTCTAAATCATGCACCTAGTATGAATCTCATATATATCTCCTTTTCTCAAAATCGATTATTCCAAAATCGATAATTCTCAAACTAGGCTTTCCAAATTCCAATATTGATTTTACCCAAAAATTAAAAGCCTTTCCAAATCCAAAGGTTCCTAAATCCTTTTTCCAAAATCCTCATAAGATCCTTTATATATATATATATATATATATAATTTTTTTTTAAATAAACTTTGGATCATTTCAAACTTGTATAAAACTCCTTTTATACTTCAAACACTTTCGAAATCCTTTTCTTTCGGCAATAGATTCAACAAGGGGAGATTTATCTTATATAACAAAGATATATAACTTTGTTTATTCAAAATCAAATATTCAAATTTGATTACTCTTTTTATAAAGTTGTTTCCATCTTACTTATCATCATAAAAATATCCAACTTTCACTTTTATCCATTGTATATTTCACAAAATATCATTTCATTCCAAAGAAATCATTTCACATTTCTTATCCACAAATTTCCATTATCAATTTTATTTAAACCCGTACGATGTACACTTATCATCCGTACGCTATACCAATCTGATTGCTCACTCGATCACACAATTTCACTTCTGAACTAGTATCGTCCACCCGACTTCCTAGTGCAGACTCAGATCTGGTTTCTTGATCAGAAACCGTCATTCTCCTTACATAGCTATAACTATGATAGAGAATATCCAGAACCAATCAACAATCCATATCCAGGTTCGCCGTCGAAAATCGAGTGAAAAATCCCAATTCGGATCGATATAACTATCTCGAAATTCTATGCTCGAATCTGGATCAAATCACTATGCGAATAGAATAATATACGTACATCCTACGTATTTATCCTCATTGATTATCAAATAAATCAATTTCCCATTCTATTCACATTTCCTTTAATTTCTATCCACATAATCACAATTGTTTCAATTCCATTGGATTATCATTTTAATCCTTATCCCGAATGGATATTCAATCATAAACAGTTTGAACTCTGTCCAGCTTAAATTCACTAAATAGCTTGAAAATTTTAAAATAGATAAGTCGTAGAAAAATAATTATTAGTCTGTAACATGGATATAAAATAGTTAAGTAATTGTAAAATAGTTGGAAAATAGTCAAATAGTTATAGAAATTTTAAATAATTGCAAAATAGTTGTGACATAGTAATTAATTTGTAAAATAGTTGAAAAATAGAAATTAGTTTATAAAACAGTCGAAAAATTGTTAAATAGTACCCAAATTGTAAAATAAATATAGAATAATTTGGCTTTAAAAAGAAAGGTTGTATATATTAAATAGCTTGGAAAAATAAGTTTATATTAAAACAATTTATATTGAAAATAGTCCAGAGTCAAAACTGTTCACTTCCCCATCAATTCAATTTAAATTTTCACTTCCATTTAAATTGGCTCAACTCCAATTTGAATAACTTCAATTTCCATTGAAATTGATTTAACCCCAATTCAAGTTGAATTAATCTAGATTTCTTTCCAAATTCAAATCAAATTCCATTTGATTTTAAACCTATTCAACTTTAATTACAATTCCAAATTATTCCAATCAATTTGGACTAATATCAATTGAACCCACTTCAATTTCAAATCAATTCAGTCCAATTCAAATTTTCCATTTAAATTTTTAAACTTATACATCTTCAATCACAAATCCAATTAATTCAAATCAGATTCAATTTGGATGAATTCAATTCAAATTTCAAATTTAAACCATCCCGATTATCAAAATGCGAGTTCAAAATTTTTAAATGTTGATTTAATCCTTTAAATCAAATCAACTTATCTCTTTAAACCATTTAATTATGAATCCATTTCAAACTTATCTTTATTTAATTTTAATTTGGTTGTGTTTCTATTACCACTTAGTTCTCATTATTAAAATTTTCAAATAATATAACAACCAATTACCTTAATATTTATTAGAAAGAAATATTGCTTTATATATCAAAATATATTCTTATATAAAATCATTTAAAATCTTTATATAAGCAAATAACAAGTACGATCACACACACATATATATATACACACACACACACACACTCAACTCATTCTAGGGTACCATTGACCCCATCCTTAATGAGTAATCCCAACAGAGCCAAGGTTCTCGCTTAACCTTTCAGCTCTGATACCAACTGTAACGATCTAGAATTTTTCGGGATCGAAAAATACGGGTCGTTACAGATTTTGAAAGATTTGATTTCAAAAGGTTTGATTTCAAAAGGTTTGATTTCGAAAGGTTTAGATTTCGAATGGTATTGATTTCGAAAGGTTTCATTTCGAAAGGTTTCATTTCGAAAGGTTTGATTTCGAAAGGTTTTGATTTCAAAAGGTTTTGATTTTGAAAGGCATTGATTTCATAAAGTATTGATTTTGAAAGGTTTGATTTCGGAAGGTATTTATTTCGGAAGGTTATGATTTCGAAAGGTTTTATGAACGTTTTGAAGTAGTTGCTTTCGACTCCATTATTTTTCTGATCCCTTCGCATAATCCAAATGTTTAAGTCGAAACATTTTAAAGGTTTCAACGTAGTTAACTTCGATTGGTTTCGAAAGGTTTTCCACCTATTTTATATTGAACCCGATGTCTTCGAAAGGTTTTGAGGCACATTGATTCCGAAAGGTATAGTTTAGCTATATTTTCGAAAGGCTAAGGTTTAAAGGATTTAAAGGGCGGGTGTCATATGTTTTAAAGCTTATGAAAAAAGCTTTTAAAAGGTTTAGAATGAGTTACCTTCAATGATGTCGAAAGGTTTATTAAAGGATATGAAGGAGTTACCTTAAATACTTTTGTAGAGTTTTATGAATGATTTTGAAGGAGTTACCTTCTATGTTTTCAAAAGGTTGTTTGGCGGATTTAAACAAAGATTTCAAATATAAGAATTAGGCAGATACCTAAGTGTTTTAAGTTATAAAGGACTTTAACTTATTTTAAAGGATAGACAATCGTTATTGAACATCATCAACATTATTTTGAGTAAAGTATATATAACATGGCAAAAATAACTTCCTGTAAAGAAAAAGATATTTTCCTTGTATATATATGATTCGACGGACTAAATCATTATGAAAAGTTTTTCGAGGAAAGTTTTGAAGAGCAGTTGGCTTAGATAATTGTAGAGTAGATGTTTTGAAGGGTGGTTAATCCAAAAGAAAATTCGAGCAGTCAGCTCATTTAAATTCGGACAGCTAGTCAATTTTGAGGGCAGTCGGCCTAGAGGACAGTTAGTCCAGGATAGTTAGTCCAGAAAGAGCAGTCGGCTCTGATATGAACAGATAGTTCATCTATTAGCATAACGGACCTTGCTAAAATTTTAAGGACAGTCAGTCCACCCCTTTTTACCTGTTTTGGGCAGATGGCTCATTATGTAGCATAAAAGAAATTGCTATTTTGGTATAACTAGTTTTAAAACAGCTAGTCCAGAAAAGAGCAGATAGCTCAGAATTTAGAATAGAAAGTTCAGATTTTAGACAAATAATCTATTTTTTTTCCTGTGTAGCATAATGGATATTGATATATTATTATTATAATCAGTTGATTAACCAGTTTGGTTGCAAGAAAGGATTTGCAAAATATATGTTTTGAAAAGAGATAATAGTGAGAGGAAACTCATTCCGCTAAGCGGCGTGGTCTCACTAGTTATCAGTAAACCGATATGTAATAGAAGTTATTTATACCAGGCTTTAAGTCTGACTCGAATTTTTTTGTTTCCCCTTAAACTCTCGGGTGCTCAAAATTTGATTTGAGTAGGCTGAAGGTTTAAATTTTCGGGTTTTAGCAGATTTTGGCGAATAAAGCATCCGAAGACGAGTAGGTGGCTGACGGGTAGCTAATTTAGGGATTCTGTTCTAAAATTATTTCCACTGTGTATTAAGATAGTCTTGTCTATATTGCTTTCATCATCCAATGGGGCATCTTCATATGTCGCTCTTGGCGTATTGTTGTAAATTATATTTGATCAATGCTTGGGATTACGTTTGGCAATTTTGTAACTTGGATATGATTTATTTGAAATATAATAACTAAAATGATTGTTTTTGGAAATCTGTGATTTTGTTCTTATTCAAATGCTTCTGAAATTATGGATATCATTAACACTGCCATATTTCGTCAACAGAAGTTAATCTTGTGGATGACTACAGCATCCATAGCGTTTAGCTTTTTTCCTCTAGATATGGGATGTCATAGCTCGGTATCAGAGCCTAGATTTATGAAAAATTTTAACTAAAAATTGGTTTTGAAAACAAAAATCCAAGGAAAGTGGAGTAAGGTTGGGGTTGGTTTAACGCTATAGTAAAGTACTTGTATTTGTTATATATAAGTTACGCTTTATCTCCATTGATCTAACTTTGATTAGGTTATCTTTCTGTATCTCGTGAGGTTTGAATATAGAAATGGATGGTAGAAGAAGTAGAGTTAACCAAGGAGGGGGAAGCACCGAAAGGAATGTCGGACCCAATGTAGGGAGAGGCAAGGTCAGGCAGAGAATGTTGGTGTTGAAGTCTCGTAGGTCAGAATGGAAGCGATGTATCTATTTTTCAGGAATATGATCAGGCAGGAGTTATAGCCGAAGTGGTAGGAGAAAATGCCGTAGGAGTCGGAGTTCCAGAAGTTTTGGTAGTTAATCATTTCGTTAAGATGAGCGGTGATTATGTGAAGCTAGGAGGGAAGCCATTTATGGGAATGAAGGATGCCATTAAAGTGGAGAATTGGCTGTGACACTGCGAAAGGATTTTTGCAGATTTAGGGCTCAATGACAAGCAGAAGAGGTGGTTGGCATCCAAGCATCTTCAGGGGGCTGCATTGTTCTGGTGGAATAGTGTATCAACAATAGTTGATGAGGAGACAGTAACCTGGAAGGATTTCAAGGGAAGATTTCAGGAGAGGTTTATGTCAATAATAGCATAGACATCTTTGATTAGGCAGTTTGCTGAGCTGGTGCAGGGAGAGATGTCTGTTGTTGAGTATGCTAGGAAGTTCGAAGAGCTGGCCCGGTATTGGTATGCTTCTTTAGATACCATGTTGAAACGGAATGAGAAGTTTATCAGAGGATTGAAGCCAGAATTGGCCAGTTCTACGTACTTTGTGTCATCTTAGACATCCATCTAATATTGTTATAGAGATGGCTCTAAGGGAGGAAGAATTCCTTGAGTCCGTGGAGAAGGGCAAGGCAAAAGTGGTCCAGGTTGGGCAAAGCCCAAAGAGGATGTTCTTTCCAAGAAGCATGCTCAAAAGGGTGGAGCAACCAAGAAAGCGAAGTTTGAAGTTGTCTGCTATAAATGCGACAAGAAAGGGCACTTTGCTAATGAGTGTTGCTCAACGAACGTGAAGGATGTGGCTAAGGGGAAGAATGTCAAGTGTTTTAATTATGACCAGATAGACCATTATAAGAACAGTGCAAGGAGCCCATTAGGGATGGTAAGGGCAAGGTGTATGCATTGGAGCCTGCCGCTTCCAAGCCAACAGCCCAGGAGAAGGGAAAGGCAGTTCTTAGGGGAAGGCTTCAGAATCATAGTATGTCAGTTAGCGTTTTATTTGATACTGGTGCATCGCATTCTTATATATCTTGATGTTTAATAGATAAGCTTAACCTTGAACCTACATATTTAGTTACTTCTTTACAGGTTGCGAATCCATTAGGAGGATATGCAACTCTAGGGATGAGGTGTGACCAATTTGAGTTTGACTTATTAGGTCATACTTTTGAGTGTAGTTTGCATGTGTTTGATTTTGTAGGGTTTGGGATCATCCTTGGTATGGATTGGTTAAGCAAGGATGATCTAAGGTATTTTTCTAGGATAGGAAGATATCTCTTAGTCACCCGGATTGTAGCGGTCAAAGAGTTTTCACCGTAGGAGGTTACAGCAGTTGGGTGCCTTGCATTCAGATGATAAGTTGAGCTGAGTTTTCGTAGTTAGAGAATTCGCAGATGTATTTGAGCCTGTAGTTGGATTGCCACCAAAACGAGCTATTGAGTTTCGGATAGATTTGGTTCCGGGAGCAGAACCGATGAGTAGACCGTCGAGCAGGATGACCCCTTCAGAGATGAGAGAGTTGAAGGTGTAGTTAGTGGACTTAGAGGGCAAGAGTTTTGTCACGGCGAGCAGTTCACTGTGGGATGCAACGGTAGTGTTTGCCAAGAAGCTGGACGAATAGTTAAGATAATGTATCGATTATCATACGTTGAATGAGAAGACGATAAAGAATCGATATCCATTTCCCAGAATTGACGATTTCTTCGACCAGCTAAGTAGAGAAAACATATTTTCTCAATTGGATTTAGCAACACGTTTCCATCAGCTCAGGGTAGCAGAGGATAGTATACCTTTGATAACATTCAGGACCAGATATAGGTCGTATGAATGGTTAGTTATGTCGTTCGGACTGACGAATGCTCCAGCTTTCTTTGTGGATTTGTTGAACCGATTTTCCAAGAGCACTTGGATAGGTTCATGCCGGTTTTCATAGATGATACCTTGATTTACTCTAAGGATGAAAATGTGCATGAAGTTCATCTCAGAGTAGTGCTGGAGACGCTGAGGCAACATCAGCTGAAAGCGAAGTTTTCGAAGTGTCACTTCTGGAAGAAGGAGATGAAGTTTCTTGGTCATGTCATCTTAGAGGAAAGGTTATCAGTAGATTCGACTAAGATCGAGGCAGTGAATAGTTGGAAGTGAACCGAGACAGTAACCGAGATTAAGAGTTCCTTGGGTTGGCTGGTTATTATCGGAGATTTATTAAGGAATTCTCGGGGATAGCAGCACCAATGACTAGGATAACGAGTAAGGATATGAAGTTTGTGTGGACCGATAAGTGTGAGGAAGCATTCCAGAGTTTGAAACACTTAGTGACCCATGCACCTGTATTGGTAGTTCCAGAGGGGAATCAGAACTTGGTAGTTTATATCGATGCTTGTGGAACAGGATTAGGAGTTGTGCTGATGCAGAGAGGTAAAGTGATTGCCTATGCTTCTAGACAGCTTAGACCGCATGAGGTCAGATACCCAGCGCATGATTTAGAGTTGGCTACTGTGATTTTTGCTTTGAAGGTGTGGAGACATTACCTTTTGGGAGAAAGGTTTGAGTTGTTTACAGATCATAAATCGATGAAGTATTTGTTTTTTCAGAAGGAGCTGAACATGAGACAATAGTGATGGTTAGAGTTCATAGCCGCTTATGATTTTGGGATTGAATACACACTAGGGAAAGACAACCGGGTTGCATATGCACTTAGCAGGAAACATCAGAATGCAGTGTTGGCAATGATGGTCGAGTGGAAAGATTTAGAAGCATTAGTAGATTGCAGAGTGCAATGGAGATCCGAGGCAGAGTCTAGTGGTGGTCCAGTTGTATCTTCTTGTTTGGAAGTTCTACTAGTTTTGATCGAATGGATTTCTTCTAAGCAAATAGAGGATCCGGTGTTAGCTGAATGGATCGGTAAGTTAAAGGAAGGAACCAAGAGCGATGACTTGAAAGATTTTATTCTTGACCAGAATTGGCGGTTGAGAAAGAAAGGTAGATTATGTGTATAAAGTATAGGAAACATAAGAAAGGAAGTCTTAGATGAATGCCATCGTTCGAAGTTCACTATACATCTCAGAGGTACCAAGTTGTACTAGGATATGAAGATAAATTTCTTCTAGGAAGGAATGAAGCGGGATATTGTTTTGTGTGTAAGGCGGTGCTTGAATTGCCAACAGGCAAAGGCCAAACACCAGAAACCGAGTGGTTTGCTTCTGCCGTTAGATATTCCAGTGTAGAAGTGGGATTCTATTTCTATGGACTTCATAGACAAGTTGCTAAGGTCGAACAAGGAAAATGAAAGTATATGGGTTATAGTGGACAGATTGACCAAAAGTGCCCATTTCATTCCAGTTAAGTCAACAAGGACGACACCTTTTTAGCAAGGTTGTTCAAGAAGAATGTGGTTAGACTACATAGAGTTCCTAGCAGCATAGTTAGTGATAGAGATTCCTTGTTCACTAGCGAGTTTTGGAAAAGTCTATAGGAAGTTTTAGGAATCAAGCTTATGATGAGTACCGCTTACCACCCGCAAACAGATGGGAAAACGGAAAGAGTTAACAAGATCTTGGAAGATCTGTTGAGAGCTTGTGTTCTGGACTTTGGGTGATTATGGGAGGACCAACTGCATCTAGTTGAGTTTTCATATAATAACAATTATCAGACTAGTATTAGGATGACACCGTTTGAAACTTTGTATGGAAGGCCATGCAAATCTCCCGTTTGTTGGTTGGAGGTTGGGGATAGATTGATTCTTGGTCCAGATATGGTCAGAGAAGCTGCAGAAAAGATTGAGGTCATTCAAGATAGGATGAAGGAGGCTCAGTCTAGGCAGAAAAGGTATGCAAATAAGCGACGAAAAGATTTGGAGTTTTCACTTGGGGACCAGGTTTTCATCAAAGTATCACCGGTGAAGGGTGTGCTTAGATTTGGGAAGTCAGGGAAGTTATCTCCTAGGTTCATAGGACCTTTTCCTATTCTTGAGAGGATCGGGAAGCTCGCGTATAAACTTTAGTTACCGAGTAGTTTGGCAAGTGTCCATGAATTTTTTTATATTTCTCATCTCAAAAAGTGTGTTAAAGATCCGAAGACTGCTATTACACCGATAGTGCTAGATGATTTAGTGGTAGAACCGGACTTGACCATAGTGAGGAAGCCAGTTCGCATTGTTGCCAGAGATGAGAAGAGGCATGGAACCAAGACAGTCAGATTAGTCAAAGTCCAGTGGAGTGAGGATGACAGAGACTGTACTTGGGAGGTTGAGAGCAGGATTAGAGATATTTAATTGTTGAAAGGTTATCCACTATAATTTCCATTAATTAGTCCAAAACAAAAGATTTAACTTTAAAATATAAAAGATTGCATCGTTTGGAATTATAAGAATATGTAGGCGATATTTATTATGTTCAGATCATATTCAATTTGTTGTCTACAACTCATATTCAATTATCCATTTAGGCATAAAAATCATATAAATACCGATGGATAATTTTCATACTATAACAATCTATAAAATTTCTCACTCATTTTTTTAAAGCGATTCAAATCTCCAGATCTGAAGTAGAACCATTGATTCATCTCCATTTCCTTTTTAATCCAAGAGATATGTATAAAAGGGATATATAGACATTAGAATTATGGGCTTTATCTGTCCTACTGGAGTTGATCATTTGTTGTTGAATCCAAATATGGGCTCCATGCTTGGCTCCAGCTTGTGTTCTGGAATGTTCATCTGATCGAATGCGTGCTTAAAGATTACATTGACTGCATTGCTCGCGTCAACCAGAATCTAAGAGACGATAAATAATCCAATCTATGCGATAATCATCAAAGGATCGTTATGAGGATGGTGAACCTCCTTTCTTAGCTCTCATTGACAACAAAATTAGACATTTGAATGTTAAGACGTGGATTCTTCATTGCTGTGTTCCTCTTGAATAGAGTAAATCCTTTCTTTTCCTTCTTTAATGTACCTGCTTGGGATCCCCTTGCCTTTTCCTGTTAGATGCGGCCCACCATGTATCACATCAATCCTGTTGATGGGCGGGCTCAAGCTTAGAGGGTCCTTATCTTCCAGCACATTTACAGCATTTCCTGGGTGTTTATGCCCCTAAATGCTCAAGTTTTGAACTACTTGACTCGGTTAGTCAAACTTAGCACTCTTAATCATCAGATCTTCAAAGCTACCCCCCTCCCCCGAAGAAGCTTATATCGGACGGCGTCAACAAGTTTAAAGATCGGAAAAAACCAGTTTTCTTTGTCCGATGTTTCCCAAACATCAGTGGGATCTTTTCTTCCCTCTATAAGTTTATGCTTTCGTTGTCTTCTTTCCATTTTGTTACTTTTTCTTATCTAATCTTCATCTAATACCAGGTTCTCCTGCCAAGGAACTTAACAAGGCAGACAGAAGAAAGGGGTGTCGCTTAATACCTGGATTCCGGTGTAATAAAGTTAGGGATATATAAAGACCTGAAACCAAGATTCGGGTATTAGTAAACGAAATCCTAAAATGGATATCATGAAATCAAGATTCGGGTATTAATTAATGAAATTCAGATATGATAGATCTGAAACCTAGATTCGGGTATTAACAGATGATGTTTAGAAATGAAAGTCTTGAAACCCGAATTTCGGTAACAATAAGCGAATTTCTATTCCACTCCTTTGCTTTCTGTCCTCTTCGACATGTATGAACCCTTCAGGTTTTGAAAATGTAGAAATAATCCGATTAGCTGTCTCTCGAGCTTGGACGTCTTAGTCCATGATTGGACATGCCTTTTCTTGAGCTTTAACATCTTAGTTCATGATTTAATGAGCCTCTTCTCGAGCTTAGACATTTTAGTCCATCGCTGAATGTGTCTCCTCTTAGGCTTGGACGTCTTAGTCCATTATTGAATGACCCTCTTCTTGGGCTTGGACATCTTAGTCCATTGCTGTCTGGTGCTCTTGGTTAGCTCATCTTAGAAGCTGGAACCAAGGACTTACCTGACCTCCCTCAAGAAGGTGTCCTACCCTGGCCCTTTTGTAGCACGGACATGGGCTTGTTCAGTGCTTTACCCTGACCATCTTATGGCATGGATAAAGGCTTACCCCATCCTCCCTCTAGGAGGTGCCTTACCCTGGCCATAGCGTGGCGCGAATAATGACTTATTTGATGCTTTAACCTACCCATCTCATGGCGCGGATAAAGACTTACTCCGTCCTCCCTCTAGAAGATGCCTTGACCTGACCAGAGGTGCGACCAAGGGCTTATCCGGTGCTTTAACTTGGCCACCTTATGGCGCGGCTAAAGGCTTACCCGCCCTGCCTCCAGGAGGTGCTCTGCTCTGGCCAACTCGACGTAGACATAGGCTTTTCTACCATCTTAGGTAGACTACCATCTTATGTAGTATCCAAATATAAGGAGCATTTCACTCCCAACCTGTAGATTTTTCTTTAAAAAGTAACTCTTTATTGATTCTTTCTTAAATTTTCTTTACATATCCTTTGATCTCTCCTTGTGGAAAGAAATTTATGATCATCCCTGCAAAGCTCTGCAATGGTTAGTTTCATGACCATTCATCATGTGGTAATGATAATAGGATCCTCCCTAGTTTCTTTCATGTTTTGGCCTCTTTTTCTGTGATGGTCAGTGGTTAAGCTCATCCTTTGTAAGCAAGTGGACATTCTCTATGGAAGTTTTTAAGTTGCATTCCTTTGGAAGTATGGTCTTGAAGCTTAATTATTGCCGAAAGGCATGGTTGTGCTCCTCTTATATGAGTTGTCTTATAAGTGGTCCTGACTCTGTCGATAGCTCTTGTTCATTGGTTTCGATGATGTTGGTTAAGCATGTGCTCTTGTTTCTGATCTAATGCGGAACTCTCCTAGACCACATTAGTTTTGATCGATTCGAAAGGCTTACTATAGCTTTTGAAAGGGTTTCTCATGATGATACTCACTTTCAAGCAGTTTGAATGAAGGCGAAACCATTGGTTTCAAATGGCTTGGCATATGTTCATAGAGCCGTTCTTCATTGTCTTCGGAAGGTATGGCTTCGACTTAATCGAAATATCTTCATCTAGTTAAAAAGTGGTTAATGGAGGCGGTATGGTGCTTTCGACTCTTTCGTCTCCTTCGAAAGGTAAGAACCTTCTAGATATTGATTAGAGAAATCTTCCGACACCTTCGAAAAGTTTTAAAGCTTCCCAGACTTTAATGGTAGCATCCCTTCGACTCTTTCGAAAGGTTTAGTTGGTGTTTTTCTTTCTTGCTTTCTTTTCTTCTCTGCTTGGAATGGTTTCGACTAAGTCGAAAGGTGATTTTTGGAGTAACACCTTCCTAGGACATTTTGACTGAGTTGAAAAGTCCTTTATTAACCTTTCGCCTTTATTGAACCTTGAGCAGTGCTTTCTTCACAACACCTTTCGACGCTGTCGAAAGGTTTCCAAATGCGCCTTCTCCTCCATGTTGCCTTGTTGTTCTAGAAGTAAGACTAAAGCCTCCGACTCTGTCGATAGATTGTTCACACTAGTTTCGAAGATATTTAAATAGGAATAGTTTCGATGATGTTGAATAGCCTTTGAATGTATGCTTGAGAATCGAGGCGGAATCTCCCCGTAATATTATTGGCCATGATCGGTTCGAAAGGCTTGTATATGCTTTCGAAAGGGTTGTGATAGGGGCGAAACCTCTAGTTCCAAAAGGTTTGATGCATAAGTGAGAGATTACCATATATTGCTTTAGAATGAGGTTCCGAAGCTGTCTTTGCTTGTTCATCTGTGTCGAAATGTTTAAAGTGGCGGAAGGGTATGCCTGTTTCCACCCGAGTCAAAAGCCTCCATACCGTATAAGCAGCCAGTGCCTTCGATTCCTTCGAAACCTTCTTAAATCCTTCGAAATGTCTTCTTATGACCTTTGCGAAACCCATGCCTGTTACTTCATCGGAACTCTCTCTTATTAACTTCTTTCATACTTCTTCTCTTAAGTAGATTTTATGGCTAATAGCACGCATCAAGATGCTTACTTTTATCCTAGATCAAAATTAAAGCATTTCAGTTTGATTATAAAATCCATGATACTATTACCAAATCCCACATATTTTCTAGGAATGGTCGATTTTAGCTAAAATCGAACTTAAACCTAATACCATCATTACCTATAATTAGAATAAAGATATAACTAGAAGGATAGACTGAATAAAGCGCACTAAGTCTATAATAAAAGGATTAAAAACGATCAAAGATCAAACATTCACATAATTGAACAAAGCATAATGAGCAGATACTAGCTCGATAATGATATTACACAATAGCTAAAGTCGTTAGCATCATGAACGAGCAGCGAAAATACTAGTAATAAATGTTGCGGTACCTCTCACGGCAGTTCAAATAGGAGAAGCGCAGATTTAGGGTTCCAGGCAGAGGCCAGGGTTTCATGATTCAAAAGTTAACGACGGTTGATGACAAAGGTTACGAGTTTCGTGATTCTAACGATGGAGGTTAAGGATTTAATGGTGGTTGCGTTTAGGGATTGGGACCGAGTGTTGATGACAGAGGCTAGCGTTTCCCTATTCAAAAGTTGACGACAGTTGATGATAGAAGTTAACCGTTTCACGAGTTGATCGATCGTCGACCATTTGGAGATGGATTTCTGAAGGCTGAAAGAAGATAGTATTTTTTGAAGGAGGCAACAATGAAGCAAATAAGGTTCAATTTTTTCGCCACAAAATATTTTCTGTATTTTCATTGAATAGCATTGAGTAGACGCATTAATTTATCGCAGTGTTAGAAACCACAATTTGCATAGCGTTAGAAGGAGGAAATGCGGAAACGCTATGTATTGGTGCTATTAAAAGCCCGTATTTTTGTAATGGAAAGTGACATTTTTAGATGGAGTGTAATAGTTTTAAAAAGTGATTTAAAATGACTAAGGAATGAAAACATAGATTTCAACATTTATTATTGTAATAAAAGTTTCCGAGAAAGCAAGAAAGACAGACTATAACACTGTTGTTATAGTAAGTGACTTCCGAAAGGAAATTTATTTTATATAGTTTATGGGATTTATATAAATATAAATATTCGAATCCCTATACCGATTTTTGGGTTGTTGTAACGATGTTTTACGCAACATTCATTTTGAGCCAATAAAACGTATTTTGGAAAATAAGAAGCTTTCCTTAAATGATTTGTAAATATACCTATCACGGATTTAAGTGTACGAAGATATTTTCTAAGTGTTGAAAACAAAATGATTTGTAAATATATTTATTATGGATTTAAGTATATAAAGATATTTTCTAAGTGTTGAAAACAAAATGGTTTGTGAATATACTTACACCGTTGGAATAAGTACATGAAAATGTTTTTCAAATATTGGAAGACTAAAATGATTTTGAGAACATATCTTTTAAAAGACATTTTGAGACAAATATTTGGAACATGATTTACTTAATAAAACATTAATTAAACATGCCTAATGACTGCTCGTGTGTTAATTGTATTTTTGGCCGTTTTTGGTTCCTTGACTTGATGTGGAACTGATTAGTTGTGCACTTAGTGCGAGGTCAATTTAGTAGTCTTGATTATCATTTGGTGTTAAAAGTGATGATTCGAGTGGTGCAGAGTGACTATGGTATTCCAATCTACTGAGCTTCCTTCTTGGTCGAAGGATAGCAAGTCGAGAGTTGGGAATGCGATATGTCTACGAGAAGTGGTTTCCTTATGAGGTTGAGGGCTCTTATCGATTGTTGGTCCGGAGAGACCGTAATCAGATTTATCTGAAAAACACTTACCTGAAAATAATGATTTTAAGTCTACGTTGTAATGATGAGTTCTCCTCCCTTTGAAACCTTCTCAATTCGGCAGATTGCTAACCTTTGAACCATAGACCCTTTGCTATCAAATAACTATTGGTTTAAAATTGAATTGATCCGAGTTTTGATGGAATAATAATAGATACAGTTCGACGACTATATGGATAGAGGAGGCGGACAAAGGTCATTGTAAAGTTTTGGTTCTAGTTTCTTTTATAATGGTTGAATTAAAGAGAAAAGTGGATGACATCACTTACCTTTTCTCACCCAATCTTAATCATCCATTCTAAACCTTTCTGCCATATTTTAGCTACCCCCATGCTATACATTTGCTACCAAAATTTGCCTCTAACATCATGGGCTAATATCCCATTTAAGCCTAGGTAAATTTCTTTAATTAAATCCAATTTAATTCCTTGTTGATATCTCGTATCAGTTGATATATATATATATAAAACAATTATAAATATATATATATATATATATACACACACACACACACACACAACATTATCTATTTCTCAAATCTTATTCAAATTTTATAATTGATATTTCATAAATATTAATTAATTTAATTAATTTATAATAATTATAAACTAATTAAATCGCTTGGTCTAAAGAGAATTTATCATTTCGGTTGTGTGACTCATGGATGTAAATTCGGTCAACGATTAATATCGAATTATCTAAATGTTAACGTTCAGACGTCATTTAGCAGGTGGTGTGATATTTTGACCAAATTTATCGCTTACTTATTTTTAGTAAAAGTTCAATTTTACATTACTAAGCAATAGCCGGTTATGACTTTTATTTTACATCAATTCTCTTTGTAAAATTTATACCACTTTGGACTTAAGGAATTTGATAATGATCAAAATTTCGTTATTGTCAAAATTCAACTCTATAGTCCAAACGCTAAGCCATTGGTTCAATAAAATAATAATTATTAATGAAATACTATGGCTAGAGACGTTGACTCTGAGTTGACCTTGATATTAACCCATATAACCGATGAGACGAATCCTCTCCGGAATAATGCTTTGCTTTCAATACTTCCACTCGACCCAACTATAGTCATTCGATGGACGTCATGCCTTAAATTGACTCTAGTTAAATCAGTTACAATATTCTTAAGTCGAGAGAACTGTGTAAATTAGTCACATCAATATTTTCTATTTGATCTTAGTTATATTAACTGAAAGAAAACCATCGAGTGAGTCGTTCCATAGTAATTCAATAATTATCGATACATAACCTCTAGGTGCTCCAACAACCATGAGTAATACACTGTCTAACAGTTCGAGAGCGTTATGTACTCCAGTCCCAATTGATACATCGATATGTAATATCGATGCATTTTGACTAGAAACATATAAAATGGTATATGTATATTCATTATGATAAATTACTCACAGTTACGACACTTTTTAACTACCACCACAAAATATATCATTTTTGAATTTTCTATTAAAATATACTTTTAATTAAATTGATTAATTAAGGTAACACATTATATCAAGTATATATTATAAAAAGAAAATACGTTTTATTTTAAACAAGATTGGTTAACGAGTTAGTTATATGAAACAAATCACATAATTGCCCATAGGACATAACATTAACTCTATTATAATGAAGCTTTTTTTACCTCTGTTATATCCTCCTATATCCTCGCTTTATCCCGTTATAACTTTTTACTCCTTCACTCCTAGAGAACCGCTCGATGCTTTAATTGCATGGTCCGCAATACAAAATCGAAAGCTTTCGCTTGCACTAAAGTCCTCATACAATAGGGACACAAATTCAGCAACTCCTCAGGAAATGAAAATAACTCAAATTTAAGCTTCAAGATCAGTGCGGGTGTTTCAGATAAATGCTTCTACAAAAGATCAAGGGGTATCGCACAAGTAGAACTTGGAACTCCATCAATAAGCGACCGGTGTATTTTAATTCTCTTATCATTCGAAAATGAACTGTGTATTTTTTGCAGAAAAGAAAGTTGAAGGTATGTACTGACGCTGAATCAAGAAAGAGAATGTTGGCTGTCATGAGAGAAAATGCACTGCTTAATAGTTAAACTAAGGATGTTATCAAAATAGAGGTTGATGACTGGAATTACAATGAATGACAATGAAAATAAGGAGATTTACTATATTTGAAACTTTATTCACTAGGACATTTATCAAATTTGTTACTTTAATAGTTGAAAAAGCCTACTATGGTCGATTTGTAAGATTTTGTTGAATATATATTTCTGTATGATTGTTAAAAAAGAAGCATGTAATGTTTGAATATATACACACACACCGTATCGTATGAACATACATACATACATATACATACATACATATATATATATATATATATACATACATACATACATACATATACATACATACATATATATATATATATATATATACATACATACATACATACATATATATATATATATATATATATATATATATATATATATATATACATATTTAACCTCAATTGAGTTATTTATGAGTTGGGTTTGATCAGTCCTCTGGAATTTTTACGCAAATTTTATACTCGCTATTCGCGACTGCTTTTCCTTCTTTCTCCCACACTGTCAAATTTAGTTTTTTACGTAACCCTAGATGGGTAATACCGCTCAAATTCACTTTCAAGAGGCGGTCTATGTTGTGCCCGATTTTAGCATTGCGATTTGGTAGCAGTTGCCACTCCGTCCCCACCGTCGGTCCGTATATTCCCAGGCCATGCTTTGGTTGGTCAATCATTCCTCCTTTCCTCCGACTGATTCTGTGAAGCATTCTTCCTTTATCTTCGTTGATTCAACAACAGTCCGCCTTTAGCAACCCAATCATATATCCTATTTGAGGTAAAAATCCTAATTTCTATTGGTTTATATCATTGGATTTGTTGTGCATTACTAAGCTTGATTCTTTTTGCATTTTCTGTGTTGTTTTCATATGTACAAGAATAGCGGAACAAATGCTGTTATGCAAACCGTACAATTCCAGAGGTTACAATATTAAGTTGGAATGTGCTTTTGTTTGAAAAAATGTTATTTTACAGCTTTCAAACAGCAGGAAAATCGAAACTGACCGACTTAAAAACTAGAAAGTGAAAATCAGTACCACGGTCTTCATAGTAGTAATAATAAAACTACTGGAAAGGCGTGTCAATATGGAATGATTATTTAATGAACATCGCTATGGTGCAACCTGGCTTTGCGCCTGCTTTTAGTTATTCATTGTTCTTTAATTCACTCTTTGTACTGATGATAGCACTTTAATTATTAACATTAGAATATTATGAGTTTTATCTATGAAGTAGATGTTTCCCCCCTAAAGTGGATGTCGTATTACTATAACTAAACAAATTTATTTTTCCTTCGTATTTTCTCTGTAGAGGTGTATTGATATGATTTCTCAAACTAAGTTATGCTACATGATGTCAGTTTTTCCACCACTAATTCAAGTGTTTAATCAGTGTCAACATGAAGTTTGTTGTCGAGAGTCTCAGTAGTAGAAATAAATTGCCTTCTCACAAGGTTGTATGAACTATCTTTTAATTCCATTTCAAACTATTATTAGTTATTTTCATTATGTTGTTTTTTATTGTTTTAAAACTATTTTCCAACCCGCTATTTTTATTTTATGGTTGTTCCTTTTTCCTACATTAATTGTTTATAAGTGATGAGTGAAGGAACCAATGTATATTAAACATTTTCACAATTCATAACCTCCTTTTTTGTTCTCAGCATTTTGTTATGACATGTACCTAACATCTTTGAAGTTTGATATTAGTATGTTCTCCATCGTTCTCCTCAAGGTTACAGATTTGGTAAGTTTAATCATTGACCATATATAAGAAAATGTGCTATAAATACGAAGATATAATGGCTGTACTTTTTCTTTGCTTCCCTTTTATTAATTTTTCACAATGCAAGTATGTGTTCTCTTTTGTTTGTCCTAATGACCGAAGGAACGACGGTATATTTACGAATTTTGTGAATTTTTTTACAAAATTTTACGATTCATTAGGTTGTTTCGCTTTTAAGTTATGATAGTCTTTATATTTAAATGTATACTAACTGCTGGTAGACTTTTAATTGATATGTTAAATTATTACACATTTAAAATTGGACAACAAACTCTTTATCACACACATTTTTGACAACCGATTATAAAAGTTTAGTGGAAATTACGATGTTGGTGTATAAATGGTGGTTAGGAGAATTATTATTATAATACAAAGAAAATTGTAAAAATGAATTTGGACCATGATTGAGCGACTTATGATTGTTTCCAAGCAATATATCTCATGATTGAGCGACTTATGATTGTTTCCAAGCAATATATGTGTTATTTTAACTTTTCAATGAAAATATAGAGTTGGATGGTAACTGCTGCTATATTTATGACTATAATTAAAGATATTCTATATTATCAGTAGGTATGAGTTTTCTTATTTGCACTACATTTCCCATTTTTTATCCAACTACGGCGTCTTACTTTAATTTTCTTTGTAGTAACGAGACAAAACCCTAATTTATTGAAACCTAATCAAATCACCTATTCATTTATTAAAATTTTCCATTTTAAATTGAAATTGGGATCGCATCTCAATTGAAATTGTGAGGAATTCCTTTTCAAATCATGCATTAGATTTCTTCATGTAAATATTGGTTTTTTCCCCTATTTTCCCTTTTTATTATTAACAGCTCCTTGACAATTGCTTGCATCTTAATCAACTCCTTCAATATATGCAAGTTTCTATTACAAATTTTTGAAGTATATTTAAGTTCTGTTGGGAAGATCTATCTTGTACGAGTATAAAATATAGTATTCATTATAGTTTTCTCTATATGCTTCTGATATCAAGTCAGCTAATTGCAAAATGAGCTACTAAGCATGGCACCTTCATTTTTAATTTATGTGTGTATTTTCCATCATTACCCAGTTTATCTAGTTCGGAGTTACCTGAATGGGTTTTTTAAATACTGTGAAGGGCATCTGCAATACCTTCGGCCTGAGTATTTTGGGCTGAAGTTTTGAGAAAAGACCAATAGTCAGACGCCCATTTAATGGGTGTCTGACGTTGGACGTCCATTTAATGGGCGCCCAACGTCAGGAGCCCATTAAATGAGCATCTAACATTAAATATTTAGTTTATTTAGCGCACTTGTGCAAATTGTGGCGCCCATTAAATGAGTGTCTATGTTGTGGCGCCCATTAGGTAGGCGCCCAAAACTGAACGTCCCGTAAATGGGCATCCAGTTCCACTTCAGTTTCCTGAAGAGGAAACTGAACAATAAGCTGAGTGTTCAGTCTGAATGTCTCTATTGGGGTGTATACGTTGAATTGTGAAGGATGAATATAGGCTATTGGGGTTGCTCTAAGGATATCACATTGGTTAAGTTATATTTTTCGTTTTTTAGAATACAGCAAAGTACTAATACCGAGGCTTGTTTAAAATGCGTATAAAATATTCGCCGATGATATTTTTTTTATGCAGATATATATTATGTAAGTGGAAAAGATATAAAAGTAATTCTTCGTACTAAAGGAAGGTTTGTGAACTTTTTTCCTTTGTTTATTATCCTATTATCCAATACTAGGGTTGTCTGCATGTTTTGAATTGTTGATACACGACACTTTCTTCTTTTCTTACTATGTATAACTTGCTTGGTAACAGAAAAAGTTGCAAATGCAGCAAAGATGAAAATGGTGCTCCAAAGTAAGCAGGAAGTTTTGCATAACATGTATTTTTATGGAGGTAATTTATCATACTTAGTTATTCAAATATATGTTTGTCTGAATAGCGCACTTTTTTGTTTATGTTTAAAGTATTAAGCAGTTTCAAAATAATAAATCAAAGTGACCTAGGAAAATGTTTAATATGATATCAAAAAATTAAATTGATATTTGTTTGAAGAGATCAATGTAGTTAATTTATGTTGTTTTCAAATATTATATAATACCAAACTAACTGAATTTCTTTAACGTGGACTATTTAATATTTATATTGAACCACATTGTTAATAGCTTCGGTGATTCCTAGGATACATGTCTCACTTTGGCTACACAAGAGCTATGTGAAAATGGTTGAATTTGCATCCTTAAATGTTGCTTAATGTTCTTGATGGATAAGAGTGTGTGTGTGTGTGTATGTATATTTACCGGCTATCACATCCTTTTAAATTTCCATGTTTTTTCCAATCTCCCACGACGACTCTATTTTTTCTGTTGAAACGATTGATTTTATAAAAAAAAATCTCACTCCCATGCACTATTTCTTAAATATTCCAAAATGTCAACTCGATGCTTTTGTTTCTTGTCTTTTGCTTGAATACTAATTATTAACCTAATTCCTCTCTCATTCTGTACTTAAATTTTCGTTGCTTTTAGTTTTAATTTTTGCGTAACAAAAAGTTTGTGGTTAACATAATTATTTGGGATAAAAATAAATAATTTTACATATATTCAACTCTACTCTAATCCTTATTAACTCACATTGAAAGGTATAACACAATGCCATGTCTTTGTTGAATGAAGAGAGAAAGTTCGCCCTTGCAACACCTTTTTGTAAAGGTTCAAACATTTTTATGTTCTTTTACAAACAATAACAATGAGCTTTATATATATAATAATGATGGAAACGCAAAACAATTGAAACTATGTATTTCAGTTTCACAACTTCAAATGACTTAGCAAGTACATCATGACAGTCATCCCTGATTTCTAACATTGTGCATTTAGGAATTTTTGTTTTGCAGGTAGATTAGCATGAATTAAGATAGCGAACCCCTCTACTGTATCTTACAATGAATTGTCATATGTATGAAATGATATGTGCTTGTGCCTAATGTATATTTACATCATGCAAGGTGTTGACTTAATCATGGTTACTTTGGCAACACTTGAGATTAATTTTTACATCTTCGGGGAGGTAAATAAAATTTTTAAATTTCAGTTACCATGAATATTTCACTAGTTTCTAACTTGAAGCTATGCAAAGTTAATATTTTCTGCAGAAATTAGAACTTAAAAATTGTTTATTGCATGATATTGAATATATATACATTTCAATGCATCCAAATCTGTGCTATATTATCAAATATAGGAATCTGTTTAATAAAATCTAGGCGCTATTTTTTATTGGATTATTCGCTATTAAGAAATCATACTAGGAACTTCTCTTTACGTGTTATGCAGGTTATTTTGAACATATGAAAATTTGATATAACTTCATGGTTATGCAAAGTAGGGAAATATGTTTAGGGTCCAAAATTCAGCCCCCCCACCCCCCAGGCAATGATTCGGTACATCTCGTTTTTGGTACACCTCAAGTCCCCCTTATATTCATCCACAATTTCCGAAATAAATAATAGAGTTTGGGGGCAAGAGAGAGAAATTATATTATTTAATTCGGAACTTGTGGATAATACTTGGGGGTTTGAGGTGCAACAGAAATGAGTTGTAGCAAATCCTTGACATACATACATACATACGTACGTACACGTACATACGTACGTACGTACATACATACACGTACATACACGCACGTGCGTGCGTACGTACATACATACATATTTGTGTGCGTGCACACACACACATAGAAGTATCAGAATATTATTATATATAAATACAGGCTCATATATCAGAGTATTATTCTCAAAAATCTATTAAGTCTAAATACTAACTAAAACTAACAACATAGCGCAAATGACCCTTTGTTTTTTGTTTTGTTTTGTTTTTTTGTTTTTTTGTTTTTGGAAAGCAAACTATTGAATTTACATGCTAATTAATTACCCACGATGTCAGACTTGATATAACAGTGGATGTCAAACTTTTATATTAATAGTGGATAATCCTGTTTTTTTAGGTAGCGAAAAAGTCATATAGATCAACTTATATCATGGTGGAAAAAAAATCTTTTCTTAATGACAATTCTTCTTCTATATTTGTAAATTGTAGTTGAGCTCTATAGTTGATTCTAATTGCCGTAAAAGTCTGTAAAATAATTGATTTTTATTTGGTTTTTTAGGGTGACCTCGTACTTTTGTTAGCCAACTAACAGTGAACGCCCAAACGTACAGTCTCATATATTATTTATTATAGCCTAGTGCAAACATAAGGGGATAACATCACATTTTTACGTTATATTTTTTTAATTTATAATCAATTGAATATAATACTGTAATAATTATGAATTTTACGACCTCTAAGAAAATACTTGGGTTTTTATACATAAAATTAAACGAGTGAGATTATATTGTTTTGTTTATTAGAATAGTCTTCTAATATTGATGAGAGAAGAAACGTAGGCTAAAATGACTGTACTATCTAAATATAGTGGATAAAATGAATAGGGTTAGAAGCTGAGAAAAAAAACATGCATGCCATGTGGTTGTAAGACTGTTTACTTGAAGTTATATAGGTTAGCCTTTGTATCCCTAGCTACCATCTAAATTCTGCCTTACAGAATAATTATTTTACCATAACTATCCTTTTCTATAATAAAAGGATGCGAGTCCGATAATTGATGTTTTTTTTGTTTTGAATGTTATAGCTTTCCATGAAATTATAGGAATGGGCTGCCAATATTTTTTACTATTTTATTATATTATTATTTTTATGAAAGAGCAGTCATGTAGTGTGGGGTGTACTCATAAATTTATTAAAATATTGACCAAAAAAGACCATACAAAAGTTAGTACAGATGTAAGATCATCACATAGTGGGATATCTGAGTAAATAAAAATATATACAATAAATGTTATGGAATAAAGCTACTAATAACAATATGCTATGTAATTGAAATGTGGGCTTGTATGCCTTAAAGAGTTGAGTTGCATACTAGATGTGTGGTGTACAAAGGAGACAATGAATCTGAAGCACAGGGGTCTGCGCATGTCAGGCTGAAGGACAGGAGTGAAACACAGTGAAACAAGGAACAAGCTGGAATCATATTCGCCGCATGGAACTGCTGTTACGTGGATGAGCCACTGCTCGACTTCAAGTCCTCTCGAGACTTCAGTACAAGAATGAATTGTGTTGGAAGTTGGTGAAAAGTTTCGCACATGGAATCTGTAGGACAAGTAGCCTATTGAATTGTGACTATAGTTTATAATATCTTGAAGTAGTTGTTTGGCGGCCTACTGAATAGGTGGCTTCTTGAAAAGGAGACTGTGTGACCACAGTTATTGTTAAATAGTGCTGCCTGGTGTGAGGTAGAGAACCGTGCAAGGAGTTGCTGCTTGGAATGAGGTAAAGTTCTTGAAGATACTTGTGACAGATCTGGTTGTAGATGCATCTTTTCTTGCTCGTGAGTTATTGACTGACCAAGCCAAGTCGACATTGATTGGGAACAATTTTTGGTCTTTAGGGCTTGGCTTATATGCATTAAGGTAAGTTTTTGTTTTCTTTTTTTGTTTTTTACTTCTGTGTTGATGTACTGTGTTGCTTTTCTTCAGTTTTGTGAAGTCACAAAGGTGTTACATAAAATCCAAGAAAATAACCAGAAGGATTAAATCCAATTATCCTGATTAAAATAAAGTAAAACCTCAGCGTTTGGTGTATTTGACAATCTTAATGAGTTGAATTCAGTTGAAAAGGTAAATACTAATGCAATTGGGTTGTTAATAGGTTTGTTGAAGCTAGAATCAAGCCTAGTATGATAATTGGGACAATAAATTAAATACTTGTTGTCTTCCCTGTGTAAAACTAAAACTCTTTAATCTTGCATCACTTAGTTTTTAAAGAATTTCTACACATATAGGAAGTGAATTTGTGATTACTTAGTTTCCTTAGTTAAGTATTTTGAATTGATTACTTAGTTTGCTTAAATTAACTATTTTTGGGTTTGAACTGATAACTTTGCAGCATATACATTAATTTTCTATTTGAAATTCTTATAATATTAATTTCCGTTTCATTATAATTTATAATGTATGCCTTTTTTATGTCGATATAGTAATTTAATGACAAATATGGATATTACATAACTTATTGTACTGAATTTAATAACCGTAAAATTTTTAGCAGAAAAATTTGGTACACTTAGTGCAGTGTAAAAATCACGCTCCTTTCGATTCTTCACTATATAAATATCGTAATAAAAAACAATGGTTGGATATGAATGTAGAGTGGGGCAAGATTCTGTTCCATTATATATTTTACCCACTAGTTTGGATGCGATATGGGATTTTCATGTGAAACAATGACGATGTATGCTTATTATATCAGTATACACAGGCCCGGCCCAAAGTATTTACTGCCCCCAGCCCTATAACAAAAATTTGGGTAATTTTATATGGAAATATTTAGGCAACAAAAATATTTGTTAAACCGTAATTTTATGCAAGGACACGTAGATCTAATGAACATTTCTAGTATAACGTATAAACATCGAAACTAAGTCGAAAATAATTACGTAGTGAGATATAATTTAAGACGCTTTCCAATAAAAGCAAACACGTTAAGCAAGCAGAAGGCAAAGGTGATAGACCAGTTTTCGAGCAGTGTTAAGACGAATTGATCGGTATAATATGTGTTCACATGACGAACATGTTTAAGGCATAATACTTTTCATTACTTTAATTTGACCGTTTTACATGCACTAATGGATTTTAATGCTAATTTCAATCCATCTTTTAAGGTATATTTCTTTCATACCTTTAATACTACAATTTTATACATTTATGGGTTTTTAATACAAATTTCACTACGTATATTGGCATATTATAAAGATAACCATGACTAATAGACTGTCTAATACAAATTTCAGAAAATTGCCCAAATCCTAGTATTAATTTCACTTTTATATTTCTAAATACAGGAAATTATTGTCAATGAAAAAATTTCACAGCTTTTTAGCCTCAAGGACAGACCTTCAATATTTTATCCTAAAGGACAACTTTATGTAGGTATCAGTTTTTAGTTATTGATAGCAGTTTTTAGGTATCGATTTGTAGTTATCGGTAGCAGTTTTTAGGTATCAGTTTTTAGCTCGGTAGCAGTTTTGTTGTCCTTACGAATAATTTTGAAAAATGTTTGTCCTTATAAATAATTTTAGAAGAATGTTTGTTCTTGTGGTAAAAATATTGAGGTCGTATGCTTGAGGCAAAAAATATACAAATCTTTGTCCTTTAAATTAATTCTCCCTTCTAAATATTTATTGTAAAGAAGCTAAGTATTAAAATCCCGTTAATAGTGCAGCGAAAATTTCTTTTTTTATGGGCGTATATACATGGTAAATACTAACTACGTAAATTAATGGAAAGGTTTTAATTAAATTTTTGTTCTCTTTTCTATTTATTTACAACAACAATCCCCTAAAACAAAGCTAAGAGACAGACCAAGCTAAATTTGAAGAAAAATGGCTGCTTCATCAGGTTTTTGTTTTTTGTATTTTTTTAACACTAGTGAATTTATCAATATTTTATGAGTTTGTAAGAATATGTGATCGATAATTGGTTTTTCTAATGATTAAATTAATATATTTGCAGAATACACAAATTTTTATGTTAGAAATTTTCATGAACTGAGATTCTTAGGCGAAGGTTCGTATGGACATGTGTCTCTGGTCCGAAGTAAAGTGGATGGACTACTTTATGCAGTTAAAAGGATCCCACTGGACAATAAAGGATTTGGGCTAAGGTGATCTTTATATTTTTAAAACGGTCTATGGTTTGATCCTGCTAGAATTAATGATTTGATTTTATTGGTGTTTGTGCCGGTATTTGTCTAGGAGAAATTGATTTGATCATGTTTGAGGATTCTTTTTCCATTGTTATCTGAAGAAAAATATCCAAACAATATGGTTAAATGGTTTAACTCGTCAAATCCTAATTGGAAAATTATAAAACATTTTTACATACATCACTGGTCTCATTTTCTTCTGCTATTGATAGTCGATAGGATAGAAAATAATCATGTTTGAGGATTCGATTTTGTAGTAGTAGTTCTACGTTGCTCGTCTACGCATAACGATCAGTTTACTTACAGATCACCTTCTACTTTTTAAGGTGGGTTTTTGATCTAAGTATTATGATTAAATTTTATTAATTATTTAAGTCATATTAAACTGAATTTCCAGAACATAATTGAAACTCAATTTCCAAAATGAAACTGAAATTTCAAAAATTTCACATGACTAGACTGGAATTGAAAACAAGAAATTTGAACCTTTATTTTAAACGCTACCGAAGCTACTTTGTGAAATCATGTTGTTTCCCTCATCACATTGTTTCATCATAGCTTTAAATCAAATTTGATGAATTTTGGATTATAGATTAATCACTCATCTTGCATTTTTGCTGATATATCTCTTACTTTATGTTTTGCAGGGAGGCTAGGATAATGGCGAGAGTTAAACACCCCAATATCGTTGCTTATATTATGGTATTTCCGTATCATGAATTTATAATATTCATTTTTTATTACAGTTTTAATGAAAAAAATATTGTTCAATGAGGTCGCAAATATAACAATATTATGCGCTAAAGTTAATAATTTTTAAACTAGCATATCTAAGCAATCATCATCAGCGGATTCATTACCATCCTTCATACTTCGGTCAACCTTTATATCTTAATAGATGTCCATTTTGTTTAATAATTTCTACTTATTTTTTTCCTCCGTTTTTGTTAAGATTATCCATAGTATGACTTGATCGTTAGTATTAAAAGCGGCACTATGAGAGTCTTCAGTCTGTTGAAAACCTTCAGTATTAGCCTTTAAGCGGCACTACGAGAGTCTTCAGTCTGTTGAAATCCTTCAGTATTGGCCTTTGAGTATGGCGCAGGTATTAATTAACCTCAACAACATAACATCCTTTGTTGAATTATGAAACAATAGTTGTTTCCAAGCTTGTGACATCTTTAGCGAAAGGAAACATGTAGTTCTAAACATTACCCTAATTCTGTCTTAAAATCAGTTGTTACTGAAAGTTTGATATTTGAAATTCTTCCTTTATATTATCTATAACTCTAGTTTATGAGTACTTTTTGTGTAAAATTTTACAAAATTGCCAAGGCTTAATGTTTAGTGCATAGGTGTTAACCTCTAGGCATAGCATAGAAGATTCAAGAAGTATAAGCTTCCTTGTCGATGATGCTCGCTCACTTTCCTTGTTACATACGCTCTTATTTCAAAGTTATTTTGCATTTATGTACCATTGTTTATGCTTGCTTTAGCTGCTTGTTTTGAATTAGATACAAACAACAAAAGGGATGATAAACAAGAATGTTAATTCCTTAGCCACACATCAATAGTCTATTGGTGGATAAGTCATTAACGAGAGGAAACATGTAGTTCTAAACAATACCCTGATTCCGTCTTAAAATCAGTAGTTAACTAAAAGTTTGATTTTGAAATTCTCCCTTTATTATCCATATAACTCTAGTTTATCAAACTTTTTGTGTATGATTTTAAAAAACTGCTAAGGTTTAATGTTTAATGCATAGATGCTAACCTCAAAGTGTGGCATAGATGATTCAAGATGTATAAGCTTCCTTGTCGATGATGCTCTCTCACATTCCTTGTTATATGCACTCTTATTCCAAAGTTATTTAGCAGCACTGTTTGTGCGTGCATTAGCGTTTTGAATTAGGTACAAAAAAGAAAAGAGACGAGAAACAAAAATGTTAATACCTTAGCCACACATCAATAACTTACTGGTGGATAAGGCATTAATGGTGCATTTCATATTTGATTAATTAAACCTTTTAAGCCTTGATTTTTGTGCCAAAAAATAAACCGCATACAGATCAGAACATTTTTAACCAAAGGAAATTTTGTGGTGGGCTTTTATTTACATTGTTGTATTAGTAACAATGTAAAAAAATGTATCATACCGACTCAGCACTTAATTTTAGAACAGATTTGTGCATCTTAAGTTTTATTACGTTTTCATACGTAGATGGCACATTTTTACTATAAGTCTTATATTATTATTTTCACTTAAAATTCTGTTGATAAAATCAAATGTTTGTTAAATCCTTTAAATTTCATTTGTACAGTCATGGATACAAGATAGCTTCACAGGCGCGCAGGGTAGAGAAGCGACAAAAGAAATTCCAGAATTTGACTTTGATTGCTTGTGGGATGGTCTAAACGAGTACTCTGGGAATGAAACTATGTTAGATTACCAAAGCGGGGGCTCTTCAGGAGGTGAATCGTGTGAAGATGATTCATCAGAAATTGAATCATCTGAAGATACAACATGGCTATATATTATGATGGAGGCTTGTAAAGGGTATGAGCTTGCCATATTATCTATTATATCTATTATCTACAATATCAGTTCTATAACTGAGTCAATAATAATTACTGCACTCTCCAATATATATGTGTATGTATATGTATGTATGTATGTGTATACACACACACACATGTATGTGTGTGTGTGTTTATATATAAAGAATTTCAGATATATAAAGAATTTCAGCGAAAAAGCTGTTTGGATAAATTTTTTAAAAGGAGTGTTCAATTGTTATGTATCCGTATGTTTAATCACAAGCTCAGGTTCCATGGAAATCCATAAACCATATACAAGTTTGTGAAACGCAAGCTACAGCTAATTATCGTAAAAATGTCATATTTGGAATAAATAAATTAGTTAAATCTGCCAAGCCAATTACCATTTGTCTGATTTTTCAACTATGTAACAGTCAATGTATTCTTTACTGTGCATGGTTTATTCACTAGTTTGCAATTTTTTAGACCGTTGGGGAGTCTGTTAAAAGAAGAATTTGATCTCGATCGTATTTCAACTGTTATGAAAGATATGTTGGAGGGAGTAGCACATATACATTCAAAGGGATATGTACATCGTGATCTATCTCTTGGTAATGTATTAATTGGCGTAGATGGACACGCAAAGATAGCTGATTTTGGCTTGAGTAAGTATATATTTATAAACCAGTTCAATTTTGTTGTATCTATGATTTTATTTAAGTGTTTAATAACATCTTACTAATATAAGATCGTTTGAAATTCATATTTCAGGTATGAAAGAGGGTGGACTTTGCTATGATTCCGATTCCACATTTGGGAAGGGATTTTACTTACCTCCGGAAGGTCGAACGTCTAATAAGTCGGATATATACATGCTAGGTATGGTCTTTTTCGAAATCTTTGTGGGAGGGCGGTCGACCGACATGGAAAGGACATGCATACTGGAGAAATTCAAAGAGACAAGGGAATGGCCTGGTGATGTGTCTACTGTTTACGCTACCATCATATTACGTATGGTATCAGAGGAACCAGACGATAGACCATCAGCTTCGCTTATTTTAGCTGAATTGAACAGTCAATCAGGTGGAGGCGGTGGCGGTGGCGGTGGCTGTTAGTGGAGCAATGCAAACTTGGGAAAACTTCTTAATCATCTATTATCAAAACGATAGTAGTATTTAGTAGTGGTTATTGTTACTTATGGTCTTTGAGTTTACCTTTGGCGAAGGTAACTTAAAAAGTATGGTTGTATTAAGTATATTTTGTGTTATCTTTGCTTAACCAAGGTATTTATATTAGTTTCGTTTTCATGTATGTGGGTTCATGAATCAAGAGTAGCATTATGTTAATTAATTTGCAGCCGAGCCTCAAGCAAACCGAGTTTGTTCATTCAGCTAAACATGGTTTTTACTCGTTTTTATTCTTATCGCATTATTGTACACGATTGTGTTTTTATTTCTGTTGTTCTCGGTCCATATGCAGACGCGATTCTTCATTCATGGAGTACCATAAAACTTTTTTTTAAAGCCTTTTCAATTCAAAATCAAAATTTTTAACATGCCATTAATGTGATTTGCCTTTAATTTGCTTTGTGTTTGATTTGCTTTATGCTATGGCCATGGTTTGCTTGCTGTGATAGGAATCATGATTTTGGTTTGCTTAATAATAACTTCGTTTGCGGATATATATGCATAAACCAGGCATAGAGCGTATGTTCTTTGTTGCGCGTTTCATCTTCCTTTCCTTTCTGCTGTAATACAAAACCATCATCATTTTCTAACTTCAAAAATCATTTTCCTCGTGATTCATTCACTTTCAACCAAAATACATGATATAAAAGTTGTTTGTTATCGTCTTTTCTTTTTTCTTCATATAGTCGCTCGAAGTTTCGTCGGGTGTAGCTCAAAAACAATGGATGTGGAGAAATAATAGAAATTTGACGATCATAAAATGGTGAATTACCTTTCGCAAATCCAACTTGCCACATCATTCAAAAGAACCTTTCGATGGGATCGAAAGGATGCTTCTGCAATAGAAGATCAGATCATTAGATGTAAGGCAACGCCAGTCAAGCACTTTAGCCACGTCAAAGTCAGAAATGGCCAGGTTAAAGCAATATAAACGCTTATTCGCGTCACGCTATGGCCAGGATAAGACGCCTTCTGGAGGGAGGAGGGGCAATCCCTTGGTCCTGCCACGCTATGGCCTGGCCAAAATACCGAACAAGCCCTTAGTCGCGTCGGGCTATGGCCAGGTTAAGCGCCTCCTAGAGGGAGGTCGGTTAACTCCTCAAGCTCTGCTTGAGAATAAGCTAGCCTAACGCACTGGAAACCCGGATGAAATGTCCGGTGGACTAAGAAAAGTCCCTGCCTGAAATGGGCACCGCTAGAAATCAGCACCGTTAAGAATGGTAACGGGTAGAAATTGACACCGGCTAAAATGGCAACTGCTTAAATAAGCACAAGAATTGGACAAAAGTGTACCTTCCTGAAATAGGCCAAAACAAATGAATAAAGAAACTCGGGCCCGAGAAAGAAAAAGCATGCAAAATATCGTCAAAGCCTGAATATGGCGCATTCGACAAGAGAATCAAAAAGAATTCCCTGATTTCTCGTAGACATCTTCCAGATTGGTTTTTTGGTCTTTTATTACTTATTAACAGAAATAGTATTCTGGTCTTCTATTACTTATTGCCAGATTGGTTTTCTGGTATTCTACTACTTATTACCAGAAATGGTATTCTGGTCTTCTACTATTTATTACCAAAATAGTATTCGGGTCTTCTATTACTTATTACTAGTTTGATTCTCTGGTCCTCTATTACTTATTTCCAGATTGAATTTCTATTTTTCTAATACTTACAGCTGAAAACGGTCTTCTGGTCTTTTATTATTAATACCAGGTCAACAAGATATGGTTTTCTAACCTCTTATCATTTATTACCAAGAAGGGTATTCTGATACTCTTTTACTGAAATTAGAGACTAGTCTCTCACCATTTATTGCTAGAAGGGGATTTCTGGTCATATATTATCAAATTGGCATCATAGACTTATCATGAGACTCGGGTTTCTAGATTTATTATAACGACAAACATTGCTATCTCTGGATCCCAAAAGATGATTCTTAATTAGTTTTCCATCTTAATACCCGAATCTAGGTGCGATAGCAGCTTATGAGACTCTGTCAGTAACACCTGAATCTGGGTAAGGAATGAAGTCTATAATTCTCAATATATTCAAAGAATGAATTACGGGTAAAAACGAAATATCCAAAATCTAGGCCACATATCAAACTATGCAGATTTCCAGTATGAACGTCCATAAAAGACGACTTCTAATCTTTTATATACTATCCTTTTGAATGGAGGTTCTAACCTTGAATTCACAATTATTGTTTGGCAACAAGATTTTTTGAGGATTTACAGATAGCAAGAAGATTTACGGATCTATCAAAAGAATCATTACAAGCCAAGTTATAAAATGCCCAGACGGAGCAATTCATAAATAATGAGAAAAATATAAATAAGTCGTCAAGCTAGGTAACATCTACAAAAATTATATACAATATTGTACATCGAATTACTACATATGAGAAATTCATATGTTCTCATACTCCTTCATTAGTTCCTCCGAAATAAGAGGATTTACAATATGGCGGATAGTCGCAAGGAGGATTTGTTTCAATTTCTTCTCTTTCTTCATTATTTCTTTGTCATCGTCAATAGAGTTAATCCCAGCTAGGAGAGCATGTTCGAAAGCCTTATTCGCCCTGCTAACGGTTTTATTAAACCATTCCAATTGAGCGTTCTTTTTTTGGAGTGTAAGTTTTTCGCGCCTCAAATTATCAATCTGATCAATATAAGAGTGAATGCATTTCAAAGTGAAATCTTTTTGGATCTTCCGGTAATGCATCCACATCTCATGTTGACCTTATTACATCAATTTCCGACTACATCTTCACTTATTCCTTGCGAAGGATTTACTATACTCCGAAAATTTTGAGAAGCATAAGTATGAGATCTTGTAGCCTTGGCCAATCTACCTCTACCATGGATAGATGGGATTGGAGGCAGTATATGCTCTACATCCGGTATTTTCCATACAATAATAAACTATAGCGACATATTAGCCATGTGACAATCATCCAACTCAATCTCCAAGTCTACAATTCTCTTATGAAGTTTATCCATTTCTTCATCAAAATCAATTGAAAGGTTTGTTCTCACTTGACGGCATAAAATCATAATAATATGTTCATACTTCTTTAGTCGTTCTACTGTCGACTTCTCTTCGGGCCCATAAATTGAGAAGCAAGAACCTTGAAAAGTGGTTCTCTATCTGCTTGAGCTTCTTATTCAAATAAACATAAAGAAAGATCAATGTTTGAAAAGGGAAAGTTTTATTTTCAAAAGAACATCACTTTTACGAATATATTTTCCATAACCAGCTTATTTCCCCCCCTTAAATAATTAAATCTTTTACATTCCTTCATCATAACATAATAGCATATACTTTTGAATATGAAATTTAAAGAAGTAGAGTATACATTCAAAAATATCAATTTACATATCATTTTAGGATTCATACAAAATAGACTTGTACATTTCAGAAATGAACTTCACTTTATAATACTTAAGTTTTTCTAGTGGTAAGTCTTGAGGGATAGAGTTGACCCTCGGAAGGTTCCAACATTCCCCTGGATGGGGATCACTTCTAAACTCTTCCAAATATCTTTTCTGAAACTTTCTAAGTAATCCACCACTGAGGTCGCCAAGATAGAGTAATCAACAGTTAGATGTCTACAGTAAGCCTTATACAAAAACACTGTCAAAATGTCCCTTTCTTCGATTAACATCCAAAGCATAGTCATCAATTCATCAATTTCTTTCAAAATTCGCTCACATTGAAGCCATGATTTCATTAGTAAAGGAGCCACACTCTTGTTCTTGAAGTTCGTCAATGCCGTTGCCCCTTTATCAAGTCTATAATAGCTATCAGATGACTTATTAAGCTCACGGGTTTGCCTGACTAATTCCCTGTGCAGCCTATTAATTGTCATTTGTTTCCTATCAAGCAGAAACTCATAATAATTTATATTTTTCTTTTTCTTCTAGATAGACAAAATTTCTACTAAGTATCATACTACAAAATCAATACCATTTTGATATGGAATCCCATACCTGATAAATGGAAGTCTCAGGGTAGAGCGCCCTCTTCCTTTTACGCTTTTCTGCCTCCACTTCAGCATTCTGTGGGGATGAAGGAGGAGTGATTATGTATTTCATAGGATCATCCTCTTGAGTAGTATGACCAATACTAGCACCTCCAGCTCCATCTTTACCGAAAGAACCTAGAGCAGAGCCTCCATCTTCACCTTTATCATTGTCATGCTTCTTCTCATGACGAGCTTCGGTGATGTCATCCCAATCATCATCGTCATTTTCCTCGTCTTCCAAATTAGAACCGTGCTCTAATGGAGCATCATCAACTTTAAGAAGTTCTTTAACATCCAAATCCACCCTTTCTGGGATAGCAATTCCGGCTTTCATCTGTTCAATTCGAGTTTCGTATCTCTTTACAACCTCAGAGGGATGAGAAGAAAAGTTAAGTTTGGAATGCACATCAATATTATCCGTGTAGACGGAAGTAACCGTGTCTTCAAAAACATCGGTAGTATACTCTTTAAGGGAAGTACCCACAAAATTATCAAGCTTTTTCTTCGCATCATTTATAATTTTGACAGCCTTAGGCAGAGAGCCCCTTTTCTTTTCTAACTTTCTCTGAAGTAGGTTCTTCTCCGTTTTAAGCGTGGCCTTAGCCTCTTCAGACTCTTTTAAAGAAATCTCGAGAGCCATAATTCTGTCTACTTAAAGTTGACCACGTTTTGCATTGGTCTCGACAGTGGCTCTTAGATTATCTCTTTCTTCCGTTAAAGATGAAACTTGATCATTCAACGTACTACCAAAATCGAACCGCCTTCAGACCTTTGCCCACCACAGCGAACCACTACCACAACCAATCTGCGGCCTCACATCCTTGCCTGCATCACCTCAACCTCGAGACCGAATATCTCTGCACATCCCAAAACCGCCTCTCAAAAAAAATCCCGAATCGATTCGTACCCCCCCTTCGATCATCATATCCATTGTCCAAATCGCGATCGAAAACCAAATCGCCTACCTCCTTCCGAACATTTGGGAAATTGAGTCGAGTTTGGTTGTGAATTGGTTGGGAATTTGAAGAGTTTAGAAGTTCGCTTACGATAAATCAATTGAAGAACTAATTTTTTTCTTTTACCAGTTAATTTGTGGGTAAATGGGTCTTGAGTTATTCTTTTTATTTATGGGCTGTAAAGTTAATTTTATTTTATTTTAGTTTAAATCCTTTTGCCTTCTTTTAATAATTTATCACTTATCATTCCAAGTCCAAAAAAAAAGAGGTTGTTTTCATCTTTTTAGTTTCGATTGTTTTGTTTTAGTTCCATTTCTGTTTTGTTTCCATTTGTATTAATTTTTGCTTTGATATATATAAAAAAAACAAAAAAGTTGTATATATCTTGTTTTTATTTCAGGTTACCAAAACAGAATTTCAGAAGGAGAAGAAATGCTACCAAAAATAAACCGCTTGAATATAAAAAATTTGCACCCTTATCTATTGTTTTATTTCCTTTGCATTGTTGATTGCTTGCATTTCAAAAAAATAAATTCAAAAACAATAACAAAAAAATCCATCTGTAGTTGCATTGTTAATACACGTTTAATTTTTTCTTTGCATTTCATTCTAGATTTTGATTAATAATAGTTGTTAAACATTGATAACGCTTAATTGTATGTTAACAAATTATCTTCATTGAACAAGTTAAATTCTCGGTGTCTAGGCTACGGTAGAGCAATAACCATTTATAAATATTAGGGTGATTCGTAAATGTTATAATGGTTGTTTCTTTGAAGGCACTTAAACTTTCGGCTGCATTGCTACGGTGATTCGTGATGCATTTATAAATCATGTACGTTACCTGGCTAAGAACAATCTTGTTGATTTAAGACAAAGTGTGATTATACAATTTTGGGTTAGGATAGAAAATCTATTATTAACCCCTGCATTCATTTAGTTACATTAGTTCATGCATATAAAAAAAGGAAAAAAAAATTCAAAATTAATTTTTTTTCTTTTTTTTGTGCATATCCCTTTTCCTTTGAAATTTTTAAATCCTTTTCCTTTGAATTTTTAAAATTTTTTTTTTTAGTTTTTTCTTAGAAAATAAAAACTCTGAAAGAAAAAAATCTTTTCAATACAAAAAATTTGAAAATCTAAAAATAAAACAAAAATCAATTTTCCATTTTGAAAAAAAAATTCTACTTGTAATATTTTTCGCTTTATATAAAAAACAAAAACATTCTTGAAAAAGTCTGAGTTTCCTTATTCTTACTCGCCAGAATTTTACAATAGTTATGAAAATCAATATAATCCATATAATTTCATACCAAATTCTTATGGATATTTCAACAACAACTATTGTGTAAATAATTCGAATTTCAAACAACAAATTTTTTGAAATGATGAACAATCCTCAATTGTTGAAAATAACATTTCGTCTTTACTTGAACTCATTACACTAAATCAGAGGATGAAAGATTTGTTCTATAACTCAAGTCAAAGTTTCCAAAATAATCAAGATTTGAAACTCAAAATTAAAACGATTTCGAGTATAACCCATACCAATTCAATTTCGAACTCCAAAGTGAATTTCAAAATCAAATGAAAATGTGAACAACTTTTCAAATAATTTTGGCAATGGGAATAATCTCGACTACGATGTGAGTGAAATTTTTAGTTCTCAACAAATTCAAATTGAAAATTCTCAATTTAATAATCATGAATTTGATTTAGTTGAGAAAATGGAAAAAGATTACGAGGATTTGTTGCGTAAAACCTATAAATATTTTTGTGAGAAACAAAATCAAATCCCAACGTATGAAAAATCAAATGATAATCCATCATTTATCAAAATTAACGATTCTTGTTTTCAACAAGTCTAAATCGAAATCCTCAAGTTAATAATTATAAGTTGGATTTTTTTGAACAAATGAATGAAACTTACGACGATCACACGAATTTTTTGATTGGAACATACAAAAAATTACGTGAACAACAAAATCAAATCCCAACGTGTGAAGAGTTGAGTGATAGTCCATATTTTACCCTATTTGACGATGTTCAAATTACAACTTTTGAAATTGAAAACAACGATCTTAATGAAGTTGTTGGAAATATGGTAATTGAGTTGGATTTCAATTCTTTTGAGGGTGTGGAGCCAAATTTAAAATTTGACCTTCCTTTTCTCGATATCAAAAAATTAAATACAACAACTTTGGATTTTGAACTTGAGATACACAATGAAGTTGTTGATAATCCAACAAAGGAAGATGAATTTAACGAACACGATTTCTTTAGACTTTTTGAGAAACGAGTTGTCGAATTTTGAAGGAGAAGATTTAGAACACCATTTTGATTTTAAAATCGATAATTTCGAAAAATTTGTCAACGGTGAGTTTGAATCTCAATTTGGTGAAAATAAATGTGAACTTCAATCATTTGTTATATCTACCCCAAAAATCATCGACAATAAAACAACTCATACGATTTTTAATAAAACGACATTTATTTTCCCAAATCAACATTCAACTTTGAAATCATTTATGGTTTGGTTTTTCGAGCTTAAGCGGTGTCTCGCATACTTGACGAGACAAATGAATCGGTCTTTGGAAGACCGTTTCATATGCTTTTTAACTATATACTTTCTGGACTCTTGTAAATAATAATCTTTTCATTTTCATGTAAATATAGGTCGTCTTTTTATTTTTGTTTTATTTTTCTCTTTTCACTTGGGTTGACTATGGGGACACAGTCAAAATCAAGTGTGTGTGTGGGGGGGGGGGGGGAGTCTCATCATTTTCATTTTCAAATTTTCATGGTTTCTTTTTACATTCTCTTTCCAAAACTAAAGAAAAAACTGGAAAATTAAGAGAAAAATAAAAATCTCAAAGAAAAAATTAAGCATTTAGATTTATTTTAAAGAAACACTATAGGATAAGTATAAAATTTTGGTTATTAAATTGAAATTTTTGAAAATTTATTTGTCTCAAAAATAATAAAAATAAAGTTTGATTATAAATAATGATGATTTAACTAGTATATAGGTAGGTTCATGGTGAGAACTATGAAGTATATCCTAATTGAAAATCTTTGTTTAAAAAAAGCGGTGAATTTAAAGTAAAGGATATAACATTTTTTTTGTCTCCTAAGTTAAGTGATGCTAAGATGATTTTGCAAAACTATCTTTAAAAAAAAACAAAAAACAAAAAAATGCTTGTATATATGCATATAATTTTTATTAACACATACGGTCTATTGGTGTATACACTTATGTGTACACTTGCCATGCTTTGTACCCTTCTCACGTAAGCCCGAAAGGTAGTGCATGATCGGTATATCTGGCCTTAGATTATCTGAGCTAGGTGTATGTATATAAAAATTCTATTATTAATAATGCCTACATTCGATAGGTGTACACACTCGTGTGTTCACTCTCCACGCTCTATATTCCTCTCACATAAACATGAAAGGCAGTATATGGGTAATATATCTGGCGTCGGTTTTCTAAGTTAGGCATATGTAAATATTGAAAATATAAATAATTTTTTTTAAAAATAGATATAGTAAGCAAAGGAAATCCAAGAACTATTTTAACTTGTTTGATTTGACTTTTTATTGAAAAGAAATGAAAATACCACTTTGAAATTTTTTGATAATCAACTAAGAATCCATTTCATAATTACACTGTGTTATCAACCAAAATAACGAGTTTAACTATAGTCTATTTGCTATGATAATTTGATTTTTGTTGAAAATTTTGAAGAGTGAATGACGTAAATTTTCAAGATAATGACTAAAGCATATATTTAACTAGTTTGTATCAATTTAAAAGTAAATCCTTCATTTGTAAATATTTTCAAAAACTTGCATTCATCTCTTTGTAAATAAATCTTGCATTTTGTAAATATTTCACTTTGCATTCGGATTTTGTAGGTAGTATCCGTTGAAAACCCTCACGATACAACACTCGTCCTACTGCAAACACCTTGATTTTTAACGGCTTGTTGCATACGCTCAATGCAATCTTGCTCCTTACGAAAATGGATTAATCTTAGTTTTTCTTTATTCAAGGAGAATAAAAAGATAAGTATGGGGGTATTTGATGTGCATGTAAATGTGCATATTTTTACTATCATATTAAATTGAATAAGCGATCATATTGGGTATTTTAACTTGTTAAACAAAAATTCAAATTATTTTCAAATCGTCATATATTCATCTTTAAAAAGGGGCAAAATGGTCATTTTTGTGCATATTTTAATTTATGATAATTTACTTGGAAATTTCTTATGATTTTGCAGGAATTTGGCTTCAAATGGAAGAGAGTTTCATGGAAAATATGCATGCACAAGTGAATACAAAGAAATGAAGATGGAAACAATTCAAACTCATGATAATGGAGGACCCCACCTACCCACCTACCTTAATGTACAAATTAGAGGCTAATGCACATGCTAATAGAGTTTAAAGCTTCATGCACAATTAAATGATGATTATTTGATGCTAATGATTCCTTGGCCTCCACACTTCCTAAGAGGGTATTTTGGGTAGTTCCCAAAAAAGTAAATTAGGATTTCATACATGTATAAAAAACCCTTATGTTCATTTAATTAGTCTCTCTTCTTTTAGGCTCTCTTTCTCTTAGTTTAGTTTAGGATCGAAAATAAAACGAGGGCTCTCTCTTTTCCTGATGGCTACTTAGCCATTTCTTTTATGTAATTTTTTACGCAATTTAATACATGCTCTTTTCTTTTACATGCTTTTTCCTTTCATGTTAGTAGTGTAAATTTATCTTTCATGCAAGTAAATTAGTGTTTATTTCTTGTTAATTGGTTCTCTTTTTCATTAGCTCTCTTTTTCCTCTTCATCTTATTCTGTGTTGCATGCTACAATTGTTAATATGACAACAAAAATGAGAGTCTAAACCCCTTCAATTTAGGGGTAATGAAGCTTTCTAATTATGTAGCTTTAATATTCTGATAATTATTGCTCTTTTTTTGTGCTTAATGACAATGCTTGAAGTGGTTAACTTGTTGTTTTTGCTTTGAATTTGATAGCCTATATTGTTGACACCAAATAGGCTATGCTTAAACAATCACTAAACACAAATTACCTCTTCATCTACATACGATTATGGTAATGAAGTGAAATTTGAAACCAAAATTTGATGGTCTATATTTCTAATTAACAGTTAATAGGCCATGCTTAAGATGGATTTCATTTTCAACTTTTTGTCATTTTTCATGAGAATTAGTAAGTGGTTTGAGGGGCGTGTTATTGTTTGATGGCTTATGTTGGGATAAGTAAATGCACAAATATGTCATACTTATGATAAGAACATCAATTAAATTCACTAATGACAAAAATAGAGATCATGATTTCATGTTTTGTTGAACAATGTGATCTAGAGAGTAGAAATTACTTCTAAATTGCCTTCACACTCTCATATTTATATCAATTTTCTTTTGTTAGTTTTCTATATTTTTAGCTAATCACACTTTCAATTTTGGTTAATTTGATTGAATAGAGATTTAAAATCTAACAATTCCCTACGGATCGATCCATACTCGCTACTTACATAATATACTGGGAGTTAAGCAATATTCTAACTATTTCTATAACGGGGTATCGAACCTCTGCATCCTTTAATTGCCTACTTACATAATATACCAGGTGTTATTCCCCACCCCCTTCTCTAATCAGTACTAAGCTGACTGCATGTTCTGAGACTGCCATGTATAGCTGCATGAGTTCAACGTTCTCGGGACTAGAAAGTTCCATTGGTTTTTCAAGATGACTTTAGAATTCTTGAAAGGCTTTCCTACAGTCCTCTCCCAATTCGAAGTTCTACTTCTTGATCACATCAAAGATGGGTACACACTTATCAGTAGGTTTAGAAATGAATCTACTTAGGGCAGCTACCTTTCCGTTCAAACTCATCACTTTCTTGCTAATTTTAGGTTCAGCCATGTCCATGAGGGATTGAATTTGATCAGGACTTGCTTCGATCCCTTGGGCACTTACAAGGTAGCCTAAAAATTTCCCAAAATGAACTCCAAACGAACACTTTTGTGGGTTCAGTTTCACGTGATACTTCCATGATATTTGAACATTTCCGCTAGATCATTAAGATGATTCTTGAGCTCACCGGATTTCACCAACATATCATCCACATAAACCTCCAGGTTTTGGCCAATTTGTTATTTGAACATTCGGTTAACCAATCTTTTATATGTTGCCCCTGCATTCTTGAGCCCAAATGGAATTTCTTTGTAGCAATAGATTCCCCACTCAGTTATAAAGCTGGTATGTTCCTCTTCTGGCTTAAACATAGGTATCCAGTTATATCCTGAATAGGCATCCATAAGTAATAATAACTTGTTTTTGCTTGTTGCATCCACTAACCGATCTGTTCATGGCAACGAGAAACAATCTTTTGGGCATGCCTTATTTAAGTTTGTGCAGTCGATACAAGTTCTCCATTTTCCATTTGATTTCTTTACCAGAACTGGGTTGGCCAACCACTTTAGATTATATATTTCTTGGATAAATCCATTTTATAAGAGTCTGTCAACCTCTTGTTTTAAAGCATTTGATCACACCTCATCCAACTGCCTCTTTTCCTGCCTTATGGGGGTTGCTCTTGGATTGATGTTAAGTGCATAACACATGACCTTTTGGTCAATCCTCACCATATCAGAACGTGACCAGACAAATACATCTTTGTTGACCTTGAGAAACTGTATTAAATCCTTCTTTACGTCGTCATTAAGATCTTTTCCAACTTTGACCACCTTAGTAACGTCATCTGGATCTACATAAGCTTCCTCAATATCCTCTGTGGGTTTTGTCCTTTCCATTTCACCTCGGCAATCAAATTCTATGATTGTAGGGCTTTCTTCTGTTGAGTTTGCATCGACTCTCTTTCGCTTTCCCCCATAGAGAATGTACCTTTCGTACTTACATTTGTTAGATTTATTAATTTTAATCTTTGCTTTGAATGTTGGATGTGAAAATCCATCATCCAAAGGCTGTAAAATTGTAGAACAATCAAAAAACACATAATACTCCCTTTTGTACTGGTCAAGAGTAGCAAACTACATTTCCCAAGAGTTAAACTGCTCTCCTCGGACAATTCCTCAACCTCACTTTGTTAGGAATTTTACTATGAGATATTTTGGTGAGACAAAAGCATCAATCTCATCAAGAGATAGCCTACCAAAGAAGGCATTGTAGTAGGAGGGTTGATCGATTATCACAAAAATAGTTTTGAATGTTCTACAAGTTAGCAGCACTCCCATTTGTACGGGCAGCTTTATCTGTCCCACTGGAGTTGATTCTTTGGTGTTGAATCCAAATATGGGCTCTGTGCTTGGCTCTAGCTTGTGCTTTGGAATGTTCATCTGATCGAAGGCGTGCTTGAAGATTACATTGACTGCACTGTCTATGTCAATCAGAATCTTAGAGACAATAGATAATCTAATATGTGTGGTAATCATCAAAGGATCATTATGAGGATGGTGAACCCCCTTTCTTAGCTCTTGTGGAGTAACAACAAGATTAGGCATCTAAACGTTGAGACGTGGATTCTTCATTGGGGATTCCTCTTAGACATAGCAAATACCTTCTTTGGCTTCTTTAACGTACCTGCTTCGGGCCCCCTTGTTATTTCCTGCTGGATGCAGCCCACCGTGGATCACGTCAATTCTGTTGATGGGAGGGCTCAAGCTCTGGTGGTCATCATCTTCCAGCACATTTACAACATTTCCTGGGCGTTTTTGTAGACCATTCTCTGTATGCTGAGATTTCTGTTGATCTTGAACAAACTTCTTCAAATGTCCCTCTTGGATTAGCTTTTGAACAATTCCAGCCAGAACCCAGCACTCATCTGTTTTGTGGCCGTTGGCTTTGTAATAACCGCAACAGTCTCCTCCCTTTTTCCGTTCAAGGTCGTTCTTGGCTTTAAAGGAGGTTGGAAACTTAACTCTTTTCTTAGCTACAGTATACACGTAAGACAACCGCTTGTTTAAAGCAACTTAACTCTTTACTTAGCTACAATATACACGTAAGACAACCGCTTGTTTAAAGCAACTATGTAAGCAATCAGCTCCTCCCATCTTACTCTCTTGTAGCGACGGTCTTGGCTAAATCTCCCTCTTCCTTTTTGAGGATAGTATTCTTCTTGGCATAATAAAGTTCGTCCAGCCGGATGAAATTGTCAGCTTAAAAATGGAAGTCTTGTAAGTCTTTGTGATCATTAACAAAGAGCTGCTTCTAAAAAGGGGTGCTTTCAATTAAGCCAGAATAAACTACTATAAGCTTTGTCCCAATCGTTCATGTCCTTGGATTTTTAAGCTTCAACGTTGAATCTTCTTAGGTAATCTCCCAAGGACACTCCCTACCTTTATTTTATATTGACCAAGACTGTGTAGTCGATCGTGTGATCTCTGCAAATGCAGAATTGGGAAGAAAATTCATAAGAGAACTGCTTCCATGAGTATATAGTCTTCTCCCGACATTTCTTATACCATTTTGCGGCTCCATGGATAATGACTTGGAACAATCGGCATCTGATAGCCCTAGATGCTTTGTGCAGGTCCATTCGGCTGTCCACAACCATCAAATGATCATCCGGGTCTATGACCTCATGATATTTCATCGATGGGATCTTGACATACGTCGGGATAACTGTTGTCATGATTTTATCAGTGAAGGGAGGCACTCTTTCATTATCATTAACATTCTCATCCATCATTCTCTTCCCTTTTGAACTCATAGCATCTTTTATCGCCTTTTCCACAACATCCTTTAGATAAGCTTCAACATTGCCATAATTTTTCTAGTTTGGGAAATACTCTTTTGACATTTAACTCCCAGTCTATTCAAGTGATTTGTCGAGAACTCTTCCCTGATGATTGTCTTTCGATTGGGGGATTTCCTTCTTCTTTGAGGACATCAAATCCACTCTGCCTTTATTCTCATTTGAATTAGCTTTTATATTCCTCCTGGGGAAAACCGCTTTTTCTCAGTGAGTTTATTTTGGAGTCTTCAAGGATTTTTGAGATAAGGCCATGTTAAGTAGCTCCTGCATTTCTGCAGCTGCTGTTCCAAGTATTTGATTTTGGCTATACTCTAGTCTTGTTGTGCTGGTGACGAAGTCTGTCCAAGAATGGCCCCATCCAGATTGAAAGATGGAGCTATATTCTCCTCCAGAGTGGTGGTGTGTATTGCTGCTTCTTCATCTGCACTTAATCGCTTTGATCTCATTTTTCCTAAGCAAGAGAAATAAGCCGAATTAGTAAGCAATGCAAAGACAAGATTGGAGGTTCGAGCCCTCCTTCTAGTGCCAAATATGTTAATAAGAAATCTTATCAACATCCCCAATGCTATGTGAAAAGCAAACAAGTTCAAACAAAGCCAAGTTATAGAAAAGATCCCCTCCTTCGAAAGCATATCTTTCGACTAGATTGACATAGTCGAAAGGGTTTAAGGTGATTACTCCACCTTTCAACCAAGTTGGCTTAATCGAAAGGGTCAAAAGAGTAATCCCAACCTTTCGACCGGGTTGATTAAGTTTAAAGGCTTTAAGGAGTTAACTCTGGAATGCAGTTTAAAAAGGTAACATCTAATTGAGTCCTTTCCTTTGAGTGGGTCAAAAGTATTCGATCATCCTTGTTCTTCATTCCTTTCGGTCACGTCGAAAGGTAACATTCAGGCCCTTTTGATCGTCGAAAGGAACGTATATTTCATTAGAATGACAATGCTGCTTTTGACCCCATGGTTTCGTTATCTTTATTATGGAACTCCTTCGAAAGGGTTACAGGTGTCTCTAGGGATAGACACCTTTTGAATGAGTTCCTTTCTTATAAACTATTAGTCAATTATAAATTAGATTCTCTTCGAAACATCCCCTCTCGATCATGTCGAAAGGGGTTTCACTCTTTCGAAATGATACTAGCTTTTAACTACCTAAGATTCACTTTGATTTCCTTATATAGAATCAACCTCGGTATTCCCCAGTTTCATACTTCAACGTGGTCGAAACCTCATCATCATCCTTGTTTTTGTAGACAAATGTTGGTTCCAATGATGATGTGTTTCGACTAAATATACCCGAGTCGATTATATACGTTGCATAGACAGAAAGAAGTTAAGAGAATATGTTAGAATGATGTGTAAAGGATCATTAGTCGACCTAATGACCTAAATGATCTTCCTCGTCATCAAAATCCTTAATGTACAAGCCATCTGCCTTTTTATTCATAATCCAAAATTAGTTACAAGATTTAAAGCATTTTCCCCCAATTTGATTTAGGGTTTCTTAAGAATTTAATTGAAACTAAGAACCTATAGTAAAAGAAATAAATTCGGTATTTCAAATTTCCATCCTCTAAATCTGGACTCCTTGGGACTTATTTATAGATGCAGATCGGCCTCTTTCTGCGCCTGTGCCGTCAACTTGGTCGAAAGGACCCCTCTTTATATGCCGCCTCAAGTCTTTCGACTTGGTCGAAAGGCCATGACACCTTACAATGCTATCAAAAGGCTTCTTCTTATTCTTTCTGATTTGCTTTTGCGCTTCCTTTATCCTTCCTCGGACCTTTCGACCGAGTCGAAAGGGTACTTTATCAACCTTTTTCCTCTATTGACCTTGAGTCCTGCTTCCTTTACAACACCTTTTGAAGCTGTTGAATGGTTTCCAAATGCGCCTTCTCCTTCATGTTGCTTCATTATTAAGGTTTAAGCTTCCAACTCCGTCAATAGGTTGTCCATATTGGTTTCGAAGAGATTTAAGTACCAATGGTTTCGATGATGTTGAGTAGCCTTCAAATGCATGCCTAAGAACTGAAGTGGAGCCTCTCCTCAATATATTGGCCTCGACCAGTTCGAAGGGCTTGCATATGCTTTTGAAAAGGTTGTGATAGGGGCGAAACCTCCATTTCCGAAAGGTTTGGCACATAAGTGAGAGATTACCATCTATTGTCTTCGATAGGGGTGGGCGCGGTAGATTAACCGCGCAAATCGGTTAATTTTTTTACAGTTAACCTAAACCACTGTGCGGTTCGGTTAACCGATATTCGATTAATCATTGTCAGTAGTATCGACCGAACCGCAACATTTAAACCGCGGTTAACTGGTCATATAGAATGGTTAACCGACTATTATTCGCGGTTAAACGGTTAATCGGTTAACCAGTTGTAACGACCCGTATATTTGTGGTAAATAAATTGGTTAATTTAATTTGATTTTGTAATTAAATTTAAAAGAGAAATAAAAACCTTATAAATTATATTGGAGCGAATGTTAGAAATTAAGTGTAACAATTGTAATTGAAATTAACAATTTAAAATGAAGTTGTAATTAAATGAAATAATGTACAATGTTGCACTTAGTTATAAAATATAGAATAGGTAAAAATAAAAGTAAGCATAAAATTAACCTATGCAATAATATATTGCTTAATAGTAACTGAACGTAAATTAAGAAAATATGGTTATAACAAGTTGATAAACGACAAATTTAGTGCAATTCCAATTTATTTGAAACAATTGTAAGGTTTTAATTGATTGAAATTAGTAAATCTGAGAAATAGATTCAAAATTTTATTAATCAATAGAATAATACGTAATAATTTGTAGTTGATAGTATTAATGCTAGAGAATAATTATGATAGTTGTTGTTTGATAATAACATAGGAATGGGAACCAAGATTTATTAATATGAATGGAAGCATTGAATTAAATTAAGGAAATTAAATTTTAATAAATGGTCATTTAATAAAATCAATGTTCGGTATGTGATTGTTTGGAAATAATAACTAGAATGAATTGCAACAGTATAAATATAAGTTAACTGTTAATAACTTGGATGTAATTCAAATAAGTAAAATAATGTAAATGCTACAACTTGGTAACAAAATTTATATAAGGAAGTGGATGTAAATATGAATTTATTTAATGAAATAATACATGGTTAATGACAATTAATTAAAATTTGTGTTATATATGGAATTTTAACCTGTGTTGGTAAGTAATATCTTATAATAGTAAGTAAAGGTTACTTTAATAATAATTAATATAATAATGGAAAGGTGAATGTAAATTGAATAGAAGCGTAAGTTTATTTATAAGACAGTAATTGATGAAATAAAAAGTTGGAAACCAAGTAAATAAATTTATTGAGGACATTTAATAGTAATTAATGTATATATTTGGCAATTAAATCAAATCAATTTATAGAAATCAATTTTAAATTAATTGGAAGGAAATCTATAATAAATGAATTTATTTGTAAGCGAATGAAATTTATTTCTACATTAATTGAAAATTGGAATAAGATGGTAATTGTAATGTAATAAGAGTAAGCCAATAATAATTCTTCCCATAAATTGATAATTGATTCAATAATGTAATACTATCCATAATGGGGAAATTTGTTGAATTAAAAGAATGGAAAGCAGGATTTATTAGGTTATTGGAATATAAAGTTTAGTAATTAGATTTATTGCAGATAAGTGGAGTTAAATATTAAAAATATTACGTTATTGAAATTAAGATGGAATTTGAGAATAATAATGCAATAATCCATGAACCAATGTTAATTTCATCCGTTGGTTAATAATGAATTGAATAATAAGAATGAAAAATAAATTTAATCGAATTATTGGGAATTTAATTTATTAATTTGAATATAATGAGATTGAAAATTTAACGCTGCAATTGATAAATTAATCAATTCTAGATTGACAGTTAGATTTGTTTAAATTTGGGTGAATGATTAAGAAAGTTAAAATTTATGAATATTGCCAATTGCAGAATTGAAATTTGAAAAGTAATTTAATTAATTAATTAATTTATGTATTTTATTAATGGAAAAATAGCCATTTTGGCCACTGACTTGGATTTCGACGAAACCAGTTTCATCAGACCCGTAACGGTAAATTATTGTAGGATTTCAAGTTTCGTAGCGATCGGACTTGTCGTTTGATCGTACGAACGCAAAACGCCTTGAAATCGATTTAATTGAAATAAATTGAAATCAATTTGAAAATATTGATTTTAGCATAACTTCTTCATACGATGGAATTTGGACTTGAAACCTTTTCTATTGCGTTTAAAATATTTTAAAACGTCTATTTTGACATATGGGTTGACCCAATTTCGTTCCGGAGTCAGAACGGGCTTTTCGGGCCGTTCATCGTTCAACGCGTATCCAACCTTATCCATCCATTATAATTTTTGACCTACCTACATAAACCCTGTTATAAACTCTAGCTTCCCTAATTCTCATTTGTCTGTACGCAAATTCAACTATCTCTCCTCCTCAATGGCAGACAACAAAATTCCAGATCCAATTCCATTTCAAAATCGAAGTCAAAAATCCAAACTCCTCAGAAAAATTCAAAAAATATATATGTTGAAGCTCTCGAAGGGCAGAACTGCAACAAAAACCGCAGTCACCACATGAATACTAGGGCACAACAAATACAAACTGCAACCACAACATGTTGCAACTATATTTGAAAGCAAATGCATAGCATGCCATGGATAAGGTACATAAAACAGTGAAATTATGGTTGCAGTGAAGACTCAAAACAACTCAAAGAATATATACGTGCATCACCTCCTTGAAGACCAGGGCAATCACGATGAAACTCAAAGCATTTAATAGTTATAATAAAGTCAGGCTGAGGTCAATTCTTAAAGAAATTGCAAAGCCAAGTTTCAACGAAATCAAGGTCGAACCTTTTTTACAATAGCAGTTTCAAATTAATCAAGGCAAAGCAAAGCCATATATGCCAGAACTCAAAGCTATGGTATTCAGATAATCAAAGGGGTTATAAATGCATATGAACTCCAATATTATTGGTGAACCATGATACTAAACAAAACTGAAATGCAGCAAGCACTCGAGTTAACAGAGGTGTATTAAACACCATCACATAAACTATTACCAAAATGCATCAAGCAACCAAGAACAGTCAACTTGAAAAATATGGTCTGTCTCAAACTATAATGGGTACAACATGTATGCAGGAAGTGACACTATAAGATCAAGACACAACATATATGTAATGACAACCAGGTAGCAACAGTGAATCAAGAAAGACTCAAGTGTTACCAAAACTCAAGACCAAGCAGTGAATAATAAAAATCAAAACCAGTGTACAAATAAGGTATAAGTCAAATACGCTACAGGCATGAACAATTATGACTGAAGTCAACAGCATGAGTAACGCAAGTGAATAACAACACTGCAGCAGATTCAATTCAGACATGCCAATAAAATGAACAACACAAAGAACTAACCAATGCAACTGTATGCAAGTGGAAACTAATACAAACTATTGAATTTCAGTGATGAACAACGCTCAAGCGTACGGGTCGATGAAGTTTCAAATCAAGGACGAAGCCATCAGAAATATCACATAAGCAAAGTCGAACAAAACCAATACTTATTCTTTCCATCTCAAAATCAAGTCGAAGTCGAAGACAACGAAAACAAACTCGACGCCTTAGCAATCGAATTAAAAATGTCAGAGAAACAAAATAACCAAGGTACAAATTTTAACAAAGTCAAGTGGCCGAAGGATGGCCAAAGTCGAACAACCCAAAAATCATCACAGCAAAATCATCAACATCTAAATAAGATCAAATGACCGAGATGATGTCAAGCAACTCTCAGTCGAACTCGAAATTAAAAACTCGAATTTTACAGAAACAATAGCTTGAATTAGAATGTGAGTGGAGTTCACTCACCTTGTTTCGACGAGTGTAAAACCACGGCCGAAGACAACATGGAAAAGATGAACGGAATCAAGGGTCTTGAATCCCTAATTAAGTCAAACTCAATCAATGGAGGCACTCGACAATTTGTAGTATTCGAAGTCGGCATCCACGAATTACACGAAAACCCTAATTTGATTTAGAGGAATGAATGAAAGAACGAGCCGCCATTAACTTTTCTTTCGTATGTTTAGTTTAGGGTTTCAAAGAGAAGTCAATGAATGAAGGACCGGGTATTCACTCCAATATAACACGGTACCACTAACAAAAGAAATCGTGGGCCAAATTTCATTTAAAGCTCGCATAACCCCTTTAACAAATTTCTTAAAAGAATTTCAACCCGTTTTAAAAACTTCCAACATCAATAGCAAACAGATTAATCGTTTAACGACGAAAATTAATTAATGCGAAATCCCGGGTTGTTACATCTTCTTTGCACCCAAAGCGCTTCACTGACCGTCAACGACTCAGCCATTAGCCTCCACCTCCACCATGCTTACCCACGTCAGTCAGCCTCCTCCGCCACCCTACCGAAGCTACCTACATCCCCTATACCCGTTGCCACACCCCATACACCTCTCACGCCGCTCAACTCCATCGCCTACCCTATTATAACCCCGCACCTGCAACATTAGCCTAATTGTAACCGCGATAGTCCTACCCCGATCTCCACCATCTCAGATCCAACCCAAGCCGTCACCATTTGTACGTTCATGTGGTGTCCATGTTTGAAGTATGTTAGATTTGGAATTAAGCATTCCTATAAGGCGAGACTCAGAGTCATATAATGGGTCATGACGTGCAATAAACAGTTTCGACATACTAAGGTGAGTGTCTAAATTCATGAAATACTATTAATTCAATTGCAAGTTTAGTTCGAGTTCATGTTTGTAATTTATATATATATTTGTTGTGATATGTGTAGATAGATTATAAAATTGAATTGCAAGTTCAACCCATTAATATGATGATAATTGATTCTATATGTGTAGTTAATTAATACAAAAATCAATTGCAAATTTAGTTAAATAATTTTTGATGTTTAATTATTGGGATGATTAATTGGGTGATGTTTGATTATGTGTGATTATATGTTTGATTTTATACATGATAATGTATGCCATGTTTACACCCACTTGTAATTGTTTGGAAAATTTTATCAATTTCCATATTGATACTATGGACATCGAAAAATGTGATAAATTAACGGAACCATATTAGACACCTAACATTGAAATATGGGAAAATTTGGAGAATGTATATTTATGTTTTGGCCCAAAAATGTTATTTTTGATAAATTTTCCTTTTTTTCCTTATTTGAATTTTTTTCATAAATGAATGTGTTTAATTCTAAATTTTTGGTATCTTGTAATAAATGATATTTTGAATATGCTAGTATAAAATTTGGTACGATGTTTACGTGTAGATTTTTCAAAATAAATTATTCAAATTAAAGACGAATAAATAGGTAATTCGTAAGATGTGTTAATTTAAGTTGAATTTTTTTCTAAAACTTCATTACAGTAAAATATAATATTCTGTAAAGAATCCTATATTTAGCTCGGCCATTTATGTATTTTTATAATTTATGTTAGGGAAAATAGCTTTATGGTAAAAATATGTTTTTATAAAAGTGATTATTTTGACAATAAACTTTTTATGTTGCTTCCTAAGATTATTAGAAGAATATTTAATAAAGAGACTTATATTTATTTTGGTAATTTAATATTTTTAATAATTTAAATTTTGTAATTATCCATTTGAAAGTTGGGAAAATTATTAGATCGATCTAGAAAAACCTGAAACCTTACAAGAAGTTCTAAAATTGTGTTTTAACTCAGGAATTTAATTCGGGATTTTTTGTAAATTTTATAAGTTATTAAAAACTAGTAAGTGCGAAATCTGATGTATTTTGACTACTAAAAATAATAAAATTTTCCATATATTTCTGAAATTTTTACTGTTAATTTCTAAAACAAAACGAAGAAATTTTTATGTTGAACACTTATTAAAATTCAGTACGGATTGTATAATATATTTTAGAGTTAACAAAACAACTTATCTTTGTACTTTGAATGATTGGTTATTAAAGAGACCGGGGCCGGACATTGACATGCTCTCTGTCAATACTAGAACTAGTTTGATGACCATGTATGCGGTCAATGTTATCCAGAATGTAGATTTTGAATTGGGGAACGTTTTGTGGAATGAAGACAACGATAATGGATGATCCCGACACTTGTATCAATTTGAAATGACTAAAACGGGAGCGTACGTCTGGCCAATAGGTTAGCTACTTTTGGCGGACATCTTTCCTTCGTAATACTATCTTGACTTTGAAACTGGATGGGTGCACCTTTAATCTTGGATTGATAGACACAGTTCCCTGTTAGGGATTATGATAAGCCAGAAAAGGATATACTGGTAGAATCCTACCTTAAGCATTACCTCACTTGCCATGTCATACGATTATTCCATACACGATCACTATCATTTTGTTTTGATGTTATTTTATCATGGTGCCTCCCTGCCGACGTTACTGGTTATTTTACTAAGGCAAACTGTAGAACAATGCTTAAAAATGTGTTAAGGGGATTAATGAAAAGCCTTAACGGATCCTTAGGAGATGGAAACCCGTAACATCTCTTAAGTTACTTGCACCTATATTTCACATGATATTGAGTAAACTTACATATGAATTTTTAGTTTTGACTCGAGTGTATTGTTTTGCTTCACACTTGGGTGAGTGTTTTAACCCACTCACAACTTCTAAAATTTCTTATGTTTGTTAAATCGATATATGATGTGATTTAAAATTTATTTATGGTTGTATGGCATATTTTTAATCATCATCTCAGTTAATTTCATTTATTTAAATTAAATTGCTATTTAATTTATTCATTGCATTTAAACTGCTAGTTAAATTGTTAATTAATTATTCATTGCATATAAACTGTCAGTTAAACAGTTATTTAATTTATTATTGAATATAAACTGCTATTTAATACCCGTTGTTTATTATCCATTCTATATTGATGCTATTGTTTGAATTTGATGATGATTGTGATAAATGGTTGATGGTTGATATTGGATGAATGGATGCTGTATTTTATATGGTCATAAACTACAAGTTATTATGCATTTTCAATTCATTCGGGATTGCAGTTTGAAATGATATATAACCGCAAATTTTCATTTTTAAATTACGGATTGAAATGTTAAATATCCGTATCTTGACCATAGGATAGAAAATTTTATACAGACACCGCGGTATATATATAAAAATATTTTGAAATAATTTTCTATGGTTTTGTAAAGAAATATATATGGTTTTATGAGATATTGATTTCAGATATTTGATAAAGGTTATTTTATATATAGTTAAATGCTTGGTTTTAAGCTATGTATAAAATTGTTTAAAGTATGGAGTAAGTTTAATAATAAAGTTGATTTTATTAAAATATATTATGGATAAGTGTTTACTTAAATTATATTCTAATATAGAGTTTATATTGATTTTTATAAATCAAAGTTGAGAAGATAGATTTTGAAATTGATTTGAGATTTTATTTAATTAAGATCTTATTGAAATTTAGATTTAAAAAGAATATGGTGTTATAACTAAATTCGGGTTTAAAATGATTTAAGTGAATATATCTAGTCTAAATAAATTGAGGAATATTCAATTATTAAATTTGAAAGTTTTATTTAAAGGATACTGGATTTATTAAGTAAGTATTTCAAAACTAAATAATAGTAAAGTGTATTTGGCATATATATATGAATTAAAAATTTAGTTTTGAAATGGTGGAATATTTAAAACTTTGAAATATATGGAAATTTAAATGGTTTATATGGGAATTCAAATCTTTATTTGGAATTGATTTGAGAAATTAAAAAGCTAATTTACTTTATAAAGTAATTTATTAGTAAACCATTTAAGTATTGAAAAATTTGTTTCGAAGCTATGGGTTTAAGGTATATATATTTGAAAGTACTATGATTTTTTTTTGAAAAAAGGGATATATTTGAAATAAAAATGATATCGTATTGATTTGGGTTTTAAAATAGAAATGATATCGTATTTATATAGTTTTGAAATGGATATTTTATTCCGGTTTTAAAGTATAAACTAGTTTGAAAAGACCGCGGTGTTATAATAACATTTGGTTGTTCAAGAGACCGGGATCGGAAGTTGTCATACTCTCTGCCAACTCCAAAAACCACTTTAACAACCATGTACGCGGTGGAGATCCCAGAATAAAGCAGGATGGTGGCGGCGTTTCCTTTGAGGTAAATACGTGGACCCGACTCCCATGAGTTGGCATAAGGTGGCTAAAACAGGAGAGATTCTCGGGAAAATGAGGTAGCACCTTTGATCGGACACATCCCTTCGATTTTATACTTTGACTTTTGGATTGATTCGGTGACCACTTTTGATTTTCTTTTTGGAGGTGTGGCTCGAGGTGGGCGGTAGCTGCGCGTTGCCACCTGCCCGGATGCGTAATTTCTATATCTACCCTGGCATTGCCTAGTTGTGCCGTGTCACCTACCCTATCACGCCTTGTACGAGTTTCTATTTGTGTTGTACCTATGGAGTATCCTCTGGTGGCCTCCCGATCAGGAGGTATTACGGTACTGTATAGACTATTGGCATTATTACGTGTTAAGGTGGAAAATGTATAGCCTTAACGCTATTTAAAAGTAAGTTTATTTTACTAATAGACACTATTATAATAGCGAAATATTACTACATAGTAAATAGTTTAACGGATCCTTAGGTGATGTGAATCCCGAGCATCTCTTAAGTTACTGCACTCATATTTATTTCTGTTGATTTAACTCACATAAGATATTTTAGTTCCGACTCAAGTGTTTTGTCTTTTCAATTCGCTCGGGTCAGTCCGAGCGTTTCAGGATTTGAAGATTTTATTCTGGAGGACGAAGACGAAGATTTGTAGTATTATTATCTACTATATTATTCCACTAAGATTTGTAGTATTATTATCTACTATATTATTCCACTACACCATTGTTCCGCTGCATTGATATTATTCTTTGGTATCTGTACTCTGATATGTATTGTAAATATAATCAAATGTTTATAAAACAGCTTCACGAACTGTATATTTGATTATTATATTTTATCGTTCCGCTGCAAGATTCTATTTTGTTTTTTTCTTCCTCTGCTTTTTCTTATTTACCCCATAACAATCCGCCCTTCCTTATGGTTTGAATTGGCACGTGTGTCGATTTAAAGCGTGCGAAAAGGCGGGACGTTACATCAATTTCAAAAGAAGAGATGATGTTGCCACTTGTTTAATTAGTTTAACACTTGTAAAATGCATGTTTTAATTTCCTTACAAATGTCATTTGTGATAATTTTATGTATAAATCCCCCTTTTAAATAATTTTATAATTTTTTTTTTAACTCCTATGTTGTCATATTTACAAACTTATACTTTTGTATATATTAAGAATCATGTTTTTATGTTTTTACACATATGTTTTCATAAATATAACATACATACAAAATTATTTTATCTCATGTAAATTTTTAAAAGAAAGAATATATACTTATTATGTTTTTAACCTTTTTAAAGAAAATGATTTAAATATCTAATTATACACAATAAATAATCTTATGTACATATATATATATATATATTAGTTTTTCAAAATATGAAGTTAATAAATCCAATTTTCTTTATAAAATATCTACAATTTAAAATAAAATGTTTTCAAATTCAATATAATTTTAAAATAAATATTTTTAGTTTTTTCAAATTTAAATTCTATTTAAAATCAATTTATATTCATAAATATATAAACAAACAAATGTTTCATTTAATTTGGAAATATTCAAATTAACTTGCCATTAAATTCACAGTTTAATTCAAAATTTTATTTTAATTATCAATTTAAATTTAACTCAAAAACCGAGATCATTACAGATTCCCCTCTTAAGAAAATTTCGTCCTGGAAATTTGCTAGACAAGGAGACAACAAAGAATAGATGAACACATCTGAGATAGAGAAAAAATTTTCCAGATCAACTGAAAATCTATTCTGCATTTGGCTGACCAAATCAGAATATCATCAATAATTATGAGAACATACTCATTAAACATTTCATAAGATACTTTGGTCATCCGTCTACGAAATATACAGGGGTATTAGTTAGTTCAAAAGGATAACTAACCGTTCGTAGAATATATCTGGACCCTAAAGAATAGACCAATGGATGCTGAACTCAGGTCAGAATATGCCGAAATATACACTAGCTTGTCCCTCTTCGGACTTGGATTCACACAAGAAATCATAGCAAAATTTCCAAATTTGGCTTTGACCGAAATCGTTTTATCGATACAAATTAATCTATCTTCATATGTTATTCACCAATTTATTTCAATTTCAAATTTCAAATTCATTAAGGTTAAAAACGGGAACCTGATAAGAAATCGATGAAAAGAATACGAAACACGAACTTATCTACAACGATACGAGGGCCATCGCCACATCGAAGCTTCTCTCTCGAGCTGCCATGAAGCCTTCAAAGAATTCGAAATCGAATGATGAACAAAAGAGATTGATAGAGAAAAGACCGTTTCCTTGTTGTAGGGTATTGATCATAGTGGTATTTCCCCATCCCCTATCTCGTCATCTTCTCGCACTCATACTTACTATCTGTGAATAGTAAGAGAATTTACTGAGGCATACGAACAGATATCTTAGGGATATACTCATTCTAGGGCATTGGTAACCGTATCTCTAATGAGTCACCAAATGTATGATACTCCGAAATCTAACGTTCAACCTTTAGCTCTGATACCAAATGTGATGACCCGAATTTTCATGCTTGAAAATCGACATCCATACTTTACTCGTATTCGAATGCCGCAGATTCAAATGTTCGAATCCGATTCGCCGAAGCTTATAACACATTAAGTACAACAATACAACAGAGGAAAAACGAATATATCATTGATAAACAATATTTGATACGGTAATGATACAATAAGGTACAACAGATCCAAAAATATCAGAGCAGAATATAGCCGCAGATTATGATAGCGGAAAGAAATTTCCAACTTGATCTCCAAGAGAGAAAGGAAGAATCCAAAAATGCAACTCTAATGCCAAGGCTTAAAAGACTCCAAACTCCATATCGAAAATCCCGAACCACCATTACGTTGTATTAAGCAAGGTCAGATACCGAATGTTGAAGAGAAGCACAAGGCGATAGCCAAATCCAAAGATTGAAGAAGATTTCCAAGTGCTACCAAATCAGAGACTTTGAAAGATATCAAATCTACATCTATTATATGTCTATCTGAAAAATCTAACTCTAGACTGCCCGTATGGAAAATTGTGGGCTCCCAGAGTTTAGAAAGGGAGCAATAAACTCCAGGTCAGTCATGCGACTGGTATGAGCAAACAAAAACAGTTTATCTTTAACAAAAGCAAAACAAAAGAATTTAAAATTGAAGTCCCCAATGCTTTTTGAAAAATGAAACTACCATAAGGCGTCCCCGCACACACACAATGCAAGCGCACAATTGGAGGAGATTTTTACTTATGATAGTCAAACATGCTTGATATGTGAAAACCTTTTGATTTTATTATTAGTGCATAGTGGAAAACATTTGCAAGTATAATATTAATCTTAGCCAGCATACCACATTTTGTCGTATGCCTACTATAGCTACCATGTTCAATAGCAGGTTACTGCCACATTTCATGCCAGGTTATACAACTAAAACCGTACAGGGAGCGTATTGTTTCTTTGGATTTCCAACAAATGGTCAAGCTAAATATAACGATACGAATTTTTTGCGCTCGAAAATTGACATCCATACTTTACATCGTACTCGAATGCCGTAGATTCGACCGTTCAAATCCGAGTCACCGGAGCTTATAACAACATTAAGTAAACAACACAGCGGAAAAGAAGAATAATACATTGATATACGACACAGATACAATATCTGATACAACAGAGTGATACAATGAATATCAATATACATCAGAGATATGATACAAGAAATAGCAGCGGAACAATATAACTCTAAGATAGTCTTCAAAAGTGAACTCCAATAGCAGCAGCTCGTTCAACATCACGATATGCAAAGACAAGCAAGTCTCGTCCACATCCAAAGACTGAACTAGCTATCTGAAAAACCCAACTCTGAACTGCTCGTGTAGAAAATTTTGAGCACCCAGAGTTTAGGAAAGAAACAATAAACTCCGGATCAGTCATGGGACTGGTGTGAGCAACAAAAACAGTTTATCTTTAAAAACAAACATAGAAATATTTTAAAATAGATTCGCAATGCTTTTTAGAAATGAGACTACCATAAGGCCTCCCGCACACACACACAATGAAAATGCAGAATCAGAGGAGATTTCTCCTTATGATAGTCAAAGATGCTTGATACGCATTAAAAAGAAACATTTGATATTATTACTAGTGCATAGTGTAGGCAAAATTCATTTCGAAAGTAAAGATATAAATCTTAGCCAGCATAGGCATTCCACACTTATGCCTACTATAACTTCCATGTTCAATAGCAGGTTACCGCCACATTCCATGGCAGGTTATACAACTAAAACCGTACAAGATCGTATTGTTTCTTTGGATTTCCAACAAATGGTCAGGCCAAGGAACTTCCCATTGCCACATGAGAACGCCTCTGGAAGGACGTCCCCGAGAACCTAACTGGATCTCTGCCAACACAAGGCCGGGTTACCCCTAACTGGGTAACTACTGACACGAGTATGCCATCTCCCGGTTGTAAACAACCTTTAACCAGGGCCCCAGCAACAAATCACAAAACAATACATACATATATATATATATATATATATATATATATATATATATCTGCGATATCAACATAAGTTAAGTATCTGGGCTCCATACCATGATACCACTTCTATCTAGAAGGAAATGCACATACCCTAAGGGGTGCTACCCCCAATAACCTTGCCGCATCTTTCCTGTTTCGACCATTCCGGGGTGTGAGGTTCGGCGAAGTCTCGTCCACAAAGCTATGCTTTGGCTCAAAGCCATGCTTTGGGTCAACAAATGATCAAAGTAAGATCACAAAGATAAATGATCAAACAAATGATCATATCACAAATGATCAAACAATGATCATTTCACAGCAACACTCAGCATGTCACATTACCAAATTGGGAATATATCGCTGATAACCATCAACTACATAACCTCTGAGCTCGTACGTCTCAGAGAAGGGTGTTAAGCTAAGAGAATAAATTCTCCGCCACCAACATAAATATATTTGAAAGAAATCGGCTTTATATCTCAATTTGTAATGTCAGACATACAATCCATACAAGTCTGTTCCGGGTTCGAACAGAACCGCAGGCACTTCCAAAGAAGTCCTTGCAAATCCGGATAATCCCTAATCACGTCTGGATTTCCCATCACATATGGAGATCTCTATACCGGGGATTAGCCAGTGCAGAGACAATCGACAAGAAACCCTTTCGTTTTCGAAAATATCCGGTCTTCACCACCAGTCTTCAAATGCAATCCATACGTCGTATCACATATTCAGAATGGGTTATATGACACAAAGGTCCTTTCCCGGCTAAACCGAATAGTGAGCGCAATATTTAAAACATATGGATATGGGATTTCAATTAAGTCACAACTTAATAATTCAAAACTCTCTTTCAAATGGTTTAAACCAATTACCATTTCAAATCTTTTAAACAAAAAGATTTATTTCACAAATTTCACGCAGTTTCTCAAAGATTCATTTACGGAACTCAAAACAATTTCCACGTCAATTGGATTAACTCGTTTAAAATCTTTAAATTAAAGATCTAACTTATAGCTTTCAAATCGTTTCCATAACTTGGAAAATCATTTCCATTTAAACTTGAAATCCCTTTTAACAAAATTTGGAAGTTCACTTCTTATATGAAAGCTTTTATCTTTGAAAACAAATAGTTTCATTTCAGAAAGATCCAATTTTATTTACACGAGTTAAAGCCTTTGAATTTAAATTCAAATTCCCAAATTAATACCTTTAAAATAGTTTAACCCATATAAACCGGTATAACATCTTTAGTCCCTAGTTTTCAGATCATAGAATTCAGTTTCAAATTTTTAATTTAAATTTAAATCAAATTATTTAAATTCCAAAATTTAATCAAGTTATTCAAAAATAAATTTCATCTTTGAAATTCCATTTCAAAAGCTTTTCACTTTAAACACAATCCATTTCCAAAACATTTGAATTTAAAAATTCAAATTCAAAACTATTTCAAAATCTGTGACTTAATCGATTTTCTCGTGAAATCCATATTTGTGTGTATAAGTGTGGTCCAGGGTTTTAACACAGTAAAAGTGCCACATCATCAATCAGCACAGATTCAAATATAGCAATATATTTGATAAGCGGTATAAACTATAACGCTTATATTTGATAAGCGGTGCAAACCGTAACGCTTATCCTTTATTCACAGATCACAGATATATATATCACAAAAATAGATAACATCAAACACAACTCAAATCAAAACAAAGCATCACGATTAGGGATATCGAACAGTTCAATCATCCAATAGAATCCAAACATCCATAAGTATGATGAGTAATTGTCTGATTAATTCAAATCAGATTTAATTACTTATGAATTACTAATCCCGGTTAATTAACATTAATGAATTTACAAACCATTCGATTAAATTTTCTTTAATTATGTATTAATCAACCTTTTATTAATTAAGCGTTCTTAATTAATTGCATAAATTTATTAACCCTTTAATTAATTACCTTAAGTAATTATTATTTAATTACTTCATTTAAACAATTATCATTTAAAACATTCACATAAATAAATGAATAAATAATCCTTTAAATTGATTCTATAATTAAATTAACCTTTAATTATTTATTAATCAATTAACCTTAAATTTCCCAAGCCCTTAACTTAAGATAAACTACTTATCTTGATTACTTACTAAATCACATTCATCAAATCACTTTTGAAAGCACTTAGAGGTTTTAATTTAAACAATTATCCCAAAAAAATCATTTTTAAAACAAAACATTTAACTTTTAAAACTTGTTTAAAAATCTCGTTTAATAATTCTATTTTGGAAACTTGACTGATTTTTTTTCTTTGAAGACTTATATTTTTATATATATACTTTAAACTTTGAATAAAAATTGCTTGAAAACTTTGCACATTTCTATTGCTTTTAAAACTGAACAAAATTTACTTTGCAACTTTACAACCTGTTGTATTTTTAAATCTGAAACCTATTCTCTTTTTTTTATAAGACTTTATTTTGTTCAGAACCAAGATACCAAATTAAATCTTAAACCAACTTAAAAACTTGTATTTAAACTTTGTTTAAATTTGGCTTTCAAATTTTTATTTCTGTTTAAAATTTTAAAAACACTATCAGGTTTAAAAACTAAAACCTGTAGAAAAACAATGCAACGCCCACACTTCCCTGTGAAAAACATTGAACAAAACTTCTTCTTCCTCAATGATATTAACCACCCAGATACCCAAGAATGCACGTGCACGTGCACAAGGCAACGGAGCCTCTCCGACCAACGACGATGATCTCTTCAAGTCGGCTATCACCCTACAACTCAATCACAAACTTCAAATCATTGATTCAAACGCAAATACGAATTCGAGCTTTTCACTTGAACCTGGAAAACAAAAACTGGAAACTCCATCAACCTGTCAACGCCTCGTACGCGAGTCTCTGACCACCCGATGACAAGAAACTCCGGTCATGTCATTGTCGACACCTCCTCCACCAACTCCCAAAAGCACACAGCACTCGATGCTCGTATGAGGCCGTGGCGCACAAATTTCTCGACCATCAGAATTTTAGGTTTAGAAACCCAAAATCCATGCCGTCGTCACCAAACTGATCGAGAAGAACCCCGACTATTTTTCCTTGAACCGCCGATTACTCCTCTACCTCCACGCACGATCTCGACCTCCCCAGTCACAAAGTTCATCAGAGAAACCCATTTTGTCCTATTTTGTTCAACCCAAAAATGCTCGTTCAACCCTTAACTAAAAAATGTGATTTTAGTTTTAAAATTCATGTTTTGGTTCAAGGATTCCACTGATGTTCCTGAATTTTTGAGTTTAGAAGTTTGAATTTTCCACTTATACTAATTTTTTTTTCTTTTGCTCTGTTATTTTATTTTCAGGCAATACAAAAATTATTTAACTTATATAAAATTTTTAAAACTTCACTTTATCTTGAAGTAAAAAAGTTTCATTCAAATATTAAGTCATAACGACAACCAGATCAAAAGAAAAGAAATTTTTTTTCCAGGTGTTTAAACTTTTCTTCTCCTTAAACAGGTCTAAAAAAAACTGTAACCAAAGGCAGGGGCCTTCTTTTGTCCATTTACAGACTTGCATACTAATATTTGCATAGGTATACTAACCTATTTGCATTCATACAAACATAACTTTAACATCACTTTAAGCAGTCATCACATTCTTCCAAAATATAAACATATAAAGGTTTAAAGGGTGATGTTTGCTCACCTGTTGTTTTGATTTCCTAGAACATTATGCAAATTTATTTTAACTTAAATAAAGTTTAAACTCTAAGCTATTAAGTAACAGTAAATTTTTTTTCCTTTTTTTTCCCTTTGTTCGTATCCTAAATTTTAAAAGTTATCAGGAAATAATAATAATAATAAACTTTGAATCAAATTCAAACTTGAAACTGAAACAGTTTGTTCCAGAGATTTTGTTCCAGAGATTACAACAAGTATATAAACATCCATCCATATATACAGAGAAACATACATATATACCACAAAAATATTTATCACAGAAAAATGTAACCATATTCATTTTTTAGATTTGAAAGGTGATGTTACTCACCTGTGTATTGATTAAACAGAGGAGACTCAGGCTTGAAACTGGAAATGCTTTTGCAAACTAGAGTTTGATGATCTGAAATGCTTCAGGTCTGAATCATTGGAAACATTGCTTCTTTGTTTTGTTGAAGTTGAAATTGTTGATAATCTTTCTTTTTTTTTCTTTTTTTGGGATTTTCTTTAAATGAATGAACTGGGTATAAGAAGATGATGTATGGTTTGAAGAATGCAAAGCATGGCTAAAGATGCTTGTACAGGTGACAATATTGTACAGGGTATCAATATCTTATTGTACCATATATCAGAGATTTTCTTTGTTGGATTAACAAATCTCGGCTGATAATTTTATGTTTGGTGGCTATAGCGGCTGATGTATCTTGCTTGGTAGCAAATGAATTTATATTGTGTACTAAAGAGGATCTTGCATTAATTACATTGCCTTACTTCCCATTTTTTTTGGTTTACAACCTATTTTCTTAAATGTACTTTGTTGTAGATATATTTGTTATTTTAGTTATTGGTTATTGTTTAATATAGTATTGTACTTTATGTTCCTACTTACTTTAATTTGCAAGCTACTTTCATATATGTTCATACTTGCCTTGCATCTCTTTGTTTTTGCTGGCAACACTTTATTTTGTTTTGTCTTTGTTTCATTTTTTTTATTTTCTCTTTTTCTTTCTATATCTTCTTTTGTTTTGTTTTGCAATACTTCCATATGTATGTTATGTTTTAACACTAGTACGCTAAGTTGTTACTTATCAACATTTGTCAAGTATGATAAAAATTTGGGTTTAAACCCTTATTTCATTTTTAAATTTATAAAACATGTTTCTCTATTTTATACTTACATATATTTTTGTTTTCTTTCTTTGACTTATACTTATTATTTTGTAATATAAATAAATTTCTATTTTATATAACATGATATTAGAATTTATCTAACATCTTTACTTTATATTTTATAATTCAAGATATTTACATTGTCATTCATTCATTATCGAGATATTAAATTAAAACAATTTATAAAAGAAACTATCCCTTTATAAACATATATTATTTGAATATGGAAAAACTCAAATCAATTTATCAATTAATTCCACAATTATTAATCAAAATTTAATTTAATTATCAATTTAAAATAAGTTAAAATCGAGGATCGTTACACTAAGGAACTTCCTATTGCCATATGGGTATGCCTCTAGAGGGACGCCCTGGGAACTTAACCAGCTCTCTGTCAACATAAGGCTGGGTTACCCCTGCCCGAAAGTAACACCTACAAGTATGTCATCCCAAGTCGTTACCGACCTTTATTCGAGAGCTCCCAACACCAACAACCACAAAACAATAAGTTTGCAGCAACCACATAGGTTAAATATCTGGGCTCCATACCATGATACCACCTTTTTCCAGAAGAAATGGACATAGCCTCGGGGCGCGATCCCTAATAACCTTGCCGCATCTTTCCTGTTTTGACCATTTTCGGGTTGTGAGGTCCGACGAGGTCATGTCCATAAAGCCATGCTTTTCACAAAAGCCATGCTTCGATCAACACATGATCAACAGCACTTCGTATGCCATGTTACCAAAATGGGAGTGTATAACTATTAACCAACAACTACATAACCTCTGAGCTTGTACGTCTCAGAGAAGGGTGTTAAGCTAAGAGAATAAATTCTTCGTCACCAAACAAAAATGTATTTTATAGAAACTAGCTTTTCATCTCAAAGTGTAATGTCAGACATACATCCATACAAGTCTATTCCGGGTTCGAACAGAACTGAAGGCACTTTACAAAGAAGCCCTTGCAAATTCGAATAATCCCTAATCACGTCCAGGCTCCCCATCACAAAGGGTGATCAAATCTCTATACTGGGGATCAGCGGTGCAGAGACATTCGACGAGTTATCCTTTTGCTTTCAAAAATATCCGGTCTTCACCACCGTCTTCAAATGCTATCCATATCATCGTATCATTATTCGGAATGAGTTTTATGACACAAGGTCCTCTCTCGGCTAAACCGAATAATGAGCGCGTATTTTAAAAAGCATATGGATATTGGGATCTTAGTTAAGTCACAACTTATTACCCAAAACCTTTCTTTCAAATGGTTTAATCAAATTTTCTACTGTTAATCTTTTAAACAAAAGATTCACCCTTTTAACATCCATTTCAATTTGAAATCAAGGTTCACTAATCTTTCACAAAATTCATTTATAGCTTTCAAAACAATTTCAATTCCAAATCTTTTATACCAAAGATACACCTTTACGATCCTCTTTCATTTGAAAACAAAGTTCACTAATCTTTAGCAAAGATTTATTTATAGCTTTTCAAAACAATTTTCCGTTCAAATTGGATTAACTCATCCAATCTTTAAATCAAAGACTCGACTCATAGCTTTCAAAACCATTTCCAAAGATTCATTCATAACTTGGAAAACCCTTTCAACAAAACTGGAAATTCTTTCATAAATATGAAAGCCATTATCATTTGAAAACAAACACCTTTCGTTTCGGAAAAATCCGATTAAATATACACAAGTTATGTCCTTTAAAGTATAAACTTGGGATAATTTAAATTCCCAAAATAACACTTTTTTTAAAAAATACTTTAAAGATGGTTTTAGAATCCATATATACATATATATATATATATATATATATATTATATAACTTGTATAAACCTTTCAAACCAAATTTCCAAAACAATTTCAAAACTTTAAACAAGATATATTATATTCAAACTAAATTTCAATTTCAAACTTCCTTTTCAAAAGCTTTTCATATTCAACCCAATTCCATTTCCAAAATCATTTGGATTTGAAATTCATCTTTTAAAACCATTAGATTTAAATATCTGTGACGTAGTCGATTTTCCGTGCAATCCATGTTTGTGTGTGTATGGTGTAGTCCAGGGGTTTTACACAATAGTGCAACATCATTAATCATCACAGATTTAATCATATCAATATCGATAAGCGGTATAATCTATAACGCTTATCTTCCGTTCACAGATTCACAGATAAATAATATACATTCAAGACAGATAAATAAATTATATTCATCACAGCTTGAATCAAAATAATTCATGTCACAAAGTATCACACATTAGGGATATCAAATAATTCAACACCCAATAGAATCCAAACATCGATAAGTAAGGTCAATTAATTATCTGATTAATTTAAATCAAATTAATTACTTATCCTGGTTAATTAACATTAATTAATTACAAACCATAATCATTAATTAACCTTTAATCATTTATTAATTATCCCTTAATAATAAATTAATTAATTTTTAATTATTAGTTAATCAACCTTAATTAATAAAGAATCAATCTTTAATTATTAATAATTAAACTTAATTATTTAATAATTCTTAATTAATTATATTAATAAATAAATAAATTAACTCCTAATAGATCATTCGTAAATCACTTTTATTTATTAATTAACCTTTAAATTAATTAATTATCCTTAATCAATTACATTTATTAATTGACCCTTAATTAATTACCATTAATTAATTATTCTTAATCATGAAGTTAATTAAACTTAATCAATCTTTAATTAAGTAATTATCCTTTAAAATAATTATACTTTAATCACCTTCATTAATCAATTCTTCCTTAATCACTTTCACTAATTAATAATTCTTTAACTACTTATGATTTAATCAATTAAAAGATAAACCATTTACCTTTATTATATTTAATTATCATTTAATCCTTATTTAATAACCTTTTGGAAATAGATCATCATCAATACATTAATTAACTTAACATCTTTAAGTTAGATTAAGGATTATAAAACATTTCATTTTCCCAATTATTCTCATAATTATAAAATTAAGTTTATAAACTTTTTTGAAAACAAAAGTTATATAAATTAAAAACACTTTTAACTTAATAAATTTGAAATAATTTATTTTTAAACCTTTTGACCATTTCAAACATAGATAATATTTGTGACGACCCGTCCCTCTTGACCCTCGAAAATCAACACAAAATAAGCTACAGTTTAATATGCCGACAATCGGGTGCCAGAAAAGACAGATTGTTGACGAAAATGAAAGAAGGTAGAAGAAAGAAGGAACTAAACAATAATAGAATCTCACAATTACAGCGGAATAAAATATAATAGTCAATAACAGATCTTTACACGAAATGAAAACTATATCTGTTTAATATATTACATTATTAGAGTATCACTAACAAATAACAACTACCAGCCTGACAATTTCAAACAATCACAGCAGTGGATATAAACAAATATGGTAATACGTCTCGGACTCCAACTCCTCTCCTGAGCTCCACAACATCCTTTACTGTGATCTATAATACTCGATCTGACCCGAGCATTATAAAAAAATAACAGCAGAGTCAGTCTGGAATACCAGCGTGAGAGAAATACACCCAAATTGATTATTAAAGTTTCAAAATCCTTTGAAAATCAAAAGCATCTCGTAAGATCACGCCACCAATAAACATGTCGGGTTTTTACCTTACGATAGTCAAACACTTTTTATGGAATCCGTCTGATATTATAATAGTGTCTATAGAAAGTAAAATAGAATCTAGCTGAAATGCTTGCATCTCACGTTTCAGCAATAGTTGGGCACAATCAAAACCGTACAGGCGCGTAGGGAGATTGGGTTTCCAACTGATGACTAGGCACTAGGGTACCACCTGTCACAGTACGCGGCCTAGATCACAGTACCGAGGATCCCTCCCGATCCCCTGCAACACAAGACCGGGACTGTTCCTTACTCGATAATCCTGAGTAAGACCACCCCGCGGTTGAGATCAGAAACCGTCCACTAAGCCGAATAAAAAAAAGGACATCTAGAAGGGACGACCTTACCCTAATAGGTGCTACCCACTTAGCTTTGTTGCATAACCCCTGATTTTCGGTCATTCCCGGTTGATGAGGCTCGAGGCTAAGCGTTATCTTTTTAGAACATATCACTTAGAATGCTCACAGTCCACCTGACGATGTTCTGAAAGCATTCATCTATACAAGTCCAACCAGGGTTCGAACGTAACAGAAGGCACTACTCCTACTACATCCATTTTGGAATCACCTCAGGATTAGTAGCGACTAGCCATTGCACCTCACTGCTCCATCTTCGAATCCAAACTCGTCTTCCTCATGAAAACGTACAAACCAGATCGAAGTGGTTTTCGAGAATTTAATCCCGATCCCGGTCTCTTCGAAACGATCCACGCATTAGCAATATTGATAATCGGTTATTTAACTATCAATTAACATTCACAAACAATCATCAAGCATAAATAATTTTCTCAAATTACTTATGAATCTCAAATATCTTCGCAAGATATATTTCCACTTCAAATCTTTTTGAAAACAGTTTTCAACCACACTCTTCTCATGGAATAAATTCCCAAATATTTATTCCCACTAAAAACAACCAAGTCCGAATATTTTAGATTTAAAACAATTTAAATCACTTTTCTCAAAAATATATACTTAAAGCATTTTAAAATAAAACTACTCTGAATCACTTTGCTCAAAATAACAGTTATGAATTTTTATAATAAATTTCCAAGTAAAATTTCAGCCATAAAACTATTTTAAAATAAAAGTTTTATACAAAGTATAAATATTAGAAAATTCCATTTAAAAACATAATGTCAATTTAACCTTTAAAAGAATTACTACTAAAATTATTTTGGATAGATTTACGTTAAAATTCTAAAACAATTAAAAATAATAAATTCCTCTAAAACGCTCTTTTTAAAACAATTTTCAAAATTTGAACTTATACTAGTAAAATTCCTCTGAAAAATATACTTGGCTTCAGTCAACACACTTCCATTTCTGAATAAACCAAAGAACCATTTTAAAAATCCTACTTGGTTCATCTCAATTCAAATTTACGTTTCAATCCCGTAAATTTCTTCGAACACTTTAAAAATAAAACCCCCTTTTATTTTTAAACACATTTTCCATTTCCTGGAAATCACTTCCAAAATATATACTTAACTTATTTGAAATAAGTTGCTAAATTATTTATTCAAAATATACCTTTTAAAATCTATAAAAATTTCTTGGTAAATTGAATCAAAAATTTACTTTTAATATAAAGTTATTATATCAAATACTTATAATAAAATTTTCTTTATATAGCCTAATACTAATTTACCTTTAAAACAATTAAATACCATAATTACTTAATTAAATATTTACTTTCACTTAAAAGTAATTAAAAATAGTATTTTCTTCTAAAACATTCTAAAACACATTTTAAACTTCTAGTTTATACTTCGAAAGCTATTTTTGAAAACATACTTAGCTTTCCAAGAAAATACACTTTCCATCTTTTAAAATTAATCCCAATATTACTTTTAAAACAATTTTCACCTTCTTATAGAAGTTCCCACCTGAAATCTATGCTTTCAAATTTATCCCTCGATAAATATTCCATTTCATTTATAAACCCAATTTATAAATTTCCATTCCTCATTTCCTTTTGAATCACAATTTCAAAAACACTGCAAATTCCAAACCAATTTTCTGAATTTAGTTTCCTTAAATTCATTACTTAAATATCCCTTTTCATTTCCCTTTTTAATCCCAATTTATTTTATTTTCATTTATATTTTAAAATGCCAGATTATACTTATTCAATCATAACACACCACAACTTAATTTCCAAATTAATCTATCACAGTATATAAATGAAATACATCATCAGTTATGAAAATAATTTCTATATTGTGAGGAATCCAGTTGGATCCCTCCAACATGTTTTCCTGCATCCACGGATGTTAGTACAACCAATAAATATCGATCCAATCTGATAATAATTATCATATTCAGCTAATCAACCAATCAATCATTTAAATATTAGCTATTTAAATTAAATGGCATCCAAATGTGAGTGAGATTAACTTACCTTGAGTTGAAAGCGCCGAGCGTTCAAATTTTACATTAAATCGAGCACATTCGATTTAATGCAAAATTTTCACTTGCTCAGAATGACTCAAGATGTGCACCACATCGAGCTATTCGTCGCTGCGATTTCGGCGCTTCCTGTTTCGTCGGAATCTAATCACGCATGCAACATATATGAATCTTTATAGTTTGAACTACAATTTAAAACAATTTTTATTTATATAACAAACTAAATCTAGCCGTCACCTAAGTTTAGAAAATCACGGCCGCACATTAGGTCTTCCCCCTCAAGCTCGTTCCAGGATATCACAGAACTCAACACCCAACATCGATGCTCTTTGACCTATCACCACGCACAACCACGAGCTCTAGAACATGATCGGAGGCTGCCACCTTGAAGCCCATCGCGAGCTCTACCCTAGGCCGCAGCCAAGCGAAGCTCGACGCTTCTGATAGCTCGAAATTCGTACACGAACGCAGCCCCTTCACCATCAGTTTCTGGCCACCACGACACTCGATAATCGATCTCCGACGTTGGATGTCTCGGCCCCACTACGTTCTTCGTTTTTCCAGTTGGGAGCTTCTTATATCAATGCGTGGATCAAGTGGAATCATGGGGAAGGGTTCAAGAGTTTTCGGCCATCAAAAATATGATGGCGGCTAAGAAAGAAATAAGGGTTCGGCCCTAAAAAAATGAATATATAAATGTTTGAAATTATTATTTTAATATTAAATTCACATTTAACAACATTTTCAAACAAACTCTGAATCAGACATGCCACCAGGCGATTATAAGGTTTTACCCATATTCCGAACACAATGGAACGTGTTTCGGAGCTCCATTTAGTCATATGTGGAAGATAGCTTTTTTAAATCGATATAAAATATTAGATTTTCGATTTCAATTTCAACGCGTCTCACCCGTACGAGCAAACGGTAACTCCGAACGCTACGAAAATTGAAATCCGATAATAATTAACTATTACGGATCCAATGGAACTGGTTTCATTGAATTCCAAGAATGTGCCACGGAAGGCTATTTTAACTCGTAGATAAATTCGAGCGATTTTCAAAATCGTCGAAATCACTTAAAATTTCACTTTTAAAACTTTACAACTCTATTATAAATTGTACAGAATTTATAATCACATCAGAAATTATTTTGATTCATTTTAAATCAAAATCTGATTAATTACCACTACTATATATTAAATCCAATTATTAAATTAAATATAGAAATTCCAAATTCAGCATATCGACCTTTGATTCCATCAAAAAATTCAATATTAAAAATCAAATCAAACAAGTCCAAAAAGAAATCTTAGAAACCATTTTCATAACCATTTACATCCAGATTCACTAATTATCCCAATTCCAAAAATTTAATTATTATTATTCAAATCCAATTGAATTGCCATACTTGATGTTTTAACTAACTATATTGATGTAATCAAAATCTTCTTACTTCAAAATCAATTCAAAATCCACATTTAACATTTAAAATGAATTAAATGTTCAAAATCTAACGACCAAAATTCTGGGTCGTTACATTCCTTCCCCCGTATAAAAATTTCGTCCTCAAAATTTCTTAAGGTAGAAAAATGCTTCCACAATCCATTAACTCCCAAAATCAACTTAGTTAAAACTTACATTCACTTCTCAAAACCTTTTAGCTTAAGCCCAAACCATTTGCTCTATTTTTTTTTTAACTCAAAGCTTTGTTTCCAACATCATTTCAAAAAACAACTTTCTAGTTAACCCAAAATTTCCGAAACTTTCAAAAAATTTCTAACTCCCAAAATTTTGACAACGTCTCCTTTGTATGAAGAGCGTTTCACAATATCACACAGACATAAAGATACATATATCGGCCCACACGGTCAAAAAACAAAATATTTCACAATATGTCACAATATATTATCATTTCTTAACTTTATAGCGTAGGCGTACCTTATTTTGAGAATTTTAAAAGCAAGCGGCTAATATGTTATGCATTTACACGTTCCAAACTCTATCGACTGTCTCCTGCACCTGTACTTACTCAAACAAGTACATAAGTTTTCAATAATATGAAATTTCAACAACATTCCATTCATTAATCTTAGCCAAACATATCAATTACAAAGCCCAATCAACACATTTCCATAATCCTACATGTTAACCATCTTTATAAACAATCCACAAGTTTCAACACTATTTTAGTTCCCCGAACAAATCCAAACTTCATTTTATTCCACTCGAATGATTTACATCTGAGTTTACTATTCTTAATTCATATTTACTTCAATAAGATTAACATGTGCTTTACTTACTTCAATTCACTTCAATTCAATTCCAAATTGATTCACAATCAAATTTTTATTTCAATTTGATATATTTGCATTTATTTTATGATCCACATTCATTTATTTGCAAATCCACTTGATTAGATCCCAACCCATTCCAATTTATTCAAGAACCAACTTTATTTGCTTTCCTTAATTTATTAGCCTTATTTACAACAAAATGACTAATCTCAATCCAAATTTGATTTCATTCAAGCAAACTACAATTTCTTAAGTTTATAACCATTTTAAATTAATTCCAACTCAAACTATATTAATTTTACTCCGTTTGAAATTATTTACAACCCAAACATCCTCATTTTTATCCCATTATCAAATTAAATTCCTATTCTTACACTTCCAATTCATTATCCATATAGGTTTATTCAAAACCATCTCTTGAAACTCGACAACAACCCTTACACAATTTCTTAAGTTATTTCAATTCCAAAATAACCCTATTCCTTCTTACATTAATTCTGTTTCATTTTAATTTGATTCTTATCAAATCAAATTCCAATCCATTACAAATTTCAATTGAACCAGTTTATCTACTCAATCCATTTTAAAATTTAATTCACCATCACAATTCATTTCTGAATTTATTAACAACACGATTATTCCAATTATTCTATACCAGAACTGGGCTTTATTTTACTTTTCAAAATTTTATCAAGCTACCAAATTTTTTTATTCATCCCATTACTCTTTTCATTTAATTTAGCTTACGCTAAATTCATCTTCAAACAATTCTTTTGAATTTAGTTGAGTGAGAATTTGATTCATTCAATATCATTTCAACTTAAGTAAATTTTCTTCCATTTTACCCTTTACCATTTTAATTCAAGTTCAGTTAAATTTTATTTAGCTAAATTAAATTCATACCAATACCCTTTTCAAATTTAAAAAAAGAATTTAATTTCATTCAACATTATTTATAACACAACTGGATTTTGATTTCAATTCAATTCAACCCAAATTTAACTAAATTTTATTTCTTAATATATAAGTTCAAAACTTATTTACTAACCTAAGTCCATTCACCTTTTATATATTTTTCTTCGCCTTATCTCACTTCTTCTTTCATTTAGGATTTAGATTTTGAATTTCCCATAAAATGCCAACCATTTTAATTTGGTTTAACAATTCATTTGTCTATTCACAAGTTCCCTATCTTATATACTTAAAATCTTATATTACTCATATGAGTCTATTTACATTTTATAATCACAACTCTAGATTATAAATAACTTAAGGTATAAATTTTCATTACACAATTATAACCCACAATTATATAATCATGTTATATTCCAATTTTATATCCCTTTTTATTCAATTCCAATTTCAATATTATTTTACCTTATCTCAAGTTAAATTCAAATATATTCTATTCACTTTAATATATTCAAGTTAAATATTAATTCCAGGATTAAAAGTTCATTTTCCTTCTTAATTAAATCAACTTCACTTTAAAAGTTCAACAGTTGATTCATCTTAACTTTACACATTATCTAAATAGAATCTTCCAAAGTTCAATTACCTGGTTTTATCTCAAAACTATTTTGAAATAATAATCAATACAGTCCCACTTGGTATATCAAATCAAATCTCCGAATTCCAAAACAACTTGTTTTTACCAAAATAAATTTCCCCTTTGAAATTTCTAAAACAACTTGTATACCCAATACGTCCAAACAAATATCATAACCAATCTCCACGGTAGCAATCCATCACTTTAGAAACTCCAAAATGAATAATGATGATGTGGCCATCATCATCAGGATTATTTTCCAGTGGCTGAAGTGAGTTTAGTGTTTCCTTACTACCACAAATTCCTTTTAAAATAATTTCCATTCAAAAATATTTCCAAAATAATACTCCATCATTGCCTTCAAATACTTTGGAAATCATTTCAAACATTCCCAGGATTTTAAATTCCCAAACCTTTTGTTTTAAAATTCATTTAAAACACATTTCAAAATTTCCGGGATTTAAATTCTGGTTTACATCAAATTTTAGTTATACTTATAGAATTCTATTTGGATATAAATCATTTTAAAATTTTAGATTCTTATTTGATTATAGTATTAACAACCAATTATCCAAATATGTATATATAATTTTAGAAAATTATTTCTTTTATATCAAAATATAATTTTGGGTAAAATTATTTCATTTACCCACTTCAAAAATAATACTATGTCGGTTTATCTTGTTTAAGAGTTTAGAAACCCCTATTGATACGGTTGTACTTCCCATACCAACCAGGATTCATAAACACTCAACCGATAAGTCAACACAGTATAAAACAATTTTTATATTCACTAACAAGTACGCGCTCATAGCTATTAATACACTCAACTCATTATAGAGTACTATTGATTCCGTTTAATAAGTAATTTCCCACCAGAGCCAAGGTTATCGCCAACCTAAGCTCTGATACCAAGCGTGACGACCCGTCCCTCTCGACCCTTGAAAATCGACACAAAATATGCTACAGTATAATATGCCGATAATCGGGTGCCGGAAAAGATAGATTGTTGAGGAAAAAGAAAGAAGGTAGAAGAAAGAAGGAACTAAACAATAATAGAATCTCACAATTGCAGCGGAAAAAAATATAATAGTCAATAACAGATCTTTACAAAAAATGAAAACTATGTCTGTTTTATATATTACATCACCAGAGTATCACTAACAAACAACAACTACGAGCCTGACAATTTCAAACAATCACAACAGCGGATATAAACAAATACGATAATACGTTTCAGACTCCATCTCCTCTCCTAAGCGCCAAACATCCTCTCCTGTAATCCATAATACTCAGTCTGACCCGAGCATTATAATAAAATAACACCCGAGTCAGTCTGGAATACCAACGTGAGAGAAATACACCCAAATTGATTATTAAAGTTTCAAAATCCTTTGAAAATCAAAAGCATCTCGTAAGACAACGCCAGAAATAAACATGTCGGGTTTTTACCTTACGATAGCCAAAAACTTATTATCAAATCCGTCTGATTATAATAGTGTCTACAGAAAGTAAAATAGAATCTAGCTGAAATGCTTGCATCTCATGTTTCAGCAATAGTCGGGCACAATCAAAACCGTACAGGCGCGTAGGGAGAATGGGTTTCCAAAAATGGCTAGGCACTGGGGTACCACCTGTCACAGTACGTGGCCTAGATCACAGTACCGAGGATCCCTCCCAATCCCCTGCAACACAAGACCGGGACTACCCCTTACTGGATAATCCCGAGTATGTTCACCCCGTGGTTGGGATCAGCAACCGCCCACTAAGCCGAATAAAAAAAGACATCTAGACAGGGATGACCTTACCCTAATGGGTGCTACCCACTTAGCCTTGCTGCATAACCCCTGATTTTCAGTCATTCCCGGTTGATGAGGCTCGAGGCTAAGCGTTACCTTTTTAGAACATATCACTTAGAATGCTCACCATCCACCTGACGATGTTCTGAAAGCATTCATCCATACAAGTCTGTCCTGGGTTCGAACGGAACCGAAGGCACTACTCCTACTATATCCATTTTGGAATCACCTCAGGATTAGTAGCGACTATCCCTTGCACTTCATTTCTCCATCTTCGAATCCAAACTCGTCTTCCTCACGAAAACGTACAAACCGCATCGAAGTGGTTTTCGAGAATTTAATCCCGATCCCGGTCTCTTCGAAACGATCAGCGCATTGGCCAATATTGATAGTCGGTTATTTAACTATCAATTAACATTCACAAATAATCATCAAGCATAAATAATTTTCCTAAATTATTTATTAATCTCAAGCATCTTCGCAAGATATATTTCCACTTCAAATCTTTTTGAAAACAGTTTTCAACCACACTCTTCTCATGGAATAAATTCTCAAATATTTATTCCCACTGAAAACAGGTGTTTGACCCTTCTTCCCCCTTCCCTTAGTTCAACCAAGACCAAATATTTTAGATTTAAAACAATTTAAATCACTTTTCTCAAAAATATATACTTAAAACATTTTAAAATAAAACTACTCTAAATCACTTTACTCAAAATAACAGTTATGAATTTTTATAATAAATTTCCAAGTAAAATTTCAGCCACAAAACTATTTTAAAATAAAAGTTTTATACAAAGTATACATGTTAGAAAATTCCTTTTAAAAACATAATGTCAATTTAACCTTTAAAAGAATTACCACTAAAATTATTTTGGATAGATTCACTTTAAAATTCTAAAACAATTAAAAATAATAAATTCCTCTAAAACGTTCTTTTTAAAACAATTTTCAAAATTTGAACTTATACTAATAAAATTCCTCTGAAAATATACTTGGCTTTCAATCAATATACTTCCATTTTTGAATAAACCAAAGAACCATTATATAAATCCTACTCGGTTTATCTCAATTCAAATTTACGTTTCAATCCCACAAATTTCTTCCGACACTTTAAAAATAAAACTCCCTTTTATTTTTAAACTCATTTCCCATTTCCTGGAAATCATTCCAAAATATATACTTAACTTATTTGAAATAAGTTGCTAAATTCTTTATTCAAAATACACCTTTGAAAATCTATAAAAATTTCTTGGTAACTTAAATAAAAAATTTCCTTTTAATATAAAGTAATTATATCAAATACTTATAGTAAAATTTTCTTTAGAAAACCTAATACTAATTTACCTTTAAAACAATTAAATACCATAATTACTTAATTAAATATTTTCTTTCACTTAAAAGTAATTAAAAATAGTATTTTCTTCTCAAACATTCTAAAACACATTTTAAACTTCTAGTTTATACTTCGAAAGTTTTTCTTTGAAAACATACTTAGTTTTGTAGGAAAATACACTTTCCATCTTTTAAAAATAATCCCACTATTGCTTTTAAAACAATTTGCACCTTCTTATAGAAGTTCCCACCGGAAATCTATGCTTTCAAATTTATCCCTCGATAAATATTCCATTTCATTTATAAACCCAGTTTATAAATTTCCATCCTCATTTCCATTCCTCATTTCCTTTTAAATCACAATTTCAAAAACACTTCAAATTCCAAACCAATTTCTTGAATTTAATTTCCTTAAATTCATTACTTAAAAATCCCTTTTCATTTCCCTTTTTAGTCCCAATTTATTTTATTTTATATATTTTAAAATGCCAGATTATACTTACTCAGTCATAACACAACACAGCTTAATTTCCAAATTAACCCATCACAGTATATAAATGAAATACATCATCAATTATGAAAATAATTTCTATATTGTGAGGAATCCAGTTGGATCCCTCCAACATGTTTCCCTGCATCCACAGATGTTAGCACAACCAATAAATATCGATCCAATCTGATAACAATTATCAAATTCAGCTAATAAACCAATCAATCATTTAAATGCTAGCTATTTAAATTAAATGGCATCCAGATGTGAGTGAGATTAACTCACCTTGAGTTCAAAGTGCCGAGCGTTCAAATTTTACATTAAATCGAGCACGTTCGATTTAATGCAAAATTTTCACTTGCTCAGAACGACTCCAGATGTGCACCACAATAGGCTGTTCGTCGCTGCGATTCAGGCGCTTCCTGTTTCGTCGGAATCTAATCACGCATGCAACAGATATGAATCTTTATAGTTTGAACTATAATTTAAAACAAATTTTTCTTTATTTAACACAAACTAAATCTAGCCGTCACCTAAGTTCAAAAAATTGCGGCCGCACACTAGGTTTTCCCCCTCAAGCTCGTTCCAGGATATCACCGTACCCAACACCCAACATCGATGCTCTTTGACCTATCACCACGCACAACCATGAGCTCTAGAACATGATCGGAGGCTGCCACCTTGAAGTTCATCGCGAGCTCTACCCTAGGCCACAGCCAAGCGAAGCTCGATGCTTCTGATAGCTCGAAATTCGTACACGAACGCAACCCCTTCACCATCAGTTTCTGGCCACCACGACACTCGATAATCGATCTCCGAAGTTGGATGTCTCGGCCCCACTACGTTCTTCGCTTTTCCAGTTGGGAGCTTCTGATATCAATGCGTGGATCAAGTGGAATCGTGGGGAAGGGTTCAAGAGTTTTCGGCCATCAAAAATATGGTGGCGGCTAAGAAAGAAATTAGGGTTCGGCCCTAAAAAAATGAATATATAAAAGTTTGAAATTATTATTTTAATATTAAATTCACATTTAACAACATTTTCAAACAAACTCTGAATCAGACATGCCACCAGGCGATTATAAGGTTTTACCCGTATTTCGAACACAATGGAACGTGTTTCGGAGCTCAATTTAGTCATATGTGGAAGATGGCTTTTTTAAATCGATTTAAAATATTAGATTTTCGATTTCAATTTCAATGCGTTTCTCACCCGTACGAGCAAACGGTAACTCCAAACGATACGAAAATTGAAATCCGATAATAATTAACTGGATCCAATGGAACTAGTTTTTTCGAATTTCGAGACTGTGCCCCAAAAGGCTATTTTAACTCGTCGATAAATTCGAGCGATTTTCAAAATCGTCAAAATCACTTAAAATTTCACTTTTAAAACTTTACTAACTCTATTATAAATCATACAGAATTTATAATCACATTAGAAATTATTCTGATTCATTTTAAATCAAAATATGAGTATTTACCATTACTATATATTAAATCCCATTGTTAAATTAAATATAGAAATTCCAAATTCAGCTTATCTACCTTTGATTCCATCCAAAAATTCAATATTAAAAATCAAATCAAACAAGACCATAAAGAAATCTTAGAAACCATTTTCATAACTATTTACATCCAGATTCACTAATTATCCCAATTCCAAATATTTAATTATTGTTATTCAAATACAATTGAATTGCCATACTCGATATTTTAACTAATTATATTGATTTAACCAAAATGTTCTTACTTCAAAATCAATTCAAAATCCACATTTAACATTTAAAATGAATTAAATGTTCAAAATCTAACGACCAAAATTCTAGGTCGTTACAACATTTATCATTTACCAAGAGAACTGGTTTTAGCCAAATAGTTTTAAATAAAACTTGGTTTGTTTTAAAAGTTAAAAACTGTTTTATATCCATTTCCAGACCCGAGCTAATCTTCAGAAAACCCGAGACCAATCACTTGTTTATCCGAGCACGTCCCCAAGCAACTCGCTTTTGTATTTCCTTCGAGTTATGCCATGGTTTCCCCGAGTCGAAACCCGAGCTTACACCCAAGTCGACCCCTTCTTCCCAAACATCACATCCACCCAGGCACATAAGTGCATCGTGCAAGTGCACCGGAGCTCCGACACCTCTGGTCCTTGCTGAGCCCACCAACAAGTCATCGACGATCTTGACAATCTCCACGAACACCAAGATCCTCACTTCCAACTAAAAACCCAAATCGAGCCAGTCAAGCTCAACCTAAATCCCAATCACCGATCATAAAATCACCTCGTTCCGATCATCTCGACCTTCTGACGACATGCGACCACGTTCTCAACTTCATCATCATCCCATGAGACTTTTCCCCCATTCCCGATTGCCTGGATCACCTTGACGGTGACACAGTTCCACTTCAAACACAGACGAGCAAAACTAGCTTTAAAACCCTAAATTTATGCCTTGCCATCACTATAATGATCGAGAAATTTTCCGATCATTTTTCCTGCAATCTACATCACATCATCGTCCTCCAGATTCAAACTCGTAGCTCGATTATTCTTTAATCGATGGAAATTGATGTTTTTCACAATTCCGTTCAACTGGAAAATCAAACTTTATTAAAATATTTAAAATTTTGATTTTATTATCGAAATTCGTATTTTTCCATTACAAGTCTATTGATACAATCTAAACTTGAAATCATGATCATCAAATTTGGACTCAAATCGATTTCTTACTGTAATTTCCTATTTTAAATTAAATACTTAATATACATTGTTTGAAACCATTTTTTAAATGGATGTTATAGTTTTACAACCATCTTTTATTTCGATATCAGAACCTAAAAAGGATTAGGGGATAAGTTTTGAAATTTTTGGAGTTGATTTTAACCTGTAAGCTAAGAACACACACACACACACAGACATTCATACACATAAAACTTCATATATATATGCACATACAAACATATCCATATTCATGCAATCATTTTCCATTACTTCTCATCCATTATTAATCACAGATATCAAGATTAAGATGTTTAAGGTGGTAGTTTCTCACCAGCATGTGAAGAACAGAGGGCCTGAAATTTGATATTTGAAGGTAGAGAAGAACAGAGAAGACAGGCTTACGTTGAATCTGGAATAAACTAAAACTTGATTCCAGATTTTAATTTTGATTGCCTTTAAACTTTGCTTTGAATGCTCTGATCTGATCCTAGAATCTGGTTTTGATGTAAATCTTTGATTTTTTTGTTTAAGTTGCCTGAAGCTTAAACTCAGGTTGAATAGCTGAAGAATTTGAATTGAATCAAAATCAGGACTTTACTTTGGTTTCCAGGCTTCAATTTATTTTTTCTGGTTAGACTTTTCTTGATTGTTTAAATTAGTTGCTTTATATGATTTCTTTTTAGTTTGCTTTTGTTTTAACTTTTCTTTCCTAGTTTCATATTTGAGAAGATTTTACTGAGAAAAGGTTGGTTTCTTTTTAATTCATATCTGCATAATTCAATTTCAAAAGAAAAGATGATGTTGCCACTTGTTTAATTAGTTTAACACTTGTAAAATGCTTGTTTTAATTTCCTTACAAATGTCATTTGTGATAATTTTATGTATAAATTCCCCTTTTAAATGATTTTATAAATTTTGTTTTTAAAAACTAGTTGTTATATTTACAAATTTATACCTTTGTATATATTAAGAACCATGTTTTTATGTTTATAACATATGTTTTCATAAATATAACATACATATAAATTTATTTTATCTCATGTAAATTTTTAAAAGAAATAATATATACTTATTATGTTTTTGACCTGATTTAAATATCTAATTATGCACAATAAATAATCTTATGTACACACACACACACACATATATATATATTAGTTTTTCAAAATATAAAATTAATAAATCTAATTATATTTATAAAATATCTACAATTGAAAATAAAATGTTTTCAAATTCAATATAATTTTAAAATAAATATTTTTAGATTTTTCAAATTTAAATTCTATTTAAAATCAGTTCATATGCATATATATAAACAATCAAATGTTTCATTTAATTTGGAAAGATTTAATTAAACCACCATTAAATTCACAATTTTATTCAAAAAATTGTTTTAATTGTCAATTTAAATTTAACTCAAAAATCGGGATCGTTACACTTCCCTGTTTAAATGAAATGTGTTTGTATCATCAAGAACTAGGCTCAAAAATATTTTTGAGGAAAAATTAATTAAGTTTATCCGGAAATTTAACATATACAGTGAAAATCATATATATGTCAAGAATTTGATGATCGTAAAATGGGGTTTTGATTACATAACTAGACTCAAATAGTAAAACAATGAATTATAATGCAAATTTCAAGATTTTTAGATCTGTATAAAATGGGTATTTTCGTGTTGAACGAAAAAGGTAAACACGTCGATTCTGATGATCAATGGAGCATTGAGCTTCGGGCTTGATGTCAGAGGATGTTTAGGTGATGAAGGCTACAGGAAAAATGATCGGAAAATTGTTAGGCCATTGTGGAAGTCGATTGGTGGTTTTATTGGGTTTATTGACCCAATTTGGTTGACAAAGTTTAGAGGGGAAGGTCACTGATGATGGTGGATCGGAAGTGGTCGGTGTGGGTCGGATCGATGCTGTAGGTCGAGATGAAGTTTCGGTCAGGATGGCGAGGAGGATCGAGGTTGGGATCATTGGCAATTGGTGGATTTCCGATCAGGTTTGGCTACAGACTTTTGATCAAAATGCTTGATTTTGATTCGATGTTGAAATCGTTGAACTGGGTTGTCGAGTAAAATGGCGAGGTCATTGTCGACCTACGAGAACTAGCGGTGAAGGTCGGAGAGACTTTGACCATCTGTGCAGGTGCACGCGTGTACAAATTGTGTCTGGGTTGGTTTCAAGGATCGAGAATAAGATGTGCTCGGGTTTGATCGCGGAAAATTAAGTGATTGCTCAAAGCAAAGAGGAAGAAGTGGGAACTCGGGGTAGAGCTTGGGGAGTTTGAGATTTGGCTCGAGTAGATTTGTAGTTGGCTCGGGTTGCTTTAATTAGAAACCAGGTTTTTGAAATTTAAACGAAAACATGTTTTTCAGGTTTTAAAATTTGAAAGTAAATTATGTATAGGTTTAAAATTTTAAAAAGTAAGCTTTTTACAGATTTTAAAGGCAAAGAAATTCCAAGTTTTAAAAGTAAAAGGAAATTTTAACAAGTTTTCAAAACAAAATATTTAAAACAAGTTTTCAAAGAAAATGTTTATCAATTTTTTCAAGAACAAGTTTTATATATAAAATATAAAGACAAACGTTTTGAAATTTAATTTGTTTGATTTATATAATTTTATATTAGGATGATTATTTAAGTTATTCCTAAGTGTTTCAAATGGAATTAAGTGAGTGTTTAATAAATGTATTAAACCTTAATTAATTAAAAAGTTCTCAAAATATTTTGTATAAATTGATTTTCAAATATCTAATTTGAATATGATATATAAGTAAGTGATTAATTAAGGCTAATGATTTATCTTTAATTTATTAAGGTCCTAATCAATTAAAGATAATTAATTAATGTGAGTAAGATAAATGATTTATCTTGATTAATTTAAGTTTTAAGTAATAATGAATTAATTAATTTATAAAAGTAATTAAAGGATAATTACTTAAAGAATAATTACTTAATGTAATTAATTAAAGGATAACTACTCAGTGTAAGTAATTAAAAGATAATTAGTGATAAAAGGATCATTTAATTAATTAATTGAGGGTTAATTAATTAATTTGTAATTTGAGATTAATTACTTAATAATGGAAAGTTAATTTATTTAATAATTAAAAGTTAATTAATTAGCGGATGATTAATTTATGTAATTAATTAAGGGTTAATTAATGTAATTAACTTAAGGTTAATTAATTTAAGTGATTAAAGGACAATTACTTTATGTAATAAATTTGTAATTTATTAATATAAGTGATTAGGAATAATCACTTATGTTAATTAATTAAGGATAATTAATTAAATGGTAATTAATTAAGGGCTAATTAATTAATTCAAAATAATTAATCAAAGAATATTTAAATGATTAAAAGTTAATTATTTAATGGTTAAAGGTTAATTTATTTATTATTAAAGGTTAACTAATGAGTGATTAAAGGGTAATTAACTAAAGGTTTGTAATTAATTAATATTAATAAACTAGGATTAGTAATTTATTCATAAGAAATTAATCTGATTTAAATTAATCAGATAGTTAATTGATCTTACTTATGGACGTTTGGATGATATTAAATGCTTTGTATTGTTTGAGATCCCTGATGTGTGATGCTTTGTGATATGAATTATTTTGATTTGAGCTGTGATGAATGTAATTTATTCATCTGTGATGAATTTATATTATTGTCTACAAATCTATGAATGAAGATAAGCGTTATATGATTATACCACTTATCGATATTGCTGTGCTTGAATCTGTAATGATTGATGATGTTGCACTATTGTGTAAAACCCCTAGACTACACATACACACACAAATATGGATTTCACGAGGATTCGGTTAAGTCACAGATATTTGAATTTAATATTATTTTATCCAAAATAATGAAATGGTTTTAAAGTTGAACTTTGAATCCTAAATGGTTTGGAAATGTAATTGAGTTAAATATGAAAACTTTTGAAAAGAAAATGTTGGAATTTTTTTTGAATATAATATAACTTGTTAAAGTTTTGAAATTCAGATGGTTTGATTTGAATTTGAATTTAAGATTTAAAGTTGAGTTCTATGAATATATGTTTGGAAAATTATGGTTTAAAAAGGTTATACAAGTAATATAATGTATTTATATGAGTTTTAAACCATTTTAAATGTATTATTTTAGGAATTTAAATTTAACCCAAGTTTATACTTTAAGGGCTATAACTTGTGCATATTTGATCAGATTTTTCCAAAACGAATAATATTTGTTTTCAAATGATAATGGCTTTCATATAACGAATGAACTTCCAGTTTTTGTTGAAAATATTTCAAGTTGAAATGAAATTTTTTTGAAAGCTATGAATAAATCTTTGTTAAAGATTGGTTAACTTTGTTTTCAAATTTAAGAATATCTTAAAGGTGTATCCTTTGTACAAAAGATTTGAAATGGAAATAGTTTTGGCAACTATGAATGAATCTTAATGAAAGGTTGTTGAACCTTGGTTTCAAATTGAAGTGGATTTTAAAAAGGTGAATCTTTTGGTTTAAAAGATTAAAAGTGGAAATTTGTTAAGAAAGGTTTTGGGCCAAAGGTTGTGACTTAACTAAGATCCCATATATCCATATGCTACTAAAATTAAGCGCTCATTATTTTATTTAGCCGAGAGAGAACTTTATGTTAGAAAACCCATTTCGAAGAACGTACGACGTAAATGGTTAGCATTTGAAGACTGGTGGTGAAGACCGGGTATTTTCGAGAACGAATGGATTACACGTCGAATGTCTCTACATTGAGTCGCGCCGGTATAGAGATCCTCATATGTGATGGGGAGTACGATCGGAATCGTGAATACACAGATTGGAAGGGCTTCTTTGAAGTGCCTTCAGTTCTGTTCGAACCCAGAACAGACTTGTATGGATGTATGTCTAACGTTACACTTTGAGATATAAAGCTAGTCTAAATGAAAAAATGATCATCATCGATCATCAAGAAGTGTCAATTACACTAAGCTAGTAAATAAATGAGTTTAGCTTCATGTCCCATAACCACTGGCTTAATTAAATATTTACGAATAAATTGTAGATTCCCACTCACAAATTGTCACGAGAGTTTCAATCGAACAAGTCCAAAAATTAACCTACAAAGTACACGCAAGCATTTCATACCACTTGTTTTACTAAGCCGTTTAATTAGATTTCTCAAACGAATGAAGTAAAAGTTTGTATATACTAATAGATTGGAAAACGGATTTATAAACGAGTTTATATTAAAAATAGAGTTGAAATCATCTTTGTAAAAGAGTTTGAATATTTACTACAAGTATAGAGACCTTTGCATTTTAAAGTGATAAGTCACAGAAATGATTGTAGAAACAATCAATCACCAAAAATTCACATACGAAGTCGTGAATTAAATCCAAAGAAATCGATACCAAATCCATCAAAATGGATATTCCCAAAAATTCTAACAAAGAAGTCATCATAGTCGATAATAGTGATAACAACTAGTGGGATCGACCAAAAATCGATTAACATCGGAATTTTACTCAAAATTAGGCAAATAGTCAGAAATGCACAGTTCCAGACGTATGGGGGTCAACCCAGACGTCTGGTTTTGATTTCTGGAAATGTTCCAAAAAACCAACCAGACGTCTGGTTCGACAAACCAGACGTCTGAAACCATCCAGGCGTCTGGATTCAAGAATCAGACGTCTGGGATTGGTTTCTGACTTTTTTATTTTTCTGCGGTATATTTATTTTTCACCAGACACCATAGCCAGACATCTGGACTTGATCGACCAGACGTCTAGTCACCTGGTCTAGGCAACAATTTGCCTAGGCCATGATGGCCAAACGTTTCGGAGCGATCAGACGAGCAACCGAGACTAGGGATTTATGCCAAGCAACAACCCAGCCTTATAGGCTCTTCGATACACCCCAAATAACGTATCCAAACATCCATAGTAGGATTTTCATAAAAATAGACTTCAAAACCAAAATTGGAAAATCACCATATCAATTCAAATCAAAAGAAAATGATCATGAATTGATGTTAGGAATTCATACCTAACAACAAAGATAGATATAGACATAGACATAGATGTGAGATAAAAATCTCACCTTTTTACTCAAAAACAATGAAGGAGAAGCTTAAGCACAAAAGAAAGTTCAACCACCTTCAACTTCAACTCTAGAAACTCTAATCTAAGATTAAAAGAAAATATTTCCTAAGTTAGGTTATAGGAAATTTCTGAAATTGGAGAGAGATTGAGAAGGAGAAGAAGAAGAGGATGCTTACCAAAGCTTCTCTTTGATTTTTGGAGCTAAAACTTGAATTTACAAAAGAAACTAGGGCTTATGATTTTATTTTTCAATTTCCACCACCATTTTTGCTAAAGATTGAAGTGTTAGGAGATATTAGAATAAATGAAGAGGAGTGGGGTGGAGTTCGGTTGATAAGTTAGGATTAATGGGCTGAAACCTAAACCCAAAGCCCTAAGTGAAAAGGTCGAAATTCTAGCTAACTTCAAACATATCGATGTTTGTACCGAAAAAGGTCGCAAACGCAATTTTGAACTCAATGGAAGTGGTCTCGAGTCCTAATTTGACTATTTGCAAAAGGTAGCTTTTGGGACTAAAATCCGACTAACGATGCTATATTTAAATAAAATATTTAAGTATACAATCGTAAAATATGCGGGTTGTTACAGACTCCCCTCCTTAAAGAAATTGCATCCTCGCAATATTTAAGAAGAAAAATAAAAGTAACAACCATAAAGCATATCAACACAAAAGAAAATTTGAAATAAGAAGTTCACCTTAAAGAGCACGAGGAAGTAAGTCTAGATGTGTTCGCTCGATGAATTCTCCAGATTCCCAAGAACAATCCTTAGGATTTGAGGAGCATTGAACTTTCATAAGAGGGACATCTTTGTTTCGAAGGCATTTTGCCTCTGAACCAATAATACGAATAGTTTGTTGCTCATAAGTCAAATTAGGCGAAACTTCAATTTCTTCCACAACACCGAGCTCAAGAATGGGATCGGAATCTCGAAGGCGTTTCTGTAATTGGGAGACGTGGAGTACGTCATGAATAGCAGAAAACTGAGCCGGTAACAAAAGGCGATAAGCTACGGAACCAATGCATTCGGTGATGGGAAATGGACCAATATATCTAGGTGCTAATTTTCCCGATCGACTGAACCACACAACACCCTTCTTAGGTGAAATATGAATAAACAAAAAATCTCCCATAGAAAATTCTAATCTCCTTCTTCGGTTATCGACATAGGATTTTTTCCTACTTTGAGCTTCTTTCATCCTATGACAAATAAGGTCAATCTTTTCTGTGGAATCATGAATAAAATCTGGACCTAAAACCAGCTTCTCACCGGCCTCAAGCCAACAAGAAGGAGATCGGCATGGGCTTCCGTAGAGTGCCTCGAAAGGTGCCATACCAATACTAGATTGGAAGCTATTATTATAGGAAAACTCAACAAGAGAAATATGATCTTCCCAACTTCCACCAAAATCAAGAACACATGCAAGAAGATGATCTTCAAGAGTTTGATTCACACGCTTGGTTTGTCCATCGGACTGAGGATGATAAGCAGTGCTAAAATTAAGATTCGTTCCCAAAGCTTTTTGAAGACTCTTCCAAAATCCACTAGTATACAATGGATCATGATCGCTAACAATAGAAATAGGAACTCCATGCAATTTAACGATTTCTTTAATAAAGAGTTTGGCCAAAAGATGTTCGGTCCGATTGGACCGAATGGAAATAAAATGGGTGGATTTTGTAAGTCTATCTACTATCACCCATAGGCTATCATGACCCAAATGAGAACGAGGAAGGCCATCACTAAAATCCATGGAAATTTGATCCCACTTCCAAATTGGAATGTCCAAAGGTTGCAATAACCAACCGGGCTTTTGATGCTCGGCCTTTATGAGTTGGAAAGTCATGCAACACTTAACAAAGTTAGCAATATCAGATTTCATTCCATCCCAATAATAAAGTCGCTTCATATCCGTGTACATTTTACTACTACCGAGATGAATGGTAAATTTAGAATGATGAGGATCTTCTAAAATATCTTTACGAAGATTATTAATACTTGGCACGATAAGTCTACCAAATTTTCGAATGCCGCCACGAGCATCAATATCAAAGGCTTTCAAACCTTCATTATCTATTTTATCCCTAAAATTTTGGCTAAGAAGAGCCAATTCGGGATCTAGCCTCTGAGCTTCTAGGATGCGGTCTAAAAGAGAAGGATGAGCCTCAAGGCTACATAAAACAAGAGATGAACATAAATCGAATTCACGATCTCGAATCTCACAAGTGGATAAGGTCTCGAGATCATTCCATTCAGATATCATCATAGAAACAACCGCTTGTTGCTTACGACTAAGTGCATCAACAACACGATTTCCCTTTCCGGGAGTATAAAGAATATCAAGATCATACGATGTAAGGAACTCGAGCCAACGTTGTTGACGCAAATTAAGTTCCTTTTTAGAAATAAATACTTCAAAGATTTATGATCAGTATAGAGAGCAAATTTCTCTCCCAAAAGATAATGGCGCCAAACTCTAAGGGCAAAAACAATAGCCGCAAGCTCTAAATCATGAGTGGCATATCTAGTCTCGGCTGGCCTTAATTGCCTAGAAGCATAAGCAATAACACGTTCCCTTTGCATGAGAACGACTCCCAAACCAACACGACTAGCATCGGTATAAACAATAAAGTCTTGGTTCCCTTCGGGAATCACAAGAATAGGAGCATCGGAAAGAAGTTCTTTTAATTTTTGGAAAGAAGCATCATATTTGTCCGACCAAATGTATTTAACTCCTTTCTTTGTCAAACTAGTAAGAGGCACGGAAATTTTTGAAAAGTCTTTTATGAACCGACGGTAATAACCTGCCAATCGGAGAAAGCTATGAATTTCCGTCACATTGTCTGGTCTCTTCCAATTTTGAATTGCTTCAATCTTTGAAGGATCTATGGAAACTTCGGATTCAGAAATAATATGACCAAGAAATTTCACAAGAGATTGCCAAAAGTGGCATTTAGAAAAAATTTCTTTCAATTGATTGCTCCGAAGAGTTTCTAACACAATCCGAAGATGCTTTTCATGCTCTTTCTCGGTTTTAGAATAAAAAAGAATATCATCTATTAAGATGAGAACAAACCGATCAAGGAAGTCTTTGAAAACTCGATTCATAAGGTCAATGAAATAAGCTGAAGCATTCGTTAAACCAAATGGCATAACAAGCCATTCATAAGATCCATAACGAGTAAGAAAAGAAGTCAAAGGAATGCTATCATTTGCAATACGAAGTAGTTGAAAACAGGTTACTAAGTCTAACTGTGAAAAGACTCTAGCACCGCTAAGTTGATCGAATAGATCATCAATCCGAGGTAAGGGATATTTATTCTTGATGGTGAGATCACTAAGCTTGCGGTAGTCAACGCAAATCCTAAGCGTACTATCGAATTTCTTCACAGAATAGCCGAAGCTCCCCAAGGAGAGGAACTAGAACGAATAAACTGCTTCATCTCCAACTCGGATAATTGTTTACGCATCTCTTCATTTTCCTTATTGGACATATGATAGGGAGGACGAGTAATAGGTAAAGCTCCAGAAATTAGATTAATTCTAAACTCAATTGCTCGCTTAGGTGGTAATCCTAAAACGGGCTCAAATATGTCGAAAAATTCACGAACAACGTGAATGAAAAAAATGACATCTTCCTCGTCATCATTATCGTCATCTTGAGGGTTTAGAGAATACCAAGATGCCACAAACTGGAATCCGAATCTTTAAGAATAATAGAAATATGCTTAACAGATTAAGGATGTCGAAGATGAATAGTCCGCTCAGAACATAGGATATAGGCTTCATATCGGTTAAGCCAATCCATTCCCAAAATCATTCCGAAGCCTAAATAATGCATGACATGCAAATTGGCTCGGAAAGAATAGTCACATAAAATAATCTTGACATCTTTACAATGCATACTGAGTGTTGCGGATCCACCAACCGGATTCGCAATTCTCAAAGAAGTCATGAAAGCCATAACACTTAAAGAAAAAGTATCAACAAGTTCTTTTGATATAATAGAATGGAATGCACCCGTATCAAAAAGAACTCGAATAGCTTGATCACGAAACGTAATAATGCCATCAAGGATAGAATGAGAATTACCTTGACCATGAGAAGTGTTACTAGGGGCTTGCAACACATTTAGCTTTCCCTCCTTCTTACTTTGAAGTTTGGGACATGCAGATATATAATGGCCCGAACTTTTGCAATAGGGACAAGCAAGGGGCTTTGAACACTTATTTGCATAATGGTCCTTAGAACCACAATTGTAGCATTGCCCACCACTAGAGGTAGAAGTCTTTGCTACTGGAGTTGTTTGCTTCCCTTTCTTGTTGAGATAAGGACCTTTGAACTTATTAGGTCTCTTCTTGTTGTTGTTGAAGTTCAGTTTGGCACTCCCAACTTCAAAATCACTCTCTTTATCCGCCTTTTCAAGTCGAAGAGCGATGTCAACAAGCTGATCAAAAGGAACTTCTAGTTTCAGAAGTAAAGGCTTTTTGAGATTCTTATTCAGGCCATAGATAAACCTCTGACTCTTCTTCAATGGGGTATTTATTACTCGACCCCATAATTAGAGAGGGATTCAAAAGATGCGACATATTCTGCCATAGAAGATTCACCTTGAACAAGGTCGATAAAACGACGGGCCAAAGTCACCTTTTCAGCTTTTGGTACAAACTTCGATTGAAATCTTTCTCGAAATTGCTCCCAAGTAAGATCCGCTTGAATAATTTCAGAAATCACAAGCTCGTACCAATCTAATGCTCTCTCTTGGAGCATACTAGAAGCCACTTTGACTCGATGAAAATAAGATTCATGCGAGTAAAGATGCGATCGCATGTTCTAAGCTATGCTCGAATTTCTATAATATTTTTGGTTCCCTTGAATGGCTTCCCACCCAAATTGGTATAATCATTGCACAATCATGCAACCTCGAATTTAAGGTGAGTAGGCTCTGGAATGGGTCTGGTAGTCTGGGCCTTCCTTACGGGATCCAAGAGCTGTTGGGCAGGCATAAATACTCCATCCTGAGGAGTAGCACTGGATTGACCGGCGCTGGGATGGCCTAGTCTAACTATTCCTCCTCTTTAAGAAAGAAAGAGAGAAGAAGGCAAAAGTTATTCTCAGGATGAATATCAAACAAACTTGATTGATAAAACAAGGTATCACAAAGAAAATAGGATAGAACGGGTCCAATGACTCGAATAAAATCCTAAGGCACGACTCCTAAGGAGAACTTAGGACGATGATCCTTGCTAGATCATTCTACATTGTTTCAAAGTTTGGCTCCGATACCAAGCTATGACGCCCCACCTTTATGCTCACACTAGCCAAGGACACTATGGAGTAATGCCGTCAACTAGCACGAAGAATAAGGCTGTTGAGGAGCGACCATCCGTGTAATTGCTTTGTGCGAGCACCGATATGTCAGATGGTATAGCGTGTATTTCATCTCAAGAGGAAATTCGACATATCAAATACAGACTCGAAGCTACTACACAGTGGCTATGTGGTCTTGGGGAAACAAATATAGAAATAAGCATAACATAAATCAGTCACAGATGTTCATATGTCAAAGGCGGAAACAAATATGAATATAACACATATAAGTGTACATTAGAGTAGTAGTCAAACAAGATCCACAATATCACAAAAGAATAGATATAAGTGCTAGACAAAAGAATATGTATACATCAAGGAGTCTCTATCTCGAATGTATAACAACAAAAACTACCAATCTAATGTAGTTAGACAAAAGTCGAATGATGATCCCAGATAAGGTGTCAAGTTGAAGCGCCTCTATCATCTCGGTCTAACTCGAGTATTATTTAATAAGAAAATAATAGGTGGATCAGTCTAGTTATAAATATCAGATAAAATGAGATAGAATAAGAGATATGACAAAAACGTATGATAACAATAATGTCATCCTGTGGAAAATGTACATTTAATAACAACAAAAATCATACAATATCACAAGAATCTTCTCAAACACCAAAAAGAATATCATATTCTTTATTTTTATTCACCAAGCCATAAATATTGGCAAACATCACAATGCCAATCATAAAAGTTGGTCAAACACAAGTTCACCAGTGCACAAATATTGATAAAACTTATCAATGTAAATCACTAAAATTGGTGGGACACAAATTCTAGAAATCATCAATTAGAAATCCAAAAATCACAAAAAGGGGGGAGGCCTATCACAAAATGGGAGCATGAAAACTCACCAACATGTGTATCACAAAACAGAACGCTATTTCATGGTTGCTAACCATTAATTTTGAGCCGAAGCTCCACAAATGGCCCAAAGACCATGGGTCGCTACCCCACCAATTTTGACACGAAGCTCCTCAGAAACGGGATTTAGTCTCCCTCGTAGATAAAGAGACATCGCACAATGCTAGTCTAAATCACAAAATGATCATCATCGATCATCAAGAAGTGTCAATTACACTAAGCTAGTAAATATAGGAGTTTAGCTTCATGTCCCATAACCACTGGCTTAACTTAAATACTGACGAGCAATATGTAGATTCCCACTCACAAATTGTCACAAGAGTTTCAATTGAACAAGTCCAAAAATTAACCGACGAAGTAAATGCCAGCGTTTCATACCACTTGTTTTACTAAGCCGTTTAATTAAATTTCTCAAACGAATGAAGTAAAGGTTTGTATATATAATAGATTGGAAAACGGGTTAAAAACGAGTTTTACATTAAAAATACAGTTGAAATCATCTTTGTAAAAGAGTTTGACTATTTACTACTAGTATAGAAACCTTTGTATTTTAAAGTGACAAGTCACAGAAATGATTGTAGAAACAATCAATCACCACAAATTCACATACGAAGTCGTTAATTAAACCCAAAGAAATCGATACCAAATCCATCAAAATGGATATTCCCAAAAATCCTAAGAAAGAAGTCATCAAAGTCGATAATAGTGATAACAACTAGTCGGATCGACCAAAAACCGATTAACATTGGAATTTTACCCAAAATTAGGCAAATAGGCAGAAATGCACAGTTCCGGACGTATGGAGATCATTCTAGACGTCTGGTTTTGGTTTCTGGAAATATTCCAAAAAACCAACCAGACGTCTGGTTTGGCAAACCAGACGTCTGGATTCAAGAATCAGACGTTTGGAATTGGTTTCTGACCTTTTTATTTTTCTGCTGTATATTTATTTTTCACCAGACACCATAACCAGACGTTTAGACTTGATCGACCAGACGTCTGTCACCTGGTCTAGGCAACAATTTGCCTAGGTCATGATGGCCAAAACATTTCAGAAGCGATCGAACGAGCATCTGAGACTAGAGATTTATGCCAAGCGACAACCCAGCCTTATAGGCTCTTCGATACACCCCAAATAACGTATCCAAACATCCATAGTAGGATTTTCGTAAAAATAGACTTCAAAACCAAAAATTGGAAAATCACCATATCAATTCAAATCAAAAGCAAATGATCATGAATAGATGTTAGGAATTCATACCTAACAACAAAGACATATGTAGACATAGATGTGAGATAAAAATCTCACCTTTTTACTCAAAAACAATGAAGGAGAAGCTTAAGAACAAAGGAAAGTTCGACCACCTTCAACTTCAACTCTAGAAACTCCAATCTAAGATTACAAGCAAGTATTTCTTAAGTTAGTTTATAGGAAATTTATGAAATTGGAGAGAGATTGAGAAGGAGAAGAAGAAGAGGATGCTTACCAAAGCTTCTTTTTGATTTTTGGAGCTAAAACTTGAATTTGCAAAAGAAATTAGGGCTTAGGATTTTAATTTCCAATCCCCTCCACCATTTTGGCTAAAGCTTGAAGTGTTAGGAAATATTAGAATGAACGAAGATAAGTGGGGTGGAGTTGGGTTGATAAGTTGGGATTAATGGGCTGAAACCCAAACCCAAAGCCCTAAGTGAAAAGGTCGAAATCCTAGCTAACTCCAAACATATCGATATTTGTACTAAAAAAGGTCACAAACGCCATTTTGAACTCAATGGAAGTGGTCTCGAGTCCTAATTTGACTGTTTGCAAAAAGTAGCTTTTCAGACTAAAATCCGACTAACGATGCCATATTTAAATAAAATATTTAAATATACAATCGTAAAATATGCGGGTTGTTACATTAAAGGACTATCTTTTGTACAAAAGATTTGAAATGGAAATAGTTTTGGAAACTATGAATGAATCTTTATGAAAAGTTGTTGAACTTTGGTTTCAAATTGAAGTGGATTTTAATAGGGTGAATCTTTTGGTTTAAAAGATTAAAAGTGGAAATTTTTTAAGAAAGGTTTTGGGCCAAAGGTTATGACTTATCTAAGATCCCATATATCCATATGCTTCTAAAATTAAGCGCTCATTATTCGGTTTAGCCGGGAGAGGACTATATGTCAGAAAACCCATTCCGAAAAATGATACGACGTAAATGGATAGCATTTGAAGACAGGTGGTGAAGACCGGTTATTTTCGAGAACGAAAGGATTACCCGTCGAATGTCTCTGCACTGAGTCGCACAAGTATAGAGATCTCTATATGTGATAGGGGGTCCGATCGGGATCGTGAATACCAAGATTGCAAGGGCTTCTTTGAAATGCCTTCGGTTCTGTTTGAACTCAAAACAGACTTGTATGGATGTGTGTCTGACGTTACACTTTGAGATGTAAAGCTGGTTTCTATCAAATACATTTCTGTTTGGTGGCGGAGAATTTATTCTCTTAGCTTAACACCCTTCTCTGAGACGTATGAGCTCAAAGGTTATGTGGTTGATATTTACTAGTGATACATTCCCAATATGGTAATGTGGCATACGAAGTGCTGCTGAGCATTTGTTGATCGAAGCATGGCTTTTGTGTAAAGCGTAGCTTTGTGGACGAGACCTCATCAGGACCTCACACCCCAGAAATGGTCGAAATAGGAAGAATGCAGCAAGGTTATGAGGGTCGCGCGCTTTAGGGTGTGTCCATTTCCTTCTGGAAAAAAGGGGGTATCATGGTATGGAGCCCGGATATTTAACCTATGTGGTTGCTGCAAATTTATTATTTTGTCGTCATTGGTATTGAGAGCTCTCGGATAAAGGTCGGTAACGACCGGGGATGACATACTTGTGTAGTAGTTACCTAGTTACAGAGGTAACCCGGCCTTGTGTTGGCAGAGAGCTGGTTAAGTTCTCGGGGCGTCCCTCCAGAAGCGTACTCATGTGGCCTAAGAATTTCCTTAGCCTGACCATTTGTTGGAAATCCAAAGAAACAATACGCGCCCTTTACGGTTGCAGTTTTATAAGTAGCTATAGCAGGCATAATATAATGGTACCAATGCTAGCTAAGATTAATATTATACTTTCGAAATTGTTTCCTACACTATGCACTAACAATAATATCAAAAAAGGATTTTGCATATCAAGCATGTTTGACTATCATAAGGAGTAACCTTGTAATAGCCCGCAAATCCGTACCCCTTGAGTCAACACTATTCTCTTCAAAATAACTCAAGTGGAACAGAAATACGAACCATTATGATTAAAGAAGAAGAGGTAGAAGAAAGAAGGAACTAAACAATATCAGAATCTCACAGTCGCAGCGGAATAAACTATAATAGTAAATAACATATCTTTACACAAAATGAAACTATATGTGTTTTATACATCATATCATCAGAGTATCTCATACAAACAATATTTAGCAGTCAGACAATCATACAATCATAGCAGCGGATAAATATACAAATACAGATAGTACATCTCGGACTCCAGCTCCTCTCCTGCTCCAAAGCATTCTGTCCTGAACATATAATACTCGGTTTGACCCGAGCATTATAATGAAATAACACCCGAGTCAGTCTGGAATACCAGCTGATAATAATGCATCCAAATTGATTATTAAAGTTTCAAAACTCCTTTTGAAAACAAAAGCATCTCGTAAGACCACGCCACAAATAAACATGTCGGGTTTTTACCTTACGATAGCTAAAACACTTTTTATAGAAATCCTCTGATATTATAATAGGATCTATATATAAATACTTATAAAATAGCCGAAATTGTTACATTCATTAAATTCCAGCTAATAGCCACAGAGTGGGTAATACAAACAAAACTCGTAAAAGGCTCGTAGGGAGAATGGATTTCCAACAATGACTAGGCACTGGGGTACCACCTGTCACAGTACCTGGTCTAAATCAGTGTACCGAAGACCACGTCCGATCCCCTGCAACACAAGGCCCAGACTACCCCTTACTGGATAGTCCCGAGTAAGATCACCCCGCGGTTGGGATCAGCAACCGCACCACTGAGCCGAAATAAAAGGGAGATCTAGACATGAAGGACCTTACCCGGAAATAGGTGCTGCCCACCAAGCCTTGCTGCATATCCCTTGATTTTCAGTCATTCCCGGTTGATGAGGCTTGAGGCTAAGCGTTACCTTTTAGAACGTTTCACTTACAATGCCCATCGTCCACCTGACGATGTTCCGAAAGCATTCGTCCATACAAGTCCATCCCGGGTTCGAACGGAACCGAAGGCATTACTCCTACTACATCCATTTTGGAAATATCCTCAGGATTAGTAGCGACTCGCCCTTGCACTTCACTGCTTCATCTTCGACTCCGAACACGTTTTTCCACGAAACGTACAAATTGGGTCGAAGTGGTTTTCGAGAAATAAATCTCGATCCCAGTCTCTTCGAAACGATCAACGCATTTGTCCAGTATTGATAGTCGGTGATTTAACAATCAATTAACATTCACAAACATCCATCACACAATAAATAATTTTCCCAATTATTTATTTCCTCAAAATATCTTTACAAGATATATGTTCGTTTTCAAACCTCTTTTGAAACAGTTTCCAGACCTAACTCTTTCCATGGAATAAATTTTCCAAATTGTTACTTCCCTTGAAAACATCCAAGTACCAATGTTTAAGGTTTAAAATAATTTAAATTCTTTATTCTTGAAAATACATTAAACATTTATGTTAAAACTTCTTATATACTTTATTTAATATATATATATATACACACACTTTTAAAAATATCTCAAATAAAACTGCTTAATAAAATATAAACTATTATCTTTAAAATAAAGTTAAGTCATACTAGATTTTAAAATAAAGTTATGAAACTCTATACATGTTTCAAATAAAACTTTAATTGATTTTATTTAAAAATAGAACCATTTATAAGGTATAAATGTTAATAATATTCCTTTAAAAATATAATACTAATTCCTTCTTTTAAAATAATTACTTCTATAATTACCTTGATAAATGTTCACTTTTAAAATTTTTACAACTTAAATAATTTTCTTGAAACCATTCTTTAATATAACTTCAAACTCTAACATTTCAAAAATCTATATTAAAAAAAACATACTTGGCTTTCCGAGAAATACACTTCCATCTTAGAATAACCAAAGAATTCTTTTTATCAACCCAACACATTTTATCCCAATTCAATTTTACGTTCATCCCGTAAAATCATTTCCATACTTTGAAAATAGCTCCTTTTATTTTAAACACATTGCTATTTCCTGGAAATCACTTTCAAACATACGTTTAAAATATTTAAAATACGTTCAACCCTGTGAACGAAACCTACTTTAGATATGTTTCTGAAGATCTGTTGGACCTACGTTGCCTTTATTACAGAATTTCTGGAGACTCTTTGGACCTTGATTTGGATGGAACGTATTCTGAAATTAATTCCGTAATTCTAGCTGATACTGCATGGGACCAATCTTTTATTTACTCCACTGAAGTTGACTGTTATGATCCCTCTCTTGCTCTTTGTTTCTGCCCCTTTTTTGGTCTCCGTGGGAGTGGTTCTTTGGATTCTACCCGGGTTGGTGAGGGTAATGGAGATTCTTCCTCTGCGGAGGAGAACTAGTCTAGTTATTTATCTCTGTAGCTGTGACATGTCTGTCACACTCCTGTACTGTACTTTTATTCTTTCGATCTTAGTAGCTGAGGTGTCTCTACCTTACTCCTGTACTTCAACATTATTACGTTAGTAATAAAAGTGGTCGGTCCACTATAAAACCGTCGGCCTTGCCAAAAAAAAAAATATATTTAAAATAAGCTCTAGAAATTATTTATTTGAAAAAAATTCTTAAGGAAATATATAGGGGTTTCCTCAGTATTTTAAATAAAATTTAACTTTTAAAATAAGGTTATTAAATCAAATATTCATATTAAAATCTCCTTTTGAAAACTTAATACTACTTTACCTTTTTAAAAATAATTAAATACCATACTTAATCAAATATTTGCTTTCACTTAAAAACATTTTAAAATAATATTTCTTTCTAAAAATATTCTAAACATATTTAAACTGCAAAATTTATAATTTGAAAGTTTTCTTAGAAACAAAATAAAATTTCCAGGAGAAAGCACACTTCCCATTCTTTAAAATAAATCTCGCTATTATTTTTAACAATTCTCAATTCCCTTTTTAAACCACAAATTCAAGCACTTCATATTTTCAAACAATTACTTTAATTTAATATCTTTAAATTCTTTATTTAAGAATTTCTTTAATTTACATTTAACCCAATTTATTTATATTTAAATTTCCAGGTTGTATCCACCAAATCAGAGCACAACACAATTAAATTTCCAATTTATCTATCACAGTAAATAAACAGAGCATAGCATAACAGGATCTAAAACAATTTTATCGCAGAATATAAATGTGATATATTACAGAATATAAATAAATTTCTATTTGCGAGGGATCCAGTTGGATCCCTCCAACCTGTTTTTCCTGCATCCACGGATATTAGCACAACAACATATATCGATTTAATTTGATAATAGTTATCATATTCAACCAATCAAGCAATCATTCATTTATTGACTATTTAAATTAACTAATATTCCAGATGTGAGTGAGTTAAACTCACCTTGGGTTTTCGACGAGCGTTCAAATTTAAATTAAATCGAACGGCGTTCGATTTAACCCAAATTTTTACTTGCTCAGAATGAATCTAGAATTGCACCACTGCGTAGATCGCGTCTCTACGATTTCGATGCTACCAAATTCGTTGAAATCTGACACCGTATGAAATAGATATGAATTTTCAAAGTTTAAATAAAATTTTAAACAAATTTGCTTTTTATTTTAATTCAAATTTACCAAAACAAAGATAGGCCGTAACCTTCTTCCACTCGCGTGCGTTCCAGAATGAACAAACCCAACATCGCGCTACAACCTTCGACTGTCGCTCCATGCTCGCACCACACGAGTTCGATCAGAACTCGCCATTTGGTAGCTCGTCGCAGCCTCCTCCTATGGCCAGAAGCAAGATAAACTCGGTCGCCTTCTCCATCGTGAAACCAAGCTTGAACCGAAAGCCTACACGAGCAATTTCCGGCCATCTCGTCGCCTCAACTACAATCTCGATCGTATGGATTTGATCGTCTCGATGGGCTCTTCGATTTACTAGTTGAAAGTTTTTACAAAGCTTAATGGATTAGAAGAAAAAGGAGAAGAAGATCGTGGTGTTTTCATCCATTAAACGATAGAGGCGGCGGCTAATGAACAAACTAGGGTTTTTGGCCAATGAAAACGTGAACATATGAACGCATATAAATATTATTTTAATATTAAAACCATTATAAAGCAATTTATACTAACGATCTCCAAATCACACGTGCCGCCTGGCATCCTAAGGTTTTACCCATGTTTTGAACACAATGGAACGTGTTTCGGTGGCTAATACGATCATATGCGCAAGTTACGGAAATAAACGATCAATTTTAAATTAAATTGATTAAAGTATTTCCTATGCGTTTTAAGCTGCCGGCGTCAAACGACAACTCCGATTGCTACGAAAATTGAAATCCGATAATAACTAATTATTACGGATCCAATAGAACTAGTTTCGTCAAATTCCGAGACTGTGCCCGGAAGGCTATTTTAACTCGGTGATTATTTCGAGCGATTTTCAAAATCGTCGAAATCACTTAAAATTTCACTTTTATAACTTTATTAACTATATTATAACTCATATAAAATTTATATTCACATTAGAAATCATATGATTCAGTTTAAATCAAAATTTGATTATTTGCATTATTATATTATTAAATTCCATTTTTAAATTAATATAAAATTCCTAATTTAATCTATCGACTTTTAATTTCATCCAACAGTCCAATATTATAATTCAAATCCAATTAGACTTAAAATAAATTTTAGAATCTAATTTTATCTCTATTTACACTCAGAATTACCAATTATCCCAATTCTAATATTAAATTATTATTATTCAAATTTCAATTAAATTCCCGTATTTGAAATTTAACTAATTCTATTGACTTAACCAAAGTCTTTTATTTCAAAATTCAAATTATAATCCATATTCAACATTTAAAATGAATTAAGTGTTCAAATCTAGCGACCCAAAATTCCGGGTCGTTACATTCCTCCCCCATTATAAAAATTTCATGCCCGAAATTTGCTAAGGTAGAAAGAATGTTCCAAACTCAATAGCAAAACTTACTTAGTGAAATCTTAATTTCAATTTTCTTAAATTCTTTAGTTACAAATCGAAACTGCTAGTTTCGATTCCTATTCCAAAATACCTTTTATTTTAATTGTTATTTGAAATCACTTTGTCGTTAACAAAATGTTTTCAAAAATTTCAAAAATTTTTCTAACTCCCAAAATTTCTGAATCTTTTTGGCAGAGTCTCCCTTGTACGGAGGAGCTTTTGCAATATCACAATAGATATGAATATATGTACATCGATCCACACGGTCGGAAAAACCAAAAACAGTTCATATTTCCTATTTTTATTGCGTAGGCGTACCTTTATTGGCATTTTAAAAGCATGCGGCTAATTTATATTGCATATACGCGCTCCAACTCTATCTACTGCCTCCCGTACCTGTACTTACTTAAACAAACACATCAGTTTTCAATAATATGAGCATTTTACTGACATTCCATTCATTAATCTTAACCAAACACATCAATTACATGGTTTAACCAAACAAACTTCATAATTACCATGTAAACCAAATTATCAGCACTTCAAAGATTCCAATCATCTTTTTAAATTTCTTACACAAGTCCAAACTTCATTATATTTCACTTGAATGATTTACATTCAAGTTTACTATTCTCAATCCATATTCACATCAATATGATTACGTGTGTATCACTTGCATCAATTTACTTCAATTCAATTTCAAATTGATTCAAAAATCAAATTCTTATTCTTAAATTTGATATACTTACACTTCCTTTATGATTCACTTGTATTAACATACAAAATCACTTAATACAACTCCAATCCATTCCAATTTATTCAAAAACCAATTATTTACTTACTTTAGACTATTTACCTCCGTTTACCACAAAACGACAAATTTTCAATGCAAATTTAAATGTTATTTTTGTAATAACCATTACTTAAACTTATAGTTATTTTAAATTAATCTTAACTCACTTTATATCAATTTTATTAAATTCTGCATGGTTCACAATCCAAACATTCTTATCACATTGCAATTATTAAATTAAATTCTTACCCTTACATTTCCATTTCATTAACCAATTCAAGTTTATATTAATATCATTCCATTTTGGATTATTTACAAACCATACATCCTTATTTTATCACAATAATTAATTAAAACCATTTCACTTGCAATCAATTGTTTATTACCTAAACATATTTCATTCAAGATCACTTATAAAGCTCGATCACAGTTAGTTTTCAATTTGCTTAAGTTGTTTCGATCACACAATATTTCATCTCTTCTTATATCAATTTTATTTTAATTTCATTTGATTCTCATCCAACCAAATTTCCAATTCATTTACAAATTTAAATTCAATTTGTTTACTCATTCACTCCATTTAAAATTTCAATTCATCTCCTTGATTCATCCCGAATTTTATTAATGACGTGACCACTTAAAATCATGTCACTCATTTGAATTTATTTATAATTCAAATCATCACTATTATAATCTAATTCCATTATTCATTCACACTCTCAGCTTTTTATTGCTAAAACTAAATCCCATACTAGAACTGGTTTTTTTTTCAAAATTTCTTAACAATCCACCAAAATTTCATCCATGCCAATACAAATTCCATTTAATTTAGTTTATATAAATTCACCTTCAAGCTATTTTTTATTTAATTTAGCTTACGCTAAATTCATTCTCAAACAATTCCTTTGAATTTAGTTAGGTTCATAATATATCCATACAATACCCTTTCTTACTTAATCTAAATTAAATTTCCTTCCAATTTAATTCTTTTCCAAATTTAATTCATGTCCAACTAAATTTTATTTAGCCAACTTGAATCCATTCCATTTCTTTTACTATTTAAAATAAGAATTTAGTTCTATTCATAATTATTTGTAACACAATTGAATTTTGATTTTAATTCAATCCCAAATTCAACTCAATTTCATTAAATCGAAGATAAATCCAATTCAATCCAATTTTAATTTTTCATATACAAGTTCAAAGCTTATTTACTAACTTAAGTTCATTCACATCTTTTATATTTTCTTCACCTTATTTCAGTTTACATTTCATTTAGGATTAAGTTTGGATTCACCATACCATTCAACTATTTCCCACTTTTGATTATAATTTCATTTCCCTATTTATAAGTTCACCCAATTATTTACTTCAGAATTTATCTTGCCCATTTGAGTTATTTTCATCCTATAATCACAATTCCAGATTATCTATATTTATATCACTGAATTTCTTAAGGAGACAAACTTTCTTTCACCTTAATCCTTTGCAAATTTTAAATCCACAATTTCAAATTATAAGTATAACACTTACTAGCTTATGAGTACAATTTATTACACAATGACCCACAAATCCAAAGCCATTTTACATTTCAATTTAACCCAAATCAATTTAATTCAAAGCCCGATTTATTTAACTTATCCAAGTTAAATTCAAATTTTCTATTCCCATCAATATATTTCATTCACTTCTATTTTACTCAAGTTAAATTTTAATTCCAAGATTAAGATTTTCATTTCTTCCTTATTAATATCAACTTTACTTAATAAGTTCAATAGTGATCCATTTTAGCCTTCACATTATTTAAATAGAATTTTCCAGAATTCAATTGCCCGAGTTTATTTCAAAGCCATTTTAAAATAATAAATAACTCATACTCTCATGGTATATCAAATCAAACTTCCAGATTTCTAAAACAATCTGATTTTACCAAAGCAATTCCCTTTTTGAAATTTCCACAACAACTGTTATACCCAACAAGTCCAAACAATATCATAACCAACCATGTGACGCCCCACCTCTATACCCACGCTAGCCAAGAACATTACGGTGAATGCTGTCGACTAGCACGGAGAATAAGGCTGTTGAGGAGCGACCATCCGTGTAATTGCTTTGTGCGAGCATCGATATGTTAGATAGGATAACATGCAATAATTTATCAAGAGGAAATCCGACATACCGACACAAACTCAAAGCTACTACACAGTGGCTATAATATCTTCGGAAACAAATACGGAAATAAACATAACATAAATCAGTCACAGATAATTCATATCACAAAGGCGGAAGAAGATATGAATATATAATTAACACATGAAAGTGTATATCAGAGTAGTGGTCAAAAAGATCCACAATAATACAAAATAATAGCAACATGTGCTATACAAAAGAATACATCAATGAGTCAATATCTCAAGAGTATACAACAAAAACTACTAATCTAAGTAGTAAGCAAAAGGTCAGGGTAATGGATCCCTGGAGAGAAGTCAAGCAGAAGCACCTGTAACATCTCGGTCTGATCCGAGTATTATTTAATAAGAAAATAATAAACGGATCAGTCTAACTATAAATATCAGATGAAACGATATAGAGTAAGAGATATGACTAAACACATTATAATCACAATGCCAAGCTGTGATATTTATAAGTAATTGAAAATCAACAAGAGATTAATCAATATCACCAATCTACACAAGAATCAAAGGAAATGTCATACTCCTTATTTCGTTCACCAAACCATAAATATTGACGATTATATCAATGTCAATCACAAAAGTCAATGACACACAAATTCACCAATGCACAAATATTGATAAAACTTATCAATGGAAATCACGAAAATTGGTGAAGCACAAATTCTAGAAATTATCTCAAGAAATCCAGTAAATGACACACAAATTCACCTATGCACAAAAATTGATAAATCATATCAATAGAAATCACAAAAATAGGTGAAGAAGGAAATTCCAGAATTCGACACACGAAAACCAGAAATCACACAAAATAGGGGGAGGCCTATCACACGAACGGGAGCATGAAAACTCACCAACAGTTGTAACACACGAACGAGAAGCTATCTCATGGTAGCTAGCCATTAATTTGACACACGAATGGTCCGAAGACCTGACACACGAATGGTCCGAAGACCGTGGGTTGCTACCCCACCAATTTGAGTCGAAACTCCACAAAACGGGGTTTAGTCGCAGACAAAGAGACATCGCACATTGCTAGTCTAAATCACAAAAATGATCGTCATGATCAACGAGAAGTGTCAATTACAGTAAGCTAGTAAATATATGAGCTTAAGCTTCATGTCCCATAACTACTAGCTTAACTTAAATATTTACGAACAAATTGTAGATCTCCACTAGAAAATTGTCACAAGAGTTTCAATCGAACAAGTCCAAGAATTAACCAACAAAGTGAACGCAAGCGTTTCATACCACTTGTTTTACTAAGTCGTTTAATCAGATTTCTCATACGAGTGAGGTAAAGGTTTATATATACTAATAGATTGGAAAACGGTTTTTATAAACGAATTTGGTATTAAAATAGTATTGAAATCGTTTGAGGAAAGAGTTTGGATATTTACTACTAGTATAGAAAACCTTTATATTTTTAAAGTGACAAAACACAAAGAAGATTGTAGGAACAATCAATCACTAAAATTCACATACGAAGATGTGAATAAAAATCCAACGAAACCGATAAAGAATCCATCAAAATGGATGTTCAAAAATCCCTAAAAAGGAGTCATCAAAGTCATAACAAATGATAACAACACATAGGAAACAACACGAATCGATTAAAGTTGAACAACTAGGCGAAATAGGCAAAAATGCAGTAGGTCGGTCGGCCGGCTACAGAGCTCGGTCGACCGGACCCTGCTCTCCAAATTCCTCAGGAAGCAGGTCGGTCGGCCGAACACTGTACTCGGTCGACCGAACCTTTAAACAGGGAAGTGCTTATGCACTTGGCAGCAGGTCGGTCGGCCGGCTACAGTGCTCGGTCGACCGGACCTGTTGCCAGTCCCCTCCCAGTCCATCCAATTGAGGTCCAACCTCCACCAAATTGCATTCTCTCGAGCAACGACACTAAGGGATTATGCCAATCAACTACCCGGCCCTATATGCTCCTCGATGCATCACCAAACACATGTTCAAACATCAAAGTTATGATTTTTAAAGGATTGAACCCAAAACACCAAATCAATCCAAACCAAAAGCAATTGCACACGAATAAGTGTTAGGAATTCATACCTAACAATCGAAGATAAATATAAGCATAGATGTGAGATAAAAATCTCACCTTTTTACAAAATCAAACAAGAAGAAGCTTGAAAGCAAATGGAGAATCAACCTCTCTTCAACACAACCCAAATGAGCTTGAATCTATGCTCAAAACAAGAACATTCCCAAAATTAGGTTTAGGAATTTCTGAAATTGGTAAGAGAATAAGTGGGAGAAGAAGAAGAGAAGCTTACCAATGGGTTCTTCTATTAGTTTGGAGCAAGAGTTGATTTGCAAGAGAAAACTAGGGTTTTGGAGTTTTAATTTCCAATCTCTCCCACCATTATTGCCTTAGAACTGAAAAGAGGAAGGAAATGAGGGTGAATGGGGAAGAGTGGCTCAGTTTTGAGTATAAGTCCAAACATAGGGCTGAACCCAAACCCAAACCCAAAGTGAAAAGTAGCAAAAATCAACTTTCTCCAAACATATCGAAGCTTATACTCAAAAAGGTCGCAAACGGAATTTTAAACTCAATGGGAGTGGTCCCGAGTCCTAATTCGACCGTATGCAAAAAGTAGCTTTTCGGACTAAATTCCGAGTATTGATAAAATATTTAAATATAAAATCGACAAATATGCGGGTTGTTACAGACTCCCCTCCTTAAAGAAATTGCGTCCTCGCAATATTTAAGAAGAAGATATGTAGTAACAACCATAAAAGCATATTCAACATAAAAGAAATTTGAATAAGAAGTTCACCTTAAAGAGCACGGGAAAGTAAGTCCGGATGTGTTCGCTTGATGAACTCTCTAGATTCCCAAGAACAATCCTTAGGATTTGAAGACCATTGAACTTTAACAAGCGGAACATCTTTATTTCGAAGTCGTTTGACCTCCGAAGCAATGATACGATTAGGATGTTGCTCATAAGTTAAATTAGGCGAAACTTCAATCTCTTCCACAACACCGGGCTCAAGAATAGAATCGGAATCTCGAAGACATTTCCGAAGTTGAGAAACGTGAAACACGTCATGGATAGCAGAAAATTGAGCCGATAATAAAAGGCGATAAGCCATGGAACCAATACGTTCAGTGATAGGAAATGGCCCAATATATCGAGGCGCTAACTTTCCCGATCGACTGAAACGTACAACACCTTTCATAGGTGAAACACGAATGAACACAAGATCTCCCACAGAAAATTCTAACTTCCTTCTTCGGTTATCGGCATAGGATTTTTGTCTACTCTGGGCTTCTTTCATTCTATGTCGAATAAGGTCAATTTTCTCTGTGGAATCCCGAATAAAATCTGGACCTAAAACCAGCTTCTCACCGGCCTCTAGCCAACAAGAAGGAGATCGGCATGGCCTTCCATAGAGTGCCTCGAAAGGTGCCATACCAATACTAGATTGGAAGCTATTATTATAGGAAAATTCAACAAGTGAAATATGATCTTCCCAACTTCCACCAAAATCAAGCACACATGCACGAAGAAGATCTTCAAGAGTTTGATTCACACGCTCGGTTTGTCCATCGGACTGAAGATGATAAGCCGTGCTAAATTAAGCTTCGTTCCCAAAGCTTTTTGAAGACTCTTTCAAAATCCACTAGTAAACAATGGATCACGATCGCTAACAATAGAAGTAGGAACCCCATGAAATTTAACAATCTCTTTGATAAAGAGCTTGGCCAAAAGAGGAACGGTTCGGTTAGACCGAACGGGAATAAAATGGGCAGATTTAGTAAGCCTATCAACAATCACCCATAAGCTATCATGACCCGAACGAGAACGGGGAAGGCCATCTATAAAATCCATGGAAATTTGGTCCCACTTCCAAATTGGAATTTCTAAAGGTTGCAATAACCCACCGGGCCTTTGATGTTCGGCCTTAATGAGTTGGCAAGTCATGCAACGCTTAACGAAGTTAGCTATGTCAAGTTTCATTCCCTCCCAATAATAAAGTCGCTTCATATCTGCGTACATTTTACTACTACCGAGATGAATGGTAAATTTAGAACGATGTGAATCTTCTAAAATATCTTTACGAAGATCACTAATATTTGGCACGATAAGTCTACCAAATTTCTGAATGCCACCATGGGAATCGATATCAAAGTCCTTCAAACCTTCAATATCAATCTTATTCTTAATATTTTGGCCAAGAAGAGCCAATTCGTGATCTAGCCCTTGAGCTTCAAGAATGCGGTCAAAAAGAGAAGGATGAGCCTCAAGGCTACATAAAACAAGAGATGAACATAAATCGGAAGCACGGTCTCGAATTTCGCAAGTGGATAAAATCTCGAGATCGTTCCATTCGGATATCATCATAGAAACAACAGCTTGTTGTTTACGGCTAAGGGCATCGGCGACACGATTACCCTTACCGGGAGTATAAAGAATATCAAGATCATATGGTGCAAGAAATTCGAGCCAACGCTGTTGACACAAATTAAGTTCCTTTTGAGAGAATAAATACTTCAAGGACTTATGATCGGTATAAAGAACAAATTTCTCTCCTAAAAGATAATGACGCCAAATACGAAGGGCGAAAACAATAGCCGCGAGTTCTAAATCATGAGTGGCATATCTAGTCTCAGCAGGCTTCAATTGCCTAGAAGCATAAGCAATAACACGTTCTCTTTGCATAAGAACGGCACCCAAACCAATGCGACTAGCATCGGTAAAAACAACGAAATCTTGATTCCCCTCGGGAATAACAAGAATAGGAGCATCAGAAAGGAGTTCTTTTAGTTTCTGAAAAGAAGTTTCACATTTGTCCGGCCAAATGTATTTAATACCTTTCTTCGTTAAGCTAGTGAGAGGCACGACAATCTTAGAAAAGTCTTTGATAAAACGACGGTAATAGCCCGCCAATCCGAGAAAACTACGAATCTCTGTCACACTTTCCGGTCTCTTCCAATCTTGAATCGCTTCAATCTTTGAAGGATCCACGGAAAGATTCGGAAATAATATGACCGAGAAACTTCACACGAGATTGCCAAAAGCCAAAATCGACGCTTTCTTCATATTTTTGGATAACCAATCCATTTTCAAATATAGTTGGGGGACTTTCCCTAAGAAATGGGTACGTAAAATGGAAAGATCGGAAAAATGAACGAATAGCAATATCAGAGGCTTGGGATAGCTTTCTATTTACTCAAGCAATAAGAAGTGGCATTTAGAAAATTTTGCCTTTAATTGATTACTCCTAAGAGTTTCCAACACAATCCGAAGATGTTTTTCATGCTCCTCCTCGGTTTTAGAATACACAAGAATATCATCGATAAAGATGAGAACAAACCGGTCGAGGAAGTCTTTGAAAACTCTATTCCTAAGGTTAACGAAATACGCCGGAGCATTCGTTAGACCAAATGGCATAACAAGCCATTCATAAGATCCATAACGAGTACGGAACGATGTCAAAGGAATACTATCCTCTGCAATACGAAGCTGATGAAATCCAGTAGCTAAGTCTAATAGTGAAAAGACTCTAGCACCACTAAGTTGATCGAATAGATCATCAATCCGAGGTAAAGGATACTTATTTTTGATAGTAAGATCATTAAGCTTGCGGTAGTCAACGCAAAGCCTAAGTGTTCCATCGGATTTCTTCACAAAAATAGCTGAAGCTCCCCAAGGCGAGGAACTAGAGCGAATAAATTGCTTCGTCTCCAATTCAGATAATTGTTTGCGCATCTCCTCGTTTTCTTTATTGGACATACGATAAGGAGGACGAGTGATAGGTTGAGCTCCAGGAATAAGATTAATTCTGAACTCAATTGCTCGCTTAGGTGGTAATCCTAAAACGGGCTCGAATAAGTCGGAAAATTCACAAACAACGTGAATAAGAGAAATAATATCACCCTCATCGTCATCATCGTCATCACGAGGATTTAAAGAATATAAAGATGCAACCAAGCTGGAATCTGAATCTTTAAGATTAATAGAAATCTGCTAAACAGATTGAGGATGTCGAAGATGAATAGTCCGCTCAGTACATAGGATATGAGCTTCATAACGGTTAAGCCAATCCATTCCCAAAATCATTCCAAAGCCTAAATATCGCATGACATGCAAATCGGCTCGGAAAGAAAAATCACACAAAATAATCTCGACATCTTTACACAATAAACTGATTGTCGCGGATCCACCAACCAGATTCGCAATTCTCATAGAAGTCATTAAACACAAAACATCCAAGGAAAAAGTATCAACAAGTTCTTTTGATATGAAAGAATGGGACACACCCGTATCAAAAAGAACTCGAATAGGATGATCACGAAATAAAATAATTCCATCCAGAATAGAATGAGAAATACCTTGGCTACGAGATGTGTTGCCAGGGGCTTGAGCAACATTGAGCTTTCTCTCCTTCCTATTTTGAAGTTTGGGACATACATGCATAAAAGGGTCCGGGCTCTTGCAATAGCGACAAGTACGAGGCTTTGAACACTTGTTCGCAAAATGGTCTCTGCAATCACAATTATATCATTTCCCTTGAGTAGAGGAAAAGGTCTTTTCAGCAGGAGTTGCTTGCCTCCCTTTCTTATTGGGATAAGGGCCTTTGAATTTGTTTGGCCTCTTCTTGTTGTTGAAGTTTGGTTTGAAACCCACCACTTCAACATCGTTCTCCCTATCCGCCTCTTCAAGACGAAGAGCAATATCAACGAGTTGGTCGAAAGAAACTTCTAATTTTAGAAGTAATGGCTTCTTGAGATTTTTGTTTAAGCCATAGACGAACCTTTGGTTCTTCTTTAAAGGGGTGTTGATGTATTCAACCCCATATTTGGAAAGCGACTCGAAGGAGGCGACGTAATCGGTCACGGAGGAGTCACCTTGAACAAGGTCTATAAATCGTCAAGCCAATGTCACTTTCTCTGCTTCCGGTACAAATTTCAACTCGAAGCGTTCCCGGAATTTCTCCTAGGTGAGATCCGCTTCATTAATCTCAGAAATAAGAAGCTCGTACCAGTCCAATGCTCTTTCTCGGAGCATACTAGAGGCCACCTGAACTCGGTGAAGGTCAATAAGATTCATGCGAGAAAAGATTCGATCGCATGACCTTAGCCAAGCCTGTACTTCAATAACAGTTTCGGAACCTTTGAATGGCTCCCCACCCAAATTAGTGTAATCGCTACACAAGCGTGCAAATCCCGACTTTGGGTGAGTAGGTTCCGGGTTAGCTCCAGCTGCTTGAGCATTCGTCACTAAATCAAGAAGCTGTTGAGCAGTCATAAAAACTCCATCTTGGGGTGGAACACTAGATGGTCCAGCTCTGGGACGGCCTGGTCTAGACATTCCTCTTCCTTAGAAAGAAAGAAGAGCAAGAAGAAGATTATTCACTAATGAATATCAAGAAATCTTGATAGACAAAACAAGGAATCATAAAAGAAAATAGGATAGAACGGTACGTAGATCCGAATAAAATCCTAAAGCACGACTCCTAAGAAAGACTTAGGACGATGATCCTTGTTATAATATTCCATATTGTTCCGAAGTTTGGCTCTGATACCAAGCTGTGACGCCCCACCTCTATACCCACGCTAGCCAAGAACATTACGGTGAATGCTGTCGACTAGCACGGAGAATAAGGCTGTTGAGGAGCGACCATCCGTGTAATTGCTTTGTGCGAGCATCGATATGTCAGATAGTATAACATGCAATACTTTATCAAGAGGAAATCCGACATACCAACACAAACTCAAAGCTACTACACAGTGGCTATAATATCTTCGGAAACAAATACAGAAATAAACATAACATAAATCAGTCACATATAATTCATATCACAAAGGCGGAAGAAGATATGGATATATAATTAACACATGAAAGTGTATATCAGAGTAGTGGTCAAAAAGATCCACAATAATACAAAATAATAGCAACATGTGCTATACAAAAGAATACATCAATGAGTCAATATCTCAAGAGTATACAACAAAACTACTAATCTAAGTAGTAAGCAAAAGGTCAGGGTAATGGATCCCTGGAGAGAAGTCAAGCAGAAGCACCTGTAACATCTCGGTCTGACCCGAGTATTATTTAATAAGAAAATAATAAACGGATCAGTCTAACTATAAATATCAGATGAAACGATATAGAGTAAGAGATATGACTAAACACATAATAATCACAATGCCAAGCTGTGATATTTATAAGTAATTGAAAATCAACAAGAGATTAATCAATATCACCAATCTACACAAGAATCAAAGGAAATGTCATACTCCTTATTTCATTCACCAAACCATAAATATTGACGATTATATCAATGTCAATCACAAAAGTCAATGACACACAAATTCGCCAATGCACAAATATTGATGAAACTTATCAACGGAAATCACGAAAATTGGTGAAGCACAAATTCTAGAAATTATCTCAAGAAATCCAGTAAATGACACACAAATTCACCTATGCACAAAAATTGATAAATCATATCAATAGAAATCACAAAAATAGGTGAAGAAGGAAATTCCAGAATTCGACACACGAAAACCAGAAATCACAAAAAATAGGGGGAGGCCTATCACACGAACGGGAGCATGAAAACTCACCAACAGCTGTAACACACGAACGAGAAGCTATCTCATGGTAGCTAGCCATTAATTTGACACACGAATGGTCCGAAGACCTGACACACGAATGGTCCGAAGACCGTGGGTTGCTACCCCACCAATTTGAGTCGAAACTCCACAAAACGGGGTTTAGTCTCCCTTGCAGACAAAGAGACATCGCACATTGCTAGTCTAAATCACAAAAATAATCGTCATGATCAATGAGAAGTGTCAATTACAGTAAGCTAGTAAATATATGAGCTTAGCTTCATGTCCCATAACCACTAGTTTAACTTAAATATTTACGAACAAATTGTAGATCTCCACTAGAAAATTGTCACAAGAGTTTCAATCGAACAAGTCCAAGAATTAACCAACAAAGTGAACGCAAGCATTTCATACCACTTTTTTTACTAAGTCGTTTAATCAGATTTCTCATACGAGTGAGGTAAAGGTTTGTATATACTAATAGATTGGAAAACGGTTTTTATAAACGAATTTGGTATTAAAATAGTATCGAAATCGTTTGAGGAAAGAGTTTGGATATTTACTACTAGTATAGAAAACCTTTATATTTTTAAAGTGACAAAACACAAAGAAGATTGTAGGAACAATCAATCACTAAAATTCACATACGAAGATGTGAATAAAAATCCAACGAAACCGATAAAGAATCCATCAAAATGGATGTTCAAAAATCCCTAAAAAGGAGTCATCAAAGTCATAACAAATGATAACAACACATAGGAAACAACACGAATCGATTAAAGTTGGAAATTCAAACAACTAGGCGAAATAGGCAAAAATGCAACAGGTTGGTCGGCCGGCTACAGAGCTCGGTCGACCGGACCCTGCTCTCCAAAATTCCTCGGGAAGCAGGTCGGTCGGCCGAACACTGTACTCGGTCGACCGAACCTTTAAACAGGGAAGTGCTTATGCACTTGGTAGCAGGTCGGTCGGCCGGCTACAGTGCTCGGTCGACTGGACCTGTTGCCAGTCCCCTCCCAGTCCATCCAATTGAGGTCCAACCTCCACCAAATTGCATTCTCTCGAGCAACGGCACTAAGGGATTATGCCAATCAACTACCCGGCCCTATATACTCCTCGATGCATCACCAAACACATGTTCAAACATCAAAGTTATGATTTTTAAAGGATTGAACCCAAAACACCAAATCAATCCAAACCAAAAGCAATTGCACACGAATAAGTGTTAGGAATTCATACCTAACAATCGAAGATAAATATAAGCATAGATGTGAGATAAAAATCTCAACTTTTTACGAAATCAAACAAGAAGAAGCTTGAAAGCAAATGGAGAATCAACCTCTCTTCAACACAACCCAAATGAGCTTGAATCTATGCTTAAAACAAGAACATTCCCAAAATTAGGTTTAGGAATTTCTGAAATTGGTAAGAGAATAAGTGGGAGAAGAAGAAGAGAAGCTTACCAATGGGTTCTTCTATTAGTTTGGAGCAAGAGTTGATTTGCAAGAGAAAACTAGGGTTTTGGAGTTTTAATTTCCAACCTCTCCCACCATTATTGCCTTAGAACTGAAAAGAGGAAGGAAATGAGGGTGAATGGGGAAGAGTGGCTCAGTTTTGAGTATAAGTCCAAACATAGGGCTGAACCCAAACCCAAACCCAAAGTGAAGAGTAGCAAAAATCAACTTTCTCCAAACATATCGAAGCTTATACTCAAAAAGGTCGCAAACGACATTTTAAACTCAATGGGAGTGGTCCCGAGTCCTAATTCGACCGTATGCAAAAAGTAGCTTTTCGGACTAAATTCTGAGTACTGATAAAATATTTAAATATAAAATCGACAAATATGCGGGTTGTTACAAACCACTTTCGTAGCAATCCATCACTTTAGAAACTTGAAAATGAATTCTAATGATGTGGCCAGCATCATCAGGATTATTTTCCAGCAACTAAAGTGAGTTCAGTGCTTCCTTACTTTCCCAAATTCATTTCAAAACAATTCCCATTCAAAATACTTCCCAAATAACATTCCATTATTGTCTTCAAACACCTTTGGACAACATTCCCAAACATTTCCAAGATTCTAAATTTCCAAATTTTGTTTTCAATACATTTAAAATCCTTTTGAAAACTTCCAGGATTTAAATTCTGGTTTAATTCAAATTTAGTTATTCTTCTTTGTATAATTTATACTTATGGAATTTCATTTGGTTATAACCATTCCAAATTTTAGATTAAATTTTAGATTCTTAGTTGATTAAGATATCCACATCCAAACAATTAAATATATATAATAATTTCAGATAATTATTTCTTTTATATCAAAATATAATTTTTGGGTAAAATTATTTCATTTACCCACTTTAAAAACAATACTATGTCAGTTTATCTTGTTTAAGAGTTTAGAAACCCCTATTGATACGGTTGCACTTCCCGTACCGACCAGGATTCATAAACATTCAACCGATAAGTCAACATAGTATAAAAGCAATTTATATTCACTAAAAAGTACGCTCTCATATCTATTATTACACTCAACTCATTATAGAGTACTATTGACCCTGTTTAATGAGTAAATTCCCCACCAAAGCCTAGGTTGTCGCCAACCTAAGCTCTGATACCAAGTGTAACAGCCCGCAAATCCGTACCCCTTGAGTCAACGCTATTCTCTTCAAAATAACTCAAGTGGAACAGAAATACGAACCATTAGGGTTAAAGAAGAAGAGGTAGAAGAAAGTAGGAACTAAACAATATCAGAATCTCACAGTCGCAGCGGAATAAACTATAATAGTAAATAATAGACCTTTACATAAAATGAAACTATATCTGTTTTATACGTCCTATCATTAGAGTATCGCATACAAACAATATTTACTAATCAGACAATCATACAATCATAGCAGCGGATAAATATTCAAATACGGATAATACGTCTCGGACTCCAGCTCCTCTACTGCTCCAAAGCATCCTGTCCTGAACATATAATACTCTGTCTGACCTGAGCATTATAATGAAATAACACCCGAGTCAGTCTGGAATACCAGCTGATAATAATGCACCCAAATTGATTATTAAAGTTTCAAAAATCTTTTTGAAAACAAAAGCATCTCGTAAGACCACGCCACAAATAAACATGTTGGGTTTTTACCTTACGATAGCTAAACACTTTTTATAGAAATCCTCTGATATTATAATAGGGTCTATATACAAATACTTATGAAATAGCCGAAATTGTTACATTCATTAAATTCCAGCTACTAGCCACAGAGTGGGTAATACAAACAAAACTCGTAAAAGGTTCGTAGGGAGAATGGATTTCCAACAATGACTAGGCACCGGGGTACCACCTGTCACAGTACCTGGTCTAGATCAGTGTACCGAGGACCACGCCCGATCCCTCGCAACACAAGGCCCGGACTACCCCTTACTGGATAGTCCGAGTAAGATCACCCCACTGTTGGGATCAGCAACCGCACCACTAAGCCGAAATAAAAGGGACATCTAGACAGGAACGACCTTACCTGGAAATGGGTGCTGCCCACCAAGCCTTGCTGCATATCCCCTTATTTTCAGTCATTCCAGGTTGATGAGGCTTGAGTCTAAGCGTTACCTTTTAGAACGTTTCACTTAGAATGCCCATCGTCCACCTGATGATGTTCCGAAAGCATTCGTCCATACAAGTCCATCCCGGTTTCGAACGGAACCGAAGGCACTAGTCCTGCTACATCCATTTTGGAAATATCCTCAAGATTAGTAGCGACTAGCCCTTGCACTTCGCTGCTCCATCTTTGAATCCGAACACGTTTTTCCACGAAACGTACAAACCAGATCGAAGTGGTTTTCGAGAAATAAATCTCGATCCCGGTCTCTTCGAAACGATCAATGCATTTGTCCAATATTGACAGTCGGTGATTTAACTATCAATTAACATTCACAAACATCCATCACACAGTAAATAATTTTCCCAATATTTATTTCCTCAAAATATCTTTACAAGATATATGTTCGTTTTAAAACCTCCTTTGAAACTGTTTCCAAAACTAACTCTTTCCATGGAATAAATTTCCCAAATTGTTACTTCCCTTGAAAACATCCAAGTACCAATGTTTAAGGTTTAAAATAATTTAAATTCTTTATTCCTAAAAATATATTAAACATTTATATTAAAACTTCTTACATACTTTATTTAATATATATATATATATATACACTTTTAAAAATAGCTCAAATAAAACTGCTTAATAAAATATAAACTATTATCTTTAAAATAAAGTTAAGTCATGCTAGATTTTAAAATAAAGTTATGAAACTCTATACATGTTTCAAATAAAACTTTAATTGATTTTCTTTAAAAATAGAACCATTTATAAGGTATAAATGTTAATAATATTCCTTTAAAAATAAAATACTAATTCCTTTTTTTTAAAATAATTACTTCTATAATTACCTTGATAAATGTTCACTTTTAAAATTTTTACAACTTAAATAATTTTCTTGAAACCATTCTTTAATATAACTTCAAACTCTAACCTTTCGCAAATCTATATTAAAAGAAACGTACTTGGCTTTCAGGGAAATACACTTCCATCTTAGAATAACCAAAGAATTCTTCTTATCAATCCAACACGTTTTATCCCAATTCAATTTTACGTTCATCCTGTAAAATCCTTTCCATAGTTTAAAAATAGCTCCTTTTACTTTAAACACGTTGCTATTTCCTAGAAATCATTATCAAACATATGTTTAAAATATTTAAAATAAGCTCTAGAAATTATTTAATTGAAAATAATACTTAAGGAAATATATAGGGGTTTCCTAAGTATTTTAAATAAAATTTAACTTTTAAAACAAGGTTATTAAATCAAATATTCATATTAAAATTTCCTTTTGAAAACTTAATACTAGTTTACCGTTTTGAAAATAATTGAATACCATACTTACTTAATCAAGTATTTGCTTTCACTTAAAAAAATTTTAAAATAATATTTCTTTCCAAAAATATTCTAAACATATTTAAACTGCAAATTTATAATTCAAAAGTTTTCTTATAAACAAAATAAAATTTCCAGGAGAAAGCACACTTCCCATTCTTTGTAAAGGCCCGCAAATCCGTACCCCTTTGAACTAACAAAATTCACCATAGTTCTGTCCAAAGTGGCACAAATGTATGAGTCTTCGGGTAAAAGAAGAAAGAGGTAGAAGAAGAAGAAGAAATAAAAACAACATCAGAATCTCACATCGCAGCGGAATAAAATATAATATATAGAATACAGCTTTTAAATACAAAGAATCTGTACTGTCATATACACATACATACCATATCAGAGTACATCAATCAATCATACATGTCCATACACAGCGGAAATAATAGACAAATACTGAAATACGCTCTGTCATCCAGCTCGTCTCCTGAGCTCCAGCATATAACCTGAACCTGTTTAACTCGGTCTGACCCGAGCATCATATAAAGCAACACACGAGTCAGTCTGGAAAACCAGCGTGAGAAAATCACACTCAATTGGATTATTAAAGTTTCAAAAACCTTTTGAAAACAAAAGCATCTCGTAAGACCACGCCACAAATAAACATGTCGGGTTTTCACCTTACGATAGCTGAAACATTTTTATTAAAGTTCTCTGATATTATTATAGTGTCTATAGAAAGTAAAATAGAATCTAGCTGAAATGCTTGCATCTCACGTTTCAGCAATTGTTGGGCACAATCAAAACAATACAGGCGCTTATTGGAGATTGGATTCCATACAATGGCAGGGCTACTGGGGTACCGCCCATCACAGTACCTGGTCTAGATCAGAGTACCGAGGAGCCACCCTAACTCCCCTGCAACACAAGACCGGAACCATCCCTTACTGGACAGTCCCAAGCAAGATCACCCCGTGGTTGGCACGACCAACCACCCACTAAGTCGAAATAAACGGGACATCTAGACAGGGGAAACCTTACTCTCCAGTGGGGGCTACGCACGAAGTCTTGCTGCACCTCCCCTGTTTTAGCCATTCCCAGTTGATGAGGCTTGAAGCTAATCGTTACCTTTCAAGAAACACTTTTCTTAGAATGCCCATCATCCACCTGATGATGTTCTGAAAGCATTCAATCCATACAAGCTGCCCTGGGTCTGGACAAATCGAATCACCATCTTCAACTCTTCACGGTCTTCATTCGTAGTCGTTCAAACCGGATCGAAGTGGTTTTCGGATAATTAAATTCGGTTCCGGACTCTTCGAAACGATCAACGTATTGGCCAAATATTGATAGTCGGTTATTTAACTATCAATTAATCATTCACTAGCAACCATCAAATAATTTTCACAAATTATTTTTCTCAAATATCATTCAGATATTATTTTCATTTTACCCGTTTGAAACAATTTCAACTTCTTTTTATATTCCCCATGAAATCGTTTAAATGAGTTCCCATACTTTACTTACATTCTGATTCACCTTTTGAAAATATTCTTTATTTTCTTATTCCTTCCTCAAAATAATTAACACCTTTGCTTATAAATTCTCAACCTCAGTGACTCCACTTATAAGAGTAAATCTTATCCCATTTAATAATTTTACTTAGAATCACAAGAGGATTATAATTGGATTTTAAAAATAATTTGAAAACATCTAGACATATGAAATAAAAAGTATGGCTTTATTACGAATTATGGTTCAAAGTAATATAAATATTAAAATTTGTATCTAGTTATTTATTAATTTTAAAGCTGGTTTTAGAAAAATTAGAGTTTATTAATAAATATTTGCCAAGCCTTCAAAGCAACTAATTGAAAATATTTTACACTCAAATGATAATTTATAAAAATTTAAATAGTATAGTAATTTAGAAATATTCCCTTTTAAAACAAGTTTATAATTTTAGAAAACTATCCATCTATAAATGCCTCTTGTCCAAATTCACACTTCTTACTTTCGGAAATATTCTACTATTTCCATTTCAAACAAATTTATAAATCAATATAAGTTCACCTTGACTTATCTCTTCCCATATTTACTGCTTGCTTTCCTTTCCATTGATAAACTTCGTTATAAATTCTATAACTTTCCTGAGTTATCCTTTTATTTATAAAAACAATTTTATTTATAATCTTATCTTTAAAATTTATTCTTCAATAAGATTCATATTGTTTCTTAATAAAAATTCCTTTTTATTCCTTAATAAATTTTCTTTTCATTTCCTTAATAGAACTTCATTTTACTTCAATTCCATTTATTGATTCACAATATTCCTTCGAGTTGTCAACATATAAGTTAACCTTAACTCCAACCAATTTAAAATATAAATAACTTTTATCTTTTCTCAAATTTTCAAGTAAAAGTAAATCCAAACTTCTTAATTAAATATTTCTCTTCAAGTTCCATTTAACTACCTCTAATTAAATTAATTATAGCATTTTATCCAAATTTTAACTTACAATGTAATTTAATAGTTAATAATTCAATTCATATATAAATCCATATCTATCCATCCAACCTGTCATATAACAACATATATATAATCAATAAATAATTTGAGGAATCCTGTTGGATCCCTCCAACCTATTTCCCTGCATCCATAGATGTTAGCACAAATAAATTACCAATTCCACTTCAATGGTGAAATTCCGCGGTATATGGGATTCATATATTATCATCCGCTGTTATGCGGCATACAGGGTCTATTTAATTATTCACTAATTTCAACCACCATTCAAGCAATTCAACAATAAATTTAAATTCAACAATTTAAATTTAAATTCAACCGAGTGAGATTAACTCACCTTTGATTTAATTGTTGCAAACCTTTCAATCTCGACTCGATTCCATACTTTTTGACCTTGAATAAATAATTATATAATTTTATTAATATTTGAACAAATCAATGATAAATTTATCGTTTAATATTCTTAATTAACTCACATTTTATTTAAACTATTTATTTCTCATCTTTTAACCTTATATAAACAATTATATGAATTTATTAATATTCGAACAATTAGTTGCTATTTAATTTACTATTAATTTATTTTAAGCCAATTTTTTTTCTTAAAACATAAGCTTTAAAATAATTAAATAGGTAAATAAAACAAAGTAATCTCCATAATATATTATTTAAAATGAACTAGTAAATTAAACATGTAAAAGTATATTTCTTTCCCTTTAAAACTATACCTATAAAAATAATCTATATAGGGTAAAAATCTGATTTTTATATAACTTTCAACATTTAGAATCCCTATTATTTTTTCAAATCTTTATACATACATTTTCTGTTTTACTGTATATATTAAAATAGGTGTATATTTATATTTAAAAAATTTCTCTTTTCTTTTTCCTGTAATTAATATTACTAAATTTCTGTAATCACAATTTCACACTTATTTTATTTTTATTATAATTAAAAACAACTTGAAAAGAAGCATACGTTCCCCTTAAAACCCAAGAACAGCTGCAGCCCACCCTCCAAGCCCTAGCCGCCATCGCCCAGAGCACGAACAAGCCACTAACACCACAGCCCCGCCCATCTTGCTAGAGCCCTCTCTTCGCGTGCGTGAGCTTCGTCGACGCGATGCCGACAACTCGAATCTCCACCACGCGGAAGCGCGCGAAGCCTCCACTTCCTCGCGACCACGTCGCCGTCGCGTGTGCTTCACTCGAGTTCGTCCCCCCACTTCTCCTAGAATCGCGTACACAAGCACGCGATAACTCTCTCTTCCTCTCGTATAGGTTCGGCCATAGATCGAGCTGAGGGAGGAAGTGGGAAAAGTTTTGATTTCGCTCGATTACAATTGAAGACAGAAGAGGGAAGAATCGATTTATAAGAGGAGATGCGGCCTCGATTTGATTTCATTCGAACTGATTTTTTTGGTTTGTGAATAAGGAAGAAGGCAACGATTTTCTATTTTGATTTTGAAAGGAGGAAGGAGTTCGGCCATTATTAATATCTCTTTTTTTCTCTCGTCTGAATTGATTTCAAATGAAAGGAGGAAGGATATACACGATTTAACAGAGCGACTGCGTGTTGAAGAAGGATAAGAAGGATGTGAAAGCTCGCGTGCTGGATGCTGGCTACAGAGACGGCAAAAAGGCGTGATGGTGAAAGAAAGCAGACTGAAGAAAGAACTTAGCTATTGATACGGGTTATATAAATATTTTTTTAGATCGGTAAATTATCGTCTAGGCGTTTATATCTCGCACGATCACACGATAACTCCGAAAGCTACAAAAATTGAAATCCGATAATAATTCAATATTACAGATCCAATGGAACTGCTTTCATCGAATTCCGAGACTGTGCCTCGGAAGGCTATTTTAAACGTCAATTTAAACGATGTATTTTAAAATTGGACAAACTACTGTTAAATTAAATTCTAATTCATCTATTACTTCCAGTATTATCAATATAATTTATAAGCCTTTGAAATATTTTAAACAAGCTTACAACTCCAGATTTTATATTTTACCCAATATTCAATTACTATTTTAATAATTAATCAATTCAATAGGTCGTTATATTTTAAAATTCTGAATTCTTTTTATTAAATAAAAAAACTTGTCATATTCAAAATCAAATTATAATTCAAATTAAATATTTAAATTCATTTTAAATATCGTAAATTAACTATTGAAAAAGCAGGGTCGTTACATTCCTCCCTCCTTAAAAGAATTTCGTCCCTGAAATTACTAACACATAAGAATGTCCTAACCCGCTAACTTATTAAACGTTACTAAGTTAGACTTGTTATTCACCTTCCTTTTTCTTCTCTTTACCCAAACAATTGATTTTCAATTCTAACTTCAACATCTTTTTTTCCAATTCCAGGTTTCAATCATTTTATCGTTAGTATAAATATTCTTCCAAAATTTCCAAAAAATCTCTAACTCCCAAAATTTCTGAAAATTTTTAGCAGAGTCTCCTTTGTGCGGCTAGCTCAGTACAACTACAAAATGGCTCTACGGCCTCCCAAATCTCAAAAGAAAACAAAAGGCCAAGTGGCTCGATCAAAATCCCAATCAATTTCATATAGAAATTTAAACACATACCTTTTTGTCGAGCATTTCTAATTTATCTTCTGAAACCAAAATCAATTCTCTTTACCTTTATATTACCTGCATATCTTACATAGCAATATGACTAGTACCACTTTAGTTTGTATTCATTCTTATTCAAATTGATTCTTCCATTTCCATATGAATTCAATTTATTTTTAATTCTGAATATTTAAATTCTATTTTTAACAAATTCACGTCATTATTTTAAATTAGTTTCCTTCACTAATTTATTTCAATTTCCAATTTGAAAACGTTTATCGTTAACAAAAATTTTCTAAAATTTCAAAAAATTTCTAACTCCCAAAATTTCCGAATTTTTTTGGCAGAGTCCCGTTTGTACGGAGGAGCTTTTGCAATTTGACAATAGATATAAATATATATACATCGACCCGCACGGTCGGAAAAACCAAAAACAGTTCATATTTCCTAGTTTGTATTGCGTAGGCGTACCTTATTTAGCATTTTAAGCAAGCGACGTATTTTATTTTAGCATCTACGTGCCCAAAATCCCGCTATACTGTCTTCTGGTACCTGTACTTACTCAATTTAAACATATAAGTATCATATTTATGAAATTTACAACATTTCATTCATTTAAGCCGCTATAACACAATTACAACATAAGTAATGTACTAAAAATACTTCCATAAGCCATTTGTACAGTTTCCAAACTAGTTCAATTTGTTTTTAACCGTTTCATATACCATTTGCATTCAACTTAAGTGAGTTATAACTCATTTACTTATCTTCAATTCCTTTTCAAGTCCAGACAAACCCATTTTCAATTTTACTTGATTTCAAAATCAATTCTGCTACTTATCAATTCAAAGTCATATTCTATAAACAATATATATACAAGTAGTTTGTATAAACAATTGATAAGGTTCCAATTAAATCTAATTGCCTTTACTCAATTTATATCATCATATCCGATTCAGAAGGATTTTCAATACCATTCTTTTTATATTCAATTTATTTTAATTCAATCTATTTTATATTCATGGCAATTGATGAAGAACAAGTTTATTTACTCCTATCATTCCATAGAACTTATTTAATCTTGTTTACGACAACAACAATTATTTCCATGCAAATTCGACAATATCCATTCAAAAACAGTTTCTTTAGTTTTATAACTATTTTAAAATTGATTCCCACTCAATTTATATTTAAATCCGTTCCATTCCAATTTCTTTAAAATCCATATATTTGCATTTACTTTATTTTTACATTGAGTTTTATTCAAACCCATTTTATAAAGCTTGACAACTTCCATGCTTATGATTAATAACCATTTCCCAAATTTATACAAGTCATGTTTCATTCAATTTTATATTTACGTCAATTCAATTTAAATCATCTAAATTTCATAACTTAAGTCATTTCATTTGCCCATAAATTCTTTTTCAATTTAATTTGATTCTATTTAAATCTAATCTTTTTCATTTACTACTTAGCTCAGTTGATTTATCTACTTAATTCATTTAATTTTTTGTTCAATTTCCATGTTCGATTCATTCTCGAACTTATTTAATTAATTTCAAGACCATCTCCACTTTATATTTGGATTTTATTCGCACTTCTAGCCAATTCATTTATAATCCAATTTTATTAATTCTCAATTCCACTTCTATTTGACAAATTCAAATTTCATTTACATATTCAATTTTGGATTTCTTTTACATTTCTAAAGTTCAAAACAATTCTATTTTGGCTTATTTATTTCACTTTAAACTCCAAATCTTACCTGTATTAAGCAAGCATACATTTTATTTCAATCATTTAAATTCTTTTGGATAAGCCATCGGAGTTTATTTATACAAATAAATTTTTATCCAACTATATCTATTCGAATAAAGATTGTATTTCATTCAACTTAAATTATTCAAGCTTTTATTAAATAAACTTTCACTTTCCTCGAAGCTATGCTTCTATAAAGTTTAATCTTAAGTTAATTTACTTATTTCAATTTCAAGCTTAAATTCATTTCCAATTCCATTATTACCTCACAATCCAACTCCAATTTAAATCTCATTGACCTATTCAATTAACCAATTTATTCCAAATTAGTTCACTTCCACCTCCAATTTTACATTGGATTTCTATCTTCAAAAAATCATCTTATTATTTTATATGTGTTCAATTTTATTTTATAATTCAAGTTTGGATTTTATTTCATTCTCCAAATACAAAATAGTTTTATTTTGGCTTACTATTTTACTTCTTCATACTTCTCTCTTATAAGTCACACATTTATATTTTTCACATTACTACCCATTTGAAGCTTGAATATATTCATATTTCATTTTAACTCGAGATTGAACACTCATTTGCAGCTAAAAATATTCTTAATCAATGTGTTTTCCAATTTACTTTAGAACCTATCGGAATATATTCATTCCAATTCAATTTCATTTCAATTTACTTTTATTTATTTAAGTAAGAAATTTAATTTATTTAACATCATACATAACTCAACTGAATTTTATTTTAATTCAATTTATTTAACTTAACTTCCGTTAAATCAAGCATCATACCATACTCTTTAATCCACCAATTCACTTGGATTTAACTAAGTAAGAACATAATTTCATTTAATATCATTCATATCTCAATTCATTTCATTTCAATCTTAAATTTAAATCCAATTATTAAGCTTAAGTTAATCTCAACCAAAATTTATTTCTATTAAATTTCCCAATCCAATTCATTTACATTCTTTTGATTTACTTCATCAATTTATTTATATTTATTATTATTGTTTCCATTATTAGTTAAATTTCAAAAGTTAAAGTTCTAACTTAATCCAAGTTAAATCCTTATTTTTGACTTCATTTTCAATTTTAACTCCAAAATCCAGTCTCATACTTTCCTTCGCTATATAAGCCATTTTAAATCTTTATAATTTATTTTTCTATAATACTATCATCCAACATTCAAGTTATATAATAATTTGCAAGAAATTATTTCTTTTTATATCAAAATATATTTTGGATGCAATTATATAATTCACCCGCCTTTGAAAACAATATTGTGTCGAATTGCTCTATTCAAGTGTTTAGAAACCCCTTCGATCCAGTTGTCCAGACTGTGCCGAAGAAGGTTCATATGCCACTCAATAAATCAATCAACACAACATAAAACCATTTTATATTTACTAACAAATACGCGCTCATATCTATTAATACGCTCAAACTCATTCTAGAGTACTATTGACTCTATCCTTAATGAGTAATCCCCACCAGATTCTCGCTTAACCTTTCAGCTCTGATACCAAGTGTAAAGGCCCGCAAATCCGTACCCCTTTGAACTAACAAAATTCACCACAGTTCTGTCCAAAGTGGCACAAATGTACGAGTCTTCGGGTAAAAGAAGAAAGAGGTAGAAGAAGAAATAAAAACAACATCAGAATCTCACATCGCAGCGGAATAAAATATAATATATAAATACAGCTTTTAAATACAAAGAATCTGTACTGTCATATATACATACATACCATATCAGAGTACATCAATCAATCATACATGTCCATACACAGCGGAAATAATAGACAAATACTGAAATACGCTCTGTCATCCAGCTCGTCTCTTGAGCTCTAGCATATAACCTGAATCTGTTTAACTCGGTCTGACCCGAGCATCATATAAAAAACACCCGAGTCAGTCTGGAAAACCAGTGTGAGAAAATCACACTCAATTGGATTATTAAAGTTTCAAAAATCTTTTGAAAACAAAAGCATCTCGTAAGACCACGCCATAAATAAACATGTAGGGTTTTTACCTTATGATAGCTGAAACATTTTTATTAAAGTTCTCTGATATTATTATAGTGTCTATAGAAAGTAAAATAGAATCTAGCTGAAATGCTTGCATCTCACGTTTCAGCGATAGTTGGGCACAATCAAAACCGTACAGACGCTTATTGAAGGTTGGATTCCATACAGTGGCAGGGCTACCCGCCCATCACAGTACCTGGTCTAGATCAGAGTACCGAGGAGCCACCCTAACTCCCCTGCAACACAAGACCAGAACCATCCCTTACTGGACAGTCCCAAGCAAGAGCACCCCGGGGTTGGCGCGACCAACCACCCACTAAGCCGAAATAAAAGGGACATCTAGACAGGGGAAACCTTACTCTCCAGTGGGGGCTACCCATGAAGTCTTGCTGCACCTCCCCTGTTTTAGCCATTCCCGGTTGATGAGGCTTGAAGCTAATCGTTACCTTGCAAGAAACACTTTTCTTAGAATGCTCATCGTCCACCTGACGATGTTCTAGCATTCAATCCATACAAGTTGCCCTGAGTCTGGACAAACCGAATCACCATCTTCAACTCTTCACTGTCTTCATTCGTAATCTTTCAAACTGGATCGAAGTGGTTTTCGGATAATTAAATCCAATTCCGGACTCTTCGAAATGATCAACGTATTGGAAAATATTGATAGTCGGTTATTTAACTATCAATTAATCATTCACAAGCAACCATCAAATAATTTTCACAAATTATTTATCTCAAATATCATTCAGATATTATTTTCATTTTATCCATTTGAAACAATTTCAACTTCGTTTTATATTCCCCATGAAATCGTTTAAATGAGTTCTCATACTTTACTTACATTCTGATTCACCTTTTGAAAATATTCTTTATTTCCTTATTCCTTCCTCAAAATAATTAACACCTTTGCATATAAATTCTCAACCTCAATTACTCCACTTATAAGAGTAAATCTTATCCCATTTAATAATTTTTCTTAGCATCACAAGAGGATTATAATTGGATTTTAAAAACAATTTGAAAACATCTAGACTTATGAAATAAAAAGTATGGCTTTATTACGAATTATGGTTCGAAGTAATATAAATATTAAAATTTATATCTAGTTATTTATAAATTTCAAAGCTGGTTTTAGAAAAATTAGAGTTTATTAATAAATATTTGCCAAGCCTTCAAAGTAACTAATTCGAAAATATTTTACATTCAAATGATAATTTATAAAAATTTAAATAGTATAGTAATTTAAAAATATTCCCTTTTAAAACAAGTTTAAAATTTTAGAAAACCCAATATCCATCTATAAATGCCTCTTGTCCAAATTCACACTTCTTACTTTAGGAAATATTCTCCTATTTCCATTTCAAACAAATTTATAACTCAATATAAGTTCACCTTGACTTATCTCTTCCCATATTTACTGGTTTCTTTCCTTTCCATTTATAAACTTCGTTATAAATTCTATAACTTCCCTGAGTTATCCTTTTATTTATAATCTTATCTTTAAAATTTATTCTTCCATAAGATTCATATTGTTTCTTAATAAAAATTCCTTTTTATTCCTTAATAAATTTTCTTTTCATTTCCTTAATAGAACTTCATTTTACTTCAATTCCATTTATTGATTCACAATATTCCTTCGAGTTGTCAACATATAAGTTAACCTTAACTCCAACCAATTTAAAATATAAATAACTTTTATCTTTTCTAAAATTTTCAAGTAAAAGTAAATCCAAACTTCTTAATTAAATATTTCTCTTCAAGTTCCATTTAACTACCTCTAATTAAATTAATTATAGCATTTTATCCAAATTTTAACTTACAATGTAATTTAACAGTTAATAATTCAATTCATATATAAATCCATATCAATCCGTCCAACCTGTCATATAACAACATATATATAATCAATAAGTAATTTGAGGAATCCTGTTGGATCCCTCCAACCTATTTCCCTGCATCCATAGATGTTAGCACAAATAAATTACCAATTCCACTTCAATGGTGAAATTCAGCGGTATACGGGATTCATATATTATCATCCGCTATTATGCGGCGTACAGGGTCTATTTAATTATTCACTAATTTCAACCACCATTCAAGCAATTCAACAATAAATTTAAATTCAACAATTTAAATTTAAATTCAACTGAGTGAGATTAACTCACCTTTGATTTAATTGTTGCAAACCTTCCAATCTCGACTCGATTCCATACTTTTTGACCTTGAATAAATAATTATATAATTTTATTAATATTTGAACAAATCAATGATAAATTTATCGTTTAATATTCTTAATTAACTCACATTTTATTTAAACTATTTATTTCCCATCTTTTAACCTTATATAAACAATTATATGAATTTATTAATATTCGAACAATCATATGCTATTTAATTTACTATTAATTTATTTTAAGCCAATTTTTTTTCTTAAAACAAAAGCTTTAAAATAATTAAATAGGTAAATAAAACAAAGTAATCTCCATAATATATTATTTAAAATGAACTAGTAAATTAAACATGTAAAAGTATATTTCTTTCCCTTTAAAACTATACCTATAAAAATAATCTATATAGGGTAAAAATCTGATTTCTATATAACTTTCAACATTTAGAATCCCTATTATTTTTTCAAATCTTTATACATACATTTTCTGTTTTACTGTATATATTAAAATAGGTGTATATTTATATTTAAAAATTTTCTCTTTTCTTTTTCCTGTAATTAATATTACTAAATTTCTGTAATCACAATTTCACACTTATTTTATTTTTATTATAATTAAAAACAACTCGAAAAGAAGCATACCTTCCCCTTAAAACCCAAGAACAGCCGCAACCCACCCTCCAAGCCCTAGCCGCCATTGCCCAGAGCACGAACAAGCCACTAACACCACAACCCCGCCCATCTTGCTAGAGCCCTCTCTTCGCGTGCGCGAGCTTCGTCGACGCGATGCCGACAACTCGAATCTCCACCACGCGGAAGCGCGCGAAGCCTCCACTTCCTCGCGACCACGTCGCCGTCGCGTGTGCTTCACTCGAGTTCGTCCCCCACTTCTCCTAGAATCGCGTACACAAGCACGCGATAACTCTCTCTTCCTCTCGTATAGGCTCGGCCATAGATCGAGCTGAGGGAGGAAGTGGGAAAAGTTTTGATTTCGCTCGATTACAATTGAAGACAGAAGAGGGAAGAATCAATTTATAAGAGGAGATGCGGCCTCGATTTGATTTCATTCGAACCGATTTTTTTGGTTTGTGAATAAGGAAGAAGGCGACGATTTTCTATTTTGATTTTGAAAGGAGGAAGGAGTTCGGCCATTATTAATATCTCTTTTTTTCTCTCGTCTGAATTGATTTCAAATGAAAGGAGGAAGGATATACACGATTTACCAGAGCGTCTGCGTGTTGAAGAAGGATAAGGAGGATGTGAAAGCTCGCGTGCTGGATGCTGGCTACAGAGACGGCAAAAAGGCGTGATGGTGAAAGAAAGCAGACTGAAGAAAGAACTTAGCTGTTGATATGGGTTATATAATATTTTTTTTAGATCGGTAAATTATCGTCTAGGCGTTTATATCTCGTACGATCACACGATAACTCCGAAAGCTACAAAAATTGAAATCCGATAATAATTCAATACTACGATCCAATGGAACTGCTTTCATCGAATTCCGAGACTGTGCCTCGGAAGGCTATTTTAAACGTCAATTTAAACGATGTATTTTAAAATTGGACAAACTACTGTTAAATTGAATTCTTATTCATCTATTACTTCCAGTATTATCAATATAATTTTATAAGCCTTTGAAATATTTTAAACAAGCTTACAACTCCAGATTTTATATTTTACCCAATATTCAATTACTATTTTAATAATTAATCAATTCAATAGGTCGTTATATTTTAAAATTTTGAATTCTTTTTATTAAATAAAAAAACTTGTCATATTCAAAACCAAATTATAATTCAAATTAAATATTTAAATTCATTTTAAATATCGTAAATTAACTGTTGAAAAAGCCGGGTCGTTACATTCTTTAAAATAAATCTTGCTATTATTTTTAATAATTCTCAGTTCCCTTTTAAACCATAAATTCAAACAATTCATATTTTCAAACAATTAATTGAATTTAATTTCTTTAAATTATTTATTTAAGAATTTCTTTAATTTACCTTTAACCCAATTTTTTTATATTAAATTTCCAGGTTGTATCCACCAAATCAGAGCACAACACAATTAAATTTCCAATTTATCTATCACAGTAAATAAACAGAGCATAGCATAACAGGATCTAAAACAATTTTATCGCAGAATAAAAATATGATATATTACAAAATATAAATAAATTTCTATTTGTGAGGGATCCAGTTGGATCCCTCCAATCTGTTTTTCCTGCATCCACATATATTAGCACAACAATATATATCGATTCAATTTGATAATAATTATCATATTCAACCAATCAAGCAATCATTCAATTATTGACTATTTAAATTAACTAATATTCCAGATGTGAGTGAGTTAAAATCACCTTGGGTTTTCGATGAGCGTTCAAATTTAAATTAAATCGAACGACGTTCGATTTAACCTAAATTTTTACTTGCTCAGAATGAATCCAGAATTGCATCATTGCGTAGATCACGTCTCTGCGATTCCGACGCTACCAAATTCGTTGAAATCTGACATCGTATGAAATAGATATGAATTTTCAAAGTTTAAATAACATTTTAAATAAATTTGCTTTTTATTTTAATTCAAATTTACCAAAACAAAGATAGGTCGCAACCTTCTTCCACTCGCGTACGTTCCAGAATGAACGAACCCAACATCGTGCTACAACCTTCGATCGTCGCTCCATGCTCGCACCACGCGAGTTCGATCAGAACTCGCCATTTGGTAGCTCGTCGCGGCCTACTCCTATGGCCAGAAGCAAGATGAACTCGGTAGCCTTCTCCATCGTGAAACCGAGCTTGAACCGAAACCCTACACGAGCAATTTCTAGCCATCTCGTCACCTCAACTACGATCTCGACCGTATGGATTTGATCGTCTCGATGGGATCTTCGGTTTACTAGCTGGAAGTTTTTGTGGAGGCTTAATGGATTAGAAGAAAAAAGGAGAAGAAGATCGTGGTGTTTTCGGCCATTAAACGATAGAGGCGGCGGCTGATGAACAAACTAGGGTTTTTGGCTAATGAAAACGTGAATATATGAACGCATATAAATATTATTTTAATATTAAAACCATTATAAAGCAATTTATACTAACGATCTCCAAATCACACGTGACGCCTGGCGTTTCTAACGTTTTACCCACGTTCCGAACACAATGGAACGTGTTTCGATGGCTAATTCAATCATATGCGCGAGTTACAGAAATAAACGATCAATTTTAAATTAAATTGATTAAAGTATTTCCTATGCGTTCTAAGCTGCCGACGTCAAACGACAACTCCGATTGCTACGAAAATTGAAATTCGATAATAACTAATTATTATGGATCCAATGAAACTGCTTTCGTCGAATTCCGAGACTGTGCCCCGGAAGGCTATTTTAACTCGTCGATTATTTCGAGCGATTTTCAAAATCGTCGCACTACAAGAAAATATACTATTAATAACGCCATTCAATAACGCATTATTCTAAAGCGTTATCGTTTGCCTTTAATAATTTGTTTTTTCACTATTTGTTTCGTACCGTTCACGTAACGCCTTCACAAAGCGCGAAATAGACCTAATTATTTCGTGGCCGCGGGTTTCTCAAATTATATCCCTTTCCCTCTTTCCTCTTTCATTTCGTTCCAATTTTCCTTAGTCTCCCATACCAGTGGAATCAAATCCCCAAATCACTCCTTCAGATCCATTCCTCCTCCATAAACCCTAATCGGATCCAGTTAAATCCTATGCATCAATGGGAGAGGAATGGGAGTTCGGTGCATGGCACGGAGATATGCTCGCAATGACTTAGAGGCGAGCTTGGCGTCAGCTGTAGCATGGGTTGGAATGGGCAACGTGCGATTTGGAGGTTGTGATGTAGGACAATTTAGAAGGAGTAGATGCAGTGTATAATCTTAGTAGACTTTTTTTGAAATAGTTTGAATTTAGAAGAAGGATGTTTTTGAGATGCAGTGTATAAAGCTACTAAGCAAGTCTTCTTCTCCTCGATCACTAATCTTCTTCCGCGGTTTTTGGAGACGCACGATTTTAAGGTACATATATTTCTAGTACTCACAGTGTAAACCTATTTTGATCACTTATAAACATGATTCAGCTATGCTTGGAATGTATTTTACTTCAATTAATTACTTTTACTCCTCAAACATCTTTAAATTTTCTAATTTGTTGAATTATATTGTGGAATTATACTAATCTTTTCGACATGGGGATTGTCAGAATAAATCTCCATGGATTCAACACTATCAGTATGTTGTTTTTCTGATCCTATAAGTTTCCATAACCAATTGAATTCGATTCTGTTCTTCAAAAACCATAAATAAACCCTAGTTTTGTGATTAATTTAGGAAATAGTAGAAGGTCACAGCTTTCCGGATTGGGAGTTAAGTTCAATAGACAATTTCTCAATGAGAAATACATAGGGGGATATTCATCAGACTATTTCCTCAGAAAGTTACAACTCACTCACCAACAATAAACAAAATACGAACATTGCGTTGACCTGCACATTAAGTGGATCTTCAACCGAATTTTCCTCATATAATGAAATAAGGCCTACTAAAATTACAAAGACGTCTTCTTCTAGCATCCTTATTTTTGGAAGCCCCGATTCACTTGAAGATGATCATATTTATACTAATCTTCTCGGTATCAAAGTAGAAAATGGAGCTAAAAGAAGTTATGATTCAATGAATCAAAATGACATGAACAAATCCGTGAATGCCAGGCCTTCTAACAATCAAGATCATGTTATTGCAGAAAGGAAAAGAAGGGAAAAACTTAGCCAGAAGTTTATCGCCCTATCAGCTATTGTGCCTGGTTTAAAGAAGGTACTGCGGATTAGAACAAATTTTTAAAGCAATTTTAAGTTTTAAATTTCAAGCGTTTTCATGAATAGTAAATAGCACAAATGTTGGATAAATTTAGCTGTTGGAGATGCAAACTGAAAGTAGCATATATTTTCTGCTTATGACTAGATTTATCTGCAACTTATATGTCAAAGATTTAAGATGTTAACAGACATATAAAGCTACATAAACAACTTATCTCTGATTTACAACTTCCTCTTACTTCTTTCATGACAGTTTTATGATGACCATGGTAACTAAATTTATGTTGTTGAATCAGATGGACAAGAGTTCTGTTCTTGGAGATGCGATAGATTATGTGAAAAGACTTCAAGAAAAAGTGAAGATGCTTGAAGAAAGATCGATGCAGAAACCAGTAGAAACTGCAGTTATGGGCAAGAAAATGCCAGTGTTAGAGGATGATGAGATTTCTTCTTGCGATGATTTGATATCAGATGGTCAACCGGATATTGAGGTGAAGATATCGGAGAAGACCGTGCTTTTGAAGATTCATTGCAAGAATCATAAAGGGGTACTTGTGAAGAGTTTGTCTGAGATTGAGACCTGCAATCTCTCAGTTTTGAATACTAGTGATGTTTCCTTTGGCACTACAATGCTTGATATCACTATCATTGCTCAGGTAATTTCTATTAAATTTTCTTTTTATCTACTAGTGGGTATTTTAGAGATACTAGTAACAATCATCTTGATAGCTTCAACACATTTACTTTAACCACATGTATATCTACTGGGAATGGTAAAAGAAAAAAGAAAAAAGAAAATCATAAAGTGCCAATGACTACTGGTAATTGTGATAAAAAGACTTTTTTGAGTAGTTAAAAAGAACTCATGGAGCAATGGCATGTTCAAACTCTTTTAAAGTGGGTAGTGAACAAAATCCCTACGATTGAAGGAAAATAATGTGAAATCATGTTTTGAAATTAATTTCTATCTTAGTAGGTCCTACAGTATATTTTATCTACACTGCTAATGAGGAGTTTGAGTATATCCTTGCTCAAACTCGTATAATTAAACATAACTTGTAAATCTTCAACAAGGATATTGTAGTAGCAAATTTATAACATTTATATTTTGATTGGACGAGACGAAGGATTATCATTTGTATTATCTAGAAAAGATAAAGCAAAATCAAAGAGTTGCGGTTCGTCCACTTTAACACAAACATTTATGCAGTCTCATCTCTGTCTTGCAATTTTGCAATCCTAGTTGGTCATGCATGTTTACTTCCGTGCAGTGATTCATATGGAATAACAATCAGCAAAATTTTGGTCTTATTATGCATGCAGGACCTACCCGATATGATTGCTATTAAAGATGCAGATTTTTCTGATGTAGATGCCGTTTTTTGTTGTTTACCCCATGGAACTACACAAGTACGCCTTCTTGTCACATATTAATGTGTTGAATAATGGGCCGACTGAATTGTTTAACATAACATGGGGATTTCAGTAATAAATGTAGCACTCCTTCACTCTTCCTTGCAGGAGATCATTAAAAGTCTGCCGAAGGAGCTAAAGATTGTTGACCTCTCTACAGTATGATCATTTTTAGTACAATAATATTGTTTTAAGTATTTACATATTTATTACGTTTATTAGAGTAGTTTTTTCTATTACGAGGCACTAATAAGTGAGACATATAGGACTTTCGACTGCATAACGTTGACGAATATGAAAAGTGGTATGGTCAGCCACATAAAGCACCAGAGTTGCAGGTAATATCAGTTCACAGTGCTTCCTAAAATGTGCCATATGTTTTAGAATTTTAAATTCTCTTTAGATAGGCAGTCTGACTTGAATCTTCCATGCACTTTTAGCTAATCACTTGTTAATGCTATTGTTAGGGTCTTTTTTGTGTGGACTTTGCTATTTTACCTGTTTTGGAACTCATGTACCATGCATGACTTGAACTGCTATAATTTGATTTAGTATTTCCGGCACATCTACTACTTGTAAAGCAAACACAATTTATTTGTATATTATATTAAAACCCAGTGGGTTTATGTTTATTTATACTAACTTACCCTCAAACATACGAAGACAGCATACCCTTTAATACTTGTAATCAAGTGAATGTGGCTGCACGAAAGAAAAATCTTATCCCATGTACAGAATGAAGCCATGTTATAATTTTTGTGATGGTAGTTGTTATAAAATTATCTCTATTAACTATATAAAACCTACTCGGACATGCTTATGTGTGATTGATTTGAAATGTGCAAACAGTTGTTCGGTCGAAAATATAAATGCATATTCTCTTGATCATCAAGGTAGTAGATTTTATTGGTTGCACATTTGGATCCCTTAGTTTTCGGTTTTTGCTCGTAAATAGTCTAATGCTTTTGTATTAGAAACAATAGATGAAATGCAGCTACAGTTATCTTGAAATTTTGTGTGTATAAATCAATGCTCCCTCTTTTTGAAATAAGGCACTTCACTTACAAGACAAAATTACAAAGGATAACTTATCGGTGTCCCAAACAAGCGTAGTTATAAAACATCAGTAAGAAAAAGACACTCATATGGACAGTCTGATATAGAGTAATAAACTAAGAAAGATTACTATAAGACAACCATCAAAACAAACAAATAACAATACAATTCAGTCAAATTTGCTAGATGTCGTATCACTTCACTTCCTACTTCTCACTTTCCAAAATTAAGGCGGTGAACAATATCTGAATGCGAAGTAATGGTGGTCAAACCCTTTTCTTTTCTTCTTCCAGCATCAAGTAATGAATCAAATTGGTAGGAGTATGTTTTGTATAGTGGGTTTAAAACTACATGATTACCTCAGTTCTGATGAAGATATTCTTATATAATCATCATGGTTATTTTTAAATTTTTTAAGTTAATTACACATGCACACACTAATGTATTTCTTGATTCAGAAAGAAGCTATATATGGCTTAACCGAGGTTTCAAGAGAAGAAGTTTGCAATTCATGACTGGTTGCAAATCCTGGTTGTTACCCAACATCTATTCAACTTCCGCTCATTTCACATACTCTTCTCCTCTTCCTAAAAACCTAAAATAGGTGTATGCTTATGAATTTTGACAAGTGAGTGGGTTTTGCTTCAAAGTTTCACATTTATTTGGACGATTGGTGTGATTGGCTTTCATTAACTATCAAATGTGTTGTAACAGCCCTAGTTTTTAGCTATTTATTTCTTTTAATTTTTTTGTTTTTAGGAATATAATTTATATAAATTGTGTTTACCAATATTGTTTAAATATTTAATTTAGAGAATTAAACTCGTTAATTTAATATGATTTTTGTAACTAAATTTAAGAAGAAGAAAAAAAAAAGGAAATTTTTATAATGTATAATGAAGTGTGTGGTAACTAAATGTTTTGGATATTATCATAATATCTGTTGTTATACCCATTCCCTAAAAATAATGAAAAGGAGAAAATTTGTAACATATTAAAGTAGTTAATTAATTATGTTAATTTGGTAGGTTATGACATGCAAATCATGTTGGTGGAATATTCTCAATTTTGACATATTAATTATGTTAGCAGTGAACATTGTTAAGCAATTTAAAACAATGAAACTTACAATCAATTTATTTGATAAATCTACCTTATTCCTAGTTAGCAATTCAAAACTTGAATAAAGGCACATACGGATATTTTAAAATGGAGTTAATGACAATTAATAGATATTTCAAAAAGAAATTTATGACAATTAATAGAGAAATTAATTGTAAAATTTCAGTAGTTGACCAGAATTAATTTATTGAATAATTAATGCAAATTAATAAAATTGATGAAAGATAAATAAGTTAATTCTTTTGGTTAATGGCATGAGGACACGAGGTTAATCCCCATTTTGTAGGAGAAATCTGCCCGTGTAACCAGTCCGGCTACCAGTGCCTACAAAGCGGACGGATTAATGTGAGACGTCGCAGGATTGATAATTAACAAAAAGGGTTAATTAACTAATTAAGTTAGTAACCAAATTTGAGTATGTAATTAAAGGAGGATAATTAATTGGTAATATGGTAATTAATTGAAATCAATTAAGGAGGGTAATTAAAAGGGATAAGGTAATCAATTGAAATCAATTAAAGGCAATTAAAGGGGAATTAATTGATTAGAAGAATATGGAAATCAATTAGAGGGAATTAACTAATTTAAAAATTAAAAGTTTTGAAGTTTTAACTTTGTTAAAAGATAATTAAATTCGCAATATTAAAGTGAATATGGTATACATGTATATATGAAAACCAATTTAATTCAATCAAATTGGAAATCAAATTTGCCTTCCATTGCGCGTGACACAAAATTTTATTCTTTTAACATTTTGACATTTGCCTCTTACCATTTGTTTCTTGATCATGTCACTGTATTCATTTATTCACGCAGCCTTATCCACAAAAATATCAACTCTTCCAATTGCCATTTTTCCTCTCACCTAAATTAAATGCATTCAAAATTTAATCTTGCCTATCTTTGCAAATTTTCGCATACCCATTATATCTCTCTGTTTCCACTGCGTTTGTTTTGCAATAAATAAATTTTTCGAACCATTGATCAAGTAAATATTTATGTAAGCATTTATTACTTTTGCCTTTTCAGTTAAAAGCTTTTTCATTGCTTACCATAAATCACGCAAGAGCTCAAGTTTTGCTTCCTCAATCAAATCTGTTCAAATTTGCAGTAACGCATGCTTTAAATTTAGATTATAACTGGTATAAATCACGCAAGCTATCTAAAAAAAAAAAAATCCAAAAGAGTGATATCGTTCAAACATAAAACTGGAAAGAGAAATCAACGCATGCATTTATCACAATTTTCGTGTAGCGTTCAAACAAGAAGAACTGGAAATAAATCTCTTGCCTAAACGCATGCACTCAAAAATCAACGCTTGCATTTATTTCTTACGTTTTCAAACCTGCCTATTTATCTCCCCTTTTTATTTCGCAAGTTTATCTATAAATACTTTGCCTCATTCACATAAGTTTTCATATCTCCTTGTTTGTCCCTCTCTGGTACAAGCTTCTATCAGGTAAATAATTTGCATTGTTTATTTCTTTGCTTCTTCCAATTTTCCTTCCTCCTTCTTGTGTTCTCTGATTTCCTTGCTCGGCTACTTCCCCATCATGCCGTGCCATTTATAAATACATATAGAACTTTGTTAGTAGTAGGCTGGAAGAAATGATATAAATTGATTGTAGGAAGCTAGACTATGGAATTAGTGTAGTTATGATGTAGTTAGTGGTATTGTGGATTTGGATAAGTGCAGTTTGAAGAGGAAGGCATAGAGAGAAAAAAAAAAAAAAGAATTACAATTTAATAATGGAGAAGATAAATTGATAAGGAGAAAATGATATGAAATGTTGTTTAATTCAAATAAACAATATTGTATGAATAAATCTTGGGTGAATATAATAAAATGACATTTATTTCAATTTTTAATGGTTGAAATAAATTTAAGATGGTTAAAAATAAATTTAACTACTTATTTGAGAATTTGGGTGGATAAATATCAATGGATTGTATTTATTATGGTTAATAAAAGGATATTGGTGATGTATACCAATAATCACCTTTTAATGTTTAATAATAAAAGTAAAAGAAGAAATAATTTTCCTAAACATGATGAACATGTATGTGAAATAAAGTATTATTTAATGAATTCGAATGTAGTTAGTGGCTACATTTGATTAAATCGAATAATTTGAACAGTATTGTGTTTGTTGCCAATATTGTCATTTTATTTAAATAAATATATATGAGAATGAAAATAATTGATCATGATAAATATGATTAAAAATGTGAGAAATAATTTAATAATGTCTAAACATGTATTTGTTTTGTTTGGGTGCATAACATCTTTTTATTCAATCAATTGTATTAAATTTGCAATTTATTTTGCAATTTATTCAATTTATTTTATGCATGCGTACGGTTGAAGTATGGGCCTAGGATATGTTGAGACGGTTAGCGGGTTGTAGTAGTCGAGCAAGTTGAACTAAATTTCTTTTATTCTATCCGTTCCAGTTGTTCTGAAATTTTGCTTTGACCGTAATTTTTAAATTCGCATACTTGGTATTTGGATCTTATAGATTTAAGTCAAGGCTTTGCATCCGCCGAAGTTTGATCGTGCTTTCCGTTTTTTTTTCCGAAGTAGATACCGTGTTTGATTTAGATCCACTGCAGCGTTTAAGGTGAGTATTCCTCACCAGACATATGTACATATATTTTGTGAATTATCGCAAGTGTATGTGTAAAAATTTTATTTAAATATTATCTGTCTGTAGTATAACGTAGAATGATGAATCCCATTTAAATTGACACCTCATCAGTTATTATCTGTTGTATTATTTCTGCAGTTATATTATATTATTGTTTATTTACTGCTTAAATCACCACTGCAAGTTCCCTGTTAAATTTAGATTGTTGTGGGCTGAAATGATAGGCCTAAATGATGATTACTGTGCTATTATTATGTTAACTGTTTAACTGTTAACTTGGGATTGCGGGTTTGAAATGATAGAACCCGGGGTTTGTAAATTACGGATTGAAATGATATAAATCCGTATCACTTGACCTAGGCTAGAAAACTATATACAGGCCCGTGGTCCTTATAATATTTTCTGAAATATTTAAAATTATTTTGGAAGTTAAATATTTGATTTAATATCTTTAAAGGATTTTATATTGATTTTGAATGAGTTATAAATGTTAATAAATAAATAAATAAATATTTGAATAAAATTTTGGAATATAACTTATTTTGGAAATTCTGGATTTTTGAAAGGATAAGATTTCAGTTAAGAAATATATATATAAGTTATATTTGGAAATATTTATTAAGTTAAACAATCTACTAAAGCATTTAAATGCTGTCTTTTGAAATTGGACTAGTTTTACCCGTAACTTTAGGTAGCATTTCCTAAGTGCTATAGAATCTGGAATTTGATTGTTTTGAAATTTAAGGAATTTGATAAATTATATTTATGTTTAAGTTTTGGAGACCTTTAAGATATGAGATTTATAACTGGATTTTTCTTAATAAATTTAAGATGAACATTCTAGTGTTAAGTAAATTTTGAAATTATTTAATGGCATAATTTTGGAGTTTTATCTATGGAATTTATGGGAATATTCAAGACGAAATAATAAACACTAATTTGTTGAAAGAAAAAAATATCCAACCTTAGTTTTGAATATTAATACTCCAATTGGATATATATATAGGAATTGAAATGGTCTTGGGAACATGAAGTGATATTTAAATTATGGTTTAAAATAAAGAAATATATTTGTAAAGCTATGTAAATTATCTTCTTTACAAAGTAACCATAAAGTTAAACCATTTATATCCAAACCATTTGTGTTTTGGGAGTTATGTTTTTTTTAAAGAAAAATTTCCAATATATTATGGTTTAAAGGTATAATTCAAATATTTGGTTTCCAGATATTATAAATTTTAAGCAGTATGGTTTTGGAAAAGAATTATATTTGAATATAACGATATCATGTATATTATAAATTTTAAGCAGTATGGTTTTGGAAAAGAATTATATTTGAATATAACGATATCATGTTGTTTTGGGTTTTAAATGATATCGTATTTATAATTTTGAAATGGAAATGTTTATACTGGTTTTAAAGTATAAATTGTTTTTAAATGACCACGGGTTATAATAACGATGGGTTGGCAAAGAGACCGGGATCGGATATGGACATACTCTCTGTCGATACCGAAAACCACTTTGACCAACCGTGTACGCGGTGGAGATTCCAGAATGAAGTAGGTCGGTGGTGGCGTTTCCTGTAAGGTAAATACGTGGACCCGACTCCCGTGAGTTGGCATAAGGTGGCTAAAACAGGAGCAATTCCAGGCCAATGAGGTCATTCCTTTGATCGGACGCTCCTCTTCGATATTATACTATGATTTTGGATTGATTCGGTGGCCACCTCTATATTTTGATTTTGGGGAGTTAGTCCGAGGTGGGCGGTAACTGCGGCTACGCGTTTCCACCAGCCTGGATAGCAATTGGTATATCTACCCTGGCATTGCCTAGTTGTGCCGTGTCATCTACCATACCGAGCCTTGTACGAGTTTAGATTTCTCCCGTAGCCCGTGTGGTATCCTCTAGTTGCTTCCCGATCAGGAGGAGCTATGATATTGGATGGACTACTGGGACTATTACGTGTTAAGGTGGAAAATGTAAAGCCTTAATGCTATTTAAAAGTATGTTTATTTTATAAATAGACACTATTATAATAGCGCAATATACTACATAGTAAATAGTTTGACGGATCCTTAGAGGATGGGCGGTCCCAAGCATCCTTTAAGTTACTTGCTCTATATTACAGTACACTTGAATTAGCTTACATTATATAAGTATGTATGTCCTGACTCGAGTGTTATGTTTTATTTTTCGCTCGGGTCAGCCTGAGTTGCAGCTTCAATTTCTTCTCCGTAGCTAGGACACTCAGTAGATCATTCGCGCTGCTGGAAGTTGTTTCAGCCTTTATCTTTTCTGGAATTCAAGACTTTGAAGACTCTATCTCTATTTATGTCTTAAAATTTGTATTGAGGATTATAGACAATGTAAGTTCTGTTTTGTTGAAGTTATATCAGTGGCTTCATGAACCACTAAATTTTTAATTTCCGCTGCGAGATTCTGATATCTGTGTATGTGATTCTGTGATCTATTTATTGTATATTCTGAGTTTTGCCAAATTTATTCTACAACGCAGTATTTTGAACAATTCAAGTCCGACAATGTGCGGATGCGAATGGTTGAAAATATTGGGTCGTTACATTTGGTATCAGAGCTTTGGTTCTAGGCAAAACTTAGAATGTATGGTAAATTTGATTTACAGAATCACGTTCATTCGAGATTGAACCACTCTCTTTTCGAATTTTGGAACATTCCCTACGGTTCCAAAGCTCATTCGTATCCCTCACTTTTTCATCTGCTTTAGATTCTGGAGTATCTCATAACTCCACTTCGGATGATCTTTATTGTAAATTGGCGGTCTCGCCATTATTCTAATAAAGGGGTGAAACTCCTTTACCATTAGCATTGATTCACCGGAGATTTATATTTATCCTCGGTTTATATGCTAGTATCTTTGGTTATTCCAAATTCTATCTCTTCGGATCAAATGTAGATTTACCCCAAACCACATCGATATGGCTCTTTAAGTCACGGATGACTCGGTCAAGGTTGTCCGCGACTTATATAGACTTACCCAGTTTCCTTATTCTGATCTTCTGATTTCAATTTATCTTGAATTCTATTTGATTTGAGTTCATCAAATTTGAGTCTCTATCCTGGTTTGAGAAGTTTATTCCTATATTTGAAATTAAAATCTAATATTATATATATGAGTATAATTTTCAAAATTTTATAATTAATTTAACTAGTTGTCAAGAGATAATAGTTTTGATTTTATTTATGGTGTTGTAAGCCATGTGTTTGTCTAATAAATAAGTGAATATAAAACAATGGTTATAAATTAATTTGGAAACAGAAATGAATTTAAAACTAAAACTTGAGAATTAAATTTCTGATGATTTCAAACCTTGTGTTTAAATTTTAAAAGGATGTAATAAGTATTTTTGTATAGAAATTTGTTTCCAAAGAAATTTTAAAATTAGTGCTTTTCTCTTTGTCACTGGAAAATAATTTCGGTGATGACTGCAGCATCATCGACATTCATTTTCGAGTTTCGAAGTGAAAAGACCATTCTGTAGTCTGGCTACAGTGTTTCCTTGAGATTTTAATTGATTTGAATTTCTAAAGTATGACTTAATATATATAGATATATAATTTAAATTTGATTTGACATATTAGGTATATATATTTAGTTATCTCTAAATGGTTTGAAGGGAATCAGGAATTTAATTCTTAAAGTTATCTTGAGGAAGGAAAATAAATATAATAACAAAAATTTGAATAAAAAGGTTCCAATTGGAGATAATTAAATTGAAAGTTTTATTTGTATAACACCCAATTTCATTTAATATAACTTACCTTGATTTTCAAAAGTTAACATGTAATTGGATAATATACAATATAAAAGGATTTTATGAGTGGTTATAATAAATATTATACACTTAAATTTTAGTTATAAAAGATTAATGGGGATAAATAAGGAAAAGGAATTTAAGGAATTTTATTCAAATGTCTTAATAATCAAATTAATTTAATATGGAGCCGTAAATCTAACCAAGAGATTTTAATAAAAGGTTATTTCCTGAAATGAATATGTTTGTGTAATAAACAAGGTATCTTTGAATAAGGAAAATATATTTGAAAGGGATATTTTTGGAGTAAGGATTATATATCTTCAAATCATAGTTTAATTGATGTCTAAATAAATAGTTAAGACGTATTCTAATATCACTAAATTTTGATAATTGAGAATTGGTTTTCAAATGGAAATTCAAGGGTAACTTATTGAAGGAATATCTTATTTATAAGATAAGTATTTTTAATAAAGTGTTAGGTTATTTGTTAAAATTCAGAGTTAAGTACATAATAAACTGATTAGGAATACTATTATATCTACTATAGCATATTATGAGTGCTGCTGTTTCTAAAAATAAAATGTTTTGGAATTTTTTTTTATAAATGAACTTAGGAATATTTCAACCTTGAAATGAATATTGTTTGGCATTGAATTTAAAAGGTATAAATGAAGATTATTTTAAAGGTATTATGATTTTAGTAGCATGATTTCCAAATGATAATATTTATAAATTTAATGATTTCAAAGCATTATGATTGCAAATTTATTATCTTATTTGTTTTCAAACTATCTTTAAGTGTCCTTGGTTTCCCTATCTGGTACAGAATGAGGAGGCTATTGCTTATACCAGTCTATTTAGAAATCTTTTCTATAATCTTTAAAAATCTTTGTTACTCATCGGGGCCTGAGCACCGCTTACCACCCATAGACCGACGGTCGAACTGAAAAGAGTAAAACCGATTCTAGAAGATCTTCTTCGTGCTTCAAATCCGGAACTATTCGTTTAAAGTTCTTGTTTATCTAGCTTATCTTCCTTTGTTTCTTTTCTTTTGTTCCTTTTCGAGGACGAAAAGTTCTTAAGTGGGGGAGAGTGTAACAGCCCTAGTTTTTAGCTATTTATTTCTTTTAATTTTTTTGTTTTTAGGAATATAATTTATATAAATTGTGTTTACCAATATTGTTTAAATATTTAATTTAGAGAATTAAACTCGTTAATTTAATATGATTTTTGTAACTAAATTTAAGAAGAAGAAAAAAAAAAGGAAATTTTTATAATGTATAATGAAGTGTGTGGTAACTAAATGTTTTGGATATTATCATAATATCTGTTGTTATACCCATTCCCTAAAAATAATGAAAAGGAGAAAATTTGTAACATATTAAAGTAGTTAATTAATTATGTTAATTTGGTAGGTTATGACATGCAAATCATGTTGGTGGAATATTCTCAATTTTGACATATTAATTATGTTAGCAGTGAACATTGTTAAGCAATTTAAAACAATGAAACTTACAATCAATTTATTTGATAAATCTACCTTATTCCTAGTTAGCAATTCAAAACTTGAATAAAGGCACATACGGATATTTTAAAATGGGGTTAATGACAATTAATAGATATTTCAAAAAGAAATTTATGACAATTAATAGAGAAATTAATTGTAAAATTTCAGTAGTTGACCAGAATTAATTTATTGAATAATTAATGCAAATTAATAAAATTGATGAAAGATAAATAAGTTAATTCTTTTGGTTAATGGCATGAGGACACGAGGTTAATCCCCATTTTGTAGGAGAAATCTGCCCGTGTAACCAGTCCGGCTACCAGTGCCTACAAAGCGGACGGATTAATGTGAGACGTCGCAGGATTGATAATTAACAAAAAGGGTTAATTAACTAATTAAGTTAGTAACCAAATTTGAGTATGTAATTAAAGGAGGATAATTAATTGGTAATATGGTAATTAATTGAAATCAATTAAGGAGGGTAATTAAAAGGGATAAGGTAATCAATTGAAATCAATTAAAGGCAATTAAAGGGGAATTAATTGATTAGAAGAATATGGAAATCAATTAGAGGGAATTAACTAATTTAAAAATTAAAAGTTTTGAAGTTTTAACTTTGTTAAAAGATAATTAAATTCGCAATATTAAAGTGAATATGGTATACATGTATATATGAAAACCAATTTAATTCAATCAAATTGGAAATCAAATTTGCCTTCCTTTGCGCGTGACACAAAATTTTATTCTTTTAACATTTTGACATTTGCCTCTTACCATTTGTTTCTTGATCATGTCACTGTATTCATTTATTCACGCAGCCTTATCCACAAAAATATCAACTCTTCCAATTGCCATTTTTCCTCTCACCTAAATTAAATGCATTCAAAATTTAATCTTGCCTATCTTTGCAAATTTTCGCATACCCATTATATCTCTCTGTTTCCACTGCGTTTGTTTTGCAATAAATAAATTTTTCGAACCATTGATCAAGTAAATATTTATGTAAGCATTTATTACTTTTGCCTTTTCAGTTAAAAGCTTTTTCATTGCTTACCATAAATCACGCAAGAGCTCAAGTTTTGCTTCCTCAATCAAATCTGTTCAAATTTGCAGTAACGCATGCTTTAAATTTAGATTATAACTGGTATAAATCACGCAAGCTATCTAAAAAAAAAAAAAATCCAAAAGAGTGATATCGTTCAAACATAAAACTGGAAAGAGAAATCAACGCATGCATTTATCACAATTTTCGTGTAGCGTTCAAACAAGAAGAACTGGAAATAAATCTCTTGCCTAAACGCATGCACTCAAAAATCAACGCTTGCATTTATTTCTTACGTTTTCAAACCTGCCTATTTATCTCCCCTTTTTATTTCGCAAGTTTATCTATAAATACTTTGCCTCATTCACATAAGTTTTCATATCTCCTTGTTTGTCCCTCTCTGGTACAAGCTTCTATCAGGTAAATAATTTGCATTGTTTATTTCTTTGCTTCTTCCAATTTTCCTTCCTCCTTCTTGTGTTCTCTGATTTCCTTGCTCGGCTACTTCCCCATCATGCCGTGCCATTTATAAATACATATAGAACTTTGTTAGTAGTAGGCTGGAAGAAATGATATAAATTGATTGTAGGAAGCTAGACTATGGAATTAGTGTAGTTATGATGTAGTTAGTGGTATTGTGGATTTGGATAAGTGCAGTTTGAAGAGGAAGGCATAGAAAGAAAAAAAAAAAAAGAATTACAATTTAATAATGGAGAAGATAAATTGATAAGGAGAAAATGATATGAAATGTTGTTTAATTCAAATAAACAATATTGTATGAATAAATCTTGGGTGAATATAATAAAATGACATTTATTTCAATTTCTAATGGTTGAAATAAATTTAAGATGGTTAAAAATAAATTTAACTACTTATTTGAGAATTTGGGTGGATAAATATCAATGGATTGTATTTATTATGGTTAATAAAAGGATATTGGTGATGTATACCAATAATCACCTTTTAATGTTTAATAATAAAAGTAAAAGAAGAAATAATTTGCCTAAACATGATGAACATGTATGTGAAATAAAGTATTATTTAATGAATTCGAATGTAGTTAGTGGCTACATTTGATTAAATCGAATAATTTGAACAGTATTGTGTTTGTTGCCAATATTGTCATTTTATTTAAATAAATATATATGAGAATGAAAATAATTGATCATGATAAATATGATTAAAAATGTGAGAAATAATTTAATAATGTCTAAACATGTATTTGTTTTGTTTGGGTGCATAACATCTTTTTATTCAATCAATTGTATTAAATTTGCAATTTATTTTGCAATTTATTCAATTTATTTTATGCATGCGTACGGTTGAAGTATGGGCCTAGGATATGTTGAGACGGTTAGCGGGTTGTAGTAGTCGAGCAAGTTGAACTAAATTTCTTTTATTCTATCCGTTCCAGTTGTTCTGAAATTTTGCTTTGACCGTAATTTTTAAATTCGCATACTTGGTATTTGGATCTTATAGATTTAAGTCAAGGCTTTGCATCCGCCGAAGTTTGATCGTGCTTTCCGTTTTTTTTTCCGAAGTAGATACCGTGTTTGATTTAGATCCACTGCAGCGTTTAAGGTGAGTATTCCTCACCAGACATATGTACATATATTTTGTGAATTATCGCAAGTGTATGTGTAAAAATTTTATTTAAATATTATCTGTCTGTAGTATAACGTAGAATGATGAATCCCATTTAAATTGACACCTCATCAGTTATTATCTGTTGTATTATTTCTGCAGTTATATTATATTATTGTTTATTTACTGCTTAAATCACCACTGCAAGTTCCCTGTTAAATTTAGATTGTTGTGGGCTGAAATGATAGGCCTAAATGATGATTACTGTGCTATTATTATGTTAACTGTTTAACTGTTAACTTGGGATTGCGGGTTTGAAATGATAGAACCCGGGGTTTGTAAATTACGGATTGAAATGATATAAATCCGTATCACTTGACCTAGGCTAGAAAACTATATACAGGCCCGTGGTCCTTATAATATTTTCTGAAATATTTAAAATTATTTTGGAAGTTAAATATTTGATTTAATATCTTTAAAGGATTTTATATTGATTTTGAATGAGTTATAAATGTTAATAAATAAATAAATAAATATTTGAATAAAATTTTGGAATATAACTTATTTTGGAAATTCTGGATTTTTGAAAGGATAAGATTTCAGTTAAGAAATATATATATAAGTTATATTTGGAAATATTTATTAAGTTAAACAATCTACTAAAGCATTTAAATGCTGTCTTTTGAAATTGGACTAGTTTTACCCGTAACTTTAGGTAGCATTTCCTAAGTGCTATAGAATCTGGAATTTGATTGTTTTGAAATTTAAGGAATTTGATAAATTATATTTATGTTTAAGTTTTGGAGACCTTTAAGATATGAGATTTATAACTGGATTTTTCTTAATAAATTTAAGATGAACATTCTAGTGTTAAGTAAATTTTGAAATTATTTAATGGCATAATTTTGGAGTTTTATCTATGGAATTTATGGGAATATTCAAGACGAAATAATAAACACTAATTTGTTGAAAGAAAAAAATATCCAACCTTAGTTTTGAATATTAATACTCCAATTGGATATATATATAGGAATTGAAATGGTCTTGGGAACATGAAGTGATATTTAAATTATGGTTTAAAATAAAGAAATATATTTGTAAAGCTATGTAAATTATCTTCTTTACAAAGTAACCATAAAGTTAAACCATTTATATCCAAACCATTTGTGTTTTGGGAGTTATGTTTTTTTTAAAGAAAAATTTCCAATATATTATGGTTTAAAGGTATAATTCAAATATTTGGTTTCCAGATATTATAAATTTTAAGCAGTATGGTTTTGGAAAAGAATTATATTTGAATATAACGATATCATGTATATTATAAATTTTAAGCAGTATGGTTTTGGAAAAGAATTATATTTGAATATAACGATATCATGTTGTTTTGGGTTTTAAATGATATCGTATTTATAATTTTGAAATGGAAATGTTTATACTGGTTTTAAAGTATAAATTGTTTTTAAATGACCACGGGTTATAATAACGATGGGTTGGCAAAGAGACCGGGATCGGATATGGACATACTCTCTGTCGATACCGAAAACCACTTTGACCAACCGTGTACGCGGTGGAGATTCCAGAATGAAGTAGGTCGGTGGTGGCGTTTCCTGTAAGGTAAATACGTGGACCCGACTCCCGTGAGTTGGCATAAGGTGGCTAAAACAGGAGCAATTCCAGGCCAATGAGGTCATTCCTCTGATCGGACGCTCCTCTTCGATATTATACTATGATTTTGGATTGATTCGGTGGCCACCTCTATATTTTGATTTTGGGGAGTTAGTCCGAGGTGGGCGGTAACTGCGGCTACGCGTTTCCACCAGCCTGGATAGCAATTGGTATATCTACCCTGGCATTGCCTAGTTGTGCCGTGTCATCTACCATACCGAGCCTTGTACGAGTTTAGATTTCTCCCGTAGCCCGTGTGGTATCCTCTAGTTGCTTCCCGATCAGGAGGAGCTATGATATTGGATGGACTACTGGGACTATTACGTGTTAAGGTGGAAAATGTAAAGCCTTAATGCTATTTAAAAGTATGTTTATTTTATAAATAGACACTATTATAATAGCGCAATATACTACATAGTAAATAGTTTGACGGATCCTTAGAGGATGGGCGGTCCCAAGCATCCTTTAAGTTACTTGCTCTATATTACAGTACACTTGAATTAGCTTACATTATATAAGTATGTATGTCCTGACTCGAGTGTTATGTTTTATTTTTCGCTCGGGTCAGCCTGAGTTGCAGCTTCAATTTCTTCTCCGTAGCTAGGACACTCAGTAGATCATTCGCGCTGCTGGAAGTTGTTTCAGCCTTTATCTTTTCTGGAATTCAAGACTTTGAAGACTCTATCTCTATTTATGTCTTAAAATTTGTATTGAGGATTATAGACAATGTAAGTTCTGTTTTGTTGAAGTTATATCAGTGGCTTCATGAACCACTAAATTTTTAATTTCCGCTGCGAGATTCTGATATCTGTGTATGTGATTCTGTGATCTATTTATTGTATATTCTGAGTTTTGCCAAATTTATTCTACAACGCAGTATTTTGAACAATTCAAGTCCGACAATGTGCGGATGCGAATGGTTGAAAATATTGGGTCGTTACATGTGTAGAGCTATGTATATACTTACCACTCTTTATATATGCATATCATTATTTTTTTTCTCCAATCAATCATTTTCCCTTGTGAAACTGAACAAAATGTTACCACGTCAGACATAGCTTATCATTTAGAAATGGCTTGACTATAGGATGGATTGCTATTCAGAAGCTATTACTTCCTCTAAAAATTATTTATCTAAAAAATGTTGGCTGTGGGTTTTCTGGTTAAAATTATACAATGATAAAGTTCCATTTGTCGGCGTGTTTACCATTTTATACTGGCCATATTATGCAACACAAGTATATTGTTTGTAGCAACAATCACCTTCTTAAGGCTTATTAAGTTGCTATGAATTAATATAACGAGTTTAGTTTGATTAAGTTTTTTATTTTTGGATCGGCATAGTTTCTGGTTAAGTTTCCTTTTTCTTTTTTCTTTTGTTTAAATTGAATGTTTTAGCTTTGTGAATTTGATAACTCATCTATATTCCTCACTTTTTATACAATATTTATTTGTTATTTTTATCATAATTTTGCTTATGTTGGTAGTGGCAGCTAGTATGGTGACCGCAAACAATGTATAGCCAAGGTTCATACTTTATGCTATTGGTAAGTAATATGAAAGATAGCTCTTAGTTTTTAACATGTTACTCAGTTTATGGTTAAGCCTGCCTACAAGAAATACACATGCTCCTTGTGTGTGATTTTATTACTCGGTTAATGCTATTGGTAATTACGTTTTATAAGCTTTCTCTAGATGTAGAAGGCACTTAAGAGACAAAAGACACAATTTATCTTTTTGTATACCTTCCTTACTTCAGACTAACTCTTTAGGGTGTTAAAAGCAATTATCAATTGCAATGTTATTGCTGTACTGCAAAAAGCAAACCGCAAAATATAACCAAATCTTACAATTTTGAGTCTTCGTTTCAAATATGAAATTGTGAAAATTGTTTATGAGTTTTCATTTCAAATATGGAATTATGAAAACCGTTTATGAGTTTTCTTATAATTTGCAAACTTGTGGTTGTCAATATTAACATAAAATATTAGTTCATTAATGTCTTCACTAGAGTACAATGTACTTACCTGAAATTTGATCCAATTATTTATTTGGTGAGTACGTTGGATCTTTTATTACAGCAAAAGGAGAGACTAATGCATATTTTTCCATGCATAACTAAGCTTTGGACAGTAAAAGTTCAGGTATTTTTGCTATTTCAGTCTCTTTAATCCCATTAACTATTTGCATTAATGTTGATTAATCTATAATTCTGACTAAAATAATCAAATCTTTGTTTACTTATGTTTATAATATATATGCATGACAGGAGTGCACAAAATGAACATTTGAAAATGGTAAATCAGACAAAGAAGCAACTTTCTCATTTCTTATGTGTACTGCACAGAATCGACACAGGTACATGTATCTGTGTACATCAATCATTATTTTTACCATTTTGTTTGAGGTAGGTTGATGTAAGTGTTGGTGATTTTTGATGGTAAGAATGTTGAGGCTGATTGAATAGTGCAGTGTGGTGGTGGGTATGATATCAGTGTTCTAAACCGTGGTGCACGGCAGTTTATACAGGAGAGGATGTTGCACAGTTTATTGCACAATTTGGTGGAGTGTTATTGCAATGCTGCTATGATTTGAGCGGTAAGAGTAGTAAATGGAGTCATGTGGCGAATGTGGCGATGACAAAGTGATTTGCAGTGGTGGTTATGGCTGTGAGGCAACAGTAGTGTGATTTATATGCAGAAGGGGTTGAAAGCGATTAGCAGTGCATTATTTGGTGGAGGACGATGCATAGGAATGTATATGTATAGTATGTATGTTATGAAATGCTACAGCAAGAGCGGAAATGGTGAGGATGGTTTTGGTATTTGATGTGGTTTGAAATGGCGGGGAGGCTGTCAGTTGCAAGCAGTTTAAAGTGTTGTAGTGATGGTCTTAGCAAGGGTGGTGATTGACAATGGACAGAGAAGTAAGTATATTAGGGCAATGTGGAGATGTTGAGTGGTTGTTTTGATGATGATGTAGGGTGGATGTGAAGTGGTAAGATGATTGGGACAGAGAATGTTGATACAATGCACCGGTTTGTTTACTATGAACTAGTAGTGGTCGATCAAAGGTTTGAAGTTGCAGTTAACTGGAACTAGAACGGGTAGTAGTTGCTACGAACTAGAACTGGTAGTGATTGATAATCAATATGTATGCAGGCAGTTGAATAGTGGGAAGTGAAGTTGATCGGAGGCTTGAAGTGATGGGTGGGAGTGCACAGTGACGAAAGAATAGGGTGTAGATGAATATGGTACAGATGAATATGTTGTTGACAGTGAAAGAAGTGGCTGTGGTGAATTGTAGTTGCAGAGAAGAGATGACAATAAGTTGTGTGGTATGTGATGACAGTAAGTTGAAGAGGAAATTTGAAAGCAGCAAGGAGGTTTTGATGACATGCTTTTTGAATGCAGAATAAAGAATGGGCCAAAGAACAAGATATTTCAAGTGATGTTCCGTAAAAGACACAAATGCTTTTACTCGAATCAAGATGAGAAAAAATCATTTAATCATTTTGAGCTTATGGAGGAGTTTATCCAGTAAACTACTGATACACTGAAAATCATTTAATCTGCATTTATATCCACTGTTTTTAGTTTTAGGATTTTTTAGCATCCCATACTGTATACTACAGATTATTAAAAGAACTAAAAGGCACCTTCTCGCCTCGTGAAATAAAGAAAGCAAGTTAATTTCTTTTGTACTTTATATTATTATCTGTTTGTAGGATTTTCGAGCATTAAAAGGGAATTTGATCAAGCAGATGCCTGAAATGCTGGATTGGTTTGGGTGGTATACATGGATGCTTTTTATTTTGATGTCCGGAAGGAATCAGAGAAGGACTAAAATGGTGTCATTTTTATTTTCATATGTTTACGCGTAGCATGTATTTCTATTGTATGGCTAAATCCTAGCAGACCCCGAGTAGGAATACTGCTAGATCAAAGATCTAACAACTCAAATCAAACTCTTCTCTAGTACAAATAATGTATTCTAACTTCTAAGTTTTGACTTTGAATCATTAAATCATTGATGCAACATATATACTTAGTTTATTTCAATATGCTTAGTGTTTTCCTGTTCTGATTTCTAAATTTGTAATTCGAAAAGTCAGATATTGTAGTTGATCTACATCCATGTATGTATTACTGAATGTTGTTCATGTACTCCAGTGTACATGTGTATGATCTTAGAGTTTCATGGAAATCTTACTCCAAATACTGTGCACTTTTTAATTTAGTTTATTAGAAGGTGGCACACCAGCAAGATTTTTAATAATCGATGATGGTTGGCAAGACTTTGACAGTGAATTCCAGACAGTAGGTGAACCTATCATTGAAGGTTCTCAGTAAGTCCCATTTTTTACTACTATGAATAAGTAGTTATATTGCCAGTACTGTTTTGGGTATGAATAAAATTAGACATTAGCAACACTCGTTTTTTGTAAAGTTTTATTGAAAATTCTCGGAAATTTGCTTGTCAAAGTTTGCATAATATTCTGAACTATATATATAATAGTTACAATAATATGCAATAATTTAGTTTTTAGTTTTTTGTTACATGCAATAAAATGAGACATGCAATAATATGCAATAATTTAGTTTTTTGTTACATGTAAAAACATCTATCATTAATTATGTATCGTTCTTAATGTAATTATTTATCTTATTTGTAGGTGTGTGAAAGAAGAAGATGCTAAAGTTGTGATCTTCATTTTAATGCAAACAATCAAATATGTACTTTTTTTTTGTTAAACCATGCTACTATTTTTTGGGGTGTGCTTAAAATATTTGCTACTACGTTTTGATGTGTATGAATATTTGGTATGTTTAATGTAATGTGTTACATCTCTATATTTATTATCTTTTATGATTATTATTGTGCTTTTTGATATTGGTATTTAATACTGCAGTTTATTAGTAGGATGTAGAAATTTTTTGAATTGTGAAATTAAATTATAGCACTTGAAAACCGCTATAATATTTAATAGCGCCTAATGGCCGCTATCAAATCTGTTAGTAGTAAAGATGCAGACCATAAAAAGCGCTATGGTATTACAAAAAGCGCTATAAATAATGATGAATGATAGGTCAGTAAGCGCTATAAAATAAGATATTATAGCAGAGTACAAGCGCTATTGTAGCTGACTTTTTATAGCGGCATATTGGAGTTGTGACAAGTCACTGTCTACAATAACATGTTCAAATACAACGCTAATAATCCGCTATTAACACTCTCTATAGCGCAATATTAGTGCTATCTTAGAGAAAACAAAAAGTATTTTGTGGCTAATAACGAATTTCATAACGGGCTAATAGCGCTGTGATATTAATCAATAACGCCTATTTTGCCGCTATAAAAATAAATAACATACCGTAATATTTGCGCTATGAAATTAACAATTTTTATAGTGCTTTTTTTGTGCTATCTAATGTTGGTTGTTTTTAATCACATGTCGTTATACAGCGTTTATCGAACCGCTATAATATCCTTTAATAGCGTTTTCCGGGCGCTATCGTAGGGTCTTTTTGTTGTAGTGTCGAAATCACTTAAAATTTCACTTTTAAAACTTTACTAACTCTATTATAACTCGTATAAAATTTATATTCACATTAGAAATCATTCTGATTCAGTTTAAATCAAATTTTGATTATTTGCATTATTATATTATTAAATTCCATTTTAAATTAATATAAATTTCTAATTTAATCTATCGGCTTTTAATTCATCCAACAGTCCAATATTATAATTCAAATCCAATTTGACTTAAAATAAATTTTAGAATCTAATTTTATCTCTATTTACACTCAGAATTACCAATTATCCCAATTCTAATATTAAATTATTATTGTTCAAATTTCAATTAAATTCCCGTATTTGAAATTTAACTAATTTTATTAACTTAACCAAAGTCTTTTATTTCAAAATTAAAATTATAATCCATATTCAACATTTAAAATGAATTAAATGTTAAAATCTAGCGACCCAAAATTCCAGGTCATTACAAATCTCCCCAAGTGCGCGACTGCATTGTGTGTGTGCCAGGAGGCCTTATGGTAGTTTCATTTTCCAAAAAGCATTGCGGATTTCTTTTAATTTATTTTGTTTGTTTGCAAATAAAACTGTTTTGTTTGCTCATACCAGTCCCATGACTGACCTAGAGTTTATTATTCCCTTTCTCAACCCTGTGTGCCCACAATTTTCCACACGGGTAGCCTAGAGTTAGATTTTCAGATAATCAGCTAGTAGATATAGATTCAGTAGCCTTTAGCCTTTTGTTTGGAAATCATTGAAGTCTTTGGATTTTGGCTATCGCTTTGTGCTTCCCTTCAACATCGTGACCTAGTTTGCTTAATACAACTTGATGGTGGTTCGAGGTTCTAGTTTGGAGTCTTTTGAGATTTTGCAATGAAGTTTCGTATATTGGATTCTCTTTTGGAAGTCCATTTGGTGCTTTCTTTCCGCTGTTGTTCTTTCTGCTATTGTGTATCTCTGATAATGTTGATAATCAGTGGTACCAAATTGTTGTATCAAATATTGCATATCAATAAAGTTTTTCATTTTCCTTCTGCCGTGTTGTTGTACTTAATGTGTTATAAGCTCCAGCGAACCAGATTCGGCGTTTGAATCTGCTACATTTAAATACGGTGATGTATTTGGGTGTCGATTTTCGAAGGTCGAGTCAGGATCGTTACACTACACCGCAAAACCACTATGCCTTTGGCTGACCCATTTGTGCCGTAGATAGTCACACTAGGTCATATTTCAAGCTAAGACGATTTGCTAGTGTTGTAACCTAGTTTGGTGGAAATTTAATATGATTTATATAAGTATACGATGAGTAAATTTCATGTTTTTAAAACTCAAGTTACTAGTTTTTTAAAGTTGTAAAATTTATGAGTTAAAATTTTGCTTTAGTATGTGGTGATATTATATGTTCTGTATGTATGTATGTGTGTGTGTGTGTGTATATATATATATATATTTATATGTGTGTGTGTGTATGTGTGTGTGTATTAGGACTAGCCTAATTATTCCCTTGGCCGACCCATTTATGCCATAGATGGTCAACTAAGTCATATTTTCAAACTAAGGCGGTTTGCTAGTGTTGTAACCAAGTTTGGTGGAAGTTTAATTTGACTTATACAAGTTATGGTGAGTAAAGTTACATTTTTAAAACTCAAGTTGCTAATATTTTAAATTTGTAAAATTTTCGAGTTAAAATGTTGCTTAAGTATATGGTTATGTTATATGTTGTATATGCATGTATATATGTTAATTTGGTGTTGGTTGCTTATGCCAAAATTTGAGTAGGCGATAAAGATTTTACCTTGAATATTGGAAAAGTTAGTCAGTATTGTGAAGCAATACTGTGTTTATGAGGGTGCTATAATTTATGATGTAATAATATTTTTGATTGTATTTGCCGTATTTGGGCTCATGACATAAAGGTAGCTATTCGCTAACTAAAAGCGACGTAGAAATCTGCTTTTTGTCAAAAGTTTGATTTTTGTTTCAAATTAAAAAGTTTTTATGTTTAAATCTTTGATTATGGTTTCAAAAGTTTATTTTTATATTTTAAAGAAGACAAGAGTTCAAAATTGAAGTATTAAAGGTTAGAAAATCGAAATTTCATTTTTTGAAATTACTAGTCGTATAGCGAGAATTGCTATACGTGCAATTTGCAAAAACCAAACTATTCCGAGCCCAAAACTTGTTTCCACCTAGAAACTTTTTGAAAGGTGTTTTCTAAATTTTTTATTATATGATTAAGTGTAAAAATAGAGTTCGAAGTTAATTGGCTTTAAAACAACATTTTGAAATTACGGATCGCATAGCGATAGTCGTTATACGCGCAGTTCGAAAAATCTTTCTATTTTCTAATTACTATTTAACAAGGATTTGATTCTCATTTACAAGGATTTAATTTAGCTAATATTAGGCTCAGGTCCTTAAAATGAAATTTAATACACGAAACCCCTCCCTAAAAAAAGATTGTAGATTAGGTCCCTAGAATTATTTAGTGAATAACTGCATACATATGTGCAAATATTTAGCGAATAATTGCAGACATTTATGCAATTATATCCAAAAATTGCATAAATGTCTATTATGATTCAATGAATAATTGTGGAATTTTTTGCAAAATTTTTAGGTAAATGCAGAAATTTCTACAATATTTTGAAAAATTTGCGGAAATGCCTGCAACTTTTTGGTGAATAATTGAGGATACGAAAAATTTCGCAATTTTTCAATGAATAATTGCGGAAATGTCTATAAATTTTGGATATAATTGCATACAATTATTCAGTGGATAATTGCATAAGTGTATGCAATTATTCAGTAACTTAATTCTAGGGACCTAATTTACATACTTTTTTGGCAAGGATATTTAGTGTATTTTGAGACTTAATGAAGACTTTAGCCAAACCGTCCCTTTATTTGTTTTAAAATCACTTCGAGGTTAAGTAATCAGTTTTGTTTTAAAATATTTTTCATTTCAAATTTGTTTTAAATCAATGGATTTTCGTGTCACTTACCTTTAAGTAACCCCATATGGTGAGAAAAAATAAACGACATCTATTACAGAAAAAAACATCATTCTGCTATTATAATTAACTTGGACATTTACTCAAAGTTGATTAATTATTATGTATTGATCCCTTATATACCTATTGTTATCTGATGCCATATTAACTGTAAAGTAAAACCAAATTAAAAGCACCATTGTGGTCATTAAGCCTCCATTTGATTATGTAAGGATAAACATTTCATTTTCTTTTTGAAATGGTTTCAAAGTTAGTGCATTTGAACAATATATTTAAAGATGATTTGATAAAGGTTTTACTAAAGATGTTTTAACTAATGGAAATGGTTTTCCATGTTATAAAAAGAAGTTTTTATAAAGATTTTTATAAATGATTTTGGAAAGTTATAGGGTTCTTTGGATGAATGAATTGGTGTTTTTAAGCGTTGAAGATTTCATAAATAAGGACGATTTATAAAATGGATTTGCTTATTAAAGGAAGATAAATTTATCTAAGGTTACTTAAGAAGTTGTGTAACGACCCGATTTTTCGACGGCCGAAAATCGACATCAATACGTCCACTGTACCAAATGCCCAACAATCGAATGCCAAAAAATCAAACCATTAGGGTTAAAGAAGAAGGAGGTAGAACAAGAAATAGAAAACAACATCAAAATGTCACAAACGCAGTGGAACAATATATAATAGATAAATGACTTATCTTTATACAAAAGAAAACTGTAATTGTTTTATATATACATCATCAGAGTACAACATTAACAAATACAACACTTGATAGTTGTGATAACTTGTCCACATAGAAAATGAATTTACAGCAAACTATCCACAATGGGTGATACATCAAATACGTGTGATACGTCTCGCCATCCAGCTCATCTCCTGAGCTCCATAGCAGTCCATCTAGAATCTGTACTCTATAATACTCGGCGTAACCCGAGCGTTATAGCGAAATAATACCCGAGTTAGTCTGAAAAACCAGAGTGAGAAAACACACGCAATTAGATTATTAAAGTTTTCAAAATCCTTTGAAATCAAAGGTATCTCGTAAGACCATGCCACAAATAAACTTGTCGGGTTTTTACCTTACAATGACCAAAACATTTTCTTATCAAATCCTCTGATATTATAGTAAAGTCTATATACAAATACTTAATCAAATAGCCGAAATTGTTACATTCATTAATTTCCAGCAATACTAGGTTCTACAATAGAAACCGTAAAGGCACGTAGGGAGAATTGATTTCCATCAATGGCAGGGCTACTAGGGTATCGCCCGTCACAGTACGTGGTCTAGATCACTGTACCGAGGATCCACCCTAATCCCCAACTACACAAGACCAAAGATACCCCTTACCGGATAGTCCGAATAAGATCAACCTGCGGTTATGATCAGCAACCTCCCACACAGCCGAAATAAAGGGACATCTAGACAGGGGTGACCTTACTCTAATTGGTTGCTAGCCACTTAGCCTTGTGCGCACCTCCCCTGTTTTATTCATTCCTGGCTGATGAGGCTCGAGGCTATGCGTTACCTTTTTAGAACACATTCACTTAGAATGCTCATCGTCCTCCTGACATGTTCTAAAAGCATTCATCCATACAAGTCCATTCTCGGTCTGAACGGAATCGAAGGCACTACTCATACTACATCCATTTTGGAATCACCCTCAGGATTAGTAGCGGTTAGCCCTTGCACTTCACTGCTCCATCTTCGACTCCAAGCTCTTGTCTTCTTCACGAAAATGTTCAAACCGGATCGAAGAGGTTTTTGGAAAATTAATCCTGATCCCTGTCTCTTCGAAATGATTAGTGCATTGGCCAATATTGATAGTCGGTTATTTAACTATCAAATAACATTCACAAACAATCATCAGGCCTTAATACTTTTTTCCCAAATTATTTATTTCGAAATATCTTCGCAAGATATTTTTCTACACTTCAACCCTTTGAAAACAATTTTCAAATCACTTTTCTCTCGCGTAGATAAATTTTCAAATATCGTTTATTTCCACTGAAAATCACCAAGTCTAAATACATTAGATTTTTAAAATAATTTAAATTACTTTATCCAAAAATATATACTTTAAAACACTTAAAATAAAACCACTTAAACACTTTATTTAAAATAATAGTTATGAAATTTATAATAATTTCTCATGTAAAACTTAAGCCAATACTAATTTAAAATAAAAGTTATTTTATAAGGTATAAATATTAATTTTTTTTAAAACATAATACTAATTAGCCTTTAAAATGATTACTATTATAATTAATTTAATAAATATTTACTTTTAAAATTTTTAAAACCATTAAATAATAATTTCTTTCTAAAACATTCTTTTAAAACTATTTTTAAAACCTCTAACTTATATTTAGAAATCTTTCTTCGAAAATATACTTGGCTTCCCAGGGAAATACACTTTCCTTTCCATACCTTTAAAAATAAACCACTATTTATTTCTAAAACAAATTACCCATTCCTTTATAAATTCCCACCGTGAATTTATACTTTCAAATACCCACTGATACCTTATTCCACTTAGTTTAGAAACCTCGTTTATAAACCCCATAATCTCATTCTCCTTTAATTCCAGTTTCAAACACTAAATCAATTTCCTGAATCGATTTCCAAAATTTAGTGCATTTAAAAATTACTCCTTTACGTATCAAAATTATTTCAAAATCTATTAATTCCAAAACTCACTTCTTTATTTATGATTTAAAATCTTATTTTAAACTGAAAGTATCCATTTCATTATTTATTCAAAATTATCCTTTTTAATTCTTCCCACTCATTTTAAATCTTAAAATTCAAAATAAAATTCTTTAATTCTTAAGCAATATCATTTAAGTCTCCAAAACTCTTTAAATTCATTTATTCAAAATCTCTATATTTTTCTTTTCCATACCCAGCATTTATTTAATAGAATTTAAAATCAAAGCTTTATTCTTTCCGAATTCATTCTTTAATTTATCTAAGATTATTTTATTTAATATTTATCTCTTGTATTCTTTCAAAATCAAGTCTTTTATACTTTCATATCTTTAACATATTCAAATATATTCAGCCAAACCATAACATTCAATAATTCAATTTCCAATATAATAAATAAAATCATCTTATATTATCACATAAATCACATCGTTGAATATAAAATAAATTCAACGTCGTGAGGAATCCAGTTGGATCCCTCCAACCTATTTCCCTGCATCCACAGATGTTAGCACATCATAAAATACCAATCCCACTTCGAGGGGGATATCGCGGTATAAAGGGTCATCCGCTATTATGCGGGGCGAATAAGGTCTCATCCGCTATATAATGCGGGAAATCAATCACTCTAATATATACATTGTAACGACCCGAAATTTTCGAAGCCCGAAAATTCCAGATAGTTATGGAAAAGAAGAAAGAGATAGAGGAAGAAGAACAGAAACACCAAACATCTCACATTCGCAGTGGATAAAATATAATAATAAATAATAAAAATAGCTTAAAGAATACTGTACCTGTTGATTACATTTCAATACATCAGAGTTTCACATATATTCCAATGTTAGTCATATACAATCAATTAATCACAGAATTACAATAAGACAATTACAGCGGAAATATTCTAAGCGATACTGCCCTCCTGTTTGCCTCCTGAGCTCCAGAACGTCCTAACCTGAAAATCTGTAATACTCGGTCTGACCCGAGCATTACACCAAAGTAACACCCGGGTCAGGCTGGAAACCAGCGTGAGTAAACTCAACCAACATGGAATACAATGTATACAACTCATATAAAACCCGGGAACTTTTATTAATTCTCAAAGCCAAATTTTATTTTAGACAACACTTATTCCACATATAAATTTCTAAATACCAAAGATTTAGATTTTAAATAGTCCAATTCCTCAAATTCACTTATTCCACACTATAGATTTTACACAATAATCTATAAACATTCGAAGTGGTTTTCGGGTATTTATCCAATACTCGACCCGGTCTCTTCGAGTCTCATATCATCCTATCCCAAGTTATCAAATGAAATACACAACATTTTATATCGGATTTATCAATTCCATCAAATCATCTAATACCATCCAATCGTCCATAACAATTTAGGCTACTCCTAAAATAATTCAATCGATTCTAATTGAATTTCTAGCCTCAATCCATAGATTCCTTCATTTAATATTAATTAATTCCAAATCAATTAATTTGTCAGCCCTTCATTATTCATCTTAATTAATCACTCTGGATTAATTATTTTTCAATTACATTCAAGTAATTATCATTAATTAACTTCACAATATTTCTTAGTACCAACCAAGATCATTAAGTAATCCTTATTACTTTTATTTAGTTAACTGATCCTTAATTACTTCTACTAATTAACTTCCCTTAAGTCACTTATTACTGATCAATTCATCTTAATTAATCAAATCTTCAATTATATCGTTAATTATATTAATTAATTATTTTCAATTATATTTTAATTTGTTCCAATCTAAATTAATTACTTTAGTCCAATCTCAATATTAATCGCTTCCGAATTATCTCAACCTGCAATTTATTATCCATTTATTTACTGTGTTAAATAAATCCAATTCCTCCTTAATTAATTACCTTACTTAATCTTTTGGTTAATTCCACAAAGTAATTGTATTTTATTAATTACATTAAGTAATAACCTATCGAACCATCCATTGATTGTTTTACATTCATTAAACTTAATAAATGAACTTAAATCTTCCTTAATTAATTAAATAATCCAAACTCTTACCTACTAAATTTAACGGCCCAAACCATTTATTAATTGAATTAATTAATTATCTATTTTAATTACCCCACTAACTTGACGAACCAGAAAGCATTAATCTCAACAACATTTGAATGAGAACATTTTTCTTATTTATAACTTTAAATCTAAACGAATTAAAAACCCAAATTCTTCGAGTAAACTCCCAATAAACTCGAAATCCAATCCAAACCAAAGTCACATCATCATTAGCACACATCCAATAAATTTACTCATCCAACCAATCATTTAAATTTAACCATTAAAATTTAAATATAAATTTAACATAGTGAGAATACTCACCTTAAATTCTGCCGTTTGAAAAACCTCCCAAACTGGCTTGTTCCCATGATTTTAAACCTTGAATAAACATTGTATAATTTATTAATAATTTGAATTAATTTATATTTCTTTAAAAATCTAATTTCATATAAATATACAACATTTAAAAAATTTCTTCTAGATTCTATATACATGTACTAAACAATATTAACAGAACTATTTTAAAATTCCTTTACTGTAAAATAAAATCCCTCCTATGTATACATTTATTCATTAATTAAATTAAATAAATTTAATTGCAGATACCTCGCTGTCTCCTGACTACAGCTACTCGAAGACGAGCCCCTACCTCCGATGTCTTCGCATCGCCGTGCTCGAATCCTAGCTTTGAAACCTCCACCATCGATCGCGACTCAATCACGAACCACCCCGACCCCAAAGCCCAACAGCGCTTCGCGAAACTTCCCAAAACTCGAGCTCGAACCTAAGACAGCGAGCTCCCCTCCTCGCGATCGTCGAACAACCCAAAACAGTCGCTCCCCTCAACCCTAAATTCACTCGAACGCCTCACATCGACCCTTCCATAGCAAAAATCACGAAGAAAAAAAAACGAGCGACTGAAGAGAAGCCGACAATGGAATTAAGGCAACGAAGCGGCCATGATTAGTTTTATTTTATTTTATTTATACACGTTATGTTTTGCTTGAAAAATTCAGGGAGGAACGGAAGAAATATAGATGGTGTGAGGCTTCACGAGCAAGCATTGAAGTGAAAAATATCTCTGACAATATGTACCTCAAATTTTTATTATTTTCTAAATTTTACGAACGTCTCGTTAAGCATAACGCGAAACTCCGGACTCCGTATCGGACATGCTGACAGGCGTTTATAAGGTTTTACCTGTGTTCCAAGCACAATGGAACGGATTTCGAAGGCTAACTCGAGCATATGCGCGAGTTAAGGAAATAAACGATGGGTTTTAAATTAAATCGATTAAAATAGTTCTAAGCGTTTTGAGCTACCAGGGTCAAACGACAATTCCGATGGCTACAAAAATTGAAATCCGATAATAACTAACTATTACGGATCCAATGGAACTGGTTTCGTCGAATTCTGAGACTGTGCCTCGGAAGGCTATTTTTAAATTCAATTTAAACGATATATTATTAAAATTGAACAAATGACCTTTAAATTAAATTTAAACCATTCTATTATCTTCAGTGCTATCAATATAAATTTTATAAGCCTTCAAATTCTTTTAATTAGGCTTAGAAATCCCAGATTCATCGTTTTACCCAATTTCAAATTATATGATTCAATATTTATACTATATAACTCAATAATTTAATTATCAAGTAAATATTGATATCTGAAATTCAAGTTAAAATTACTTTTAAATATTTAAAATAAATTAACTATTTTAATTTAAATTGTTAGAAATTCCGGGTCATCACATTCCTCCCCCCTTGAAATAATTTCGTCCCCGAAATTACTAGTTAGGAAGAATGGTCCAATACCTGTTTATCTTCTCCCAAAACTCACAATTTAATGTTCTACCCATTATCCTTTATTATAGGCCCGCTGTTACCTTAACCAATTTCCAAAAACCTTCTATAGATTTACACAATACCCTTTTGCTCAATCATTTAAATTTCAATTTAAAACCAATTCTGAATTATCATGATTTTCTTGAAATTTTCTAACTCTCTAAATTTCCAAAATTTTTTGCCAGCGTCTCCTTTGCATGGCTAGCTCGGTACTACTACAAAAGGCCTCTACGGGCTCCCAAATTCCAAAAAGAAAACAAAAGCCAAGTGGCTACATCAAAAACCCAATCCAATTTCATACAGAAATTTAAATACATACCTTTTTGTCGGGCAATTCAAATTTATCTTTTGGAACCAAATCCAATTTCTTTTCTCTTTAATACCTGCATATCTCACTTAGCAACAATATCCAATCGCAACCTTACAAATCATTTTATACATTCTCATATATAGGTTTTCACATATACTGCTATTCAATTTTGTTGTTCCCCTTTTCATATGAATTCAATTTTATTTCGATTTCTAATATTGAATTTTACCTTTCATTAAAATTGATTCATGTTAGTTTCATTTTGAAATTGTTTTGTCGTTAACCAAAATTTTCCAAAAATTTTCTAACTCTCAAAATTTTCAGAAAATTTTGACAGAGCCCCCTTTGTACGTAGGAGCTTTTGCAATTTGACAAAAGATATAAATATATATACATCGACCCACACGGTCGGAAAAAGAAAAAACAGTTCATATTTCCTATTTTTATTGCGTAGGCGTACCTTATTTAGCAATTTAAGCAAGCGACTTATTTATTCTAGTAAATAATGCAATCCAAATCCAGCCAAATGGCCTTCAGGTACCTGTACTTACTCAATTTAAATATGTAAGTGCCATATATAGAGAATTTATTAACATTCTACTTACTTTCAATAGCTAAACATATACATTACTAAACATCAAGCACCAAACACTTCCCATAAACAATTTATATGCTTTAAAGCTACTTCAATTTCCTTTCAACCAATTCATATGTCATTTCTTTTAAGTTTTAATGGTTCACAATTCATTTTCTGACATTCCATTGATTTATAATCCAAACAAGCTCATATTCACTTCAAATGATTCAGAATCAAATTTATTTAATCTCTATTATCTCATAGAATTTAATTTCTTTTGTTTTACGCCAAACGATAATTATTTCATGCAAATATTAACGATATTCACTTAATAGGGTATCTATTTTAGTTTATAACTATTTCAAATTAATTTCAACTCATTTTGAATTTAATTTCATTTCATTTCTAATTTATTAACCAACCATTTATTTAGCTCGACACATTCCATTCTTGTATACTTCAAGCCATTCCCAGATTAAATTAATCCAAGCCTTTATTTAATGAGTTTCCACTCTTATTCGAAGTCGAGCTTCCATAAATTTAAACTTGAGTTAATTTACTTTAATTAATTCCAACATCAACTTAAGTTTACCCCCATTTGATCCTCATTTAATCAACTTCCATTAAATTTAGTTAGCCCATCAATTTTAAATTTTAATTTTAAATTCACCTTCTCTCTTTATTAAAATAATATCCAAGCACATACTTAATTCATTTATACTTCAAATTAATATACCACTTAATTTAATTTCACTCTGATAATCCCATTCCAATCACAACTTAATTTAGTATTTTTTATTATTATTCAATTAGACTTCATCCATTTAATATTTAACTCAATTAACCCATTTTAAAATTTTAATATACTTACTTAATTCATTATCGAATTTATTTTATTAATACAAGGCATTCTCAATTTATTTCCATTCACTTGGATTTTGTTTTGCTGCACTTCAAACCATTTCTATTATAATTCACTTCTATTTCATATAACATCACTTCTCTTATATCCAATTTACTTGCAAATTTCATTAAAATATTATTCAAATCACCCTTGAATTTTATTTGTAATTCAAACCATCACATTTTAATCGAACTCTATTTTATTTTTATTTTACAACATCTCTTCTTATTTAATTTATTATCAAATCCAAGTCGAATTCTATTTACAATTCGAATTCATTACCAAATATTATTAATTTACAATCCATTTGTTTACCCAACTTAAATTTTATTAACATACACTAGAATAATTTATTTAGCTGATTGGTTTACTTTCACTTTTAATTTAATATTTGATTTCCTTTAATTGTAAAGAATCACTTAATTAAATTTTCCCGAGTTTTAATTTTATAATTTCAGTTTGGATTTTCTTTGATTTTCCAAAATCCCAACACCTTAATTTCAAAATTTTAAGAAACCTTTTAAAGAAACATAATACCATTAAAATAACTCTTTATAAAAATACTTTTTAATAACTCGATGTCTCAACCAGTCCATCCTTGTTCTCACAGAAATTTAGTCATACGTTGATCAGGCGTAGGACCGAAATCTGTAAGTACTTGGCAAATTCGTTTTCAACATCCAGTGAAAATACTTGGAAAATAATTTTATTGAAAATATAGAATATAGTTTTTGAAAATAGAGGGAATATCTTTGCTGAGGATGCTCTGGAAATCATCACCCCCATCCATGGTCGCAGTTAACCCGATGGTTACGTTGACGTCCCAACAAAATCCACAGATAACTGTACGCCTCCGCACCCCACGATTACACCATGGAACCCACGACAGATCGCAGCTACAACTGGGGTTACGTAGCTATCACAGCAAAAACCCATATAACTGTAGGCATCAGCGCCATCGAATTTCGCTGCCAAAAATGAAACTTCTCCACTCCACTTGACCATAGATCGCAGTCTACCGATGTTGCGTTGCCTTCCCAGCAAAATCAAGTGTAGACCGTTGACACTCATCCTCCACACGATTTCCGCTATGGTCCCCACAGTAGATCGCAGCGACATCGAGTTACACTGTCGTCACAGCATAACCCAAATGCCTCTGTAGGCATCAACGCCATCGACTTACGCTAACCAATAATCCTCAGGAACTAGTTTTGTCCGGACTCCTCACAGGATCAACTTTAGAACCCCTCCTGGGCTCAAGGCAGCACCACCCGATGGCACTCCTGAGAAGTTTATTTCAAGGGAGCGCCCGTTTCCCCAGAGCCATCGTCAAAATATTTTATACTATACACATATAGTATCTTCAAATCATACACCTAGTATGATATCATACAAAGCTCCTTTACACAAAATCGATTATCCCAAAATCGATAATTCTCAAAATAGGCTTTCCAAATTCCATATATTTGATTTTTACCCAAAAATCAAAAGCCTTTCCAAATTTAAAGGTTCTCAAAACCTTTTCCAAAATCCTCATAAGATCCTTTATATATATACAGATATATATAATTTTTAAAACTTTGGATCATTTCAAACTTGTATAAAACCCCTTTTATACTTCAATTCTTATCTCAGTTGGGTATTTAAATTAATAACAGTTTGAAACTCCGACCAATTTAGAAGATAGCTTGAATTTTCTTTTAAAATAGATAAGTAGGTGAAAAATAATTATTAGTTTGCAAAATAGCTATAAAATAGGTAACTAACTGTAAAATAGTTAAGAAATAGTCGAATAGTTTCAAAAATTATAGATAATTACAAAATAGTTGTAAAATAGAAATTAGTTTGTGAAATAGTTGAAAAATAGTAATTAGTTTATAAAACAGTTGTAAAATAGTTAAAGAGTTCCCCAAGTAGTAGCAAAACCAGTATAAAATAGTTTAGGTTTTCAAAAAGAAAGTTGTATAGTAAATAGATAAGAAAATAGATTTAAAACTATTTATATTAAAACAATTTACATTGAAAATGGTCTAGAGTCAAAACTGTTCACTTCCCCAACAATTCAATTTAAATTTCCACTCCATTTAAATTAACCCAATCCCAATTTAAATAATCTTCAATTTCCATTGAAATTGATTTAACTCCAATTCAAGTTGAATCAATCATGATTTCTTTTCCAATTCAAATTAAATTCTATTTGGTCTTTAAACTTGTATAACTTTAATTATAATTTCAATTTTACAATTACTATTTAAAATCAATTACATTCACATTTTTCTTTTAACTCGGAATTATACATTTTATTTAGTCAATATATTTTTATTATTCCATAAACATTTAATCAAGCTTCCAGAGTTTAAAATTTTTTTCCAAAATTTCAATATCACCTTGGAATTCAATTATATCCAAAATTCTTTGGCTAATTCAATTATCCCTTTTGAATTTCAAAACCAAACCCAGTTCACAAACAATTCCAATTTAAAACAATTTGGTAGCAAAATTTCTCTTTTAGAAACTCGAAAACGAACATCGATGATGCTGCAGTAATCACCGACGTTATTTTCCAGTGACCGAAAGAGTTTAATGCTTTTATCTCTCTAAAAACACTTCCAATATTTTTGAAATAATGCTATTATTTCTCCAAAACCTTTGGAAACCACTTTCAACCCAAAGGAATTTTAAATTCTCCCAAAAATTCCAAATTCCCAATCCATCCAATTCATAATTAAACATTACTCTGGAATTTTCATCCTACTTTATTTTCAAATATTCTCTGGAATTCTATTCCAAATTATAATCTCATTTATTTATGAAATTTATTTCAATTTATAAATTACGTTTACAATCTATATTTCAAATTCCTTTTTGATTTTAAACCACCAATTCCACTTTAATTACAATTCCAAAGTTATTCTAATTACTTTGGACTAATATCCATTCAATTGAATCCACTTCAATTTCAATCATTACAAGTCTATCCAAATCTTCCATTTAAATTTTTGAACTTAAACATCTTCAATCCCAAATCCAATCAATTCAAATCGGGTTCAATTTGAATGAATTCAGTTCCAACTTTAAATTTAAATCATCTCGAATTATATAAATTCGAGTTAAATTCTACCTTTTTAAACCAAATTAACTTCGTTCATTTAAAGTTTCAAACAATACTAATTTCCGAGTTCTAATTCTAGAATTTCATTTTTAATTAATTTAATTTTAATTTGGTTGTATCTTATATTACTTCGTAATTTAATTCCGATAATTTAACAACCAATCACCTAAATATTCATTAGAAGAGAATATTGCTTTATATATCAAAATATACTTTTATATAAAACCATTTAAAACCTTTATATAAGAAAATAACAAGTACGCGCTCATATACATATATACTCTCAACTCATTCTAGAGTTCTACGAACTCTATTTAATGAGTAATCCCCACCTAAGCCAAGGTTCTCACTTAACCTTCCTTCTCTGATACCAAATGTAACGACCCAAAATTTTCGAAGCCCGAAAATTCCAGATAGTTATGGAAAAGAAGAAAGAGATAGAAGAAGAAGAACAGAAACACCAAACACTCACATTCGCAGCGGATAAAGTATAATAATAAATAATAAAAATAGCTTAAAGAATATTGTACCTGTTGATTACATTTCAATACATCAGAGTTTCACATATATTCCAATGTTAGTCGTATACAATCAATTAATCACAGAATTACAATAATATAATTACAGCGGAAATATTCTAAGCGATACTGCCCTCCTGTTTGCCTCCTGAGCTCCAGAACGTCTTAACCTGAAAATCTGTAATACTCGGTCTGACCCGAGCATTACACCAAAGTAACACCCGGGTCAGGCTGGAAACCAACGTGAGTAAACTCAACCAACATGGAATACAATGTATACAACTCATATAAAACCCGGGAACTTTTATTAATTCTCAAAGCCAAATTTTATTTTAGACAACACTTATTCCACATATAAATTTCTAAATACCAAAGATTTAGATTTTTAAATAGTCCAATTCCTCAAATTCACTTATTCCACATTATAGATTTTACATAATAATCTATAAACATTCGAAGTGGTTTTCGGGTATTTATCCAATACTCGACCCGGTCTCTTCGAGTCTCATATCATCCTATCCCAAGTTATCAAATGAAATACACAACATTTTATATCGGATTTATCAATTCCATCAAATCATCTAATACCATCCAATCTTCCATAACAATTTAGGCCACTCCCAAAATAATTCAATCGATTCTAATTGAATTTCTAACCTCAATCCTTAGATTCCTTCATTTAATATTAATTAATTCCAAATCAATTAATTTGTCAGCCCTTCATTATTCATCTTAATTAATCACTCTGGATTAATTATTTTTCAATTACATTCAAGTAATTATCTTTAATTAACTTCACAATATTTCTTAGTACCAACCAAGATCATTAAGTAATCCTTATTACTTTTATTTAGTTAATTGATCCTTAATTACTTCTACTAATTAACTTCCCTTAAGTCACTTATTACTGATCAATTCATCTTAATTAATCAAATCTTCAATTACATCGTTAATCATATTAATTAATTATTTTCAATTATATTTTAATTTGTTCCAATCTAAATTAATTACTTTAGTCCAATCTCAATATTAATCGCTTCCGAATTATCTCAACCTGCAATTTATTATCCATTTATTTACTGTGTTAAATAAATCCAATTCCTCCTTAATTAATTACCTTACTTAATCTTTTGGTTAATTCCACAAAGTAATTGTATTTTATTAATTACATTAAGTAATAACCTATCGAACCATCCATTGATTGTTTTACATTCATTAAACTTAATAAATGAACTTAAATCTTCCTTAATTAATTAAATAATCCAAACTCTTACCTACTAAATTTAACGGCCCAAACCATTTATTAATTGAATTAATTAATTATCTATTTTAATTACCCCACTAACTTGACGAACCAAAAAGCATTAATCTCAACAACATTTGAATGAAAACATTTTTCTTATTTATAACTTTAAATCTAAACGAATTAAAATCCCAAATTCTTCGAGTAAACTCCCAATAAACTCGAAATACAACCCAAACCAAAGTCACATCATCATTAGCACACATCCAATAAATTTACTCATCCAACCAATCATTTAAATTTAACCATTAAAATTTAAATATAAATTTAACATAGTGAGAATACTCACCTTAAATTCTACCGTTTGAAAAACCTCCCAAACTGGCTTGTTCCCATGATTTTAAACCTTGAATAAACATTGTATAATTTATTAATAATTTGAATTAATTTATAGTTCTTTAAAAATTTAATTTCATATAAATATACAACATTTAAAAAATTTCTTCTAGCTTCTATATACATGTACTAAACAATATTAACAGAACTATTTTAAAATTCCTTTACTGTAAAATAAAATCCCTCCTATGTATACATTTATTCATTAATTAAATTAAATAAATTTAATTACAGATACCTCGCTGTCTCCTGACTACAGCTACTCGAAGACGAGCCCCCACCTCCGATGTCTTCGCATCGCGTGCTCGAATCCGAGCTTTGAAACCTCCACCATCGATCGCGACTCAATCACGAACCACCCAGACCCCAAAGCCCAACAGCGCCTCGCGAAACTTCCCAAAACTCGAGCTCGAACCTAAGACAGCGAGCTCCCCTCCTCGCGATCGCCGAACAACCCAAAACAGTCGCTCCCCTCAACCCTAAATTCACTCGAACGCCTCACATCGACCCTTCCACAGCAAAAATCGCGAAGAAAAAAAAACGAGCGACTGAAGAGAAGCCGACGATGGAATTAAGGCGACGAAGCGGCCATGATTAGTTTTTTTTATTTTTATACACGTTATGTTCTGCTTGAAGAATTCAGGGAGGAACGGAAGAAATATAGATGGAGTGAGGCTTCACGAGCAAGCATTGAAGTGAAAAATATCTCTGACAATATGTACCTCAAATTTTTATTATTTTCTAAATTTTACGAACGTCTCGTTAAGCATAACGCGAAACTCCGGACTCCGTATCGGACATGCTGACTGGTGTTTATAAGGTTTTACCCGTGTTCCGAGCACAATGGAATGGGTTTCGAAGGCTAACTCGATCATATGCGCGAGTTACGGAAATAAACGATGGGTTTTAAATTAAATCGATTAAAATAGTTCTAAGCGTTTTGAGCTACCAGGGTCAAACGACAATTCTGATGGCTACAAAAATTGAAATCCGATAATAACTAACTATTACGGATCCAATGGAACTGGTTTCGTCGAATTCTGAGACTGTGCCCCAGAAGGCTATTTTTAAATTCAATTTAAACGATATATTATTAAAATTGAACAAATGACCTTTAAATTAAATTTCAACCATTCTATTATCTTCAGTGCTATCAATATAAATTTTATAAGCCTTCAAATTCTTTTAGTTAGGCTTAGAAATCCCAGAGTCATCGTTTTACCCAATTTCAAATTATATGATTCAATATTTAAACTATATAACTCAATAATTTAATTATCAAGTAAATATTGATATCTGAAATTCAAGTTAAAATTACTTTTAAATATTTAAAATCAATTAACTATTTTAATTTAAATTGTTAGAAACTCCGGGTCATCACATACATACTACTATATATAATATACCACATCCAGTCAATTCGATCAATCAACCAATAATTTAAATTTAACTATTTAAATTTAAAGGGTAATCCAAATGATTGAGATTAACTCACCTTTGATTTTGCTTGCAAATCCATCCAAACCAGTTTGATTTCACATTGACTTTAGACTCTTGTAACAAACATTATATGTTTTATTAACATCTGAACTAATCGAATGATCAATTAGCATTTAAACAACTTTAATTAACTAATTATTTAGTTTGAACTAATTTTCCTTTAATAAATTACTTTTAAGTGACAAAATAATTAAATAAGTTTATTACATAAATTTATCACCATACTACGTTATTTAAATTAAACTGTAAGTTTAAAATGTGCATGTGCATTTTTATTGTAATTTTTATTTTTGAAAACACATATACTTGTAAAAATAACTGCATAGATTTAAAAATCCAATCTTTATACCAATCCTATATTTTTCCAAAATCATATGTTATATATTCTGTTTCACCTACATATTAAACATGCATGAATATATGCATTATTTTTTTTTCTTTTTGAAACTACATATATACATACTTATGTAATATATATAGAAAAAAAACTGATTTTATATAAACCAAACATTTTAAAAAAAATTCCATTTTCAAAAGCTTATCTCCATATATATATATATATATATATATATATCTATATATATTAAAATTAAAATATGTATATATTATCTTCTGTTTTACTTTTTAAATTAAAAATAGATATGTGAGTGTACATATTTTTTTTTATCACACTTTCCTTACTGAATTTGTACAGATATATAAAAAAACATACCTAACAGCTAAAACATGAATAGCAAACCCAGACACCAACCACTCCCAAGCAATCGCCGCCAACCATCGAGACCCAGACCCCACGCCAAGCCAGCACCTTCGGCCTCAACCTTGAATGTCGCGACCACTTCGATCTGCTCGCGAGCCACCCACACTTCCCTATAATCGAAACCTGCCTTACCCTCACGCACGAGCCTCGATCGCCCGACCCTACTCCTTCATCAGCCCTCCGCTAGCTTGTTCGTCGACGCGCGACCCGAGGCTATGCCTCCTTCAATCGCGTCGATCGATCTGCCCTTGCTCGCACGCCATCGCTAAACTCCCAAACTCCTTTGATTGCGAAGCCGACCCACTTCTCGAGCCCAAACCAGCTCTGCCCTAACCCTACTGAATCCCGATCCTCCCACCTAGGTCAGCGCCGTCCCATAGAGATTGAATATAATAAGGTATGGACTTAGGCTGCATTCATTTGTGTGGATGAGCAAATTTGATTTGAATATCAGTTCCACCATTTCTTGAATGGGAACGAGATGATTGAAGAACGAGGTTATCTTGTTTAAAATTTAAGAGAAATCGAACGACCCTAATTTATTTTGGTTTCGGCCATATATGATTTTCTTCTGCTGGTTCGATTATTAGAAAAAATGGAGAAGGGGTTCAGTTCCCTTACTAATTTTTTTTAAACGAAGACGCGTGTCTTCAAGGAGAACACGTGCTTAAAAAGGCAAGCAACGTGTTGAATCACAGGCTACAGTTTTTAACTGGTCACCACATACAATTTTAATTTTAATTTTAATTTGAATTTCAAACGTATTGAAATCGAGCTAAAAATCTCGATCTCCTATCGAGGCATGCCGCTAGGCGTTTATAATGTTATACCCCTATTCCAAACGCAAAGGGAATGGTTTCGAGGCCTAACTCGATCGTATGGAGAAGATAGCTTTTGGACTTAGTAATTATATTGAATATTCGATGCAATTTCAGCGCGTTTACTTATCATACGATGACACGACAACTCCGAATGCTTCAAATTTGAAATCTGATAATAATACAACATTACGGATCCAATGGAACTAGTTTCATCGAAATCTAAGACTGTGCCTCCGAAGGCTATTTTTAAATATCAATTTAAACGATATATTTTCAGAACTTAACAAAACACTTCCAAATTCAATTCTAAAGCTTTCATTATCCCCAGTACTAATAATATAAATTTTATAAGCTATTGAAATATTTTTAACAAGCTTTAAATTCCAGATTTAATACTTTACACAACTTTCAATAATTAAATTCAATTAATTTAATTATCTAAATAATAGTGATATTTGACATCCAAGTTAAACTAACTTTCAAATATTTAAAATCAATTAAATATTCCAATTTCAAATATCTTAAAACATCGGGTCGTCACATTCCTCCCCCCTAAAAGAATTTCGTCCCTGAAATTACTAGTTAGAGGAATGGTCCATAACCCGTCAACTATTAACCCATAACCAAATAGTTTTTAACAACAACCAAAACAATCTTTTATTAACGACACACTATCCCTCCTACTAACTTTCTAAACTTATCCACACTTCCAAGCAATATTACTTACTTAACCAACTCAAAATTTTAATTAAAACCAAATTTTAAATTATCAAAATTTCTCAAAATTTGTCTAACTCCCTAAATTTTTGAAAAATTTCGCCAGCGTCTCCTTTGCGCGGCTAGATCGGTACAACTACAAAATGTGTAAGGACCCGATTCTTCGACTTTCGAAAATTCAACATCGATACTCACTTTATCGACTGCCGAGTAATCGAACGACGGAAAACCGAACACTTAGGGGTTTAAGAAAAAGAAAAAGAGAGAGAAAGAGAGAAAAAATAGAAAATAGGGAGAAAAGAAAATAGAAAATAGAACGGAACAGAAAACAACAGAACAATATCAGAATCTCACAATTCGCAGCGGAACAACATATAACAAATAAATGAATAATCTTTAAACAAAGAACTATATCAGTTATTACATTACATCACATCATATCATCAGAGTGTACAACAACAACAACAAACAGTGCAGCGGAAAAAGAAATACTATATACCAGTAATACGCCATGCCATCCAGCTTGCCTCCAGCAACTCCTGAATATCCAGAATATCCTGATAAACCTTAACTCTTGACTGCCCGTGTGGAAATTGGTGGGCACCCAGAGTTTAGGAAGGAAAACAATAAACTCCGAGTTAGTCATGTGACTGGTGTGGGAACTCAAAACAGTTTATTTATCTTTAAAATCAAAATAGAAGAATATTTTTAAAGTCAATTCGCAATGCTTTTAAAAATGAGACTACCATAAGACCTCCCGCCACACACACAATGCAAACGCAGACTTGGAGGAGATTTCTCCTTATGATAGTCAAAGATGCTTGATACGCATTTAAAAAGAACATTTGATATTATTACTAGTGCATAGTGTAGAAAAACATTTCGAAAGTAGAATATAAATCTTAGCCAGCATAGGTACCATTATAGTATGCTTACTATAGCTACCATATTAGATGGCAGGTTCTACAACTAAAACCGTACAAGTCTCGTATTGTTTCTTTGGATTTCCAACGAATGATCAGGCCAAGGAACTTCCCATTGCCACATGAGAATGCCTCTGGATGGACATCCCCGAGAACCAAACCGGATCTCTACCAACACAAGGCCGGGTTACCCCTAACTGAGTAACAACTGACCGAATATGCCATCCCCCGGTCCTTTGGGACCTTTCAACCGAGCGCTCGTAATCAATTCACACAATCATAAAGTGTTTTCAACATGAGTAAGTATCTGGGCTCCATACCATGATACCACCCTTTTCCAGAAGGAAATGCACACATCCTAAAGGGCGCTACCCCTCATAACCTTGCTGCATCTTTCCTGTTTTGACCATTCACGAGGTGTGAGGCTCGACGAAGTCACGTCCACAAAAACATACTTTATACAAAAGCCATGCTTTGGGTCAACAAATGATCATAGAAATGATCACCAGGATAGACGATCAAACAAATGATCCTATCACAAATAATCAACACAATGATCATTTACAGCAACACTCAGCATGTCACATTACCAAATTGGGAATATATCGCTGATAACCTTCAACTACATAACCTCTGAGCTCGTACGTCTCAGAGAAGGGTGTTAAGCTAAAAGAATAAATTCTCCGCCACCAACAGAAATATATTTGAAAGAAATCTGCTTTATATCTCAATTTGTAATGTCAGACATACAATCCATACAAGTCTGTTCTGGGCTCGAACAAAACCGAAGGCACTTACAAAGAAGTCCTTGCAATCCGGATATCCACAATCCTGATCGGATTCACCATCACATATGGAGAACTCAATACCGGAGCAACTCGGTGCAGAGTCAATCGACAGGTCATCCTATCGCTCTCGCAAATATCCGGTCTTCAACACCGATCATCAAATGCTATTCACAACGACGTATCACATATTCGGAATGGGTTATACGACCCCATGGTCCTTTCCCGGTTAACCCGAATAGTGAGCGCTTATTCAAAAATAAGTGTGGCATTCAAATTCAAACAAATCACATTAATTACCCATTCAAAGGTAAATATTGATAGTCGGTTATTGAACTATCAATGGATATGCACACATCACCAGATTCCAAATAATTTTTCAAATTATTTATTCCCCAAAAATATCTTTACAAGATATATCATTTTCAATACTTCAAAAATAAATCAATATTTATTTTTAAACAAGTTCCCCTTTCTTTTATAAATTCCATAGTGAATTTATGTTTCAAAATATCTATGAATATACGATTTCAATTATTCATTTCAATTTATCTTCAAAAAGATAAATTCTCAAAATATTCACTTTATAGTGGAAAACATTTCCATACTTATTTATTTATAAGTAATTCACAAATTTTATTTATTTTCAACACGTAGAAAATATTCAATATACTTAAATCGAGATTAAGTATATATTTCATTCTTTAAAGAAATCATTCTCTTAAACATATTTATTTGGGCCAAAACGAATGTTACGTAAAACATCGTTACGACAACCCAAAATCACTAGTATAGGGATTCGAAATTAAAATAGATATATAAATCCCAATACTATACTAAACATTTCCTTTCGGAAATCATTTGTTATAACAACAGTGTTATAATCTACCATTTCCTTCTATTTCTCGAAAACATCTATTTCAACAATAAATGTTGAAATCTATGTTTTGGAATCTCAACACATTTTAAAACATCGTTAGATCGTTTTAAATTCAATTCAAAATATCACATCCTAAACATTTTCTTTAACATATTATTCACTATTCAAAAACGTGAATATACTACGTTACAAATTTCATCACTTCTATTCATTTTATTTCAAAGGTTTATTCACAGTCAAAAACGTGAATATAACTCCATTAATAGGTTTCAACAATCTACTTATCAAAATAAGTCGTTTGCGAATTTATAAAACAACGTTTATAAACTTCTTTATTATTTATTTTATAACAACTTCCTTTTATAAATTCCTTTATTAACCTATTCAATTCATAACTCAATTATAAACCAAAGGTTCATATTATAAGTGAAATACTTATAATTTATTTGTTTGCAAAATCGTTCCTTTGAACTTCATAATTATAAATCCTATAACTTATAAGATTCAATGATTTATTCAAAACTATTCTTTTAATAACTTTATAAAATTTATAAATCTTACTATTTATAAATTTCATTTATAACTTCACCATTTTTTATTTTATAAATTCCATTCATTTACAAAATTCATTTTCACTTCATTCAAACACTTATAAAAAACTCGTTTTATAATGTCAATATTTCAATTTATAAATATCCATTTATAAATCTCTTAATATAAATCAAATTATATTATTGTTTAAAACGTCTTTAAATTCCTTTATAATTTCACCATTTTTATTCATAAAATAATTAAATTTTATAAATCCTATATTTTCAGCTTTTTATAATAAATTCAAAAATTCTGATTTAAACTCTTTTATAAAATTATTAATCCCATATTTTCAAAAATCAGCCTTTTACTATATTTCTCAAAAATTCATAATCTTTATAACATTAAAAATTATATCGTTTATTTATTTAAAATGAATCAATTTCCAAACATATAGTATATTTTCAAAAATCACTTTTAAAAATCATTTTAAAATTCCAAAACTTGGTCCAATGATGCTACACACCAAATAGTCAATCACGACAACAACGATATCATATATCGATATGATAATCCATCAAATATCAAAATATCTGAAATCAAATAAATACTGTTGAGGAATCCAGTTGGATCCCTCCAACCTGTTTTCCTGCATCCACAAACATTAGCACAATACCAATTCCGCTCCAGTACGAAATTATCGCGGTATATGGGATTTAAAATATTATCCGCTTAATAGATAGCGCAATAGGGTCTCATCCACTAAAAAATGCGGAAATCAACAACTCCAATATATACATATGCCAATATATATATATATTGCTATTATATATAATACCAATTTCACTGTTTATGAAATATTCGCGGTATATGTTTTTAATAAATAACATCCGCTTACTAACGGCGCATAATGTCTATTTTAACAATCAATAGATATCAATCATCATTCAAACATGCATTCAAATATTTTAAATCTAACTATTTAAAATTAAAACCGAAACTGATTCGATTGAGTGAGAAGTTCTCACCTTGATTTCAATTTCGTTTTAGCGATTTATTTCGAATAAAATTAAACGGACGTTTAATTTTACCCAAAATTCTCGCTAACTCCAAACGACTCCAATCCAATTTCATCGCGTAGTGCTCGTCCATACGATTCCAACGCAACTGGTTTCGCGTATTTTCGACCTCGTATGAAAAAGATACATCATTTTGAAGTTTACACGCATTATAATATAAATTAATTTCTATTTTCTTTTATATTTTTTATACCCAGATCTAATCTTGGCCGTGCAAAATCAAACTCCAGATCAGGGCCGTGACTTGCGCCTTCTCCTCCAACGTGAATATCACGTTCGTATGAAACCCATAAGCAACTTAAAACCCTAATGGCCGCGACATTACAAGCATCTTGGCGACGATCAGGAACTGCCGTTCTCTTCGCATCCCCGTGCACCACCCACGACCGAACCACCTTGAAGTCCGGTCGACCATAGCTCATGAAAAACGAGCTCGAACGTTCGAGCTTTGTATCCAATTTTAGGTCAATCCACTTCACCAATCAACATCTTAGCCGTTGGATATATCAATCACGTTGCCCTCTACAACTTTCATGTTGAAAGTTTCTCGAATTGAATGACGGATTTGAAGATAAGGAGGGAGGATGATGGACAATTTTCGGCCATCAAATAGTTTACTGGCGGCTGCATGTTTAGGTTTAGGGTTAGGTTATTTTTTTATTTTTTTATGAGAGAGGTGGTCTATTTATAGAGAATAAAAACGACACTATTCATCCGGGTTTTCCAAACTCCGATTCACGCGCCGTAACCAGCGTTTCTAGGGTTTACCCCGCGTTCCGGACACAATGGAACAGGTTTCGAAAGCTAATTCGGACATCTGTGCGAGATATGGCAATAAACGTTCGATTTAAATTAAACCGATTTAAACGATTTTCTAGGCGTTTTAATTTGTACCGGACAAACGATAAATCCAATTGACACGAAATTTGAAACCTTACAATAATATCACATTACGGATCCGATGAAACTAGTTTCGTCGAAATCCGAGACTTTTTGAAAAATGGCTATTTTAACTCGCCAAATTAAAATTAAAAACAATTCGATGCGTTTCGAGCTGCCACGGTCAAACGATAGCTCCGATTGACAAGAAAATTGAAATCTGGTAATAACTAACTATTATGGATCCAATGGAACTAGTCTCGTCCAATTCTGAGACTGTTCAAAAATTGACTATTTTCACTAGTCGATTTAAATATTAAAATATTCAATTTTCACAAATTAACTTTTAATTCGATTTTAAAAGTTCTAAAATATCATTCTAACTCCCATATTGTAAAATAAAATTTTACAAATCATTTTCAATCATATTTAACCCAATTTTCAATTATTTCCATAATTTAACATATTAAATTATCGATTTAATTATCCAATTAAATCCAATAATTCGAAATAAAATTTATTCGACTTATAAATTCACTTATTAATATTTAAAATTAATTAAATATACAAATTTAAATTAATAAAAATCCTGGGTCTTTACAATCTTCCCCCCTTAAAAGAATTTCGTCCTCGAAATTAACAAGTAAGAAAAATTACAGAATTTATTAATTTTCCAAAATCCATAGTTAAACTTCTTACAATAACTTTACTAAGTTTTCAAATCATACTTAGTTATATTTTTCAAATCAACTACTATTGTTTAACTTTCAATTCCAAATCAAAGTTAAAGTTTTCAAAAATTTCCAATTTTCTCAAATTTTTTCTAACGCCTTAAATTTCCGGAAAAATTCGCCATAGTCTCCTTTGCGCGGCTCGATCCGAAAAAAAATGACAGTATATATATCACAAATATACATCTCATCAAGTAATGAGGCATCCCGCAGGGAAAAAGTATAAAAGTACGATATGTAATCCGAGATATGTACCTTATATTTTATTAGCAAGCATATACGGCTAATATAGCGCGAAAGCGAGCTCCAAATGCGAAGCAAACGCGATCCACACCTACTAAACACTCAACAAACAACATGAGAACATGAATATATGAAAATAGCATCAACATACATCATATAGCAACATAATAACTATATATGTCAACATAGCAATTGAAACAAAAGCAATATATTCAAACATCAACCAACTAGCATTCAACAAATTCATAACCAATATATATTCATTCATATTCTCATTAATATTCAATGAAATGGTTTTCAATTTAATCACATTCGATTCATTAACAATGGATGTTCTTACTAACATTCATTTTCAATTAATTTATATTTACTAATTCATATTCAAGTTGGTTCACTTCCTAAAATCAAATTCAATTTTATTTAAGATTCACTTAACTTCCAATTGAATTTCAATTACTTTAGCTTCCAATTTCATTAACACTTAATGAATTATATACAATCAATCAACTAACAACCATATAACAATCAATGTATATTAATTACAACCAATTCCTTTGCTTATATTCATTCAATTTGGTTTAACACCTTTACTTTCAATTGGTTCAATTAAATTGAGTTTCATTCAATCTTTCAACTTCCAATAACATTAGATTTTAATGAATTTCACTTACATTCATTATTTCATATCAACATAATTTACATTTATTCGATTAACATTCAATTCATTAATTCAATTCAATTTCTAAAGTTGGATTTCATTTACATAACTTAAGTTCATATTTATCACTTAACTTTATTATTTTACTTTGATACTAATATCAACTTCATTCAACATCTCTTAAGTTATACTCCATTTCTAAAGTAAATTTCCATTTAACTTTAAATTCATTTTTTTATAACTCATATTCATAAATATATTCATATTGTTTCACTTCTCATATATATAAGTTTGTTTCACAATTGTAAATCACTTTAATTATAATCCAATTCTTATAATTCTTTTGCTTATACAATTATTCTTTTATTTAGATTATTCAAACAACTAAACAATCAACTAATATACACTTTAATAATTCTGAAAAATTATTCCTTTATATATATAAAATATACTCAAGGTAAAATTATTTCGTTTACCCATTTTTAAAACAATACTGTGTCGAATTGTTCTATTCAAGTGTTTAGAAACCCCTTCGATTCAGTTTCGAGGCTGCGCCGACGAAGGTTCATATGCCACTCAATAAATCAATCATCACAATATAAAACAATTTTATATACACTAACAAATACGCTCTCATAGCTATTATTACACTCAAACTCATTCTAGAGCACTACTGACTCTATCTCTAATGAGTAATACCCAACAGAACCATGGTTGTTGCTTAACCATATGCTCCGATACCAGATGTAAGGACCCGATTCTTCGATTTTCGAAAATTCAACATCGATACTCACTTTATCGACTGCCGAGCAATCGAACGACGGAAAACCGAACACTTAGGGGTTTAAGAAAAAGAAAAAGAGAGAGAAAGAGAGAAAAAAATAGAAAATAGGGAGAAAAGAAAATAGAAAATAGAACGGAACAGAAAACAACAGAACAATATCAGAATCTCACAATTCGCAGCGGAACAACATATAACAAATAAATGAATAATCTTTAAACAAAGAACTATATCAGTTATTACATTACATCACATCATATCATCAGAGTGTACAACAACAACAACAAACAGTGCAGCGGAAAAAGAAATACTATATACTAGTAATACGCCATGCCATCCAGCTTGCCTCCAGCAACTCCTGAATATCCAGAATATCCTGATAAACCTTAACTCTTGACTGCCCGTGTGGAAATTGGTGGGCACCCAGAGTTTATGAAGGAAAACAATAAACTCCGAGTTAGTCATGTGACTGGTGCGGGAACTCAAAACAGTTTATTTATCTTTAAAATCAAAATAGAAGAATATTTTTAAAGTCAATTCGCAATGCTTTTAAAAATGAGACTACCATAAGACCTCCCGCCACACACACAACGCAAACGCAGACTTGGAGGAGATTTCTCCTTGTGATAGTCAAAGATGCTTGATACGCATTTAAAAAGAACATTTGATATTATTACTAGTGCATAGTGTAGGAAAACATTTCGAAAGTAGAATATAAATCTTAGCCAGCATAGGTACCATTATAGTATGCTTACTATAACTACCATATTAGATGGCAGGTTCTACAACTAAAACCGTACAAGTCTCGTATTGTTTCTTTGGATTTCCAACGAATGATCAGGCCAAGGAACTTCCCATTGCCACATGAGAATGCCTCTGGATGGACATCCCCGAGAACCAAACCGGATCTCTACCAACACAAGGCCGGGTTACCCCTAACTGAGTAACAACTGACCGAATATGCCATCCCCCGGTCCTTTGGGACCTTTCAACCGAGCGCTCGTAATCAATTCACACAATCATAAAGTGTTTTCAACATGAGTAAGTATCTGGGCTCCATACCATGATACCACCCTTTTCCAGAAGGAAATGCACACATCCTAAAGGGCGCTACCCCTCATAACCTTGCTGCATCTTTCCTGTTTTGACCATTCACGAGGTGTGAGGCTCGACGAAGTCACGTCCACAAAAACATACTTTATACAAAAGCCATGCTTTGGGTCAACAAATGATCATAGAAATGATCACCAGGATAGACGATCAAACAAATGATCCTATCACAAATAATCAACACAATGATCATTTACAGCAACATTCAGCATGTCACATTACCAAATTGGGAATATATAGCTGATAACCTTCAACTACATAACCTCTGAGCTCGTACGTCTCAGAGAAGGGTGTTAAGCTAAAAGAATAAATTCTCCGCCACCAACAAAAATATATTTGAAAGAAATCTGCTTTATATCTCAATTTGTAATGTCAGACATACAATCCATACAAGTCTGTTCCGGGCTTGAACAAAACTGAAGGCACTTACAAAGAAGTCCTTGCAATCCGGATATCCACAATCCTGATCGGATTCACCATCACATATGGAGAACTCAATACCGGAGCAACTCGGTGTAGAGTCAATCGACATGTCATCCTATCGCTCTCGCAAATATCCGGTCTTCAACACCGATCTTCAAATGCTATTCACAACGACGTATCACATATTCAGAATGGGTTATACGACCCCATGGTCCTTTCCCAGTTAACCCGAATAGTGAGCGCTTATTCAAAAATAAGTGTGGCATTCAAATTCAAACAAATCACATTAATTACCCATTCAAAGGTAAATATTGATAGTCGGTTATTGAACTATCAATGGATATGCACACATCACCAGATTCCAAATAATTTTCCAAATTATTTATTCCCCAAAAATATCTTTACAAGATATATTATTTTCAATACTTCAAAAATAAATCAATATTTATTTTTAAACAAGTTCCCCTTTCTTTTATAAATTCCATAGTGAATTTATATTTCAAAATATCTATGAATATACTATTTCAATTATTCATTTCAATTTATCTTCAAAAAGATAAATTCTCAAAATATTCACTTTATACTGGAAAACATTTCCATACTTATTTATTTATAAGTAATTCACAAATTTTATTTATTTTCAACACTTAGAAAATATTCAATATACTTAAATCGAGATTAAGTATATATTTCGTTCTTTAAGGAAATCATTCTCTTAAACATATTTATTTGGGCCAAAACGAATGTTACGTAAAACATCGTTACGACAACCCAAAATCACTAGTATAGGGATTCGAAATTAAAATAGATATATAAATCCCAATACTATAAAAAAAATTTCCTTTCGGAAATCATTTATTATAACAACAGTGTTATAATCTACCATTTCCTTCTATTTCTCGAAAACATCTATTTCAACAATAAATGTTGAAATCTATGGTTTCGAATCTCAACACACTTTAAAACATCGTTAGATCGTTTTAAATTCAATTCAAAATATCACATCCTAAACATTTTCTTTAACATATTATTCACTATTCAGAAACGTGAATATACTACGTTACAAATTTCATCACTTCTATTCATTTTATTTCAAAGGTTTATTCACAGTCAAAAACGTGAATATAACTCCATTAATAGGTTTCAACAATCTACTTATCAAAATAAGTCGTTTGCGAATTTATAAAACAACGTTTATAAACTCCTTTATTATTTATTTTATAACAACTTCCTTTTATAAATTCCTTTATTAACTTATTCAATTCATAACTCAATTATAAACCAAAGGTTCATATTATAAGTGAAATACTTATAATTTATTTGTTTGCAAAATCGTTCCTTTGAACTTCATAATTATAAATCCTATAACTTATAAGATTCAATGATTTATTCAAAACTATTCTTTTAATAACTTTATAAAATTTATAAATCTTACTATTTATAAATTTCATTTATAACTTCACCATTTTTTATTTTATAAATTCCATTCATTTACAAAATTCATTTTCACTTCATTCAAACACTTATAAAAAACTCGTTTTATAATGTCAATATTTCAATTTATAAATATCCATTTATAAATCTCTTAATATAAATCAATTTATATTATTCTTTAAAACGTCTTTAAATTCCTTTATAATTTCACCATTTTTATTCATAAAATAATTAAATTTTATAAATCCTATATTTTCAACTTTTTATAATAAATTCAAAAATTCCGATTTAAACTCTTTTATAAAATTATTAATCCCATATTTTCAAAAATCAGCCTTTTACTATATTTCTCAAAAATTCATAATCTTTATAACATTAAAAATTATATCGTTTATTTATTTAAAATGAATCAATTTCCAAACATATAGTATATTTTCAAAAATCACTTTTAAAAATCATTTTAAAATTCCAAAACTTGGTCCAATGATGCTACACACCAAATAGTCAATCACGACAACAACGATATCATATATCGATATGATAATCCATCAAATATCAAAATATCTGAAATCAAATAAATAATGTTGAGGAATCCAGTTGGATCCCTCCAACCTGTTTTCCTGCATCCACAAACATTAGCACAATACCAATTCCGCTCCAGTACGAAATTATCGCGGTATATGGGATTTAAAATATTATCCGCTTAATAGACGGCGCAATAGGGTCTCATCCGCTAAAAAATGCGGGAAATCAACAACTCCAATATATACATATGCCAATATATATATATTGCTATTATATATAATACCAATTTCACTGTTTATGAAATATTCGCGGTATATGTTTTTAATAAATAACATCCGCTTACTAACGGCGCATAATGTCTATTTTAACAATCAATAGATATCAATCATCATTCAAACATTCATTCAAATATTTTAAATCTAATTATTTAAAATTAAAACCGAAACTGATTCGATTGAGTGAGAAGTTCTCACCTTGATTTCAATTTCGTTTTAGCGATTTATTTCGAATAAAATTAAATGGACGTTTAATTTTACCCAAAATTCTCACTAACTCCAAACGACTCCAATCCAATTTCATCGCGTAGTGCTCGTCCATACGATTCCAACGCAACTGGTTTCGCGCGTTTTCGACCTCGTATGAAAAAGATACATCATTTTGAAGTTTACATGCATTATAATATAAATTAATTTCTATTTTCTTTTATATTTTTTATACCCAGATCTAATCTTGGCCGTGCAAAATCAAACTCCAGATCAGGGCCGTGACTTGCGCCTTCTCCTCCAACGTGAATATCACGTTCGTATGAAACCCATAAGCAACTTAAAACCCTAATGGCCGCGACATTTCCAAGCATCTTGGCGACGATCAGGAACTGCCGTTCTCTTCGCATCCCCGTGCACCACCCACGACCGAACCACCTTGAAGTCCGGTCGACCATAGCTCATGAAAAACGAGCTCGAACGTTCGAGCTTTGTATCCAATTTTAGGTCAATCCACTTCACCAATCAACATCTTAGCCGTTGGATATATCAATCACGTTGCCCTCTACAACTTTCATGTTGAAAGTTTCTCGAATTGAATGACGGATTTGAAGATAAGGAGGGAGGATGATGGACAATTTTCGGCCATCAAATAGTTTATTGGCGGCTGCATATTTAGGTTTAGGGTTAGGTTATTTTTTTTATTTTTTTATGAGAGAGGTGGTCTATTTATAGAGAATAAAAACGACACTATTCATCCGGGTTTTCCAAGCTCCGATTCACGCGCTGTAACCAGCATTTCTAGGGTTTACCCCGCGTTCCGGACACAATGGAACAGGTTTCGAAAGCTAATTCGGACATCTGTGCGAGATATGGCAATAAACGTTCGATTTAAATTAAACCGATTCAAACGATTTTCTAGGCGTTTTAATTTGTACCGGACGAACGATAAATCCAATTGACACGAAATTTGAAACCTTACAATAATATCACATTCCGGATCCGATGAAACTGGTTTCGTCGAAATCCGAGACTTTTTGAAAAATGGCTATTTTAACTCGCCAAATTAAAATTAAAAACAATTCGATGCGTTTCGAGCTGCCACGATCAAACGATAGTTCCGATTGACACGAAAATTGAAATCCGGCAATAACTAACTATTACGGATCCAATGGAACAGGTCTCGTCCAATTCTGAGACTGTTCAAAAATTGACTATTTCACTAGTTGATTTAAATATTAAAATATTCAATTTTCACAAATTAACTTTTAATTCGATTTTAAAAGTTCTAAAATATCATTCTAACTCCCATATGATAAAATAAAATTTTACAAATCATTTTCAATCATATTTAACCCAATTTTCAATTATTTCCATAATTTAACATATTAAATTATCGATTTAATTATCCAATTAAATCCAATAATTCGAAATAAAATTTATTCGACTTATAAATTCACTTATTAATATTTAAAATTAATTAAATATCCAAATTTAAATTAATAAAAATCCTGGGTCGTTTCAAAATGCCTCTACGGACTCCCAAATTTCAAAAGAAAACAAAAGGCCAAGTGGCTAGACTAGAAAATCATCAAATTTCATGTGATAAATTAAATACATACCTCTTTGTCGAGCAATTCAACTTATCTTCTGAATTCAAAAAATATCCCAATTTCCTTTTGCTTTTAAATACCTGTATACTACTAAGCAATAATATCCAATTATAGAATCCAACATCATTTTATACATTTCTTTACCAAATTTTCAATATCTATTTCATTCAAATCCGTACGATGTACTTATATCATCCGTACGCAATATCAAATACGATCGCTCACTCGATCGCACAATTTCACTTCCGAACTAGTATCGTCCACCCGACTTCTTGGTGTGGACTCAGATTTGGTTTCTTGATCAAAAACCATCATTCTCCTTGCATAGCCACAAACTATGATAGAGAATTTCAGAGTCAATCAAAATCCATATACAGGGTTCGCCGTCGAAAATCGAGTGAAAAATCCCAACTCGGATCGATATGACTATCTCGAAATTCTATGCTCGAATCTGGATCAAATCGCTATGCGAATAAAATAATATACGTGCATCCTACGTGTTTATCTCCAATTGATTATTAGCTATATCAGTTCTCTTTTTATTCACACTCATCTTGATTTCTATCCACTCATTCACAATTATCATTTCGCATCCCTTTTATTAAAGCTTCATTCGAATATTAACTTAGAATATTTTTCCAAAAACCAAATTTATTAGAATTTCACCATTCCTTCTTAAGACAATATAAACGTTTTATGTACTTCTTATAACTATTTTCACTTTACCACTTTGGTTTAACTATACTTTTATTCAAATTTTCATTTTCAAATTCATTTGAATTCAATTTTCCTTTCATTTTAAATATTGAATTCTATTCACATTATCTCAACCCATACTTAATTAACCATTTCTCTAATTTGTTCCACTTACTAATTTATTTAAATCTCAATGGATTTTATTACCATAATTTAAATTATTATTATTCTACTACGAACTAATTCAACAACTTCACTTAACTCAATTCAATTTTTAATTTTAATATTTATTTTTCAATATCATTTAGTTACAACCAAATAAATTTTCTCATTCACAAATTTATTTCTTTTAATAAATTTTATTTCGAAAACTATTCCATTTAGCTTACTTGGACTTATTTTCTTAAGCTAATTCAGTTACATCCCATTTAATCCCAATTTTTAAACTTTCATAAGTTTTCCAATTTATTTTCATTCCATATGCTAACCTTCTTTAATTTACTTCATTCAATTGGCTTAACCTTCTAACTTATTTCGTTTCCACACTTATTTTAATTTGACTCTTCTTCAAGTTAAAATTTTCTATTCTAGAAAATTTCAAATTTTACTAGTTATCAAACCCATTTATATTTTCATAAACATTTTAAATAAGATTCCAGAGTCCTTTAAACGATTACTCAACATTTCAAAATCATTTTTGAAATAAATTATATACATAATTCATTTGCATATCAAATTATCCTTTGAACTTAAAAACCAAATCCAGTTTTGCAAACAACTCCAGTTTAAAATATTTTAGTAGCAATTCCACTCTTGGAAACTCGAAATGAACATCGATGATGCTGCAGTCATCACTGAAGTTATATTCAAGCGACTGAAGTGAGTTCAGTGCTTTTACCTCTCTAAAAACAATTTCAAATATTTCTAATTCCAAATCCACCAGATTTCATATCCAATTCAAAAATATTTCCGAAAAAATATCACTATTATTCCTCCAAAACTTTTTGAATATTGTAACGACCCGAGATTATCGATCCCGAAAATTCCAGATAGTTATGAAAAAGAAGAAAGAGATAGAAGAAGAACAAAAACATCATCTCACATTCGCAGCGGATAAAATATAATAATAAATAATAACAGTTTACAAAAGAATACTATATCTGTCGATTACATTTTAATACATCAGAGTTTCAAATATATACATTCATCGAATATACATAATTATCAAGTCTTAGATCTACAATGATATAATACAGCAGAAACACTCCAAACGTTCTTGCCATCAAGCTCGCTTTTTGAGTTCCAGAACGTCCTTTCTTGAAAATCTATAATACTCGGTCTGACCTAAGCATTACATCAAAGTAATACCCGAGTCAGGCTAGAAACCAGCGTGAGTGAACCCATCTAACATGGAACACAAAAGTATACAACTCGTATAAACCCAGGGTAACTTATATCAATTTCCACTCCACAAGTTGTTATAAACATCACTTATAACACATATCAATTTATAAAGAATCGAAGTGGTTTCGGGTATTTACTAATACCCGACTCCAGTCTCTTCAAATTTAATACCATCTTAGCCCAAGTATTTAAGTGAACCACAATTCATCTTTAAATACAAGATGTTACTTTTACTCAGAAATTCAACATCATTAAATAACCACATTATAAATGTCCACCTAAACATATCATATCACAAAACATTTCATATCACAGAATATCACGACATACCTTCCAATAGATATCAACTAATTTAGATATTTTACTCAAACAATCATTTATAAGCAACCATTGTTAATCCCTATTAATCTAATTAATGTTAAATTAAATCAATTACTTAAGAATTATTCACCTAACTTTGCTTACTCAATCATTAATTAATTACAACATTTTGATTAATCAATCGTTCTTTAAACATCCATCTTAATTAATCACATTGACTAATTATCTACAATTAAAAGAGTAATTATCCTTCAATTAACTTCACAAATTAATTATCCTTAACCCTTTACAGTATAAACCTTTAATTACTCTCATTAATTAATGATCCTTAATTAATTAATTCCAAATTTACTTAATTAATTTCGAATCAATAAAACTGTGATTATCTTAAGATAAAATCATATCTTATTTTATGCCTAAATTATCATTTAAAAATTATGTTATCAAAAAAAAAACTTTACTTAATTAACTTAATTAATCATAAATTATCCAAGACCTTAATTAATTTTAAGATAACCCATTATCTTACTAATTACTTAACTAACACACGTATTTAAACTCTTTACCCTTTTAATCATCTACTTAATTATATTTAAAATCTAGGTAAAAATAATTCAAATTAACAAACACTCTTCCTTGAAATCACATCTTAATTTCAAAACATCATTTTATTATCCTAAAACACTTAGGAAATTCATTACAAATTTATTATAAACAAATAAATCTCTAACCATTCTAAATCTTTAAAGACCTGTTTAATTAGTTCTAATTTCTTTGAAACTTGGCTTATAATATCTTGGAACATATTCATTTTAAATAACTTTAGAACTTGTCAAACATTTTACTTTAAAATCTGAAATACTTAAATCTAGAAAACTCATTTTGTTTGTTTTTTAAAACTTATATTTCTTATGCTTTCGTAAAACTATTTCATATTTTACTAAATTTTAAACTTGATCTTCCATTTAAAAAAAATAGATTATCACTTCAAAACTTGTATTTATCTTTATTTGAAACCAAGAATCTATTTTACCATTCACATAAAAAAACTAAACAAATTACTATCACACTTTAAATCTGGAAACAAAACAACTCCCCCGAGCAAACACCAATCACTTCCCCGTACAACCCCTGAGTCACCTCACATTCACTCCTGCTTCGAGTCATGTGCACAAACACACGAGAAAAATGCGAACTCAAACCGAGCAAGAATCCTCTTCCCCAAAGCTTAACTTCACCAGGCAAACCTCCTTCCAGATATGCAACCGTGCACGGTGCACGTGTACCTATGCGCCACCGACCTCTAGTCATCCTCCTGATCTCCCACAAGTCGATAATGAGTTCAACATCAACCACTACCATCCAGATCGAAGAATCACACCACCAACTCAAATCGAGAAATCTGAACAACCTACTCCCAAACTTCCTCGACCAAGAAGACATTCGCCATGACGATCACTGCGACTGGACCTTACGTCTTTCTGACATTAGCCTCATCATCGACCCATGCAACCATTCCCGCACTTGCGATCGAACACGACGCCTTGATTAAGTCGAGATCACTTCGCCACTACACTCGTCAGAACCTCCTTCCACAACCCTATTTCACCTTACTCCGGTCACCATGGCCCAATATAAATTACATCCATATTTTTCCCTCATTCTATTGCACTCCGGCCTCCTCCAGATCGAACCTCATCACAAATTTCAACGCCGTTCAACGACAATCGACTAAAATACAATTTCTGATCAACTCAGAAATTCCCAAAACACACAAAAATATAAATCAAATTTCTATAGTAAAATTCATATTTTGCAGGATCAAACCTGGTTATAAAATCAAACAAATGAATCTCGAACATTGATTTTATTGACCTTGATTTATTTTACTAAAATTTCTATTTCTAGAACATTTCCTTAAATATAATTCACTGCAACAAAATTTAAGAATTATATTTCATTGTTGCAGACAATTTCCCTACAGCTTGAATCAATTTAGATAGGATGAAATGTATTTAAGATGTGATTCTTTGATACTGTGGTCAACAGAGAAGTAATATCAGACATATACACATACATTTTATTCATATATGTACATACATTCTCATTTAAACATTTATATCAATATAAAGAATTTCACACATGCATCAAGATGTAAACCAGAATTTAAAACTATTTTTTTTATATTTAATGATTTACTCACAGGCCTTTCTAAAAAAAAGAGAAGGCTGGGTTAGATTACTCACCTGAAAAACAATGTTTTGGAACATAGATCAATACTGTTTTGAGCTATAGTTTGATCTCCCTTTAAAAGTTCTTGCTTCAGATTTTGTTTCCAAACTTAAATTTCCAGCTTTCACTTTTCTTGTTCCTGGTATGCTAAGTTTTCTTCTCTTTTTTAAAGGCTGCAGTTTTTGATCTTCCTGAACTTGAGTTTTTTTTATTTCAAAGTGGCAGCTTAATATATTTTTTTTTCTTTTTTTTTTAGTTTTCGAATTAGAGATTGAAGCAAAGAAAGGTATATGTATATGTGTAGATAAGGAAGTGTACAGGTATTTACGGGAGTAGGCATGATTCCTTTGATAAGAAATATTTTTCTTGCCTCCTTCTTTGACCAGGTAAGATTTTCCTTCTAACTCAAGCTTGGCCTGATGTATGCTTGAAATGATATACTGTAGGCTACAATTTAATGCTTGTCTCAATATATGTTTACAAGAACTTTTTATGAATTATATGTATAATCATGTATGTTATTGTTATTATAACATTTATACACACTCACAAGTTTTTGAAATCTTATTATTGCAAAGTTATACATTCATATTTTTATAAGTTTATCTACTTATACTTATATATTTTCAAACATCATGAATTTTGTAATTTTTTTATATTTTCATTTATATATGTATGGAATATCATCTTAATTTAAATAGTAGAACTTATATTTACATCCTTTATTTTCTTTCTATAAGTTTTATCATATTCAGAGATTTATGACCCAATGTTTATTTTACTTCTTAAGCCATTTACGTACTCTTATTACTATATATATATATATATATATAAATATAATTTTCTTTAGAAATTTATTTTATTGGACAAATTTGAACTAACATTCCAATAACTGCATTGGTTAATCACTCGATATTAGATGGGCCAAAAATCTAGGTCGTTACATTCCTTCCCCCTTTAAATCTTTTCGTCCTCGAAAAGGAACGATGCCAGAATTAGTAAAATGCTTAAAATCAGATAAATTTTCTTTGATCATTTTTAAAATACTTTAAAAATCTATATAATATTACTAAAATAGTTTTTATACAAATACTTTTATAACTCGATGTTTTGACAAGTCCATCCTCGTTCTCACAGAAATTTGGTCATACATTGATCAGGCGTACGACTGAAAATGTATAAGCACTTGGCAGACCCGTTTCAACATCCAGTGAAAATACTTTGAAAAAAATAATTTTATTGACAATATAGAAAACGGTTTTTGAAAATAGAGGAATATCTTTGGTGAGAATACTCTGGAAATCATCACTCCCATCCATGGTCCCAGTTACATCCCAGGGTTACGTTGCCATCACAGCAAAAGTCCATTTAACTGTAGGCACTCCACGCCCCTCGATTACGCCATGGAACCCACAACAGATCGCAGTTACATTCCAGAGTTACATTGCCATCGCAGCAAAAGTCCATATAACCGTTGGCTCTCAACGGCACACACGATTTTCGCTGTCAAAATGAAACTTCTCCACTCCTACATAGGTCGCAGTCTACCGATATAAAATCAAACGCAGACTGTTGGCTCTCAGCGGCACACACGCCTTTCGCTATGTTACCATAGGTCGCAGTTACATCCTGGGTTACGTTGCCATCGCAGCAAAAGTCCATGTAACTGTTGGCTCTCAGCGGCACACACGACTTTCGCTATGGTATACTCTACTCATAATCCTCAGAAACTATGTTTGGACTCCTCACAGGATCAACTTAAGAACCCCCTTGGGGCTCAAGGCAGCGCCACCCGGTGGCACTCCTAAGAAGTTCACTCCAAGGGAGCGCCTTTTTCCCTAGAGCCATCATCAAAACACTTTATATTATACACATATAGTATCTTTCAAATCATACACCTAGTATGATCTCATACAAAGCTCCTTTACACAAAATCGATTATCAAAAAATTGATAATTCTCAAACTAGGCTTTCCAAATTCCAATATTGATTTTACCCAAAAATCAAAAGCCTTTTCAAATCCAAAGGTTTCCAAAACCTTTTCTAAAATCCTCATAAGATCCTTTATATATATATATATATATATATATATATATATATATATTTAAAAACTTTGGATCATTTCAAACTTGTATAAAACTCCTTTTATACTTCAAACACTTTCAAAATCGTTTCCTTCTGGCAATAGATTCAACAAAGGGAGATTTAACTTATATTACAAAGATATATAACTTTGTTTATTCAAAATCAATATTCAAATTTGATTACTCTTTCCAACATCAATTGCATTCAAATTCGTACGTTGTACACATATCATCCGTATGCTATACCAATCTGATCGCTCACTCGATCACACAATTTCACTTCCGAACTAGTATCGTCCACCCGACTTCCTAGTGCGGACACAGATCTGGTTCCTTGATCAGAAACCGTCATTCTCCTTACATAGCCATAAATATGATAGAGAACATCCAGAACTAATCAACAATCCATATCCAGGCTCGCCGTTGAAAATCGAGTGAAAAATCCCAACCCGGATCGATACAACTATCTCGAAATTCTATGCTCGAATCTGGATCAAATTACTACGCGAATAGAATGATATATGTACATCCAACGTATTTAATTTCACTGATTATTAACTAAATCAATTTCCTTTCTATTCACATTTCCTTTAATTTCAATCCATATATTCACAATTTCTTCAATTCCATTGAATTATCACTTCAATCCTTATCTCAGTTGGGCATTTAATCAACAACAGTTTGGACTTCGACCAGTTTATTTTTAGAAAATAGCTTGAAAATTTTAAAAATAGATGAGTAGTTGAAAAATAATCATTAGTTCGTAAAATAGTTAACTAATTGTAAAATAGTTGGAAAATAGTTACATAATTTCAGAAATTTTAGATGATTGTAAAATAGATGTAAAATAGTAATTAATTTGTAAAATAGTTGAAAAATACTAATTAGTTTATAAAACAGTTGAAAAATTGTTAAATAGTTCCAAAAATAATTGTAAAACCATATCAAATAATTTGACTTTTGAAAAAGAAGGCTGTACATATTAGATAGCTTGGAAAAATAAGTTTATATTAAAATGATTTATATTGAAAATAGTCCAGAGTCAAAACTGTTCACTTCCCTAACCATTCAATTTAAATTTCCACTTTCATTTAAACTGACTCAATTCCAATTTGAATAATCCTCAATTTCCGTTGAAATTGATTTAATCGCAATTCAAGTTGAATCAATCCTGATTTCTTTCCCAATTTAAATCAAATTCCATTTGATTTTAAACCTATTCACTTTAATTACAATCCCAAATTATTCCAATCAATTTAGACTAATATCAGTTGAACCCACTCCAATTTCAATCATTCCAATCAATTTGATTTTCCATCAAATTTATACATCGTTAATCACAAATCCAATTAATTTATATAAGATTCAATTTGAACTAATTCAATTTCAATCTCAATTTTTAAATCATCTCGAATTATATAAATTCGAGTTAAATTGTCAAAGGTTGGTTTAACTTTTTAAACCAAATTAACCTATATTTTTTTACATCAATAACCCAAATTTTAAACAATTAAATTTTGAGACAAATTCTCAAAATTCCATTTTAAATTATCTTTAAGTTTAAATAAGAGTTCAAAACAATTTTATCTGAAAAATTTAATATATTACCCAATTTTTACTGTTCGGATTTGAAACCGGGCCTTAAACAATTTTAATTTACAAATTCAATTATTCAAATTTCCAGTTTAAAGTAATTCCACATCCTTACTTTCAAATTAAAGCTTAATTTCCCCTTTTATTTCAACAATGATATATTACCACACTTCATTTCTCGTTCATCTAAACAAATCCAATTTGCACTTTAAAGATTTTTAATAACAATAGGATGATATCATCCAATTTATTTAAAAACATCCATCCTTTTTTTATTTCCAGATCTCAAACCCATTTTGAGATCACACAAACTCCCAATTCAAATTAACCATTTAACTTCCCAAGTTAAATCCCACTTTCATCTTGAAATTTCCAATGCGGGTTGCTTGTTAATTTATTCTACTTTCCTAAAGTTAAATTCAATTCATTCCTTCAGTCAACCTTACTCAAATTGAATTTCCCACTTCAAATTTTAAACTGCACATTAATAATCTTATTAGTTCAAAAACTTATCACCTTGGATATCACATCTCATTCGAGATTTAAAACTCAACCTTAGTGTTTATTTCATATTTATTTCCATATACACCAGGTTACTTTTAAATTTTAAACCACCTTTGGTTTAAATTCAAATCAAACTTTTCAAACAACCCATCGTTTACAACCGGTCTCTTTTATTCAAATAATACTTATTTATTATTTCTTTTAACACTTTGAAACAATTGTCCAATTTTTGGACCTAGATTTAAAATTTCACAATTTAGGTATTTTCAATTTCAATTTATAAGTCATACTTTACCTAAATGTTTATTTCTTTAAAACATTTCATTTTGCTTACTCATTAATACACATCTTATTATTAAACACACAACAATCATTGTTGATAATAACCAAGTTTATTATATCTAAAACCATCCATTATCATCTTATTCTAAAATACATCTCCAATTCAAGATTTCAATTTCAGTTTGAATCCATTTCAAACTTATCTTTATTTAATTTCAGTTTGGTTGTATTATATTACTTCTTAATTTAATTCTAATAATTTAGTAGGCAATTTCCTTAATATTAATTAGAGTGAAATATTGCTTTATATATCAAAATATAACCTTATATAAAATCATTTAAAATCCTTATATAAGAAAATAACAAGTACGCGCTCATATATATATATATATATATATATATATATATATATATATATATATATATATATATATATATATATATAGACACACACACACACACATTCAACTCATTTTAGGGTACTATTGAACCTATCCTTAATGAGTACACCCACCAGAGCCAAGGTTCTCGCTTAACCTTCAGCTCTGATACCAACTGTAATGACCCGAGATTTTCGATCCCGAAAATTCCAAATAGTTATGAAAAAGAAGAAAGAGATAGAAGAAGAAGAATAAAAACATCATCTCACATTCGCAGCGGATAAAATATAATAATAAATAATAACAGTTTACAAAAGAATACTATATCCGTCGATTACATTTTAATACATCAGAGTTTCACATGTATACAGTCACTGAATATACATAATTAACAAGTCTCAGATCTACAATGATATAATACAGCGGAAACACTCCAAACATTTTTGCCATCAAGCTCGCTTTCTGAGTTCCAGAACGTCCTTACCTGAAAATCTGTAATACTCGATCTGATCCGAGCATTACATCAAAGTAACACCTTGGTCTGGCTGGAAACCAGCGTGAGTGAACCCATCTAACATGGAATGCAAAAGTATACAACTCATATAAACCCGGGGTAACTTATATCAATTTCCACTCCACAAGTTGTTATATACAACACTTATTACACATATCAATTTATAAAGAATCGAAGTGGTTTTGAGTATTTACTAATACCCGACTCCAGTCTCTTCGAATTTAATACCATCTTAGCCTAAGTTATTTAAGTGAACCACAATTCATCTTTAAATACAAGATGTTACTTTTACTCAGAAATTCAACATCATCAAATAACCACATTATAAATGTCCACCCAAACATATCATATCATAGAATATCACGACATATCTTCCAATAGATATCAACTAATTTAGATATTTTACTCAAACAATCATTTATAAGCAACCATTGTTAATCCCTATTAATTTAATTAATCTTAAATTAAATCAATCACTTAAGAATTATTCACCTTACTTTGCTTACTCAATCATTAATTAATTACAACATTTTGATTAATCAATCTTTCTTTAAACATCCATCTTAATTAATCACCTTGACTAATTATATTCAATTACAAAGAGAAATTATCGTTCAACTAACTTCACAATTTAATTATCCATAACCGTTTACAGTATTTAATCTTTAATTACTCTCATTAATTAATGATCCTTAATTAATTAATTCCAAATTTACTTAATTAATTTTGAATCAATAAAACCGTGATTATCTTAGGATAAAATCATATCTTATTTTATGCCTAAATTATCATTTAAAACATTATATTATTAAAAAAATAACTTTACTTAATTAATTTAATTAATCATAAATTATCCAAGACCTTAATTAATTTTAAGATAACCCATTATCTTACTAATTACTTAACTAACACATGTATTTAAACTCTTTACCCTTTTAATCATCTACTTAATTATATTTAAAATCTAGGTAAAAATAATTCAAATTAACAAACACTCTTCCTTGAAACCACATCTTAATTTCAAAACATCATTTTATTATCCTAAAACACTTAGGAAATTTATTACAAATTTATTATAAACAAATAAATCTCTAACCATTCTAAATCTTTAAAGACTTGTTTAATTAGTTCTAATTTCTTTGAAACTTGGCTTATAATATCTTGGAACATGTTCATTTTAAATAAACTTTAGAACTTGTCAAGCATTTTACTTTAAAATATGAAATACTTAAATCTAGAAAACTCATTTTGTTTGTTTTCAAAACTTATATTTCTTATGCTTTCGTAAAACGATTTCATATTTTACTAAATTTTATACTTGATCTTCCATTTAAAAAAACAGATCATCACTTCAAAACTTGTATTTATCTTTTTTGTAAACCTGGAATCTATTTTACCATTCACATAAAAAAAACTGAACAAATTACTATCACACTTTAAATCCAGAAACAAAAGAACTCCCCCGAGCAAACACCGATCACTTCCCCGTACAACCCCCGAGTCACCTCGCATTCACTCCCGCTTCGAGTCATGTGGACAAACACACGAGAAAACTGCGAACTCAACCCGAGCAAGAATCCTGTTCGCCAAAGCCTAACTTCACCAGGCAAACCTCCTTCCAGATACGCAACCGCGCACGGTGCACGTGTACCGACGCGCCACCGACCTCCAGTCATCCTCCTGATCTCCCACAAGTCAACGGTGACTTCGACATCAACCACGACCATCCAGATCGAAGAATCACACCACCAACTCAAATCGAGAAATATGAACAACCTGCTCCCAAACTTCCTCGACTAAGAAGACATTCACCACGATGATCACTGCGACTGGACCCCACGTCCTTCTGACATCAGCCTCGTCATCGACCCACGCAACCATTCCCGCACTCGCGATCGAACACGACGCCTTGATTAAGTCGAGATCACTTCGCCACTACACTCGACAGAACCTCCTTACACAACCCTATTTCACCTTACTCCGGCCACCACGGCCCGATATAAATTACAACCATATTTTCCCTCATTCTACTGCACTCCGGCCTCCTCCAGATCGAACCTCATCACAAACTTCAGCGCCATTCAACGGAAGACGACTAAAATACAATTTCTGATCAACTCAGAAATTCCCAAAACACACAAACATATAAATCCAAATTTCTATAGTAAAATTCATATTTTGCAAGATCAAACCCGGTTATAAAATCAAACAAATGAATCTCGAACATTGATTTTGTTGACCTTGATTTATTTTACTAAAATATATATTTCTAGAACATTTCCTTAAATATAATTCACTGCAACAAAATTTAAGAATGATATTTCATTGTTGCAGACAATTTCCCACAGCTTGAACCAATTTAGATAGGATGAAATGTATTTAAGATGTGATTCTTTGATACTGTGGTCAACAGAGAAGTAATATTAGACATATACACATACATTTTATTCATATATATACATACATTCCCATTCAAACATTGATATCAATATAAAGAATTTCACACATGCATCAAGATGTAAACCAGAATTTAAAACTGTTTTTTTATATTTAATGATTTAATCACAGTCCTTTCTTAAAAAAATAGAGAAGGCTGGGTTAGATTACTCACCTGAAAAACAAAGTTTTGGAACAGAGATCAATACTGTTTTGAACTGTAGTTTGATCTCCTTTAAAACTTCTTTCTTCAGATTTTGTTTCCAAATTTAAATTTCCAGCTTTCACTTTTCTTGTTCCTGGTATGCTATGTTTTCTTCTCTTTTTTAAAGGCTGCAGTTTTTGATCTTCCTGAACTTGAGTTTTTTTTATATTTCAAAGTGGCAGCTTAATTTTTTTTTCATTTTTTAGTTTTCGAATCATAGATTGAGGCAAAGCAAGGCTTATGTATATGTGTAGAGAAGGCAGTGTACATGTATTTACTGGAGTAGGCATGATTCCTTTGGTCAGAAATATTTTTCTTGCCTCCTTCTTTGACCAGGCAACATTTTCCTTCTAACTCAAGCTTGGCCTGATGTATGCTTGAAGTGATATATTGTAGGCTACAATTTAATGCTTGTCTCAATATATGTTTACAAGAATTTTGTATGAATTATATGTATAATCATGTATGTTATTGTTATTATAACATTTATACACACTCACAAGTTTTTGAAATCTTATTATTGCAAAGTTATACATTCATATTTTTATAAGTTTATCTACTTATACTTATATATTTTCAAACATCATGAATTTTGTATTTATTTATATTTTCATTTATATATGTATGGATTTTCATCTTAATTTAAATAGTAGAACTCAAATTTACATCCCTTATTTTCTTTCTATAAGTTTTATCATATACAGAGATTTATGAGCCAATGTTTATTTTAGTTCTTAAGCCATTTACGTATTCTTATTACTATATATATATAATTTTTTTAGAAATTTATTTTATTGGACAAATTTAAACTAACATTCCAATAACTGCATTGGTTAATCACTCGATATTAGATGGTCCAAAAATCCGGATCGTTACAAAAATCAATTCAAATCAAAGGAAATTTAATTTCCTAAATTTTAAAATTTAAAAACCTTTCAAATCTTATTCAAATATAACTCTGGAATTTTATTATATTCCAAATTATAAATTACATTTATAATTCACATTTATAAATTCCTTTCTTTTATCTGAATTTATTTCCTTAACCTTGGTTATAATTTCAAATTTTATTTAATTTCTCCATATCAACAATGATAATAATTTAATATTATCATTTCCTAACAATCAAGCAACCATATATAACTATAATAATTTTCGAAAATTATTTATTTTATATATAAAATAATTTTAGGCAAAATTATTTCATCCACCCTATTTTAGAACAATACCGTGTCGAATTATTTTGTACAAGTGTTTAGAGATCTCTATCAATAACGTTAATTACTTGTATTGACCAGAATCCATATACCACTCGACAAACCAATCAACACAATATAAAATAATTTTATATTCACTAACAAATACGTGCTCATATCTGTTAATACTCTCAAACTCATTCTAGCGTACCACTGACTCTATCTTTTATTGAGTAATCCCCACCAGAGCCAAGGTTCTCGCTAAACCTTCAGCTCTAATACCAACTGTAACAACCCGATTTTTCGACGCCCGAAAATCGACATTAATACGTCCACTGTATCAAATGCTGAACAATCGAATTCCAGAAAACCGTACCATTAGGGTTAAAGAAGAAGGAGGCAATAGAAGAAATAGAAACAACATCAAAATATCACAAACACAACGGGACAATATATAATATGTAACGACCCAGAATTTTTATTAATTAAAATTTGAATATTTAATTAATTTTAAATATTTATAAGTGAATTTATAAGTCAAATAAATTTTTCTTTGATTTATTAGATTTAATTAGATAATTAAATCAATAATTTAATATGTTAAATTATGGAAATAATTGAAAATTGAGTTAAAAATGATTGTAAATAATTTTTAAAAATTTTATTTAATCATACTGGAGTTATAGAAATATTTTAGAACTTTTAAAATCGAATTAAAAGTTAATCTGTGAAAATTGAATATTTTAATATTTAATAATCGACTGTAAAATAGCCAATTTTTGAACAGTCTCAGAATTGAACGAAACCAGTTCCATTGGATCCGTAATAGTTAGTTATTACCGGATTTCAATTTTCGTGTCAATCGGAGTTATCGTTTGATCGTGGCAGCTCGAAACGCATCGAATTATTTTTAATTTAAATTTGGCGAGTCAAAATAGCCATTTTTCAAAAAGTCTCAGATTTCGACGAAACCAGTTTCATCGGATCCGTAATGTGATATTATTGTAAGGTTTCAAATTTCAAGTCAATTGGATTTACCGTTTGTCCGGTACGAATTAAAACGCCTAGAAATCGACTTAAATCGGTTTAATTTAAATTGAGCGTTTACAGCCATAACTCGCACATACTTCCGAATTAGCTTCCGAAACCTGTTCCATTGTGTCCGGAACGCGGGGTAAACCTTAGAAACGCTGGTTACGGCGTCTAAATCGGAGTTCGGAATTTCCGGATGAATAGTGTCGAACGAAACTCTATAAATACACCCACCATCTTCATAATTTTATAAAAAAATAACAAAACCCTAACCCTAATACTTGCTAGCCGCCACTTATACATGAATGGCCAGAAATTAGCTTCATTCATCTCTCAATCTCTCTCAATCTACAAAGAATTAGAAGAAGTGTTCAACACGAAAAAGGTAGAGCATGAAGAGAGCTTGAAATCCATACGGATATGATCTTGGTTGGAGCGACATGGAGTGAGAGAAAGGGGGCCGTTTGCATCAGTTTTTGCACGCGAAACGAGGCACTACAGTGGGCCGAGCTCCACCATAGGGGGGCCGAAGGTAGCTCAGGTTTGGGGCTTCGCGTTGGCGTTGGTTTGATCGAGTTTAGTCGAGAGATGGTGTTGCAAATTGTAAACCTAATTTTGATGTCATGGGTTGTGCGTGCGTGTGTTTTGCTGTAGATGGGGTTGCGTGAGGGGTTTGGGAAGATGAAGCATGCGGCTATGATGGAAAGATGAAGGATCCAAGGGCTATGGTTGGGTAGGGGTTGTAAATAATTAAGTTTATGTTGAATTTAGTTATAAAAAACGTGTATAAACTTCAAAATTTGATATCTTTTTCATACGAGGTCGAAAAAATGCAAACTCAGTTGCGTTGGGATCGTATGGACGAGCACTACGCGATGGAGTTGGTTTGGAGTCGTTTGGAGTTAGTGAGAATTTCGGGTAAAATTAAACGCGCGTTTAATTTTATTCGAAATAAAAGCTAAAACGGAAATTAAAACCAAGGTGAGAACTTCTCACTCAATCGAATAGGTTTTGATTTTATTTTAAATAGTTAGATTTAAAATATTTGAATGCATGTATGAATGATGATTGATATCTATTGATTGTTAAAATAGACATTATACGCCGTTAGTAAGCGGATGTTATTTATAAAAACATATACCGCGAATATTTCATAAACAGTGAAATTGGTATTATATATAATAGCAATATATATATATTGGCATATGTATATATTGGAGTTATTGATTTCCCGCATTTATTTGTTTAGCGGATGAGACCCTATTACGCCGTTATTAAGCGGATAATATTTAATAAGAACATATACCGCGATAATTTCGTACTGGAGCGAAATTGGTATTGTGCTAATGTTTGTGGATGCAGGAAAACAGGTTGGAGGGATCCAACTGGATTCCTCAACAGTTTTTATTTGATTTTCAGATATTTTGATATTTGATGGATTATCATATCGATATATGATATCGTTGTTTGTCGTGATTGACTATTTGGTGTGTAGCATCATTGGACCCAAATTTTGGGATTTAAAAATGATTTTTAAAAGTGATTTTGAGAATATACTATATTTTTGAAATTGATCCATTTTTAAATAATTAAACGCTATAATTTTTAAAGTTATAAAATTATGGATTTTGTGAAATATAGTTAAAAGCTGATTTTTGAGAAATATGGATTAATGATGTTATAAAATAGTTTAAACTGGGATGTTTAAATTTGTTATAAAAAGTTTAAATATAGGATTTATAAAATTTGATTATTTTATAAATCAAAATGGTGAAATTATAAAGGAAATTAAAGACGTTTCAGAATAATAATATAAACTGATTTATATTTAGAGATTTATAAATGGATATTTATAAATTGAAATATAGACATTATAAAACGAGTTTTTATAAGTGTTTGAATGAAGTGAAAATGAATTTCATTAAAGAATGAAATTTATAGAATTATAAATGGTGAAGTTATAAATGAAATTTATAAATAGTAAGATTTATAAATTTGTGAAGTTATTTGAAGAATAAATTTTGTTAAATAAATGAATCTTATAAGTTATAAGATTTATGGTTTGGAAAGTCTTTAAAAGAACGATTTTGTAAAATAATCGTTTTATAAGTATTTAACTTATAATATGAACTTTTAGTCTATAATTGAGTTATAAACTGGAATAGGTAAATAAAGGAATTTATAAAAAGGAAGTTTTTATAAATAAATAGAAATGGAATTTATAAACGTTGTTTTATAAATTCGCAAACGACTTATTTTGATAAGTTAATTGTTATAACCTATTAATGGAGTTATATTCACATTTTTGAATAGTGAATAATCCTTTAAAATAAATTGAATAAAAGGATGAAATTTGTTAACGAAGTATGTTCACGATTTTGAACAGTGAATAACACGTTAAAGAAATTGTTTAGGATATGAATGTTTTAAATAGAATTAAAACGATCTAACGATGTTTTAAAAGGTGTTGAAATTCGAAACCATAGATTTCAACATTCATTGTTGAAATAGATGTTTCGTGAAATAAAAGGAAATGGTGGACTATAACACTGTTGTTATAGTAAATGATTTCCGAAAGGAAATGTTTAGTATAGTATTGGGATTTATATATCTATTTAATTTCGAATCCCTATACTAGTGATTTTGGGTTGTTGTAACGATGTTTTACGCAACATTCGTTTTGGCCCAAATAAATATGTTAAGTGAATGATTTCCTTAAAAGAATGAAAGATATACTTAATTTGATTTAAGTATATTGAATATTTTCTAAGTGTTGAAAATAAAAGAGATTTGTGAATTACTTATGAATAAATAAGTATGGAAACGTTTTCCAATATGAAGTGAATATTTAGAAATTATCTTTTTGAAGATAAATTGAAATGGATAAGTGAAATCGTATATGCATGGATATTTTGAAATATAAATTCATTATGGAATTTATAAATAATAAGTGAAATTAGTTTGAAAATAAATATTGATTTATTTTTGAAGTGTTGAAATTATATATCTTGTAAAGATATTTTGGAAAATAAATAATTTGGAAAATTATTTGGAATCTGGTGATGTATGCATATCAATTGATAGTTCAATAGCCGACTATCAATATTTCCCTTTGATTGGGTATTTGATGTGAATTGATTGAATTTGAATGCACACTTATTTTTGAATAAGCGCTCACTATTCGGGTTAACCGGGAAAGGACCATGGGGTTGTATAACCCATTCCGAATATGTGATACGTCGTTGTGAATTGCATTGAAGATCGGTGTTGAAGACCGGTATTTGCGAGAGCGATAGGATGACCTATCGATTGTCTCTGCACTGGGTAGCTCCTGGTATAGAGATTCCATAAGTGATGGGAAATCCGATCAGGATTGTGAATATCCGGATTGCAAGGACTTCTTTGTAAGTGCCTTCGGTTTTGTTCGATCCCGGAACAGACTTGTATGGATTGTATGCCTGACATTACAATTTGAGATATAAAGCCGATTTCTTTCAAATATATTTCTGTTGGTGGCGGAGAATTTATTCTTTGCTTAACACCCTTCTTTGAGACGTATGTGCTCAAAGGTTATATAGTTGAAGTTATCAGCGATATATTCCCAGTTTGGTAATGTGACATGCTGAGTGATGCTGAAATGATCATTGTGTTGATTATTTGTGATAGGATCGTTTATTTGATCGTCTATCTTAGTGATCATTGTGTTGATCATTTGTTGACCCAAAGCATGGCTTTTGTTTAAAGTATGTTTTTGTGGACGTGACTTCGTCGAGCCTCACACCCCGTGAATGGTCAAAACAGGAAAGAAGCAGCAAGGTTATGAGGGGTAGCACCCTTTAGGATGTGTCCATTTCCTTCTGGAAAAGGGTGGTATCATGGTATGGAGCCCAGATACTTACTCATGTTGAAAACACTTTATGATTGTGTGAATTGATTACGAGCGCTCGGTGATAAAGGTCCCAAAGGACCGGGGGATGGCATATTCGGTCAGTTGTTACTCAGTTAGGGGTAACCCGGCCTTGTGTTGGTAGAGATCCGGTTTGGTTCTCGGGGATGTCCATCCAGAGGCATTCTCATGTGGCAATGGGAAGTTCCTTGGCCTGATCATTCGTTGGAAATCCAAAGAAACAATACGAGACTTGTACGGTTTTAGTTGTAGAACCTGCTATGGAATGTGGCGGTAACCTGCTATTGAACATAGTTAGCTATAGTAGGCATACGATAATGGTCGTATGTTGGCTAAGATTTATATTCTACTTTCGAAATAAATTTTTCCTACACTTTACACTAATAATAATATCAAATGTTCTTTTAAATGCGTATCAAGCATCTTTGACTATCATAAGGAGAAATCTCCTCCGATTCTGCGTTTGCATTGTGTGTGTGTGCGGGAGGCCTTATGGTAGTCTCATTTTTAAAAGCATTGCGAATTGAATTTAAAGATATCTCTCTATTTTGTTTTTAAAGATAAATAAACTGTTTTGAGTTCTCACACCAGTCACATGACTGACTTGGAGTTTATTGTTTTCCTTCCTAAACTCTGGGTGCCCACCAATTTCCACACGGGCAGTCAAGAGTTAGGTTTATCAGGATATTCTGGATATTCTGAAGTTGCTGGAGGCAATTGGATGGCATGGCATATTACTTATATAGTATTTCTTTTTCCGCTGCATTGTTTGATGTTGTATGTTGTACACTCTGATGATTTGATGTAATGTAATATAATGTAATGTAATAACTGATATAGTTCTTTGTTTAAAGATTATTCATTTATTATTATATGTTGTTCCGCTGCGAATTGTGAGATTCTGTTGTTGTTCTGTTGTTGTTTTCTATTCCGTTCTGTTTTCTTTCTGTTTTATTTTCTCTATTTTCTTTTCCGTTCTATTCTCTTTTTCTTTCTGTTTTCTAAAAATTGTCTATCTTCTTTTCCCTCTATTTTCTATCTTCTTTCTTCTTTTTCTCGCTTCTTCTTTTCCTAAATTCTTTTTCTTAAACCCCTAAGGGTTCGTATTTTCGTTCATCTTGAATTAAACAAAGGAGATTAGTGTCTATTCAAGGAGTACGGACTTACGGGTCTTTACAGTTGGTATCAGAGCTGATGGTTAAGCGACAACCATGGTTCTGTTGGGTATTACTCGTTAGAGATAGAGTCAGCAGTACTCTAGAATGAGTTTGAGTGTAATAATAGATACGAGTGCGTATTTGTTAGTGAATATAAAATTGTTTTATATTGTGATGGTTGGTTTATTGAGTGGCATATGAACTTTCGTCAGCGTGGTCCGCAAGACTATGCCGAAGGGGTTTCTAAACACTTGAATAGAACAATTCGACACAGTATTATTTTAAATTGGGTAAATGAAATAATTTTACCTTGATTATATTTTATACATAAAGAATAATTTTTCAGAATTATTAAAGTGTATATAAGTTGATTGTTAGGTGTTTGAATAATCTAAATAAAAGAATAATTGTGTAAGTAAAGAATTATAAGAGTTGAATTATAATTAAAGTGATTTACAATTGTGAAATAAACTTATATATATAAGAAGTGAAACTATATAAAATATGAGTTGTAAATAAGAAGTGAATTTAAAGATAAATGGAATATGACTTAAGAGTTATATAAATGAAGTTCAACTTTGTAATTGAATTGAATTAATGGATTAAATGTAAATCAATTGAATGTGAATTAAAATTGATATGAAATAATGAATATAAGTGTTAATTCATTAAAATCTAATGTTATTAGAAAGTTGAATAGTTGAATAAAAATCAATTTAATTGAACCAATTGAAAGTGATGGTGTTAAAACCAAATTGAATGAATATAAGCAAAGTGAAAAAGAATGTTAGTAAAAACGTCCACTATCAATAAATCAAATGTGATTAAATTGAAAACCTAATTCATTGAATATAAATGAGAATATGAATGAGTATTTAGTTGGTTGATGGTTGAATATATATTGCATTTGTTGTTTAGTTGCATTTGCTATGTTGACATATATAGTTATTATGTTGCTATATGTTGTATATTGAGATTATTTGCATATGTGCATGTTCTCATGTTGTTTGTTGAGTTTAGTAGGTGCGGATAGCGTTTGCTTCGCATTTGGAGCTCGCTTTAGCGCTATATTAGCCGTATATGCTCGCTAATAAAATATAAGGTACATATCTCGGATTAAATATCGCACTTTTATACCTTTTCCCTTCGGGATGCCTCATTACTTGATGAGATGTATATTTGTGATATATATATTGTCATTTTTTTTTTCGGATCGAGCCGCGCAAAGGAGACTATGGCGAATTTTTCCGAAAATTTAAGGCGTTAGAAAAATTTGAGAAAATTGGAAAATTTTGAAAACTTTAACTTTGATTTTGGAGTTGAAAGTTAAACAATAGTAGTTGTTTTTGAAAAGATAACTAAGTATGATTTGAAAACTTAGTAAAGATTGTAAGAAGTTTAATTATGAATTTTGGAAAGTTAATAAATTCTGTAACTTTTCTTACTTGTAATTTCGAGGACGAAATTCTTTTAAGGGGGAAAGATTGTAACGACCCAGAATTTTTATTAATTAAAATTTGAATATTTAATTAATTTTAAATATTTATAAGTGAATTTATAAGTCAAATAAATTTTTCTTTGATTTATTAGATTTAATTAGATAATTAAATCAATAATTTAATATGTTAAATTATGGAAATAATTGAAAATTGAGTTAAAAATGATTGTAAATAATTTTTAAAAATTTTATTTAATCATACTGGAGTTATAGAAATATTTTAGAACTTTTAAAATCGAATTAAAAGTTAATCTGTGAAAATTGAATATTTTAATATTTAATAATCGACTGTAAAATAGCCAATTTTTGAACAGTCTCAGAATTGAACGAAACCAGTTCCATTGGATCCGTAATAGTTAGTTATTACCGGATTTCAATTTTCGTGTCAATCGGAGTTATCGTTTGATCGTGGCAGCTCGAAACGCATCGAATTATTTTTAATTTAAATTTGGCGAGTCAAAATAGCCATTTTTCAAAAAGTCTCGGATTTCGACGAAACCAGTTTCATCGGATCCGTAATGTGATATTATTGTAAGGTTTCAAATTTCAAGTCAATTGGATTTACCGTTTGTCCGGTACGAATTAAAACGCCTAGAAATCGACTTAAATCGGTTTAATTTAAATTAAGCGTTTACAGCCATAACTCGCACATACTTCCGAATTAGCTTCCGAAACCTGTTCCATTGTGTCCGGAACGCGGGTAAACCTTAGAAACGCTGGTTACGGCGTCTAAATCGGAGTTCGGAATTTCCGGATGAATAGTGTCGAACGAAACTCTATAAATACACCCACCATCTTCATAATTTTATAAAAAAATAACAAAACCCTAACCCTAATACTTGCTAGCCGCCACTTATACATGAATGGCCAGAAATTAGCTTCATTCATCTCTCAATCTCTCTCAATCTACAAAGAATTAGAAGAAGTGTTCAACACGAAAAAGGTAGAGCATGAAGAGAGCTTGAAATCCATACGGATATGATCTTGGTTGGAGCGACATGGAGTGAGAGAAAGGGGGCCGTTTGCATCAGTTTTTGCACGCGAAACGAGGCACTACAGTGGGCCGAGCTCCACCATAGGGGGGCCGAAGGTAGCTCAGGTTTGGGGCTTCGCGTTGGCGTTGGTTTGATCGAGTTTAGTCGAGAGATGGTGTTGCAAATTGTAAACCTAATTTTGATGTCATGGGTTGTGCGTGCGTGTGTTTTGCTGTAGATGGGGTTGCGTGAGGGGTTTGGGAAGATGAAGCATGCGGCTATGATGGAAAGATGAAGGATCCAAGGGCTATGGTTGGGTAGGGGTTGTAAATAATTAAGTTTATGTTGAATTTAGTTATAAAAAACGTGTATAAACTTCAAAATTTGATATCTTTTTCATACGAGGTCGAAAAAATGCAAACTCAGTTGCGTTGGGATCGTATGGACGAGCACTACGCGATGGAGTTGGTTTGGAGTCGTTTGGAGTTAGTGAGAATTTCGGGTAAAATTAAACGCGCGTTTAATTTTATTCGAAATAAAAGCTAAAACGGAAATTAAAACCAAGGTGAGAACTTCTCACTCAATCGAATAGGTTTCGATTTTATTTTAAATAGTTAGATTTAAAATATTTGAATGCATGTATGAATGATGATTGATATCTATTGATTGTTAAAATAGACATTATACGCCGTTAGTAAGCGGATGTTATTTATAAAAACATATACCGCGAATATTTCATAAACAGTGAAATTGGTATTATATATAATAGCAATATATATATATTGGCATATGTATATATTGGAGTTATTGATTTCCCGCATTTATTTGTTTAGCGGATGAGACCCTATTACGCCGTTATTAAGCGGATAATATTTAATAAGAACATATACCGCGATAATTTCGTACTGGAGCGAAATTGGTATTGTGCTAATGTTTGTGGATGCAGGAAAACAGGTTGGAGGGATCCAACTGGATTCCTCAACAGTTTTTATTTGATTTTCAGATATTTTGATATTTGATGGATTATCATATCGATATATGATATCGTTGTTTGTCGTGATTGACTATTTGGTGTGTAACATCATTGGACCCAAATTTTGGGATTTAAAAATGATTTTTAAAAGTGATTTTGAGAATATACTATATTTTTGAAATTGATCCATTTTTAAATAATTAAACGCTATAATTTTTAAAGTTATAAAATTATGGATTTTGTGAAATATAGTTAAAAGCTGATTTTTGAGAAATATGGATTAATGATGTTATAAAATAGTTTAAACTGGGATGTTTAAATTTGTTATAAAAAGTTTAAATATAGGATTTATAAAATTTGATTATTTTATAAATCAAAATGGTGAAATTATAAAGGAAATTAAAGACGTTTCAGAATAATAATATAAACTGATTTATATTTAGAGATTTATAAATGGATATTTATAAATTGAAATATAGACATTATAAAACGAGTTTTTATAAGTGTTTGAATGAAGTGAAAATGAATTTCATTAAAGAATGAAATTTATAGAATTATAAATGGTGAAGTTATAAATGAAATTTATAAATAGTAAGATTTATAAATTTGTGAAGTTATTTGAAGAATAAATTTTGTTAAATAAATGAATCTTATAAGTTATAAGATTTATGGTTTGGAAAGTCTTTAAAAGAACGATTTTGTAAAATAATCGTTTTATAAGTATTTAACTTATAATATGAACTTTTAGTCTATAATTGAGTTATAAACTGGAATAGGTAAATAAAGGAATTTATAAAAAGGAAGTTTTTATAAATAAATAGAAATGGAATTTATAAACGTTGTTTTATAAATTCGCAAACGACTTATTTTGATAAGTTAATTGTTATAACCTATTAATGGAGTTATATTCACATTTTTGAATAGTGAATAATCCTTTAAAATAAATTGAATAAAAGGATGAAATTTGTTAACGAAGTATGTTCACGATTTTGAACAGTGAATAACACGTTAAAGAAATTGTTTAGGATATGAATGTTTTAAATAGAATTAAAACGATCTAACGATGTTTTAAAAGGTGTTGAAATTCGAAACCATAGATTTCAACATTCATTGTTGAAATAGATGTTTCGTGAAATAAAAGGAAATGGTGAACTATAACACTGTTGTTATAGTAAATGATTTCCGAAAGGAAATGTTTAGTATAGTATTGGGATTTATATATCTATTTAATTTCGAATCCCTATAATAGTGATTTTGGGTTGTTATAACGATGTTTTACGCAACATTCGTTTTGGCCCAAATAAATATGTTAAGTGAATGATTTCCTTAAAAGAATGAAAGATATACTTAATTTGATTTAAGTATATTGAATATTTTCTAAGTGTTGAAAATAAAAGAGATTTGTGAATTACTTATGAATAAATAAGTATGGAAACGTTTTCCAATATGAAGTGAATATTTAGAAATTATCTTTTTGAAGATAAATTGAAATGGATAAGTGAAATCGTATATGCATGGATATTTTGAAATATAAATTCATTATGGAATTTATAAATAATAAGTGAAATTAGTTTGAAAATAAATATTGATTTATTTTTGAAGTGTTGAAATTATATATCTTGTAAAGATATTTTGGAAAATAAATAATTTGGAAAATTATTTGGAATCTGGTGATGTATGCATATCAATTGATAGTTCAATAGCCGACTATCAATATTTCCCTTTGATTGGGTATTTGATGTGAATTGATTGAATTTGAATGCACACTTATTTTTGAATAAGCGCTCACTATTCGGGTTAACCGGGAAAGGACCATGGGGTCGTATAACCCATTCCGAATATGTGATACGTCGTTGTGAATTGCATTGAAGATCGGTGTTGAAGACCGGTATTTGCGAGAGCGATAGGATGACCTATCGATTGTCTCTGCACTGGGTAGCTCCTGGTATAGAGATTCCATAAGTGATGGGAAATCCGATCAGGATTGTGAATATCCGGATTGCAAGGACTTCTTTGTAAGTGCCTTCGGTTTTGTTCGATCCCGGAACAGACTTGTATGGATTGTATGCCTGACATTACAATTTGAGATATAAAGCCGATTTCTTTCAAATATATTTCTGTTGGTGGCGGAGAATTTATTCTTTGCTTAACACCCTTCTTTGAGACGTATGTGCTCAAAGGTTATATAGTTGAAGTTATCAGCGATATATTCCCAGTTTGGTAATGTGACATGCTGAGTGATGCTGAAATGATCATTGTGTTGATTATTTGTGATAGGATCGTTTATTTGATCGTCTATCTTAGTGATCATTGTGTTGATCATTTGTTGACCCAAAGCATGGCTTTTGTTTAAAGTATGTTTTTGTGGACGTGACTTCGTCGAGCCTCACACCCCGTGAATGGTCAAAACAGGAAAGAAGCAGCAAGGTTATGAGGGGTAGCACCCTTTAGGATGTGTCCATTTCCTTCTGGAAAAGGGTGGTATCATGGTATGGAGCCCAGATACTTACTCATGTTGAAAACACTTTATGATTGTGTGAATTGATTACGAGCGCTCGGTGATAAAGGTCCCAAAGGACCGGGGGATGGCATATTCGGTCAGTTGTTACTCAGTTAGGGGTAACCCGGCCTTGTGTTGGTAGAGATCCGGTTTGGTTCTCGGGGATGTCCATCCAGAGGCATTCTCATGTGGCAATGGGAAGTTCCTTGGCCTGATCATTCGTTGGAAATCCAAAGAAACAATACGAGACTTGTACGGTTTTAGTTGTAGAACCTGCTATGGAATGTGGCGGTAACCTGCTATTGAACATAGTTAGCTATAGTAGGCATACGATAATGGTCGTATGTTGGCTAAGATTTATATTCTACTTTCGAAATAAATTTTTCCTACACTTTACACTAATAATAATATCAAATGTTCTTTTAAATGCGTATCAAGCATCTTTGACTATCATAAGGAGAAATCTCCTCCGATTCTGCGTTTGCATTGTGTGTGTGTGCGGGAGGCCTTATGGTAGTCTCATTTTTAAAAGCATTGCGAATTGAATTTAAAGATATCTCTCTATTTTGTTTTTAAAGATAAATAAACTATTTTGAGTTCTCACACCAGTCACATGACTGACTTGGAGTTTATTGTTTTCCTTCCTAAACTCTGGGTGCCCACCAATTTCCACACGGGCAGTCAAGAGTTAGGTTTATCAGGATATTCTGGATATTCTGGAGTTGCTGGAGGCAAGCTGGATGGCATGGCATATTACTTATATAGTATTTCTTTTTCCGCTGCATTGTTTGATGTTGTATGTTGTACACTCTGATGATTTGATGTAATGTAATATAATGTAATGTAATAACTGATATAGTTCTTTGTTTAAAGATTATTCATTTATTATTATATGTTGTTCCGCTGCGAATTGTGAGATTCTGTTGTTGTTCTGTTGTTGTTTTCTATTCCGTTCTGTTTTCTTTCTGTTTTATTTTCTCTATTTTCTTTTCCGTTCTATTCTCTTTTTCTTTCTGTTTTCTAAAAATTGTCTATCTTCTTTTCCCTCTATTTTCTATCTTCTTTCTTCTTTTTCTCTCTTCTTCTTTTCCTAAATTCTTTTTCTTAAACCCCTAAGGGTTCGTATTTTCGTTCATCTTGAATTAAACAAAGGAGATTAGTGTCTATTCAAGGAGTACGGACTTACGGGTCTTTACATAATAGATAAATGACTTATGTTTATACAAAAGAAAACTGTAATTGTTTTATATATACATCATCAGAGTACAACATCAACAAATACAACACTAGACAGTTGTGATAACTCGTCCACATAGAAACTGAATGTGCAGCAAACCATACACAACGGATAATACATCAAATACGTGTGATATGTCTCGCTATCCAGATCGTCTCTTGAGCTCCATAGTAGTCCATCCAGAATCTGTACTCTATAATACTCGGTCTGACCCGAGCATTATAGAGAAATAACACCCGAGTCAGTCTGGGAAACCATAGTGAGAAAACACACACAATTGGATTATTAAAGTTTTCAAAATCCTTTAAAATCAAAGGTATCTCGTTAGACCACGCCACAAATAAACATGCCGGGTTTTTACCTTACGATAACCAAAACATTTTCTTATCAAATCCTCTGATATTATAGTAATGTCTATATACAAATACTTATTCAAATAGCCGAAATTGTTACATTCATTAAATTCCAGCAATACTAGGTTCTATAATCAAAACCGTAAAGGCACGTAGGGAGAATGGATTTCCATCAATGGCAGGGCTACTGGGGTACCGCCTATCACAGTACATGGTCTAGATCACCATACCGAGGATCCACCCTGATCCCTTGCTACACAAGACCGGAGCTACCCCTTTCCGGATAGTCCTAATAAGATCACCCCACAGTTGGGATCAGCAACCGCCCACACATGCGAAATAAAGGGACATCTAGACAGGGGTGACTTTACCCTAATTGGTTGCTAGCCACTTAGCCTTGTGCGCAGCTCCCCTGTTTTAGTCATTCCCGGTTGATGAGCCTCGAGGCTATGCGTTACCTTTTTAGCACACATTCACTTAGGATGCTCATCGTCCTCCTGATGATGTTCTGAAAGCATTCATCCATACAACTCCGTTCTGGGTCCAAACGGAAACGAAGGCACTACTCTAACTACATGGGGTCACAAAGTTTACATTCATACTATAGTGAGGTGTATCAATTGTATGTGATAATCGACTACTCTATCAAAACCAGAAGGGAAACTGATAGCACAAAGCAAGTCAGGAGTCACAAAGTCTCTACAGTCTTAGTTACCTCTTAGCCATCGTGTGACCCATATTGTAATGCCCCACCTTTTATACCCAGATTAACAAAGAACACTATGAATAATATTCTCTACTAATCCAAGGAATAAGCCTTTAAAAGCAGCAACCATCATGAAATTACTTTAGGATAGTACTGACACGTCTCATATACCTCAACAAACAATAAAATAACGTGAGCAGTATCGGCATAAAGCAATAACATGAAAGCTCAATATATCAAGAACAATATAAAATATAACAAATATCCAAGATACATCATAGATCATTGTAAAAGGATAAATGTCATAACATAGTAGTGAGGCTGCAAAAATACAAGTCTAGGTTCACATAATAGCATAATAATACAACACCATTAAATCATACTAGCTATCCAAAATACAGGCACCTATCACAAAAGTATAACACAACAAACAATTGCTAGCCAAAGTCCAAAATCTTGGCGCTACTACTTGCATGGTCTCAGCCTGACCCGAGTATTATATAATAACATAATGAACGAGTCAGACTACAACTAATCAAAAGGGTGAGAGACATGATAATAAAAGTAATAATAATACGACATGCATCAAAAGAGAACCTACATATGCCCAAAACAATCACACACAATACGTAAAGCAAATCACCATGTCATAAACCGTATCTAGTACTTGATAGACTATCAACTCAAAATTTGGTGGAAGTCATCTCAAAATATACCTAAAACAATCATATGCAAGCATAAAGCAAATCACCATGTCATGAAGCATATCAAGTCTTGATTGACTATCACCTTAAAATATGGTGGAAATCATCTCAAAATTATCGAAGCCATAAACCAATATTAAAACCAAGATGCTTTGATGAACAATGGGAACGATTACCGGAATACTAAACAAAATTATAATGATAGTCTCCCATATCGATCAAACAGTAGTAGGACGAGACCTCAACTGAAGGCTCACTACTTAGATTTCATGAGCGCACCGAAAAACTAGACGACACTCACTAGTCCAAAACTGTTGGTCATCGAAAATCTAGATGGACCAATAAGATCGATGGGTATGTAACAACCGGAAATCTAAATGGGATACAACTCATATAAGATGGAGGCCACCAAAAAATTAGACGGGCATGTCCCATAGTCATGAATAAGTCACCAAAAAAGTAAACATGCTTGCTCATCAAAACATAAATTCGATATCATATCGTTAAGGGTTTGGACTGTTATTCGAATATCGACCGAATATCCCATAAATATCCAATGTTATATAAACATGTACTAAAAGTTAAAGAATTTCACTAACTTCTCTATTCGATAAGTCATGAGAATATCCAGACAAGATTTAGCTACCGTCCCATAACCAGTTGATAATTCTAATCCACTTATAATCAGTTCTTATCTCATAGATTGAAAATAATCAAAATTTATGAATATTTGAATATATAAAAACATTATAAAAAGGCATATAATCTCAGGGTTCTGCCATATTTAGCCATCTCAACCCTTCAAAACTCAAAATCTAGTAAAACTCAAACATGAAAGTTGAAGATGATAACTTTAGCTTGAATTCAAAAAAAAGAATCACCTAATTCCGTTGAGCAGATCAAAAGATATGGTAATTTCATTTTTAGTTTTAAAATAACAAACTCGGGAAATTGAAATTAATAGGGCTGTGGAATTCAATTTCCATTTCAACAATCTTAATCTCAAAATATTATAAATTCAAAACATAAAAGTTTAAGATGGTAAATTTATCTTAAATTTAAAAAAAGAATCACCTAATTCCGACTTATGGATCAAAAGATATGGCAATTTCATTTTCAGGTTTGAAAATTACAAAACTCTGAGCATATTTAAATTCCACAGGGTTGGGGCATAAAAAGCCAAGTATACCATTTGAACTATAAAAAAGTGTAAACCCAAAACATTAAAAATAAAGATGGTAAGATTAGCTTGATTTCAGGAAAAAAAATCACCTAATTCTGACTTACGGATCAAAAGATATGGCCATTTCAATTTCAGGTTTTAAAAATATCAAACACAGAAAAATTATATTCATAGGGCTGAGGCATTCAATTGCCGTTTCAACAATCTGAAATCTCAAAATATTATAAAAGTCAAAACATGAAGGTTTAAGGTAACAACCTTATCTTCAATTCAAATAATGAATGACCTGATTCCGACTTACGGATCAAAAGAAATGACCATTTTATTTTCAGGTAAAAATATCAAACTCAGTAAATTGATATCACAGGGCTGAGGCATTCAATTACCATTTCGACAATATAAATCTCCAAATATTATAAAACTCAAAACATGAAAGTTTAATATAGTAACCTTATCTTGAATTCTAAAAAATTACCTAAATTCGATTTATGGATCAAAAGATATGGCCATTTTGTTTTCAGGTTTAAAAAATCCAGACTCGAAAAATTGATATTCATAAGGCTGAGGCATTGAATTGCCATTTCGATAATATAAATCTCAAACAAGAAATAATTGAATTCAATAATCCTATATCAGTTGTAGTTGTGAGGAAAAATCTCCTCCAATTGATGCCATAGCTTGTTATATGCATTCTAAACCTTGCCATGACCTCACTAACTCCAAAACCCCCCTTCTTTCCTCACTAAATTGAGATTCATGGAATCGTGAAAATTCAAAAACAAAGCAAAACTTAGTTTTGATTGTTCTAAGGGATGTAATAAGGTCTAAAAAGCTTACCTTTGATTTCTCTTGAATTTATGGGATTTTATTGAAATTAAAATGAGAAGATTTGTACGTACGGCTTCATGTAGTAAATGAGTGTAACAAAGAAGTTTTGAATGGGATTTTTCATTCTTTGTTTTTTTCTTTTTTTGGATGAGGGGAGAATAGGTTGGTGGGATGTTTAATGGGAAGATCTTCATAAATAAGTAAGTGGGCTTAGCCCATGAACAATACTTAGATAATTTTCCCCTTTTTACTCAATTTTCTCTCATTTTCTCCATCTAAAACTACGTGATTAAATTCTAAAAGAATTAAAATAGAAAAATAAAAATGAAAATACTTTTATAACTCACATATCATTATTTAAATTATATTAGACCCATTTTAACAAAAATCCAATAATAATAAATTTATTCAAAATTCCCAATGTTGAGGGTAAATCCAAAATTATCTATATCTTGTCTTTATAATTCCCATAAAAATATTCCGGACTTGTGAAAATAATTTATTCTGTATTTAAACCTTTACTTAATGTTAAAAAAAATTGATTTTTTTTCGAAAAACTTCTAAATTAAATTTAAAATCCCAAATTGATGTTTTATAATTCCTAGCTTATATTTCAAAATCTCAAATAAAATCGTTATCTCATTTAATTAGCAAGCTCTATTTTCCAGGTTGTTACAAAACTCCCCAACTTAAGAAAATTGCGTCCTCGCAATTTCTCCTTAAAGAGAAATTCATAACGTGCTATACTAGCATTACAGCCATCTATTATTCACTTACACACTATAATGCACGATGCAAACTACAATCATAGCCAAGCAACCATACAAAAATACCAGAGCACCTACCTAAAATATTCGCTAATTAAGACTTCTACCTGCAGTATTGAATACAAATTTTTTTAAGGGTGACTCGACAAATAGGAGTCAAAAAAATCATTCTAAAATTATGTGAAGACCACATGCAAATAATTCCCTTTTAAGTTCTACCTCTAACAATATTATACCACTTTTTAAATTAGAGTTTATATGCCTAATATTCAATTCTATCTAAAATTTCAATTATAAGTTACATAAAAGAATTATAAAGCTAATAAGAATTCTACTTTCTCAAATATTGTACTCTCAATAACTAATATTTTACTCTTTACCAATATTCCAGTTTTTTTGAAAAACACCAAAATTGACTTCTAGCTTTCAAATATGCTAGATATTCATTTGTAAACATGCATACCTTCCTAGTGTTAAACCGTCCACATTAAGCACTTAATTGGCAATGCAAGAGATCAAAACCATTAGATTTATTTACAATATAAACCATTCAACATTCATTTCTAAAAGTGTATATATACAGCTATTTATTTATTTTCCAAAACTGAAATTTTAACTACAAGCTCAAAGGAAGAAATCATACTTCTAATACTAAATAACTTCCCATATTCTACATACGAAATATAAAAATCAACTTAAATTCACTAATACTTTAGCAATTTAAAAATTATTCCTACTATTATTTCCATTATTATTAAATGTATATAATCCCATTTCATAGCCAAATAAGATCAAACTCTCCAATCAAAAGTTGAAACAATTTTACTAAAATTTAATACCTCATTCCATATCTTAAACAGATTTGAAATTCTCAAATTTTATTGAAATACCATTGTCTTATTTGTAAATAATCTAAAATGAATAAATTTTGATTTTTATCTTTTCTAACATAACTAATTAAAATCCTCTTGTTAAGCATCTCTAATTAGCTATTCGCCAAAAGGTTTAACAAGTCCAAATAATGTTCTTCATTTTGTTTCTCATTTCATACGTTACAAAATTTTAAAATCGACTTTTGACATTTTAATTTCACTTTCTCAATTTACAAAAAAATAAGGGTTATATATCACTTAACCAATTAGTTTCATCCATATAAAATACACACTTCATTCATGAGAAAGATGTAACAACCCAGAAGTTTGTAATTTATTTTAATTGTTTATTTTAACTACTTAAATTGAAACTCCTATTTAAAAACTTTATTATATTTATTAAAATGAATAAATTTTGTTATTTTAAACGTATATTTTGATTTTTGTGAATTATAATTTCAAACCTAAATAAATAGGATATTTCCAGAAAAGTGTATTTTTGGTCAAATCGGTCAAACTTTGACTTTTAAATTTAAAATTTTGAATTTTTAAATCTTTTATTATGAAATTAGATTAAATTTCAAGAATACTACTTTTCATTTCGTTAAAATCCGATTTATATTGTGAAAGTTATGCTTTTTACAATATTGTATGTAAATTGATTTATTTAGTAAAATTGTCTATTTTAATTTATATAAATAATATTTTTATTTATTAAATCATGTTCTAATATGTGTTATATGACGTGTTAGGTATATATTTTATTTTAAAACATTTTTAAAAGTGATCTTACAATTTTCTAAAACCTATTGTATTTTATTTTCAATTTTTATAACCTAGTTTCTATTTTTATGCTATTTTCCTAATTTAATTATATTTAATCAAAATTTATTTATTTATTTTTGTGCATTCATCATATTTTTGTGTTTTTTTCTGTATTTGTAAGTATTTTACATGTATTAAAAACTAAAAAAAATAATTAAGGAAATGTGAATAGTTTGTGACTTTTTATGTACATTTTCTTTTCATATTCTCCACCTTTTCGCCAATCAATGCATCAATTCAATTTGCTGCCTTGTACTCTTTGTTTCAGCCGACTTCCCCATTCTTTCTCACATGAAAAAAAATACTTCTCAACCCTAAAATATTTCGGCCATCGCCTGTAGCAAAGTTTTGGTAAAATTTCTTTTCTTTTTCGCTTTTTCATTGTTTTTGTTGTGATTTTTGCACTTGCTTCATCTTCTTTGTGTTCGGCCCTTCCATCTCCAGTACTGTGACGCCCCACTCCGAGAGCCTAGTTAACAAAGAGTATTACATAGATAATACTGTCGGCTAACGCGGACAATAGAGTATAATGGAAGCGACCATGTGCAATCTTACCTTAACTATTCACTAAATATGTCGAAAAGTAGAAACACATTAAAATTCGACCTATTCAATAAATATTTAAAGCAAAACTACAATGGCTATAGGATCTATCAGAAGAAAATATAACAACTCAAATGTAACATACATCACAGAACAGTCGATCATAATATACACATACACAGATACACCACAGAGTATACAAAATAATACATGTCAAGTGGTACAGGAAACCACCATATACAGACGAGACGAAAGAGTATAAATCAGAGTTATAACAGATAAGGACTACAAAAGACGCTATAACAAAATGAAGCTAGCGAATAGTCCATGCGGAAGCAAAATAGGCTAAGTCCCCAAAAGCACCTAACCTGAAACATCTCGGTCTGACCCGAGTATAAAATACACGGGTCAGTCTAGATAACAAATCAATTAGATAAACTGAACACTAATAAACCTGCAAGGTCATACAGTATAATAAATATCTCTAAGGGAGATAACACAATCATCAACAAGAGATGAATCATATAGAACAAGCCTCATATCATCGGCAACATATAGAAACAAAAGATACAAATATCCCAAAACAAGCCAATAGGCAAACAACAAATACCAATAAGGTATACAAGTTCCACAAGGTAAACGCTATACTCCATGCGGCTCAAAAAGACCAATACCGAAGGGCGATACCAAGGGAATATACATATCAATGAAACATCATAAAATTTGCTCGAGCTCAGTACTGTACAAACAAGGATCCATGAGCCCGAAGACTCCAAACCGAAGTATCACCCATGCGGCACATAAGGCCAACATCAGAGCGAAACTATATAGGGCAACAAACCCGAAGGCACACACCCGAAGACAACATACCCGAAGGCAACAAACCTAGTGAGACGGTCCGAAGACACTATCCCAGAGGCAACAAACCGTAGTGGTGAAGGTCGAAGACCTAGTACTGGACACCATTAACTGGCGGAATGTGTCACAACTCTCGAAAAGGAATCCGAAAAGTGTTAACGTATGTCCCATAACCACTCGTTCGCACTAAACGGTTTACTATCCATCAGTCCCTTTCACACTCAAAGCAGTACAAAGTTTACCTCATATCATCGATAAACCAAACCCGAAGGTCAAAATAATCAATCGAATAGGTCGAGGATTAATCGGAAAGATAAACGCACGGATTCATGGTCCGTGTTTTGCCCAATCATTTAATCACCCTTCCACTTCGTTCGAAGTGCGAAAGTGTGTGTGTTTTAAATAGAATTTATAAATTAGAGAAACGAACTTTTAAATGCGATTCGAGAGATTATTTTATAAAAACCCGTGGATTAAAATTAAAAGGAACCATCAAAGTCAAAACAATTGATAATCATACATAGGATCATCATGAATCGATTCAAATTGAAAATTCAATCCCAAAAGGCAAAGTGGGATGAAACAGCAGGTTCAGTCGACTGAACAAAGTTTTCAGTCGACTGACCCTATACCTGGAAAATTTTCCAGGTTCAGGAAACTTTCTGTTTCCAGGTTCAGTAGACTGTGCAGAGTTTTTCAGTCGACTGAATCATGCCTGGAAACTCTCGGGTTTCAGGTTCAGTCGACTGTGCAGAGTTTTCAGTCAACTGAATCATGCTTGGGCTGTTTTTCAGCCTTATTCAAAGGAAGAGCAAACTCTCCCAAAATGCAATCGGACGGACATTGGCTCTAAGGGCTTATGCCAATCGACAACCCGGCCCTATATGTTCCTCGATGCATCACCAAAACATGATTAAAACATCAAAGTTAGGATTTCAAAGATTTGAACCCAAAACACTAAAAATTGGAATATTCCCCAATTCAACCCAAACCAATTGCAAGTGCATATGAACAAGGTGTTAGGAATTCATACCTAACATCAATGAAATCAAGAGAAGTAGATGTGAGTTCAAAACTCACCTTTTTACACAAAACAAAGAAGATGAAGAAGCTCAATTGCAAGGGATCAACCAACTACACTCCACTTCAACACTACAAGCTTCAATCTAGAATCAAAAGCAAGTATTTCCTAAGTTAGCGTTAGGAAATTACTGAAATTGAAGAGGAGAAAAGATGGAGAAGGTGGAGATGAACTTACCAATGGATTCTCTTTGATTTTGGAGCAAGAATCAAGTTACAAAGGAGAAACTAGGGCTTGCTAATTTCTATTTCTCTTTCCTTTCCCCCATTTTAGTTTTTAGTTTGAGAAATAAAATGAAATGAAGATGAAATGAAGAGAAGGGTTGAGCTAGGGGTTAAGTGAGCTAGTGGGCTGAACCCAACCCCAAACCCAATAGGAAAAGTAGCCAAAATTTCACAAACTCCAAACATATCAAACATTATACTCAAAAAGATCGCAAATGCCATTTTGGACTCAATGGAAATGGTTTCGAGCTCCAATTCGGCCATTTGCAGAAAGTAACATTTCGGACCCCAAAATCCGAATAACGACGCTATATTTAAATCAAACATTTAAATATAAAATCGTTAAATATGCGGGTTGTTACAGATCTCCCCTCCTTAGAAAATTGCGTCCCCGCAATTCCTAGAGACGATATTTGTAACAACTACATACATACAACATACAAAAGAAAGAATAAACTTTAGACACAGAAATAGACTTACCATTACGAAGCAAGGATAGAAAACCTGGATAAGATCGCTCGATATACTCTCTGGTTTCCCAAGTACAATCATTGGGATTAGCAGACCATTGAACTTTAACGAGCGGAACGTCCTTGTTCCGAAGGTGTCGCACCTCCGTGTCAAGCACGCGAATAGGTTGCTGTACAATAGATAAGTCCGGTGAGATCTCAAGCTCTTGCAAATCAGGAGAATCAATTACAGAATCCGATTCTCGAAGTCACTTCCGAAGTTGCGAGACGTGAAACACGTCATGAATGTCAGATAAATGAGATGGAAGTGAAACTCTATAAGCCACAGGGCCAATACATTCAGTAATAGAAAACGGTCCTATATAACGAGGAGCCAATTTTCCAGTCGCACTGAAACGCATAACCCCTTTCAAAGGAGAAACACGAATAAAAACAAGATCGCCGATCGAGAACTCGAGAGGCTTCCTACGGTTGTCCGCGTAGGATTTCTGGCGACTCTGTGCCTCTTTCATCCTCAATCGAATAAGATCAATCTTCTCAGAAGAATGACGAACAAAGTCCGGGCCAAGAATAAGCTTCTCCCCAGATTCCAACCAACAAGAAGGTGATCGACATGGCCTTTCGTATAAGGCTTCGAAAGGAGCCATACCGATATTAGACTGAAAACTATTGTTGTAGGAGAACTCTACAAGAGGTAGGTGATCCTCCCAACCACCACTGAAATCAAATATACAAATACGGAGAAGATCTTCCAAAATACGATTCACCCGTTCAGTCTGTCCGTCAGACTGCGGATGATAAGCTGTAGAAAAATTAAGCTTTGTTCCCAAAGCTTGCTGAAGACTCTTCCAAAAATGACTCGTGAATAAAGGATCACGATCACTCACAATAGAACTAGGAACACTGTGAAGTATCACGATTTCCTTGACATACAACTTGGCCAAATGCGAAGCTGTCCTATTAGACTTAATAGGGACAAAATGAGCAGACTTGGTGAGGCGATCAACAATAACCCAAATACTAGAATGACTTGATCTCGAACGAGGTAGGCCGTCAATAAAATCCATAGAAATTTGATCTCACTTCCACAATGGAATCTCAAGAGGTTGAAGAAGTCCAGAAGGACGCTGATGTTCGGCCTTCACACGTTGACATGTCATGCAGTTGCTCACATAACTCGCCACATCGCGCTTCATGCCTTCCCAATAATAAAGACGACGCATATCGGCATACATCTTACCACTACCGGGATGAATGGTATACTTAGAACGATGGCAATCATCAAGAATGTCATTCCTAAGTGCAAAATCAGAAGGCACAAAAAGACGGTTCTTCTTACGAAGACACCTAGGAGAATCAATGCTAAAATCTTGCAACGCCTCATCACAAGATCCAGACTCACAAAGCTGAATAAATTGCAACAAATCAGGATCACGCCGCTGAGCATCGGCAATACGATCCAATAAAATAGGTCGAGCTCCCAAACTAAATAATAGAATAGGAGAATCAAAAGATGAACCTTGATCACGAATTTCAAAAAGATAGAGTCTCAAGAATATTCCATTCGGCAAGCATCATAGAAATAACAGCCGAATGTTTACGACTAAGCGCATCTGCAACACGATTACCCTTACCAGGGGTAAACTGGATATCAAAGTCATAGGAAGCAAGAAACTCGAGCCAACGCTGTTGTCTCATATTGAGTTCCTTCTGAGTAAATAAATACTTCAAAGATTTATGATCGGTATAGAGAATGAAGCGCTCGCCCAATAAATAATGTCGCCAAATCTTCAAGGCAAAGACAATGGCAGCTAACTCAAGATCATGAGTGGCATAGCGAACTTCATTCGGACGCAATTGCCTAGAAGCATAAGCAACTACCCGATCTCTCTGCATAAGCACAGCACCGAGACCACTACCACAAGCATCGGTGTAGACAACAAGATCATGATTCCCTTCGGGAACCACAAGAATAGGAGCATTAGTGAGAAGTTCTTTTAATGTCTGAAAGGAAGCTTCACACTTTTCGGACCAAATAAAACGAATGCCTTTCCGAGTAAGGCTTGTGAGAGGAAGCACAACATGGGAAAAGTTCTTAATGAACCGCCGGTAATAACCCGCCAATCCAAGGAAACTACGAATCTCATGCACATTCTCAGGCCTCTTCCAATACTGGATGGCTTCGATCTTTGAGGGATCGACAGAAATGCCATCGGAAGATACAACATGGCCTAAGAACTTAACCTTATTCTCCCAAAAGTAGCACTTGGAGAATTTGGCTTTAAGCAGATGACGATGAAGAGTACTCAAGACAATTCTCAAGTGATTAGCATGCTCAGCTTCAGACTTAGAATAAATAAGGATATCATCAATGAAGACAAGAACGAACTTATCGAGATATTCCCGGAATACCCGATTCATGAGGTCAACAAAGAAAGCAGGAGCGTTCGTCAAACCGAACGGCATAACGAGCCACTCAAAAGAACCATAACGAGTGCGGAAAGCGGTAAGAGTTATGCTATCCTCTGCGACTCGTAACTGATGAAAACCTGTGGCAAGGTCAAGCTGAGAAAAGACCTTGGCACCACTCAATAGATCGAACATATCATCGATCGTAGGCAATGGATACCTATTTCTAATGGTCAACTCGTTAAGCTTGCGATAGTCAATGAAAAGCCTAAGAGCTCCGTCAGACTTCTTCACAAAAACGACCGCGGATCCCCATGGAGAAAAACTGGACTGAATCAACTGCTTGGACTCGAGCTCTAAAAGCTGCTTCTTGAGTTCCTCATTTTCCTTTGTAGACATCCTCGTGGGAGGACGACTAACTGGCTGCGCGCCTGGAATGAGTTCAATGCGGAACTCAAATGCCCGTTTGGGTGGCAAACCCGAAACAGGTTCAAAAACATCAGAAAAGTCACAAGCAATAGGAATACGTGATACATCATCACCATCTCGCGAATCAAGAGAATACAAAGCCATCTCGGAATTATCCACATCCCGAAGAACAAGAGATAACTGAGAAGGTGAATCAGGATGGCAAAGATATAAAATTCTCTCGGAACAAATAATCCTGGCATCGTACCTCACTAGCCAGTCCATAGCAAAAATCATATCAAAACCCAAATGAGAAACAACGTGCAGATTCGCACGGAAAGAAAAGCCACATAAAACAATCTCAATATCATCACAAAGCAAACTAAGGGTCGCGGATCCCCTAATAGGATTCGCAATCCTTAAAGAAGTAACCATACAAGAAACATCCAAAGATAAATCATCTACAAGCTTCTTCGATACGAAAGAATGTGAAGCACCCGTATCGAAAAGAACTCGTATACTATGATCATGAAATAGAATTGAACCCTCCAAAATAGATGGAGTCATACCTTTGGATTGAGAAGGACCTCCAGAAGCATTAGCCACATTGAGCTTGCCAGATTTTGCATTAGTAGGAGCAGTAGGACAAGCAGAAACATGATGACCTTCCTTCTTGCAATTACGGCAGAAGAGAGGCTTTGGACAAGCTCGAATAATATGATCCGGAGAACCACAATTAAAACACTTTCGAATGAAAGGTGTTCCGGAAGATTGAGGCTGAGAGCTAGGACCACCGGTCTTCTTCTTCTTATAAGGAAAAGGCTTCTTCTGAATTGGAAACTGCTTCTTGTTGGGGTTTCTGGAAACCTCAACATCATCATCACTATCACACTCCTTCTCGACGGTCTCGAGATGAAGCGCCGAATCAACCAATTCCTCAAAAGAAAGTTTAAGCTGGAGCAACAAGGACTTCTTAAGATATTTCTTAAGGCCAGAAACAAACTTCAAATTCTTCTTATAAGAAGTGCTGATGAATTCAAGACCATACTGAGATAAAGCCTCGAACGATGCGACATACTCAGAAACAGAAGATTTCCCTTGCTTCAACTCAAGGAAGCGACGGGTCAATAAAACTTTTTCAGATTCAGGAACGAACTTGAGTTCAAATCGTCCGCGAAGCTGAGTCCAAGAAAGAGTAGACTCATCAATTTCAGCTACAAGAAGCTCATACCAGTCAAGAGCACGCTCTTGTAATAAGCTAGAAGTTACAAGAACTCTATCATGGTCAGAAAGATCCATGCGAGAGAAAATACACTCGCACGTGCGAAGCCAAGCTTGGACTTCAAGAACAGACTCGGAGCCTTTAAACGGCTTTCCTCCAAGATGAGCAAAATCACTGCACTGACGTGCAAAAGCAGACTTGCGAGGTGGAGACACTCGAGGAGGAACAGGAGGCTGAGTGCTCCTAAACAATTCCAAAAATTGATCGGCAGACATATATACGCCATCCGGATGCGAGCCACTAGATTGCCCAGCATCCGAACGTCGACCCCTGCCTCTTCCAGACATAAGCTGAAAGTAAGATAAGAACAAGATTATTCACAAGGTAGATATTACAATATGGGATACTACGGAATAAAATGCATTCCTAGACGTATTTCCAATATCTATCTAACCTTGATGGAATAAAGAGAGACGATGATTCAAGGATCTGTATCACTTGTACACTTTGACGTACCATAATATGTGCATCTATTCTGTGTTTATCATATTTTGTTCTGAATCTCGCTCCGATACCACGCTGTGACGCCCCACTCCGAGAGCCTCGTTAACAAAGAGTATTACATAGATAATACTGTCGGCTAACGCGGACAATAGAGTATAATGGAAGCGACCATGTGCAATCTTACCTTAACTATTCACTAAATATTTCGAAAAGTAGAAACACATTAAAATTCGACCTATTCAATAAATATTTAAAGCAAAACTACAATGGCTATAGGATCTATCAGAAGAAAATATAACAACTCAAATGTAGTATACATCACAGAACAGTCGATCATAATATACACATACACAGATACACCACAGAGTATACAAAATAATACATGTCAAGTGGTACAGGAGACCACCATATACAGACGAGACGAAAGAGTGTAAATCAGAGTTATAACAGATAAGGACTACAAAAGACGCTATAACAAAATGAAGCTAGCGAATAGTCCATGCGGAAGCAAAATAGGCTAAGTCCCCAAAAGCACCTAACCTGAAACATCTCGGTCTGACCCGAGTATAAAATACACGGGTCAGTCTAGATAACAAATCAGTTAGATAAACTGAACACTAATAAACCTGCAAGGTCATACAGTATAATAAATATCTCTAGGGGAGATAACACAATCATCAACAAGAGATGAATCATATAGAACAAGCCTCATATCATCGGCAACATATAGAAACAAAGGATACAAATATCCCAAAACAAGCCAATAGGCAAACAACAAATACAAATAAGGTATACAAGTTCCACAAGGTAAACGCTATACTCCATGCGGCTCAAAAAGACCAATACCGAAGGGCGATACCAAGGGAATATACATATCAATGAAACATCATAAAATTTGCTCGAGCTCAGTACTGTACAAACAAGGATCCATGAGCCCGAAGACTCCAAACCGAAGTATCACCCATGCGGCACATAAGGCCAACATCAGAGCGAAACTATATAGGGCAACAAACCCGAAGGCACACACCCGAAGGCACACACCCGAAGGCAACATACCCGAAGGCAACACACCTAGGGAGACAGTCCGAAGACACTATCCCAGAGGCAACAAACCGTAGTGGTGAAGGTCGAAGACCTAGTACTGGACACCACTAACTGGTGGAATGTGTCACAACTCTCGAAAAGGAATCCGAAAAGTGTTAACGTATGTCCCATAACCACTCGTTCGCACTAAACGGTTTACTATCCGTCAGTCCCTTTCACACTCAAAGCAGTACAAAGTTTACCTCATATCATCGATAAACCAAACCCGAAGGTCAAAACGATCAATCGAATAGGTCGAGTATTAATCGGAAAGATAAACGCACAGATTCATGGTCCGTGTTTTGCCCAACCATTTAATCACCCTTCCACTTCGTTCGAAGTGCGAAAGTGTGTGTGTTTTAAATAGAATTTATAAATTAGAGAAACGAACTTTTAAATGCGATTCGAGAGATTATTTTATAAAAACCCATGGATTAAAATTAAAAGGAACCATCAAAGTCAAAACAATTGATAATCATACATAGGATCATCATGAATCGATTCAAATTGAAAATTCAATCCCAAAAGGCAAAGTGGGCCGAAACAGCAGGTTCAGTCGGCTGAACAGAGTTTTCAGTCGACTGACCCTATACCTGGAAAATTTTCCAGGTTCAGGAAACTTTCTGTTTCCAGGTTCAGTCGACTGTGCAGAGTTTTTCAGTCGACTGAATCATGCCTGGAAACTCTCGGGTTTCAGGTTCAGTCGACTGTGCAGAGTTTTCAGTCGACTGAATCATGCCTGGGCTGTTTTTCAGCCTTATTCAAAGGAAGAGCAAACTCTCCCAAAATGCAATCGGACGAACACTGGCTCTAAGGGCTTATGCCAATCGACAACCCGGCCCTATATGTTCCTCGATGCATCACCAAAACATGATTAAAACATCAAAGTTAGGATTTCAAAGATTTGAACCCAAAACACTAAAAATTGGAATATTCCCCAATTCAACCCAAACCAATTGCAAGTGCATATGAACAAGGTGCTAGGAATTCATACCTAACATCAATGAAATCAAGAGAAGTAGATGTGAGTTCAAAACTCACCTTTTTACACAAAACAAAGAAGATGAAGAAGCTCAATTGCAAGGGATCAACCAACTACACTCCACTTCAACACTACAAGCTTCAATCTAGAATCAAAAGCAAGTATTTCCTAAGTTAGGGTTAGGAAATTACTGAAATTGAAGAGGAGAAAAGATGGAGAAGGTGGAGATGAACTTACCAATGGATTCTCTTTGATTTTGGAGCAAGAATCAAGTTACAAAGGAGAAACTAGGGCTTGCTAATTTCTATTTCTCTTTCCTTTCCCCCATTTTAGTTTTTAGTTTGAGAAATAAAATGAAATGAAGATGAAATGAAGAGAAGGGTTGAGCTAGGGGTTAAGTGAGCTAGTGGGCTGAACCCAACCCCAAACCCAATAGGAAAAGTAGCCAAAATTTCACAAACTCCAAACATATCAAATATTATACTCAAAAAGATCGCAAACGCCATTTTGGACTCAATGGAAATGGTTTCGAGCTCCAATTCGGCCATTTGCAGAAAGTAACATTTCGGACCCCAAAATCCGAATAACGACGCTATATTTAAATCAAACATTTAAATATAAAATCGTTAAATATGCGGGTTGTTACAAGTACCTTGGCCACCACCAGCACCAGCCACAACCTGAGCCTATGACCTCTGCAACACCTGTAGTTGATCTTTCCAGATCATGCCGTGCAAAATCATCCCTTGGCCGATGCCATTTATGCCTTGAAATCCTTGTAGTTGCCTTGTAGTTGTGTGTTGATGCACACTTATCTCTCTCTCTCTCCTTTATATATTGTTATGGCCGACCTATATGACCTGAACTTGATCCAAACCTGATCCCCCACCCCATCACAGTGCTCTTACAGCCCATAGCTAAAGCATATGATGTTGAATGCAAGTGCAAAAGCGTTAGCTTTGTGTTACATGCTTATTCCTAGCATTGTTTTATAATAGTTTGGTTTGAAATTCATGTTTGTATTTTTTTTTGTTTGATATTGAACAAGGGAATCAGCTTTTTCTCTCCCACTCTCAAATCATCGTCATGTTATCGTGCCTTTGAGATCTTTGTTTTTGCATTTGGTTGTCATCTCCAGCTTATACAAGTGAGTAATTCTCACCAGACAAATTTATACTTATATAACTAGTAAACTGATCACAATTGAACCTGTAAACCTTATTATCATGTTATAACTGCTATTGCTATGATCATATGATGTTCACACATGCTTATTCACCTGTTATATCATATGTTACTGTTATATTATGCTATTATGTTCATTTATATCAGTTTATCACACTGCAAGTCCCTTGTAGATTAGAATCACTATGGGTTGAAATGATACATACCCGAACGGACTTTAGAATAGGGAAAAATCGTTATGGGCTGGAATGATAGGCCTGACGATTTTTATTTATTTGCATTTACTTGGGATTGCGGGTTTGAAACGATAGAACCCGGATTTTTCCTTTGTAAATTACGGATTGAAATGATATATTATCTGTATCATTAGACTTAGGTTAGAAATTTTATACAGACTGTGGTTAAAATTGGTTTTCTAAAAATGTTTAAAGTATCTTAGAAATGTAAATATTATAATATTTTGATTTAAACTTAATTAAAAATGATTTTGTAAAGTATTTTTTATTTTCTAAAAATTTATAAGTGAAATAAATTAATGGTAAAGTTAGAAATTTGAAATAAAAGTTATTTTGGAAATTATGATTTGGTTATTAATGGAATTTAAATTAAGTAGGAAATATGATAAATAGACTTAAAATTTGAACTAAAATGAATTTAAAATGATTTTTATAAAGTGTTAATGATTTTTGAATAAATAAAAAGGTTAAATAAATGAATATTTAAGTTGAATTTTGAAATATAACTTAGATTGGAAATTTATGAATTTTGTTTAAAAATGAATTTTAAGTTAAGTAAATAAAATGAAAAAGTTACATTTTGAAATTTAAACTTAAGTTTTAAGTTAAAAATTTAATTATAAAGAATTGAAGTTGAATGTTTAATTATATAAGTAAATTATTATTAAATTGATTTTTGAATGAAAATTTAACTTTATAAAATCATGAATATAAGGGTATTTAAATGATTGTTTTAAAAGTGAAAATATATGATTTTATAAGTTTAAATGATTTAAATAAAAATTTAATTGTTTGTGAAATTATATTGAATATTTGGAATTTAATTAAGCATTTTGAGATGTTATTATTTCTAATGTAATTGATATTACAGCATTTGTAAATGCTGTCGTTGATAGAAATGAACTAAATGGCTAAATTGAATTAAGGGCTATTATAGCACTTTGTAAGTGTTGTAGTTGCCGAAATTAACTAAGGTTTTATTTGAACTAAAGTAACCCTATTACAACCTTCTAAATGATGTCATGTGTTAAATTGAATTGTTTTAAAAGTAACTTTCCGTGGCATTTTCTAAATGCTGCGAGAGTTGAATTTTCATTGTTTTAATAAATTTAGTGGATAAATGAACTTTGAAAGGTTAAAATTTTAGAAATTTAATAATTTAATTATTAAATATAATAACTTCATTTTAATGGTTTAAAATAAAGTAATCTGTTTTGAAATATAAACTATTTTGAAATGTGTGTTGAAATGGTATTTTAAATAAAATGAATGTGGTTTTGAAAAGATATGATATTTTGATATTTTGAAATGGATTTTTTGAATAATATTGAATTTTGAAATGATATTTGATTTTGAAGTATAAATTACTATTTTGAAATTTTAACCACGGGATGTATTTAATTTATGGTTTAACTGATCCTTAGAGGATGGACGATCTCAAGCATCCTTTAAGTTATGGTGCATTACTACTACAGTTCACTTGAGTTGGTTTACATTATATAAGTATATATGTCCTGACTTGAGTGTTTTGTGTTGTACTTTAAGCTCGGGTCAGCCTGAGTATTTACAGTTTAGCTTTGGATTTCTTTTCTGGAGCTAGGATCACTGGAGATTCTGCTTTATCTAGTTATCTGTTCCCTTTCAGTTTCAGTTGTTCTATTCCAGTTCTGGTATTTATAAACTTCTATGTATTTGAGATTTCTATTGTTTATGTTTCAGACTGATATTATGTATTATGTTTTGAGAGTTTGTTATAGTAGCTTCATGAACTACTATGGTATTTTTATTTCCGCTGCGAGTTATTTTGATATTTCAGTTTCTGTGATTCTGTTATTGTGTTTCATTTGCTCCAAATTTATTTACAATGTGGTATTTTGAGCAATTCAAGTCTGGCATGTGTGGATGAGAATGGCTGAAAATATTGGGTTGTTACAAAAGATCCATAAACATGCATGTTTTTATTCTTCAAAACAACCATTTTAATCATCTAGAAAGCCCCCTTTCTAAAACCAAATAATTCAAAACTCAATCTGCACCATAAATTTTTTTCTAATAAACATATCGCTAATTTAGGCTTGCTATTAAAATCTAGTTTAAGGTGTTTCAAGAATTTTCAATCAACCAAAGAAATGAATCTTATAAATTCTTTCCAAGTATTTGTTTATTTCATGGGAATTCTCAAAAGGTAACTTATACTAACAAATTTTCATTATTCCCCTTTATTTTCTATAATAAATTACTCTAATCTAAACTTTTGAAGATACACCAAAGAGTCATTCAGTTACCAATGAAATTTTAAAATCATTATAGCTTGATCCTCTCTAAATAATAAAACCATAAATTATAATTTCACTACTTTTTTTAAGTCAAGACTTTCCGTTATTTTTAACTTCTTAACCATACATTTTAGAACTTCTCACCTAAAATATCCATTTTGAATTGCATATAAATATTCTAAGTTTATATCTTTAAAATATATTTTTTCTCAACATTAATTTTAAAGTAAAAATTGCCTCTCATACATGCCAAACCATGAACTAAAATGGTTAGCCACTACACTCGGCTGCGATGTTGACGATATGAGTATCGACATCGCCTCGCCCTAGTTTCCCAGCTTTCAACTCTTACCAATGGTCAAAATAATAATTTAAATTATTTAAGATCCAAAATGTTTGTTTTCTATCAAAATTACTATTGTTATTTCAAAACTTCTCGCTCCAATGTTTAGGAACTCTTATCGACACAATGGTGTCTCATGTATCGACCAAAATTCATAAACATATTCCAAACAACCCAACACAACAAGTCTTAAAGCTTTCCCAAAATGGGAATAAATTCTTACCTTTAATAAATAATGGATAAAAACCCATTTTATCATTTTCAAAAATTAAAATTTTTCTTGTTTGAAATCTTACTTTGCAAAATTTCAAAAGCATACATAGAATTTACGTACAACATCCATTAAATTAATCAAACAAGCAAAAACTATGCAACACAATTTTCCAATAATTATATTTTGTATATCCTAGGCTATACACACACACACATATATATCTATTCCAACCATATCACACATTTTAAAAAAGCACATAACAAAACAATTAATCACCTTTAGCGAAAACTATTGTCTAGCCTCCGACTGTGCAACTCTGATCACAAAGGATCACATTCAAAACATCTTGCTCCTTCACAACATGATGTTGTGAAGTCAACCCTATTGCGAGATACCAACTAGGGTCCTATATAGATTTGCTTAATCGACAACTACTCTTAGCAAAGCTACTAAAGAAAAAACACCACTTATCGATACCGAAACTGCTGGTCAGTTAAACACTTCATCCTATGACTCCCTTCTTAATTCCAATTCAATCGAGGATTAACACATAGAGAAGGGGGTTTCAATACATTAAAAATATTTTATATAATAATATATTAAATACGTGTCTAATTGATTACCCTAATAATCATCAATTATTCCTATCCCTTATAGATAATAATAATATCGATCTGCCACACAGCCAAGGGGATAGGGCGCCAGGTCATACTAGATCAGGATCTGTGAAAAATCATAAGTTACATTATTCTGACTGGCTCTGATACCAAGCTGTAATGTACACTTTTTATACCTAGATTAGAAAAGAACATTATGAATAATATTCTATGCTAATCCGGAGAACAAGGCTTTGAATGGAGCGGCCATCATGAAATTACTTCGAGCTAATACTGACACGTCTCGAATATGTGATAACCCGGATTTTGGACATCAGTTAATTGGTAGTTAACAGGATTAAATTTATTAAAAATACTGATTTTTAAGTTGAGCAAATAAATTCTGATAATTAAGAAATATCTAGATATAAATATTTATTTGATAATCTTCTTTTATAATTATTTAAATGTGCCAAAATTATTCTTTTCGAACAAATAAAATATGTGTTTTCAAATTACTATTGTTTATATATATAAGTAGGTTGTAAATAGAACTTGGATTTGAAATTCAAAGTAATATCTTAAAAAAATAAATTGGATTAAAAACTGTACATTTTAAAACTAACATATATATATGTATGTATATATATATATGTGGGGTTATTAATTAGTGTATAATTAGGTTTTATATCATTTTTCTTTAAAATTATATAAATATAAGTAAAAAGAAAATATATTAATGGAAATAGAAAAAAACAAAAATAAATACAAATGAATGCACTTAACATTTATAAGCCAAGAATAACATGCAAATAACATGCACTTAAATAATTTTCTTAATCAACTTCTTTTAAATGGTTAATGTTTTGAGTTAGTTAAAAGTTATATAATAATTTATTTTTAACTTAAATTAATTAAGTTTAGAGTATTTTATTATATGCCTATATTTAAGTTACTTCTTAAGTTTATTAAAATAAAACTAAATAGTATAATTAAGTAGTTAATTAAAGGAGGAGAAATGTTTTTAATTATTAATTAATTTAAAGATCTTAGTTGATTTATATGTTAATAATAAATTAATTCCAAAGGTTATTAAATAAACTTAAATTGTAATTAAGTAATGATTAAGATAAATGGTTTAAATTTTAATTAATTAAGGTCTTAAGTAATTAAAGATTAATTAATTAATGACAACAATTAATTATAATTAAATAAATGGTTAGAAATTAACTAATGTTAATTAAGCAGGATTTAGTAGTAATTAATCTATTTTGTGATTAAAATAAATTAATTAGGATTGGTGTGGCCAGTTATCTTGCCTAAGGATGATTAAATTTTATTGAGTGCTTGGATTGATAAATATCTCTAGTCCTATAATTTGTGACATTCTGTGATATGAAATGCCTGGATTAAATACTTGATAAATGTGAATCATTTATTAGAAATAGATATCTATGATGGAAATTTTTGTGTGAACATTACATTCTAAATTTAAATTAAATTATTTTCACTTAAACAACTTAGTTTAAAGATGGCATTGAATTCGAAGAGATCGGGGTCGGATATCAGCAATATTTGAAACCACTTCGATTAGTACCTACTATAATTCTTTATAGATCTGATCATGGAATCAAATGGGCTGGAATGGAATAAACTGTGTAACATGGCCATTTACACTAAGTAATGGTACTTAGATATTTTTGTAGAATGAGTGGTTGGATATAACAAGATAAGAACTCGTTGTGATGAACGAGTTACCCTTGGTTTTCAAAGAAGCTTTTCAACTTAAGTATTTCAATTTAAATGGTTTACTCACGCTACTTTCCAGCCTAGCTCGGGTGTTACTTTAAAGTAATGCTCGGGTCAGACCGAGTATTACAGATTTCATGTTAGGACGTTCTAGAGCTCAGGAGGCGAGCTGGATGACAGGAACGTATGGAGTATATTCTGTGTGTAATAGAGTTTGTATTGATTATATTCTGGGACAAGTTGTTATAACTGTCCGATTATTATGAATGAATTGTACTCTGATATATTGTCTGTAAATTAACAGTTACAGCTTTCTTTGTATCAATGCAGTTATTTGATATTATATTTTATCCCGCTGCGATCGAGAGATTCTGTGCTTTTGTTTTCTGCTTCCTCTTCTACCTCTTTTTCTTCTTTTCCCTAACAATTTGGAATTTTCGGTGTTCGCTTGCTCGGCACTTCTACAGTGAATGTATTAGCGTTGAATCTTTGGGGACGAAAATTTCGAGATGTTACATTTTGGTATCAGAGCCGAAGGTTAAGCGAGAACCTTGGCTCTGGTGGGAGTTACTCATTTGAAAAGGGTCAATAGTACCCTAGAATGAGTTGAGTGTATTATATATGAGAGCGTACATGTTATTTTTTATATAATGATTTTAAAAACGAGTTTAAAAGTAGTTTTTATTTAAGCCTATATTTTTGTATATGAAACCATAATTTTTCTAATTATTATTAAGGTAATTGGTTGTTGATTATTGAAATTGGATAAGATCAGAAGAATTTAAGTGGTAATATATATATATATATATATATATATATATATATATCCAAATAGGTATTGGATAGTATAAACTAAATAAATAAGACAAGCTAGAAATGGTTTCAAAACAAAGAATAAAATCCTAAAATTTGTAAAAGTGTTTTCAAAATGCTGAATTAAGTTACCCTGATTTTATTTTCCAACAAATTATGAGATAGTATATAGTGAATCGGTTTCCGCGTATGATAATCTTGGTTCTTATCATAAAATTATTGTTGTGTCTAATAATGGGATGTTTGTTACTAATAATAATAAACAATGATAAAGCAGAATGAAATGTTTTAAGGAAGTAACAATTTAGATAAGTATGGCTTATAAATTGAAAAAGATTTAAATTGTGAAGTTTTAAAATCTAAGTGCAGAAAATTTGAAATTTGTTTCAAAGGGTTAAAAGATATAATAAATGATATTATTCAGAATATTTTCGATGTAAAATCTTATTTTAAACCAAGAGTTATTTTAATTTTTTTTTTAAAGGAACCTATTTTGAATTTCTTGGTTTAAAATTGGAAATATGACTTGGTTTGCAAAGGAAATGAATATATATGTGTGTGTGTGTGTGTGTGTGTGTATATATATATATATGGATATACATAATAACAAAGTTGATTGGAAGTAAACATTAAGTGTTGAGTTTTGAATTTTCCCTTGAAATACGATGTAAAAACCCAAAGAGAAATAATTTTTTGAACTTATAAGTGGAAAAGGTTATTAATAAGAAGTTTAAAATTTGAAATGAAGGATTAATATTTAGTACGGTTGACTGGATTAAATGAATTGAATTTAACTTAGGGGAAGTTAAATAAGTTTAGCGAACAACCTGAATTGGAAATTTCAAGTTGAAATTGAGATTTAACTTAGGGAATTTAAATGGGTTGAATTGAAAGGGAATTATGTATGATCTCAAAACGGGTTTGAGTTCTGGAAATTGGTAATAAATGCTACTGATGGTTGTTTGGATGTTTATTTACTTTGATTTAACCTAATATCATCATGTTAATACTCTATGAAAATGTGAATTAGATTATTTAAATGAATTAAGAAGTGGGTTGCGATAATATATATCCATTACCGAAATTAAATGGAAATAAAACCTTATTTTGAAAACTATTTAAAAAGATTTTGATTTTTGAAATGAAGTCGTAATTATGGAATGGAATCACTTTGAACTTAAGATTTAAATGAAATTGCAAACTAAAATTGTTAAGAATTGGTTTCAAAGTTAAGATTGGGTAATAAATTGGATTTTGGAGATTAAATTGTTTAGAAAGTTTTGAATTCTTACTGGAAACTTGAAATAAGTTAAGTAAAGATAAGTTAAAATAAATATTTGGAATTTGGACTCAGAACTAATATGTTTAAGGCCTAGGTTGTTAAAATTAAAAGTAAAGGTTAATTTGACTTAAGGAATTAAATCAACATTTGAAATTTAACTCGAATTTAAATAATTCGAGATGGTTTAAAGTTAAGATTGGAATTGAAATAAATTCAAATGGAAAATTAAATTGAATTAATTGGAAATGAGATTGAAGTTGAATAAGTTTAAATTCAAATGGAAATTTGATTTGAATTTGGGAAAGAAATTGAAGTTAATTCAAATTAAATTGAAATTGAATCAATTTAAATGGAAGTGGAAATTAGAAATTGATTGGAAGTGGAGATTGGGAAATTGAACCAGTTTGACTCTGGAACTATTTTTAAATAAATTGTTTTAATATAATCTGTCTTAAATCTACTTTTCTAGATATTTACTATACAACCTTTCATTTTAAAATCCAAACTATCTTATGCTTATTTTACAACTATTTTGAAAACTAATTACTATTTTACGTCTGTTTTACAAACTAATTACTATTTTACAACTATTTTAGAACTATATAACTATTTTACAACTATTTTATAAGTACTTAACTATTTACAGCTATTTTACAACTAATTACTATTTTAAAGCTATTTAACTATTTTAAACTTCTGAAGCTATTTTCTAAATTCAAGTGGGTCAGAGTGCAAACTGTTTATAATTAAAGTGATAACCCTAGTGGAAATTGAAGCAATTGTGAATAAGTAAATAGAAATCAAAATGAATGTGAATAAAAAGAAAATTGACTTAGTGTGACGCCCCTGTCTATGCTCACAATAACAAAGAGTATTAAAGGAAATACTATCTGTTATCACGAAGAATAAAGCTAGATAGGAGCAGCCATCCGTAGTTAGGCCTTACATTAGTATTGGTTATTTCGATAGGAGTGGTATATATTTTTTTCCTTTTCATCTCTTATCTATTTACTCCCATCGACATACCCAATTCCAGAATAAAACGAACTACGATGGTTCATAATAGTTTAGGACAATAAATATAATAACAACACAGATAATATAAATGCGGAACACAGATAAAACAAAAAGTCTCATATATATAATAACTGACGTCAGTTACAATACATGTGATACAGTACATATGATACAACTACAACTGTCGACTCTGGAAGTTACATATACAAGTACATTAACGTATATAATATACATGAATACATATCTTCCAATACAATAACAAAGACTACGATAAATGACAACGACTACACCAAAAATATGAAAAGACTTCATAGCTCAAGCAGCAACCCAAAGCAAGATATCTACAACCTGTAATACTCGGTCTGTAATACACGGTCTAACTCGAGTACTAAATTCAAAAGGAAATAATACACGGGTCATTCTAATTCAAACTCGGTTATTAGTGCACAGAAGCAATAATAATTAAGTAACAAATAGAAGACAGTCACAATAAATCTCGTCTATCCGATCCTTAAATAAAGAAATCGGATAACGATAAATATAACACGTAACAGTGTTAAAAAACAAATTAACAAAATCCAAATTTTCAACGAAGGTAAATTAAAAAGATTATCAATGAAGGTAATTTAGAAAACAACAGAATTGCCGAAACGCAATTAACGACAAAATCTAATTATTAAATACATAATTAGAAACTCATAATCTAATTATCAAATAGATAATTAGATAACAACAAAAGAATCAGATTAAACCAAATCAAAATACAAATCCAAAACATATTGAAAAATCAATTAAAATGTCAACTCGAGTAGGGCTGCAGTACACGCACGCGTGTACTGCCTCGCCACTACAGAAATTAAATACACAAAAGATCAATAATTCAAAAGCAATAGAATATCAATAAAAGCAATACCGTGTGGCTGCAGTACACGCTTACGTGCACTGCCTTCCCACTTCAGTGATGATGTACCCAAAAGCTCAATAGCGTGTCGCTGCAGTACACGCTTGCGTGCACTGCCTTGCCACCACAGTGATGATGTACACAAACAGGCACAAGGTCAAACCCGAGCGTTTAAGCTGGATTCAACTCAGGTGTAACACAAAACTGTCAAGAACAAATAACTCGACCAGACACACATGAACAAGAAATGAACAAACCAATATGGCAACATGATAATCAAAGTAAACTACAGTATTCAAAGCTACAAACTGGTCAATGCAAACTAATACATGAATGACCAGTTTCGACAAGAATATATAGATGCAAGCAAACTCGAGCATAAATGAAGCATGCTCAAAGTAACCACATGGATGCAACTCCACTAACAGACTGAACAACAAAGTGTGCACATGACACTACCCACAATCCATTCCAAATGCAACCAATACACACTGCCTATGTAAAGTACACAAAGACTCAAGTGCAGCCTCAACATAACTACATGAAAGCTACAAAATGACCATACCGACCAATTAGTGAATTAACAATATCAGAGACCAAAGAATGGCCTGAGACAAGACTCAAGACAAGATACACCTATATACATACATGAGTGAGGCAATGCAACAGCATATCAAAGGTGAAGTACAAGTCAAGGAAGCAAGTATGTGCAACCTGAACCATAAAATGTCGACCACTCTAAACCAACAAGCCAACACAACAGCAATGAATGCACAATGGAAATGCAAGGACTAGTGAACCAGGCATACAACTACAAAAGCAAATCAGTATGCAAGTGGAGACCAGGACATAGACTAAAGCAACCCACACCCACAAACCAAATGAACTAGACCAAACTACATCATATCAGAGATCCTGACTCAAACCACAATGCAACAGAATGGCAACTACTCAATGCAGACCAATCAGTGAATCAAAATGAAATTTCAAACCAAGTCCATGAAGCACAATGAACTTCTGACCAGGCCACACAAGAACATAAATTAAGTTATGACCGAGCAAACAACAAAATGCATCAATGAACTCAACAATGAAGTACACACTGCAAATGACCAAGGCTACAATATGCTCAAGTGAAGTCAACAACATCTGGAGTGAATGCAAGTCAATTATCGAACAAATCAAACCAGTTATCACATGAATGAACACTAGTGGTAAACAAGTCAAAGCAGAGTTCGTCAATGACAAGTTAAATGTCAAATCAAAATATTTTCACAAATCAAGGCATTATGTATGCGTAAATCAGAAAGTATGTGCAGTGTGTAACAAAATCGAGACCGCATGTCACAAAAGAAATCTACAACAACAAGTTCAACCTGAAAAGCCCAAAATCATCTCATAAACAACAACACAAGTCCAATATCATCGCAACGGTGAAGGCCAAAGGCCTGGAATTGCATAAAAATCAAGTGACCGAAGTCACACATTACCACAAGCCGAAGAAAAAGGCTAAAGGCCAGCAACAATGAAATGAGTCGCGCAAAGGTAACAAATAGAATACATTTTTTTTCCAAAACAAAATATTTGAATTTAAACAACTGCAGTTCAAGAAAAAACCACCTGCAGTACAACATGACAACTTACAGAGTGTTCAAGGCCGAAATAACCCCATAATCGAAGCCAACAACTACTTGATACCAATAAAGTCTAATAGAAGTTTCGGAAAAAATAAAGGAGATTTCAAAGCATTTAATGGTCGAAACAAGTTCGGCCGTAGCCATCAGAAAATTCGCGAAACCAAATGCTATAAATCAAAACCGTGACAAGCAAGGGAATCAACCAAGTCAGCATATTCAACAATTCAAGTAAACAAAATTTGAACAAGGCAAAAATCAACGAGATTCGAACTAGATGTGAGTAATTTAAAATCACTCACCTTAGCATCGGCGAGCACGACAATTGATCGACAAGCACCAAGTCGAATCGAGCAACGAGCGATCGAAGAAACGAACAAAGCCGCCATTTTTTTTCGTTTAGGGTTTGTAATTGAAAAGTGAAGGAACGGGTAGGGTTTGCCTTTGATAAACACGGCACCAAAATAAGTGGGCCGATATTTTGCTTAAAGCCCAAACACTTAACCAGTTAAAAGATGGCCCAAGATTATTTAAGTCTACAAACCCTTTAACAAATTTTAAAAAAAGAATTTCAACCAATATAAAAACTTCAATTAGCAATTAGCAACAATATTAACCGTCAAACAACGATAATTAATTGTTCTAAAACCCTGGGTTGTTACAGACTCCCCTCCTTATAAAAATTGCGTCCCTGCAATTTTCATAATTAAAGGCGTTAGTAACAATTATTTTTCTAACATAAATTGGTTAAGCTAGAAAAATAAAGGTCAAGAACACAAATACCAAAGAAATATTTTAATTCCAATAAAAGAAATTCACAAATTCTCAACAGAATCTAATTATCAAGTAGATAATCAGAAAACAACAAAACTGAATAAGTACAGATAGCAGTAATATTTAATTATCAATTAGATAATTAGAATACAGAAATCACAAAACAACAATATCTAATTATCGATACGATAATTAGAAAACAGCAAAATCTAATTATCTACAAAGATAATTAGAAAACACAAATCACAATTCACGAAACCACAAACATCTAGTTATCAGCCAGAAAATCAGAAAAACACGAACTCCATAATCAGCAAACTCTAACTATCAACAGAGATAGATAGAAAACAACAATTATCACAAACGATAATCAAATCTCAAATCAACAAATATTTAATTATCACAAACGATAATCAAATCTCAAATCAACAAATATTTAATTATCACAAACGAGTATCTCAAATCAACAAATATTTAATTATCACAAACGATAATCAAATCAACAAATATTTAATTATCACAACCGATAATCAAATCCCAAATCAACAAATATTTAATTATCACAAACGATAATCAAATCTCAAATCAAAAAATATTCAATTATCACACACAATAATCAGAATCAACAAATATCTAATTATCAAAAACGATAATCAGAATCAATAAATATCTAATTATCAAAAACGATTCAGAACTCAGATCAACAAATATCCAATTATCAAAAACGATAATCAGAATCAACAAATATCTAATTATCAAAAACGATAATCAGAATCAACAAATATCTAATTATCAAAAATGATAATCAAAACTCATATTAACAAATATCTAATTATCAAAAATGATAATCAGAATCAACCAATATCTAATTATCAAAAAAAAAATCAGAACTCGTATCAACAAATATCCAATTACCTGTAGATAATTGGAAACAAAAAATCTCTAGAAATCAATTAAGAAGACTAGAAAATCAACATAAAAGGTTGGATCGATCCCATCAGATGGCGAGTTTTTAAGCTACGCCGCATGTGCATGAACAAATGGCCGAACCCTACCAAGTACTATCAACATAATTTTGGCGCCCATCAGATGACTTGAAGGTCCGCAGAGTGACCCGAAGGTCTAGTACTAGTATTTGACCCGAAGGTACGTAGAGTGGCCCGAAAGCCCAACAAATGACCCGAAGGTCCAGCAGAGTGACCCGAAAGCCTAACAAATGACTCGAAGGTCCATCATATGACTCGAAGGTCCAGCAGAGTGGCACGAAAGCCCAACAAATGACCCGAAGGTCCAACAGAGTGGCCCGAAAGCCCAACAAATGACTCGAAGGTCCATCATATGACGCGAAGGTCCAGCAAATGACACGAAGGTCCATCAGAGTGGTTCGAAAGCCAAATAAAATCATCAGAATCATCAAACGACAAATATTTCAATTAACGAGTCCGGAATTAACCAAAATAGCAAATGCATATGTCCCATAACCACGAGTTTTACTAAATCGTTTAATTCTCTTCATCGTTTCCTTGAAAGTGCAAAATTGTGTATTAAAAAAAATAACATTTCGCATTCTCAAATGGACAAGTCCGGAATTAAGCGAATTAGTAAAAGAAAGGGGTCATAGTCCTCGATTTTGCTGAAACGTTTAATTCGCTTCCTCATTCTTTTGAAAGTGCAAACTGTAAAACTTCTGAAAACAATTTCATTTATTTTATAAAAGTAATAATTTACATTCTCAAACGAACAAGTCCGGAATTAAGTGAATCAGTAAAAGAAAGGGGTCATAGTCCTCGATTTTTCTAAAACGTTTAAATCGCTTCCTCATTCTTTTGAAAGCGTAAATTGTAAAAAATTTAAAAACATTTTTTTTGAAACAATTTTTAAAACACGTGATTAAAAAAGCAACATCAGTAGCAACTTCGACAAGGAAATTGCACTTCTCAAAATACCATAAAAACGGACAACAAAATCAGCATTGCGGGATAACCGCTTGAAAATTCACTTTACAATTTGACGGTTACTGAAGTCAAAGCGACAGTAATATTCATACGTCAAAGTCTCATCAAAATAATTTGCATCAAAATATAATATCACTGAATTTTCATTCATTAAAATGTCAACAAAACACCGCGCTTCAAAATTTAGCAACAGCGTAAAAATTCCGTTATAAAAAAAACGGCAACAAAATACGTTTAAAACCAAACATCGGTTTTACGCAAAATTAATGCAGTAACCTACAACTTAAACTTGCACATATACCACAAAATGAACAAAGAAATCATTCGAATATATCTTCAATGAAGATAATTCAAAACAGCAAAAAAATCTCAATAAAATCACATAACTGCAATCGCTTCGGATCCTCAAATCGGATTCGAAATTTTCATAGAAAACAAATTAAACACAGCTATGTGAACAACAAATGAAATTTATTTCAATTTAATATTCTGATTTTTAAAACAAAAAGGTTATCAGCTGTACTCAGCGAAGACAGTCACTGTTTCCGCTGCGCACTCTGATAAACCGACACAAATTACTTAATCATCAAAGCACGGTTTTCACTTTTATTTTTAAATAAAGATATTTAAAAATTTCATCATAATTTCAAAACTTTATTTTTGACTCAAAGCACAATAAAACATCGACTAATAGTTGTAACACATGTTCCATCTAAGTTATGTTTTATACCATAAACCCTAAGCTCTGATACCAACTGTGACGCCCCACCTCTATGCTCACAATAACAAAGAGTATTAAAGAAAATACTGTCTGTTATCACGAAGAATAAGGCTAGATAGGAGCGGCCATCCGTAGTTAGGCCTTACACTAGTACTGGTTATTTCGATAGGAGTGGTATTTTTTTCATCTCTTATCTATTTACTCCCATCGACATACCCAATTCCAGTATAAAACGAACTACGATGGTTCATAATAGTTTAGGACAATAAATATAATAATAACACAGATAATATAAATGCGGAACACAGATAAAACAAAAAGTCTCATATATATAATAACTGATGTCAGTTACAATACATGTGATACAGTACATATGATACAACTACAATTGTCGACTCTGGAAGTTACATATACAAGTACATTAACGTATATAATATACATGAATACATATCTTCCAATACAATAACAAAGACTACGATAAATGACAACGACTACTCCAAAAATATGAAAAGACTTCATAGCCCAAGCAGCAACCCAAAGCAAGATATCTACAACGTGTAATACTCGGTCTGACCCGAGTATTAAATTCAAAAGGAAAGAATACACGGGTCAGTCTAATTCAAACTCAGTTATTAGTGCACAGAAGCAATAATAATTAAGTAACAAATAGAAGACAGTCACAATAAATCTCGTCTATCAGATCCTTAAATAAAGAAATCGGATAACGATAAATATAAAACGTAACAGTGTTAAACAACAAATCAACAAAATCCAAATTTTCAACGAAGGTAAATTAAAAAGATTATCAATGAAGATAATTTAGAAAACAACAGAATTGCCGAAACGACAATTAACGACAAAATATAATTATTAAATAAATAATTAGAAACTCATAATCTAATTATCAAATAGATAATTAGACAACAAAAAAAGGATCAGATTAAACCAAATCAAAATACAAATCCAAAACATATTGAAATATCAATTAAAATGTCAACTTGAGTAGGGCTGCAGTACACGCACGCGTGTACTACCTCGCCACTACAGAAATTAAATACACAAAAGATCAATAATTCAAAAGCAATAGAATATCAATAAAAGCAATACCGTGTGGCTGCAGTACACGCTTGCGTGCACTGCCTTGCCACTACAGTGATGATGTACCCAAAAGCTCAATACCATGTGGCTGCAGTACACGCTTGCGTGCACTGCCTTGCCACCACAGTGATGATGTACACAAACGGGAACAAGGTCAAACCCGAGCGTTTAAGCTGGATTCAACTCAGGTGTAACACAAAACTGTCAAGAACAAATAACTCGACCAGACACACATGAACAAGAAATGAACAAACCAATATGGCAACATGTTTATCAAAGTAAACTGCAGTATTCAAAGCTACAAACTGGTCAATGCAAACTAAACATGAATGACCAGTTTCGACCAAGAATATACAGATGCAAGCAAACTCGAGCACAAATGAAGCATGCTCAAAGTAACCACATGGATGCAACTCGACTAACAGACTGAACAACAAAGTATGCACATGACACTACCCACAATCCAGTCCAAATGCAACCAATACACACTGCCTATATGAAGTACACAAAGACTCAATGCAGCCTCAACATAACTACATGAAAGCTACAAAATGACCAGACCGACCAATTAGTGAATTAACAATGTCAGAGACTAAAGAATGGCCTGAGACAATATTCAAGACAAGATACACCTATATACATACATGAGTGAGGCAATGCAACAACATATCAAAGGTGAAGTGCAAGTCAGGGAAGCAAGTATGTGCAACTTGAACCATAAAATGTCGACCACTCTAAACCAACAAGCCAACACAAAAGCAATGAATGCAAAATGGAAATGCAAGGACCAGTGAACCAGGCATACAACTACAAAAGTAAATCAGTATGCAAGTGGAGACCAGGACTTAGACTAAAGCAACCCACACCCACAAACCAAATGAACTAGACCAAACTACACCATATCAGAGATCCTGACTCAAACCACAATGCAACACAGTGGCAACTACTCAATGCAGACCAACCAGTGAATCAAAATGAAATTTCAAACCAAGTCCATGAAGCGCAATGAACTTCTGACTAGGCCACATAAGAATATAAATGAAGTTATGAACGAGCAAACAACAAAATGCACCAATGAACTCAACAATGAAGTACACACTGCAAATGACCAAGGCTACAATATGCTCAAGTGAAGTCAACAACATCTGGAGTGAATGCAAGTCAATTATCGAACAAATCAAACCAGTTATACACATGAATGAACACTAGTGGTAAAAAAGTCAAAGCAGAGTTCGTCAATGTCAAGTTAAATGTCAAACTCAAAATAGTTTCACAAATCAAGGCATAATGTATACACAAATCAAAAAGTATGTGCAGTGTATAACAAAGTCGAGACCGCAAGTCACAAAAGAAATCTACAGCAACAAGTTCAACCCAAAAGCCCAAAATCATCTCATAAACAACAACATTAGTCCAATATCATTGCAACGGTGAAGGCCGAAGGCCTGGAATTGCATAAAAATCAAGTGACCGAAGTCACACATTACCACAAGCCGAAGAAAAAGGCAAAGGCCACCAACAATGAAATGAGTCGAGCAAAGGTAACAAATAGAATACATTTTTTTTCCAAAACAAAATATTTGAATTCAAACAACTGCAGTTTAAGAAAAAACCACCTGCGGTACAACAACTACTTAATAAAGTCTACAACTACTTGATACCAATAAAGTCTAATAGCAGTTTCGAACAAAATAAAGGAGATTTCAAAGCATTTAATGGTTGAAACAAGTTCGGCCATAGCCATCATAAAATTCACGAAACCAAATGCCATAAATCAAAACCGGGACAAGCAAGGGAATCAATCAAGTCAGCATATTCAACAATTCAAGTAAACAAAATTTGAACAAGACAGAAATCAACGAGATTCGAACTAGATGTGAGTAATTTAAAATCACTCACCTTAGCATCGGCGTGCATGACAATTGATCGGCAAGCACCAAGTCGAATCGAGCAACGAGCGAACGAAGAAACGAACGAAGCCGTCATTTTTTTTCTTTTTTTTTCGTTTAGGGTTTATAATTGAAAAGTGAAGGAATGGGTAGGGTTTGCCTTTGATAAAAACGACACCAAAATAAGTGGGCTGATATTTTGCTTAAAGCCCAAACGCTTAACCAATTAAAACATGGCCCAAGATTATTTAAGTCTACAAACCCTTTAACAAATTTTAAAAAAAGAATTTTGATCAATATAAAAACTTCAATTAGCAATTAGCAACAATATTAATCGTCAAACAACGACAATTAATTGTTCTAAAACCCCGGATTGTTGCACTTAGTTAACAATCAATGAAGATAAATACGTAAGGATGTACGTATATTATCTTATTCGCATAACAATTTGATCCAGATTCGAGCATTGAATTTTGAGATAGTATATCGATCCGAATTAGGATTTTTCACTCGATTTTCGACGGCGAACCCTGGATACGGATTTTTGATTGGATCTGGAAATTCTCTATCATAGTTATGGCTATGCAAGGAGAATGACAGTTTCTGATCAAGAAACTAGATCTAAGTCCGCACTAGGAAGTCGGGTGAATCTGATACTAGTTCAGAAGTGAAATCGTGTGATCGAGTGAGCGATCGGAATTGATATTGCGTATGGATGATATATGTACATCGTACGTGCTTGAATGAAATAGATATTGGAAGTTTTGAAAAGAAATGTAAAAGTGATTTTTGAAAAGGGAAAGGTATATTTTGAGAATTATATGATGTATAAAAGTAGAAGTTGGATATCACTAACTCAAACTCATTTTATAAAAAGAAAGTAAGTTGGCATAAGGAAAGTTATATATATAAATATATATATATATATATATATATTTGTATATATGATAAACTCCCCTTGTTGAATCTATAACTAGAAGAAAAGATCTTTGAAAAATATTTTGTTCTAGTTAAAAGAATAAACTTATATATATCTGTATATAAATGATTTTATGTAATTGGGAAAAAGGTATTGGAGCCCAATGATTTTGAAAGGCTTTTGATTTTTGGAAAAAATCAATTTTGAGAATTTGAAAAGCCAAGTTTGGAACTATCGATTTGAGATATCAATTTTGTGTAAATGGGATTTATATGTGATACATATAAAGAGTATGTTCGAATGGTACTATATGTGTATAGTATAAAATGTTTTGAGAATGTTGTGGGGAAAAGGCGCTCCCATTATAGTGAAACTTCTAGTAGGAGATCCACGAGGTGGTTCTGCCTTGAGCTTTAAGGGGATTCGAAATTTGATCCTTAGAGGATGTCTGGACAAACTGAAGTTCCTAGGGATTGTGGTTGGGGTAGCGAAAGTCGAGGGCGTTGATGCCTACAGAGACATTGGGTTATGCTGTGCCGCCAGTGTAACTCGGTGTAATTGCGATTTACTACGCACCTGATGTGCACGTAAATGTGCATATTTTTACCACCATATTTATTATATTTAAATTAAATAAATGATCATATTGGGTATTTTAACTTGTTTTAACCAAAATTCATATTAGTTCCAAATTTTCACATATTCATCTTCGTATAAGGGCAAAATGGCCATTTGTGTGCGTATATTAATTTGAGAGAATTTAATTGGAATTTTTTTATATTATTTTGTAGGAATTTAGCTTCTCATATTAGTGGGTTCATGAAGAAACATGTATGCACAAAATGGATATAAAGGAATGAAGATGGAAATAATTCAAAGTGAAGATCATGGAGGACCCCACCTACCCACCTACCTTAATGTACAAATTAAAGGCTAAAGCACATGCTTTTGAAGTTAATGGTTTCATGTACAATTAATGAGGGATTAAGACATGTTAATGATTACTTGGCCTCCACACTTCCTAAGGGGCATTTTGGGCATTCCCCAAAAATATGAATTAGGGTTTCATACATGTATAAATACCCATATGTTTCATGTAATCCCTCTCCTTCTTAGTCGAGGGGCGAGGATTGCGTAAGGTCTAATTTGATTTCGCTGGGAGAGCAACGTAATATCAGTAGACTGCGATTTATGAAGACATAGTGAAAGTCATGTGGCAGTGCACATTGGGACTCGACTGATGTAGTCTGCAATCTATATGGTCTGAGTGGTAAAGTTTCATTTGGCAGTGAAATTTGAGGGTGCCGATGCCTACAGTTACATGGTTTTTGCCGTGATGGCAACATAACCTTAGGCGTAGTTGCGATCCGTGGCGGTTCCATGGTGTAATCGAGGGGCGCAGAGGCCTACTGTTTTCTATAGTTTTGCCAGGATAGAGACATAATCAATGGGTTAATTGCGACCATGGAGAGGGTGATGATTTCCATAGAATTCTCACCAAAAATATTTTCTATATTTTCACAAAAAATTTCCAAGTATTTTAACTGGGTGTTGAAAATGGGTCTGCTAAGTACTTATAGATTTTCAGTCCTACGCGTGATCAACGTATGACCGAATTTCTGTGAGAACAAGGATGGACTTGTGGAGACATCGAGTTATAAAAAGTATTTTTATAAAACTATTTTGATAATATTATGTAAAGTTTTAAAGTGTTTTAAAAAAATTTAAATAAAAAGAGTTAAGAGTTAAAGATGTTTAAGAATAATTTAACTATTAATAAGCATTGTAATTAAAATTATTGCTTCGTTCCTTTATGTGGATGAAAAGTTCTAAAGGGGGGAGGAATGTGATCACTCATATTTTAGACATCTGTTAATTGGTAGTTAACAGGATTAAATTTATTAAAAATACTGATTTGTAAGTTGAACAAATAAATTCTGATAATTAAGGAATATCTAGATATAAATATTTATTTGATAATCTTCTTTTATAATTATTTAAATGTGCCATAATTATTCTTTCCAAATAAATAAAATATGTGTTTTCAAATTACTATTGTGTGTGTATATATATATATATATATATATATAAGTAGGTCGTAAATAGAACTTGGATTTGAAATTCAATGTAATATCTTAAAAAGTAAATCGTATTTAAAAAATCTACATTTTAAAACACACACACACACACACACAGATATATATATATGTATGTATGTATGTATGTATGTATGTATGTATGTATGTATATGGTTATTAATTAGTGTATAATAAGGTTTTATATCATTTTTCTTTAAAGTTATATAAATATAAGTAAAAAGATGTATTAACGGAAATATAAAATAAATAAAAATAAATATAAATGCATGAACTTGACATTTGTAGGCCAAGTATAACATGTAAATAAAAATGGCATATTCTTTCTTTTAAATTGGAAAATAATAATAATAATAATAATAAAAAGAGGATCATAAGCTGTATTCAGTTCAAAAATGTGATGATCCAGAATTTTAAAGCAATATCAATTTAATGATCGGTAATAAAAATTAAATTGATTTAATAATCTTTGTAATAAGATTTGAATTAATTTAATAATTCAATAAAATAAATAGTTAATTGATAGATTTTATCTTTTAAATCTAATATTTGTTTTATATTTATAAAATATATAGAATATTGTATATATTGTAAATAAGTGTTGTTTTAAATGAATCCTGTTTTCTATAAAATTTATATCTTTAGTAAAATTGGAAATTATGATTTTATTTAAAAGTTAAACTTTTTAAAAGCTATTTAATAAATTAATATGGATTTAAATATATAAGATAAATATTGAAATGATTTAAAATATTTTAACTCAAGTTTAAAATTTGAATAAATAATAGTGAGATCATTTTGAGTTTCTTTAAAATATAATGTGATAAAATAAATAATTATTAATAAGAAGATAATTTCTTTAATAGTTATTTATGGTTATTATATATTATTATTTCTAAAAATATAATAATACTTTGTTTTAGTGAATATTTTTTTTTAAACAAAAATATTGTTTTCCAAAATTCAAATTTTGTAATTGTATTTGTAAATAAACTAGATTTCAAAAAAAAATTTTGAACATGAATTCAAAGTTTTAAATCTAAAGTATAATTGTTTTTATTTTATCTTGGTTTTGAAATATTTGTGTAGGTTCAAATTTATAAATATAGTTTGATTTATTTTATTTTAAAATCTCTATACATGTAGATAAGTGCATGTTAACAAATTAACTAAACTATCTTATATTAAACATCTTTAAAATTCAAGTTAACTAGATATATAGCTTATTAACATTTAAAGGTATAATTAACTAAATTATGAGACATGTGTTAACATATGGGTTAATTAGACAACAAGTGTTAAAAGATTAAGTTGAATGTAAGACATGTGTCATTTAAATTTGGCTTTTCTTTTATTTGTTCAATAAATTTAAATTTTAGTTTTATATATAAAACAAATTCTTTTTCCATTTTTATTTCTTTTCTAGAGCTAAACAAAAAGGAATCACATTCTCTAAAACTTAAATCTGAGACAAAACTTCTCATTTATCAAATCTAAAACAACAACTTACACATCTTCAAAAGAATCAAACCTGTAAATCATCTCCCTGTTAATCAAACCTTATTCACTCTCAAGAAAAACCTGTAACTACTTAAAAGCATGCAAAATCTGTAGCCTGCATTTCATTTAAAATCTGGAGTTTCAAGGCATCTGCATTCTTCTTCAACTAAGCAACTGTCTGCATGCAATTTCATAATTTAAGAAGTAAGCTCAAGCAACTCAGTTTCTAAAAAGCAACTCAAAGTTTTTAAAAACAAGGGATTTCAGTTATAAGGTGTTCAAACTATTTCAGATCTGGAAGCTCTATTCATCCCTCATGAATCAGTTGAGTAACATCCTAATTAATGAAGTTTAAGTATTTTAAAAAGTTGCTTGTTTATTTCCATATTTTAGCGTGAATGATTTATGCATTTGTATCAGTAATTTTCTGTAGAAGTGTGTGAATAATTTGATTATCTTGTCCTCTGCATTTTATTTCCAGAGGCTAGAATCACTAACATTTCATAATATACTATATGTTATTGTATACAGGTTCATTCAAATGTGTTTATTAAATTTAGAATCAAAGTTTAAATTGTGTTCAAGTTTAGAAAAAAATAATAATAAGTAACAGTGGAGATTGATTTATAAAGTATAAATCAAACTCTGTAAATTTATAAATTCAGTAATATGAAATAGAAACACAAAGCAACTTATGAAATTCAACATAAAAATCATACTTAATAGATTATAAATTCAGTACTATGAATTTAATACATAGATCAAACTATGATTTTTAGGACAAATAGTAGGATTTTTTTTTAGTGGAAAAGTATGGTATTGTTCTGTGTTGATCTGTATAGGGAACTTTTGAATTTTTGGGGGAAACTGGGCAATGTTTTGGTCAGGGTCCTTAGGGTAGAGGAGGAGCTATCATTGATGAATGGAAAATTATTAGGAATGATGCAAAGCATATGAAGACAGTGTGGTGATTTTGTTACCTGTAACCTTAGTTTAAGATAGGAAGTCTCTGTGGTCAGTTCTTCAAGGAGGAGCGATCAAGATGTCTGAGTCTCTTGGGAATGATAGTAGATGGATGGATGAACAAGTGACCAGAGTCACTGACTTGCCGGAGATCAGAAGGTGGTGGAAGAAGATGTTACAGGTTTGGGTAAAAACTTGATCTTGCAGTTTCAGGTTTGGAGAGGAAAACTCAAGTTTCAAATTTGAGTTTAAGAAAGGAAATTTGAGGATGGAGGTAGGTAGTGGGGTTGTTGGTCGATGTCAGGAGGTCGCCGGAAGGAGGTGATTGTGGCCAGAGGCACGGTGCACGTGCACCGTGCAATTTTGGTTAGCCTGTTGTTTTCTGGGTGGAGACAATATTTTTGTCTCGAGTTTAACTCGGGTATTTCCATGTTTTGCCCGAAGATTTTGGTTATATGACCCGAAGCATTTTGAGATGGGCTCGGGTAACTGTAATATTACAGTTTCTTGAAGAACTGTCTGCAGTTTTTAAAAATTTAAATCAAAATTTTAATGAAGTTAGGTTTTTAAATCTGAGTTAGGTTTAAATCTAGTTGTATTATAGATTCAAATGATTTAGAATCTTATAAGTTTTAAAAATTTAAAAGAGGTTTTCAGTTTTTTTTAAAAAAGAAGAAGAAACAGACAGTTTTCTGGAAATTTTTAATTTTCATTTTAAATTTGAAAGCTAATTTTAAATTAGCAGTTTAAATTCAAATCTAAGTCCAGATTTCTTAAGGATTTTTAAATCTTCAAGATTTTAAAATGAATTTGTATTTTTAAATAAGGAGTTTAAAATCAAGGTGTAAAGCAAGAGTAAATTCAAGTTTAAATTCAAAACAATTTAAGTAAAGAATGGTTTCAAGTATATTGAATTTATAATCTGATATTTAAATAAGTTAAAAAGTTTTGAATGATTTTCAAACAAGTTTAAATTTAAATTGTTTAATTAGGAGTAAATTGTTTTCAAACAAATATTTTTAAACTTGATTTCCCTTTTGAAATAATAATGTATTTTAAACTTAGTTTTTAATTAAATTAAGTATATTAAGACTTATCTTATATAAGTTTTAATCATAAGTTTTAAATGTTATTTATATTTATTCTAAAAAGAAATATAAATGAATTTAGGTTGGATAATGCTTTAATAAATATCATTTTTAAAATTTAGATCCAAAAATGGAATTTGAATTTAAACTTTAAATTGCAATATTCTAAGTACACTTGATACTTATATAACTATTAATAAGGAATGGTTTATCTTAAATTATTAAGATATTAAATAATTAAATAAATAAGGTAATGAAGAAGTAACTTATTTATTTAATTTATTTATTAATAATTGGAATTAATTTAAATTAGAATTAATTAAGAAGTAATTAAAGAATAAATAATAGTTAATAATGTTCATTAACTAAATTTTATTTAGTATTTAATTAATATGATTAATTTTTTTATAATTAATTAAATTAATTAATTAAATTGATTAGTTAATAAATTGTAAAATTTATTTAAGTTAATTACTTTAATGAAAGTAATTAAGACATTAATTACTTAATGTAATTAATGATTTATTTGGGATTCGTTTAAATTAATTAATTAAGGTTAATTAATTTTAAACGTTGGATTTGATAATAATTACTTGATGTAATTAATGGGATTACTCAGTGAAGTAACTAAAGATAATTACTGAGTATAATTAATAAGTGATATTGGGATTATGGAAATTATTTGGATTAAATTATTTTATGATTAATCAAGTGATTAATTTAAGAAATTAATTAAGGAATAATTAATTTGATAAGTAATTAAGGGTAATTAATTCAGACTGAGATTAATCAAAGGTGATTGATAATTATGGTTAAGTGAGATTAATTACTGAAAGTAATTAATTTAATTGAGTAATTAATTAAATATAATAAAAAATCATTAATTAATATAATGATGTAATTAAGATTGATTAATTAATATTTGTTATTCAATAATAAGTAATTAAGGACAATTAATTAATTGTAATTAATTAAGATTAAATGTAATTAATTATAGTTAATTAATTAATAAAGTAATTAAAGGTTAATTACTGTAGTTGGTTTAAGGTAATTAATTTTGTGGAATTAATTAAAGTATAATTAATCAGGATTGATTAATTAAGATGATAAAATAGAGGTTAATAAATTAATTAATTTATAAATTAATTAATGATGATATAAGCAAGATTTATATTGTGTGAATAATTAATTTAATTCATTTTAAATTAATTAAGGATGATGTAATTAACTTAATTCATTTTAAATTAATTATAGATAGTATGATTATAGATCATTGCTTATGAATGGTTGTTATTGGTTGCTTTGAATAGTTTTGAATCTCATAAATGAGATTAGTAATGATTGATATGGATGCATTGGTTGCATTGTGAATTTGATATGGATTGTCTTTTAATAGTGATAATGTAGATTATCTGTGGTTTGATAATGATAATTATCTGTTGTGAATCTATGAGATATCTATCTGTGTGTATATAGATAATGTTATTGAATTTGTTTTAAACTTTAAAACAACTTGGACTTAAAAGACACGCTTTGGATTTCGATGAGTCCGGGATCGGATTTTCATATTTGGATATCTGAAAATCACATCGATCCAAATTAACGATAGGTCGTGAAATCTTATGTGAAGAGTAAAGACTCGAGGTGTAAGGGCTATACGTCAGTATAACTCTGTGGGTGATTCCGTAATGAGTTTTGACGGAATAGTACTTATAGATTCGAGATGGAGATTAAGAGTGCAAGGGTTATCGTCGTTAACTCTGTGGGTGATTCCGTAATGAGTGTAACGAGATAATGCCTTCGATTTCGTTCGAAACCGGAACGAACTTGTATGGATTGAATGCTTTCAGCACATCGTCAGGTGGACGATGAGCATTCTAAGTGATGTGTCCTCTAAAGGTAATCGTAGCCTCAAGCCTCATCAACCGGGAATGGCTAAAACAGGGGAGGTGCAGCAAGGCTTCGTGGGTAGCACCCACTGGAGAGCAGTATTGATCCCTGTCTAGAGGTCCCTTTATATTCGGCTTAGTGGGCAGTTGGAATTGCACACCAACTGCGGGGTTGTCTTGTTCGGAACTTTCAGTAAGGAATGAGTCCGGCCTTATGTTGCAGGGGAGTGGGAGTACTCCTCGGTACGTTGATCTAGGCCACGTACTGTGACGGGCGGTACCCCGGTAGCCCTGCCATTGTATGGAATCCAAAATCCAATAAGTGCCAACGGTTTTGATTGTATTACCCACTTTTGTGGCTAGTAGCTGGAATTTAATCATGTAACAATTTCGGCTATTTCATATTTACTTGAAAACGCTAGACCCTATTACAATATCACTGGATTTCCTATCAAATGTTTTGGTTAGCGTAAGGTAAAAACTTTTCCATGTTTATGTGTGGGAAGTCTTATGTGATACCTTTCTTTTCAAAAGGTTTTTGAAAGTTAAGCAACTTTAACCTGTTACTCACACCAGACCCATATCTGACCCGGAGTTTATTTTTGTTTTCATAAACTCTTGGGTACTCAAATTTTTACGAGTAGCCAAGGGATTCAGGTTAGCTTTAAAGAATATTGGAGGAGAAATGGAGCAGTAGGCTTCTGCATTAGATATTAGTATTCCGCTGTGTGTTCTGTGCTTGTCTCTGGATTGTATTATGTTGTAAATACTAGACAGGTGTTTATAACTGTCTAGTATGTGTTGTATTATCTGTGTACTCTGATAATGATTGTAAACTATGTAATATTTTATGTTATTAATATAATTTATTCGTTCCGCTGTTTAGATTCTGATGTGTTGTTTCTTTCTTCTCTTTCTTTCTCTTTTCTATCCTCTTCTTTCTTATTAGCGATGCGACTTCTTGGAGTGTGGAAGTTGGGTCGTTACAAAAAACCTCTTCATATATCTATTTATCAATCTTTTTCTTTCTTCCATCTTCTAAATTAAAACCAAAAGGAAATCAAACTAGATCAAACTCTTCCAAATTTCAACTAAGCAAAAGCAAGCAAAGTAGATTCAAGATCAATTCAACTTAATATAAAGCAGATCAAAATCAAGAATCAAGTTCCAGTTTTCAAAATCAAGAGCTATTCTCTGTTCAACAAAAAATGCTGTGAGTAAACTATTTTTTAGAAACCTTAATCTGTTCTATAACCTGATGCATGTGATTAATACTTGAAGTAAAGTTGTGGAAAATGTTTATATGAATGTATATTACACTTGCATGTATATAAATATGCCACTGTTTGAGTGTGCATGTCTATACATACATACATACATACATACATACATACGTACATACATACATACATACATACATACATATATATATATATATTGCCTCTGTTTTTATATTAACAGACTAAAAACAAGTTCAAAAATCAAAATCTCTTCACTCTTTCTCTTTTAAGTTAAGTAGTAGAAAGGAAACATGTTTGAATTTGCTAAATCTTATTTTTAAAAGTAATTACAAGTGTAATTAGTTTGTGTTTTATTGAAAAAATAGAAAATACAGGGAAACTAAAAAACATATCAAAATTTGAACACCATGATTTCTTGATTCACTTGCATAACCTAATTCGTATTTAAAAATCATGAATTTTTATGATGAAATCAAGATTTTTAATTTAGGGCATCTTGAGAATTCTATGGTTGAACGAAATCTAGTGTTTCCTCGATTTCTGGCTATCGCCGAAGGGTAGAGTCTCGGGGTCATTGCTGAAGCATGCCTAAGGATAGGGGGTCTTGGAAAAAAGGGTCAGTGGATTTATCAATCATCGTGGTGGCGTGTAAGCGTTGAAGTAGGGTTTAAGGCCCTGGCTTGGTCGACGTGAGTTTGGAGGCTAATTCGTCATCCTGGATGCATCGGTCTCGATCGGAGCAAGGGGAATAGGTGCGTGGTCCATGGCGAAGCTCTGGACGCGGTGGCCAGGGTTCTGGTGACCGACGTGGAAACACGAGGAGGTTGTTGGCGATAAGGTTCATTCCAGGTGGTGTTCGATGTTGCTTGTTTTTTTATTTCGAGTTTATTTCGAAGCTCCGGTGGTCGGAATCAAAGATGGAGGTCATGGTCAACTTGCCGACATGGCATCGGTGATCGGAGCATCAGCGTTCATGCGTGCATGTGAACATGTGTCCGTGTGTATCAGTAGGTAAGGTTTGTTGCTGTAGGTTTAGAAGAAGATTTCTCGAATTTGGACTCAGGAAAGATTTGGTTTGGCTCGAGTTTGCCTTCGTGTGTAAGCGAGTGTTTAACTATGTAATAGTTTTTAAAATTTAAAACAAAACAATGTTTAGAAGAAAAGGGAAGAAGAAGAGGCTCGGGTTGCATAAGCATTTGTACCGGGTTAGCCTCAAGTTTTCTATAGGGTATTAGCAAGATTTTTAAAGGCAAAAATAAAATTAGTTTTAAACAATTTTCTTAATCAACTTCTTTTAAATGGTTAATGTTTTGAGTTAGTTAAAGGTTATATAATAATTTATTTTTAACTTAAATTAACTAAGTTTAGGGTATTTTATTATATGCCTATTATTTAAGTTACTCCGTAAGTTTATTAAAATAAAATTAAATAGTATAATTAAGTAGTTAATTGAAGGAGGAGAAATGTTTTTAATTATTAATTAATTTAAAGATCTTAGTTGATTTATATGTTAATAATAAATTAATTCCTAAGGTTATTAAATAAGCTTAAATTGTAACTAAGTAATGATTAAGATAAATGGTTTAACTTTTAATTAATTAAGGTCATAAGTAATTAAACGATAATTAATTAATGGCAATAATTAATTATAATTAAATAAATGGTTTGAAATTAATTAATGTTAATTAAGCAGGATTTAGTAGCAATTTATTTATTTTTTGATTAAATAAATTAATTAGGATTGGCGTGGCCAGTTTGCCTAAGGATGATTAAATTTTATTGAATTCTTGGATTGATAAATATCTCTAGTCTGATAATTAGTGATATTCTATGATGTGAAATGCGTGGATTTAACAGTTGATAAATGTGAATCATTTATTAGAAATAGATATCTGTGATGAAAATATTTGTGTGAATATGACATTCTGAATTTAAATTAAATTATTTTCACTTAAACAACTTGGTTTAAACATGGCATTGAATTTGAAGAGATCGGGGTCGGATATCAGCAATATCCGAAATAATTTCAATTAGTAACTACTATAATTCTTTGTAGATTTGATGTAACGACCCTGACTCGGCCTTCGAAAATCGGCACCGAATACGACACTCGTATTCAAATGCCGCAGATCCAAACGTCGAATCCGGTTCCCCGGATCTTATAACACCATTAAGTAAAACAACACAGCGAAAGAAAAAGAATAGCATATATCAATATACAACATTGATATATGCTATTCTTTTTCTTTCGCTGTGTTGTTTTACTTAGTGGTGTTATAAGCTCCGGCGAACCGGATTTGACGTTTGGATCTGCGGCATTTGAATACGAGTGTCGTATTCGGTGTCGATTTTCGAAGGCCGAGTCAGGGTCGTCACATCTGATCATGGAATCAAATGGGCTGGAAAAGAATAAATTATGTAACATGGCCATTTAAATACTAAGTAACGGTACTTAGATATTGGTTTGGAATGAGTGGTTGGATATAACAAGATAAGAATTCGTAGTGATGAACGAGTTACCCTGGGTTTTCAAAGAATCTTTACAACTTAAGTATTTCAATTTAAATGGGTTTACTCATGCTGGTTTCCAGCCTGGCTCGGGTGTTACTTTAATGTAATGCTCGGGTCAGACCGAGTATTACAGATTTCAGGTTAGGATGTTCTGGAGCTCAGGAGGCAGCTGGATGGCAGGAACGTTTGGAGTATATTCTGCTATGTAATAGAGTTTGTATTGATTATATTCTGGGACAGGTTGTTATAACTGTCCGGGTTATTATGAGTGAATTGTACTCTGATACACTGTCTATAAATTGACAGTTACAGCTTTCTTTGTATCAATGCTGTTATTTGATATTATATTTTATCCTGCTGCAATTGAGAGATTCTGTGCTTTTGTTTTCTGCTACTTCTTCTACCTCTTTTTCTTCTTTTCCCTAACAATTTGGAATTTCCGTCATTCGATTGCTCGGCACTTCTACAATGAACGTATTATGTCAAATCTTTAGGGTCGAAATTTTGGGATGTTACATTTTGGTATCGGAGCCGAAAATTAAGCGAGAACCTTGGCTCTGGTGGGGGTTCCTCATTTGAATAGGGTCAATAGTACCCTACAATGAGTTGACTGTATTATATATGAGAGCGTACTTGTTATTTTCTTATATAATGATTTTAAAAATGATTTTAAAAGTAGTTTTTATATAAGCCTATATTTTGGTATATAAAACCATAATTTTTCTAATTATTATTAAGGAAATTGGTTGTTAATTATTGAAATTGGATAAGATCATAAGAATTTAAGTGGTGTATATATATATATATTATATATCTAAATAGGAATAGGATAATATGAATTATATAAATAAGACAAGCTAGAAGTGGATTCAAACCAGAAAATAAAATCCTAAAATATGTAGAAGTGTTTTCAAAATGCTGAATTAAGTTACCCTGATTTTATTTTCCAACAAATCATGAGATAATATATAATGAATTGGTTTCCAGATATGATAATCTTGGTTATTATCATAAAACGGTTATTGTGTAATAAACAATGATAAAGCAGAATGAAATGTTTTAAGGAAGTAACAATTTAGATAAGTATGGCTTATAATTTGAAAAAGATTTAAATTGTGAAGTTTTAAAATCTATGTCAAGAAAATTTGAAATTTGTTTCAAAAGGTTAAAAGATATAATAAATGATATTATTTAGAATATTTTTGATGTAGAATCTTATTTTAAAACAAGAGTTATTTTTAAAAAAAAAATTAAAGGAACCTGTTTTGAATAAAAAACCAAGAATGGTTTAAAATTGGAAGTATGACTTGATTTTTGTGACGCCCCACCTCTATACCCATACTAGCCAAGAACACTACGGAGTAATGTCGTCAACTAGCGTGGAGAATAATGCTGTTGAGGAGCGACCATTTGTATAACTGCTTTGTGTGAGTACCGATATGCTAGATAAAAATATAACCTTTTATCTCAAGAGGAAATCCGACATACCGATGCAAACTCAAAGCTACTACATAGTGGCTATAATATGAGACGACCCGTCTTTCTACCACCAGAAAATCGCATCATCTTTAAGAAAGAAAGGGATGGAAAAGAGAAAAGATAGAGAAGAAGAAAGAAAACAACATCAGAATCTATATAGCGGAATGAATAAATTATATTAATCACATAATACTTTACATAGTATCATATACATCAGAGATACACAGCAAAATCAACTCATACTAGACATTTATAAACACCTGTCTAGTTATACAACTCAAATCAGTACAAGAAACAACTCAGAGAAAACTACACAGCGGAAAACTATATATATATATATATACACACACACACACGCAGAAGCCTCCTGCTCCATTGCTCCTCCATAATTCGTCAAGGCTAATCCTTAATCCTAACCTGAATCCCTTGACTACTCGTAAAAATTTGAGTACCCAAGAGTTTATGAAAAACAAAAATAAACTCCGGGTCAGACATGGGTCTGGTGTGAGTAACAGGTTAAAGTTGCTTAACTTTTAAAAACCTTTTGAAAAGAAAGGTATCACGTAAGACTTCCCACACATAAACATGGAAAAGTTTTTACCTTATGCTAACCAAAACATTTGATAGGAAATCCGATGATATTATAATAGTGTCTAGGGTTTTCAAATAAATAAGAAATAGCCGAAATTGTTACATTCATTAAATTCTAGCTACTAGCCACAAAAGTGGGTAATACAATCAAAACCGTTGGCACTTATTGGATTTTGGATTCCATACAATGGCAGGGCTACTGGGGTACCGCCCATCACAGTACGTGGACTAGATCAACGTACCGAGGAGTACGCCCACTCCCTTGGAACACAAAGCCGTACCCATTCCTTACTGAACAGTTCCGAACAAGACAACCCCGTGGTTGTAGCTAGCAACCACCCACACAGCCGAATATAAAGGGACTTCTAGACAGAGATAAATCTTGCTCTCCAGTGGGTGCGACCCAGGAAGCCTTGCTGCACCTCCCCTGTTTTAGCCATTCTCGGTTGATGAGGCTTGAGGCTACGACTACCTTTATAGGACATATCACTTAGAATGCTCATCGTCCACCTGACGATGTTCTGAAAGCATTCAATCTATACAAGTTCGTTCCGGGTTCAAACGAAAATGAAGGCATTATCTCGTTACACCCATTTTGGAATCACCCTCAGAGTCAACGACAATAACCCTTGCACTCTGAACCACCATATCGACTCTGTAAGAATTATTCCGTCAACTCATTACGGAATCACCCACAGAGTTATATTAACGTATAGTCCTTATACCTCGAGTCTTCAAAAAGCTCCACTTTGATTCACGACCTAACGTTAATTTGGATCGATGTGGTTTTCGGATATCCAAATATGGAAACCCGATCCCGGTCTCATCGAAATCCAAAGCGTGTCTTTTAAGTCCAAGTTGTTTTAAAGTTTTAAAACAATTCAATACAGTATCTATATACACATAGATAGATAATTCATAAATCATAATTGATAATCAGCATTATCAAATAACAGGTAATCCACATTATCATATCAACTAGATATTCCATATATCATCATCACAATAGATAACCTAAGTTATCATCACAATACAATCAAACATCCATACCATACAACAATACTTATCTCATTACTGAGATCACAAAGCATCCAAGACAATCAATGACATCCATTCATACATAAGCAATGATTTATTCATCACCATATAATTAATTTAAAATGAATTAAATTAACTATCTCTATCTCTAATTAATTTAAAATGAATTAAATTAATTACTCCATTTTCAATTAATTTAAATAAATTAAATTAATTACTTCATCAATATAAATCTTGCTTACTCAACCATTTAATTGATTACAATCAATTAATCAATCATTCAAAATAAATTACCTTAATTAATCACTCTTGATTTATTACCCTTAATTACATTCATGTAATTATCCTTGATTAATTTCACAAATTAATTATTCTCATCCAAACAGTAATTAACCTTTAATTACTTCAATTAATTAATTAATCATAATTAATCACATTAATCCTTAATTAATTATATTAATTAATTAATTACCTTTAATTACCTATTATTGATTAATTAATCATAATTAATCATCTTTAATTTCATTATTAATTAAAATAATTAATGATCCCTTTTATTAATTACCTTAAGTAATTAACTTATAATTATTAATCCTCACAGATTAATTATATTTAGTAATTATCTAATTAATTGCTATATTAAAAAAATTAATTATCCTTTAATTTATTACTTAATTAATCCCTTGATTAATTATTAAGTAATTTAAATCCAAATTACTTCATTCTTAACATCTTCATTAAATTATACTCTGTAATTATTAATCAATTACTTAACTAAGTCATTTTCAAATCATTAATTACATAAAGTAATTATTTATAAAACCCAAGTGTTTAAAATTAATTAAACTTACTTAATTAAAATAAACAATCATATTAAACTAAATTAATTACATTAAGTAATTATTTTCTTAATTACTTTATCAAGTAATTACACTCAACCCATTTACAATTGATTATTATAAAATTAATTAATCTAATTAATTATAAAAATTAACTACATTAATCAATTATTAAATAATCCTGGTTAATGATCTTCATTAACCATTCTCTAATTATTTTATAAAGTAATTAACTTAAATTAATTACCATTTAAATTATCTTTAATCATTAAAGTTAATTATTAAATTAATTAACCTTGATTTAAAACTTAATTACATAATTAATTATATTCATTCGTCATTAATTAATAATCTAATTAATGACCTTAATTATAATTTGATTGATCATTAGTCAATTATTAATTCCAAATTCAATTAATTAATTTAATTAATTAATTAATTAAGCTATTACCTTATTAATTAACTCTAAAACATAAATCTTAATTTGAATTTCAAGATAAAACATAACTTAATTATGTTTAAAACAATTTAATTGAAACAAAGTATTTTTTTGAACTACTTTTAAATTCATTTTAAAATACAAGTTTTAAAATAGAATAATTTAACACTTATTAAAATTTAAATAATTTAAAACCTTTTAAATTGCAAATCAAACAAGTGCCATGAATTTTTTTAAAGTTAAATTCATTTCAAAATCTTGATAACTTAAATTTTTATTTAATTTAAAACTTCAATTTAAACCTTCTTTAAAATTTAAAACTGAAATTCAAATTTAAGTTTTGAATTTCCAGATTTTAAACAAACTTCAATTCTTTTTCATATTTTAAAAACTCATTTTTAAAAGGTTTAACTGTTAACCAAATAAAATAGTTAATTAAGTCAAATTTTGAAACTTTTATTTTATTTTAAAAACTGGGACTTAAATTTAAATCAGAAATTCAAACTTGCATTTGAATTTAAACTTAAACCTTACCCTAAACAAAACTACAGATTTTAAAAATTTTAAAATCCCAGATTTATAAAAAAGAAAAGTTTTCAGAACCTGGAAACTACAGAGCAACATCCCGAGACTCCCCAAATTCGCTTCGAGTTTCACCCTATCCTAGCTTCGAGAAAAACACTCAAACACTTCGAGTCAGCACGAATAAATTCGAGAACAACCCAAATCCAAAACAGTTCACCAGAATTTTCATCGCCGTGCATATGCACGGCGACCACCACCTCTGCCGATCATCATAGATGATCCAACACTTCCAGAAACCCATGAATGCCCTAACTACAACACCAGGTCGAATAAATAAATCAAAGAATCAAATTTCACCCCTAATTCAAAACCTAAATTTTTTTTTACAGGTTTCTGCTCAAACTTGTCAACGGCCATTCCGACTCTCTCCGATCACCTACAGATCCACCTCTCCGGCCATGAAACCATCCACACACCTACTACACATCCACCAAGTACCAAGACACTCCATCAACCATTTACCTCAAACTGACCCAAGCCTTAACCCCATTCAAAACTAGGGTTCATATAAAGATTTACAAACTGCAACCAATCTAACAATTTATATCCTCATTTCTGATTTTTCTAAGGATCTATGATCCTTCCTCTATAACTCAGAAGAATCTTGAGTTTTCTTAAACCACAGATTGCAAGTATATGCTCAAATTCATATTTTTGTTCAAGAACAAACTGTTACTGAAACATACACCTAATAAACCTGATACATGATTTAAAAATTAAGTTTCAATTAAAACCATAGTTTACTGATACTGAAATACAAAATTAACTTGTTAAATTTTAGTTTGAATTAACATGCAGAGGCCACACTATTTATATCTTTAACTTACTTAAGTTTATCAGGCAGACAATCACTTCACTAAAAAAAATTTGATTCTAATCTATAATAAGCAATCAATTTTTATTATTATTTTAAGAACAGATACTAACACAAATTTAACCAAATTTTGCAGGATTCCTTTTAATAGGAAGATGAATTCAGAATCACAGCAGAGCATAGACAACATGCATTCACAAACATATTTACCAGGCTTTTATAAACACAAACATTACTAAATTATATCTAACGTTAACATGCGACCTATTTAAAAATTAAAAATTTAAGTTACTCATCTTTCAATGCAGAGCTCAGTTTTGACTTTATGAATTTTGCAGAAAGAAGAATATGCAGGTATGCTTCTATTTTTTTCTTTCAAAATCTGAGTTGGAAATTTGTTGAAATCTGAATGCTCATGATCCAAGACTACAAATTCTTGCATGCAGATAGTAGATGTAGTTGCCAATTTCCCATATGCATGCAGATGCTTTTCGTTCCCACGTGATATGAAAATTCTTTCAGATTGCAGAAACAAAACAGTGCAGGCTTAATTTGAATTTTGCAGATTGATTTTTGAAACGTGAGGAAGTGCAAACCATAAAGATAAAGGTGTTTTGAATTTTAGGAACTGGAATATGCAGATTTTCTTTGGATTTGTACATGTATTTGAAGGGCTTTGATATGAGGAGTTTTTGATTTTGAATATGCAGGCTTTTCTGAATTTTATAGATTTTGAAGATGAGTTTATAATTTCTCTTTTGATTAAGGAAAATGAAAATGCAATATGAATGAAGATGCAAGCTTATACTAGATGTATTTTCAGATTTAATGAAATAAAAGAAAAATTAAAATAAATTTAACACTTGTACAAATGTTAGACACATGTCAAATTGTTAATATTAAATTTGAACACTTGTTTAATTAATGCAACACTTGTTTTCTTTTAAAGGTAATTAGTATTTAATTTACAAACTAATGTGTTAGCCTAAATTTCAATTTGTTAGTTTATATTAGATATGGGTATGAATTCATAAATAAAAATAAACCATGCTACAAAACGTACACAAATAAAAATTAAAACAATTAACATTTTATACTTTGGAATTTAAATTCAAACTAAATTCAAAATCACATATTTTTCAAATCAAGTTATACATATAAATTCAATTTGAAATAACAACTTGCAAATTTATTCAAACTCTATTTATAAAGAAAATACAATATTAATATTGCTTTTATAAATCTCTTATTATTAAATTAAAATCATTTCACAAGAAATTATATCTTTATCAATAAAATATCCATTTTATTAAGCCATGAAACCATTTTGTTGAATTTATTCTAAATTTAAAACTTAATCTAATTTAATTTAAACATTTGATATTTTTCTTATCAAATTTTAAAATCATATATTTATTTATGAAATAGTTTTAAAAACTCGATACTATTTTAAAATCAAAATTTCCAATTTATAATGTATATATTAGAATTTTAAAACATGATTCAATTATTAAATTTAAACCAAAATCATCTATTTAACTTTGAAAAGCTTAAATATTAAATAAAACAAATTTTCCAAATTACTACAAACATTAAAACTAGAAAATATACATTACTTATTAAAATTAAAACAATATCAATCTATTTAAAAATATAAACCATATATTTATATTATAAATAGAAATCAATTTATTATTTTAAAAAGATAAAATAACCAATTTAATTATTTATTGAAGAAGATTATTAAATTTATTTGAATAATTTTTAACAGAATATCAATATCAATTTAATTTTAACTAAGATTATTAAATTGATATTGTTAAAAATTCTGGGTTATTACAATCCTTCCCCCTTAAAAGAATTTTGTCCTCGAAATTTAAAACAAAGGTAATTTAATAATTTATCAAAGATTTATTTTAAAACATAAGCATATACCAAACATATGCTAACAACCAAAAACAACCAATCAAACAAATCTAATTATCCAGACAAATTCTGGATAGAATTTTATTGAGTTTCCCCAGGTGTGTGTATGTATGTATGTATATATATATATATATCGGGATACTCGCTCCAAAGAATCCAAACAATCAATATTATGAAGCTATAAAGCTCCTATACAACAATATCTGTAACACTAGAAAAGATATCAGACTACAAACGAGTCTGACTCAATAACCAAAACTCCAGAACTGCTGGTTCCACAACCAGAGATAAATCATACACGTACTCCCTCAGAGATACGTGAAACTCATCGAATCCCAGTTATCCAAACTGGCAATCCAATCCTGTAGATCAATCATTTATTCTCCTAGATACAGAAAAGATTCAAAACACTTCAGCCAGCTTCTCAGACTTACCCAAACTTATAGCTCACATTTGATCGGAGAAAACTTATCCAAAATTAAATCTCCGACTTCAGAGTCTAAATCCCTCCGATTCTTATCCACAAAATCTCTTCAGACAATCCTGGGCTGTACACAACCTTACTGATCAGCTCAACCTTCGCTGATGCTTCTAGAAATAAACTAGACCAATCAACTCAACAAAATGATCTTCTCCAGATCAACCAAGATCAAGATTCCAAACTCAACTCCTCAACATCAGAAGACAACAACTCACTTCTCCTGTTCGGGAAAAGAAAAAGCAGATACACTTCCAATCCACAAACATTCAAACTCCAACGAATGGTAGTCATGTTACACACACTACTACCCCATCTACCATTATAACTTATATTGGAAAACCTGAACAGGTAACCCAACAGATAGGTAGAAACATATATATATATATATATATATATATATATATATATATATATATATATATATTAAAAATTACAAATACGCTCTCTCAAGAAAGACACCACTACAGAGCCTAGGTATTCACTCAACCTAATGCTCTGATACCAACTGAGACGACCCGACTTTCTACCACCAGAAAATCGCATCATCTTTAAGAAAGAAAGGGATAGAAAAGAGAAAAGATAGAGAAGAAGAAAGAAAACAACATCAGAATCTATACAGCGGAATGAATAAATTATATTAATCACATAATACTTTACATAGTATCATATACATCAGAGATACACAGCAAAATCAACTCATACTAGACAGTTATAAACACCTGTCTAGTTATACAACTCAAATCAGTACAAGAAACAACTCAGAGAAAACTACACAGCGGAAAACTATATATATATATATATCTATATATACATATATACACGCAGAAGCCTCCTGCTCCATTGCTCCTCCATAATTCGTCAAGGCAAATCCTGAATCCTAACCTAAATCTCTTGACTACTCGTAAAAATTTGAGTACCCAACAGTTTATGAAAAACAAAAATAAACTCCGGGTCAGACATGGGTCTGGTGTGAGTAACAGGTTAAAGTTGCTTAACTTTTAAAAACCTTTTGAAAAGAAAGGTATCACGTAAGACTTCCCACACAAAAACATGGAAAAGTTTTTACCTTACGCTAACCAAAACATTTGATAGGAAATCCGATGATATTATAATAGTGTCTAGGGTTTTCAAATAAATAAGAAATAGCCGAAATTGTTACATTCATTAAATTCCAGCTACTAGCCACAAAAGTGGGTAATACAATCAAAACCGTTGGCACTTATTTGATTTTGGATTCCATACAATGGCACGGCTACTGGGGTACCGCCCGTCACAGTACGTGGCCTAGCTCAATGTACCGAGGAGTACGCCCGCTCCCCTGCAACACAAAGTCGGACCCATTCCTTACTGAACAGTTCCGAACAAGACAACCCCGTGGTTGTAGCTAGCAACCACCCACATAGCCGAATATAAAGGGACTTCTAGACAGGGGTAAATCTTGCTCTCCAGTGGGTACGACCCACGAAGCCTTGCTGCACCTCCCCTGTTTTAGCCATTCCCGGTTGATGAGGCTTGAGGCTACGACTACCTTTATAGGACATATCACTTAGAATGCTCATCGTCCACCTGATGATGTTCTGAAAGCATTCAATCTATACAAGTTCGTTCCGGGTTCGAACGAAACCGAAGGCATTATCTCGTTACACTCATTTTGGAATTACCCTCAGAGTCAACGACAATAATCCTTGCACTCTAAACCACCATCTCGAATCTATAAGAATTATTCCGTCAACTCATTACGGAATCACCCGCAGAGTTATACTGACGTATAGTCCTTACACCTCGAGCCTTTACAAAGCTCCACTTTGATTCTCGACATAACGTTAATTTGGATCGATGTAGTTTTTGGATATCCAAATATGGAAACCTGATCCCGGTCTCATCGAAATCCAAAGCGTGTCTTTTAAGTCCAAGTTGTTTTAAAGTTTTAAAACAATTCAATACAGTATCTATATACACATAGATAGATAATTCATAAATCATAATTGATAATCAACATTATCAAATAACAGGTAATCCACATTATCAATATCAACTAGATATTCCATATATCATCATCACAATAGATAACCTAAGTTACCATCACAATACAATCAAACATCCATACCATACAACAATACTTATCTCATTACTGAGATCACAAAGCATCCAAGACAATCAATGCATCCATTCATACATAAGCAATGAATTATTCATCACCATATAATTAATTTAAAATGAATTAAATTAACTATCTCTATCTCTAATTAATTTAAAATGAATTAAATTAATTACTCCATTTTCAATTAATTTAAATAAATTAAATTAATTACTTCATCAATATAAATCTTGCTTACTCAACCATTTAATTGATTACAATCAATTAATCAATCATTCAAAATAAATTACCTTAATTAATCACTCTTGATTAATTACCCTTAATTACATTCATGTAATTATCCTTGATTAATTTCACAAATTAATTATTCTCATCCAAATCGTAATTAACCTTTAATTACTTCAATTAATTAATTAATTAATCATAATTAATCACATTAATCCGTAATTAATTATATTAATTACTTACCTTTAATTACCTATTATTAATTAATTAATCATCTTTAATTAAAATAATTAATGAACCCCTTTTATTAATTACCTTAAGTAATTAACTTATAATTATTAATCCTCACAGATTAATTACATTTAGTAATTATCTAACTTAATTGCTATATTAAACAAATTAATTATCCTTTAATTTATTACTTAATTAATCCCTTGAATAATTATTAAGTAATTTAAATCCAAATTACTTCATTCTTAACATCTTCATTAAATTATACTCTGTAATTATTAATCATTTACTTAACTAAGTCATTTTCAAATCATTAATTACATAAAGTAATTATTTATAAAACCCAAGTGTTTAAAATTAATTAAACTTACTTAATTAAAATAAACAATCATATTAAACTAAATTAATTACATTAAGTAATTAATTTCTTAATTACTTTATCAAGTAATTACACTCAACCCATTTACAATTGATTATTATTAAATTAATTAATCTAATTAATTATAAAAATTAACTACATTAATCAATTATTAAATAATCCTGGTTAATGATCTTCATTAACCATTCTCTAATTATTTTATAAAGTAATTAACTTAAATTAATTACCATTTAAATTATCTTTAATCATTAAAGTTAATTATTAAATTAATTAACCTTGATTTAAAACTTAATTACATAATTAATTATATTCATTCGTCATTAATTAATAATCTAATTAATGACCTTAATTATAATTTGATTAATCATTAATCAATTATTAATTCCAAATTCAATTAATTAATTAAATTAATTAATTAAGCTATTACCTTATTAATTAATTCTAAAACATAAATCTTAATTTGAATTTCAAGATAAAACATAACTTAATTATGTTTAAAACAATTTAATTGAAACAAAGTATTTTTTGAACTACTTTTAAATTCATTTTAAAATACAAGTTTTAAAATAAAATAATTTAACATTTATTAAAATTTAAATAATTTAAAACCTTTTAAATTGCAAATCAAACAAGTGCTATGAAATTTTTTAAAGTTAAATTCATTTCAAAATCTTGATAACTTAAATTTTAATTTAATTTAAAACTTCAATTTAAACCTTCTTTAAAATTTAAAACTGAAATTCAAATTCAACTTTTGAATTTCCAGATTTTAAACAAACTTCAATTCTTTTATTTTAAAAACTCATTTTTAAAAGGTTTAACTATTAACCAAATAAAATAGTTAATTAAGTCAAATTTTGAAACTTTTATTTTATTTTAAAAACTGGGATTTAAATTTAAATCAGAAATTCAAAATTGCATTTGAATTTAAACTTAAACCTTACCCTAAACAAAACTACAGATTTTAAAAATTTTAAAAACCCAGATTTAAAAACAAAGAACAGTTTTCAGAACCTGGAAACTACAGAGCAACATTCCGAGACTCCCCAAATTCGCTTCGAGTTCCACCATATCCTAGCTTCGAGAAAAACACTCAAACACTTCGAGTCAGCACGAATAAATTCGAGAACAACCCAAATCCAAAACAGTTCACCAGAATTTTCATCGTCGTGCATATGCACGGCGACCACCACCTCTACCGATCATCATAGACGATCGAACACTTCCAGAAACCCATGAATGCCCTAACTACAACATCAGGTCGAACAAATAAATCAAAGAATCAAATTTCACCCCTAATTCAAAACTAAAAAAAAGTTACAGGTTTTTGTTCAAACCTATCAACGGCCATTCCGTCTCTCTCCGATCAACTGCAGATCCACCTCTCCGGCCATGAAACCATCCACACACCTACTACACATCCACCAAGTACCAAGACACTCGATCAACCATTTACCTCAAACTGACCCAAGCCTTAACCCCATTCAAAACTAGGGTTCATATAAAGATTTACAAACCGCAACCAATCTAACAATTTATATCCTCATTTCTGATTTTTCTAAGGATCTATGATCCTTCCTCTATAACTCAGAAGAATCTTGAGTTTTCTTAAACCACAGATTGCAAGTATATGCTCAAATTCATATTTTTGTTCAAGAACAAACTGTTACTGAAACATACACCTAATAAACCTGATACTTGATTTAAAAATCAAGTTTCAATTAAAACCATAGTTTAATGATACTGAAATACAATTAACTTGTTAAATTTTAGTTTGAACTAACATGCAAAGGCCACACTATTTATATCTTTAACTTAGTTAAGTTTAATTAACTTCAGGCAGACAATCACTTCACTAAAAAAAAATTTGATTCTAATCTATAATAAGCAATCAATGTCATTATTATTTTAAGAATAGATACTAACACAAATTCAACCAAATTTTGGAGGATTCCTTTAAATAGGAAGATGAATTCAGAATCACAGCAGAGCATAGACAACATGCATTCACAAACATATTTACCAGGCTTTTATAAACACAAATATTACTAAATTATATCTAACATTAACATGCAACCTATTTAAAAATTAAAAATTTAAGTTACACACCTTTCAATGCAGTGCTCAATTTTGACTTTATGAATTTTGCAGAAAGAAGAATATGCAGGTATGCTTCTATTTTATTTTTTCAAAATCTGAGTTTGAAATTTGTTGAAATCTGAATGCTCATGATCCAAGACTACAAATTCTTGCATGCAGATAGTAGATGTAGTTGCCAATTTCCGATATGCATGTAGATGCTTTTCATTCCCAGGTGATATGAAAATTCTTTCAGATTGTAGAAAAAAAACAGTGCAGGCATAATTTGAATTTTGCAGATTGATTTTTGAAATGTGAGGAAGTGCAGACCATAAAGATAAAGGTGTTTTGATTTTTAGGAAATGGAATATGCAGATTTGCTTTGGATTTGTACATGTATTTGAAGGGCTTTGATATGAGGAGTTTTTGATTTTGAATATGCAGGTTTTACTGAATTTTATAGATTTTGAAGATGAGTTTATAATTTCTCTTTTGATTAAGGAAAATGAAAATGCAATATGAATGAAGATGCAAGCTTATACTAGATGTATTTTCAGATTTAGTGAAATAAAAGAAAAATCAAAATAAATTTAACACTTGGACAAATGTTAGACACATGCCAAATTTGTAATGTTAAATTTGAACACTTGTTTAATCAATGCAACATTTGTTTTCTTTTAAAGGTAATTAGTATTTAATTTACAAACTAATATGTTAGCCTAAATTTCAATTTGTTAGTTTATATTAGATATGTGTATGAATTCATAAATAAAAACAAACCATGTTTACAAAACTTACACAAATAAAAATTAAAACAATTAAGATTTTATACTTTGGAATTTAAATTCAAACTAAATACAAAATCACATATTTTTCAAATCAAGTTATGCATATAAATTCAATTTGAAATAACAACTTGCAAATTTATTCAAACTCTATTTATAAAGACAATACAATATTACTATTGCTTTTATAAATCTCTTATTATTAAATTAAAATCATTTTACAAGAAATTATATCTTTATCAATAAAATATCCATTTTATTAAGCCATGAAACCATTTTGTTGAATTTATTCTAAATTTAAGACTCAATCTAATTTAATTTAAGCATTTGATATTTTTCTTATCAAATTTTAAAATCATATATTTATTTATGAAATAGTTTTAAAAACTCAATACTAATTTAAAATCAAAATTTCCAATTTATAATGTATATATTAGAATTTTAAAACATGATTCAATTATTAAATTTAAACCAAAATCATCTATTTAACTTTGAAAGCTTAAATATTAAATAAAACAAATTTTCCAAATTACTACAAACATTAAAACTAGAAAATATGCTTTACTTATTAAAATTAAAACAATACCAATCTATTTAAAAATATAAACCATATATTTATATTGTAAATAGAAATCAATTTATTATTTTAAAAAGATAAAATAACCAACTTAAATATTTATTGAAGAAGATTATTAAATTTATTTGAATAATTTTTAACAGAATATCAATATCAATTTAATTTTAACTACAGATTATTAAATTGATATTGTTAAAAATTCCGGGATATTACATAATATCTTCGGAAACAAATATAGAAATAAGCATAACACAAATCAGTCACAGATATCGATATCACAAAGGCGGAAAAAGATATGAATGTAACACATAAAAGTGTATATCAGAGTAGTGGTCAAACAAGATCCACAATATCACAAAAGAATAATTACAAGTGCTACACAAAAGAATAAGTATACATCAATGAGTCTATATCTCAAATGTATACGACCAAAAACTACTCATCGAAGTAGTTAGCCAAAAATCAGGATAATAATCCCAGATGAGGAGTCAAGCAGAAGCACCTGTAACATCTCGGTCTGACCCGAATGTTATTTAATAAAAAAATAATAAACGGATCAGTCTAGCTATAAATATCAGATAAAATGATATAGAATGAGAGATATGACAAAAACATATGATAACCATAAAGCAATACTGTAATAAGTATGCAACTGAAAATCAACTAGAGATTAATCAATATCACAAGAATCTTCTCAAAGATCAAAAAGAATGTCATACTCTTTATTTTTCTTCACCAAACCATAAATATTGACAATTATGTCAATGCCAATCACAAAAGTGAATGATACACAAATTCACCAATGCACAAATATTGATAAAACTTATCAATGAAGTCACAAAAATTGGTGAAACAGAAATTCTAGAAATCATCAATAGAAATCCAGAAATCACAAAAAGAGGGATGCCTATCACAAAACGGGAGCATGAAAACTCAACAACACGTGTATCACAAAACGGAACGCTATTCCATGGTTGCTAACCATTAATTTTGAGCCGAAGCTCCACAGAACGGTCCGAAGACCATGGGTCGCTACCCCACCAAATTGAGCCGAAGCTCCACAGAAACGGGGTTTAGTCTCCCTCGCAGACAAAGAGACATCACACATTGCTAGTCTAAATCACAAAATGACCATCATCGATCATCAAGAAGTGTCAATTGCACTAAGCTAGTAAATGTATGAGCTTAGCTTCATGTCCCATAACCACTAGCTTAACTTAAATATTTACGAACAAATTGTAGATCTCCACTCAAAAATTGTTATAAGAGATTCAATCGAAATAGTCCAAGAATTAACCGACGAAGTAAACGCGAGCGTTTCATACCATTTGTTTTACTAAGCCGTTTAATTAGATTTCTCGTACGAGTGAGGTAAATGTTTGTATATACTAGTAAAAACGGTTTAAGAAAAGAGCTTTGTAATAAAATAGTGTTGAAATCGTTTTGATGAAAGAGTTTTAATATTTACTACTAGTATTGAAACCTTTATATTTTTAAAGTGACAAATACAAACAAATTATTGTAGAAACAATCAATCACCAAAATTCTCATTCGCAGCCATGAATCGAATCCATATAAATCGATATCGAATCATCAAATGGATACTGTCAAATATCCCAAAAAAGGAAAAGTCATCAAAGTCAATAATAAATGATGACAACAAGTCGGATAAACACAAATCGATTTAAAACTGGAAACCCAAACACATACGGCAAATTGGGCAAAGAGAACAGATTCAAACATCTGAAATAGATGATTCAGACGTCTGAATCTGGAAAATAAATATTTTCCAGAGCCCTATTCAGACGTCTGAACCATGTATTTCATACGTATAAAAATGGCTAATTTTATCGTATTTGCTCTGGGGTTGGATTTGAGCAAATTCAGACGTCTGAAATTATAATTCAGACGTCTGACCTGGGGAATGAAATTTTGCCTAGACCAGATTAAGACGTCTGAATCAATAATTTCAGACGTCTGAAACTGAAGCTTTTGGCACTTTCTTGCCTTGGCCAATAATGTCCAAAACGATTATTGGAAGCGATCGGACGAGCAACAACGACTAAGGATTTATGCCAAGCGACAACCCAGCCTTAAAGGCTCTTCGATACGCCTCGAATATCAATGTCCAATTATCCATAAAAGGATTTCATAAATTTTGCTTTCGAAACACCAAAAATTGGAATATACACTAAAGCAATCCAAATCAAAAGCAAATGCATATGAATAAGTGTTAGGAATTCATACCTAACAACAAGGATAGAATAAACATAGATGTGAGATGAAAATCTCACCTTTAAACCCAAAACAATGAGGAAGAAGCTATAGAGCAATGACAAGAACAATCACACTTCAATTCCAACCCAACAAGCTTGAATTTAAGATTAAAAGAGAAACCTTTCCTAAGTTAGGTTTTGGAATTTCTGAAATTAAAAAGAGAACGAGTTGGAGAAGATGAAGAGAAGGCTTACCAAAGCTTCTTCTATGAATTTGGAGTTAAAGCTTGGATTTTGCAAAGATGATTAGGGCTTAGAGTTTTAATTTCACATTCCTCTCTCCATTTTTGCTAAAGCTTAACTATTAGGAAAATTATGAAGGAATGGAGAGAAGAAGGGGTGAAGCTTGGTTCTAATGGGCTGAAACCAAACCAAAGCCCTAAGTGAAAAAGTAACAAAATTCCTCTAACTCCAAACATATCGAAGTTTATACTCAAAAAGGTCGCAAACATTATTTTGAACTCAATGGGGATGGTCTCGAGTCCTAAGTCGACTGTTTGCAAAAAGTAGTTTTTTGGACAATAATCCGACTAACGATGAATTATTTTTAATAAAATACTTAAATATTCAATCGTAAAATATGCAGGTTGTTACAGACTCTCCTCCTTAAAGAAATTGCGTCCTCGCAATTCCTAAGAAATAAATGAACAAAAAGTAACAACCATAAAAGCATATCAACACAGAAGAAGAAATTTGGAATAAGAAGTTCACCTCAAAGAGCACGAGAAAGTAAGTCCGGATGTGTTCGCTCGGTGATTCTTTGGATTCCCAAGAACAGTCCTTAGGATTTAAGGACCATTGAACTTTTACAAGAGGAACATCTTTATTTCGAAGGCGTTTTACCCCTGAAGCAATAATACGAATATGATGTTGCTCATAAGTCAAACTAGGTGAGACTTCAAGTTCTTCCACAATACCGGGTTCAAGAATAGAATCGAAATCTCGAAGGCATTTCCGTAATTGAGAAACGTGAAACACGTCATGAATAGCAGAAAACTGAGCCGGTAATAAGAGGCAATAAGCCATTGAACCAATACGTTCGGTGATGGGAAATGGACCAATATATGGAGGTGCTAACTTTCCTGATGGACTGAAACACACAACACCCTTCATAAGTGAAACACGAACAAACACAAAATCTCCCACAGAAAATTCTAATTTCCTTCTTCGGTTATCAGCATAGGATTTTTGCCTACTATGAGCGTCTTTCATCCTATGACGAATAAGGTCAATCTTTTCTGTGGAATCACGAATAAAATCTGGACCAAAAACCAGCTTCTCACCGGCCTTAAGCCAACAAGAAGGAGATCGGCATGACCTTCCATAGAGTGCCTCAAAAGGTGCCATCCCAATTGTAACGACCCATAAATTTCGGGGATTTAATTTGGTTTAGCTAATGAGTTTTGTAAAAAAAATAGAATAAATTTCAATAAATGGAATGGGGTAAGTATTATACCTGGATATAATATTCATTTTAAGGGAATTTATTAATATGTTAATGTAAAGTTAGAAATATTAGAATAAATGATAATTCCATCCGTACTTGTAAGCAATTACTATAGGTTGCGTGTTGAAAGGGTTGATTGAATTGGAATTCATATTTAACTTAAATGGAAATATTTAAGGTTTACAATAACGGAAATTTAGGCAATATAGTAGAACTAGTTGATAAATAATAACCAAATAAGGGAATAATATCAATATAAATAAAGTTGGAACAAATTGGATATAGAGAAATAAATGTAAGCATTTAATATATTGATTAATGTTGGTTGATGATAACGTTACTTGGTCATTAATTATATAGTAACGGTAGTGCGAATGTAAAGTATTTGAAGACCGTAATTTATGTGTTCAATATAGGAATACACATTTAAAAACATAGTATTCATTTAAAATTTAAAATGTAAATAGGTGTATATTTAGGTAATGAAATAAATCAGCATTTAAGAAACATCTAAATTTATTTGTAATAACGTTCGTTTAAATGTTGAGTAATTATAGGGTCGTATTTATTTTAAGCGTTACTTTAATAATTTTGATTAATTGAGAAATTAATACGAGAAGTATGTAAAGTAACAACTAAAAAGGAAGTACGTTATAAATTAATTTTAACCTAAACTTAAGTGTAAGTAAAAGGTTGGAATTGAATCTAACCGTTTAATTGGAAACTTATTTAAATAAATTGGATTCAAGCGTAATAAATAGATTATTTTAAGAAATTGAAATAAATACCATGATTGGTAATTTAAGTTACTTTAAAATTGAGAAGGGAATTGGTTTAAAGAATTATGAATTAATAAGTAAATCAAGATGATGAAGTTATGAATTATTGAATTTGAATCTTTAATAGTGAGTTAATTTGTTAATTTATAATAGTTGGACTTATTGAAATAAATGAAATCAAATTTTAATTATTACGTTAAATTAAAAATTAAGTTGAAAATTTGAAAATATTTATGTAAAAATCTTAAATCCAATGGTAAACCCTCCTATTGGAAATATGAATGGAATAATCACTGACTCATTAATTTAATAGAATTATTAGAAAGTTAAATTATAATTTTGAATTTAATGAAATTGAGAATAAATTTTGAAATTTATAAATAAATCATCTAAATTTACATTTCTAAATTTGTTTAAAATCATTGTAAACGATTGAGGAATCATAAGTGATAAAAATTTCTAATTCTGAAACTGAAGTATAAAATTTGGATTTATTTACTAATTCTTAATTTATTTAATTAATATAAAAATAGCCATTTTTGTCACGGACTCGGATTTCGACGAAACCAGTTTCATCGGATCCATAACAGTGAATTGTTGTACGATTTCAAGTTTCGTAGCGATCGGACTTGTCATTCGATCGTACGAACGCGAAACGCTTTGAAATCGATTTAATTAAAATCAATTTGAAATCAATTTGAAAATATTGTTTTCAGCATAACTTCTTCATACGATGGAATTTGAACGTGAAACTTTTTCCATCGCGTTCAGAATATTTTAAAATACCTATTGCGATATATGGGTTGACCCAATTTTGTTTCGGAGCCAAAACGGGCTTTTTGGGCCAATTACCGTTCAACACGTTTGTTTATCGAATCCATCTACTCTATTTCTAACCTACCTATATAAATCCAGTTATAAACCCTAGCCTCCATCTATTCTCATTTGTTTGTGCGTTTATTTTTCCTTAGCTCCTCCTCTTCCCAATGGCCGCAAACCCTAGATCTACATTCAAATGTCAAAAATCAAATCAAAAGCTAAAAATTCAAAGTCTCCAGAAAAATTCACAAAAATTATATGTCACAGTTCTCGAAGAGCGTAATGTGCTGGTACTGTTCATTTTTCGATTCAAGTTTCCTTGTGTCCAGAATTTAATGTTTTATTTTCAGCCATTCATTTGTCGTGTTGATCGACTTCTTCTGATCAACAAATCGAAGGCATGGATACGCGGAGAGTCTCGTGGGGAGGTCATCGGCGCAGGTGATTAGGCAATTCGATGGTTGGATCGCTCGGGAAAATTAATTAGGGCTTGGAAGTTAACGGCGGCGGCGGCGACCGGTGGCGTGCACAGCGGGTCATGGGGAGGCGGCTGGGCAGGGGCTATCCACCGATGGTGGTCGGCGGTGGGATGGAGGCCGGTAGGTGTCGAAAAACGTGGTCAAAGTCATGGTCAACGGTGGGGAGTTGCGTGCGTTATTTTGGGTTCGGCCGAACATGTACTGTACGCGTGAGAGAGGGAAGATGGTAAATGCGGTGACGTGGTAATAGTTGATTTATATTTTAATTTTAATTTTAGATTTCAAATCGTTTAGATCGAATAACTTTTGCATTCATGATCCGATTGACATGCAATTTTTTTTATTAGGATCGTAACAAAATTCCAGATCTGTTGACGCTGGTTTGGACGGATTTGGAGACTGTCAAATTTTTGGGTTTAAATTGATTTAAATTCAATTTAAATTCAAAAGGTGAGTGTTTTAACCCACTCACAACTTCTAAAATTTCTTATGTTTATTAATTTGACTTAAGATATGAGTAGAAATTTATTTATGATTATTTGGCATGTTTTGTTCGTCATCTCAGTTAAATCGCATTTATTAAATTTAACTGCAAATTAATTTTTATTATTGCATATAAATTGACAGTTAGAATTTATTTATTTGCGTATAAATTGCTAGTTAAACAGTTATTAAATTTATTACTGAATAAAAACTGTTAGTTAATACCTGTTATTTATTCCCTGTTATATTTATATGCTCTATATTGATGTTTGTTTAAATTGATGATGATTGGATTAAATTGGTTGACAATTGATATTGGATGAATGGATGATGTGTTCTATCTTATATAAACTGTAAGTTATCATGCATTTTCATTTCATTCGGGATTGCGGTTTGAAATGATATACAACCGCATTTTTATTTTTAAATTTCGGATTGAAATGATAAATATCCTATCACTTGACCAAAGGATAGAAAATTATATACAGGCACCGTGGTATATATATAAAATTATTTTTTTGAAAGGAATTTTGGTTTTGGATAGGATACGGTTTAATAAATATTAATTTTTGACCTTATATAGAATCTTATTTTATGTACATATACGATTAAATTATTGAATTTAAGCTGTGTATAAATTTGTTAAATAAGATAAATAAGATGAATAATGGAGTTTGATTATTTATATTATATGGTTAAGTACATGTTAAGATATTGAGAATATATAGAGTTTTTAATGTTTTAAATCAATTTATATTGGGAGTTAAGTTGAAAATTCATTTGGAATCAAGCTTAATTAAGAATTTAACTTCATAAGTTGATGTAGAATTTATTAACTTGATATTTTAAAAGGTATGATATTTATAACTGAAATTTTATTCAAGATGGATTAAATGAATATTTCTAGTATAAACAAATTGGAGGAAATTTTGATAGTTAAAAGTAATTTGGGTTTTATTTAAAATGATTTCGGATTTATTATGCCAATATTTCAAAATAAATAATAGGACTTTAAATTGTTGAACAGAAATTTCCAACCTTAGTTCCAATTGTTTAATATTCAAAGTTTGAAATATATTGAAACTGAAGTGGTTTATTGAAACTGAAAGCGATTTTAAATTTATGGATTTTGACTTAATCTTAAATGAAATAAATGGTAAGTCGTGGAAATTATTTTATTTTATAAAGTAATATAAAATCAACTATTTTATTCTATATACTGTTGAATATCCAAAACCATTCAAGTTTTAGAAGTTATGGTTTTAAAGCTATGAATTTCGAAGTATTATGTTTTGAAAGTTATAATCCAAATGTTGGTTTCCAGATATTATAAATTTTAAGAAGTATGATTTTGGGAAAGAAATATATTTGAAATAAAAATGATATTATTGATTTGGGCTTTATAAAAATATCGAAATGAGTTATTTTCGAAATGGGAATGATATTGTATTTATGGGTTTCGAAATGGATAATTATTTTCTAGTTTTAAAGTATAAACTATTTAAAGACCGCGGTGTTATAATAACATTTGGTTGTTGAAGAGACCGGGATCAGAAGTTGTCATAGTCTCTGCCAATCCCGAAAACCACTTTAACAACCGTATACGCGGTGGAGATTCCAGAATGAAGTAGGATGGTGGTGGCGTTTTCTCTAAGGTAAATACGTGGACACGACTCCCGTGAGTTGGCATAAGGTGGCTAAAACAGGAGCGATCGACGGGTTAATAAGGTAGCACCTTTGATCGGACACATCCCTTCGATATTATACTTTGACTTTGAATTGATTCGATGGCCACTTTTGATTTTATTTGGGGGTGTGGCTCGAGGTGGGTGGTAGCTGCGCGCTACGCGTTACCACCGACCCGGAAGCGTAATTGGTATATCTACCCTGGCATTGCCTAGTTGTGCCGTGTCACCTACCCTATCACGCCTTGTACGAGTTACTATTTGTGTCGTACCTGTGGAGTATCTCTGATAGCCTCCCTATCAGGAGGTATTACAGTACTGTATAGACTATTGGCATTTTACGTGTTAAGGTGGAAAATGTAAAGCCTTAATGCTATTTAAAAGTAAGTTTATTTTACAAATAGACACTATTATAATAGTGCAATATACTACATAGTAAATAGTTTAACGGATCCTTAGGAGATGTAAATCCCGAGCATCTCTTGAGTTACTGCACTCATATTTATTTCAGTTGATTTAACTTACATAAGATCTTTTAGTTCTGACTCGAGTGTTTTGTCTTTTCAATTCGCTCAGGTCAGTCCGAGCATTTCAGGATTTGAAGACTTTATTTCTGGAGGAAGAAGATGAAGATTTCATTACTATTATTATTATATATTCTATGATTCCACTACACTGTATTCCGCTGCATTGATATTGTTGGTATGTGAACTCTGATATTTAATTGCATAAAGAAGAATCAAATGTTTTGTAAACAGTTTTATGAACTGTATATTTTATTATTATACTTTATCCTTCCGCTGTTGTGACGCCCCACCTCTATACCCACGCTAGCCAAGAACACTACTGTGAATGCTGTCAACTAGCATGGAGAATAAGGCTGTTGAGGAGCGACCATCTGTATAATTGCTTTGTGCGAGTACCGAAATGCCAGATAAAAATATAACTTTTCATCTCAAGAAGAAATCCGACATACCGACGCAAACTCAAAGCTACTACACAGTGGCTATAAAGGTCTTCGGAAACAAATATAGAAATAAACATAACATAAATCAGTCACAGACAATTCATATCACAAAGGCGGAAATAGATATGAATATTACACATAAAAGTGTATATCAGAGTAGTGGTCAAAAGATCCACGATAATACAAAAGAATAGCAACACGTGCTATACAAAGGAATAAAACTATGAGTCTATATCTCAAGTGTATACAACAAAACAAAATACTAATCTAAGTAGTTTGCCAAAAGTCAGAGTAATGATCCAAGATGAGAAGTCAAGCAGAAGCACCTGCAACATCTCAGTCTGACCCGAGTATTATTTAAGAAGAAAATAATAAACGGATCAGTCTAGCTATAAATATCAGAAGAAATGATATAGAATAGGAGATATGACATAAACATATAATAATCACAATGCCAAGCTGTGATTAATAGGTAATTGAAAATCAACAAGAGATTAATCAATATCACACTAATCTACTCAAGATAAAAAGGAATGTCATACTCCTAATTTCATTCACCAAGCCACAATAAATGACATATATATCAATGCCCATCGTAAAAGTTGGTGAAACACAAATTCCAGAAATCAACACACGAAATCTAGAAATCACAATAAAAAGGATGGCCAAGACATCGATGTAGTACAAACGGTACATCCAATGAATCCAAAAGCCAAAACATCGATGTGGTACAAACGGTACATCCAATGAATTGAAACACATAAGAAAGCACATGGGTCGCTAGCCCACGAAGAAATGAGACGAAGCTCGATTTAATGAGGTACGGTCCTCCACATAGACAAAGAGACATCGCACATTGCTAGTCTAAACCATAAAATGATCATCATGATCATCGAGAAGTGTCAATTACAATAAGCTACTAAATATATGAGCTTAGCTTCATGTCCCATAACCACTAGCTTAAATTAAATATTTACGAACAAATTGTAGATCTCCACTAGAAAATTGTCACAAGAGATTCAATCGAACAAGTCCAAGAATTAACCAACGAAGTAAACGCAAGCGTTTCATACCACTTGTTTTACTAAGTCGTTTAATTAGATTTCTCATACGAGTGAGGTAAAGGTCTGTATATACTAATAGATTGGAAAACTGTTTTATAAACGAATTTGGTATTAAAGTAGAGTTGAAATCATTTGAAGAAAGAGTTTTGATATTTACTACTAGTATAGAAAACCTTTATATTTTTAAAGTGACAAATCACAAAGAAGATTGTAAGAACAACCAATTACTAAATTCACATTCGAAGACGTGAATAAAATCCAAAGAAATCGATACCAAATCCATAGAAATGGATATTTCCAAAAAGATCCATAAAAAGAAGTCATCAAAGTCGACAATAAGTGATAACGATTAATACGATCGCTAAAATCGATAAACAATGGAAATTCACACAAAACAGCCTGAATAGGCAAAAACAAACATTTCCAGACGTCTGATTTGGAATCCAGACGTCTGGATTTGTTCTCTGGAAATAACCCAGAGAACACTCAGACGTCTGAAACCTCAAGTCAGACGTCTGAGACCTATCCAGACGTCTGGATTGATGGTTCAGACGTCTGAAAATAGTCTCTGGCTTTTTTTTATAATATGCGTGCATACATTTTTACTTTCCAGGTCCAAACCAGACGTCTGGACTTGGTCACCAGACGTCTGGTCACCTGGTCTAGGCAACAATTTGCCTAGGCCAAAGTGGCCAAAACGTATCGGAAGCGATCGGACGAGCAACGACGACTAAGGATTTATGCCTAGCGACAACCCGGCCTTATAGGCTCTCCGAAACACCTCTTAAAGCATGTTCAAACATCAAAGTTATGATTCTTAAAGATTTGACTAGAAAACAACAAAAATTGGAATATTCACAAAAGCAATCCAAATCAAAATCAAATGCACATGAATAAGTGTTAGGAATTCATATCTAACAATCAAAGATAATTATAAGCATAGATGTGAGATTAAAAATCTCACCTTTGAACTAAATTTATGAAGATGAAGCTTGAAAGCAAATGGAAATCAACCACACTTCAATCTCACACTAGAAGCTTGAATCTAAGCTTAAAAGAGAAACATTTCCTAAATTAGGTTTAGGAAATTTCTTAAATCAAAGAGAGAATGAGTTGGAGAAGAAGAAGGAGATGCTTACCAATGGGTTCTCATAGATTTTGGAGCATGAACTTGGATTTTGCTATGGAACTAGGGCTTGGAGTTTTAATTTCCACTCCTCTCCACCATTGTTGCAAAAGCTTGAAGGGTTAGGAATTGGAAATGAAGTAAATGAGGAGGTGAGGGGTTGGGACTGAATACATAAGTGGGCTCAGCCCAAACCAAAACCCTAAGTAAAAAGTAGCAAAAATCAACTTTCTCCAAACATATCGAAGCTTATACTCAAAAAGGTCGCAAACATCATTTTGAACTCAATGGGGGTGGTCTCGAGTCCTAATTCGGCTGTTTGCAAAAAGTAGGTTCTCAGACTAAAATCCGACGAATGATAAAATATTTAAATAAAACATTTAAATATAAAATCGATAAATATGCGGGTTGTTACAGACTCCCCTCCTTAAAGAAATTGCGTCTTCGCAATAATTAAGAAGGAAATATAAGAAGTAACAACCATTGTAACATCCCGCCTTTTCGCACACTTTAAACCGACACACGTGCCAGTTCAAACCATACGGAAGGGCGGATTGTTATGGGGTAAATAAGAAAAACAGAGAAGAAATAAAAACAAAACAGAATCTCACAGCGGAAGGATAAAATATAATAATCAATATACAGTTCATGATAACTGTTTACAAATTATTTATTTTACTTATACAATGAATATCAGAGTTAAACATACCAATACAAACAATGCAGCGGAACAGCATGAGTGTGGTGCCATACTATAAATAAAATAATACGACTCCTTCGTCTTCGTCCTCCAAAGCTAAAGTCTTCGATCCTGAAACGCTCGGACTGACCCGAGCGAATTTGAAAAGACAAAAACACTCGATTCAGAACTAAAAGATCTTATGTGAGTTAAATTAACAGAAATAAATATGAGTTCAGTAACTCAAGAGATGCTCGGGATTTACATCTCCTAAGGATCCGTTAAACTATTTACTATGTAGTATATTGCGCTATTATAATAGTGTCTAATTGTAAAATAAACTTACTTTTAAATAGCGTTAAGGCTTTACATTTTCCACCTTAACACGTAAAATGCCAATAGTCTATACAGTACCGTAATACCTCCTGATCGGGAGGCTACCAGAGGATACTCCATAGGTACGACACAAATAGAAACTCATAGTAAAGGCTCGGTATGGTAGGTGACACGGCACAACTAGGCAATGCCAGGGTAGATATACCAATTGCTATCCAGGCTGGTGGAAACGCGTAGCCGCAGTTACCGCCCACCTCGGACTAACTCCCCAAAATCAAAATATAGAAGTGGCCACTGAATCAATCCAAGTCAAAGTATAATATCGAAGAGGAGGGTCCGATCAGAGGAATGACCTCATTGGCCTGAGAATCGCTCCTGTTTTAGCCACCTTATGCCAACTCACGGGAGTCGGGTCCACGTATTTACCTTACAGGAAACGTCGCCACCACCTACTTCATTCTGGAATCTCCACCGCGTACACGGTTAGTCAAAGTGGTTTTCGGTATCGACAGAGAGTATGTCCATATCCGATCCCGGTCTCTTTGCCAACCCATCGTTATTATAACACCGCGGTCATTTAAAAAAATAGGTTATACTTTAAAAATCAGAATAAACATTCCATTTCATAACCATGAATACGATATTATTTCAAAACCCAAAACCATATTTTATCACTTATCCCAAATATAATTCTTTTCCAAAATCATAATGCTTTAACTTCATAACGTCTGAAAATCAAATATTTTCAAATCATAATATTTTGAAAATCATAATTTAAAACCATAACTTCTATAAAAAAACTTGAATGGTTTGGACATTCAACGGTATATGAATTAAATGGTTTAACTTAAATGTTACTTTGTAAAGAAATAGTTCTCATGGCTTTACAAATACATTTCTTTATTAAAGTCTAAACCAAAATTTATATTATCTCTCTCAAGTTCCAAAACCACTTCAATTTATTTATATATACGTATATCCATTTTGAGTAACAATATTTCAAACTAAAATTGGATTTTATTCTTTCAACAGATCAATTGTTCTATTAGTTAGTCTTGAATATTCACATAAAATCCATAAATAATAAGACTTCAATTTCTAGTAATAATATATATATATATATATTTTCCCAATTCAAATTATACTAGAATATTCATTTCAATTTATCTTGGGAAAAATCCAATTATAAATATCATATCTTAATATTTCCAAACTTAACATTTAAACATATGATGTAAATTATTAAACTCCATTTTCTTAATTTTCTTCCATTTTTAATAAAGATTTTTATACACCTTTTAACTTCAAAATTTTCAACTTCATATGTATATATATATGGATGAAAAATATTTATACAATATAAAATTTAAGATTATTATAAACCGTATTCCATCCAAACCATAGAAATCACATTAAAATAGTTATATATAGACCGCGGTGCCTGTATATAATTTTCTATCCTATGGTCAAGTGATACGGATATTTATCATTTCAATCCGCAATTTAAAAGATATAAAATTTTGCGGTTGTATATCATTTCAAACCACAATCCCGAATGAAAGGAAATATGCATGATAATTTGCAATTTAATGATATACAATAAAACATCCATCAACATCACCCATCATCCAATCACAATCATCAAGCAATATCAATCAATAACAATTTATATTTGATAATATATAACAGGTAATAACTGGCAATTTTATTCATATTAAATTTAACAACTATTAATCTAACAGTTTATATTCAGTAATAATCTATATAACTGTTAACTAGCAGTTTATAGGCAAACAAATAAATTCTAACTATCAATTAATACGCAATAAATAAATTAAATTAACAGTTAAATTTAATAAATGCAATTCAACAAATATGAGTGAAATAAACATGCCAAATACTCATAAATAAATTTCTATTCATTTCTAAAATTAATTTAACAAACATAAAAGCTTCTAGTAGTTGTGAGTGGGTTAAAACACTCACCTTTTTGAATTTAAATTGAATTCAAATCCAATTTAAACCCAAAATTTGGACAGCCTCCAAATTCATCCAAACTAGTGCCAAAACGTCAGAAATTCCGATACGATCCCATCAAAACAAACCGCGCGCGAATCCGAGCTCGTATGCAAAAGTTATGAAAATTTGAAAAATGGAAAATTCCGGTCCTGGGTCGACTTCGGTGCGCCGCCTCAATTCCCCGGTGCTTGCTTGGAGTTTTCACCAGAACGACCCAGAGCGACCCGAGTCATTTTCTTCCTGACCCGAAGTTGCTCTAGGGTTTTCTCCCCTGAAACCCGAAGCGCGACCAGAAGCTGCTGCAGATCCGCAATTTTTTTTTTTGGAATTTGGGAATTAGGTTTTTTTTTCCTGCCATTAGAATGAGGAGGTGAGAAGGAGATGTATGTATAGAAAATGAAAATAAGGAGTGGCTAGGGTTTATAACCAGTTATATATAGACAAGGCTGAAACATAATAGATGGATCGGATTGGTTCTAAACATAAGTTTAAATTTAGGCATAAACATATATGTAATAAACTAGCATTTAATTTTGAAACGTGAATTGATTTAATTGGAAATAAATTACCCAAATGTTCTTATTCCATCAAATTTTATTTACTGAAGGTTGCACTTAATCTAATTTATACATCTTGCCCCTTTTGTCTTTAAATCAATAAATCTTATATAGTATATAGATTTATCATTAATTTAATCTATTCTTCCTTTTTAGGCAATGTTCTATATATTAGATTTCATTTAAATGCAATAAATCATACTATCGTAGTTATATCCAATTAAATAAATAAATGTTGATTCCTACTCTTTTTATCCAACAATTGTTTACGTTTTATTCCATAAATACTTCTACACACATCCTGGATTTTGTGTAAATGGTTGTAACGTTAAATCTTGTCTACTTCCCATTTTATATTTAAGGTTTCTAAAACCGATTAATATTATTCCCTAGTCCAAACACCCTTTTTCCCAATTTATATTAACATATCCTTAAATTAGATTAATTCCTATTGATGTAATAGTTAAACATAAATTTCACTTATTTGGAATAAATCCACAATTTAATTTCAAATAAATCAATAAATTTTGGTTTATCACTTCTTAAATACCCAATCGTCATATTTTAATTTAAACTACATTTATCACATTTTATAGAATTTACCATCTTAAGTGACAAATCAAAACTACCCTAACTGCACAAATTTAGGGTAATCAATTTCAATTGCTTTCCCATTAAACTACATAAATTATCCAAATGAAACCTAAGTGAAACGTTTATTTATTTAAAAATCTTACTGTTTAAATGAATTTATCTTTTATGATATAATTTACATTTGACTTGATTCCTCATTTATTTTGCAAAACGGTAAATTCCAATTGCTACCAACATTATATTTAATATAAATTTGAATCCAAATAATTGGTATTGCACAACCTTATTGCGTACATTTATATATAGTTACAACTAAGTCAATACACTGATTTCATGAATTCATAAATTAATCCACAAATTTCCATTGACTCTTTATATTCAAAATCAATTGCAAAGGTTTAAAAGTTGCTAAATTTCGATTTCAGTAATTCCTTTAATTCCATTCAAAATCAGCAATTATCTATTAAATGTCCCAAAATTTCTATTAAATTAATCTAACGAATCTTTAATATAAATTAGATGAATTAAATATTGCATTAATATTTTCCGTTTCACTTTAAAGTAACTAAATTTGCCAATTATAATACTTATTTCAATTTCTTAAAATAACCCTTTATTTACATTGATCCCAATTTAATTAAGTTTCCAATTGATAACATTCAATTTCAACACTTAACTACCCTTAAGTTTTAGGTTATAAACAATTTATATGTATTCTTTCTTAATTATTACTTTTCAACTTCTCGTATAAATTTCACAATCAAACATAAATTTTAAAGTAACGCTTAATAAATATGCTCCTATAATTTCTAAACTTTTAAACGAACGTTACTCCACTTTCAGTTAGTGTAACATTCATTTAATTATTACCACCTATTACCGATCCTAATCCCATTAACAAATAAGCAGATAGATTTTTATGATAGGTGTTACAATTTTTTTTTTTAAATAAATTACTATTCATTACTATTGCCTTAAATTCAGCATTAATTTCCTAGCATTAACATTTTATACTAAAATCTTTGTCCAATTATAATTTATACTCTAAAAAATTTCATTTACACCTTTCGTTGTTTCTTAATTACAATTAAGGCGCGTCAACTATCTATATTGGTAAATGATTGAATTTTCTAGTAATCCTACTATTTAATGTGTAGTATATTTGTATATTATTATTTACCCTTTTGTTCTCCATTATTGACTAGACACATTAATTTAGATTCATTTACATCGAATGCCCTTCTTAGCTATATACTCAATACATGTTAAATCTACATAATTTTTACCCTTTTATTCAAATTCACTTATACCATCAATAACAAAATGTTGCCCTAAATTTAGATTCAATTATATACATTAGATAAATGGGTAAACTTTTGTAATTATCCCATATATGAAAATATTTTTATGCATACATTTCCACTTACTTACTATGCATTCATTTATTAAATTACTAATTGCCTTAGTCAACTTATCCCCTATTTACTACCAAATTTCAAATTTAATTATGGCTTATCAATACATAAAATTTACATAGGCAAAACAAATTTTATTACTATCTTAAGTCTATTTATTATTGACAACATTCATTAAATTTCCTTATCAACACTTATTGCATTGATTTATTCAGCGGTCACCTTTTATTTAGTTACTATCCATTTTACAATCCAATGTAAGTCTTCCACTATTTATTTTATATTAAATGAATTCCATTCTACTTAAATCTTTTTATTGATATTCACTAATTCAACCCTTATATCAATTTCTTATATTTAACTTTAAATCAAATTGTGACAATCTACATTATCCAAATCTATTGTCATAAAATTTATTGTTACACTAAATTACAACTACTATACCAAATTTCTACATTTATTCTCAATTAGATTAGAAATTATATTAATTCAATTCATTTAATATTATTAATTTAACGGGTCGTTACAATCTCCCCCACTCAAAACTTTTCGTCCCCGAAAAGGAAAAAGAAGGGAGAAGGAAGAATAAACAGTACATCTTGTTTCAAATATTAACTTATAAACAATAATTTACTGGATTAATTTCCTTTAATGAAATATACCCGTTTATAATCATTACAACCTTTTATACTTAAATCATTAAAGTTTGGAAAATATTCAACAAAATTCTAAGTCCAAAATTTACGAAATTTTTTGGCAGAGTCTCCTTTGTACGGTGAGGCTCGGGAGAAAATATAATATCAAAATATACAAATATATTACATATATTATCAAAATATTATATCCCAACACGGGAAAAATAGCGCTTAAAACGTAATCCGAAAACGTACCTATTTGTCGGGCAATATACGCTTATTATTTTGGAACCAAAAGCAGTAGCAGTTGCTTCCATCACCTGTATTCACTTATATAATCTAAAAGGTTAAATATTTATTTTAAAGTGAACTATTCAAGTGGATTCAATCATTAATCAACCAAACAATTCAACAATCATCAACCTTACAAACAACAGACATACACAAACAAAGCAACCATTTAATCCATCAAACAAATAGTTGTTTGGGTTCAAACTTGAAATTTGTATGAAATGAAATTAACTATCAAGTGCATCCTTTACTCAACAGTCTTAGATGGAACAAAGATAGATACTTATTCATTTAACCACTTCAAATTTCTTACCCAACAGCATAAATCAAACAACACAATTCAAACCAACACCCAAATTTATTTATTATACATTTATCTCATGCTTCAATGGTTTGATTTTCTTTCTTTCATTTATGGAGTGATTTCTTTATTTCTTACAAATTTTCATTTTCCATTTATCACAAAATTCATTATATTTTTATTCCAATTTATTTACTAAAGTTTCTATCATCTATTTATACTACTTACCTTTACTTATACTAAAATTTCCAATTTAACTTAAGTCTATACAATTAATTCTTATTAATAATAGCAATTTAATAGAATACCTTTATTACCTTACTCTTCACTTGTAAGATTTCCCCTTACACTTTCTTACTAGCAATTGCAACTTTTATTTTATGGTAAGTTATATATATTTTAAGAATGTAAGTGAAAATTTACAAGTTTCTTTTCATTCCTTTAATTAATATATATTTGTTTTATAACCTACAATTTCAACTTACCTTTAATCTCATTTATTTATTTAATGTGGAAGTTTCCATTATATTTAATAGTAGTAACAGTTTAATTACCCACTTTCTATATTATTTAATTACAGTAACCCTTTTTAATTACACTTAAATTATTAACCCTTTAACCTTCATTCTTAAAAATAAGGAATTTTATTAATTAATTACTTAGGGTTTACAGTCATTTATATATTACTTACTTTCTATTATATTAGAATAGGGGGAATTAAAGCATACTTAAGTTAATAACCCTACAATCAAACTTTATAAATTAAGGAATTTCATTTTTACTTTCTTAAGGTTAAAATCACCTATTAATAATACAACCTTTAATTTTAGTAAAATTCCAATCATCACTTAAGTTAATACCATTAAATTCTTATTTATAACAGTAATTTATTGAATACTTCATTTTTTCCAAAATTCTACTTGCATAATATTCTATTCCACTCTTAATTTACATTTCAACTTTTTATACTTGGTAAGTTATTTATGTTAAAGAAAAAGCAAAAGAACTTATGCAAGTTTAATATCAACTCTTTTAATTCATTGATTACTTCTTTTATTTCACTAACCTAAATTTTTACAACTAATTAATGGAAATTCAAGAATTAATACCGGGTCAAATTCCAAAATTTCTTTAAAATAATAGATAATTATTTCTTACAACTTTTATATCTCTAATTACCTTTAAACAATTAAAATTTTAAATAATTTCAAAATAAATCTGCAGTAGAATTTACTACAGTGGCCTTTCCCTTCGAAACTCGAAAATGAAAGTCGATGATGCGGCCGTCATCACCAAAATTATTTTCCAACGACAGAGGGGAAAGTACAAAATTTATTTTCTCCAAAATCCTCTTTTAAAACAATTCTTCCAAATTATACTAAATATTTATATAAGAAATTACCTATAAACCAAATCATTATATTTCACAAATCCTTTGAAAGAAGATTTTCAAAAATCCCGGACTTAAGTTCTAAAATCTCCAATTTGATTTATTATAATTTCAACTTAGCTTCAATTTATTACAAATATTTTTTATTACCTAACACCCAATCTATAGCAACCAGATATATATATATATATCTTTATAAAAATATTTTTATATATAGAAAATATAATAGGCAAAATTATTTCATTCACCCATGTTAAAAACAAGTATTATGTCGGTCTGTCCTATTAAGTGTTTAGAAATCCCTATTGATGACATAGCGTCCCATGCATCAACCAGAATTTATAAATGCAAAGTGGAACAGATTAACACAATATCAAAATCTTTTTATAAAACTAACAAATACGCTCTCTCATATATATACTCTCAGCGACTCCCATAGGGTATTACTACCCTATTTACAAAGAGTCAAACCCCACAAAACCAAGGTTTATCGCTAAACCAAAGCTCTGATACCAACTGTAACATCCCGCCTTTTCACACACTTTAAACCGACACACGTGCCAGTTCAAACCATACGGAAGGGCGGATTCAGAGAAGAAATAAAAACAAAACAGAATCTCACAGCGGAAGGATAAAATATAATAATCAATATACAGTTCATGATAACTGTTTACAAATTATTTATTTTACTTATACAATGAATATCAGAGTTACACATACCAATACAAACAATGCAGCGGAACAGTATGAGTGTGGTGCCATACTATAAATAAAATAATACGACTCCTTCGTCTTCGTCCTCCAAAGCTAAAGTCTTCGATCATGAAACGCTCGGACTGACCCGAGCGAATTTGAAAAGAAAAAAACACTCGAGTCAGAACTAAAAGATCTTATGTGAGTTAAATTAACAGAAATAAATATGAGTTCAGTAACTCAAGAGATGCTCGGGATTTACATCTCCTAAGGATCCGTTAAACTATTTACTATGTAGTATATTGCGCTATTATAATAGTGTCTAATTGTAAAATAAACTTACTTTTAAATAGCGTTAAGGCTTTACATTTTCCACCTTAACACGTAAAATGCCAATAGTCTATACAGTACCGTAATACCTCCTGATCGGGAGGCTACCAGAGGATACTCCATAGGTACGACACAAATAGAAACTCGTAGTAAAGGCTCGGTATGGTAGGTGACACGGCACAACTAGGCAATGCCAGGGTAGATATACCAATTGCTATCCAGGCTGGTGGAAACGCATAGCCGCAGTTACCGTCCACCTCGGACTAACTCCCCAAAATCAAAATATAGAAGTGGCCACTGAATCAATCCAAGTCAAAGTATAATATCGAAGAGGAGGGTCCGATCAGAGGAATGACCTCATTGGCCTGAGAATCGCTCCTGTTTTAGCCACCTTATGCCAACTCACGGGAGTCGGGTCCACGTATTTACCTTACAGGAAACGTCGCCACCACCTACTTCATTCTGGAATCTCCACCGCGTACACGGTTAGTCAAAGTGGTTTTCGGTATCGACAGAGAGTATGTCCATATCCGATCCCGGTCTCTTTGCCAACCCATCGTTATTATAACACCCCGGTCATTTAAAAAAATAGGTTATACTTTAAAAATCAGAATAAACATTCCATTTCATAACCATGAATACGATATTATTTCAAAACCCAAAACCATATTTTATCACTTATCCCAAATATAATTCTTTTCCAAAATCATAATGCTTTAACTTCATAACGTCTGAAAATCAAATATTTTCAAATCATAATATTTTAAAAATCATAATTTAAAACCATAACTTCTATAAAAAAACTTGAATGGTTTGGACATTCAACGGTATATGAATTAAATGGTTTAACTTAAATGTTACTTTGTAAAGAAATAGTTCTCATGGCTTTACAAATACATTTCTTTATTAAAGTCTAAACCAAAATTTATATTATCTCTCTCAAGTTCCAAAACCACTTCAATTTATTTATATATACGTATATCCATTTTGAGTATCAATATTTCAAACTAAAATTGGATTTTATTCTTTCAACAGATCAATTGTTCTATTAATTAGTCTTGAATATTCACATAAAATCCATAAATAATAAGACTTCAATTTCTAGCAATAATATATATATATTTTCCCAATTCAAATTATACTAGAATATTCATTTCAATTTATCTTGGGAAAAATCCAATTATAAATATCATATCTTAATATTTCCAAACTTAACATTTAAACATATGATGTAAATTATTAAACTCCATTTTCTTAATTTTCTTCCATTTTTAATAAAGATTTTTATACACCTTTTAACTTCAAAATTTTCAACTTCATATGTATATATATATATATATATGGAAGAAAAATATTTATACAATATAAAATTTAAGATTATTATAAACCGTATTCCATCCAAACCATAGAAATCACATTAAAATAGTTATATATAGACCGCGGTGCCTGTATATAATTTTCTATCCTATGGTCAAGTGATACGGATATTTATCATTTCAATCCGCAATTTAAAAGATATAAAATTTTGCGGTTGTATATCATTTCAAACCACAATCCCGAATGAAAGGAAATATGCATGATAATTTGCAATTTAATGATATACAATAAAACATCCATCAACATCACCCATCATCCAATCACAATCATCAAGCAATATCAATCAATAACAATTTATATTTGATAATATATAACAGGTAATAACTGGCAATTTTATTCAGATTAAATTTAACAACTATTAATCTAACAGTTTATATTTAGTAATAATCTATATAACTGTTAACTAGCAGTTTATAGGCAAACAAATAAATTCTAACTATCAATTAATACGCAATAAATAAATTAAATTAACAGTTAAATTTAATAAATGCAATTCAACAAATATGAGTGAAATAAACATGCCAAATACTCGTAAATAAATTTCTATTTATTTCTAAAATTAATTTAACAAACATAAAAGCTTCTAGTAGTTGTGAGTGGGTTAAAACGCTCACCTTTTTGAATTTAAATTGAATTCAAATCCAATTTAAACCCAAAATTTGGACAGCCTCCAAATTCATCCAAACTAGTGCCAAAACGTCAGAAATTCCGATACGATCCCATCAAAACAAACCGCGCGCGAATCCAAGCTCGTATGCAAAAGTTATGAAAATTTGAAAAATGGAAAATTCTGGTCCTGGGTAGACTTCGGGTTCGACTTCGGTGCGCCGCCTCAATTCCCCGGTGCTTGCTTGGAGTTTTTGCCAAAACGACCCGGAGCGACCCGAGTCATTTTCTTCCTCACCCGAAGTTGCTCTAGGGTTTTCTCCCCTGAAACCGGAAGCGCGACCAGAAGCTGCTGCAGTTCCGCAATTTTTTTTTTTTTTAAATTTGATTTTTTTTTTTTTTGGAATTTGGGAATTAGGTTTTTTTTTCTGCCATTAGAATGAGGAGGTGAGAAGGAGATGTATGTATAGAAAATGAAAATAAGGAGTGGCTAGGGTTTATAACCGGTTATATATAGACAAGGCTGAAACATAATAGATGGATCGGATTGGATCTAAACATAAGTTTAAATTTAGGCATAAACATAAATGTAATAAACTAGCATTAAATTTTGGAACGTGAATTGATTTAATTGGAAATAAATTACCCAAATGTTCTTATTCCATCAAATTTTATTTACTGAAAGTTGCACTTAATCTAATTTATACATCTTGCCCCTTTTGTCTTTAAATCAATAAAGCTTATATAGTATATAGATTTATCATTAATTTTATCTATTCTTCCTTTTTAGGCAATGTTCTATATATTAGATTTCATTTAAAAGCAATAAATCATACTATCGTAGTTATATCCAATTAAATAAATAAATGTTGATTCCTACTCTTTTTATCCAACAATTGTTTACGTTTTATTCCATAAATACTTCTACACACATCCTGGATTTTGTGTAAATGGTTGTAACGTTAAATCTTGTCTACTTCCTATTTTATATTTAAGGTTTCTAAAACCGATTAATATTATTCCCTAGTCCAAACACCCTTTTGCCCAATTTATATTAACATATCCTTAAATTAGATTAATTCCTATTGATGTAATAGTTAAACATAAATTTCACTTATTTGGAATAAATCCACAATTTAATTTCAAATAAATCAATAAATTTTGGTTTATCACTTCTTAAATACCCAATCGTCATATTTTAATTTAAACTACATTTATCACATTTTATAGAATTTACCATCTTAAGTGACAAATCAAAACTACCCTAACTGCACAAATTTAGGGTAATCAATTTCAATTGCTTTCCCATTAAACTACATAAATTATCAAAATGAAACCTAAGTGAAACATTTATTTATTTAAAAATCTTACTGTTTAAATGAATTTATCTTTTACGATATAATTTACATTTTACTTGATTCCTCATTTATTTTGCAAAACGGTAAATTCCAATTGCTACCAACATTATATTAATATAAATTTGAATCCAAATAATTGGTATTGCACAACCTTATTGCGTATATTTACATATAGTTACAACTAAGTCAATACACTGATTTCATGAATTCATAAATTAATCCACAAATTTCCATTGACTCTTTATATTCAAAATCAATTGCAAAGGTTTAAAAGTTGCTAAATTTCGATTTCAGTAATTCCTTTAATTCCATTCAAAATCAGCAATTATCTATTAAATGTCCCAAAATTTCTATTAAATTAATCTAACGAATCTTTAATATAAATTAGATGAATTAAATATTGCATTAATATTTTCCGTTTCACTTTAAAGTAACTAAATTTGCCAATTATAATACTTATTTCAATTTCTTAAAATAACCCTTTATTTACATTGAACCCAATTTAATTAAGTTTCCAATTGATAACATTCAATTTCAACACTTAACTACCCTTAAGTTTTAGGTTATAAACAATTTATATGTATTCTTTCTTAATTATTACTTTGCAACTTCTCGTATAAATTTCACAATCAAACATAAATTTTAAAGTAACGCTTAATAAATATGCTCCTATAATTTCTCAACTTTTAAACGAACGTTACTCCACTTTCAATTAGTGTAACATTCATTTAATTATTACCACCTATTACCGATCCTAATCCCATTAACAAATAAGCAGATAGATTTTTATGATAGGTGTTACAATTTTTTTTTTTTAAATAAATCACTATTCATTACTATTGCCTTAAATTCAGCATTAATTTCCTTGCATTAACATTTTATACTAAAATCTTTGTCCAATTATAATTTATACTCTAAAAAATTTCATTTACACCTTTCGTTGTTTCTTAATTACAATTAAGGCGCATCAACTATCTATATTGGCAAATGATTGAATTTTCTAGTAATCCTACTATTTAATGTTTAGTATATTTGTATATTATTATTTACCCTTTTGTTCTCCATTATTGACTAGACACATTAATTTAGATTCATTTACATCGAATGCCCTTCTTAGCTATATACTCAATACATGTTAAATCTACATAATTTTTACCCTTTTATTCAAATTCACTTATACCATCCATAACAAAATGTTGCCCTAAATTTAGATTCAATTATATACATTAGATAAATGGGTAAACTTTTATAAATATCCCATATATGAAAATATTTTTATGCATACATTTCCACTTACTTACTATGCATTCATTTATTAAATTACTAATTGCCTTAGTCAACTTATCCCCTATTTACTACCAAATTTCAAATTTAATTATGGCTTATCAATACATAAAATTTACATAGGCAAAACAAATTTTATTACTATCTTAAGTCTATTTATTATTGACAACATTCATTAAATTTCCTTATCAACACTTATTGCATTGATTTATTCAGCGGTCACCTTTTATTTAGTTACTATCCATTTTACAATCCAATGTAAGTCTTCCAGTATTTATTTTATATTAAATGAATTCCATTCTACTTAAATCTTTTTATTGATATTCACTAATTCAACCCTTATATCAGTTTCTTATATTTAACTTTAAATCAAATTGTGACAATCTACATTATCCAAATCTATTGTCATAAAATTTATTGTTACACTAAATTACAACTACTATACCAAATTTCTACATTTATTAGAAATTATATTAATTCAACTCATTTAATATTATTAATTTAACGGGTCGTTACAACCATAGAAGCATATTAACACAAAAGAAAATTTGAATCAAGAAGTTCACCATAAAGAGCACGAAGGAGTAAATCCAAAAGTTTTCGTTCGATGAATTCTCAAGATTTCACATGAGCAATCCTTAGGATTTGAGAACCATTGAGCCTCTATCAAAAAGAAAATCTTTATATCGAAGGCGCTCAACCTCCGAAGCAATGAAGCGAATAGAATGTTGCTCAAAAGTCAAATTTGGTGAAACTTCAATCCCTCAATAACACCGGGATCAAGAATAAAAACCGGAAACATAAAAGCATTTCCATTGTTAAAAGACGTGGAAAACGTCAAGAATAGCAGAAAATTGAGTCGGTGCAACGGCGTAGTACAAAAACGGTACGCCCGAGAAACTAGAAACTCGAATAATTTGGAACACCGACGTAGTACAAAGACGGTACGTCCAGTGAACCAAAAAGCCAAGACATTGATGTAGTGCAAACGGTACATCCAATGAATCAATAAAGAAAATACATTGATGTAGTACAAAAGGTACATCCAATGAATCAAATTCATTGATGTAGTACAAACGGTACATCCAATGAATCAAAAAGCGAAGACATCGATGTAGTACAAACGGTACATCCGATGAATCAAAAGCAAAGACATCGATGTAGTACAAACGGTACATCCGATGAATCAAAAGCAAAGACATCGATGTAGTACAAACGGTACATCCGATGAATCAAAAGCAAAGACATCGATGTAGTACAAACGGTACATCCGATGAATCAAAAGCAAAGACATCGATGTAGTACAAACGGTACCTCCGATGAATGAAAAGCAAAGACATCGATGTAGTACAAACGGTACATCCGATGAATCAAAAGCAAAGACATCGATGTAGTACAAACGGTACATCCGATGAATCAAAAGCAAAGACATCGATGTAGTACAAACGGTACATCCGATGAATCAAAAGCAAAGACATCGATGTAGTACAAACGGTACATCCGATGAATCAAAAGCAAAGACATCGATGTAGTACAAACGGTACATCCGATGAATCAAAAGCAAAGACATCGATGTAGTACAAACGGTACATCCTATGAATCAAAAGCAAAGACATCGATGTAGTACAAACGGTACATCCGATGTATCCAAAAGCAAAGACATCGATGTAGTACAAACGGTACATCCGATGAATCAAAAGCAAAGACATCGATGTAGTACAAACGGTACATCCGACGAATCGAAAGCAAAGACATCGATGTAGTACAAACGGTACATCCGATGAATCAAAAGCAAAGACATCGATGTAGTACAAACGGTACATCCGATGAATCAAAAGCAAAGACATCGATGTAGTACAAACGGTACATCCGATGAATCAAAAGCAAAGACATCGATGTAGTACAAACGGTACATCCGATGAATCAAAACCCAAATAATTCGGAACACTGACGCAGTACAAAAACGGTACGTCCAATGAACCGAAGCCCGAATGATTTTCGGAACACCGACGTAGTACAAAAACGGTACGTCCAATGAACCGAACACAATAAAAGAACATCGGACGCAAGTTCATAAAAGAAATGAGATGAAACTCAATAAAACGAAGTACATCAAAACGCCCGATGAACTTGATAAAAAGATAATTTCATTTAGTCATCAACAAAAAAACAACCCCTTATTGCTTACGACTAAACGCATTGGCAACACGATTTCCCCTTCGGGAATAAAAAGAATATCAAGATCATAAGAAGCTAGGAACTCGAGTCAACATGCAGTTCCTTAAGAGAACATAAATATTCCAAAGATTTATGATCGAGGTAGAGAACAAATTTCTCATCCAAATATGATGATGCCAAATTCCAAAAGCAAAAACAATAGCCACGAACACTAGATCATGAGTGGCATATCTAGCCTCGATAAGCTATAATGATTTAGAAGCACAAGTGATAGCACGTTCTCCTTTGCAAGAGAACGGCATCCAAACCAATACGACTAGTATCGGTACAAATAGCAAAGTCTTGGTTCCCCTTCAGGAATCACAAGAATAAGAGTATCGAAAGGAAGGGTTCTTTTAAATAATCTTCTTTCTCGAAAAGCTAAAACTTTCAAAAATCAAAATTATTTCGATGTAAAAATATTTCTAGAAAGATTTACAATTTATAAGTCAATATATCGTGTCTGACTGTCACATCAAAGCGTTTAGGAAATTCCTATCGATAACGTTGATCAAGCGCATCGACCAAAATTCTTAAAGCACTCAACGGGCAATACAATCACAAAATCATCTTTTATAGGATAAATAAATCTCTTAAAAAGTTTTAAGAATATTCTTTGTTCGTTTCAAGAAAAAAAATCCAGTTTTACTTATAAATAAATCTTATGAAAAAGATTTGCAAAATTTTAAATTACTATTTTCATCCAAAACCAATAAACTCAAGAATGGTCTCATCGAAATATTCATAGAATATTCGATTTATAAAATGGATGAAATAAGCTGGACAAATTGAATGACATAATAATTCATTCATAAGAATCATAACAAGTGCGGAATGCGGTAAGTGGAATGCTAATTTCCGCAACTCGTAGCAAACGAAAACCGGTGGTAAAGTCAAACTGAAAAGACCTTAACACCACACAAAAGATTTCTTAGGTGATAATCCTAAGACAAACTCAATAATACAGGAAAATTTCTCAAACTACATGAATGAGAGAAATAACGCTTTCCTTATAAGTGGGCTTAAGGAAAATAAATGATGCTATCAAGTTGTGATCAAAATCATAAAGGAAAAATAGAAATCTGCTTAACAGATTGAAAATGTCGAAGATGAATAATCCACTCGAAAAAATAGGATATGAGCTTCACAATGATTAAGCCAATCCTTACAGAAAAAGTCAATTCCGAAGCCAAAGTAAATATCGGCTCGGAAAGAAAAGTCACATAAAACAATCTCGACATCTAAACAAAAGCAATTTGAGTGTTGCGGATCTACCATCCGGATTCGCATTTCTCAATGAAGTCAACAAGCCCAAAATATTCAAAGAAAAAGAATCGACAAGTTCTTTTGATATAAAAATAATGAGATGAAACCCATATCAAAAAGAAATCGAATAAGAAGATCACGAAATAAAACAATGCCATCAAGGATTGAGTGAAAAATACCTTGACCAAGAGAAGAGTTGCTAGGGGCTTGCACAATATTTAGCTTTCTCATGTCCTTATTCAAAAGTTTGGGACATGCAGATAAAAGATGACCCGGTTTTTTGCAATAGTGACAAGAATGGGGTTTTGGACACATATTCGCATTGTGTTCCTTAGAATTACAATTGTAGCATCCTCCACGATTAGGTATTGGAGTCTTTGCTACAAAAGTAGTTTGCTTCACTCTCTTATTGGGATTAAGGCTCTTAAACTCAATATGCCTCTTCTTGGAAGTCCCAATATCACAAGCACTTCCTTTACCAACCTCTCCATGAAGAAGAGTAACATCCACAAGCTGATTGAAAGAAACTTCAAGTTTCAAAGGTAGAACCATTTCGGGGTTCTTACTCAAAGCATAGATAAACTCTTGATTCTTTACAAGATCCAAAAGTTGTTGAGCAGACATGAATACTCCACCCAGGGGAGTAGCACTAGATTGACCGGCGCTGGGACGGCCAGGTCTAACCATTTCTCTTCTTTAAGAAAGAAAGAAAGAAAGAAGAGGAAAAATTTATTCTCAAAATAAATATCAAGCAATCTTGATAGATAAAACAAGGAATCATAAAAGAAAATAGGATAGGACGGTACGAAGACCCGAATAAAATCCTAAAGCACGACTCCTAAGATGGACTTAGGACGATGATCCTTGTTATAATATTCCATATTGTTCCGAAGTTTGGCTCTGATACCAAGCTGTGACGCCCCACCTCTATACCCACGCTAGCCAAGAACACTACTGTGAATGCTGTCAACTAGCACGGAGAATAAGGCTGTTGAGGAGCGACCATCTGTATAATTGCTTTGTGCGAGTACCGATATGCCAGATAAAAATATGACTTTTCATCTCAAGAGGAAATCCGACATACCGACACAAACTCAAAGCTACTACACAGTGGCTATAAAGGTCTTCGGAAACAAATATAGAAATAAACATAACATAAATCAGTCACAGACAATTCATATCACAAAGGCGGAAATAGATATGAATATTACACATAAAAGTGTATATCAGAGTAGTGGTCAAAAGATCCGCGATAATAAAAAAGAATAGAAACACGTGCTATACAAAGGAATACAACTATGAGTCTATATCTCAAGTGTATAAAACAAAATAAACTACTAATCTAAGTAGTTTGCCAAAAGTCAGAGTAACGATCCAGGATGAGAAGTCAAGTAGAAGCACCTGCAACATCTCGGTCTGACCCGAGTATTATTTAAGAAGAAAATGATAAACGGTTCAGACTAGCTATAAATATCAGAAGAAATGATATAGAATAGGAGATATGACATAAACATATAATAATCACAATGCCAAGCTGTGATTAATAGGTAATTGAAAATCAACAAGAGATTATTCAATATCACACTAATCTACTCAAGATAAAAAGGAATGTCATACTCCTAATTTCATTCACCAAGCCACAATAAATGACATATATATCAATGCCCATCGTAAAAGTTGGTGAAACACAAATTCCAGAAATCAATACACGAAATCCAGAAATCACAATAAAAAGGATGGCCAAGACATCGATGTAGTACAAACGGTACATCCAATGAATCCAAAAGCCAAAACATCGATGTAGTACAAACGGTACATCCAATGAATCGAAACACATAAGAAAGCACATGGGTCGCTAGCCCACGAAGAAATGAGACGAAGCTCGATTTAATTAGGTACGGTCCTCCACATAGACAAAGAGACATCGCACATTGCTAGTCTAAACCATAAAATGATCATCATGATCATCGAGAAGTGTCAATTACAATAAGCTAGTAAATATATGAGCTTAGCTTCATGTCCCATAACCACTAGCTTAACTTAAATATTTACGAACAAATTGTAGATCTCCACTAGAAAATTGTCACAAGAGATTCAATCGAACAAGTCCAAGAATTAACCAACGAAGTAAACGCAAGCGTTTCATACCACTTGTTTTACTAAGTCGTTTAATTAGATTTCTCATACGAGTGAGGTAAAGGTCTGTATATACTAATAGATTGGAAAACTGTTTTATAAACGAATTTGGTATTAAAGTAGAGTTGAAATCATTTGAAGAAAAAGTTTTGATATTTACTACTAGTATAGAAAACCTTTATATTTTTAAAGTGACAAATCACAAAGAAGATTGTAAGAACAACCAATTACTAAATTCACATTCGAAGACGTGAATAAAATCCAAAGAAATCGATACCAAATCCATAGAAATGGATATTTCCAAAAAGATCCATAAAAAGAAGTCATCAAAGTCGACAATAAGTGATAACGATTAATAGGATCGCTAAAATCGATAAACAATGGAAATTCACACAAAACAGCCTGAATAGGTAAAAACAAACATTTCCAGACGTCTGATTTGGAATCCAGACGTCTGGATTTGTTCTCTGGAAATAACCCAGAGAACACTCAGACGTCTGAAACCTCAAGTCAAACGTCTGAGACCTATCCAGACGTCTGGATTGATGGTTCAGACGTCTGAAAATAGTCTCTGGCTTTTTTTTATAATATGCGTGCGCACATTTTTACTTTCCAGGTCCAAACCAGACGTCTGGACTTGGTCACCAGACGTCTGGTCACCTGGTCTAGGCAACAATTTGCCTAGGCCAAAGTGGCCAAAACGTATCGGAAGCGATCGGACGAGCAACGACGACTAAGGATTTATGCCTAGCGACAACCCGGCCTTATAGGCTCTCCGAAACACCTCTTAAAGCATGATCAAACATCAAAGTTATGATTGTTAAAGATTTGACTACAAAACACCAAAAATTGGAATATTCACAAAAGCAATCCAAATCAAAATCAAATGCACATAAATAAGTGTTAGGAATTCATACCTAACAATCAAAGATAATTATATGCATAGATGTGAGATTAAAAATCTCACCTTTGAACTAAATTTATGAAGATGAAGCTTGAAAGCAAATGGAAATCAACCACACTTCAATCTCACACTAGAAGCTTGAATCTAAGCTTAAAAGAGAAACATTTCCTAAATTAGGTTTAGGAAATTTCTGAAATCAAAGAGAGAATGCGTTGGAGAAGAAGAAGGAGATGCTTACTAATGGGTTCTCATAGATTTTGGAGCAAGAACTTGGATTTTGCTATGGAACTAGGGCTTGGAGTTTTAATTTCCACTCCTCTCCACCATTGTTGCAAAAGCTTGAAGGGTTAGGAATTGGAAATGAAGTAAATGAGGAGGTGAGGGGTCGGGACTGAATACATAAGTGGGCTCAGCCCAAACCAAAACCCTAAGTAAAAAGTAGTAAAAATCAACTTTCTCCAAACATATCGAAGCTTATACTCAAAAAGGTCGCAAACATCATTTTGAACTCAATGGGGGTGGTCTCGAGTCCTAATTCGGCTGTTTGCAAAAAGTAGGTTCTCGGACTAAAATCCGACGAATGATAAAATATTTAAATAAAATATTTAAATATAAAATCGATAAATATGCGGGTTGTTACAGCTGTGAGATTCTGTTTTCTTTTTATTTCTTTCTTGATTTTCTTATTTACCCCATAACAATCCGTCCTTCCGTATGGTTTGAATTGGCACGTGTGTCGATTTAAATCGCGTGAAAAGCCAGAACATTACATCTGGTATCAGAGCTTTGGTTTAGCGATAAACCTTAGCCTTGTGGGGTTTGACTCTTTACTAATAGGGTAGTAATACCCTATGGGAGTCGCTGAGTGTATATATATGAGAGAGCGTATTTGTTAGTGTTATAAAAGGTTTTTATATTATGTTAATCTGTTCCATTTTGTATTATAAATTCTGGTTGGTGCATGGGACGCTGTGACATCAATAGGGATTTCTAAACACTTAATAGGATAGGCCGACATAATATTTGTTTTATATAGGTGAATGAAATAATTTTGCCTATTATAGTTTCTATATACAAAATAAAAAATTTCAAATGATATCTGTATTTGGCTGCAATAGATTGGTTGTTAGGTAATAAAGTGTATAAATAATAATAGAAATAAGATTGAAAAATAAAATAAATGAAATTTGAAAATTTAGAATTTATGTTCCGGGGATGAATTTTGGAATATAACAATATTGTTTATAAGTATTTTCTATTATAAATATTTTAATATAATTCGGAAGAATTGTTATAAAGAAGATTTTGGAGAAAACAAGTTTTGTACTTTCCTCTTTGTCGCTGGAAAATAATTTCGGTGATGGCGGCCGCATCATCGATTTTCATTTTCGTGTTTCGAAGGGGGAATGCCACTGTACTACTTTTACTACAGATTCATTTTGAAAGAAAAATATAAAATTTTGAATTGTTTAAATATAATTAGAGATATATAAGTTGTAAGAATATATTTATCTATTATTTTAATAATTTGAAATTTAACCCGGTATTTAATTCTTAAATTTCCGTTAATTAATTGTTTCAATTATTGCAGTGAAACGAAAGGTAAGTAATTAATAATTGAAACCTCTAATTTAGGTAAGAGATTTAATGCTAAGTTATAAAGGAAATAATGAAGAAGTTGAAATAGCAACTTATAAAATAAAAGGTAAAAAATTATTGAACAATGAATTAATTAAAAGAAATAAGAAACTTGTACAACTTTCAATTACACCCTTAAATAACATATATATAACTTACCAAATATTAAAAGTTGAAATGTTTAATAAGAGATTGTAATAGAATATTATACAAGTAGAAATTTGAAATAGTAAAAGTATTCAATGAAATTGCTGTTAAATGGGAATTTAATGTTATAAACTTAAGTTATAATTGAAATTTTACCAAGTAAATATAATTAAAGGTAAGTATGACAAATAGACGATTATAAACTTAAGTAATTAAAGTGTAAATAGATGAGGTCTTGCAATTTATAAATGGATGTAATATAATAAAGAGAAATTGTAAATTTAAGAAATAGGGTTGAAGTTATTTCTAAATAAATTGAAAGAAATAAATGAAAATAAAAAGATAAACTGTTATAAGAATGAAAAGAATCAAACAACTAATGTAGGAAATAAAATTTATAACGAGTTAATCGATTTGTCAGTAGGAATTGTTGTTGTTTGGTTATGGTTGTTTGGGTAAGATACTTTAAAAATTGGGTTTGGGTGAATGAATAATCTGTTTAGTTTTATTTAAGACTGTTGAGTAAACGATGAGCTAGTAGTTTTTTTGCATTCCGTACAAATTAAAAGTTTTGAACCCGAACAACTATTTGTTTGTTGATTGAATGGTTGTTTGTAATTGTTATGTATGCTGTTTGTTGAAATTGATGGTTGTTGTATTGATTTGTTGTTAGTGATTGAAGCCACTTAAATATTTCATTTTATATAAATTGTTAACCCTTCGGATTTTATAAGTGAAATGCAGGTTATGGAAGCAATTGCTACTGCTTTTGGTTCCATAAATTAAGCGTAAATTGCCCGACAAATAGGTACGTTTCGGATTACGGTTATAGCGCTATTTTATATATTTTCGCGGGTTTGGAATATTATATTTTGGATAATATATGTAATATAATTGTTATATTTGGATAACATATTTTTTCCCGAGCCTCTCCGTAAAAGGGAGACTCTGTCGAAATTTTTCGTAAATTTTTGGACTTGGAAATTTTTGAAATATTTTTCCAAACTTTATTTATTCAAGTATAAAAAGATATAATAATTATAAAATGGGTATATTTTATTTAAAGTAATAAATTTTGTAAATTATTGTTTATAAGTTAATATTTTGACTAAGATGTATTGTTTATTTAATTCTTCCTTCTCCCTTCTTTTTCCTTTTCGGGGACGAAAAGTTTTGTGTGGGGAAGAGTGTAACGACCCATAAATTTCGGGAATTTAATTTGGTTAAGCTAATGAGTTTTGTAAAAAAAAAATAGAATAAATTTCAGTAAATGGAATGGGGTAAGTATTATACCTGGATATAATATTCATTTTAAGGGAATTTATTAATATGTTAATGTAAAGTTAGAAATATTAGAATAAATGATAATTCCATCCGTACTTGTAAGCAGTTACTATAGGTTGCGTGTTGAAAGGGTTGATTGAATTGGAATTCATATTTAATTTAAATGGAAATATTTAAGGTTTACAATAACCTAAATTTAGGCAATAGAGTAGAACTAGTTGATAAATAATAACCAAATAAGGGAATAACATTAATATAAATAAAGTTGGAACAAATTGGATATAGAGAAATAAATGTAAACATTTAATATATTATGTTGGTTGATGATAACGTTACTTGGTCATTAATTATATAGTAATGGTAGTGCGAATGTAAAGTATTTGAAGACCGTAATTTATGTGTTCAATATAGGAATACACATTTAAAAACATAGTATTCATTTAAAATTTAAAATGTAAATAGGTGTATATTTAGGTAATGAAATAAATCAGCATTTAAGAAACATCTAAATTTATTTGTAATAACGTTCGTTTAAATGTTGAGTAATTATAGGGTCGTATTTATTTTAAGCGTTACTTTAATAATTTTGATTAATTGAGAAATTAATACGATAAGTATGTAAAGTAATAACTAAAAAGGAAGTATGTTATAAATTAATTTTAACCTAAACTTAAGTGTAAGTAAAAGGTTGGAATTGAATCTAATCCGTTTAATTGGAAACTTATTTAAATAAATTGGATTCAAGCGTAATAAATAGATTATTTTAAGAAATTGAAATAAATACTATGATTGGTAATTTAAGTTACTTTAAAATTGAGAAGGGAATTGGTTTAAAGAATTATGAATTAATAAGTAAATCAAGATGATGAAGTTATGAATTATTGAATTTGAATATTTAATAGTGAGTTAATTTGTTAATTTATAATAGTTGGACTTATTGAAATAAATGAAACCAAATTTTAATTATTACGTTAAATTAAAAATTAAGTTGAAAATTTGAAAATATTTATGTAAAAATCTTAAATCCAATGGTAAACCCTCCTATTGGAAATATGAATGGAATAATCATTGACTCATTAATTTAATAGAATTATTAGAAAGTTAAATTATAATTTTGAATTTAATGAAATTAAGAATAAATATTGAAATTTATAAATAAATCATCTAAATTTACATTTCTAAATTTGTTTAAAATCATTGTAAATGATTGAGGAATCATAAGTGATAAAACTTTCCAATTCTGAAACTGAAGTATAAAATTTGGATTTATTTACTAATTCTTAATTTATTTAATTAATATAAAAATAGCCATTTTTGTCACGGACTCGTATTTCGACGAAACTAATTTCATCGGATCCGTAACAGTGAATTATTGTAGGGTTTCAAATTTCGTAGCGATCAGACTTGTCGTTTGATCGTACTAACGCGAAACGCCTTGAAATCGATTTAATTAAAATCAATTTGAAAATATTGTTTTCAGCATAACTTCTTCATACGATGGAATTTGCACGCGAAACTTTTTCCATCGCATTCAGAATATTCTAAAATACCTATTGCAATATATGGGTTGACCCAATTTCGTTCCGGAGCCGAAACGGGCTTTTTGGGCCAATTACCGTTCAGCACGTTTGTTTATCGAATCCATCTACTCTATTTCTAACCTACCTATATAAACCCAGTTATAAACCCTAGCCTCCATCTATTCTCATTTGTTTGTGCGTTCATTTTTCCTCAGCTCCTCCTCTTCCCAATGGCTGCAAACCCTAGATCTACATTCAAATTTCAAAAATCAAATCAAAAGCTAAAAATTCAAAGTCTCTAGAAAAATTCACAAAAATTATATGTCATAGTTCTCGAAGAGCGTAATCTACTGGTACTGTTCGTTTTTCGATTCGAGTTTCTGTGTGTCCGGAATTTAATGTTTTATTTTCGACCGTTCATTTGTCGTGTTGATCGACTTCTTCTGATCAACAAATCGAAGGCATGGATACGTGGAGAGTCTCGTGGGGAGGTCATCGACGCAGGTGATTAGGCAATTCGATGGTTGGATTCTCGAGAAAATTGATTAGGGCTTGGAAGTTAACGGGGGCGGCCGATGGCGTGCGCAGGGTGTCAGGGGGAGGCGGCTCGGCAGGGGCTATCCACCGATGGTGGTCGGCGGTGGGATGAAGGCTGGTAGGTGTCGAAAAACGTGGTCAAAGTCGTGGTCAACGCTGGGAAGTTGCGTGCGTTGTTTTGGGTTCGGCCGAACATGTACTGTGCGCGTGAGAGAGGGAAGATGGTAAATGCGGTTACGTGGTAATAGTTGATTTATATTTTAATTTTAATTTTAGATTTCAAATCATTTAAATCGAATAACTTTTGCATTCATGATCCGATTGACACGCAATTTTTTTGTTAGGATCGTAATAAAATTCCAGATCTGTTGACGCTGGTTTGGGCGGATTTTGAGACTGTCAAATTTTTGGGTTTAAATTTAATTTAAATTCAAAAGGTGAGTGTTTTAAACCACTCACAACTTCTAAATTTCTTATGTTTGTTAATTTGACTTAAGATATGAACAGAAATTTATTTATGATTGTTTGGCATGTTTTGTTCATCATTTCAGTTAAATCGCATTTATTAAATTTAACTGTAAATTAATTTTTATTATTGCATATAAATTGACAGTTAGAATTTATTTATTTGCGTATAAACTGCTAGTTAAACAGTTAGTAAATTTATTACTGGATAAAAACTGTTAGTTAATACCTGTTATTTATTCGCTGTTATATTTATATGCTCTATATTGATGTTTGTTTAAATTGATGATGATTGAATTAAATTGGTTGATGATTGATATTGGATGAATGGATGATGTGTTCTATCTTATATAAACTGTAGTTATCATGCATTTTCATTTCATTCGGGATTACGGTTTGAAATGATATACAACCGCATTTTTATTTTTAAATTTCGGATTGAAATGATAAATATCCGTATCACTTGACCATAGGATAGAAAATTATATATACAGGCACTGCGGTATATATATAAAATTATTTTTTTGAAAGGAATTTTGGTTTTGGATAGGATACGGTTTAATAAATATTAAATTTTGACCTTATATAAAATATTATTTTATGTACATATACGGTTAAATTATTGAATTTAAGCTGTGTATAAATTTGTTAAATAAGATAAATAAGATGAATAATGGAGTTTGATTATTTATATTATATGGTTAAGTACATGTTAAGATATTAAGAATATATAGAGTTTTTAATGTTTTAAATCAATTTATATTGGGAGTTAAGTTGAAAATTCATTTGGAATCGAGCTTAATTAAGAATTTAACTTCATAAGTTGATGTAGAATTTATTAACTTGATATTTTAAAAGATATGATATTTATAACTGAAATTTTATTCAAGATGGATTAAATGAATATGTCTAGTATAAATAAATTGGTGGAAATTTTGATAGTTAAAAGTAATTTGAGTTTTATTTTAAATGATTTCGGATTTATTATGCCAATATTTCAAAATAAATAATAGCACTTTAAATTGTTGAACAGAAATTTCCAACCTTAGTTCCAATTGTTTAATATTCAAAGTTTGAAATATATTGAAACTGAAGTGGTTTATTGAAACTGAAAGCGATTTTAAATTTATGGATTTTGACTTAATCTTAAATGAAATAAATGGTAAGTCGTGGAAATTATTTTATTTTATAAAGTAATATAAAATCAACTATTTTATTCTATATACTGTTGAATATCCAAAACCATTCAAGTTTTAGAAGTTATGGTTTTAAAGCTATGAATTTCGAAGTATTATGTTTTGAAAGTTATAATCCAAATGTTGGTTTCCAGATATTATAAATTTTAAGCAGTATGATTTTGGGAAAGAAATATATTTGAAATAAAAATGATATTATTGATTTGGGTTTTATAAAAATATCGAAATGAGTTATTTCGAAATGGGAATGATATCGTATTTATGGGTTTCGAAATGGATAATTATTTTCCAGTTTTAAAGTATAAACTATTTTAAAGACCGTGGTGTTATAATAACGTTTGGTTGCTGAAGAGACCGGGATCGGAAGTTGTCATACTCTCTGCCAACCCCGAAAACCACTTTAACAACCGTATACGCGGTGGAGATTCCAGAATGAAGTAGGATGGTAGTGGCGTTTTCTCTAAGGTAAATACGTGGACAAGACTCCCGTGAGTTGACATAAGGTGGCTAAAATCGGAGTGATCGACGGGTTAATAAGGTAGCACCTTTGATCAGACACATCCCTTCGATATTATACTTTGACTTTGAATTGATTCGGTGGCCACTTTTGATTTTATTTGGGGGTGTAGCTCGAGGTGGGCGGTAGCTGCGCGGTACGCGTTACCACCGACCCGGAAGCGTAACTGGTATATCTACCCTGGCATTGCCTAGTTGTGTCGTGTCACCTACCCGATCACGCCTTGTACGAGTTTCTATTTGTGTCGTACCTATGGAGTATCCTCTGGTAGCCTTCCGACCAGGAGGTATTACGGTACTGTATAGACTATTGGCATTTTACGTGTTAAGGTGGAAAATGTAAAGCCTTAACGCTATTTAAAAGTAAGTTTATTTTACAAATAGACACTATTATAATAGCGCAATATACTACATAGTAAATAGTTTAACGGATCCTTAGGAGATGTAAATCCCGAGCATCTCTTGAGTTACTGCACTCATATTTATTTCTGTTGATTTAACTTACATAAGATCTTTTAGTTCTGACTCGAGTGTTTTGTCTTTTCAATTCGCTCGGGTCAGTCCGAACATTTCAGAATTTGAAGACTTTATTTCTGGAGGAAGAAGACGAAGATTTCATTACTATTATTATTATATGTTATATGATTCCACTACACTGTATTCCGCTGCATTGATATTATTGGCATGTGAACTCTGATATTTAATTGTATAAAAAAGAATCAAATGTTCTGTAAACAGTTTTATGAACTGTATATTTTATTATTATATTTTATCCTTCCGCTGTGAGATTCTGTTTTCTTTTTATTTCTTTCTTGTTTTTCTTATTTACCCCATAACAATCCGCCCTTCCGTATGGTTTGAATTGGCACGTGTGTCGATTTAAGTCGCGCGAAAAGGCGGGACGTTACACCAATAGTAGATTGGAAGCTATTATTATAGGAAAACTCAACAAGAGAAATATGATCTTCCCAACTTCCCCCAAAATCAAGAACACATACACGAAGAAGATCTTCAAGAGTTTGATTCACACACTCGGTTTGCCCATCGGACTGAGGGTGATAAGCGGTGCAAAAATTAAGCTTCGTTCCCAAAGCTTTTTGATGACTCTTCCAAAATCCACTAGTAAACAATGGATCACGATCAAAGTAGGAACTCCATGTAATTTAACAATTTCTTTAATAAAGAGCTTGGCCAAATGAGGAACGGTCCGATTGGACCGAATGGGAATAAAATGGGCGGATTTAGTAAGTCTATCAACTATCACCCATAGGCTATCATGACCCAAACGAGAACGGGAAAGGCCGTCAATAAAGTCCATGGAAATTTGATCCCACTTCCAAATTGGAATTTCTAAAGGTTGCAATAACCAAGCGGGCCTTTGATGCTCGGCCTTGACAAGTTGGTAAGTCATGAAACGCTTAACAAAGTTAGCAATATCAGATTTCATTCCATCCCAATAATAAAGTCGCTTTATATCCGCATACATTTTACTATTACCGGGATGAATGGTAAATTTAGAACGATGAGAATCTTCTGAAATATCTTTACGAAGATCACTAATATTTGGCATGATAAGTCTACCAAATTTTCGAATACCACCACGAGAATCAATATCAAAGTCTTTCAAACTTTCAATACCAATTTTATCCTTACAACTTTGGCTAAGAAGAGCCAATTCGGGATCTAGCTTTTGAGCTTCAAGAATGCGGTCTAAAAGAGAAGGATGAGCCTCAAGGCTATATAAAGCCAAAGATGAACATAAATCGGACTCACAATCTCGAATCTCATAAGTGGATAAAATTCCGAGATCATTCCATTTGGATATCATCATAGAAACAACCACTTGTAGCTTCCGGCTAAGGGCGTCGGCAACACGATTTCCCTTTCTGGGAGTATAAAGAATGTCAAGATCATAAGATGTAAGGAACTCGAGCCAACGTTGTTGACGCAAATTAAGTTCCTTTTGAGAAAATAAATACTTCAAAGATTTATGATCGGTTTAGAGAACAAATTTCTCTCCCAAAAGATAATGACGCCAAATTTTAAGAGCGAAAACAATAGCCGCGAGCTCTAAATCATGAGTGGCATATCTAGTCTCGGCTAGCTTCAATTGCCTAGAAGAATAAGCAATAACACGTTCTCTTTGCATGAGAATGGCTCCCAGACCAACACGACTAGCATCGTATAAACAATAAAATCTTGATTCCCCTCGGGAATAACAAGAATAGGAGCATCGGAAAGGAGTTCTTTTAACTTCTGGAAAGAAGCTTCACGTTTGTCCTACCAAATGTATTTAACTCCCTTCTTCGTCAAACTAGTAAGAGGCGCAACAATTTTAGAAAAGTCCTTTATGAACCGGCGGTAATAACCTGCCAATCCAAGAGAGCTACGAATTTCCGTCACACTCTCCGGTCTCTTCCAATTTTGAATCGCTTCAATCTTTGAAGGATCTATGAAATTTCCGTATTCGGAAATGATATGACCTCGAGAACGTCGCCACCATCCTACTTCATTCTGGAATCTCCACCGCGTACACAGTTGTTAAAGTGGTTTTCGGTATTGGCCGGCTATAAGACAATATCCGATTCCGGTCTCTTTAACAACCAATCGTTATTATAACCCATAGTTATAACTTTAAAACAATATTTTATGCTTCAAAATATAATATCGTTTCAACCCAAATCTTTATCAAAATAAAGAATAAATCATTTCCAAACCATTTCAATATATCATCATACCATATCTTTCAATTCAAATATTTATCAAAATAAATATCAAGTCATTTCTAACCATATCAATATATTAAATTATCATATCCTTTCAAAACTTCCTTTCAAATCATTTTAATATATCAAAATATCATAACCTTTCAAAGCTTCATTTCCAAAATATCATATCTTTCAGAACTTCTTTTCAAATCATTTTAATATCAAAATATCATATCTTTCAAAACTCCATTTTCCAAATCATTTAATACCAAAATATCATATCTTTCAAAACTCCATTTTTCAAATCATTTAATATCAAAATATCATATCTTTCAAAACTTCGTTTCAAATCATTTTAATATATCAAAATATCATATATTTTCGAAACCGCATTTCAATCATTTTAATATATCAAAATATCATATCTTTCGAAATCATATTTCAATCATTTTAATATCAAAACATCATATCTTTTCGAAACCACATTTCAATCATTTTAATATCAAAATATCATGTCTATCGAAACTTCATTTCAAATCATTTTAATACATAAAAATATCATATCTTTTCGAAACTTCTTTTCAAATCATTTTAATACATCAAAATATCATATCTTTTTGAAACCACATTTCAATCATTTTAATATCAAAATATCATATCTTTCGAAACCACATTTCAATCATTTTAATATATCAAATAGTTATATTTCAAAACAAATTACTTCATTATTAAATCATATAAATGAAGTTATTACATTTAATAATTAAATTATTAAATGCCAAAAGTTTAAACTTTTCAGTGTTCATTTATGCAGTTAAATTTATTAAAAAAATGAAAATTCAAGTTTCGCAGCATTTAGAAAATGTACAGAAAGTACGTTCAAAAAAACAATTAAATTTAACAAAAGACAGCATTAAAAATGCTGTTAATTAACTTCAAATATTCAATAGAATTTCACAAACACTTATATTTTTATTTAAATCATTTTTAACTTATAAAATCATACATTTTCACATTTATAAGCATCATTTAATTTTCCTTAAATTCATGATTTTATAAAGTTAAGTTTCCTTTCAAAAATCAATATTTATTAATAATTCGCTTATTAAATTTCAACATTCAAATTTAAATTCATTACATTAAATTTCAACTTAACACTTAAGTTTAAAATTTCAAATATAACTTAATTCCATTTTATTTAACTTAACTTAAAATTTCACTTTTAAACAAAATTCATAAATTCCAATTTTTAGTTATATTACAAAATTCAACTCAATATTCACTCATTAACATTTTAACTTTATTCAAATATCATTAATATGTTATAAAATCATTTTAAATTAATTTAAAATTCAAAATATCATAATTTATCATATTTTCAAAGTTAATTTAAATTCCATTAAAAATTAAATCAAAATTACCAAAATAACTTACATTCAAATTTTCTAACTTTTCCATAATTTATTTAACTTATAGATTTCCAGAAAATCAATAATACTTTACAAAAATTATATTTTTATTAAATTTTAAATCAAAATATTATAATAATTAAATTTCTAAAATATTTTAAAATTTTTAGAAAACATATTTTAACTACGGGCCTGTATATAATTTTCTACGGTAGGTAAAGTGATACGGGTAATGTATCATTTCAACCCGTAATTTACAAAGAAAAATCCAGGTTTTATCATTTCAAACCCGCAATCCCAAGTAAATAAAATAAGTTGAAAATCGTTCAGGCCTATCATTTCAGCCCATAATGGTTTTTCCCTGTTCTAAAGTCTTTTCGGGTATGTATCATTTCAACCCATAGTGATTCTAATCCAAAGGGAACTTGCAGTGTGATAAACTGATAAAAATAGAAGAACAACATAATATAATAGCAAAAAATGTTATAATAGGTGTTTAAGCATGGGTGAACATCATTAAATCATAATATAGCAGATGTAACATGATAATGCATTTTACAGATTCAAAAGGGGTCAATTTACTAGTTATACATGTACATATTGTCTGGTGAGAATAACTCACATGTTCAAAGCTGGAGATCGCTGCCAAAGCACACATACTGACACTACGAAGGCACGACAACACGGATACGACAAGAGAGTGGAGATCCAAAGCAATTAGACTTGTTCAAATATTTACACCAAACAATGCAAATATATGTAAGTTTCAACGCAAGTTATCACCAAATAGCATTAGAAACAAAACCCAAAACAACATTAAACGAATTGCACTTGTTCTCAACCTCATATGCTTCAGTTAGACATGGAATAAGCTCAGCTAAGGCATAGGATTGGGTCAGGTTTGGGGTACAAAGTAGTCGGCCATCATGGTGTAAAAGTGATGAGATGGTATAGGTGCAAAACTATACAATTTCAAGGCAACTACAAGGCAACAACTTCATCTCTATGCTCCTATTGTGCTCGGCCAGAGACTAGGTGGGCCCAACCAGTGGTGCAGGTGGTGATGGGTGATGTGGCAGAGGGTGGAGGTCAGGTCAGAGGTGGTGATGGTGGTAGTGGCGGCAAATGGTGGTAGAAGGAGGAGATGACAATTTTAGGCCATAAGTGATAGTTTATGATGGTTTTTGGTGGATTTTGTGGTGGTCTTCACCTTGGATTTGCTTGGCCTGAAATGGAGAGGTAGTAGGATGTGAGATGGTCAGAGGAAGGGGATGGTGGAGGTCAGGTCAGATCTGGTTGAGGAGGAGCCAAGCTATGAAGGTGAGAACAAATACAAAATTCAAATAGAAAAGTAGAAAAACAAAGGAAGAAGAAGATGAAATGGAAGCCATTACCTTCAATACTTCTAGCCGTGAGTTTGATGATGGAAAGTGAGAAGTTTCTCATGTGAATAGAAAGGAAAATACATGGCTATTCAATAGAAAAAGAAAAAAACGGTCAAAGAGTGAATGAGGAAACGGTAAAAGAAACGACTTAGGAGGTGAAACGACTTTACGTTTCAAAGCTTTTAAAACCTTTCAAACTTCCTTAATTTTGTTTATATAACTTGATATTTCTGGAAATAATAATAATCCCAGATAAAATTTCGAAAGTTTATCAAAATATAAAAATATATATAATATTTATTAATTATATAAAGTTAAATTAAGGAAAATAGCTAAAAATAGTAAACTAGTCTAGAAAATTTGAAATTACATGAAATAAATTTTAGAAAATTCATATGAGCTTTTAATATATTTTTAAACATAAATAATAATATAAAATAAAAGTACATTCACAAAATAAAAAAATTAAATTTAAACATAATTTTAATGAAGAAAATAGCAGAAAATAAGAAAACAACCATTTAAAAAAAAAATCAACATAGTAAACTTTGGAAAAATTATAACATCACTTTAAAAAAATATTAAAAGACAAAATATACCTAAAATAACCCATTAACACATAAGAATTTTTTTTTAAGAAAATGGAAAAAGATTTAAAGAAATTTCTTAAAAATCCAAAACAGTGTCCAAAAATTACAAATAAATCACCATTGACTTTGGAAAATTATTTACTTCATTTTAAAATTGTTATAATACAAAAATATACATACAATAACATATTAAAATAAAATATGACAAAGAAAATAAGATTTATATAATTTTAAAATAGACAAAATTGTTAAATAAATCAAATTACACTCAAAATTGAAATGTACATAACTTTTACAGTTTAACTCTGTTTTCAACGAAACGAAAAGAAGTGTTCAAGTTATTACATCTATTTTCATAATAAAATATAAAATTCAAGTTTGAAAAATGATTTAAATTTGAAGTTTTAGAAGTCAAAGTTCGAACAGTTTGACCAGAAATTCACTTTACAGTAAAATATTCAAATTATACTAGTTTGAACTATAAATCTCTTAAAAGTCACATTTATATTTAAAATAACATAACTTATTAATTTTTAATAAATAAAATAAAATATTTAAATCAATGTTTCAAATAAAATAATCAAAATAAACAATCAAAATAAATCACAAAATTCAGGATTGTTACAACATCCCACCTTTTCGCACGCTTTAAATCGACACACGTGCCAATTCAAACCATATGGAAGGGCAGACTGTTATGGGGTAAATAAGAAAAACGAGAAAGAAATAAAATAAAACAGAATCTCTTAGCGGAAGGATAAAATATAATAATCAAATATGCAATTCATGAAGCTGTTTACAAAATATTAAAATTTTCTTATACAATATATATCAGAGTTGCACATACCAACGAATAAAATCGATGCAGCGGAATACAATGTAATGGAATATAATAATAATGAAATCTTTGTCTTCGTCCTCCAGAAATAAAGTCTTCGGTCCTGAAATGCTTAGACTGACCCGCGTGAATTGAAAGGACAAAACACTCGAGTCAGAACTAAAAGATCTTATGTAAGTTACATCAACAGAAATAAATATGAGTACAGTAACTCAAGAGATGCTTAGGATTTACATCTCTTAAGGATCCGTTAAACTATTTACTATGTAGTATATTTCGCTATTATAATAGTGTCTATTAGTAAAATAAACTTACTTTTAAATAACGTTAAGGGGTTACCCATATAGCCCTTTACACAAATAATGCCAATAGTCGATACAGTGCCTGCATATCTCCTGATCGGGAGACTACGAGAAGACACTCCATAGGTATGACACAAATAGAAACTCGTACAAGGCGCGATATGGTAGGTGACACAGCACAACTAGGCAATGCTAGGGTAGATATACCAATTATGCATCCGGGCTGGTGGTAATGCGTAGCGCGCAACTACTGCCCACCTCGAGCCACATCCCCAAAAGGAAAATCAAAAGTGGCCACCGAATCAATCCAAAAGTCAAAGTATAAAATCGAAGGGATGTGTTCGACCAGAGGAATGACCTCATTGGCCCTAGAATCGCTCCTGTTTTAGCCACCTTATGCCAACTCACGGGAGTTAGGTCCACGTATTTACCTCAAAGGAAACGCTGCCACCATCCTACTTCATTCTGGAATCTCCACCACGTAGACGGTTGTTAAAGTGGTTTTCGGAGTTGGCAGAGAGTATGACAACTTCCGATCCCGGTCTCTTCAACAACCAAACATTATTATAACACCACGGTCTTTTCAAAATAGTTTATACTTTAAAACCAGAATAAATTATCCATTTCAAAACCATATAAATACGATATCATTTCTGTTTTAAAACCCAAATCAATATGATATCATTTTTATTTCAAATATATCTTTTTTCAAAAATCATAGTACTTTCAAATATATATACCTTAAACCCATAGCTTCGAACATAATTTTCAATACTTAAATGGTTTAATAATAAATTACTTTATAAAGTAAATTAGCTTTTTAATTTCTCAAATCAATTTCAAATACAGATTTGATATCCCAGATAAACCATTTAAATTTCCATATACTTCAAAGTTTTTAATATTCCACCATTTCAAATCTAAATTTTTAATTCATATATATGCGCCGAATTCCCTTTTACTACCATTTAGTTTTGAAATACTTACTTAATAAATCCAGTATCCTTTAAATAAAACTTTCAAAATTCAATAATGAATATTCCTCAATTTATTTAGGCTAGATATATTCACTTAAATCATCTTAAACCCGAATTTAGTTATAACACCATATTCTTTCAAATCTAAATTTCAATAAGATCTTAATTAAATAAAATCTAAAATCAATTTCAAAACTATCTTCTAACTTTGATTTATAAGAATCAATATAAACTCTATATTAGAATATGATTTAAGTAACCATTTATCCATAATATATTTTAATAAAATCAACTTTATTATTAAACTTGCTTCATACTTTAAACAATTTTATATATAGCTTAAAACCAAGAATTTAACTATATATAAAATAAACTTTATCAAATATCCAAATCAATATCTCAAAAATCATATATATTTTTAAAAACCAAGGATATCATTTCAAAATATTATTATATATATATACCGCAGTGTCTGTATATAATTTTCTATCCTATGATCAAGTGATATGGATATTTATCATTTCAATCCTCTATTTAAAAATAAAAATTACGGTTATATATCATTTCAAACCGTAATCCCGATAAGATGAGAATGCATAATAACTTGCAGTTTATACAATATATAAGACATCATCCATTCACCAAATATCAATCATCAACCATTTATTACAATTATCATTCAATTTAAACAAAACATCAATATAGAGCATATAAAATATAATAGGTGTCAACGAACAGTTAATATTCAGTAATAAATTAATAACTGTTTAACTGGCAGTTTATATGCAATAATAAATAAATTTAACTGGTAATTTATATGCAATAATAAAATTAAATAACAATTTAATTTAAATAAATGCAATCTAACTGAGATGATGATTAAATATATGCCCAAACAATCATAGATAAATTTTACATCTCATCAAAATTAATTTAACAAACATAAGAAATTTTAGAAGTTGTGGGTGGGTTAAAACACTCATCTTTGATTTTAGCCCATAAAAATCCAAACAGAAGCGCAAAACTCAACAATCTCCAAATTCAACTATATCAATTTCATGTTGTCTAGAATATAAATTTGAATCCAACAAAAGAAATCGCGCGTGAATCAAAGTTTATATGCAAAAGATATTCATGTTACAAGAAGTATTATTAAAATAAAAATTAATACGCGTTAAAAATATATACAAATAAACAAATTTTAATACTTACGTTTTCTCAAGATGAGGCTTCAGGAAAAGATTGAAGAACAACTAAGATGAGGACAGGAAGTGTACGAAAAATGAAAAAGAATCATTTTTATACAAGAATGCTTTTGGATTTGCAAGAATAAGAGCTTTTGAATATGAGGTGTTAGAAGAAAGAAGAAATAAGATGTAGGTTATTTATAATTAAGAAACGAATGTGGAGGGACAAAAATAAATGTCACGTTTTATTATTAAAGCTTCAGGTATTAATAATACATAAGGAAATGTAAGTAGGAATGGAAAAGTTTGCAAACAGAAGTAGAATTTTGTATACGTGAAAATGAGGAGGCAAGAATTAAATACAACCTAAAAGTGCTCAGGTATTAAATACATGGAGAAATAAACGGATCCAGTATTAATAGAAAGGTAACTATTTTAAAATGTTCGTGAAACAATTAATAATAAAAGAAAATGAAGAGACCATGTACCTTGCACAACCTTTTGAAATTTAATTTTTTTGTAACGTAACCAAATTAACTTCATTAACTCAAATAATATTTGAATTTGTTTTCTCAAAATGATCTTTTATTTCCATTAAAGCAACCTTTTTGTTTAGCACAAAACGTGCATTTTTTTATATTAAATCTATTAATTGCAATCAACGCTTCCTTTCCTTTTAATTGAAATATTTGAATTACATTAATTGCAGTTACTTACAAAGTTAAATTTTAAAACAGACAACTAAAATGGATAAAAAAAATAGAACAATTATTTATTTAAACACGTTTATAAATTTATTGTTTATACACAAGAGTAATAAATAGATTATTTTCCTATTCTTGCAATCAGTCTGTAAGCTAAAACACAGTTCAAATAAACATATATTTCTTTCTTTAAAAACAATCTTTCTATTCTTTATTTTAATGAAATTAAACCTACATTCACATATGAAACCTTCATTTTATTTGATGTAAATGTTTTTTTTCATTGAATCAAAACTTTCCTTATATTTTCACAAAACATACGCACCTATTAATTTACAAATAGTATTCTCTCTCCTATTAATTAGAAATTTTCAATTACATTCATTTCAGCTGATTAAGTTTCAAAATGGACTAAATGAATGTAATGAGAAGTAAAACAATTTTTCCTTAGTAATTTAAAAATATTTACATTATTGGATACAAATAGCAATTACACATTTCTCACTAAATAATAGTTACTCATCTCTACAATCAATCTTTCAGCTAACAAACATTTCAAATAAATAAACATATTTTTACTCTTTTACAAAACTTATTCATTTATATTCTTTTATTTTGATTTTCACTCCTTACTATTAAAGCAATCATTAAATTATGAATACAATTAACATTTCTATTTCTTTTTATTACGTTCACACTACAATTATGGTTTTATCCCACATTAATTTAACATTTTGTTGACATTTATTTGAAATTGATCAGTTAAATTGGTAACAACACCAATTGTCACCATTATACATTTTTTAATATATGTAAGTTAATTCTTTACAAATAATTATTACAACAACTCTCATTACACTGCACTTGTTCCATTTCTATCCATTATATATTGTTTTCTTAATAAATCAACCTTTAAATTATTAATTTCCTTTTAAATCCTAATATAAATCAATGCACACATTTATTAAAATTTATACTCATAGTTTGTTTATTCATCTTGATTTCATTCCTTTTATTAAATCCATTAGCACTCTACGAATAAAATTTACATTATTACCGCATATTACCTAAATTTACATTAACGTAATACCTAAATTTATATTTACATTATTACCACATATTACCTAAATTTACATTATTTTCACATATTACCTAAACTTACATTAACGTAATACCTAAATTTAAATTTACATTATTACCACTTATTACCTAAATTTACATTATTACCACATATTATCATAAATTACATCATTTATTACTTTACAAAATACCAAACATTTCTATTCATCTTACTACATTTATATCTTGTAATTATTTTCTTAAACTCATAATTGTAATACCAAGTTTCATTTTAAATTTCAATTGATTCCCACTCACAGCTTAATAGCCTAAGTAAACTGGTAACAAATAATAACGGTCCTTATTTGCCCTAAATCACATTTATAGGCTTATAGTTTACACAAATGTTGCAATGACTCATATGATATTGATTTTATCCAATTACCATTCAATTTATACTAATTCATCAAATTGTAGAACATATATCTTGTTTCCTTAAAATAATTTATGTTTCTATTAAGTTTTCAGTCACACTTCCATTACTATATAAATAATCATTGAAGTAACGTTTTTAACAACATTATAATTACTTGTAGAATACTGATTTTTTAATGAACATTTATAATAATTTGAATTCATTAATTTAATTCAATGCTTATATTTTGTTTTCATATTGTGATGACCCGGAATTTTAAAGCAATATCAATTTTGTAGCAACCCTATATTTTGTGATTTTTTTGTATATTTTAATTATTTTAATTGAATTTTTGATTTAAAAACTTATTTTATTTATTTTGAATGATAAACTTTAGTTTTGATATGAATTATCATTCCAAAGCATGACTAAAAAGAATATTTTCCAAAAAGTGAATTTTTGGTCAAAATAGTCAAACTTTGACTTTTAATTTAAATTTTAAAAGTCTGAAAATTTAATTTTTATCTTTTATTATGAAAGTGCATAAAATTTTAAGAACACAACTTTTCATTTCGTTGGAAACGGATTTAAATTGTGAAAGTTATGTATATTTCAATATTGAGTGCAATTTGTTTATTCTGCAATTTTATTATTTTAAATAGTATAAATTTTATTTTTCTTTGTCACATTTTATTGTAATATGTATTGATATGTTATTTTATGTATGTTTTTGTCTTTTATTATTTTTGAAGTGAGGTAGGAATCTTTCTAGAGCTAGTAGTATTTTTCTTGTAATTTCCATGCCCTGTTTTCAATTTTTAGACATTTTCTTTAGTGTTTTCTATTTTTATCCAATTTAATTATTTATTTTATTTTAGAAATGATAAATAAATTATTTTGTTTCAAAATTTTTTCTTTAGAATATTTTTAAAATGAAGTAGATATTTTTCCAAAGCCATTGATGTTTTAATTGTAATTTTCGAACCCTGTTTTCAATTTTTAAGCAATTTCCTTAATTCTTTTTATATTTTCTTTAAATTTAATTATATATTTTTATTTTATTTCACTTTGTTTTGGTTTTTAGATGTATTTGCTGAAGTTTATTTTGTTTTATTTGATTTAAAAGAAAAGGAAGTATGGAAGGTTTTAAAAGCTAAGAAACGTAAAGTCGTTTCACCATTTCTTTTACTGTTTCTTTTTCAATCAATACATCAATTATTTTGGCCGTTCCTTATACTATCTTCAGCTGACTTCTTTTCTTCATTTTCACGAATTACCAAAGCTTCTCAACCCTAAAAAAAAAAAAATCATGGCCTCCATCTTGCAAAAATTTGGTAAAATCTTCTTCTCTTCTCTTGTTTTCTAGTTTTTCTATGTGATTTTTGCAACTTATTCTCTACTTCATGGCTCCACTCCTCCTCAACCAGATCTAGGCCAACCACCACCACTTTATTCTCTGATCATCATCCACCCTAGATCACCACCATGGCAGGCCAAGCAACCCCAAGGCAAGCACCACCACCAAAATCCACAAATCCATCACCTATGCACTCAAGCTGACCTAGTTTTGGTACCATCACCTTCATCCACCTTTTGCCGCTACTTCCACCACCACCACCAGATCTGACCTGACCACCACCCTCTGTCACATCAACCACCACCATCTGGACCCACTGGCCATGCCCCTAGAGCCTATGGCCGAACCCATTTATAGCATAGAAGTGATGAATTTGCCTTGTAGTTGTTGTTTTGTTGCACCTATGTCCATCCACCTTTGCACCATTGCTTCCAAGCTATGGCTGACCCATATGATCCCAAGACCTGATCTTAACCCACTCCTTAGACATGTGTAACGACCCGTTAAAATTGATGAATTAAATTTATATAAATTCTAATCTAATTTAGAATAAATTAAAAGTCTTAGGATTTTTGTGAAGAATAAATGTAGGAGTTAGATATAGTAACTGGGATTTAAGTTTAACGATTGAAATGTTTATATGGCAATAGATAGAATAACGTAAATTTGAGTTGTGGTTATAAGATTTAATTGGTTGTGAAATTAATACTGGAAGAAAATAGGAAATAATATTTGTGAAATAATAACTGAATTTAAGTGCAACCATATTTATGGAAGTAAATTGTATTTGGTGGATGTTAACATTGAATAAGTTATTTAGAATAAAAAGGTTTAAATGCATGTTTGGATTGAATATATAATGGATGGATTAAGTAGTAAGTAATTAAAATATATTTTCTATAAAATTGGGAATTGAATGTATGTAAACAATTTTGTAGGAATAAATTAATGTACAGTTTATTTGTGCATACCAGATTTAATTGAAATAGCAGAATAATAAAACTAGCACTTGATATGCCTAAGTATTAATATATTGAAACTATAATAAAATAGAAAGTTTGGTAGTAAATAGAAATTAAGAAGACTAAGGCAACTGGTAAAGAAATAAGTGGAATTCGTAATAACATGGAGAAAATTATGCATATTTGGGCATTTGTCATAATTATCAAATTTTACCATTCATATAATTTATTTAATTAAAGTTAATAGCAACATTGTTGTTAATAATGTTGTTAGTGAATATGAATACAAAAGGATAACAAGTGTTTAGATTAACCATTTATTTTATTTGGTTAAGAATGGGAATAGATTGAAATAAATCTAAATTAAAGACTTTTGCTTTATTAGGGTGTTCTAGTTAATAAAAGGGGCATTATAAGAAGTTAAGCATGCACTAAAAAGAAATATTATAATTCAGTATTTTTATACCCACAAATGTCTATGCACTAAATAGGAAGATTTTAAAATCAATAAATGAATTCATTGAGACTGCATTTATAATTTATACCTTTAAAAGTAGACTTAATTTCAATTAATTGATTTAAAAAGTGTATTTAGCGTAGATTGGTTTGGTAGTTAAAATAGTTAATTCTATAAGATTAAGTTAATGCTAATTCAAATTTTAATTGGACCATTGTGGATATAACTTTAGAAAGCAAGATTTATAATTATAATTGAAGTATCAAAAATCCAACAATGGTATTTATTGCATAATAAAATGGATTCTAACGTTAAATACTACGTTATTGAAATTTAAATTTGACTTAAAGAATAATAATGTGAATCAGGAACTAATGTTTATGGCATCTTTATTTTAGGTGAAAGTTGAGAATATAAAGGTTAAAAATCTAATATATGGGTTTTGAGAATTTAATTTATATTTTCTAGATATAAGGAAGTGCAGAGATTAACACTGCAAATTGATATACTTACCCACTTTTAATTCACAGCTAAACTTGTTAAATCATTTCAATTGATTATGAATTTTATAAGAAATAAAATTTGGACAATATTAGAAGTTAAGTATAAATTGGATTTTACAATTTATTTTAATTTAATGAATGGATATAAAAATAGCCATTTTGGTCACGGACTCGGATTTCGATGAAACCAGTTTCATCGGATTCGTATCGGTGAATTATTATAGGGTTTCAAGTTTCGTATTGATCGGACCTGTCGTTTGATCGTACGGACGCGAAACGCCTTGAAATCGATTTAATTAAAATCAATTTGAAATCAATTTGAAAATTTTGTTTTTAGCATAACTTCTTCATACGATCGAATTTGGTCGTGAAACTTTTTCCATCGCGTTCAGAATATTTTAAAATACCTATTTGGATATATAGATTTAACCAATTCGGTTCCGGAGGCATAGCGGGCTTTTGGGCCTTAGTTTGTTCCGTACGTTCATCTATCTAGACTATCTACTCTAACCCAACCCTACCTATAAATATACAGTTATAAACCCTAGCTCCATCCTATTGTCATTTGCTGTATGTTCATTTCTTCATCTCTTTCTCCTCAATGGTTGCAAAACCTAGATCTACTCCAATTCAAAAATCAATGAAAACCCAAATCCTCCAGAAAAATTCCACAAAAATATATGTCATAGTTCTCGAGACACGTAATCTACTGGTGCAATTCGTTTTCTGTTTCAGGCATTCGTTTGACCAGAATAAATTCAAAACAGTCCCAACCGTTCATCATCGTCGTAACAAAAGTTGTCGGATCGGGAAAACATTTCTGGGTATTGTAGAGGAGGCCGAGGTGATTGCATCCATATGGTTTTCGAGGCGGGTTGATGGTTGGATGTGGAGCATAATTCTATTTGGGTTTGTGCCTTTAGGCGGCTGCCTCTGTTTCACGCTGATGAGGGGGGAGGTTCGACCTCTGTCGCGACTTGGGGGTGAGGAGCGGAGTGCCAGGAGGCCGTGGTGGTACGGCGACGGAGCTGTGTGCGTGCGTTAGGGTCTTCGGCCTGGAGAGGGATAGTTTCGTGCGTTCTGGGTGATGACTGTTTGCGTGCAACCTGGAATCACGTTCACGTGAAAGATGATAGCTGACGTGGCTTAAATGTTAGGTGAGATGTGTGTCGTTTTGTTTATTTTTAATTTTGAATTCAATCACCATTTTTCGCTATAACTTTCTCATACGACCTCGGATTCAAACGAAATTTCTTTTGTTAGGATCGTTATTAAATTCCGGATCAGATGACGCTGGTTTGGACGAATTCCGAGACGGGCGAATTTTTGGGTTTAAATCGAATTTAAATTCGATTTAAATTCAAAAGGTGAGTGTTTAAACCCACTCACAACTACTAGAAGCTTTTATGTTTGTTAAATTAATTTTAGAAATGAATAGAAATTTATTTATGAGTATTTGGCATGTTTATTTCACTCATATTTGTTGAATTGCATTTATTAAATTTAACTGTTAATTTAATTTATTTATTGCGTATTAATTGATAGTTAGAATTTATTTGTTTGCCTATAAACTGCTAGTTAACAGTTATATAGATTATTACTGAATATAAACTGTTAGATTAATAGTTGTTAAATTTAATCTGAATAAAATTGCCAGTTATTACCTGTTATATATTATCAAATATAAATTGTTATTGATTGATATTGCTTGATGATTGTGATTGGATGATGGGTGATGTTGATGGATGTTTTATTGTATATCATTAAATTGCAAATTATCATGCATATTTCCTTTCATTCGGGATTGTGGTTTGAAATGATATACAACCGCAAAATTTTATATCTTTTTAATTGCGGATTGAAATGATAAATATCTGTATCACTTGACCATAGGATAGAAAATTATATACAGGCACCGCGGTCTATATATAACTATTTTAATGTGATTTCTATGGTTTGGATGGAATACGGTTTATAATAATCTTAAATTTTATATTGTATAATTATTTATCTTCCATATATATATATATACACACATATGAAGTTGAAAATTTTGAAATTAAAAGGTGTATAAATCTCTTTATTAAAAATGGAATTTTTTTTTTAAGAAAATGGAGTTTGATAATTTATATCATATGTTTAAATGTTAAGTTTGGAAATTTTAAGATATGATATTTATAATTGGATTTTTCCCAGGATAAATTGAAATGAATATTCTAGTATAATTTGAATTGAAAAAAATATATATATTTTATTACTAGAAATTGGAGTTTTTATTTATTTATGGATTTTATGTGAGTATTCAAGACTAATTAATAGAACATTCGATTTTTTGAAAGAATAAAATCCAACTTTAGTTTGAAATATTAATACTCCAAATGGATATACGTATATATATATAAATTGAAGTGGTTTTGGAACTTGAGAGAGATAATACAAATGTTGGTTTAGACTTTAATAAAGAAATGTATTTGTAAAGCCATGAGAACTATTTTCTTTACAAAGTAACATTTAAGTTAAACCTTTTAATTCATATACCGTTGAATATCCAGACCATTCAAGTTTAAAAGTTATGGTTTTAAATTATGAATTTCGAAATATTATGCTTTGAAAGGATATTTGGCTTTCAGACGTTATAAATTTTAAAGCATTTGGATTTTTGAAAAGGTTTATATTTGGGATAAAGGATATCATATTGTTTTGGGTTTTAAAATGATATCGTATTCATAATTTTAAATGGAAATGTTTATTCCGGTTTTAAAGTATGAGCTATTTTTAAATGACCGCGGTGTTATAATAACGATGGGTTGGCAAAGAGACCGGGATCGGATATGGACATACTCTCTGTCGATACCGAAAACCACTTTGACTAACCGTGTACGCGGTGGAGATTCCAGAATGAAGTAGGTGGTGGCGACGTTTCCTGTAAGGTAAATACGTGGACCCGACTCCCGTGAGTTGGCATAAGGTGGCTAAAACAGGAGCGATTCTCAGGCCAATGAGGTCATTCCTCTGATCGGACCCTCCTCTTCGACATTATACTTTGATTTTGGATTGATTCAGTGGCCACTTCTATATTTTGATTTTGGGGAGTTAGTCCGAGGTGGGCGGTAAATACGACTACGCGTTTCCACCAGCCTGGATAGCAATTGGTATATCTACCCTGGCATTGCCTAGTTGTGCCGTGTCACCTACCATACCGAGCCTTTACTACGAGTTTCTATTTGTGTCGTACCTATGGAGTATCCTCTGGTAGCCTCCCGATCAGGAGGTATTACGGTACTGTATAGACTATTGGCATTTTACGTGTTAAGGTGGAAAATGTAAAGCCTTAACGCTATTTAAAAGTAAGTTTATTTTACAATTAGACACTATTATAATAGCGCAATATACTACATAGTAAATAGTTTAACGGATCCTTAGGAGATGTAAATCCCGAGCATCTCTTGAGTTACTGTACTCATATTTATTTCTGTTAATTTAACTCACATAAGATCTTTTAGTTCTGACTCGAGTGTTTTTGTCATTTCAAATTCGCTCGGGTCAGTCCGAGCGTTTCAGGATCGAAGACTTTAGCTTTGAAGGACGAAGACGAAGGAGTCGTATTATTATTATCTATAGTATTGCACCACACTCATACTGTTCCGCTGCATTGATTGTATTGGTATATGTAACTTTGATATTTATTGTATAAAGCAAATCAAGTGTTTGTAAACTGTTTTGAACTGTATATTTATTATTATATTTTATCCTTCCGCTGTGAGATTCTGTTTCGTTTTTTATTTCTTCTCTGTTTTTCTTATTTACCCCATAACAATCCGCCCTTGCGTATGCTTTCAATTGGCACGTGTGTCGGTTTAAAGTGTGCGAAAAGGCGGGACGTTACAGTTGGTATCGGGGCTTTGGTTTAGCGATAAACGTTGGCTTGTGGGGTTTGACTCTTTGTTAATAGGGTAGTAATACCCTACGGGAGTCCCTGAGTGTATATATATGAGAGAGCGTATTTGTTAGCGTTAATAAAGATTTTGATATTGTGTTAATCTGTTCCTCTTTGTATTTATAAATTCTGGTTGATGCATGGGACGCTATGACATCAATAGGGATTTCTAAACACTTAATAGGACAGGCCGACATAATATTTGTTTTTAATATTGGTGAATGAAATAATTTTGCCTATTATATTTTCCATATATAAAAATATTTTTATAAAGATATATATATATATATCTGGTTGCTATAGATTGGGTGTTAGGTAATATATAAATATTTGTAATAAATTGAAGCTAAGTTGAAATTATAATAAATCAAATTGGAGATTTTAGAACTTAAGTCCGGGATTTTGAAAATCTGTTTTCAATGGATTTATGGGATATAGGGATTTGGTTTATAAATATTTTCTCATATAAATATTTAGTATAATTCGAAAGAATTGGTTTAAGAGGATTTTGAAGAAAATAAGTTTGTACTTCCTCTCTGTCGCTGGAAAATAATTTCGGTGATGGCGGCCGCATCATCGACTTCTATTTTCGAGTTTCGAAGGGGAAAGGCCACTGTAGTAAATTCTACTGCAGATTTATGTTGGAAATATCTGAATTTGTTTGTTTTAAATATAATTGAGATATAAAGTTGTAGGAAACTAATTATCTATTATTTCAAAATAAATTGAAATTTGACCCGGAATTTAATTCTAAAATTTTCCATTAATTAATTGTTAAATTTTAGTGGAATAAAAAAAAGAGTAAGTAATAAATGGATTGAAAACCTCTAATAAGTAAGAGAATTAATGCTAAGTATAAAGGAAGTTAAAAATTTAAATTATAAATAATGGTAAAGATTTATTGGAAAATCAATGAATTAAAAGAATTGAGATTAAACTAGTATAAGTTCAATTGCATTTCTCTTTAAACATATATAACTTACCAAATATGAAAGGTTGAAATGTTAATTAAGAGATTTGAATAGAATATTATGCAAGTTGAAATGTTGGAAATTTTGGATTATTCTATGAATTGCTATATTAAATAATAATCTAATGGTATAAACTTAAGTTATAATAGAAACTTTACTAAAATTTTAAGGCAAGTAATATAAATAGGTGATTTTAAACTTAAGTAAATAAATGAAAGTCCTTAATTTATAAAGTTTGATTGTAGGGTTATTAACTTAAGTACGCCTTAATTTCCCCTATTCTAATATAATGGAAAGTAGGGAAAATATAAATGACTGCAATCCATAGTTAATGAATGAGTAAAATCTTTCACTTATAGGAATGCAAGTTATAAGGTTAATAAATTAAGTGTAAGTAGATGGTTACTGTAAGTAAATATAATGGAAACTTCAACATTAAATAAATGAATGAGATTAAAGGTAAGTTGAAATTGTAATTTATAAAACAAATATATATTAATTAAAGGAATGGAGAAGAAACTTGTAAATTTTCACTTAAATTCTTAAAACATACATAACTTACCATATAATAAAAAGTTGCAATGTTAGTAGGAAAATGTAAGGCGAAATCTTACAAGTGAAGAGTAAGGTAATAAAGGTATTCTATTAATTTGCTATTATTAATGAGAACTAATTGTATAGACTTAAGTTAAATTGGAAATTTTACTATAAGTAAAGTTAAGTAGTATAAATAGATGATAGAAACTTTAGTAAATAAATTGGAATACAAATATAATGAATTTTGTGATAAATGGAAAATGAAAATTTGTAAGAAATTAAGAAATCACTCCATAAATGAAAGAAAGAAAATCAAACCATTGAAGCATGAGATAAATGTATAATAAATAAATTTGGGTGTTGGTTTGAATTGTGTTGTTTGATTTATGTTGTTGGGTAAGAAATTTGAAGTTGTTAAATGAATAAGTATCTATCTTTGTTCCATCTAAGACTGTTGAGTAAAGGATGCACTTGATAGTTAATTTCATTTCATACAAATTTCAAGTTTTGAACCCAAACAACTATTTGTTTGATGGATTAATGGTTGCTTTGTTTTATGTATGTATGCTGTTTGTAAAATTGATGGTTGTTGTATTGTTTGGTTGATTAATGATTGAATCCACTTGAATAATTCACTTTAATATAAATATTTAACCTTTTAGATTATATAAGTGAATACAGGTGATGGAAGCAACTGCTACTGATTTTGGTTCCATAATAATAAGCGTATATTGCCCGACAAATAGGTACGTTTCCGAATTACGTTTTAGCGCTATTTTATATAATTTTTCCCGGGTTGGGATAATATATGTAATATATTTGTATATTTTGATATTATATTTTCTCCAAAGCCTCTCCGTACAAAGGAGACTCTGCCAAAATTTTCCGAAAATTTTGGGACTTAGAATTTTGTTGAAAATATTTTTCCAAACTTTAATAATTTAAGTATAAAAGAATATAAGGATTATAAACAGGTATATTTTATTTAAGAAAATAAATTTAGTAAATTATTATTTATAATTTAATGATTTAAATAAGATGTACTGTTTTTTTATTCTTCCTCCTCCCTTCTTTTTCCTTTTCGGGACGAAAAGTTTTGAGTGGGGGAGGGTGTAACGACCCGTTAAAATTGATGAATTAAATTTATATAAATTCTAATCTAATTTAGAATAAATTAAAAGTCTTAGGATTTTTGTGAAGAATAAATGTAGGAGTTAGATATAGTAACTGGGATTTAAGGTTAACGATTGAAATGTTTATATGGCAATAGATAGAATAACGTAAATTTGAGTTGTGGTTATAAGATTTAATTGGTTGTGAAATTAATACTGGAAGAAAATAGGAAATAATATTTGTGAAATAATAACTGAATTTAAGTGCAACCATATTTATGGAAGTAAATTGTATTTGGTGGATGTTAACATTGAATAAGTTATTTAGAATAAAAAGGTTTAAATGCATGTTTGGATTGAATATATAATGGATGGATTAAGTAGTAAGTAATTAAAATATATTTTCTATAAAATTGGGAATTGAATGTATGTAAACAATTTTGTAGGAATAAATTAATGTACAGTTTATTTGTGCATACCAGATTTAATTGAAATAGCAGAATAATAAAACTAGCACTTGATATGCCTAAGTATTAATATATTGAAACTATAATAAAATAGAAAGTTTGGTAGTAAATAGAAATTAAGAAGACTAAGGCAACTGGTAAAGAAATAAATGGAATTCGTAATAACAAGGAGAAAATTATGCATATTTGGGCATTTGTCATAATTATCAAATTTTACCATTCATATAATTTATTTAATTAAAGTCTATAGCAACATTGTTGTTAATAATGTTGTTAGTGAATATGAATACAAAAGGATAACAAGTGTTTAGGTTAACCATTTATTTTATTTGGTTAAGAATGGGAATAGATTGAAATAAATCTAAATTAAAGACTTTTGCTTTATTAGGGTGTTCTAGTTAATAAAATGGGCATTATAAGAAGTTAAGCATGCACTAAAAAGAAATATTATAATTCAGTATTTTTATACCCACAAATGTCTATGCACTAAATAGGAAGATTTTAAAATCAATAAATGAATTCATTGAGACTGCATTTATAATTTATACCTTTAAAGGTAGACTTAATTTCAATTAATTGATTTAAAAAGTGTATTTAGCGTAGATTGGTTTGGTAGTTAAAATAGTTAATTCTATAAGATTAAGTTAATGCTAATTCAAATTTTAATTGGACCATTGTGGATATAACTTTAGAAAGCAAGATTTATAATTATAATTGAAGTATCAAAAATCCAACAATGGTATTTATTGCATAATAAAATGGATTCTAACGTTAAAGACTACGTTATTGAAATTTAAATTTGACTTAAAGAATAATAATGTGAATCAGGAACTAATGTTTATGGCATCTTTATTTTAGGTGAAAGTTGAGAATATAAAGGTTAAAAATCTAATATATGGGTTTTGAGAATTTAATTTATATTTTCTAGATATAAGGAAGTGCAGAGATTAACACTGCAAATTGATATACTTACCCACTTTTAATTCACAGCTAAACTTGTTAAATCATTTCAATTGATTATGAATTTTATAAGAAATAAAATTTGGTCAATATTAGAAGTTAAGTATAAAATTGGATTTTATAATTTATTTTAATTTAATGAATGGATATAAAAATAGCCATTTTGGTCACGGACTCGGATTTCGATGAAACCAGTTTCATCGGATTCGTATCGGTGAATTATTATAGGGTTTCAAGTTTCGTATCGATCGGACCTGTCGTTTGATCGTACGGACGCGAAACGCCTTGAAATCGATTTAATTAAAATCAATTTGAAATCAATTTGAAAATTTTGTTTTCAGCATAACTTCTTCATACGATCGAATTTGGTCGTGAAACTTTTTCCATCGCGTTCAGAATATTTTAAAATACCTATTTGGATATATAGATTTAACCAATTCGGTTCCGGAGGCATAGCGGGCTTTTGGGCCTTAGTTTGTTTCGTACGTTCATCTATCTAGACTATCTACTCTAACCCAACCCTACCTATAAATATACAGTTATAAACCCTAGCTCCATCCTATTGTCATTTGCTGTATGTTCATTTCTTCATCTCTTTCTCCTCCTCAATGGTTGCAAAACCTAGATCTACTCCAATTCAAAAATCAATGAAAACCCAAATCCTCCAGAAAAATTCCACAAAAATATATGTCATAGTTCTCGAGACACGTAATCTACTGGTGCAATTCGTTTTCTGTTTCGGGCATTCGTTTGACCAGAATAAATTCAAAATAGTCCCAACCGTTCATCATCGCCGTAACAAAAGTTGTCGGATCGGGAAAACATTTCTGGGTATTGTAGAGGAGGCCGAGGTGATTGCATCCATATGGTTTTTGAGGCGGGTTGATGGTTGGATGTGGAGCATAATTCGATTTGGGTTTGTGCCTTTAGGCGGCTGCCCCTGTTTCACGCTGATGAGGGGGGAGGTTCGACCTCTGTCGCGACTTGGGGGTGAGGAGCGGAGTGCCAGGAGGCCGTGGTGGTACGGCGACGGAGCTGTGTGCGTGCGTTAGGGTCTTCGGCCTGGAGAGGGATAGTTTCATGCGTTCTGGGTGATGACTGTTTGCGTGCAACCTGGAATCACGTTCACGTGAAAGATGATAGCTGACGTGGCTTAAATGTTAGGTGAGATGTGTGTCGTTTTGTTTATTTTTAATTTTGAATTCAATCACCATTTTTCGCCATAACTTTCTCGTACGACCTCGGATTCAAACGAAATTTCTTTTGTTAGGATCGTTATTAAATTCCGGATCAGATGACGCTGGTTTGGACGAATTCCGAGACGAGCGAATTTTTGGGTTTAAATCGAATTTAAATTCGATTTAAATTCAAAAGGTGAGTGTTTAAACCCACTCACAACTACTAGAAGCTTTTATGTTTGTTAAATTAATTTTAGAAATGAATAGAAATTTATTTATGAGTATTTGGCATGTTTATTTCACTCATATTTGTTGAATTGCATTTATTAAATTTAACTGTTAATTTAATTTATTTATTGCGTATTAATTGATAGTTAGAATTTATTTGTTTGCCTATAAACTGCTAGTTAACAGTTATATAGATTATTACTGAATATAAACTGTTAGATTAATAGTTGTTAAATTTAATCTGAATAAAATTGCCAGTTATTACCTGTTATATATTATCAAATATAAATTGTTATTGATTGATATTGCTTGATGATTGTGATTGGATGATGGGTGATGTTGATGGATGTTTTATTGTATATCATTAAATTGCAAATTATCATGCATATTTCCTTTCATTCGGGATTGTGGTTTGAAATGGTATACAACCGCAAAATTTTATAAATTTTAAATTGCGGATTGAAATGATAAATATCCGTATCACTTGACCATAGGATAGAAAATTATATACAGGCACCGCGGTCTATATATCACTATTTTAATGTGATTTCTATGGTTTGGATGGAATACGGTTTATAATAATCTCAAATTTTATATTGTATAAATATTTTTCTTCCATATATATATACATATGAAGTTGAAAATTTTGAAATTAAAAGGTGTATAAATCTCTTTATTAAAAATGGAATTTTTTTTTTTAAGAAAATGGAGTTTGATAATTTATATCATATGTTTAAATGTTAAGTTTGGAAATTTTAAGATATGATATTTATAATTGGATTTTTCCCAGGATAAATTGAAATGAATATTCTAGTATAATTTGAATTGAAAAAAATATATATTTTATTACTAGAAATTGGAGTTTTTATTTATTTATGGATTTTATGTGAATATTCAAGACTAATTAATAGAACATTCGATTTGTTGAAAGAATAAAATCCAACTTTAGTTTGAAATATTAATACTCCAAATGGATATACGTATATATATATATATATATATATATATATATATATATATATATAAATTGAAGTGGTTTTGGAACTTGAGAGAGATAATACAAATGTTGGTTTAGACTTTAATAAAGAAATGTATTTGTAAAGCCATGAGAACTATTTTCTTTACAAAGTAACATTTAAGTTAAACCTTTTAATTCATATACCGTTGAATATCCAGACCATTCAAGTTCAAAAGTTATGGTTTTAAATTATGAATTTCGAAATATTATGCTTTGAAAGGATATTTGGCTTTCAGACGTTATAAATTTTAAAGCATTTGGATTTTTGAAAAGGTTTATATTTGGGATAAAGGATATCATATTGTTTTGGGTTTTAAAATGATATCGTATTCATAATTTTAAATGGAAATGTTTATTCCGGTTTTAAAGTATGAGCTATTTTTAAATGACCGCGGTGTTATAATAACGATGGGTTGGCAAAGAGACCGGGATCGGATATGGACATACTCTCTGTCGATACCAAAACCACTTTGACTAACCGTGTACGCGGTGGAGATTCCAAAATGAAGTAGGTGGTGGCGACGTTTCCTGTAAGGTAAATACGTGGACCCGACTCCCGTGAGTTGGCATAAGGTGGCTAAAACAGGAGGGATTCTCAGGCCAATGAGGTCATTCCTCTGATCGGACCCTCCTCTTCGACATTATACTTTGATATTGGATTGATTCAGTGGCCACTTCTATATTTTGATTTTGGGGAGTTAGTCCGAGGTGGGCGGTAACTGCGGCTACGCGTTTCCACCAGCCTGGATAGCAATTGGTATATCTACCCTGGCATTGCCTAGTTGTGCCGTGTCACCTACCATACCGAGCCTTTACTACGAGTTTCTATTTGTGTCGTACCTATGGAGTATCCTCTGGTAGCCTCCCGATCAGGAGGTATTACGGTACTGTATAGACTATTGGCATTTTACGTGTTAAGGTGGAAAATGTAAAGCCTTAACGCTATTTAAAAGTAAGTTTATTTTACAATTAGACACTATTATAATAGCGCAATATACTACATAGTAAATAGTTTAACGGATCCTTAGGAGATGTAAATCCCGAGCATCTGTTGAGTTACTGTACTCATATTTATTTCTGTTAATTTAACTCACATAAGATCTTTTAGTTCTGACTCGAGTGTTTTTGTCTTTTCAAATTCGCTCGGGTCAGTCCGAGCGTTTCAGGATCGAAGACTTTAGCTTTGAAGGACGAAGACGAAGGAGTCGTATTATTATTATCTATAGTATTGCACCACACTCATACTGTTCCGCTGCATTGATTGTATTGGTATGTGTAACTCTGATATTTATTGTATAAAGCAAATCAAGTGTTTGTAAACTGTTTTGAACTGTATATTTATTATTATATTTTATCCTTCCGCTGTGAGATTCTGTTTTGTTTTTTATTTCTTCTCTGTTTTTCTTATTTACCCCATAACAATCCTTCCTTGCGTATGCTTTCAATTGGCACGTGTGTCGGTTTAAAGTGTGCGAAAAGGCGGGACGTTACAACATGTATTTCAGATCTATAGCTGAAGCATAGGCGGTAGAAAGCAAATGCAAAAACTTTGGCTTTGTTTTATGCATTTAATTCTAACATTGTTTTATTGAATTTGGGTTTGAAAACTTATGTTATTTGTTTGTTTTGTTTGAAGGTTTGCAAGGCTATTAGCCTTGTCTCTCCCACACTCATATCATCATCGTGGCTGGGAAAATGAACCCCTTATTCGAGCTTTTGAATGGTTGTAGCAAGGTCAAGTTATCTTGTCTTTGTTGCCTTTCAATTTCAATTTATTTCAATATATTTTGGTTGAATATTCATAAGTTATATTGTCTTGTTTTGGGGTTGTTTACAAGATTATATCTTGGCTATTTCTGTGACGCCCCACCTCTATACCCACGCTAGCCAAGAACACTCCGGAGTAGTGCTGTCAACTAGTGCGGAGAATAAGGCTGTTGAGGAGCGACCATCCATGTAATTGCTTATCACACGGTGGCTATAAATAATCTTCGAAAACAAACATAGAAATAATCATATCACAAATCAGTCACAGATATTCATATCACAAATGCGGAAGAAGATATGAATATATAACTAACACATGAAAGTGTACATCAGAGTAGTGGTCAGTAAGATCCACGATAATACAAAAGAATAGCAACACATGCTATACAAAAGAATACAACTATGAGTCTATATCTCAAGTGTATACAACAAAAACTGCTAATCTAAACAGTTAGCCAAAAGTCAGAGTGATGCATCCCTGGGAAGAAGTCAAGCAGAAGCACCTGTAACATCTCGGTCTGACCCGAGTATTATTTAAGAAAATAATAAACGGGTCAGTCTAGCTATAAATATCAGATGACATGATATAACATAAAAGATATGGCATAAACATAAACATCCATAATGACATACCACTATAAGTATGTAAATAACGATCAACAGAAGATCAATCAATAAGAGATAATCAATATCACAAGAATCTTCTCAAAGATTCGGAAAGGGCATCATACCCCAAACTTGTACTCATAACAAGTCAATGACATAAATTCTAGAAATCAATGCAAGAAGTCCAGAAATCATAGAAAAGAGAAAGAGGCCTATCACATGACGGTCCGAAGACCAAGGGGAGCTACCCCTCATGTGTGAATGGAATCACACAGATTAAGGTCCAGACTAACCAAAAAGCAAAAAGGTATGTGTGAGTGGAATCACACAAGTGGTGTCTAGTCTAACCTCGCAACAAGAGACATCGCACAGTTGCTAGTCTAAATCATCAGAATGATCGTTATGATCAACGAGAAGTGTCAATTACACTAAGCTAGTAAATATAGAAGTTTAGCTTCATGTCCCATAACCACTTTCTTAACTTAAATATTTACGAACAAACTGTAAATCTTCACTAATAAAATTGTCACAAGAGGTTCAATCGAACAAGTCCAGGAATTAACCGACGAAGTGAACGCAAGCGTTTCATAGCACTTGTTTTACTAAGTCGTTTAATTAGATTTCTCATCCGAGTGAGGTAAAGGTTTGTATATACTAATAGATTGGAAAACTGTTTAAGAAAAGAGCTTTGTTATTAAAAATAGAGTTGAAATTGTTTGTTAAAAGAGTTTTGATATTTACTACTAGTATTGAAACCTTTATATTTTTAAAATGACAAATTACAGAAGAGATTGTAGAAACAATCATCACAAAGATTACATTCGGAGATGTGAATAAAATCCAAGGAAATCAGCTCAAAAGCATCAAAGTGGAAGTTCCCCAACGACCAAACGTGGCCGAGATAACCAGAGATGGTTTGTCTCGAAGAATGGTCAACTCAGCATCTCAACAAAGCAAGTTCTGTTGAATGTTTTTCAGATAAGATCGCCTACGGAGGGGGGGTCCAGGGGGGTGGCAACCCCCCAAGGTGGGGGTGCGGGGGCAACGCCACCGCTTACGGGGTTCGACCTAGTGAAGATAAAATGAGGTCTAACGACCTAAGGACTCAAGGGTCTAACGACCTAACGACTCAAGGGTCATACGACCTAACGACTCAAGGGTCTAACGACCTAACGACTCAAGGGTCATACGACCTAACGACTCAAGGGTCATACGACCTAACGAGCTATGGCCAAACGACCTAACGACTCAAGAGTCATACGACCTAACGACTCAAGGGTCATACGACCTAACGAGCTATGGCCAAACGACCTAACGACTCAAGGGTCTAACGACCTAACGACTCAAGGGTCCAACGACCCAACGACTCAAGGGTCCAACGACTCAGCGACTCAAGGGTCCAACGACTCAGCGACTCAAGGGTCCAACGACTTAAGGGTTGCACGACTTAAGGGTTAGGCCAGGAGCAACCTAACGAGATAACTCGTAACCGACTTAAGGGTTGCGTGACTGAAGGGCTGCACGACTTAAGGGTTAACTCGTAAACGACTCACGACCTATGGATGAACGACTTAACTCCGAACGAGCTAAAAATGGCCAGAACGACCTAGGGTTAACTCGTGAACGACTCACGACCTATGGACGAACGACTTAACTCCGAACGACCTAAAAATGGCCAGAACGACTCAAGTGCAGAAAATTCAACAAAACGCTAAAAATTGGAGTTTTTTGCCAATCCAATCCAAACCAAATGCTAACATGCATGCAAAAATGATAGGGAATCATTCCCAACAGTCCAATATAGTTATAGGCTAGAATTGTGAGATAAAAATCTCACCTTTGCACCAAATATCAATGAAAATGAAGTTTTAAGCAAGCAAGAATCAATCCTTCTTCTATTTAAGCACAAGAAGCTTGAATCCAATGTCTTCTTCTTGAATTTGGAGTAGAAAGATGGATTGCAATTGAATTTGAGTTTTGGAATTTTAATTTCCCATTCCCTCCACCATTAATGCCAAAGCTTGATTAGTTAGGAAATTTATGAAGAGTGAGGAGAAGAGGGTTGGAACTTGGGCTTAATAGGCTAAACTAACCCAAAGTCCAAAGCGGGAAAAGTTAGTGAAATTTCACTAACTCCAAACCTATCGATATTTATACTTAAAAAAGTTGTAAACGACATTTCGAACTCAATGGAAGTGGTCTCGAGTCCTAATTTGACCGTTTGCAAAATGTAGCTTTTCGGACCAAAATCCGATTAACGAGTTAATATTTAAATAAAATATTTAAATACAAACTCGATAAATATGCGGGTTGTTACAATTTCTCTCCACTCAAATCAAAGGTCATGCCTTCTGGATCCGTTGTGTCAATCTAATTGATATCTCCAGCAAAAAAAAAGTGAATATTTCTCACTAGACATTATGTACTTATATAAGTAGTAAATTGACACCCTGTGAATCTGTAGAACTATATTAACATGTTATAACTGCTTATATTATTATCATATGATGTTCACACCTGTTAAACACCTGTTACATCTTATGTTACTGTTATTTCATGCTATTCTGTATATTTTATCAGTTTATCACACTGCAAGTTCCTTGTAAATTAGAATCACTATGGGTTGAAATGATACACACCCCAACGGACTTTAGAATAAGGGAAAATTGTTATGCGCTGAAATGATAGGCCTGAATGATTTTCAATTTATTTCATTTACTTGGGACTGCGGGTTTGAAATGATAAAACCCGGATTTTCTTTGTAAATTACGGGTTGAAATGATATATTACCCGTATCACTTTTCCTAGTGTAGAAAAATATATACAAACCCATAGTTAATATATGTTTTCTAAAATTTTTAAAATTATTTTAGAAATGTAAATATTAAAACATTTTGATTTAAATCTAATTAAAAAGGATTTTTGTAAAATATTATTGATTTTCTGAATAATTGTAAGTAAAATGAATTTAATGAAAAGTTAGAAAATTTTGTACGTAAGTTATTTTGGAAAAATTTGATTTAATTATAATTGGAAATTAAATTGAATATGAAATTATGATAAATTTATGATAATTTGAATTTAAATGAATTCAAAGTGATTTTATATCATATTAATGATTTTTAATAAAGTTGAAATGTGAAATGAATGAATACTTTAAGTTGAAATTTTGAAATATAACTAAATTGGAAATTTATGAAATTGACTTAAAAGTGAACTTTTAGTTAAGTAAATAAAAATAAAACTAAGTTATATTTGAGAATTTGAACTTAAGTGTTAAGTTGAAATTTAATGCAATGAATTTAAAAATGAACATTGCAATTTAATAAGTGAATTATTATTAAATTAAATGTTGATTTTTAATGGAAATTTAACTTTATAAAATCATGAACTAGGAAAATTAAATGATGTTTATAAATGTGAAATTATATGATTTTATGAGTTAAAAATGTTTTAAATAAAAAATATAATTGGTTGAGAAATTATATTGAATATTTGAAGTTGATTGACTGCATTTTTGAAATGCTATTAATTACAATGTAAATGATATTACAGCATTTGTAAATGCTGTAGTTGATGATAATGAACAAAAAAGCTAAATTGAATTAAAAGCTATTATAGCAATTTTTGTAAGTGTTATAATTTTTGAATTTAACTAAGTCTATTTGAAATTTAAGTAAACCCTATTAAAACATTTTAAAATGTTGTCTTTTGTTAAATTGAACTGTTTTGAATGTATCTTTCCGTAGCGTTTTCTAAATGCCACGAAAAGTGAATTTTCACCGTTTTGATAAACTTAACTGAATAAATGAACTTTGGAAGTTGAAAATTTTTGAAATTTAATAATTTAATTATTGAACATAATAACTTCATTTTAATGATTAAAAATGATTTTTTTTTTGAATATAAACTGTTTTGAAATGTGAATTGAAATGGTATTTTAAATTGAATAAAATGAATAATGATTTGAAATGAATGTGGTTTTGAAAGAGATGATATTTTGATATATTAAATGATTGAAATGTGGTTTTGAAAAGATATGATATTTTGATATATTAAAATGATTTGAAAATGGAGTTTTGAAAGATATGACATTTTGATATTAAAATAATTTGAAAGGAAGCGTTGAAAGATAAGATATTTTGAAAGAAGTTTTGAAAGGTTATGATATTTTGATATATTAAAATGATCTGACAGGAAATTTTGAAAGGATATGATAATTTAATATATTGAAATGGTTAGAAATGACTTGATATTTATTTTTATAAATATTTGAATTGAAATATATGGTATAATGATATATTGAAATGGTTTGGAAATGATTTAATCTTTATTTTGATAAAGATTTTGGCTGAAATGATATTTTATTTTGAAGAATAATTTTTTTTTTTAAAGTTATAGCTACGGGTTATAATAACGATTGGTTGTTAAAGAGACCGGGATCGGATATTGTCCTATAGCCGGCCAATACCGAAAACCACTTTAACAACCGTGTACGCGGTGGAGATTCCAGAATGAAGTAGGATGGTGGCGACGTTCTCGAGGTATATTACGTGGACCCAACTCCTGTGAGTTGGCATAAATGACTAAAAAAAGAGCTATACCGGGCTACACAAAAGGTCGCACCCTTTCATCGAGCATGCTTTATCGGAAACCATTCTATTACTTTTGTGATTCGATATGTGGAGTCACTTTGATTCGGGGGTAAGTCTCGAGGTGGGCGGAAGCTGCTGGCTTACCGTCATCACCGGTCCGGGAGTGCAAACGGTGTATCCACCCTGGCATTGCCTCGCATGCCGTGTCATTTCCTTATATCGAGCCCACTACGATTTTGTTTTAAAGATCCGACCGCGTTAAGGTTCATCATCCCGTTAAGCTATTTTCTATATGATTATACTTTACTGATTAGACACTACTGTATATAGCGTATATTACTAAATAGTAAATAGTTTAACGGATCCTTAGAGGATGGGCGGTCCCAAGCATCTTCTAAGTTACTTGTACCTTTGCTACAGTTCACTTGAGTTGGTTTACATTGTATAAGTATTTATGTCCTGACTCGAGTGTTTGTATTTTTATTTACGCTTGGGTCAGCCTGAGTTATTCACAAATTTGGATTTCCACTTTCTGGAGATTGAAATCGCTGGAGATTATCTACTTGTCAAGTTTTATCTTTTGCAGTCGGTTATTCCTTTCAGCTCTTGTATTAGTAGACTTCTATGTAGTGAGACTTCCTTTGTACTTTGTTCTTCTGTTGTATTTTATGTAACTCTGATATATTTATATAGTAGCTTCAAGAACTACTATCTCTTTTAATTCCGCTGCATTATTATTACTCTGTGTCTGTGATCTGTGATTTTTATTTACTGCATATTCTGAGATTTGCCAAAATTTTATTTACAACGCGATATTTTGAGCAATTCAATTCCGGCATGAGTGTCTACCTATACACTTATAATGGATGCGAATGTTGAAAATATCGGCCCGTTACAGTTGGTATCAGAGCTTTGGTAGCTGTAGGCAAAACTCAGCATATGGAGTGAATGTATTTACAGAACCACTTTCATTCGAGTTTGAATCTCTTCCTTTTGACTCGATTCCTTTGAATTTTGGAACATTCCCTATGGTTCCAAAATCCATTCGTGTCCCTCACTATTCATCTTCTTTTGACTCTGGAATATTCCAAAACTCCGCTTCAAATGATCTTTCAAGTGAGTCGGTGGTCACGCCAATTTCAAATTGAATTGAAAAAAAAGGGAAACTCCATTACAATTAGCAACGATTCACCAGAGATTTATATCTATCCTTGGTTTAGATGCTAATACCTTTTGTTATTCCAAACTTTATCTATTGAGATCCAATGTAGATGTACCCTATAAAAATCCACATCGATCTTATTATTTAAGTCATGGTTGACCCGGTTAAGGTTGCCCGCGATTTATTTAAGCTTATCCACCTCCCTATTTTATTATTTAATCATCTTGTCTTTTGTTTCCAATCTATTCTTCCAAATATTTTGAATTGTACTTGTATATCTATGTTTTGTTTTATATATTGTGTTGTTTGAGTTGTTGATGTTGATTTGGGTTTCTGATCGATTCGTCAGATCAGCGCTATCGATAAGATTTCCAAAATACTTTGACAGAACAAACTGACACAAAATTATTTTAAAATTTGGTTAGTGAAATAAATTTTTGATATATAAGTAAATTTATGGAACTTAATAAATTGATTTAAAATTGATCATTTGAAATGATAATACTTAATTTATCATTTATTGTTCTATAAATGAATTTATAGGTAGTTGTTTATAAATTTATTTAGAAACCGAAACGAATTTAAAACAAGAATTTGAGAATTTAAATTCCGATTATTTCGAGCTTTGGTTTAAAGTTTTAAAAAGGGATATATTATTTAAATTATTTTCAAATAGAATTTGTTTCCAAAGAATTTTAAAGTGCTCTTCTCTTTGTCGCTGGAAAAAAACTTCGGTGATGATCGCGACATCATCGACATTCATTTTCGAGTTTTGAAGTTAAGAGACTGTTCTGTAGTCTTGCTGCAGCTTTGTTTTAGGGAATTTAATTGATTTGAATTTCTAAAATATGACTTGATTTATAATATATATATATATATGATTGAAATTTTATTTGACATATTATGTATATATTATTACTTATCTCTAAACGATTTGAATGTAATCAGAAATTTAGTTCTTAAATATTATTTTAAAGAATAATTTCAATTATTTAAAAAAAATCAATCAAAATTTTAGATGAATATCAAGCATGAAATGATTTAATTGGAAAGTTTATTTGTATAATACAATTGCATTCAAATATAACTTACCTAAATTTCAGAAGTTAACAATAAAATTGGATAATATACAATATAAAAGATTTAATAAATAAATTTTGAGTAGTTATAATAAATGTTATACACTTAAATTTTAAAATGTTTAACAGAGGTAAATATAATAAAGGGTAATTGAATAACTTACAATAAAATAATTTTTAAAAGAACTAAGAATAAAAGAAAGCAGTTACAATAAGTATAAGTATATTTAACATGAGTGATAAATATATTGAGAGGAATAAATTTAATTTTAATTAGGAATAAAGAAGAATAAAATTTATTAAGTACATTGTGAGTGTAATAAATGATTATTTTTCAAACCCATGGATTTAAAAATTGTCAATTTAAGATGATTGGATAATAAAATAATGAAATTTGGAATAGCTAAGATTTATTTAACTTGTGTAACAACCCTGTATTTTCTGATTATTGTAATTGTATATTTTAATTATTCTAATTTAAATTCCTAATTTAAAAACTTTATTTTATTTATTAAAATTAATATATTTTGTTAATTTAAATATATATGTTGATTTTGATGTGGATTAGAATTTCAAACATGCATAAATTGAATATTTCCAGAAAATGTTGATTTTGGTCAAAATAGTCAAACTTTGACTTTTAACTTAAAAATTTAAAAGTTTGAAATTTTAAATTTTATCTTTTATTATGAAAATAGATTTAATAACTTGAACATTGCTTTTTGTTTCGTGGAAAACGGAGTTAAACTGCAAAAGATATGTACATTTCAATTTTGAGTATAAATTGTTTATTTTACAATTTTGTTATTTTAAATTGTATAAATTTTATTTTTCTTTGTCATATTTTATTTTAATATGTTTTAATATGTTATATTATGTATATTTTGACTTTTAAATATTTTTGAAATGATAAGAGAATTTTTCTAAAATTTACTATGATGATTTCCTATTTTTAAAAGGCTGTTTTCCTTTTTCTGCTATTTTCTTCATCTAAACTATATTTAAATTAAAATTTATTTATTTATTTTTGTGATTTCCTTTTTATTTTGTGTTCTTATCTTTATTTATAAATATTTTTAAGTGCATAAAAATTTTCCCAAGTTCATTGCACTTATTTTTCATATTTTCAAGACTAGTTGCAAATTTTGCTGTTTTATTTAATTAAACTATATATAATTAATAATTAATTTATTTATTTTTGTTTATTTACTATATTTTCGTATTTTAACTGAATTTATATATGTTTTTCAGTTATATAAAAATTTAAAAAGAAATAATGAATATATGAAGAGTTTTAGATCTTTTGTATGCTTAGTCCTTTTGCATTCCGACCTTTCACTTTCCAAACTCCATTCATCAATGCTTTGGCCGTACCCTACTCCATCTTTCAGCCACATTCCTCACTCTTTCTCACGAAAATTTTATCATCTTTCTTGAGAAAAAAACTCATGGCCATTTGTTTTACAAAAATTTGGTAAATTCTACCATCTTTCTTCTTGTTTTTATGATTTTCCTATTGATTTTTGCATTGATCCTTCTTGTGTTTTGCTAGGCCTAGCCTCTACCACCACCACTACCATCCTCTCCACCATCATCTCCAGCAGCCCATAAGCCTCTCCTCTGACCAAGACAGTGGCCATGACCATCCGTTGATGTTGCACCACAAAATTTGCATAAAAGTTCCACCAAACTAGCCTAGCCAAACCCTTAAGGCCATAGCCTTCATTTTTAACCTAAACCACCTCCATGGCCGCCGCCACCAGTCCCTCCACCACCTCTGGCCGCCACTCCATCCACCACTTGATCATCCCCTTGCATGACCAAGCCCAAGCCATGGTAGGCCGGACCTATAGTTGCACCAAAAATCCACTTAATTGCCTTGACTTTTGTATTTCTCATGTCACAACTTCCACTCCTTCATATCCAAGTTAGGCCGAGCCATATGAACCCATATTGACCCAAACCTGAGCCATGTTGGCATCTAGGCTGAGCCTAGTATGATGAGAGCAAGCCCATTTGATCATGTGACAAGCTTATGTTGTCGTGTGCAAGTCTTTTGCTTCTAAGGTTTGGTCATCTCTCTTGTTTTGCAACTGTTCTGCAAACTAAAGTTGTTGATTGTATTTGTATGTCGATATCTATATTTGTGCTTATGTATGTTATATTTTGTGTTGCTTACAAGGGTCTCCATCAATTCAAATCAAATCGTGCTTGTCGTGCCTTTGGAATTGCTCTTGTGTGTGTTGTTTGTCTCTAGCTTCGTAAAAGGTGAGTCTTTCTCACTCTGACATTTATACTTATGAAATAGTGAATTGATGACAAGTGTTTAGTAGTATAAATGTTTATGCAAGTTAATGATGATCATATGATATGTTATGCCATGTTATTACCATGTTAAAACTATTAATTATCACCTGACATATGATATATGACATTATATTGTGACATTGACATTGTTTATATTGTTTATGCATATATTCACACTGCAAGTTCCCTGTTAGAATAGAATCACTATGGGTTGAAATGATACATACCCAAACAGACTTTAGATTAGGGAAAAATCATTATGGGCTGAAATGATAGGCCTGAGCGATTTTTATTGTATTTTATTTGACTTGGGATTGCGGGTTTGAAATGATAGAACCCGGGTTTTCTTTGTAAACTACGGATTGAAATGATATATATTCGTATCACTTGACCTAGGTTAGAAAATTATATACGGACCCCGTGGTATATTTTTAAATGATTTTTTTAATATGTATTTTCAAAAGTATGAAATTTTGATTTAATATATATATATATATATATATATATATTATGGTTTTAAGAAAGTTAAATATTAAATCTTGAAATTGTGAATTTAGGTGAATTCAAGTATGTAAATTAGGAGTAAATGTGACGTTTGACTTTAAATTTTATTTTAAGATGTAAATAAATAATGGAAATTAAATTTAAAGTTTTTAAATGATATTTGAAGTAAAATTTTAAGTTTATTAAATTTATAAATTAATAAACAGTGAATTTTGACTTAATAAATGAATGGAGTTTGCAAAATTGAATATTTGATCTTAAAATTTTATTGTGTTAAATCATATGTTAAAATGATTTTAAATGTGAAATTTTGAAGTCTAGAAATATGATTTTTAAGTTATAATAAAAATTTAGAGTTTTATTATTATTTTTGAAAAGCTAAAATGAAATCTGGAATTTTATAGCATTTTCAAAATGTTGTAGTCTTTTGACAGAAATTTTAAATGCTATTGTTTTGAATCTAACAATGTTTGAAATAACTAAATATCTATTACGACATTATATAAATGTCGTTATTCTTGAACTAAACCCTTTTTGGAAGCTATAAGCTACGATAGCACTTTATAAATGCTGTCGTTGCTATAATTTGACAATGTATTGAAATGTTATAGATTTTAACACTGTTTGGGCTATATTTTAAAGTGTTAAATAATTTAACTTTTGAAATGGATTATCTGTGAAATTTTAGAAATTTTGAATATTTAAATTTGAATTTTTAAGGAATTTAAATTGAATTTGAATTTAAATAAAGTTTACTTGGTTATGTGTTAAACGGAATGAAATGTAATATAATAAATGAAATTTTGAATGGAATTTTGGAATGTATTTTTGGTAATGATGTTTGAAATAATAAATGAATGACATATTTGATTTTTAAATGATATTTAACTTTGAATATTGGGATTTGAATTCAAATAATGATTTGATTATGAAGTTTTTAAAGGATGTAATATTTTAATGATTTTGAAATGGGTTGGAAATGATTTGATCTTTATTTTAAATAAAGAATGTGAATGTTGAATGATATTTGATTTTTCTTTATTTGATAAAGGAATATTTGAAGTTTATATTTGTGTGAAAAGATATTTGGTTTAATTGTAATTTAAGTTAATTTAAATAATATTGGATTTATGAAATGAATATTTCAAAACTACATAATAATGAAATTAGATTTGAGATATGAATATATGGAATTATAAAGTTTAGTTTTGAAATGTGGGATATTAAAGTTTGAAAATATATATTAAAATTGGATAGTTATTTTCTAGATCAAATCTATATTTGAAATTTATAAGATTTGAAATGTTTTGTTAGAAAACTAAATTGAATTCAAACCGATGGTTTGATTTGAATTAAATTGGAAATTTGAAATTTGTGTTTAATTGAATAAATTTGTAAAATGTAAAGAATTAAAGGAATGTTCCATGATTTAAAATGTATGATTTCAAAATGTTATGATTTTCAAAGTGTAACGATTTCAAGTATTTTGGTTTCGGAAAAGTTATAACTTTGAAAGTATTATAATTTTTGAAAGGTGAATATATGTTTGAAATGGAAATGATAAACTACTTTGATTTGAATATTGTTTTGAAATAAAAATGATTTTGGTTTCGATTTATAAACTATTTTGATTGTAAATAGTTTTGAAATAAAAATGGTTTTGGTTTCGAGCGGTAAACTATTTTGAAAGGAATATAGTTTTGAAATGAAATGATTTGATCCTTTTGAAATATAAACTATTTTCAAATGACCACGGCGTTATAATAACGTTTGGTTGTTGAAGAGACCGGGATCAGAAGTTGTCATACTCTCTGCCAACTCCGAAAACCACTTTAACAACCGTGTACGCGGTGGAGATTCCAGAATGAAGTAGGATGGTGGCGACGTTCTTGAGGTATATTACGTGGACCCAACTCCCGTGAGTTGGCATAAGGTGGCTAAAACAGGAGCGATCTCGGGCTAAAGGAGGTAGCACCTCTGGTCGGACACATTCCTTCGATACTATACTCTTACTGGTGATTGATTAGATGGCCATCCTCCGATTTTGATTGGGAGTGTGTTCCGAGGTGGGCGTATGTGGCTGCTGCGTTACCACCAGCCCGTGTGCGTAATTGGTATATCTACCCTGGCATTGCCTTGTGTGCCGTGTCACCTACTATACCGAGCCTTTACTACGAGTTTGTTTTTCTCCCGTAGCCCGTGTGGTATCCTCTGATAGTCACCCAGAGTGGAGATGGCATGATATTGGATGGACTACTGGGACTATTATGTGTGAAGGGTGATATGGGTAGCCCGGAATGCTATTTAAAAGTATGTTTATTTTACTGTAGACATTATTATAGTAGCGCAATATTACTACATAGTAAATAGTTTAAAGGATCCTTGAAGGATGGGCGATCCCAAGCATCCTTTAAGTTACTGATGCAATTTTGTTACTGTTCACTTGAGTTTATTTACAGTTCATAAGTATTTATGTCCTGACTCGAGTGTTTTGTAATTTGCTTTACGCCCGAGTCAGATTGAGTGAGTTAGCATTCAAGATTCACCTTCGGAGTTGGAGATCCAACCATCTATTTTGCTTTCTGTATCCAGTGATTTCACTGATGTATTCTGATTTGTACCTGATGTATCTTGTTACTTTTTGTTGTATCATGTTTAACTCTGATGTATCTTATTTTTATATAGTAGCTTCATGAACTACTATTTCTTTTAAATTCCGCTGCATTATTAAATACTCGATGTTTGTGATCTGTGATTATGTATTTACTGTATATTCTGAGATTTGCCAAATTTTATTTACAACGCAGTATTTTGAGCAATTCAAGTCCGACATGTGTGGATGCGAATGGTTGAAAATATCGGGTCGTTACAACTTGTGTAAAGATTTATTCTCAATTTAAGTTGAAATTTCCATGCTTTCAAATTTATTTCCTTATTTTGTTTTTCAGACTGTCTATTGGTTGTCCTTATCATCCTTATCTTACTATAGATTGGTATAGGCATCTTTCTATAATCTTTGATAGATCTTTGGTAATCATTTTGAATCCACCTTTTTGTGCTTGTGTTCTTAATTTTGGAGAATCTTGGACAGATCATCTCCACCTTGTAAAACTTTCCTATAACAATAGCCATCATGTATAATTTCAATCTCCTTGTCATCTTGTCCTAATCTTGTTTCACTCTATATTTTTCTGTGCTTTCCCGTACCTCACTCCTTTTCGGGGACGAAAAGTTTTGAGTGGGAGTGAGTGTAACAACCCTGTATTTTGTGATTTTTTTGTATATTTTAATTATTTTAATTGAATTTTTGATTTAAAAACTTATTTTATTTATTTTGAATGATAAACTTTAATTTTGATATGAATTATCATTCCAAAGCATGACTAAAAAGAATATTTTCCAAAAAGTGAATTTTTGGTCAAAATAGTAAAACTTTGACTTTTAATCTAAATTTTTAAAAGTTTGAAAATTTAAATTTTATCTTTTATTACATAAAATTTTAAGAACACAGCTTTATGTTTCGTTGGAAACGGATTTAAATTGTGAAAGTTATGTATATTTCAATATTGAGTGCAATTTGTTTATTCTGCAATTTTATTATTTTAAATAGTATAAATTTTATTTTTCTTTGTCACATTTTATTGTAATATGTATTGATATGTTATTTTATTTATGCTTTTGTCTTTTAATATTTTTGAAGTGAGGTAGGAATTTTTCTAGAGCTAGTAGTATTTTTCTTGTAATTTCCATGCCCTGTTTTCAATTTTTAAACATTTTCTTTAGTTTTTTCTATTTTTATCCAATTTAATTATTTATTTTATTTTACAAATGATAAATAAATTATTTTATTTCAAAATTTTTGCTTTATAATATTTTTAAAATGAAGTAGATATTTTTCCAAAGCCATTGATGTTTTAATTGTAATTTTCGAACCCAGTTTTCAATTTTTAAGTAATTTCCTTAATTCATTTTATATTTCTTTAAATTTAATTATAAATTTTTATTTTATTTCACTTTGTTTAGGTTTTTAGATGTACTTGCTGAAGTTTATTTTTTTTACTTGATTTAAAAGAAAAGGAAGTATGGAAGGTTTTAAAAGCTAAGAAACGTAAAGTCGTTTCACCATTTCTTTTACCGTTTCTTTTTCAATCAATTCATCAATTATTTTGGCCGTTCCTTACACTATCTTCAGCTGACTTCTTTTCTTCATTTTCAAGAATTACCAAAGCTTCTCAACCCTAAAAAAAATAAAATTATGGCCTCCATCTTGCAAAAATTTGGTAAAATCTTCTTCTCTTCTCTTGTTTTCTAGTTTTTCTATGTGATTTTTGCAACTTGTTCTCAACTTCATGGCTCCACTCCTCCTCAACCAGATCTAGGCCAACCACCACCACTTTATTCTCTGATCATCATCCACCCTAGATCACCACCATGGTAGGCCAAGCAACCCCAAGGCAAGCACCACCACCAAAATCCACAAATCCATCACCTATGCACTCAAGCTGACCTAGTTTTGGTACCTTCACCTTCATCCACCTTTTGCTGCCACTTCCACCACCACCACCAGCTCTGACCTGACCACCACCCCTGTCACATCAGCCACCACCATCTGGACCCACTGGCCATGCCCCTAGAGCCTATGGCCGAACCCATTTATAGCATAAAAGTGATGAATTTGCCTTGTAGTTGTTGTTTTGTCGCACCTATGTCCATCCACCTTTGCACCATTACTTCCAAGCTATGGCTGACCCATACGAGCCCAAGACCTGATCCTAACCCACTCCTTAGACATGTATTTCAGATCTATAGCTGAAGCATAGGCGGTAGAAAGCAAGTGCAAAAACTTTGGCTTTGTTTTATGCATTTAATTCTAACGTTGTTTTATTGAATTTGGGTTTGAAAACTTATGTTATTTGTTTGTTTTGTTTGAATGTTTGCAAGGCTATTAGCCTTGTCTCTCCCACACTCATATCATCATCATGGCTGGGAAAACGAACCCCTTAGTCGTGCTTTTGAATGGTTGTAGCGAGGTCAAGTTATCTTGTCTTTGTTGCCTTTCAATTTCAATTTATTTCAATATATTTTGGTTGAATATTCATAAGTTATATTGTCTTGTTTTGGGGTTGTTTACAAGATTATATCTTGGCTATTTCTCTCCACTCAAATCAAAGGTCATGCCTTCTGGATCCGTTGTGTCATTCTAATTGATATCTCCAGCAAAAAAAAAGTGAATATTTCTCACCAGACATTATGTACTTATATAAGTAGTAAATTGACACCCTGTGAATCTGTAGAACTATATTAACATGTTATAACTGCTTATATTATTATCATATGATGTTCACACCTGTTAAACACCTGTTACATCGTATGTTACTGTTATTTCATGCTATTCTGCATATTTTATCAGTTTATCACACTGCAAGTTCCCTGTAAATTAGAATCACTATGGGTTGAAATGATACATACCCGAACGGACTTTAGAATAAGGGAAAATTGTTATGGGCTGAAATGATGGGCTTGAATGATTTTCAATTTATTTCATTTACTTGGGACTGCGGGTTTGAAATGATAAAACTCGGATTTTCTTTGTAAATTACGGGTTGAAATGATATTTACCCGTATCACTTTTCCTAGTGTAGAAAATTATATACAGACCCATAGTTAAATTATGTTTTCTAAAAATTTTAAAATTATTTTAGAAATGTAAATATTAAAACATTTTGATTCAAATTTAATTAAAATGGATTTTTGTAAAATATTATTGATTTTCTGAACAATTGTAAGTAAAATGAATTAATGAAAAGTTAGAAAATTTTGAACGTAAGTTATTTCAGAAAATTTGATTTAATTATAATTGGAAACTAAATTGAATATGAAATTATGATAAATTTATGATAATTTGAATTTAAATGAATTCAAAGTGATTTTATATCATATTAATGATTTTAATAAAGTTAAAATGTGAAATGAATGAATACTTTAAGTTGAAATTTTGAAATATAACTAAATTGGAAATTTATGAAATTGACTTAAAAGTGAACTTTTAGTTAAGTAGATAAAAATAAAACTAAGTTTTATTTCAGAATTTGAACTTAAGTGTTAAGTTGAAATTTAATGCAATGAATTTAAAATTGAACATTGCAATTTAATAAGTGAATTATTATTAAATCTTGATTTTTAATGGAAATTTATCTTTATAAAATCATGAACTTGAGGAAAATTAAATGATGTTTATAAATGTGAAAATGTATGATTTTACGAGTTAAAAATGTTTTAAATAAAAAAATATAATTGGTTGAGAAATTATATTGAATATTTGAAGTTAATTGACTACATTTTTGAAATGCTATTAATTACAATGTAAATGATATTACAGCATTTGTAAATGCTGTAGTTGATGATAATGAACTAAAAAGATAAATTGAATTAAAAGCTATTATAGCAATTTTTGTAAGTGCTATAATTTTTGAATTTAGCTAAGTTTGTTTGAAATTTAAGTAAACCCTATTACAATATTTTAAAATGTTGTCTTTTATTAAATTGAACTGTTTTGAATGTATCTTTCCGTAGCGTTTTCTAAATGCCATGAAAAGTGAATTTTCACTGTTTTGATAAACTTAAGTGAATAAATGAACCTTGGAAGTTGAAAATTTTGGAAATTTAATAATTTAATTATTGAACATAATAACTTCATTTTAATGATTAAAAATGATTTTTTTGGAATATAAACTGTTTTTAAATGTGAATTGAAATGGTATTTTAAATTGAATAAAATGAATAATGATTTGAAATGAATGTGGTTTTGAAAGAGATGATATTTTGATATATTAAATGATTGAAATGTGGTTTTGAAAAGATATGATATTTTGATATATTAAAATGATTTGAAAATGGAGTTTTGAAAGATATGACATTTTGATATTAAAATAATTTGAAAGGAAGTGCTGAAAAATAAGATATTTTGAACGAAGTTTTGAAAGGTTATGATATTTTGATATATTAAAATGATGTGAAAGGAAGTTTTGAAAGGATATGATAATTTAATATATTGAAATGGTTAGAAATGACTTGATATTTATTTTGATACAATTATTTGAATTGAAATATATGGTATAATGATATACTGAAATGGTTTGGAAATGACTTAATCTTTATTTTGATAAAGATTTGGGTTGAAATGATATTTTATTTTGAAGAATAAAATATTTTTTTTAAAGTTATAACTACGGGTTATAATAACCATTGGTTGTTAAAGAGACCGGGATCGGATATTGTCTTATAGCCGGCCAATACCGAAAACCACTTTAACAACCGTGTACGCGGTGGAGATTGCAGAATGAAGTAGGATGGTGGCGACGTTTTCAAGGTATATTACGTGGACCCAACTCCCATGAGTTGGCATAAATGACTAAAACATGAGCTACACCGGGCTACACAAAGTCGCACCCTTTCATCGAGCATGCTCCATCGAAAACCATTCTATTACTTTTGTGATTCGATATGTGGCGCCAATTTGATTCGAGGGTATGTCTCCAGGTGGGCGGAAGCTGCTGGCTTGCCGTCACCACCGGTCCGGGAGTGCAAACGGTGTATCCACCTTGGCATTGCCTCGCGTGCCATGTCATCTCCTTATATCGAGCCCACTACGATTTTGGTTTTAAAGATCCGACCGCGTTAAGGTTCACCATCCCCTTAACGCTATTTTCTATATGATTATACTTTACTGATTAGACACTACTGTATATAGCGTATATTACTAAATAGTAAATAGTTTAACGGATCCTTAGAGGCTGGGCGGTCCCAAGCATCTTCTATGTTACTTTTGCCTTTGCTACAGTTCACGTGAGTTGGTTTACATTGTATAAGTATGTATGTCCTGACTCGAGTGCTTGTATTTTTATTTACGCTTGGGTCAGCCTGAGTTATTCACAGATTTGGATTTCCACTTTCTGGAGATTGAAATCGCTGGAGATTATCTACTTGTCAAGTTTTATCTTTTGCAGTCTGTTGTTCCTTTCAGCTCTTGTATTAGTAGACTTCTATGTAGTGAGACTTCCTTTATAATTTGTTCTTCTGTTGTATTTTATGTAACTCTGATATATTTATATAGTAGCTTCAAGAACTACTATCTCTTTTAATTCTGCTGCATTATTATTACTCTTTGTCTGTGATCTGTGATTTTTATTTACTGCATATTCTGAGATTTGCCAAATTTTTATTTACAACGCGGTATTTTGAGCAATATAATTCCGGCATGAGTGTCTACCTATACACTTATAATAGATGCGAATTTTGAAAATATCGGCCCGTTACAGTTGGTATCAGAGCTTTGGTTGCTGTAGGCAAAACACAGCATATGGAGTGAATGTATTTACAGAACCACTTTCATTCGAGTTTGGATCTCTTCCTTTTGACTCGATTCCTTTGAATTTTGGAACATTCCCTACGGTTCCAAAATACATTCGTGTCCCTCACTATTCATCTTCTTTTGACTCTGGAATATTCCAAAACTCCGCTTTGAATGATCTTTCAAGTGAGTCGGCGGTCACGCCAATTTCAAATTGAATTGAAAAAAAGGGGAAACTCCTTTACAATTAGCATCGATTCATCAGAGATTTATATCTATCCTTGGTTTAGATGCTAATACCTTTTGTTATTCCAAACTTTATCTATTGAGATCGAATGTAGATTTACCATATAAAAATCCACATCGATCTTATTATTTAAGTCACGGTTGACCCGGTTAAGGTTGCCCGCGATTTATTTAAGCTTATCCACCTCCCTATTTTATTATTTAATCATCTTGTCTTTTGTTTCCAATCTATTCTTCCAAATATTTTGAATTGTAATTTTATATCTATGTTTTGTTTTATATATTGTGTTGTTTGAGTTGTTGATGTTGATTTGGGTTTCTGATCGATTCGTCAGATCAGCGTTATCGATAAGATTTCCAAAACACTTTGACAGAACAAACTGACACAAAATTATTTTAAAATTTGGTTAGTGAAATAAAATTTTGATATATAAGTAAATTTATGAAACTTAATAAATTTATTTAAAATTGATTATTTGAAATGATAATACTTAATTTATCATTTATTGTTCTATAAATGAATTTATAGATAGTTGTTTATAAATTTATTTGGAAACTGAAATGAATTTAAAACAAGAATTTGAGAATTTAAATTCCGATTATTTCGAACTTTGGTTTAAAGTTTTAAAAAGGGATATATTATTTAAAGTATTTTCAAATAGAATTTGTTTCCAAAGAATTTTAAAGTGCTCTTCTCTTTGTCGCTGGAAAATAACTTCGGTGATGATCGCGACATCATCGACATTCATTTTCGAGTTTTGAAGTTAAGAGACTGTTCTGTAGTCTTGCTATAGCTTTGTTTTGGGTAATTTAATTGATTTGAATTTCTAAAATATGACTTGATTTATTATATATATATATATATATATAGATATATGATTGAAATTTGATTTGACATATTATGTATATATTATTACTTATCTCTAAATGGTTTTAATGTAATCGGAAATTTAGTTCTTAAATTTTATTTTAAAGAATAATTTCAATTGTATAAAAAAAATCAATCAAAATTTTAGATGAATATCAAGCATGAAATGATTTAATTGGAAAGTTTATTTGTATAATACAATTGCATTCAAATATAACTTACCTAAATTTCAGAAGTTAACAATGTAATTGGATAATATACAATATAAAAGATCTAATAAATAAAATTTGAGTAGTTATACTAAATGTTATACACTTAAATTTTAAAACGATTAACAGAGGTAAATATAATAAAGGGTAATTGAATAACTTACAATAAAATAATGTTAAAAGAACTAAGAATAAAAGAAAGCAGTTGCAATAAGTATAAGTATATTTAACATGAGTGATAAATATATTGAGGGGAATAAATTTAATTTTAATTAGAAATAAAGAAGAATAAAATTTATTAAGTACATTGTGAGTGAAATAAATGATTATTTTTCAAACCCATGGATTTAAAAATTGTCAATTTAAGATGATTGGATAATAAGATAATGAAATTTGGGATAGTTAAGGTTTATTTAACTTGTGTAAAGATTTATTCTCAATTTAAGTTGAAATTTCCATGCTTTCAAATTTATTTCCTTATTTTGTTTTTCAGACTATCTTTTGGTTGTCCTTATCATCCTTATCTTGCTATAGATTGGTATAGGCATCTTTCTATAATCTTTGATAGATCTTTGGTAATCATTTTGAATCCACCTTTTTGTGCTTGTGTTCTTAATTTTGGAGAATCTTGGAAAGATCATCTCCACCTTGTAAAACTTAACTATAACAATAGCCATCATGTATAATTTCAATCTCCTTGTCAACTTGTCCTAATCTTGTTTCACTCTATCTTTTTTTGTGCTTTCCCGTACCTCATTCCTTTTCGGGGACGAAAGTTTTGAGTGGGGGAGAGTATAACAACCCTGTATTTTGTGATTTTTTTGAATATTTTAATTATTTTAATTGAATTTTTGATTTAAAAACTTATTTTATTTATTTTGAATGATAAACTTTAGTTTTGATATGAATTATCATACCAAAGCATGACTAAAAAGAATATTTTCCAAAAAGTGAATTTTTGGTCAAAATAGTCAAACTTTGACTTTTAATTTAAATTTTTAAAAGTTTGAAAATTTAAATTTGATCTTTTATTATGAAAGTACATAAAATTTTAAGAACATAGCTTTTTGTTTCGTTGGAAACGGATTTAAATTGTGAAAGTTATGTATATTTCAATATTGAGTGCAATTTGTTTATTCTGCAATTTTATAATTTTAAATAGTATAAATTTTATTTTTCTTTGTCACATTTTATTGTAATATGTATTGATATGTTATTTTATGTATTTTTTTGTTTTTTAATATTTTTGAAGTGAGGTAGGAATTTTTCTAGAGCTAGTAGTATTTTTCTTGTAATTTCCATGCCTTGTTTTCAATTTTTAAACATTTTCTTTAGTTTTTTCAATTCTTCTCCAATTTAATTATTTCTTTTATTTTAGAAATGATAAATAAATTATTTTATTTCAAAAAATTTTCTTTAGAATATTTTTAAAATGAAGTAGATTTTTTTCCAAAGCCATTGATGTTTTAATTGTAATTTTCGAACCCAGTTTTCAATTTTTAAGCAATTTCCTTAATTCTTTTTATATTTTCTTTAAATTTAATTATATATTTTTATTTTATTTCACTTGGTTTCGGTTTTTAGATGTACTTGCTGAAGTTTATTTTGTTTTACTTGATTTGAAAGAAAAGGAAGTATGGAAGGTTTTAAAAGCTAAGAAGCGTAAAGTCGTTTCACCATTTCTTTTTCAATCAATACATCAATTATTTTGGCTGTTCCTTATACTATCTTTAGCTGACTTCTTTTCTTCATTTTCACGAATTACCAAAGCTTCTCAACCCTAAAAAAAAAATCATGGCCTCCATCTTGCAAAAATTTGGTAAAATCTTCTTCTCTTCTCTTGTTTTCTAGTTTTTCTATGTGATTTTTGCAACTTGTTCTCTACTTCATGGCTCCACTCCTCCTCAACCAGATCTAGGCCAACCACCACCACTTTATTCTATGATCATCATCCACCCTAGATCACCACCATGGCAGGCCAAGAAAGCCCAAGGCAAGCACCACCAGCAAAATCCACAAATCCATCACCTATGCACTCAAGCTGACCTAGTTTTGGTACCATCACCTTCATCCACCTTTTGCCGCCACTTCCACCATCACCACCAGCTCTGACCTGACCACCACCCCCTGTCACATCTGCCACCACCATCTAGACCCACTGGCCATGCCCTTAGAGCCTATGGCCGAACCCATTTATAGCATAGAAGTGATGAATTTGCCTTGTAGTTGTTGTTTCGTTGCACCTATGTCCATCCACCTTTGCACCATTACTTCCAAGCTATGGCTGACCCATATGAGCCCAAGACCTGATCCTAACCCACTCCTTAGACATGTATTTCAGATCTATAGCTGAACCATAGGAGGTAGAAAGCAAGTGCAAAAACTTTGGCTTTGTTTTATGCATTTAATTCTAGCATCGTTTTATTGAATTTTGGTTTGAAAACTTATGTTATTTGCTTGTTTTGTTTGAGTGTTTGCAAGGCTATTAGCCTTGTCTCTCCCACACTCATATCATCATCATGGCTGGGAAAACGAACCCCTTAGTCGAGCTTTTGAATGGTTGTAGCAAGGTCAAGTTATCTTGTCTTTGTTGCCTTTCAATTTCAATTTATTTCAATATATTTTGGTTGAATATTCATAAGTTATATTGTCTTGTTTTTGGGTTGTTACAAGATTATATCTTGGCTATTTCTCTCCACTCAAATCAAAGGTCGTGCCTTCGGATCCGTTGTGTCATTCTAATTGATATCTCCAGCAAAAAAAAGTGAGTATTTCTCACCAGACATTATGTACTTATATAAGTAGTAAATTGACACCCTGTGAATCTGTAGAACTATATTAACATGTTATAACTGCTTGTATTGTTATCATATGATGTTCACACCTGTTAAACACCTGTTATATCATATGTTACTGTTATTTCATGCTATTTTGTATATTTTATCAGTTTATCACACTGCAAGTTCCCTGTAAATTAGAATCACTATGGGTTGAAATGATACATACCCGAACGGACTTTAGAATAAGGGAAAATTGTTATGGGCTGAAATGATAGGCCTGAATGATTTTCAATTTATTTCATTTATTTGGGATTGCGGGTTTGAAATTATAAAACTCGGATTTTCTTTGTAAATTACGGGTTGAAATGATATATTACTCGTATCACTTTTCCTAGTGTTGAAAATTATATACAGACCCATAGTTAATATATGTTTTCTAAAAATTTTAAAATTATTTTAGAAATTTAAATATTAAAACATTTTGATTTAAATCTAATTAAAAGGATTTTTGTAAAATAATATTTATTTTCTGAATAATTGTAAGTAAAATGAATTAATGAAAAGTTAGAAAATTTGGAACGTAAGTTATTTTGGAAAATTTGATTTAATTATAATTGGAAATTAAATTGAATATGAAATTATGATAAATTTATTATAATTTGAATTTAAATGAATTCAAAGTGATTTTATATCATATTAATGATTTTTAATAAAGTTGAAATGTGAAATGAATGAATACTTTAAGTTGAAATTTTGAAATATAACTAAATTGGAAATTTATGAAATTGACTTAAAAGTGAACTTTTGGTTACGTAAATAAAAATAAAACAAAGTTATATTTGAGAATTTGAACTTAAATGTTAAGTTGAAATTTAATGCAATGAATTTAAAATTAAACATTGCAATTTAATAAGTGAATTATTGTTAAATCTTGATTTTTAGTGGAAATTTAACTTTATAAAATCATGAACTTGAGGAAAATTAAATGATGTTTATAAATGTGAAAATGTATGATTTTATGAGTTAAAAATGTTTTAAATAAAAAAATATAATTGGTTGAGAAATTATATTGAATATTTGAAGTTAATTGACTGCATTTTTGAAATGCTATTAATTACAATGTAAATGATATTACAACATTTGTAAATGCTGTAGTTGATGATAATGAATAAAAAGGTAAATTGAATTAAAAGCTATTATAGCAATTTTTGTAAGTGCTATAATTTTTGAATTTAACTAGGTTTATTTGAAATTTAAGTAAAACCTATTACAATATTTTAAATGTTGTCTTTTATTAAATTAAACTATTTTGAATGTATCTTTCCGTAGCGTTTTCTAAATGCCACGAAAAGTGAATTTTCACTGTTTTGATAAACTTAAGTGAATAAATAAACTTTGGAAGTTGAAAATTTTGAAAATTTAATAATTTAATTATTGAACATAATAACTTCATTTTAATGATTAAAAATGATTTTTTTTGAATATAAACTGTTTTTAAATGTGAATTGAAATGGTATTTTAAATTGAATAAAATGAATAACGATTTGAAATGAATGTGGTTTTGAAAGAGATGATATTTTGATATATTAAATGATTGAAATGTGGTTTTGAAAAGATATGATATTTTGATATATTAAAATGATTTAAAAATGGAGTTTTGAAAGATATGACATTTTGATATTAAAATAATTTGAAAGGAAGTGCTAAAAGATAACAAATTTGAACGAAGTTTTGAAAGGTTATGATATTTTGATATATTAAAATAATTTGAAAGGATATGATAATTTAATATATTGAAATGGTTAGAAATGGCTTGATATTTATTTTGATAAATATTTGAATTGAAATATATGGTATAATGATATATTGAAATGGTTTGGAAATGATTTAATCTTTATTTTGATAAAAATTTGGGTTGAAATGATATTTTATTTTGAAGCATAATTTTTTTTTAAAGTTATAACTACGGGTTATAATAACGATTGGTTGTTAAAGAGACCGGGATCGGATATTTTCTTATAGCCGGGCAATACTGAAAACCACTTTAACAACTGTGTACGCGGTGGAGATTCCAGAATGAAGTAGGATGGTGGCGACGTTTTCAAGGTATATTACGTTGACCCAACTCCCATGATTTGGCATAAATGACTAAAACATGAGCTATACCGGCCTACGCAAAAGGTCGCACCCTTTCATCGAGCATGCTCCATCGGAAACCATTCTATTAGTTTTGTGATTCGATATGTGGCGCCACTTTGATTCGGGGGTATGTCTCGAGGTGGAGGAAGCTGCTGGCTTGCCGTCACCACCGGTCCGGGAATGCAAACGGTGTATCCACCTTGGCATTGCCTCGCGTGCCATGTCATCTCCTTATATCGAGCCCACTACGATTTTGGTTTTAAAGATCTGACCGCGTTAAGGTTCACCATCCCCTTAACGCTATTTTCTATATGATTATACTTTACTGATTAGACACTACTGTATATAGCGTATATTACTAAATAGTAAATAGTTTAACGGATCCTTAGAGGATGGGCGGTCCCAAGCATCTTCTAAGTTACTTTTACCTTTGCTACAGTTCACTTGAGTTGGTTTACATTGTATAAGTATGTATGTCCTGACTCAAGTGTTTGTATTTTTATTTACGCTCGGGTCAGCCTGAGTTATTCACAGATTTGGATTTCCACTTTCTGGAGATTGAAATCGTTGGAGATTATCTACTTGTCAAGTTTTATCTTTTGCAGTCTATTGTTCCTTTCAGCTCTTGTATTAGTAGACTTCTATGTAGTGAGACTTCCTTTGTACTTTGTTCTTCTGTTGTATTTTATGTAACTCTGATATATTTATATAGTAGCTTCAAGAACTACTATCTCTTTTAATTCCGCTGCATTATTATTACTCCGTGTCTGTGATCTATGATTTTTATTTACTGCATATTGAGATTTGCCAAATTTTTATTTACAACGCAGTATTTTGAGCAACTCAATTCCGGCATGAGTGTCTGCCTATACACTTATAATGGATGCGAATGTTGAAAATATCGGCCCGTTACAAATTTAATAATCTGAATTAAAAATTAAAATGATTAGATAATCTTTGTAATAAGATTTGAACTAAATTAATAATCCAATTTAAATAAATATTTAATTAATAGATTTATCTTTTAAAAGCTATTGAATAGATAAATTATGGTTTTAAATTGATAAGATAAAAATTTACTTTGCTTAAATTGGTTTATTTGATAATAGGCTTTTAAAAGTATATAATAAATAACCAAATGATTTTAAATACATAAGGAAAATGTTTAAATGATTTAAGATATGTTTAACTCAAGTTTAAATTTAAATAAAAATAACAATAAAGGTTATTTTGATATAGTTGGATAAAATAAGTAATTTATTAATAAAGAAACAATTTCTTTTATAAATTATTTAGAGCTATCAAAATTTTTATTTTCAAAATATAATAATGTTTTGTTTTAACAAATTGATTTTAATAGAATGATTCTTTTCCAAAATTTGATTTGTGTAGTTATATATGTATATATATATATAACTTGATTTCAAAATTTAATTTGAACTTGAATTCAAAGCTTTGAAATTTAAAGTTTAAATATTTTTAATTTGTTTTGATTTTAAGATATTTTCATAAACTTTATTTTTTATAAACTAAATTGGATTTATTCATTTTGAAATTATACACATATAAATAAATACATGTTAACTAATTAATTAAACAAAGATTCACTTTTATCTTATATTAACTTGTTAACTAAATAACTAATTAGCATTTAACTATAACTAAATTACACAATTATAACAAATTAACATTTAAGACAAATGCAAACATTTTACTAATTAAAAGAACATGTCTTAGGAAATAAGACATTTAAGGTGACAAATATTAATGTATAGGACAAGTGTCAATACTTGTTTTATTTTCTTCAAATTTTAATTAAACAAAAATTTTATTCCATATAAAACACTTTCACATTCTTCGTTTCTTTCCTTTTTCAAAATCAAAAGCCAAACATAAATCTTCAAACCCAAAATGCAAAACAAATCTTGAAACATGAAAACTATTTTTCAGATCCAAAATTTGTAATCAAGTAAATCATGTTCAAAACAAAGGTCAGTAATCATCTTCAAAAGCCTCAGTTCAAACATTCAATCCCATTTGCCTGTAATTCATTTCAAAATGCAAGGCCTGCATAACACTTTCAATTTTTCCAGAAAAAAATAACCTGCACCATCTTTAAATATCAAGCCTACAAATCATTTCCCTGTAAATCTAAAATTTTAAAAGCCAACCTGTCACCATATTAAAATCTGAAGACCTACATTATTTCAAAATCTAGAAATCCTATAGTTGCATGCATGCAATTTCAAAAATTAAAGAAGCAAGCTCCAGCAACTACTTTTTCATTTCAATCTGGAAATCAGCAACCAGCATGCATTCAGTTATGAGGAGCTTTTTAGTTAATGGAGTTCAAGTTTTCAAAGGCATTTCAGCATTACAGTTTTAAAACAAAAAGGGGCTATGTTTTCAAATTATCAGGTGAGTAACATCCTTTTTAATGAAATTTAAGTATTTTAGAATGTTGCTTGATGATTTCCATGTTTCAGTGTGAATGATATATACATTTATATCAGTTGTTTTTCTGTAGAAATGAATGGATAACTTGATCATGCTGTCCTCTGTATTTTATTTCCAGGTTCAAAAATCTGTCAAACCCCATCATCACATAATATAATCTTTGTTAGTGTTTAAGGTTCATACAAATGTGTTTGTTGAATCTGGAATCAAAGTTTAAATTTTGTTCAGGTTAAATAAAATAAAAATTTTGAATTGTCTCTGAAACTCAGGATAACAGGGTCAATTTGTATATATATGAATACCAAACATATTGATTCATTGTTTCAGGAATAAGATCAAAAACATTATTCAAAATTATGATTTTTAAAACTAAATTCACAGTTTTTAAAACCAGATTTAACATGCAGTCCTAGGTTGAATTTAAAAGGGGGATTTAGAGTTTTTGAGGAATCTAGGCAATTTGAAGTGACGATGTTCTTCTGGTAGGTGGAGCAGTAGTCAGAGATGCCGGGAAAAATATGGGGTGGCGCTGCAGTTCATCATGGTGGCTGCGGTGATGATATTTCTGATAGAACCTTAGTCTTTAGTTGTGCCTGATAAATCAATCACCATGGTTCTTAGAGTTGACCGAGTTCAACAAACTTTTGGGTAGTAGAAGCTTGGCCATAAATGAAGCTGAGGCCGGAGTGGTAAACTTGCAGGTGGTCGGAATTTTACAAACGAAGTGATGACAGGTTTGGATTTGGTTTTGGCTTCTATTTCTAGGTTTTATGTTTTGAACTTGAATTCAAACTCGAGTTGAATAGGAGCGAGGTGATGGTCGTATTGGACTGAGGGGTTGAACGTTGGTGTTTTGAAGCCACTAGAGGTGGGTGATGGTGACTGGAAGCACGGTGCATGTGCACCGTGCAATTTTTGAGTTCAGATGAAACTGGGTATTGCAAAGTTTTGAACTCGAAGTAATACTCGAGTGTTTGCTGTGTCTTGCTCGAAGATATGGGTCTGATGACTCGAAGCACTATTAGGTTAGCTCGGGTATTTGTTGATATTATAGTTTTTCTAAAAACCGTCTGAAGGTTTTAAATTAATAAAATTTAAATGAATTTTAAAGTTGTAGTGATAAGATTTAAACAAGTTTAAATATGTAGAATGTATTATAGTTTCTAAGAGTTTGAAATCTTATAAGTTTTTAAAAATTTGAAAATGTTTTTCAGTTTTAAAAAATATATAAAAAGAAGAATAAAACCTGACAGTTTTCTGAAAATTAAATTTCATTTTGAAAATCTGAAGCTAATTTAAAAGCAGCAGTTTGAAATTTCAAATTTAAGTTCAGTTTTCTTAAGATCTTTGAATCTTCAGGTTTAAAAAAAATGAATTTGTATTTTAAATAAAGAGTTTTAGAATCAAGGTTTAAATCAAAAGTTTAATTCAAGTTTAAATTCAAATAATTTAAATAAAGAATGGGTTCTAGTACCTTGAATTTAAAAACTGGATATTTGAATAAGTTTTAAAATTTGAATGTTTTCAAACAAGTTTAAATTTAAATTGTATGTTAGAAGTAAATTTGTTTTCAAACAAATATTTAAATTTGATTTTCCTTTTGAATGAAGTCATTATAAAAGGTTTATAAAAGAAAGTTAAATGATTTGTTATCTAGAATTTGAAATTTAGTGGTAATGTACTTTAAAACTAAATTAAGAAAATTAGTTAAAGACTTATCTTATATAAGTTTTAATTATAAGTAATAAATGTTATTTACATTTATTTTGGAAGGAGTATAAATGGAATTTAAATTGGTTAATGCTTAGATAAATATCATTTTGAATTTTAGATTCAAAATGCAATTTGAATTTAAATTTAAAAATGCAATGTTCTAAGTACACTTCAATATTAATAAAATTTATTAATAAGAAATGAATTATCTTAGAATTATTAAGGTGTTAAAATAATTAAATAAATAGGATAATTAAGGAATGACTTATTTATTTAATGTATAAATTAATAATTGGATTAAAGATAATTAAGAAGTGATAAAAGAAAAAGTAATTAAAGAATGATAAATGGTTAATGAAGTCATTAACTAAGAATTATTTAGTAATTAATTAATATTATTAATTTTTAATAATTAATTAGATTAATTAATTAATGATAATGAATTGTGAAATTTATTTAAGTTTAATTACTAAAGGAAAATAATTATGACATAAATTACTTAATGTAATTAATGGAGTTTATTGAGGATGGTTTAAATTAATTAATTAAGTTTAATTAATTTTAAACGTTGGATTTGATAATAATTACCTGATGTAATTAATGAAGTAAAATTACTCAGTGAAGTAATTAAAGATAATTACTTAGTGAACGATGATGAAATTTAGGAAGTAATTTGGATTAAATTATTTTGTATAATTAATCAAGGGATTAATTAAAGAAATTAATTAAGGAATAATTAATCGGATGAAGTGATTAAGGGCTGTTAATTATAGAATGGGATTAATCAAAGGTGATTAATAATTATGGCTTAAGTGAGATTAATTACTAATTGTAATTAATTTAATTGAGTAATTAATTAAATATAATTAAGGATCATTAATTAATATAATTAATAAAGTAATTAAGATAGATTAATCAAGATTAATTAATCAAGATTAATTAATCAATAATAAGTGATTAAGTATAATTAATTAATTGTAATTAATTAAGGTTAAATGTAGTTAATTATAGTTAATTAATGAATGAAATAATTAAAGGTTAATTACTATATTTGGTCTACAGTAATTAATTTTATGAAATTAATTTAAAGTATAATTAATCAGGGTTGATTAATTAAGATGATAAATTAGAGGTTAATTAATTAATTAATTTGTAATTAATTAATGATGTTGTAAGCAAGATTTATTTTTATGTAAGTAATTAATTTAATTCATTTTAAATTAATTAGAGATGATGTAATTAATTTAATTCATTTTAAATTAATTATAGATGGTATATTATAGATCATTGCTTATGAATGGTTGATATTGGTTGCGTTGAATGGTTTGGAATCTCAACACGAGATTAGTAATGTTGAGTGATATTGATGCATTGTTTGCATTGTAATGATGATATGGATTATCTTTTGATAATGATGGTGTGGATTATCTGTGGTTATGATAATGATAATTATCTGTTGTGAATCTGTGAATTATCTATCTATGTGTATATAGATAATGTAATTGCATTGTTTTAAACTCTAAAACAACATGGACCTAAAAGACACGCTTTGGATTTCGATGAGACCGTGATCGGGTTTCCATATTTGGATATCCGAAAACCACATCGATCCAAATTAACGAAAGGTCGTGAATCTTATGTGAGGAGTGAAGACTCGAGGTGTAAGGACCATTAGTCAGTATAACTATGGGGGTGATCCCGTGATGAGTTTGACGGAAATAGTACTTACAGGCTCGAGATGGAGATTCAGAGTGCAAGGGTTATTGTCGTTAACTCTGAGGGTGATTCCAAAATGAGTGTAATGAGATAATGCCTTCGGTTTCGTTCGAATCCGGAACGAACTTGTATGGATTGAATGCTTTCAGAACATCGTCAGGTGGACGATGGGCATTCTAAGAGATGTGTTCTCTAAAGGTAATCGTATCCTTAAGCCTCATCAACCTGGAATGGCTAAAACATGGGAGGTGCAGCAAGGCTTCGTGCGTAGCTCCCACTGGAGAGCAAGATTTTCCCTTGTCTAGAAGTCCCTTTTTATTCGGCTGTGTGGGCGGTTGGAATTGCGCACCAACTGCGGGGTTGTCTTGTTCGGAATTGTTCAGTAAGGAATGGTTCCGGCCTTGTGTTGCAGGGGAGCAGGCGTACTCCTCGGTACGTTGATCTAGGCCACGTACTGTGACGGACGGTACCCCAGTAGCTCTGCCATTGTATGGAATCCGAAATCCAATAAGTGCCAACGGTTTTGATTGTATTACCCACTTTTGTGGCCAGTAGCTGGAATTTAATGAATGTAACAATTTCGGCTATTTCATGTTTACTTGAAAACCCTAGACCTATTATAATATCACTGGATTTCCTATCAAATGTTTTGGTTAGCGTAAGGTAAAAACTTTTCCATGTTTATGTGTGGGAAGTCTTACGTGATACCTTTTTTTCAAAAGGTTTTTGAAAGTTAAGCAATTTTAACCTGTTACTCACACCAGACCCATGTCTGACCCATAGTTTATTCTTTGTTTTCTTAAACTCTTCGGTACTCAAATTTTTACGAGTAGCCAAGGGATTCAAGTTAGCTTTGGCGAACTATGGAGGAGCAATGGAACAGGAGGCTTCTGCGTTAGATATATAGTATTCCGCTGTGTGTTCTGTGTTGTCTCTGAGTTGTATTATGTTGTAAATACTATACAGGTGTTTATAACTATCTAGTATGTGTTATATTGTCTGTGTACTCTGATAGTGGTTGTAAACTATGTAATATTTTATGTTATTAATATAATTTATTCGTTCCACTGTTTAGATTCTGATGTGTTGTTTCTTCTTTCTTCTCTTTCTTTCTCTTTTCTATCCCTTTCTTTCTTATTGATGATGCGTCATTTTGTGGAGACGGATGGCGGGTCGTTATAGTGGTATCAGAGCATTAGGTTGAGTGAATACCTAGGCTCTGGAGTGGTGTCTATCTTGAGAGAGCGTATTTGTAATTTTAATACAATTATATATATTTATCTATTTCTACCTATCTGTTGGGTTACCTGTTCGGGTTTTAAAATATAGGTTATAAAGGTAGATATGGTAGTGGTGTGTGTAACACGATTACTACCATTGGTTGGAGTTTGTATGTTTGAGGTTGGAAGTATATCTGTCGAGACTGTAGACCTAATACCGTCTCGAGTAAGTTTTGTTGTGTTGAAGTATTTCATCGATCTCTGAAGGAAGCCTGTTAAGGTTCGGAGACATCTTTGAAGTGCTGAGTTTGGTGAGTAGAGTTTGGATCTGTCGGTTGAGCTGGAGCAAGTGATAGTATTTTGATACTTCAGGAAGTTGTAACTGCGTAATGAGATGCAGTGACTATGGATGTGTCCGAAGATATTTCTTTGGAACAAGTTTTGGGAAGTGTGACTGCTTCGATATTGTGGCTGAGACAGCAGGATGTTGTGGTTAGCTTTGAAGTCCGAGTTTCTCGAAGAGCTTTGGATTAGAAAGTCTTTGGTTTGGTGTCAGCAATGCAGCTTGGAATGTTCTGTGAGCCGATAGAGAGGTCTTAGCTGAGTAGTTCTTCTGAAGGTGGAATTCAGAAGTAGCGGAGTGCATCCGTTTCTTCAATAGAATGGGTAGACCAGTGTAAGTTATTCTATTGGGTAAAAAGAGAACAGTTTTTCTTTGGATATTTATCTGGGTTGATCACAAAAGTGACTTGCGATTGTTTGAATGTTCTCTTGGATTGTTGGAGATTTTCTGGATGTCTTCTGGGAAAGACAGAGGTTTGTCAGCATTTGGAGATTGAGTTTTCTGATCGACTAGTATTCCAGGAGGGGAACTAGTGGTTCTGTTTAGTTGGAGAATGATTCTTAGAGATAGAGTTTGATGAAGTAACTCAGTTTTGAAGGAATTTCTAAGTTTTCTTTATGGATCTGTAGAACCATATTTCTGGTAAGTGATGTCCAGTTGTGCTCGTGTTTTTCATCAGCATTTTCTTATCTACTTCGGATTAAAGTTGTGCAGCGGAGGCAGTTTGGGAGTGCATCTGTGTTATCTTTTCCGGATTAGGAGAAGTTTATTGTCTTCTGCTGGTTATGGAGTAGAGTTGTTTTTTTGGTTTTGGGTTGATATTGAGGAGATCATTGTGTTGGGTTGTTTTTGGTTCTGATTGTTTCTAAAGGAATCATCAAGGGTTAAGCTGATCAGTTTGGATGTTGGCAGCCAAGATTGTCTGAAGATTTTTGTGGCTAAGGGACGGAGAAATTTGGAATTCGAATGTGACGCCCCACCTCAATACCCACGCTAGCCAAGAAACTACGGAGTAATGCTGTCAACTAGCACGGAGAATAAGGCTGTTGAGGAGCGACCATCCATGTAACTTCTTTGTGCGAGCACCGATATGTCAGATAGTATAGCATGCATTTCATTTAAGGAGGAAGTCTGACATACCGATACAAACTCAAAGCTATCACATGGTGGCTATAAATAAATCTTCGGAAATAAATATAGAAATAAACATAACACAATCAGTCACAAACATCCATGTCACAAAGGCGGAAAAAGATATAAATATATATCTAACACATGAAAGTGTACATAAGAGTAGTGGTCATGAAAGGACAACATACACAAAAGAATAGCAATACGTGCTATACAAAAGAATACATCTATGAGTCTATATCTCAAGTGTAAACGACAAAAACTGCTAATCTAAATGGTCAGCCAAAAGTCAGAGTAGTAAATCCCTTGGGGTGAAGTCAAGCAGAAGCACCAGTAACATCTCGGTGTGACCCGAGTATTATTTATAAGAAAATAATAAATGGATCGGTCTAGCTATAAATATCAGGTAACATGATATAAAACAATAGATATGGCAAGAACATATAGTAACCATAAAGACATACTATGATAAGCATGTAAATGAAGATCATCAAGAGATCAAACAATATCAGAAGAATCTTCTAAAAGATCCAAATTCACCTAATAAAAAGTGATGACACACGAATTCACCAAAACATAAAAGCTGGAAAACCATAACAATGAAAGTCATGAAAATAGGTGAAGCACAAATTCTATAAGACTACACAAGAAATCCAGAAATCACAATATAGGAGCATGAAAACTCACAAAATGGGATCATGAAAACTCACCTACACGTGTAACACAAAGCGAGACGCTATCTCATGGTTGCAAGCCATTAATTTTGACACACGAATGGCCCGAAGACGGTGGGGCGCTACCCCACATATGTGATTGTGAAACATCACACAAATGCGATGGCGAAACATCACAAGAGCGGGGTTTAGTCTCCCTCGCACACAAAGAGACATTGCACAGTTGCTAGTCTAAAACACAAAAATGATCGTCATGATCATCAAGTAGTGTCAATCTCACCAAGCCAGTAAATATATGAGTTTAGCTTCATGTCCCATAACCACTTGCTTAGCTTAATTTTTTACGAACAAGCTGTAGATTTCACTAGAAGATTGTCACAAAAGGTTTTAAAGAAAAGGTTTGTATATACTAGGAGATTGGAAAAACGGTTTAAGGAAAGAGCTTTGTAGTAAAAAAGAGTTAAAATTGTTTTGATGAAAGAGTTTTGATATTTACTACTAGTATTGAAACCTTCATATTTCTAAAGTTGTTATCCCGCCTTTTAGCAAGGTCGTGATACCATAAAATCGACCGAGAAGCCCAAGATAGTTTGTCTCGAAGAATGGTCAACTCGGCATCTCAACAAAGCAAGTTCTGTTGAATGTTTTTCAGATAAAATCTCCTACGGGGGGGGGGGGGGGGGGGAGGGGGGTGGCAACCCCCCAAGGTGGGGGTGCGGGGGCAACAACCCCGCTACGGGGTTCGACCTGCCCGGTCAGGTCGCGGGGGTCCAGGGGGCAGCGCCACCGGCGGGGTGGGGGGCAGCGTCCCATCCAAAATGGTACGACCTAGTGAAGACCTAAGGGAGGATAGGATTGAGCGACCTAATGGTTACGACCTAGGGGTCTAAGGGGTCAAGCGACCTAGTGGTTGCGACCTAGAGGTGTTCGCGAGTTAGCAGAAGCGAGCGACCTAACAGAGGCGAGCGACTTAAGGAACTCGCGACCTAACAAGGTAATAAGGTCGAGCGACCTACGACCTAACGAGGTAAAGGCCTAACGGCCTAGTGAAACACGCGACCTTAAATGTACGCGACCTAATGCGGCCAAGTGGTTTATGGTCGGAGACAACCTACGACTTATAAAGGTAGATGGTTGAGCGACCTAGCGAGACTCGCGACCTAAAAATGACAAGGCCGAGCGAGCTAATGAAGTCCAGAGTCGAGCGACTTAGCGACACAGTGTGTTGAGCGACCTAACAAGGTCCAGTGGAGAGCGACCTAAAAGAGACGCGACCTAAAAGAGGCGCGACCTAACTCAAACAAGACGGGCAACTTAATGAAATAAGCATGGCCGAGCGACCTACGACCTAAAGCCCCACAACCTACGACCTACGACCTTGTGCCAAGCGACCTAAGGCTGTAGAACGATTTAAAGCCAGGAACGAGCTACTTGAAGGCCGAGACTTTTCCACGCGAACGACCTAGCATAGGCAGAACGACCTAAGTTGTAACAACCCGCATATTTATCGATTTTTATATTTAAATATTTTATCATTCGTCGGATTTTGGACCGAAAACCTACTTTTTGCATACGGTCGAATTAGGACTCGAAACCACCTCCATTGAGTTCAAAATGCCGTTTGCGACCTTTTTTAGTATAAGCTTCGATATGTTTGGAGAAAGTTGATTTTTGCTACTTTTTCCCGCTTAGGGCTTTGGTTACGCTGAGCCAATTAGCCACTTAACTCAGTTCCAACACTCTCCTCTTCATTCGCTTCTCTTCTATTTTCCTAACACTCAAGCTCAAGCAAAAATGGAGGAAGAGAATGGGAAATAGAAATTCCTAAGCCCTAGCTTGCTTTGCAAATCCATCTCCTTGCTCCAAAGTTCAGGAGAACCCATTGGTAAGCTTCCTCTTCTTCTTCTCCAACTCATTCTCTCTTTGAATTTCAGAAATTTCCTAAACCTAACTTAGGAAATGTTCTTCTTTTTAGCTTAGATTCAAGCTTCTAGAGTTGGATTTGAGGAGTGGTTGATTCCCCTTTGCTTTCAAGCTTCATCTTCATAAATTTTAGTGCAAAGGTGAGATTTTTATCTCACATCTATGGCTATGATTATCTTTGGTTGTTGGGTATGAATTCCTAACACTTCTTCATGTGCATTTGCTCTTGATTTGGATTGGTTTTGTGAATATTCCAATTTTTGGGTTTTTAAGTCAAATTTGTGTGAAAATCCTTTTATGGATGTTTGATCATGCTTTTAGTGATGCACCGAGGAGCATATAGGGTCGGGTTGCCGGTTGGCATAAACCCTTAGAGCCAATGTTCGTCCGGTTGCATTTTGGAAGAATTTGCTCTTCATTTGAATAGGCTGAAAAACAGCCCAGGCACGATTCAGTCGACTGAAAACTCTGTTCAGTCGACTGAACCTGAAACCCGAGAGTTTCCAGGCATGATTCAGTCGACTGAAAATCTCTGCACGGTCGACTGAACCTGGAAACAGAAAGTTTCCTGAACCTGGAAAATTTCCAGGCACAGGGTCAGTCGACTGAAAACTCTGTTCAGTCGACTGAACCTGCTGTTTGAGTCCAATTTGCCTTTTTGGATTGAAATTCCAGTTTAAATCGATTCGTGATAATCCTATTTGTTGTTATCATGACTTTGATGACTCTTTTTAGGGATTTTTGAATATCCATTTCGATGGATCCTTTATCGATTTCTTTGGATTTTATTCACGTCTTCGTATGTGAATTTTTGTGATTGATTGTTCTTATAATCTTCTTCGCGATTTGTCACTTTAAAAATATAAAGGTTTTCTATACTAGTAGTAAATATCAAAACTCTTTCTTCAAACGATTTCAATACTATTTTAATACCAAATTCGTTTATAAAACCGTTTTCCAATCTATTAGTATATACAAACCTTTACCTCACTCGTATGAGAAATCTAATTAAACGGCTTAGTAAAACAAGTGATATGAAACGCTTGCATTTAATTTGTCGGTTAATTCTTGGACTTGTTCGATTGAACCTCTTGTGACAATTTTCTAGTGGAGATTTACAGTTTGTTCGTAAATATTTAAGTTAAGCAAGTGGTTATGGGACATGAAGCTAAACTCATATATTTACTAGCTTAGTGTAATTGACACTTCTCGTTGATCACGACGATCATCTTTGTGATTTAGACTAGCAATGTGCGATGTCTCTTTGTCTGCGAGGGAGACTAAACCCCGTTTTGTGGAGTTTCGACTCAATATGTGATGGGGTAGCAACCCATGGTCTGCGGGCCGTTTGTGGAGCTTCGGCTCAATTTGTGATGGTTAGCGACCATGGAATTAGCGTTCCGTTTGTGATACACGTGTTGGTGAGCTTTATGCTCCCGTTTGTGATAGGCCTCCCCCCCTTTTTGTGATTTCTGGATTTCTTGTGTAGATTTCTAGAATTTGTGTTTCACCAATTTTTCGTGATTTCCATTGATAAATCTTATCGATATTGGTGCATTGGTGAATTTGTGTGTCATTGACTTTTGTGATTTCTGGATTTCTTGTGTAGTCTTCTGGAATTTGTGCGTCATTGACTTTTGCGATTGACATTGATATTATCGTCAATATTTGTGGTTTGATGAACGAAATAAAGAGTATGACACTTCTTGGATTCTTGTGTAGATTTTGTGATATTGATTAATCTCTTGTTGATTATCAACTACTTATATATCACAGCTTGGCCTTGTGATTATTATATGTTTAGTCATAACTCTGATTCTATATCGTTTCATCTGATATCTATAGTTAGACTGATCCGTTTATTATTTTCTTATTAAACAATACTCGGGTCAGACCGAGATGTTACATGTGCTTCTGCTTGACTTCTCTTTTGGGATTGATTTCTCTTGCTTTTGGTTAACTACTTAGATTAGTAGTTTTTGTTGTATACATTTGAGATATAGACTCCATAATGTATACTTATTCTTTTGTGTAGCTCATGTAACTATTCTTTTGTGATATTGTGGATCTTTTTAGACCACTACTCTGATGTACACTTCCAAGTGTAATATTCATATCTATTTTCCGCCTTTGTGATATGAATTGTCTGTGACTGATTTGTGTTATGCTTATATCTATATTTGTTTTCCGAAGGATTTATATAGCCACCGTGTAGTAGCTTTGAGTTTGTGTCGGTATGTCGGATTTCCTCTTGAAATAGAATGCATGTTATATTATCTGACATATCGGTGCTCGCGCAAAGAAATTACACGGAAGGTCGCTCCTCAACAACCTTATTCTCCGTGCTAGTCGACAGCAATCACCGTAATGTTCTTGGCTAGCATGGGTATAGAGGTGGGGCGTGACATAAGTGCAGAATTTCACCAAAAACACTAAAAATTAGAGTTTTTGGCTAATCCAATCCAAACCAAATGCAGATGTACATGCTAAAGTGATAGGAAATCATTCCCAAACATCCATGATAGTTATAGGCAAGAATGTGAGATAAAAATCTCACCTTTGGACCAAAAATGAATGAAAATGAAGCTTTGAAGCAAACAAGAGTCAATCCACAACAATCTCAACACAAGAGGCTTGAATCCAATATCTTCTCTTTGAATTTGGAGTTGAATGATGGATTTGAAGTTGAAACCTAGGCTTGGAGTTTTAATTTCCCTTTCCATTCACCATTATTGCAAAAGCTTGAGTTGGTAGGAAAGAAATTATGAAGAGAAGAGGGAGTTGGGCTTGAGTTATAATGGCTAAACCAACCCAAAATCCAAAGCGGAAAAAGTTAGTGAAATTCCACTAACTCCAAACCTATCAAAGTTTATACTTAAAAAGTTGTAAACGGCGTTTCGAACTCAATGGAAGTGGTCTCGAGTCCTAATTTGGCCGTTTGCAAAAAGTAGCTTTTCGGACCAATATCCGATTAACGATAAAATATTTAAATAAAATATTTAAATATTACATCGATAAATATGCGGTTCGTTACAGACTACCCTCCTTAAAGAAATTGCGTCCTCGCAATATATAAGACGGAAATAAAAGTAACAACCATAAAAGTATATTAACACAAAAGAAATTAGAAATAAGAAGTTCACCTTATTGAGCACTAGAAAGTAAGTCCGGATGTATTTGCTCTATGAATTCTCTAGATTTCCAAGAGCAATCCTTAGGATTTGAGGACCATTGAACCTTCACAAGCGGAACATCTTTATTTCGAAGTCGTTTGACTTCCGAAGCAATAATTCGAATAGGATGTTGCTCGTAAGTTAAATTCGGCGAAACTTCAATTTCTTCCACAACACCAGGCTCAAGAATAGAATCGGAATCTCGTAGGCATTTCCGTAATTGAGAAACATGAAACACGTCATGCATAGCAGAAAACCGAGCCGGTAATGTAAGGCGATAAGCCATAGACCAAAACGTTCGGTGATAGGAAATGGCCCAATATATCGGGGTGCTAACTTTCCCGATCGACTGAAACGTACAACACCTTTCATAGGTGAAACACGAATAAAAACAGAATCTCCCACAGAAAATTCTAACTTCCTTCTTCGATTATCGGCATAGGATTTTTGTCTACTCTGGGCTTCTTTTATCCTATATCAAATAAGTTCAATCTTCTCTGTGGAATCACGAATAAAGTCTAGACCTAAAACCAGCTTCTCACCGGCCTCAAGCCAACAAGAAGGAGATCGGCATGGCCTTCCATAGAGTGCCTCGAAAGGTGCCATACCAATACTAGATTGGAAGCTATTATTATAGGAAAATTCAACAAGTGAAATATGATCTTCCCAACTTCCACCAAAATCGAGCAAACAAGCACGAAGAAGATCCTCAAGAGTTTGATTCACACGCTTGGTTTGTCCATCAGACTGGGGTTGATAAGCAGTGCTAAAATTAAGCTTCGTTCCTAAAGCTTTTTGAAGACTCTTCCAAAATCAACTAGTAAACAATGGATCTCGATCGCTAATAATAGAAGTAGGAACTCCATGCAATTTAACAATTTCTTTGATAAAGAGTTTGGCCAAAAAAGGAACGGTTCGATTAGACCAAACGGGAATAAAATGGGCGGATTTAGTAAGTCTATCAACGATCACCCATAAGCTATCATGACCCAAACGAGAACGGGGAAGGCCATCTATAAAATCCATGGAAATCTGGTCCCACTTCCAAATTGGAATTTCTAAAGGTTGCAATAACCCACCAGGCCTTTGATGTTCGGCCTTGACAAGTTAGCAAGTCATGCAACACTTAACAAAGTTAGCAATATCAGATTTCATTCCCTCCCAATAATAAAGTCGCTTCATATCAGCGTACATTTTATTACTACCGGGATGAATGGTGAATTTACAACGATGGGAATCTTCTAAAATATCTTTACAAAGATCACCAATATTTGTTACGATAAGTCTACCAAATTTTCGAATGCCGCCACGAGAATCAATATCAAAGTCTTTCAAACCTTCAATATCTATTTTATCCTTAACATTTTGGCCAAGAAGAGCCAATTCAGGATCTAGCCCTTGAGCTTCAAGAATGCGGTCTAAAAGAGAAGGATGAGCCTCAAGGCTACATTAAACAAGTGATGAGCACAAATCAGATACGCGCTCTCGAATCTCATAAGTGGATATAATCTCGAGATCGTTCCATTCGGATATCATCATAGAAACAACTGCTTGTTGTTTACGGCTAAGAGCATCGGCGACACGATTACCCTTACCGGGGGTATAAAGAATATCAAGATCATAAGGTGCAAGGAACTCAAGCCAATGCTGTTGATGCAAATTAAGTTCCTTTTGCGAAAATAAATATTTCAAAGACTTATGATCCGTGTAAAGAATAAATTTCTCTCCCAATAGATAATGACGCCAAATTCAAAGGGCGAAAACAATAGCCGCGAGTTCTAAATCATGTGTGGCATATCTAGACTCGACCGGCTTAAATTGCCTAGAAGCATAAGCAATAACACGTTCTTTTTGCATAAGAACAGCACCCAAACCAACGTGACTGGCATCAGTATAAACAACAAAATCTTGATTCCCTTCGGGAATAACAAGAATAGGAGCAGCGGAAAGGAGTTCTTTCAATTTCTGAAAAGAGGCTTCACATTTGTCCGACCAAATGTATTTAACTCCCTTCTTAGTCAAGCCAGTAAGAGGCACGGCAATCTTAGAAAAGTCTTTAATGAAACAACGGTAATAACCCACTAATCCGAGAAAACTACGAATCTCTGTCACACTCTCCGGTCTCTTCCAATCTTGAATCGCTTCAATCTTTGGAGGATCCACGAAAATTCCGGATTCGGAAATAATATGGCCGAGAAACTTCACACGAGATTGGCAAAAGTGGAATTTGGAAAATTTCTCCTTTAATTGATTACTCCTAAGGGTTTCCAATACAATCGGAAGATGCTTTTCATGCTCCTCCCCGGTTTTAGAATACACAGGGATATCATCAATGAAGATGAGAACAAACCGATCGAGGAAAGCCTTGAAAACTCGATTCTTGAGGTCAATGAAGTAAGCCGGAGCATTCGTTAAACCAAATGGCATAACAATCCATTCATAAGATCCATAACGAGTACGGAACGATGTCAAAGGAATACTATCCTCAGCAATACGAAGATGATGAAAACCGGTAGTCAAGTCCAACTGTGAAAAGACCCTAGCTCCGCTCGGCTGATTAAACAGATCGTCAATCCGAGGTAAAGGTTTTTTAGTTTTTAATAGTCAGATCATTTAGCTTGCGATAGTCAACGCAAAGCCTAAGCGTATCGTCGGATTTCTTCACGAAATAGCCAAAGCTCCCCAAGGCGAGGAGCTAGAGCGAATAAATTGCTTCGTATCCAATTCAGATAATTGTTTGCGCATCTCCTCATTTTCCTTATTAGACATGCGATAAGGAGGACGAGTAATAGGTTGAGCTTCAGGGGTAAGATTAATTCTGAACTCAATTGCTCGTTTAGGTGGTAAACCTAAAACGGGCTCAAATATGTCGGAAAATTCACGAACGACGTGAATTCGAGAAATGACATCTTCCTCATCATCATCATCATAAGGATTTAAAGAATATAAAGATGCAGTCAACGCAGAATCCGAATCTTTAAGAATAATAGAAATCTGATTTACAGATTGCGGATGTCGGAGATAAATAGTCCACTCAGGACATAGGATATGAGCTTTCATAACGATTAAGCCAATCCATTCCCAAAATCATTCCAAAGCCTAGGTAACGCATAACATGCAAATCAGCTAGGAATGGAAAATCACATAAAATAATCTCCACATTTTTACAAAGCAAACTAAGAGTTGAGGATCCACCAACAGGATTCGCAATTCTCAAGGAAGTCATTAAAGCATCAACATTTAAAGAGAAAGTGTCGACAAGTTCCTTTGATATAAAAGAATGGGATGCACCCGTATCAAAGAGAACTCTAATAGGTTGAACATGAAATAAAATAATACCATCAAGAATGGAATGAGAAATACCTTAGCCACGAGATGTGTTGCCAGGGGCTTGAGCCACGTTTAACTTTCCCTCTTTCCTGCCTTGCAGTATGGGGCACATATGTATATAATGTTCCGAGCTCTTGCAATAGCGACAACTTTTGGGCTTCGAACACTTGTTCGCAAAATGGTCCTTAGAACCACAGTTATAGCATTGCCCGCTACTAGAGGAAGGTGTCTTTGCAGCCGAAGTTGCTTGCTTACCCTTTTTGTTGGGATAAGAACCTTTAAATTTGTTAGGCCTCTTTTTGTTGTTGAAGTTTGGTTTAGCGCCAACCACTTCAACATCACTCTCTCTATCGGCCTCTTCAAAACGAAGAGCGATATCGACGAGTTGATCAAATGTAACTTCTAGTTTCAGGAGTAGTGGCTTCTTACGATTCTTATTTAAGACATAAACGAACCTCTGGTTCTTCTTCAGTGGAGTATTTATATATTCGACCCCATATTTGGAAAGGGATTCGAATGATGCAACGTAGTCCGCCACAGAAGACTGACCTTGAACAAGGTCAATAAATCTCCGAGCCAAAGTTACTTTTTCAGCCTCGGGCACGAATTTCGATTCGAAGCGTTCTCGGAAGTGCTCCCAGGAGAGATCCGCTTTATCAATTTCTGAGATTAATAGCTCATACCAATCCAATGCTCTTTCTTGGAGCATACTGGAAGCCACCTGGACTCGATGGAGGTCAGTGAGGTTCATGCGAGAGAAGATTCTATCGCACGTTATGAGCCAAGCTTGGACCTCGATAATAGTTTGAGTGACTTTAAATTGCTTCCCACCCAAGTTGGTGTAATCATTGCACAAGCGTGCAAACCCAGATTTAGGGTGAGTAGGTTCCGGATTAGAACCAGCTGCTTGAGCATTCGTGACAAGGTCAAGAAGTTGCTGGGTAGTCATAAAAACTCCATCTTGGGGAGTTGCAGTAGATTGACCGGCACGGGGACGTCCAGGTCTAACCATTTTTTTCTTAAGAAAGAAGGAGAAGAAAAAGGTTATTCACTAAAAGATATATCAAGCAATCTTGATAAGTGAAACAAGGAATCATAATAAAAATAGGATGAATCGGTACGAAGACTCGAATTAATCTTAAGGTACGACTCCTAAGCTGGACTTAGGACGATGATCCTTGTTAAGTTATTCTACATTGTTCCGAAGTTTGGCTCTGATACCAAGCTGTGACGCCCCACCTCAACACCCATGCTAGCTAAGAACACTACGGAGTAATGCTGTCAACTAGAGCGGAGAATAAGGCTATTGAGGAGCGACCATCCATGTAACTTCTTTGTGCGAGCACCGATATGTCAGAAGTATAGCATGCATTTCATTTAAGGAGGAAGTCCAACATACCGATACAAACTCAAAGCTATCACACGATGGCTATAAATAAATCTTTGGAAACAAATATAGAAATAAACATAACACAATCAGTCACAGACATCCATATGACAAAGGCGGAAAAATATATAAATATATATCCAACACATGAAAGTGTACATCAGAGTAGTGGTCATGAAAGGACCACATACACAAAAGAATAGCAATACGCGCTATACAAAAGAATACATCTATGAGTCTATATCTCAAGTGTAAACGATAAAAACTGCTAATCTAAATGGTCAGCCAAAAGTCAGAGTAGTAAATCCCTGGAGGTGAAGTCAAGCAGAAGCACCTGTAACATCTCGGTCCGACCCGAGTATTATTTATAAGAAAATAATAAACGGATCAGTCTAGCTGTAAATATCAGGTAACATGATATAAAACAATAGATATGGCAAGAACATATAGTAACCATAAAGACATACTATGATAAGCATGTAAATGAAGACCATCAAGAGATCAAACAATATCAAAAGAATCTTCTAAAAGATCCAAATTCACCTAAAAAAACTGATGACACACGAATTCACCAAAACATAAAAGCTAGAAAACCATAACAATGAAAGTAATGAAAATAGGTGAAGCACAAATTCCAGAAGACTACACAAGAAATCCAGAAATCACAATATAGGAGCATGAAAACTCACAAAATGGGAACATGAAAACTCACCTACACGTGTAACACAAAGCGAGACGCTATCTCATGGTTGCAAGCCATTAATTTTGACACACGAATGGCCCAAAGACCGTGGGGCACTACCCTATATATGTGATGGCGAAACATCACACAAATGCGATGGCGAAATATCACAAGAGCGGGGTCTAGTCTCCCTCGCAGACAAAGAGACATCGCACAGTTGCTAGTCTAAAACACAAAAATGATCGTCATGATCATCAAGTAGTGTCAATCTCACCAAGCCAGTAAATATACGAGTTTAGCTTCATGTCCCATAACCACTTGCTTAGCTTAATTTTTTACGAACAAGCTGTAGATCTTCACTAGAAGATTGTCACAAAAGGATTTAAAGAAAAGGTTTGTATATACTAGGAGATTGGAAAAACGGTTTAAGGAAAGAGCTTTGTAGTAAAATAGAGTTAAAATTATTTTGATGAAAGAGTTTTGATATTTACTACTAGTATTGAAACCTTCATATTTCTAAAGTTGTTATCCCGCCTTTTAGCAAGGCCGTGATACCATAAAATCGACCGAGAAGCCCAAGATAGTTGGTCTCGAAGAATGGTCAACTCGACATCTCAACAAAGCAAGTTCTGTTGAATGTTTTTCAGATAAGATCCCCTACGGAGGGGGGTCCAGGTGGGTGGCAAGCCCCCAAGGTGGGGGTGCAGGGGCAACAACCCCGCCACGGGGTTCGACCTACCCGGTCAGGTCATGGGGGTCCAAGGGGCAGCGCCCCATCCAAAATGGTACGACCTAGTGAAGACCTAAGGGAGGATAGGATCGAGTGACCTAATGGTTGCGACCTAGGGGTCTAAGGGGTCAAACGACCTAATGGTTGCGACCTAGAGGTGTTCGCGAGTTAGCAGAAGCGAGCGACCTAACAGAGGCGAGCGACTTAAGGGACTCGCGACCTAACAAGGTAATAAGGTCGAGCGACCTACGACCTAACGAGGTAAAGTCCTAACGGCCTAGTGAAACACGCGACCTAAAATGTACGTGACCTAATGCGGCCAAGTGGTTTAAGGTCGGAGACGACCTACGACTTATAAAGGTAGACGATTGAGCGACCTAGCGAGACTCACGACCTAAAAATGACAAGGCCGAGCGAGCTAACGAAGTCCAGAGTCGAGCGACTTAGCGACACAGTGTGTTTAGCGACCTAACGAGGTCCAGTGGAGAGCAACCTAACTCAAACAAGCCGGGCGACTTAACGAAATAAGCATGGCCGAGCGACCTACGACCTAAAGCCCCACAACCTAGTGCCGAGCGACCTAGTGCCGAGCGACCTAAGGCTGTAGAACGATTTAAAGCCAGGAACGAGCTACTTGAAGGCCGAGACTTTTCCATGCGAACGACTTAGCATAGGCAGAACGACCTAAGTGCATAATTTCACCAAAAACACTAAAAATTGGAGTTTTTCGCCAATCCAATCCAAACCAAATGCAGATGTACATGGTAAAGTGATAGGAAATCATTCCCAAACATCCATGATAGTTATAGGCAAGAATGTGAGATAAAAATCTCAACTTTGGACCAAAAATGAATTAAAATGAAGCTTTGAAGCAAACAAGAGTCAATCCACTACAATCTCAACATAAGAGGCTTGAATCCAATATCTTCTCTTTGAATTTGGAGTTGAATGATGGATTTGAAGTTGAAACCTAGGCTTGGAGTTTTAATTTCCCTTTCCACTCACCATTAATGCAAAAGCTTGAGTTGGTAGGAATTTAAAATAAATTATGAAGAGAAGAGGGAGTTGGGCTTGAGTTATAATGGCTAAACCAACCCAAAATCCAAAGCGGAAAAGTTAGTGAAATTCCACTAACTCCAAACCTATCAAAGTTTATACTTAAAAAAGTTGTAAACGACGTTTCGAACTCAATGGAAGTGGTCTCGAGTCCTAATTTGACCGTCTGCAAAAAGTAGCTTTTCAGACCAATATCCGATTAACGATAAAATATTTAAATATTACATCGATAAATATGCGGGTTGTTACATCGAAGTTGGAGACTTCAATATTGTTGGAGTTTTCGCTGATTCAGGAGCTATAAGTTTTGGTAAGACTGGAAAAGCTAGCTCCGAGGTATTAGGATCTCATCTGTGTTTTAGTTGGATCAGTGTTTGGTTTTCAGGATTGAATTGACAGTTTGGATAACTGGAATTCGATGAGTTTCATGTATCTATGAGGAGTACGTGTATGGTCTATCTCTGGTTTTGGAACCGGCTGTTCAGAAGGTTTGGTTATTGAGTCAGAATCGTCTGTAGTCTAATATGATGTCTAGTTCTGTAGATCTAGATGAGTGGGAGCTCTGTAGCTTAGTAGTATTGATTGTTTGGAATGTATAGAGCGAGTATCTCGATATTTATACCGGGGAAACTCATGGAAGTCTATCCAGAATTTTATCTGGATAGATATATTTGATTGATTGGGTGAATTGATTGCTATGATTGTTAGCATATCATTGGTATATGATTGTGTTTTAAAATTTAAATCTTTAAATAGATTATTAAATTACATTTGTTTTAAATTTCGGGGATGAAATTCTTTTAAGGGGAGAGGAATGTGATGACCCGGAATTTTAAAGCAATATCAATTTAATAATCTGAATTAAAAATTAAATTGATTAGATAATCTTTGTAATAAGATTTGAATTAAATTAATAATCCAATTTAAATAAATATTTAATTAATAGATTTATCTTTTAAAAGCTATTGAATATATAAAATATGGTTTTAAATTGATAAGATAAAAATTTAATTTGCTTAAATTGGTTTATTTAATAATAGGCTTTTAAAAGTATATAATAAATAACCAAATGATTTTAAATACATAAGGAAAATGTTTAAATGATTTAAGATATGTTTAACTCAAGTTTAAAATTAAATAAAAATAACAATAAAGGTTATTTTGATATAGTTGGATAAAATAAGTAATTTATTAATAAAGAAATAATTTCTTTTATAAATTATTTAGAGTTATCAGAATTTTTATTTTTAAAATATAATAATATATTGTTTTAACAAATAGATTTTAATAAAATGATTCTTTTCCAAAATTTGATTTGTGTAGTTATATATGTATATATATAACTTGATTTCAAAATTTAATTTGAACTTGAATTCAAAGCTTTGAAATTCAAAGTATAAATATTTTTAATTTGTTTTGATTTTAAGGTATTTGCATAAACTTTATTTTTTATAAACTAAATTGGATTTATTCATTTGGAAATTATCCACATATAAATAAATATATGTTAACTAATTATTTAAACAAAGAATCACTTTTATCTTATATTAACTTGTTAACTAAATAACTAATTAGGATTTAACTATAACTAAATTACACAATTATAGCAAATTAACATTTAAGACAAATGCAAACATTTTTCTAATTAAAAGAACATGTGTTAGGAAATAAGAGATTTAAGGTGACATGTTAATGTATAGGACAAGTGTCAATACTTGTTTTATTTTCTTTAAATTTTAATTAAACAAAAATTTTATTCCATATAAAACACTTTCACATTCTTCATTTCTTTCCTTTTTCAAAATCAAAAGCCAAACATAAATCTTCAAACTCAAAATGCAAAACAAATCTGGAAACATGAAAACTATTTTTCAGATCCAAAATTTGTAATCAAGTAAATCATGTTCAAAACAAAGGTCAGTAATCATCTTCAAAAGCCTCAGTTCAAACATGCAATCCCTTTTGCCTGTAATTCATTTCAAAATGCAAGGCCTGCATAACACTTTCAATTTTTCCTGAAAACAATAACCTGCACCATCTTCAAATATCAAGCCTACAAATCATTTCCCTGTAAATCTAAAATCTTAAAACCCAACCTGTCACCAAATTAAAATCTGAAGACCTGCATTATTTCAAAATCTGGAAATCCTGTAGTAGCATGCATGCAATTTCAAAAATTAAAGAAGCAAGCTCCAAAAACTACTTTTTCATTTCAATCTGGAAATCAGCAACCCGCATGCATTTAGTTATCAGGAGCTTTTCAGTTTAATGGAGTTCAAGTTTTCAAAGGCATTTCAGCATTAGAGTTTTAAAACAAAAAGGGGCTCTGTTTTCAAATTATCAGGTGAGTAACATCCTTTTTAATGGAATTTAAGTATTTTAGAATGTTGCATGATGATTTCCATGTTTCAGTGTGAATGATATATACATTTATATCAGTTGTTTTTCTGTAGAAATGAATGGATAACTTGATCATGCTGTCCTCTGCATTTTATTTCTAGGTTCAAAAATCTGTCAAACCCCATCACCATATAATATAATCTTTGTTAGTATTTAAGGTTCATACAAATCTGTTTGTTGAATCAGGAATCAAAGTTTAAATTTTGTTCAGGTTAAATAAAATAAAATTTTGAATTGTCTCTGAAACACAGGATAACAGGGTCAATTTGTATATATATGAAATACCAAACATATTGATTCATTGTTTTAGGAATAAGATCAAAAACATTATTCAAAATTATGATTTTTAAAACTAAATTCACAGTTTTTAAAACCAGATTTAACATCCAGTCCTAGGTTGAACTTAAATGGGGGATTTTGAGTTTTTGGGGAATCTAGGCAATTTGAAGCGACGAGGTTCTTCTGGTAGGTGGAGGAGTAGTCAGAGATGCTGGGAAAAATATGGGGTGGCGTTGCAGTTCATCGTGGTGGCTGCGGTGATGAGATTTCTGATAGAACCTTAGTCTTTAGTTGTGCCTGATAAATCAATCACCATGGTTCTTAGAGTTGACCGAGTTCAACAAACTTTTGGGTAGTAGAAGTTTGGCCATAGATGAAGTCGGGGCCGGAGTGGCAAACTTGTAGGTGGTTGGAATTTTGCAAAGAAGTGATGACAGCTTTGGATTTGGTTTTGGCTTCTATTTCCAGGTTTTATGTTTTGAACTCGAATTCAAATTCGAGTTGAATAGGAGCAAGGTGACGGTCGTATTGGACTAAGGCGTTAGTTTTTTAAAGTCACCTGAGGTGGGTGATAGTGACTGGAAGCATGGTGCACGTGCACCGTGCAATTTTTGAGTTCAGATGAAACTGGGTATTGCAAAGTTTTAAACTCGAAGTAATACTCGAGTGTTTGCTGTGTCTTGCTCGAAGATATGGGTCTGATGACTCGAAGCATTATTAGGTTAGCTCGGGTATTTGTTGATATTACAGTTTTTCTGTAAAACTGTCTGAAGGTTTTAAATTAATAAAATTTAAATGAATTTTAAAGTTGCAGTGATAAGATTTAAACAAGTTTAAATCTGTAGAATGTATTATAGTTTCTAAGAGCTTGAAATCTTATAAGTTTTTAAAAATTTGAAAGTGGTTTTTAGTTTTTAAAAAAAATGAAGAAAACCTGACAGTTTTCTGAAAATTAAATTTCTTTTTGAAAATCTGTTACTAATTTAAAAACAGCAGTTTGAAATTTCAAATTTAAGTTCAGTTTTCTTAAGATCTTTGAATCTTCAGGTTTTTTAAAAAAATGAATTTGTATTTTAAATAAAGAGTTCTAGAATCAAGGTTTAAATCAAAAGTTTAATTCAAGTTTAAATTCAAATAATTTAGATAAAGAATGGGTTCTAGAATCTTGAATTTAAAAACTGGATATTTGAATAAGTTTTAAAATTTGAATCTTTTCAAACAAGTTTAAATTTAAATTGTTTGTTAGAAGTAAATTTGTTTTCAAACAAATATTTAAATTTGATTTTACTTTTTAATGAAGTCATTATAAAAGGTTTATAAAAGAACGTTAATTGATTTGTTGACTGGAATTTGCAATTTAGTGGTAATGTACTTTAAAACTAAATTAAGAAAATTAGTTAAAGACTTATCTTATATAAGTTTTAATTATAAGTAATAAATGTTATTTACATTTATTTTGGAAGGAGTATAAATGGAATTTAAATTGGTTAATGCTTAAATAAATATCATTTTGAATTTTAGATTCAAAATGGAATTTGAATTTAAATTTAAAAATGCAATGTTCTAAGTACACTTCAATATTAATAAAATTTATTAATAAGAAATGAATTATCTTAGAATTACTAAGGTGTTAAATAATTAAATAAATAGGATAATTAAGGAATGACTTATTTATTTAATGTATAAATTAATAATTGGATTAAAGATAATTAAGAAGTGATTAAAGAAAAATTAATTAAAGAATGATAAATAGTTAATGAAGTCATTAACTAAGAATTATTTAGTAATTAATTAATATTATTAATTTTTAATAACTAATTAGATTAATTAATTAATGATAATAAATTGTGAAATTTATTTAAGTTTAATTACTAAAGGAAAATAATTAAGACATAAATTACTTAATGTAATTGATGGAGTTTGTTGAGGATGGTTTAAATTAATTAATTAAGTTTAATTAATTTTAAACATTGGGTTTGATAATAATTACTTGATGTAATTAAAGAAGTAAAATTACTCAGTGAAGTAATTAAAGATAATTACTTAGTGAACGATGATGGAATTTAGGAAGTAATTTGGATTAAATTATTTTGTATAATTAATCAAGGGATTAATTAAAGAAATTAATTAAGGAATAATTAATCGGATGAAGTGATTAAGGGTAGTTAATTATAGAATGGGATTAATCAAAGGTGATTAATAATTATGGTTTAAGTGAGATTAATTACTGAATGTAATTAATTTAATTGAGTAATTAGTTAAATATAATTAATGATCATTAATTAATATAATTAATGAAGTAATTAAGATAGATTAATCAAGATTAATTAATCAATAATACGTGATTAAGTATAATTAATTAATTGTAATTAATTAAGGTTAAATGTAATTAATTATAGTTAATTAATTAATGAAGTAATTATAGGTTAATTACTGTATTTGGTTTAGAGTAATTAATTTTGTGAAATTAATTTAAAGTATAATTAATCAGGGTTGATTAATTAAGATGATAAATTAGAGGTTAATTAATTAATTAATTTGTAATTAATTAATGATAATGCAAGCAAGATTTATTTTGATGTAAGTAATTAATTTAATTCATTTTAAATTAATTAGAGATGATGTAATTAATTTAATTCATTTTAAATTAATTATAGATGGTATATTATAGATCATTGCTTATGAATGGTTGATATTGGTTGCCTTGAATGGTTTGGAGTCTCAACTATGAGATTAGTAATGTTGAGTGATATGGATGCGTTGGTTGCATTGTAATGATGATATGGATTATCTTTTGATAATGATGATGTGGATTATCTGTGGTTATGATAATGATAATTATCTGTTGTGAATCTCTGAATTACCTATCTGTGTGTATAGATAATGTAATTGCATTGTTTTAAACTCTAAAACAACTTGGACCTAAAAGACACGCTTTGGATTTCGATGAGACCGGGATCGTGTTTCCATATTTGGATATCCGAAAACCGCATCGATCCAAATTAACGATAGGTCGTGAATCTTATGTGAAGAGTGAAGACTCGAGGTGTAAGGACTATTAGTCAGTATAACCCTGGGGTTGATTCCGTGATGAGTTTGACAGAAATAGTACTTACAGGCTCGAGATGGAGATTCAGAGTGCAAGGGTTATTGTCATTAACTCTGAGGGTGATTCCAAAATGAGTGTAATGAGATAATGCCTTCGGTTTCGTTCGAACCCGGAACGAACTTGTATGGATTGAATGCTTTCAGAACATCGTCAGGTGGACGATGAGCATTCTAAGAGATGTGTTCTCTAAAGGTAATCGTAGCCTCAAGCCTCATCAACCTGGAATGGCTAAAACATTGGAGGTGCAGCAAGGCTTCGTGGGTAGCTCCCACTAGAGAGCAAGATTTTCCCCTGTCTAGAAGTCCCTTTTTATTCGGCTGTGTGGGCGGTTGGAATTATGCACCAACTGCGGGGTTGTCTTGTTCGGAACTTTTCAGTAAGGAATGGTTCCAGCCTTGTGTTGCAGGGGAGCAGGAGTACTCCTTGGTATGTTGATCTAGGCCACATACTGTGACGGGCGGTACCCCAGTAGCCCTGCCATTGTATGGAATCCGAAATCCAGTAAGTGCCAACGGTTTTGATTGTATTACCCACTTTTGTGGCTAGTAGTTGGAATTTAATGAATGTAACAATTTCGGCTATTTCATATTTACTTGAAAACCCTAGACCTATTATAATATCACTGGATTTCCTATCAAATGTTTTGGTTAGCGTAAGGTAAAAACTTTACCATGTTTATGTGTGGGAAGTCTTACGTGATACCTTTTTTTCAAAAGGTTTTTGAAAGTTAAGCAATTTTAACCTGTTACTCACACCAGACCCATGTCTGACCCATAGTTTACTCTTTGTTTTCTTAAACTCTTAGGTACTCAAATTTTTACGAGTAGCCAAGGGATTCAAGTTAGCTTTGACGAACTGTGGAGGAGCAATGGAGCATGAGGCTTTTGCGTTAGATATATAGTATTCCGCTGTGTGTTCTGTGTTGTCTCTGAGTTTTATTATGTTGTAAATACTAGACAGTCTAGTATGTGTTATATTGTCTGTGTACTCTGATAGTGGTTGTAAACTATGTAATATTTTACGTTATTAATAGAATTTATTCGTTACACTGTTTAGATTCTGATGTGTTGTTTCTTCTTTTTTCTCTTTCTTTTTCTTTTTTATCCCTTTCTTTCTTATTAATGATGCGTCATTCTGTGGAGACGGATGGCGGGTCGTTACACATATATTCAGTTTTTTCCAAATATTCCTATTTACAATCAATTTTAACCTAAACAGTCATTTCAATCAATTTGAATTGCATTAAATTGGTTATTCATCACTGCCATCAACATTACTACCTTAATTTACATACACTTACTATTAATCAACGTATTATTCCATCGGTAAATTAAATGCCTTATTTACTTTTATTTTAAATTTTATACCCAAATGCAACAAATTTACACTTTCCATTATTATATAAATTTGAATTCCATTATAGTTAATATTTTTATTGGTAATTCACAAATTCAACATTCCATTTTGTTTCTTATATTAAACTTATAACCAACTATGACAATTTACACTATTTCAATTAATTCCAATATAAATTTTAAATTGTTGTTTTAATTACAATTGATACATCTAATTTCTACATTCGCTCCCATATAAATTATCAGATTTTTATTTCTTTCTAAATTTAAATTAAAAATCTTATTAATTTAATTCATTTTAAATATCGAATTTTACGGGTCGTTACACTCTCCCCCACTAAAAACTTTTCGTCCCCGGAAAGGGAAAAAAGGAAAAGAAGAATTAGGAAATCCAAATATTTTACTTAAAACATTTAATTTATAGACAAATACATTTTTCAACATTAATTAATTTAAATAAAATACACCAGTTTATAGCCAATAGATCTTATATACTTAAATTAATAAAGTTTGGAAAACATTTTCAAAATTTCTAAGTCCAAAATTTATGGAAAATTTCGGCAGAGTCGCCTTTGTACGGAGAGGCTCGTAAGAAAATATAATATAAAATATAACAATATATAACATATTTTTTTCCAAAATAATATATATCCCAACACGGGAAAATAATACAATAACGTTATAAACCGTAATCCGAAAACGTACCTATTTGTCGGGAAATTTACGCTTATATTATGAAACCAAATGCAGTAGCAATTGCTTCCATAACCTGTATTTCACTTATATAATTCCAAAAAGGTTAACTATTATATAAAATGAAATATTTAAAGTTGTGTCAAACAATAACAAACAGATCAATACAAACATCAATCACTTGCAACAAGTCGTACAACCATCATATAAAAATCAACATAAATCAATCATTCATTCATATCAAACAAAGCAAATAGTTGTTCGGGTTTAAAACTTTAAATTGTACAGAATGTAAAATAAACTACTAAGTGCACCATTGACTCAACAGTCTTAGATGAAACCAATAGATTATTCATCCATCCAATCCAAATTTAAAGTATCCTTACCCAAACAACCATAAACCAAAACAAACAACAAATCCAAACAATAAACTAAGTTTATTCTTGTGAATTTTATTTCATACTATTGTTGTTTGACTTCCTTTTTATACATATAATTTTTTTTACTTCATTTCTTTGCAATATTCATCTTTCTGCTTATTTTATTAATAAATAGCTTCAATCATTTACTTAAGTTTATTATCTTTCATATATACTACTTAATTTCATTTATTTACTTTCATTTATTACTAAATTCCATTTACAATGCTTGCCTTTCTATTTTAATTAATAGCCTTTCAATTTATACTTAAGTTCATAACAACTCTAACCCCAAATTCTTATATAGTAAGAATTCCATTATAACTTAAGTTTGTATCTCTATAACATCAATTCTTATAAATAAAAGCAATTGATTGAACACTTTCATTTCATACTTTTACTTGTACAATTTCCATTATATTTCTTATTAAACATTTCAACTTTTAATATTCGGTAAGTTATATATATGCTTTTAAAGAATGAAATTGAAAGTTATACAAGTTTTCTCATTTCTTTTAATTAATTTAATGTTCAATAATTATATCCTTTATTTCATATGTTACAATTTAAAATTTCATTTAATACCATTTCTAACCTAGCATTAAATCTCTTATTTCCTTTAGAGGTTTCAATTTATTAATTACCTACGTTCCAATTCACTATAGTAATTGAAACTATTAATTAATGGAAACTTAAGAACTAAATACCGGTTTTATTCAAAATCATTTTAAAATAACAGATAAATGTATATACTTACACTTTATGTATCCAATTATATTTAAAACAATTTAAAATTTATATTTGTTTATCAAAATAAATCTGCAGCAAAACTACTACAGTGGCCTTCCCACTTCGAAACTCGTAAATGAATGTCGACGATGCGTGCACTCATCACCAAAATTATTTTCCAACGATGGAGAGGGGAGTACAACTTTATCTTTTCAAAATTTCTTTTAAAACATTTCTTTCAAATTATATTGTAATACGTATATCAGAAAATACTTCTTTTAATAATATTATTATTATATTTCAAAATCATTCAAAAGAAATTTTAAAACCCTGGAACTTAAGTTCTAAATTTCCAATTTTCATTTATTTTATTTTCAACTTTATTTCAACTATTATTTATATTTTCATTACCTAACAACCAATATATAGCAACCAAATATATATATCTTATTTATAAAAAAAATTATTTTATATATAGAAAATATAATAGGCAAAATTATTTCGTTCACCTATATTAAAACCAAATATTATGTCAGTTTGTCCTATTAGGTGTTTCGAAATCCCTATTAAAGTCATAGCGTCCCATGCATCAACCAAAATTTATAAATACAAAACGGAATAGGTTAACACAATATTAAAACCTTTTTAAAACACTAACAAGTATGCTCTCTCATATGTACACTCAATGACTCCCATAGGGTATTACTACCCTATTAGTAAAGATTCAAACCCCATAAAGCTAAGGTTTTTTGCTAAACCAAAGCTCCGATACCAGATGTAACGTCCCACCTTTTCGCACGCTTTAAATCGACACACGTGCCAATTCAAACCATACAGAAGGGTAGATTGTTATGAGGTAAATAAGGAAAACAAGAAAGAAATAAAACAAAACAGAATCTTACAATGGAAGGATAAAATATAATAATCAAATATGCAGTTCATGAAGCTGTTTACAAAATATTAAATTTTTATTATACAATTTATATCAGAGTTGCACATACTAACGAATAAAATCGATGCAACGGAATACAATGTAGTGGAATATAAGATAATAACAATAATGAAACCTTCATCTTTGTCCTCCAGAAATAAAGTCTTCGATCCTGAAATGCTCGGACTGACCTGAGTGAATTAAAAGGACAAAACACTCGAGTCAGAACTAAAAGATCTTATGTAAGTTAAATCAACAGAAATAAATATGAGTGCAGTAACTCACGAGATGCTTGGGATTTACATCTCTTAGGGATCCGTTAAACTATTTACTATGTAGTATATTTCGCTATTATAATAGTGTCTATTAGTAAAATAAACTTACTTTTAAATAGCGTTAAGGGGTTACCCATATAGCCCTTAACACAAATAATGCCAATAGTCGATACAGTGCTTGCATATCTCCTGATCGGGAGACTACGAGAAGACAATCCATAGGTACGATACAAATAGAAACTCGTACAAGGCGCAATAGGGTAGGTGACACGGCACAACTAGGCAATGCTAGGGTAGATATACCAATTACGCACCCGGGCTGGTGGTAACGCATAGCGCGCAACTACCGCCCACCTCGATCCACACCCCCAAAAGGAAAATCAAAAGTGGCCCCTGAATCAATCCAAATGTCAAAGTATAAAATCGAAGGGATGTGTTCGATCAGAGGAATCACCTCGTTGGCCCGAGAATCGCTCCTGTTTTAGCCACCTTATGCCAACTCATAAGAGTTGGGTCCACGTATTTACCTCAAAGGAAAATCCGCCACCATCCTACTTTATTCTGGAATCTCCACCACGTACACGGTTGTTAAAGTGGTTTTCAAAGTTGGCAGAGAGTATGACAACTTCCGATCCTGGTCTCTTCAATAACCAAACGTTATTATAACACCGCGGCCTTTTCAAAATAGTTTATACTTTAAAACCAGAATAAAATATCCATTTCAAAACCATATAAATAAGATATCATTTCTATTTTAAAACCCAAATCAATATGATATCATTTTTATTTCAAATATATCTTTTTCCAAAAACCATAGTACTTTCAAATATATATACCTTAAACCCATAGCTTCGAAACATAATTTTCAATACTTAAATGGTTTAATAATAAATTACTTTATAAAGTAAATTAGCTTTTTAATTTATCAAATCAATTCCAAATACAGATTTGAATTCTCAGATAAACCATTTAAATTTCCATATATTTCAAAGTTTTAAATATTCCACCATTTCAAAACTAAATTTTTAATTCATATATACGCACCAAATTCCCTTTTACTATTATTTAGTTTTAAAATACTTACTTAATAAATCTAGTATCCTTTAAATAAAAATTTCAAAATTCAATAATTGAATATTCGTTAATTTATTTAGGCTAGATATATTCACTTAAATCAACCCGAATTTAGTTATAACACCATATTCTTTCAAATCTAAATTTCAGTAAGATCTTAATTAAATAAAATCTCAAATCAATTTCAAAACTATCTTCTCAAATTTGATTTATAAGAATCAATATAAACTCTATATTAGAATATGATTTAAGTAACCACTATCCATAATATATTTTAATAAAATCAACTTTATTATTAAACTTACATCATACTTTAAACTATTTTATACATAGCTTAAAACCAAGAATTTAACTATATATAAAATAACCTTTATCAAATATCCAAATCAATATCTCAAAAATCAAATATATTCTTTACAAACCATAGATATCATTTCAAATTATTATTATTATATATATATATACCGTGGTGTCTGTATATAATTTTCTATCATATGGTCAAGTGATACGGATATTTATCATTTCAATCCACATTTTAAAAATTAAAATTACGGTTATATATCATTTCAAACCGTAATCCCGATAAGATAAGAATGCATAATAACTTGCAGTTTATACAATATAGAACACAACATCCATTCACCAAATATTAATCATCAACCATTTATTACAATCATCATCCAATTTAAACAAAACATCAATATAGAGCATATAAAATATAACAGGTATCAACGAACAGTTTATATTCAATAATAAATTAATAACTGTTTAACTGGCAGTTTATATGCAATAATAAATAAATTTAACAGGCAATATATATGCAATAATAAAATTAAATAACAATTTAATCTAAATAAACGCAATCTAACTGAGATGATGATTAAATATATGGCCAAACAATCATAGATAAATTTTAAATCTCATCAAAATTATTTAACAAACATAAGAAATTTTAGAAGTTGTGAGTGGGTTAAAACACTCACCTTTGATTTTAGCCCACAAAAAACCAAACAGAAGCGCAAAACTCAACAATCTCCAAATTCAACTAAATCAATTTCATGTTGTCTGGAATATAAATTTGAATCCAACAGAAGAAATCGTGCGTGAATCAAAGTTTATATGCAAAAGATATTCATGCTACAAGAAGTATTATTAAAATAAAAATTAGTACGCATTAAAAATATATATAAATAAACAAATATAAATAAACAAATTTTAATACTTACGTTTTCTCAAGATGAGGCTTCAGGAAAAGATTGAAGAACAACTAAGATGAGGACAGGAAGTGTACGAAAAATGAAAAAGAATCATTTTTATAAAAGATTGCTTTGGGATTTGCAAGAATAAGAGCTTTTGAATATGAGGTGTTAGAAGAAAGAAGAAAGAAGATGTAGGTTATTTATAATTAGGAAATGAATGTGGAGGGACAAAAATAAATGTCATGTTTTATTAATAAAGCTTCAGGTATAAATAATACATAAGGAAATGTAAGTAGGAATGGAAAAGTTTGCAAACGAAAGTAGAATTTTGTATAAATGAAAATGAGGTGGCAAGAAACAAATACAACCTAAAAGTGCTCAGGTATTAAACAGATGGAGAAAAAAACATATCCAGTATTAATAGTAAGGTAACTATTTTAAAACATTCGTGAAACAATTAATAATAAAAGAAAATGAAGGGACCATGTACCTCGCACAACCTTTTAAAATTATATTTTTTTGTAACGTAACCAATTTAACTTCATTAACTCAAATAATATTCAAATTTGTTTTCTCAAATGATCTTTTATTTCCATAAAAACACCCTTTTTGTTTAGCGCAAAACGTGCGTTTTTTATTAAATCTATTAATTGCAATCAACGTTTCCTTTCCTTTTAATTGAAATATTTGAATTACATTAATTGCAGTTACTTACAAAGTTAAATTTTAAAATAGACAACTAAAATGGATAAAAAAATAGAACAATTGTTTATTTAAACACGTTTATAAATTTATTGTTTATAGATTATTTTCCTATTCTTGTAATCAGTCTGTAAGCTAAAACACAGTTCAAATAAACATATATTTCTTTCTTTAAAATCAATCTTTCTATTCTTTATTTTAATGAAATTAAATGTAACGACCCGGAATTTTCGAACCCGAAAATTCCAGATAGTTATGAAAAAGAAGAAAGAGATAGAAGAAGAAGAAGAACAGAAACATCAACAACTCACATTCGCAGCGGATAAAATATAATAATAAATAACAACAGTTTACAAAAGAATATCATATCCGTCAATTACATTTAATATACATCAGAGTTTCGCATATATACAGTCACTGAATATATACAATTATCATGTCTCAGATTAACAATAATATAATACAGCGGAAATACTCGACACGTTCCTGACATCCAGCTCGCCTCCTGAGCTCCAGAATGTCCTACCTGAAAATCTGTAATACTCGGTCTGACCCAAGCATTACACCAAAGTAACAGAGTGGTCAGGCTGGAAACCAGCATGAGTAAACCCAACTAACATGGAATACCAAAGCAATCAACTTATATAAACCCGGGTAACATATATCAATTTAACAAATTCGCAATTTTCTATAGACAAGACTTATTACACACATCTATTTCTAAGTACCAAACTTAGATAAAATAATCCAATTTACTTAAATCTTTTCATTCTAGCCTTTTGATTTCACAAATCAATTTATAAAAATTTGAAGTGGTTTCGGGTATTTCCCAATACCCGACCCCGGTCTCTTCGAAACCCATGTTATCCTAACCCAAGTTATCCAAATGAAATACACAACATTTCATATCCGAGATATAAACTCATTCAAAACATCCAATACCATTCACTCATCCATAAGCAAAGCTTAATCACATGCAAATCAATTCAATTGATTCAAATTGAATTTCAAACCTCATATCACTTAGATTCCTTCATTTAACATTGATTAATTCCAAATCAATTAATTGGTCAACCCATCATTATTCATCTTAATTAATCACCCTGGATTAATTATTTTATCCAATTTCATTCAAGTAATTAACTTTAATTATCTTCACGATATTAATTATTTTTAAATAAAATCAATAAGTATCTTTAATTACCCCATAAATTAATTAACTATATTAATTTCAATTATTCTTAGTTACTTATATTAATTCATTTCACATAAGTCACTTATTATGGGTAATCAATCTTTGATTTCATCCTTTAATTATATAAACTGAGGATTTCCAATTATATTATAGTTTATCCTAATCAATTTAATTACATTAATTCAAACCACAGTATTAATCATTTCGGTTAATCCCAAGCTATAATTAACTATCTTTTATTTATTTCATTAGATAAATCAATTACTCCTTGATTAATCATCTTCATTAATCTCTTGATTAATTTCGCAAAGTAATTATATTTTATTTAGTACATTAAATAATTATGAAACAAACCATCCAATGAATATTCTAATTTAATTAACTTCAATAATTAATTTAATCCTTAATTGATTAATTCAAGCCCTTAATTACTAAATAAATTAACCCAAATCATTAATTAATTGAATTAAATTATTATCCATTTTAATTATCCTACTATTTAAATGAATCACAATTCTTTTTAAAATGAAACAATTTCTTATTTCTGATTTAAGTTTAAAACAAGTTAAAATCCCGAATACTTTGGGTCAAACAACAATTAACTCAAGGATCTACCAAAACCAAGGTCACATCATTATCAGTGCACATCCAAGCAATTTAATCATTCAACCAATTATTTAAATTTAACCATTTAAATCTAAATAAAAGCCAACAGAGTGAGATTTACTCACCTTTATAGTTTTTCAGCCCATTTCCTTTAAGACCCTTCCTTCACGATCATTGACCTTAGATAAACAATGGATGATTTATTAATATTTAAACTTATCGTACAATTTCTTTGGATAAGTTTACTTAGTTAACTATTTATTTAAATCAATTTTCCTTTAATAAAATATTATTTCTTTGGATAAGTTTATTTTCTTCTGAAACCACTTGTACCTATAAAACAATAGTCTATCGATTTCAAAAGTCTAATTTTTAAATATACACTTTAACATTTATAAAATTCCTATACTTTTATTTTCAAAACTATATATATATATAGGTATTAAAATAAAATAAAACAAGAATTTTTAAACTTTATTGTAATATTTTCCTCTGAATTGATATACGTTTCTGTTTTTTCTTTCATGTATAAGTATATTATAATATTATTTTTTTCAGTAAACGTCTAAACAGTATTTCACTTCTGTAAAAATTAGATTTTTAACATTCTTAAAAATAAAAACTCCACTTCCTGTTTCCTAATTTACTTATATATCTTTAAAATTTATTTTTTCTAGCAACAACAACTCAGTTTTCTAATTAATAAGGAAATAGACTACCTCACAACGGTGGAGAATTCCATGATAATTCTTGATGCCGCCAATCTCCAAAACGATCACCAGATCCAACCGCTAACGCCCTGCGAGAACCGCTTCGACTACGTGAATCCCCAGCGAACGCGAATTGAATCGCGACTACTCAGGTCACCCTCGTCCTACTCTACTTGTCGCGCCGCCAATCGAGGAAACCACCACCCTAAGCAGTCGCGAGATCCCCCTAGCCTCGTCGAGCCAGCCTCGATGCCCTCGATCGAGTTCACCGCGGTGGCCATCTGAGCACCGCTGTCGCCTGGATCGGACCCTCCCCAGAGATCGATCGTTCTCTCTGTTTTTTTTTTGTTTGATTTTTGGAAAATAAGGGAAAGAGGGAGGCTCGGTTCTATTGAAAGGAGAGAGAGAGAACGGAAATAAATTATTGATTTGGGGAAAAAGCTTCTTGAGTACACTTGATTATTATACTAGAATATTGAAAATATCCCGTGCTGTATACCGTGAAATTCCGAACCCCGAATCAGACATGCCGACAGACATGTATAAGGTTTTACCCGTATTCCGAACACAATGGGATGTGTTTCGGAAGCTAATTTGATTGTATGCACGTGTTACGGACGTAAACGATCAATTTTAAATTAAATCGATTAAAATAATTCGAAGCGTTTTGAGCTGCAAGGGTCAAACGACAACTCCGATTGCTATAAAAATTGAAATCCAATAAAAAGTAACTATTACGGATCCAATGGAACTGGTTTCGTCGAATTCCGAGACTGTGCCCCGAAAGGCTATTTTTAAATATCGATTTAAACGGTATATTTTCAAAACTGACCAAATCACCTTTAAATTAAATTTCAACTATTCTATTATCTTTAGTATCATCATTATAAATTTTACAAGCCTTCAAATTATTTTAACAGGCTTAGAAATTCCGGATTCAACAATTTACCGAATTTCAATTATTAATTTCAATATTTAAACTATATAATTCAATGGTTTAATTATCAAGTAAATATTGATATCTCGAATTCAAGTTACAATTAACTTTTAAATGTTTAAAATCAATTATCCCATTTTAAATTGTTAAAAATGCCGGGTCATCACATTCCTCCCCCCTTAAAAGAATTTTGTCCCCGAAATTACTTGTTAGGAAGAATGGTCTAATATCCGTTTACTTTTCTCCCAAACCATCCGTTCAACATTCTACTATCTATCCTTTATAAAGGACCCCTTATCATTCTTACTAACCTCCGAAACTCTCCCACAGTTTCAAACGATACCCTTTTGCTCAATCATTTAAATTTCAATTTTAAACCAAATTTTGAATTATCAAAATTTTCTCAAAATTTTTCTAACTCCCTAAATTCCCGAAAAAATTTGCCAGCGTTTCCTTTGCGCGGCTAGCTCGGTACAACTACAAAAGGCCTCTATGGGCTCCCAAATTCCAAAAGAAAACAAAAGCCAAGTGGCTACATCAAAAACCCAATCCGATTTCATACAGAAACTTAAATACATACCTTTTTGTCGGGAAATTCAAATTTATCTTTGGAATCATAATCAATTTTCCTTTCCCTTTAATACCTGCATATCTTACTTAGCAACAATATCCAATCGAATCTTTTCAAATCATTTCATACATTTCCTCACTTATGTTTTCATATCCATATCTATTCAACTAGTTTTCCCCACTTCATACGAATTCAATATACTTTAAATTTTGAATACCGAATTTTACCTTTCAAGTATAACTGATTCACATTAGTTCATCCACTAATTTACTTTAATTTTTAATTTGAAACTGTTTTGTCGTTACAAAAAATTTCCCAAAAATTTTCAAAAGTTTTCTAACTCCAAAAATTTTTGAAATTTTTTGGCAGAGTCTCCTTTGTACGAAGGAGCTTTTGCAATTTGACAATAGATATAAATATGTATACATCGACCCACACGGTGGGAAAAAGCAAAAACAGTTTATATTTCCTATTTTTATTGCGTAGGCGTACCTTATTTAGCATTTTAAGCAAGCAGCTTATTTATTTTAGCAATTAGTGCAATCCAAATCCAACCAAACGGCCTTCAGGTACCTGTACTTACTCAATTTAAATATGTAAGTGTCATATATAGAAAATTTATTAGCATTTCACTTACTTTCAATAGCTAAACACATGTATTACATACACAACAAGTGCCAAACGCTTCCCATAAGCGATTCATATGATTTTAAAGCTTATTCAATTGTTTCCAACCAAACTTATATGCCATTTCATTCAATTTTAATGGCTTGCAACTCAATCTCTTACATCCAATTGATTTTAAATCCAAACAAGCTCATATTCACATCAATTAGTTCAAAATCAATTTTATTTAATCTCTATTAACTCATAGCATTTTAATTACTTTTATTTACGCCGAACGACAACCATTTTTATGCAATTTCGACGATATTCGTTTAATAGAATATCTATTTCAATTTATAACTACTTTAAATTAATTTCATCTCATTCTGCATTTAATTCCATTTCATTTCTAATTTATTTACCAACCATTCATTGCATTTCATTTCATTTTCGCAATTGTTCCATTCAAAACAATTATTAAGCTTGGCACATCCAATACTTATAAAACCATTTCCCAAATTAATTCAATCCAAGTTTTTATTGAATGGGTTTTCACCCTTATTCGAAGCCAAACTTCCATAAATTTTAAACTTAGGTGAATTTACTTTAACTTATTCCAACATCAAACTTAAGTTTACTTCTATTTGATTCTCATTTAATCAAATTCCATTAAATTCAGTTAGCCCATCCATTTAAATTTTAACTTTAATTCATCTTCTCAATTTATCAAAATAATATCCAAGCACATACTTAACTCATTATACTTCAAACTAATATACCACCAAATTTAAGTTCAGTCTGATAATCCAATTCCAATCACAACTTTGATTTAGTTTTTATTCAATCAGACTTCATCCATTTATTATTTAACTCAATTAACCTATTTTAAATTTTAAATTTACGTACTTAATTCATATTCAAATTTATTTCATTAATACAAGGCCATTCTCAATTTATTTCTGCTCATCTGGATTTTATTTGCAACTCAAACCATTTCTATTACAATTCACTTTCATTATATCCAATCTATTTGTAAATTTCATTAAATATTATTCAAACCACACTTGAATTTTATTCGTAATTCAAACCATCACATTTTCAATCCAACTCTATTTTATTTCTATTTTACAACATCTTCTTTTATTTAATTCATTATCAAATCTAAGTCGAATTCTATCTACAAATTCGAATTCATTTCCAAACTCTATTATTAATTTACAATCCATTTGTTTACCCAAGTTAAATTTTATTAACATACTCAATCCAACAATTATTCAACCAATTTGCTTAATTCCAACTTCTAAATCAATATTCTATTATACTTACAAAATCACTTCATTAAAATTCCAATTTGGATTTCCTTTCTATTTTCCCAAAATTCCAACATCTTTATTTAAAAATTTAAAAATGCTTTTAAATTTACATCATACTATTAAAATAGCTTTTTATCAAAATATTTCTTATAACTCGATGTCTCAACCAGTCCATCCTTGTTCTCACAGAAATTCAGTCATACGTTGATCAGGCGTAGGACTGAAAATCTATAAGTACTTGGTAAACCCGTTTTCAACACCCAGTGAAAATACTTGGAAAATAATTTTATTGAAATATAGAAAACAGTTTTTGAAAATAGAGGAAATATCTTTGGTGAGAATGCTCTGGAAATCATAACCCCCATCCATGGTCAAAGTTACATCCAAGGTTACGTTGCCATTGCAGCAAAAGTCCATGTAACTGCAGGCTCTCAGCGACCTCTGAATTACGCCATGGATCCACACAACAAATCACAGTTACATCCAGGTTTACGTTGCCATCGCAGAAAAAGTCCATGTAATTGCAGGCTCTCAGCGGCCTCTGATTTTCGCTGTCGAAATGAAACCTCTCCACTCCTACATAGGTCGCAGTGTGCCGATATAAAATCAAACGCAGACTGTTGGCTCTTAGCAGAACACACGAATTTCGCTATGTTATACTGTGACGATCGCGATTTTTCGTCCACGAACGCCGACATCAATACGCCCACTGTATCAACCGTCGAGCAATCGAAGGCTGGAAAACCGTACCGTTATGGTTAAAGAAAAAGAAAAAGGTAGAAGAAGAGAGAAGAAGATAGAAGATAAATAGAGAGAAAAGAAAATAGAACGGAACAGAACAGAAAACAACAGAACAATATCAGAATCTCACAATCGCAGTGGAACAACATATAATAGATAAATGAATAATCTTTAAACAAAGAACTATATCAGTTATTACATTACATCACATTTCATTACATCATATCATCAGAGTGTACAACAACAACAAACAAACAGCGGAAAAAAAAACTATATACTAGTGATACGCCATGCCATCCAGCTTGCCTCCAACAACTCCTGAATTCCATAATATCCTGATAAACCTTAACTCTTGACTGCCCGTGTGGAAATTGGTGGGCACCCAGAGTTTAGGAAGGAAAACAATAAATTCCGAGTCAGTCATGTGACTGGTGTGAGAACTCAAAACTGTTTATTTATCTTTAAATCAAAATAGAGGAATATTTTTAAAGTCAATTCGCAATGCTTTTAAAAATGAGACTACCATAAGGCCTCCCGCACACACACAATGCAAACGCAGAATCGGAGGAGATTTCTCCTTATGATAGTCAATTATGCTTGATACGTATTAAAAAGAACATTTGATATTATTACTAGTGCATAGTGTAGGAAAAATTTATTTCGAAAATAAAGATATAAATCTTAGCCAACATACGACCATTATCGTATGCCTACTATAGCTACCATCCAAACAGTGGGGTGCCACCATAAGTGAATGATAGGTTCTACAACTAATACCGTACAAGATCGTATTGTTTCTTTGGATTTCCAACGAATGGTCAGGCCAAGGAACTTCCCATTGCCACATGAGAACGCCTCTGGAAGGACGTCCCCGAGAACCAAACCGGATCTCTGCCAACACAAGGCCGGGTTACCCCTAACTGGGTAACTACTGACACGAATATGTCATCCCCCGATCGTAGCCGATCTATCCGAGGATCCTTGATTTCCAACAACCATAAAATATGCAGCAACAACATAGGTTAAATATCTGGGCTCCATACCATGATACCACCTCTATCCAGAAGGAATGACATACACTAATGGGGCGCTACCCTCTAATAACCTTGCTGCATCCTTCTTGTTTTGACCATTTCCGGGGTGTGAGAGGTCCGACGAAGTCTCGTCCACAAAGCCACATTTTATACAAAAGCCGTGCTTTGGGTCAATCAAATGATCATAGAAATGATCACCAAGATAAATGATCAAATAAACGATCCTATCACAAATGATCAAACAATGATCATTTCACAGCAACACTCAGCATGCCACACTACCAAATTGGGAGTATATCACTAATAACCTTCAACTATATAACCTGTGAGCTCGTACGTCTCAGAGAAGGGTGTTAAGCTAAGAGAATAAATTCTCCGCCACCAACAGAAATATATTTGAAAGAAATCAACTTTATATCTCAATTTGTAATGTCAGACATACAATCTATACAAGTCTGTTCCGGGCTCGAACAGAACCGAAGGCACTTACAAAGAAGTCCTTGCAATTCGGATATTCACTAATCACGACCGGACTTCCCGTCACTAAGGGTGATAAAACCTCTATATCGGAGATCAGCCGATGTAGAGTAACTCGACGGTAATCCTTCTGTTTTCACAAATATCCGGTCTTCAACACCGGTCATCAAATGCAAATCCATTTCGACGTATCACATATTCGGAATGGGTTATACGACACCAAGGTCCTTTCCCAGCTAACCCGAATAGTGAGCGCTTATTCAAAAATAAGTGTGGCATTCAAATTCAAGCAAATTCACAACAAATACCTATTTAAAGATAAATATTGATAGTCGGATATTTAACTATCAATAGGCGTGTTCAACATCACCAAATCCAAATAATTTCCCAAATTATTTACTTTCCAAAATATCTTTACTAGATATGTATTTTCCACACTTCAACCATTTGAAAACAAATTCTCAAATCACTTTTCACCTTTATCACTTTTGAAAATAAGTTTCAATCATTTTCCTTACGCGGAATACTTTCATTTCAACATGGTTCATTTAAACCAATTAAATAAATCCTTAACGATTTACTTTATATTTACGTTCCAAATCCGTAAATTAATTCCCACACTTCAAAAATAAATCAACATTTATTTTTAAACAAATTCCCTTTTCTTTTATAAATTCCATAGTGAATTTCTAATCCCAAAATATCTATGAATATATGATTATCCACATCGATTTCTATTATTAATTTTCAATTTATCTTTAAAAGATAAGGTCTCAAAATATTCAGTTCATATTGGAAAACATTTCCGTACTTATTTATTAATAAGTAATTCACAAATCCATTCAATTTCAACTTTTGGAATTTAATATACTTAAATCAAAAATTAAGTATACATTTCATTCTTTAAGAAATCATTCTCTTAAACACATTTGTTTGGGCCAAAACGAATGTCATGTAAAACATCGTTACGACGACCCAAAATCCTAGTATAGGGATTCAAAGTTTAAATAGATATATAAATCCCAATACTATACAAAATATTTCCTTTCGGAAACCATTTACTATAACAACAGTGTTATAGTCCACCATTTCCTTCTATTTCTCGAAAACGTCTATTTCAACAATGAATGTTGAAATCTATGTATTCGATACTTAATGCATTTTTAAACGTCTTTAAAATCATTAACTTCATTTCATAATATTCCTTCCACAAAACATATCCATTTCATTTAATAATATATTCACTGTCCAAAATCGTGAATATAATCCCTTTCATATATTCCTATATCCAACTTATCAAATTCAATTGATTTCGGATTTATAAACAACGTTTATAAACTCCATTTATATTTTTATAAACTTCTATTTTTAAAAAAAATCCTTTTTATATCTCATTTTAAATGCCAAAATCCGATTTATAAGTTGATTACTTATAAATCTTATATTTTACAAAATCTATCCATTTTATATATTCATATTTCATAAATTTATAAATCTCAATTTACTTATGAAATCCATTTTTATTTCACTTTATTACTTATAAAAACTCGTTTTATAATTCCAGTATTTTTAATTTATAAATATCAATTTTATAAATCTTTTATATAAACCGTTTATAATAATTCAAAATCCCCAATTAAACCATTTTATAAATTAATCACTATTTATTTCAAAAATCTTAATTTGGTTATATTTTACAAAGATTATAACTTTTATAACATTAAACTTATAACGTTAATTTATTTAAAATAAATCAATTCAAAATTTTAATAAAACGTATACTTTCAAAAATCACTTTAAAAATTCCTTTAAAACCAAAAATCATTATTTTAAAACTTCAGAAATGGATCCGATGATGCAGCAGCACCAAATAGTCAATCACGACATCCAAATCATATATCGATATGATACTCAACAAATATCAAAATATCTGTAAATAAATCAATATAGTTGAGGAATCCAGTTGGATCCCTCTAACCTGTTTTCCTGCATCCAAAAACATTAGCACAATACCAATTCCGCTCCAGTACGGAATTATCGCGGTATATGGGATTTATAAATATTATCCGCTTAATAGACGGCGCAATAGGGTTTCATCCGCTATATAATGCGGGAAATCAACAACTGCAATATATACATATGCCAATATATATATATATATATATATATATATTGCTATCATATATAATACCAATTTCACTGTTTATGAAATATTCGCGGTATATGTTTTTAATAAATAACATCCGCTTACTAACGGCGCATAATGTCTATTTTAACAATCAATAGATATCAATCATCATTCAAACATGCATTCAAATATTTTAAATATAACTATTTAAAATTAAAATCGAAACCGATTCGATTGAGTGAGAAGTTCTCACCTTGATTTCAATTTCGTTTTAGCGATTTATTTCGAATAAAATTAAACGGACGTTTAATTTTACCCGAAATTTTCACTAACTCCAAACGACTCCAATCCAATTCCATCACGTAGTGCTCGTCCATACGATTCCAACGCTTCCTGTTTCGCGCGTTTTCGACCTCGTATGAAAAAGATATGAATTTTAGAAATTACACGAATTTTTATTCATAATTTCACAACATATATTTACTATTTTTAAACCTAAATAGATCCCAGCCCTTGGATCTTGCTCCCTGCAATCATGACCGCACCCTACCTTCTTCTCACTCACGTTCTTTCTACAGGAGAATAGCCGAACAACATAACCCATCATTCACGAACTAGGGTTCAATTTTCCGACCACCTCGAGCATCGATAAGTTGATCAGAAAGTGCCATATTGAAGCTCGTGACAAGAGCTACCCACGGCCACCCCCTTGTGAAGCTCGGCCTCCTTTATTGCACGCAAAAAGAGGCCGACCTGATGGTGAACGCGGCCATGTAGCCCCCACCTCATCGCTCCAAACACGATCATCACCGTATAGATTGAAAGCTCTCTTCGCGCTCTCCAACTTTGCTGTTGAACACTTTGGCTAATTCTCTACGGATTGAGAGAGATTAAGAGGAGAAGGATTGGATGATGGTGGCCATTAAAATTTTAGGGCCGGCTGTAGTTTCTTTGAGCTAGGGTTTTATTATTTTTGCAAAAATGAAAGATGAAGGGCTTATATAGAAAATCGACGAAAACACTATTCATCCCGAAATTTCTAAACTCCAAACGAAGCGTGCCGGTTGGCATTTCTAAGGTTTACCCCGCGTTCCGAACACAATGGAATGTGTTTCGGGAGCTAATTCGGTCATCTGTGCGAGTTATGGCAATAAACGTTCAATTTAAATTAAACGATTTTCTAGGCGTTTTAGATTGCACCGGACAAACTGTAAATCCGATTGACATGAAATTTTAAACCTTACAATAATATCACATTACGGATCCGATGAAACTGGTTTCGTCGAAATCCGAGACTTTTTGAAAAATGACTATTTTAACTCGCCAAATTAATATTAAAACAAATTTCGATGCGTTTCGAGCTGCCACGATCAAACGATAACTCCGATTGCTACGAAAATTGAAATCCTATAATAACTAACTATTACGGATCCAATGGAACTAGTTTCATCCAATTCTGAGACTGTTCAAAAATTGGTTATTTTTCAGTCGATAATTAAATATTAAAATATTCAATTTTCACAAATTAACTTTTAATTTGATTTTAAAAGTTCTATAACATTGCTATAACTCCAATATGATATAATAAAATTTTACAAATCATTTTCAATCATATTTAACCCTATTTTCAATTATTTCTGTATTTCCACATATTAAATTATCGATTTAATTATTCAATTAAATCCAATTATTCGAAATAAAATTATTCGACTTAAAAATTTCTCTTATTAATATTTAAATTAAATTAAATATTTAAATTTAAATTATCAAAAATTCTGGGTCGTTACATACTTCCCCCCTTAAAAGAATTTTGACCTCGAAATTACCAAGTAAAAAAAGTTATAGAATCTATTAACTTTCCCAAAATCATAGTTAAACTTCTTACAATATTTTACTAAGTTTCCAAATCATACTTAGTTATCTTTTCAAAAACAACTACTATTGTTTAACTTTCAATTCCAAATCAAAGTTATAGTTTTCAAAACTTTCGAATTTTCTCAAATTTTTTCTAACGCCTTAAATTTCCGGAAAAATTCGCCATAGTCTCCTTTGCGCGGCTCGATCCATAAAAAAATGACAGATATCACAAATATACATCTCATCAAGTAATGAGGCATCCCGCAGGGAAAAAGTGTAAAAATACGATATTTAATCCGAGATATGTACCTTATATTTTATTAGCGAGCATATACGGCTAATATAGCACGAAAGCGAGCTCCAAATGCGAAGCAAACGCGATCCGCACCTACTAAACACTCAACAAACAGATGAGAAACATGTATATAGACAATAATATTGATATACAACATATAGCAACATAATAACTATATATGCCAACATAGCAAATGCAGTAAAAGCAACAAATGCAACCATCAAAACAACTATCATCCAACTAGCATTCAATTCAACTAACATCCATAACCAATAAATATTCATTCATATTCTCATTAATATTCAATGAAATGGTTTTCAATTTAATCACATTTGATTCATTAACAGTGGATGTTTCTAATATTCATTTTCAATTAGTTTATATTCACTAATTCATATTTAAGTTGGTTCACTTCCAAATCAAATTCAATTCTATTTAAGACTCACTTAACTTCCAATTGGGTTTCAATTACTTTAGCTTCCAATTTCATTAATTCAATTTCATTAACACTTAATGAATTATATACAATCAACTAACAACCAATGTATATTAGTTACAACCAAATTCCTTTGCTTATATTCATTCAATTTGGTTTAACACCTTTACTTTCAATTGTTTTAATTAAATTGATTTTCATTCAACTATTCAACTTTCAATAACATTAGATTTTAATGAATTAATACCTACATTCATTATTTCATATCAACTTAATTTACATTTAATTGATTAACATTCAATTCATTAATTCAATTACTAAAGTTGAATTTCATTACATAACTCAAGTTCATATTTATCACTTAACTTTATTATTTTACTTTGATACCAAAATCAACTTCATTCAACATCACTTAAGTTATACTTCATTTTATAAACATCACTTGGTTTTACTTAACTTAAATTCCCACTTATAAATAAATTCAGATTCCAATTCTAAAGTAAATTTTTATTTAACTTTAACCAAAGTCAAAACTCATTTTTATTCACAACTCATATTCATAAATATATTCATATAGTTTCACTTCTTATATATATAAGTTTATTTCACAATTGTAAATCACTTTAATTATAATTAAATTCTTATAGTTCATTTTACTTATACAATTATTCTTCAATTTAGATTATTTAAACATCTTATTCAACAACCAAACAATCAACTTATATACACTTTAATAATTCTAAAAAATTATTCCTTTATATACAAAAATATAATCAAGGTAAAATTATTTCATTTACCCAATTTAAAACAATATTATGTCGAACTGTTCTGTACAAGTGTTTAAAGATCCCTATCAACAACGTTAATTACTCGTATTAACCAGAATCCATATACCACTCAACAAACCAATCATCACAATATAAAACAATTTTATATTCGCTAACAAATACGCGCTCATATCTATTATTACACTCAACTCATTCTAGAGTACTACTGACTCTATCTCTAATGAGTAATACCCAACAGAGCCATGGTTGTCGCTTAACCATATGCTCTGATACCAAATGTGACGATCGCGATTTTTCGTCCACGAACGCCGACATCAATACGCCCACTGTATCAACCGTCGAGCAATCGAAGGCCGGAAAACCCTACCGTTATGGTTAAAGAAAAAGAAAAAGGTAGAAGAAGAGAGAAGAAGATAGAAGATAAATAGAGAGAAAAGAAAATAGAACGGAACAGAACAGAAAACAACAGAACAATATCAGAATCTCACAATCGCAGTGGAATAACATATAATAGATAAATGAATAATCTTTAAACAAAGAACTATATCAGTTATTACATTACATCACATTTCATTACATCATATCATCAGAGTGTACAACAACAACAAACAAACAGCGGGAAAAAAAATACTATATACTAGTGATGCGCCATGCCATCCAGCTTACCTCCAGCAACTCCTGAATTCCATAATATCCTGATAAACCTTAACTCTTGACTGCCCGTGTGGAAATTGGTGGGCACCCAGAGTTTAGGAAGTAAAACAATAAACTCCGAGTCAGTCATGTGACTGGTGTGAGAACTCAAAACAGTTTATTTATCTTTAAATCAAAATAGAGGAATATTTTTAAAGTCAATTCGCAATGCTTTTAAAAATGAGACTACCATAAGGCCTCCCGCACACACACACAATGCAAACGCAGAATCGGAGGAGATTTCTCCTTATGATAGTCAATTATGCTTGATACGTATTAAAAAAGAACATTTGATATTATTACTAGTGCATAGTGTAGGAAAAATTTATTTTGAAAATAAAGATATAAATCTTAGCCAACATACGACCATTATCGTATGCCTACTATAGCTACCATCCAAACAGTGGGGCGCCACCATAAGTGAATGATAGTTTCTACAACTAATACCGTACAAGATCGTATTGTTTCTTTGGATTTCCAACGAATGGTCAGGCCAAGGAACTTCCCATTGCCACATGAGAACGCCTCTGGAAGGACATCCCCGAGAACCAAACCGGATCTCTGCCAACACAAGGCCGGGTTACCCCTAACTGGGTAACTACTGACACGAATATGTCATCCCCCGATCGTAGCCGATCTATCCGAGGATCCTCGATTTCAAACAACCATAAAATATGCAGCAACAACATAGGTTAAATATCTGGGCTCCATACCATGATACCACCTCTATCCAGAAGGAATGACATACACTAAAGGGGCGCTACCCTCTAATAACCTTGCTGCATCCTTCCTGTTTTGACCATTTCCGGGGTGTGAAGTCCGACGAAGTCTCGTCCACAAAGCCACACTTTATACAAAAGCCGTGCTTTGGGTTAATCAAATGATCGTAGAAATGATCACCAAGATAAATGATCAAATAAACGAACCTATCACAAATGATCAAATAATGATCATTTCACAGCAACACTCAGCATGCCACACTACCAAATTAGGAGTATATCACTAATAACCTTCAACTATATAACCTCTGAGCTCGTACGTCTCAGAGAAGGGTGTTAAGCTAAGAGAATAAATTCTTCGCCACCAATAGAAATATATTTGAAAGAAATCAGCTTTATATCTCAGTTTGTAATGTCAGACATACAATCTATACAAGTCTGTTCCGGGCTCGAACAGAACCGAAGGCACTTACAAAGAAGTCCTTGCAATTCGGATATTCACTAATCACGACCGGACTTCCCGTCACTAAGGGTGATAAAACCTCTATATCGGAGATCAGCCGATGTAGAGTAACTCGACGGTAATCCTTCTGTTTTCACAAATATCCGGTCTTCAACACCGGTCATCAAATGCAAATCCATTTCGACGTATCACATATTCGGAATGGGTTATACGACCCCAAGGTTCTTTCCCGGCTAACCCGAATGGTGAGCGCTTATTCAAAAATAAGTGTGGCATTCAAATTCAAGCAAATTCACAACAAATACCTATTTAAAGGTAAATATTGATAGTCGGATATTTAACTATCAATAGGCGTGTTCAACATCACCAAATCCAAATAATTTCCCAAATTATTTACTTTCCAAAATATCTTTACTAGATATGTATTTTCCACACTTCAACCATTTGAAAACAAATTTTCAAATCACTTTTCACCTTTATCACTTTTGAAAACAAGTTTCAATCATTTTCCTTACGCGGAATACTTTCATTTCAACATGGTTCATTTAAACCAATTAAATAAATCCTTAACGATTTACTTTATATTTACGTTCCAAATCCGTAAATTAATTCCGACACTTCAAAAATAAATCAACATTTATTTTTAAACAAATTCCCTTTTCTTTTATAAATTCCATAGTGAACTTATAATCCCAAAATATCTATGAATATACGATTATCCACATCGATTTCTATTATTCATTTTCAATTTATCTTTAAAAGATAAGGCCTCAAAATATTCAGTTCATATTGGAAAACATTTCCGTACTTATTTATTAATAAGTAATTCACAAATCCATTCAATTTCAACTTTTGGAATTTAATATACTTAAATCGAAAATTAAATATACATTTCATTCTTTAAGAAATCATTCTCTTAATCATATTTGTTTGGGCCAAAACGAATGTTTTGTAAAACATCGTTGCGACGACCCAAAATCACTAGTATAGGGATTCAAAGTTTAAATAGATATATAAACCCCAATACTATACAAAACATTTCCTTTCGGAAACCATTTACTATAACAACAGTGTTATAGTCCACCATTTCCTTCTATTTCTCGAAAAAGTCTATTTCAACAATGAATGTTGAAATCTATGTATTCGATACTTAATGCATTTTAAAACGTCTTTAAAATCATTAACTTCATTTCATAATATTCCTTCCACAAAACAATCCATTTCATTTAATAATATATTCACTGTCCAAAATCGTGAATATAATCCCTTTCATATATTCCTATATCCAACTTATCAAATTCAATTGATTTCGGATTTATAAAAATCGTTTATAAACTCCATTTATATTTTTATAAACTTCTATTTTAAAAAAAAAATCCTTTTTATATCTCATTTTAAATGCCAAAATCCGATTTATAAGTTGATTACTTATAAATCTTATATTTTACAAGATCTATCCATTTTATATATTCATATTTCATAAATTTATAAATCTCAATTTACTTATGAAATCCATTTTTATTTCACTTTATTACTTATAAAAACTCGTTTTATAATTCCAGTATTTTTAATTTATAAATATCAATTTTATAAATCTTTTATATAAACCGTTTATAATAATTCAAAATCCCCAATTAAACCATTTTATAAATTAATCACTATTTATTTCAAAAATCTTAATTTGGTTATATTTTACAAAGATTATAACTTTTATAACATTAAACTTATAACGTTAATTTATTTAAAATAAATCAATTCAAAATTTTAATAAAACGTAAATCACTTTAAAAATTCCTTTAAAACCAAAAATCATTATTTTAAAACTTCAAAAATGGATCCGATGATGCAGCAGCACCAAATAGTCAATCACGACATCCAAATATCATATATCGATAGGATACTCAACAAATATCAAAATATCTGTAAATAAATCAATACAGTTGAGGAATCCAGTTGGATCCCTCCAACCTGTTTCCCTGCATCCAAAAACATTAGCACAATACCAATTCCGCTCCAGTACGGAATTATCGCGGTATATGGGATTTATAAATATTATCCGCTTAATAGACGGCGCAATAGGGTCTCATCTGCTATATAATGCGGGAAATCAACAACTGCAATATATACATATGCCAATATATATATTGCTATCATATATAATACCAATTTCACTGTTTATGAAATATTCGCGGTATATATTTTTAATAAATAACATCCGCTTACTAACGGCGCATAATGTCTATTTTAACAATCAATAGATATCAATCATCATTCAAACATGCATTCAAATATTTTAATATAACTATTTAAAATTAAAATCGAAACCGATTCGATTGAGTGAGAAGTTCTCACCTTGATTTCAATTTTGTTTTAGCGATTTATTTTGAATAAAATTAAACGGACTTTTAATTTTACCCGAAATTTTCACTAACTCCAAATGACTCCAATCCAATTCCATCACGTAGTGCTCGTCCATACGATTCCAACGCTTCCTGTTTCACGCGTTTTCGACCTCGTATGAAAAAGATATGAATTTTAGAAGTTACACGAATTTTTATTCATAATTTCACTACATGTATTTACTATTTTTAAACCTAAATAGATCCCAGCCCTTGGATCTTGCTCCCTGCAATCATGACCGCACCCCACCTTCTTCTCACTCACGTTCTTTCTACAGGAGAATAGCCGAACAACATAACCCATCATTCACGAACTAGGGTTCCATTTTGCGACCACCTCGAGCATCGATAAGTTGATCAGAGAGTGCCATATTGAAGCTCGTGACAAGAGCTACCAACGGCACCCCCTTGTGAAGCTCGGCCTCCCTTATTGCACGCAAAAAGAGGCCGACCTGATGGTGAACTGGCCATGTAGCCCCCACCTCGTCGCTCCAAACACGATCATCACCGTATAGATTGAAAGCTCTCTTCGCGCTCTCCAACTTTGCTGTTGAACACTTTGGCTAATTCTCTACGGATTGAGAGAGATTAAGAGGAGAAGGATTGGATGATAGTGGCCATTAAAATTTTAGGGCCGGCTGTAGTTTCTTTGAGCTAGGGTTTTATTATTTTTGCAAAAATGAAAGATGAAGGGCTTATATAGAAAATCGACGAAAACACTATTCATCCCGAAATTTCCGAACTCCAAACGAAGCGTGCCGGTTGGCGTTTCTAAGGTTTACCCCGCGTTCCGAACACAATGGAACGTGTTTCGGGAGCTAATTCGGTCATCTGTGCGAGTTATGGCAATAAACGTTCAATTTAAATTAAACCGATTTAAACGATTTTCTAGGCGTTTTAGCTTGTACCGGACAAACGGTAAATCCGATTGACATGAAATTTTAAACCTTACAATAATATCACATTACGGATCCGATGAAACTTGTTTCGTCGAAATCCGAGACTTTTTAAAAAATGACTATTTTAACTCGCCAAATTAATATTAAAACAAATTTCGATGCGTTTCGAGCTGCCACGATCAAACGATAACTCCGATTGCTACGAAAATTGAAATCCGATAATAACTAACTATTACGGATCCAATGGAACCAGTTTCGTCCAATTCTGAGACTGTTCAAAAATTGGTTATTTTTCAGTCGATAATTAAATATTAAAATATTCAATTTTCACAAATTAACTTTTAATTTGATTTTAAAAGTTCTATAACATTGCTATAACTCCAATATGATATAATAAAATTTTACAAATCATTTTCAATCATATTTAACCCTATTTTCAATTATTTCTGTATTTCCACATATTAAATTATCGATTTAATTATTCAATTAAATCCAATTATTCGAAATAAAATTATTCGAATTAAAAATTTCACTTATTAATATTTAAATTAAATTAAATATTCAAATTTAAATTATCAAAAATTCTGGGTCGTTACAAATACCATAGGTCGCAGTTACATCCTGGGTTACGTTGCCATCGCAGCAAAAATCCATGCAACTGTTGGCTCTCAGCGGCACACACGACTTTCGCTATGGTATACTCAACTCATAATCCTCAGGAACTAGTTTTGTTCGGACTCCTCACAGGATCAACTTTAGAACCCCCCTTGGGGCTCAAGGCAGCACCACCCAGTGGCACTCCTGAGAAGTTCATTTCAAGGGAGCGCCTTTTTCCCCAGAGCCATCATCAAAACACTTTATACTATACATTTATAGTATCTTTCAAATCATACATCTAGTAGATATCGTACAAGGCTCCTTTACACAAAATCGATTATGCCAAAATCGATAAATTCTCAAACTAGGCTTTCCAAATTTTAATATTGATTTTACCCAAAAATCGAAAGCCATTCCAAATTCAAAGGTTCCCAAAACCTTCTCCAAAATCCTCATAAGATCCTTTACATATATATATTCAGATATATAAAATTTTAAAAACTTTGGATCTTTTCAAACTTCGATAAAACTCCTTTTATACTTCAAACACCTTCAAAAATCCCTTTCTTCCAGCAATAAATTTAACAAGGGGAGCTTAATCTTATATATAACAAAGATATATAATTTTGTTTATTCAAAATCAAATATTCAAATTTGATTTCTCCTTTCAAACTCAATTTATTCAAATCCGTACGATGTTCACATATTCCGTACGTTATACCAATCTGATCGCTCACTCGATCACCAATTTCACTTCCGAACTAGTATCGTCCACCCGACTTCCTAGTGCGGACTCAGATCTGGTTTCCTGATTAGAAACCATCATTCTCCTTGCATAGCCATAACTATGATAGAGAATATCCATAACAAATCAACAATCGACATCCAGGTTCGCCGTTGAAAATCGAGTGAAAAACCCAACTCGGATCGATATACTATCTCGAAATTCTGTGCTCGAATCTGGATCAAATCACTATGCGAATAGAATAGTATACGTACATCCTACGTAATTAACTTCATTGATTATTAGCCAAATGAATTTCCTTTCTATTCATCCTCACTTTGAATTTTATTCACTTATTCACATTTGCCTTAATCCCCGTTTGGATTATCACTTCAATTCTTATCTCATTTGGGAATTTAATCACTAAAAGTTTGAACTCCGACCAGTGTATATTTAGAAAATAGCTTGAATTTTTTTTAAATAGATAAGTAGTTGAAAAATAATTATTAGTTTATAAAATAGCTGTAAAATAGTTGACTAATTGTAAAATAGTTGAAAAATAGTTAAATAGTTTCATAAATTTTAGATAATTGCAAAATAATTGTAAAATAGAAATTAATTTGCAACATAGTTGAAAAATGGTAACTAGTTTAGAAAATAGTTGAAAAATGGTTAATAGCCCCAAAATAGTTGTAAAACAAGCATTAAATAATTTTGGCTTTAAGAAAGAAAGGTTGTATATATTTAATAGCTTGGAAAAATATGTTCATATTAAATAATTTATTAAAAATAGTCCAGAGTCAAAACTGTTCACTCCCCCAACAATTTAATTTAAATTTCCTCTTCCATTTAAATTGACCCGATTCCAATTTAAATAACTCCAATTTCCATTTGATCTTTAAACTTGTACAACTTTAATTATAATTTCAATTTTACAACTTCTATTTATAATCAATTACATTCACATTTAGCGTTTAACTCGGAATTATACATTTTATATAGCCAATATATTTTTATTATTCCATAAACATTTAAATCAAGATTCCAGATTTTAAACAAATTTCCAAAATTTCAATATCACCTTAGAATTCAACTATATCCAAAATTCTTTGGCAAATTCAATTATCCCTTTGAATTTCAAAAACAAACCCAGTTCACAAACAATTCCAATTTAAAACAATTTGGTAGCAATTTCTCTTCTAGAAACTTGAAAATGAACATCGATGATGCTGTAGTTATCACCGACGTTATTTTCCAGTAACCGAAAGAGTTCAATGCCTTTATCTCTTTTAAAACATTTCCAAATATTTTTAATTTCAAATCTCCTAGATTTCAAATTCAACACAAAAATATTTTTGAAATAATACTATTATTTCTCCAAAACCTTTGGAAACCACTTTCAAATCTAAAGGAATTTTAAATTTTCTCAAAAATTCCAAATTCCCAATCCATCCAATTCTTATTTAAACATTACTCTGGAATTTTCATCTTACTTTATTTTCAAATATTCTCTGGAATTCTATTTCAAATTATAATCTCATTTATTTATGAAGTTTATTTCAACTTATCAATTTCATTTACAATCTATATTTCAAATTCCATTTTGTTATATAAGTTTATTCTACAACTTTGGTTATAAGTTTCAATTTGGTCGTATTTTATATTACTTCTTAACTTAATTCCAATAATTTAACAAAAAATCACCTAATATTCATTAGAAGGAAATATTGCTTTATATATCAAAATATATTTTTATATAAAATCATTTAAAATCTTTATAAGCAAATAATAAGTATGCTCTCATATATATATATATATATATATATATATATATATATATATATATACACATACATACATACATACTCAACTCTTTCTAGAGTACTACAGACTCTATTTAGTGAGTAATCCCCACCAGAGCCAAGGTTCTCGCTTAACCTTTCAGCTCTGATACCAACTGTAACGACCCGGAATTTTCGAACCCGAAAATTGCAGATAGTTATGAAAAAGAAGAAAGTGATAAAAGAAGAAGAAGAACAGCAACATCAACAACTCACATTCGCAGCGGATAAAATATAATAATAAATAATAACAGTTTACAAAAGAATATCATATCCGTCAATTACATTTAATATACATCAGAGTTTCGCATATATACAGTCACTGAATATATACAATTATCATGTCTCAGATTAACAATAATATAATATAGCGGAAATACTCTACACGTTCCTGACATCCAGCTCGTCTCTTGAGCTCCAGAACGTCCTACCTGAAAATCTGTAATACTCGGTCTGACCCGAGCATTACACCAAAGTAACACCCGGGTCAGGCTGGAAACCAGCGTGTGTAAACCCAACTAACATGGAATACCAAAGCAATCAACTTATATAAACCCGGGTAACATATATCAATTTAACAAATTCGCAATTTGCTATAGACAACACTTATTCCACACATCAATTTCTAAGTACCAAACTTAGATAAAATAATCCAATTTACTTAAATCTTTTCATTCCAGCCTTTTGATTTCACAAATCAATTTTTAAAAATTCGAAGTGGTTTCGGGTATTTCCCAATACCCGACCCCGGTCTCTTCGAAACTCATGTTATCCAAACCCAAGTTATCCAAATGAAATACACAACATTTCATATCAGAGATATAAACTCATTCAATACATTCAATACCATTCACTCATCCATAAGCAAAGCTTAATCACATGCAAATCAATTCAATTGATTCAAATTGAATTTCAAACCTCATATCACTTAGATTCCTTCATTTAACATTGATCAATTCCAAATCAATTAATTGTTCAACCCATCATTATTCATCTTAATTAATCACCCTGGATTAATTATTTTATCCAATTTCATTCAAGTAATTAACTTTAATTATCTTCACGATATTAATTATTTTTAACTAAAATTAATAAGTATCTTTAATTACCCATAAATTAATTAACTATATTAATTTCATTTTCTTAGTTACTTATATTAATTCATTTCACATAAGTCACTTATTATGGGTAATCAGTATTAATTAATCAATCTTTGATTTCATCCTTTAATTATGTAAACTGAGGATTTCCAATTATATTTTAGTTTATCCTAATCAATTTAATTACATTAATTCAAACCACGGTATAAATCATTTCGGTTAATCCCAAGCTATAATTAACTATCTTTTATTTATTCCATTAAATAAATCAATTACTCCTTGATTAATCATCTTCATTAATCTATTAATTAATTTCGCAAAGTAATTATATTTTATTAAGTACATTAAGTAATTACGTAACAAACCATCCAATGAATATTCTAATTTAATTAACTTCATTAATTAATTTAATCCTTAATTTATTAATCCAAACCCTTAATTACTAAATAAATTAACCCAAATCGTTAATTAATTGAATTAAATTATTATCCATTTTAATTATCCTACTATTTAAATGATTCACAATTCTTTTTAAAATGAAACAATTTCTTATTTCTGATTTAAGTTTAAAATAAGTTAAAATCCCGAATACTTCGGGTCAAACAACAATTAACTCAAGGATCAACCAAAACCAAGGTCACGTCATTATCAGTGCACATCCAAGCAATTTAATCATTCAACCAATTATTTAAATTTAACCATTTAAATCTAAATAAAATCCAACAGAGTGAGATTTACTCACCTTTATAGTTTTTCAGCCCATTTCCTTTAAGACCTGTCCTTCACGATCATTGACGTTGGATAAGCAATGGATGATCTATTAATATTAAAACTTATTGAATAATTTCTTTACATAAGTTTACTTAGTTAATTATTTATTTAAATCAATTTTCCTTTAATAAAATATTATTTCTTTGGATAAGTTTATTTTCTTCTGAAACTACTTGTACCTATAAAACAATAATATATAGATTTCAAAAGTCTAATTTTTATATATACACTTTAACATTTATAAAATTCCTATACTTTTATTTTCAAAACTATATATATAGGTATTAAAATAAAATAAAACAAGAATTTTTAAACTTTATTGTAATATTTTTCTCTGAATTGATATAAGTTTCTGTTTTTTTTTCATGTATAAGTATATTATAATTTTTTTTCTTCAGTAAACGTCTAAACAGTATTTCACTTCTGTAAAAATTGGATTTTTAACATTCTTGAAAATAAAAACTCCACTTCCTGTTTCCTAATTTACTTATATATTTTTAAAATTTTATTTTTCTAGCAACAACAACTCAGTTTTCTAACTAATAAGGAAATAGACTACCTCACAACGGTGGCGAATTCCACGATAATTCTTGATGCCGCCAATCTCCAAAACGATCACCAGATCCAACCGCGAACGCCCTGTGAGAACCACTTCGACTACGTGAATCCCCAACGAACGCGACTTGAATCGCGACTACTCAGGTCACCCTCGTCCCACTCTACTTGTTGCGCCGCCAATCGAGGAAACCATGACCATAGGCAGTCGCGAGATCCCCTAGCCTCGTCGAGCCAGCCTCGATGCCCTTGCTCGAGTTCGCCGCGGTGGCCATCTGAGCACCGCAGTCACCTGGATCGAACCCCCCCAAAGATCGATCGTTCTCTCTGTTTTTTTGGTGGAAAATAAGGGAAAGAGGGAGGCTCGGTTTCGATCCTGTTGAAAGGAGAGAGAGAATGGAAATAAATTATTGATTTGGGGAAAAAGCTTCTTGAGTACGCTTGATTATTATACTAGAATATTGAAAATATCTCGTGTTGTATACCGTGAAATTCCGAACCCCGAATCAGACATGCCGACAGAGATTTATAAGGTTTTACCCATATTCCGAACACAATGGGACGTGTTTCGGAAGCTAATTTGATTGTATGCACGTGTTACGGACGTAAACGATCAATTTTAAATTAAATCGATTAAAATAATTCGAAGAGTTTTGAGCTGCCAGGGTCAAACGACAACTCCGATTGCTACAAAAATTGAAATCCGATAAAAGCTAACTATTACGGATCCAAAGGAACTGTTTTCGTAAAATTCCGAGACTGTGCCTCGGAAGGCTATTTTTAAATATCGATTTAAACAATATATTTTCAAAACTGAACAAATCACCTTTAAATTAAATTTCAACCATTCTATTATCTTCAGTATCATCATTATAAATTTTACAAGCCTTCAAATTATTTTAACGGGCTTAGAAATTCCGGATTCAACAATTTACCAAATTTCAATTATTAATTTCAATATTTAAACTATATAATTCAATGGTTTAATTATCAAGTAAATATTGATATCTCGAATTCAAGTTACAATTAACTTTTAAATGTTTAAAATCAATTCAATTATCCCATTTTAAATTGTTAAAAATGTCGGGTCATCACATTAAACCTGCATTCACAGATGAAACCTTCATTTTATTTGACGTAAATGTTTTTTTTTCATTGAATCAAAACTTTCCTTATATTTTCAAAAAACATACGCACCTATTAATTTACAAATAATATTCTCTCTCCTATTAATTAAAAATTTTCAATTACATTCATTTCAGTTGATTAAGTTTCAAAATGGACTAAATGAATGTAATGAGAAGTAAAACAATTTTTCCTATCTAATATAATTTAAACATATTTACATTATTGGATACAAATAGTAATTACACATTTCTCACTAAATAATAGTTCCTCATCTCTACAATCAATCTTTCAGCTAACAAACATTTCAAATAAATAAACATATTTTTACTCTTTTACAAAACTTATTCATTTATATTCTTTTATTTTGATTTTCACTCCTTACTATTAAAGCAATCATTACATTATGAATACAATTAACATTTCTATTTCTTTTTATTACGTTCACACTACAATTATGGTTTTATTCCACATTAATGTGACATTTTGTTGACATTTATTTGAAATTGATCGGTTAAATTGGTAACAACACCAATTGTCACCATTATACATTTTTTAATATTTGTAAGTTAATTATTTACAAATAATTATTACAACAACTCTCATTACACTACACTTATTCCATTTCTATCCATTACACATTGTTTTCTTAATAAATCAACCTTTAAATTATTAATTGCCTTTTAAATCCTACTATAAATCAATGCACACATTTATTAAAATTTATACTCCTAATTTGTTTATTCATCTTGATTTCATTCTTTTTATTAAATCTATTAGCACTCCACGAATAAAATTTACATTATTACCGCATATTACCTAAATTTACATTAACGTAATACCTAAATTTAAATTTACATTATTACCACATATTACCTAAATTTACATTATTTCCACATATTACCTAAACTTACATTAATGTAATACCTAAATTTAAATTTACATTATTACCACTTATTACCTAAATTACCACATACTACCACAAATTACATCATTTATTACTTTACAAAATGCCCAACATTTCTATGCATCTTATTACATTTATATCTCGTAATTATTTTCTTAAACTCATAATTGTAATACCAAGTTTCATTTTAAATTTCAATTGATTCGCACTCACAGCTTAATAGCCTAAGTAAACTGGTAACAAATAACAAAGGTCACTATTTTCCCTAAATCACATTTATAGGTTTATAGCTTACAACAAATGCTGCAATGACTCATATGATATTGATTTTATCCAATTACCATTCATTTTATACTAATTCATCAATTTGTACAATATAACTCTCGTTTCCTTAAAATAAATTTATGTTTCTATTATTTTTTCATTCACACTTCCGTTACTATATTAATAATCATTGAAGTAACATTTATTATCAATAAAAACATTATAAAACTTGCAGAACATTGATTTTTCAATGAACATTTATTATAATTTAAATTCATTAATTTAATTCAATGCTTACAATTTATTTTCATATATTCAGTTTTTTTCCAAGTATTCCTATTTATAATCAATTTTAACCTAAACAGTCATTTCAATCAATTTGAATTGCATTAAATTGGTTATTCATCACTGCCATTAACATTACTACCTTAATAAACATACAGTTACTGTTAATCAACGTATTATTCCATCGGTAAATTAAATGCCTACTTTTATTTACTTATATTTTAAATTTTATACCCAAAGGCTACAAATTTATACTTTCCATTATTATATAAATTTGAATTCCATTCTAGTTAATATTTTTATTGGTAATTCACAAATTCAACATTCCCTTTTGTTTCTTATATTAAACTTATAACCAAGTATGACAATTTACACTATTTCAATTAATTGCAATATAAATTTTAAATTGTTGATTTTAGTTACAATTGATACATCTAATTTCTACATTCGCACCCATATAAATTATAAGATTTTTATTTCTTTCTAAATTTAAATTAAAAATCTTATTAATTTAATTCATTTTAAATATTGAATTTTACGGGTCGTTACAGTAAAGCTCCAGGAATTAGATTAATTCTGAATTCAATTGCTCGCTTAGGTGGTAATTCTAAAACGGGCATAAATATGTTGGAAAATTCACGAACAACGTGAATAAAAGAAATGACATCTTCCTCATCATCATTATCGTCATCATGGGGATTTAAAGAATATAAAGATGCAACCAAGTTGGAATCTGAATCTTTAAGATCAATAGAAATCTGCTTAATAGATTGAGGATGTCGAAGATGAATAGTCCGCTCAGGACATAGGATTTGAGTTTCGTAACGGTTAAGCCAATCCATTCCCAAAGTCATTCCGAAGCCTAAGTAGCACATGACATGCAAATCGGCTCGTAAAGAAAAATCACACAAAATAATCTCGACTTCTTTACAAAGCAAACTAATTGTTGCGGATCCACCAACCGAATTCGCAATTCTCAAAAAAGTCATTAAAGCAACAACACTCAAAGAAAAAGTATCAACAAGTTCTTTTGATATAAAAGAATGGGATGCACCCATATCAAAAGAACTCGAATAGGATGATCACAAAACACAATAATTCCATCAAGTATAGAATGAGAAATACCTTGACCACGAGAAGTGTTATTAGGAGTTTGCACCAAATTAAGCTTTCTGTCCTTCTTGTTTTGTAGTCTGGGACATGCAGACAAATAATGATCCGGGCTTTTGCAATAGCGACAAGCGCGGGGCTTTGAACACTTATTCGCATAATGGTCCTTAGAACCACAATTGTAGCTCTGCCCACTACTAGAAGTAGAAGCCTTTGCCACTAGAGTTGCTTGCTTCCCTTTCTTGTTGGGATAAGGACCTTTGAATTTATTTGGTCTTTTCATGTTGTTGTTGAAGTTTGGTTTGGCACCCACAACCTCAACATCACTCTCCCTATCCGTCTCTTCAAGACGAAGAGCGATATCAATGAGTTGATTAAAAGAAACTTCTAACTTTAGAAGTAATGGCTTCTTGAGATTTTTGTTCAAGCCATAGACAAATCTTTGGTTCTTCTTCTATGGGGTGTTTATGTATTCGACCCCGTATTTAGAAAGTGACTCGAATGATGCGAGATAATCTTCCATGGAGGATTCACCTTGAACAAGATCAATGAAACGACGAGCCAATGTCACCTTCTCAGCTTCTGGCACAAATTTTAATTCGAATCATTCCCGGAATTTCTCCCAAGTAAGATCCGCTTCATTTATTTTAGAAATCAGAAGCTCGTACCAGTCTAATGCTCTTTCTTGGAGCATACTAGAGGCCACCTGAACTTGGTGAAGATCAATAAAATTCATGCAAGAAAAGATTTGATCGCATGTTCTTAGCCAAGCCTGGACTTCAATAATGGTTTCAGAACCTTTGAATGGCTTTCCACCCAAGTTGGTATAATCGTTGCACAAACGTGCAAATCCAGACTTAGGGTGAGCAGGCTTTGGATTAGGTCCGGCTGCCTGAGCGTTCTTTACTACATCAAGAAGTTGTTGTGCAGACATAAATACTCCATCTTGGGGAGTAGCACTAGATTGACCGGCGCTGGGACGACCAGGTCTAACCATTTTTCTTCTTTAAGAAAGAAAGAAGAATAAAAAGGATATTCACAAAATGAATATCAAACAATAATGATTGATAAAACAAGGCATCACAAATGAAAATAGGACAAGACGGTACGAAGACTCGAATTAAATCCTAAGGCACGACTCCTAAGATGGACTTAGGATGATGATCCTTGTTAAATTATTCTACATTGTTCCAAAGTTTGGCTCTGATACCAAGCCGTGACGCCCCACCTCTTTACCCATACTAGCCAAGAACACTACGGAGTAATGTCATCAACTAGCACGGAGAATAAGGCTGTTGAGGAGTGACAATCTGTATAATTGCTTTGTGCGAGTACCGATATGCTAGATAAAAATATAACTTTTCATCTCAAGAGGAAATCCAACATACCGATGAAAACACAAAGCTAATACACAGTGGCTATAATATCTTTGGAAACAAATATAGAAATAAGCATAACACAAATCATTCGCAGATATCCATATCACAAAGGCGGAAAAAGATATGAATGTAACATATAAAAGTGTATATCAGAGTAGTGGTCAAACAATATCCACAATATCACAAAAGAATAGTTGCAAGTGCAACACAAAAGAATAAGTATACATCAATGAGTCTATATCTCAAATGTATACAACCAAAAACTACTAATCTAAGTAGTTAGCCAAAAATCAGGATAATAAGCCCAGATGAAGAGTCAAGCAGAAGCACCTGCAACATCTCGGTCTGACCTGAGTATTATTTAATAAGAAAATAATAAACGGATCAGTTTAGCTATAAATATCAGATTAAATGATATAGAATAAGAGATATGACAAAAACGCATGATAACCATAAAGCCATACTGTAATAAGTATGCAACTGAAAATCAACTAGAGATTAATCAATATCACAAGAATCTTCTCAAAGATCAAAAAGAATGTCATACTCTTTATTTTTGTTTACCAAACCATAAATATTGACAATTATATCAATGCCAATCACAAAAGTGAATGACATACAAATTCACCAATGCACAAATATTGATAAAACTTATCAATGAAGTGTAACATTCCCGAATTTAGCCGAGTCTAATTTGGCAGTTAATTTAATTTTGAAAATTTAATTGTGAATTTTCTTATGAATTAATTTGCAAATTCTAGAATAAATAAATAAATTGGATTATAAATAAACTTTAATTTCAAATTTAAGAATAAGAAATTTATAAATAAATATTGGGTTTAAAATATAAATGTATTGAAAATAAAAAAAATTATTTACTAACTTATAAATAATTATTAGTAATGTATAATTTCAAACCATTTTACTTCAATTTGTATAAGTAATTGAAATTATCCTTTGAAAATAAAATAAGAAACATTTTTACAATAACAATTTACAATTGTAAACATTTTTGTCAAGCATTTGTACAAGTATAAATATATACATAAGAAAATAAAATAGATAAATATGTCTTATAAATTGAAATCAAATAAAGATTTAAAACATGATTAGCAAATAAAAATAATATATGAATGTATGAATGGAAAATAAATATGAATATATTTATGTACTAAACTAAATTTAAGTTTAAATATAAAATGTATTACATAAACATTTGTGAATATAAAGATCTAATAATTTTAAGGGTTTAAACTATAAATTTTAGATTAATTTGAATAAAGGACTTAAACAAAATTTATAATTAAATTTGACAAAAAGGATATAAACATAAAAAGTTATATTTCAACAAGTGTTAAAAATAAATTAACAAGTGTTAGATTTATATAATGTGTATAGACAAGTGGTAATATGTTTTAACAAGTGGCAAAGAGGAATTTTCTCTTAATTGGAAATTGTATAAAAATGTTTTAAAATAAAATAAAAACCTGGGCTGGAAATCAAAACCAGCAAAGCAACTCAAATCTGGAAACAAAAAATATCATCTTCTTTCCCAAAAGTGGAAACAGAAACCATATTGAAAACAAAAGAAATCTTAAAGCCTGGAATTAAAAACAGGTTCAAATAAGAAAAAAATCAGTAGGATTCAAACTGCAAATTCCAAAAACAATCAAATTTGCAAACCTGTAGACTAAGAAAAATGAATTCAAGCTTCAACCTGGATTGTAGATCTGATCATCTCAGATCAAAACAATATATGGATTCAGTTTAAATCAAAGATCAAGGCTTGAAATCAAACCAAACCTCAACCTGGAAAACACACAAGCAAGCAAATCAAAGTCCAAGTTCAACATCAAAACAGATGCAAGTGAATCAAATTTCAACCTTTTGAAATAAGTGAGCAAATTTCAACCTTTTGAAACTTGATTTTCTTTAGCCTCTTAAGTCCGTGATGATTTGAGATGCTTTGTTGCTTGGATATACAAATTCCTTTATCACTGCCTATATGCATTTGCATACTTCTATTTGACAGGGTAATGGTTACTCACCAATGGATTCCTATCTTCCCCTCTAAATCTTTATTAAGTATGATATGTGAAGGAAAATTTATAATGATGATGTAATACAGATTTTTTAAGATAAAAGTACAAGAAATTTTTTATGAATATTATCTGGAAAAAAATAATAATTACTGTGAGAAAAAAAAACCTTTGAAACCCAAAAGTTTTTCTTTTAGGAAGTAACAGATTATTTTTAAAATTTTAAGAATGTGAATTGGCTCCCTGGCTAAAATCTGGATTAAGCATGTTTGTCATATATAATTTTTTTTTACATATATAGATGTATATACAGATGTTTGAGCCTGTTTTTTTTACCAGAGACTATCTCTGTCATTAAATTTCCTTGGTCAGGTCTTTCCTTTCCAAAGTTTATTCCGTATTGATCGATTCACTGATACGCCTGGGTACTTAAGCATAACTTGTTTGTGTATTGGTAAAGTAAATTTTAAAATCTATTTAAGTTAAAGATTGTTTGGAGATCTCACTGGAAAAAACAGAAGAAGGAAACAAAATAGTGCTTGTCTGAAATCAGATCTAAAATATTTTGTTTTTTTAAAGATAAACTGTTTTTGTTTGCTCATACCAGTCTCATGACTGACTCGGAGTTTATTGTTCCCTTCCTAAACTCTGGGTGCCCACTATTTTCCACACGGGCAGTCTAGAGTTGGGTTTTTCAGATATAGATATCGATTCAGTAGCTTTTAGCTTTCTCTTTGGTACTCTTTGGAGACTTTGGATATTGAAGTCTTTGGTGGTCGAGACTTGCTTACTTGGGTGAAGCGAGATGGTGGTTCGAGCTTGTGGTTTGGAGCCTTAGCTTTGGAGCATTGGATTGGAGTTATCTCTTGCTATTCGTTTTCCGCTGCTATATCATATTGTTTTTTTTCGTTGTTGCATTGTTATCTTGTCTCTGATTTTTCTTGTATCATATATATCATTGTTGTATCATTCTGGATATTATATCATTGGTTGTATATGATATTCATTTCTTTTTCTTCCGCTGTGTTGTTTTACTTAATTGTGTTATAAGCTCCGGTGACTCGGATTTGAACGATTGAATCTGCGGCATTCAAGTACAAGTGGAGTACGGATGTCGATTTTCGAACGCGAAAAATCCCTATCGTTACATGAAGTCACAAAAATTGGTGAAATACAAATTCTAGAAATCATCAATATAATCCAGAATTCACAAAAAGGGGGAGGCCTATCACAAAACGGGAGCAGAAAACTCACCAACACGGGTATCACAAAATGGAACGCTATTTCATGGTTGCTAACCATTAATTTTGAGCCGAAGCTTCACAAAACGGTCCGAAGATCATGGGTCGCTACCGCACCAAATTGAGCCGAAACTCCACAGAAACGGGGTTTAGTCTTCCTCGCAGACAAAGAGACATCACACATTGCTAGTCTAAATCACAAAATGATTGTAACGAATGCGATTTTTCGACGTTCGAAAACCGACATCAATACGTCCACTGTATCAACTGCCTCATAATCGAATGCAGGAAAACCGTACCGTTATGGTTAAAGAAGAAGAAAAGGTAGAAGAAGAGAGAAAAAAGAAGAAGAAACATAAAACAATATCAGAATCTCACAATCGCAGCGGAACAACATATAATAGATAAATGAATAATCTTTAAACAAAAAACTATATCAGTTATTACATTACATCATATTACATTACATTACATCATCAGAGTGTACAACAACAAACAACAACAAAACAGCTGAAAAGAAATACTATATACTAGTGAATACGCCATGCCATCCAGCTTGCCTCCAGCAACTCCTAAATTCCAGAATATCCTGATAACCTAACTCTAGACTGCCCGTATGGAAATTGGTGGGCACCCAGAGTTTAGGAAGGAAAACAATAAACTCCAGGTCGGTCATGGGACTGGTGTGAGAACTTAAAACAGTTTATCTTTTTTGAAACAAACAAAGGGATAATTTTAAAATAGATTCGCAATGCTTTTTGGAAAATAAGACTACCATAAGGCCTCCCGCACGCACACACAATGCAAACGCAGAATCGGAGGAGATTTCTCCTTATGATAGTCAAAGATGCTTGATACGCATTAAAAAGAAACATTTGATATTATTACCAGTGCATAATGTAGGGAAACATTTCGAAAGTAAAGATATAAATCTTAGCCAGCATAGGCATTTCGCACTTATGCCTATTATAGCTACCATCCAAACAGTGGTGACCACCATAAGTAAATGATAGGTTCTACAACTAAAACCGTATAAGATCGTATTGTTTCTTTGGATTTCCAACAAATGGTCAGACCAAGGAACTTCCCATTGCCACATGGGTACGCCTCTGGAAAGATGACCCGAGAACCTAACGTTACGGTTAGATCTCTACCAACATAAGGCCAGGTTACCCTTCAAACTGGGTAACTACTGACATGAATATGTCATTCCCCGATCGTAACCGATCTATATCCGAGGATCCTCGATTCCAACAACCACAAAGTAATAATTTGCAGCAACAACATAGGTTAAGTATCTGGGCTCCATACCATGATACCACCTATATCCCGAAGGAATGACATACACTAAGGGGGCCTATCCCTTAATACCCTTGTTGCATCCTTCCTGTTTTGACCATTTCTGGGGTGTGAGGTCCGACGAAGTCTCGTCCACAAAGCTACGCTTTATAAAAAAGCTGTGCTTTGATCATCAAATGCTCAACAGCACTTCGTATGCGACATTACCAATTTGGGAATGTATCACAGTAACCATCAACTACATAACCTCTGAGCTCGTACATCTCAGAGAAGGGTGCTAACCTAAGAGAATAAATTCTCCGCCACCAACAGAAATATATTTGATAGAAACCAGCTTTATATCTCAAATTGTAATGTCAGACTCACAATCCATAAAAGTCCGTTCGGGATCGAACGGAACCGAAGGCACTTCCAAAGAAGCCCTACCAATCCGGATATTCACTAATCACGTCCGGACTTCCCATCACTAAGGGTGATAAAACCTCTATATCGGAGATCAACCGATGCAGAGTCATTCGACGGTAATCCTTCAATTTTCAAAAATATCCAGTCTTCAACACCGGTCTTCAAATGTAATCCATAACGACGTATCACATATTCAGAATGACCCCAAGGTCCTTTCTCGGCTAACCCGAATAGTGAGCGCTTATTTTGAAAATAAGTGTAGCATTCAAATTCAAGCAAATCACAACAAATACCTATTTAAAGGTAAATATTGATAGTCGGTTATTTAACTATCAATAGGCGTGCACAACATCACCAGATTCCAAATAATTTCCCAAATTATTTATTTTCCAAAAAAATATCTTTACTAGATATATAATTTCCACACTTCAACCATTTGAAAACAAATTTCAATCATTTTCCTTACGCGGAAATACTTTCATTTCAAAATGGTTCATTTAAACCAATTAAATAAATCCTTACTGATTTACTTTATATTTATGTTCCAAATCCGTAAATTTATTCCCACACTTCAAAAAATAAATCAACATTTATTTTTAAACAAATTTCCCTTTCTTTTATAAATTCCATAGTGAATTAACATTTCCAAAATATCTATGAATATACGATTTTCAAATCGATTTCTAATATTCATTTTCAATTTATCTTTAAAAGATAAAATCTCAAAACATTCACTTCACATTGGAAACATTTCCATACTTATTTAATAATAATAAGTAATTCACAAATCCATTTATTTTCAACGCTTGGAAAATATTCAATATACATAAATCGAAATTAAGTGTATATTTCATTCTTTAAAGAAAACGTGCGCTTAAACATATTTATTTGAGTCAAAACGAATGTTGCGTAAAACATCGTTACGACAACCCAAAATCACTAGTATAGGGATTCGAACTTAAATTAGATATATAAATCCCAATACTATATAAAATATTTCCTTTCGAAAATCATTTACTATGACAACAATGTCATAGTCCACCATTTCCTTATTTCTCAAAAACGTCTATTTCAACAATGAATGTTGAAATCTATGGTTTCGATAGTAAATACATTTTAAAACAACCTCAAATCGTTTTAATTCCACTTAAAAGATCACTCCCTAAACATTCCTTTAATATATTATTCACTATTCAAAATTGTGAGTATAAATCATTAACCAAATTCAACACTTTTACATATTCAATTCAAAAAATATCCACTGTCCCAAAATCGTGAATATACTCCTTTAATAAGCTATAAAAATTTACTTATCAAATTCAATCAATCTTGAATTTATAAATCAATGTTTATAATTTCACATTTGTATATTACAAAAACTTCATGTTATAAAAATCCCTTATTAACCAATTCCATTCAAATCTCATCTATATGCCAAAAATCCAATTTTAAAGTTAATTATTTATAATTTTCTATTTTACAAAATCTATTCATTTTATAACTTCACAAATTATAAATCTATCAATTTCATTCCCTTATGAAATCCATTTATACTTCTTTTCAACGTTTATAAAAACTCGTTTCACAATTTCAATATTTTAATTTATAAATATCAATTTTATAAATCCTTTATATAAATCGTTTATAAAAATTCAAAAATCCCAATTTAAACTATTTTATAAAATTCATTAACTCCATATTTCAAAAATCACATTTTTAACTATATTTCACAAAAATCCTAATTGTTTATAATATTAAATTTTATAACGTTAATTTATTTACAAGGAATCAATTCAAAAATTTAATAAAACATACACTTTCAAAAATCACTTTAAAATCCTTTTAAATTCAAAATCGTAACTTTAATATTTTCCTAAAATAGGCCAATGCTGCAACAACAACAATATATCAATCACGACAATCCAAACATCATATATCAATATTGTGACGCCCCACCTCTATACCCACGCTAGCCAAGAACATTACGGTGATTGCTGTCGACTAGCACCGAGAATAAGGCGGTTGAGGAGCGACCTTCCGTGTAATTTCTTTGCGCGAGCACCGATATGTCAGATAATATAACACGCATTCTATTTCAAGAGGAAATCCGACATACCGACAAAAACTCAAAGCTACTACACGGTGGCTATATAAATCCTTCGAAAAACAAATATAGAAATAAGCATAACACAAATCAGTCACAGACAATTCATATCACAAAGGCGGAAAATAGATATGAATATTACACTTGGAAGTGTACATCAGAGTAGTGGTCTAAAAAGATCCACAATATCACAAAAGAATAGTTACATGAGCTACACAAAAGAATAAGTATACATTATGGAGTCTATATCTCAAATGTATACAACAAAAACTACTAATCTAAGTAGTTAACCAAAAGCAAAAGAAATCATCCCAAGAGAGAAGTCAAGCAGAAGCACCTGTAACATCTCGGTCTGACCCGAGTATTATTTAATAAGAAAATAATAAACGGATCAGTCTAACTATAGATATCAGATGAAACGATATAGAATCAGAGTTATGACTAAACACATAATAATCACAAGGCCAAGCTGTGATATATAATAGTTGATAATCAACAAGAGATTAATCAATATCACAAAATCTACACAAGAATCCAAGAAGTGTCATACTCTTTATTTCGTTCATCAAACCACAAATATTGACGATAATATCAATGTCAATTGCAAAATTCAATGACGCACAAATTCCTGAAGACTACACAAGAAATCCAGAAATCACAAAAGTCAATGACACACAAATTCACCAATGCACCAATATCGATAAGACTTATCAATGGAAATCACGAAAAATTGGTGAAACACAAATTCTAGAAATCTACACAAGAAATCCAGAAATCACAAAAAGGGGGGGAGGCCTATCACAAATGGGAGCATAAAGCTCACCAACACGTGTGTCACAAACGGAACGCTAATTCCATGGTCGCTAACCATCACAAATTGAGCCGAAGCTCCACAAACGGCCCGAAGACCATGGGTTGCTACCCCATTACAAATTGAGTCGAAACTCCATAAAACGGGGTTTAGTCTCCCTCGCAGACAAAGAGACATCGCACATTGCTAGTCTAAATCACAAAGATGATCGTCATGATCAACGAGAAGTGTCAATTACACTAAGCTAGTAAATATACGAGTTTAGCTTCATGTCCCATAACCACTTGCTTAACTTAAATATTTACGAACAAACTGTAAATCTCCACTAGAAAATTGTCACAAGAGGTTCAATCGAACAAGTCCAAGAATTAACCGACAAAGTAAACGCAAGCGTTTCATATCACTTGTTTTACTAAGCCGTTTAATTAGATTTCTCATACGAGTGAGGTAAAGGTTTGTATATACTAATAGATTGGAAAACGGTTTTATAAACGAATTTGGTATTAAAATAGTATTGAAATCGTTTGAGGAAAGAGTTTTGATATTTACTACTAGTATAGAAAACCTTTATATTTTTAAAGTGACAAATCACGAAGAAGATTGTAAGAACAATCAATCACAAAAATTCACATACGAAGACGTGAATAAAATCCAAAGAAATCGATAAAGGATCCATCGAAATGGATATTCAAAAATCCCTAAAAAGAGTCATCAAAGTCATGATAACAACAAATAGGATTATTACGAATCGATTTAAACTGGAATTTCAATCCAAAAAGGCAAATTGGACTCAAACAGCAGGTTCAGTCGACTGAACAGAGTTTTCAGTCGACTGACCCTGTGCCTGAAAATTTTCCAGGTTCAGGAAACTTTCTGTTTCCAGGTTCAGTCGACTGTGCAGAGTTTTTCAGTCGACTGAATCATGCCTGGAAACTCTCGGGTTTCAGGTTCAGTCGACTGAACAGAGTTTTCAGTCGACTGAATCATGCCTGGGCTGTTTTTCAGCCTATTCAAATGAAGAGCAAATTCTTCCAAAATGCAACCGGACGAACATTGGCTCTAAGGGTTTATGCCAACCGGCAACCCGGCCCTATATGCTCCTCGGTGCATCACTAAAAGCATGATCAAACATCCATAAAAGGATTTTCACACAAATTTGACTTAAAAACCCAAAAATTGGAATATTCACAAAACCAATCCAAATCAAGAGCAAATGCACATGAAGAAGTGTTAGGAATTCATACCCAACAACCAAAGATAATCATAGCCATAGATGTGAGATAAAAATCTCACCTTTGCACTAAAATTTATGAAGATGAAGCTTGAAAGCAAAGGGGAATCAACCACTCCTCAAATCCAACTCTAGAAGCTTGAATCTAAGCTAAAAAGAAGAACATTTCCTAAGTTAGGTTTAGGAAATTTCTGAAATTCAAAGAGAGAATGAATTGGAGAAGAAGAAGAGGAAGCTTACCAATGGGTTCTCATGAACTTTGGAGCAAGGAGATGGATTTGCAAAGCAAGCTAGGGCTTAGGAATTTCTATTTCCCATTCTCTTCCTCCATTTTTGCTTGAGCTTGAGTGTTAGGAAAATAGAAGAGAAGTGAATGAAGAGGAGAGTGTTGGAACTGAGTTAAGTGGCTAATTGGCTCAGCCCAACCAAAGCCCTAAGCGGGAAAAAGTAGCAAAAATCAACTTTTTCCAAACATATCGAAGCTTATACTCAAAAAGGTCGCAAACGGCATTTTGAACTCAATGGAGGTGGTCTCGAGTCCTAATTCGACCGTATGCAAAAAGTAGGTTTTCGGTCCAAAATCCGACGAACGATAAAATATTTAAATAAAATATTTAAATATAAAAATCGATAAATATGCGGGTTGTTACAGACTCCCCTCCTTAAAGAAATTGCGTCCTCGCAATAAGTAAGAAGGAAATATATGAAGTAACAACCATAGAAGCATATTAACACAAAAGAAAATTTGAAATAGGAAGTTCACCATAAAGTGCACAAAAGAGTTAGCAAGAAATCTGGTGAAACTTCAATTTCCACAATAACAACGGGCTCAAGAATGAAAACTGGAATCCCTAAGGCATTCCCGTAGATAAAAGACGTGGGGAACGTCAAGAATAGCAGAAAATTGAGCCGGTGCAACGGCATAGTACAAAAACGGTACGCCCGAAAAACTAGAAACTCAAACAATTTGGGACATCAGCGTAGTACAAAAACGGTACGCCCAATGAACCCAAGCAAAGACATCGATGTAGTACAAACGGTACATCCGATGAATCAAAAGCAAAGACATCGATGTAGTACAAACGGTACATCCGATGAATCAAAAGCAAAGACATCGATGTAGTACAAACGGTACATCCGATGAATCAAAAGCAAAGACATCGATGTAGTACAAACGGTACATCCGATGAATCAAATAGCAAAGACATCGATGTAGTACAAACGGTACATCCGATGAATCAAAAGCAAAGACATCGATGTAGTACAACGGTACATCCGATGAATCAAAAGCAAAGACATCGATGTAGTACAACGGTACATCCGATGAATCAAAAGCAAAGACATCGATGTAGTACAAACGGTACATCCGATGAATCAAAAGCAAAGACATCGATGTAGTACAAACGGTACATCCGATGAATCAAAAGCAAAGACATCGATGTAGTACAAACGGTACATCCGATGAATCAAAAGCAAAGACATCGATGTAGTACAATGGTACATCCGATGAATCAAAAGCAAAGACATCGATGTAGTACAAACGGTACATCCGATGAATCAAAAGCAAAGACATCGATGTAGTACAAACGGTACATCCTATGAATCAAATAGCAAAGACATCGATGTGGTACAAATGGTACATCCGATGAATCAAAGCCCGAATGATTTTCGGAACACCGACGTAGTACAAAAACTGTATGTCCAATGAACCGAACACAATAAAAGGACATCGGACGCTAGTCCTTAAAAGGAATGAGATAAAGCTCAATAAAACGAAGTATACCAAAACGTCCGATGAACTTGATAGAAAAATAATTCCATTCAGACAACATCAAAGAATCAACTACTTGTTGCTTACGACAAAGCGCATTGGCAACACGATTTCCCTTCTCGGGAATAAAAGAATATCAAGATCATAAGATGCTAGGAACTCGAGTCAACATAAAGTTCCTTATGAGAAAATAATTATTCCAAAGATTTATGATCGAGGTAGAGAACAAATTTTTCATCCAAAAATGATGATGCCAAATTCCAAAAGTAAAAACAATAGCCGCGAACACTAGACCATGAGTGGCATATCTAGTCTCGATAAGCTATAAAGATTTAGAAGCACAAGTGATAGCACGTTTTCCATTGCAAGAGAATGGCATTCCAAACCAATATGTACAAATAGCAAAGTCTTGGTTCCCCTTCAGGAATCACAAGAAGGAATAAGAGTATCGAAAAGAAAGAACTTATTTTAAAATAATTCTCTTCTCCAAAAAGTTAAAACTTTCAAAATTACATTTTTACAAGTCAATATATCGTGTCTGATTGTCACATCAAAGCGTTTAGGAAATTCCTATCGATAACGTTGATCAATCGCATCGACCAAAATTCTTAAAGCACTCGACGGGCAATACAATCACAAAATCATCTTTTATAGGATAAATAAATCTCTTAAAAAGTTTTAAGAATATTCTTTGTTCGTTTCAAGAACAAAATCCAGTTTTACATATAAATAAATCTTATGAAAAAGATTTGCAAAATTTTAAATTACTACTTTCATCCAAAATCAATGAATACAAGAATGGAGTCATCGAGATATTCATAGAATATTCGATTTATAAAATGGATGAAATAAGCTGGACAAACTAAATGACATAATAATTCATTCATAGAAATCATAACAAGTGCGGAATGCGATAAGTGAAATGCTAACTTCCGCAACTTGTAGCGAATGAAAACGGTGGTAAAGTCGAACTAAAAAATACCTTAGCACCACACAAAAGATTACTTAGGTGATAATCCTAAGACAAGTCAAATATACCGGAAAATTCTCAAACTATTTAGATGAGAGAAATAACACTTTCCTCACCATAAGGACTTTAAAGAATAAAATGATGCCATCAAGATGGAATCAAAATCACAAAGAAAAATAGAAATCTGCTTAATAGATTGAAAACGTCGAAGATGAATAGTCCACTCGAAAAATAGGATATGGGCTTCACAATGATTAAGCCGATCCTTTCAAAAATCAATTCCAAAGCCTAAATAAAAATATCGGCTCGGAAAGAAAAATCACATAAAATAATTTCGACATCAATAAAAAGCAAATTGAGTGTTGCGGATCTACCATCCGGATTCACAATCCTCAAAGAAGTCATCAAGCCTAAAATATTCAAAGAAAAAGAATTAACAAGTCCTTTTGATATAAAATTGTGAGATGGAAACTATATCAAAAAGAACATGAACAAGATAATCACAAAGCAAATGTCATCAAGGATTAAATGTAAAATACCTTGACTAAGAGAAGAGTTGCTAGGGGCTTGCACAATATTTATCTTTCTCATGTCCTTATTCAAAAGTTTGGGGCATGCAGATAAAAGATGACCCGGTTTCTTGCAATAGCGACAAGAATGGGGTTTTGGACACATATTCGCATAGTGTTCCTTAGAATTACAATTGTAGCATCCTCCACGACTAGGGATTGGAGTCTTTGCTACAAAAGTAGTTTGCTTCACTCTCTTATTGGGATTAAGGCTCTTGAACTTAATATGCCTCATCTTGGAAGTCCCAATATCACAAACACTTCCTTTACCAATCTCTCCATGAAGAAGAGTAACATCCACAAGCTGATTGAAAGAAACTTCAAGTTTCAAAGGTAGAACCATTTCGGGGTTCTTACTCAAAGCATAGATAAACTCTTGATTCTTTACGAGATCCAAAAGTTGTTGAGCAGACATGAATACTCCATCCTGGGGAGTAGCACTAGATTGACCGGCGTTGGGACGGCCAGGTCTAACCATTTCTCTTCTTTAAGAAAGAAAGAAAGAAGAGGAAAGAGTTATTCTCAAAATAAATTTCAATCAAACTTGATTGATAAAACAAGGAATCATAAAGAAAATAGGATAGAACGGTACGAAGACCCGAATAAAATCCTAAAGCACAACTCCTAAGAAAGACTTAGGACGATGATCCTTGTTATAATATTCCATATTGTTCCGAAGTTTGGCTTTGATACCAAGCTGTGACGCCCCACCTCTATACCCACGCTAGCCAAGAACATTACGGTGATTGCTGTCGACTAGCACGGAGAATAAGGCTGTTGAGGAGCGACCTTCCGTGTAATTTCTTTGCGCGAGCACCGATATGTCAGATAATATAACATGCATTCTATTTCAAGAGGAAATCCGACATACCGACACAAACTCAAAGCTACTACACGGTGGCTATATAAATCCTTCGGAAAACAAATATAGAAATAAGCATAACACAAATCAGTCACAGACAATTCATATCACAAAGGCGGAAAATAGATATGAATATTACACTTGGAAGTGTACATCAGAGTAGTGGTCTAAAAAGATCCACAATATCACAAAAGAATAGTTACATGAGCTACACAAAATAATAAGTATACATTATGGAGTCTATATCTCAAATGTATACAACAAAAACTACTAATCTAAGTAGTTAACCAAAAGCAAGAGAAATCAATCCCAAGAGAGAAGTCAAGCAGAAGCACCTGTAACATCTCGGTCTGACCCGAGTATTATTTAATAAGAAAATAATAAATGGATCAGTCTAACTATAGATATCGGATGAAACGATATAGAATCAGAGTTATGACTAAACACATAATAATCACAAGGCCAAGCTGTGATATATAAGTAGTTGATAATCAACAAGAGATTAATCAATATCACAAAATCTACACAAGAATCCAAGAAGTGTCATACTCTTTATTTCATTCATCAAACCACAAATATTGACGATAATATCAATGTCAATCGCAAAAGTTAATGACGCACAAATTCCAGAAGACTACACAAGAAATCCAGAAATCACAAAAGTCAATGACACACAAATTCACCAATGCACCAATATCGATAAGACTTATCAATGGAAATCATGAAAAATTGGTGAAACACAAATTCTAGAAATCTACACAAGAAATCCAGAAATCACAAAAAGGGGGGGGGAGGCCTATAACAAACGGGAGCATAAAGCTCACCAACACGTGTATCACAAACAGAACGCTAATTCCATGGTCGCTAACCATCACAAATTGAGCCGAAGCTCCACAAACGGCCCGAAGACCATGGGTTGCTACCCCATCACAAATTGAGTCGAAACTCCACAAAACGGGGTTTAGTCTCCCTCGCAGACAAAGAGACATCGCACATTGCTAGTCTAAATCACAAAGATGATCGTCATGATCAACGAGAAGTGTCAATTACACTAAGCTAGTAAATATACGAGTTTAGCTTCATGTCCCATAACCACTTGCTTAACTTAAATATTTACGAACAAACTGTAAATCTCTACTAGAAAATTGTCACAAGAGGTTCAATCGGACAAGTCCAAGAATTAACCGACAAAGTAAACGCAAGCGTTTCATATCACTTGTTTTACTAAGCCGTTTAATTAGATTTCTCATACGAGTGAGGTAAAGGTTTGTATATACTAATAGATTGGAAAACGGTTTTATAAACGAATTTGGTATTAAAATAGTATTGAAATCGTTTGAGGAAAGAGTTTTGATATTTACTACTAGTATAGAAAACTTTATATTTTTAAAGTGAGAAATCACGAAGAAGATTGTAAGAACAATCAATCACAAAAATTCACATACGAAGACGTGAATAAAATCCAAAGAAATCGATAAAGGATCCATCGAAATGGATATTCAAAAATCCCTAAAAAGAATCATCAAAGTCATGATAACAACAAATAGGATTATTACGAATCGATTTAAACTGGAATTTCAATCCAAAAAGGCAAATTGGACTCAAACAGCAGGTTCAGTCGACTGCACAGAGTTTTCAGTCGACTGACCCTGTGCCTGGAAATTTTCCTGGTTCAGGAAACTTTCTGTTTCCAGGTTCAGTCGACTGTGCAGAGTTTTTCAGTCGACTGAATCATGCCTGAAAACTCTCGGGTTTCAGGTTCAGTCGACTGAACAGAGTTTTCAGTCGACTGAATCATGCCTGGGCTGTTTTTCAGCCTATTCAAATGAAGATCAAATTCTTCCAAAATGCAACCGGACGAACATTGGCTCTAAGGGTTTATGCCAACCGGCAACCCGGCCCTATATGCTCCTCGGTGCATCACTAAATGCATGATCAAACATCCATAAAAGGATTTTCACACAAATTTGACTTAAAAACCCAAAATTGGAATATTCACAAAACCAATCCAAATCAAGAGCAAATGCACATGAAGAAGTGTTAGGAATTCATACCCAACAACCAAAGATAATCATAGCCATAGATGTGAGATAAAAATCTCACCTTTGCACTAAAATTTATGAAGATGAAGCTTGAAAGCAAAGGGGAATCAACCACTCCTCAAATCCAACTCTAGAAGCTTGAATCTAAGCTAAAAAGAAGAATATTTCCTAAGTTAGGTTTAGGAAATTTCTGAAATTCAAAGAGAGAATGAGTTGGAGAAGAAGAAGAGGAAGCTTACCAATGGGTTCTCATGAACTTTGGAGCAAGAAGAAGGATTTGCAAAGCAAGCTAGGGCTTAGGAATTTCTATTTCCCATTCTCTTCCTCCATTTTTGCTTGAGCTTGAGTGTTAGGAAAATAGAAGAGAAGTGAATGAAGAGGAGAGTGTTGGAACTGAGTTAAGTGGCTAATTGGCTTAGCCCAACCAAAGCTCTAAGCGGGAAAAAGTAGCAAAAATCAACTTTCTCTAAACATATCGAAGCTTATACTCAAAAAGGTCGCAAACGGCATTTTGAACTCAATGGAGGTGGTCTCGAGTCCTAATTCGACCGTATGCAAAAAGTAGGTTTTCGTTCCAAAATTCGACGAACGATAAAATATTTAAATAAAATATTTAAATATAAAAATCGATAAATATGCGGGTTGTTGCAAATATGATAATCAACAAATATCACAATATCTATAAATAAATCAATACAGTTGAGGAATCCACTTGGATCCCTCCAACCTGTTTCCCTACATCCACAAATGTTAGCACAATACCAATTCCGTTCCAATACAGAATATCGCGGTATAAGGGATATATAAAATATTATCCGCTATTATGTGGCGCAATAGGGTCTCATCCGCTATGTAATGTGGGAAAATCAACTCCAAGTACATAAATAATACCAATTCCAATCAAGATGGAATTATCGCGGTATATGTTTTCAATAAATAACCTCCGCTTAATATACGGCGTATAATGTCTATTTCAATCATCAACAGATAATAATTTATCATCCAGGCATACAATCAACAATTTTAAGTCTAACTATTTAAAATTTAAATTGGAACTATTTGATTGAGTGAGAAGTTCTCACCTTGAGTTTCCAATATCAGTTGTAGCGTTTTATTACGAATAAAATTAAAGGTGCGTTTAATTTTATCCGAAATTTTCACTAGCTCCAAACGACTCCAAACTAGCTCCATTTCTTAGTGGTCATCAATATGGTTCCAGCGCAACTTGTTTCGTAATTTTTCGACCTCATATGAAAGAGTTATCAATTTTTAAAGTTTACATAATTTAATATACAATTATATTTACAAATTCTTTTTATTATTCTAACCATCATCATCTGGACCGTTCCTTTTTCCTTGATGAAATCCAAGCCGCATCTCATTTTCACTCCCATCTTCTCGTTCGCGTTTTCTCACGGTCGAAATAACCCAACCACGTCGCCTTCAACCCTAATCGCCGCGACCCCTACAATCGACGAGGAGTCGATCAAACAACTCCAAATGAACGACCATAGCTTGCTCCATCTTCAGTTGTAAATTGGTGGAGCTCGGCCTCCTCTATGCCGAGATCTTGACCCACGAACGTGTGCCCTTTGAGGCCAGTTTGTCGTCGATTCGCTATGTTATACCCCATCATAACCGCATGGATTTGTAGTACTCGTGAAGTTCTTCATCTTTCGTGTTGAAAGTTTCTTGAATTGAAGTGTGGATTTGAAGAAATTAGAGGAAGAAGATGGAAACATTTCAGCCATTGAAATAAGAATGGCGTCCTGACTAATAGCTTAGGGTTTTGTGAAAAATGAGATGTTAGAGTGGCTTTTATAGAAAATCTGCAAACACTATTCATCCAAAAAATTTCGAACTCCAAATGGAGCGTGCCGGTTGGCGTTTCTAAGGTTTACCCCGCGTTTCGAACACAATGAAACGTGTTTCGGGAGCCAATTCGATCATTTGTACGAGTTACGGAAATAAATGATCGATTTAAATTAAATCGATTTAAACCAATTTCTATGCGTTTCGGCTTGCCCCGGACAAACGGTAAATCTGATTGACACGAAATTTGAAACCTTACAATAATACGACATTACGAATTTGATGAAACTGGTTTCGTCAAAATCCGAGATTGCTTGAAAAATGGCTATTTTAACTCGTCAATTAAATATTAAAATATTCAATTTTCACAAATTAACTTTTAATTCACTTTTAAAAGTTCTATAACATCATTATAACTCCAACATGACTAAATAAAATTTTACAAATCAATTTTGATCATATTAAACCTAATTTCCAATTATTTCTGAAATTTCCAATATTAAATTATCGATTTAATTATCCAATTAAATCCAGATATTCAAAAAATAAATTATTCGACTGTTTAATTTTGCTTACTAATATTCAAAATCAATTAAATATACAAATTTTAATTAACAGAAATTCTGGGTCGTTACAAACTTCCCCCCTTCAAAGAATTTCTTCCTTGAAATTACCAAGTAAGAAAAAGTTACAGAATCCATTAACCTTTCAAAACAAACCATTCAAATTGGATTTTTAAAATCTCTAAAGCGTTTAACTTTCCCAAAATTCATAGTTAAACTTCTTGCAATAACTTTACTAAGTTTCCTAATCCTACTTAGTTTTCAAAAATTTCCCAATTTTCTCAAAAATATTTTAACGCCTTAAATTTTCAGAAAAATTTGCCAGAGTCTCCTTTGCGCGGCTCGATCCGAAAAAAAATGATAGTGTATATATCACAAATATACATCTCATCAAGTGATGAGGCATCCCCAGGGAAACAAAAGTTTAAAAGTACGATATGTAATCTGAGATATGTACCATATATTTTATTAGCGAGCATATACGGCTAATATAGCGCGAAAGCGAGCTCCAAATGCTAAGCAATGAGCAATCCGCACCTGCTATACACTCAATCAAACAAATGAGAACATGTATATATGAAAATAATATCAATATAAAACATATAGCAACATAACAACTACATGTACCAACATAGCAAATGCAACAAAAGCAATAAATGCAACTATCAAACAACTATCATCCAACTAACATCCAACAAATCAATGTCTATCCAAATCAATTCATAACCAAATCAATATACATTCACTTTTCATTAATATTCATTGGATTGGTTTTTTTTCATTTTAATCACATTTTGTAACAACCCGCATATTTATCGACTTTTTTTATATTTAAATATTTTATTGCAGTCGGAATTTAGTCTGAAAAGCTACTTTTTGCAAACGGTCAAATTAGGACTCGAGGCCACTTCCATTGAGTTCGAAATGATATTTGCAATCTTTTTAAGTATAAACTTAGATATGTTTGGAGTTAGTGGAATTTCACTACTTTGTCGCTTTGGACTTTGGTTTGGACTTAAGCCTATTAGACCCAACCTCCACTCCCTCTTCTTTTTATTTCCTTCATAATTTCCTAACACAAAAGTTTCATCAAAAATGGTGGAGGGAATGGGAAATTAAAATTCCAAGCTCAAGTTCTCTTGCAAATCCATCATCCAACTCCAAATCTAGAGAGAAGCCATTGATTCAAGCTCCTTGTGTTGAGATTGAAGTGGGATTTCTGCTTCCTTTGCTTTAAGCTTCATTTTTTCATTGGGTTTTGTGCAAAGGTGAGATTTTTATCTCACATTCTCGTCTATAACTATCTTGGATTGTTGGGAATGAATTCCTATCACTTCAGCATGTACATTTGCATTTGGTTTGGATTGGATTGGCGAAAAACTCCAATTTTTAGTGTTTTTGGTGAATTTCTAGCCTTAGGTCGTTCTGGTGGAAAAGTCTCCTCGGAATTAGGTCACTAGGCCTTAGGTTGCTCGGCCTAGTCTCCTTTTGGGTCGGCCTGCATTTAGGTCGTTCGAGTATGTTAAGTCGCTCGCGTGCTTGGGTCGCTCCATCCATAGGTGCGTGCTTGGGTCGTTAACCCCTTGGGTCTCTCGCCGAGTCAGGTCGCTACCTCTTTGGGTTGTTAGGCCGCTAAAGCCTTAACCCGTTCTCCCTTAGGTCGTTAGACCTTAATTCGTGAGCCTTTTGGTCGCTCGACCCCACTTCCACCTTAGGTCGCGTACTTAGGTCGTTCACCCCCTAAGTCGCAACCCACTAGGTCGCTCGACCTGTTTTTCACCTTAGGTCGCCCGCCCAGTTCGGTCGTTCGGACATCATAGGTCGCTCACCTAGGTCGCTCGGCATGCTATCCTTGGGTCGTTCGACCTATTTTACTTTAAGTGGCTACCTCTTTAGGTCGTTGCACTTTAACTCGGCCATGATTAGGTCGCTTGGGTATTTCTACTTTGATGGATTTGGAACTGATTTCCTTGGATTTTATTCACGTCTTCGAATGTGAATTTTAGTGAATTGATTTGTTTCCACAATCAATTTTGTGACTTGTCACTTTAAAAATATAAAGGTTTCAATACTAGTAGTAAATATCAAAACTCTTTCATCAAAGCGATGTCAACACTATTTTTATTATAAAGCTCTTTTTATAAACAGTTTTCCAATCTATTAGTATATACAAACCTTTACCTCACTCGTATGAGAAATTGAATTAAACGGCTTAGTAAAACATGTGGTATGAAACGCTTGCATTTGCTTCGTCGGTTAATCCTTAGACTTGTTCGATGGAACCTTTTGTGACAATTTGTAGTGAAGATCTACAGTTTGTTCGTAAATATTTAAGTTAAGCAAGTGGTTATGGGACATGAAGCTTGTTTACGCCAAAATTGGTCACAAACCCCGAATACCGTGAAAGCACCAGTGTATGAATAAAATCAATAATATTCAAACACGAATCTCAGATCTCAGCAAATATTAAACAGTAATCCCAAAGTAAAGAACAGAGACACAAGTTTTATAGTGGTTCGGCTATCTCCGGCCTACGTCCACTCTAAAGTTTTTATCCTTTTATTGATTATCCTTGATGATTACAGATGATTACAGCAGTTACAAAGTCCAAAACTTGAAATAAATAGCAGCAATGATGATATAGAATGATTCGGGCAGCGTCCGGGCGTGCTTCCTCTCTCCAAATTATCCGAACCCTTTTCTGAATGACCAGGGGCTCTATTTATAAGCGTAGGAGGCTGATATTTCTCCTAAAATCCGGGAAGACCGCTTCAGGCACGTGAGGGGGCCCACATGCCCGAAATCTGGAGGTCCGGGCCCACCTTGGGATCGATTCGAAGTAAGGTTCGAATTGATCAAGAAATCATCCAATTGAGCTGAAATTTGGTGAGAAAAATCTTCAACATGTATGTAAGCTCCTGTAAAAATCTCATTGCATTTGGATCAACGGTTTGGAAGATATGATCGATTCAAGATTCAAAGTTCCGTGTGTTCTGTCCGGTTCGAATCCATCCTTCGAACCCACTTCCTTCGAATCCATGCTCCGAACCCACCTTCTCTTCGAATCCATGAAGCCGCCTCTCTTTCTTTCGAATCCATGGAATCGACTCCCCCTTCTTCGAATCCATGAAGTCGACTCCCTCTCCTTCGAATCCATAACTTCGTATCCACAAAGTCGTCCCCCAACGCACACTTCTCGTGTGCCATCGATCTTCTTCGAATCGATCCCGGGAGCATGCTTCGAATCGATCTCGTTTACCGATCGATTCGAACATACCCTAACCTGATGGATTCGAACTCTCCTTGACCTCATCGGTTCGAAGCATTATGCTTTGTTTGGACCGATTCGAACCTATCCATTTTGGGTCCATCGTCATTGGGCCCAAATCCTTTTATCTTTCTCGCCTGATCGATACGAACTTCACCAAGCCGAACCTCCTCCGAATCGATACGAACCCCATCGATTCGAACCTTCCCTGTGCCTTGTTCACGATCGATGCGAACCTGATGGGTTCGAATCCAATGGATTCGAACCGAGCACTACCTTAATGGATTCGAACAACATGCCTCTCCTACCTTGAATCGATCATAACTCCTCCATATGAACTCTGATTAACCTGAAATTTGAAACATAGCCTTCCCTAATCCTTATCATCATTTCCAATTAATTTCGTCCCGATCGGAGTTCAACCAAATTTTGACGATATCGATCGTTGCCTTGATTCCAACCGATCTCCAATCCCGATTTCCATAATTCCTTGCCAATTCGTTGATATTCCAGTTTTGACCAAAAAATGGGATAACAAAGCTAAAGTCATATATTTACTGACTTAGTGTAATTGACACTTCTTGATGATCATTGACGATCATTTTTGTGTTTTAAACTAGCAATTGTGCGATGTATCTTTGTCTATGAGGGAGACTAAACCCCGTTTGTGTGATGTTTCGAATCACATATGTGGGGTAGCGCCCCATGGTCTTCGGGCCGTTCGTGTGGAGACTCGGCTCAAAATTAAGGGTTAGCTACCCTGAGATAGCGTCTCGTTTGTGTGATACACGTGTTGGTGAGCTTTTATGCTCCCGTTCTTGTGATAGGCCTCCCCCTTTTTGTGATTTATGGATTTCTTATGTAGATTTCTAGAATTTGTGCTTCACCAATTTTCGTGATTTCCATGGGTAAGTTTTATCAATTTTTGTGCATTGGTGAATTTGTGTGTCATTGACTTTTTGTGAATAAAAGTTTAGGGTATGATACCCCTTTTCTATCTTTGAGAAGATTTTTGTGATATTGATTAATCTCTTGTTGATTATCATTTACATACTTATAGTAGTATGCCATTATGGTTATTATACGTTTATGCCATATCTCTTATTCTATATCATGTCATCTGATATTTATAGCAAGACTGATCTGTTTATTATTTTCTTATGAAATAATTATCGGGTTATACCGAGATGTTACAGGTGCTTCTGCTTGACTCCTCTCTAGGGATCTGTTACTATGACTTTTGGCTAACTACTTAGATCAGTAGTTTTTGTTGTATACATTTGAGATATCGACTCATAGATGTATTCTTTTGTATAGCACATGTTGCTATTCTTTTGTGTTATCATGGATCTTTCAGACCACTACTCTGATGTACACTTTCATGTGTTATATATTCATATCTTTTTCCGCCTTTGTGATATGGATGTCTGTGACTGATTTGTGTTATGTTTATTTCTATATTTGTTTCCGAAGATTATATATAGCCACTGTGAAGTAGCTTTGAGTTTGTATCGTATGTCGGATTTCCTCCATAAATGAAATGCATGTTATACTATCTGACATATCGTGGTTCGCACAAAGCAATTACACGGATGGTCGCTCCTCAACAGCCTTATTCTCCATGCTAGTTGACAGCATTACACCGTAATGTTCTTGGCTAGCGTGGGTATAGAGGTTGGGCGTCACAACTTGGTATCAAAGCCAAACTTCGGAACAATGTAGAATAATTTAACAAGGATCATCGTCCTTAGTCCATCTTAGAAGTCGTGCTTTAGGATATTATTCGGGTCTTCGTACCGTTCTATCCTATTTTCCTTTATGATTCCTTGCTTTACCTATCAAGAACGTTTGACATTCATTTGGTGAATAATCTTCTTCCTCTTCTTTCTTTCTTAAGGAAGAGAAATGGTTAGACCAGGCCGTCCCAGCGCCAGTCAACCTAGAGCTACTCCTCAAGATGGAGTATTTATGACTGTTCAACAGCTTCTTGATTTAGTAAAGAATGCTCAAGCAGTCGCATCTAATCCGGAGTCTACTCACCCTAGGTCTGCATTTGCACGTTTGTGCAACGATCATACCAATTTGGGTGGGAAGCCTTTCAAAGGTTCCGAGACTATTATCAAACTCCAGGCTTGGCTGAGATCGCGCGATAAAATCTTTTCTCGGATGAATCTTATTGATCTTCACCGTGTTCAGGTGGCCTCTAGTATGCTCCAAGAAAGAGCATTTGATTGGTAGAGCTTCTGATTTCTGAAATAAATGAAGCGGATCTTACTTGGGAGAAATTCCGGGAGCGCTTCGAATTAAAATTTGTGCCAGAAGCTGAGAAGGTGTCTTTGGCTCGCCGTTTCATTGACCCTGTTCAAGGTGAATCCTCCGTGGTAGACTATGTCGCGTCTTTTGAATCTCTCTCTAAATACGGGGTTGAATACATTAATACCCCATTGAAGAAAAATCAGAGATTCGTCTATGGCTTGAATAAAGATCTCAAGAAGCCATTACTTCTAAAGCTATAAGTTTCTTTTGATCAACTCGTTGATATCGCTCTTCGACTTGAAGAGGCAGATAAAGAAAGTGATGTCGAGGTTGTGGGAGCCAAACCAAACTTCAACAATAACAAGAAAAGGGCTAATAAGTCCAGAGGCCCTTATCCCAATAAGAAGGGGAAACAAGAAACCCCTAGTGCATAGACTTTTTCCTCTAGTGACGGAAAATGCTTTTACTGTGGTTCTAGGGACCATTTTGCGAACAAGTGTTCAAAGCCCCATTCTTGTCGCTATTGTAAAAGTCCGGATCATTTTATGCATGTATGTCCCAAACTTCAAAATAGAAAGGAGGGAAGGCTAAATGTGGCAAAAGCCTCTAGCATCACATCTCGTGGTCAAGGTATTTCTCATGCTATCCTTGGTAGCATTATTTTATTTCGTGATCATCCTATTTGAGTTCTTTTTGATACGGGTGCGTCCCACTCTTTTATTTCGAAGGAACTTGTTGATACTTTTTCTTTGGATGTTTTCTGTTTAATGACCTCTTTGAAAATTGTGAATCCGGTTGGTGGATCCGCAACACTTAGTTTGATTTGTAAAGATGTCGAGATTATTTTATGTGATTTTTCTTTCCTAGCCGATTTGCATGTTATGCGTTACTTAGGCTTTGGAATGATTTTGGGAATGGATTGGCTTAACCGTTATGAAGCTTATATCCTATGTCTCGAGCGAACTATTCATCTTCGACATCCTCAACCTATTAAGCAGATTTCTATTAATCTTAAAGATTCGGATTCCAGCTTGGTTGCATCTTTATTTCTTTAAATCCTCATGATGACGATAATGATGATGAGGAAGATATTATTTCTCTTATTCATGTTGTTAGTTAATTTCCGACATATTTGAGCCCGTTTTAGGATTGCCACCTAAGCGAGCAATTGAGTTCAAAATTAATCTTATCCCAGGAGCTCAACCTATTACTCCTCCTCCTTATCGTATGTCCAATAAAGAAAATGAGGAGATGCGTAAACAATTATCCGAATTGGAGACGAAGCAATTTATTCGCTCTAGTTCCTCGTCTTGGGGAGCTTCGGCTATTTTTGTGAAGAAATCCGATGGTACAATTAGGCTTTGCGTTGACTACCGCAAGCTTAATGATCTTACTATCAAGAATAAATATCCTTTACCTCGGATTGATGATCTATTCGATCAACTCAGTGGAGCTAGAATCTTCTCACAATTAGACTTAGCTACCGGTTTTCATCAGCTTCGTATTGCAGAGGATAGCATTCCTTTAACATCGTTCCGTACTCGTTATGGATCTTATGAATGGCTTGTTATGCCATTTGGTTTGACGAATGCTTCGGGTTATTTCGTTGACCTTATGAATCGAGTTTTCTAAGACTTCCTCGATAGGTTTGTTCTCATCTTTATTGATGATATTCTAGTGTATTCAAAAACCGAGGAGGAGCATGAAAAACATCTTCAGATTGTGTTGGAAACTCTTAGGTGCAATCAATTGAAAGCAAAATTTTCTAAATGCCACTTTTGGCAATCTCATGTGAAGTTTCTCGGTCATATTATTTCCGAATCCGGAATTTCCATGGATCCTTCAAAGATTGAAGCGATTCAAAATTGGAAGAGACCGGAGAGTGTGACGGAAATTCGTAGTTTCCTTGGATTGGCCGGTTATTACCGCCGTTTCATAAAGGACTTTTCCAAAATTTCCGTGCCTCTTACTAGTTTGACAAAGAAAGGTATTAAATACATTTGGTCGGACAAATGTGAAGCTTCTTTTCAAAAATTAAAAGAACTCCTTTCTGATGCTCCTATTCTTGTTATTCCCAAGGGGAATCAAAATTTTGTTGTTTATACCGATGCTAGTCGCGTTGGTTTGGGTGCCATTCTTATGCAAAGAGAACGTGTTATTGCTTATGCTTCTAGGCAGTTGAAGCCAGCCGAGACTAGATATGCCACTCATGATTTAGAACTCGCCGCTATTGTTTTCGCCCTTCGTATTTGGCGTCATTATCTTTTGGGAGAGAAATTTGTTCTCTATACCGATCATAAATCTTTAAAGTATTTATTTTCTCAAAAGGAACTAAATTTGCGTCAACAACGTTGGCTCGAATTTCTTGCAGCTTATGATCTTGATATTCTTTATACTCCCGGAAAGGGTAATCGAGTTGCCGGTGCACTTAGCCGTAAGTAACAAGCGGTTGTTCCTATGATGATATCCGAATGGAATGATCTCGGAATTCTATCCACTTGTGAGATTCGAGATCGTGTTTTCGATTTATGTTCATCTCTTGCTTTACGTAGCCTTGAGGCTCATCCTTCTCTTTTAGACCGCATTCTTGAAGCTCAAAGGCTAGATCCCGAATTGGCTCTTCTTGGCCAAAATTTTAAGGATAAGATTGATGTTGATGGTTTGAAAGACTTTGATAGTGATTTTCATGGCGGTGTTCGAAAATTTGGTAGACTTGTCGTGCCAAATATTAGTAATCTTTTTAAAGACATTTTAGAAGATTAACGTCGTTCTAAATTTACCGTTCATCTCGGTAGTAGTAAAATGTACGCGGATATGAAGCGACTTTATTATTGGGAGGGAATGAAATCTGATATTGCTGTAACGACCCGGCCTTTTTGGACAGTTTAAACCGACGATCAAATACACATGTCGATTCCAAACCATTAAAAGGGCAGATAGTTATTGGGGTAATTAAGAAAAGAAAAGGAAGGGAAATAAAGGAAATGAAACAACACAAAATCTCACAGCGGAAGGCTAAAGTATAATAATAAAATAACAGTTCATGAAGCTGTTAATTAAATGAATACATTTGAAATGAATACATTTGATTATTATTATACAACATTTATCAGAGTTACATACATAACAAATATCATACAACAATGCAGCGGAATGGAATGAATAGAATAGTAGTAGATAATATACCAAATCTTCGTCTCCGTCCTCCAAGGAAATGATCTTCAACCTAAACTGAAAACTCAGGACTGACCCGAGCGTAATGAAAAGACAAAACACTCGAGTCAGGACTAAATATCCTCATGCAAGTTAAGTCAATCGTAAATAAATAAGAGTGTAACGGCGTCAGAGATGTTTACGGGGTTTGACATCTCATATCCAGTGTCAACGTGCGTGCAATAACTTAAGAGATGTTACGGGATTTTCCATCTCTCAAGGATCCGTTAAACTATCTACTATGTAGTAATATACGCTAAGTAGATAATGTCTATCAGTAATATAAAGTATCAAAATAGCGTTAAGGCGTTACCATAATCCCCCTTAACACATTTTATATTCCCAAAAGCATATACAAGACCGTAGTTTCCCCAAAACCGGAAGTCACCAGAGGGCAATCCATATACTCAAGGTACAAATCAAAACGTAGTGGTCGCGAATAGGATAATCAGTATGACAAGGTACATGAGGCAATACCAACTAGGATACTAGTAGTTGCGTGATCCGGACTGATGTTGGGCATAGCCAGCAGCTACCCCAACACCGCGAAACAACACTCCGAAATCAAGGGGTGCACCCAAATCGCATCACAAATGTAATAGATATGGTATCGAAGAAGTGTGTCCGCTAGAGGTGGCGAACCTCAATGGCCCGGCGCGGCTCCTGTTTTAGTCATGTCAGGGGTCATCCAATAATCGTTCTCTTTCTTCAGTCAACGCGTTCACCAAACCATCCACTTCATTCTGGATCATCACTCCACGTATAATAGTTATTAAAGTGGTTTTCGGTATCGACAGAGAGTATGTCCATATCCGATCCCGGTCTCTTTAATAACTACGTATTATTACACCTTTGGCTCTTTATATTTCAAATCGATTCATAATTGATATCAAAATATCATATTCGCTTCAAAAATCAAATCCATTCAAATATCATCGTATCTTTCAAAATATCAGATTTCATATTTAAATTCAAGATTTAGATATAAACATTTCACCTTATTGACCAGCTTAGGATTTTAGAAAAATAGTTTTAAGTAGTTTAAAAGTAGTTTTAAATAATTAAAATAGTTAAAAACACTTAAAATCTTTAAAATGGATTTAAAATAGATAAATTAGTTTAAAATAATTTAAATTGGGTTAAGTAGATTTAAAATAGATTAAAATAGTTTAAGTATTCAAAATGGTTTATATAACAGAGTAATTTGGAAAACAAATTAAAACAGCTTCAAAATCAATCCATTTCAATTATAACTTCCCAATTCAAATCAATTTCAATTTCCATTCTACCGATTCAATTTCGATTTCAATTCAAAACAATGTCAACTTTTACTTCAAATCAATTCAATTCTACATTCACCTTTAATTAATTCAATTTCAATTTATATCGATTTGGAGCTTGATTTCTCAAAATATCAATTTATAACACTTAACAAAATTTCCAACAATATTCAAGTTTAAATCCAAATTCCAAATATGATTCAATTCCAAACTCGATTTCAAAATATCATTTTCATATCACTTTTACTTAGTAATATTCAAAGCTCGAAATAATGTTCAATCTTTAAAATAAATAGATTTTCGAAATTCAATCATATCCAAATTTTAAATTTTAAAGTCATAACTTAAATTATTTACCAATTTCTTTTAACCAAAATTTATTTCAACATTCCAACTCAATTTTTCGACAAATTCGATTTCAATAAATTGATTTTTATTTATAACTTTTAAATCAAAACATTTAAATAAATTTTAAATCGACGATTTCAAAAATTATTTATTTAGCCAATTCGGTGTCCGTATATAATTTTCTATCCTATGGCCAAGTAGTTATTTATTTCAATTAAATGTCAAGAATGAGTATATATTACTTAAATTAAATCACGATATCATATGTATGCATAACAGGATATATATATAAGCAATAAACATCCAAACATTTAAATATCAAACAATAACATCCATCGAAATAAATCATCCAATAGACAATACAATCCATGGCAATTTCATAGTTATCAAGGTCAGGTAATTTAATCGCCATTCAAATTTCAATTTCAATTTAACTGTCAACTTAATTTTTCAACGGTTAATTCAAATAACAAGCTATACGACAATTAAATTCATATCAAACAACGACAAATAAAATTCATATCACTTCATAATATCAATTTAACTAGCATAAAGATATTTAGTACGTTGTGAGCGTTATAAAACACTCACCTTGATTTTTACGATTTTAAATCAAATCGAACGACGTTCGATTTAACTCAAAATTTTCTCTAGCACCAAATGATTCCAATCCAGCTCCTTTGCGAAGAGCTCGTCGAAACGATTCCAACGCAAAAAGTTTCGTCCGAATCCGACCTCGTATGAAAAAGATATGATTTTTACAAGTTTACACGATCTTATATTAACTAAATTTACAACCTTCTTTATAATTTTACCTAACTCAAATCTCAGCCACTAGATCCCTCCTCTGCAAATCTCCACCGCTCCTTCTTTCTTCCCTCTCACGTTCATTCTACAGGAAGAAACCGAACAACATGAACCCATAAGCCATCACCTAGGGTTAAATATTGTGACCACCACGATCAACTTCAGGCCGATCAACGACCATGGTTTTGAAGCTCACGACGAAGGCTACCTTCGGCTGTAAGATGGTGGAACTCGGCCTCCTATTCTACCTCGAAAAACGCGAAAAACGCAGCCCCTTCCTACACGATTTCCCGTTGATTCGAAGCTCCGTTTTCGATCATCTCCGTATGGATTTGAAGCTTTCATCGTCCTCTACAACTTTGTAGTTGAGAGTTTTTGCTAATTGTTGATGGATTGAGAGGAAAATGAGGAAGAAGTTTCCAATTTCGTGGCCATTGATTCAGGAAATGGCGGCTAGGGCTGAAGTCAATTAGGGTTTCTGGATTAAAATAATAATAAAACTGCCTCGGTTTGCGTGCGTATTTATATAGGTAGGTCCAAAATCATCCGAACTCCAATCGAGACGTGCCGCCAGGCGTTTATAAGGTTTTACCCCCATTCCGGACGCAATGGAACTAGTTTCAAGGCCTAATTCGATCATATGTGAGAGTTACGGAAATAAACGATCAATTTTACATTAAACCGATTAACCGAATTTCTATGCGTTTTGGCTTGCCCCGGACAAACGGTAAATCCGTTTGACTTAAAATTTGAAACCTTACAATAATATCACATTACGGATCCAATGAAACTAGTTTCGTCGAAATCCGAGACCGTTTGAAAAATGACTATTTTAACTCGCCAAATTAATATTAAAACAATTTCAACGCGTTTCGAGCTGCCACGGTCAAACGACAACTCCGATTGCTACGAAAATTGAAATCCGATAATAACTAACTATTACGGATCCAATAGAACTAGTTTCGTCCAATTCTGAGACTGTTCAAAAATTGGCTATTTTTCAGGCGATAATTAAATATTAAAATATTCAATTTTCACAAATAAATTTTAAATTCAGTTTTAAAAGTTCTATAACATCACTATAACTCCAATATGATAAAATAAAATTTTACAAATCATTTTTAATCATATTAAACCCGTTATTTTATTTATCCAATAAATTCCAAATATTTAATTTAGACAATTTCGCTTATCCAATAATTCATTATCTTTTGAAATATTGAAATTGAACTTATAAGATTCAACTTTTAAAACCATTTCAAAATTTAGAACACTATTTTCATTTTACAGTTATTCAATTATTCAATAAGTTTTAAATATTTAATTTAAACAATTACGTGTTCAATATTCAATATTTGATTTCAAATAGATTTTACTTATCAATCAATTACTCTATCATACCCAATGAATTCAACATTTAATATCCTATTCAACTATTGATTGCAAAGGCATTCACTAAGTAGCTTTTTTTTCATTACTTGGATAATTATTGCAATTCATTCCAATTATTATTATTCCAAATGAATTACAAATTTTTTTCTAACATTAAATCACGAAATCTTATTAAATTAGCTAATTTAATTATCGAAAATTTACGGGTCGTTACACTCTCCCTCACTCAAAACTTTTCGTCCTCGAAAAGGAAAAGAAGGGAAAAGAAAGGAAAAGAAACTAAGTATAGAATTCAACATTAGATATATTTTATTCAAAGTTACCAACTTATAAAACAATGAAATTCCATTTATAAAGTCATAACTACGCTTCCACTAACTTACTCCGAACGGCTTCCTAACTTTAAAAGTTAGTAATCAAAACAAGTTATAAAGAAAAATTAAAACTTGAAAAAAATTTCTAACACCCGGATTTTACGGAAAATTTCGGCAGAGTCTCCTTTGCGCGGCTCGATCGGAAAAAATATAATAGCATATATATCATAAATATACATCTCATCTCAATGATGAGGCATCCCATATGTGGGGAAACAACATATAAATATCACCAATATCATATAAAACCGTAAGCGTACCTTTTATTTAGCATTTATTAGCATTTTACTTACATTATGCGTTCAGCGTAGAAGCGAGCTCCACAACGAAGCGCAACCCCTTTGCTACCTACTAAAATGCTCAATAACTAAGTTAGAACCATGCATATAAAGATAGATCGATATATTTAGCCTACACAACATATATATAACATATTTAGCTTCAAAACTGAGATTTCAATTTCTGGACAGCAAACAAATCTTAGCTTTAGGTCACCTAAACGGTAAAATTTGACAACAGAATCTAAACAAAAATTGTTGCATTCATTTCAGGCTTTCCGGAATGTCCAAAATCATCGAATTTGGATCATCCGTTCAAAAGTTATGGCCGTTTTACTTAGGAGATACGCTTCAGCCTAGGCAATGAATTGCGCAGGTCAGCGACGTTCACCCACGTTTTCGACCTTCTAAACGATATCAAAACACAAAACACTTAAAACAAAAGTTTTAGCTTAAGTTCTTAGCTTTGCAGAAAGTGAAAGATCATCAAAATCCGATAAACCAGTCAAAAGATATGGCGAAAATACTAAGGATGTATACTACTGATTTTACTTATTTTTACACAGAACAGCGAGTAACATTCAAGTTTTTAACCAAGCAGACGAAGGAATTCTCTCAAGTTATCTAAACAAAAGTTGTGCTATAGTTACTATGCTTTTCGAAAAGTCCAAGATCGTCGAATTCCGTTCAGCCATTTAAAAGTTATGGTTTTTTTCGTTTCAGCGTATATTGGACAAATTTGGATTTTCCCAAAAATTTGCTTTTATTATTTCAAAGTGCAAACCATCAAAACTTCAAATTTTCTAAAAAAAAAAACAATCATAAACACAAAGTCATTTATTTTCTTATTCATCCATGCAATAGGTTTACATTCAATTTGTTTCCGATTTATTCAAGTTTGTTTCATTCACATTTTTAATTCAAGTCAATTTGCTCCCAATTTGAATTTAATTATTTAAAATTTTATTCCGTTTATTCAATTCCATTAACACTATTGAATTCTACTTAATCAATTATCATCCATCTAACAACCAATGCATATCAAACATTAACAACCATCCAGAATCTACACTAAATCAATTATACATTTCCAAGTAAATTTTAATTTCATACACTTCCAAGTTTATTGACATTTAGTTATATTCAAATTTAATTAGTTTCCATTTACCAATTTTATATTTCATTAAGTTTAAATTTTATTCATTCACTTATACATGTATCATTCATTTTACAGCTTAAATTTCTTTTATATTTACAACTATCAATAGATCTTTACATTTTATTTTTCACTCTCACACTGGTATATTATTTCTCTACTTATCCTTATTAGCATTTTAAACCCTTTAAGTATTTGGTAAGTTATAGTTATGCAAATAGAATGTAGTTAAACAACATACAACTTCTTTTCATTTAAAGTTGAATTTTCAATTTATCAATTCTTAAGTCATTACTTAAATTTCACTATAATTTAATTTCACATTTACTTTCACAGATAGTATTTTCATTTTATATTAACATAATTGTGAATCACCTTTAAATGTTAATTTAAATTCCAATTATTTACTAACAATTTTATTTATATTTGCAAACCATTAATTAAATGCATATTTCATTATTCAAACCTATACTTGTATATTATCCAATTAACAATTCATATAACATTTTTGAACTTCTTAAGTATTTTGGTAAGTTATATCTAAGCTATAGAATGAAATTTAATACTATGCGAGTTTTACAGTTTCAATTTTATTTTAAGTTCATAATTTCCTAATTCTAAGGATTTCTACTTCAATTGATATTTTCACTTAGCTCTTAGGTTCATTTCTCATTTCACAATTCAGAAGTTCCTTAATGATTCAAGTCTAAATTCATTTCAATCATAAAAAAAATCATTAATTATTAAAGAACTTAAGAATTCCAATCCCGGTTTCATTTCAAATCAAGGTTTGAAATAATATATACTTATATAATTTATATATCAAATCATACTATAGAGAATGCAAAACAAAATAAAATTTGAGTCAAAACAAGGTTTAGACAAGCTATTAAGTGGTCTCCCCCACTCGGACTCTCGAAAATAAACGCCAATGATGCATGCACACATCATCGAAATCATTTTCTAGCATCAAGAGAAGGGAATATAACACTTATCATAAAAAATCCTTCGAAAACAATTTCAACTCAATTATACTATCATATAATGCTCATATTATATTTTTCAAATTCTTGTAAGTCAATTTCAAACACCGGAATTTAAATTCCCAAATCCAAGTTAAAATTCATTTATATTCATTATCAATTGTGTTTACAAGATTTCATTTTCCTAAATCCATTGTTATTTAATCAATTGTTGTAAATATTGACTGATCAAACAATAACGATAATAATCTAATATTATCATCTCCTAACAATCAATTCAATCAAAATGAATAAATATTCAAATAATTCTTTTATATAAAATATATTCCAAAACGATATTGTGTTGGTTTGTCCTATTCGAGTGTTTAGAAATTCCTATCGACGCCTTGGCGTCCCAAGTATCGACCAGAATTCATAAATACTCAACGGAACAAATTAACACAATATAAAACCATTTTATATCAAATAACAAGTACGCTCTCTCATATACACTCAACTCATTCATATAGTTTACCTCTATTTCAATGAGTTATTCCCCACTAGAGCCAAGGTTTATCACTAAACCTGGCTCTGATACCAACTGTAACGACCCGGCCTTTTTGGACAGTTTAAACCGACGATCAAATACACATGTCGATTCCAAACCATTAAAAGGGCAGATAGTTATTGGGGTAATTAAGAAAAGAAAAGGAAGGGAAATAAAGGAAATGAAACAACACAAAATCTCACAGCGGAAGGCTAAAGTATAATAATAAAATAACAGTTCATGAAGCTGTTAATTAAATGAATACATTTGAAATGAATACATTTGATTATTATTATACAACATTTATCAGAGTTACATACATAACAAATATCATACAACAATGCAGCGGAATGGAATGAATATAATAGTAGTAGATAATATACCAAATCTTCGTCTCCGTCCTCCAAGGAAATGATCTTCAACCTAAACTGAAAACTCAGGACTGACCCGAGCGTAATGAAAAGACAAAACACTCGAGTCAGGACTAAATATCCTCATGCAAGTTAAGTCAATCGTAAATAAATAAGAGTGTAACGGCGTCAGAGATGTTTACGGGGTTTGACATCTCATATCCAGTGTCAACGTGCGTGCAATAACTTAAGAGATGTTACGGGATTTTCCATCTCTCAAGGATCCGTTAAACTATCTACTATGTAGTAATATACGCTAAGTAGATAATGTCTATCAGTAATATAAAGTATCAAAATAGCGTTAAGGCGTTACCATAATCCCCCTTAACACATTTTATATTCCCAAAAGCATATACAAGACCGTAGTTTCCCCAAAACCGGAAGTCACCAGAGGGCAATCCATATACTCAAGGTACAAATCAAAACGTAGTGGTCGCGAATAGGATAATCAGTATGACAAGGTACATGAGGCAATACCAACTAGGATACTAGTAGTTGCGTGATCCGGACTGATGTTGAGCATAGCCAGCAGCTACCCCAACACCGCGAAACAACACTCCGAAATCAAGGGGTGCACCCAAATCGCATCACAAATGTAATAGATATGGTATCGAAGAAGTGTGTCCGCTAGAGGTGGCGAACCTCAATGGCCCGGCGCGGCTCCTGTTTTAGTCATGTCAGGGGTCATCCAATAATCGTTCTCTTTCTTCAGTCAACGCGTTCACCAAACCATCCACTTCATTCTGGATCATCACTCCGCGTATAATAGTTATTAAAGTGGTTTTCGGTATCGACAGAGAGTATGTCCATATCCGATCCCGGTCTCTTTAATAACTACGTATTATTACACCTTTGGCTCTTTATATTTCAAATCGATTCATAATTGATATCAAAATATCATATTCGCTTCAAAAATCAAATCCATTCAAATATCATCGTATCTTTCAAAATATCAGATTTCATATTTAAATTCAAGATTTAGATATAAACATTTCACCTTATTGACCAGCTTAGGATTTTAGAAAAATAGTTTTAAGTAGTTTAAAAGTAGTTTTAAATAATTAAAATAGTTAAAAACACTTAAAATCTTTAAAATGGATTTAAAATAGATAAATTAGTTTAAAATAATTTAAATTGGGTTAAGTAGATTTAAAATAGATTAAAATAGTTTAAGTATTCAAAATGGTTTATATAACAGAGTAATTTGGAAAACAAATTAAAACAGCTTCAAAATCAATCCATTTCAATTATAACTTCCCAATTCAAATCAATTTCAATTTCCATTCTACCGATTCAATTTCGATTTCAATTCAAAACAATGTCAACTTTTACTTCAAATCAATTCAATTCTACATTCACCTTTAATTAATTCAATTTCAATTTATATCGATTTGGAGCTTGATTTCTCAAAATATCAATTTATAACACTTAACAAAATTTCCAACAATATTCAAGTTTAAATCCAAATTCCAAATATGATTCAATTCCAAACTCGATTTCAAAATATCATTTTCATATCACTTTTACTTAGTAATATTCAAAGCTCGAAATAATGTTCAATCTTTAAAATAAATAGATTTTCGAAATTCAATCATATCCAAATTTTAAATTTTAAAGTCATAACTTAAATTATTTACCAATTTCTTTTAACCAAAATTTATTTCAACATTCCAACTCAATTTTTCGACAAATTCGATTTCTATAAATTGATTTTTATTTATAACTTTTAAATCAAAACATTTAAATAAATTTTAAATCGACGATTTCAAAAATTATTTATTTAGCCAATTCGGTGTCCGTATATAATTTTCTATCCTATGGCCAAGTAGTTATTTATTTCAATTAAATGTAAGAATGAGTATATATTACTTAAATTAAATCACGATATCATATGTATGCATAACAGGATATATATATAAGCAATAAACATCCAAACATTTAAATATCAAACAATAACATCCATCGAAATAAATCATCCAATAGACAATACAATCCATGGCAATTTCATAGTTATCAAGGTCAGGTAATTTAATCGCCATTCAAATTTCAATTTCAATTTAACTGTCAACTTAATTTTTCAACGGTTAATTCAAATAACAAGCTATACGACAATTAAATTCATATCAAACAACGACAAATAAAATTCATATCACTTCATAATATCAATTTAACTAGCATAAAGATATTTAGTACGTTGTGAGCGTTATAAAACACTCACCTTGATTTTTACGATTTTAAATCAAATCGAACGACGTTCGATTTAACTCAAAATTTTCTCTAGCACCAAATGATTCCAATCCAGCTCCTTTGCGAAGAGCTCGTCGAAACGATTCCAACGCAAAAAGTTTCGTCCGAATCCGACCTCGTATGAAAAAGATATGATTTTTACAAGTTTACACGATCTTATATTAACTAAATTTACAACCTTCTTTATAATTTTACCTAACTCAAATCTCAGCCACTAGATCCCTCCTCTGCAAATCTCCACCGCTCCTTCTTTCTTCCCTCTCACGTTCATTCTACAGGAAGAAACCGAACAACATGAACCCATAAGCCATCACCTAGGGTTAAATATTGTGACCACCACGATCAACTTCAGGCCGATCAACGACCATGGTTTTGAAGCTCACGACGAAGGCTACCTTCGGCTGTAAGATGGTGGAACTCGGCCTCCTATTCTACCTCGAAAAACGCGAAAAACGCAGCCCCTTCCTACACGATTTCCCGTTGATTCGAAGCTCCGTTTTCGATCATCTCCGTATGGATTTGAAGCTTTCATCGTCCTCTACAACTTTGTAGTTGAGAGTTTTTGCTAATTGTTGATGGATTGAGAGGAAAATGAGGAAGAAGTTTCCAATTTCGTGGCCATTGATTCAGGAAATGGCGGCTAGGGCTGAAGTCAATTAGGGTTTCTGGATTAAAATAATAATAAAACTGCCTCGGTTTGCGTGCGTATTTATATAGGTAGGTCCAAAATCATCCGAACTCCAATCGAGACGTGCCGCCAGGCGTTTATAAGGTTTTACCCCCATTCCGGACGCAATGGAACTAGTTTCAAGGCCTAATTCGATCATATGTGAGAGTTACGGAAATAAACGATCAATTTTACATTAAACCGATTAACCGAATTTCTATGCGTTTTGGCTTGCCCCGGACAAACGGTAAATCCGTTTGACTTAAAATTTGAAACCTTACAATAATATCACATTACGGATCCAATGAAACTAGTTTCGTCGAAATCCGAGACCGTTTGAAAAATGACTATTTTAACTCGCCAAATTAATATTAAAACAATTTCAACGCGTTTCGAGCTGCCACGGTCAAACGACAACTCCGATTGCTACGAAAATTGAAATCCGATAATAACTAACTATTACGGATCCAATAGAACTAGTTTCGTCCAATTCTGAGACTGTTCAAAAATTGGCTATTTTTCAGGCGATAATTAAATATTAAAATATTCAATTTTCACAAATAAATTTTAAATTCAGTTTTAAAAGTTCTATAACATCACTATAACTCCAATATGATAAAATAAAATTTTACAAATCATTTTTAATCATATTAAACCCGTTATTTTATTTATCCAATAAATTCCAAATATTTAATTTAGACAATTTCGCTTATCCAATAATTCATTATCTTTTGAAATATTGAAATTGAACTTATAAGATTCAACTTTTAAAACCATTTCAAAATTTAGAACACTATTTTTATTTTACAGTTATTCAATTATTCAATAAGTTTTAAATATTTAATTTAAACAATTACGTGTTCAATATTCAATATTTGATTTCAAATAGATTTTACTTATCAATCAATTACTCTATCATACCCAATGAATTCAACATTTAATATCCTATTCAACTATTGATTGCAAAGGCATTCACTAAGTAGCTTTTTTTTCATTACTTGGATAATTATTGCAATCCATTCCAATTATTATTATTCCAAATGAATTACAAATTTTTTTCTAACATTAAATCACGAAATCTTATTAAATTAGCTAACTTAATTATCGAAAATTTACGGGTCGTTACACTTGCTAATTTTGTTAAGTGTTGCATGACTTGCCAACTTGTCAAGGACGAACATCAAAGACCCGGTAGGTTGTTGCAACCTTTAGAAATTCCAATTTGGAAGTGGGATCAAATTTCTATGGATTTTATTGATGGCCATCCCCGTTCTCGTTCGGGTCATGATAGCTTATGGGTGACAGTTGATAGACTTACTAAATCCGCTCATTTTATTCCCGTTCGGTCCAAACGAACTGTTCCTCTCTTGGCCAAACTCTTTATCAAAGAAATTGTTAAATTGCATGGTGTTCCTACTTCTATTGTTAGTGACCGTGATCCATTGTTTACTAGTGGATTTTGGAAGAGACTTCAAAATGCTTTAGGAACGAAGCTTAATTTTAGCACCGCTTATCATCCCCGGTCCGATGGACAAACTGAGCGTGTAAATCAAACTCTTGAAGATCTTCTTCGTGCGTGTGTTCTTGATTTTGGTGGAAGTTGGGAAGATCATATTTCTCTTGTTGAGTTTTCCTATAACAATATCTTCCAATCTAGTATTGGTATGGCACCTTTTGAGGCACTCTATGGAAGGCCATGCCGATCTCCTTCTTGTTGGCTTGAGGCAGTTGAGAAGCTGGTTTTAGGTCCAGATTTTATTCGTGATTCCACAGAAAAGATTGATCTTATTCGTCGTAGGATGAAAGAAGCCCAGAGTAGACAAAAATCCTATGCCGATAACCGGAGAAGGGAATTATAATTTTCTGTGGGAGATCTTGTGTTTGTTCGTGTTTCACCTATGAAGGGTGTTGTACGTTTCAGTCGATCGGGAAAGTTAGCGCCTCGATATATTGGGCCATTTCCTATCACCGAACTATTGGTTCCATGGCATATCGCCTTTTATTACCAGCTCAATTTTCTGCTATTCATGACGTGTTTCACGTTTCTCAATTACGGAAGTGCCTTCGAGATTCCGATTCTATTCTTGAGCCTGGTGTTGTGGAAGAAATTGAAGTTTTGCCAAATTTAACTTATGAGTAACATCCTATTCGTATTATTTCTTCGGAGGTCAAACGACTCCAAAATAAAGATGTACCACTTGTGAAGGTTCAATGGTCCTTAAATCCTAAAGAGTCTTCTTGGGAATCTAGAGAATTCATCGAGTGGTCACATCCGGAATTACTTTCTCATGCTCTTTAAGGTGAACTTCTTATTTCAAATTTCTTTTGTGTTAATATGCTTTTATGGTTGTTACTTTTTATTTCCATCTTATATATTGCGAGGACGCAATTTCTTTAAGGAGGGGAGTCTGTAACAACCCGCATATTTATCGATTTTTTTTATATTTAAATATCTTATTGTTAGTCGGAATTTAGTCCGAAAAGCTACTTTTTGCAAATGGTTAAATTAGGACTCGAGACCACCTCCATTGAGTTCGAAATGACATTTGCAATCTTTTCAAGTATAAACTTTGATATGTTTGGAGTTAGTGGAATTTCACTACTTTGTCGCTTTGGACTTTGGTTTGGACTTAAGCCTATTAGACCCAACCTCCACTCCCTGTTCTCTTTATTTCCTTCATAATTTCCTAACACAAAAGCTTCATCAAAAATGGTGGAGGGAATGGGAAATTAAAATTCCAAGCTCAAGTTCTCTTGAAAATCCATCATCCAACTCCAACTCTAGAGAGAATCCATTGATTCAAGCTCCTTGTGTTGAGATTAAAGTGGGATTGCTTCTTCCTTTGCTTTAAGCTTCATTTTCATTGGGTTTTGTACAAAGGTGAGATTTTTATCTCACATTCTTGTCTATAACTATCTTGGATTGTTGGGAATGAATTCCTATCACTTTACCATGTACATTTGCATTTGGTTTGGATTGGATTGGCGAAAAACTCCAATTTTAAGTGTTTTTGGTGAATTTCTGGCCTTAGGTCGTCCTGGTGGAAAAGTCTCCTCGGAATTAGGTCGCTAGGCCGTAGGTCGCTAGGCCGTAGGTCGCTAGGCCTTAGGTTGCTCGGCCGAGTCTCCTTTTAGGTCAGCCTGCATTTAGGTCGTTCGAGTATGTTCAGTCGCTCGCGTGCTTGGGTCGCTCCATCCATTGGTCGCGTGCTGGGGTCGTTAACCCCTTGGGTCTCTCGCCGGGTCAGGTCGCTACCTGTTTGGGTTGTTAGGCCGCTAAAGCCTTAACCCGTTCGCTCTTAGGTCGTTAGATCTTAAGTCGTGAGCCTTTTGGTCGCTCGACCCCACTTCCACCTTAGGTCGCGTACTTAGGTCGTTCACCCCCTAAGTCGCAACCCACTAGGTCGCTCAACCTGTTTTTCCCCTTAGGTCGCTCGCCTAGTTAGGTCGTTCGGACATCATAGGTTGGTTACCTAGGTCGCTTGGCATGCTATCCTTAGGTCGTTCGACCTATCTTACTTTAAGTGGCTACCTCTTTAGGTCGTTGCACTTTAACTCGGCCATGATTAGGTCGCATGGGTATTTCCACTTTGATGGTTTTGGAACTGATTTCCTTGAATTTTATTCACGTCTTCAAATGTGAATTTTAGTCAATCGATTTGTTTCTACAATCAATTTTGTGACTTGTCACTTTAAAAATATAAAGGTTTCAATACTAGTAGTAAATATCAAAACTCTTTCATCAAAGCGATTTCAACACTATTTTATTATAAAACTCTTTTTATAAACCGTTTTCCAATCTTTTAGTATATACAAACCTTTACCTCACTCGTATGAGAAATTGAATTAAACGGCTTAGTAAAACATGTGGTATGAAACGCTTGCGTTTGCTTCGTCGGTTAATCCTTAGACTTGTTCGATGGAACCTTTTGTGACAATTTGTAGTGAAGATCTACAGTTTGTTTGTAAATATTTAAGTTAAGCAAGTGGTTATGAGACATGAAGCTAAACTCATATATTTACTGACTTAGTGTAATTGACACTTCTTGATGATCATTGACGATCATTTTTGTGTTTTAGACTAGCAATCGTGCGATGTCTCTTTGTCTACGAGGGAGACTAAACCCCGTTTGTGTGATGTTTCGACTCACATATGTGGGGTAGCGCCCCATGGTCTTCGGGCCGTTCGTGTGGAGCCTCGGCTCAAAATTGAGGGTTAGCTACCCTGAGATAGCATCTCGTTTGTGTGATACACGTGTTGGTGAGCTTTTATGCTCCCGTTCTTATGATAGGCCTCCCTCTTTTTGTAATTTCTGGATTTCTTGTGTAGATTTATAGAATTTGTGCTTCACCAATTTTCGTGATTTCCATTGATAAGTCTTATCAATTTTTGTGCATTGGTGAATTTGTGTGTCATTGACTTTTTGTGAATAAAAGTTTAGGGTATGATACCCCTTTTCTATCTTTGAGAAGATTTTTGTGATATTGATTAATCTCTTGTTGATTATCATTTACATACTTATAGTAGTATGCCATTATGGTTACTATACGTTTATGCCATATCTCTTATTCTATATCATATCATCTGATATTTATAGCTAGACTGATCCGTTTATTATTTTCTTATGAAATAATAATTGGGTGATACCGAGATGTTACAGGTGCTTCTGCTTGACTTCTCTCCAGGGGTCTATAACTCTGACTTTTGGCTAACTACTTAGATCAGTAGTTTTTGTTGTATACATTTGAGATATCGACTCATAGATGTATTCTTTTGTATAGCACATGTTGCTATTCTTTTGTGTTATCCTGGATCTTTCAGACCACTACTCTGATGTACACTTTCATGTGTTATATATTCATATATTTTTCCGCCTTTGTGATATGGATGTCTGTGACTGATTTGTGTTATGTTTATTTCTATATTTGTTTCCGAAGATTATATATAGCCACTGTGAAGTAGCTTTGAGTTTGTATCGGTATGTCGGATTTCCTCCATGAATGAAATGCATGTTATACTATCTGACATATCGGCGCTCGCACAAAGAAATTACACGGATGGTCGCTCCTCAACAACCTTATTCTCCGTGCTAGTTGACAGCATTACACCATAATGTTCTTGGCTAGCGTGGGTATATAGGTGGGGCGTCAAACATTTGATTTGTTAACATTGGATTTTATCAACATTAATTTTCAATTTGTTTACTTTCAATTCAAATTGAATTCAATCTCTTAGCTTCCAATTTTTTCTAATTCAATTTCATTAACACTTAATGAATTATGTAAAATTAACTAACAATCATATAACAAACAATGTATATCCAACGTTACTAAATTTATTTACTTCGCTTACATCCATTCAATTTGGTTTAACACTTTTAATTCCAATTGGTTGATATTAAATTGACTTCCATTCAATTTATTCAATTAGCTTTCTATGAACTAACACTTATATTCCATATCCCACATCCACTTCAAATTTCATTTACTAATTTATTTCATTAGTATAATTTGATTCATTCATTAATTCAATTGCTAATACATTTACAAATAAAGTTGAATCTCATTTATATAACTCAAGTTCACATTCATTTAATTCACTTTGACAACAAATTCAACTTCTTCACTTAAGTTATATTCCATTTCAAACATCATTTGTTTAATTTAACTTAAGTTTCCACTTATAAATCCAATTCAGATTCCAATTCTAAAATAAATTTTTTATTTAAATTTTAGCAAGTCAAATGTATTATCTCATATCACTATCAAATTCAGATTTTGTTTTGCTTAACCAAATTGTTTAACCATTTTAATAATTGGTTTCACTTACATTTTCTCATTTTATAAGTTATACAACTTATATTCAACAATTTCCACTTGGATTTTTATTGATTCATTTATACTTCCTTTCATTTTACTCCATCCTTTAAGTTAAATTTACTCTATCAAAATTCAAATTGTATAAGTTATCAACCCATTTATCATTCCCATAATATTTTAAATATATTCCATAGTCTTTTCAATCTTTCAAAACCATTTTTGAAATCAATTCAAATTATCTTTTGAATTTCCAAAACCAAATCCAAATTTTCCAAACAACTTCCATTTAAAATAACTTGGCAGCAATCCCTCTTTTGGAAACTCGAAAATGAACACCGATGATGTCACGATCATCATCGGAATTATTTTCCAGCGACCTAAAAGAGTTTAGAGCTTTAGTTTCTCCAAAACAATTTTCCAAAATATCAAATCCTTTCAAAACACTTCTCTGGAATTTTGTTTTTAGATTATAAATCACATTTATAAATCTTTTACTTATATAATTTCACTTATTATATATAAGATTATTTCACAAGTGTAAATCATTTTAATTATAACTTCATACTTATAATTCATTTGCTTATACAATTCATTCTTTTACAGCTATTGTTTTTATTTAACTTATTCAACAACCAAACAATCAATTCATATACACTTTAATAATTCTGAAAAATTATTCCTTTATGTATAAAATATAATCAAGGTAAAATTATTTCATTTACCCAATTTTAAAATGATACTATGTCGGTTTATCTCGTTTAAGAGTTTAGAAACCCCTATCGATAATATGGCGTCCCATCTACCGACCAGAATTCACAAACAGCTCAACGTATAAGCAAACACAATATAAAACATTTTTATATTCACTAACAAATACGCGCTCATAGCTATTATTACACTCACACTCATTCTAGAGTAATACTGACCCCATCTCTAATGAGTAATTCCTAACAGAGCCATGGTTGTCGCTTAACCATATGCCCTGATAACAAATGTAATGAATGCGATTTTTCGACGCTCGAAAACCGACATCAATACGTCCACTGTATTAACTGCCGCATAATCGAATGCCGGAAAACCATACCGTTATGGTTAAAGAAGAAGAAAAGGTAGAAGAAGAGAGAAAAAAAGAAGATTAAACAGAAAACAATATCAGAATCTCACAAGCGCAGGTGAACAACATATAATAGATAAAAGAATAATCTTTAAACAAAGAACTATATCAGTTATTACATTACATCATATTACATTATATTACATCATCAGAGTGTACAACAACAAACAACAACAAAATAGCAGAAAAGAAATACTATATACTAGTGAATACGCCATGCCATCCAGCTTGCCTCCAGCAACTCCTGAATTCCAGAATATCCTGATAACCTAACTCTAGACTGCCTGTGTGGAAATTGGTGGGCACCTAGAGTTTAGGAAGGAAAACAATAAACTCCAGGTCAGTCATGGGACTGGTGTGAGAACTTAAAACAGTTTATCTTTTTTAAAACAAACAAAGGGATAATTTTAAAATAGATTCGCAATGCTTTTTGGAAAATGAGACTACCATAAGGCCTCCCGCACACACACACAATGCAAACACGGAATCGGAGGAGATTTCTCCTTATGATAGTCAAAGATGCTTGATACGCATTAAAAAGAAACATTTGATATTATTACTAGTGAATAGTGTAGGAAAACATTTCGAAAGTAAAGATATAAATCTTAGCCAGCATATGCATTTCGCACTTATGCCTATTATAGCTACCATCCAAAGTGGTGACCACCATAAGTGAATGATAGGTTCTACCACAAAAAACGTACAAGATCGTATTGTTTCTTTGGATTCCAACAAATGGTCAGGCCAAGGAACTTCCCATTGCCACATGGGTACGCCTCTGGAAAGACAACCCGATAACCTAATGTTACGGTAAGATCTCTGCCAACACAAGGCCGGGTTACCCTTCAAACTGGGTAACTACTGACACGAATATGTCATTCCCCGATCGTAACCGATCTATATCCGAGGATCCTCGATTCCAACAACCACAAAGTAATAAATTTGCAGCAACAACATAGGTTAAGTATCTAGGCTCCATACCATGATACCACCTCTATCCAGAAGGAATGACATACACTAAAGGGGCGCTATCCCTTAATAACATTGCTGCATCCTTCCTGCTTTGACCATTTTCGAGGTGTGAGGTCCGACGAAGTCTCGTCCACAAAGCTACACTTTATACAAAAACTGTGCTTTGATCATCAAATACTCAACAGCACTTCATATGCCACATTACCAATTTGGGAATGTATCACTAGTAACCATCAACTACATAACCTCTGAGCTCGTACGTCTCAGAGAAGGGTGTTAAGCTAAGAGAATAAATTCTCCGCCACCAACAGAAATATATTTGATAGAAACCAGCTTTACATCTCAAATTGTAATGTCAGACTCACAATCCATACAAGTCCGTTCCGGGATCGAACGGAACCGAAGGCACTTCCAAAGAAGCCCTTGCAATCCGGATATTCACTAATCACGTCCGGAATTCCCGTCACTAAGGGTGATAAAAACTCTATATCGGAGATCAACCGATGCAGAGTCATTCGACGGTAATCCTTCCGTTTTCATATCCGGTCTTCAACACCGGTCTTCAAATGCAATCCATAACGACGTATCACATATTCAGAATGACCCCAAGGTCCTTTCTCGGCTAACTCGAATAGTGAGTGCTTATTTTGAAAATAAGTGTAGCATTCAAATTCAAGCAAATCACAACAAATACCTATTTAAAGGTAAATATTGATAGTCGGTTATTTAACTATCAATAGGCGTGCACAACATCACCAGATTCCAAATAATTTCCCAAATTATTTATTTTCCAAAAAAATATCTTTACTAGATATATAATTTCCACACTTCAACCATTTGAAAACAAATTTCAATCATTTTCCTTACGCGGAAATACTTTCATTTCAAAATGGTTCATTTAAACCAATTAAATAAATCCTTACTGATTTACTTTATATTTATGTTCCAAATCCGTAAATTTATTCCCACACTTCAAAAAATAAATCAACGTTTATTTTTAAACAAATTTCCCTTTCTTTTATAAATTCCACAGTGAATTTACATTTTCAAAATATCTATGAATATACGATTTTCAAATCGATTTCTAATATTCATTTTCAATTTACCTTTAAAGGATAAAATCTCAAAACATTCACTTCACATTGGAAACATTTACATACTTATTTAATAATAATAAGTAATTCACAGATCTATTTATTTTCAACACTTGGAAAATATTCAATATGCTTAAATCGAAATTAAGTATATTTTTCATTCTTAAAAAAAAACGTGCGCTTAAACACTTTTATTTGAGTCAAAACGAATGTTGCGTAAAACATCGTTACGAAAACCCAAAATCACTAGTATAGGGATTCGAACTTAAAATAGATATATAAATCCCAATACTATATTAAACATTTCCTTTCGGAAATCATTTACTATAACAACAGTGTTATAGTCCACCATTTCCTTATTTCTCGAAAACGTCTATTTCAACAATGAATGTTGAAATCTATGGTTTTGATAGATAATACATTTTAAAACAACCTCACATCGTTTTAATTCCATTTAAAAGATCACTCCCTAAACATTCCTTTAATATATTATTCACTGTTCAAAATCGTGAATATAAATCATTAACCAAATTCAGCACTTTTACATATTCAATTCAAAAATTATCCACGGTCCCAAAATCGTGAATATACTCCTTTAATAAGCTATAAAAATTTACTTATCAAATTCAATCAATCTTGAATTTATAAATCAATGTTTATAAATTCACATTTATATATTATAAAAACTTCAAGTTATAAAAATCCCTTATTATCCAATTCCATTCAAATCTCATTTATATGCCAAAAATCCAATTTTAAAGTTAATTATTTATATTTTTCTATTTTACAAAATCTATTCATTTTATAACTTCACAGATTATAAATCTATCAATTTCATTCCCTTATGAAATCCATTTATACTTCTTTTCAACGTTTATAAAAACTCGTTTCACAATTTCAATATTTTAATTTATAAATATCAATTTTATAAATCCTTTATATAAATCGTTTATAAAAATTCAAAAATCCCAATTTAAACTATTTTATAAAATTCATTAACTCCATATTTCAAAAATCACATTTTTAATTACATTTCACAAAAATCCTAATTTTTTATAATATTAAATTTTATAACGTTAATTTATTTACAAGGAATCAATTCAAAAATTTAATAAAACATATACCTTCAAAAATCACTTTACAAATCCTTCTAAATTCAAAATCGTTACTTTAATATTTTCAAAACTCTAAAAATAGGCCAATGCTGCAACATCAACAATATATCAATCACGACAATCCAAACATCATATATCAATATGACAATCGACAAATATCACAATATCTGTAAATATATCAATACAGTTGAGGAATTCAGTTGGATCCCTCCAACTTGTTTCCCTGCATCCACAGATGTTAGCACAATACCAATTCCGTTCCAATACGGAATATCGCGGTATAAGGGATTTATACTTAATATACGGCGCAATAGGGTCTCATCCGCTATATAATGCGGGAAAATCAACTCCAAGTACATAAATAATACCAATTCCAATCAAGATGGAATTATCGCGGTATATGTTTTTAATAAATAACCTCCGCTTAATATACGGTGTATAATGTCTATTTCAATCATCAACAGATAATAATTTATCATCCAGGCATACAATCAACGATTTTAAATCTAACTATTTAAAATTTAAATCGAAACTATTCGATTGAGTGAGAAGTGCTCACCTTGAGTTTCCAATATCAGTTGTAGCGTTTTATTTCGAATAAAATTAAATGTGCGTTTAATTTTGCCCGAAATTTTCACTAGCTCCAAACGACTCCAAACTAGCTCCATTTCATAGTGCTCGTCAATACGGTTCCAGCGCAACTTGTTTTGTAATTTTTCGACCTCATATGAAAGAGTTATCAATTTTTAAAATTAACACAATTTAATATACAATTATATTTAAGAATTCTTTTTATTATTTTAACCATCATCATCTGGACCGTTCCTTTTTCCTTGATGAAATCCAGGCCTCATCTCGTTTTCACTCCCATCTTCTCGTTCGCGTTTTCTCACGGTCGAAATAACCCAACCATGCCGCCTTCAACCCTAATCGACGCGACCCCTACAATCGACGAGGAGTTGATCAAACAACTCCAAATGAACGGCCATAGCTTGCTCCATCTTCAGCTGTAAATTGGTGGAGCTCGGCCTCCTCTATGCCGAGATATTAACCCACGAACGTGTGCCCTTTGAGGCCAGTTTGTCGTCGATTCGCTACGTTATACCCCATCATAACCGTATGGATTTGTAGTACTCGTGAAGCTCTTCATCTTTCATGTTGAAAGTTTCTTGAATTGAAGTGTGGATTTGAAGAAATTAGAGGAAGAAGATGGCAACATTTCAGCCATTGAAGTAAGAATGGCGGCCTGACCTAATAGCTTACGGTTTTGTGAAAAATGAGATGTTAGAGAGGCTTTTATCGAAAATTTGCAAACACTATTCATCCAAAAATTTCCGAACTCTAAATGGAGCGTGCCGGCTGGCGTTTCTAAGGTTTACCCCACGTTCTGAACACAATGGAACATGTTTCGGGAGCCAGTTCGATCATTTGTGAGAGTTACGGAAATAAACGATCGATTTAAATTAAATCGATTTAAACCAATTTCTATGCGTTTCGGCTTGCCTCGGACAAACGTTAAATCCGATTGACACGAAATTTGAAATGTTACAATAATATGACATTACGGATCCGATGAAACTGGTTTCGTCAAAATCCGAGACTGTTTGAAAAATGGCTATTTTAACTCGTCAATTAAATATTAAAATATTCAATTTTCACAAATTAACTTTTAATTTACTTTTAAAAGTTCTATAACATCGTTATAACTCCAACATGATTAAATAATATTCTAAAAATCAATTTTTATCATATTAAACCCAATTTCCAATTATTTCTGAAATTTCCAATATTAAATTATCGATTTAATTATCCAATTAAATCTAGATATTCGAAAAATAAATTATTCGACCGTTTAATTTCACTTATTAATATTTAAAATCAATTAAATATTCAAATTTTAATTAACAGAAATTTGGGTCGTTACAAACTTCCCTCCTTAAAAGAATTTCGTCCCCGAAATTAGCAAGTAAGAAAAAGTTACAAAATCCATTAACTTTTCAAAACAAACCATTCAAATTGGATTTTTCAAATCTCTTAAGTGTTTAACTTTCCCAAAATTCATAGTTAAACTTCTTACAATAACTTTACTAAGTTTCCAAATCCAACTTAGTTTTCAAAAAAATTCCAATTTTCTCAAAAATATTCTAACGCCTTAAATTTTCAGAAAAATTCACCAGAGTCTCCTTTGCGCAGCTCGATCCGGAAAAAAATGACAGTGTATATATCACAAATATGCATCTCATCAAGTGATGAGGCATCCCGCAGGGAAAAAAAGTGTAAAAGTCTGATATGTTATCCGAGATATGTACCTTATATTTTATTAGCGAGCATATACGGCTAATATAGCGCGAAAGCGAGCTCCAAATGCGAAGCAATGCGCAATCCACACCTACTATACACTCAATCAAACAAATGAGAACATGTATATATGAAAATAATATCAATATACAACATATAGCAACATAACAACTACATGTACCAACATAGCAAATGCAACAAAAGCAATAAATGCAACTATCAAACAACTATCATCCAACTAACATCCAACAAATCAATGTCTATCCAAATCAATTCATAACCAAATCAATATACATTCACTTTTCATTAATATTCATTGGATTGGTTTTTTTTTCATTTTAATCACATTTGATTTGTTAACATTGGTTTTATCAACATTCATTTTCAATTTGTTTACTTTCAATTCAAATTGAATTCAATCTCTTAGCTTCCAATTTTTGCTAATTCAATTTCATTAACACTTAATGAATTATATAAAATCAACTAACAATCATATAACAAACAATGTATATCCAACATTACCAAATTTATTTACTTCGCTTACATCCATTCAATTTGGCTTAACACTTTTAATTCCAATTGGCTGATATTAAATTGACTTCCATTCAATTTATTCAATTAGCTTTCAATGAACTAATACTTATATTCCATATCCCACATCCACTTCAAATTTCATTTACTAATTTATTTCATTAGTATAATTGATTTCATTAGTATTATTGAAATTAAATGGAAATAAAACCTTATTTTGAAAACTATTTAAAAAAAATGTGATTTTTGAAATAAAGACGTAATTATGGAATGGAATCACTTTGAACTTAAGATTTAAAAGAACTTGCAGACTAAAATTGTTAAGAATGGGTTTCAAAGTTAAGATTGGGTCATAAATTAGATTCTGGAGATTAAATTGTTTAAAAAGTTTTGAACTTGTGATAACCTGAATTTTTGGGCATCTGTTATTTGGAAATTAACAGGATTAAATTTGTGACGCCCCACCTCTATACCCGCGCTAGCCAAGAACACTACAGTGTAGTGCTGTCAACTAGCACGGAGAATAAGGCTGTTAAGGAGCGGCCATCAATAGTTAGGCCTTACACTAGTATTGGTTATCTCGGTAGGAGTGGTATAATTATAAATATTCTTTCATTTTTCATCTCTGATTTATTTTCTCCCATCGGCATAACGAACTACGATGGTTCATAATAGTTTAGAACATAAAATATAAAATATTACACAGATAATATAATGCGGAACACAGATAATATAATGCGGAACACAGATAAAAACAGAAAGTCTCATATATATAATAACTGATATCAGTTACATTACATGTGATACAATACATATGACACGGTACATATGATACAACTACCACAGTCGACTCAGGAAGTTACATATACAAGTACATTAACGTATATAATATACATGAATACATATCTTCCTATACAATTTTTCAGACTACAACAAATGACGACGACTACTCCAAAAGATATGAAAGAACTTCATAGCTCTAGCAGCAACCCAAAGCAGAATATCTACAACCTGAAATACTCGGTCTGACCCGAGTATTAAATTCAAAAGAAAATAATACTCGGGTCAGTCTAATTCGAACTCAGTTATTAGTGCACAGAAGCAATAATAATTAAATAATGAATAGACGACAGTTATTAAACCAAATCAGAATGCAATTCAGAATATTGAATTGAAATGAACAAACAGTTCAAACCATTGAAATATCAATTAAAATATTAATTCAAGTAGGGCTGCAGTACACGCACGCGTGCACTGCCTCGCCACTACGGAATATGGGATACGCAAAAAGATCCATAAGTCAAAACAAATAGAATATCATACACGCCATACCGTGTGGCTGCAGTTCACGCTTGCGTGCACTGCCTTGCCACTATAGTGATGTCGTTCCCAAAAACTCAATTCTGTGTGGCTGCAGTTCACGCTTGCGTGCACTGCCTTGCCACAACAGTGATGATGTACACAACCGAGCACAAGGTCAAACCCAAAATAAAAGAACGGGTTCAACACAGGTGTATTCAAATGAAATGGCCGATACTAAAATAAATCGACCAACATAGAACAAAGACTGCATGGTGAAACACAAAAATGGACCAGTTCAATATGAACTAGCCTAATCGAGTCAAAATGCAGACAGTACAAAACCAAGCCCCAAAACGACTCATATAAATCAATGTTACAACCTGAAGCTGGACAGTGCACCTATGATAAGGCAACATAGCCAGGCATCACGAATAACAAAATACGAGACAATGCCAATTATGGAACAATGAAGCACAGAGACTACAAGTACAAACTGAACAAAGCAATGCAACTAGCAACAATGAAGGCAACTGGCATTAATGAATGCAACTGGCAACAATGAATGCAACTGGTAACAATGAATGCAACTGGTAACAATGAAGCAACTGGTAACAGCTCAGTTTAACACAATGAAAACTACAGTGATCTCAACAGAAGAGGCCATGATCAAGATCAACAGCTACATGTACTGCAACAAAAGTCATGAATGCAGTAGCAAGGTTGCAAGCATATGAAATGCAGGCTACAAGTACAACAGTGCCGATAAAGTTCAGATGACAATGAACTAAAGTGAAGATACCAGTGACAAATGGGAGAAGTATGAAATGATACAACTACAAGTACAGGGAACAACAATGAATACTGCAACATGACCAAATGTCAAAACTGCACCAATCACAAATGCAATGCTCAATGCACAAAGTAACTGTACAGTAACAAATTCAGACCAAACAAGCAATGCAAGTGCAGTTATGGGTGAACAGACCACAAAGAAAAGCCACCAAGACCAAAAGTGACACAGCAGGTTTGAATAACAACTCCATTGACCACAAAGCCAAGATCACAAAGAAATGCATGCCATCAAATTCAACAACATCAGAAAATCAAGTTCAAGACAACAGTGACAATGCAGACACAACTCAATATCACAATATTATGCAACAGTGAATAAAAACATGCACTTGCAACCGAAAGACAATGAACTGCAACATAAAGAGAAATGCACACTGGAACTACAATCACGGCAATATGCTTGAAGACCACAGCTCGACCAGGTAACAGCATGGAACAATGCAACACAGACCAAATGCTCAAGCCACCAAGATGACCAAGCAATGATCAGAGACCAGAAAGGTCAGAAGCACAGTGACAATTTTATGAAGACAAGTACACAAGGACACGTGAAATGCAATGAACACTTACAACATGACAACAGGTACAAGCTTATAACAAGTACCACTTCTAATTCAAAGGGATCATAATCAAGACAGTAGCTAAGGTAATCAAACAAGACTGAGAATGTCTGCAGTGGTACAAGTCGAAGTCATTAATGTATATGGAAGTGAAGTCGAGAGTCAACGTATCAAAGCCGTGAAATCATTGCCGTAGATATCAAATCACACAAATATACGAAATTGCCAAAACCAGAAATCATCTCCAACATCCATACGAAAATCGAAAACATCAACATCTCAACAAAACAGTGCCGAGATAACCAACAACCAAGTAGAAATAGATGTGAGTAAAACTCACACAAGTTCAAATCGAAATCACTAAAATTCAAAGCAATAATCAGCCAAGAATTCACGCAACCAAACACACAAATAACTAGAGCCAAGAATTAGATGTGAGCAAACTCACCTTGTCGACGAATTTAGCAGAAATGGTTACGAATCTAGCGGCCGCGAGCACCACGAGAGACGAGAAACCATCGGAATCGAAACCCTCAAATTGGAGCGAAGAAACGAAGCCCAAAATTTCGCAAGAGGAACTGCCGCCATTACGAACGAAGGAAAAATAAAAGAGACGGGTTTATGAATGAATGAGAAAAGAAAAAGAAAGAAAACAGTATGAGCCTTGTAAATTTTCACGGGCCACGATTTCAAAGCCCAAAATTCCCTTTTGATAATTTATAAAAGAATTTTAATTAAAATATTAAACTTAAATTGGCAATAAGCGAAAATATTAATCGTTTAATGTCGATTCTAAATCGACACGAAATACAGGGTTGTTACAAAATTTATTAAAATACTCATTTGTAAATTGAACAAATGAAATTCTGATATATATATATATATATATATATATATATATATATCTGGATATGTATGTAGAAGAATCTGAACTATAATAGTGCTGGATTTTTAAATATTTGGATAGATATTTATTTGATAATCTCCTAATCTAATTACCTAAAATTGATAAATTTAATTTGTGTTTGTTTAAATATATGTATATATATTTTTGAATTGTTTTTAAATTGGATTTTAAATTTAATTTGAATTTGAATTTAGAATTAAATTTGAAATGTAGAAGATAATTATCTTAAGGTATTTTGGATTTAAAAATATATGTATAAGATATTTATTAGTATATAATTTGTTTTATATTATTTTCTTTAAGGAGATTTTATTTATATAAATTAAGAAATATACTTATTAATTAGGAAATTTAATATAAAAGCTTTTAAATCATTTTAAAATTAATTAAACATGCATTATTACAAGTGTTAGATTATTAATCTTTTAATAACATGTGTAAGGAGATAGATATTGGTAGATGACAAATGTTAATAAGTTTTACAAGTGTCACTTTTTAATTTTAATTTTCTTTTATTTTTAATAATCATAAATTAAGCATATATATTCATCTATTTCTTCTCTTTATCTCCTTTTCCTATCTCATTTTCAAAACACAAAGAAACGAAAGCCTATAACACAAATTTTCAAACCAGAGGAATTAAAACAACAATTTCAAACTAGAGATTAAGTCAAGCAAACTTGAAAATCAAAAGCCAAGATCGTCTTTGTTTTAAAGATTTAAACCTTCTGAACAACATTCCAAAACCTGGTAATAAAATTAGAATCAAACAAGCTTCAGCTCATAACAATCAAGTTCAGAGCAAAGCAAGAATATTCAAGATCCATGCAAACCAAAGTAAATCAAGTTCTAGTTTTAAATTCAAGAACAGATTTCAAAATTTTCGAAGGCATGTACTCTGTTATCTTCTACAGGTGAGTAAACTAAGCTTAAAACAATTTTAAATTTGATGCATGCAGTAAATGTTTGAAGTAGACAGTGATGTATGTTTGAATATATATTTGCATGATTGATTTAAAGCTGAATGTTTATATATGTATATAGAAAATCTGTGTGCATGTCTGAACACCAGAACCTCTACCCTTTTCTTCATTAACAGGCTTTCAATTTGATCAAAATCAAAAATTCAATTTTCCTAATCATTGTCAGGCTTAGATATATAGATGAGAAATGTTTATAATAACAAGATTTGAATTTTAAAAATATTTAAAATAGAACTTGATGACAGTTTTAACTGGAATGTGAGATTTACAGTAAAAACTTTTATATATCAAAAATTCGATGTATTCAATTTGTGAATTCAGGTGTATAATTTGAATTGTTTTCCAAAATTAGGATTTTTAAAAAAGTATCACAATTTTTAGGTTGGTAATTCATGAGATAATGAATGTTGATCGAAAATGGGGTTTTGAGCTTTTTCTAATGATCGGCTAGTTTAGGGGACTCGAGGTGGTGGTTGAGGCTAGCCTAGAGGTAGGCATTGTCCGCAAAAATAATCACCAGATTTTACAACCATCATGGCGGCGGCAAATGGTGAAAGTAGGGTTCTGGATGGGTTTTGGTCGAAGTGAAATTGTGGAGAAATGAAGGAACGGATTGTGGAAAAGCTTCAGGCGGAGGTTCGAGACCACTAGTGGTCGGTGTCGACGATATAAGATGGTTCTTGGCGATGGTTTTAATTCTTGTAGGTTCGTTCGAACAAAATTTTGTGATCGTGATCGTTTAAGGTTTCTGGGTAGTCTGATGGCTTGAGGAGATCGTAGGTGACTCGTCAGCGGTGGTAAGAGTGATCGGAGTATTGTCGCTGATGGATGCACGTGTACCAGTTTTCCTGTACACTTGAGTTTGGGTTCTGGAATAATGAGTTTGCCCTGAGTTTTGTCTGGAGATAGAGGAGGTATTACTCGAGTTGGTTATCGTGTTGTTCGCGTGAGTGTTTAAGCATATCAGTTTTAAATTTTGAACAAGTTTTTTTTTTTTAAAAAAAGAAGAAACTCGGGATTTGGTAAGAAACGCTCAGGTTTGTCTTGGTTTATTAATCAATTGTTAACAAGTTTTTAAGTTTAACAAAGTTAAGTTTAAAACTAATTATCTTTAAACTATTGTAAATAGTAATTCACTATTAATGTTTGTTAAGTAAAGTTGAAATTTATTTTAAGTTATTAATTAAGTTTATCCTTAAGATGTTTTTAAAAGCTTAATTAATCAGATAATTAAGTAAGTTAATTGAAAAGATAAAGTGTTTTAATTTTAATTAACTTAAAGCTTTTTAAGTTAATGATATTTTAATTCCAAGGTTATTAAGTAAGATTTTAAATGATAATTAAGAAGATGATTAAGATAAATGATTTATCAATTAAATTAAGTAATTGATTGATAATTAAAGATTAATTAGTAAGTAATTAAAGATTAATCATTGATTAATAAATTAGTAATTAAAGAGTAATTAATTATTAATAAAAGAATAATTAATAGTTGTAATTAATTATTGATTAACTAATTTAGGTTAATTAATCAATGTAAGTAATTAAGGTAAGGTTAATCAATTAAGGTAAATTGTTTACCTTGTTTAATTAAGGTATTATTTTATTAAGGATAATTAAAGAAAGGGATACATTATAAATTAATTAAAAAGGCTTATCTAATTGAAGTTAATTGAGCAAGATTAAAGGAAATTTATTTAGTCAGTGGATTAAATTAAATTATTAGAATTGTTTGACTATCAATCTTGCCTATAGATGATAAACTTGAATTGAATACCTTGGTTTGTCTGAATATCTCTGATATTGAGTTGTGATGCATTGTGATATGATATGATGAGTTGTACTAGGATATTGCGAGTTATCTATCGATAATTGATTTGCTGTGAGAATAATAGAACCTACATTTAAAATTGATTTGCATCCACTTAAGCAACTGGGATTAGGATGGCACTGAAAATGAAGAGATCGGGATCCGGTATCAGCAAATACCCGTAACCACTTCGTTTTGTAATCTAAATTCTTTATAAATTTGAATTATGAATTAAACAGGCTGGAATGAAATAAGCTAAGAATCATGGATATTTTAACTAAGTAGTGATTCTTAGATATTGTTTGAAATAGGTGATTGACTTAAATAAGTTGAGAACTCGTAGGAAGGTACGAGATACCCTGGTTTGCAAATAAGTTTTATAACTTAGTATTTCATGTTATATGGGTTTACTCACGCTGGTTTCCAGCCTGACCCGAGTGTTACTTTGATGTAATGCTCGGGTCAGACCGAGTATTACAGATTTTCAGGTAAGGACGTTTTGGAGCTCAGGAGGTGAGTTGGATGGCAGGAACGTATAGAGTGTTTCCGCTATGATATATTGTTGTATAGCTGGTATATGTTGATTTTAACTATCCAATGTTTGTGTAATGGCTGTAACTCTGATATATTAATGTAAATTAACTAATACAGTTTTCCTTTGTGAAACTTCTATTATTTGATATTATATTTTGATCCGCTGCGAATGTGAGTTTCTGTGACTTGTTTTCTATTTCTTCTTCTACCTCTTTTTTTCTTTTCCTAACTATCCAGAATTTTCGAGATCGAAAACACTGGGTCGTTACAGTGGTATCAGAGAAAAGGTTAAGCGAGAACCTTGGCTCTGGTGGGTGTACTCATTAATGATAGGGTCAGTGTTACCCCAGGATGAGTTGAGTGTGTGTGTGTGTGTATGTGTGTGTATGAGAGCGTACTTGTTATTTTCTTATATAAAGGTTTTAAAAATGGTTTTAATGAATGATTTTTATAAAAGCTTATATTTTATATATAAAGAAATAATTGGTTGTTGGATATTGAAATTGAATAAAATGAACTATACTGATAAGATGAATTAGAATTGGTTTCAAACTAGAATATGGAATGGTTATTGTGTTTAATAATGGGATGTTGTTTCCTAGTAAACATTGATAAAGCAAAATGAAAAAAAAATTAGGGAAGAAAACTTCTAGATGAGTATAACTTATAAATTGAAGTGGGTTTTAAATTGTGAAGTTTTGAATCCTAAGTCTAGGAACATTTGAAATTGTTTTCAAAATAAAAGAAATGATATTACTCAGACTATTTTGAATGTAATCTTATTTTAAAATAAGAGATGTTTGGAAAATTTTAAAGGAATTTGTTTTGAATTTAAAACCAAAGGTGGTTTAAAATTTAAAGTAACTTGGTGTGTAAAGGAAATCGATATGTATATTTAAAATAAACTCAAAGATTGAGTTAGAATTTTCCTTGGAATGTGATGTGAAAACCCAAAGTGAAATAAGTTTTTAAACTTAAGTGGGAAGATTATTAATATGAAGTTTAAAATTTGAAATGGGAATTCAAATTGGGTAAAGTTGTCTGGATTAAATTGAAGTGAATTTAATTTAAGGGAAATTAAATAAGTTTAGAACAAACAACTTGAATTGGAAATTTCAAGATGAAATTGTGAATTAACTTGGCAATTTAAACGGTGGATTCGAATAGGGAGTTTGTGTGATCTCAAAATGAGTTTGAGATCTGGAAATTGGAAATGGATGGATGTTTTCAAATAAATTGGATAATATTATCCTATTGCTATTAATAATATTTAAACTATAAATTGGATTTGTTTAAATGAATGAAGAAATGGATTGTGGTAATATATCCATTATTAAAATAAAAGGGAAATTAAACTTTAATTTGTAATTAAGGATATGAAATTACTTTGAACTTAAGATTTGAATGTTAAGAATTGAAATTGTAAATTAAAATTGTTTAAGAATCGGTTTCAAGGTTGGAAGATAAAATTGGGTAATCAATTGAATTTTAAAGATAAAATTGTTTTGAACTCTTATTTGAACTTTGAAATAAGTTAAGTAAAGATAATTTAAAATGGAATTTTGAAATTTTGACTCAGAATTAAACGGTTCAAAGATTTACATTGATGATTTAAAAATAAAAGTTAATTTGATTTAAGGGATTAAATCAACATTTAAACTTTAACTCGAATTTATATAATTCGAGATGGTTTAAAGTTAAGATTTAAATTGAATTAGTTCAAACTGAATTTGATTTGAATTAACTGGAATTTTGATTGAAGATGGATAATTTTAAAACCCAAATGGAAAATTTGAATTGGATTAATTTGAAATGAAATTGAAGTTGAATGAGTTCAAATTCAATTGGGAAGTTGATTTGAATTTGGGATGGGAATAGAAGTTAGCTTAATTTGAATTGAATTTGAAAGTTAATTGGAAATTGGCAATTGATTGGAAATGGAGATTGGGAATTGAACAATTTAGCTCTGAACTATTTTCAATAAATTATTTTAATGTAAACTGCTTTTAAATCTATTTTCCAAGCTATTTACTACACAACTTTTTTTTAAAAACCCAAAACTATCTTATACTTATTTTACAACTACTTTTGGAACTATTTAACTATTTTACAACAATTTTACAACTGTTTTATAAACTAATTACTATTTTACAACTATTTTATAATTACTTTACTATTTTACAGCTATTTTACAAACTAATAATTATTTTTCAACTACTTATCTATTTTTAATTTTTCAACCTATTTTCTAAATTTAAGTTGGACAGAGTTCAAACTATTTATGATTAAATATCCATTTGAGATAAGAATTGAGGTGATAATCCAAATGGTGATTGAGGCAATTGTGAATAAATGAATAAGAATATAAGGCAATGTGAATAGAAAGGAGGATTGATTTAGTTAATGATCAATGAAGATAAATACGTAGGATGTACATATATTATTCTATTCGTATAGCGATTAGATCCAGATTCGAGCACATAATTTCGAGATTGTATATCGATCCGAGTTAGGATTTTTCACTCGATTTTCGACGGCGCACCTTGGATATGGATTTTTCGTTGATTCTGGATATTCTCTATCATAGTTAGAACTATGCAAGGAGAATGACGGTTTCTGATCAAGAAACTAGATCTGAGTCCACACTAGGAAGTCGGGTGGACGATACTAGTTCGGAAGTGAAACTGTGTGATCGAGTGAGCAATCAGATTGATATAGTGTACGAATGATATGTGTACAACGTATGGTTTGAATGAAATTGATATTGGGAATTTGTGGATAAGAAATGTGAAATGATTTTTGAAATGAAAAGTATATTTTGTGAAATGTACAATGAATAAAAGTGAAAGTTGGATATTTCCATGATGATAAGTAAGATGGAAACAACTTTATAAGAGTAATCAAGCTTGAATATTGATTTGGCATAAACAAGTTATATATATTTGATAAACTCCCCTTGTTGAATCTATCGCCGAAAGGAAAGGGTTTTTGAAACGTATTTGAAGTATAAAAAGGGAATTTATACAAGTATGAAGTGATCCAAAGATTTTCAAAGTTATATATATATATATATGAAGGATCTTATGAGAATGATTTTGGAAAAAGGTTTTGGAACCTATGGATTTTGGAAAGGCTTTGATTTTAGGCTTTGATTTTTGGGGAAAAATTAATTTTGGAAATTGGGAAAGCCTAGCTTGAGAATTATCGATTTTGGAATAATCGATTTTGAGAAAAGGAGACTTATATGGGATTCATACTAGGTGTATGATTTGGAAGACACTATATGTGTATAGTATAAAGTGTTTTGAAAATAGCTCTGGAGAAAAAGGCGCTCACTTGAAATGAACTTCTTAGGAGTACCATAGGTTGGTACTGCCTTGAGCCCCAAGGGGAGGCTCTAAAGTGGATCCTGTGAGGAAGTTCGGACAAACTGAGATTCCTGAGGATTATTGGGTAGCGAAAGTCGAGGGCGCTGATGCCTACAGGGGCATTTGGGTTATGCTATGATGACAGTGTAACTCGATGTCGCTGTGATCTACTGTGGACCATAGAGGAAATCGTGTGGAGGTGAGTGTCAACGATCTACGTTTGATTTTGTCGGGAAGGCAACGTAACATCGGTAGGCTACGATCTATGGTTGAGTGGAGAAGTTTCATTTTTTTGGTAGCGAAATTCGAGGGCCCTGATGCCTATAGTTATATGGGTTTTTGCTGTGATAGCAACATAACCCCAGATGTAGCTGCGATCTGTAGCGGGCTCCATGGCGTAATCGAGTGGCACGGAGTGCCTATAGTTATCTATGGATTTTGCCGGGATGGCAATGTAACCATCCGGTTAACTGCGACCATGGATGGGGGTGATTTCAAAAGCATTCTCACCAAAGATGTTTCCTCTATTTTCAGAAATGTCTTCTATATTTTCAATAAATATTTTCCAAGTATTTTCACTGGGTGTTGGAAATGGGTTTACCAAGTACTTAAAGATTTTTAGTCCTACGCCTGATCAACGTATGACTGAATTTCTTGAGAACGAGGATGGACTCGTTGAAACATTGAGTTATAAAAAGTATTTTTATATAAACTAATTTAGTAATATTATATATATATATATTTTTAAAGTGTTTTAAAAATGATCAAAAAGAGATTTAACTGATATTAAGTATTTTAATAAATTCTGGCTTCGTTCCTTTTCGAGGACGAAATGATTCAAAGGGGGGAGGAATGTGATAACCCAAATTTTTGGGCATCTGTTAATTGGAAATTAACAGGATTAAGTTTTTTAAAATACTCATTTATAAATTGAACAAATGAAATTCTAATATATATATATATATGTATATCTAGATATGCATATAGAAGAATCTAAACTATAATAAATGCTGGATTTTTAAATATTTAGATAGATATTTATTTGATAATCTCCTAATACAAATGCTTAAAATTTATAAATTTAATTTGCATTTGTTTAAATATATGTATATATATTTTTGAATTAATTTTAAATTGGATTTTAAATTTAATTTGAATTTGAATTTGGATTTAAATTTGAAATTTAAAAGATAATTGTCTTAAGGTATTTTGGATTTAAAAATATATATAGGATTTTTATTAGTATATAATTTGTTTTATATTATTTTCTTTAAAGAGATTTTATTTATATAAATTAAGAAATATAATTATTAATTAGGAAATTTAATATAAAAGCTTTTAAATCATTTTAAAATTAATTAAACATGTATTATTACAAGTGTTAGATTATTAATCTTTTAATAACATGTGTAACGAGATAAATATTGGTAGATGACAAATGTTAATAAGTTTTAAAAGTGTCACTTTTTAATTTTTATTTTATTTTATTTTTAATAATAATAAATTAAGCCTATATATTCATCTATTTCTTCTCTTCGTCTCCTTTTCCTATCTCATTTTCAAAACACAAAGAAACAAAAGCCTATAAAACAAATTTTCAAACCAGAGGAATTAAAACAGTAATTTCAAACTAGAGACTAAATCAAACAAACCTGAAAATCAAAAGCCAAGATCATCTTTGTTTCAAAGATTTAAACCTTCTCAACAACAATCCAAAACCTGGTAATCAAACTAGAATCAAACAAGCTTCAACTCATAACAATCAAGTTCTGAGCAAAGCAAGAAGATTCAAGATCCATGCAAACCAAAGTAAATCAAGTTCTAGTTTTAAATTCAAGAACAGATTTCAAAATTTTCAAAGGCTTGTCCTCTGTTATCTTCTACAGGTGAGTAAACTAAGCTTAAAATAATTTTAAATTTCATGCATATGAAAAATGTTTGAAGTAGACTGTGATGTATGTTTGAATAAATGTTGGCATGATTGTTTTAAAGCTGAATGTTTATATATGTATATAGAAAATTTTTGTGCATGTCTGAACACCAAAACCTCTACTCTGTTCTTCATTAATAGGCTTTCAATTTGATCAAAATCAAAAATTCAATTTTCCTAATCATTGTCAGGCTTAGATAAATAAATGAAAAATGTTTATAATAACAGGATTTGAATTGTAAAAACATTAAAAATATTAAAAATAGAACTTGATGACAGTTTTAACTGGAATGTGAGATTTACAGTAAAAACTTTTATATATCAAAAATTCGATGTGATCGATTTGTGAATTCAGGTGTATAATTTGAATTGTCATCAAAAACCAGGATTTTTAAAAGAAGAATTGTAATGCTCCGTTTTTTCATTGCCCAAAAGTCGACATCATTACGTCCACTGTATCAAATGCCACACAGTCGAATGCCGGAAAACCGAACCGTTTGGGTTAAAGAAGAAGAAGATAGAAGAAGAAACATAAACAATAACAGAATCTCACATTTCGCAGCGGAACCAATATAATAGATAAATGAATATCTTTAAACAAAATCACTATATCAGTTTACACATTACAACATCAGAGTATTACAACAACAACACACAAACAATGGCAGTTATAATAACCTGCCCCAATGGTTGAATACACATCGGAATGATAATAATATATGGAAGTACGTCTCGCCATCCAGCTCGAACTCCAGATCTCCACAACATCTCCTTTTCAACTTCGCTCCAGAATAATGATAACTTGACTCTAGGCTGTCCGTGTGGAAAATTATGGGCACCCAGAGTTTATAAAGGGAACAATAAACTTCAGATCAGTCATGGGACTGGTGTGAGATCTTAAAAAACAGTTATTTTCACAAAGAAAATAAAAGAAATTCGCTGTGCTTTTGGAAAATGAAACTACCATAAGGCCTCCCGGCACACACATAATGCAATCGCAGACTGGGGGGAGATTTCTCCTTATGATAGTCAAACATGCTTGATACGCAAAATCCTTTTTAATATTATCATTAGTGCATAGTGTGGAAAACATATTGAAAGTATAATAATAATTTTAGCCATCATAGGTACCATTATATTATGCATGCTATAGCTACCTCCTGAGGAGGCAGGTTATACAATTGCAATTGTAAAGGGCTCGTATTATTTCTTTGGATTTCCAACAAATGGTCAGGCTAAGGAACTTCCTACTCCACATGGGTATGCCTCTGCAGGGACGCCCCTAGAACCTAACCGATCTCTGCCAACATAAGGTCGGGTTACCTCTGTAACTAGGTAACTACTGCACGAGTATGCCATCCCCCGGTCGTTTGCAACCTTTATCCGATGATCCTCAACCACAAAGCAACAACCACAAAGTACAATAAATTTGCAGCATCAACATAGGTAAACTATCTGGGATCCATACCATGATACTACCCTTTTCCAGAAGGAAATGACATACCCTCAGGAGGTGCTACCCCCAAATAACCTGGCCGCATCCATCATGTTTCGACCATTTCCGGGGTATGAAGTCCGACGAAGTCTCGTCCACAAAGCTACCCTTTTCAAAAGCCATGCTTTGATCAACAAATGATTGGCAACACTTCGTATGCCACATTACCAATCTGGGAATATATAACTAGTAACTATCAACTACATAACCTCTAAGCTTGTATGTCTCAGAGAAGGGTGTTAAGCTAAGAGAATAAATTCTTCGCCACCAACAGAAATGTATTTGATAGAAACCAGCTTTACATCTCAAAGTGTAACGTCAGACACACATCCATACAAGTCCGTTACGGGAATGAACGGAACCGAAGGCACTTCTAAAGATACCCTTGCAATCTGGATATTCACTAAGCACGTCCGGAATCTCCATCATAAAGGGTGATAAAATCTCTATACCGGAGCAACCCGGTGCAAAGACCTTCGACAGGTAATCCTTTCGTTTTCGAAAATACCCGGTCTTCAGCATCGTCTTCAAATGCAATCCCATTTCGTCGTATCATTATTCGGAATGGGTTTTATGACACAAGGTCCTCTCTCGGCTAATCCAAATAATGAGCGCTTATTTTAAAAATAAGTGTTACATTCAGATTTCAACAATCACAACAATTTCCACTTTGATCTTTTAAACAAAAGATCCATCACAATCACAAAGGTTCGATGTGGTTTTCGGATATCCATTTGGAATCCGACCCCCGGTTGCATCAAAATTCAAATGCCATTAAAAGGCCAATATTAATAGTCGGTTATTTAACTATTAATCAACATTCACAACAATCACTGGATTTCAAATAATTTTCCCCCAATTATTATTTTCAAAATATCTTTTCAAGATAAAATTTTAACACTTCAACCATTTGAAAAACAAATTTCAAATCACTATTCACTCGCTGAATAAGAATTCCGATATTATTTATTTCCACCGATAGTCTGCTGAGTTCAAATACTTTAAAATACTCGCATAAAGGGGTTTCGTTTTTCTGAACGAAGAATAGTATTTACTTTTTATTTTTAGTTTCTTAAGCTCGGCTTTGACTTTCAGAAGAAGAAAGACGCGTGTAGAAGTTTCTGCCAAGTGTTGTAAAGAATGAAACGTGTAATTTATCTTTTGAAAATTGTACTATATTAAATACACTTATACATCATTTTAAATTCAAATTTAAATTTAAATTGTTACAATTACGCAACTCGAAATCTCGATCTCCAATCGAGGCGTGCCACCAGGTGTTCATAATGTTATACGCCTATTCCGAACGCAATGGGAAAGGTTTTGAGTCCAAATTCGATCGTATGGAGAAGATAGCTTTTTGAACCCAGTTGTCAAATTAAATTTCGATTTAATTTTCAGTGCGTTTGCTTGTCGTACGATCAAACGATCACACCAAATACTACGAAAATTGAAAGCTGATAATAATACACTATTACGGATCCAATGGAGCTGGTCTCATCGAATTCCGAGACTGTGCCTCGGAAGGCTATTTTTAAACATCGCTTTGAACGATATAATTTCAAAACTGAATAAAGTATTTCCAAATCAAATTTTGAGGCTTCCATTGACCTCAGTATTATCAATATAAATTTTCTAAGCCATCAAATTATTTTTAACAAGTTTAAAATTGAAAATTCAAATTTTTACCCATCATTAATAAATTAAATTCAATAATTTAATCGCCAAATTCATATTTATGTTCGAAATTCAAGTTAAACTAACCTCCAACTATTTAAAATCAATTAAATATTCCATTTCAAATGTTAAAAGTTTCCAGTTCGTCACATCCTTCCCCCTTAAAGGAATTTTGTCCTGAAATTACTGGTTATGAAGAATGATCCTCAACTCGTTAATATTTTCCAAGCCAAACAGTTTTATCAACTTTCCGAAACAAATCTTTTTATTTAAGACCCATCATTCCTTCAACTAACTCTCCAAATTCGATCATAAGTTTCCAAACAACCTTGTTTACTTAACCAATTCAAATTTAAATTTAAATTCAAGTTTTAAATTTCCAAAAAAATTTCTCAAAATTTTTTCTAACTCTCGAAATTTTCAAAAAATTTCGCCAGCGTCTCCTTTGCGCGGCTAGCTCGGTATGACTATAAAATGCCTCCACATGCCCTAGATTTCAAAAGAAAACAAAAAGCCAAGCGACTAGATAAGAAAGTCATCAAATTTCATATTAAAATTCAAATACATACCTTTTGTCGAGCAATTTAAATTATCTTCAAAAATCAAAATCCCAATTTTCTTGTCCTTTATAACACCTGTATGCTATTTAACAACTATAACCAATTTCTACATTCAAAAATCATTTTGCACAATCCATTACAAAATTTTCAGTATATACTTCTTATACCATTTTTAATTCACTATTGAAGTTATATATCCATTTTCATTCAATCTTACTCTTTCAATTTTATTTGAATTCAATTTACCTTCTGAATATTGATTTTTTTTTAATTTTTTTCTACCTTTATTACCTTTAGTTCACCTTGAACAAATTTTACAACTTCATTTTGTTTCACACAATTCAAATTGGTTTTCAATATTCAGTTTCAATTCCAGTTTTAATCTTTTATTCATTCCCTTATTCACAATTATCATTGCATGATTTTCAATTTAACCTTCACTTAATTATTAACCTGGTATATTCCCAATACAAAATTTACTTAAGAATTTCACACTTCATTTCTTAAGTTCAATGCAAATATTCTGTATACTTCTTATATTTATTTTTTTAATTCATCACTTTGGTTTATATTTACTTATATTAAACTAGAATTCCAATTCTACATGAATTCAATTTACTTTCATTTAAAAATATTAGATTCAATTTTTAAACCTTATCCATTTGGTCATTCTTCAATTAGTTTCACTTACTAAATTTAGTTTAATACTTCACTTTGTTTTTCACAAATCAAATTCAATTCCAATTCCAGTTCTATTTACTTACAAATTCGAAATGAATTTCAACATTTAATTCCCCACTCATTTCTTTGCAAATTTATTTTCCACCTTAATAAAAAAATTCCAATCATTTAGCCTGTTAGACTAATTTACTTTTATTCAAATTAATATAGAATTCAGTTTCAATTTGAATTTTCCTAAGTCATCCAAACTTATTTATTACTCCATAAACATTTTAATAAGATTCTAGAGTATTTCCAACATTCAAAAACCATTTTTGAAACCAATTCAAATTATCTTTTGAATTTCCAAAACCCAAAACCAGTTTTGCAAACAACTTCCATTTAAAATAATTTGGCAACAATTCCTCTCCTGGAAGCCCGAAAATGAACATCGATTATGCTGCAGTCATCACCGAAGTTATTTTCCAACGACCGAAAAGAGTTTAGAGTCTTTCATCCCTTCAAAACATTTTTCCCAAAACCTTTGAAAATTATTTTCAAACCAAAAGGGATTTGAACTTTTCCAAATTTAAAAACATTTCCAAATGTTTCTTTGGAATTCCATTTCAAAGTATAAATCACATTTACAATTTATATTTATAAATCTCATTTGTATATGGATTTATTTCTTAACTTTGGAGTTACGATTTCAATTTCTTATTCAACAATCAATGATAATAGTTTAATATTATCACTTCCTAACATCCAAGCAACCATATACTACTATAATAATTTACGAAAAATTATTTCTTTCATACACGAAAATAGTTTGGGTATAATTATTCCATTTACCCGATTTTAAAACAACATCGTGCTGAATTGTTCTGTAAAAGTGTTTAGAGACCCCTATCGATAGAGTTGTACAGACTATACCGACCAGAATCCATATACCACTCAACAAACCAATCATCACAATGTAAAATAATTTTATATTCACTAACAAGTACGTGCTCATATCTTTATTACACTCAAACTCATTCTAGAGTACCACTGACTCTATCTCTAATGAGTAACACCCAACAGAGCCAAGGTTATCGCTTAACCAAATGCTTTGCTACCACATTGTAACGCTCCGTTTTTTCAACGCTCGAAAGTCAACATCAATATGTCCACTATATCAAATGCCGCACAGTCGAATGCCGAAAAACCGAACCGTTAGGGTCAAAGAAGAAGAAACAGAAACAGTAACAGAATCTCACATTTCGCAGCGGAAAAAATATAATAGATAAATGAATATCTTTAAACAAAATCACTATATCAGTTTACACATTACAACGTCAGAGTATTACAACAACATACAAACAATGGCATTTATAATAACCTGCCCCAATGGTTGAATACACAGCGGAATTATAGTAATACATGGAAGTACGTCTAGCCATCTAGCTCGAACTCCAGATCTCCACAGCATCTCTTTTTCAACTTCGCTCTAGAATAATGATAAAATGACTCTAGGCTGCCCGTGTGGAAAATTATGGGCACCCAGAGTTTAGAAAGGGAACAATAAACTCCAGGTCAGACATGGGACTGGTGTGAGATCATAAAAAACAGTTATTTTCACAAAGAAAATAAAATAAATCCGCCATGCTTTTGGAAAATGAAACTACCATAAGGCCTCCCGGCACACACACAATGCAATCGCAGACTTGGGGGAGATTTCTCCTTATGATAGTCAAACTTGCTTGATACGCAAAATCCTTTTTAATATTATCATTAGTGCATAGTGTGGAAAACATTTCGAAAGTATAATATTAATCTTAGCCAGCATAGGTACCATATATTATGCCTTCTATAGCTACCTCTTGAGGAGGCAGGTTATACAATTGCAATCGTAAAGGGCTCGTATTGTTTCTTTGGATTACCAACAAATGGTCAGGGTAAGGAACTTCCTACTGCCACATGGGTACGCCTCTGGAGGGATGCCCCAGAACCTAACCGGATCTCCGCCAATACAAGGCTAGTTTACCTCTATAACTAGGTAACTAGTACACGAGTATGCCATCCCCCGGTCATTTGCGACTTTATTCGAGGATCCTCAACTACAATGCAAAAACCACAAACTATAATAAATTTGCAGCCCCAACATAGGTAAAATATCTGGGCTCCATACCATGATACTACCCTTTTCAAGAAGGAAATGATTTACCCTCAGGGGGCGCTACCCCCAAATAACCTTGTCGCAACCTTTCTGTTTCGACCATTTCTGGGGTGTGAGGTCCGACGAAGTCTCGTCCACAAAGCTACGCTTTTCACAAAGCCATGATTTGATCAACGAATGATCGGCAGCACTTCGTATGCCACATTACCAATCTGGGAGTATATCACTAGTAACCATCAACTACATAACCTCTGAGCTTGTACATCTCAGAGAAGGGTGTTAAGCTGAGAGAATAAATTCTCAGCCACCAACAGAAATGTATTTGATAGATACCAGCTTTACATCTCAAAGTGTAACATCAGACACACATCCATACAAGTCTGTTCCGGGATCGAATGAAACCGAAGGCACTTCTAAAGAAGCCCTAGCAATCCGGATATTCATTAAGCACATCCGGAATCCCCATCACAAAGGGTGATAAAATCTCTATACCGGAGCAACCCAGTGCAGAGACATTCGAAAGGTAATCCTTTTTTTTCGAAAATACCCGGTCTTCAACACCGTCTTCAAATGCAATCCCATTTCGTCGTATCATTATTCGGAATGGGTTTAATGGCACAAGGTCCTCTCCCGGCTAATCCGAATAACGAGCGCTTATTTTAAAAATAAGTGTTACATTCAAATTTCAACAATCATAACAATTTCCACTTTGATCTTTTAAACAAAAGATCCATCACAATCACAAAGGTTCGATGTGGTTTTCGGATATCCACTTGGAATTCGACCCCCGGTTGCATCGAAATTCAAATGCCATTAAAAGGCCAATATTAATAGTCGGTTATTTAACTATCAATCAACATTCACAACATTCACTGGATTTTAAATAATTTTGCCCCAATTATTATTTTCAAAATATCTTTGCAAGAAATTTTTTAACAATTCAACCATTTGAAAAAAAAATTCAAATCACTTTTCACTCGCTGAATAAGAATTCCAATATTATTTATTTCCACCGAAAGTCTTCTGAGTTCAAATACTTTAAAATACTTTAAATCACTTATCCAAAATATATACTCGAAAACATTTAGATAAAATTATTTTAAAAAATCATTTAAATATTAGTTATGAAAATATTATACCAATATCTCATATAAAACTTCAAGTCCAAACTAACTTTAAAATAAAATTAGTAGATAGGGTATAACTATTTCAAATAACCATTTTCTAAAACAAATATCAATTTAATATTTAAATAACCACTTCTGTATTAAAATAAATCTTTACTATAAAGATTTTAAAAATAACCCAAGTAAATAATTTCTCCAAAATAATATTTCCTTAAAACCATCTTCACAACTTCAATTTCATATTTATAGACTATATTGAAAACATACTCGGCTTTCCAAGGACACCTTCCATTCTAAAATGGTTCATTCAAATCAATTTATAAATCCTTCTGGATTTACTTAAAATTTACGTTCCAAATCCGTAAATTCCTTTCCACACTTTTAAAAATAAAACAATATTTATTTTTAAAACAAATTTCCCTTTCCTTTATAAATTCCATTATGAATTAGATTTCCAAATATCCACTTATATACAATTTTTTCAAATCGATTCCCAAATATTTACTTTCAACACCAAATCAATTTTCAAATTGATTTCCAAATTTATTTCAAATACCAAATTAAATTTTCAAATCGATTTCTAAAACTTTATTACCTTTAAATTAAATCCCTTTATTTCCCCAAACCATTTAAAATCCGAATTTTAAATAAATTCTTCAACTTTTAAACAATATTATTCAAAATCCATTTATTAAGCCTCTTTCCTACATTTTGGAATTTTATTCAATAGGTCAAAAATAAAACTTTATTCTTTTAAAATTCCTTCTTTTAAATTTATCTAATTCTAAAAAATAAATTTTACTATAAATTTTCAACTAGAATTTCAAAAATCCAATTTTATCTATTTCTGGTATCCTACGATACCAAAAATATATTCGGCTAAATTATAGCCCTTAACGATTTAAATCATAACACAATCACATACAGATTATAAATAAACCATCACACAACATATGAAACAAATTCAAATGTTTCGAGGAATCCAGTTGGATCCCTCCAACCTGTTTCCCTGCATCCATAGACGTTAGCACAACAATTAAATACCAATTCCACATCGAGGTAGAACATCGCGGTATATGTGATTTATAAAATATCATCCGCTATTATGCGGCGCATAGGGTCTCATCCGCTATATAATGCGGGAAATCAATCACTCCACATACATATATAATACCAATTCCACTTCGAGTTGGAATATCGCGGTATATGGGTATAATAAAATATCATTCGTTATTGTGCGGCATATAGGGTCTATTTCAATACAATTGATAATAAATTATCATCCAAGCACACAATCAAGAATTTAAATTTGACTATCACAATTCAATAATCAATCAATAACTAAAATTTTCAATTATTATAATTTGAGTGAGAAGATCTCACCTTGCTTTTATTTTGCAATCCATTCTCATTCCGACTTGATTTCACGGTTTTGACCTCACGCCATTGCAGGCTCAAGACAACACTATTGTCCACGACCTCGAACTCGACTTGATTTTGATCAGCCTCGCTCACGGTTGCCACCTCTGATGTCGAGCCCTAATCGGCCTTTGCCCCAAGCCTTTGCCCTAATCCTCCACCGTTAGCCGCCTTTGTCGCCATCCCTCCATTGCTTGCGCGAGAATCCAAAACTCAAGCTCCACGCATCGCTCACCTCCACATCGCTTAGCCCAGAGCCACCATCATGTAACAACTGTGATTTTATTACCGTCGTAATAAAATATTTAAAATGGGAATTTTAATTTTAAAAAAAAATTGTCGTGCAAACCATTTCAAAGTCAGTTGCTTACTTTTTTATGTGGTAGCACATTTGAAGTAAATATCAAAGTTGTGCTATAATTCATTTGCCTTTACGTGCATTTGAATATGGACTAATATGAATCAAGTGGAACATGTTATGCTGTGCTGTCACATTGAGTTTAGAAAGCACAAATAAGAGAGTAGGCCAACTTAGTAACAATTTTGAACATTCCTTGCTGTCACTTAATTTATAAAATAAATTGATTCATATTGTAATGCAAAGATGACATGTGTTGTCACGACATATTTTTAAAGCAAATATAAGAACACTTTTCACCATCATCATTTTTATAAGCAGCTGTCCTTTTTGCTCTGTTGCACGTTTCATTTAATCCAGATGTACCAAGCCAGCCCTTCATTTTGACTTATACATTTTAATGGAGAAAAGGAGCTTCATCATTTTTTGGGTTGCTTCATTTTGCCTGTGAGCTCTGTGAAAGAAATATAAATTGCGGTTCCATAATTTTGGTTTCTCTTTTGGACCGTAAGTTGTCAGCTGATTTGGAAGCAAGTTAAAGGTGAGTACAACTCACATTTCTAATTTAAAATATTTCATGCCCATGCACAAATTTTGCAAAGGATTGTCTGTGCCTTTCATTTATATCATTTCACGTTAGTGTACAAGTTTTAGAATTCCTTCATGTGCTTAAGTAGCAGCACACAAGAAAGTTGGTTTTATAGTTGCATTTCACAAGCATGAAAACGTGTTCATGCTACATACCACTTTTATTTAGCTAAGATGATTTATACTGGATGCGTAAAACATATATAATGCTGGTGTGGTTTGATTGTAAGTTTGCTTACACAATAAAATAAACATGTGTACCTTTATTGGTGACAATGTGAAATAAAATATCTGCAAGGTTCTTGGTTAACTCTTGCATGGATTCAAATCAATTAGCTGCGAAATTGAGAATCATTTGTTGGTGCAAATGTTCTAAACCTTTACTTCTTGACTGTACCTTTATTATAAATAAAATTTGAACCATTATCAGCAAAAATGGCAGAACCTTTACTGATTAATTGTAAATTTGATGCAAAATGTATTCATTTGGGTGCGTGCATGTAATATTACAAGGGACGTGCATGCATAGTATAAATTCATGTCTAGGTCTTGTTTATATATTTTTGCGTGAAAACTAAACTTCACTTGATCTTGTGTTTTTATTTATACGTGAAAATGGCTAGGTCTTGCGCGCATGTATTCATTTGGGTGCGTGCATGTAATTTGTGTTTAGTAAAAAAAAGTTTACAGTTTGCATAAATTTTTAGTCAAGTGCATTTTGCATGAAAGGAGCGAATATGTGAAATGGTGTCTAGGCACTTGTTTTTCCATCTATGTATTTCGTGTACACGTAAATTTTCCAAGAGTTTATGTCCAGGCTACTTTGTTTTTATTTTTATATTTTTTTCGCGTGTATGTTCATAGTGTTGCCCAGGCTATTATATATAATTGCAAAACGTGGGTGTGCACGGAGTCATTGTGTATGTGCACATTTGCATTATAGCCAGGCCACTTTATTTTGGGTATTGTTTTCTTTCGTGAATACATGAAACTAGACTGCATAGAAACCAAGTTCACTTCATGTTTTGGTTACAACTGTTACTTGCGTGAAAATTTTATAATGCCAAACCCTCATTTCTGGTATATATATATATATATATAAGTGCAACTGGGCAGTGCAATATTTTGTTGAATATAGTGGTGTAGTCCACTATTTAATTTACGTTGAACCGATGTTTGGTTTTAAAACCTATTTTGTGTCGTTATCTTTATAACGGAAATTTTTACACCAGTATTATATTTTTGAAGCGTGTTGTTTTGATGAGATTTTTGAAGAATAAAAATTACTATTGTTTTGACTTTAGTAACCGTCAATTTTAAAGTGAATTTTTAAGCAGTTATTCCGCAACGCTGATTTGATACCCATTTTTACGGTGTTTTGTGAAGCGCAATTTCCTCGTCGAAATTGCTATAGTTTTTGTTGTTTTAATCACATGATTTAAAAATCATTTTTAAAATAAAATTGTTTCCAAATTTTTTTACAATTTGCGCTTTCAAAAGAATGAGGAAGCGATTTAAACGCTTTAGCAAAATTGAGGACTATGAACCCTTACTTTTACCGATTCGCTTAATTCCGGACTTGTCTGTTTGAGAACGTAAAATGTTATTTATATAAAATACACAATTTTGCACTTTCAAGGAAATGATGAAGAGATTTAAATGATTTAGCAAAAGTGCGGAGTATGGAACCATGCTTTTACTATTTCGGTTAATTCCAGGCTCATTAATTGAAATATTTGTTGTTTGATTATTTTGTTGGGCTTTCGATCCACTCTGTTGGACCTTCGGGTCATCTGATGGACTTTCGGGTCAAATACCAGTACTAGACCTTCGGGTCACTCTACGGGCCTTCGGGTCATCTGATGGGCGCCAAAAATTATAGTACTTGGTAGGCTTCGGCCATATGAGATGCACGTGCGGCGTAGCTAAAACTCGCCATCTGCTACGATCGATCCACTTTTATGTTGATTTTCTAATTATCTTATTTTGATTTCTAGATTTTGTATATTACTGTTTTGAATTCAATTGTGAATTTGGAAGTTGATTTTGATGATGTTTAATGGGGTTTCTTCCTTTAAACTATGTCGATTACTATGTTTATAGTATCATCCGAGACTATAATTTTGTGTATAGCCTCATCCGAGATTATAAATTTGCGTATTGCTGTTTTGAATTCAATTGGGAATTCAATAGCTGATTTTAATGGAGTTTAAATGGAGATTTCTTCATTTAAACTATGTTGATTATTTATGTTGAATAGTCTCATTCGAGATTATTGATTTTGATGGAGTTTAAATTGAGATTTCTTCATATGAACTATGTTGATTATTTATATTGCATAATCTCATTCGAGATTATGATTATTGGCTTAAGTGTTGTTTATCGTACACTTATTTCTGAAGTTTAAATTAGACTGATCCATTTATTCTTTTCTTTTAAATAATACTCGGGTCAGACCGAGTTATTTCAGGATAATCACTATCTCCGATTCAGTTGCTGCTTCAGCTTTTGGGATTTCACATCAGCTTTTGCCTAGACTTCGAGGTGTTTCTTTTTGGTGCATTGACTCTCGTCTTATGTATGTTGATGACATGTAAATGTACATTTGGTATGTGAACTATCGATTGTTTTAGCATGTATCCAGACTTGTCTTCCGCTATATATCTGATATTTCTGTTCTGATGTCATTATACTTATCGATGTCGTTGTTATTATGAGTTGTTCTGAATTTTTCTTAAGCCAGCGTAGTTTTGTTTTAGATTTGGATTGAATATATATCTTTGGGAGTTATTTACACAACTCCTATCGATGTAATCAATACTCGTCTAAGGCATAACTTACGGATGGTCGCTTCTAACAAGCCTTATTCTTCGCAATTGCAGACGTTATTCCTTGTTATTGTAAGCATAGAGGTGAGGTGTCACAGCTTGGTATCAGAGCTGAGGTTCAGAAAAAATTATAATAAACACTGAACAGAAGCAGAAAGGAACATGCAATACAATTATTCGAGGGTTTTATTCGTGCCTTTCTAATCTATTCCTTCGTTATTCTTATACCTTTATCCCCTTTAACATATTGGAGTATGTCTAGGGATAAATCTCATATCCCCGTAGTATTCCATTTGTTAAATACATATCAATCTTAGATTTGTAAAAGGTCATTGGGTTTTGATTGTCCTATTGCTCCTAAGGATTTCAAATCTGGGAAGCTTAATGTTTCTTAAGCTTCAAGTGATTTTTCTCAGTCCAAATGAATTATCCTTCTGTTTTGGAAGATTTTATTTTATTTCATTGCCTTTCTATTAAAGTTCTTTTCAATACGAGTGCATCACATTCATTCGTGTCAAAGGAGGTTGTTGATGTTATTCCTTTGGATGTTGTTAGTCTTTATGACACTTTGAGGATTGAAAATCCTATTGGTGGATCCGCTACTCTTGGTTTGTTGTGTGTTGGTTTTGAGATTATTCTTTGTGGTTTTTCCTTTCATGAAAATCTGCATGTTATGGATCATCTTAGTTTTGATATGATTCTGGGTATCGATTGGCTCGTCCATTATGAAGTTCAAATCCTATGTTCCGAAAGAACTTTATATCTCAAGCATCCCAATGCTATCGAGCAGTTATCTATAATATTTCGAAGCATCGGCCATACTTCGAATGCTCTTATTTCTTCCTTCGAATCGGAGGATGTCTTAGCTAAAATTCAGGTTGTTTTTTATTTTTCTGATGTCTTCGAGCCTATTTCGTGTTTGCCGTCGAATAGGGCAATTGAGTTTTGTATTGATCTTATCTCTGGTGCTCATCCTGTCAGTCGTCCTTCCACGAGGATGTCTGCTAAGGAAAATGAGGAACTCAAGCAACAATTATCTGAATTGGAAGCCAAACGATTTATTCGTTCTAGCTCTTCACCATGGGACGCCGCCGTTGTCTTCATTAAGAAGCCAGATGGTACCCTTAGGCTTTGCATTGAGTATCGCAAGCTTAAGGAGCTCACTATCAAAAATAGGCATCCATTACCTAGGATCGATGACATGTTCGATCAATTAAGTGGCACTAAGCTCTTCTCCTAAATCGACCTTACCACCGGTTTTCATTTGGCTACGAGTTGCGGGAGTTAGCAATCCACTTACCACGTTCCGCACTCGTTATGATTCTTATGAATGACTTATTATGTCACTCAGTTTGCCCAGCTTATTTCATCCATTTTATGAATCGAGTATTCTACGAATATCTCGATGACTCCATTTGTGTATTTATTGATTTTGGATGAAAACAACAATTTAAAATTTTGCAAATATTTTTCTTAATATCTAATTACAAGTATAATTGGATTTGTGTTTATCATATAGAAGATGATTTTATGATTGTATTGCCCATTGAGTGCTTTAAGAATTCTGGTCGATGCGCTTGATCAACGTTATCGATAGGGATCTCCTAAACGCTTTGATGAGACAATTTTACACAATAAATTTATAAACAGTAAATTTTTCAAGAAAATGATTTCATAAAGATAATTGAAATTTTTGGAAGTTTTATCTTTTCAGGAAAGAAGATTATTTGAAAGAACTCTTTTCCGGTACTCTTATCCTTGTGATTCCCGAAGGGAACCAAGACTTCATTATTTGTACCAATACTAGCCGTATTGGTTTCGGCGCTGTTCTTTTGCGAAAAGAGAGTAGTTGCCTATGCTTCTTGACCACTAAAGCCTAACGAGATTCATTATGCTACCCCTGATTTGGAGTTAGCCGCTATAGTCTTTACTCTAAAGATTTGGCAACATTATTTATTGGGCAAGCGTTTTGTTCTCTGAAGTATCTATTCACTCAGAAAGAAATTAAATTTTAGACAACAGCGTTGGCTCAAATTTCTAGCTTCTTATGATTTCGATATTCAGTATACCCTGGTAAGGGTAATCGAATTGCTGATGCGCTTAGTCGCAAGCAGCAAATTGTTGTTTCCATGATGCTAGCAGAGTGGAATATATTGGAAGCTTTATCTCATTGTGTTATTAGAGACCGTCCTTCAGTTTCTGATTCTCTCGTGCTTTTATTTAGCATGGAAGCTCGTCCTAGTTTGTTGGATCGTGTGGCCGATGACCAGGAACAAGATCCAAATCTCTCTTATCTTATTTAGAGTTGTAAATTGGAATACCGAAGTGATAATGTAAAGGATTTCGATATTGATGTTCATGATTGTATTCGGAAAAAGGGAAGGTTGATCGTGCCTAATGTTCCTAATCTTAGAAATGACATTCTTAAGGACTGTCATCACTCTAAGTATACAATCCATTCGGGTAGTAGTAAGATGTATACTGATATGAAATGCTTATACTTTTGAGAGGGTATGAAACGTGATGTTGCAAGTTATGTGAGTCGTTGCATGACTTGTCAACTTACTAAAGCGGAACACCAGCATCTTAGTGGTTCTTTACAGCCTCTTGAGATTCCATTATGGAAATGGCATCAAATTTCTATGGACTTCATTGATGGTCAACCTCATTCGAGGTCGAGCCATACTAGTGTTTGGGTGATAGTTGACAGATTGATCAAATCAGCCCATTTTATTCCTATCAAGACCAATCGGACTGCTTCTTGACTTTGGTGGTAGTTAGGAAGACCAATTATTTCTTTTTGAATTCTCTTATAACAACAGTTTCCAATCCAATGTCGGTATGGTTCCTTTCAAAGCCCTTTACGGAAGACCGTATCGATCACCATCTTGTTGGTTAGAATCCGGGGAGGAGTTATTTCTCGGCCCCGATTATATTCGTGAATCTTCTGAGAAGATTGATATTATTGGATAGAGAATGAAAGAGGCTCAGAATAGGCAGAAAATCTTATACCGATCATCGTAGGAAGCCTTTGGAATTTTCTATTGGCGATCACGTATTCATTCGTGTTTCTCCGATGAAGGGTGTGGTGCATTTTAGTATCTTCGGGAAATTGGCTCCTCGATATATTGTACCATTTCCTATTACGGAACACATTGGCCCTATTACTTATCATGTATCGCTACCTATTCAGTTTTTGGGAATGCATGATGTATTTCATGTATCCCAGCTTGGTTGATGCCTTTGAGATTCGGATTCTATTATTGATTCTCATATGTTGCAAGATCTTGAGATCTCATCCGTCTTGTGTATGGTGAAAAATCCTATTCGGGTGCTACCTTCGGAGGTCAAAAGACTTCGGAATAAAGAAGTCCCGCTTGTGAAAATTCAATGGTCCGTAAACCCTAAAGATTGCACTTCAGAAACCAAAGAATTCATCGAGCGTTCTATCTTGGTTTTCTCTCCTCTTTGGGTGGGGGTGAGCATTCTTATACATCTATTCTATTTTAAATCTTTGTTGTGATGAATAATTTGTGTTATAGACTGCTTCTAGTATGAAAATTGCGGAGACACAATTTTTATAAGTGGAGGAGTTTGTAACAACCGTGATTTTATTACCGTCGTAATAAAATATTTAAAATAGGAATTTTTTTTAAATTATTGTTGAAACCATTTCAAAGTCAGTTGCTTACTTTTTTATGTGGTAGCACATTTGAAGTAAATATCAAAGTTGTGTTATAATTCATTTGCCTTCACGTGCATTTGAATATGGGCTAATGTAAATCAAGTGGAACATGTTATGCTGTGCTGTCACATTCAGTTTAGAAAGCACAAATAAGAGAGTAGGTCAACTTAGTAACAATTTGAACATTCCTTGCTGTCACTTATTTTATAAAATAAATTGATTCATGTTGTAAAGCAAAGATGACATGTGCTGTCACCACATATTTTTAAAGAAAATATAAGAACACTTTTCACCATCATCATTTTTATAAGCAGTTGTCCTTTTTGCTCTACTGCACGTTTCATTTAATGCAAATTGTAACGTCCCGGAAATTTTCGACTTTCGAAAATTCAACATCGATACTCACTTTATCGACTGCCGAGAAATCGAAGGCCGGAAACCCGAAATGTTAGGGTTTTAAGAAGAATTTAAGAAAAGAAAAAGAAAGAAGAAGAGATAAGAAGGTAGAAAATAGAGAGGAAAGAAAATAGGAAATGGAGAGAAAGAAAATAAAGAAAATAGAAAATAGAAAATAGAACGGAACAGAAAACAGCAGAACAATAAAAGAATCTCACAATTCGCAGCGGAACAACATATAATAATAAATGAATAATCTTTAAACAAAGAACTATATCAGTTATTACATTTTATACATTACACTATATCATCAGAGTGTACAACAACAACAACAAACAATGCAGCGGAAAAAGAAATACTATACATAATATTACGCCATGCCATCCAGCTTGCCTCCAGCAACTCCTGAATATCCAGAATATCCTGATAAACCTAACTCTTAACTGCCCGTGTGGAAATTGGTGGGCACCCAGAGTTTAGGAAGGAAAACAATAAACTCCGAGTCAGTCATGTGACTGGTGTGAGAACTCAAAATAGTTTATTTATCTTTAAAATCAAAATAGAAGAATATTTTTAAAGTCAATTCGCACTGCTTTTAAAAATGAGACTACCATAAGGCCTCCCGCACACACACATATGCAAACGCAGAATCGGAGGAGATTTCTCCTTATGATAGTCAAAGATGCTTGATACGCATTTAAAAAGAACATTTGATATTATTATTAGTGCATAGTGTAGGAAAAATTTATTTCGAAAGTAGAATATAAATCTTAGCCAACATACGACCATTATCGTATGCCTACTATAGCTACCATCCAAACAGTGGGGCGCCACCATAAGTGAATGATAGGTTCTACAACTAATACCGTACAAGATCGTATTGTTTCTTTGGATTTCCAACGAATGATCAGGCCAAGGAACTTCCCATTGCCACATGAGAATGCCTCTAGATGGACATCCCCGAGAACCAAACCGGATCTCTACCAACACAAGGCCGGGTTACCCCTAATTGAGTAACAACTGACCGAATATGCCATCCCCCGGTCCTTTGGGACCTTTTAACCGAGCGCTCGTAATCAATTCACACAATCATAACAAAGTGTTTTCAACATGAGTAAGTATCTGGGCTCCATACCATGATACCACCCTTTTCCAGAAGGAAATGCACACATCCTAAAGGGCGATACCCCTCACAACCTTGCCGCATCTTTCCTGTTTTGACCATTCCGGGGTGTGAGGCTCGACGAAGTCACGTCCACAAAAACATACTTTATACAAAAGCCATGCTTTGGGTCAACATATGATCATAGAAATGATCACCAGGATAGACGATCAAATAAACGATCCTATCACAAATAATCAACACAATGATCATTTACAGCAACACTCAGCATGTCACATTACCAAATTGGGAATATATCGCTGATAACCTTCAACTACATAACCTTTGAGCTCGTACGTCTCAGAGAAGGGTGTTAAGCTAAAAGAATAAATTCTCCGCCACCAACAGAAAATATTTGAAAGAAATCGGCTTTACATCTCAATTTGTAAGGTCAGACATACAATCCATACAAGTCTGTTCCGGGCTCGAACAAAACCGAAGGCACTTCTCACGAAGCCCTTGCAATCCGAGTATTCACAATCCCGATCGAATTTCCCATCACTTAGGGGATCTCTATACCAGGAGCTACCCAGTGCAGAGACAATCGATAGGTCATCCTATCGCTTTCGCAAATACTCGGTCTTCAACACCGGTCATCAAATGCAATTCATAACGACGTATCACATATTCGGAATGGGTTATACGACCCCATGGTCCTTTCCCGGTTAACCCGAATAGTGAGCGCTTATTCAAAAATAAGTGTGGCATTCAAATTCAAACAAATCACATCAAATACCCATTCAAAGGGAAATATTGATAGTCGGTTATTGAACTATCAATGGATATGCACACATCACCAGTTTCCAAATAATTTTCCAAAATATCTTTACAAGATATATAATTTTCAATACTTCAAAAATAAATCAATATTTATTTTTCTAAACCAATCCCACTTTCTTTTATAAATTCCATAGTGAATTTATATTCCAAGATATTTATGAATATACGATTTCAATTTATCATTTCAGTTTATCTTCAAAAGGATAAATTCTCAAAATATTCCCTTTATATCGGAAAACAATTCCATACTTATTTATTAATAAGTAATTCACAAATCCATTTATTTTCAATACTTAGAAAATATTCAATATACTTCAATCGAAATTAAGTATATATTTCATTTTTTTAAGGAAATCATTCTCTTAACATATTTATTTGGGCCAAAACGAATGTTACGTAAAACATCGTTACGACAACCCAAAATCACTAGTATAGGGATTCGAAATTAAAATAGATATATAAATCCCAATACTATACAAAACATTTCCTTTCGGAAATCATTTACTATAACAACAGTGTTATAGTCCACCATTTCCTTTTATTTCTCGAAAACGTCTATTTCAACAATGAATGTTGAAATCTATGGTTTCGAATCTCAACATTTTTAAAACATCGTTAGATCGTTTTAATTCAATTTAAACATTTCATTCAAAACAATTTTCTTTAACATATTATTCACTATTCAAAAACGTGAATATACTACATTTACAAATTTCATCCTTTTATTCATTTTATTTCAAAGGATTATTCACAGTCAAAAACGTGAATATAACTCCATTAATAGGTTTCAACAATTTACTTATCAAGATAAGTCATTTACGAATTTATAAAACAACGTTTATAAATTGCATTTCTATTTATTTTATAACAACTTCCTTTATAAATCTCCTTCATTAGCCTATTCGATTTATATCTCAATTATGAACTAAAAGTCCATATTATAAGTTAAATGCTTATAAAACGATTATTTTACAAAATCGTTCTTTTAAACTTCATAATTATAAATCTTATAACTTACAAGGTTCATTTAATCAAAAATCCATTCTTCAATTAACTTTTCAAATTTTATAAACCTACTGCTTATAAAATTCCTTTTATGACTTCACCGTTTATAATTCTATGAATTTCATTCATTTATGAAATTCATTCACAATCCATTCTAACACTTATAAAAACTCGTTTTATAATTCCAACATTTTAATTTATACATATCAATTTATAAATCTTTTAATATAAATCAGTTTATATTACTATTTTAAAAATGCCTTTAAACTCCTTTATAATTTCCTCATTTTGATTTATAAAATAGTTAAATTTTATAAATCCTATATTTTTAACTTTTTATAATAAGTTCAAAAATCCCGATTAAACTATTTTATAAAATCATTAGCCTCATATTTTCAAAAATCAACCTTTAACTATATTTCTCAAAATCATAATTTTTATAACTTTAAAAATTATAACGTTTATTTATTTAAAATGGATCAGTTTCAAAAAATATTTTTATAAACGTATACTTTCAAAAATCACTTAAAAATCATTTTAAAATCCCAAATTTGGTCCAATGATGCTACATACCAAATAGTCAATCACGACAACAACGATATCATATATCGATATGATAATCCATCAAATATCAAAATATCTGAAATCAAATAAAAACTATTGAGGAATCCAGTTGGATCCCTCCAACCTGTTTTCCTGCATCCACAAACATTAGCACAATACCAATTTCGCTCCAGTACGAAATTATCGCGGTATATGGGATTTAAATATTATCCGCTTAATAGACGGCGCAATAGGGTCTCATCCGCTAAACAAATAAATGCGGGAAATCAATAACTCCAATATATACATATGCCAATATATATATATATTGCTATTATATATAATACCAATTTCACTGTTTATGAAATATTCGCGGTATATGTTTTTAATAAATAACATTCGCTTACTAACGGCGTATACTGTCTATTTTAACAATCAACAAATATCAATCATCATTCAAACATGCATTCAAATATTTTAAATCTAACTATTTAAAAATAAAATCGAAACTGATTCGATTGAGTGAGAAGTTCTCACCTTGATTTCAATTTCGTTTTAGCGATTTATTTCGAATAAAATTAAACGGACGTTTAATTTTACCCAAAATTCTCACTAACTCCAAACGACTCCAATCCAATTTCATCGCGTAGTGCTCATCCATACGATTCCAACGCAACTGGATTCGCGCGTTTTCGACCTCGTATGAAAAAGTTATGATTATTTGAAGTTTAAACACGATTTTAACTATAATTTACAACATAAATAACCTAACTTTTAATCACAGCCGTTAGATCCAACTCCTGCAACATCAGGCCGCACGTCACCTACTTCTCCCCTTCGTTCATCTACAGGCCGAACACACGCACATGAACCCATACTTCGATTCTAGGGTTTAAATTTTCGCCATTTATACTCGATGAAACTTCATCACGTCGCCACCACGTCGAAGCTCGTCACTTGCTCTATGTTCGGCCATCACCTTGTGGAGCTCGGCCATCTCCTCTGCCCTATAAACGTGCGCAACTTCCGGTTGTTTGTGCACGATTTGCCGATGATCCACAGCCCCATTTCACATCTCGACCGTTGGATTCGTAGATCACTCTATGCTCTACACTTCTCTAGTTGGAAGTTTCGCCTAATTAGTGACGGATCGAGTAGAATAGAGAGGAGAACGCTGAGCATTTCTGGCCGTGGGTTTGTTAATGGCGGCTGCTGTATAGATTAGGGTTTTAAATTTTTTTTTTCTTGAGATAGTGGGCTATTTATAGGAAAATCGATCGACACTATTCATCCGGGAATTCCGAACTCCGACTTACGCGCCGTAACCAGCGTTTCTAGGGTTTACCCCGCGTTCCGGACGCAATGGAACAGGTTTCGAAAGCTAATTCGGACATCTGTGCGAGTTATGGCAATAAACGTTCAATTTAAATTAAACCGATTTAAGCGATTTTCTAGGCGTTTTAATTTGTACCGGACAAACGGTAAATCCGATTGACACGAAATTTGAAACCTTACAATAATATCACATTATGGATCCGATGAAACTGGTTTCGTCGAAATCCGAGACTTTTTGAAAAATGGCTATTTTAACTCGCCAAATTAAAATTAAAAATAAATCGATGCGTTTCGAGCTGCCACGATCAAACGATAACTCCGATTGCTACGAAAATTGAAATCCGGTAATATCTAACTATTACGGATCCAATGGAACTAGTTTCGTTCAATTCTGAGACTGTTCAAAAATTGACTATTTTCACTAGTCAATTTAAATATTAAAATATTCAATTTTCACAAATTAACTTTTAATTCGATTTTAAAAGTTCTAAAATATCTTTCTAACTTCAATATGATAAAATAAAATTTTACAAATCATTTTCAATCATATTTAACTCGATTTCCAATTATTTCCATAATTTAACATATTAAATTATCGATTTAATTATCCAATTAAATCCAATTATTCAAATAAAAATTTATTCGACTTATAAATTTACTTATTAATATTTAAAATTAATTAAATATTCAAATTTAAATTAATAAAAATTCTGGGTCGTTACAATCTTCCCCCCTTAAAAGAATTTCGTCCTCGAAATTATTAAGTAAGAAAAGTTACAGAACCTATTAATTTTCCCAAAATTCATAGTTAAATTTCTTACAATAACTTACTAAGTTTTTAAATCATACTTAGTTATCTTTTCAAAAATAATTACTATTGTTTAACTTTCAATTCCAAATCAAAGTTAAAGTTTTCATAATTTCTAATTTTCTCAAAGTTTTTTCTAACGCCTTAAATTTCCGGAAAAATTCGCCATAGTCTCCTTTGCGCGGCTCGATCCGAGAAAAAAAATGACAGTATATATATCACAAATATACATCTCATCAAGTAATGAGGCATCCTGCAGGGAAAAAAGTATAAAAGTACGGTATGTAATCCGAGATATGTACCTTATATTTTATTAGCAAGCATATACGGCTAATATAGCGCGAAAGCGAGCTCCAAATGCGAAGCAAACGCGATCTGCACCTACTAAACACTCAACAAACAACATGAGAACATGCATATATGACAATAGTATCGATATACGACATATAGCAACATAATAACTATACATGTCAACATAGCAAATGCATCCAATAGCAATATATATTCAACCATCAACCAACTAACATCCATAACCAATATATATATTCATTCATATTCTCATTAATATTCAATGAAATGGTTTTCAATTTAATCACATTTGATTCATTAACAGTGGATGTTTTTACTAACATTCATTCTCAATGAGTTTATATTCACTAATTTATATTCAAGTTGGTTCACTTTCAAATCAAATTCAATTTTATTTAAGATTCACTTAACTTCCAATTGAATTTCAATTACTTTAGCTTCCAATTTCATTAACACTTAATGAATTTTATACAATCAATTAACAATCATATAACAACCAAAGTATATTAATTACAACCAAATTCCTTTTCTTATATTCATTCAATTTAGTTTCAACACCATCACTTTCAATTGGTTTAACTAAATTGATTTTCATTCAATTTTTCAACTTCTAATAACATTAGATTTTAATGAATTAACACTTACATTCATTATTTCATATCAATTTGATTTAATTGATTAACATTCCATTCACTCATTCAATTCAATTTCTAAAGTTGAATTTCATTCACATAACTTAAGTTCACATTTATTTAATCCACTTGATTATTTACTTCGATACCAAAATCAATTCCATTCAACAACACTTAAGTTATATTCCATTTAACTTTAAATTCATTTTTATTTTACAACTCATATTCATAAATATATTCATATAGTTTCACTTCTTATATATATAAGTTTATTTCACAATTGTAATCACTTTAATTATAATTTCAATTCTTATAATTTTTTACTTATACAATTATTCTCTTGTTTAGATTATTCAAACAACTAAACAATCAACAATCTACTTATATACACTTTAATAATTTTGAAAAATTATTTCTTTATATATAAAAATATAATCAAGGTAAAATTATTTCATTTACCCAATTTAAAACAATATTGTGTCGGTTTATCTTGTTTAAGAGTTTAGAAACCCCTTTCTACGATAGTTAGCTAGACTACATCGACCGAAATCTATAAACAATCAACCGATAAGTCAACACAATACAAAACAATTTATATTCACTAACAAATATGCTCTCATAGCTATTATTACACTCAACTCATTCTAGAGTACTGCTGACTCTATCTCTAATGAGTAATACCCAACAGAACCATGGTTGTCGCTTAACCATAAGCTCTGATACCAAATGTAACGTCCCGGAAATTTTCGACTTTCGAAAATTCAACATCGATACTCACTTTATCGACTGTCGAGAAATCGAAGGCCAGAAACCCGAAATGTTAGGGTTTAAGAAGAATTTAAGAAAAGAAAAAGAAAGAAGAAGAGATAAGAAGGTAGAAAATAGAGAGGAAAGAAAATAGGAAATGGAGAGAAAGAAAATAAAGAAAATAGAAAATAGAACGGAACAGAAAACAGCAGAACAATAACAGAATCTCACAATTCGCAGCGGAACAACATATAATAGTAAATGAATAATCTTTAAACAAAGAACTATATCAGTTATTACATTTTATACATTACATTATATCATCAGAGTGTACAACAACAACAACAAACAATGCAGCGGAAAAAGAAATACTATACATAATATTACGCCATGCCATCCAGCTTGCCTCCAGCAACTCCTGAATATCCAGAATATCCTGATAAACCTAACTCTTAACTGCCCGTGTGGAAATTGGTGGGCACCCAGAGTTTAGGAAGGAAAACAATAAACTCCGAGTCAGTCATGTGACTGGTGTGAGAACTCAAAACAGTTTATTTATCTTTAAAATCAAAATAGAAGAATATTTTTAAAGTCAATTCGCAATGCTTTTAAAAATGAGACTACCATAAGGCCTCCCGTACACACACACATGCAAACGCAGAATCGGAGGAGATTTCTCCTTATGATAGTCAAAGATGCTTGATACGCATTTAAAAAGAACATTTGATATTATTATTAGTGCATAGTGTAGGAAAAATTTATTTCGAAAGTAGAATATAAATCTTAGCCAACATACGACCATTATCGTATGCCTACTATAGCTACCATCCAAACAGTGGGGCGCCACCATAAGTGAATGATAGGTTCTACAACTAATACCGTACAAGATCGTATTGTTTCTTTGGATTTCCAACGAATGATCAGGCCAAGGAACTTCCCATTGCCACATGAGAATGCCTCTGGATGGACATCCCCGAGAACCAAACCGGATCTCTACCATCACAAGGCCGGGTTACCCCTAATTGAGTAACAACTGACCGAATATGCCATCCCCCGGTCCTTTGGGACCTTTCAACCGAGCGCTCGTAATTAATTCACACAATCATAACAAAGTGTTTTCAACATGAGTAAGTATCTGGGCTCCATACCATGATACCACCCTTTTCCAGAAGGAAATGCACACATCCTAAAGGGCGCTACCCCTCATAACCTTGCCGCATCTTTCCTGTTTTGACCATTCCGGGGTGTGAGGCTCGACGAAGTCACGTCCACAAAAACATACTTTATACAAAAGCCATGCTTTGGGTCAACAAATGATCATAGAAATGATCACCAGGATAGACGATCAAATAAACGATCCTATCATAAATAATCAACACAATGATCATTTACAGCAACACTCAGCATGTCACATTACCAAATTGGGAATATATCGCTGATAACCTTCAACTACATAACCTTTGAGCTCGTACGTCTCAGAGAAGGGTGTTAAGCTAAAAGAATAAATTCTCCGCCACCAACAGAAATATATTTGAAAGAAATCGGCTTTACATCTCAATTTGTAAGGTCAGACATACAATCCATACAAGTCTGTTCCGGGCTCGAACAAAACCGAAGGCACTTCTCACGAAGCCCTTGCAATCCGGGTATTCACAATCCCGATCGAATTTCCCATCACTTAGGGGATCTCTATACCAGGAGCTACCCAGTGCAGAGACAATCGATAGGTCATCCTATCGCTTTCGCAAATACTCGGTCTTCAACACCGGTCATCAAATGCAATTCATAACGACGTATCACATATTCGGAATGGGTTATACGACCCCATGGTCCTTTCCCGGTTAACCCGAATAGTGAGCGCTTATTCAAAAATAAGTGTGGCATTCAAATTCAAACAAATCACATCAAATACCCATTCGAAGGGAAATATTGATAGTCGGTTATTGAACTATCAATGGATATGCACACATCACCAGTTTCCAAATAATTTTCCAAATTATTTATTTTCCAAAATATCTTTACAAGATATATAATTTTCAATACTTCAAAAATAAATCAATATTTATTTTTCTAAACCAATCCCACTTTCTTTTATAAATTCCATAGTGAATTTATATTCCAAGATATTTATGAATATACGATTTCAATTTATCATTTCAATTTATCTTCAAAAAGATAAATTCTCAAAATATTCCCATTATATCGGAAAACAATTCCGTACTTATTTATTAATAAGTAATTCACAAATCCATTTATTTTCAATACTTAGAAAATATTCAATATACTTCAATCGAAATTAAGTATATATTTCATTTTTTTAAGGAAATCATTCTCTTAACATATTTATTTGGGCCAAAACGAATGTTACGTAAAACATCGTTACGACAACCCAAAATCACTAGTATAGGGATTCGAAATTAAAATAGATATATAAATCCCAATACTATACAAAACATTTCCTTTCGGAAATCATTTACTATAACAACAGTGTTATAGTCCACCATTTCCTTTTATTTCTCGAAAACGTCTATTTCAACAATGAATGTTGAAATCTATGGTTTCGAATCTCAACATTTTTACAACATCGTTAGATCGTTTTAATTCAATTTAAACATTTCATTCAAAACAATTTTCTTTAAAATATTATTCACTATTCAAAAACGTGAATATACTACATTTACAAATTTCATCCTTTTATTCATTTTATTTCAAAGGATTTTTCACAGTCAAAAACGTGAATATAACTCCATTAATAGGTTTCAACAATTTGCTTATCAAGATAAGTCGTTTACGAATTTATAAAACAACGTTTATAAATTCCATTTCTATTTATTTTATAACAACTTCCTTTATAAATCTCCTTCATTAGCCTATTCGATTTATATCTCAATTATGAACTAAAAGTCCATATTATAAGTTAAATGCTTATAAAACGATTATTTTACAAAATCGTTCTTTTAAACTTCATAATTATAAATCTTATAACTTACAAGGTTCATTTAATCAAAAATCCATTCTTCAATTAACTTTTCAAATTTTATAAACCTACTGCTTATAAAATTCCTTTTATAACTTCACCGTTTATAATTCTATGAATTTCATTCATTTATGAAATTCATTCACAATCCATTCTAACACTTATAAAAACTCGTTTTATAATTCCAACATTTTAATTTATACATATCAATTTATAAATCTTTTAATATAAATCAGTTTATATTACTATTTTAAAAATGCCTTTAAACTCCTTTATAATTTCCTCATTTTGATTTATATAATAGTTAAATTTTATAAATCCTATATTTTTAACTTTTTATAATAAGTTCAAAAATCCCGATTAAACTATTTTATAAAATCATTAGCCTCATATTTTCAAAAATCAACCTTTAACTATATTTCTCAAAATCATAATTTTTATAACTTTAAAAATTATAATGTTTATTTATTTAAAATGGATCAGTTTCAAAAAATATTTTTATAAACGTATACTTTAAAAAATCACTTAAAAATCATTTTAAAATCCCAAATTTGGTCCAATGATGCTACATACCAAATAGTCAATCACGACAACAACGATATCATATATCGATATGATAATCCATCAAATATCAAAATATCTGAAATCAAATAAAAACTGTTGAGGAATCCAGTTGGATCCCTCCAACCTGTTTTCCTGCATCCACAAACATTAGCACAATACCAATTTCGCTCCAGTACGAAATTATCGCGGTATATGGGATTTAAATATTATCCGCTTAATAGACGGCGCAATAGGGTCTCATCCGCTAAACAAATAAATGCGGGAAATCAATAACTCCAATATATACATATGCCAATATATATATATATATATTGCTATTATATATAATACCAATTTCACTGTTTATGAAATATTCGCGGTATATGTTTTTAATAAATAACATCCGCTTACTAACGGCGTATAATGTCTATTTTAACAATCAATAGATATCAATCATCATTCAAACATGCATTCAAATATTTTAAATCTTACTATTTAAAAATAAAATCGAAACTGATTCGATTGAGTGAGAAGTTCTCACCTTGATTTCAATTTCGTTTTAGCGATTTATTTCGAATAAAATTAAACGGACGTTTAATTTTATCCAAAATTCTCACTAACTCCAAACGACTCCAATCCAATTTCATCGCGTAGTGCTCGTCCATATGATTCCAACGCAACTGGTTTCGCGCGTTTTCGACCTCGTATGAAAAAGTTATGATTATTTGAAGTTTAAACACGATTTTAACTATAATTTACAACATAAATAACCTAACTTTTAATCATAGCCGTTAGATCCAACTCCTGCAACATCAGGCCGCACGTCACCTACTTCTCCCCTTCGTTCATCTACAGGCCGAACACATGCACATGAACCCATACTTCGATTCTAGGGTTTAAATTTTCGCCATTTATACTCGATGAAACTTCATCACGTCGCCACCACGTCGAAGCTCGTCACTTGCTCTATGTTCGGCCATCACCTTGTGGAGCTCGGCCATCTCCTCTGCCCTATAAACGTGCGCGACTTCCGGTTGTTTGGGCACGATTTGCCGATGATCCACAGCCCCATTTCACATCTCGACCGTTGGATTCGTAGATCACTCTGTGCTCTACACTTCTCTAGTTGGAAGTTTCGCCTAATTAGTGATGGATCGAGTAGAATAGAGAGGAGAACGCTGAGCATTTCTGGCCGTGGGTTTGTTAATGGCGGCTGCTGTATAGATTAGGGTTTTAAATTTTTTTTTTCATTTTCTTGAGATAGTGGGCTATTTATAGGAAAATCGATCGACACTATTCATCCGGGAATTCCGAACTCCGATTTACGCGCCGTAACCAGCATTTCTAGGGTTTACCCCGCGTTCCGGACGCAATGGAACAGGTTTCGGAAGCTAATTCGGACATCTGTGCGAGTTATGGCAATAAACGTTCAATTTAAATTAAACCGATTTAAGCGATTTTCTAGGCGTTTTAATTTGTACCGGACAAACGGTAAATCCGATTGACACGAAATTTGAAACCTTACAATAATATCACATTACGGATCCGATGAAACTGGTTTCGTCGAAATCCGAGACTTTTTGAAAAATGGCTATTTTAACTCACCAAATTAAAATTAAAAATAAATCGATGCGTTTCGAGCTGCCACGATCAAACGATAACTCCGATTGCTACAAAAATTGAAATCCGGTAATAACTAACTATTACGGATCCAATGGAACTAGTTTCGTTCAATTCTGAGACTGTTCAAAAATTGACTATTTTCACTAGTCGATTTAAATATTAAAATATTCAATTTTCACAAATTAACTTTTAATTCGATTTTAAAAGTTCTAAAATATCTTTCTAACTTCAATATGATAAAATAAAATTTTACAAATCATTTTCAATCATATTTAACTCGATTTCCAATTATTTCCATAATTTAACATATTAAATTATCGATTTAATTATCCAATTAAATCCAATTATTCAAATAAAAATTTATTCGACTTATAAATTTACTTATTAATATTTAAAATTAATTAAATATTCAAATTTAAATTAATAAAAATTCTGGGTCGTTACACAAATGTACCAAGCCAGCCCTTCATTTTGACTTATACATTTTAATGGAGAAAAGGAGCTTCATCATTTTTTAGGTTGCTTCATTTTTCCTATGAGCTCTGCGAAAGAAATATAAATGGCGGATCCATAATTGTTGTTTTCTCTTTTGGACCCTAAGTTGTTAGTTGATTTGGAAGCAAGTTAAAGGTGAGTACAACTCACATTTCTAATTTAAAATATTTCATGCTCATGTACAAATTTTGCAAACATTTGCCTGTGCCTATCATTTATTTCATTTCACATTGGTGTACAAGTTTTAGAATTCCTTCATGTGCTTAAGTAGAAGCACACAAGAAAGTTGGTTTTTATAGTTGCATTTCACAAGCATGAAAACGTGTTCATGCTGCATACCACTTTTATTTAGCTAAGTTAATTTATACTAGACACGTAAAACATATATAATGTTGGTGTGGTTTGATTGTAAGTTTGCTTACACAATAAAATAAACATGTACTTTTATTGGTGACAATGTGAGATAAAATATCTGCATGGTTCTTGGTTAACTCTTGCATGGATTCAAATCAATTAGCTACGAAATTGAGAACCATTTGTTGGTGCATATGCTTTAAACCTTTACTTCTTGACTGTACCTTTATTATAAATAAAATTTGAACCATTATCAACGAAAATGACAGAACCATTACTGATTAATTGTAAATTTGATGCAAAATGTATTCATTTGGGTGCGTGCATGTAATATTACAAGGGACGTGCATGCATAGTATGAATTCATGTCTAGGTCTTGTTTATATATTTTTGCGTGAAAACTAAACTTCACCAGATCTTGTGTTTTTATTTATACGTGAAAATGTCCATGTCTTGCACGCAAGTATTCATTTGGGTGCATGCATGTAATTTGTGTTTAGTAAAAAAAATTTACAGTTTGCATAAATTTTTAGTCAAGTGCATTTTGCATGAAAGGAGCGAATATGTTAAATGGTGTCCAGGCACTTGTTTTTCCATCTATGTATTTCGTGTACACGTAAATTTTGCAAGAATTTATGTCCAGGCTACATTGTTTTATTTTTATTTTTATATTTTTTCGCGTGTATGTTCATTGTGTTGCCTAGGCTATTATATATAATTGCAAAATGTGGGTGTGCATGGAGTTATTGTGTGTGTGCGCATTTGCATTATAGCCAGGTCAGTTTATTTTGGGTATTGTTTTCTTTCATGAATACATGAAACTAGACTGCATAGAAACCAAGTTCACTTCATGTTTTGGTTACAACTGTTACTTGCGTGAAAATTTTATAATGCCAAACCCTCATTTCTGGTGTGTGTGTATCTATATATATATATATATATATATATATATAAGTGCAACTGGGCAGTGCAATATTTAGTTGAAAATATAGTGGTGTAGTCCACTATTTAATTTACGTTGAACCGGTGTTTGGTTTTAAAACGTATTTTGCGTCGTTATTTTTACAACGGAAATTTTTACGCCAGTATTATATTTTTGAAGTGTGTTGTTTTGATGAGATTTTTGAAGAATAAAAATTACTATTGTTTTGACTTCAGTAACCGTCAATTTTAAAGTGAATTTTTAAGCGGTTATTTTGCAACGCTGATTTGATACCCGTTTTTACGGTGTTTTGTGAAGCGCAATTTCCTCTCGAAATTGCTATAGTTATTGTTGTTTTAATCACGTGTTTTAAAAATCGTTTTTAAATAAATTGTTTCCAAATTTTTTTACAGTTTGCGCTTTCAAAAGATAGAGGAAGCGATTTAAACGCTTCAGCAAAATTGAGGACTATGAACCCTCGCTTTTACTGATTCGCTTAATTCCAGACTTGTCTGTTTGAGAACGTAAAATGTTATTTATATAAAATACATAATTTTGCACTTTTAAGGAAATGATGAAGAGATTTAAATGATTTAGCAAAAGTGCGGAGTATGGAACCACACTTTTACTATTTCGGTTAATTCCGGACTCCTTAATTGAAATATTTGTTGTTTAATGATTTTGATGATTTTGTTGGGATTTCGAGCCACTCTGCTGGACCTTCGGGTCATCTAATGGACCTTCGGGTCAAATACCAATACTAGACCTTCGGGTCACTATACGGACCTTCGGGTCATCTGATGGGCGCCAAAAATTATAGTACTTGGTAGGCTTCGGCCATATGAGATGCACGTGCGGCATAGCTAAAACTCGCCATCTGCTGGGATCGATCCACTTTTATGTTGATTTTCTAATTATCTTATTTTGATTTATAGATTCTGCGCATTGCTGTTTTGAATTGAATTGTGAATTTGGAAGTTGATTTTGATGATGTTTAATGGGGTTTCTTCCTTTAAACTATGCTGATTACTATGTTTTATAGTATCATCCGAGACTATAATTTTGTATATAGCCTCATCCGAGAGTATAAATTTGCGTATTGCTGTTTTGAATTCAATTGGGAATTCAAAAGCTGATTTTGATGGAGTTTAAATTGAGATTTCTTCATTTAAACTATGTTGATTATTTATGTTGAATAGTCTCATTCGAGATTATTGATTTTGATGGAGTTTAAATTGAGATTTCTTCATTTGAACTATGTTGATTATTTACGTTGTATAATCTCATTCCAGATTATAATTATTTTCTTAAGTGTTATTTATCATACACTTATTTCTGAAGTTTAAATTAGACTGATCCGTTTATTATTTTCTTTTAAATAATACTCGGGTCAGACCGAGTTATTTGAGGATAATCACTATCTCCGATTCAGTTGCTGCTTCAGCTTTTGGGATTTCACATCAGCTTTTGTCTAGACTTCGAGGTGTTTCTTTTTGGTGCATTGACTCTCATCTCATGTATGTTGATGATATGTAAATGTACATTTGGTATGTGAACTATCGATTGTTGTAGCATGTATCCAGACTTGTATTCCGCTATATATATGATATTTCTGTTCTGATGCGATTATACTTATCGGTGTTATTGTTATTATGAGTTGTTCTGAATTTTTCTTAAGCCACCGTAGTTTCGTTTTAGATTTGGATTGAATATATATCTTTGGGTGTAATTTACACAACTCCTATCGATGTAATTAATACTCGTCTAAGGCATAACTTACAGATGGCCGCTTCTAACAAGCCTTATTCTTCGCAATAGCAGACATTATTCCTTATAATAACCTTTGTTATTGTGAGCATAGAGGTGAGGTGTCACGCATCGCTTGCTTGGCTACACCGCGCGTGCGAGCCTCCATCTCCAGCCGAGCCCTCATCAAGACACCGCCACGATGCAGCAGCCCTAGCTCGACGAATCCACAGCGATAGCTTCCTTCGAAATTGCGAATTAAAAGACCGGGGGAATTTGATTTTTTTTTTTGAGTGGAAATGATTTCGACGAATTGAAAGACGAGAGGATTTATGATTTTGAACGAAACATTTCGTTGATTTTGCTCGGCCGTTACCTTGAATTTGAACGAGATAAGAGGGGTTTCGTTTTTCTGAACGAAGAATAGTATTTGCTTTTTATTTTTAGTTTCTTATGCTCAGCTTTGACTTTCAGAAGAAGAAAGATGCGTGTAGAAGTTTCTGCCAAGTGTTGTAAAGAATGAAACGTGTAATTTATCTTTTGAAAACAGTATTATATTAAATACCCTTATACGTCATTTTAAATTCAAATTTAAATTTAAATTGTTACAATTACGCAACTCGAAATCTCGATCTCCAATCGAAGCATGCCACCAGGCGTTCATAATGTTATACACCTATTCCGAATGCAATGGGAAAGGTTTCGAGTCCAAATTCGATCGTATGGAGAAGATAGCTTTTTGAACCCAGTTATCAAATTAAATTTCGACTTAATTTTCAGCGCGTTTGCTTATCCTACGATCAAACGATCACACCAAATACTAAGAAAATTGAAATCCGGTAATAATACACTATTACGGATCCAATGTAACTGGTCTCGTCGAATTCCGAGACTGTGCCTCGGAAGGCTATTTTTAAACATCGCTTTGAACGATATAATTTCAAAACTGAATAAAGTATTTCCAAATCAAATTCTGAGGCTTCCATTAACCTCAGTATTATCAATTTAAATTTTCTAAGCCATCAAATTATTTTTAACAAGCTTAAAATTGAAAATTCAAATTTTTACCCATCATTAATAAATTAAATTCAATAATTTAATTGCTAAATTCATATTTATATTCGAAATTCAAGTTAAACTAACCTCCAACTATTTAAAATCAATTAAATATTCCATTTCAAATGTTAAAAATTTCCAGGTCGTCGCAAGAATCACGATTTCTAGGTTGGTAATTCGTGAGAAAATGTATGTCGATCGGAAATGGGGTTTTTAGCTTTTTCTGATGATCGGCTAGTTTAGGGGACTGGAGGTGGTGGTTGAGGCTAGCCTGGAGGTGGGAATTGCCGGCAAAAATAATCTCCATATTTTATAGCCATCATGGCGGCGGCAAATGGTGAAAGTAGGGATTTGGATGGTGACGCAGCGGATTAACAAACTTTGACATGCTATTAATGTTTCGATACAACTTGATGCAAATTCTTCCTCACGAAATGATTCGTGTCAAGTAAAACAAGATAAATGCCCAAATCCGTTGATCTTTTGAGATACCGGATTCTAGCTATCTTCAACACGTTGATCGTGCACGATTCCGCGTTAGAAGATCTACGATTCTTCGTCGTTGATCCCGTGCATGAGATTCCATGAATCGGTTTAGCGCACTCGAATAACCGAAGATGGAAGAAGAAGGAGATCACACTCAACTTCAACAAAAGTGGCACAAAGCACATAAACAAATTTTATTCAAAAATCAATCTCCTTTTACAAACGATCAACACCCCTATTTATAGAAGTTACAACACATATACACGACTCAACATACAGGCGACCTAACAGGTGGCTGACCTACGAGTTAACATATACACGGCATAAGTACAAACGACCTAAGCACACAACCTAAAAAATTACATCATATAAGCGACTTATCATCACGTTACAACATACATGCGACATAACAACAAACACGACCTACGACTTAACAAGTTATAGTATCACGCGACTTAACAAGGTACCATATCACGTGACTTAACGGCATACACAGCTTCAAGAATCTTGAGCGACATAACTCTGGAGCGACCTAAGAGATAGCATAAGGTGAGCGACCTAACTTCAGCGACATAAGAGCTTGCGACTTAACGAGATAAGGTACTGAGCGACCTATAGAGAAAGCGGCATACTGGAGCGACTTAACTTGCTAGGTCGCTAGGTCGCTGAATGGCGTACCGGAGCGACTTAAGACCAAGCGACTTATCATAACTCGCTGGTTGGCATAGTCCGGTAGGTCGTTGATCTTTAGGTCGTAGTTCCGTAGGTCGTAACTCGCTGGCGACTTAAAAATGGCACGACTCGAGTCACAATACGCTAGGTCGTTTGGGTGACTTATCATCTTGCTAGGTCCCTGGCGACCTAAAGTAGATTGTGCTGCATCATCCTCCCCTGGTTGAAAAGAATTCGACCCCGAATTCACACTTTCCTTTTCTTCAACACACTTATCACCATGAAATGGAATTAAGTGTTTGACGTTGAAAACGTCTGTAGTATGGATATGATCCGACAATCTCAACTGATAAGAAATCTCATTGATCTTCTTCAATATTTCTACTGGACCAATCTTTCTCGCAGCTAGCTTGTTGTAAGTTCCAATAGGAAATCGATCCTTGGTCAACACTGCATACACAAAATCACCCTCTTTGAAGTCCACACTCCTTCGCTTCTTATCTACCAGTTGCTTATACTTCTCGTTTGACTTGAGCAATCTTTCATGAACAATCCTGTGACACTCCTGCAACTCATTCACGAAATCACAAGCTCGTTTAACAACCCCATTCTGACGTGGAACTGTCGACAAATCCAACGGTCCCTTCGGAATGGCTAAATATACTACTTGAAATGTACTGAATCCAGTACTTCGATTAACAGCATAATTATGTGCGAATTCTGCCTGACACAAGTTCACATCCCAGCTTTTCAAATTATCCTTCACAAGACATCTCAACAAGTTTCCCAAAGATCTGTTCACCACTTCCGTTTGCCCATCCGTTTGTGGATGATAGGCGCTACTAAAATTCAGCTTAGTCCCAACCATTTTCCACAGACTCAACCAAAAATGACTTAGTAATCGAGTATCCCGGTCAAAAAGAATGGTCTCAGGTAATACATGTAGTTGATAAATCTCTTTAAAGAACAATTGAGCAACACGGACTGCATCGGCGGTCTTTTTACAAGCTGTGAAATGTGCCATCTTCGAGAATCTATCCACCAAAACATATATAGAACCATTCCCTCGTTGAGTTCTTGGTAACCCAAAACAAAATCCTTGCTAATATCAACCCATGGTCTAGTAGGCACGGGCAATGGCATATACAATCCTTCATTCGTAGCCATCCCTTTGGAAACTTGACATATGTGACATCTCTGCACAAATCTTTCAACTTCTTTCCTCATGGAAGGCCAAAAATATGATTGAGAAATCAACTGCAAGGTACGATCTCTTCCCACATGACCTTCTTCATGCAATTCCTTCACAATCTTCATTCGCAAACTGCACTCTAGTATACACAACTGATTTCCTTTGAATAGAAACCCATCTACCAATACATACTCATCCATCTTCCCTTTCTCGACTTCATCTACAATCTTAGGAAAGTAAGGATCCTCAACAAACAATACTGGAAATACATCAAACCCTGTCACTTCAACTCTCATCGTAGTCAACAAATGATTTCTTTTACTCAACGCGTCTGCCACTCGATTTGTAACTCCTGACTTATGCTTTACAACAAATGTAAACTGTTTCAAGTATGCGATCCATGAAGCATGTCTGGCTGCAATCTTATCATGTCCCTGCAAATGTTTCAATGCTTCATGATCAGTACACAACACAAACTCTTTATAAAATAAGTAGTGTCTCCAATGCTTTATGGCTTGGACAATAGCATAGAACTCCAAGTGATAGGTACTGTATCTTGTCTTGGCTTCAGAAAGTTTCTCACTAAAATAAGAAATTGGACGCCCCTTTTGACTTAACACTCCACCAATTCCAACTTTAAACGCATCAGTATTCAACTCAAAGAGTAACTGAAAGTCCGGATATCTAAGAATCGGTGTTGTAGTCAAAAGTGTCTTGATCTGTTGGAAAGCAGAATCAGCCTTTTCATTCCACACAAACTGTTTTCCTTTCATACAATCTGTCAATGGTGCCATCACGCTACTGAAATGTGGAATAAACCTTCGATAGAATGATGCTAAACCATGGAAACTTCTCACTTCAGTTACAGTCCTGGGTTGTGGCCAATCCTTGATTGCTTCAACTTTACTTTGATCCACATGAATACCTTCCTCGGACAACACATGTCCCAAGAACAAAATACTGTGTGTCATGAATATGCACTTCTTTGTTGCCGCGTAAAATTTCTCCTGACAAAGTATCATCAACACTTCCCGCAAGTGTTGTAGATGTTCTTATGTGCTTCCACTGTATATCAATATATCATCAAAGTATACCACCACGAACTTTCCGATAAATGGTCGAAAGATCTGATTCATCACTCGCATAAAGGTACTACGTGCATTCGAAAGACCAAATGACATGACCAGCCATTCATACGATCCCTCCAAAGTGTCCTGAAGGCTGTCTTCCATTCATCCCCTGGTCGAATTCGAATCTGATGATACCCACTTTTCAGATCAATCTTTGAAAAGATAGCAGCTCCACTCAGCTGATCTAACAAGTCGTCCAATCTTGGCATCGAAAATATGTACCTCACTGTAATCTTGTTTAGTGCTCGACTATCTGTACACATTCTCCAAGTTTCATCCTTCTTTGGCACTAACAAGGCTGGTACTACACAAGGACTTAAACTTTCTTGTACGCGCCCTTGTTCAAGTAAATCCTCCACCTGCCTTCTCAACTCTTCGTGCTCCTTTGGACTCATTATATAATGTGGTCTATGTGGTAACACAGCTCCTGGAACAAGATTAATCTGATGTTGTATGTCTCTCAATTGTGGTAATTCTTTTGGTAATTCTTCAGGAAATACATCTTCAAATTCCTTCAACACTGGCTTAACTTCCTCAGGAATTTCAACCGTTTCACTACTTTCATGTCCAATCAACAGAAATACTTCAGGTCCATCCTCTACTTCTTTGACAAACTCCTTCAAAGATAACAGAGTTTTTAGTTCCTTGATTTCCTCCAACTTGCTTTCACTTTGTTGTCACCTTTTAGGAACTAAAGTGATTCTAGTGCTATTGAACATGAAACTATAGCAGTTAGTCCTACCATTGTGTTGCACGGCTCTATCAAACTGCCACGGTCTTTCCAACAACAAATGACATACATCCATATCTACCGCATCACACCAAATTTCATCCTTATACTTCTTTTCGATGGAAAAAGTTACACAATCTCTTCGACTAACCTTCACTTCCCCACCTTTCCTCAACCAAGCTAATTTGTAGGGTTTGGGATGCTTCTCTGCCTTTAACGCTAACTTCTTTACAGCTTCTGTAGAGATGATGTTATCACAACTTCCTGCATCGATAACAAACTTACAAACCTTTTCCAAAATAGTGCACGTCGACTGAAAAATATTACTTCTCAACCAACTAGTCTCCTCTTCCTGTTTTGGCGTCAAGCAAGATCTCCTTATCATTAAAGAATATCCCTCGTCTCCCGTCAGTAATTCTTCTTCCTCCTCAACTTGTGGTGAATTGGAACATTCTAATTCTGCATCCTCATCCTCAAGCTCAGCAACCATCGCTCGCTTCTTAGGCCTCGGGCATTCATTGCTCTTATGACCAAACTCCTGACAATTGTAACACTTGAAATTGTTGTTGACCTTGGTCTTAGCAACCTCGTTGACAACCGGTTTACTAACAGCCTTGGAAACACTAGTATTGCTACTAGCCACTTTCACCTGATTGATCAAACTTGAAGCACACCACCTCCTCTCCTATCTTGCTTCTCCCAAGCTAAAGCCTTCTGGTGTGCTTCAGCAACGGATCTTGAATCAAACATATTTACCATATCCTGAATTTGCATTCTCAATCCACCAGCAAATCTAGATGTCAATTGTTCCTCCGTTTCCATGATATCGTTTCTAGCAATCAGTTGATAAAACTCATCTGCATAATCATTTACCGACTTTGTCCCTTGTCTCAAATTCTGTAAGCGCTGATACATAAGAGACTGATAATTATAAGGCAAGAAAGTAGCCTTCATTAACTTCTTCATCTTTTCCCATGAAACAATCTTCGACTTTCCCATGATTTCCCGTGTAAGTTTAGTTTGTTGCCACCATGCCATAGCTCTTCCCCTCAATCGTGTAGCAACCAACTTAACTCTACGATGCTCGGATACTTCCTTGAAGTCAAAAATTTCTTCAACATTTGATAACCAATCCAACAATTCTTCCGCTATCATTCCCTCTTTGAATTCTGGAATCTCTGTTTTCATCCCCGACTCCCATCAACGATCATCTTCAAAATCTCTATTTCGACTTCGTCCTTGGCCATGGTTTCGACAAAAACTACTATCACCATCACTGAATTCTTCCAAATCTGGCGTATGTCGATGTCGATTCTGACCATCAACATTTCTGCTATCATGCACGTCTCTTTCTCCCAAAACTGAAGGTGAAACTCTGTTTCCACTGTGGTGCGAAACTGGTGAAGTTCTTCTTTGACTTTGATTCATGTCTCTCATCAACTTCTCTAACTTTCCAATACCTTCATCAAATTTTTCATTGATACGCTGCTCCATCTGCTCAGCTTCTTGTCTTCTATATACATCTTCAACATTTTGAAATCGATTAGCACGTCTTGGAGGCATGATTATCAACCAACTCGGATTCAACACAAATACTACTTTAACTCGGCTCTGCACTAGCTCGACTTCGACTTAACTCAGCCTTGAATTAGCTCGGTTCTGCACTAGGTCGGTTTCGACCTAACCTTACTTAGCTCGGTTTTGAACTTAGCTCGGCTCAAATTAGCTCTGCAAGCTCTTTAGGCTTTGATACCGAACTGACGCAATGGATTAACAAACTTTGACGTGCTATTAATGTTTCGATACAAATTGATGCAAATTCTTTCTCACGAAATGATTCGTGTCAAGTAAAACAAGATAAATACCCAATCCGTTGGTCTCTCGAGATACCGTATTTTAGCTATCTTCAACACGTTGATCGCACACGATTCCGCGTTAGAAGATCTACGATTCTTCGACGTTGATCCCGCACACGAGATTCCGTGAATCGGCTTCAAGTTCGTTGATTCGAGCGCACTCGAATAACCGAAGATGGAAGAAGAAGAAGATCACACTCAACTTCAACAAAAGTGGCACAAAGCACACAAACAAATTTTATTCAAAAATCAATCTCCTTTTACAAACGACCAACACCCATATTTATAGAAGTTACAACACATATACACGACTCAACATACAGGCGACCTAACAGGTGGCCGACCTACGAGCTAACATATACACGACATAAGTACAAAAGACCTAAGCACACGACCTAAAAAATTACATCATATAAGCAAATTATCATCACGTTACAACATACATGCAACATAACAACAAACACGACCTAGACTTAACAAGTTATAGTATCACACGACTTAACGAGTTACCATATCACGCGACTTAACGGTATAAAAAAGCTTCAAGAATCTTGAGCGACATAACTCTGGAGCGACCTAAGAGATAGCATAAGGTGAGCAACCTACTTCAGCGACATAAGAGCTTGCGACTTAACGAGATAAGGTACTGAGCGACCTATAGAGAAAGCGGCATACTGGAGCGGCTTAACTTGCTAGGTCGCTAGGTCGCTGATTGGCATACCGTAGCGACTTAAGACCAAGCGACTTATCATAACTCGCTGGTTGGCATAGTCTGATAGGTCGTTGATCTTTAGGTCGTAGTCCGTAGGTCATAACTCGCTGGCGACTTAAAATGGCACGACTCGAGTCATAACACGCTAGGTCGTTTGGGTGACTTATCAACTTGCTAGGTCGTTGGCAACCTAAAGTAGATTGCGCTGCATCAGATGTGTTTTTGGTCGAAGTGAAATTGTGGGTTGCCGCGTCGTCGACAGCAAATCGGAATTTTCCAGTCAAGGGGGAAACGAAGGAAGGGATCATGGCGAAGCTTCAGGCGGAGGTTCGAGACCATTGGTGGTCAGGGTCGACAAAACAAGGCGTTCTTGGAGATGGTTTTAATTCCTGTGGGTTCGTTCGAACAAAATTTTGTGATCGTGATCGTTTGAGGTTTCTGGGTGGTCTGATGGCTTGAGAAGGTCGTTGGCGACTCGTCGACGGTGGCAAGAGTGATCGAAGTACCGTCGCTGATCGGTGCATGTTTACCGGTTTTCCTGAACACTTGAGTTTGGGTTCTGGAATGATGAGTTTTTCCCTGAGTTTTGTCTCGAGATAGAGGAGGTATTACTCAAGTTGGTTATCGTATTGTTCGCGTGAGTTTTTAAGCATATCAGTTTTAAATTTTTAACAAGTATTTTTTTTTTAAAAAAAAGAAGAAACTCGAGATTTGGTGAGAAACGCTCAGTTTGTCTCGGTTTATTAATCAATTGTTAACAAGTTTTTAAGTTTAAAAAAGTTAAGTTTAACCAATTATCTTTAAACATTTTAAATAGTAATTGATTATTAATGTTTGTTAAGTAAAGTTGAAATTTATTTTAAATTATTAATTAAGTTTATACTTAAGATTTTTTAAAAGCTTAATTAATCAGATAACTAAGTAAGTTAATTAAAAAGATATAGTGTTTTAATTTTAATTAACTTAATGCTTTTTAAGTTAACGATAATTTAATTCCAAGGTTATTAAGTAAGATTTTAAATAATAATTAAGAAGATGATTAAGGTAAATGATTTATCATTTAAATTGATTAATTGATTAATAATTAAAGATTAATTAATAAGTAATTAAAGATTAATTATTGATTAATAAATTAGTAATTAAATAGTAATTAATTATTAATAAAATAATTAATAGTTATGATCAATTATTGATTAATTAATTTAGGTTAATTAATCAATGCAATTAATTAAGGTTAATCAATTAAGGTGAATTTTCTATCTTGTTTAATTAAGGTCTTATTTTATTAAGGATAATTAATGTGAATAATTTAAGAAAGGGATACATTATTAATTAATTAAAAAGGCTTATCTAATTGAAGTTAATTGAGTAAGATTAAAAGAAATTAATTTAATCAGTGGATTAAATTAAATTAATTAAGAATTGTTTGGCTATCAATCTTGCCTATAGATGATAAACTTGAATTGAATATCGTGGTTTGTCTGAATATCTCTGATATTGATTTGTGATGCCATGTGATATGATATGATGAGTTGTAATGGTATATTGTGAGTTATCTATCGATAATTGATTTGCTGTGAGAATAAGACAACCTACATTTAAAATTGATTTGTATCCACTTAAGCAACTGGGATTAGGATGGCATTGAAAACGAAGAGACCGGGATCGGGTGTCAGCAAATACCTGGAACCACTTCGTTTTGTAATCTAAATTGTTTATAAATTTGATTTTAGAAGTAAACAGGCTGGAATGAAATAAGTTAAGAATCATGGATATTTTAACAGAGTAGTGATTCTTAGATATAATTTGAAATAAGCGATTGACTTAAATAAGTTGAGAACTCGTATGAAGGTACGAGATACCCTTGTTTGCGAATAAGTTTTATAACTTAGTATTTCATGTCATATGGGTTTACTCACGATGGTTTCCAGCCTGACCTAGGTGTTACTTTGATATAATGCTCGGGTCAGACTGAGTGTTACAGATTTTCAAGCAAGGACGTCCTGGAGCTCAAGAGGCGAGCTGGATGGCAGGAACGTATGGAGTGTTTCCGCTGTGATATATTGTTGTATAGCTGGGATATGTGATTTTAACTGTCCAGTATTTGTGTAATGGCTGTAACTCTGATATATTGATGTAAATTCACTGCGAATGTGAGTTTCTGTGACTTGTTTTCTGTTTCTTCTTCTACCTTTTTCTTCTTTTCCTCGCTATCTGGAATTTTCGAGGTCGAAAACTCCGGGTCATTACAGAACTCTTACTGGAACCTTGAAATAAGTTGAGTAAAGATAGTTTAAAATAAATATTTCGAATTTGGACTTAGAACTAGATTGTTTAAGGCCTAGGTTGTTAAAATTAAAAGTAAAGCTTAATTTGACTTAGGGAATTAAATCAACATTTGAAATGTAACTCGAATTTATACAATTCGAGATGGTTTAAAGTTAAGATTGGAATTGAAATAAATTCAAAAAATTAAATTAATTGGAAATGAGATTGAAGTTGAATAAGTTTAAATTCAAGTGGAAATTTGATTTGAATTTGGGAAAGGAATTGAAGTTAATTCAAATTAAATTGAAATTTAATCAATTTAAATAGAAGTGAAAATTGGAAATTGATTGGAAGTGGAGTTGGGAAATTGAACCAGTTTGACTCTGAAACTATTTTCAAATAAATTGTTTTATTATAATCTGTCTTAAATCTATTTTTCTAGCTATTTACTATACAACCTTTCTTTCTAAAATCCAAACTATCTTATACTTATTTTACAACTATTTTGAAAACTAATTACTATTTTACGTCTGTTTTACAGACTAATTACTATTTTACAACTATTTTGCAACTATCTAACTATTTTACAACTATGTTATAATTAATGAACTATTTACAACAATTTTATAACTAATAATTATTTTACGGCTACTTAACTATTTTAAACTTTTGAAGCTATTTTCTAAATTCAAGTTGGTCAGAGTGCAAACTGTTTAGAATTAAAGTGATAACCCAAGTGGAAAATGAAGCAACTGTGAATAAGTGAACAGAAATCAAAATGAATGTGAATAAAGGGAAAATTGATTTATTTAACAATCAATGAAGATAAATATATAAGGATGTACATATATTATCTTATTCGCATAACGATTTGATTCAGATTCGAGCACAGAATTTTGAGATAGTATATCGATCCGAGTTGGGATTTTTCACTCGATTTTCGACGGTGAACCCGGGATATGGATTTTTGATTAGTTCTGGAAATTCTCTATCATGGTTATGGCCATGCAAGGAGAATGACAGTTTCTGATCAAGAAACCAGATCTAAGTCCGCACTAGGAAGTCGGGTGAACGATACTAATTCGGAAGTGAAATCGTATGATTGAGTGAGCGATCGGAGTTAATATTGCATAAGGATGATATATGTACATCGTACGTGCTTGAATGAAATGGATATCGGAAGCTTTGAAAAGAAATGTAAAAGTGATTATTGAAAAGGGAAAGGTATACTTTGAGAATTTTATGATGAATAAAAGTAGAAGTTGGATATCACTAACTAAAACTCATTTTATAAAAAGAAAGTAATTTGGAATAAATAAAGTTATATATATATATATATATATATATATATTTGTATATGTCCCTTGTTGATTCTATAACCAGAAGAAAAGATCTTTGAAGAATATATTTTTCCAGTTAAAAGAATAAACTTATATATATGATTTTATGAAATTGGGAAAAAGGTTTTGGAATCCATTGATTTTTAAAGGCTTTTGATTTTTGGGAAAAATCAATTTTGAGAATTTGGAAAGGCAATTTGGGAACTATTGATTTGATATATCGATTTTGTGTAAACGGGATTTATATGTGATACATATAAAGATTATGTTTGAAAGATATTATATGTGTATAGTATAAAATGTTTTGAGAATGCTGTGGTGAAAAAGGCGCTCCCATTTAGAGTGAAACTTCTAGTAGAAGATCCATGGGGTGGTTCTGCCTTGAACCCTAAGGGAGGTTTCTAAATTTGATCCTAAGAGGATGTCTGGACAAACTGAATTTCCTGAGGATTGTGGTTGGGGTAGCGAAAGTCGAGGGCGTTGATGCCTACAGAGACATTGGGTTATGCTGTGACGATAGTGTAACTCAGTGTAACTGCGATCTATTGCGCACCATAGTGGAAGTCGAGGGGCAGCGATTGCCTAAGGTCAACGTTTGATTTCGCTGGGAGAGCGACGTAACATCGGTAGATTGCGATCTATAAAGACATAGCGAAAGTCGTGTGGCAATGAGTGCCTACAGGCTACATTTGGACTCGACTGATGTAGTCTACGATCTATGTGGTCTGAGTGGTGAAGTTTCATTTGGAAGCGAAATTCGAGGGCACTGATGCCTAAAGTTACATGGTTTTTTCCATGATGGCAACATAACCCTGGGTGTAGCTGCGATATGTGGCGGTTCCATGGTGTAATCGAGAGGCGCGGAGGCCTATAGTTTTCTATGGTTTTGCCGGGTTGGCGACGTAATCATCGGGTTAACTACGACCATGGAAGGGGTGTTAATTTCCAAAATTCTCACCAAAAATATTTTCACAAAAGTTTTCCAAGTATTTTCACTGAGTGTTAAAAACGGTTCTGCTAAGTACTTATAGATTTTCGGCCCTACGCCTGATCAACGTATGATCGAATTTCTGTGAGAACAAGGATGGACTTGTGGCGACATCGAGTTATAAAAAGTATTTTTATAGAAGTATTTTTGATAATATAATGTAAGTTTTTAAAGTTTTTTTTTTAAAATTAAATAAAAAGAGTTAAGAGTTAAAGATGTTTAAGAATAATTTAACTGTTAATAAGCATTCTAATTAATATTATTGCTTTGTTCCCTTTAGGGGACGAAAAGTTCTAAAGGGGGAAGGAATGTGATAACCCGGATCTTGAACATCTGTTACTTGGTAGTTAACAGGATTAAATTTATTAAAAATACTGATTTGTAAGTTGAACAAATAAATTCTAATAATTAAGAAATATCTGGATATAAATATTTATTTGATAATATTCTTTTATAATTATTTAAATGTGCCAAAATTATTTTTTCAAACAAATAAAATATGTGTTTTCAAATTACTACTGTTTATATATATATACAAGTAGGTTGTAAATAGAACTTGGATTTGAAATTCAAAGTAATATCTTAAAAAATAGATTGGATTTTAAAACTCTACATTTTAAAACTAATATATATATATATATGGTTATTAATTAGTGTATAATTAGGTTCTATATCATTTTTCTTTAAAGTTATATAAATATAAGTAAAAAGAAAATGTATTAATGGAAATATAAAAAAACAAAAATAAATATAAATGCATGCACTTGACATTTGTAGGCCAAGTATAACATGCAAATAACAAGTGGCATATTCTTTCTTTTAAATTGGAAAATGATAATAATAATAATAATACAAACAGGATCGTAAGCTGTATTCAGTTCAAAAACCTTTTCATATATCTATTTCTCAATCTTTTTCTTTCTTCCATCTTCTAAATTAAAACCAAAAGGAAATCAAACTAGATCAAACTCTTTCAAATTTCAACTAAGCAAAAGCAAGCAAAGTAGATTCAAGATCAACTCAACTTAATACAAAGCAGATCAAAATCAAGAATGATGTTCCAGTTTTCAAAATCAAGTGTTATTCTCAGTTCAAATAAAAAAAACTATGAGTAAACTAGTTTTTTAAAACCTTAATATGTTCTATAACCTGATGCATGCGATTAATACTTGAAGTAAAGTTGTGGAAAATGTTTGCATGAATGTATATTATGCCTGCATGTATATAAATATGCAATTGTTTGAGTGCACATGTCTGTACATATATATATGCCTCTGTTTTTGTATTAACAAACTAAAAACAAGTTCAACAATCAAAATCTCTTCACTCTCTCTCTTTTAAGTTAAGTTGTATAAAGGAAACATGTTTGAATTTACTAAATCTTATTCTTAAAAGTAATTACAAGTGTAATTAATTAGTTTTACTGGAAAAATGGAAAATACAGGTGTAACGACCTAGAAATCCTGTCAATTGAAATTCGTCAATTTAATTGAGTTTTAATATTAACAAGTAAAATTTGTAAGTCGAATAAATTTTATTTCGAATATCTAGATTTAATTGGATAATTAAATCGATAATTTAATATTTGAAATTACGGAAATAATTGGAAATAGGGTTTAATGTGATTAAAAATGATTTATAAAGTTTTATTAAATCATATTGGAGTTAGAATGATGTTATAGAACTTTTAACAAATTAAAAGTTAATTTGTAGAAATTGAATATGTTAATATTTAATTGACGAGTAAAAATAATCATTTTTCAAATATTCTCGGATTTCGACGAAACCAGTTTCATCGGATCCGTAATGTTATATTATTGTATGATTTCAAATTTTGTGTCAATCGGATTTACGGTTTGTCCGCGGCAAGCTAAAACGTGTAGAAATCGATTTGAGTGAATTTTAATTTAAATAATTCGATTCAAAACTTATCTTCCAAATAAGTTCGAATTGGCTCCCGATATATATTCCATTGCGTTCGGAATGGGGATAAAACATTATGAACGCCAGGCGGCACGCTTCATTTGGAGTTTGGAAAATTTTCGGGTGAATAGTGTTTGAGAATTTTCTATAAAAGCACCCCTATTTTCATTTTTTTCACTCAACACCCTGGCTAAGGTTACAACCGCCACTAAAGGATTTAATGGCCAAAAATACGTCTTCTTCTTCCTCGATTTTCTTCCAATCTACAAACTTTTACGCCTCGACTCCAACTACAAAGTTGAAGAGCACGTCAAGATCTATATTCTCAACGGTTGTGATCGAAAATGGAGCTTCCCATCGACGTGAACATGGGTTTGAACGCACGAATTTCGTGCATGTTTTTCATGATGATGAGGGGACCGAGCTTCATAGTGCTTTGGCCGAGCATGGAGTAGGCGACGAGCTTTCTAATGGTGGTGGAGTGATGATGTTTCGAGCATCGTTGGTGGCACGATAATTTGATGAAGATGGCCGCCGATGGATAGGTTTATCGCGTGAATAACCTAGAAGGAGAAGAAGGCTCGATCGGCCAGGACGCTAGGGTTGGGAATCTAACGGCCCTGATTCGTTGAGGTTTAAAAATTAAAAGGAAATTGTAAATTGATTTATATTTAATCGTTCAAAACTTTAGAATGCTGTAACTCTTTCAAACGAGGTCCGTTTTGCACGAAACGAATTGCGCCGGGTTCGTATTGACGAAGACTATGCGATGGAGTTGGATTGGAGTTAATTGGAGCTAGTGAAAATTTCGAATAAAATTAAACGCGCGTATAATTTTATTCGAAATAAAACACTGAAATCGCTATTTGAAACAAGGTGAAAACTTCTCACTCAATCGAAATTGTTTCGATTTAAATTTTAAATAGTTAGATTTACAATTGCTTGATTGCGTGATTGAATGATAAAATATTACCTATTGTATTGAAATAGACCCTATACGCCGCATATTAAGCGGATGTTATTTATTAAACACATATACCGCGATATTTCACCTTGGAGCGGAATCGGTGTTATATATGTACTTGGAGTTGATTTTCCCGCATTATATAGCGGATAAGACCCAATTGCACCGCATAATAGCGGATAATATTTTATATAAACCCATGTACCGCGATATTCCGTATTGAAATGGGATTGGTATTGTGCTAACATCTGTGGATGCAGAGAAACGACTTGGAGGGATCCAACTGGATTCCTCAACAGTATTGATTTATTTACAGATATTTGCGATATATTCTGTTATCGTAATGATAAATGATGTTTGGATGTCGTGGTTGATTTATTGGTGCTGTTGCAGCATTTGGCATATTTTTAGAGTTTTAAAAATGTTAAAGTAACGATTTTGAATTTAAAAGGGTTTTAAAATGATTTTTTGAAAGTATACGTTTTACTGAATTTTGGAATTGATTCATTTTAAATAAATAAACGTTATAATTTTAATGTTATAAAAATTATGATTTTTGAGAAATATAGTTGAAAATTGATTTTTGAAATATGGAGTTAATGAATTTTATAAAATTGTTTAAATTGAGATTTTTGAAATTATTATAAACGGTTTATAAAAAAGATTTATATAATTGACATTTAAAAATTAAAAATATTGGAATTATAAAACGAATTTTTATAAGCGTTAAAATGAAGTACGAATGGATTTCATAAGTGAAGGAAATTAATAGATTTATCAATTCTGAAGTTATAAAATAAATAGATTTTGTAAAATAAAAGATTTATAAGTAATTAACTTCTAAAGTCGATTTTGGCATTTAAATGAGATTTGAATAGAATTTGTTAATTAAGGGATTTTATAAGTTGAAGTTTTTATAAAATATATATGTGTGAATTTATAAACGTTGTTTTATAAATCTGAAATCGACTTATTTTGATAAGTCGATTATTATAGACTATTAAAGGAGATTATCCACGATTTTGGATAGTGGATAATCCTTTAAATTAAAATATGTAGAAATGTTGAATTTGACAAACGATTTATATTCACGATTTTGTGACAGCGAATAATATAATAAAGAAATGTTTTGGGGAAGTGATATTTTAAATAGAATTAAAATGATTTGAAGTTGTTTTAAAATGTGTTAAGGATCGAAACCACAGATTTCAACATTCATTGTTTGAATACACATTTTCGAGAAATAAGGAAAAGATGGACTATAACACTGTTGTCGTAGTAAATGATTTTCAAAAGGAAATGTTTTATATAGTATTGGGATTTATATATCTATCTAAATTTCGAATCCCTATGCTATTGACTTTGGGTTGTCATAACGATGTTTTACGCAACATTCTTTTTGACACAAATGAATGTGTTTAAGAGAATGTTTTCCTTAAAGAATAAAATATATACTTAATTGTGATTTAAGTATATCGAATATTTTCCAAATGTTGAAAATAAATAGATTTGTGAATTACTTATCATTAAATAAGTATGGAAATGTTTTCCAATATGAAGTGAAATGTGTTGAGTCACAAGTTTTATGAAAGTTTTGATTTCTGACAAATAACTAAAAGGCGATCGACAAAACAAGGTCATTAGAGCTACATATGTTACTCTAGATTATAGATTGATTATTTGATATTATATTAGTGATAAACTTGCTAAAATCTATCCTCAAATAGTCATGCATTTTCAAGAAAATTAATATATATACGATTAGAATGCAGTTGCACATTCACTGTGCAAATTTACAGGGACCGGTCGACCGGTCACAATATAGGCGGTCGACCGTTCCTGCATAATTTGCACACTGAACATGCACACATGCACATAACGTATATATATTTAAATTCCTGTCTACTGGTCACTTTTTAACTTATCGACCGTTTTTAAACAGAAAGCATTTTTTCCAAAAGACACTTCTCTTCTCCAAAGGTTGCATCTCTTACCTTTCACCAAAGATCATATCTCTTAATGACAAAGAGTTACAACCATTCTTATCTATATAAACTCATCCAATTCGTTGATTAAAAACATATAATTTCATATATTCTTTTTAATCTAATCTCTGATCTTACTTTATATACTCCTGCATTCTAAAAAGCTCTCGATTATTTATTGAATCATTGAAACTATTTCATATCTTTTAATTCAATAAGTAATATACTTTCCTTAATCTTTTCAAAACATCATTCACATACTTTGAGGATAAGATTATAGGAAGGGTGTACTGCTAGTGACAAATCCATGTTTTCAAGAACACAAGTTGTCAACAACAATTGTATTTGTTCTTTTGTTGAAGTCCTCTGTGTTGTAAGAGGCAAGTGTTGAAGTCCTCAGTGTATTAGAGGCGTGAAATCCCGTTCGGCTGTTCGGGTGTTGTAAACCTGTTCCTCCTGGTGAAGCGAGGAAGTTAATATTGAAAATCCAGATAGAAGTCTGGGACTGGACGTAGGACGGTGCTCCGAACCAGTATAAAAATCTCTGGTGTGATTTTTCTATTTTTTATTTACTATGCTATTATCATCTATTTCCGCATTTGTATTGTAATCCATATTACACGATCCGTGTATACTATATTAGCACATATAATTGTATACACACCGTACTTTCATTTGGTATCAGAGCACGGTCATCATATAACCGTAACACAGTTATTTGATATATTATAGTAATATGGCAAATAACGTAAGTACTAGCACTCAAAACACCACTTACACGGAGGGTCAATCGACACAAAGACCTCCATTTTTCAATGGTCTTAACTATAGTTATTGGGCAACACGTATGTCATTCTTTATGCAATCAAATAACTATGATGCTTGGAATGCCACTCAAAGTGAAATAGTGAATCCAACAACTGATTATTCAGAATGGACTGCAGCTGAGAAAACGGCAGCAGCCGTAAATGCAAGAGCAATAAATATGTTGTTCTGTGCATTAGACCAAAATGAATATAATCGTGTTAGTATCTGCACTACTGCATATCAAATTTGGCAAACACTAAAAATCACTCATGAAGGTACTAACAAGGTTAAACAAGCCAAAATAGCCATGCTGAAAAGTCAATTTCAAAATTTCAAAATGAAACCAAACGAGACAATAAATGACATGTATTCACGGTTTCAAACTATTCACCATGCACTTATTGGCTTAGGACAAAAGTATTATGATTTCGATGTAGTTTCAACAGTCCTACATTCTCTGACCAGTGAATGGGAAGGAAAAGTATTAGCAATTGAAGAAGCTAATGACCTTTCCGTCATGAAACCAGATGAATTGATAGGAAATTTAATGTCCTATGAAGCAAATTTGCAGGCTAGAAAGGAACAGAAAGAAGAAAAGAAAAATGTAGCATTTCATGTTGAGAAAGATGAAAATGAATCAGATTCTGAAGACGAAGATTTGGCATTCATTGCGAATGGATTTAAAAAATTCCTAAAATATCGAAAAGCCAGTCGTTACAATAAAAGGAAACCTGGTTCAAACAAACCATCTTCATCTGCAATAGAATGTTTCAACTGCCACAAAAAGGGACACATGCAGAAAGATTGTCCAGAATAAAAGAAGAAGTCAGAAAATGACAAATTCAAATATAAGAGGGACAAATCTAAGAAACGAGCTTTCTCAGTAACATGGGATGATTCAGAGTCATCTTCATCAGAAAGTGAAAGTGATTCAGAAAATGAACAAGCTAATGTTTGTTTTATGGCAACAGAAGATGAGGTACAAATTCCTACATTTGATGAATTACTTGATATTAATGCTGAATTGATAATCAAATATAAAGACATAAAACGTCAATTAAAAGTAGTCAAAGCAGATTTAAGTAGAGCAGAGCTTGAACGAGATATGTTAAAAGATGAGAAGAAAATATTAGAAGAGGAACTTGAAAATATTCAAGAATCATCTTCTAATGTTGACTCTCAAATATCTCTTTTGAGTCAAGAAATATAAACTCAAAAAGAGAAAAATAATGCTCTCACTACTGAAAATCATGAGCTTAAAGCAAAAGTCAAAATTCTAGACCTAGAAAAAGCTAGCTTACAAACAAAGTTTGATGACATTACTCAAAATATTTCTAATTTTAACAAAGGTCGAGAAAATTTGACAAAAATCATTGAAAGTTCACAATCTATTTCAGACAAACAAGGATTGGGATATAACAAACAAGAAACCAAGAAACATCTTGGAAATAAAAGGAAAAAGAAAGTACAAAAAACTGAAGCTAAGAAAAATCTTAGTTTATTATATTCCGAACCAAAACCAGTTGTGAAATTTCAAAAGAAAAATGTCAAGACTATCAAAATATGGGTTTCTAAAACAAATAACAATTTGATTAGGAACAAATACATTCAGCAATTCTTGAATATTGTGCATTTTAGTAATAATTATATATATAAAGGGGATACCGGACCCAAATGGGTTTGGACTCCTAAGACCTAACTCTTAGGACCCTATAAAAAGTGGGTACCATGGACTTAATTCTATTTTTTGCAGGTCCCACTTAAGAAAAGAGGAAAGTGGATATTGGACAGTGGTTGCTCAAAGCACATGACGGGAGACAAGAGTTTATTAACAAATATTACATATTCAGATGGTGGCTCCGTCACTTTTGGAGACAATTCAAAAGGCTATATCATCGGCAAAGGCGACGTGAGCAATTGCGGTACATCTAACTTACCTCTTATTACTAATGTCATGCTAGTTAGAAATTTAAAACACAATTTGCTTAGTATTAGTCAGTTATGTGACAAGGGTTTTATAATTTCATTTTCAAATAATAAGTGTAGTATTTTAGATAAAGACCATAATTTGGTTTTCGAAGGTTATAAAGACAGAGATATATATATTTTGAATATGAATATTAATCATAATTCAGATATGTATCTTGTGGCTAATGACAATGATCCATGGCTATGGCACAAACGCTTCTGTCATATAAACTTCAGAACTATTGACAAGCTAGCCAAAAACAATCTAGTTAGAGGACTACCCAAAATGAGTTTTAAAGTTAACAACATTTGTGATGCATTTCAATTAGGAAAATTGACCAAATCATCTTTTAAATCCAAGAAAGTCATATCAACATTACAACCACTTGAGTTACTACACATGGATTTATTTGGACCTACTAGAGTTCAATCAATAAATCACAGTCAATATGTGCTTGTAATTGTTGATGATTTCTCTCGTTATACATGGAAAATTTTCTTAAAGAATAAAAGTGACACTTTCGATCATTTCAAATCTTTCGTCAAAAGAATTCAAAAATCAAAAGGGTTTAAAGTTAAAAATATAAGAAGTGATCATGGTGGAGAGTTTGAAAATAATGAATTTGAACATTTTTGTACAAAGAAAGGTATATATCATAATTTTTCGTTTCCCAGAACTCCACAACAGAACGGAGTTGTAGAATGGAAAAACCGAACTTTACAAGAATGTGCAAGAACATTATTGAATGGAACCACCTTACCAAAACATTTTTGGGCAGAAGCTGTGGCAACTGCCTGTTATGTTTTGAATCGTGTATCCATAAGACCTCTTACCAAGAATACTCCTTATGAATTATTTAACAAAAGGAAGCCTAAAATTTCATACTTCAAAGTTTTTGGTTCCAAGTGCTTTATTTTAAATATGAAAGACCAGCTTGGCAAATTCAATCCAAAGGCCGATGAAGGAATATTTGTCGGTTATTCGGAAAGAAGTAAGGCCTATCGGATATTTAATAAACGAACCAAAACTATTGAAGAATCACTTCATGTCTCTTTTGATGAAATCTATCAGCACCCTCACACTATATCAGATGATGACGAATCAATAGTCACTGACAATCAAATCATCACAAATATTGATTCTGACTCAGAAATAATTATTGAGAATATTCCTCAAATATGTGAGTTACAATCACCACCAAGAATATTAAGAGACCATCCGCCTCAAAATATAATTGGTGAAATAACATCACATGTCAGAACAAGAAGTCAACTCAATCAAATGGGTCATGTCGCTTTTCTCTCAAATATTTAACCTAAGAATCCAAAAGAAGCTGCTACAGATGATTACTGGATCATTGCCATGCAGGAAGAACTAAATCAGTTTGAGCGCAATGACGTTTGGGAACTTGTTCCACGACCAACTGATCAGTCAATAATTGGTACTAAATGGGTCTATAAAAATAAGGCCGACGAACAAGGAAATATCACCAAAAATAAAGCAAGATTAGTAGCACAAGGATATAATCAGGAAGAAGGTATCGATTATGAAGAAACTTTTGCACCAGTTGCTCGACTAGAAGCTATTAGAATCCTATTATCTTTTGCTTGTCACCATAACTTCAAACTTTATCAGATGGATGTCAAAAGTGCTTTTCTCAATGGATTTATCAAAGAGAATGTCTATGTCGAACAACCTCCTTTGTTCGTACATGAAAAATATCCTGACCATGTGTTCAAACTTAAGAAAGCTCTATATGGTTTAAAACAAGCACCTCGTGCTTGGTATGAACGACTACGTAGCTATCTTATTAGCTCAGGATTTCAAATAGGCAAAGTCGATCAAACTTTGTTTATTAAACATTCTCGAAAAGATATTCTAGTTATCCAGATATATGTAGACGATATCATCTTTGGTTCAACAAACGATAAATTTTGCAAAGAATTTGCAAGTATTATGACCAAAGAATTCGAAATGTCTCATATGGGAGAACTATCTTATTTTCTTGGACTTCAAATAAAGCAACTTTCAAACGGCATTTTTATCAATCAAGAAAAATACTGTGAAAACCTTATCAAACGCTTCGGATTAGAAAATACATCTGGTAAACCAACTCCTATGAGTACAACTACACATCTTGACAAAGATGAAAGTGGTAAGAATGTTGACCAGAAATTGTATCGAAGCATGATTGGTTCTCTTCTTTATCTTACAGCTAGTCGTCCAGATATAATAATGAGTGTTTGTTTATGTGCTCGTTTTCAAGCCGATCTAAAGGAATCACATCTACGAGCAGTGAAACGTATAATTCGTTATCTTAATAATACCGAAGATTTCGGTTTTTTTTATCCAAAAGAATGTCCATTTGAATTAGTATCATATAGTGATGCTGATTTCGGTGACTCAAGAACGGATAGAAAAAGTACAAGTGGTACGTGCCATTTTATTGGAAAATCACTTGTCTCTTGGTTCAGTAAGAAACAGAATTGTGTTTCACTATCAACATGCGAAGCTGAATATATATCAGCAGCTCTCGCTTGTACTCAAGTACTATATATGCAACAAACACTTCAAGATTTTGATATTCATTTATCAAATTCTATTATATACTGTGATAACACTAGTGCTATAAATCTCTCTAAAAATCCGGTAAATCACTCTAGAACCAAACACATTGATATCCGTCATCATTTCCTTCGAGATAATATTGACAAAGGAAATATATGTCTTGAATATGTTCATACTGACAATCAATTAGCAGACATTTTTACTAAGCCTCTGCTCGAATCTAATTTTATTAGATTACGAAGAGAGCTTGGTTTAATTTCAAGAAAAAATCTTGACTAAGTAATTTCTAAAAAACATCTTCTTGTTAGTTATCCTTTAGTTATTCTTTTTAGTTTTCCTTTAACCATAACTTTTGCATAAACTATTTTTTTCATTAAATATAAGCCACTGCTTTATTTAATGGCTAAATTCTCTTTACTCATTTTTTTTCTAGTAATCGTCCTTTTCTTTCTTATTTTATAAATTCAGTTTTAAAAGGAAAGCTATTTTTAGAGATACAATAAAATTTCTGCTTATGTTTTCTTGGTTAATATGTTTCATTAACTCACATCCATAAGTTTATACATAAGAAACTTGTATATAAGCTTGCAAAATTTTTTATATTTTGTTCATCTTTTTTATCTAACCATAATATTCTATACAACATACACTATGGCTCACATTTGTGATAAATGTGCTCAAGAATCATACATTTCAATTACGAGTTCTGAGTCGGAGGAATTTTATTCTCCTACAACTCCAAAACAAAAATCAAGTTGTCATCATCAATGCTCTTGTATGTCTGATAAAACTCCAAATTCAAAACGAGTGAAGAGGACATTACTCTATTCTCCTCGTACCAAAGCTCAAATCGATGAAATACACCACTACCAGAAACATCAGATAGATCTTCAGAGACAGCTCCATTACGGGCAAAGTCAACTTTATCACGAGCAACAACGGACATCGGCACGATTATCCGTTTTAGAAAAGTTGGCAACATTTTTCTGCGGTTCCAACAAGCATGACGTGCATGAACCAATGCCGTCTAGGCCATCAACATCTAAAAGTCCTAACTCGTGGGATCGGAACTATGAGAAGAATGAAGGAGCTCAGAAACAATGGAGTCCATGGTCAAAACGTATTGAAGGAAACAACGATAATTCTAATGACGAACTTTCTCATTAGATTTATATATAGTTATTATATCTTTATATATCTCTTGTGTAATGATGGTTATATTTTGTATTACAAATGAAATATAATATATTTAGGATGATATATGATAAAAACTTGAAAAATAAACTTATTATTCACAGCAGACCAGAACCGGTCGACCGCCCCTGTTATAGCCGGCCGACCGTTTGCTCTCTGGTTGAAAACGGTCGACCGGCCATAATTCGTAGGTCGACCGGTTGACGTAATTTCAGTTTTTATATAAACCTATGCGTCATTTTTTCCTCTACCCTCTCTCACTTTTTACTCAAGCTGTTCTTTTACCCAAAATCACAAACCCTAGTTTCCTATTTTCAATCCCCAAATCTCAAATCCTCCAACAATGGCTCCTCCTCAAAAGAAATCCAAGAAAGGAGCAACCTCTGAAACTTCGTCTCCTACCATCTCCGTCAAAAAATGGCTTCAAAGTCCAATTGCTGTAACAAGATGGAATCAGATGACAAATTACAAGTTTCATCCAGGCTCTTTCATCAAATTTGATGATTTCACGGCTTATGGAGTTCGGAGGTTAGCCAATAATTCCAACATTACTCCATTAATTGATTTTTCAGAAAATAGTGTGTAGATAAATCATTTGATGATCAAATTGTTTTACGCCAACATGAATCTTGATGAGTATCAACCTGATAATCCAAACGGCGTCATCTGGTCTGTGGTCTGTGGCAAGCAAATTTTTCTTACTCATGCTAGAATTGCCTCTATACTTGGTATACCAAATCAAGGCGAAGAGTTTCATCTAACTTCTGCGAAGTCTTCAATCGAAATAGTACTAGTCATCAGTTCATAGAAGACAATAGTGATGGTACTAAGTCTATTGGACTTCGACCGACAGCCAGACTACTTCATCGTGTTTTGATGCATTCTCTTTTTCCTAGACTTGGAAATTATGATGCAGTATATAAAGAAAACTTCAAAGCACTCTATGCTATTTATGGTGAAATCCAAATCAATTGGGTTCACATGCTTTTTGATGAAATTCTCAAGGTAAATAACTCAACACGGCCTCATTTCTTCTACAATGAATATATCATGCGACTTTTGTTAGCTTGTGGGGTCAATCCTCCTGATTCTGCAACCTTAAAACCAAAATGCATTGATTCCATAACCATCAAACGAATGAAGCTTCCTCCACCTTATCTTGAGATTATGCCTTTTGAAGAATGGCAACAAAGAGGACCAAGGACACAACAAGCAACTTCCTCTCGTCCTCGTTCCGATGAAGTAAAACTATTAAAATCAAAGTCATCTACAAAAGAATCACTTGAAACAATTGCGCGTAACCAATTTTTGCTTGAATCACGTCTCAAGCGCATGGACTCTAAAATCGATAAGCGCTTCAATAAGGTCAAGTCATTCTTTGGTATGCTATGGGATGCTATATCATGTTCCACATCCACCTCTGTTCAAGCACAAGACCCAGGAAAACGTCCTGCTGCTCCAGTTTTCACCTGGACATCATCTGACGAGTCTACAGGTATGAGTGGTCATGGACATGGAGAATCATCTAGAGGGAACAATGATGACGAAGAAGAAGAAGATGATGACGATGACGACGATGATGATGATGAAGAGGAGATACGATCTGCTTCATCCTAGATTTTATTATGGTTTAGCACTTTAAAAACATTCATCGACACTTGTACTGAATAGTGTCGTTATTCTTGTTTTTTCATTTGACATTATGATCTGTAGTATACTCTGTTATGTTTTGGATGTGTAAATGATTTCTTTTGCTATGCATATCATATTCATTCTGCTATTCTAGTATCTGTTACTCCTTTTTGTCGATGACAAAGGGGGAGAAAGGGCTAACAATTGCTTGCAGGAACATACATATAAGAATTCAAAGAGAGAGATCACATACTCATGGGGAGATTCAGATTTGCAGATATATTGTCATCAATCAAAAAGGGGGAGAATGTTGAGTCACAAGTTTTATGAAAGTTTTGATTTCTGACAAATAACTAAAAGGCGATCGACAAAACAAGGTCATTAGAGCTACATATGTTACTCTAGATTATAGATTGATTATTTGATATTATATTAGTGATAAACTTGTTAAAATCTATCCTCAAATAGTCATGCATTTTCAAGAAAATTAATATATATACGATTAGAATGCAGTTGCACATTCACTGTGCAAATTTACAGGGACCGGTCGACCGGTCACAATATAGGCGGTCGACCGTTCCTGCATAATTTGCACACTGAACGTGCACACATGCACATAACGTATATATATTTAAATTCCTGTCTACTGGTCACTTTTTAACCTGTCGACCGTTTTTAAACAGAAAGCATTTTTTTCAAGACACTTCTCTTCTCCAAAGGTTGCATCTCTTACCTTTCACCAAAGATCATATCACTTAATGACAAAGAGTTACAACCATTCTTATCTATATAAACTCATCCAATTCATTGATTAAAAACATATAATTTCATATATTCTTTTTAATCTAATCTCTGATCTTACTTTATATACTCCTGCATTCTAAAAAGCTCTTGATTATTTATTGAATCATTGAAACTATTTCATATCTTTTGATTCAATAAGTAATATACTTTCCTTAATCTTTTCAAAACATCATTCGCATACTTTGAGGATAAGATTATAGGAAGGGTGTACTGCTAGTGACAAATCCGTGTTTTCAAGAACACAAGTTGTCAACAACAATTGTATTTGTTCTTTTGTTGAAGTCCTCTGTGTTGTAAGAGGCAAGTGTTGAAGTCCTCAGTGTATTAGAGGCGTGAAATCCCGTTCGGCTGTTCGGGTGTTGTAAACCTGTTCCTCCGGGTGAAGCGAGGAAGTTAATAGTGAAAATCCAGATAGAAGTCTGGGACTGGACGTAGGACGGTGCTCCGAACCAGTATAAAAATCTCTGGTGTGATTTTTCTATTTTTTATTTACTATGCTATTATCATCTATTTCCGCATTTGTATTGTAATCCATATTACACGATCCGTGTATACTATATTAGCACATATAATTGTATACACACCGTACTTTCAAAATGTTTTGAGATTTTATCTTTTAAAGATAAATTGAAAGTGAATATTTGAAATCGATTTGAGAATCGTGTATTAATAGATATTTTGGAAATGTGAATTCACCATGGAATTTATAAAGGAAAGGGAAAATTGTTTTAGAAATAAACATTGATTTATTTTTGAAGTGTGGAAATAAATTACGGATTTGGAACGTAAATTTGAAGTAAATCGGTAAGGATTTATTTAATTGGTTTAAATGAACCATTTTGAAATGAAAATGAATAAATATTTGAAACTGTTTCCGCGTAAGGAAAATGATTTGAAATTTGTTTTCAAAAGTTGTAAAGTGATTTTAAATTTATTATCAAATGGTTGAAGTGTGGAAACAAATTTACGAATTATCTAGTAAAGATATTTTTGGGAAAATAAATAATTTGGGAAATTATTTGGAATTTGGTGATATTGTGCATATTTGTGGATAGTTAAAGAACCGACTATCAATATTTATGTTTAAATGGGTATTTGTTGTGATTTGCTTGAATTTGAATGGTACACTTATTTTTAAATAAGCGCTCGTTATTCGGTTTAGCCGGGAGAGGACCTTTGGGTCATAAATCCCATTCCGAATAGTGATATGTCGTAATGGATAGCATTTGAAGACCGATGTTGAAGACCAGATATTTTCGAAAATGGAAGGATTACCGTCGAATGACTCTGCATCGGCTGATCTTTGATATAGAGATTTTATCACCCTTTGTGATGGGAATTCCGGACGTGATTAGTGAATATCCGGATTGCAAGGTCTTCTTTGGAAGTGCCTTCGGTTCTGTTCGATCCCGGAACGGACTTGTATGGATGTGTGTCTGATGTTACAATTTGAGATGTAAAGCTGGTTTCTATCAAATATATTTCTATTGGTGGTGGAGAATTTATTAATTTAGCTTAACACCCTTCTCTGAGACGTACGAGCTCAGAGGTTATGTAGTTGATAGTTACTAGTGATATATTCCCAGTTTGGTAATGTGGCATGCTGAGTATTGCTGATCATTTGTTGATCAAAGCACAACTTTTGTATAAAGCGTAGCTTTGTGGACGAGACTTGCTTGTCTTAGTGAAATGTGATGGGGGGTTCTCGCTTCGCGTTAGGTGGCGAACAGGAGACTCTTACCACTGCATGTCGTCTTTATGGGGTTGGTTAGGTGTAACCCGTGACAATCGAAAGGATGGCCTTAAAAGCAAGTTTTGGGTACCAGTGTGAGCCACGGTGGGTCTGGGATGGTTGCAAAGCCTACCGGTCACCACTGTATGCTTATCGTTACATCTGGTATTAGAGCATTTGGTTAAGCGACAACCGTGGCTCTGTTGGATGTTACTCATTAGCGATAGAGTTAGTATTACTCTATAATGAGTTTGAGTGTAATAATAGATATGAGCGCATATTTGTTAGTGAATATGAAATTGTTTTATATTGTGTTGACTTATGGTTGATTGTTTATAGATTCTGGTCGGTGCAGTCTAGCTAACTGTTTCGATAGGTGTTTCTAAACTCTTAAACGAGATAAACCAACATAGTATCATTTTCAATTGGGCAAACGAAATAATTTTACCTTGATTATATTTTATATATAAAGGAATAATTTTTCAAAAATTATTGAAGTGTATATAAATTGATTGTTGGTTGTTGAAAATGTAAGAATATATATGCAAGTTAACTAAAAGATGTTTGAATAATCTAAATAAAAACAATTGTAAAAGAATAAATTGTATAAGCGAAGAATTATAAGATGGAATTATTATTAATGTGATTTACAATTGTGAAATAATCTTATATATAAGAAGTCAAATTGTATGAATATATTTATAAGTATGAGTTGTAAATAAAAATGAATTTGAACTATGAATTGAAATTGTTGAATATAAGTAAAACCAAATGATAAAATGGTTAAACAATTTTTGTTAAGCAAAACGAGATATGAATTTGAATAAGTGACGAAATTTGACTTTGGTAAAATTTAAATAGAATTTACTTTAGAGTTGGAATCTGAATTGGATTTATAAGTAGAATTTTAAGTTAAGTTAAACAAATGGTGTTTGAAATGGAATATAACTTAAGTAATGTTGTATGAAGTTGATTTTGGTATCGAAGTAAATTAATAAAGTGAAGCGATGAATATGAACTTGAGTTATATAAATGAAACTCAACTTTAGATGGTAAAATGAATTAGCAATTGAATTAATGAATGAATTGAATGTAAATCAATTGAATGTAAATGGATGGATATGAAATAATGGATGTAAGTGTTAATTCATTAAAGCTAATTAAAAGTGATGAACCAAAGTGAATGAATGTAAGCAAAGTAAAGAAATTTGGTAATGTTGGATATACATTGTTTGTAGATGATGGTTAGTTGATTGTATAGAAATCCATATGAAATTGAAAGCTGTGTAATTGAATTTGATTTGGAAGTGAACTAACTTGAATATGAATTTGTGAATATAAACTAATTGAATATGAATAAATGAATGTTAGTAAAAAACATCCAATGTTAATGAATCAAATATGATTTAAATTGGAAAACAAATTCATTGAATATTAATGAGAAGTGAAAGCGTATTGATTTGGTTATGGATGTTAGTTGAATGCTAGTTGGTTGATGGTTGGATTTTTTGCTTTTGTTGCATTTGCTATATTGGCATATGTAGTTGTAGTAGTGATATATGTTTTATATTGATATTACTTTCATATATACATGTTTCTCATGTTTGTTGAGTGTTTAGTAGGTGCGGATGGCGATTGCTTCGCATTTGGAGCTTGCTTTCACGCTATATTAACCGTATATGCTCGCTAATAATATATAAGGTACATATATCGGATTACATATCGTACTTTTACACTTTTTTTCCTACGGAATGCCTCATTACTTTGATGAGATGTATATTTGTGATATATATATTGTCATTTTTTTTCGGATCGAGCCGCACAAAGGAGACACTGGCGAAATTTTTCGAAAATTTAAGGCGTTAGAATATTTTTGAGAAAATTGGAAAATTTTGAAAGATAACTAAGTATGATTTGAAAACTTAGTAAAGTTATTGTAAGAAGTTTAACTAAGGATTTTGGGAAAGTTAAACACTCAAATGAATTTTAAATTTAATTGGAACAAATGGTTTTGAAAAGTTAATGGATTTCACGACTTTTTCTTACTTGGTAATTTCGAGGACGAAATTCTTTTAAGGGGGAAGTTTGTAACGACCCAGAATTCCTGTCAATTGAAATTCGTAAATTTAATTGATTTTAATATTAACAAGTAAAATTTGTAAGTCGAATAAATTTTATTTCGAATATCTAGATTTAATTGAATAATTAATAGATAATTTAATATTTGAAATTACGGAAATAATTGGAAATAGGGTTTAATGTGATTAAAAATGATTTATAAAGTTGTATTAAATCATATTGGAGTTAGAATGATGTTATAGAACATTTAAAATCAAATTAAAAGTTAATTTGTAGAAATTGAATATTTTAATATTTAATTGACGAGTAAAAATAGTCATTTTTCAAACAGTCTTGGATTTCGACGAAACCAGTTTTATCGGATCCGTAAATCGATTTGAGTGAATTTTAAATTTAAATAATTCGATTCGAAAACTTATCTTCCAAATATGATTGAATTGGCTCCCGATAAATATTCCATTGCGTTCAGAATGGGGGTAAAACATTATGAATGCCAGGCGGCACGCTTCGTTTGGAGTTCGGAAAAATTTCGGGTGAATAGTGTTTGAGAATTTTCTATAAAAGCACCCCTATTTTCATTTTTTTCACTCAACACCCTGGCTAGGGCTACAGACGCCACTTACGGATTTAATGGCCGAAAATACGTCTTCTTCTTCCTCAGTTTTCTTTCAATCTATAAACATTTACGCCTCGACTCCAACTACAAAGTTGAAGAGCACGTCAAGATCAATATTCTCAACGGTTGTGATCGAAAATGGAGCTATGGATCGACGTGAATATGGATTTGAACGCACGAATTTCATGCATGTTTTTCACGATGATGAGGGGACCGAGCTTCATGGTGCTCTGGCTGAGCATGGAGTAGGCGACGAGCTTTCTAATGGTGGTGGAGTGATGAAGTTTCGAGCATCGTAGGTGGCGCGATAATTTGATGAAGATGGCGGCCGATGGGTAGGTTTGTCGCGTGAATAACCTAGAAGGAGAAGAAGGCTCGATCTGCCAGGATGCTAGGGTTGGGAATCTAATGGCCCTGATTCGTTGAGGTTTAAAAATTAAAAGGAAATTGTAAATTGATTTATATTTAATCGTTCAAAACTTTAAAATGCTGTAACTCTTTCAAACGAGGTCCGTTTTGGACGAAACGAATTGCGTCGGGTTCGTATTGACGAACACTATGCGATGGAATTGGATTGAAGTTGATTGGAGCTAGTGAAAATTTTGGGTAAAATTAAACGCGCGTTTAATTTTATTTGAAATAAAACACTGAAACCGCTATTTGAAACAAGGTGAGAACTTCTCACTCAATCAAAATTGTTTCGGTTTAACTTTTAAATAGTTAGATTTAAAATTGCTTGATTGTGTGATTGAATGATAAAATATTACCTATTGTATTGAAATAGACCCTATACGCCGCAAATTAAGCGGATGTTATTTATTAAACACATATACCGTGATATTTCACCTTGGAGTGTATTGGTATATATATGTACTTGGAGTTGATTTTCCCGCATTATATAGCGGATGAGACCCTATTGCGCCGCATAATAGCGGATAATATTTTATACAAACCCATGCACCGCGATATTCCGTATTGAAACGGGATTGGTATTGTGCTAACATCTGTGGATGCAGGGAAACAGGTTGGAGGGATCCAACTGGATTCCTCAACAATATTGATTTATTTATAGATATTTGCAATATATTCTGTTATCATATTGATATATGATGTTTGGATGCCGTGGTTGATTTATTGGTGCTGTTGCAGCATTTGGCCTATTTTTGGAGTTTTAAAAATGTTAAAGTAACGATTTTGAATTTAAAAGGGTTTTAAAGTGATTTTTTTGAAAGTACACGTTTTATTGAATTTTGGAATTGATTCATTTTAAATAAATAAACGTTATAATTTTAATGTTAAAAAAATTATGATTTTTGAGAAATATAGTTGAAAATTGATTTTTGAAATATGGAGTTAATGAATTTTATAAAATATTTTAAATTGAGATTTTTGAAATTATTATAAACGGTTTATAAAAAAGATTTATAAAATTGATATTTAAAAAATTAAAAATATTGGAATTATAAAACGAGTTTTTATAAGCGTTAAAATGAAGTACAAATGGATTTCATAAGTGAAGGAAATTTATAGATTTGTAAATTCTCAAGTTATAAAATAAATAGATTTTATAAAATAAAAGATTTATAAGTAATTAACTTCTAAAGTGGATTTTGGCATTTAAATGAGATTTAAATAGAATTTGTTAATTAAGGGATTTTATAAGTTGAAGTTTTTATAAAATATATATATGTGAATTTATAAACGTTGTTTTATAAATCCGAAATCAACTTATTTTGATAAGTTAATTATTATGGACTATTAAAGGAGATTATCCACGATTTTGGACAGTGGATAATCCTTTAAATTAAAATATGTTGAAATGTTGAATTTGACAAACGTTTTATATTCACGATTTTTGGACAGTGAATAATATATTAAAGAAATGTTATGGGGAAGTGATATTTTTAATAGAATTAAAAAGATTTGAAGTTGTTTTAAAATGTGTTAAGGATCGAAACCACAGTTTCAACATTCATTGTTGAAATACACGTTTTTGAGAAATAATGGAAAGATGGACTATAAAACTATTGTTATAGTAAATGATTTTCGAAAGGAAATGTTTTATATAGTATTGGGATTTATATATCTATCTAAATTTAGAATCCCTATGCTATTGATTTTGGGTTGTCATAACAATGTTTTACGCAACATTAGTTTTGACTCAAATGAATGTGTTTAAGAGAATGTTTACCTTAAAGAATAAAATATATACTTAATTATGATTTAACTATATCGAATATTTTCCAAATGTTGAAAATAAATAGATTTGTGAATTACTTATTATTAAATAAGTATGGAAAGTTTTTCCTATATGAAGTGAAATGTTTTGAGATTTTATCTTTTAAAGATAAATTGAAAGTGAATATTTGAAATCGATTTGAGAGTCGTATATTAATAGATATTTTGAAAATGTGAATTCACCATGAAATTTATAAAGGAAAGGGAAAATTGTTTTAAAAATAAACATTGATTTATTTTTGAAGTGTGGAAATAAATTACGGATTTGTAACGTAAATTTGAAGTAAATCGGTAAGGATTTATTTAATTGGTTTAAATGAGCCATTTTGAAATGAAAATGAATAAATATTTGGAAGTGTTTCTGCGTAAGGAAAATGATATGAAATTTGTTTTCAAAAGTTGTAAAATTGAAAAGTGATTTGAAATTTATTTTCAAATGGTTGAAGTGTGGAAACAAATTTACGAATTATCTTGTAAAGATATTTTTGGGAAAATAAATAATTTGGGAAATTATTTGGAATCTGATGATTTTGTGCATATCTATTGATAGTTAAAGAACCAACTATCAATATTTACCTTTAAATGGGTATTTGTTGTGATTTGCTTGAATTTGAATGCTACACTTATTTTTAAATAAGCGCTCGTTATTCTGTTTAGCCGGGATAGGACCTTTGGGTCATAAATCCCATTCCGAATAGTGATATGTCGTAATGGACAACATTTTAAGACCGGTGTTGAAGACCGGATATTTTCGAAAATGGAAGGATTATCGTCGAATGACTCTGCATCGGCTGATCTCCGATATAGAGATTTTATCACCCTTTGTGATGGGAATTCCGGACGTGATTAGTGAATATCGGAATTGCAAGGGCTTCTTTGGAAATGCCTTCGGTTATGTTCGATCCCGGAACGGACTTGTATGGATGTGTGTCTGACGTCATGATTTGAGATGTAAAGCTGGTTTCTATCAATTATATTTCTTTTGGTGGCGGAGAATTTATTCTTTTAGCTTAACACCCTTCTCTGAGACGTACGAGCTCAGAGGTTATGTAGTTGATGGTTACTAGTGATATATTCCCAATTTGGTAACGCAGCATGCTTAGTGTTGCTGATCATTTGTTGATCAAAGCACAGCTTTTGTATAAAGCTTAGCATTGTGGACGAGACTTCGTCGGACCTCACATCTCGGTAATGGTCAAAACAGGAAAGATGAGACAAGGTTATTAGGGGATAGCCCCCCTTAGTGTATGTCATTTCCTTCTGGATAGAGATGGTATCATGGTACGGAGCCCAGTTACTTAACCTATGTTGATGCTGCAAACTTATTATTTTATGGTTGTTGGTGAATCCCGAGATTTTGGTTGGTTACGACCGGGGGATGTCATACTCGTGTCAGTTGTTACCCAGCTAGAGGAAACCCGGCCTTGTGTTGGCAGAGATCCGGTTAGGTTCTCGGGGCGTCTTTCCAGAGGCTTACCCATGTGGCAATGGGAAGTTCCTTGGCCTGACCATTTTTTGGAAATCCAAACTCCAATATGCACCTTGTACGGTTTTAGTTGTATAACCTGTCATTTACTTATGGTGTAACGACCCGTATTTTACGTGTCGACATATTGTAAAATAGTTGCCATTAAGTCGCCGATGTTGTTAAGCCGTGTGGAGCTTAGGTTGTATAAGGGATTTGAGTTGAGCGACTTATAGGTTTGGAATGACCTAGGGGTTAGGTTGTGTAGGGGTTAAGTCGTATAGGATTTAGGTCGTGTGGAAGTTAGGTCGGTTGAGCGACCTAAGGGGTGAGCGACCTAAGGAAGAAGACGACTTAAGACAGTATGACCTAGTAGTTAGCGAGTTAGTATGTTAGAACTAGTTAACGAGTTAAGGAATAGGTCGTTAACGAGTTATTAGTTAGAGTGGGTTAGCGAGTTACAACTTATAAGATAGTGAGCGACCTATAAGATAGTGGTTTAGGTCGGTGGAGCGACCTAAGGGTTAGGCGACCTAAGGGGTTAGGTCGTGTGGAAGATAAGTCGTGAGCGACTTATGGTTAAGATAGGTCGTGAGCGACCTATATCAGGTTGCTGTGTATTAGTTAGGTCGCATGAACGTTAAGTCGTCAAGTCGCATAAGTGATAGGTCGATAGGTCATGGGTGTGTTGAGCCGTTAGGTCGTAGGGATATTAAGTCGCGGCCTTTGTTAGGTCTTAAGCTGTTAGGTCGCGTGAAGGCATATTCGCTAGGTTGTATCCTGGTTAGGTCGTGTGACCCTGATGAGTCGTTAGGTCGGCAAAACTTTAGGTCGTAGGTGGTTGAGGTTATAGGTCGTGGGTCTTAGGTCGTGGACGACTTATGGGGGGGCAGCGACTTAAGGAATTCAGCCTATAAACAGAGGGGTTTGGTTCACTTTTTGGCACCGGATTTTGAAGCGACGAAGTGCTACCATTTTGAGAGCTCGACTTCTTCACTTCTTTTCTCCACTCTAATCTAGTGATTCCTTCCATCTAAATTGAAGATCAAATCGAAGATCCAAGAGCCAAAGTTGAAGATCTCCATCCATCGAAGAGAGATTTCATCGTTTGAAGCGGAGCTTTGGAGGATCAAGCCTGATTCTTTGCTGTCCAGATATGAAGTTGGTTGTTTTTGAGGGTTTTGGTGATTCGGTGAGTGGTGGTTATCTCTCACACGGACCCAAAGGAGTATATTGGATCGGTGGTTTGTTTATGTGTTAAAGAGAGTGATTTCGTGCATTTTTCTCAAGTCTGTATGTAGATCTATTGTTCATGATGATTTGACATCTATTTTACTACATGTTCACTTATGCAAGTTCATTCATCAAGTTGTAGAGATATTGTTCATAATTCATGCTTGTTAGAATGCATGTTAGATTTGGACTCTTTATTTACGAAATTGCCATTATTGTTGTAATTGTTTATTTAGATCTTGTTTGAATGATTGATTACTTGGATTAATGTTTGATTTGATGGATTAGTTGATTGATAACTTGATTTGGACAAGTTGGTCGAAGATGATTCAAAAGCTAAGTGGAAAGGCTCTTGAATAAGGAAAGCTGCTTGTGGCATATGAAGCGGATGTTGAAGCTCATATGGATAGATTTGATGATGATGTTGAGATGGGACTTTGACATGATGCGATGAGGCAAACCATGATGTTGAGATGGGACTTTGCTATGATGCGATGAAGCAAAGCATGATGTGAGAAAGCCTTGGTTTAATCCAGACGGGATCATCCCAAGCATGTTGATAACTCGGTGATGTGGTCCGGGTTTATGGATAATGGTTAGCTTGAGAGACGCTTGAGCTAGTATGGGAATAGTCATCGAGGAGGATGACTAGAAGGCTGAGATTTCATCGTTGTTGAAGGTTCTAGCATGCTCAAAGCAAGAGTACGTTGGGACGGGTCACGATGATGTTCCAAGCACGGGTCACGATGACGTGCTAGTACTCTGGGCAGATGCGATAGTCCTAGGCACGGGTCACGACGACGTGCGGAGCTATGTCTAGAACCGGGGTTACCATTAGTCCTTGGCAGGAGGTCATTCAACTAACGGGGAAATCAAGGCAATGATAACAGTGATAGCCAGAGTCATGGATGTTTGGATGTTTAGTTGTGTCGTCGCTTGGGTCAAGAGCGATGTTTTCAGGGTGCTTATCTGATCTTGGTTTAGGCCTTGGGGGTTTGTACTTGGAAAACGCCGACCTTGACTCGAGTGATAATTACTTTTCTTTGAATGTCTGAATTGCTATGTTTACTTCTGCTTAGTGTGTCTGGGGGCTATCACTATAGAAAGAGGTGGAGTGGGATGGTTGGGTTCCTATTCCTTTTACCCTTTATGCTCTTTTGGTATGTTTGATAGTTGATTTACTGCTCACTAAGACTTTTGTCTGACTCAAGGTTTTATGTTTAACTCTTATTACCTTGGGCTGTTCATCCATGTTGGGATGGACAGACTAGGTAGTAGGTGACAGGTGCTGTTCATAGTGGCCAACGCTGTTGATGACGAAGACGAGCTGGAGGCTTTTGCATATTGTTTTCTTACTATATGTACTGGGTGTTCCGCTGTTTGTATATTCTCTGAGTGATATGTAGTGAGGCTTGATGTATTGACTTTGCTGATTGTTGTATCAAACTATTAGAGTTTATATGATGAGATTCTGTTATATGGAGCTTCACTATGTATATTTTCTATTGTATTTTGTCCATGCGCTGTGAGTAATACGATAGAGTTTTTTGTTTTATCTTACCCTGACTATCGTTCATGGCTGCCTGGCACACATTTCAGCGCACCATTTCCCTGTTTTAGTGCGGGAGTCATGGGTGGTCGTCACATATGGTGGCGCCCCACTGTTTAGATGGTAGCTATAGTAGGCATACGATAATGGTCGTATGTTGGCTAAGATTTATATCATACTTTCGAAATGTTTTCCTACACTTTGCACTTATAATAATAACATCAAAGAAAATTTGCATATCAAGCATGTTTGACTATCATAAGGAGAAATCTTCTCCGATTCTGCATTTGCATTGTGTGTGTGTGTGCGGGAGGCCTTATGATAGTCTCATTTTCTAAAAAGCATTGCAAATCTAATTTACAATAATTCTTTGTTTGTTTTTAAAGATAAACTGTTTTAAGTTCTCACACCAGTCCTATGACTGACTTGGAGTTTATTGTTCCCTTCCTAAACTCTGGGTGCCCACCAATTTCCACACAGGCAGTTTAGAGTTAGGTTATCAAGATATTCTGGAATTCAAGAGTTGCTGCAGAGATCTAAAGGCAAGCTGGATGGCATGACGTATCAACTAGTATATAGTATTTCTTTTCCGATGTTTGTTGTTGTAAACTCTGATAATGTAATGTAATACGATGTAATGTAATAACTGATATAGTTCTTTTGATTTAAAGATTATTCATTTATCTATTATATGTTGTTCCGCTGCGATTGTGAGATTCTGATATTGTTTCTGTTGCTTTTTCTTTCTTCTTCTATCTTCTACCTCTTCTTTAACCCTAACGGTTCGGTTTTCCGGCCTTCGATTGCTCGGCAGTTGATATAGTGGACGTATTAATGTCGACTTTCGAGAGTCAAAAATCCCTATCTTTACAATAGGGAAACTCAAAAACATGTCAAAATTCGAACACCGTGATTTCTTGATTCACTTGCATAACCGAATTCGTATTTAAAAACCATGAATTTTAATGATGAAATCAAGATTTTTAAATTAGGAAATCTTGAGAATTCTCGGGTTGAACGGAATTGAGTGTTTCCTCGATTTCTGGCGATTGGTGAAGGGTGGTGCCTCGAGGTCATTGCTGAAGCATGCTTGAGGGTAGGGGGTCTTGGCAAAAATGGTCAGTGGATTTATCAATCATCGTGGTGGTGGCATGTTAGCGTTGAAGTAGGGTTTTAGGCTCTGGCTTGGTCGACGTAAGTTTCGAGGCTAGTTCGTCGTCCTGGATGCATCGGTCTCGATCGAGCAAGGGGAATAGGTGTATGGGTCTACGGCGAAGCTCGGGACGCGGTGGCGAGAGTTCTGGTGACCGAAGGTGGCAACACGAGGAGGTTGTTGGCGATCAGGTTCGTTCCAAGTGGTGATCGATATTGCTCGTTTTCGATTTCGAGTTTGTTTCGAAGCTCCGATGGTCCGAATCAAAGGTGGATGCCATGATCGACTTGCCAGCGATGGCATCGACGATCCGAGCATCAGCTTTCATGCGTGCATGTGCACATGTGTCTGCATGTATCAGTGGGTAAGGTTTGTTGCTGTAGGTTAGAAGAAGATTTCTCGGGTTTGTACTCGGGAAAGATTTGGTTCGGCTCGAGTTTTCCTTCGTGTGTATGCGAGTGTTTAACTATGTAACAGTTTTTAAAATTTAAAACGAAACAATGTTTGAAAGAAAAGAGAAGAAGAAGAGGCTCGTGTTGCATAAGCATTTGTATCGGGTTAGCCTCAGATTTTCTATAGGGCATTAACAAGTTTTTAAAAGGTAAAAATAAAACAAGTTTTAAACAATTTTCTTAATCAGCTTCTTTTAAATGATTAATGTTTTGAGTTAGTTAAAAGTTATATAATAATTTATTTTTAACTTAAATTAATTAAGTTTAGAGTATTTTATTATATGCCTATTATTTAAGTTACTTCTTAAGTTTATTAATAAAATTAAATAGTATAATTAAGTAGTTAATTAAAGGAGGAGAAATGTTTTTAATTATTAATTAATTTAAAGATCTTAGTTGATTTATATGTTAATAATAAATTAATTCCAAAGGTTATTAAATAAATTTAAATTGTAATTAAGTAATGATTAAGATAAATGTTTTAACTTTTAATTAATTAAGGTCTTAAGTAATTAAAGGATAATTAATTAATGACAATAATTAATTATAATTAAATAAATGGTTTGAAATTAATTAATGTTAATTAAGCGGGATTTAGTAGTAATTAATTTATTTTGTGATTAAATAAATTAATTAGGATTGGTGTGGCCAGTTATCTTGCCTAAGGATGATTAAATTTTATTGAATTCTTGGATTGATAAATATCTCTATTCTGATAATTTGTGATATTATGTGATGTGAAATGCCTGGATTAAATAGTTGATAAATGTGAATCATTTATTAGAAATAGATATCCATGATGGAAATTTTTGTGTGAATATGACATTCTGAATCTAAATTAAATTATTTTCACTTAAACAACTTGGTTTAAACATGGCATTGAACTCGAAGAGATCGGGGTCGGATATCAGCAATATCCGAAACAAATTCAATTAGTAACTACTATAATTGTTTGTAGATCTGATCATGGAATCAAATGGGCTAGAATGGAATAAATTATTTAACATGGCCATTTAAACTAAGTAACGGTACTTAGATATTGGTGTGGAATGAGAGGTTGGATATAACAGGATAAGAACTCGTAGTGATGAACGAGTTACCCTGGGTTTTCAAAGAAGCTTTACAACTTAAGTATTTCAATTTAAATGGGTTTACTCACGCTGGTTTCCAGCCTGGCTCGGGTGTTACTTTAATGTAATGCTCGGGTCAGGACAAGTATTACAGATTTTAGGTTAGGACGTTCTGGAGCTCAGGAGGCGAGCTGGATGGAAGAACGTATGGAGTATATTCCGCTGTGTAATAGAGTTTGTATTGATTGTATTCTGGGACAGGTTGTTATAACTGTCCCGATTATTATGAATGAATTGTAATATGATATATTGTTTGTAAATTGACATTTATAGCTTTCTTTGTATCAATGTTGTTATTTGATATTATATTTTATTCCACTGCGATTGTGAGATTCTGTGCTATTGTTTTATGCTTCTTCTTCTACCTCTTTTTCTTCTTTTACCTAACAATCTGGAATTTCCAACGTTCGATTGCTCGACATTTCTACAGTGAACATATTAATGTCGAATCTTCAAGGTAGAAAATTTCGGGATGTTACAATATACATCAGCAAACAATAAAATAACATGAACAGTATCAGCACTAAGCAATAACACGAAGGCTTAATATATCCAGAACAATACAAAATATAACAGATATCCAAAATACATCATAGATCATAGTGAAAGGATAAATATCATAACATAGTACTGTGGCGACCCAACTTCCTATCTCCAGAAAGTCGCATCGCTAATAGAGAAAGAAAGGGATAGAAGAAGAAAAGAAAGAGAAAGAAGAAACAGAACAACAATAGAGAACTCACAGCGGAACGAATGAAATATAATATATCACATAAAATATTACATAGTATCATATTACATCAGAGTACACAACTTATTCAACACATATTAGAGAGTTATAAACATCTGTCTAACTATACAACTCAAGAACAACAGATACAGGTACAACACAAACAAACACAGCGGAACCATAATATATCTACACGTGGAAGCCTCCTGCTCCATATCTCCTCCAGAATTCGTCAAGCAAACCTGAATCACTTGACTACTCATACATAATATGAGTACCCAAGAGTTTAATAAAACAGAAAATAAACACTCGGGTCAGACAGGGGTCTGGTGTGAGTAAACGAGTTAAAATTTCTTAACTTTAGAAAATCCTTTGAAAAGAAAAGGTATCACGTAAGACTTCCCACACATAAACTTGGAAAAGTTTTTACCTTGCGCTAACTAAAACATTTAATAGGAAATCTAGTTATATTATAATAGTGTCTAGGGTTTTCAAAATAAAATACAGAAATAGCTGGAATGCTTACATCTCACGTTCCAACATAGTTGGGCACAATCAAAACCATACAGGCACTTATTGGATTGTAGATTCCATCAATGGTAGGGCTATCCGGGTACCGCCCGTCACAGTGCGTGGCCTAGATCAACGTACTGAGGAGCCACCCTAACTCCCCTGCAACACAAGGCCGGAACCATCCCTTACTGGACAGTCCCGAACAAGACCAGCCTGTAGTTGGCGCGACCAACCACACACTAAATCGAAATAGAAAGGGACCTCTAGACAGAGGTAAATCTCGTCCTACTTGGGCATGACCCACTTAACCTTGCTGCACCTCACCTGTTTTAGCCATTCCCGGTTGATGAGGCTTGAGGCTGCGATTACCTTTATAGAACACATATCTTAGAATGCTCATCGTCCACCAGACGATGTTCTGAAAGCATTCAATCCATACAAGTTCGTTCCGGGTTCGAACGAAACCGAAGGCACTATCTCGTTGCACTTATTTTGGAATCACCCTTAGAGTCAACGATCATAGCCCTTGCACTCTAAATCACCATCTCGAACCTATAAGTACTATCTCCGTCAAACTCATCATGGAATCACCCCCAAAGTTATGCTGACGAATAGTTCTTACACCTCGAGTCTTCACTTGCTCCACTTGGATTCACGACCTAACGTTTAATCGGAATCGATGTGGTTTTCAGATTATCCAAATATGGAAACCCGATCCCGGTCTCACTGTAACCAAACGCCATTTTAATGTCCAATTTGTTTAAGGGTTTAAACATTTAACTTATATTCAGGATGATATAAACAGATAGATGAATCACATTATCACAACAGTTAATTCATAACAAACATTCATCTCACAAAGTAGCATATCACATATCAGAGATATCCAAATCATCCAGTATCAACCAATCACCCAATATCAATCAATCATCCAATATAAATCAATCATCCAATATCAATCAATCACCCATAAACAAAATTGATTAACTCTTAATCAATTGGATTGCTCAAATCTTTCCGCATTTATTTATTCCAAATAAATAAATTAATCATCTCTTAAAGATCTTCCTTAATTAATCTTACTTGATTAATTATACTTTAATTACATTCAAGTAATTATCCTTAACCATATACAGTAATTAACCTTTAATTACTATCATTAATTACAATAATTAATGATCCTTCATTTGCTTCCATTAATTAATTAACTATAATTAATTACATTAAACCTTAATTAATTACAATTAATTAATCACACTTAATTTAAATACTTTTATTAATCAACCTTGATTAATTCATTAATTAACTAATGATCCTTATTAATTAATAACTACTTTAATTAATTAAATAATTAACTTGTAATTAATCATCTCATTAATCATAAACAGTAATTAATAATTTGTAATTACTTATCTTAATTAATTGACTTATTAATTAATTATATTAACCTTTTGATTAATTAGTCTACTAATTAATAAATCTTTAAGTACTCCATTAAGTAATTATTAATCAATTAAATTAATAAATAATCCTTAATTAATTACTTTATTAACTAATTACAATTTTAATTAATTACTTTTAGTAATTAATCTTAAAATTAATCACATTCATTAATTAATTAATCACATTAATTAATTAACTAAAATTAACTAAGTAATTAACCATTAATTACTTACATAAGTAATTATCTCTAATTACTTCCAATAATAAATCTTGATTATTCTCTTAATTAATTACTTAACAAGCAATTAATCCCATCATTAAACAATCCTTAATTCTATAATTAATAAATTACCCCATAATTAATTAACTCCAAAAACAAATATATTAATCAATCCTTAGATTAATAACATCACGTGATTATCCATTAATCACTTTAAATTTAATTACTCCCATGAGTACTCTCCATTTAATTACTTCCATAAGTAATTACCTTTCTTAATTACATCCATTAATCACGTGATTTTTTGTCAAGTTCTAGTGGTCCAGTGGTTCCGACATAGTGGATGTTGCTACATTGTGTTGTAGTGGCACCGGATCGATTCCCAGCGGCCACAATAATGAGACATAATGCACGGCCACTTTAAAACCGGCTTAACCAAAGGTCAGGGCGACATAGTCTCCCTGTCCCCAAAGTTTAGTCAAGTTCTAGTGGTCCAGTGGTTAAGACATAGTGGAGTTGCTACATGTGGTTGTAGTGGCACCGGTTCGAATCCCAGCGGCCACAATAATGAGACATAGTGCACGGCCACTTATAAAACCGGCTAACCGAAGGCCAGGGCAAACATAGTTTCCTTGGCCCCAAAGTTTTCAAAACTATTTGGCCCCAAAGTTTTAAAAGTTTTCAAAACATCAATGGAGAACGTTTTCTGTTGCGTTCTTCCTTTGTGGTCGTGACATTTATTTCCTTCCGTTCGAGCCCTTTTCTTCCAACCATCGATCCCTCTCATCTCACCATGCCCTCCTCTCCTCTTCCACCGTCTCTCCCTGTAGCCCCCCCCCTCTTCAGCGCATTCTTCTACTCGTTCAGGTAGGACCTTTAGGAAGTCTGTGCTCATGTCGCCTTCGCTTTGTGAATGTGATTTCCCACCGCTTCCTTCTGCGAATTCTTTAGTTCGAACTGCAGATGTATGTTCTAGTGACAGTATATCGTGTATTGGATGTGAGGTTTGTAATTTATGTCGACCTGCTAGTTGTACTTTGTCTAAGGCTGCTACTAATGTTGGAGCTTCACGTGTGTATGGTGATGATATCGGTGGGATTGGAAGTGATTTGCAACCTGTAGCTACTGAGAAAATGGTTTTTCACACTGCACTTCAGGTGTTTGTTTAAATGATTATGAGAAAAACTTTCCCAAGCCCTCTGTATTGTATACTGCTGTTCATTCGCATGCTGCCACTATGATTTCTGGAGCCATTCCTGTTAGTTTTCCCATTGTCGAGGCGTTACCTCCGGCTTCCCCTTCCTCGGCGGATTCCAAAACTTAGTCATCGCTCTTTACATCTCTGCCCCGTAATGCGGGAGTTTATGAACCCGTGGATTTTGAAATCGTTGAGGAAAATGGCATGATGATCCCTCCGCCGAATGTTTTGCAAGCCGGTATTGACTATTGGTCGGATTACTTGGTTGGTTTCTTTTTGGACCCAAAGCAACGCCTTGTCGACGCGGCTTCTCTATGTCGTAAGGTTTGGAAGCTACGCGGGAATCTTCGAGTTAAGCTGGTCGACACTATGTATTTCCTGTTGTTCTCTTCCTCTGAGGATCGCTGTCGTATTCTTGAGGCTGAGCCATCTTTTTTTGATGGGCAACCGTTAATTATTACTCCTTGGTCTCCTACGGTTGCTAGTGTGCGTGAGCAGGTGCGTTCAATCCCTGTTTGGGTTTATTTTTCTCATATTCCTTCTGCTCTTCAGCCGCTGCTTTGTTTGAATTGGCTTTCATGCAATGTTGGAAAATTGAAATGTTTTGATACTAATACTGTTGCGCGTGATAAGCTGGTGTACGCTAAGGCACAGATTGAGATTTCCCCTTGTAAGCCTCTCCCTACCTCTATTCCAGTTCAGCTTGCTGTTGGCCATGTGGTGGATGTCCGTGTTCGTTATGGTTGGGTTCCGGACATTTGTTCCTCCTGTCTCTCCTTTGGTCACTTGGATTCCGCTTGCATGCATTCTGTTGCTTCTGCTGCTGAGCCTAAGATTCCGCTCCCTCGTGCCCCGCTCAGGAAATGGGTTCCCAAAGTTCCTCCTGTTCCTCCATCTCCTATTCCTGGAACTTCGTCTCCTCCTGCTCGGCCTTCATCCCCTCCTCTTCCCATTGACCCTATTATTGTTACCGTGGACTCCTCTCCTGCTCAGGATCTTGCAACGTCTGTGTTTCCTGTCGTTTGGGATGAACCTAAGAGATGTTGGGTTGATTGTCAGTCTGCTTTACGTTTTGACCCCGTTGATGGTTCCTATTATAGATTTGTCTCTGGAGATCCTAATGACAGACGAAGGCTATATTATCGGCCTTCTTGTGATTCCTTGATACTTGATTTGGATGGAACGCATGCTGAGTTAAATTCTATTATGCTTGCTGATTTTACATGGGATCGATCATTTATTTACTCCTCTGATGCTGAGATTTATGATCCTTCTCTTGCTCTCCTATTTCGCCCCTATTATGGTATTCTTGGGCATGCCTCATTGGCTTCATCGCATGTGGAAGCTGATGTTCGTCTTCCAATTTCTTTGGAGGAGACTTAGTTTGATAGTTGTTAGCTGTAGTTGTGATATGACTGTCACACTCCTGTGCTGTATTTTCTTATTTCTCTGTAGTTAAGGTGCCTCTGCCATACTCCTGTACTTCAAACTCTTATTATGCTCGTAATAAAAAGTGGACGGTCCACTATAAAACCAGCTGGCTTTGCCAAAAAAATAATAATAATTAACCACTAATTACTTCATTAAGTAATTACACTTAATTAATTCATAATTAAGTGATTATTTAAAATTAAATAAATAATTAACTAATTATTTAAAATTAATTAAATAATTAATTAACTTCTTATATTTCAAAATTCTTAATTAATTGAGACAACATTATTCTTAATTAATCTTTACTTATTAACAAATTATATTAATTAAGTATCCATAATGTTCAAAAATAATTTAACCATATTTATCTTCATAAATTAATTATTTGAAATTAATCAAATCTTTAATAACTTCAAAAAAATTATTCAATTTGGTTATCAAAATCATAATAATAACCTTATTTGAAAATAAGGCATTTAGAAATCAATTTTAAAATGTAAAATACTTTAATTATCTAATTTAAACATATTTATTTTCAAAATAATTTAAAAACTTTATTTTTAAAACATTACTTAAAAGTTTTGATATAATGATTAAATTTAAAACACTCTTTTTAAATTAAAATTCAAACTTTAATTAAGTTAAATTACTTTTAAAGAAATCATCTTAAACATTTTAAATTTGAAAGTAAATTCGATTTACATTTAAAGTTTGATCAACTTAATTTCAAAACAACAAGTTTTAACTTTATACATTTGGTCCTTTTATAAAACTTATTTATAGTTTGAAGCTTGATTTTATTTATTCCATTAATAAGTTTTAATCTGCACTTATATTATTACAACACCAAACCAAAAACAAATGACCAAGATACTCGAGTCGATCACCTACTAATTCCTGTGCTTGCCTCGAGTTACTCACCATTCACTTTCCCTTCGAGTCGTCTCACAGGAGAACGCAAGAATTACTTCGACAAAACCTTCTTCCCCAGAACAAAAACTCCCCTGAACCCAAACCCAAGCACGGTGCACGTGCACCATCGCCACCGGCCACCGTGGGTCGTCGCGACCGACCTCGATGATCATACGAACCCATAGGAGCTCCAATACCAACCCAGATCGAACCAATTCACACGAAACAAAATTTCGACCTTCACATCGAAAACTGCAGCAAACTCGAACCAGCCAAAAACCCCATTGCCGACGAACTCGACGTCGTTGATCATCGCCGACCCCACCATCGAACACCACGACCACGAGCTACATTTTCCCTCAAGTGCGAGCACCTCCGGTCCTCCATGCAAGTCGCAATTTCTTCTACAGTTAAACCCAGCCGAAACAATCTTAAAACCCTATTTCATTCGAATTTGATCAAATCACTTATTAAAAAAATCAATTGCATTTTCCCCCTAATCGATAACATACAAGCAAGCTTCAACCCTGAATTCATCCTCAGACATAGATTGGATCATCGGCAATTGATCAAATTGTTAAAACCCTTTAACATTTAATTCCCAATTGAATATCACTTTAAAAATTATGAAATGCATGTTAAAATTCATGATTTTAAACATCTAATCCAGTTATACAATCCAAAACAAAAATTGAAGTTATTGGTTTTTCATGTGTATCAATATTTTTACTGTTATACTTGTGACGACCCGGAATTTCTAACAATAAATTGGAATAATTAATTAATTTTAAAATATTTAAAAGTTAATTTTAACTTGAATTCAAGATATCAATATTTTCTTGATAATTAAATCATTGAATTGTATAGTTTAAATATTGAATTTAATAATTGAAATTGGGTAAATTGTTGAATCTGAGATTCTAAGCCTGTTTAATATAATTTGAAGGCTTATAAAATCTATAATGATCATATTGAAGATAATAGAATAGTTGAAATTTAAATTTAAAGGTGGTTTGTTCAATTTTTAATAATATATCGTTTAAATTGACATTTAAAAATAGCCTTCCGAGGCACAGTCTCAGAATTCGACGAAACCAGCTCCATTGGATCCGCAATAGTTAGTTATTGTCGGATTTCAATTTTCGTAGCAATCAGAGTTGTTGCTTGACCCTGGCAGCTCGAAACGCGTACAACTATTTTAATCGATTTAATTTAAAATTGATCGTTTACTTCTATAACATGCACAAATGATCGAATTAGCTTTCGAAACACGTTCCTATGTGTTCGGAATTCGGGTAAAACCTTATAAACGCTTGTCCGCGATTCGGGGTTTGAGATTTCACGTTATGCGGAACGAGATATTTTGGAATTTAATAATTTTAAAAATATAATAAGGAAGCCTATAATGTCTCCATCAGCCACCCTATGCATACGAAGCCGCCTTTCTTTAACTTTATATCGCGTGCGTCTTCTTCTTCTTGTCTATTTACAGCTGAATACTTTGAACTAGATGAAAATCTTCAAAAAAAATGGAAAAAAAGAAAAAAAAGAGGGAAATTAAAAAGAAAATATAATGGCGACCGAGTGACTCGCTCCTCTGTTTGATCCAAAATCACGATCCTATTCTCTTCTTTCACCAAAAAATAAAAATCAATTCACGAAATCGAGTCTCCTCTAAAAAAAATTCTGAATCGAATTTCTTCTACCTCATCGAGTTGAGATCTGCATGTGGTGATGGTTTATGGTGTTCGGGTGGGTTTTTGGAGGTCGCGACATTTAGTCAGGGCTCGGCAGTTTTCGTCGGTACCTAGGGTTCGAGTTTATAAAAAAATAAAGGTGGAGTTGTGTGAATCGAAGGTTGTATTTGGTTCACGAAGTTGTCTAACACATCCTGTTTCTCTATGGTTGTATGCGACATCTTGGGGGGAGGGTGTCCATCGTCCGTACTGCCTGAGAGAGGGAAGGAATATTGTGATTGGAAAGATGGGGTTGAAGGCAGCGAAGGTTGGCATGGGGGTGAAGCTGGCGAGACAAAGAGTTTGGAGAACTCGGTTAGGGTTTTCGTCGATCGAAGAGGGAGAAAGTGGTGGGTGAACATACGGCTATGGTGGAGCATCTGGAGTAACTGGGAAGCGGGATTTTTATTTTGAGAAGAAGGAGAACAAATCAGGTCGGGTTACTTCATGGGTTGGGCTAAGTTGGGTCTAATACTGTGAAGAGAACAAGCCGGAGTTGGAGTGGATTGCAAATTTAAGGGGCAAAGGTGAGTAATCTCACGCCTTGGATTTTATTTAAAATTTAAATGATTAAATTTACATAATTGGATGAATGAGTGAATTGTTTTGATGTGTACAGATAATCTAGTGATTTTAGATTTGGTTGTTTCTCGAGTTAATTGTAGTTTGACTCGAGATATTTGGATTTTAAATGATTTTAAACTTAAATCGTTGATAAGCAAATGATTCAGTTTAAAATCAATAAAGGTTTAATGAATGGTGATTCATTAAATAGGTAGGATAATTTAAATGAGTAATAAATTAATTAAATTCATTAATAATTTGGGTTAATTAATTAAGTTTAAATTAATTAGAATGATCATTGGGTGATTTAATAAGTAATTATTTAATGAAATCAATAAAATATAATTACCTTGTATAATTAATCAAGAGAGTAATTAAGATGATTAATTAAGGAGAATTTGATTTATTTAATGAAGTAAATAAATGGATAGTTAACTACAGGATTGAGATATATCAAGAATGATTAATATTGTGATTTAATTAATGTAATTAATTTAGATTAGGATCAATTAAAATATAATTGGAAATCGTTAATGTATATAATCAATGACGTAATTAAAGATTGATTAATTAAGATTGATAATCAATAATGAGTGACTTATAAGAAGTCGATATATAAGTAATTAAGGATTAATGTAACTAAAACAGTTAATTTGTTCATGAAGTAATTAAGGTTTCTTATCGTTAGTTAAGGATAAGGAATATGGTGAAGTTAATTTAAGATAGTTGCTTAAATAAAATTAAAGGATAATTAATCCAGGTGGATTTAATTAAGATCAATATGGAAGGGATGATTGAATTATTTGATTTGAAATTAATTAAATTAACAAGTAGAGAAATCTAAATGATCGGGGATTGAAATTCAATTAGAATCAACCGAATTAATTTAGAAGTGATCAAATTGGCATATGGATGATCGGATGGTATTGGATGCTTTGAATAAGTTGATATCTCTGATAGGAAATGTTGTGTATTTCATATGGATAAATTGGGTTAGAATGACATAAGATTCGAAGAGACCGGGGTCCGGTATTGGGGAAATAACCGAAACCACTTCGAATGTTTGCAGATTGATACATAAAATCTATATGCTGGAGTGAAGTGATTTGGGGGTATTGGACTGTTTTTAAAACCTAAATCTTTGGTATTTAGAAACCTATATGTAGGCTAAGTGTTGTCTATAATAATTTGTAGCTTGTGAATTGATATAAGTTACCCGGGTTTATATGAGTTGTATACGTTGTATTTCATGTTAGTTGGGTTTACTCACGCTGCTTTCCAGCCTGACTCGGGTGTTACTTTGGTGTGATGCTCGGGTCAGACCGAGTATTACAGATTTCCAGGTTAGGATGTGCTGGATGGCATTATCGAATAGAGTATTTCCGCTGTATTTATATTATTGTTAATCTGAGACATGATAATTGTAAATATTCAGTGACTGTATATAATGTGAAACTCTAATGTATTAGAATGTAATCGACAGATATAGTATTCTTTTGTAAACTGTTATTATTTATTATTATATTTTATTTTAAGAATTTGATTTATTACTCAATTTTATCTTCCAGCTTGAAGCCGGATCTTAAACAAGTTTAATTTTACAATTCAATTACTCAAATTTATTTTATTTATACAATACCATTCTCAATTTAAAGATTTTTATTAACAATAGGATGGTATCATCCAATTTATTTTAAACGTCCATCCATTATCAATTTTTAAATCCCAAACCCGTTTTGAGATCACACAAATTCCCAATTCAAATCAACCATTTAACTTTCCTAGTTAAATTCCAATTTCATCTTGGAATTTCCAATTCTGGTTGCTTTTTCTACACTTATTTAACTTTCCAAAGTTAAATTCCAATTTACTTAATCTAATCAACCTTACTCAATTTTAATTCCCGCTTCAAACTTCAAAATTCTTTCTCTCTTATAAGTTCAAAACTTAAACCACATTGGGTTTTTACACCACACTCCAGGGAAAATCAAAACTCAACACCTTAGAGTTTATTTCAAATTATCTTTGATATAATGTATATCCATACATATATATACATATTTATTTCTTGGCCCTCCCGCCATGTTCTAAAATTTTAAACCACCTTTGGTTTTTAATTCAAATCAAATTTTCAAACAACCCATTGTTTGCAATAAGTCTCTTTTATTCAAATAATACTTATTTATTATTTTTCATTACTTTGAAACAAAATTTCCGAATTCTGGGACCAGATTTAGAATTTCATTTTCAATCCATTTAATTTTAATTTGGTTGTATCTTTGTTTCTACTTAATTTAATTCCAATTCTAGACTTCAGTTTGGTTGTATTATATTACTTCTTAATTTTAATTTCAATAATTAACAACCAATCACCTTAATATTTATTAGAAGGAAATATTGCTTTATATATCAAAATATATTTTATACAAAATCATTTAAAATCTTTATATAAGAAAATAACAAGTACGCGCTCATATATATATTCTCAACTCATTCTAGAGTACTATAGACTCTATTAAATGAGTAATCCCCACCAGAGCCAAGGTTCTCGCTTAACCTTTCTCGCTCTGATACCAAATGTAACGACCTGAAATTTTCAGACCTGAAAATTCCAGATATTTATGAAAAGAAGAAAGAGATAGAAGAAGAAGAAGAATAGAAACACCAAACATCTCACATTCACAACGGATAAAATATAATAATAAATAATAACAATTTACAAAAGAATACTATATCTGTCGATTACATTCTAATACATTAGAGTTTCACATTAATATAGTCACTGAATATTTACAATTATCATGTCTCAGATTAACAATTATATAAATACAGCGGAAATACTCTATTCGATAATGCCATCCAGCTCGCCTCCTGAGCTCCAGCACATCCTAACCTGGAAATCTGTAATACTCGGTCTGACCCGAGCATTACACCAAAGTAACACCCGGGTCAGGCTGGAAACCAGCGTGAGTAAACCCAACTAACATGAAATACAACGTATACAACTCATATAAACCCGGGTAACTTATATCAATTCACAAGCCACCAATTATTATAGCCAACACTTAGCCTACATATAAGTTTCTAAATACCAAAGATTTAGGTTTTAAAAACAGTCCAATACCCCCAAATCACTTCACTCCAGCATATAGATTTTATATATCAATCTGCAAACATTCGAAGTGGTTTCGGGTATTTCCCCAATACCCGACCCCGGTCAAATCTTATGTCATTCTAACCCAATTTATCCATATGAAATACACAACATTTCCTATCAGAGATATCAACTTATTCAAAGCATCCAATACCATCGGGTCATCCATATGCCAATTTGATCACTTCTAAATTAATTCGGTTGATTCTAATTGAATTTCAATCCCCGATCATTTAGATTTCTCTACTTGTTAATTTAATTAATTTCAAATCAAATAATTCAATCATCCCTTCCATATTGATCTTAATTAAATCCACCTGGATTAATTATCCTTTAATTTTATTTAAGCAACTATCTTAAATTAACTTCACCATATTCCTTATCCTTAACTAACGATAAGAAACCTTAATTACTTCATGAACAAATTAACTGTTTTAGTTACATTAATCCTTAATTACTTATATATTGACTTCTCATAAGTCACTCATTATTGATTATCAATCTTAATTAATCAATCTTTAATTACGTCATTGATTATATACATTAACGATTTCCAATTATATTTTAATTGATCCTAATCTAAATTAATTACATTAATTAAATCACAATATTAATCATTTTGGATATATCTCAATCCTGTAGTTAACTATCCATTTAATTACTTCATTAAATAAATCAAATTCTCCTTAATTAATCATCTTAATTACTCCCTTGATTAATTATACATGGTAATTATATTTTATTAATTTCATTAAATAATTACTTATTAAATCACCCAATGATCATTCTAATTAATTTAAACTTAATTAATTAACCTAAATTATTAATGAATTTAATGAATTTATTACTTATTTAAATTATCCTACCTATTTAATGAATCACCAATCATTAAACCTTTATTAATTTTAAACTGAATCATTTGTTTATCAACGATTTAAGTTTAAATCATTTAAAATCCAAATATCTTGAGTCAAACTATAATTAACTCGAGAAACAACCAAATCTAAAATCACTAAATTATCAGTACACATCCAAACAATTCACTCATTCATCCAATTATGTAAATTTAATCATTTAAATTTTAAATAAAATCCAAGGCATGAGATTACTCACCTTTGCCCCTTAAATTTGCAATCCACTCCAACCCTGGCTTGTTCTCTTCACAGTATTAGACCCAACTTAGCCCAACCCATGAAGTAACCCGACCTGATTTGTTCTCCTTCTTCTCAAAATAAAAATCCCGCTTCCCAATTACTCCAGATGCTCCACCATAGCCGTATGTTCACCCACCACTTGCTAACTTGTAACAACCTGCTAATCCGTACCCCTTGAGTCAACACTATTCTACTTAAATCAACTCAAGATGTACAGAAATACGAACCATTGGGTTAAAGAAGAAGAGGTAGAAGAAGAAAATATAAACAACAAAAGAATCTAACCAACGAAGTGGAATAAAATATAATAGATACTGAATAATGTTTAAATTAAAATCAAATATCTTTGTTTATATATTACATCATCAGCGTACATCAATTACAGCTCAACATCAATATCATACAAATGGATACACATCAACTCAACACAGCGGAATATATATATACAAGTACGAGAGTACGTATCGTCATCCAGCTCGTCTCCTGAGCTCCACAGCATCATCCTGTATCCTATAATACTCGGTCTGACCCGAGCATTACAGTTAAATAGCACCCGAGTCAGTCTGGAATACCAGCATGAGAATATCACACCCAATTGATTATTAAATTTTCAAAAATCCTTTGAAAACAAAAGCATCTCGTAAGACCACGCCACAAATAAACATGTCGGGTTTTTACCTTACGATAGCTAAAACAATTTTTATAGAAATCCACTGATATTATAATAGGGTCTATACACAAATACTTATAAAATAGCCGAAATTGTTACATGATTAAATTCCAGCTACTAGCCACAGAGTGGGTAATACAAACAAAACTTTTACAAGGCTCGTAGGGAGAATGGATTTCCAACTAATGACTAGGCACTGGGGTACCACCTGTCACAGTACGGGGCCTAGATCACCGTACCGAGGAGTACGCCCGCTCCCCTACAACACAAGGCCGGGACTACGCCTTACTGGATAATCCCGAGTGAGATTACCCCGCGGTTGGGATCAGCAACCGCCCACTAAGCCGAAATAAAAAGGGACATCTAGACTGGAATGACCTCACCCTGCTTGGATGCTACCCACCTAGCCTTGCTGCATAACCCCTGATTTTCAGTCATTCCCATTTGATGAGGCTTGAGGCTAAGCGTTACGTTTTTAGAACATATCTCTTAGAATGCCCATCGTCCACCTGACGATATTTCGCAAGCATTCATCCATACAAGTCCGTTCCGGGTTCGAACGGAACCGAAGGCACTATTCCTACTACATCCATTTTGGAAATATCCTCAGGATTAGTAGCCACTAGCCCTTGTGCTTCACCGCTCCATCTTCGAATCCAAACTCGTTTTCACGAAACGTACAAACCAGATCGAAGTGGTTTTCGAGAAATAAATCTCGATCCCGGTCTCTTCGAAACGATCAACGCATTTGGCCAATATTGATAGTCGGTTATTTAACTATCAATTAATATTCACAACATCCATCACACAATTAATAATTTTCCAAATTATTTATTAACCTCAAAATATCTTCACAAGATATATTTCTATTTTCAATCCTTTAAAACAGTTTCAAATCATCTTTCCCTTTAAAATAAACTTCCCAAATATATTTCTATCTCCACTGAAATCACCAAGCACAAAACTAGATTTTAAAAATAACAAAAAACACTTTATTGTAAAATATATTAGAAAATTTTACTTTAATACTTAATATAAGACAATGCCCTAGAAATAGTAAAATAATATTACCTTATAACTATACATTAGATTTCCTTTATTAAATTACCAAATCATTCTTTATATAATTATTACGATAATAGATTAAAATAAAATACTTACTTTGGAGTTTACTTTAGAACATTTAAGTTAAGACTTCTTCAATAATTGGCTAAGACAGTCTCTATATGAATATTTAAAAAATATTTATAAAATATAGAACTAGGTTTTCACTTTTTAAAAACATTATACTGAGTCATTCTTAAAGTAATTACTACTATAATAGATTAAAGGAAATACTTACTTTAGAATTTAAATATTAGAAATAATAAATTTACAAAACATACTTTTTAAACAATTTTAAACCTTTAATTTATATTTAAAAATTTACTTTGAAACGTACTTGGTTATTTAGAGAGAAATTTCCAATCTCAATCACTTAAATCAATTTCCCAAATTGATTTCCAATTTACTCTATCTGAAATAAATTTCATTACTTACACAATTCATTTCAAAATTCATTAATTATAGACTTATTATTATTATTATTAATTTCCATTTGATTTTAAATCTCTTACCTGAAATATATAAATTCCGGTCTTTCCTAATTCTTCTTTATTCCTTTCAATAATTTAAATCTTAAATTTTAGATAAATGTTTTATTCTCTTAAATAATAACACTACAGTTCACAATTCATTAACTTCCTGTCATTCAAAATTTCCTTTCTATATTCTAGCTTTATTTATTAAAATTTTAAAGTCACTTTATTTTATTTTTGCCATTCATTCTTAAATTTATTCAAATTTACTTCTTTTATTTTCCTTCCAAAATCCAATTTATATATATATATTTGATAGTTCATTATACACAATTATATTCAATCGAACCATAGCATTCAATATTTCAATAAAGTTCATCATAGAATATCACATAATCACAATAGAGGGTATTAAATAATTTTAAATAAGTGTTGAGGGATCCAGTTGGATCCCTCCAACCTGTTTTCCCTGCATCCATGGACGTTAGCACAATATAAAATATCTTCACTATAAAATGAGGGAAATCAATCATTTCAAGGTGTAGTGTATACTACTATATAACACAACAATCAATTCAACCATTCAAACAATTATTTGAATTTAATCATTTAAATTTTAAACTTAACCGAGTAAGATTAACTCACCTTTGATTTTTGTTTGATAGACCACTTCCATCTCGACTTGTTTTCCTTCATATTATGACCTTGTAAAGACATTATAAGGTTTAATTAATATTCGAATTGATCGAAAAATTTATTTACCGTTTAATAGTTTTAATTTTTAACTAAATTATTTAATTTAACAAATCATTAAATTTTATAAAAAATTAAATTCCTTTGATAAATTGTCTTGATAACCAAAATAACCAATAAGTTATCTTTATTAATTTATTCACCAAATTCATTTCCTTTATTTCTCTTTCCGAAATCAAATTTATATTTCTGGTAATTCATTATACCCAAATAAAATAGTATTAAACTCTTATTTGAATCTTGAAATACATAAGTAAAGAAAATATAAAATGAAATTTTGAGAATTGGACTCTGAAATTAAATTGATTATAAACTTTGAATAAAAGTTAATTTGGTTTAAAAAGTTAAACCAACCTTTGAGAATTTAACTCGAATTTCTATGACTCGAGATAGTTTAAATCAAGATTGAAATTGAATTAGTTCAAAATTTAATTTGGTTTGAAGTAATTGGATTGGTGATTGAAAATATATAAGTTTAAAAAATTTTAAATGGGAAATTTGATTGGATTAAATTGAAGTGATTTGGATTCTGAAATTAAATTGATAATAATTCAAATTGATTGGAATAATATGAAATTATAATTAAAATTGAACAGGATTAAAATCAACTAGAATTTGATTTAAATTTGGGAAGGCATCAAGATTGATTCAACTTGAATTGGGAATTAATCAAGTCCAATGGAATTTGGAGTTATTTGAATTGGAATTGGGTCAATTTAAATGGAGATTTAAATTGAATTGTTGGGGAAGTGAATAGTTGGCTCTTGACTATTTATAATATAAATTGTTTTGTTATAAACTTATTTTTCTAAGCTATTAATATATACAACCTTTCTTTCTTAAAGTCAAATTATTTTATACTTGTTTTACAATTATTTTTGGAGCTATTTAACCATTTTTCAACAGTTTTTTAAACTAATTACTATTTTTCAACTATGTTACAAATTAGTTACTATTTTACAACTATTTTGCAATTATCTAAAATTTCTGAAACTATTTAGCTTTTTCTCGACTATTTTACAGTTAGTTACCTATTTTATAGCTATTTTACAAACTAATAATTATTTTTCAACTACTTATCTATTTTTAAATTTTCGAGCTATTTCCTAAATATAAACTGGTCGGAGTTCAAACTGTTATTGATTAAATACCCAACTAGGATAAGAATTGAGGTAATAATCCAAATGGGGATAAAGGCAAATGTTAATAAGTGAATGAAAATTTAAGTGAATGTGAATAGAAAGTAAATTGATATTGGAAAGAGTAATCAAATTTGAATATTTGATTTTGGGTAAACAAAGTTATATCTTTATTATATATTCTCCCTTTGTTGAATCTGTTGTTGGAAGAAAAAGAATTTTGGAAGTGTTTAAAGTATAAAAGGAATTTTATACAAGTTTAAAGTGATCCAAAGTTTTAAAAATTATATATATCTGTATATATATAAAGGATCTTATGAGGATTTTGGAAAGGGTTTTGGGAACCTTTGGATTTGGAAAGGCTTTTGATTCTTAGGTAAAATCAATATATGGAATTTGGAAAGCCTATTTTGGAAATTATCGATTTTTGAATAATCGATTTTGTGTAAAGGAGCTTTGATAAAGATCATACTAGGTGTATGATTTGAAGATACAGTATGTGTATGGTATCAAATATTTTGACGATGGCTGTGGGAAAAAGGCGCTCCCTTGAAATGAACTTCTCAGGAGTGCCACTGGGTGGTGCTGCCTTGAGCCCAAGCGGGGGTTCTAAAGTTGATCCTGTGAGGAGTCCGGACAAAACTAGTTCCTGGGGATTATGAGTAGTGTATACCATAGCGGAAGTCGTGTGTGCCGCTGAGACCCAACAGTCCGCGTTTGATTTTATATCGGTAGACTGCGACCTATGGTATAACATAGCGAAAGTCGTGTGTGCCGCTGAGAGCCAACAGTCTGCGTTTGATTTTATATCGGCAGACTGCGACCTATGTAGGAGTGGAGAGGTTTCATTTTGACAGCAAAAATCAGAGGCCGCGGAGAGCCTGCAGTTACATGGAATTTTGCTGTGACAGCAACGTAACCTTGGATGTAACTGTGATCTCTTGTTTGGGATCCATGGCGTAATTGAGAGGCCGTGGAGAGCCTGCAGTTACATGGACTTTTGCTGCGACGGCAACGTAACCCTGGGATGTAACTGTGACCATGGATGGGGGTGATGATTTCCAAAGCATTTTAACCAAAGATATTTCCTCTGTTTTCAAAAACTGTTTTCTATATTTTCAATAAAATTATTTTTCAAAAGTATTTTCAGTGGTGTTGAAAACGGGTTTACCAAGTACTTATAGATTTTTAGTCCTACGCCTGATCAACGTATGACTGAATTTCTGTGAGAACAAGGATGGACTGGTTGAGACATCGAGTTATAAGAAATATTTTCTTATAAAGAACTATTTTAATAGTATTATGTGAATTTAAAGGCATTTCTAAAATTTGAAAATAAAAGTGTATGAATTTTGGAAAAATAAAGGAGAATCCAAACTGGAATTATGAAAATTTTTGGCACTCAAGAGACTTTCATAAAGTGATTTTTGTAATAAAAATTAGAAGTAAGCTAATTGGCTAAATAATTGTTTGATTGAGTATGTTAATAAAATTTAACTTGGGTAAATAAATGGATTGTAAGTTAATAATGGAATTTGGAAGTGAATTCGAATTGTTAATAGAATTCGACTTGGATTTGATAATAAATTAAATAAGAAGAGATGTTGTAAAAATAAAAATAAAATAGAATGGGATCGAAGTAGTGATGGGATGAATTGCAAATAAAATCCAAGTGTGACTTGAATAATATTTAATGAAATTTGCAAGTAAATTGGATATAAGAGAAGTGTTGTCATATGAAATGGAAGTGAATAATAATAGAAATGGTTGGGTTGCAAACAAAACCCAGGTAAGTAGAAATAAATTAAGAACGGTTTTGTATAAATAAAATAAATTCGCAAATGAATTAAGAAAGTGAAATATAAAATGAGTTAATGGCATTAAATAATAAATGAATGAAGTCTGATAGAATAAAAACTAAATCAAAGTTGTGATTGGAATTTGATTATCAGACTGAAGATAAGTGCGGTGGCATAATAATTCGAAGTATAAATAAGTTAAGTATGTGTTGGATATTATTTTGATAAATTGAGAGGGTGAATTAAAATTAAAATTAAACTTAAAATTGAAGTAGATGGGCTAACTAAATTAATGGGATTTGATTAAATGAGAATCAAATCGAAGTAAACTTAAGTTTGATGTTGGAATAAATTAAAGTAAATTAACTTAAGTTTAAAATTTATGGAAGTTTGGCTTCGAATAAGGATAAAAGCCCATTAAATAAAAGCTTGGATTGAATTAATTTGGGAATGGCTAATACTATACAAGAATGGAATGTGTCGAGCTAAATAAAAGGGGTTGAGAATAAATTAAAATGGAATGGAATTAAATGAAATTGAGTTGGAATCAATTTAATTTGGTTATAAAACTTAGGTAATTATTTATCACATAGATATCATCAAATTGCGTAGAAATGATTGTCGTTTAACATAAACGAGATTTAATTAAATTCTATGAATTAGTGGAAACAAATATAATTGATTTTTGAATCAATTGATATGAATACGAGTTTGTTTTGCTTAAAAATGAATTGAATGTAAGTAATTGCATTGTAAAACATTAAAATTGAATGAAATGGCATATAAATTTGGTTGGAAGCAATTGGATTAGCTTTAAATTATATAAATCGCTTATGGTAAGCGTTTGGTGTTTGTTGCTTTTGAAATGCTTGTGTTTAGCCATTAAAAGTAAGTGAAATGCTAATAGAATTTCTATATATGGAACTTACATTTTTAAATTGAGTAAGTACAGGTAACTAAAGGCCGTTGGGCTGGATTTGGATTGCACTAATTGCTAAAACTAATAAGCTGCTTGCTTAAAATGCTAAATAAGGTACGCCTACGCTATAAAAATAGGAAATATGTATTGTTTTTGCTTTTTCCGACCGGATGGGTCGATGTATACATATTTATATCTCTTGTCAAATTGTAAAAGCTCCTCCGTACAAAGGAGACTCTGCCAAAATTTTCTGAAAATTTTGGGAGTAAGAAAAAAAAATTGAAAATTTTTGGGAAAATTTTTATTAATGACAAAATAATTTCAAATTTGAAACCAAAGTAAATCAGTAGATGAATCTAATATGAATCGGTTATAAATGAAAGATAAAATTTAATACTCAGAAGTGAAGACAAATTGAATTCATATGAATGGAAAAACGAATTTGAATGGAAGTAAATATGAAAACCTATATAAGAGAATGTATGAAATGATTTGTAAAGCTTCGATTGAATATTGTTGCTAAACATGATATGCAGGTTATAAAGGGAAAAGGAATTGGATTTGATTCCAAAAGATAAATTTGTATTTCCCGAAAAAAGGTATGTATTTTAATTTCTGTATGAATTGGATTGGGTTTTTGATCTAGCCACTTGGCTTTCTGTTATCTTTTTGGTATTTGGGAGCCCGTAGAGGCCTTTTGTAGTTGTACCGAGCTAGCCGTGCAAAGGAGACGCTAGCAAAAAATTTCGGGAATTTGGAGAGTTAGAAAATTTTTGAGAAAATTTTGATAATTCCAAGTTTGGTTTTAAGTTGAAATTTAAACGATTATGTAAAGATGGATTGTTGGAAACCATGAAAGGTTTTGGAAGTTGGTTGAGGTAATAGTGAATCTTTAATAAAAGATATTATGGCAAGTTGATAAACTTGTGAGTTTTGGAAAAAGTAAAAGGATATTGGTTCATTCTTCATAATTAGTAATTTCGGGGACGAAATTCTTTTAAGGGGGGAGGAATGTGATGACCCGGAATTTCTAACAATTTAAATTGGAATAATTAATTGATTTTAAAATATTTAAAAGTTAATTTTAACTTGAATTCAAGATATCAATATTTTCTTGATAATTAAATCATTGAATTGTATAGTTTAAATATTGAATTTAATAATTGAAATTGGGTAAATTGTTGAATCTGAGATTCTAAGCCTGTTTAATATAATTTGAAGGCTTATAAAATCTATAATGATCATACTGAAGATAATAGAATAGTTGAAATTTAAATTTAAAGGTTGTTTGTTCAATTTTTAATAATATATCGTTTAAATTGACATTTAAAAATAGCCTTCCGAGGCACAGTCTCAGAATTCGACGAAACCAGCTCCATTGGATCCGCAATAGTTAGTTATTGTCGGATTTCAATATTCGTAGCAATCAGAGTGTTGTTTGACCTGGCAGCTCGAAACGCGTAGAGCTATTTTAATCGATTTAATTTAAAATTGATCGTTTACTTCTATAACGTGCACATATGATCGAATTAGCTTTCGAAACACGTTCCAATGTGTTCGGAATGCGGGTAAAACCTTATAAACGCCTGTCCGCATGTCTGATTCGGGGTTCGAGATTTTGCGTTATGCGGAACGAGATATTTTGGAATTTAATAATTTTAAAAATATAATAAGGAAGCCTATAACGTCTCCATCAGCCACCCTATGGGTACGAAGCCGCCCTTCTTCAACTTTATATCGCGTGCGTCTTCTTCTTCTTATCTATTTACTGCTGAATACTGTGAACCAGGTGAAAATCTTCAAAAAAAAAAGGAAAAATAGAAAAAAAGAGGGGAAATTAAAAAGAAAATATAATGGCGACCGAGTGACTTGCTCCTCTGTTTGATTCAAAATCACGATCCTATTCTCTTCTTTCACCAAAAAAAAAATCAATTCACGAAATCGAGTCTCTTCTAAAAAAGAAAAAAAAAATTCTAAATCGAATTTCTTCTACCTCGTCGAGTTGAGATCTGCATGTGGTGATGGTTTATGGTGTTCGGGTGGGTTTTAGGAGGTCGCGACATTTAGTCAGGGTTCGGCAGTTTTTGTAGGTACCTAGGGTTCGAGTTTATAAAAAATAAAGGTGGAGTTGTGTGAATCGAAGGTTGTATTTGGTTCACGAAGTTGCCTAACACATCCTATTTCTCTATGGTTGTATGCGACAGCTTGGGGGGAGGGTGTCCATCGTCCGTACTGCCTGAGAGAGGGAAGGAATATTGTGATTGGAAAGATGGGGTTGAAGGCAGCGAAGGTTGGCATGGGGGTGAAGCTGGCGAGACAAAGAGTTTGGAGAACTCGGTTAGGGTTTTCGTCGATCGAAGAGGGAGCAAGTGGTGGGTGAACATACGGCTATGGTGGAGCATCTGTAGTAACTGGGAAGCGGGATTTTTATTTTGAGAAGAAGGAGAACAAATCAGGTCGGGTTACTTCATGGGTTGGGCTAAGTTGGGTCTAATACTGTGAAGAGAACAAGCCGGGGTTGGAGTGGATTGCAAATTTAAGGGGCAAAGGTGAGTAATCACACGCCTTGGATTTTATTTAAAATTCAAATGATTAAATTTACATAATTGGATGAATGAGTGAATTGTTTGGATGTGTACTTATAATCTAGTGATTTTAGATTTGGTTGTTTCTCGAGTTAATTGTAGTTTGACTCGAGATATTTGGATTTTAAATTATTTTAAACTTAAATCGTTGATAAGAAAATGATTCAGTTTAAAATCAATAAAGGTTTAATGATTGGTGATTCATTAAATAGGTAGGATAATTTAAATGAGTAATAAATTAATTAAATTCATTAATAATTTGGGTTGATTAATTAAGTTTAAATTAATTAGAATGGTCGTTGGGTGATTTAATAAGTAATTATTTAATGAAATTAATAAAATATAATTACCTTGTATAATTAATCAAGAGAGTAATTAAGATGATTAATTAAGGAGAATTTGATTTATTTAATGAAGTAAATAAATGGATAGTTAACTACAGGATTGAGATATATCAAGAATGATTAATATTGTGATTTAATTAATGTAATTAATTTAGATTAGGATCAATTAAAATATAATTGGAAATCGTTAATGTATATAATCAATGACGTAATTAAAGATTGATTAATTAAGATTGATAATCAATAATGAGTGACTTATGAGAAGTCAATATATAAGTAATTAAGGATTAATGTAACTAAAACAGATAATTTGTTCATGAAGTAATTAAGGTTTCTTATCGTTAGTTAAGGATATGGAATATGGTGAAGTTAATTTAAGATAGTTACTTAAATAAAATTAAAGGATAATTAATCTAGGTGGATTAATTAAGATCAATATGGAAGGGATGATTGAATTATTTGATTTGAAATTAATTAAATTAACAAGTAGAGAAATCTAAATGATCGAGGATTGAAATTCAATTAGAATCAACCGAATAAATCTAGAAGTGATCAAATTGGCATATGGATGATCAGATGGTATCAGATACTTTGAATAAGTTGATATCTCTGTAGGAAATGTTGTGTATTTCATATGGATAAATTGGGTTAGAATGACATAAGATTCGAAGAGACCGGGGTCGGGTATTGGGGAAATACCCGAAACCACTTCGAATGTTTGCAGATTGATATATAAAAACTATATGCTGGAATGAAGTGATTTGGGGGTATTGGACTGTTTTTAAAACCTAAATCTTTGGTATTTAGAAACCTATATGTAGGCTAAGTGTTGTCTATAATAATTTATGTCTTGTGAATTGATATAAGTTACCCGGGTTTATATGAGTTGTATACGTTGTAATTTCATGTTAGTTGGGTTTACTCACGCTGGTTTCCAGCCTGACCCGGGTGTTACTTTGGTGTAATGCTCGGGTCAGACCGAGTATTACATATTTCCAGGTTAGGACGTGTTGGAGCTCAGGAGGCGAGCTGATGGCATTATCGAATAGAGTATTTCCGCTGTATTTATATTATTGTTAATCTGAGACATGATAGTTGTAAATATTCAGTGACTATATATAATGTGAAACTCTAATGTATGAGAACGTAATCGACAGATATAGTATTCTTTTGTAAACTGTTATTATTTATTATTATATTTTATCCGCTGCTAATGTGAGATGTTTAGTGTTTCTATTCTTCTTCTTCTTCTTCTTCTATCCCTTTCTTCTTTTCATAACTATCTTGAATTTTCGGGTCTGAAAATTTCAGGTCATTACATTACTTATTTTAAAAATTATTTGTAAACTAAAAATCCCATAAACTATTTTTAAAATTACCATTAAACATTAACAAACAATTTTCATTCATATGCCAAGATCTATCATGATCTAGATTGAAAGTATGAATTTTTTTTCTAAAGAAAACTACTTCTGTAAATAACAGAGCTGAAACAGACACATTTCAACAGACACTTCATACCTTACATACATAACAATATTTCATGTAAACATATATTCATCATTATAGCATAATTCAACACATGCATTAGAATCTAATCAATTTCAAACTGTTTTTAAAATAATTTACTCACCATAATTTTAAGCAGAGCAGTTTTTCCCGGGCCAGAACATTTAAATCTGGAAAATGTTTTTGATGCTTGCGGATGAAAAAGAATCCTTGCATGCTCACAGATTGTTGATTTTAAAGTGCTGATGAAACTTGATCCTTATGCATGCATTAATCTGATTATTTTAAACTTGCAGTTGAACTTTCCATTGAAATGCAGGTTGTAAATTTGCAGGTTTCATTTGCTTTGCAGAATTCAGGTTGGATTTGAAGGTTGCAGATTTGAAGTTTGCATTTAAATTTCAGGTTTGAGAAAGACTTTACTTTGCTTCTGATTTTGCAGATTTCATTTCAGATTTGAAGTAAATTTCTGGTTGCCATTTTTTTTAGTTAAGAAGTGAAAACAAAGAAAAAGTGTTTGTGAAAGAAAACTAATTTTCTTCTTAATACATTTATTAAAATTAAAATAAGAATAGTGCCACTTGTCTTCAAGAATTTACATTTGTCATTAAATTTGTTTGATTGTTTTACAAGTGTTATTAAGATATCCTAACATATTTACACATGTTGCTTAAGAAATTTTTAAGAAATTTTTATTTAATTTAAAAGATAATAGAAAGCTCACTTACTTATTTAATTTACTATATTAATAAATATAAGTTTACCTTAAAAAGAAATTTGCTAAAACTAATTATAAAATAAATTCCTTACACATGTATTTACAATCTAAAACATTTATTTTTATACATTTATAACCATTTTAAATTCAAGCATTTTAAAAGACAACAAAAATAAAACTTATTTAAACTATCATTAAAATAAACAATCATCTTATATTTGAAACAATTTAATTAATCTAATTTAACTTTTGAAAAATATTAATTTTAAAACCAAGCTTGAATAATTCACACATATATAAATTGTCAATAGATTAATTTAAATTTCAAAACAATTCCAAATTATAACATATACTTACATATATATTACAATTTGAAAATTCATCTTTTAATTTAAAACAAAAGATATTTCTATTCACAATACATATCAGATATATATATATATATATATATATATATATATATATATATTATAAATAGAATGAAATTTCATTAGCTTTGAAAAATAATTCTTATCAAATTTTAAATTGTTAGAAAGATATTGATCAAATTGCCAGATTAAATATTTATTAACTTTAAAAAGAATAAATTTTACCAATTTAAATTAAAATTATAAAGAAAATTATCAAACCAATTAGATTATTAATACATATTATTAAATTGATATTGCCTAAAATTCCAGGTCGTTACAATCCTCCCTTTAAAAGAATTTCGTCCCTGAAATTTAAAAGCAAAGGTAATTTAATAACCCAGCAAAGACTTTAATCTCAAACAGCAAAGCATACCTATCATTCTGTTACTAACAACTATAGAAATCAATCAAACAAACATATCTAACCAATTATCCTGACACAAATCAGAATAAATCTTACTAACATTATCTAGAGTTTCCCAAAGATAAATCACCGGGAGACTCGCTCTACAGAAGCTAACAAACTACACCACCAAAATCCAGAGCTCCTCTCATCTATAGATCCATCAATCTGAATAGAACATCAGACTACACTCAAATCCAGCTCAACTTCCAAATCTAACTGTACTGTAGATTCCACAACCAATGATGAATCATACACGTACTCCCTCAGAGATATGTGAAATACAATGAATTCCAGCTATCCAAACTGGCAATTCAACCTTATCCTATCAAAAACCAGATAAGAAATCCCAAATGCCTTAGAACTAACCATCCAATCTCTGTTCTCTTAACCAGAGAAATCTTAACAACAATGAAGTCTTCAACTTCGAATTCCAAACTTCTTATCTCATTTCTGCATAACTCAACAGAAAATCCTAGGCTGCCAATCTTCTTCCGATTAGCTCAACCTATGCTGATACTTCAGAAACAACTAAACCAAAGCAAACCAGTTTCTGGATCCTATTCAACAGAAAAGTCTTCCAAGATCCGTTGAAATCCAGAACTCAAGCTCTACTTCCCAAGCAATAACAAACTGAACTTGCTTCCTTCCTCGTACATCTGCTACCTCGCTTCCGCTGCACAACTCTGATTCTGAAATAGATGAGAATACTGTTGATGAAAACGAATACAAACTTATCCAATATATCCGGAAACTTTGTTCATCAAATCCATAAAATCTGAGTGACTCATCTGACTCGGTCATACAACCTAACAGCAGAATCCAACTCAAAAACTAGATCTGACCAAATCCCAAATTCCAAAAAAATTTCTGAGCTGCTACACCAACTCTTCATACTAGTCTAACTACCAAAAATGCTTCTGGAACCAAAACAATATGGAACTCAACTCCAGATGCAGACAGACTTCTGATTACCTCAGTAGCTCCTACTTCCACATGAGAATCCTCAGTCTCAAACAAAAGATTACTCAAGAAAAATTCCCAAACTAATCGCAAGTCACTTTCGCGATCCTACCTAGTTCGGATTCCAAATAGACTGTCTTCTCTTTACCAATTAGAACAGCTTTAAGCTTTTCCAAACAAGGTTAACCCTTCAAGAAAAATACACCATCTGCCAAGACTGCTAATAGAAGAACCACCAAGATTCCTGAACCATCGGAGAAACGGACCACATTGCTGCTTCCAAATTCTACCTCGATGATACTGCAAGCTAGAAGACTTTCTCGATAGCACACCGAACACTTCGAGATGCTACCACATCTAACCAAAGAATTCTAATCAAAAAGGCTCCTCAAAAACCAAAACCATCAACAAACCACACAACGGACCTTCGAGATGGCAGACAACCTCTCAAAAAAATTCGGGCTCCAAGCATCAACATCTTGCTCTCTCTAAGGGATGACAAATGAGACCATACCGAAGCGAAACAACTTATAGGCCTTTGTCTCATATTCCAAAACAGCCAACCTCCATGCTAAAGATCCAAACAACTTCTACACAGACGAATCATCCCTACGGTAGGTAAAGACTGCTCCAAGAGAAAACACCTTCAGAAAATATCCATAGATACTGCATCTCATCACGCGGTTATCATCACCTACTCTTGCACTTCCAACAGATCCAAACTCACACTTCGAAGATGAACTCTGAATCATTAAAAAGATTTCCTTCGGATATCAGAGAAATCCTTACTCCAAACTATAAATCTCACTCGAGACAGTATTAGGTCTACAGTCTCGACAAATATACTTCTAACCTCAAACATATGGACCTCTTCCATCGGCGGTAGTTGTGTTACACAGACACACCACTACTCCATCTATCTCTAAAACTTATGTTGGAAAATCCGAACAGATAACCCAACAGATTAGGAAGATATATATATATATATATATATATATATATATATATATATATATATATATATAGTCGTATATAAAAATACAAGTACGCTCTCTTAAGAAAGACACCACTCCAGAGCCTAGGTATTCACCCAACCTAATGCTCTGATACCAAATGTAGTGACCCAACTTCCTATCTCCAGAAAGTTGCATCGCTAATAGAGAAAGAAAGGGATATAAGAAGAAAAGAAAGAGAAAGAAGAAACAGAACAACAGCAGAGAACTCACAGCGGAACGAACGAAATATAATATATCACATAAAATATTACATAGTATCATATTACATCAGAGTACACAACTTATTCAACACATATTAGACAGTTATAAACATCTGTCTAACTATACAACTCAAGAACAACATATACAGATACAACACAAACAAACACAGTGGAAACATAATATATCTACACGTGGAAGCCTCCTACTCCATATCTCCTCCAGAATTCATCAAGCAAACCTGAATCACTTGACACTCATACATAATATGAGTACCCAAGAGTTTAATAAAATAGAAAATAAACACTCGGGTCAGACAGGGGTCTGGTGTGAGTAAACGGGTTAAAGTTGCTTAACTTTAGAAAATCCTTTGAAAAGAAAAGGTAACACGTAAGACTTCCCACACATAAACATGGAAAAGTTTTTACCTTACACTAACCAAAATATTTAATAGGAAATCCAGTGATATTATAATAGTGTCTAGGGTTTTCAAAATAAAACGCAGAAATAGCTGGAATGCTTACATCTCACGTTCCAACATAGTTGGGAAAAATCAAAACCGTACAGGCACTTATTGAATTTTGGATTCCATTAATGGCAGGGCTACCGGGGTACCGCCCGTCACAGTACGTGGCCTAGATCAACGTACCGAGGAGCCACCCTGTGAAGCCCCACCTCTATACCCACTCTAGCCAAGGATACTACAGGGTAATGCCGTCAACTAGCGTGGAGAATAAGGCTGTTGAGGAGCAACCATCCGCGTAATTGCTTTGAGCGAGCACCGATATGTCAGATAGTACAACATGCATCTGGTTTTAGGAGGAAATCCGACATACCGATACAAACTCAAAGCTACTACCCGTTGGCTATATATATTCTTTGGAAAAAAATATAGAAATAAACATAACATAAATCAGTCACAGACATCCATATCACAAAGGCGGAAATAGATATGAGTATATGACACATAAAAGTGTTCATCAGAGTAGTGGTCAGACAAGATCCACAATATCACAAAAGAATAGCTACAAGTGCTAGACAAAAGAATACGGATACATCAATGAGTTTATATCTCAAATGTATACAACAAAAACTACTAATCTAAGTAGTTAGCCAAAAGTCAGGGTGATAATCCCAAATATGAAGTCAAGCAGAAGCACATGTAACATCTCGGTCTGACCCGAGTATTATTTAATAAGAAAATAATAAACGGATCAGTCTTGCTATAAATATCAGATAAAATGATATAGAATAAGAGATATGACATAAATATATGATAACCATAAAACCATACTATGATAAGTATGTAATTGAAAATCAACAAGAGATTAATCAATATCACAAGAATCTTCTGAAAGATCAAAAAGAATGTCATACTCTTTATTTTTATTCACTAAAACCATAAGTATTGATCATTATATCAATGCCAATCACAAAAGTTAATGACACACAAATTCACCAATACATAAATATTGATAAAACTTATCGATGTAAATCACGAAAATTGGTGAAACACAAATTCTAGAAATCATCAATGGAAATCCAGAAATCACAAAACGGGGGGAGGCCTATCATAAAACGGGAGCACGAAAATTCACCAATACGTGTATCACAAAATGGAACGCTATTCCATGGTTGCTCACCATTAATTTTGAGCCAAAGCTCCACAAAACGGCCCGAAGACCATGGGTCGCTACCCCACCAAATTGAGCCGAAGCTCCACAGAAACGGGGTTTAGTCTCCCTCGTAGACAAAGAGACATCTCACATTTGCTAGTCTAAATCACAAAATTGATCATCCACGATCATGAAGAAGTGTCAACTACAGTAAGCTAGTAAATATATAAGCTTAGCTTCATGTCCCATAACCACTAATTTAACTTAAATATTTACGAACAAATTGTAGATCTCCACTCGAAAATTATCACAAGAGATTCAATCGAACAAGTCCAAGAATTAACCGGTGAAGTAAATGCAAGCGTTTCATACCATTTGATTTACTAAGCCATTTAATTAGATTTCTCGTACGAGTGAGATAAAGTGACAAATCACAAAAATGATTGTAGAAACAATAAATCACAAAAATTCACATTCGAAGACGTGAATAAAATCCAAAGAATTCGATTACAAAATCCATCAAAGTGGAAATACCCTTGCGACTTAACAGCCACGACTTACGACTTAACGTAAGTCAACACAAGAAATCAGCGGCTCAACGCATGCGACTCCACGGCATACGACCTAAGAGATCGGCGACTTAAGAAATAGCATGCGGCCTAACAGAGCAACACAACATGGCACGACTTATGGCATGGCGCGACCTAAGTTGGTGCGACTTAAAGCAGGGCGAGCGACCTATATAGTAGCGACCTAAGTGCAAGCGACCTAAGGAGTGGAACGGCCTAAGTATGGCGCGACCTAACATGGCGCGACCTAAGTTGTGAGAGAAGGTCAAGCGAATAAAGAGACCAATGGCACGACCTAAAGGGTGGAGCGACCTAACTGCAAGCGACCTAAGGAATGGCACGACCCATAGCATGTGCGACTTAACAGTGCAAGCATGCCGAGCGACCTAAGGAGGTCAGCGACCTAAGGCTTCATTGCAAGGTGAGCGACCTAAGGGGTTGCGGCCTAAGGTAGGCCGAGCTAACAGCAAGGCGAGCGACCTATGGGTTGCGACCTAAGGCAGGCTGACCTAAGTTGGTTACGATATAGCAGGTGCGACCTAACACAGCCGAGCGACCTAACAATCTAAGATGCAAGCGATCTATGGGTTGCGACCTAAGGCAGGCCGAGAATCATATGTGCAGGTCGAACGACCTAAGCAACAAAAATGCCAAAAACTCTCTCAATTTGCAACCGATCGAGCATGAACGCTATGGGATTACGCCCATCGGCTACCCGGTCCTATTGGCTCCTCGATGCATCACCAAAAACGTGTTCAAACATCAAAGTTAGGATTTTAAAATATTTGAACCCAAAAGACTAAAAATTGGGATTTTCACCAATTCAATCCAAACCAAAAGCAAATGCACATGAATAAGTGTTAGGAATTCATACCCAACAATCAAAGATAGTTATAGATGTAGATGTGAGATAAAAATCTCACCTTTTACACAAAATCAATGAAGAAGAAGCGTGAAAGCAAAGGAACAATCAATGGCTTCTCTTTGAATTTGGAGTTAGATGTTGGATTTGCAAATGAACTAGGGCTTGGAGTTTTAATTTCCCATTCCTTCGTCCATTTTTGATGAAGCTTAAGTGTTAGGAAATGAAAGTAAAGTTATGAAGGGAAGAGGTGGTCGAGCTAGAGTTAATAGTTTAGGCTAATGGACTAAACCAAACCCAAGGCCCAAAGTGAAAACGTGGCAAAATTCCACTAACTCCAAACATATAAAAGTTTATACTCAAAAAGATCATAAACGACGTTTTGGACCCAATGGAAGTGGTCCCGAGTCCTAATTCGACCATATGCAAAAAGTAACTTTTCGGACTAAAATCCGACTAACGATAAAATATTAAAATAAAATATTTAAATATTCAATCGTAAAATATGCGGGTTGTTACAGACTCCCCTCCTTAAAGAAATTGCGTCCTCGTAATATTTAAGAAGAAAATATAAGGTAACAACCATGAAAGCATATCAACACAAAAGAAATTTGAAATAAGAAGTTCACCTCAACGAGCACGAGAAAGTAAGTCCGGATGTGATCGCTCGATGAATTCCCTAGATTCTTAAGGGCAATCCTTAGGATTTGAGGACCATTGAACTTTACCAAGCGGAACATCTTTATTTCGAAGGCGCTTGACCTCCGAAGCAATAATATGAATAGGATGTTGCTCAGAAGTTAAATTAGGCGAAACTTCAATTTCTTCCACAACACCGGGTTCAAGAATAGAATCGGAATCTCGAAGGCACTTACGTAATTGAGAAACGTGAAACACGTCATGAATAGCAGAAAACTGAGCCGGTAATAAAAGGTGATAAGCCACGGAACCAATACGTTCGGTGATGGGAAATGGACCAATATATTGAGGTGCTAACTTTCCCGATCGACTGAAATGTACAACCCCTTTTATAGGTGAAACACGAATAAACACAAGATCTCCCATCGAAAATTCTAATTTCCTTCTCCGGTTATCGGCATAGGATTTTTGTCTACTCTGGCCTTCTTTCATCCTATGACGAGTAAGGTCAATCTTTTCTGTGGAATCACGAATAAAATCTGGACCTAAAACCAGCTTCTCACCGGCTTCAAGCCAACAAGAAGGAGATCGGAATGGCCTTCCATAGAGGGCCTCAAAAGGAGCCATACCAATACTAGATTGGAAGCTGTTATTATAGGAAAACTCAACAAGAGAAATATGTTCTTCCCAACGTCCACCAAAATCAAGAACACATGCACGAAGAAGATCTTCAAGAGTTTGATTCACACACTCAGTCTGTCCATCGGACTTAGGATGATAAGCGGTGCTAAAGTTAAGTTTCGTTCCCAAAGCTTTTTGAAGACTCTTCCAAAATCCACTAGTAAACAATGGATCACGATCACTAACAATAGAAGTAGGAACTCCATGCAATTTAACAGTTTCTTTGATAAAGAGTTTGGCCAAAAGAGGAACGGTTCGATTGGACCGAATGGGAATAAAATGGATGGATTTAGTAAGTCTATCGGCTATCACCAATAAGCTATCATGACCCGAATGAGAACGGGGAAGACCGTCTATAAAATCCATGGAAATTTGGTCCTACTTCCAAATTGGAATTTCTAAAGGTTGCAATAACCCACCGGGCTTTTGATGTTCGGCCTTAATGAGTTGGAAAGTCATGCAACACTTAACAAAGTTAGAAAATATCAGATTTCATTCCCTCCCAATAATAAAGTCGCTTCATATCCGTGTACATTCTACTGCTACAGGGATGAATGGTAAATTTAGAACGATGAGAATCTTCTAAAATGTCTTTACGAAGATTACTAATATTTGGCACGATAAGTCTAACAAATTTCCGAATACTGCCATGAGAATCAATATCAAAGTCTTTCAAACCTTCAATACTAATTTTATCCCTAAAATTTTGGCCAAGAAGAGCCAATTCGGGATCTAGCTTTTGAGCTTCAATAATGCAGTCTAAAAGAGAAGGATGAGCCTCAAGGCTACATAAAACAAGAGATGAACACAAATCGGAAACACGATCTCAAATCTCACAAGTGGATAGAATTCTAAGATCATTCCATTCGGATATCATCATAGAAACAACCGCTTGTTTCTTACGACTAAGTGCGTCGGCAACACGATTTCCCTTTCCGGGGGTATAAAGAATATCAAGATCATAAGCTGCAAGAAATTCGAGCCAACGTTGTTGACGCAAATTAAGATCCTTTTGAGAAAACATATACTTCAAAGATTTATGATCGGTGTAAAGAATAAATTTTTCTCCCAAAAGATAATGACACCAAATACGAAGGGCGAAAACAATAGCCGCGAGTTCTAAATCATGAGTGGCATATCTAGTTTCGGCAGGCTTCAATTGCCTAGAAGCATAACCAATAACACGTTCTCTTTGCATAAGAACGGCACCCAAACCAACGCGACTAGCATCGGTACAAAAAATAAAATCTTGGTTTTCCTCGGGAATCACAAGAATAGGAGCATCGGAAAGGAGTTCTTTTAATTTCTGAAAAGAAGTTTCACATTTGTCCGAACAAATGTATTTAACTCCCTTCTTTATCAAACTAGTAAGAGGCACAGAAATTTTGGAAAAGTCCTTTATGAAACGGCGGTAATAACCTGCCAATCCAAGAAAACTACGGATCTCCGTTACACTCTCCGGTCTCTTCCCATTTTGGATTGCTTCAATCTTTGAAGAATCCATGGAAATTCCGAATACGGAAATAATATGACCGAGAAACTTCACACGAGATTGCCAAAAGCGGCATTTAGAATATTTTGCTTTTAATTGATTACTCCTAAGAGTTTTCAACACAATCCGAAGATGCTTTTCATGCTCCTCCTCGATTTTTGAATACACAAGAATATCATCAATAAAGATTAGGACAAACCGATCGAGGAAGTCTTTGAAAACTCTATTCATAAGGTCAACGAAATAAGTCGGATTATTCGTTAAACCAAATGGCATAACAGGCCATTCACAAGATCCATAACAAGTACGGAACGATGTCAAAGGAATACTATCCTTTACAATACGAAGCTGATGAAAACCGATACCTAAGTCTAATTGTGAAAAGACTCTAGCACCACTAAGTTGATCGAATAGATCATCAATCCAAGGTAAAGGATACTTTTTCTTGATAGTAAGATTATTAAGCTTGTGGTAGTCAACGCAAATCCTAAGTGTACCATCGGATTTCTTCACAAAAATAGCCTAAGCTCCCCAAGGAGAGGAACTAGAGCGAATAAATTGCTTCGTCTCTAATTTGGATAGTTGTTTGTGCATCTCCTCATTTTCTTTATTGGACATACGATAAGGTGGACAAGTGATAGGTTGAGCTCCAGGGATGAGATTAATTTTGAACTCAATTGCTCGCTTAGGTGGTAATCCTAAAATGTGCTCAAATATGTCGGAAAATTCACGAACAATGTGAATAAGAGAAATAATATCTTCCTCATCATCATTATCCTCATCATCAGGATTTAAAGAATATAAAGATGCAACCAAGCTGGAATCCGAATCTTTAAGATCAATAGAAATCTGCTTAACAGATTGAGGATGTCGAAGATGAATAGTCCGCTCATGACATAGGATTTGGGCTTCATAGCGGTTAAGCCAATCCATTCCCAAAATCATTCCAAAGCCTAATTAGCGCATAACATGCAAATCAGCTCGGAAATAAAAATCACACAAAATAATCTCGACATCTTTACACAATAAACTGATTGTTGCGGATCCACCAACCGGATTCGCAATTCTCAAAGAAGTCATTAAACACATAACATCCAGAGAAAAGGTATCAACAAGTTCTTTTGAAATAAAAGAGTGGGACGCACCCGTCTCAAAAAGAACTCGAATAGGATGACCACGAAATAAAATAATTCCATCAAGGATAGAATGAGAAATACCTTGACCACGAGATGTGTTGCAAGGGGCTTGAGCAACATTAAGCTTTCCCTCCTTCCTGTTTTGAAGTTTGGGACAAGAAGATAAATAATGATCCGGGCTCTTGCAATAGCGACAAGCACGGGCTTTGAACACTTATTTGCATAATGGTTCTTAGAACCACAGTTGTAGCATTGCCCACTTCTAGAGGAAGAAGTCTTTGCCACCGGAGTTGCTTGCTTCCCTTTCTTATTGGGATAAGGACCCTTGAACTCACTAGGCCTTTTCTTGTTGTTGAAGTTTAGTTTGGCACCCATAACTTCAACGTCACTTTCTTTATCTGCCTCTTCAAGTCGAAGAGCGATATCAACGAGTTGATCAAAAGAAACTTCTAACTTTAGAAGTAATGGCTTCTTGAGATTTTTATTCAAGCCATAGACAAATATTTGGTTCTTCTTTAATGGGGTGTTTATATATTCGAACCCTACTTAGAAAGTGACTCGAAGGATGCGACATAATCTGCCACAGAGGATTCACCTTGGACAAGGTCAATAAAACGGCGAGCCAAAGTCATCTTCTCAGCTTTTGGCATAAATTTTAATTTGAAGCGTTCCCGGAATTTCTCCCAAGTAAGATCCGCTTCATTTATTTCAGAAATTAGAAGCTCATACCAATCTAATGCTCTTTCTCGGAGCATACTAGGGGCCACCTGAACACGGTGAAGATCAATAAGATTCCTAACTCCCCTGCAACACAAGGCCGGAACCATCCCTTACTGGACAGTCTCGAGCAAGACCACCCCGTAGTTGGCGCGACCAACCACACACTAAGCCGAAATAGAAAGGGACCTCTAGACAGGGGTAAATATCGTCCAACTTGGGCATTACCCACTTAACCTTGCTGCACCTCCCCTGTTTTAGCCATTCCCGGTTGATGAGGCTTGAGGCTGCGATTACCTTTATAAAACACATATCTTAGAATGCTCATCGTCCACCTGACGATGTTCTGAAAGCATTCAGTCCGTACAAGTTCGTTCTGGATGCGAATGAAACTGAAGGAACTATCTCATTGCACTCATTTTAGAATCACCCTCGGAGTCAACGACCACAGCCCTTGCACTCTAAATCACCATCTTGAACCTATAAGTACTATGTCCGTAAAACTCGTCACGGAATCACCCCCAGAGTTATACTGACGAATAGTTCTTACACGTCGAGTCTTCACTTGCTCCACATGGATTCACGACCTAATTTTAATTGGAATCGATGTGGTTTTCAGATTATCCAAATATGGAAACCCGATCCCGGTCTCACCGACACCAAATGCCATTTTAATCTCCAAGTTGTTTAAGGGTTTAAACATTTAACTTATATTCAGGATGATATAAACAGATAGATGAATCACATTATCACAACAGATAATTCATAACAAACATTCATCTCACAAAGCAGCATATCACATATCAGAGATATCCAAATCATCCAGTATCAATCAATCACCCAAATCAATCAATCATCCAATATAAATCAATCATCCAATATCAATCAATCACCCATAAACAAAATTGATTAACCCTTAATCAATTGGATTACTCAAATCCTTCTTCTTTATTTATTCCAAATAAATAAATAAATTATCTCTTAAAGATCTTCCTTAGTTAATCTTCCTTCATTAATTATACTTTAATTACATTCAAGTAATTATCCTTAACCATATACAGTTATTAACCTTTAATTACTATCATTAATTACAATAATTAATGATCCTTCATTTGCTTCCATTAATTAATTAACTATAATTAATTACATTAAACCTTAATTAATTACAATTAATTAATCACACTTAATTTAATTATTTTTATTAATCAACCTTGATTAATTCATTAATTAACTAATGATCCTTATTGATTAATAACTGCTTTAATTAATTAAATAATTAACTTGTAATTAATCGTCTCATTAATCATAAACAGTAATTAACAATTTGTAATTACTTATCTTAATTAATTGACTTATTAATTAATTGTATTAACCTTTTGATTAATTAGTCTAATTAATAAATCTTTAATTACTTCATTAAGTAATTATTAATCAATTAAATTAATAAATAATCCTTAATTAATTACTTTATTAACTAATTACAATTTTAATCAATTACTCTTAGTAATTAATCTTAAAATTAATCACATTCATTAATTAATTAATCACATTCATTAATTAATTAATCACATTAATTAATAAACGAAAATTAACTAAGTAATTAACCCTTAATTACTGACATAAGTAATTATCTCTAATTACTTCCATTAATAAATCTTGACTATTCTCTTGATTAATTACTTAACAAGCAATTAATCCCATCATTAAACAATCCTTAATTCTATAATTAATTAATTACCCCATAATTAATTAACTCTAAAAACAAATATATTAATCAATCCTTCGATTAATAACATCATGTGATTATCCATTAATCACTTTAACTTTAATTACTCCCTTGAGTAACTTTCCATTTAATTACTTCCATAAGTAATTACCATTCTTAATTACATTCAATAATTAACCACTAATTACTTCATTAAGTAATTACACTTAATTAATTCATAATTAAGTGATTATTTGAAATTAAATAAACAATTAAATAATTATTTAAAATTAATTAAATAATTAATTAACTTCTTATATTTCAAAATTCTTAATTAATTAAGACAACATTATTCTTAATTAATCTTTACTTATTAACAAATTATATTAATTAAGTATCCATAATGTTCAAAAATAATTTAACCATATTTATTTTCATAAATTAATTATTTGAAATTAATCAAATCTTTAATAACTTAAAAAAATTATTCAATTTGGTTATCAAAATCATAATAATAACCTTATTTGAAAATAAGGCATTTAGAAATCAATTTTAAAATGTAAAATACTTTAATTATCTAATTTAAACTTATTTATTTTCAAAATAATTTGAAAACTTTGTTTTTAAAACATTACTTAAAATTTTTGATTTAATGGTTATTCGAAACACTCTTTTTAAATTAAAATTCAAACTTTAATTAAGTTAAATTACTTTCAAAGAAATCATCTTATGCATTTTAAATTTGAAAGTAAATTCGATTTGCATTTAAAGTTTGATCAACTTAATTTCAAAACAACAAGTTTTAACTTTATACATTTGATCCTTTTATAAAACTTGTTTATAGTTTGAAGCTTGATTTTATTTATTCCATCAATAAGTTTTAATCTGCACTTATATTATTACAGCACCAAACCAAAAACAAATAACCAAGATACTCGAGTCGATCACCTACTAATTCCCGTGCTTGCCTCAAGTTGCTCACCATTCACTTTCGCTTCGAGTCGTCTCATAGGAGAACACGAGAATTACTTCGAGAAAACCTTCTTCCCCAAAACAAAAAACTGCCCTGAAAACAAACCCTTGCACGATGCACGTGCACATCGCCACCGGCCAACGTGGGTCGTCATGATCGACGTCGACGATCATACGAACCCATACGAGCTCCAATACCAACCCAGATCGAACCAATTCACATGAAACAAAATTTCAACCTTCACATCGAAAACTGCAGCAAACTCAAACCACACAAAAATCCCATTGCCGACAAATTTGACGTCGTTGATCATCGCCGACCCTACCATCGAACACCACGACCACGAGCTACACTTTCCCTCAAGTGCGAGCACCTCTGGTCCTCCATGCAAGTCGCAAATTCTTCTACATTTAAACCCAGCCGAAACAAGCTTAAAACCCTATTTCATTCGAATTTGATCAAATCACTTACTAAAAAAATCAATTGCATTCCGTAACATACAAGCAAGCTTCAACCCTGAATTCATCCTCAGACATAGATTGGTTCATCGGCAATCGATCAAATTGCCGAAACCCTTTAACATTTTATTCCCAATTGAATATCACTTTAAAAATTATGAAATTCATGATAAAATTCATGATTTTTAACATCTAATCCAGTTATACAATCCAAAAAAAATTAAAGTTATTGGTTTTTCATGTGTATCAGTATTTTTACTGTTATACTTATTTTAAAAATTATTTGTAAACTAAAAATCCCACAAACTATTTTTAAAATTACCATTAAACATTAACAAACAATTTTCATTCATATGCTAAGATCTATCATGGTCTAGATTGAAAGATTATGAATTTTTTTCTAAAGAAAACTACTTCTGTAAATAACAGAGATGAAACAGACACATTTCAACAGACACTTCATACCTTACATACATAACAATATTTCATGTAAACATATATTCCCATTATAGCATAATTCAACACATGCATTAGAATCTAATCAATTTCAAACTGTTTTAAAATAATTTACTCACCATAATTTTAAGCAGAGCAGTTTTTCCCAGGCCAGAACATTTAAATTTGGAAAATGTTTTTGATGCTTGCTAATGAAAAAGAATCCTGGCATGCTCACAGATTGTTGATTTTAAAGTGCTGACGAAACTAGGTCCTTATGCATGCTTTAATCTGATGATTTTAAACTTGCAGTTGAACTTTCCATTGAAATGCAGGTTGTAAATTTGCAGGTTTCATTTGCTTCGTAGAATTCAGGTTAGATTTGAAGGTTGCAGATTTGAAGTTTGCTTTTAAATTTCAAGTTTGAGAAAGAATTTACTTTGCTTCTGATTTTGCAAATTTCATTTCAGATTTGAAGTAAATTTCTGGTTGCCATTTTTTTAGTTAAGAAGTGAAAACAAAGAAAAAGTGTTTGTGAAAGAAAACTAATTTTCTTCTTAATACATTTATTAAAATTAAAATAAGAATAGTGCCACTTGTCTTCAAGAATTTACATTTGTCATTAAATTTGTTTGATTATTTTACAAGTGTTATTAAGATATCCTAACATATTTACACATGTTACTTAAGAAATTTTTAATAAATTTTTATTTAATTTAAAATATAATAGAAAGCTCACTTACTTATTTAATTTCCTATATTAGTAGATATAAGTTTACCTTTAAAAGAAATATGCTAAAACTAATTATAAAATAAATTCCTTATACATGTATTTACAACCTAAAACATTTATTTTTATACATTTATAACCATTTTAAATTCCAACATTTTAAAAGAAAAAAATAATACTTATTTAAACTATCATTAAAATAAATAATCATCTTATATTTGAAACAATTTAATTAATCTAAATTAGCATTTGAAAAATATTAATTTTAAAACCAAGCTTGAATTACAATTCATACATATATAAATTATCAATATATTAAATTAAATTTCAAAACAATTCCAAATTATAACATATACTTATATATATATATATTACAATTTGAAAATTCATCTTTTAATCGAAAATAAAATATATTTCTATTCACAATATATATCAAATATATATATTATAAATAGAATGAAATTTCATTAGCTTTGAAAAATAATTCTTATCAAATTTTAAATTGTTAGAAAGATAGTGATCAAATTACCAGATTAAATATTTATTAACTTTTAAAAGAATAAATTTTACAAATTTAAATTAAAATTATAAAGAAAATTATCAAACCAATTAAATTATTAACACAAATTATTAAATTGATATTGTCTAAAATTCCGGGTCGTTACAAGTAGTGAGTGTACAAAAATAGAAGTCTAGGTTCACATAATAGCGTAATAATACAACACCATTAAATCATACAAGCTAACCAAAATATACATGCAACTATCACAAAAGTATAACACATCTAACATTTGCTAGCCCAAGTCCAAAATCTAGGCCCTGCTACCTGCATGGTCTTGGCCTAACCTGAGTATTACATAAAATTATAACAAACGAGTCAGATTGCAACTAATTAAAATGGTGAGAGACATGATAATAAAAGTAATAATAATATGATATGCCTCAAAAGATAAGCTACATATTCCCTGATGATTACCCCGGTAATCATCTATATATTTATATAATACATAATATTACCTAACACTCATAAGGGTTTGGGACTCAAAGTCCCATCTAGGGTCTCAACTCATGTCTCTGATATATAATGCATTCTTTTGAACCTTGCTCTGATACCAAATTGAAACACCCTACCTCTATACCCATACAAGAGTACTACAAAGGAATATTGTCCAATAGTATGAAAAATGAGGCTATATAGGATACACATATGAATATTCTCTTGGACTAACGCTGATACGTATTAGAACATCAAATATAAAAATCACCAGTATGCACATAATGTTGGTACAAAACAATAAACATGTGTGTCTTCAAGATAAAACAATATGCAAACATAGTAAATCACATAAAGCATAGAGTCAATTGTAGCGATAATATATAATATATAACATATAAGTCTGTGTAAATACAAAACATATCAAATAGTGTCTACCTCACCGTAATGTAATAAACTAATAGTTCCTAACACAATATCATATTTATATAATAAATCAATGTCATATAAAAATCCTATTATGAGCCTCCTTTAAGCCCAAAAAACACAAGTTGGTCATGTCATCCTTGTACCTGAAATGTCTCGAACTGGCCCGAGCCAGATTATGTCCAATCAGTAGTATAATAAGCATAATACAATGTAATCAAAGAATAATAATATGATGCTCTAATAAAAATAATCAAATCACATGAAATAAAAAGCTCTGATGTCAAAAGATGTCATCACCCATACAAAGACACTTCAAATCAGAAATCATAGAATCAATACAAATGGGTGAATCATACATATCTTGAAGTCACATCTAAACTTAGAAAACATCATTAAAGGAGATATCATCAAGTACATCGATTACATATATCATTTCACAAATATCTATCAATATCGGTATATAAAACTCCATCAATATCAAATAGGATAGGCTGCCTATCAATATATGGAGAATCCACTTTACTCTGGTCAAATATCATAATTATAATCTCATCTTCTCATATTTATCTATCAGAAAGCATCATGTAGGTAAATGACTGTACGATAGATTAGGAGTTTATAGCAAAGTCATATATAAAAACATGGGGTCACAAAGGATACATTCATATTATAGTGAGGTGTATCAATTGTATATGATAATCCACGACTCTGTCAGATTCAGAAGGGAGACTGATAGCACAAAGCAAGTCTGGAGTCACAAAGTCTCTACAGTCTTAGTTACCTCCTAGCTGTAACTACCCGCATATTTGTCGAGTTTATATTTAAATATTTTATTTAAATATTAAATCGTTAATCGGATTTTGGTCCGAAAAGATACTTTTTGCAAACGGTCAAATTAGGACTCTAGACCACTTCCATTGAGTTCGAAATGATGTTTACAATTTTTTTAAGTATAAACATCGATAGGTTTGGAGTTAGTGAAATTTCACTAACTTTTCCCGCTTTGGACTTTGGGTTAATTTAGCCTATTAAGCCCAAGTTCCAACCCCCTTCTCCTCACTCTTCATAAATTTCCTAACTAACTCAAGCTTTGGTATTAATGGTGAAGAGAATGGGAAATTAAAACTCCAAGCACAAATTCAATTGCAAATCCAACATTCAACTCCAAATTCAAGTAGAAGATATTGGATTCAAGCTTTGGATTGCTTCTCCTTGCTTTCAAGCTTCATGTTCATAAATTTTAGTGCAAAGGTGAGATTTTTATTCCACAAATCTAGTCTATATCTATATTGGACTGTTAGGAATGATTCCCTATCACTTTCGTAAGCACGTTTGCATTTGGTTTGGATTGGATTGGCGAAAAACTCCAAATTTTAGTGATTTTGGTGAAAAACTGCTACTAGGTCGTTCTGGCCATTTTTAGCTCGTTCGGAGTTAGGTCGCTCGTCCATAGGTCGTAGGTCGCTTACGAGTTAACGTTAGGTCGTTTTGGAAGAATTTGGCACTCCGAAATTAGGTCGCTCACGAGTTAACTCGTTAGGTCGCTCGCGAGTTAGTACCATAGGTCGTTGGGCCATCTAAATGCTTGTTCGGTCGTAGGTCGTATGGACCTTAGGTCGTAGGTTGTAGGGACCTTAGGTCGTAGGTCGTATGGACCTTAGGTCGTAGGTCGTATGGACCTTAGGTCGTATGGACCTTAGGTCGTAGGTCGTTGGGACCTTAGGTCGTAGGTCGTATGGACCTTAGGTCGTAGGTCGTATGGACCTTAGGTCGTGTGGACCTTAGGTCGTAGGTCGTATGGACCTTAGGTCGTAGGTCGTAGGGACCTTAGGTCGTAGGTCGTATGGACCTAGGTCATAGGTCGTTAACTCGTTAACACGTACGGCTCTTTACTACTTTAGGTCGCATGACCTATAGGTCGCTTGCTCCAGTTAGGTCACTCGGCCACTTTGTTAAGTCGCTCGTCCTGTTGCTCTGTTAGGTCGCAACCTCTGTTAGGTCGGCCATATTGGGTCGCGAGTCATCGTTAGGTCGCGAACACCCCTAGGTCGCAACCATTAAGTCGCTTGACCCCTAGGTCGCAACCATTAGGTCGTATCATTTTGGACGGGGCGCTGCCCCGCCCCCCGGACCCCCGCGACCTGACCGGGCAGGTCGAACCCCGTAGCGGTGGCGTTGCCCCCGCTCCCCCACCTTGGGGGGTTGCCACCCCCTCCCCCCCCTCCCCGGACCCCCCCCTCCGTAGGGGATCTTATCTGAAAAACATTCAACGGAACTTGCTTTGTTGTGATGCTGAGTTGACCACTCTTCGAGACAAACTATCTTTGGCTCTCGGTCGATTTTATGGAATTTTGAATACATATTTCAATGGATTCTTTATTGGTTTCTTTGGATTTTATTCACGTCTTCGTATGTGAATTTTTATGATTGATTGTTTCTACAATCACTTCTATGATTTGTCACTTTAAAATATAAAGGTTTTCTATACTAGTAGTAAATATCAAAACTCTTTCTTCAAATGATTTCAACACTATTTTTATAACAAAGCTCATTTTTCTCAAATCGATTTCCAATCTATTAGTATATACAAACCTTTACCTCGCTCGTATGAGAAATCTAATTAAACGACTTATTAAAACAAGTGGTATGAAACGCTTGCGTTTACTTCGTCGGTTAATTCTTGGACTTGTTCGATTGACTCTTGTGACAATTTTCTAGTGGAAATCTACAATTTGTTCGTAAATATTTAAGTTAAGCTAGTGGTTATGGGACATGAAGCTAAGCTCATATATTTACTAGCTTACTGTGGTTGACACTTCTCGTTGATCTTGATGATCATCTTATGAATTAGACTAGCAATTGTGCGATGTCTCTTTCTTTGCAAGGTGAGGCTAGACACCATTTGTGTGATTCCACTCACACATACCTTTTTGCTTTTTGGTTAGCCTAGACACCATTTGTGTGATTCCATTCGCACATATGGGGTAGCTTCCCATGGTCTTCGGACCGTCATGTGATAGGCCTCTTTCTCTTTTTATGATTTCTGGATTTCTCATGTTGATTTCTGGAATTTATGTCATTGACTTGTTATGAGTACAAGTTTAGGGTATGATGCCCTCTTTGGATCTTTGAGAAGATTCTTGTGATATTGATTTACCTCTTATTGATTGATCTTCGGTTGATCATCATTTGCATACTTATAGTAGTATGTCAGTATGGATATTTTAGGTTTATGCCATATCTTTTATTTTTTATCATGTCATCTGATATTTATAGCTAGACTGATCCGTTTATTATTTTCTTAAATAATACTCGGGTCAGACCGAGATGTTACAGGTGCAATCTGCTAGACTTCTTCCCGAGATCTGCTACTCTGACTTTTGGCTAACTATTTAGATTAGCAGTTTTTGTTGTATACACTTGAGATATAGACTCATAGTTGTATTCTGTTGTATAGCACGTGTTGCTATTCTTTTGTATTATCGTGGATCTTTTTGACCACTACTCTGATGTACACTTTCATGTGTTAGTTATATATTCATATCTTCTTCCGCCCTTGTGATATGGATGTCTGTGACTGATTTGTGTTATGCTTATTTCTATGTTTGTTTCCGAAGATTATTTATAGCCACCGTGTGATAAGCAATTACATGGATGGTCACTCCTCAACAGCCTTATTCTCCGTGCTAGTTGACAGCACTACACCGTAGTGTTCTTGGCTAGCGTGGGTATAGAGGTGGGGCATTAGACTAGCCGTCGTGACCCATATTGTAATGCCCCACCTTTTATACCCAGATTAACAAAGAACACTATGAATAATATTCTCTACTAATCCGAAGAATAAGGCTTTGAAAGGAGCAACCATCATGAAATTACTTCAGGATAGTATTGATACGTCTCATATACCTCAACTAACAATAAAATAACGTGAGCAATATCGGCACAAAGCAATAACACGAAAGCTCAATATATCCAAAATAGTATAAAATATAACAGATATCCAAGATACATCACAGATCATAGTGAAAGGATAAATGTCATAACATAGTAGTGAGGCTGGAAAAATACAAGTCTAGGTTCACATAATAGCATAATAATACAACACCATTAAATCATACTAGCTAGCCAAAATATGCAGGCACCTATCACAAAAGTATAACACATCTAACAATTGCTAGCCTAAGTCCAAAATCTAGGCCCTACTACCTGCATAGTCTCGGCCTGACCCGAGTATTATATAAAAACATAACCAACGAGTCGGACTACAACTGATCAAAAAGGTAAGAGACATGATAATAAAAGTAATAATAATATGACATGCATCAAAAGAGAACCTATATATGCCCACAACAATCACACGCAATACATAAAGCAAATCACCATGTCATAAACCATATCAAGTCCTTGATAGACTATCATCTAAAAATTTGGTGGAAATTATCTCAAAATATACCCAAAGCAATCATATGCATGGCATAAAGCAAATCACCATGGCATAAAGCATATCAAGTCTTGATAGACTATCATCTCGAAATATGGTGGAAATCATCTCAAAATAATCGAAGCTATAAACCAATATCAAAGCCAAGATGCTTCGATGAACAACGGGAATGATTACCCGAACACTAAACAAAATTATAATGATAGTCTCCCATCCAAATCAAAGTGTAGTTGGATGAGACCTCAAATAAGGCTCGCTACGTAGATTTCATGAGTGCACTGGAAAACTAGACAGCCCTCACCAGTCAAAAACTGTCGGTCACCGAAAATCTAGATGTACCTATAAGATCGACGGGTGTGTAGTCACCGAAAATCTAAATGGACTACAACTAATATAAGATGGAGGCCACCGAAAAACTGGAAGGGCACGTCTCATAATCATAAACAAGTCACCGGAAAACTAAACGTATTTGCCTATCAAAATAAAATTCCGATGTCATATCGACAAGGGTTTGGACTATTATTCGAATATCGATCGAACATCCCGTAAATATCTGGCATTATTCGAAGATTTACTAAAAGTTAAAGAATTTCACTAATTTCTCTATTCGATAAGTCATGAGAATATCCTGACTAGATTTAGCTAACGTCCCATATCTGGTTGATAATTCTAACCCTCTTATAGTCAATTCTTATCTCATAGATTGAAAATAATCAAAATTTGTGAATAGTTGTATATATAAAAACATTATAAAAAGGAATTTAATCTCAGAGCTGTGGCGTATTTAGCCATTTCTACCCTTCAAAACTCAAAATCTTATAGAACCACATGAAAGCTGAAGACGATAACATTAGCTTGAATAAAAAAATTAAATCACCTAATTCCAATGAACAGATCAAAAGATATGGTAATTCCATTTTTAGGTTTTAAAAAATTTAACTTGGGAAATTGATATTAACAGGGCAGTGGAATTCAATTACCATTTCAACAATTTAATCTCAAAATATTATAAAGGTCAAAACATGAAAGTTTAACATGGTAGCTTTGTCTAGAATTTAAAGAAAGAATCACCTAACCCTAACTTATGGATCAAAAGATATGGCCATTTCATTTTCAGTTTTGAAATTACAAAACTCTTAGCATATTTAAATTCCATAAGGCTGCGGCTTAAAAAGACAAACAGACCCTTGAAACTCTAAAATATTGTAAAACTCAAAACATAAAAGTTAAAGATGGTAAGCTTAGCTTGTTTTTGGAAAAAAAATAACCTAATTCCAACTCACGAATTAAAAGTTATGGCCATTTCAATTTCAGGTTTTAAAAATATCAAACACAGAAAATTTATATTCATAGGGCTGAGGCATTCAATTGCCATTTCAACAATCTAAATCTCGAAATATTATAAAAGTCAAAACATTAAAGCTTAAGATAACAACCTTATCTTCAATTTAAAAAATTAATCACTTGATTCCAACTTACGAATCAAAAAATATGGCCATTTTATTTTCAGGTAAAAGTATCAAACCAAGTAAATTGATATCACAGGGCTACGACATTCAATTGCCATTTCGATAATATAAATCTCGAAATATTATAAAACTCAAAACATGAAAGTTTAAAATAGTAACCTTATCTTTAATTCTTAAAAAGAATCAAGATTAAAAGATATTACCATTTTCAGGTTTTAAAAATACCAAACTCAAAAAATTGATATTCATAGGGATGAGGCATTGAATTGCCATTTCCACAATCTAAATCTCAAACAAGCAATACTTGAATTCACTAATCCCATATCAGTTGTAGTTGTGAGGAAAACTCACCTTCAATTGATTCCATAGCTTGATATATGCCTTCTAAACCTTGTTATGGCCTCTCTTACTCCCAAATCCCCTTCTTTCCTCACCAAATTAAAATTCATTGAATTGTGAAAATTCAAAAACACAAAAAAACTTAGTTTTTATTGTTATAAGGGATGTAATAGGGTCTTAAAAGCTTACCTTTGATTTCTCTAGAATTTGTTGGATTTTATTGGAATTAAATGAGAAGATTTTCACCTAGGGCTTCATGGAATAAATGAGAGCAACAAAAAAGTTTTGAACATGATTTTTCTATCTTTGTTTTTTAGATGAGGGGAGAAGAGGTTGGTGGGATGTTTAATGAGAAGGTTTTCATAAATGAGTAAGTGGACTTAGACCATGAACAATACTTAGATTATTTCCCCCTTTTTACTCCATTTTCTCCATCTAAAACTACATTATTCAATTCTAAAAGAATTCAAATAGAAAAATAAAAATGAAAATCTTCTATAACTCTTATATCATTGTTTAAATTATTTCAAACTCATTTTAACAAAAATTCCAATAATAAACAATTTATTCAAAATTCTCAATGTTGAGGGTAAATCCAAAATTATTTGTTTCTTGTCTATATAATTCCCATAAAAATATTCCTGACTTGTGAAAATAATTTATTCTACATTTAAACCTTTAATTTTTAAAAAATGATTTTTTTCCTATAAACCTCTTAATTAAATTTTAAATCCCAATTTGACATTTTATAATTCCATCTTATATTTCAAAATCTCAAATAAAATCAGTTATCTCATTTAATTAGCAAGCTCTATTTTTTGGGTTGTTACACACATCCACTGATATGCTCGTCAACTCGGGGACTCGTCATACATGACATACAAATGACGCTACACGTAACAGACTTCAAGTCCTGGTGACAAAGGGGCGATATCAAATCTAATAAATATAGGCCATTTTTTTCTCCTTTCACTTGGGTTAACTATGGAGACACACTTAGCAGGAAGCATCAGAATAATGTATTGGCAATGATAGCTAAGTGGAAGGATTTGGAAACATTGTCAGCTTGTGGTGTTTAGTGGCGATTCGAGGCTGGATCTAGCAGGAAAAGTGTTATGTTGTCTTGTTTAGAAGTTCAGTGGAAGGATTTTGATCATTTATGGTCACTTTTGTGCTTAAATGAAACGTTTGAAGTGGTTAAATTTTGTTGTTTTAGATTTGAATCTGATAACCTATGCTGTTGATACCAAATAGGCTATGCTTAAACAATCACAAACAAAAATTACCTCTTCATCTATATATGATAATGGTAATGAAGTGAATGTTGAAATAAAAATTTGATGGTTTATATTGTTAATCAATAGTTAGTAGGCCATACATAAAATAGATTTGAATTTCATATTCATTGTCATTTTTCATGAGAATTAAATAGTTGTTTAGTGGTTGTGTTATAGTTTGATGGTTTATATTGGGCTAATTAATTGCACAAATAGGCCATATGATAATCATCAACTAATTTCACTAATGACCAAAAGAGAGATGATAATTTCATTTTATTGATTTATAATCTAGAGAGTGGAAATTACCCTAAATTGAAGGAGTTTAGCCTCTCATATTTGTTATCATATTAACAAATGTAGTAAGCAATATGAAACAAAAAGAAAAGGAAAATGCAAGATAATGAAAAAGAGAGCTAATTAAAAAGAAATAAACACTAATCTACTCGCATGAAAAATAAACTAACTACTAACATAAAGTAAAAGAGCATGCAAATAAAAAAGAACAAACTAAAATTGCATATAAAAATTACACGAAAATAAATGGGTAAGTAGCCATGAAAAGAAAGAAAAGAGAGCTTTTATTATTGATCCTAAACTAATGAGCTATGAGGAAGAGGATCATTTACATGTAACATAAGAGTGCTATTTATACATGCACTAAACCCTAATTCAATTTTTAGGGGGCTTCCTAAAATTCTCTTTAGGAAGTGTGACCACCTGGTAACCATTAGTCTCTAATTAATCCATCATCAAGTATGCATAAAGCTTTAACCTCCACTTAGTTGTCCATTAGTTTCTAATTGTATATTTAGGCAACTGGGTAGGTGGGGTCCTCCATGATCATGAGTTTGAATTATTTCCATCTTCATTCCTTTTTATTTTCATATGCATGCATATATTCCATGAAAACCTCTTCCATTTGAATCCAAATTCCTATAAAAATCATAAAAAATATCCAAATAAAAATTGTCAAGTTAACACATACACAAAAATGACCATTTTTCCCTTGTATGGAGATGAATATATGATGATTTGACAATAATTGAATTTTGGTTTAAACATGTTAAAATGCCAAATTATGACATTTATTTAAATAAAAATAGATAAAATATGGATGTAAATATATGCACATTTACGTGTATATTATTAGCTTGTGGAGTTCAGTGGAGATCTAAGGCTGGATCTATTTGGAAAGTGTTATGTTGTCTTGTTTAGAATTCGGCTGGTAATGACTGAAACGATTGCTTCTAAACAGAAGGTGATCCATTTTTAGTTGAACGGACCAATAAATTAAGAAATGGAATGGAGAGCGATGACTTAAATCATTTCAATCTTGACCAGAATGGTGGTTGAGAAAGAAAGGGAGGTTATGTGTTCTGAATGTAGGAGACATAAGGAAAAAGGTTTTGGAGGAATGCCATCGTTTGAAGTTAACTATTCATCCGGGAGGGACTAAGATGTATCAGGATATGAAGTGGAGTTTCTTCTGGGTAGGTATGAAGAGGGTGTTGGCTTATGGGTAAAGCAGTGCTTGAATTGCCAACAGCTAAATGATGAACAACCGAGAGTGTTGACTTTATTGACGGGTTGCCAAGATCTAGAAGAGGAAATTAAAGTATATGCGTCATAGTGGATAGACTGACCAAGAGTGCCCATTTCATTATAGTTAAGTCAACTAGGACGGCACCTGTTTTGGCGAATTGTTTACGAAGAAATGTGGTTATACTTCATGGAATTCCTAGTAGTATTGTTAATGATAGATATTCTTTATTTACTAGTGAGTTCTAGAAGAGTCTATAAGATACTTTAGGAACCAAGCTCAAGATGAATACTGCTTACCATCCACAGACATATGGGCAAACGTAAAGAGTTAACAAAATCTTGGAAGATTTGTTATGAGCTTATGTATTGGATTTTGGGGAATCATGGGAAGATCATCTGCATTTAGTTGAGTTTTTGTATAACAACATTTATCAGAATAGAATTGGGATGGCACCGTTTGAAGCTTTGTATGGAAGGCTAAGCAAATGTCACGTTTATTGGTTGGAAACCGAGGATAGGTTGGTACTTGGTCTGAATTTAGTAAGAGAAGCTGCATAGAAGATTGAGTTGATTCGAGCTAGAATGAAGGAAGCTCAGTCTAGGAAGAAGGAAAAACTTAGAGTTCTTGGTTGGACATTGCATGTTTGTTAAGGTTTCACCGATGAAGGGTGTGATTAGATTCGGAAAATCAGGAAAGTTAGCACCGAGATTCGTTAGACCTTTTCATATTATTGAGAAGATTGGGAAACACACATATAGATTAGAGTTACCAAATAGTTTGGTTAGAGTCCATGATGTTTTCGATGTTTCCTACCTAAGTAAGTGTGTTAGAGACCCGAAGACTACTATTGCACCGACTATGCTAGAGGATCTAGTATTAGAGCCAGACCCGACTATTGTTAGAAAGCCAATTCGTATAGTCGCAAGAGATGAGAAGATACTAAGGAACAAGATAGTCAAGTTAGTGAAAGTCCAGTGGAGCGACGATGAGAGAGACTGCATTTGGAAGACTGATGGCAGGATTAGAGATGCTTATCCTGATTGTTTGATGGTATGTTTATACCTTATTGATTGATTTGTGTATACCTTATCATAATTTTAGGGAAGAAATTCCATAAGGAGGGTAACCTGCAACATCCTAAATGTTTTGTAATATTATTTAGGATATTTAATTAGTAAATTAAATAAAATAATGTTAGGTGATTAATGGATTGAGATTTCATTACAATAAAAGTAACTGTTTCATGTTAAAGAGTAAATAAGAATGAGATAACATGAATAAAATATGTTAGGAAATAAGCTAGAGGTAAAAAAGGAAAATGGGCATTCTAATACCCTAAACCCTTAACCTTGAATCCTCTTTCATTTCATTTACAATAATTAAAACTAAGTAGAGGTCAACCAGCATTTTCTAGAGCAACAAAAAGAAAGATAAAGGTAAGCTTAATCAATATCAAATTCATTCAAATCTCACATCTTTCATCACAAAGCTAAGGTGAATAATTATTACATCTCTTTCTTATGGTTTTCGGTTTTAAGAATAATCCGAAGTGTTTTTGCATGTTATGCCATATTTTGAATGATTAAAAGTTTATATATGCTTGTTGATGATTTATACTTGTTCATATATGATTTATGATATATTTTGATATGCAAACCCAATTAAATGACACCCAAATGTCTTATGATTTTAGATATAGGTCGGAAATGATATTTTAGAGATGATTTTCAATTTTCATGATTTTCTGAATTAATGTGGATTTTATAATAAGTTTCTAGTGAAGAAAAGGTTATTTGGGTTTTAAATTATTTTCGGCTAAATAAATAATTATTTGGGTCTGAAATTTATATATTTTAGAAAACATATTGAAAAAGATTTTCTAGAATTTTTGTAGAATTTTTTTAAATGCTTTGATGAATATATAAAATTATTTAAGGTGTGGGACTTAAGTGTTTTACATATTTATTTAAGGAGAAGGGGTATTTTGTAAAATAAAATAATTGTTTATTTTTGAAATCTTAGCAGCACTTTTGAAAAAGGAATTTAGCAACCAAAGAAAAGTTGACAAACATAGCAGGTTAGTTGAAAAGTGTTTCGCATTTAAGTTAAAAACAAAATTTTGCATGGTTTAGCATGTTCCACCACTTTCGACGCAAAAGGTTCCGACTAGGATGTTTCACCGCCATGCTTTCGAAACCAATGCACATGGTATCAATTTATTTAGTACATAGCATATTGGATAGAGGCGGAAGGTACATAGTCGAAACATTGGGTTTCCATAAGGTTGAAGCATGCCTTGGTTTTAATTAAAGATAGCGCCTTCTTTGCTTTTGAAAGGTTAGCTTTCGACTCGGTCGGCTTTCGACTGAGTCAACTGTTTTTAAAAGAAAGGTTTCGAATGGATGTCACTTTTTTGCTTTAAATAATTCTTTAAAAGGGATCGGAACCCCTAGCTGCCACCTTTCAACCTTTCGAAGTCAATGGCTTGGAAAGGCATACTTAGCTTTTAAAGGTAACTACTTCTCCAATGCTTTCGGAAGGGTGGTTTCGACACTATCACTTCTTTACTTAGGAATACTTCTGAAAGGTAGGCTTTCGACTTAAATGATTTTAATGACCCTTTTTCTGTGTTTAAGTAAACCCAAAAGGTTTCGAAGGAGATGGTTAAAATGGTTTCGAAAGGTGTTTTTCCGCATGTTTTAAATTGAACCCAAGTTCTTTCAAAAGGTTTAAGTATATAAAGGTTTGATGCTTTCGAAGGTTTTAAAAATGGTTTCGAAGTTATGGTTCCCAAAGGGTTTCGAAAGGTTGAAAAGGTAACATTTTTCTGATGATTTCGGAAGGGTTCATATGAAAGGTTTTCCAAGGGTTTCTAAAGGCAATGTTTTAAAGTGTTTTATTGTTTAAGGTTCTAAAGCTTTCGAGGAAGGCGTTACTAAAAAATCCACCTTCTGACTAAGTCGGAGGGTCTTTCAGCAAAAACTAAAGAAGAGGAGTTCTGATCAAACCTATCGAAGGAGTCGAAGGGATGCAGTCAATAGTGTATAGCGGTCCCTGATCTTTCGGTGGGGACGAAGGGTTTCATTTCTTAACATTCAAAGTATTCTTACCTTTTGAAGAGGATGGAGAAGTCAAAGCAAGTGCAAGCAACTCTATAATGACCTTTTCGAAAGCATGGCAAGCCTTTCGAATTGTTTGGACCACATCCAAGATACCTTTCGACACTGTCGAAAGGTTTATGAAGAAAGCAGCGCTCATAAGTCAAAGACAACCTTTTGAAAACATCGAGGGGAAGCATAACTCTCGACAATAACCAGGAAAAGAGCAACCTTCCGACAAGACCAAATGGTTCGTTAAGACATAAAGAAAAGCAAACCTTTCGACAAAGCCGAAAGGTCCATTATTGCAGATGAAAGGCAAGTCTTTCGACAAAGTTGAAAGGTTCACAACCGCATATAAAAGGGAGACCTTTCGACCCAGTCGAGGGAATGGAGTCGAAAGGAAGGATGCAAGCATCTATAAATAAGACCCTAGGGGTCCTATTTTAGGGATCCATATTTTCTTATTCTAATTTTGTATTTTCTCAGTCTAGACATTGTAACCCTAATTGGGTAATAATTTAGGGATTTGGTAAAATAAAGTTTGTCATGAATACAAAGGGAAGTCTTGTTTTCAATCAATTACTTTACTGTTTTGCTTAAACTTTGTTGGATTAACCATTAATTTCAGGTTCAATACCACTGAAGAGTTCCTGCCGACAAGGTCGCAACACTTTCGATTCAATCCGTTACCGCAACCTTTCGAAGCCTTCAACCTTATAGCTTAAACCTTTCGACAAGGTTGATTATATCGACTAAACTACATTGTTAACCTTCCAACGTGATTGATTTAGAAGCCAAAACCTTTCAACTAGGTCAGAAGCGCTTTTGTTGAGCAATATTAGTAACCTTTCGGAGCAATAATCCAAGTGACCTAACCTTTCGACTAGGTCGAAGACTGATCATAAAGTATAAATACTCGGGTTTACGAGGCTTATTCTATAAGGAAACATTCCTGTATCCATCAATAAGGACCAAAATACACCTTATAAGTAATTTAACCTTTCGACAAGGTCGAAAGATTCTACATTTCTACAAAGGAGATTGATACTCCACTTAAACCCAATGAAGGAAGTCAACCTAATCCTTCGATAGGATAAAGTCCGATCTCCTAACGACAAATTCAAGGAAATTCAATCTAAATAAAGAAGGAAACTCCTAAAGAGGATTTCACACTAACTCGATAAAGCCGAAAGGTTTCATAACCTAGCACCTAAACCTTTCGACGACATCGAAAGGTCCGATTCGAAAGGTATTTACGAGTGAAAATACAAAGGCAACCCCTAAGGGTATCAATCCCTTCATTCAAATCATACATATCACACTACTTGGAATAACTTTGGGGTGTTGACAAGAAATCTTGTTAACATTTTGGCACTAGAAGGAGGGCTTGAACCATTGTCCTTATTAAATTCCCTATTTACTTCTACCTGGATAAGGAATGGATTCATTGTTCGAAACAAGAGAAAGTTTTTGCAAATAAAAATTGATTCAAGGTTCCATGGAAGCTCTAAAAGTAAAGTCTAATCATCAAATGGATTATAACCCACACTTACTTGAAGAGCAAACCCTTCAACTCCATGCTCTATAGGTCATTAAGAGGAAAAGACAGATTATACCCTATGACCCTTTGAAATGGAGTATAAACCCATTCCATTTAGGATCAACCTCAATCTTTGCTCTCGAAAAGGAGAAGTCGAGGAAGGAGAACCTATTTCAACAAACAAGAAGGACCATTTAGTCATACTCCCATGGGACTATCTTTTAAAAGGAAATAATAAAGGATTATGACAGTTTTACACATAAATGGAGTAAGATTATAAATGAGTCTCACCGTTCAAGGGAAAACCATGAACGCATAGAAAAATCCACAACCAATGAACCAAGGATAATAAGGGAATTACCAAGTGTAAATATAAAGATAATCAAGAAATTTCCGACCGAAACCCTAAGATTGAAAGAAAGGCCCTTGAAGGAGGATCAACAAACAATGAAATGGAAGCCCACTCCTTGAGAATAAGTACTTGAACCAAGCCACAAAATAATTAGACGCCGGTCAAAGACGGCGCAAAAATCAAGACTTCTCAGAGAATATAATCTTACTACCTCGATCAAAGACATCTACATCTAATCCAAAGAAGAACTGAATTATTGGCCTTCTTAGAAAAAGAAGCCAGGATTTGAAAGGAAACTCAAGGGGTAATATCGCAACTTTCATTTAATAAATGGACAAGATACAAATCAATATAAGCTACTTGAAAAAATGGTCCTGCACTTTATAAGACAAGGAAAACTTAAACAATTTGTAAAGGATTGAAAAGGTTGTGGAATAATAATTCTATTCCCAAAATAAGAGAAGTCTACATGATCGGGAGTAAAATTCTCCTTAAACTTAGACTACCTAAAACGGTAGGCTACCGATAATGGTAGAAAGCCTTTGGTTGCACCAAGATGGCCAGCTCAAGGCACCTCCTAAAGGGAGAGCGTAAGCCTTTAACCACGCCAAAGTTGGAAATGGCCAGGTTAAATCAGCACAAGCCCTTATCCACATCATGTTATGGCTAGGATAAGGCACATCCTGGAGGGAGGTTAGGTAATCCCTTGGTCCTTCCATGCTATGGCCTGACCAAGATACCAAAAAGCCCTTAGTCGCATCACACTATGGCCAGGTTAAGGCGCCTCCTGGAGGGACGTCGGGTAAGTCCTTTGGCCTTGCTTGAGCATAAGCTAGCCGAGTGCATCGGAAACCCAGATGAAATGTCCGACGGACTAAGAAAAGTCCGTGCCTGAAATGGTCACCGCCTAAAATGGAAACTGCTTAAATAACCATAAGAAATGGACAAAAGAGTCCCTGCCTAAAATAAGCCAAAACAAATGAATAAAGAAACTCTGGCCTAAGAATGAAAAAGCATGCAAAATATCATCAAAGCCTAAAGATGGCGCAGTCTACAAGAGAATCAGAAAGAATTCACTGACTTCTCGTTATGAACATCTGATGGTATTCTGGTCTTCTACTACTTATTTTCAGAAATGGTATTCGTCTTTTATTACTTATTACCAGAAATGGTTGGAAAAAAGATTCCATACCTGAAATAAGCCAAAACAAATGAATAAAGAAACTCGGGCTTGAGAAAGAAAAAGCATGCAAAATATCATCAGAACCTAAAGATGGCCCATTCGACAAGAGAATTAGAAAGAATTCACTGATTTCTCCTCATGAACATCTGCCAGAAATGGTATTATGGTCTTCTACTACTTATTACCAAAAATGGTATTCTGGTCTTCTACTACTTATGACCAAAAATGGTATTCTTGTCCTTTATTACTTATTACCAGAAATGGTATTCTGGTCTTTTGCTACTTATTACCAGGAATGGTTTTCGGGTCTTCTCTTACTTATTACCAAAAATAGTATTTTGGTTTTCTTTCACTTATTGCCAAATTGAATTTTCCGGTCTTACGATACTTACAACCAGGCTGGATTTCTGGCCTTCTATTAACTATTAATGCCAGACCGAGTATTCTAGACTTCTATTACTTAATTACCAAATATGGCTTTCCGGACTGCTGCTGTTAATTCCAAGTTGAGAAACTTAGTATCCTATTAGCAGATATGGACTTCTGACCTTATACTATCCATTATCGGAGATAGAACTCTGATATTCAAATATTCTAATATTCTTTTACTGAAATTGGAGCTCTAATCTTCCACCACTTATTGCCAGAAGAGGAATTCTAGTCATCTATTATCAGATTGGCATCATAGACTTATAACCAGAGTCGGGTTTTTGGATTTATTCTAACGAAAAACATTGCTATCTCTGGATCCCAAAAGATGATTATTAACTTACTAATACCTGAATCTGGGTCCGATGACACCTCATAAAACTCTATCATTAACATCTGAATCTAGACGTCAAGACTATTGTTTATTTAAAACCCTAATCTGGGTACAAAATCTTTGGATTTTTATTCGTTTCAAGTGTCTAAATCTGGGCCAAATAATATTATAAAAATAAGATCGCTATTAAAAGCCTCCAAATAGGAACTTCAGGCTTCTAACATTTTAAAGTCCCATTAATAATAAGGAACGGGTTGAAGAGCTACTACATCAAAATTTCAGACATTGATATCAAATTAGGTTCGTTATTAAGTAAAGGCTATATTTCGATATCTGTTCGAAACTTACTACTAACTAATTTTAGGCATTCTGAACAAGTGGAAGGAGTTAGATCCATGATCATTTCTCGTCATGGTTAAAGACGAGATCTTAACATTTTGAATAAATTACTTTTCATACAATTGGCAAGATGATTTGCTTATCTGGGTAAATGATATACATAGAAGAATACGTCAATTTCAAGCTAAAAGTTAAAAATATTGTTTGCTACATGTTTCTTAAGAAAGTCGGAATGACAAGAGATCCGACGAACACAAAAGTTGCTGAGCGAGTAATTCAAAGGTACATCAAGAAATTACACTACGGAAAAGGATCACAAATCAGATGAAATTAACAAAATATTCATAATTTACATAAGTTATGAAGTCATTTACAAATAACATAATTATGTACAAGATAACTTTACATGGCTCAAATATATAAATTACAAATCCTGAGCCACTTTATTAAGAGTCTCTGCCATTGAAGGATTTACTACATGGTTAATTGCTGCGTGGAGAACCTCCTTAAGGTTCTTTTATCCTTACGATGTTCTCATCATTAATAACATCGATGTTAGTTTTAGGGCACGATTAAAGGCCCAATTTGCAGCTTTATGTGTTTTATTCTCCCTTTACAACTCAACAACAGCTTGTCGAGCAAGTAATTATCATGCTCCAACTTCTGATTCCTTGCAGCATAATCATTAATAGTTTAGGAATACTTGAGTTTCTGCTGCTCATCGAAATACTTGGCAATTTCAAACTTCACCCTCCAGCACCAGTTTCCAACTACATTATCATCTAAACCCGGAGGAGGGTTCCGCATGGTTGGAAATTTCTGAGCAATATGAAGTTTTGATCTAATAGGCTTGGCAGCGGGATGGGCTTCTTAAGAGATCAAAAGATCAATATTGGGAGTTTTTTCTCCTAAAAGGAATTCTAGAGAGGCACATTGAGCTTGACTATCTCTCAATTTTACTCTAAATCGTTTATTCGTTGGATGAGCTTGGCATCTTTTCATCGAAATCGATTGTGGGATTCAACTTTACTTGCCATTTAAGCATGATAATCGCTTCGTCTTTTCTCTTAATCTTAGCCTCAAGATAGCCAATGTATCCTTATGATTTTTGGTAATTGTTTTTTGGATAAGATATCTTTTGTGCCATTTTACGGTGCTGACATTGCCACCAAAACGTTCTAATAATACTTTATCCTGAATTATGATTGCTCCACTCTATGTTAATAACCTCTCTCTGATTAAATTAACATGGGATATTAAGCTTTGACCAAGAGAGATTGTAGACGACAACGGCTCCTATTTAAAGAAAAGAAATGAAATAAAATCAAAATTGAGATAAAAGATATCTTTATTACTATAGTAATGAATTACAACTCAAGTAGCCATAAAGTTAAAAGGAACAACAAACACTTTCATTACATATAAAATTGAGAGGCAACATTCCTAACTTTTTTCTAGAGTATTAGCGGAGAGCATGACCATTGAATCAAAAGTTATGGTAACTCCTCTAGGGGTAATAGCTAGCAGATATTTACTGTAATCCCATTTTCCGGTAGGTGGATTGTCATGACCACCAATTAGCTTGGTATGGAAAGTTCTGATTTCTTTTAAGAAAGTTTCCTTCTCTTTGCCAAGAATGTCGAAGCGAAGACGAGGGTACCCTAAATATAATTTTTGTAAATCCCTAAGAAAGCAATATCTCGCTAACTTCGAAGTCTTTAAGAGTGGTGCATTTTTAGAGTAAAACATTCTCAGGTTAACATATTGACTTAGATGGTCTATTGGGACGACGCGACCTAAAGAACTGATATTTTGAAATAGCATAGGAAAAAGAAGCTAAGTATAGAGAGCATTACAAAAACATGTATTCATGAACCGACTATTTGTTATATATTTACGGTCACTAATCTGGTTCATACAAAATAGAAAAGAATTCAGAAACAGCTTTATCCTTATAATACCCAAGTTCCTTAGCAGGGATATCTTAAGGAATCGAACTAACTGTGGTAAATTCCAGCATGCTCCACGGTGTAGGTAGATCCGAATCCATCTAAGTATCTTCGATGAAAATGTCTAAGTAAGCCCCCACTGAATTTGCCTAAATTCAAAAAATCTGTTTGAGTGTCTATAATAGATTTTATATGAAAAATTAGTTAAAATGTCTCTTTCTTCCGTCATCAACCAGAATAGAGTCGTTAACTCTCATTTTCCTTCAAGAGGGCGTCCTATCGCATACATGCTTTCTTTAGTATTGGAGCCACCCAAAGATGTTAAAGCAGAGGTACTCCTATCCAGGCTATGGTATTTCTGAGATAGAGCATTGTGTTCCTTTATTAATTTGTCTAACTCCATATATAACTTGTTAATCTCCACCTGTTTTCTCTCAAGTTTTGTGCTATAAGGAAAGTTTGAATTCTCTTTATCTAAGACAGATGATTTATCATTAATTATTATCTTCGATGTGTAAGATATTTAAACAAAGAATTCCATACCTGTGAAATTGGAACGGAAGCTTGGGGAGCTTGTTCTTTCTCTTAAGGATCCTAAGGATGAATGGGAGCAGTTTCCTCCGTTAGAGGGGCAGTTAGTCCAGGGGGTGTTGGAGGTAAATCATTATGAGGGGATGGCTCCATTTGAGAAGATTTAGTTGTACAATCCCCATCCTTTTCTATGGCACTGGGGTGACCCCCTTTATCTGCACCAAGGCCATGACCTCCAGAGGGGTTCTCATCATTATCGTCATTGTCATCGCTATCTCAGTTCATCCCAATATAATCATCATCTTTTTCCCTAGGATTCTCATCTTTATCATCCTTCTCTTAAAAATCGAATTCAATGTAAAAGGATGGGATATCAAAAGAAAAGGCTTCCTTGAAATTAACCTTCCCCTCTTCACCTTCCAGCTTAGAACCCTACCTTATTTGCTCAATTTTGTCCATAACTCTTTTGGCTAGCATTGGGTCAAGTGAAGGAAAACTAAAGTCAAGACATTCGTCATGGTTGTTGGCATAGGAAAGCATGAGGGCATCTTCATAATGACTCAGCATCATAGACCCCAAGGTGGTGTCAGCAAACTCAGTAACGTGCCTTTAGAAATTGGAGAAAGTTCGAACAGCTAGTTTAAGGGTAGCTTTGGTCCTCTTGAACTTTGCTTTCAACAGAGTATTCTTAGTGACCAAGCGATTTTTTCCCTCCTTCGAATCCTTTAAATCCAACTCTCTTGCAAATTTTCATCAGAGTGAGTCAATAAGCTTGCCTTTCCGCTTCTAGATTGTTATTAACCCTAGTGAAGGAAGCTTTGATTCACTCTACCTTAAAAGAGGCGGCATTTTGAGTAGCCGTCAATGAAGCTAGTTGACTTTTCAGTTCAGCGTTTTCCTTCTGTAGCTTGGAGGATCCAGAGGAGAGCCTGGAGACATGATGTTTAAAGAAATCCAGTTCTTGGAAATCTGCAACAAAAGAAGAAACACAAGTTAGCAATTGGAAGGATATAGCGATGGTAGGATTAATTTGATAAGAACTTACCAAGAGTTGTTGCTCCATGAGATAGCGGTGATTTTCTGCCAAGTTTGGGCTAAATGATGGCAGAGAAGAAGAAGCGAAGGATTCTGAATGAAGAATGAGCTCGATGAGTTCAAACGAAATTAGTTGGTGGAGGGGTGAAAGGTGACGACTCCGGAAGGGCATGTGACTTAGAAGGAGTCCTATGAAGAGTAAGTTGCACTTGTGCCAGTGCAGCTAGAGAATCAAAAATTGTAATATGCAGAAAGGGAGTAGATCTAGATGGAGTTGTCTCCACTATATCTTTTGGAACTTCAATAGTTGGGCTATTTGAAGCTTTCTCAAGAGATATACGCTCTTCTTCCTCCTCCACATCAGTGATTTTTGCTATTTTAGCTGGAAAAGCATCCTCGGGAGGCACTGTCAGTTTTCTTTTTGAAGATCTCTTGGAGCTAGGATAGCCTTCAAGACAAATGTAACATCAGAAGATGATGAGGGAGGAGCAGTGTCACCTGAAGATACGACGGTCTTAGAAGGAGATAAAGAAGTTTAAGCAGATAAAAAATCAGTCAAAGCAATTCAATAATTCCATAGACAAAAGGAGGAGAATACTAAGCTAATAATATACCTAAAATGTCAGAACAAATGGGCGGCAGTGAAGTAAAATGTTCAACATCGCTTGAATAAAAGAAGTGTTTTGCTCGAGAATTGTGCATAATGGTGGGAGGAGTGCTTAGAATCTTTTGGCCAGGCGGCAGCAAATAATGCTTCCTTAGATTAGAAAGAGTTAGGAGCATCAACCTGCTCCTAATTTTTTCAGGAACTACAGTTAAAGAATAAATGATTCTCTGATCTGCATCACTAAGTGTCTTGGGAGATTCACCTGAAAAAGATCAGATATCAGTTAACAGAGAGCATAGAGAAAAGCAATGACAACATTGGAATTGACTTACGCGGAAAGGCAAAGGCCCCACGGACATCCACAAAGCACTTGACAAAGAAGAATTGGTTTTCCCAATCCCTAAACTTATTGATTCCATCTAATATCAGCTTCTTATATACGTTAACTCTAAAGATTTGCTTGTTAGATTTTGCTTCACTTTGGCAGTTTGGTCAAGGAGATTAAAACTTCAAGGTTAAGTGAAGGAAGTTCAGATTCCAACGGCAACATCTCAAGGGATAAAAATGGGTATATACATTGGGGGGAAGTTGCATTAGTTTAACCCCAATATAAGATATGAAGGAGAGTAAGAATTCAGGAAATGGAAGAAAGCCACCATGCCATATGTGCATATCAGTGTATGCACTATACCCTTCTGGAGGGTTGTTTATGGTATTAGTAGATTTAAAAGGGATGGCATCAATACCGGTGATGCCAAAGTCCATCAGTATGGCATCTACTTCACTTTATGACCCGATGGAAGATCGTTTAGTGGTGGCTTCAGTTGTTGGAGAGCTCATGGTTTTGCTAGGTGAAACGTTTTAATTTAAAACCTTTGATCAATTATGAGATTAGAAAGTAATAAATATTCAAAAGTAAATAAGTTTGCTTAGATAGATTAAGCATGAAAACATGCACAAAGCTTTAAAAATAATGCAAAAGTTTCAGTCAAAAGCTTAGCGGTTTAAGCCTTCGACAAAGTCAAAAGGTTTGTAGTTTGAGCTTTCAACAACGTTGAAAGGTATATAGTAAAATCTTTCGATGATGTCGAAAGGTTAACAAAGCATGCTTTCAACAATGCCGAAAAAATAATAACCTCAGCCTTTACTACTATACTTCAACAATATTTAAAAATGGGTAAAAATAACTTCCTTAAGCTATTGACAAGGCTAAAAGGAAAAGATGAAACATTAACCCATTAACTACCTTTCGGTAATGCCAAAGGTTCTATGGAAACCTGGACCTATTCCAAGTGTAACATAAGTTAAGTTGCAAGACCTTTCGACATGTTCAAAAATTAAAAACCAAAAAAATTTCTAAGTTAGAAAATATTGATATTGTTGATGTTGTCGAAAGGTCCGGACAAAGTCATCAAAATATGTCATATCCATTGAAGTCGAAATGTTTCAAGTTTGACTCATATACGCTTAAGGCGTTCTGACAAAGATGGGTAAAAGAGACTTTAAGGTTGAAGAATTTCAACCTTATCAAAAACAAGTAGTCAAAAGGTTCAGACTCTTTAACCTTGTTGAAAGCTCCTTGCCAAAAGTTGCACCATTAAGTTACCTAACCTTTAGACAATAATAAAAAGTGGGCAGCAAAATACCTTCCGGACTCATCGAAAGGTACAAAAAGGGAAAATCTGATGTTGCTGCCTCAACCTCTTTCGAAGGGGTAGGAAAGTCATTTTGCATTGCCTAATTGTATACCAGTGGGTCCCATGTTATCATATAGGCTTTAAAAAACCAAACCCAATAATAAATGTAGTTTCAAATTTCTCTTGAGAAAAAAGTAAAAAAAACCCATTAACAAAGCTACTTTCATCTGGAATCGATCTAGTTCGATTTCGAAGAGGAATTAAAATTATCAACATGTCAAAAACCAGGAATTAAAAGCTAAAAGCTAAATTTAAAGGCTTTGAGTTTAAAATCGAACCCAATAAGGGGATTTTCCTTGACTAAACATCAACTGCTTAAAAATCCAAAGCGATAAATAAAAGTTGTTAGAAACTGATTTAGAAAAAAAATTCAGCAAACCAAATCAAAATTAGATATCGATTTTGGGTTTGGAAAACTGAAAATTTAATCGAAAACTGATAATGGTAAAAATTAGACTAAGATTTATGAAGCAAATTCAAGAAATACCTTGTTGTACAAAATCAAGATTTAAAATTTTTTGGGAATTCTTTTACTTGTATACGGTGATTTTAATTTCAGGTAAAAGGTGAAGAAAGAGAAGAAGCGTGTTATATAAGAAAAGTCGCCCAAATTCTCAACATTGGATTAGATTTGAGTGAACGTTCCAGATCAACGCGGGAAGTCCAAAAGGTGGAAAATTTTATAGCTTTCGACAAAGATGACTTGAAGAGTCAAGAGCATCCCTTCGAATGAACGGAGAAAATGTTACTAAAAAATCCACGTTCAGACTAATTCAGAGGGTCTTTCAGCAAAGACTAAAGAAAAGTAGTTCTGATTAAACCTTTCAAAGGAGTCGAAGGGATGTAGTCAACGGTGTGTAGCATTACCAGACCTTTCGGAGGGGACGAAGGGTTTCATTTCTTAACATTCAAAGAAGTCCTACCTTTCGAAGAGGGTGGAGAAGTCAAAGCAAGTGCAAGAAACTCTATAATGAACTTTTCGAAAGCATGGCAAGTCATTCGAACCAGGTGGAACACATCCAAGATACTTTTCGACAATGTCGAAAGGTTTATGAAGAAAGCAGCACTCATAAGTCAGCAAAGAATGAAAGACAACCTTTCGAAAATGTCGAAAGGAAGCACGACTCTCGACAACAACCGGGAAAAGAACAACCCTCCGACAAGGCCGAAAGGTTCATGGAGACATAAAGAAAAAACCTTCCGATAAAGCCGAAATGTCCATAATAGCATATGAAAGGCAAGTATTTCAAAAAAGTCGAAAAGTTCACAACCGCATATAAAAGGGAGACCTTCCGACCCAGTCGAGAGCATGGAGTCGAAAGGAAGGCCGCCGTCATCTATAATAAGACCCAAGGGATACTATTTTAGGGATCCGAATTCTCCCTTTCTAATCTTGCATTTTCTCAATCAAGACATTGTAACCCTAGTTGGGAAATAATTTCGGGATTTAATAAAACAGAGTTTGTCATGAGTACAAAGGGAAGTCTTATTTTCAATCAATTACTTTACTGTTTTGCTTAAACTTTGTTGGATAACTGTTAATTTCATGTTTAATACAACCGAAGGATTCTTGCCAACAAGGTCGACAACACTTCCGATTCAATTAGTTACCACAACCTTTCGAAGCTTCAACCTTTTAGCTTAAACCTTTCAACAAGGTTGGTCGTATAGGCTAAACAACATTGTTAATCTTCCAAAGTGATCGATTTAGAAGCCAAAACCTTTCAAATAGGTCAGAAGAGCTATTGTTGAGAAACATTAGTAACCTTTTGGAGCAATAATCTTAGTGACCTAACCTTTCGACCAAATTGAAAACTGATCTTTAAGTATAAATACCAGGGTTTACAAGGCTTATTCTATAAGGAACTGTTCCCATATCCTTCAATAAGGACCAAAATACACCTTATGAGTAATCTTACCTTTCGACAAGATTGAAAGCTTCTCCACCCTGATACGTGTGTTTACATAATGATGCTTTACTGTTTTAACAATTTGGTTGTAGGAAAAGATTTGCAAAATAAAGAGATGTTTTGAAAGGATATTAATGAGGGGAACCCGTTCCGCTAAGCGACACGGTATAACACCCTATTATTTTATAACATTATTTAGGATATTCAGTTGGTTAAATTAAATTAAATAATGTGAAGGCTAATAGGTTGAGATTTGATTAAACTAAGGGTAGTTGTGCCATGTTAGTATGCAAATTGAAATGAAATAACATAAACTAATATGTTAGGAAATGAGTAAGAGCAATTTGGGAAATAGGAGAGGTTTATACCTTAAACCCTTAGGAAATGAAACTCATGGTCATTTCATTTTACCAAACTAAAATATGCGAACGTAGGCTACCATTATTGTTCTCAATGAAGATAAAGCTAGGATTCAAGAGAAGGAAGTTAATCAACATCAAAATCTCACATCTTTTAATCTCAAAGCTTAGGTAAATTATTAGTACATCTCATTTTCATATAGTTTTTGGTTTTAATAGGTGATCTGAAAGGTTTTGGCAAGTTTATGCCATGATTTTGATGATTAAAGTTATATATATATATATATATATATATATATATATATATGCATGTTGATGAATTGTATATGTTCATGTTAGTTTATACGATATGTTTGACATGAAAACCCTATTAAACGACATTCAAATGCATTGAAAAATTAAATATAGGTCAGAAATGATATTTTAGAGATGGATTTCAATTTTCATAATTTTTTGAATTAATCTGGATTTTATATTAATTTTGTAATGAAGAAAATAATTTATTGGGTTATATATTATTTACGGCTAAAATAATATTTATTTGCGTTTGAAATTTTTATATGTTGGAAAACATATTAAAATAGATTTTTTGGAATTATTCCAGATTTTTCCTAAGTGTTTTATTGAATATATAAATTTATTTTAGGTATGGGACTTAAATGTTTGGTGTATTTTATTAAGGAGAAAGGGCATTTTATAAACTAAAATTATTATTTAATTCTGAAATTAGTGGCAGCATTTTTTTGAAAAGTATTTGTTAACTAATAAAAATTTGACAAACAAAGGCTGGTTAGTTGAAAAGTTACATCTTGTAAGTTAAAAACAAGGAAAACATACTTTTAGCATGTTTTAGCAATTTTCGACATCAAACTTTTCGACCCAGACCACTCGACAAAGTCGAAAGGTTACAGCTTTCGATAAGGTCAAACCAATTTATATGGTATCATGTTGCTTGGTAAGTAATGAATTGGATAAGGTCGAAGGGTACATAGTCGAAAGGTTGGTTAAAATAGAGGTTGGAGTGTGTATGTTTTATAAGCCAAAGAATGCCCGCTTGCATTCGAAGAAAGCTTTCGACTTGGTTGCTTTCGACCAGGTCTAATATTTAAAATGAAGTCTTAAACCTTCCAACAAAGTTAAAAGGTTATTATCGCTTTATCATTTTTTGTTATAAACCTTCCGATAATGCCGAAAGGTTTACTTGTTTTAAAACAAACTTCATTTCCATGCTTTCGAGAGAGAGCTGTCGACTTAGATGATTTACCATTGCTTTACTAATTAAAGTTTAACCCAAGCTTCCAAAGGAGTGTTTTCAAGGCAAAGGCATATTGTTTTAAATGATATGTTTTAAAGCTTTCGAAGCAAAGCTTTCGACAAAGTCGAAAGGTTGCTTCCAATGGTTTTGAAGGGTTTGAGTTCAATGATTTTGAAATATTTTAGTTCAATAGTTTCGATAGGTTTGAGTTCAATGATTTTGAAAGGCTTTAGTTGTATGGTTTTGAAAGATTTAAGCTCAATGATTTTGAAAGGTTTGCTTTGAATGGTTTCAAAAGGTTTTAATGGATTCCAAAATATTTCCAAGGCAATGTTTCAATTTTTTTTTGAAATAGGATATCTAAAGTTTTATTGCTTTCGAAAGTAATTATTTCAATGGTTTCGAAAGGTTTGATATTTGGTTTCGAAAGGTATGCTTTGGCCTTTTGGCTTAGAAATTAAAGAGTTTTACTTGGTTTTGTAAGAGATGTTTTCAAAAGTTTAGAAAGAGGTACTTTCAAATGTTAAATGTTTTCATCAATTAAGGTTTGAGTAGAGAAGATATATATAACATGGTAATGTGATTTTGAGTAAAGCATAAAGATTATATAATTCCATTGTGTAAGTTTGATTTAAAGATTTTAAATCACTTTGAAAAATGTTTTCAAGGAAAATTATGGGAGGAGATCCTTAAGTGGAAATGAATTAGATATTAGAATACCAAATGGGACTAGTATGGGGTCGCATCCTATAGATTAGCTAATAGCCCCAGCTAATTATTGTCCAAAATTCTAGTGTGTAGGGCTTTGTCACAGGTAGACTAAAATTATGATTACACACCGAAAGGAATGTATGTTTGTATAAAAATAGGTTATTGGTGAACCCGAAAAACCATTAGGATCAGGAAGACCTAGGAGATGATTAAGTTTGGGACAGACCGTCCAGAAGCGAAGTATTTAACAGATAGTTAAGGATAGGCCATCTAAAGAAATATTTAACAAATAGTTATGGATAGACAGTCCAGAAAAAGAATAGCTAACAGGTGTTAGGTTAATTTTGATTATGTTATCTGGTAGTCCTGAGTCAGCCAAAGGTTAAAAGCTATCCAAACAAAACTTATGTTTTTGAGCAGATAATTCATTATTACCTGATATTTATGTATGTTTACATAACAATGTTTTTCAATGTTTAATCAATTTTGATTGCAGTAAAAAGGTTTTACAAAGACATGTTTTAAAAGGATGTGAGTGAGGGGAAACCCGTTCTGCTAAGTGGTGTGGTCTCACTTAACATATTAAATTGGGATGTACAGTATTATTCACACCAGGCTTTATGTCTAACTCGAAGTTTATGTTTTCCCCTTAAACTCTCGGGTGTTCAAAATTGATTTGAGTAGCCTGAGGGATTAAGGTCTTTTCAGGTTTGGTAGGATTACGAACAAGGCTATCAAAGACATGGAGGAGGCAAACAGATAGCTATTTAGGAGTTGCAGTTCTTGTTTTATGTTTTATGAATTTCCGTTGTGTTTGTATTAAGTCCGCTATGAGTATGTAAATCTGATCATCCAAGAGGGTATCTTCATATACTGCTCTTAGCATATTTCGTAATAGGTATATTTGATCTGTGTTTAGGAACGTATTTGGGATTATGTGAAATGAATATGGAACATCTGTTTTGAATGTAATGAAGAAAAGTTGTTTTTAAATCTTTGTTTTATTTCATATTCAAGTGCTTCTGATATTATACATACCATTAACATAGCCGTATTTAGTCGTCAGAAGCTAATACTATAGATGACTGCAGCATTTGTAGCGCTTAGTTTTGGGTCTCTAGATAGGGGATGTTACAGCTTGGTATCTGAGCATGGTTTATGAAATACTTTATCTAAAAGTGCTGTTAAGATCGGGGTATGGAATAACGCTATAGTATCGTACTTGTATTTGTTATATATAAGTATACGATATATCTCTAGACTCCTATCTTAGTTAGGCTATTCATCTGTATCTCATGAAGCTTGAATACAGATACGGAAGGAAGAAGAGGCAGAGTTAATCTTGGAGGAGATAGCACCAAGAAGAAGAGGCAGAGTTAATCTTGGAGCAGATAGCACCACCACTAATGGAAATGCCTGACCAAATGCTAGAAGATTCACGGTCAGGCTCAAGCTAAAAATGTTGGTGCTGGTCCCCAAGTGGATATGGGAGCCATGTATCAGTTCTTCTTAAACATGATGCAAGTTGGAATTGTAGCTGGAGTTGTCAGAGGGAATGCTGCTGGAGGAGGAGTTTAGGAAGCTCCGATAGTCAACCACTGTGCTAACTTGAGAAGGGACTATACTAGGCTTAGAGGGAAGCCGTTCATTGAAACTGAAGATGCGATCGAGGTGGAAAATTGGTTGCTGCATTGTGAGATAATTTTTGCTGACATAAGGTTGAATGACGAGCAAAAGAGGAGATTAGGTTCTAGACATCTTTAGGGAGCTGCTCTATTCTGGAGGAGTACTATCGTAGCTAGTGTTGATGCAAAAACCATAACTTGGGCGGAGTTTAACAAAAGGTTTCAAGAAAGGTTTATGTCGATGATGGCACGGTCGGTACTAGTTAGGAAGTTTGCAAAACTAGAACAAGGGGAGATGTTAGTTTTAGAGTATGTAAGAAGATTTAAAGAGTTAGCCCGGTACGAGAATTCCTTGGTTGATACGGTGATCAAAAGAAATGTAGAGTTTATATGATGCTTGAAGTCGGAGTTAATGAGTGCTATGTTGTCGCACTTAAGAGATCCAAGTGATGTAGTGGTAGAAATGGCACTGAGGTAGGAAGAGGCGTTAGCTTGTTTATGGAAGAGAATGAAGGAGGTCCAGGTAGGACAAGGCCAGAAAAGAAATTTTTTCCAAAAGAAGAATGCTTAGAAGGAAGGAACATAGAAGAAAGGAAAAGATGAGGTGGTTTTGTTATAAATGGGATAAGAAAGGACACAATGCTAACGAGTGTCATACTGGAAAAGGGAAGGAGGTAATTGGAAAGAAGAATATCTTATGCTTTAATTGTGATCAGATTGCCCATTATAAGAACCAATGCAAAGAGCCTTCTAGAGATGGAAAGGGGCAAGTTTTTGCAATGGAGCCTACAATTTCAAAGCCAGTTGTGTAGAAAAAAGGGAAGGTTGTTCTAGGAGGCTTTCTATAGATTCACGGTATGTCTATTAGCGTTCTGTTTGATACCGGTGCATCACTTTCTTTTATTTCTCGATGTTTAGTAGATAAGCTTAACCTAGAACCCTCATATTTAGTCACTTCCTTAAGGGCTGCAAATCCGATAGGAGGGTGTGCGACCCTTAGGATGAGGTGTGACCATTCAGAGTTTGATTTGCTAGGTACTTTTAATTGTTATTTGCATATGTTTGATTTTATGGGATTTTGGATTATCCCTGGGATGGATTGGTTAAGTAAATATGATGCTTGGATATTTTTCCATGATAGGCAAAAATATCACTTAGTCACCCTCATTGTAGTAACCGGATAGTTTATACTATAGAGAACCCCAGTTGTGAAGTGAATGCTTTATTGGGTATCGTGGAGTTAGAGAATGAGTTGCATCGAGTCCTTACGGTTAGAGAATTTGCTTATGTGTTTGAGCTGGTAGTTGGATTGCCACCGAAATTGGCCATTGAATTTCGAACTGATTTAATGCCTGGAGCAGAATTGATGAGTAGGCCGCCAAGTAGGATGACACCTACAGAGATGAAAGAGTTGAAGGTGTAGTTGGTGGATCTGGAAGGCAAGAATTTTATTCAACCGAGTAGTTCATTATGGGGCGCAGTCGCGGTTTTGCCTAAGAAGCCAAATGGATCGTTAAGGCTATGTATCGACTATCGTACGTTGAACGAGAAGATGATAAAGAACTGATATCCATTTCCGAGAATTGCTGGTTTGTTCGATCAGTTAAGTGGAGCCAAGGTATTCTCTCAGTTGGATCTTGCAACGAGATTTCATCAGCTTAGAGTAGCGAAGGATAGTATTCTTTTGACGGCATTTGGGACAAGGTATGGATCGTATGAATGGTCGGTTATTCCAGTCGGACTAACTAATGCTCGAGCATTCTTTGTGGATTTGATGAACGTAATTTTCCGAGAGCACTTGGATAGATTTGCATTGGTCTTCGTAGATGATATTTTGATATATTCTAAGGATAGGAAGGAGCATGTAGTTCTTCCTAGAATTGTGCTTGAGACATTGAGGGAGCATCTGTTAAAGGCTAAGTTTTTGAAGTGTTATTTTTGGATGAAGGAAGGAAAGTTCCTTAGCCATGTAGTCTAAAAGAAAGGATTCTCTGTAGATCCCACTAAGATTGAGGTAGTGAATAACTGGAAAAAACCCGAGACGGTGACCAAGATAAAGAGCTTTCTTGGATGGACTGGATATTATCAAAGGTTTATAAAGGATTTTTGTGGATAGCTGCACTAATGACTAAGCTAATGTGAAAAGATGTGAAGTTTGTATGGACCGATAAGTGTGAGAAGCATTCCAAAGCATGAAACACTTATTAACCCATGAACCAATTTTGTGGTTCCAGAGGGGAATCAGGATTTAGTTTTTTTTACTGACGCGTGTAGAACTAGATTAGGAGCTGTGTTGATTCAAAGGGGTAAAGTGATTGCTTATTCTTCTAGACAACTCAGACCACATAAAGTTAGGTATCCAATGCATGATTTGGAGTTAGCTGCTGTTATATTTGCTTTGAAGGTATGGAGGCATTATCTATTGGGAGATTGATTTGAGCTTTATACAGATCAAAAGTCACTGAAGTACTTGTTCTCTCAGAATGAGCTAAACATGAGACAACAGAGATGGTTGGAGTTTATTGCTGCTTATGATTTTGGAATTGAGTACACACCCGGAAAAGGAAATAAGGTAGCGGATGCACTTAGCAGGAAACATCGAAATGTAGTCTAGCTATGATTACTGAGTGGAGAGATTTGGAAGCATTGTCAGCTTGTAGAGTGCAGTTTAGATCCGAGGTGGGTTCTAGTTCAGAAAGTGTTGTGCTATCTTGTTTAGAAATTTGATTGGCAATGATTGAGAAGATAGCTTCTAAACAGGAGGAGGATCCAGTTTGGCTGAACGGATCAAAAGGTTAAGGGAAGAAACAGAGAGTGATGACTTAAAGGATTTCAGTCTTGACAAAAAGGGGTGGCTGAGACAGAAACAAAGGTTGTGTGTTCCAAATGTAGGAGATATGAGGAAAGAAGTTTTGGATGGATGCCATCGTTCAAAGTTCGCTATCCATCCAGAAGGAACGAAGATGTATTAGGATATGAAGAGAAGTTTTTTCTAGGAAGGTATGAAATGGGGCATTGGTTTATGTGTTAAGCAGTGCTTGATTTGCCAAAAGGCAAAGGCTGAACACCAGAAGCCAAATGTATTGCTGCAACAGTTGGAAGTTACGTTGTGGAAGTAGGATTCTATCTCTATGGATTTTATTGATGGGTTCACATGGTATAGCAGAGGAAATAAAAGCATATGGGGTCATAATAGGTTGATTAACTAAGAATTCCCATTTCATTCCGGTCAAGTCAAATGGACAGCACCTATTTTAGCAAAGTTATTTATGAAGAATGTAGTTAGACTACACGGGATTCCTCGTAGTATCATCTATGATAGATATTCTTTGTTTACTAGCAAATACTGGAAGAGCCTACAAAAATCAGTAGGAACCAAGCTCGACATGAGTACTGCTTACCATCCACATACAGATGGGAAAAAGGAAAGAGTTAACAAAATCTTGGAGCGCTTGTTAAGAGCTTGTGTATTGGATTTCAAGGGATCATGGGAGGACCATCTTCATTTATTCGAGTTCTCGTATAACAATAGTTATCAGACTAGTATTGGGATGGCACCATTTGAAGCTTTGTATGGAAGCCCATGCAAATCCCCCGTGTGTTGGTTAAAGATCAAGGATAGGTTGGTTCTTGGTGCAGATTTAGTGAAAGAATCCACAGAGAAGATTGAGTTAATCCGAGCTAGGACGAAGGAAGCTCAGTCTAGGTAGAAAAGTTATGTTGGAGAAAAGTTATGCAGACAAAAGAAGGAAAGACTTGGAATTTTATGTTAGAGACTATGTGTTTATTAAGGTTTCACCAATGAAGGGTGTGATTAGATTAGGAAAGTTAGGAAAGTTGGCACCTAAATTCATTGGACCCTTCCGTATTGTTGAAAGGATAGGGAAACTTGCTTATAGAGTGGAGTTACCTAATAGTTTGGCAGGATTCCATGATGTTTTCCATGTTTCTCATCTAAGAAAGTGTGTTAGAGACCCGGAGACTACCATAGCACCTACGCTATTAGAGGATTTAGTAGTAGAGCCGGACTTGACTATAGTTACAAAGCCGACTCGGATTATGGCTAGAGATGAAAAGGAGTTGAGGAACAAGATAGTCAGATAGTAAAGGTTCAATGAAGTGACTAAGTTAGAGACTGTACTTGGGAGGCTGAATGCAAGACTACAGACTCTTATCCTGATTTGTTTGATGATATGTTTTACCTTTGATTGTTTAGTACTGTGCCTTATTGCAATTTCGAAGACGAAATTCTTTAACGTGGGGAGTCTATAACACCCATATTTTATAACATTATTTAGGATATTCAATCGTTTAAATTAAATAAAATAATGTGAAGACTAATAGGTTGAGATTTGATTAAACTAAGGGTTGTCGTGCCATGTTAATATGCAAAATGAAATAACATAAACTAATATGTCAGGAAATACGTAAGGGTAATATGGGAAATAGGAGAGGTTTATACCCTAAACCCATAGAAAATGAAACACACGTTCATTCCATTTATCAAATTAAAATATACTAAGGTCGGCCACCATTATTGTTCTCAAGGAAAATAAAGCTAGGATTCAAGAAAAGGAAGTAGATCAACTAATTTAACATCAAAATCTCACATCTTTTAATCTCAAACTAGGGTGAATAATTATACATCCCATTTTCTTATGGTTTTTGGTATTTAGAGTCGATCCGAAATGTTTGTGCAAGTTTAAGCCATGATTTTGATGATTAAAGTTATATATATGCTTGTTGATGAATTATGTATGTTCATATTAGTTTTTATGATATATTTGACATGAAAACCCTATTAACCGACATCCAAATGCCTTGAAAATTTAAATATAGGTCAGAAATTATATTTTAGAGATGGCTTTCGATTCCCATAATTTTCTGAGTTAATCTGGATTTTATACGAATTTTCTAATGAAGAAAATGATTTATTGGGTTATAATTTTTTACGGATAAAACGATGATTATTTGGTTTGAAATTTTTATATGTTGGAAAACATATTAAAATAGATTTTCTAAAATTTTCCCAGATTTTTCCTAAGTGTATTGATGAATATATAAAATTATTTAAGGTATGAGACTTAGATGTTTTATATATTTTATTAAGGAGAAGGGACATTTTATAAAATAAAATTATTATTTAATTCTGAAATTAGTAGCAGCACTTTTTTGAAAAGTATTTGTTAACCAATCAGAATTTGAAAAACAAAGGCAGGTTAGTTGAAAAGTTACATCTTTTAAGTTAAAAACAAGAAAAACATACCTTTATATGTTTAAGCCATTAACGGCATCAAACCTTCCGACCCAGACCTCTCGAAAAAGTCGAAAGGTTATAGCTTTCGACAAGTTCAAACTAGTGCATATGGTATCAAGTTGCCTGGTACGTAATCAATTGTACAAGGTTAAAGGGTACTTAGTCAAAAGGTTGGTTGCCAAAGAGGTTGGAGTATGTTTCGAAAGGTTTGATGTTTAGTTTCGAAAGGTAAGGTTTTGGCCTTTTGGCTTAGAAAATTAAAGGGTTTTAGTTGGTTTTGAAAGAGATGTTTTGAAAAGTTTAGAAAGAGGTACTTTCAAATGCTTAAATGTTTTCATCAAGTAAGATTTGAGTAAAGAAGATATATATATATATATATATATATATATATAACATGGTAATATGATTTTGGGTAAAGCATAAAGATTATATATTTCCCTTGTGTAAGTTGATTTAAAGGTTTTAAATCATTTTGAAAAATGTTTTCAAGGAAAATTATGCGAGGGGATACTTAAAAAGAAATGACTCAGATATTAGAATACCAAATGGGAGTAGTATGGGGTCGCGCCATATACATTAGCTAATAGCCGCAGCTAATTGTTGTCCAAAATTCCAGTGTGTAGGGATTTGTCACAGGTAGACTAAAATTATGATTACACAACAAAAGGAATATTTTTCTGTATACAGATAGGTTTTTGGTAGCCCTAAAAAACCATTAGGATCAGAAAGACCTGGGAGATGATTAAGTTATGGACAGACCGTCCAGAAGCGAAGTATTTAATAGATAGTTAAAGATGGACCATCTAGAAGTGAAGTATTTAATAGATAGTTAAGGATAGATAGTCCAGAAGAAGAATAGCTAACGGGTGTCAGACTAATTTTGATTATATTGTCTGGTAGGCCAGAATCAACCAAAGGTCAAAAGTTATCCAAACAAAACTTATGGTTTTGAGCAAATAGTTCATTATTACCTGATATTTATGTATGTTTACATAATAAGTCTTTGCAGTGGTTAATCGGTTCTGATTGTAGGAAAAAGATTTTGCAAAGATATGTTTTAAAAGGATGTTGGTGAGGGGAAACCCGTTCCGCTAAGCGGTGTGCTCTCACTTAACATACTAAACCAGGATGTATAGTATAATTCACAACCGGCTTTATGTTTGACTCGAAGTTTATGTTTTCCCCTTAAACTCTGGGGTGCTCAAAATTGATATTAGTAGGCTAAGGGATTAAGGTCTTTTTAGGTTTAGTAGGATGACGAATAAGGCTACTGGAGGCATGCAGAAGGAAAACGGATAGCTAATTAGGAGTTGCAGTTCTTTTTTTATGTTTTGTTGAATTTCCACTGTATTCGTTTAAGTCTGATATGACTATATGAATCTGATCATCTAAGGTGGTACCTTCATATACCGCTTTTGATATTTTGTAATAGATATATTTGATCTGTGTCTGGGAACGTATTTGGGATTATGTGAAATGAATATGGAACATCTGTTTTGAATGAAATAAAGAAAATTTGTTATGAAATTTGTGTTTTGTTTCATATTCAAGTGCTTCTAATATTATAGATACCATTATCATAGCCGTATTTAGTCGCCAGAAGGTAATACTATATATGACTGCAGCATCTATTGCGCTTAATTGGGCCTCTAGATAGGGGATGTTACACATGGTCTCACTTAACATTAAATAATCGAGATGCATAGTATTATTCACAAAAGGCTTATGTCTAACTCAAAGTTTATGTTTTTCCCCTTAAACTCTCGGGTTCTCAAAATTGATTTGAGTCGGCTGAGGGCAGAGGTATACAGGTCCTTAGTAGGATGATGAATAAAGCTACCGAAAGCAAGCAGGAGGCTAACGGGTAGCTATTTAGGAGTTGCAGTTCTTTTTTGTTTTATTCCGTTATGTGTATTAAGTCAATTAGACTATATTACTCTGGTCAACTAAGGGGCATCATCATATGTCGCTCTTGGCATATTCTGTAATATGTATATTTGATATTTGCCTAGGAAATATTTCGAGATTGTGTAATTTGAATACGGAACATGTGTGTTGAAATGAAATCGAAATTTTTTGTTTTGAAACCTGTGATTTGTTTCATATTCAAGTGCTTTTGATATTATGGATACCATTAGCATAGTTGTATTTAGTCCCTGCAAGATGACTCCAACATCTGTAGTGCTTAGCTTTGGGCCTCTAAATAGGGGATGTTACGTTGTTTTATCACCAAAATTAAATTATCGCGTTCGTTTCAATTTTAAAGTTTTTAGGTCTGAAGTATTTCTATTTTGAGTTTAATAAGATGATTTGAGTTTTCATTCGTATGAAATTATTCTTGGATTCGGTTTATGATGTTAATTTTGAGTGAGAATTCAAATTCAATCAAATTTGAGGATTGTTCAGTATTACTGCATATGAACTCATGCTCAAACTTTATTGTGCTTAGTTCAAAAAAAATTAAGCTTGAATTTGGGGTTTTTATTGTTGTTGGGCGTAAATTTGCGCTCGAATCAATTGAATTATTAACCTTTTTAAGTATCGGGTTAAAATTGAATCGGGGAAGAAGACACATTTACAGTAGCTTCAAAGGGAAGACTAAGTTAAATTTGACTTTTCAACCATTTTTTCAACCTTTTGCGAAAGGGGTTAAGGCGTTCATTCTTACGTTACTATTTTGACCTCTTTCGAAGGGGTTGAAAGGAGGTCATGTTTTTGCCTTTAGGTGAACCCTTTCGAAAGAGTAGACGTATTCGATAACGAGCGTACTTCTTTGAAAGCAAGAGTATGTTTCGACACTTTTCTGAAGCCTTTTGAGGAAGTCGCCTTAATGTGTCACATAATACATGATTTCGAAAGACCAACTTTTATTTTAAAGGATTCGAAACCTAATGTATATAAAAGTGAATTTAATCTGTCATTGGATTCGTGTCTAATTTTAATTTATTTTATAAGATGTTGAGAGCTAGCAATTCATTCTTCTCGCCATGAATTAGATTGAGTAAAACATATTTTATTTAAGTCAAAAATTGAACCAAACCTTTCACTTGATAGAAACCTATCGTATCGAATCAAGTTTAGTGTGGTATGCTTTCGAAACTGTACGCCCTTTTCGACTTCTCAAAACCCATTGTAGTTAGCTGAGATTGGACCATCATTTTACACGAACACTATTGAAACGCCCCAAAACCCTTTCATTTGTATTGATATTAATTAAACCTAGGTCTTTCAAATTAATTGGTATATAGGGTTTCAACAACATTCACATTCTTTGAGTAAACCAAAATTCATTGGTTTCGACATTATTGAAAGGTTTATTTGTCCTGTTTGTGGAATATTGTTAGAGTATATTTATATTCAAACTGGTTGTGTAGTCTTTAACTATTCTTTTTAATTGTAAAATCTTCCTTGGGCTTTCAACATTGTCGAAGGGTGTTTGTAGGTATTCCTATTCCATTTCCCCCTTCGACGCTTTCGAAGCCAACGAATTTCATTTCGTAAATTGATTTTAACATTTAAATTACATATTTTGGTTGATAATTGAATTATTTTAATAGGTTTTTTACATCCTTGAAAAATGCTGACAATAGAATAAATTATGACATTTTACTGAAATGATTTCACATGACAGGATCATGGGTTTGAAAAAGGTTTCCCAAAAACCTGAAAATGATATAGTGCTGGTGGTATAATCTTCTCTAAAGAAGGTCGAAGTCATTTCCAAACATTCTCTAATATTTCCTATATTGAGGTTGACGCCATTCTAAATGACCTTGGCATCACTAGGGTAAAAGCAATTCTTGCAAGTGATAGTGATGCCATTCAAAATCTTCCCAAAGGACATCTCGCCTACACTACCATTCATAATCGGCATGGTAGTTTCCTGCCTTTCCCATATTATTTTATCCAAGTTCTTGACACACCTAGATATTGCACCTATGCAGTTATCCCATAATGTATACACATACATTCTCTCTTTGTAGCTATGGCTCTTAATTCAAGCATTCCATCATTAAATGCTAAAGTTCTCAACTATCTAGTTCGACTAGTCAAACTCAGCAATCTGAACAACCAAATTTTTAGAGCTGACCCCCCCTAAAAAGCTAATCCCAGAAGGGTTAAATAAGTTTGGAGACTGAGAGATGCAGTTCTTCTATGTCAAATACTTTCCAAACGTTAACTGACTCTTTTCTTCTCCTCGTAAGTTGATCGTAGTCTTTATCTTTATTCAATTACTTTTTTTTGCTAATCTACACTTCTTTCAGGTTCTTATGTTAAAGACCTCAATGAGGAGTATAAGAAAAATGTAAAGCTATTGACTGCCGCCTCAAGTAGTGTTAGAAATAGGCTAATACTATTGATTTCATCAAACCTTCAAAAACATTCTCTTCTTTCTGTTGGTCAAAGAGTCCTTGGTCAACCTTCCCTTATTCGACATACTTCTCGAAGCAAACGCTTCTTTTATTTTGGTGATCCAAAGAACTTCTTCCCCATGTCTCCAATTTTCCCCTATTACTCTGGTAAGCTTAGACATAGTACTTGCAGTTTTCTATTGTATTTTTTCAATGATTTGTAAAAAAAATTATTTTTCAGCAACTATTCCTCAGGTTGAATCAATCACAAGAAATCCTATTCTCATAACTTCAACATCTGGTGCATCATCCTTGACTCAAGCCATCGCTAGATCGAAGATGATTGCTAAAAGAAAATTAGGCATGGTGGCTGTAGCGGGCCATCTCTCAAGAAGGCTAAGATTATCGAAGTTTTAGATTTTCCACCACCAAAAGAGGGTGAAACTGTCGATGTGGGAAAAACTTTAGAGAGTCCTATTGTTAAAGCTTTTCTCAATAGATTCAAAAAAACTCCCTCAAAGGACAATCCCCTATCTTACATCGTCGTTTCCTACTCTCCTCATTTTATTGAGCAGATGCAGAAAGATTTAGGAAATTCAACTCCTCTCAGTAGTTGAACCCTTCTGGACCTACGTCACTAGTGCCTTCAAGTAATTCTGAAAAAAGTTTAATCTATCTTGAACACTTCATTCTTTACTTCTATTCACTCACCTTCTTTAGTTTCTAACCTGATAGGCCACTATCGATCTCTAATAGAGCAACAACTTCTAGTATGTTGCATATTATTTAACCTTCTTATTAGCATTTCTCTCTAAATGCTAACTTACGTTATACTTTTTCCTTTTTGATTTCCAAAAGCTGGCTTTCTCTTCAAGAAGATGCATCAAAATCTGCTGCTTAGACATCCAGACTTCAAGAAGAAATCTCATCCTTGAACAGCCAGATCATCTCCCTGTCTGCTAACAAAAACAATGATGTGAAGGAACAGGAAAGATTGGGAGCCTCTCAAGCAGAACATATTATTTCTAAAGAGAGGAAAGTAAAATAACTTTTGGCCGATGAAAATTTAGCTTTGAAAATAGCTTTGAAAAAAATCTAAAGATGAAAATGCTCAAATGCTATCCAAACAATCCTTCCTCAGGAAGAAACTAGAGAAAAAGAAAAGTTCCTAAAAGTTGGCTATCAACACTATTTTTGATGCTAAGCAAAGGGTGTTAAAAAATTTGAGCACTTCCCTCGACAACATCATTATAAGCTCTTATGAGGTTGCCTTTATTCTTATCTATGCCGACAACATAAAGAAATGTCCATATTTGAGTTTTCCTTCACTCAAACCAGCTCTTGTCAATAGGTTTATGGACAAAGTCAAAGAAATGGAGCAGGGAGTTGAAGGCCCTGAGAGAGAGGAGATTGATGCTTCCCAAATCTTATCTTTCGAAGTCCCTTCTATCGAAGTACACTCTAATTCTAATGAAGAAGGGGATGAAGATGAAGCCGCCGCCGAAGAAGGCGGCAATGATGATGATGATAAGGATAATGATGATAACAATAATAATAATGTTGATAATGAAGATGAAGGCCAGGGTTCATATGGCAACGGAGGTGGTCACACCGATGTTCATGAAAAAGATGGTGATGACATCACTATAGTTTTCAGAAAAAGTCAACCCTAATCTGAGTACTCGTGAAGCAAGCCCACCTGAACGCCCCGAGCCTTCTGACCTTCAAGAAGTAGACTACTAAAATCAACATTGAAGAATAAAGAGAGAAAAAGAAGGTCTCTCAAATTTCAATTCCCGTTTCTTAGGTATGGGATTCCTCGTCTAAATGACTTTCAATTCCAAGATAATAATAGTTGACATCTTTTATTTTAGATAAGGAGGAAATCCATCCAACTTTATAAAACAAAGATTGAAAGAAAACAAGCAGGAATAAATAACTTGTATAGAGAGTTAGATAAGCAGTTAAAAGAACACAATACCCACTCTGACAAGTATACTCTTAACAAAAGTGCGGCAGTATTAACATCTTTCAAAGATCAACAAGCTACCCCATGACTGAGGAGGGCATGCCTTCGATAAGATAGACTTTTGGAAGACAATCGAAATTAATTACACTCTTTAGGAATTGATTTGACCCATGTTGATGAGACGAACATCCTTATAGACTTCTTATACAAAGAATATTGCAGACATCTAACTGTAGATTTTTCATACAAGGTGATTTTAGTGGAGGTCTACTAAGACCTTTACATAAGAGGTATTTGGGTGAATTTGGATCTGACCCACATCTGGGGTCTTATTAGAGTTTATCGTGGGTCAAATCAATTCCTCAAGAGTTGCCTTCTGAAAAATTTAAATATTATAAGAACAAATTTGTTTCTGAGTTAAACAAAAAGTCAATTTTGTATGAATAGGATGAACACTTATAATTTTGTAATAATATTGATTTATAAATTTCCTATTACAGCTTCCTTTTATACTTAATTGCATTTTATTGTGTTACCATAGAATTAATCTCTCTCAAGCAGCTCGGTTTCTAAAGGTTATATAAGCAAATATGTCGGACTAAAAAGAGATTATCCAGAAAAGGCTTTCCTTTTGAAATCTTCAAAATTAGCCAGATATTACTTTCTTAGAGAATTGTAGAGACTTTACACGGAACATCCTCGCCTTCGTTTTGAATTTGTTGGTGAAGAAAAAGAAAAGCTTCTCAAGGAATCCAAATATGTCTTACCAAATTAATATGTGATCATGATAGTCCTCCTACTTGGGAGTGGGACTATAGCAAATATATTCCGATGATTACCCCGGAAGGACTTAATGCTCCTTTTGATTCAATAGTTACCCTTTCAACTAATACCTTGAACAAAGTCAAAAACGTGGTTTCTCAACTTTAAGTGTAAAACAAGTGTCCTATGAAATTGTACTTTTTATTTCATTTCTACTTAAGTTGTAATCTTTTATTGTTATAATAAAAGGGATTGGTTATTTGTGTCTTGACTTTATTTTATTTTTGTTTGTTTAAATAGGAATTACAGTTATCTAAATAGCCACTCTCGTTTGATTCAACATCTCTTTTTATCAAAAGCAAAGATAGGTTGTTAGCAGATATTGAAAAGAGGAAGATCCTTAACGATCCTTCGTTTGCTATCTTCAAGGCAACACTGAAGCATTAGAATAGCATAGGAAATTTTAGCTTCATACGATTGGTATGGACCTTAACGATCAGATTACAAGTCTCGCCGTGGACATCAAGAACAAAGATGAAACAATTTCTCAATTAAAGCGGCAATTAAATCAAATCCTTCGATTGACTTCGACTGAGATGTATTCAAGCTCCTTTAACAGATAGTGATTTAGAGATAAAATTAAAAGACAGTCAAGCCCAATGTAAATTTCTAGAGTTTATCATAGGGGACAATGTTCAAAATATCAATTTGCCAATTTCTCCAATTGCCTCTTCTGCTATGAAATCGACAAGGTCACCATCTTTAGCTATTCAAAAATATCTAGCTACGACAAACCCTCGGCTTGGTGTAGATAAGAGTGTTGTAGAAGAATGGTGTTGAAATTCAAACTATAAATGATGACATATTTTGATAACCAACAAAAAGTGAGGTACTCACAGCACATAAATGAGTATGCGGATAGGATTCAGAAACTTGAACATGATAAATATCTTCTTCGAAAGCACATTATAGATTTAGAAAGGCAAAACAAAACCCTCAAAGGTGCTAAAAAGCTTTTAACCGTGCGTTAAAGGCTCGCAGTGATTCCATCGATGATATTGAAAGAATAAGGAAAATAAAAGAGAAGCTCAATGAGATTCTTTGCATAGCCATTCAGCATATTGTCGATCCTTTGATTGCTGAAAACCTAAATAAGAATACTCAGGACTTGTAAAATATACAATTGTGTGGTATACTTGTAAATAATTTTTTAAATTATGTAAATATCACCTAGTTTGTAGTCCTTTCTTCTGTTGCTATTTCTGAATCTACTTTCTGATAACTTGGACTATGGTTTTTGTATTTGCTGGCTCATTCAGTCTTCCTTTCTGATCTTATTTCCCTAAAAAGTATGGAGTAAGCAATATTCTTTATCATTATCTTGAAATCTATATAGAAGTTTACCTACATTATTGGCGGAGGTTAACAGATATGTAAACATATGATAATAAGTGAAAAGTAATTCTATAATTGAATACGGTTGAATATCCTGGAACCCACCTTTGGTAATGATGAAAGAGAGCCGGGAATTCAACTTCAACTGTATTTACAGAATACTAGAAATCCAATGATAAAGAACCAAAAATTGAATGATAGATTCGATTATAGGTGTTTAGAAATTCATCTATTTGAGATATGTAATAGAAAATCAATAATAAACCTGTAATACAAGTCTATAAATCATTGTCTGAAAATTTGTAAAAGAAGTCCAGTGACCCTGATTTGGGCATTAGTGAAATAAATACTGGACTTATTGAAGATTAGGAATTCATGAAAATCTTGATATCAATTGCTCTGGAATGCAAAATACGGGCATTAATGAATGAAATTAGAAGTCAAAAGATCTGAAACCTAGACTCATGTATTAGTGGATGATAACCATAAATCCATAATAATAATCTCTATGGTAGACATTTAGAGCCCAGATTCGGGCATTAATGAGTAAAGTCCAGTAATACCCTACAAGGATTCGAGTATGATGAAGACCATAGATTATTAGTAAAGACCTGAAGCTATGATTTGGGTATTAATAAGTGAAATCTTGAACTTAATAATGAAAGACCCAAAATCTAGATTCGGATATTAATATGTGAAGTTCGAAAATTCTTCTTTGATAATTAGTCGAAGGATGTAGATTCTTATTTAAGCCTTCTGTTCTATACCGCTCCTTGGGTTTTGACTTCCTTTGACATGTGTTACCATTTGGGCCTTGTATGTTGTCTTTGTTTGATTTACCGCTTATCGTGCTCGGACGTCTTAGTCCATTGTTTGATATGCCACTTCTCGGGCTCGGACTCTTAGTCCAATATTGCTTGGGGCACTTGGTTAGCTTATCCACAAGAAGGACCCAAGGACTTAGCCAATCACCATCTAGGAGGCGCTCCAGTCAGACCTTATAGGTGAGACCGAAGGCTTGTTCGGTGCCTTAGATAGGCCATGGAATGGCGAGACCAAGGGCTTGCTCTGTCCTCCCTCCACGAGGCGCCCTGACCTGGCTATAGTGTGGCGCAATTAAGGGCTTGACGACGCTTTAACCTGGCCATAGCATGGCGCAGATAAAGGCTTACTCTAAACTCCCTCCGGTGAGTGCCTTAACCTAGCCATAGTGTAGCGTGGCCAAGGGCTTGTCGATGCTTTAACCTGGCCATAGCGCGGCGAGGTTAATGGCTTACTCTAACCCCCTCCAGGAGGCGCTTTGACCTGGCCAACTCGGCAAGAACAAAAGCTTTGACTGTTTAAGGCAATGTCCAAGTGCAAGAATAATTCTACTCCTAACAGTGTATATTTTTCTTAGTAAAGTGGCTCTTTATTGAATCTAGTTAGGATATCTTTCCAAATTCATTTATTTTGCCTTATTTGAAGAAACTCATCCTCATTCCTTCCAGTGCCCTACACTCATTTGTCTCACATCCATTCATCATGTGGTAGTGATAATAGGATCCTTCTTGGTTCCTTTTATATTTAGGTTTTTTCTTCTGTGATGGCCAATATTTGAGCTCTTTCTTTTTCGGCAAATAAACATTCTCGATTGATGTTGTCAAATTGCATTCCTTAAGTAGTCTCGATTTGAAGTTTGTCTTTTTAGGATGGTTTGTAGATCTTTTATTACTTAGTTCCGAAGCTTCACCCTCAAAGACTAGTTTTCTTTTCAAAACCCTTTGAATATTGTACGTTGGAAATGCTCCACTTGTTGTTGATGCCATTTATGTGCAAAAGTATTGTAATCATCCATCATTCCCTCTTCAAATATTGTGCCTTTGGTGTAGAGTTGAATTGTATTACACATTTAGTCAAATAAGTTATCACTTCCATTGCCTATTCCTACTAAGGCAAGGATAAGTGTGGGGCCAATGTGAATAGAGTTCAAACTCCATTTATCTAGATCATAAGTTTCAGCTTTCTTTTCCTTTATGATCCTTAAAGCTTCCAATCTCAGCATTTGTTCTTCATGTAGTTTGGAATCATTAACTATTCTAAGGGAGATTCCAATTAGATGTGGCTTTGAGGATCCTTGTATGGACCTTTTGATTTTGCTAAACATGATTGTGTAAAATCCAAAGTAGGTAAGCTTGGAATAGGATTGGGTTAAAGTAAAGTGATTTGTAAGTTCAACAAGTGCAGATTTCAAGCCCTCCTTCTAGCGCCAAAAATGTTAACAAGAAAAATTGTCAACATCCCAAAGTAGAATTTATTGTGAAAATGACTCCTTTGAAACCTTCTTTCAAAACGGTGAAAACAATGGTACCTCTCAATCAGGTTAAGATAGCTATAGTCCCTTTTTATTCTCTTCGGTTGTCCTTTCGAATAGGTTGCAGTTTTTGAAACTCCTTATTTAACCTTTCGACTTGATTGAAACACTAAAAATCCTTCTTATATTTCCTTTCGACCAAGTTAAGCTGGTTTAATATCCTTTCGAAGCCCCCCTTTGGAATCAGTTGAGGTGATCCTAAGGTTGGTTCTAATGAGTTAAGGATGTGGATTAGATGGATAGGTTCCAACTTCTTTGGAAGATGACCTTTCAACAACTTGAGGATGGGAGCTAAGGCTATAAGGATATTGGTTGAACTAAGGGTTTTCACTTACTCTAGGGTGACCCTTTGATCAAGTTAACATACGAAGATTATGCACTGAATCTAATAGAAATATCGAATCAGCTGCATATCCAAAAATTCCATGGTCTTGCTTTGATTAAACAGAAGTGGTACAAATTGATCAAATTCCCATTCTAATTTGAAAATCAGGGTTTACAACTTTAAGAAAATACAAGAATGGAGTGAAACAATTCGAATCCTCTAAAACAGACCCTTAGGGTCTTATTTATAGGTGTGGGAATCAGTTCTTTCAAATTAGTTCTTTCGACTTAGTCGAAAGTCGGCCCTAAAAGCCTTATGTTGTCATTCACATTAAGGCATCTTTCCACATTGCTTTCAAATAGACTTAAATGCTTTTGAATCCATCGAAAGGGGTAGGTATACTTCTCCACCTGGTATTGCTATGTTATTGCAAGTAAGAAGAGGCACGAGCTTTCGACTCTGTCAATAGGTAGATCTTTGGGGTTTCGAAGGTATTGACATGCTGAAAGTATTAAAGCAGAAGGCAACTTTCGAAGACATACTTACTGATTGATGCAAAACCCATTCTTACTGTATAGGAGATTGTTATATTGAACTTTAGCAAGCTTTTCTTTCTTAGTTGTTAAAGGTTTCGATTGGTTCAAAAGGCTTAGTTATGCTTTCGAAGGGGTTGCTCTAACAAAACATCTTTCTGTGGAATGTGAACAAAGGCAAAACCTTTCGTTTTGAAAGGTTTGGCGCGCATGTGAGGGGCTGTAATTTACTGATTTCGAAAGGCGTTCCTCAACTTATTTGAAGCATCTTCATGTAGGCAGAAGCATCTGTTTCAAAAGGAAGCATTAAAAGTGAAAGGGTTCTTTCATCCCCATTTGACCCCTTCGAAAGCTTATATCACACTTAATCTTTGTTGTATCATCCTTTCGACTCCTTCGAAAGCCTTTGTTGATGGTATCATCGTTTTTAACTTCTTTTCTTCTACTCTTATTGGCTTTGAAAATGTTGAAGTGAGAATTGGTGGCAACAGTGAAATCTTCATTAAGATTTGCATTATACAAATAATAGAATATGGAAATATTTTTCCTAAGTAACTATAGATAAATGATTTGGTATATACAAAGATGAACAGGGGTTTAAATTGACCAAAGGGTTTGAGAAAAGAGACGTATTGATTGCATATACCCTTGAAAAGATAAAGGAATAATTTACAAGAATATATCTTTGAAAGATATTTAACTTGAAGAAAATAATGATTGATTTGATGTTGTTTGATAATCACTTATATACTTGTAACGACCCAGAATTTCTGCCATTTGAAATTAGTATATTTAATTTATTTTAAATATTCACAAGTTAATTTTGTTAGCTAAATAGATTATATTTAGAATATCTCGATTTAATTGGAAAATTAAATTATTAATTTAATGTTTGAAATAGTAGAAATAATTGGAAATTGGATGTAATGTGAATAAAAATGATTTATAAAGTTGAATTAAATTCTATTTGAATTAGAATGATGTTAGAGAACTTTTGAAAATGATTTAAAAGTTAATTGGTAGAAATTGAATATTTTAATATTTAATTGACGAGTGAAAATGGTCAGTTTTCATGCAGTCTCGAATTTCGACGAAACTAGTTTCATTGGATCCATAATGTTATATTATTATAGGATTTCAAATTTCATGTCAATCAGATTTATGATTCGTACAAGGCAAGCAGAAATGCGTAGAAATCGATTTAATTGAATTTTCAAATTAAAATAGTCGATTTGAAAACCTATCTTCCTAATACGATCAAATTGGCTCTCGATATATATTCCATTATGTTCAGAATAGGGGTTAAACATTATAACGCTGGGTGGCATGCTTCATTTCGAGTTCGAAATTTTTTCGGATGAATAGTGTTTCAGAATTTTCTATAAAAGGACGTTATTGTCTTTCATTTGCAAACAAACCCTAAAGTTTCACAAGCCGCCACTAAGCTTTACAAGGGCCGGCAGTTCACGATATTCTTCCTCGATTTCATGCCAATCCATTAACAATTAAACAAAAACCCCAACTACAAACTTGTAGAGAACAATGAGTACTTCGATTTCAATGGTGATGATCTGATATAGCAAAGCGGATTGTTGGCAAATCGTATGCAAAGGCAAACCGTTCGTGCTCGATTTTCATGGCTAATAGATGGTCAAGCTTCATGGGGTTCTAGGTAGAGATGAGTGGCGTTGCGGTCTTCAATGTGAATGTGGTCGATCGTCGTCTCGATCGAAGAATTGGGAGTATAATTGGATTTAAAAACAACGGCCATATGGGTTTTATTCACGTTCGAAACTGGGTGAGGAAGACGATGCAATGGTCGGCAATGATTTGGTGTTGAAAATGAACAGACAGATTTTGATGTAGGTTTGAAAATAAAATTAGTTTGTAAATTAATTATCTTTTAATTCGTGTAAACTTTAAAATATCGTAACTTTTCATACAAGGTCCGTTTTGCATTAAATGAATTGCGTTGTGTCCGCATTGACGAGCATTACATTATAGATCTGGATTAGGAATTATTTGAGCTAGTGAAAATTTTGGTTGAAATTAAATGCTTGTTTAGTTCGAAATAAATCGCTATCTCGACGACTATAACCAATGTGAGTACCACTCACTCTTTCTGCCTCACGGATATTTTTATATGAGTGAGAATAAATATTAGTTATAATGATTGATGATTGTTTGGATGATATATGATATTATATATATATATATAATGATTTGTATTTGGATATATACCTACCTACTGGAGTAGATGAGCCTGTACGTTCCCGTATATGAGCGGATGACCCTTTGTATGTGTGTCTGCATCGAAGCGGACATTGTATATATATTTCTAATTGTATATTTGTTGCAGGTGACAGGTTGGAGGGGTCCAACTGGATTCCTCACCAGTATTTGTTTATTTACAGATATTGATATATATGTTGTTATTATATGATATATGATGTTTTGGATGCGGTGGTTGATGTATTTAGTGCTATTGCAGCATTGGGCCTATTTTTGGAATTTTAAAAATATTAAAATGGTGATTTCGAATTAAAAAGGATTTTTAAGCAATTTGAAAATATATATTTGAATTGTTATTAAAGGAATGGATTTATTTGAATAAATAAAAGTTATAATTTTTAGGTTATAAAAATTATGTTTTTTGAGAAATATAATTGAAATGTGATCTTTGAAACATTGAGTTAACTATTTTGTAAATAGTTTAAATTGGGGTTTTTGAAATATTGTAAACGGTTTATATATATAAGATTTATAAAATTTGATTTTTATAAATCAAAGTGATGAAATTACAAAGGAGTTTTGAAAGTGTTTTAAATGAAGTTATAAACAGATTTTATAAGCGAATAAGATTTATAATTTATGAAATTATAAAAAAGAATAAATTTGTAAAAAAATGATTTATAAGTTGTTAACTTATAAATTGGATTTTGGCAGTAATTGAGGTATATATGGAACTGGTTAATAAAGGAATTTTATAACTTGAAGTTTTTATAATATATAAATGGAATTTATAAACATTGTTTTATAAATGTGAAATCAATTGAATTTGATAAGTTAATTATTATAGTTTATTAAAGGCATTTTATCCACGATTTTGGACAGTGGATAATTCTTTAATAAATGTGTAGAAATATTGGATTTGGTAAATGAATTGTATTCATGATTTTGGACAGTGAATAATAATATATTAAATAAAGTAAATGTTTTGGAAAGTGATATTGTAAATGAAGTTAAATGTTTCAAAGATGTTTTAAAATGTGTTAAGTATCGAAACCATAGATTTCAACATTCATTGTTGAAATAGATGTTTTTGAGAAATAAGGAAAATGATGGAGTATAACACTGTTGTTATAGTAAATAATTTTCGGAAGAAGATATTTTGTATAGTATATGGGATTTATATATCTATCTAATTTACGAATCCTCATACTAGTGATTTTGGGTTATCGTAACGATGTTTTACGCAACATTCGTTTTGACCCAAAAAATGTTTAAAAGAATGTTTTCCTTAAAAGAATAGAATATATACTTATTCCTGATTTAAGTATATGGAATATCTTCTAAGTGTTGAAAATAAATTGAATTGTGAATTACCTATTGTTAAATAAGTATTTGGAAATGTTCTCCAATATGAAGTGAAATGTTTTGAGAGTATATGTTTCTAAAAGATAATTTGAAGTGAATATTTGGCAAATGATTTAATTAATAAAAGATTAAATAAAAGGGCCTAGTGATTTTTACAGTGTTGAATATTTATTTGTTTGCTTTGATAGTTAAATAACCGACTATCCAAGTTGGCCAAATTTTAGTTCCTCAACTTGATGTGGGAACTATTTAGTCATACACTTAGTACGTAGCCTTCTGTGTAGGCTTGATTATTGTTTGTGTTGAGGATGATGATTCGTATAGTGCGGAGTATTACTCCAATCTATCGAGCTTCCTTATTGGCTCGAAGGATAGAAAGTTGAAAGTTGGAGATGTGATAAGTCTATGAGACTTAGTTTCTGTGTGAGGTTGAGAAACGCTTTTGCGTTGTTGGTGCGAAAAGACTGGGAACGGATTTATCTGAAAACCACTTCAGACCAATGTATATGCGACAATTGTGCATGTTGCTTATTAATGATACTGATATTTCGGATTTTCATAGTGGGGAACTGCATGTTGATCGTTTGAGGTAAAAATCCCAATATACATCTAGTAGAAGTGGTCTTTTCATTATGAAATATCCAATGCAAGGACTATTTGCTACTAATCCTAGGGATTTTCTGACAGGATGCGGTAGGAAAGTGCCTTCGATTTGTCCTGCTCCTGGATAACTTGAATGGATGGTTGTCTAACATTGCATTTCTAGTGATTACGTACATTGGTTTTTACAAACGTACATCAGTGGTGGCGGAGAAGGCAACTTCTCTTAGCTTAACACCCTCCTTGGGACGTATGAGCTTAAGGGTTGTATTTTTGTAGAAGGCAATTAGTAGTAAACAGAAATGGCCATGTGGCATTCAAAGTGATGTCATATGTGATTGTGAAAGGTAATCGTTACCTTAGGTCTCATCAACCGAAAATGACCAAAACAGGGTTAGATGCGGCAAGGCTAAGTGGGTCATTCCCAAGTAGGATATGATCATCCTCTTCTAGATATATCTTTACACGCTATGACGTCGTGTATCTGATTATTGTGGTTTGTATGCTTCGAGGGCCCTCGGTAAAGGTCGTTAATGACCGGAGGATGACATATTCAGTACCATCTAGTTATAGAGGTGGGCCGGTCTTTTGTTGGTAGAGAAACTTTGTGATGCTTTCTCGGTACATTTTTCTAGAGATGTACTGCCGGATCAGTCATGGGACTGGTATGAGTAAACAAAAACAGTTGTTTGAGCAAAAACAATTTATAAAAGAAATTCAATATGCTTTTGGAAAATGAAACTACCATAAGACCTCCTGCCACACACACAATGCAATCGCGGAATTGGAGGAGATTTCTTCCTATGATAGTCAAACATGCTAGATACGAGAAAATTCTTTGATATTATTACTAGTGCATAGTGTAGTAAAACATTTCGAAAGTATAATATTAATCTTAGCCAGCATACCACCATTATGGTATACCTACTATAGCTACCATCTAAACGGTGGGTCACCACCTAAGTAAATGGCAGGTTATACAACTAAAACCATACAGGGCTCGAATTGGATGATTGGATTTCAACAAATGGTTAGGCAGAGGAACTTCCTACACTGAATGGGTACGCCTCTAGAGGGACGACACCGAGAACCTAACAGGATCTCTGCCAACACAAGGCCGGGTTACCTTAGTAACTATGTAACTACTGACACGAGTATGCCATCCCTCAGTCGTAACCGACCTTTATCGAGGGCCCTCAATAGCAACAACCACAAAGCAAATTATTTGGGCTCCATACGAAATTACCATTTATTATCCAGAAGGAAATGCACGTACCCTAAAGGGCACGACCCTCATAACCTTGCTACAACGAATCCTGTTTCAACCATTTCTGGGTTATGAGGTTCGACGAAGTCTCATCCACAAAGCTACGCTTTTCACAAAAGCAGCCTCGATCAACAAATGATCAGCAACACTCAGCATGCCACACTACCAAATTGGGAGTACACCACTGATAACCATCAACTACATAACCTCTGAGCTCGTATGTCTCAAAGAAGGGTTTTAAGCTAAGAGAATAATTCTCCGCCACCAACAGAAATGTATTTGAAAGAAATCAGCTTTATATCTCAAAGTGTAATGTCAGACATACAACCATACAAGTCCATCCTGGGTCTGAATGGAACCGAAGGCACTTCGTCCAATAAAGGAAGAAGCCTTTGCAATCCGGGAATCCACAATGCCGATCGGACTCCCAATCACATATGGAGATCTCTATATTGGAGCAACTCAGTGCAAAGACAATCGACGGGTAATCCTTTCGTTCTCGAAAATACCCGGTCTTCACCACCATCTTCAAATGCACTCCAATTCGTCGTATCATTATTCGGAATGGGTTTTATGACACAAAGTCCTCTCCCGGCTTAACCGAATAAGAAGCGCTTATTTTAAAACATGTGGATATACTAATCACAAAGATTCACCATTAAGGTTCGATATGGGTTTTGAATAACCATCTAGAATCCGACTCCCTATCGCATCGAAATTCAAATGTCATTTTACGAGATAAGGGGTTTTCGTATTCACACAGAAATAAATCACAGATATCACAGTTCTACTCACATCAAAAAGTATTACATCACATATCAGGGGTATCAATCAGGTCATGACATTCAATAATTATCAATCATCTACAAGTAAGATGAATCAACAATGTGATTATAATTTATTAATTGCATAATCAATTTTATTAATTATTTTTAATTAATGATTAATTATTCTTAATTATAAATTAATGTGTCCTTAATTACTAATTAATTAACCTTATTCACTTTCATTAATTAATTATTCCTTAATTAATTACATGAATTAATTAATCCTTAATTATAAATTAATTAACCCCAAATTAATAATTAATTAACCTTAATTACTAATTAATAAATTATTCTTTAATTATTACTAGGTAATTATATTTTAAGTAATTATCTTTTAATTACTGTCATTAAATAAATAAATAAATCTTTAATTACTTAAACTATAATTAATTGATTAAAAGATAAATCATTTATTTTAATTAATCACTTAATTATTATTAAAATATTTAATTAACAACCTTGTAGTTAATAAACATTAACCTATAAATTAGAATTGAGATTAATTATTAAATTCAAAAGCATTTTATCTTAATCAACTCTTTAATCACATTATTTATTTAAATTAAATTAAGAAATAAATAATGTCACAAAAATAAATAAATTAAACTTAATTAATTTTAAGACAATATACTTTTAAACTTTAAACTAATCCCATATTTAAAACAAAACACTTATTCAAAAGAATCAATTAACATGTTTTAAATTTGAATTGGTTTTAAAACTTTGAAAACTATTTTGTAACAAACCCGAGATTTTCTCGAGTGTCACCTAAGCCAAGAAGCTGTTTGCTCCGAGTCTTCCCCAAGCTACCATATTTCCTTTAAACTTGATTTTTTTATTTAAGTTTTTATAGCCCGGTATGCACTCAAACATACCCGATACTAAACTCGAGCCAGTGCCCTGAATCCCCGAAAACAACTTCGATTCACCAGCCTTCTTCCCCAAACCTATATACTAACACAACCCAGAACTCGTGCATGTTGCACACTGCTCCGATCTTCTCTGGTCAACGCTACGACCATCGTCAAGTCAACAACACCTTCGAATCACCAGACCACCCAGAACCCCTAAACGACGGCTAATTCACGATTGAGCTATACAACCCAAACTGGAATGAAACCAGATCATCAAAAATTGCCTCGACCCGGCTGCCTCAGGCAACTAAAAGCTACGCAAACCTACTCGAAGCTTCATCGATAACCCATGAGTCATTTTCCCCACGTCCGGCTTCGTCCGATTCGACATCGACGGTGAAATTGCCTTGAAACCAAGTCCGACCAAAAACTGGGTTAAAATCCTAAACGTTGCCGCACCGTCGCCATGGCGTATTTGAATTTTACCTAGCATTTTTATCAAACTCCCAAACCTACCAGGAAGCTTCGACTTCGATCACGAGACCAACCATGTCGCCGATCACCAGAGTTTTCCCAAAATGTGATTTCTGTTCATCCTCGAATTTCTCACTTGATACGCAATTCAAAATCTTGATCTTAATTTTAAAAATCAACATTTTCAAAGACGTTTTAGGTTATATAATCGAATCAAATAATTAAAGAAATCAAATTTTTATCATGAATTGAGTTTGCTATATTTCCTTGCTCCAGACCACATCCACTTGTTGTTTGTCTTTAGAAGTATTTTTAAAATTAAGTTTTAATGAATTTGAACACATTTTATTTTAATATCCCAATCTAACAATAATTAGAAGCAGAGATTTTGGATTTTGGACAGGTTTTTGTAAACCTAGAACTAGAAACAGGGATGAATATACCTGTATATCAACATGCACGGACAACATATACACATATACACATATCTGTACACAAGCAACAAATTTTCAATCTTACTCAAGCATGAATTCAAACAACAGATCAAATTCCAGAGTTTCAAAAAGTTTACTCACCTTTAAAAGAAGAAAAAAGAGAGCTTGTAATTTTTCTTGAATTTGAAAAACTGGGACTTGTTTTCTGTGGTTTGTTCTTTTTGAACTGATTATTTTTTATGTGATGATCCTTGCTTTACTTTAGTTGTTGAAGTTGAAATCCTGATTTGCTCTTGATTTCTGAGTTGACCTTGCTTTGTTTGAAAAAAAAATTCTGGTTTGAAATTTGAGAAGATTGTTTTTAAATTTTTGTTTACTGGAATTTGTTTTTGTTTTAATGTTGAGGAAGTTGTCTTGTTTTGATTACTTTGTTTTTGATTTTAAAATGTACAAGCTTTGAAAATTATGTGAATAAAGAAATGAGAAAGAGAGGGAATAGAGACATATAACCTGACATTTTTCTTTTTATTTATTATTTTAGAAATAAAAGAAATAGAGGACACTTGTTAAATTTAATGACAAGATTATTGCACTTGTTAAATTACTTATTTCATGGATTACACTTGTTAATTCTTATATTACTTAGCTTACACTTGTATTATGCATGCATTAAATATTTTATATATTACTTTTAAATTTTATTTTTCTATTTTATAAACACATTCTTCTTTATTTATATATATACACAATTCAAAAGAAAATGTTTTAAAACTAATTATACATTAAATAAATATATATATATTATTTTAAATCAAATTATTTTGCTAAGACATTTATTTAAATTTTAAATTCAAATTCATATTCAAATTCAAATTTAAAATATATTCATGGATATATGTATAAAATCAAACACTTATCTTATCAATTTTGAAAAATTTTCAATTTAGTTCCAAAATTTATATTAATTATTAAATAAATTTTGATTTATAAACAGGATCGTTACCGGTTCTCCCTTAAGAAAATTTCGTCCTCGAAATTTGAAAGAGAGAGAGAGAGACAAACAAAGAATATAAGAACATAGAAAAAGATAGAGAAATGGCTTACCAATCAAGCCGAATATCCACTCTGCAATTGGGATAGGACTTATGCATGTTATCCTCTGTTTCCCAAGTACAGTTACTTTGATCACCACTCCATTGCACTTTAACCAACTTCACAATTTTATTTCTCAATTGTTTTTCATCTCGGTCAATGATCTTTAACGGTTCTCTCTTTACTGCCAGATTTGATGTGATCTCCAAATCCTGTTGAGCGGCTTCTTCAATGATACAGTCTGGATCGTGCACATATTTCTGAAGGTGAGAAACATTAAACACATTGTGTATGCCAGATAACCAACTGTGTAGCTGCACTCGATATGCCAAAGGACTGATCCTCTCCAGTATAGAAAAATGACCAATATAATGCAGTGCCAGCTTACCAGTCTTCCCAAACCTCAACACTCCATGCATTGGAGAAAACTTTAGGAAAACTGAATCTCCAACTTGGAATTCTAAGTCTCTTCTCCCGAGATCTGCATAACTCTTATGACGACTTTGAGCCGTTTTCAACTTCTTTCGAATAAAATCAACTTTCTCGGTAGCTTCCTTAATCATATCTAGTCCAAAGACGAGTCTATCACCTGATTCAATCCAACATGCAGGTGATCGACACGGACGACCATATAATGCCTCAAAAGGAGCCATCTCGATACTGGCTTGATAGCTATTATTATATAAGAATTCAACCAGATGAAAATGGTCCTCCCATGAACAACGAAAGTCAAGAATACAAGTACGCTAAAGGTCTTCTAAAATTTGATTTATTCTTTCCATCTGCCCATCAGACTGCGGATGATAAGCAAACTGAAGTTTAGTTTGATTCCTAATGCGGCTTGAAGTACCTCCCAAAATCTGCTTGTGAAGATCAGATCACGATCATTCACTATACTGCTGGGTATACCATAGAGACGGACAATTTCTTTCACATACAATTCAGCCAAACTTGCTGCTGTCCGGGTGGATTTTACTGGGATAAAGTGGGCAGTCTTGGTCAGACGATCCACAATAACCCAAATTGTTTCATTACCTTTACGAGTGCGTGGCAACCCGTCTACGAAAACCATAGACACTTGATCCCATTTCCACTTAGGCACCTCCAATGGTTGGAGTAAACCTGCCATCTTCTTCTGATCACCTTTGATTTGTTGACAAGTTGAACAAAGAGTGACATAAATAGATATATCCCTTTTCATTGTTTTCCACCAGAAAGTTCTATTGATATCTTGATACGTCTTATTAACTTCTGGATGGATACTAAGTTTGGACTTGTGACACTCGTCCAAAACTTCACGTTTTTGATTAGGAATGTCTAGGACACACATCCTGCCTTTTAGTCTTATAATTCCTCTATTATCAACTTCAAAGCTAGAATCTTTACCTTGACATATTCTTCTATTGATTTCTCGAAGAAACTTATCTTCTTTCTGCTTTCTTACGAACCTCTTAAGAAGAGTAGGAACGACAACATGATGAGCAAGAATAGCATGTTTTCTACTCAAGGCGTCGGCTACAACGTTGGCTTTTCCAAGCATATACAGAATATCCAGGTCATAAGACGCTAGAAATTCCAACCAACATTGTTGCCTCAGATTTAAATCTTTCTGGGTGAAGAGATATTTCAGAGATTTATGGTCGGTGAATAATTCGAATTTTTCACCTAAAACAAGAAGGATTTATTAAGTTTAAATATTATGTTAAGTTAACTTTTAAATTTTTACGAAAGCCGAAAGAAATTCTTACTCAAAAGATAATGTTGCTAGATTTTTAAAGCGAAAATAACAGCTAGAAGCTCGAGATCGTGGGTTGGGTAGTTTTTCTCATGCGGACGTAATAGTCTACTCGCGTAGGCAATTACTCTACCATTCTGCATTAGCACGGCACCCACACCATCACCACAAGCATTTGTATAAACAGATAAGCCTTGATTCCTATTAATAATAGCCAGAACGGGAGCGGTAGTCAATCATTTCTTCAACTCCTGGAATGCTTCATCACATTTCGAAGTCCAATCGAACTTAGCATTCTTCATTGTCAGTTTAGTCAACGGACTGGCTATCTTGGAGAAATCCTAGAAAAAAATTTGTAATACCCTGCTAAACCCAAAAAACTTCTGACTTCTTTCGGAGTTATGGGTTGCTTCCAGTCAAGAATAGTGGAAATCTTGCCCGGGTCTACAGAAATTCCCTCTTCGTTTACAATGTATCCGAGAAATCTAACTTCCTTAACCCAAAAATAACTCTTAGAAAATTTGGCGAACAGAATGTTCTTCCTTAATATTTCCAAAACAATTCTTAGATGCTCAGTGTGCTCCTCTTTGGTTTTACAGTAGATCATAATACCGTCAATAAACACAAGAACAAATTTATTCAACGCCTCTCGGAATACATGGGTCATTAACTCTACGAAGTATGCGGCGGCATTGGTTAGCCCTAAAGGCATGACTAACCATTCCTAGAACATGTCAGGACCCCTGAAAGTAGTGAAGTGGACACATTCTTCAACAATTCGTAGCTGATGGAATCCATAGGCTAGATCCATCTTTGAAAAGAATCGAGGGCCATGCAGTTAATCGAACAAGTCGTCGATTCTGGGTAAAGGGAATTTATTTTTAAGAGTTAATTTATTGAGATCGTGATAGTCCACACACAATCTCAAGGACCCATCAGACTTAGCCACAAACACCACAGTTGAACCTCAATCGAAAACACTGGGACGTATTAATCCTTTTTCTAGCAAATCTCAGTTTTGCTTGACTAGTTCTATCCTTTCTCCGAGTGCCTATGATGACCCGGAATTTCTAGATATTGAAATTGGAATATTTAATTAATTTTAAATAATTAAAAGTAATCTTAACTTGAATTCCAAATATCACTATTTATTTGATAATTAAATTATTGAATTTAGTAAATTGGAAAAGCTGGTTAAAAATATTTCAAAGACTTGAAAATTTTATATTTATAATACCAGAAGTAATAGAAGTTTAAATTTGAATTTGGGAATGTTTTGTTCGGTTTTAAAAATATATAGTTTAAATTGAATTTAAAAATAGCCTTCCAAGGCACAGTCTTGGAATTCGACGAAACCAGTTCCATTGGATCCGTAATATTGTATTATTATCTGTTACCTGGAGGTTTATCAGGCAACTAAGGACTCAGCACTCTCGTTCGACACGACCAGGCCGTTCGGCATCTATGGTCGATCGGCATTGAGGGCCGTTCGGCATGACAAAGTTGCTCGGCATACAAGATTGTTCGGCGTTCCACACTGCTCGGCATTCGCATACCATTCGGCATCCAGAGTCGTTCGGCACAACACACTGGGTCGGCTTCAAGAGTCGTTCGGCACAAATGGTTTGTTCGACACTCGAGTTTGTTCGGCATCTATGGACGTTCGGCATGGTAGAGTCATGCGGCATTCCATACTGCTCGGCATCCAAACTTTGTTCGACACCATCGCTTCGTTCGGCATTCAAAGTGTTCGGCATCACTTCCTTCAGCATTCAGAGTGTTCAGCTTCACTTCGCTAGGCATTCAGAGTGTTTGGCATCACCTCACTCGGCATTCAGAGTGTTCGGCGTCACTTCGATCGGCATGAGGATATCGTTCGGCATCATTCTGTTCGGCATGAGGATATCGTTCGGCATTCATGCCTTGTTCGGCATTTTGTCGTTCGACATCTATGGATCGTCACACAGAGATCACTCTTTTTGGGCCAAGCTACTTAACTACCTGTCCCACCAGGGAAGTCCAACCCATCTTCATCTTTAAATAGAGAGGCAGGGGCACAGTGAAAGGGAGGGGAATTTCGAGGACATTGGGGAGACTCTGCCGCATTTAACACTCATTTAAGACTTATCTTCTTTGCTTAGTAGTTGTAATCATGTAGTTGATATACGGAATGTATCTATAATCGATTATAGAGAAAAGCAATAAAAATTAACCTCAAAGTGGACATAGGCAGTTACGCCGAACCACTATAAATCTGGTGTTCTTGTTTTCTGTGTTTTATTCAGCATATTATTCTCTGTTAACTTTACTTTCTTCATTAATCTCTCTACACAATCTCTCATAAGGGTGTTAGTGACCAATTCTGGTGCTAACATTTTGGTGCTTTCACTGAGAACCGAATTCTCGGGATAATAGGATCTACTTTGTAGCTACTGGATTGAAAAATCCCCCGAATGAGATCAATTCATTCGCAAGACATCTGTAGATTCTACTCAGAGTTACAACCAACAACTCTACCATGGGGAGACCATGAACTAGATCGGTCTCTCACAACCCAGATGCCAATGCAACTGCTAGTGTACAACAGATAGGACCTAGCAACAAACCAGCAATTCAAGGCGCAGGAACCTCCACCCAAAACCAAGCGAAAATCGTCTCTCGAACGGAGTACAATGACTTGATAAGAGAACTCAGGAAAAGTAGAAGGCAACTTGCTGAGCAGATACAAGCCAACACTAACCTCATGACTCAGCTTGCTCAGCCGCAACATCAGAATACTGGAGGTAGTCCTGCTTCTTACTCTAAATCTGACCTCAGCTGATGAACCTCCTAGGCGTAGACGCCGTAAGGATGAAGTTGCACAGGCGGATGCCACTGATCACTCCGCCAGGGGTCAGACACGTGAGGAGACCGGATGCCTGGCTCACCGAGAACCAAATCAAGCTGGCCTACAGGACGCACGTTTGGCCGACCGTCAGCAGGCGGGATATTAACCCACACGGTCCCGTGGAATGGAACTCAACCTCCCACCATCCATACAAACTCCAGATTTATCATCCATGGTCAGACAGTTGATGAGAGAGAACCAAGGCCTGACCAACGAAGATTGGTGAGTGTCCAAGAGTCATACTCCCTTCACAGATGTTATCCTATAGGCTGAGTACCCTAAGAAATTCAATATGCTGACTATCCCAGCCTACGAAGGGAAGACTGACCCTAGGCAACACGTGATGAGGTATGAATGGATGATGGATTCAGCAAGGGCAAATGACGCGACTAAGTGTAGGTGTTTCCCAATCACTCTGCCCGGAATTGACAATATGTGGTTTACTCGGCTTCCTCGGCGATCTATATCCTGCTTCGACGAATTGGCAATGAAATTTGTTAAACAATTCAGGATACATGCAACTCGTCCAAAGGACGTGATGTCCTTATCAAGCGTAATCCAGGCTCCAGGAGAGTCTTTGAAAGAATACTTACAGAGGTTTCATGTTGCCATCACTGAAGTTAGCAATCCTAACGACCGTGCAATTTTGATGGCGGTAATGCGGGGTGTAGATCCAGACTCGGAGTTTGGAGATTAGTTTGCGGGAAAGCCCTCGGCTACATTGGAACGATTTTATTCCAAAGCTCGCTAGTTCATACAGAGGGAGGAGGCTCGATGGACGACACGAGATAAGGCACCAGGGCCTGTTCAGGAGACTATGAAGAGTAATGTCGCCGTGAAGCAGTCCGACGATAGTTCGGGAAAAGTTCAAGTCAACGTCCAGAACAAGCCTGGGCAGTCCAAAAGATCCGGAGGTGGATATTCTGGGAAGAAAAGAGAAGCGCAGAAATGGAAGCCAAGGATTCCAACCTACAATGAATACACCCCGCTGAATACCTCTCTTGAAAACATTTATTTATCTACCTGTAACACCTTTGAATACAGAAAGCCGCACCCAAAGGAGTCCACTGAAGAACAAAAACGGACAGGGAAGTACTGTCGCTTCCATGAGACTCATGGGCACAATACTGAGGAGTGTAGACACCTCCATGACGCCATAGAAAAGTTGATCAGATAGAAAATGCTACAGGAATTTGTCAAAAACCCACAAGATGGAAGGCAAGGAACGTCAGACCCCGGATGCGGGTTGGCCCTACGCCAACCAGAACAACCTGCTCGGACCGTGAGTAGATTGATCATAAACACTATTGTTGGACAGCCTCATCCTACAGACAAGAATTAGCAGGAGATGGAACGATATGCTACCTCCTTGAGGCATGCGGATTATGAGTGTTGTTCGAATGTGGAAGATGGGACTCCCGCAAAACAACAACGCATGATGACTGACGATATAGTGTTCAGAATCGAGATGCGAACAAGGTGGAGGCTCCTACTATAAACCTGATGGTTATATCTGCAACAATCGGGCCAGCTTATGTGAAAAGGATCTCGATTGATTGTGGAAGCTCTATCAACATCATCTTCAAGAAAGCTTATGAACAAATGAAGATGGAAACAAAAGATTTAAAACCATGCAAGGCTGTATCCACGGCTTTAACGGTGCTAAAACCGACGCGATGGGTTATATAGAACTACCAGTTGAAATGGGGAAAGGTGAGCGGAGGAGAGTTCGGGTCCTACCGTTCATAGTAATGGATGTTGACTCTCCATACAATGTATTTTTGGGTTGTCCGGCCTTGGCAGAATTTAGGGCCGCTCTGGCCTCATGGTGTTTGACAATAAAATTTCTGACAGACAAAGGAGTCGATGTAGTACATGGCGATCATGCGACCGGTCGCGCATATTATGTGGCGGAGCTGAGAGAAGCCTAGTAAAGAGAAAAGGGAAAGGTTGCGGACAGCTCCGTCTGCATCCAAAGTAACGAAGATTCACAAGTAATGCCCGGCCCTGGCTCGGGCGACATTCTCATATCCTCAGAGACATAGATCCGAGAGATGTTGATGGGGAACCCAGGGAAATGAATGCAGCACCGACTGAACTGACGATCGATATTTCAGTCAGCCGGGACGACCCATCATGAGTTCTTAAGATTGGATCACAACTCGATCCTTCGGTGGCTGAGGATCTTACTTGTTTCCTCCGGGCGAATCTGGATGTTTTAGCCTGGAAACACTCTGATATGTGTGGGATTTCTCCTACAATTGCGAGTCATATGTTGAACATAGACCCGAAACACGTTCCCGTAAAACAGAAAAGGAGAGGTATGGACCTGGAGAGGTCTGCGGCTCTCAAAGAGGAGGTGGACAAACTCAAAGCCAATGGGTTTGTCCACGACGCCCTCTACCATGAATGGGTATCTAACCCAGTGCTAGTGAAAAAAGCGAATGGAAAGTGGAGAACTTGTGTTGATTACTTTGATCTGAATAAAGCATGCCAGAAGGATAGTTTCCCTTTACCCAGAATCGACCAGCTCGTCGACTCTACCGCCGGACACAAATTATTATCATTTATCGATGCGTATTCAGGATAAAATCAAATCCCGGTGCACATTCCAAACCAAGAACACACCAGTTTTGTCACAAATATGGTGCTATATTGCTATGTAATAGTGCCCTTTGGATTGAAAGATGCAGGAGCAACTTAACAGCGTCTGGTGAATCGAATGTTTAAGGACCAGATTGGTAGAACAATGGAAGTCCATATGGATGATATGCTCGTGAAGTCACGACAGTTAAACAACCACATCCGAGACTTAGCAGAGATGTTTGACATACTTAGGCATTACGGGATGAAGATCAACCCCTTAAAGTGCTCTTTTGGCGTTGCCTCAGGAAAGTTCTTAGGTTTTATTGTGAATGCACGAGGAATTGAATCTAACCCAGAAAAGATTTAGGCTATTCGGGACATACAAGCTCCCAGAACTATAAAGCAAGTACAAAGCTTGAACGGAAAGGTGGTCGCTCTGAGTCGGTTCATATCCAGAGCCATGGATAAGTGCATCCCTTTCTTTGATGTCATAAAGAAGGGAAAAAGGAATTTCGAGTGGATGTCCGCCTGCGAGGAAGCATTCCGAGCTCTGGTTAGACATCTAGAAAGCCCCCCGGTGCTATTAAAACCAATTGACCATGAAATGTTGTATGTATACTTAGCAGTATCCCAGCACGCTATCAGTACGGCACTGGTTCGTGAGGAGGACCGAGTTCAAAGGCCAGTGTATTATGTCAGTAAACGCTGGACAGGCGCAGAAAGAAATTATCCCAAGATCGAGAAATTAGCTTATTGCTTGGTTATTGCATCATGCAAGCTTCGTCCATATTTTCAGACACACTCAATCAGTGTTTACACTGATCAACCCTTGCGACAGATACTCCAACGACCGAAAACTTCTGGAAGGATGTTAAAATGGAATATCGAGCTGAGTAAGTTCGATATTACCTACCTGCCGCGAAAGGCCATTCAGGGACAAGCGCTAACATATTTCATCGCTGAATTCACCATGACAGACGAATCAAACGGCCACAAATTCATACCTCCCGTTCAGTGGAAGATTTACACCGATGAGGCATCTAACGACCGTTGCTGGGGGTTGGCATAGTTCTTGTAACTCCTGAGAACCGATCAGTTTGCTATGCTTTGAAGCTCGAATTCACAACGATGAATAACGAAGCTGAGAATGAAGCATTGATTGTTGGCTTAAGACTCATCAAAGAACTGGGAGCAAGGTTGATTGAAATCTTTTGCGACTCACAACTGGTGGTGTACCAAGTGAGGGGAGACTACCGAGCAAGGGGGCAGAGACTTGCCTCATATTTGGTCCGAGTTCAGGAGCTGCAAGTGAATCTTGAGCATTATGATATTTCATATGTCCCACGTGAGCAAAACAGAGTAGTCGATGCATTGGCAAAATCCACAAGCACTGCTGATGCGCAACAAATGGGATTGTTTCCTGTTGAAACCTTACATGTTCCGAGCATAAATATGACGGAGGTAGATTTCATGTTTGAAATAGAAATCGAAAAGGAGTTATGGATGACCCCATTCACGCAGTACTTATTACATGGGGTCATGCCCGAAAGAAGAAGCGAAAGACGACAAGTTATTCATAAGGCTTCGCGTTATGTGATGCAAGATGGGGTAATGTGTCGGAGGGGATTCTAGACCCCCTTACTTCGGTGCATTGCCTATGATGAGATAAAACGAGTCCTGAAGGAAATCCATGAAGGTGAATGTGGCGACCATACCAGAGGACAGGCGTTCGCAAAGAAAATCCTCCGCTATGGATATTATTGGCTAACTGTAAATCGGGATGCCGCAGACTACGTGAGAAGATGTGACAAATGTCAGAAGTATGCGAAAATCCCAAGAGCTCCGTCGACGGAACTCACATAAATGGTTAGCCCTTGGCCATTTGCAATGTGGTGGATCGACATAGTCGGTTCCTTACCTCTATCCAAAGGTGGTGCAAAATATGTGATAGTTGCGGTCGATTACTTTACTAAGTGGGCAGAAGCAGAACCTTTGGCCATTATCACCACCAAAAAGGTCATTAATTTCATTGTGAGAAATATTATATGCCGTTTTGGCCTTCCACGAACCATCGTCACAGACAACGGAACTCAGTTTGAAAGCAAGGAATTCAAGGAATTTTGCCAAAAATATGGTATTGAGAAGAAGTTTGCAGTGGTTACTCACCCAAAAGCTAATGGACAAGTAGAAGCCGTAAACAAGATAATCAAATCCATATTGAGAAAACGTTCGGAAAAGGCTAGAGGCAAGTGGGTGGATAAACTACCAACAGCACTTTGGGCTTACAAAACAACCCACAAATCCGCGACTGGCCACACTCCATTCGCATTGGCATATGGCATGGAAGCTATCACACCCGTGGAACTTGAAGTTCCATCACATCGGGTAACTTATTATGACCCTGAGTCAAATCAAGATCTCCTGCTGGAATCATTGGACTTCATTGATGAAAAGCGTGAAGAAGCTAATTTAAGGGCGGCTGCGTATAGGCATCGAGTCGCTCCATATTATAATGAAAAAGTCCAACTGAGAATTTTTGGCGTGGGTGATCTCATTTTGAAACGAGTTTTCCCAGTTACGTCACTCATGAGCCCTGCATGGGAAGGTCCATACGTCATTGAATGGAAGCTTGGGGAAGGAACTTTCAAGCTAGCGACCGTCGATGGTGCGATACTTTCCCGAGCATGGCATAGTGAATATTTACGACATTATTACACTTAGTTCATTTCTTTCGTATTTTTGTTGCATTTATTTCCAGAATACTTTTGTTTCTTGTTCACTACATGTAATTAGACAATATAGCTTGTTTTCGTTAATAAAGGCTTGAAGCCATCTCTTCCATGAATTACTGATGTCTCTGTGTATGATAATTCTGTAGCAAGTAACTTGAGTTATATTATTCTGTCTGACATACGAACGCGCACGAACACTCAAATCTCCAAGTCTCCAGAGTGCGGACTGGAGTACCCTAAGTCCCCAGAGCGCGGACTCGAGTATAAACGACTCAAATCTCTAAGTCCCCAGAGTGCGGACTGGAGTACTCTAAGTCCCCAGAGCACGGACTCGAGTATAAATGACTCAAATCTCCAAGTCCCCAAAGTGCGGACTAGAGTACTCTAAGTCCTAGAGCGCGGACTCGAGTATAAACGACTCAAATCTCCAAGTCCTCAAAGTGCGAACTGGAGTACTCTAAGTCCCCAGAGTGCGGGTATAAACGACTCAAATCTCCAAGTCCCCAGAGCGCGGACTCGAGTATAAACGACTCAAATCTCCAAGTCCCCAGAGTGCAGACTCATGTATAAACTACTCAATCTCTAAGTCCCCAGAGTGTGGACTGGAGTAATCTTAGTTCCCAGAGGCGGACTCGAGTATAAACAACACAAATCTCCCAGTCCCTAGAGTGCGGACTGGAGTACTCTGAGTCCCCAGAGCGCGGACTCGAGTATAAACGACTCAAATCTCCAAGTCCCTAGAGTGCGGACTGGAGTACTCAAAGTCCCCAGAGCGCGGATTTGAGTATAAATAACTCAAATCTCCAAGTCCCTAGAGTGCGGACTAGAATACTCTAAGTCCCCATAGCATGGACTCGAGTATAAACGACTCAAATCTCCAAGTCTCCAGAGTGCGGACTGGAGTACTCTAAGTCCCCAGAGTGCGAACTCGAGTATAAACGACTCAAATCTCTAAGTCTCCAAAGTGCGGACTGGAGTACTCTAAGTCCCTAGAGTGCAGACGCGAGTATAAACGACTTAAATCTCCGAGTCCCCAGAGTGCGGACTGGAGTACTCTAAGTCCCCAAAGTGCGGACTCGAGTATAAATGAATCAAATCTCCAAGTCCCCTAAGTGCGGACTGGAGTACTCTAAGTCTCCGGAGTGCGGATTTGAGCATAAGCAATTCAAATCTCCAAGTTCCCTAAGTGCGAACTAGGACACATATGACTTGAATTTATCAAGTCCCCGACATGCGGACTAAAAAATATTCTAAGTACTTGAAGCAGGGGATGAAAAATAAACAATCCCTAAGAATTTCCAAGCTATATGAAGATAAATCAAGAAGTTTATGTTATTCACAATAGCCTAGACTTCAATCACAATCACGCAGAAAATAGAATGCTAAGAGTCTTTTGGAAGAAAAAGGAACTAAACTTTATTCAAAAATAAGTTTCTACTACAACCCCTCCAAAATTCAGAGTCAAAAGTTTATTTACATGAACTACGAAGATAAATAAAAATAACTACATAATCTAAACTAACTCTCATTGAACGAGAGCAAAAACTACTTCTTCGACTTCTTCGACTTTTTGCCCGACGACTCCTCCCCAATGCGCTTACCCTTGATAGCTTTCTTTGACGGGGGAGTGATAGCCGAAGAAGTACGAGGAACATCCATGGGTTTGGACCTACCTGGGAGGATGACCTTTAACGGCTTATTCAAGGGATCGTCCAGGTCCACGGCTGGAGGCTCAATTTTGATCTTGACCGTCTTCTCTTTCTCAAGCTGCTCTTGCATGCTCAGTTTAGATGTGTGTTCGAAGGCGCCTGTGATTCAACTTCATAACTCCCGTCGATGGGAGAGGAAGTCTCAGATTTATCCTCGTCAAGCGCTCCGATCACCTGAGCATCTGGACCGGGAGCTTCTCCTATGTGAGTGGCCTCACATGTATTTTCTTTCACCTCCTTGGCGACATTGCTCCTCGGAGTCGGCTCGGGATCAGATCGGCCTGCACAAAATCATGAAAAACAAGTATTAGAATACGATAGCTTCTGGTAGAAAAACGACGACTCTTGGTACGTTAAAGTAAAAGAGTTATCTACCAGGTTTCTGTTGGCTCTCAGCCGTCAAGGGGGTCTCATCCTTTGGAATAGGGGACAAAATGTGAACGCCAAGGTCAGGTTCCTCCGGGTCATAGTCGATGTGCTGCTCAAAGGGATCGAGTATCGGCCGACCGGCCGGCTGGGTAGGCACACGAGCTGGAGACTCGATCCCGGATGGACCGGCGATAACTTCTTTCCCTTTCGTTGAGGGAGAGCCTTTGCAATAAAGGGATTTAGCTGTTGACAGGTCTGAAGGCTCCTTTCCCTTAAGGAATTCTTTTATCAAAGCCCCCTCATCAACCTCCTCGATACCGTGCTCGACCTTCTTGATTTCTATTAAGGTCTCCCACGCTTCGGTTAAAGATTCGAGGTAGCCCTCGCCCAGAAAAGTTAAGTCCCGGTGCATGAGAACACGGGCATTGAATTCGGCAATAAGCGGGTCAAACATGCTTTTGACCTCTTCCCTACCTTCTTCCCTAGCCGCCTCAAGACGGGAGTCGATTTCCGTAAATACTATCTTTTTACCCTCTTCGCGGGCTTCATTCTTCAGCGCCTCAACTTTGGAAAGCTCGTCTTCAAGTTTCTCCTTTAGGAGTCGAGTAACGATGATTTCGTCACAATATCGTTGTGCCTCTTCTTGGGCAGCCATTTTCTCTTCTTTCTCTTTACGAAGTTGCTCCCAAATTCCTTGACTCGGAGGTTGAATGCATCCTCTCTTTTTGGACTGAGTCCTTCTCTAGAGCTAGGGCCGCACAACATTGTACCGCCTCGTCGATTTCTTTTTTATGGGTTGATTCTAGATGAGTTACGGCTTCGGCAATATCTTTGGCGCTTTGCTAGGCGGTATCAAGCTGAGATCTATAAGATGCAAGCTCTTCGTCCTGAGCTTTAATGATATCTTTGTCGTGGATAGCCTCAAGCTTCAAGCGATCGATCTCATGTTGGCACTCCATGGAGACTTCTGAAAGTTTTTCAGCCGTGAACAAACGTGTCATGTTGAACATAGACGTCGTTGGTGCAGGCGATGGCGCTCTGTTTGACATCTCCAGTATATGATGGATCGCCGAGAGGAACTTCAAGCCATCAAAGCAGATTTTTGGAAATTTAGCCTTAAGCTCGGTCAGTCTCTTCGATACTGTTGGATCTGTTGCGGGAACGGGAGGAGACGACTTTGAAATTTCAGCTCTCTTGTAAGGATCCTGGGACTGTCGTGTGGAAGATGAACCAGAGTGTTGGTCCCGAGGGGCTTCGGGCTGGGACCCCTTATGTCCAGATTTCTCTTTATTGTGCTCCGGTTGGGAAGAAGGATCACGATAGTAGGTGGACGGACTATGAGATTTTTTTCGGTAGGCACACTCTCGGTGATGGTAGTCTCGATCGATGTATTCATCCCAATATCGACGCTTGCCGGAGCTCGAATCTCGACCACATTTATAAAAGATCGATGAACCGCGGAGGCGGTCAAGTCCGTGTGTGCGCCTCATGTCACTTACACAAAATTTAAAGAACAACGAGTTGGAAAGAAGAAAGGTGACGGCAAAAATTTAAGTGCAAGGTAAAGTGCACGTGTTTGTGTCCTAGTGTTTTCCCCCGAAGGACCAGTTGCTTTACTAATGGGAGTTTTTTCTCCTTGAGTTTGGGCTTAAACGCCTGCATCCCTCTAACGGGTGAGTGAAGTTTAAGTGCCTCTGGATCGTCAAAGTCATAATTAAGTAGATCGTCAGGTATGGAGAGATTCGAGAGGCCCTTTAAAGAACTTTCTAAACGTTGTGAGGAAGCCTCTTTCTCTATTGGAATAAGAGTAACTTTAGAGGTTGTGCCGACTTTTTCCCTCCTTATCTTGTACGTCAATTTCTTTTTCCTCTTTGAAGGGGAAGATGACATTTCGATATCGTGAACTTCAACTATCGGGTCCTGAGTAGGACCAACGTTCTCAACTTGTGCTTCGGGTGTTTCGGTTTTCTTAATTTCCCCTTCTTCTAGTGCGTCGGGAGAGTTATGTGCTGAAGACTCGGCCTATTTTTTCCCTTTGCCAGAGGCCAGCCTGGGTATGGTAACGCCCTGAGGAAGGCTTATCCGACGGCCTTCTGCCAATAGTCCGAACCTTGTAAGTGACTCATTCGAAATGAGAGTTCAGATGTCCTGTTCTTCGGCAGAAAGGGCTCGAATAGCTTCGATGGCTTCCGAATATCGGCGGCCGTCAGGACGTGGATTGATACCTGAAAAGATGGGAAAAAAAGAGTTAGAAAAGGAACGACTTCGACTAAACATGAGTATCGGTCTAGGAAAGAGACTTACTTCCTTTTACCCATCTCCTCGCAAAGCCGGGTGGACAACACACATAAAACCACTCCTATTTGTACAGGGAAAACTTGGTCCACGCCCCAGTCAAGATTTGGTATTTGTTATGCGGCTCGAGAAACATGAAAGAGGGGCTATCTCTTCACTTCTTGATGCAGTATATATATCTGATGTCACCCGAGGTTGGTGGCCTAGAGAGGATATTCATGAAGAGGATGTAGATACCGTAGATGAAGGCATGACCGTTTGGGTGCAGTTGCAACGAGGCAATGTCGATATATTGCAGCATGTCCCGAAGTAAGGTATTGAACGGTGGCACGCTGCCGACCCAGCACATAAATTTATTACAAGCTATGTATCCAAATAGGGGCAAGCATGGACGATCGTGTCCTGATGGAACTAGCACGTCATCAAAGGGGATTTCGTGGACAGAGCATATCCGACGGAGCACGCTTTCATTAATCTTCGAAGCCTGTGAATCGACCGGGTTGTCCAAGAAAATTGATGCTTCCAAAGCGTCGAGAACTAGGTTATGAGCAGGGGAAGTTGACAGGTTTGAAGTATCTACGACTTCCTGTCTAGAAGATGGCCCAGGTCTGTCTGAGATTGTAGCGGAGCTAGATTTCTTAGACATCTTTGATAGTGATTGAATCTAGTAGAGCACCTGTTTGAACTATACTTGAAAAAAAATTGACGTTAGACTTAACAACATAAATATCCCCCCCTCCCCCGTGTGGTGTGTGAACTAGTATGATAATTCAAATATAAGTGGTGAGAAACTGAAAGTCACAGAGCTGATGGTATAAAGTTGAGCTTTGAATTGTCGCCTTCGAAGACCGTCATCGCTGACCGTCTCCAAAAGCCTGCCCTATGATGTTTTCAATTTTGGGCTCAAACATTGGCGCTATATGTTAAAGGAAATTATTCATTTTTGTCGATTTAAGTTCAGGCTTGTGATTACTGAAACTAGGAAGTTATCGGTCCAGATTAGTTCGATATGCTAATTTGCTTAGGTCCTTGTCCTTGTTTTTGTCATAAGATTAGGCAAAGTGAGTACTGATCGGCTGAAGAGTTGCTCGGTCAAAATACTGATCGGCCTAAGAGTTGTTTAGTCAAAATACTGATCGGCCAAAGAGTTGTTCGGCCAAAATACTATTCGGCCTAATAGTTGTTTGGTCAAAATACAGATCGGCCTAAATATCGTTCCGCCAAAATACTGGTCAGCCTAAGTATCGCTTGGTCAAAATGTTGTTTGGCCTAACTATCCTTCGGCATTCATGACCGTTTGGCCTACGCACTGTTCAACCGAAATATCGATGGCATCCTATCCGATTCATACTTCCTTCCTATTTTTCCACTTCGCTGCTCGGCATGTAGCAAATCATGCCGAGCTGAAGTTATGCCGAGCCCCAACGCTCGGCGCTCCATCCAGCACTCCGTCCTTAACAATGGTTTCATCTCTCCTCCATCCATGCCGAACGACGTGGCCAAGTCGTTCGGCAAGTCACACCAGACCGTGTTGTTCGACACTATAGCCAATTCTTGCTCCTCCTATACTCTTCCCTTCGATCTCGTTCGGCATGAGAGAACCATACCGAACCACAGTACATCTTCCAAAAACTCCCTCATGTGCTTGCCTCTGGCCACTCCCCTTTTCTCTACGTCATCTAGGCCTAGAACATACCCGAATGACAGTTCGATCCTTTCATCCACGAAGTACCTATTGGTTACTGTTCTAATGTACGAACTTAAGCCTCATATTAAAACTTTTAGTTAGGGAAAGCATTTAAATAGAAGGGGTCGTTACCTAGCAAATAGATTGAATCTCGGGAGAATTCTGGAGTTAAGGGCACATTTCTAATTAATTCCTAATGATTCGGGAAAGGTGTGATGCAGGGTGTAATGCTAGAGGAAGGAAGGGCAGTTAAATTCTTGGAGTTTGTTAAAGGGCGAGGTTCGTGAGTGCAAGATAGCAGAGGTGAAAGTGAAGAAGAGAGGAAGAAGGAAAGTGCCGAATTTTATAGGAGAAGAAAGGGAGCCGAAGGGACAATGACCGGTAGAACCGGTCAAAAGACATCGTTTCACATCGGCATTCAAGAGCGTTCGGCATCCAGGGCTTTCGGCTTCGGCTATGCTGCTCGGCATTTGCATAACATTCGAAATGCATTGCCTTATCCAGTATACACGAGAACACAAAACCAAGAAGAATAACCTAAAGCTCGAAGCGAAGCACATAGGACACGCAATTCAAAGCGCATCACTTTCGACCACATGATGCACTTTGGGGGGGCCAAGTGTTAGCTGGAGGTTTGACCAGGCAACTAAGGACTCGGCATTCTCGTTCGGCACGACCAGGCCATTCGATATCTATGGTCGATCGGCATTGAGGGCAGTTCGGCATGACAAAGTTGTTTGGTATACAAGATTGTTCGGCGTTCTACACTGCTCGGCATTCGCATATCGTTGGCATCCAGAGTCGTTCGGCACAACACACTGGGTCGGCTTCCAGAGTCGTTCGGCACAAATGGTCCGTTCGGCACTCGAGTTTGTTCGACATCTATGAACGTTCGGCATGGCAGAGTCATGTGGAATTCCATACTGCTCGACATCCAAACTTTTTTCGGCACCATAGCTTCGTTCGGCATTCAGAGTGTTTAGCATCACTTCGTTCGCCATTCAGAGTGTTTGGCATCACTTCGTTCGCCATTCAGAGTGTTCGGCATCACTTAGCTCAGCATTCAAAGTGTTCGGCATCACCTCGCTCGGCATTCAGAGTGTTCGGCGTCACTTCGATCGGCATGAGGATATCGTTCGGCATCATTCTATTCGGCATGAGGATATCGTTCGGCATCCATGGATCTGCACACAGAGATCACTCTTTTTGGGCCAAGATACTTAACTACCTGGCCCACCATAAAATTCCAACCCATCTTCGTCTATAAATAAAGAGGCAGGGGCACAGTGAAAGGGAGGGGAATTTCGAGAACACTGGGGAGACTCTGCCGCATTTAACACTTAATTAAGACTTATCTTCTTTTCTTAATAGTTGTAATCAAGTAGTTGATATACGGATTGTATCTATAATCGACTAAAGAAAAAGAAATAAAGATTAACCTCAAAGTGGACGTAGGCAGTTATGCAGAACCACTATAAATCTGGTGTTCTTGTTTTCTGCGTTTTATTCAGCATATTATTCTCTGTTAACTTTACTTTCTTCATTAATCTCCCTACACAATCTCTCTTAAGGGTCTTTGTGAGCAATTATGGTGCTAACATTATCGGATTTCAATTTTTATAGTGTTTGGAGTGATCGTTTGGCCATACGGTAGATTAACATGCTGAAATTAAATCGAAAATTCAATATAATAATTGAATCCAAAAATCTATCTTCTCTGTACAATCGAGTTAGCCCTCGAAACCATTTCCATTTCGTTCAGAATAGGGGTTTAAACATTATAAACGCCTAGCGTTACGCCTCGATTGGAGAACGAGATTAAGAGTTGCGGAAATCAGGACGATCTGAGTTTGGATTTAATTTTGAATATAAATACATCTAAGAAATGTAGCATAACAGACGTAAGGAAATTTCAAACATGTGTCCTTCTTTGTAGACACACGTCTCTTTTGTAAATAGAATAAGAAGGTAATTAATCGATCAGAGGAGCTTCTTTCCAAACAGAAGAAAATCAAACCCAAATTTTAATAGTCAAAATCAAAATGAAAATATAATTTATGCATCGGAAAAAAAAGGGAATTAAGGCCGAACAAAATCTACAAAAAAAAAAAACAAAATCAATCGTGCACCTCTTAGATCCATGGCCGCGACTCAATCATCAAATTTGTGGCCAACGAGCATATCAAATTCTTTCGTATAGTAAATAAAAATAAGTTTGGAGAGAAGTATTCGCCTTCAAATTTTGATTTTCCTGGAATCGCGACCTCAATCTAGGCCCAGGCCGAGTTTAAATCACGACGTGCTTGAAAGGGAGGCATGTCGCATCATGGAGGTTTTTCTATTTTCAGTGGTGCATGCGCGTGCAGGCGATGTGGGCACGGGGTTGCTCTTGAATTCGTGAGCACTAGGAGGAGTCGCGAGAGCCTCTGGTTGTGGTAGGGGAAGCTGGACGATTTGTAATGAACAGGATTTTCGACTCACGAAAGTCGACATTAATACATCCACTGTATCAACTGCCGAGCAATCGAATGCCGGAAAACCGTACCGTTAGGGTTAAAGAAGAGGTAGAAGATAGAAAAAGAAAGAAAAAGCAACAGAAACAATATCAGAATCTCATAATTCGCATCGGAACAACATATAATAGATAAATGAATATATTTAAAACAAAGAACTATATCAGTTATTACATTACATCACATTACATTACATTATCAGAGTTTACAACAACAAACAGCGGAAAAGAAATACTATATACTAGTTGATATGCCAAGCCATCCAGCTTGCCTCCAGATCTCTATAGCAACTCCTGAATTCCAGAATAACCTGATAACCCGACTCCAGACTGCCCGTGTGGAAATTGGTTGGCACCCAGAGTTTAGGAAGGGAACAATAAACTCCAACTCAGTCATGGGACTGGTGTGAGAACTTAAAACAGTTTATCTTTAAAAACAAACAAAAAAATATTTTAAAATAGATCCGCAATGCTTTTAGAAGATGTAACTACCATAAGGCCTCCTTCCACACACACAATGCAAACGCAGAATTGGAGGAGATTTCTCCTTATGATAGTCAAACATGCTTGATACACAAATTTCTTTGATATTATTACTATAAGTGCAAAGTGCTGGAAAACATTTCGAAAGTACAATATTAATCTTAGCCAGCATAGGTACCATTATATTATGCCTGCTATAGCCACCTCCTGAGGAGGCAGGTTATACAATTTGCAATCGTAAACGGTTCGTATTGTTTCTTTGGATTTCCAACAAATGGTGAGGCCAAGAAACTTCCCATTGCCACATGGGTACGCCTCTGGAAAGACCCCCCGAGAACCTAACCGGATCTCTGCCAACATAAGGCCGGGATACCCCTAGCTGGGTAACAACTGACACGAGTATGCCATCCCTCTGTCGTAACCGACCTAAATCGTGGGATTCACCAACAACCACAAAATAATAAGTTTGCAGCAACAACATAGGTTAAGTATCTGGGCTCCATACCATGATACCACCTCTATCCAAAAGGAAATGACATACACTAAGGGGGCGCTATCCCTTAATAACCTTGCCGCATCTTTCCTGTTTTGACCATTATCGGGGTGTGAGGTTCGATGAAGTATCGTCCACAAAGCTACGTTTTTTCATAAAAGCCAAATGATCAGCAGCACTCAACATGCCACGTTACCAAATTAGGAATATATCACTAGTAACCATCAACTACGTAACCTCTGAGATCGTACGTCTCAGAGAAGGGTGCTAAGCTAAAAGAATAAATTCTCCACCACCAATAGAAATATATTTGATAGAAACTAGCTTTACATCTCAAATTGTAACGTCAGATACACATCCATACAAGTCCGTTCCGGGATCGAACGGAACCGAAGGCACTTCCAAAAGAAGCCCTTGCAAATTTGGATATTCACTAGTCACATCTGCAATTCCCATCACAAAGGGTGATAAAATCTCTATATCGGAGATCAGCCGATGCAGAGTCATTTGACGGTAATCCTTCCATTTTCAAAAATATCCGGTCTTCAACACCGATCTTCAAATGCTATCCATTGCGACATATCGCTATTCTGAATAGGATTTATGACTCAAAGGTCCTCTCCCGGCTAAACCAAATAACGAGCGCTTATTTTAAAATAAGTGTAGCATTCAAATTTAAGCAATTCACAACAAATACGCATTTAAAGGTAAATATTGATAGTCAGTTATTTAACTATCAATAGATATGCACAATCATCACCAAATTCCAAATAATTTCCCGAATTATTTATTTTCCAAAAATATCTTTACAAGATATAAATTTTCCACACTTCAAAAATAAATCAATGTTTGTTTTAAAAAAAATTCCCTTTCCTTTATAAATTCCATGGTGAATTCACATTTCCAAAATATATATTAATATACGATTCTCAAATCGATTTCAAATATTCACTTTCAATTTATCTTTAAAAGATAAAATCTCAAAAATATTTCACTTCATATTGGAAAACATTTCCATACTTATTTAATAATAAGTAATTCACAAATCTATTTATTTTCAAAATTTGGAAAATATTCGATATACTTAAAACACGATTAAGTATATATTTTATTCTTTAAGAAAAACATTCTCTTAAACACATTTATTTGAGTCAAAATGAATGTTGTGTAAAACACTGTTACGACAACCCACAGTCACTAGTATAGGCATTCGAAATTAAGATAGATATATAAATCCCAATGCTATAAAACATTTCCTTTTGAAAATCATTTACTATAACAACAGTGTTATAGTCCATCTTTTCCTTATTTCTCGAAAACGTCTATTTCAACAATGAATGTTGAAATCTATGGTTTCGATACTTAATACATTTTAAAACATCTTTAAATCGTTTTAATTCTATTTAAAATATCACTTCCTAAAACATTTCTTTAATATATTATTCATTATCCAAAATCGTGAATATAAATCGTTTACCAAATTCAACACTTCTACATATTTAATTAAAGGATTATCCGCTGTCCAAAATTATGGATATATCTCCTTTAATAAGCTAAAATAATTAACTTATCAAAATAACTCGATTTCGGATTTATAAAACAACGTTTATAAATTCCATTTATATTTTATTACAACTTCAACTTATAAAAGCACTTTAACTAACATATTCTATTTATATTTCATTTAAATGCCAAAATCCAATTTACAAGTTAATTACTTATAAATCTTTTATTTTACAAAAATCTATTCATTTTATAACTTCACAATTTATAAATCTATAAATTCCATTCACTTATGAAATCCATTTATATTTCATTTTAACACTTATAAAAACTCATTTTATAATTCCAATATTTTTAATTTATAAATATCAATTTTATAAACCTTTTGATAAACCGTTTATAATAATTTCAAAAATCTCAATGTAAACTATTTTTAGAAAAATTCATTAACTCCATATTTCAAAAATCAATTTTCAACTATATTTCTCAAAAATCATAATTTTTGTAACATTAAAATTATAACGTTTATTTATTTAAAATGAATCAATGCCAAAATTCAATAAATGTATACTTTTCAAAAATCACTTGAAAACCCTTTTAAATTCAAAATCGTTACTTTAACCTTTTTTTAAAACTCCAAAAATAGGCCTAATGCTGCAACAGCACCAATAAATCAACCACGACATCCAAAACATCATATATTAATATGATAACAGAATATATCGCAAATATCTGTAAATAAATCAATACTGTCAAGGAATCCAGTTGGATCCCTCCAACCTGTTTCCCTGCATCCACAGATGTTAGCACAAAACCAATCCCATTTCAATACAGGATATCACGGTACATGGGTTTATATAAAATAGTATCCGCTATTATGTGGCAATAGGTTCTCATCCACTATATAATGTGGGAAAATCAACTCCAAGTACATATATAATACCAATTCCACTTCAAGATGAAATTATCGTGGTATATGTGTTTAATAAGTAACATCCGCTTAATATACGGCGTGTAGGGTCTATTTTAAAAACAATACATAATAATTTATCATACAAATATACAGTCAACACAATCAGCAATTTTAAATCTAAATATTTAAAATTTAAATCGAAACAATTACGATTGAGTGAGAAGTTCTCACCTTGTTTCAAATACAGTTGTAGTGTTTCGTTCCGAATAAAATTAAACACGCGTTAATTTTACCCAAAATTTACACTAGCTTAAATCAACTCCAATCTAGCTCCATCACGTAGTGCTCGTCAATACGAAGCCAATGCAATTCGTTTCGTCATTTTTCGACCTCGTATGAACAAGTTACAGCTTTTAGAAGTTTATACGAATTTTAAATATAATAATTTCACTTTCTATTCAATATTTTTAAACCTAAGATGCATCTGGACTGTCCATCCCCTGCCCTAGAATCTTGGCCGCTCCTTTTCTCTTCTTCCCCAACGTGAAATTCACGTACATGATAAACCCATGGCTACCTTCTTCTCGAAATTATCGAGCCATCTCCATTGACTTCGACGACGATCGAAGGCCGCCATTGGAATGCTCGTGCTCGCCTCCACCATTAGCCGCCGTATCAGGAAGCTCGGCCACCTCTTCCACGTGAAAACACGTGCACAACCCTAGGCGAACGTGGCCACTTTGATGATGATCCGTAGCTCCAAATTGGATCACAACCATTGATATCCTAGATCTCGTAGCCCTCTTCAACTTTGTAGTTGAAGCTTTCTGATAATTGTTGATTTCTGATAATTGTTGATGGATTTGAACAAATCAGAGGAAGAAGGAGACAAGTTTTCGGCCATTAAAATTCTGAAGGTGGCGGCTAGGGTTAGAAACTAGGGTTTGTGCAAATTGTGAAATATGGAGGCCTTTTAAAGAAAATTTGATGACACTATTCATCCCAAAATTTTCCGAACTCCAAACGAAGCATGCCGCCTGGCGTTCATAATGTTTGACCCCTATTCCGAATGCAATGGAATATATATCGGGAGCCAATACGATCATATTTGGAAGATACGATTTCGAATCGAATTATTTAAATTTAAAATTCACTCAAACCAATTTCTACGTTTTTAGCTCGCCGCGGACAAACTGTAAATCCTATTGACACGAAATTTGAAACCATACAAAAATATAACATTATGGATCCGATGAAACTGGTTTCGTCGAAATTCGAGACTGTTTGAAAAAATGGCTATTTTTACTCGCCAATTAAATATTAAAATATTCAATTTCCACAAATTAAATTTTAATTTGATTTTAAAAGTTCTATGACATCATTCTAACTTCAATATGTACAACTTTATAAATCAATTTTAATCACATTAAACCAAATTTCCAATTATTTCTGTAATTTCATATATTAATTTATCGATTTAATTATCCAATTAAATCACTATATTCGAAATAAAATTTATTCGACTTACAAATTTTGCTTGTTAATATTTATAAATCAATTAAATATACGAATTTTAATTGACAGAAATTCTGGGTCGTTACACGATTCTGGTGAAGGGTCGCGTTCAATGATGAGGATGTCGGCAGTCAATGTCTGTAGCCAGTTCTTTTTGGTGAGTCTATTGATCTTAATTTCTGTAATTTTAGTTTTGATAATTTTATTAAATAATAAGATTTAAAACAGGAAAATTTATAGAACATGGATTTTAAATGTTTAGGTCAGAAAGGTTTGATTTAAATTTAGATTTTTCTTTGTGCTAGAGTAACAATATATATATAAGTATATAAAGGTAAGATTTTGAAGAAATAGAAATTTTTGAAAGAATGTTGCAAGTATATATAAATTAGAATTTTATGAGATCCATAAATTATTTTTATAAGTTTATATATGAGCAGCTTCAAAGGAAAAAATACACTTATATATTTTAAATTTGCATGTCGTTTTAAAATTTATGAGGTTGGTAAATAAGTGTTAAGTCAAATTATTTAGTTATTTTAATTACTAAGATAATTTATTAAAGGGATCTAGTTAAAATCAGTTTATTAGTTAAAACCAAATGATTAGTTTAAATTAAATTATTGGCCAATTTAATTTATTAGATGGTAAATTATTTGTAGATTACTTCAGATTTTAATAAACTATATAACGTTGTACAAGGTCTAAAACTATGAAGAAAACAAGTCGGGCTTGGATCAGGTTGCAAATCAAAGATCAAAGGTGAGTTAATCTCACTCATCTGGAATATTATTTATATTAAATAGTTAAATTTAAATATTTGGTTGAATGATTGAATAGACTGGATGTGGTATATTATATAGTAGCATATATATATTGGAGTGATTGATGTCCCGCAGTATATAGCGGATGAGACCCTATGTGTCGCATAATAGCGGATGAGATAGTATGATCCCATATACCGCGATATTCCACCTCGAAGTGGAATTGGTACTATTACCTTGTGCTAACATCTGTGGATGCAGGACAAAACTGGTTGAAGAGATTCAACTGGATTCCTCAAAACGTTTGAATTTATTTTATATATTCAACGATATGATTATGTGATGATCTGTGATGAATTATATTGATCATATTGAGAATTGGAATTTATTGAATACTCTGGCTTGGTTAAATATATATATTGGAATTTTGAGAATTGAAATATATATGAAGTTTGGATTCTTAAAGTAAATAAAAAGGTAATTTTAGATAAAATAATTATAAGGAATTTGGATAGTTAAAATGGTTTGGAAGAACAAAAGTTGATTTTTAATTATAACAAATAAATCCAAGGTATGGGAAAAGAGATATTTTGAATAAATGAATTCAAATGATAATATTTAAAAGAGTAAAGGATTTATTTCTAAAATTTAAGGTTTAAATTTATCTGGAAAAGATAAAGAAGAAATTTGGAAAATATGAAATTTATGTTTTTAGTTTAAATAAGGTTTTAAATCAGGATAAAGAAGTAAATCTAAAATTTATGGGTTTTGAAATAAATTTGGATAAGAAAAGAAATTTTTATCTTTAAAATGGATTTAATATTGAAAATCAATTTGAAATTAATTTAATGTTTGAAACTGTGTTTTTAAAAGGAAGATGAGAGTATGGAATTTATAAACTGGGTTTATAAAGTGAAATGGATATTAGTAGATATTTGGAAGTATAAATTCACGATGGGAATTTATAAAGGAATGGGAATTTGTTCTAAAAATAAATGGTGGTTTATTTTTAAAGGAATGGGAGAAAAGTGTATTTCCCTGAAAAGCCAAGTACGTTTTTTTCAAAGCAGATTTTTAGTATAAATTAAAAGTCTTAAAGTTTGTTTAAAGGAATGTTTTTTAGAAATTATTATTTAAGTTGTTTAAATTTTAAAAGTAAACATTTATTTAAATTAATTATAGTAGTAATTATTTGAAAGATTTGACTAATATTATGATTTTAAAGATAATTATTAATATTTATACTTTATAAAATAGTTTTATTTTAAAAGATGGTTAAGTTTATTTGGAAACTTGTATAGAATTTCGTAACTCTTATTTTAAAATTTAGTTTGGCTTAACTTTTATGTTAAAAATTAGTTTTATATTTTGTAAGTAGTTTTATTTTAAATATTTTTAAAGTATATATTTTTGAATAAAGTGTTTAAGTAGTTTAATTTTAAAGTTTTAAAGTATATTTTATAATAAAGTGTTTTAAATTAATTTAAAATCTAAAGTATTTGTACTTGGTGATTTCAGTGGAAACAGAAAAAATTTGGGGAATTTATTCCGTGAGAGAAAGATGGTTTGAAACTATTTTCAAAGGGTTGAAAAATAGAAATATATCTTGCGAAGATATTTTGAGGATTATAAATAATTTGGCAGAAATTATTATGGCTTGATGATTGTTTGTGAATGTTATTTGATAGTTAAATAACCGACTACCAATATTTGCCAATGCGTTGATCGTTTCGAAGAGACCGGGATTGGGATTAATTTCCCAAAAACCACTTCGATCCAGTTTGAATGTTTTCGTGAGGAAGACAAGAGCTTGGATTCGAAGATAGAGCAGTGAAGTGCAAGGGATAATCGCTACTAATGCTGAGGGTGATTCCAAAGAGGATGTAGTAGGAGTAGTGCCTCCGGTTCCATTCGAACCCGAAGCGGACTTGTATGGACGAATGCTTTTAGAACATTGTAAGGAGGACGATGAGCATTCAAAGTGTATGTATGCTAAAAAGGTAACGCATAGCCTCGAGCCTCATCAACCGGAAATGGCCAAAACAGGGGAGGTGCACACAAGGCAAAGTGGCTAGCAACCAATTAGGGTAAGGTCACCCCTATCTAGGTGTCCCTTTATATTTCGGCTGTGTGGCGGTTGCTGATCCCAACCGCAGGGTGAACTTATTCGGACTACCCAGCAAGAAGTAGCTCCGGTCTTGTGTTGCAGGGGATTTAGGGTGGATCCTCGGTACGGTGATCTAGACCACGTACTATGACGGGCGGTACCCCAGTAGCCCTGCCATTGTATGGAATCCAATCTCCAATAAGCGCCTGTACGGTTTTGATTGTGCCCAACTATTGTTGAAACGTGAGATGCAAGCATTTCAGCTAGATTCTATTTACTTTCTATTGACACTATTATAATATCAGAGGATTTTATGAGAAATGTTTTGGTTATCGTAAGGCAAAAACCCGGCATGTTTATTTGCGCCGTCGTCTTATGAGATACCTTTGATTTCAAACGATTTTGAAAACTTTAATAATCCAATTGAGTGTGTTTTCTCACGCTGGTTTCCAGACTGACTCGGGTATTGTTTTATTATGATGCTCGGGTCAAACCGAGTATTAATACAGGAAAGGATGCTGTGGAGCTCAGGAGACGAGCTAGATGGCGAGACGTACTTTTGTACTTGATTAATATTTCACTGTATTGATTAACTGCATAGTCAGTATGTGAGGACAGGGTACGATAACTGTCCAGTTGAGTGTTATGAACTTTGTTGTACTCTGATGATGTAATATATAATCAGATATAATTCTTTTGTTTTAAAGATTAGTCATTTATCTATTATATATTGTTCCACTACGTTTGTGAGATTCTGATGTTGTTTTATATTTCTTTTTCTACCCCCTTCTTCTTTAACCCTAATGGTTTGGTTTTTCGGCATTCAATTGTTCGGCATTTGATATAGTGGATCGCGTAAATGTCGATTTTCAAGCGTCAAAAAATTGGGCCATCACACTTGGTATCAGAGCTGAAGGTTTAGCGAGAATCTTGGCTTTGGTGGGGATTACTCATTTGAATAGCGTCCGTAGTACACTAGAATGAGTTTGAGAGTATTAATAGATATAAGCACGTATTTTTTAGTGAATATAATTTTTTTTTTTATTGTGTTGACTTATCGATTAAGTGTTTATGAATTCTACTCAATATGTGGGACGCCATGTTATCGATAGGGGTTTCTAAACTCTTAAACAAGATAAACCGACACAGTATTGTTTTAAATAGGGTAAATGAAGTAATTTTACCCAAATTATTTTTGTATATAAAGGAAATAATTTTTTGTAAATTATTAACGTTATATATGGTTGCTTGTTTGTTAAAAAATAATAATATTAAATTATTATCCTTGTTGTGTAAAATCTAAATAAGAAATTGAAATTATAACCTAAGATAAGGAAATGAATTCATATAATAGAATGATATTTGTAAATGTAAATTATGAATGTGATTTATAATTGAGATAAGAATTCCAGAGTAATGTTTGAATATGAATTGGATAGATTTGGAATTTGGAATATGAAATTGTGGGAAAAGTTTAAATTCCCTTGGGTTTGAAATGGTTTTCAAAAGTTTTGAAGAAATAATGGTGACAGTATTTGAGATATATTTTGAAGTGGATTTGAAATCTGGTAAGATTTGGAATTTAAAATATTTTAAGGGGTTTTAAAGTGATAAATGCATTGAACTCGCTTCGGTCGCTGAAAAACAACTTCGATGATGGCTGCAGCATCATCGATGTTCATTTTCGAGTTTCCAAGGGAGAAATTGCTGCCTGGATATTTTGAATTAGGGTTGTTTGTAAAACTAGGTTGGTTTTGGAATTCAAAGAGATAATTGAATTTACAAAGGATTTTGGGTGTAATTGATTTCAAAAGGATTTTGAAATACTTAAGTGATTATTGAAAATTCTGGAGTCAGTTTAAATATTTTGGAATGTTTAAGCAACTGCTTAAAACTCTGGAAGCAAATTGGAAATGCTTAAGGAACAAATTTGGGAACTTATAAAAGTTTGAAATTTGTTTTGAATGAAAAATTTTAACTTAAGAAGAGTTGAAAATTTAAAAGCAAATGTGAAAACAAAATAAGCTGAGAGGTAAGCTAACTAATTGAAGTAAATTAAAACGAAATTAGCCAATAGAAGTTAAATAAATTTAAGAACTTATAAAAGCTTGAAAGCTGAAATAAATTAGAATGTAACTAAACTGTGATGACCCGGAACTTTGTGCAATATCAATTTAATAATTGTATTAGTAGTTAAATTGATTTGCTAACATTCTTTTATAATCAATTAAATTGGCAAGTTTATTCTTTTAAAAGTTAATAAATATTTGCCTTGGCAGGATTTCTACTTTCAAAAGCTGATGATATTTAATTTGGTAAAATTTATCTTTTAAAGCTAATAAAATGGTTTTCTATTTATAACGTGTGTATATATATATATATATATTGGTATATGTTATACATAGGAAGATTTTGATTTAAATTTAATAGAAGATGTGTTTTCAAATTTGAAATATATATGAATGTATACATTGTGATTTGAAGTTATGTTTTTAAATTCAATATAATGATTTTCAAAGTTAATATTAAACTATGTTCTCTATTTATGATATATATATATATATATATATATATTGTTAATAGAAAAGTTTTTGGTTTGAATTTAATAAATAAAAACAAGTTTTCAAATTTTAATCTGTATTTTACAATTTGGAAGATATGATTAAATTTAATACAAACACTTTTCAAAAACTATTTAAAAGTTAAACTTTATATTTCCTACCAAATGTAGATAACATTTATAATATGTTTATTGATTTGAAATTTTATTTTAGCTTAAGTTTAAATAAGATTAATTTAAAGTTTATTTCTTTGGTTTTAAATAATTCTTTCTTTTTTATTTTAACTTGCATAAATGTAATTTGAATACGTAAATATACGTAAATTAATTAAGACATTAACCTAATAATATATAAAAAAGGAATAAATATGATTTAAAACATTTGTAATTTATATGTTTAAAATGCATAAGTAGTTTTATAGCAAGGGTTTAAACATATATCTCCTATTTTTAACATTTGTAAAGTAATATAAGCATGGAGTGACATTTGTGAATTTGAACCAACAAGTGGCATACATCTCTCTTTGTAAAAATAAAATCATGTATTAAAATGTTTAAAGAAAACTGATCATTTTAGTTTTCAGTTCAAATTTTCTCCAGATCTTCTTCTTCTTAAATATCAAAACCCAATTATAAGATCAAAGAAAAACTGGCAATCAATGAGACAACCCGACTTTTTCTCCACAAAAAGTCATATCATCCTTAAGAAAGAAAGGGATAGAAAAGAGAAAAGAAAGAAGAGAAAGAAGAAACAACACAGGAATCTCAACAGCGGAACGAATAAATTATATTAATAACATAAGTATTACATAGTATACATCAAATATCAGAGTTACACAGTCAATACATCACATACTAGACAGTTATAAACACCTGTCTAGTTATTACAACTCAATACATTATGGATAAATACTCAGAGATACCAACACAGCGGAAAACTATATAACTATACGTAGAAGATTTCTGCTCCATTGCTCCTTCACAATTCGTCAAAGCTAACCTGAATCCTAACCTGAATTCCCTTGGCTACTCATAAAAATTTGAGTACCCAAGAGTTAAAGAAAAAAAATAACTCCGGGTCAGACATGGGTCTGGTGTGAGTAACAGGATAAAGTTGCTTAACTTTTGAAAAACCTTTGAAAAGAAAAGGTATCACGTAAGACTTCCCACACATAAACATGGAAAAGTTTTTACCTTACGCTAACCAAAACATTTGATAGGAAATCCAGTGATATTATAATAGTGTCTAGGGTTTTCAAGTAAATAAGAAATAGCCGAAATTGTTACATGATTAAATTCCAACTACTAGCCACAAAAGTGGGTAATACAATTAAAACCGTTGGCACTTATTGGATTTTGGATTCCATACAATGGCCGGGCTACTGGGGTACCGCCTGTCACAGTACGTGGCCTAGATCACTGTACCGAGGAGTATGCCCGCTCCCCTACAACACAAAGCCGGAACCATTCCTTACCGAACAGTTCCAAACAAGAGCACCCCGCAGTTGTGATCAGCAACCGCACCACTAAGCCAAAATAAAGGGACATCTAGACAGGGGTAAATCTCGCTCTCAAGTGGGGGCTACCCACGAAGCCTTGCTGCACCTCCCCTGTTTTAGCCATTCCCGGTTGATGAGGCTTGAGGCTACGATTACCTTAATAGGACATATCACTTAGAATGCTCATCGTCCACCTGACAATGTTCTGAAAGCATTCAATCCATACAAGTTCGTTTCGGGTTCGAACGAAACCGAAGGCATTATCTTGTTACACTCATTTTGGAATCACCCTCAGAGTTAACGACGATAACCCTTGCATTCTGAATCACCATCTCGAACCTATAAGTACTATTCCGTCAAATTCATTACGGAATCACCCACAGAGTTATACTAACGTATAGTTCTTTCACCTCGAGTCTTCACTTGCTCTACTTCAATTCACGTCCTAACATTTAATTGGAATCGATGTGGTTTTCGGATCCCAAATATGGAAACCCGATCCCGGTCTCATCGAAATCCAAAACGTGTCTTTTAAGGCCAAGTTGTTTTAAATTTTAAAACAATACAATTTAATTATCTATATACACACAGATAGATAATTCACAACATAATAGATAATCAACATTATCATCAACAGATAATTCATACCATAATCAGATAATCCATATTATCATCCAAAAGCAACCAGTACATCCATACATTTTTCATCTCATAGCTGAGATTACAAACCATACCAGACAACCAATACCAATCATCAAACATAAGCAATGATCTAATGATCACACCATTCATAATTAATTTAAAATGAATTAAATTAATTACTTAATCTCTAATTAATTTAAAATGAATTAAATTAGTTACTTCATCATTAAAAATCCTGCTTAATTTAACCATCAATTGATTACAAATAAATTTCTAAATCATCATCTCAATATTCTTCCAATTAATCATTTCAGATTAACAATTCCCTAATTACAATAAGTAATTAGCCTTTAATATTAATTTCACAAGTTAATTATACTTAACTCTTTACATAATTAACTTATAATTACTTAATTAATTAATTAACTAAAATTAATTACATTAATCCATTATTAATTAATTACTTCATTTATTGATTATTTATTAATTAATCAATTCTAAATTACATCATTAATTAATTTATTAATGATTTCTGATTCCATTTAATCAACCTCTATATAAACTAATTACATAAGTAATTAATCTTCAATTTAAACCATATATATATTAATCACCCATGATTAATAACCATTCAGTAATTAACTACTTTAATTACTCATCCCATAAATTAATTACTCTTAATTAATTATTTAAATTAATCCCTTGATTAATTTCAAAGTAATTTGAATTACTTCCATAATTAATATCTTCAATTACACCCAGTAATTATTTAATTAATTACTTCCCTAAATCCATAAATTACATAAAGTAATAATCAAACAATCCTCAAATGTTTAACTTAATTAATCTAAACTAATCACATTAATCAAATTAATTACACCAAGTAATTAATTCATTTATTTCTATCATTAAATAATTAAACCTAAACAATTGATTATTAATTAATTAATTTAATTAATTATCAAAAATTAATCACATTAATTAATTTTTAAATAATCTTAAGTTAATGACCTTCATTAACATTTCTTAATTACTTAATTAAGAGTTAACTTATACAAATCATTATTAATTATCAATTAATTAATATTGAATTACAATTTAATTAATCTCTAATTATTAATTAATTAAGTGTTTAATTTAAAATCTTAATTTTATTAATCACTTGATTAAATAAATCTTAATCATTAATTAAAATTTAATTAACCATCCTTAATTATAGATTAATTAACCTTAATTAATTAATCTCAAGTCTTGATTAATTAACTTAAAAATTATTAATTACTTAATTAAACATCCACATTTTTCATTAATTAAATAATTAATATTCCATTTAAATTAATTTAATAATTTAAATGAAACCAATTTCTTAAGTTCTAAATTAAGAAACATTCTTCTTATATAAAGTATTTTAAACACTTTGTTTCAAACAAATTCAATTTAAAAATTTCTTTTAAATTTCAAACTGAAACACAATTTAAATTTTCATTCCAGATTCAAACTTAAAAATTGAAAACTTTACTTACACATCCATCTTCATTTTTAAATTCAAATTATTTAACCTTTTCTAAAATAGTTAAAACAACTTTAAATTTAAAAACACTTTTAAAAAAAGTGACATTAAATAAAATTTCAGGTTTTAAAACTGAATTTAAACTTATTTTAAATTCTTATTTCATAAATTTAAAACTCATAGTTTAAATTCAAAACCAATGTTCCTTTATACTTTAAAAAGTTTAAAATCTAAATTTGAATTCCCAGATTTAAATTCAAACTCAGATTCATCTATTCTAAATTTCAGTTTTCCAGTTTTAAACTTTGTTTTAAATTTTCAGTTGCATTATAAAATTTACTTTTAAATTTAAAACAGAAAAATTGTTTCCTGTTTTTGTTTAAACATCTTACATTTTTTTGAATTTAAAAATGATTCAAAATCCAAGATTTAAATTATTGAATTCATTATGGGTTTAAAAATTCCAGTTGGAACTTCCTCTTACAATTTGAAACTACTTTTAAATTTTTAAAAACGGAAAGACAGTTTCTATTTTGGTTTAAAACCAAACTTGAGTTTAAAAGCATTTCAAATTTATTTCAAAGATCTAAAATTTAAACTTATTGAATTCAAATTCAATTTCAGGTTCAAGCTTATTTCAGAATTTTGTTTGCATTTTACTTTTTCTTCAAATTTCATAAAACCTGGAAACAAGTTTCTGATCGAATTCTAAAACCTGAAACACTTCAAATTCCCGAGCTACCATAGATTTTACTTCGATTCAGAAGAAACATTGCTTCGAGTCACTCTTCAATTTACCCGAGGCTATCACGAGGTATAAAACCCTGTAACCCTAAAAATCAACACCAACATGCACAACACCTCCCTGTGCACCCATAAATCAACTCCGGCCACCTCTGACCATCATCAATGGCCATCCCCCATCGACCGGTAACCCCACATCACCCTTCAAACCTCAGATCCCCAAAAATTCAACTCGAATTTGAAATCAAGTTTAAAACCAAAACCTGAAACAGCATTCCCCCTTTCAATGCCTGACCTGTCAACAGCGAGACCTCCCAACTCCGGCCACTATCACCCTTGAAAATCCATCAACAACTCCATTAATCCCTCATCTAGCAATACCCTAAAGATCTAAGAACTCGATCCTTAGTTGAAGCCGAAGTACTCAAATTCTTAAACCCAGTAAAACTAGGGTTCATAACTGAAAATCCCAAATTACAACATCACAAATGAATTTCAATTCAAACTAAAATTTTACCCAATATCATTGATAGCTTTACCAATTTCAGGAGCAAATTCAACTCAAAATAAACATAAGAATCAACAGTGATTACCCAAATGTTGAATTACAGTAAAATATGAACTGTTTCCTGGATATTGGTATAAAAATTATAATTCTAAGTTTAGAATTCATGATTTTATATGATGTTTTGGTTTATAACTCTGAAACAATGTTCTGTAAAGTTTGAATTTTTCATCTTATACACTTAATTTCTCTGTTAACCTTACTTCCAGGCATACACAATATTGTTTAACTTATATAAAGTTTTTAAAACCTACTTTATCTTGTAATAAACAGATTTCATTCAAATATAAATCATAATAGCAATAGATCAAAGAATATCTTTTAAAATCAACTTAAACTTGTACTGTAAATGGTCAGTAGTATAAGTAAACAAGATGCATTCCATTCAAATATATACCCGGAAATGTTTTTAACGGTAAGTATAGGCCTACTTATCTTCATGAATATAAAGAAACCATCTTTTATAAAAAAAAAAAAAAAAAAATTTAGGTTACTCACCTGTACTAAAATGCAGAGCCCAGAATTTTAACATGCAGAACATTCTTTGCAAAAGTTTTGAAGGCCATTTGAAACTTGCTTCCAATTTGATGTTTTTAAACTTGTTTTAAAAATGCTTCCAGATTTAAAGAATTGAATGCAGACTTTTCTCCTTAATCCACAATCTTGCAGGCATGCTTCAGTAAACAAGAACATGCAGGCCTTTTTGTTTTCAGATTGAAGAAACAAAAATGCAGGTTTGTATGATGCACAGGGAATAATTTTGCAGATTTTGAAAATGGATAAGGGATTTGAGATGTATTTCTAGTTTGAGGAGTTACAGGGTAATGATTTGCATTTTGAGGAGTTTTTGTTTACTGATTTTTAATAGAATGATGATTACTTTGGTGTGAGATGTTTTCAGTTGAAAGGTTTCTTTAGTTAAGAAATGAAACTGAGAAAAGCCAGGAATGAAAGAATGCAATGTTTTATAAACTAAATTTATGATTTATTAAAAACAAAGAAAAATAAAAGATATAATTTGACCCTTGTCTAAAATGTTAACACTTGTTAACTTCCTTGTTTAATTACTTAACATATGTTATTGGAGGCTTTTATATACTTACACATGTATCTTTAAGTAATTAGTATTTTTAAATTAAAGTTTAATGAAAGTTTAACTTAATTAATTAGTTCTATTAACACCTAGTTATGTATATAATTAATTTCTAAAGAATAAAGCAAAGTGTTATTATAAATAAAACAATATACAAATAAATCAATTGACAAAGATACTTTTAAATAATTAAAATAAATTTATAGAAGAGGTTATAACTTAAATGAATACATGTTTCATATTTTAAATTGTATTTTAAATTTTCATATTAAATTTACAAATCACATTTTATAAATCAATATTTTAAAAAGAATAACACAAACATTTTTGTAACTTATTTTAATATTCAAACTTAAGTTAAAATGAATTTTAAACAAATAAAACATTTATCTCATATATTAAAAATCATTTAGTTATTTTATTAAATATTTTTGAAAAGCTTAAATCCAAAAATAAATCACAATTCCCAATTTCAAAATATTAAAATTATGTTATACTAATTTAACAACTTATCTATTTAAAATATATATGAATACATATACATTATTAAATAGAAAACAATTTATTAGCAAATTAAAAATAAATTCATCAATTAAATATTTAAATAAAGAAGATTATTAAATCAAATCAAATTTATTAACAAAAATTAATTTAAATTTAAACACATATTATTAAATTTATATTGCCATAAATTCCGGGATATTACAATCAAGCAATAACATCTATTTCAAGTTCAACCTGTGATCAAAGATAGTATTCAACTCAAATAACAAGACGTAAAAATCATCTCAGAAAATTCACTTCCAAATTCAAGTGTCAGAAATAAATTTCAAAGTTTCAGCAATACAAAATCAAGTAAAGGTTAAAACAGAATTCCAGATTAAAGATTATAATTGTTCTCTGCTACCTTAAAATTCAGGTGAGTAAACTTAATTTTAAAAACAGTTTAAAACCTATGATCATAACTATATGCTTGATATGGATTGTGTGGGAATATGGTTGCTTATGTCTATGTGTATGAATGCATGTATGTATGTATATGATATTCTGTGTATATATCTGGATGCTTGCTTGGAAAATGATGATCATCTCTCTGCTTAAAACTTGGGTGAATAAACATTTAATTTTAAAAATAGTTTTTGAAATCTATGAATATGTTCAAAAGCTGGTGATGAATTTTTGGAACAAATATATGATTTGTATATGTTTATGTATGTAAATGTATGTGTGTATGAATAAAGCTGTCTGTTTAAAACTGTGAGTATGAATATAGTTCTCTGTTTATATACAGGCTTCTAAATTCATAGGAAAAAAAATCATATCTCTTCAGATATCTGATGATAGGCTAAAATTTGTAAATAGAAAATGATTGTAAGTATATAAGCTTGATTTTAAAAATAGATTCATATATATATATATATATATATATATATGAACTGTTTATTTATAAAATATGAAATTTCTAGGTCTGATCAAAATATAGTCAAAATTCAATTGTCAGGAATTGATGAATAAATTCTATAACCTAATTCTAGTTCGACATTTTTTTTCAATTTCTGGTGATCAGTGTCGAAGTTTAGGGCGAGGCTTGGACTGGAGGTGGCCGGTGGGTGGTTGATCGCAGGAAAAATGGAGATGGATTTTACTGGTGATCGAGTGGTGAGGTTGGAGCTAGACTAGGGTTCGAAAGTCAGTTTGAGACGATGGTGTTCACAAAGCTTTCGCGATGGGCATAGGTGATGGGAGGTGATCGCGGGGGGGATTAGAAGCGAGAGGTCGTGGTGTATGTCTGGTGTTGTCAGCGAAGGAGGACGTGGTCGAGATCGGCGGTGATGGTCGTTTTTCCAGTGAGTGTGTTTTCCAGATTTTCGATCAAGTATCGATTTTTTGTTGTGTCCTTCGATTCATACTTCTAGGTTGTCACGCTGATGGATGAGGTCGTGGGTAATGCTCTGGGGCCGGAGGTGATGATCGGAGGAGGTTTGGGTGGTTGTGCACGTGCACGAGACATTCTCTGGTATCTGCGCATGTTTCATTTGGGGACGAAGCTTGTATCTCGGGTTGATGCTCGAGAAATTTCCGTGTTGTCTCGAAGTTTTGTGGGTAGCGAGGAACTCGGGTGATGGCTCAAGATTATGATCAAATGGCTCGGGTTACCTGATGTGCTTCCAGATTTTATAATTTATGTAAAATGTTAATAGTTTTTATAAATTAGAAAGTTAGTACAAGGTTTAAAAATCAATGAAAACAGGTTTTCAATTTTAAAGAATGATTTAAATCCGAAGCAAGGCATTTAAACATGTTTTAAAGATTTTAAAACAATATATTTTCAAAGAAGAAGGATTAATCAAGTTTTAATATTTTTAAATTTGAATAAGTTTTTAAAGGTGATAATGATTAAGTTTCCAAAGAAGTAAAAATTTATTTAAGTTATTAAATAAATTTGAACATTCAAGAATTTTAAATGATAAAAGTTTATCAATAAGTTATATTCTTATAATTCGTTCTTAAATGTTTTTCTTAAAAAGTTAATGATATAATTAAGTTACATATTTACCTTTAAATTAATTAGGGTTGTAATTAATTGAAGATGATTAATTAAGTATAATTAATTTAAAGGTAATAATTTATTGAGATTTTAAAGATTAATTACTTGATGATGATAATAATAAAGGTATGATTACATAATATAAGTAATTAGAGAATAGTTAATGATTTTAATTGATTCAAGATCATTAACTAGTGATTATGAATTAATGTGATTTCTTTAAGATAATTAATTAGATTAATTAATTAATTAAGGATACTCATTAGTGAAAGTTAGTTAAGTATAATTACTTAATGAAGTAACTAATGGGTAATTACTAAATGTAACTAATTAGAAGATAATTACTTTTTGAATGTAACTGAATGGAAGTAAGTAAGGATTAATTACTTAAGTATAATTTATTTATGGGTGGATTAATTGAGGTAATTAATTAAAGAGTTAATTAATGAATGAGATTAATTAAAGCTTACTTGACAAATTAAATAATTAAAGAATAATTAATTAATTAAGGTGATTAAAAGGATCATTAATTAATGTAATTAATTAATTAAAGATAAATTAATATGGGTAGTTAAATTAATTTACTTAATCAATTGAGATTAATTACTTAATGGAAGTGATTAGAGGTTAACTACTTGGAGTAATTAATTAAGAGATTAATGAATATAATTAATTTAGTGGAAATTAGCCACAAGGGCCTCTTTACCATGTGCAATTAGTTTCTAGGACCCACAAACGAAATAATTACTTTTAAGGACAAAATGCAAAATAATTAGTTTCTAAGGCCTAAAAACCTATGAAATTATGTCCTTGAAAGTAATTGGACTGTTGACTTTGTCCTTAAAAGTAATTATTCTGCTGACATTGGCCTTAAAATTAATTCATGTGGATGTGTGTCCTAGAAAATAATTGGACTGCAAAGTTTGTCCTTCTAGTGAAATGCCCCGTTAATTTAAGAGTAATTAATTAATGTAAGTAATTATAATTGGTTAAGATAAATTGATTTATGTAATTAATTAAAGGTTAATTACTTAATGTAATTAAAGAGTAATTAATCAAGAATGATTAATTAAAATAGATAATTAAAGAATAATTAATCAAGGGTGATTAAATAAGATGGATAGTAAAGAATGATTAATTAATTGAGTTATAATTAATTAATGTTAAGAAGGATTTAGGTAATCCAAGTGATTAAAGTTGGAGATTAATTTAATTGGGAATTAATTAAATTTATTAAGAATGAATCAGTCTTGCTTATAGATGATTGGATGATTTGGCTGTGTTACCTCTGATATGTGATATGTGTTGCTTTGTGATATATTGGTTGAATTATGATTGTATGGATTAACTATCTGTGATAATGTGAATCATCTATCTACATGAAAATGTTATCTTGAATATGTTAAATTGTTTAAACCTTAAACAACTTGGACATTAAAATGGCGTTTTGGATTCGATGAGACCGGGATCGGATTTCTAGATTTGGATATCCGAACACCACATCATTCCAAATTAAACGTTAGGTCGTGAATTCAAGTGGGAATCAAGTGAAGACTCGTAGTGTAAGGGCTATGGTCGTTAACTCTGAGGGTGATTCCAATACGAGTTAACGGAAATGGTACTTTCAGATTCGAGACGTAGATTCAAAGTGCAAGGGCTATTGTCGTTAACTCTGAGGGTGATTCCAAAATGCGTGTAACGAGATAGTGCCTTCGGTTTCGTTCGAACCCGTAATGGACTTGTATGGATTGAATGCTTTCAGAACATCGTCAGGAGGACGATGAGCGTTCTAAGATAGATGTGTTCTATAAAGATAATCGCAGCCTCAAGCCTCATCAACCGGGAATGGCTAAAATAGGGGATGTGTAGCAAGGCTAAGTGGGTCGCGCCCAAGTAGGACGAGATTTCCCCCTGTCTAGAGGTTCCTTTTTATTCGGCTTAGTGGGCAGTTGAAATCGTGCGCCAACTACGGGATTGTCTTGTTCGGGACTATCCGGTAAGGGATGGTTCTAGCCTTGTGTTGCAGGGGATTTAGGGTGGATCCTCGGTACGGTGATCTAGGCCACGTACTATGACGGGCGGTACCCTAGTAGCCCTGCCATTGTATGGAATCCAATCTCCAATAAGAGCCCTTCGCGTTTGTTTGCATACCTATGTATGTTGGAATTTAATAAATGTAATAATTTCGGCTATTTTCTATTTTACTTGAAAACCCTAGACCCTATTATAATATCACTGGATTTCCTATCAAATGTTATGGTTATCGTATGGTAAAAACTTTTCCATGTTTATGTGTGGGATGTCTTATGAGATACCTTTTCTTTTCAAAAGGATTTTAAAGTTAAGCAACATAAACTCATTTACTCACACCAGACCTATGTCTGACCCAAGTGTTTATTTTCTATTTTATTAAACTCTTGGGTACTCGAATTTTTATGAGTAGCCAAGGGATTCAGGTTAGCTTTGAAAAATTCTGGAGGAGATTTGGAGCAGGAGGCTTAAGCACGTAGATATATTATGGTTCCGTTGTGTTAGTGTTATGTCTGTATCTCTGTGATGTTTTGAGTTGTATGATAGACAGGAGTTTATAACTATCTAGTTTGTGATGTATAAGTTGTATAACTCTGATGTATATGATACTATGTAATATGTTATGTGATATATTATATTTCATTCGTTTCACTATGAGATTCTAGTGTTGTTGTTCTTTATTCTCTATCTTTTCTACTTCTATCCCTTTCTTTCTTAATTCATGATGCATCTTTCTATGGAGAGAAAGATGGGTCGTGACAGTTGGTATCAGAGCTCTAGGTTGAGTGAATACCTAGGCTTTGGAGTGATAACTTTCTTGAGAGAGCGTACTTGCAATTTTATAAATATATAAACCTAATCTGTTGGGTTACCTGTCCGAATTTTCCAACATAAGTTCAAGAGGTAGATGGAGCAGTGGTGTGTGTAGCACGACTACCCTAATAGAAGAAGCCCTAATGTTGAGGTTGGAGGTGTATCTGTCGAGACTGTAGACAAAATACCGTCTCGGGTAAGCTTTGCAACTTGGTGAAAGGATTTCATTGATTTTGGAAGGAAGTCATTTCAAGGATCAGAGTCCATCCTTGAAGTGTAAGCTTGGTCATGCTCGGGTGAGCGGATTTACTAGAATTTGGATCTACCGGATGAGCAGAAGTAGGTAATGGTATCTCGGCATCTTCAGAAGAGGTAGATGTGTGGTAGGACGCAGTAACCATGGATGTTCCTGAAGGTGATTTCTATGGAACAAGTTAAGAAAGTTTTGAAGAGAAATTGATACCTACCATGGGGAAGACTCAGCTGCGTGAGGAGTTTTCTAGAGCTTAAGCTAGGGAGTTTTTCTGTATCAGGATATGAGACTAAGGTCGATAAGTTGTTTCGTTTCGGGCATGGCCTCATTGTTACCCCTTAAGGAGAGCGAGTTATTTGTGCTTGGTTTGGAGCCTAAGTTTCTTTAGGAGATGTCTGCCCATCTCGAAGGTTCTTTTTGAAGATGGTTGAAGGCTTTGAGGGTCAAGGAACTTATGGATAAGAAGTTCTGGTATCTGTGTTAACATTGCAGCTCAGAGATGTTTGTGTGCTAGTAGGAAGGTCTTTGGCTAAGCTTAGAAGTGGAGTTCAGAAGCAGCAGAGTGAACCGTCGGCTTCTTCTGATTGGCAACGTGTTCTTGAGGGATTTAACCCTATTTTGAATGGATTGGTTTAACATAAGTTGTTCTGATTTGAAAAGAGACAATAGTATCTTTGGAAATTAGGCTGGGTTGGATCGCAAAAGTGACTTTCGATATTTGAGTGTTCTCTTGGGTAATCTTTTGCATGGGATCGAAGCATCTCAAAAGAAGTTGGAGCTATAGAAGCAATTAGAGATTTTCCAAATGTCTTCATGGAAATCAAGGTTTACCTTAGCATCTGAAGATTAAGTTTTTGTATCGACCTGGTTCCAGAAGCGTTCCGGTAATTAGCCTGGTAGTAGGATGGCTCCTAGAGAGAGCGTTTGGTGAAGCAGCTCAGGATTTTGGGGAACTTCTGTGTTTTCTCTTCTATGGATCTGATGAACCATGTTTATGGGATGGTTGATCAAGTTTGTTTTCGTGTTCATCGTCGGCATTCTCATCTACTTCAGAACCAGAGTCGCGCAGCGGAAGCAAGGTGGCTGCTATTTTAGAATGGGAGCAACCGGAAGTTGCATTTTTCTTGGACTAGAGGGTTTCTATAGGAAATTCAAGTATACCTCGAATTGTGGAAGAAAGTTTCAGGATTTAAAGGCAAGATTGTCGGATGCAGCGATTCTGCTTATTCCAGATAGGAAAAGTAAGTTCGAAGTCCACTAATGTTTGTGGAGTAGAGTTTGTGTCGGCAAATTTTGGGAGAACCATTTTGTTGAATAGGATTCGGATATTTGTTCTTTTCTTGGTCCAGATTAATTCAAGAAGCATCAGAGAAGGTTGAGTTGTTTAAGGAAGGAGGTTGGCAGCCTAGATCGTCAGGAAAGTTTGTGGATAAGAGACGGAGAAATTTGGAATTTGAAGTTGGAGATTGGAAATTGTTTAAGTTTTCTCCAATTAAAGGAGCTATAAGATTTGGTAAGACTAGAAAGCTAGCTTCCAAGTATTTTGGATCTTCCTGTGTTCTCGAGAGGATTAGTTCTTTGGTCTACAAGATTGAATTGCCAGTCCGGATGACTGGGATTCACATAGTATACCACGTATCTTTGAGGGATTAGGTGTATGATCCATCACTGGTTGTGGAATCAGCAGTTCAGGAAGATCTGGAAGTTGAGCTGGACTTGAGTGTAGTCTGATATCTTGTTCAGATTATCGATCAAGATTTGAAGGAGCTCGGGTTCAGGGTAGTGTATCTAGTTTAGGTTCTGTAGAGCGAGTATCCCAGCAATTGTACCTGGGAAACTCTAGATAGTATTAGAAAGTTCTATCCTGATTTATGTCAGGATAATTAGTTTATTTGTTTGAATAAATTGGTTGCTATGGTTGTTACCATATGATTGATATGTTTGTTTGTTGTTTGAAATTAAAATCTTTGTTGGATTATTAAATTATCTTTGATTTTAAACTTTGGAGACGAAATTCTTTTAAGGAGGGAGGAATGTGATGACCCAGAATTTTGGGAAATATCAATTTAATAATCTGTATTAATAATTAAATTGATTTGATAACTTTCTTTATAACCAATTAAATTGGCAAGTTTATTCTTTCAAAAGTTAATAAATATTTGCTTTGGCAGGATCTCTATTTTCAAAAGCTAATGATATTTAATTTGGTAAAATTTATCTTTTAAAGCTAATAAAATGGTTTTCGGTTTATTATGTGTGTGTGTGTGTGTATATATATTGGTATATATTATAAATAGGAAGATTTTGATTTGAATTTAATAAAAGATGTGTTTTCAAATTTGAAATATATATATGAATGTATATATTGTGATTTGAAGTTATGTTTTTAAATTCAATATAATGATTTTCAAAGTTAATATTAAAATATGTTCTCTATTTATGATAAATAGATATTTATATATATTGTAAATAGAAAAGTTTTTGGTTTGAATTTAATAAACAAAAACATGTTTTCAAATTTTAATCTATATTTTGTAATTTGGAAGTTATGATTAAATTTGATATAAACACTTTCCAAAAAATATTTAAAAGTTCAACTTTATATTTCCTACCAAATATAGATAACATTTATAATATGTTTATTGAATATTATTTTAGGTTAAATTTAAATAAGATGAATTTGAAGTTTATTTTTTTGGTTTTAAATAATTCTTTCTTTAATTTTAACTTGCATAAATGTAATTTGAATACATAAATTAATTAACACATTAACCTATTAATATAAAGGAAGGAATAAATATGATTCAAAACATTTTTAATTTATATGTTTAAAATGCATAAGAAATTTTATAGCAAGGGTTTAAACATAAATCTCCTATTTTTAACATTTGTAAAGTAATATAAGCATGGAGTGACATTTGTGAATTTGAACCAACAAGTGGCATACATCTCTCTTTGTAAAAATAAAATCATGTATTAAAATGTTCAAAGAAAACTGATCATTTCAGTTTTCAGTTCAAATTTTCTCAAGATCTTCTTCTTCTTAAATATTAAAACCCAAATATTAGATCAAAGAAAAACTAGCAATCAAGCAATAAAATCTGTTTCAAGTTGAACCTGTGATCAAAGATAGTATTCAACTCAAATAACAAGTGTAAAAATCATCTCAGCAAATTCACTTTCAAATTCAAGTGTCGGTTCTAAAACAAGTTTTAAAGTTTCAACAATACAAGATCAAGCAAAGATTAAGACAAAATTCCAGATTAAAGATTAAAACTGTTCTCTACTTCCTTAAAATTCAGGTGAGTAAAACTAATTTTAAAAACAGTTTAAAACCTATGATCATATCCAATTGCTTATGATCGATTGTGTGGGAATATGGTTGCTTATGTCTATGTATATGAATGCATGTATGTATATATATGATGTGTTGTGTATATATCTGGATGTATGCCTGGAAAATGATGATCATCTCCCTGCTTAAAGCTTGGGTGAATAAACATTTAATTTTAAAAATAGTTTTTGAAATCTGTGAATATGTTTAAAAGCTGGTGATGAATTTTTGGAAAAAAAATATGATTTGTATATGTTTATGTATGTGAATGTATGTGTATATGAATAAAGCTGTCTGTTTAAAACTGTGAGTATGAATATAGTTGTCTATTTATATATAGGCTTCCAAATTCATAGAAAAAAATCATATCGCTTCAGATAGCTGATGATAGGCTAAAATTTGTAAATAGAAAATGATTGTAAGTATATAAGCTTGATTTTAAAAATAGATTCATATATATATATATATATATATATATATATGAACTATTTATTTATAAAATATGAAATTTCCAGGTCTGATCAAAATATAGTCAAAATTCAATTGTCAGGAATTGATGAATCAATTCTATAACCTGATTCTAGTTTGAAATTCATTAATTTAGAGATAGGAACTGTGATTTTTAGATTAGAAATAGATGAGGCATTGTGGAATGATGGGTTTCAACATTTTTTTTCGATTTCTGGTGATCAGTGTCGAAGTTTAGGGCGAGGCTTGGACTGGAGGTGGCCGGTGGGTGGTTGATCGCAGGAAAAATGGAGATGGATTTTACTGGTGATCGAGTGGTGAGGTTGGAGCTAGAATAGGGTTCGAGAGACACTTTGAGACGATGGTGTTCACGAAGCTTTCGCGATGGGCATAGGTGATGGGAGGTGATCGCGAGGGGGGATTAGAAGCGAGAGGTCGTGGTGTAAGTCTGGTGTTGTCAGCGAAGGAGGACGTGGTCGAGATCAGCGGCGATGGTCGTTTTTCCAGTGAGTGTGTTTTCCAGATTTTCGATCAAGTATCGATTTTTTTGTTGTGTCCTCCGATTCGTACTTCTAGGTTGTCACGCTGATGGACGAGGTCGTGGGTAATGCTCTGGGGCCGGAGGCGATGATCGGAGGAGGTTTGGGTGGTTGTGCATGTGCACGAGACATTCTCTGGTATCTGCGCATGTTTCATTTAGGGACGAAGCTTGTATCTCGGGTTGATGCTCGAGAAATTTTCGTGCTGTCTCGAAGTTTTGTGGGTAGCGAGGAACTCGGGTGATGGCTCAAGATTATGATCTAATGGCTCGGGTTATCTGGTGTGTTTCCAGATTTTATAATTTAAGTAAAATGTTAGCAGTTTTTATAAATTAGAAAGTTAGTACAAGGTTTAAGAATCAATGAAAACAGGTTTTCAATTTTAAAGAATGATTTAAATCCGAAGTAAGGCATTTAAATAAGTTTTAAAGATTTAAAAACAATTTATTTTCAAAGAAGAAGGATTAATCAAGTTTTAATATGTTTAAATTTGAATAAGTTTTTAAAGGTGATAATGATTAAGTTTTCAAAGAAGTAAGAATTTGTTTAATTTATTAAATAAATTTAAACAAGTTTTCAAGAATTTTAAATGATAAAAGTTTATCAATAAGTTATATTTTTATAATTGGTTCTTAAATGTTTTTCTTAAAAAGTTAATGATATAATTAAGTTACATATTTACCTTTAAATTAATTAGGGTTGTTATTAATTGAAGATGATTAATTAAGTATAATTAATTTAAAGGTAATCACTTATTGAGATTTTAAAGGTTAATTACTTGATGATGATAATAATAAAGGTATAATTACTTAATATAAGTAATTAGAGAATAGTTAATGATTTTAATTAATTCAAGATCATTAACTAGTGATTATGGATTAATGTGATTACTTTAAGTTAATTAGGTTAATTAATCAATTAAGGATACTCATTAGTGGAAGTCAGTTATGTATAATTACTTACTGAAGTAATTAATGGGTAATTACTAAATGTAATTAATTAGAAGATAATTACTTTTTGAAAGTAATTAAATGGAAGTAATTAAGGATTAATTAGTTAATTTTAATTTATTTAAGGGTGGATTAATTGAGGTAATCAATTAAAGAGTTAATTAATTAATGAATGAGATTAATTAGAGCTTACTTGACAAATTAATTAATTAAAGAATAATTAATTAATTAAGGTGATAAAAAGGATCATTAATTAATGTAATTAATTAATTAAAGATAAATTAATATGGGTATTTAAATTAATTTACTTAATCAATTGAGATTAATTACTTAATGGAAGTGATTAGAGCTTAATTACTTGGAGTAATTAATTAAGAGATTAACGAATATAATTAATTTTAGAGTAATTAATTAATGTAAGTAATTATAATTGGTTAAGGTAAATTAACTTATGTAATTAATTAAAGGCTAATTACTTAATGTAATTAAAGAGTAATTAATCAAGAATGATTAATTAAAATAGATAATTAAAGAATAATTAATCATGGGTGATTAATTAAGATGGATAGTAAAGGATGATTAATTAATTGAGTTATATTTAATTAATGTTAAGAAGGATTTAGGTAATCCAAGTGATTAAAGTTGGAAACTAATTTAATTGGGAATTAATTAAATTGATTAAGAATAAAGCAATCTTGCTTATAGATGATTGAACGATATTGGATGATTCGGATGTGATGCCTCTGATATGTGATATGTGTTGCTTTGTGATATATTGGTTGAATTGTGATAGTATGGATTAACTATCTGTGATAATGTGAATCATCTATCTATACGAAAATGTTAACTCGAATATGTTAAATTGTTTAAACCTTAAACAACTTGGACATTAAAATGGCATTTTGGATTCGATGAGACCGAGGTCGAATTTCCAGATTTGGATATCCATAAACCACATCATTCCAAATTAAATGTTAGGTCATGAATTCAAGTGGGAATCAAGTGAAGATTCGAAGTGTAAGGGCTATGGTCGTTAACTCTGAGGGTTACGAGTTAACGGAAATGGTACTTTTAGATTCGAGATGTAGATTCAGAGTGTATGGGCTATTGTCGTTAATTCTGAGGGTGATTCCAAAATGAGTGTAACGAGATAGTGCCTTCGGTTTCGTTCGAACTCGTAACGGACTTGTATGGATTGAATGCTTTCAGAACATCATCAAGAGGACGATGAGCTTTCTAAGATAGATGTGTTCTATAAAGGTAATCGGAGCCTCAAGCCTCATCAACCGGGAATGGCTAAAACAGGGGAGGTGCAGCAAGGCTAAGTGGGTCGCGTCCAAGTAGGATGAGATTTTCCCCTGTCTAGAGGTTCCTTTTTATTCGGCTTAATGGGCAGCTGGAATCGTGCGCCAACTGCGGGGTTGTCTTGTTCGGGACTATCCAATAAGGGATGGTTTCGGCCTTGTGGTGCAGGGGATTTAGGGTGGATCCTCGGTACGGTGATCTAGGCCACGTACTGTAACGGGCGGTACCCCAGTAGCCCTGGCATTGTATGGAATCTAATCTCCAATAAGAGCCCTTTGAGTTTGTTTGTTTATATACCTATTTATGCTGGAATTTAATAAATGTAACAATTTCTGCTATTTTCTATTTTACTTGAAAACCCTAGACCCTATTATAATATCACTGGATTTCCTATCAAATTTTTTGTTTATCGTAAGGTAAAAACTTTTCCATGTTTATGTGTGGGAAGTCTTACGAGATAACTTTTCTTTTCAAAAGGACTTTCAAGTTAAGCGACTTAAACCCGTTTACTCACACCAGACCCATGTCTGACCCAAATGTTTATTTTCTGTTTTATTGAACTATTGGGTACTCAAATTTTTATGAGTAGCCATGGGATTCAGGTTAGCTTTGACAAATTCTGGAGGAGATTTGGAGTAGGAGGCTTCAACATCTAGATATATTATGGTTTTGCTATGTTAGTTTTGTGTCTGTATCTCCGTGATGTTTTGAGTTGTATGATAGACAGGTGTTTATAACTGTCTAATTTGTGATGTATAAGTTGTATAACTCTGATGTATATGATATTATGTAATATCTTATGTGATATATTATATTTCATTCGTTTCACTATGAGATTCTAGTGTTGTTGTTCTTTCTTCTCTACCTTTTCTTCTTCTATCCCTTTCTTTCTTAATTGACGATGTGTCTTTCTGTGGAGAGAAAGACGGGTCGTGACATAAACCAATTTAAATAAGAAGTGAATGTTGAGTAGGCTAAATAAAATAAGTTATTGAAGTATAAAATTTATTAGTTGGAAATAAAATTATGGATAGATAAATGAATTTACATTTGTAAGTAAGTAAAATGGAAGCTAAATATTGGAATTAAAATTGAAGAGTTGAATTATGTGAAATGGGAAATTTAATCAGGTTGAACTAAATAAAACAAAGTATTGAAATTAAATTTGGTAAGTATTGATTGATTTAATGGTAAGAAAAGGAATTAAGAATTGAATATTGAGATGGTATTTAATATATATTATGTTAAGTTGATCGAAATCGTAAAATGGTTGGTGGAAACTAAAAGAAATAAAAGTTTGTGAAATGGAACTTTATTTAGATTTAAGATTCAATTTGGAAATGAAGTGATAAATAAATTAGTAAGTTATTCAGATTTGAAATTGATTGAAAACAAATTAGTTACTGAATCTAATTTAAAGAAATGGTTAATTAAGAATGGTTTGAGATAAGGTGAATAAAACTTCAATATTTAGAGTTCGAAGATGAATTGATTTCAAGTAGGATTGAAAATGAAAATCTGGATGAAAATTTGGAAAAGGTATTGAGCTTTGAAATTAATTTGTAAATTGAAGCAAATCGAATCTACATGGAATGGGAATCCAAATTGATTAACTGTAGATAAAAACCAAATGCTAAAGTAAAAGTAATAATATAAGGGTATGTAAATGCTTATATTAAACTTAAGAAAAGTTAAGGGTGAAAGTTCTTAAGTAAATTTTGTATTGAAAATATACTAAAGTTAATAATTGGATGAAATTTAAACTAGAAGTTGGGAAATGGGATGGTTGTAAATAAGTGAATGGAAATCAATATAGATGTCAATAAAAAAAGAGAATTGATATAGCTAATAATCAATTAGGGCAAATACGTAGGATGTACGTATATTATTTTATTCGCATAGCGATTTGATCTAGATTCGAGCACAGAATTTCGAGATATTTATATCATTCCGAGTCGGGATTTTTCACTCGATTTTCAACGACGAACTCTGGATATGGATTTTTGATTGGTTCTGGAAATTCTCTATCATAGTTAAAGCTATGCAAGGAGAATGACGGTTTCTAATCAAGAAACCAGATCTGAGTCCGCACTAGGAAGTCAAGTGGACGATACTAGTTTGGAAGTGAAATAGTGAGATCGAGTGAGCGATTGAATTGGGTATTGCGTACGGATGATATATATGCATCGTACGGATGTGAATGAAATAGAATTGAAAACCACTTTAAAGAAATGTATAAAATGATTTTGAAAGTTATGATTGGTTGTTATTGCTAAGTAGGATATTCAGGTGTTAAAGAGCAAAAGGGAAATTGGATTTTTGATTTTTGAAGATAAATTGAAATTTGCTTGGCAAAGGTATGTATTTGAATTTCTGTTTGAAATTTGATGATTTTCTTGTTTAGCCACTTGGCCTTTTCATTTTTCTTTTGAGATTTGGGGGCCCATAGAGGCATTTTGTAGTTGTACCGAGCTAGCCGCGCAAAGGAGATGCTGTCGAAATTTTTCAAAAATTTAGGGAGGCAGAAAAAATTTTGAGAAAATTTTGAAAATTTAAAAAAAAATCGATTTTAAATTTGAATTTGAATTGATGACTAAATAATATTGTTTGGAAGTGATGGATGAGTTTAGGAAGTTAGTAAGAATGATTGTGTCTTTAATAAAAAGATTTGTTTTGTGGAAGTTGTTGGAAAACTGTTTGGTTTTAGATAGTTGTTGAAAACCAGTTGTTTGGGAAAATAGAGAACGGGTGTGGACCATTCCTCTTAATTAATAAATTCGGGGACGAAATTCTTTTAAGGGGGGAGGAATGTGACGGCCCGGAATTTCTGGATATTTGAAATTAGAATATTTAATTAATTTTAAATATTTAAAAGTTAGCTTAACTTGAGTTTCAAATATCACTATTTATTTGGCAATTAAATTATTGAATTTAACGAATTGGAAATTGGTTAAAATAGTAAATCTGGGTTTTAAGCTGGTTAAAAATATTTCAAAGACTTCGAAAATTTATATTTATAATACTGGAGGTAATAGAAGTTTTAAATTTGAATTTGGGAATGTTTTGTTAAGTTTTAAAAATATATAGTTTAAATTGAATTAAAAATAGCCTTCGAGGGACAGTCTCGGAATTCTACGAAACCAGTTTCATTGGATACGTAATATTGTATTATTATCGGATTTCAATTTTCGTAGTGTTTGGAGTGATAGTTTGGCTACATGGTAGATTAACGAGCTGAAATTAAATCGAAAATTCTGTATAATAACTGAACCCAAAAAGCTATCTTCTCCATACGATCGAGTTAGGCCTCGAAACCTTTTCCATTTCATTCGAAATAGGGGTTTAACATTATAAACGCCTAGCGGCACGCCTCAATTAGAGATTGAGATTGAGAGTTGTGGAACTCGGGACGATTTGAGTTTGAATTTAATTTTGAATGTAAATACAGCTAAGCACTGTAGCAAAATAGACGAAGGAAATTTAAAACATGTGTCCTTCTTCGTAGACACGCGTCTCTTTTGTAAATAAAATAAGAAGGTAATTAATGGATTAGAGGAGCTTCTTTCCAAACAAAAGAAAATCAAACACAAATTTTAATGGCCGAAATCAAAATGAAATATAATTTATGCATCAGAAAGAAAAAGGGAATTAAGGCCGAACTAACTCTTCAAAAAAAAATCAAAATCAATCGTGCGCCTCTTAGATCCATGGCCGCGATTCAATCGTCAAATTTGTGGTGGATGAGCATGTCAAATCCGTTCATATATTAAATAAAAAATAAGGTTGGAGAGAAGTATTCGCCTTCAAATCGAATCGCAGATTCAATTTCGAGTTTCCTGGAATCACGACCTCGATTTGGGCCTAGGCCGAGTTCAAATCACGACGTGCTTGAGAGGGAGGCACGTCGCGTCTTAGAGGTTTCGCTATTTTATGTAGTGCATGCGCGCGCAGGCGATGTGGGCATGGGGTTGCTCTGGAGTTTGTGAGCACTAGGAGGAGTCGCGACAGCCTCTAGCTGTGGTAGGGGAAGCTAGACGATTCTGGTGAAGGGTCGCATTCAACGATGAGGTTGTCGGCAGTCGATATCTGTAGCCGGTTCTTTTTGGTGAGTCTATTGGTCTTAATTTCTGTAATTTTAGTTTTGATAAATTTATAAAATAATAAGGTTTAAAACAGGAAAGTTTATAGAACACGGATTTTAAATGTTTGGGTCAGAAAGGTTTAATTTAAATTTAGATTTTTGTTTGTGCTAAAGTAACAATATTATATATAAGTATATAAAGGTAAGATTTTGAAGAAATAGAAATTTTTAAAAGAATGTTGCAAGTATATATAAATTAGAATTTTATGTGATCCATAAATCATTTTTATAAGTTTATATATGAACAGTTTCAAAGGAAAATAAAATATACACTTAAATATTTTAAATTTGCATGTTGTTTTAAAATTTATGGAGTTGGTAAGTAAGTGTTAAATTAAATTATTTAGTTATTTTAATTACTAAGATAATTTATTAAAGGGATTTTGTTAAAATCAATTTATTAGGTAAAACCAAATGATTAGTTTAAATTAAATTATTGGTCAATTTAATTTATTAGATGGTAAATTATTTGTAGATTATTTCAGATATTAATAAACTATATAATGTTGTATAAGGTATAAAAACTATGAAGAAAATAAGTCAGGTTTGGATCAGGTTCAAATCAAAGATCGAAGGTGAGTTAATCTCACTCATCTGGAATATTATTTAAATTTAAATAGTTAAATTTAAATATTTGGTTGAATGCTTGAATTGATTGGATGTGGTATATTATATAGTAGTGTGTGAGTGTGTATGTGTATATTGGAGTGATTGGTTTCCCGCATTATATAGCGGATGATACCTTATGCGCCGCATAATAGCGGATGAGATAATATGATCCCATATACCACGATATTCCACCTCGAAGTGGAATTGGTATTATTACCTTGTGCTAACATATGTGGATGTAGGGAAAAACTGGTTGGAGGGATCCAACTAGATTCCTCAAAACGTTTGAATTTATTTTATATATTCAGCGATATGATTATGTGATGATATGTGATGAATTATATTGATCATATTGGGAAATGGAATTTATTGAATACTCTGACTTGGTTAAATATATATATATATATACTGGAATTTTGAGAATTGAGATACATATATATATATATATATATATGAAGTTTAGATTCTTAAAGTAAATAAAAAGGTAATTTTAAATAAAATAATTATAAGGAGTTTGGATAGTTAAAATTATTTGGAAGAATGAAAGTTGATTTTTAATTGTAACAAATAAATCCAAGGTATGGGAAAAGAGATCTTTTGAATAAATGAATTCAACTCATAATATATAAAAGAGTAAAGGATTTATTTTTAAAATTTAAGGTTTAAATTTGTCTAGAAAAGATAAAGAAGAAATTTGGAAAATATGAAATTTGTATTTTTAGTTTAAATAAGTTTTTAAATCAGGATAAAGAAATAAATCTAAAATTTATGAGTTTTGAAATAAATTTGGATAAGAAAAGAAATTTATTTTTAAAATAGAGTTAATTTTGAAAATCAATTTGAAAATTGATTTAGTGTTTGAAACTGTGTTTTTAAAAGGAAGATGAGACTATGGAATTTATAAACTGGGTTTATAAAGTGAAATGGATATCAGTGGATATTTGGAAGTATAAATTCATGATGGTAATTTATAAAGGAATGGGAATTTGTTTTAAAAATAAATAGTGGTTTGTTTTTAAAGGAATGGGAGAAAAGTGTATTTCACTGAAAAGCCAAGTATGTTTTTTTTTCAAAGCAGATTTTTAGTATAAGTTAAAAGTTTTAAACCTAAAGGAATGTTTTTAAGAAATTATTATTTAATTTGTTTAAATTTTAAAAGTAAACATTTATTAAAATTAATTATAGTAGTAATTATTTGAAAGGTTTAACTAGTATTATGATTTTAAAGATAATTATTAATATTTATATTTTATAAAATAGTTTTATTTTAAAAGATGGTTAAGTTTATTTGGAAACTTGTATAGTATTTCGTAACTCTTATTTTAAAATTTAGTTTGGCTTAACTTTTATGTTAAAAATTAGTTTTATATTTTATAAGTAGTTTTATTTTAAATATTTTTAAAGTATATATTTTTGAATAAATTGTTTAAGTAGTTTAATTTTAATGTTTTAAAGTATATTTTATAATAAAGTGTTTTAAATTATTTTAAAATCTAAAGTATTTGTACTTGGTGATTTCAGTGGAAACAGAAATATTTGGGGAATTTATTCCGTGAGAGAAAGATGGTTTGAAACTATTCTCAAGGGGTTGAAAAGTGAAAATATATCCTGCGAAGATATTTTGAGGATTATAAATAATTTGAGAGAAATTATCATGGCTTGATGATTGTTTATGAATGTTATTTAATAGTTAAATAACCGAGTATCATTATCTGCCAATGTGCTGATCGTTTCGAAGAGACGGGGATCAGGATTAATTTCTCGAAAACCACTTCGATCCGGTTTGAACGTTTTCATGAGGAAGACAAGAGCTTGGAGTCGAAGATGGAGTAGTCAAAGAGGATTTTATAAGAAATGTTTTGATTATCGTAAGGTAAAAACCCGGCATGTTTATTCATGGCATGGTATTACGCGATACCTTTGATTTCAAATGATTTTGAAAACTTTATTAATCCAATTGAGTGTGTTCTCTCACGCTAGTTTTCCAGACTGACTCGGGTATTGTATTATTATGATGCTCATGTCAGACCGAGTACTAATACAGGAAAGGATGCTGTGGAGCTTAGGAGACGAGCTAGATAGTGAGACGTACTTCCGTACATGATTAATATTTCAATGTGTTTATTAACTGCATAGTCAGTTTGTGAGGACAGGGTATGATAATCGTATTCTTTTGTTTTAAAGATTAGTCATTTATCTATTATATATTGTTCCTCTACGTTTGTGAGATTCTGATGTTGTTTTCTATTTCTTCTTCTACCTCCTTCTTCTTTAACCCTAATGGTTCGGTTTTCCGGCATTCAATTGTTCGGCATTTGAAACAGTGGACCGTATTGATGTCGATTTTCGGGCGTCAAAAAATCGAGTCGTCACCGTGCCATCCTATGACTTGCATGAACAACAGGACGAGCATTGGGAACTAAGTCAGTTGTGAATTCAATTTCCATATGTGGAGGCAAAGATTTGACTTCTTCGAACACGTCAGGAAATTCCTAGACAATAGGTATGGACTCCAGACTTGGTTCGGGATATCATAAGGTATACATCAGCTTATCTCTTTTCGGACTTGGGTCCTCACAAGAGATCTCAATGAAATTTTCAAGTTTGGTTTCGACCAAAATGGTTCGAATGTTACAATCTAATCTAGCTTCGTATTTCGTTAGCCAGTTGATTCCAAGTAAGATTTCAAATTCGTTAAAGTCGAAAACATAAAGGTTGATAGGAAATTGATGATGAGAATATGAGACAGGGACTTTCCTACAATATAGACAAAGATTTGCAGGACCACCAACCGGATTCTTCAAGAAAATGGGGTCGTTGACAAATTCGGGTTTAAGTTTTAATTCGTTTATGGTTTGTTGGAAGATAAAGCTATGTGTGGCTCCCGTGTCGAACAAAACTCTAACCACTCTATCATAAATAAGAAGGTTACCTTCTAAAACTCCTTTTCCTTTATCCGCCTTTGAAGTTGAGGGGTCATCTTTTATCGCATACACCTTTGCTACTTGTGCTTGCTTCCTTTTCAAACAATCTTTAACTTCGTGACCTGGCTTGTGACAGTAATAGCATTCCTTGGTTCTTTGACTTGTCTTCACAGGTTGATCTTTCTTTACTTGTTTCTTTGGCTTCTTGCAATCGTTTGCATAATTGCCTTTCTCCCGATAGTTGTAACAAGTAATATTCCTCGCCTGGTTTTCTTGATTACTCTTCTTCTCCTTGCCTTGATACGGTTTCTTCCCTCCGAATTTCCTTTTCTTCCAATTTGGATTGCTTACACTTCCTTTCTCCTCCAGAACTTCCTCCTTATCTAGGGTAGCATATCTATAACCCATATCTATCAAATCAGAAAAAGATTCCTTCACGTGGGTTGTCATCTTCTCATGGAATTTCTTATTCATCCCTCGAATAAACCTTTCATTCTTCTTCAAGGGTTGTTCACCAACTCCGGGCCAAATCGAGATAACTCATTAAACTTTTTTAAGTATTCCACAAAAGATAAACTTCCCTGCTCCAATTCCAAAAACTCCTGATACATTCTGGAGATACCAGCAGACGGCATATAACGTTTCTCTAACACCTCTTTGAATCGACCCCAAGTGAATTCATCCTCCGGCTCATCCACTGTAACAGTCTCCCACCAAGCTAGAGCTTCCTCTTGGATTTGCCAAGAAGCTGTTAACCTCATCTGATCATATTCTAACTTCAATCCTCTGAAAATCCTTTCACATGATCGAATCCAGGCTTGTGCTTCGATAATAGACTCCTTGCCTGTGGATGGCTTTCCACCAAGTCTTGAGAACTTCGATATAGATCAGCCAGATTCGGTTGAGGTTGAATAGGAATAGCTGCTGCTGTTGTAGGGCCTTGACCTGTTGTAGTGGTACTTCCCTATCCCCTACCTTGTCCTCTTCTTCCGCTCATTCTCACTATCTGTAAATAGTAAGAAAACTTGATTTAAGCATACGGACAAGATATCTTAGGGATATACTCATTCTAGGGTATTTTTAACCCTATCTCTAATGAGTCACCTAATGTGTTATACTCCGTAGCTAAAGTTCTTACTCAAATTTTAGCTCTGATACCACTTGTCACGACCTGAAATCCAGCGTTCAAAAATAGACATCAAATACCTCACTTGTATTCGACTGTTGGAGATTCAAACGTTGAACTCCAGTTCGGCGGAGCTTATAACAACATTAGATGAAAATAAAACAGCGGAAACAAAATGAATTATCATTGATAAACATCACAGGTACAACATGAATATAAATTTGATTACAACAATTTAACACCATCATCATCAGAGTGATATACACATGATACAACAACAAAATGATAACACCACAGTGGAACAAAAGGCAACTTCAAAAGAGAGTGATCGAGAATGAGAATCCAATAAAAGCACCTTCAAATCCAAAATCCAAAGACTTCAAACCAAAAGCTTCCAAAATCTGATAGCTTCCAAAAGACTTCTAAATCCAAGTTAGCTCCAAAACATGGATAACCTGCTTTTAGGATGCCCGTGTGGAAAATTATGGGCACCCAGAGTTTAGGAAGAGAACAATAAACTCCGAGTCAGTCATGGGACTGGTATGAGTAAACAAAAATAGTTGTTTGAACAAAAACAATTTATAAAAGAAATTCGATATGCTTTTGGAAAATGAAACTACCATAAGACCTCCCGGCACACACATAATGCAATCGTAGAATTGGAGGAGATTTCTTCTTATGGTAGTCAAATATGCTTAATACGAGAAAATTCTTTGATATTATTACTAGTTCACAGTGTAGAAAAACATTTCGAAAGTATAATATTAATGTTAGCTAGCATAACATCATTATGTTATACCTACTATAGCTACCATCTGAACGGTGGGTCACCAACATAAGTAAATGGCAGGTTATACAACTAAAACCGTATAGGGCTCGGATTGGATGATTGGATTTCCAACAAATAGTCAGGCAAAGGAACTTCCTACGCCGAATGGGTACGCCTCTGGAGGGACGACCCCAAGAACCTAACCGGATCTCTGCCAACACAAGGTCGGGTTACCTCTATAACTAGGTAACTACTGACACGAGTATGTCATCCCCCGGTCGTAACCGACCTTTATCAAGGGCCCTCAACACCAACAACGAAAAAGCCAATTATCTGGGCTCCACATCAGATTACCACTTATTATCCAGAAGGAAATGCATATACCCTAAAGGGCGTGACCCTCAAAACCTTGCTGCAACGATTCCTATTTCGACCATTTTCGGGTTGTGAGGTTCGACGAAGTCTCGTCCACAAAACTACGCTTTTCACCAAAGCCATGCTTCGTTCAACAAATGATCAGCAGCATTCAGCATGCCACATTACCAAATAGGGAGTATATCACTAATAACCATCAACTACATAACCTCTGAGCTCATACGTCTCAAAGAAGGGTGTTAAGCTAAGAGCATAAATTCTTCGCCACCAACAGAAATGTATTTGAAAGAAATCAGCTTTATATCTAAAGTGTAATGTCAGACATACAACCATACAAGTCCATCTGAGTCTGAATGGAACCGAAGGCACTTCGTCCAATAAAGGAAGAATCCCTTGCAATCTGGGAATCCACAATCCCGATCGGACTCCCCATCACATATGGAGATCTCTATACCGGAGCAACTCAGTGCAGAGACAGTCGACAGGTAATCCTTTCGTTCTCGAAAATACCCGGTCTTCACCACCGTCTTCAAATGCACTCCAATTCGTCGTATCATTGTTCGAAATGGGTTTTATGACATAAAGTCCTCTCCCGGCTTAACTGAATAAGAAGCGCGTATTTTAAAAAATGTGGATATATCAATCATAAAGATTCACCATTAAGGTTCGATGTGGGTTTCGGATAACCATCTGGAATCCGACTCCCCGTCGCATTGAAATTCAAATGCCATTTTACGGGCTTAGGGGTTTTCATATTCACACAGAAACAAATCACAGATATCACAGTTCTATTCGCGGCAATTCACACCACAAAGTATCACATCACATATCAGGGGTATCAATCAGTTTAAGGCATTCAATAATAATCAATCATCTACAAGTAAGATGAATTAACAGTGTGATTACATTTATTAATCACATAATTAATTTCATTAATTATTTTTAATTAGTGATTAATTATTCTTAATTATAAATTAATTAGTCCACAATTACTAATTAATTAATCTTAATCACTTTCATTAATTAATTATTCCTTAATTAATTACATGAATTAATTAATCCTTAATTATAAATTAATTAACCCTAAATTAATAATTAATTAACCTTAATTATTACTTAATAAATTATTCTTTAATTATTATTAAGTAATTATCTTTTAAGTAATTATCTTTTAATTACTGTCATTAAATAAATAAATCTTTAATTACTTAAACTATAATTAATTGATTAAAAGATAAATCATTTATTTTAAGTAATCACTTATTTATTATTAAAATATTTAATTAACAACCTTGTAGTTAATAAACATTAACCCATAAATTAACTTAAGGGGTTTGAGATTAATTGATAAATTCAAAAGCATTTTATCTTAATCAACTCTTTAATCACATTATTTATTTAAATTAAATTAAGAATTAATTAATAAATAATGTCACAAAAATACATTAATTAAACTTAATTTCTTTTAAGATAATTTACTTTTAAACTTTAAACTAATCCCATATTTAAAACAAAACACTTATTTAAAAGAATGAATTAACATGTTTTAAATTTGAATTGGTTTTAAAACTTTGAAAACTGTTTTGTAACAAACCCGAGATTTCCCCGAGTGTCACCCGAGCCAAGAAGCTGTTTGCTCCGAGTCTTCCCCGAGCTACCATATTTCCTTTTTTTTAAACTTGATTTTTTTTATTTAAGTTTTTACAACCTGGTATGCACCCAAACATACCCGATATTAAACTCGAGCCAGCACTCTGAATCCCCGAAAACAACTTCGAGTCACCAGCCTTCTTCCTCAAACCTACGTACTGACATAACCCAGAACTCGTGCACGTTGCACACCGCTCCGATCATCTCTAGTCAACGCTACGACCATCGTCAAGTCAACAACAACGCCTTCGAATCACCAGACCACCCAGAACCCCTAAACGACGGCTATTGTAACGACCCAGAATTTTTATTAATTAAAAATTGAATATTTTATTAATTTTAAATATTAATAAGTGAATTTATAAGTCAAATAAATTTTTATTTGAATTTTTTGGATTTAATTAGATAATTTAATCGATAATTTAATACGTTAAATTATGGAAATAATTGAAAATTGAGTTAAAAATGATTTAAAATAATTTGGAAAATTTTATTTAATCATACTGGAGTTATAGAAATATTTTAGAACTTTTAAAATCGAATTAAAAGTTAATTTGTGAAAATTGAATATTTTAATATTTAATAATCGACTGTAAAATAGTCAATTTTTGAACAGTCTCAGAATTGAACGAAACCAGTTCCATTGGATCCGTAATAGTTAGTTATTACCGGATTTCAAATTTCGTGTCAATCGGAGTTATCGTTTGTCCGTGGCAGCTCGAAACGCATCGATTTATTTTTAATTTAAATTTGGCGAGTCAAAATAGCCATTTTTCAAAAAGTCTCGGATTTCGACGAAACCAGTTTCATCGGATCCGTAATGTGATATTATTGTAAGGTTTCAAATTTCAAGTCAATTGGATTTACCGTTTGTCCGGTATAAATTAAAACGCCTAGAAATCGATTTAAATCGGTTTAATTCAAATTGAACGTTTTCAGCCATAACTCGCACATACTTCCGAATTAGCTTCCGAAACCTGTTCCATTGTGTCCGGAACGCGGGATAAACCCTAGGTACGCTGGTTACGGCGTCTAAATCGGAGTTCGGAATTTCCGGGTGAATAGTGTCGAACGAAACTCTATAAATACACCTCTCTCTTCATAAATTTGATAAAATATCATTCCAAACCCTAATTCATTCATGTAGCCGGCCCTAAAACTGAATGGCCAGAATTCAATTTCCTTCCTCCCTCAAAATCTCTCAATCCATTCATCGATTCACGAAACCTTCAACTAGTAAATTCTAGAGCACTCTGAGATCTCGGAATCCAACGGTTATGATCGTTTAACTCGAAGCGGATTGGCGGCAAATCGAGCTGGAAGCACGAAAGTTACGCACGCATTCCCATGCTCTACAGCAGGCCGAGCTTGCCATGCTTGGGGCCGAACATAGCTAGGCTCGTGGGCTTCGAAATGGCGGAGGTGTGATGGGATTTAGTGGTGTGTGGTGGCCGAGCTATTTAACCCTAATTTTAGCTAATGGGTTCATGGCCATGTTTTGCTTCCTGGAGGGAAGAACGTGAGGAAGGGGGGTTGCGTTCTAGGGTGGAGATCTGATGGTGGTGGGATCTGATGGCTAATAGGAGCTTAGGTTTAAAATTTATTAAGTTGTGTTGAAATTATGTATATAAAACGTGTTCAAACTTTAAAATTTGATATCTTTTTCATACGAGGTCGAAAAAATGCAAACTCAGTTGCGTTGGAATCGTATGGACGAGCACTACGCGATGGAGTTGGTTTGGAGTCGTTTGGAGTTAGTGAGAATTTCGGGTAAAATTAAACGCGCGTTTAATTTTATTCGAAATAAAAGCTTAAACGGAAATTAAAACCAAGGTGAGAATTTCTCACTCAATCGAATAGGTTTCGATTTTATTTTAAATAGTTAGATTTAAAATATTTGAATGCATGTTTGAATGATGACTGTAAATTATTGATTGTTAAAATAGACATTATGCGCCGTTAGTAAGCGGATGTTATTTATTAAAAACATATACCGCGAATATTTCATAAACAGTGAAATTGGTATTATATATAATATCAATATATACATATTGGCATATGTATATATTGCAGTTGTTGATTTCCCGCATTTTTTTGTTTAGCGGATGAGACCCTATTACGCCGTTATTAAGCGGATAATATTTATTAAGAACATATACCGCGATAATTTCGTACTGGAGCGAAATTGGTATTGTGCTAATGTTTGTGGATGCAGGAAATAGGTTGGAGGGATCCAACTGGATTCCTCAACAGTTTTTATTTAATTTCAGATATTTTGATATTTGATGGATTATCATATCGATATATGATGGATCGTTGTAGTCGTGTTTGACTAGTTGGTGTGTAGCATCATTGGACCCAGATTTGGGATTTTAAAATGTTTTTAAAGTGATTTTTGAAAATATACTTTATTTTTGGAATTGATCCATATTAAGTAAATAAACGTTATAATTTTTAAAGTTATAAAAATTATGATTTTTGTGAAATATTGTTAAAAGCTGATTTTTGAGAAATATGAATTAATGACTTTATGAAATAATTTTAATGGGGATTTTTGAATTTATTGTGAAAAGTTTAAATATAGGATTTATAAAATTTAATTATTTTATAAATCAGAATGATGAAATTATAAAGGAATTTAAAGATGTTTTTAAAGAATAATATAAACTGATTTATATTAAGAGATTTATAAATGGATATTTATAAATTGAAATATTGACATTATAAAACGAGTTTTTATAAGTGTTTGAATGAAGTGGAAATGAAATTCATAAATAAATGAAATTTATAGAATTATAAACTGTGAAGTTGTAAATAAAATTTATAAACAGTAAGATTTATAAATTTGGTGAAATTATTCGAAGAATAGATTGATTAAATAAATAAATCTTATAAGTTATAAGGTTTATAAATTGAAAAGTCTTTAAAAGAACGATTTTGTAAAATAATCGTTTTATAAGTATTTAACTTAAAATATGAACGTTTAGTTTATAATTTAGTTATAAACTGGAATAGGTTAGTAAAGGAATTTATAAAAAGGAAGTTTTTTTTTTAAAATAAATAGAAATGGAATTTATAAACGTTGTTTTATAAATTCGCAAACGACTTATTTTGATAAGTTAATTGTTATAACTTATAAATGGAGTTATATTCACATTTTTGAATAGTGAATAATCCTTTGAATTAAAATGAATAAAAGGATGAAAATTTGTTAATGTAGTATATTCACGTTTTTGAATAGTGAATAACACGTTAAATAAATTGTTTTTGAATGTGATGTTTTAAATAGAATTAAAACGATCTAACGATGTTTTTAAACATGTTGAGATTCGAAACCATAGATTTCAACATTCATTGTTGAAATAGACGTTTTCGAGAAATAAAAGGAAATGGTAGACTATAACACTGTTGTTATAGTAAATGATTTCCGAAAGGAAATGTTTTAATAGTATTGGGATTTATATATCTATTTTAAATTCGAATCCCTATACTAGTGATTTTGGGTTGTCGTAACGATGTTTTACGTAACATTCGTTTTGGCCCAAGTAAATATGTTTAAGTGAATAATTTCCTTAAAGAATGAAATATATACTTAATTCGATTTAAGTATATTGAATATTTTCTAAGTGTTGAAAATAAAAGAGATTTGTGAATTACTTATGAATAAATAAGTATGGAAATGTTTTCCAATGTGAAGTGAATATTTAGAATTTATCTTTTTGAAGATAAATTGAAAATGAATAATTGAAATCGTATATGCACGAATATTTTGAAATATAAATTCATTATGGAATTTATATGTGAAAGTGGAAATTGTTTAAAAATAAATATTGATTTATTTTTGAAGTGTTGAAATTATATATCTTGTAAAGATATTTTTGGAAAATAAATAATTTGGAAAATTATTTGGAATCTGGTGATGTATGCATATCCATTGATAGTTCAATAGCCGACTATCAATATTTCCCTTTGAATGGGTATTTGATGTAAATTGATTGAATTTGAATGCACACTTATTTTTGAATAAGCGCTCACTATTCGGGTTAACCGGGAAAGGACCATGGGGTCGTATAACCCACTCCGAATATGTGATACGTCGTTGTGAATTGCATTTGAAGATCGGTGTTGAAGACCGGTATTTGCGAAAGCGATAGGATGAACTATCGATTGACTCTGCACCGAGTAGCTACGGTATTGAGTTCTCCATATGTGATGGTGAATCCGATCAGGATTGTGAATATCCGGATTGCAAGGACTTCTTTGTAAGTGCCTTCGGTTCTGTTCGAGCCCGGAACAGACTTGTATGGATTGTATGCCTGACATTACAATTTGAGATATAAAGCCGATTTCTTTCAAATATATTTCTGTTGGTGGCGGAGAATTTATTCTTTGCTTAACACCCTTCTTTGAGACGTACGAGCTCAAAGGTTATATAGTTGAAGTTATCAGCGATATATCCCATTTTGGTAATGTGACATGCTGAGTGATGCTGAAATGATCATTGTGTTGATTATTTGTGATAGGATCATTTATTTGATCGTCTATCTTAGTGATCATTGTGTTGATCATTTGTTGACCCAAAGCATGGCTTTTGTATAAAGTATGTTTTTGTGGACGTGAATTCGTCGAGCCTCACATCCCGGTAATGGTCAAAACAGGAATGATGCGGCAAGGTTATGAGGGGTAGCTCCCTTTAGGGTATGTGCATTTCCTTCTGGAAAGGGTGGTATCATGGTATGGAGCCCAGATACTTACTCATGTGGATACACTATATCTATTTCTGTGTGGTGTTGTTGGTGACGAGCGCTCGGTTAAAGGTCCGATGGGACCGGGGGATGCCATATTCGTGTAGTAGTTACCTAGTGATAAAGGTAACCCGGCCTTGTGTTGGCAGAGAGCTGGTTAAGTTCTCGGGACGTCCAGCCAGAGGCGATCCCATGTGGCAGTAGGAAGTTCCTTAGCCTGACCATTTGTTGGAAATCCAAAGAAACAATACGATCTTGTACGGTTTTAGTTGTAGAACCTGCTTCCTCAGGAGGTAGCTATAGTAGGCATAATATAATGGTACCTATGCTGGCTAAGATTTATATTCTACTTTCGAAATGAATTTTTCCTACACTATGCACTAATAATAATATCAAATGCTCTTTTTAAATGCGTATCAAGCATGTTTGACTATCATAAGGAGAAATCTTCTCCAAGTCTGCGTTTGCATTGTGTGTGTGGCAGGAGGTCTTATGGTAGTCTCATTTTTAAAAAGCATTGCGAATTAATTTAAAAATATTCCTCTATTTTGATTTTTAAGATAAATAAACTGTTTTGAGTTCTCACACCAGTCACATGACTGACTTGGAGTTTATTGTTTTCCTTCCTAAACTCTGGGTGCCCACCAATTTCCACACGGGCAGTTAAGAGTTAGGTTTATCAGGATATTCTGGATATTCTGGAGTTGCTGGAGGCAAGCTGGATGGCATGGCGTATTACTAGTATATAGTATTTCTTTTTCCGCTGCACTGTTTATGGTTGTATGTTGTTGTACACTCTGATGATTTGATGTAATGAAATGTGATGTAATATAATAACTGATATAGTTCTTTGTTTAAAGATTATTCATTTATTATTATATGTTGTTCCGCTGCGAATTGTGAGATTCTGTTGTTGTTCCGTTATTCCTTTCTGTCCCGTTCTATTTTTCAAATTTTCTATCTTCTCTCTGTTTTTCTAATTCTCTGTTTTCTAAAAAAATTGTCTATCTTCTTTTCCCTCTATTTTCTATCTCTTCTCTATCTTCTCTCTTTTTCTTTTCTTAAATCCTTTTTAAAACCCATAACTATTCGGTTTTTCGGCAACGAAAATCCGAAGCGTTACATTTGGTATCAGAGCTCTGATGGTTAAGCGAGAACCATGGTTCTGTTGGGTATAATTCATTAGAGATAGAGTCAGCAGTACTCTAGAATGAGTTTGAGTGTAATAATAGCTATGAGAGCGTATTTGTTAGTGAATATAAAAAATTGTTTTATATTGTGATGATTGATTTATTGAGTGGCATATGAACCTTCGTCAGCACAGCCTCGAAACTGAGCCGAAGGGGTTTCTAAACACTTGAATAGAACAATTCGACACAATATTGTTTTAAATTGGGTAAATGCAATAATTTTGCCTTGATTATATTTTAATATGTAAAGGAATAATTTTTCAAAATTATTAAACTGTATGTAAGTTGATTGTTAGGTTGTTTGAATAATCTAAATTAAAGAATAATTGTATAAGCAAATGAATTATAAGAATTGAGTTATAATTAAAGTGATGTACAATTGTGAAATAAACTTATATATATAAGAAGTGAAACTATATGGATATATATGAATATGAGTTGTAAATAAAGGTGAATTTCAAGTTAAATGGAATATAACTTAAGAGATATTGAATGAAGTTGATATTGGTATCAAACTAAATTAATTAAGTTAAGTGATGGATATGAACTTAAGTTATGTGAATAGAAATTCAACTTTTGTAATTGAATAAATGAATTGAATGTTAATCGATTGAATGAAAATAATTGATAAAAAATAATAATGAATATAAGTGTTAATTCATTAAAATCTAATTTTATTGGAAGTTGAATAAAATTGAATGGAAATCAATTTAATTAAACCAATTGAGAGTGATGGTGTTAAACCAAAATAAATGTAAGTGAAGCAAAGGAATTTGGTTGTAACTAATATACATTGGTTGTTATATGGTTGTTAGTTGATTGTATAAAATTCATTAAGTATTAATGAAATTGAAAGCTAAAGAAATTGAATTCAAATTAGAAGTAAATAAATTTGAATAGAATTGAAAGTGAATTGGATTTAATTAGTGAATGAAAACTAATTGAATTGAGAATGAATGTTAGAAAATCCAATGTAAATAAATCAAATGTGATTTGAAATTGAAAACCATTTCATTGAATATTAATATGAATATGAATGAATATATATTGGTTATGAATGTAGTTGGTTGATGGTTGAATATATATTTCTATTGTTGCATTTGCTATGTGACATATATAGTTATCATGTTGTTATATGTTGTATATTGAGATTATTTGCATATGTGCATGTTCTCATGTTGTTTGTTAAGTGTTTAGTAGGTGCGGATTGCGTTTGCTTCGCATTTGGAGTTCGCTTTAGCGCTATATTAGCCGTATATGCTTGCTAATAAAATATAAGGTACATATCTCGGATTAAATATCGTACTTTTATACTTTTTTCCCTTCGGGATGCCTCATTACTTGATGAGATGTATATTTGTGATATATATACTGTCATTTTTTTTTCGGATCGAGCCGCGCAAAGGAGACTATGGCGAATTTTTCCGGAAATTTAAGGCGTTAGAAAAATTTTGAGAAAAATTTGGAAAATTTTTGAAAACTTTAACTTTAATTTTGGAATTGAAAGTTAAACATAGTAGTTGTTTTTGAAAAGATAACTAAGTATGATTTGGAAAACTTAGTAAAGTATTGAAAGAAGTTTAATTATGAATTTTGGAAAAATTAATAGATTTTGTGACTTTTCTTACTTGTAATTTCGAGGACGAAATTCTTTTAAGGGGGAAAGATTGTAACGACCCAGAATTTTTATTAATTAAAAATTGAATATTTTATTAATTTTAAATATTAATAAGTGAATTTATAAGTCAAATAAATTTTTATTTGAATTTTTTGGATTTAATTAGATAATTTAATCGATAATTTAATACGTTAAATTATGGAAATAATTGAAAATTGAGTTAAAAATGATTTAAAATAATTTGGAAAATTTTATTTAATCATACTGGAGTTATAGAAATATTTTAGAACTTTTAAAATCGAATTAAAAGTTAATTTGTGAAAATTGAATATTTTAATATTTAATAATCGACTGTAAAATAGTCAATTTTTGAACAGTCTCAGAATTGAACGAAACCAGTTCCATTGGATCCGTAATAGTTAGTTATTACCGGATTTCACATTTCGTGTCAATCGGAGTTATCGTTTGTCCGTGGCAGCTCGAAACGCATCGATTTATTTTTAATTTAAATTTGGCGAGTCAAAATAGCCATTTTTCAAAAAGTCTCGGATTTCGACGAAACCAGTTTCATCGGATCCGTAATGTGATATTATTGTAAGGTTTCAAATTTCAAGTCAATTGGATTTACCGTTTGTCCGGTATAAATTAAAACGCCTAGAAATCGATTTAAATCGGTTTAATTCAAATTGAACGTTTTCAGCCATAACTCGCACATACTTCCGAATTAGCTTCCGAAACCTGTTCCATTGTGTCCGGAACGCGGGATAAACCCTAGGTACGCTGGTTACGGCGTCTAAATCGGAGTTCGGAATTTCCGGGTGAATAGTGTCGAACGAAACTCTATAAATACACCTCTCTCTTCATAAATTGGATAAAATATCATTCCAAACCCTAATTCATTCATGTAGCTGGCCCTAAAACTGAATGGCCAGAATTCAATTTCCTTCCTCCCTCAAAATCTCTCAATCCATTCATCGATTCACGAAACCTTCAACTAGTAAATTGTAGAGCACTCTGAGATCTCGGAATCCAACGGTTATGATCGTTTAACTCAAAGCGGATTGGCGGAAAATCGAGCTGGAAGCACGAAAGTTACGCACGCATTCCCATGCTCTACAGCAGGCCGAGCTTGCCATGCTTGGGGCCGAACATAGCTAGGCTCGTGGGCTTCGAAATGGCGGAGGTGTGATGGGATTTAGTGGTGTGTGGTGGCCGAGCTATTTAACCCTAATTTTAGCTAATGGGTTCATGGCCGTGTTTTGCTTCCTGGAGGGAAGAACGTGAGGAAGGGGGGTTGCGTTCTAGGGTGGAGATCTGATGGTGGTGGGATCTGATGGCTAATAGGAGCTTAGGTTTAAAATTTATTAAGTTGTGTTGAAATTATGTATATAAAACGTGTTCAAACTTTAAAATTTGATATCTTTTTCATACGAGGTCGAAAAAATGCAAACTCAGTTGCGTTGGAATCGTATGGACGAGCACTACGCGATGGAGTTGGTTTGGAGTCGTTTGGAGTTAGAGAGAATTTCGGGTAAAATTAAACGCGCGTTTAATTTTATTCGAAATAAAAGCTTAAACGGAAATTAAAACCAAGGTGAGAATTTCTCACTCAATCGAATAGGTTTCGATTTTATTTTAAATAGTTAGATTTAAAATATTTGAATGCATGTTTGAATGATGACTGTAAATTATTGATTGTTAAAATAGACATTATGCGCCGTTAGTAAGCGGATGTTATTTATTAAAAACATATACCGCGAATATTTCATAAACAGTGAAATTGGTATTATATATAATATCAATATATACATATTGGCGTATGTATATATTGCAGTTGTTGATTTCCCGCATTTTTTTGTTTAGCGGATGAGACCCTATTACGCCGTTATTAAGCGGATAATATTTATTAAGAACATATACCGCGATAATTTCGTACTGGAGCGAAATTGGTATTGTGCTAATGTTTGTGGATGCAGGAAACAGGTTGGAGGGATCCAACTGGATTCCTCAACAGTTTTTATTTAATTTCAGATATTTTGATATTTGATGGATTATCATATCGATATATGATGGATCGTTGTAGTCGTGTTTGACTATTTGGTGTGTAGCATCATTGGACCCAGATTTGGGATTTTAAAATGTTTTTAAAGTGATTTTTGAAAATATACTTTATTTTTGGAATTGATCCATATTAAGTAAATAAACGTTATAATTTTTAAAGTTATAAAAATTATGATTTTTGTGAAATATTGTTAAAAGCTGATTTTTGAGAAATATGAATTAATGACTTTATGAAATAATTTTAATGGGGATTTTTGAATTTATTGTGAAAAGTTTAAATATAGGATTTATAAAATTTAATTATTTTATAAATCAGAATGATGAAATTATAAAGGAATTTAAAGATGTTTTTAAAGAATAATATAAACTGATTTATATTAAGAGATTTATAAATGGATATTTATAAATTGAAATATTGACATTATAAAACGAGTTTTTATAAGTGTTTGAATGAAGTGGAAATGAAATTCATAAATAAATGAAATTTATAGAATTATAAACTGTGAAGTTGTAAATAAAATTTATAAACAGTAAGATTTATAAATTTGGTGAAATTATTCGAAGAATAGATTGATTAAATAAATAAATCTTATAAGTTATAAGGTTTATAAATTGAAAAGTCTTTAAAAGAACGATTTTGTAAAATAATCGTTTTATAAGTATTTAACTTAAAATATGAACGTTTAGTTTATAATTTAGTTATAAACTGGAATAGGTTAGTAAAGGAATTTATAAAAAGGAAGTTTTTTTTTAAAATAAATAGAAATGGAATTTATAAACGTTGTTTTATAAATTCGCAAACGACTTATTTTGATAAGTTAATTGTTATAACTTATAAATGGAGTTATATTCACATTTTTGAATAGTGAATAATCCTTTGAATTAAAATGAATAAAAGGATGAAAATTTGTTAATGTAGTATATTCACGTTTTTGAATAGTGAATAACACGTTAAATAAATTGTTTTTGAATGTGATGTTTTAAATAGAATTAAAACGATCTAACGATGTTTTTAAACATGTTGAGATTCGAAACCATAGATTTCAACATTCATTGTTGAAATAGACGTTTTCGAGAAATAAAAGGAAATGGTAGACTATAACACTGTTGTTATAGTAAATGATTTCCGAAAGGAAATGTTTTAATAGTATTGGGATTTATATATCTATTTTAAATTCGAATCCCTATACTAGTGATTTTGGGTTGTCGTAACGATGTTTTACGTAACATTCGTTTTGGCCCAAGTAAATATGTTTAAGTGAATAATTTCCTTAAAGAATGAAATATATACTTAATTCGATTTAAGTATATTGAATATTTTCTAAGTGTTGAAAATAAAAGAGATTTGTGAATTACTTATGAATAAATAAGTATGGAAATGTTTTCCAATGTGAAGTGAATATTTAGAATTTATCTTTTTGAAGATAAATTGAAAATGAATAATTGAAATCGTATATGCACGAATATTTTGAAATATAAATTCATTATGGAATTTATATGTGAAAGTGGAAATTGTTTAAAAATAAATATTGATTTATTTTTGAAGTGTTGAAATTATATATCTTGTAAAGATATTTTTGGAAAATAAATAATTTGGAAAATTATTTGGAATCTGGTGATGTATGCATATCCATTGATAGTTCAATAGCCGACTATCAATATTTCCCTTTGAATGGGTATTTGATGTAAATTGATTGAATTTGAATGCACACTTATTTTTGAATAAGCGCTCACTATTCGGGTTAACCGGGAAAGGACCATGGGGTCGTATAACCCACTCCGAATATGTGATACGTCGTTGTGAATTGCATTTGAAGATCGGTGTTGAAGACCGGTATTTGCGAAAGCGATAGGATGAACTATCGATTGACTCTGCACCGAGTAGCTACGGTATTGAGTTCTCCATATGTGATGGTGAATCCGATCAGGATTGTGAATATCCGGATTGCAAGGACTTCTTTGTAAGTGCCTTCGGTTCTGTTCGAGCCCGGAACAGACTTGTATGGATTGTATGCCTGACATTACAATTTGAGATATAAAGCCGATTTCTTTCAAATATATTTCTGTTGGTGGCGGAGAATTTATTCTTTGCTTAACACCCTTCTTTGAGACGTACGAGCTCAAAGGTTATATAGTTGAAGTTATCAGCGATATATCCCATTTTGGTAATGTGACATGCTGAGTGATGCTGAAATGATCATTGTGTTGATTATTTGTGATAGGATCATTTATTTGATCGTCTATCTTAGTGATCATTGTGTTGATCATTTGTTGACCCAAAGCATGGCTTTTGTATAAAGTATGTTTTTGTGGACGTGAATTCGTCGAGCCTCACATCCCGGTAATGGTCAAAACAGGAATGATGCGGCAAGGTTATGAGGGGTAGCTCCCTTTAGGGTATGTGCATTTCCTTCTGGAAAGGGTGGTATCATGGTATGGAGCCCAGATACTTACTCATGTGGATACACTATATCTATTTCTGTGTGGTGTTGTTGGTGACGAGCGCTCGGTTAAAGGTCCGATGGGACCGGGGGATGCCATATTCGTGTAGTAGTTACCTAGTGATAAAGGTAACCCGGCCTTGTGTTGGCAGAGAGCTGGTTAAGTTCTCGGGACGTCCAGCCAGAGGCGATCCCATGTGGCAGTAGGAAGTTCCTTAGCCTGACCATTTGTTGGAAATCCAAAGAAACAATACGATCTTGTACGGTTTTAGTTGTAGAACCTGCTTCCTCAGGAGGTAGCTATAGTAGGCATAATATAATGGTACCTATGCTGGCTAAGATTTATATTCTACTTTCGAAATGAATTTTTCCTACACTATGCACTAATAATAATATCAAATGCTCTTTTTAAATGCGTATCAAGCATGTTTGACTATCATAAGGAGAAATCTTCTCCAAGTCTGCGTTTGCATTGTGTGTGTGGCAGGAGGTCTTATGGTAGTCTCATTTTTAAAAAGCATTGCGAATTAATTTAAAAATATTCCTCTATTTTGATTTTTAAGATAAATAAACTGTTTTGAGTTCTCACACCAGTCACATGACTGACTTGGAGTTTATTGTTTTCCTTCCTAAACTCTGGGTGCCCACCAATTTCCACACGGGCAGTTAAGAGTTAGGTTTATCAGGATATTCTGGATATTCTGGAGTTGCTGGAGGCAAGCTGGATGGCATGGCGTATTACTAGTATATAGTATTTCTTTTTCCGCTGCACTGTTTATGGTTGTATGTTGTTGTACACTCTGATGATTTGATGTAATGAAATGTGATGTAATATAATAACTGATATAGTTCTTTGTTTAAAGATTATTCATTTATTATTATATGTTGTTCCGCTGCGAATTGTGAGATTCTGTTGTTGTTCCGTTATTCCTTTCTGTCCCGTTCTATTTTTCAAATTTTCTATCTTCTCTCTGTTTTTCTAATTCTCTGTTTTCTAAAAAAATTGTCTATCTTCTTTTCCCTCTATTTTCTATCTCTTCTCTATCTTCTCTCTTTTTCTTTTCTTAAATCCTTTTTAAAACCCATAACTATTCGGTTTTTCGGCAACGAAAATCCGAAGCGTTACAGCTAATTCACGATTGAGCTATACAACCCAAACTGGAATGAAACCTGATCATCAAAAATTGCCTCGACCCGCCACCTTAGGCAACCAGAGGCCACGCAAATCTACCCAAAGCTTCATCGATAACGCATGAGTAATTTCCCTCACGTCCGGCTTCATCTGATTCGACGTCGATGGAAAAATTGCCTTGAAACCAAGACTGATCAAAAACAGCGTTAAAACCATAAAACGTTGCCGCACCATCGCCATGGCGTATTAGAATTTTACCTAGCATTTTTCTCAAACTCCCAAACCTACTAGGAAGTTTCGACTTCGATCACGAGACCAACCATGTCGCCGATCACCAGAGTTTTCACAAAATGTGATTTCTGTTCATCCTCGAATTTCTCACTCGATACGCAATTTAAAATCTTGATTTCAATTTTAAAAATCAACGTTTTCAAAGACGTTTTAGGTTATATGATCGAATCAAATAATTAAAGAAATCAAATTTTTATCATGAATTGAGTTTGCCGTATTTCCTTGTTCCAGACCACATCCACTTGTTGTTTGTCTTTAAAAGTATTTTTAAAATTAAGTTTTAATGAATTTGAACACATTTTATTTTAACATCCCAATCTAACAATAATTAGAAGCAGAGATTTGGGATTTTGGATAGGTTTCTGAAAACCTGGAACAAGAAACAGGGATGAATATACCTATATATCAACATGCACAGACAACATATACACATATACACATATCTGTACACATGCAACAAATTTTCAATCTTACTCAAGCATGAATTCAAGCAACAGATCAAATTCCAGAGTTTCAAAAAGTTTACTCACCTTTAAAAGAAAATAGAGAGCTTGTAATTTTTCTTGAATTTGAAAAACTGGGAATTGTTTTCTGGGTTTGTTCTATTTGAACTGATTGTTGTTTATGTGATGATCCTTGCTTTACTATAGTTGTTGAAGTTGAAATCCTGCTTTGCTCTTGATTTGCTTAATTTCTAAGTTGACCTTGCTTTGTTTGAAATTGTTTTTCTGGTTTGAAATTTGAGAAGATTGTTTTAAGATTTTTGTTTACTGGAATTTTTTTGTTTAAATGTTGAGGAAGTTGTCTTGTTTTGATTACTTTGTTTCTGATTTTAAAATGTACAGGCTTTGAAAATTATGTGAATAAAGAAATGAGAAAGAGAGGGAATAGAGATATATAACCTGACATTTTTCTTTTTATTCATTATTTTAGAAATAAAAGAAATAGAGGACACTTGTTAAATTTAATGACAAGATTATTACACTTGTTAAATTACTTGTTTCATGGATTACACTTGTTAATTCTTATATTACTTAGCTTACATTATATTATGCATGCATTAAATATTTTATATATTACTTTTAAATTGTATTTTTCTATTTTATAAACACATTCTTGTTTGTTTATTTATATACATTTTAAAAGAAAATGTTTTAAAACTAATTATACATTAAATAAATCATATATATATATATATATTATTTTAAATTCAAATTATTTTGCTAAGACATTTATTTAAATTTTAAATTCAAATTCAAATTCAAAATCTATTCATAGATATATATATAAAATCAAACACTTGTCTTATTAATTTTGAAAAAAATTTAATTTAATTCCAAATTTTATATTAATTATTAAATGAATTTTGATTTAAAAACAGGATCGTTACAGGTGTGTTGTTAGAAATGGCAATGTGGCATTCTAAGTGGAATTTCTTTATGAAAAATAAAGCGTGACTCTATGTGGAAAGAAAAGCGTGGATTTGTGGAAAATAGAGCGTAGCCTCACGAGCCTCACATCCCCGAGGTGATATGGGTAATTTTGTGGGCTGCAAGACATAATTTGGGCTATCGTTTTATTGTAGATGGAGGAGTCCGCTATCTACACCCTCAATGGTATGAATGAACAGGTATTGAAGGCTCGACTGAGATAGAGCAAAGACACCGAGATACACTGTCCATGGTAGTTTACGATGTAGTACAATGGTTTGCCTGAGACAAGTGAATAGTCAATAGGGACTAGGATTGTTATGCATGGATTCTGTGTCGGAGGAAATGACAAGTAGTTCCCTATCATGTTGGAAATCCAATTCTTATATGAGCTTTACTGTTTTGGTTGTATTCCTAAAATAGTTGTAATGCTTTGCAAACATTTCAGCTACCTCTTTGGTATCATATTCCCAAATTGACATCGTCCAGGTATTGATACATACTTTGTATATATTTATTTGAAAAGTGTTTTCGAACCAATGTCATTAATAATAGTATCAATTATTTAAGTATAAATTTTTTTGGTTATCGTAATGTAAAACCCATATGTATTTATGTGTGGTGTGGTCTTACGAGATACCCTTTCGTTACAAAAAAGGTTTTGTTTGGCATCAATCTGATCTATGACTCCGTCAAATGAATATGGTTCAAGTTTCTCACACTGGTTTACCAAGTCTGATCCGGGTATTTTGAATACTCGGGTCAGATTTGTGTAATTTTTGATTTAGCTGAAGGCGCTTGGATTTTACAAATGAGAGCTGGAGATCTTTATCAATGTATGGACGTATATTATATTCCAACTGCATTAGTTTCATTGTTTTTTTAGCAACTATAAGGATGGAGATTTGTAACCGTCCAAGCTAAGCTTAGGTAGACTCTGATATACTTATTTTAAATTTTCCGTTGTAATGATCATTGATATTATAAATTATTCCATTCATGTGAGATTAAGTTCTATCTTTATTTTCTTTTACCCTTAACAATCGATTTTTCGGGCACTTGAATGTTCGGCACGCAATATAGTGGATGGGTTAGTGTCGATTTTCGAGGGTCGTAAATCTAGTTTATTACGGAAACCTCCATCAAACTCACCAACATGTAGATCTAATCTACACGGTTTCAAATATACAAGTTTTACAATTTTTAGTTGAGTTTTTGATTTGATTTTGATTTTTGAAATTCAAACTGCTTACTTTCTTTGTTTATTGGAAGAGGTTAAAAAAGTGACAGAGGAAAAGAAAGGCAAGGCATGTTGGGAAATCTTAGTGTCAAGATATGTTTATTCCGCAATTTTCGATATCTCGTTGAATAGGATTTTGTTCGCATATGGACCGTGAACAACCAAACAAAAATACGGTCATGCACAAAAATATGGCATAATCAAAAAACAATAAAAAAATCACCGGTAACCTTATTTTGTGAAATCTCAAAAATACCATCGTTTGCTGAAAAATCGTCAAACAACAATATAAATATTATCCAAATTAAAAATTATGGAAAAATCAAACAAGTTAAAATAAAATTTGAGACATTTTATTAAAAATTAATTTTTTTATTATTTATTACACTTGAATTAAAATTGAATATTTATATAAATAAATATTCTCATTCGAAATGTTAAATATTTCGGGTCGTTAAAATTAGAGCCATAACGTAAATTGATATCGGAATTATTGCCTTACGACATGAAAACTCATAGCAACAATACCTCATATACCCACGAGATACGGTATTCCCATATTGACAATGTCGGATGCGTGAAAAAATGCATCACATACTAACAGTATAAATATCACATGCATGCTTCATGTTAATGCCGCCTATTTTAATATCCCTTACAACTGTAAAGTGATACCACCTATTATTGTTGCTGAATGTCATAGGAATGTCGCATATCGATGGAATTATCATAATTATTATAAAAACTGTTTTATTTCTATTAAAACCAATATCTTTTTACCAACTCTTATCCTTAATCAAATTTCAATCTGCTAAAAATAAACTTTACCGATTTTTTCTCAAAAACCTACATAAATCAGTTTTATCCCTCCAAAAACATCAATCAATTTAATTTATTAACACCCTCAATTAATATTAATTTAAATGCTTTTCCAGCATAGTAAATTTGTAGAAATTATAATCACTCGGGGAAAATCCCCAAAATTGACCAAAAATCATAATTAATGTATTATTTCATCTATAAAAATTTCATGGCCAAAATTATTATATAATTACTTCTATTAATTAAGATCCTAAATAAATACTATTCCCTCCTGAGGAAATTTGAAAAATATTTATCTTAGCATCGAAAATAATGAACTTAAAATCCTATATCTAAAATAATGTTATACGCAACATACTAGAACTCAAACCGGTGTCGGATCGAAAACTTAGGTTTTACCCTTAAAACCCATCTAATTTTTTCTGTAAAAGTTCCATAATTCATTATTCTATTCAAATAATGCCACAAAAATCATAACATTATGATATCATTAGAATCAATTTGAAAATTATCCATCATTGAGGCATAAGTAATAGAGATGGTTGACTATTATTCATCTTAAATTAGTTGATGGAGTTTAGATTTGATGAAGTTTAGTTTCCTCAAGCTTTTCCTTTTAATCTCTTGGTTTCCCCTTTGATTTAATCTTCTCTGCTTTAGTTATGGGCGGTCTCTCTTATGTTTATGATTGTTTGTGATTGTCTAACAAACCATACATAATGGACCTAAATTCCGACAAAAATCAAAACCCAATTCCATCAAAGCACAGATCGATGGAATTGGTACCTGCAAATAAGCATAAGCCTTGTCATAGATTGATAAAAAATTAAACTCACAGCGGAAACAATAATAGGATAAGGATACCGACTATGACCACTATGTTGGAGTTAATTGTATTCATTGGGTAGCAGATTGTGACACCGGCATCGAGCATGAGAGAAACATAACTATCCAACAATAAAGCATATCCAATTCTTGTGACATGTTCCTCTAAAACTATCTTGTATGTTGTAGTGAGGAGGGGGTCAGCACAATGTTCTATTGATTGGAAATATAAACTATCCATAACATAAATTTATACCGATTGGTTTCCATTAATTGTTATGTCCATTAAGGTTAGCGATTCTAATCTAACCTTGCATTACATACACGATTACTTACTTACCACTTCCCATGGTATAAAATACTGATGAAGCCTTATCAACCACCCAATATTTCAAAACCTATTTGCCACTTAATGCTTCTAAATATGAAGCGGGCTTTTATCATACTTCTAAAAGTGAAATTGTATACTCTTCCATTTAAGATCTCAATCACGGTAGATCTTGTCATTTAAGACATGTTCCCAAAGTGTTAATAATGTTGTCAATGGTCAATGGGTCCTAGCTACAAGATGTCTAATCACTATTTAAGGATTTTGGCATTTAATGTTCCACTATTACAGCATCTATCGCCGATAAAATCATAGCCATGCAATAAACAGTACCCAAGCCACTTAATACCTTTTATTGGAAAATAGGCAGAATCTGGTTAATTAAGGTCTTAGTTAAGGCAAATACCATCATTTAAGACATATTCCCAAGGCATGCTCCTCAATGGTATTGTCGTTATTATGGCCTTAGCAATGTGAGAGACTGTACCCAAGCCAGTTAATACCTCATTAATAAGGACTAGGCAGAACCCTGACCATATTTGTTTGGACCCCGATTGCAAAGCCTCAAATATGAAAGTTTCTCATAATTTCGCCACGAATATAATGGTGCAATTTTCATGGTCAAATCCCATTGTTTGCAAAAATTCCATTTTTGATGCCTAATTGATAACTAACTAATTGAATAACCAACAGCACATTATGGGATATTACATTCTTCCCCCTTAGAAAAATTTTGTCCTCGAAATTTCATTAATGGCTAAGTCATGGTTTTGACTCCTAATTATCCTAAACTACACAACCAATGAGTGTACAACAAATTTTTCAATCAAATGTGCATAAGTGCATAGTGTATTACTGTATCGCCATAGAGAAAATATGTATGCAGAATGATTCTAAATCGGTTCCTCTTATAGCTAGCATTTCTTTTGAAAAATATTGGAAACATTATGCAAACAACTTATATATATATACTGTAAATTCTATATGTATATAGTTTTTTGAAAAATCTTTTCACCCAAAACCCCCATACTCCTACAAATAGAAGTATAAAGCAACCAATTTTTAATCCGCTTCCTACCATCCAATAATCTAACATATCGAAAAATCGCTTCCTAAACTTTACTCCTATGCCCAAAAAATGGAATTTAGATAGAGAATTTATCATTCTTACTGCTAACAATGAAGCTCACTCAAGAATGCAGGAATAAAATAATTCTTACAAAAGTATTGTAAAATCTTCGCGAGAATTAAAGAGAGTGGTTCTGCTATAGTCCAAAAGTGGGGTTTCAAAGGCATCGAAGTAGCTTCCAAAGAGATTGGATCGACGTTACAAGCATTTGATGCTTCTGTAAACATTAAATGGAGTATGGGCTTCTGAAGGAGTTGAAAGGGGACAAGGTTTAGTTGACGCTTCTGAAATAGTTGGTTCTGCATGCATAAAGGAGTTTCGTACGTGTTAAAAGTACCTTTCAAAGGTATCAAATAACAGGCTTCCATACATCTATCAAACCCGTCGAAACAGTTGGTTTAGCCACTGTTTACCTTGCACAGAGGAACATTTTTACCAAAACATCCCTTTAGAAAGCGTAGGTGAACCTTTTAAATCGATTGAACCCTTCCGTAAGCATTTGCACCTAAAATGGGCACAACACTCGTCGAATATAATTGAAGAGATTAGAATGAAGAAGTAAAATGAAAAATAAGGCTAATCTAATAATCACACCAAGAAATATAAGTAGTAATAGAAAAGGACAAGAATTTATAGTGGTTCGGCGCTGTAGCCTACTTCCACCTTGAAGAGTTTGATGTTTATTGTTGATTATCAATTGAGTTATAACAGTACAATGGTTAGCAATCAAGTTACAATGGAGTTTCAGTAGAGTAACGACGTAGAAGCTTCAAAAGTCCCTTTTCGGTAGGCGTAGGGGTGCTATTTATAGGAGTAGATCTAGAAATATCTCCCTTAAACCTCAGAATATCTCTTCTTACACGCAGGTGGGCCCACCAGATTAATTAGAGGTTGTTTGGTATTGATCCCTAATCGATCCATGTGCACTTCGTATCGACCAAGAAATAGTCCAATGGAGCTGCGGTCGATCATTGTAGTTCTTCAGTTGATATGAAAGCTTTTATGAAAATTTCATAGCATTTGGACTTGTAGTTTGAGAGATACGATCGATCCAAGGTTGAGTTTTCAAGTAAGGTTGAAGGCTTCACATCGATGCTTGCATGTTGATGATCTCCGTATCGATGGCGTGGAGCAAGAGTTCAGTGGAGATTCATGTTTCATGCTTAAAGACCGTTTCCTTTGGCTCGAATGTTTCCTTCATATCCATCAAAGGTTATGCCTTTGCTTTCGTATCGATTTGTGATTCTTCATATCGATCATCTGGCTATGACTTCGTATCGATGTTGAACTCTCTCCTTCGTCTCAATCCCTGACCCTCTCTTTATATCGACCAATTAGCTGATCGATACGAAATATAGCAGCTAGTTGATGTGATCGATACGAAATGCATAGCTATTGAATGAGTTAGTTGATCGATACGAAATATATAGCCGCTAGTTGATGTGATCGATATGAAATGTATAGCTATTGAATGAGTTGACTACGATCGATCCAGGAAGTGCTGAAAGCTATTGAAAACTGATGGATATGAATGATGGATGCTGATTGATGGACTCGTGCTCATTTTGTATCGATAAGATGGATATGATATCATGGATATGGATTAATGGAGACGAAATGGACATGTTTCACATGGATCTTGATCGATCCATAACTTGAGCATACGAAAGCCGATTGGCATGAAATTTGGAATGTTGCCTTCCATAGCTTTACTTGTCATATAATGCTAATTGTAGCTCAATCCCGACTCGGACCAAGTTTTCCTCTATCCATCGTGAATTGTAGATAACCGATCTCCGGGGCGGATTGTCTTTATTCCTAGTCAAGTCTTTGGTGTCACAACCTTACTAAAAGGCGGGATAACATCAAGTATAAGGGAAACTTCACATGTAATCAGTATTTCTTCCCCAAGCACTAGAGGATGGGGCATCCGCACTGATCCACATGAATACTTTCAAAAGACATCTTCCGCAACTAAGCCTCCTCAAGTGACCTTTCACAATGATCCTTCCATCACCATTAAATCCTTTCTAAAACATCCAAATGCCCTTCCTTACTCATTTTAATAGTCACCTATCATGTTAGCACCAGACCTTAACAACAAAGGGGAGGTTTCGAAGGTGATAAAGAAGTCGGAAGTGCTTCTGCTTATATTCAAACGGCTAATGAGGAACATTAATACGTTCACCACTAAAAGAAGCTTACCTTTCGAAGGTGTCGAAAGCTCTAGGAGTACTCGAAAGCAATATAAGTGAATATTGGAACAATATCCATTATTAGTATACTTTCAATAGAGATGGAAGGGTTAACCCAAGCATAACAAAAGATCCGAATACCTTAACTTTGGAACTATAGAAGTGAAAGGACGAAGGCAAAAGGATGTGTGCAAAAGATTGGAAGAGAAACCTTTCAATAGCTTCGAATGGATGGGTGTAGAAGGGTCCAATCCGCATCTATAAATACAAATCTAGGGGTCTAAGTTGAGGACTGATTTTTGAATTCTTGGATTTTATTTTCACTTCCTAGCCAAATAAATTTTTTGTAACCCTAGATCAAATTGGTGAAAAAGTTCTACAACTTGTATTCCATTCATGAGAAATGAAAACGAGAGGATGCATCGATCTAATGTTGATTTCGATTATGAGGATAATCATTTCGGCCATTAGCTTGTATAATGACCAACTGCACATGATATACACTTATCTTCTTAACCTTTATTTGACATATACTATGCAATGGAGTTTATTTTTATCATGTCTGAAGCCTATGCGGCACTAATGCGATGTAGTGATGATACTTCAATATTATCGAGTCAATTGGACTTGCGTTCTTTATCCAAAATAAGATTCCATTGCATATTGAATCCATCTTTTACTTAATATGTACATGTTATGTTCCGAATCCTTTCAAAGGGAACTAGTCCTTCAAAGGGATTCACCACGTGTTCATTGAAGTTAAACCCTTGGGAGGAATTCATCGAAAGATGCTCAAATACTTTGGAATATATCTTTACTTTCGAAGGAATCCTCTATGACTACAATATCAACATTTTCGAAGAGGTTCCTTTCGAAAGCATAAAGGCCCTTTCGAATCAATTAGATCTCAACTGTCCATATTGGGTTATAACCTTGGGTACTCCAACTATTTCAAAAGGGGTTATGATGGGATTATTTACTTCCTTAACACTTCTTTGAGGTGTTGACAAACACTTGCCACCTATGATCTTCCGATTCCTGTAGCACAATGGAAATTTCCTCACTGCCCTGAATTTACTCCAAATTTTCAACGTATAAAACACATAAGGTGGTTTATTTTCAAGCTCTAAAACTGAATTAGGTCTAAAAATAGACCCGCACGCATTGTTTTTCAACAGAGTATGAAAATAGAAATTTAAAGGCTAAAATAGTTTTTCCCTTATCATCGCTTGCATTTATCGCATTGTCGACCCTAATGCATTACTAAATTCACAAATTCCAACTCTATTTGCCCTCCCTACGCCTAAGATATGGCCTCCAACATCAAAGATTTCACTGAAATCTTTCTCACTTTTCAAATTTGTATGTCATTTGGGAAATAAAGTCCCAAAATATTTAGACGCACATTTCCCCTTGAAATAAATTTTGAACAATACCTGTAAAAATAATTTAAGAGTCAAAATAACTCAAATGCAAAACTTTTCTTTCTTTTTTCCAAATGGGAAATTTTCAAATCAAGGGGTAATTTTTCAAAATATTTTCCTTCTAAAAAATATTGATAAATCAAGCCACAATTTCAGCATAGTCGAAAGTCAGATATACGCTAAATGCATAAACCATATTCTAAAATTATACAACTAACATTTACCCAAAACTTGGCATTTTATTTAAATACGTCGATTATTCAAAAAATATAGCTTTTTAAGAACATGAGAAACGAACTGTGATATCAAAACAACTTTATCATGTGCTTCACTAAAAATTTCAACTATTCTAAACTTCTAGTATTATGTTGCATTTACTGTTGGTTAAGTATCTTTGTGATATTTCTGTATTTATACTACTTCTTTACTATGCATATATAGGAACGGTAAATAACAACATAGTCAATAAATAGAAACTCATAATATCGTGTGTGCTTTTAAAAGAGACAACTAACATTACTACCTAAACAACCTAAAAGAAACCAAACAAATGCTGGAAGGGAAAAGACAACAACACCGTAACTCCTAAAACAATGCCTACAGGCAATGAGAAGTCTTTCTCCACAGCTGAAACTTGTGCCATTCTCCATGACCCTTTAATGGTCATAATATGTGGCTATACATCCAGTCTCGCGTTGTCGGTGCTACTGGTGATGCGGGAGACTTTGGGCATGCCATCTTCCTAAGGGAGGTTCTAATAATGATAGAAGGAACCTTCTACTAAACTACCTCTCCATGGAGGTTCGACCGTATTACCTAAAGATGAGAGTGGCTGGGTGAAAATACGAAAAGGGACTCTATCGAGTGCTAATAGCAAATTGAATCAAAAGGGTGGGAGTCTAATTGAAGGGATGATGCTAATACTAGCATATGTGGTCTTTCGCACCATGGGATAAATCTAGTCGTAACTTCCCATCTTTGGGATGACGTTGTCCTGAATGGTGCATACACTTAGAGGGACGGTCGGGCGTAGATTGTTAATAAGAAATCTTGTCAACACACCGAAGTAAGGTTAGTGGAGAAGGTTGTGTCGGAAAGCTAAGAAGAAGCCTTGGTGAAGCATAGCGAAGTTGTTGTAAGCATATAACACCTTTTCAAATACACAAAAAGGGAGTGTATTGATGTCATCAATATACGCCTTCGAAACCCCTTTCAAACTGGATAATATAGACTACGGTTGTGATCTAATAATATCGAAAGGTATTGAATGTGTTGAATAGATCCTATGGCTTCAAAAGGAACTCCTTAGTATGGTATAAATGTGTATACTCCATAAATAAAGGCATATGCAAGTAGTAGATCTAAATCTAAGTATTTTAGAATGCTATTTATTCCTTTTGTTGATACTTTAATGAATAAAAGGCTTAAGTGTACAATGAATACAAATTAGAAATAGCAGACAAGTGGAAAGAATGAAAATTGGATCACCAAAATGGCACCCCTACGTCTTATTTATTGATGTAGTTGGAACCTTCCACGCTCTCGTTTCGATGTTGTCGAAAGAGGTTCCTTCTTGACTATGCTCCAGTGTTGATTTTGTAACACCTTTATTGTTTGTAGATAATGACTCACTACACATAAGTTGACCCTTTCTTCACTGTTGAAAGTAGTGTGTTCAAATCTATTGGGCTAAGCTCCACCCAATGTTGCTTTTGTATTAGTTCTAGGGGCCTTCGACATTGTCAGAAAGAATAAAAGTAGTGTTGTGTTATTGTAGATGCCTTGGACTCCTTTGTCATTGTCGAAGTGAGGCAGCTTCATAGGATATTAGTTATTGAACAAGTGCGAAAGGGTGCTTGGACATGTGCAGAAGGGTTTAAAGAAGAGCTATTGTTAACAAAATAAATTGTTAACATCCCCAAAGCTATGTGAATGGAAAATATGATTATGGAAGGAAGATCGAAAGCAAGTACTTCTTTCGAAACGTCTCTTCCGATCAAGTTGATTTAGTTAGGAGGATAATTGACATATTGCTAGTGAATCATTGAGCAAATTAATCTCATCAAGATGAAGGTAAGGAGGAAGCATCTTATTCGAAACCCCTCTTTCGAATGAATTGAAATAGCATTCATGTTTTATATTCATCCCTTTCAACCATGTCCAAATGTCCACCCAAACCCTTTCGATCATGTTGGAAGGTCTACTTTGTCTTTAAAGAGATTTATCTACTTTCGACGTCATTTGTTTCGTTCCTTATGGAAGAACTCCTTCAAAAGGGTTTAAGATGTAGTCACGTGTATGTTCCTTTCGAAGGAATCCAGCCTTAAACAATAACTTATTCTTCATGAACTAGATGTCTTTCGTAACATCCCTTTTGACTAGGTCGAAAGGGATTTCATCCTTTTGAAACAAATCTAATTCACAATGGAACAAGCTTCATTTTTTGTATTCGATAGAAGATCATCTTGGATATACGTAGGTTCTATAATCTTATCAATGTCGAAACATCATCAACGTTTTTATTTGTCACCATATTATGCTTATCGTGATGATAATGTGTTTCGCATGCATTCTGTCCAAGTTGATCCCATAGCTTTGCAAAAGATAGAAAGAAATCAAGAAAATAATATAGCATCATGTGCAATTGATCAATAGTCTAGCTAATGATCGTAGTAATCTTCCTCATAATCGAAATCCTTAATGAATCTGCGCATTTCTCCCTTTTCATTAATCCAAGATGAATTACAAGTATGAGAGCTTTTTCCTAAATCAATTTTGGGTAACAAAGATTTTGTTACTGAAAAAAAGTAGAAGTAAAAGAAATGAGTTTTGGATTCCCAAAATTTTGTCCCCAAAATCGAGCCCCTTGGGTCTTATTTTTAGATGCAGGTTCACCCCCTTTCGTGCCAATGCTTTCGACCTAGTCGAAAAGGACATTTTATCTTCCGCATCATTCCTTTCGACATGGTCGAATGGCCTCGCATACTTTCAATGTTGCCGAAAGGCTTTCCTTTTGAGTTCTCTGACTCATCCTTGAGCTTCTCATCTTCTTATTCCAGACCTTTCGACCTTGTCGTAAGGGTCCTTTGTCCACCTTTCGCTGTTGTTGAGTTTTAAGTGTTCCTTCTCTCTGCTTTTTTCCGAATTGCTTTTGATGTCGTCAAAAGGGCCACAGATGTGCTTTTCTCTTCGTGTTGCTTTGTAGTCATAAGAAGTAAAGACAAGAGCTTCTGACTCTGTCGATAGGTTGTTTATTACGGTTTCGAAGGTGTTGAACTATTGATGATTCCGACATGGTTGGTAAACTCTGAATGCAAGCTTGTCAATTAATGCAGAACCTTCTCCTGATGCCATAGGCTTCGACCGGTTTGAAAGACTCGGCTATGATTTCGAGAGGGTTGTTTTGAGTAATTTGAATGAAAGCGAAACTTTTGGTTTAGAAAGGTTTGGCGTGCATATGAAAGGTTATTATTCACTGCCTTCGAAAGGGGTTACGAGCCCATCCTCGCTTTTCTCTATATTCGCAAATCCATCTACATCTAAAGGTTCGAATGAAGCAAAAGGGTAGCCCATTTCCTTTTTCATTTTTTTGACGGATTATCACTTGTGAGGGTACCTAGTGCTTGTGACTCCTTTGAAATCTCTCTTCATGCCTTCGAAACATTCTTTTATGATCCTTATCGAAACCCCTGCCTATAATTTCAGTAAAGTCTGGCATTTTTATTAATCTTCTTTAATACCTTTGTTCGTAAGTGCTTTTTATGATTAACATTTTTCCCCTCTGTATGAAAGAAGCTTTTGTTCTTTAGGACAAAAATTTCACAATGTCTTTGCTTGTAATAACCTGGTTTTCTTGCAAAATTCAAAGCAAGTGACATTTTCCTTTGCTAACTCATTATCTTATAAGTATGCTTTATGATAAGTCAACATAGTAGTGCTTCTAAATTTAAATGGTTTTAGTTAATCATAATCCAAATTTAGTAAACGATATGAGGTTCATAATTGATAGTTATCCATGCATATAATAATTGAAGTCTAAGAACTTCCCATTGGAGACGGCCAATGTCTAAAATAGGAGGTCATAAGCTATCATTTGAAAATAAGTCTCTATACTCTATAAATCTTAATGTGCATTTTAATACTCCTCTTGGAGATAAGAATGATCCCGGAGTCCAAATTCAGATGTTGGTGAATAATCGTTTAGAGTTGCAAACTAATAAACCTAATTTGGGTATTAAGAAGAGCAATTCGAAGTTTTTGGTCGAAGATTTAGATGTCATTTGTTGTTTCAATTCTACTACCTTAAAATCTAGATTCAGGAATTGATAGATGGAATCCAATATTGATGATAAAAGACCTGAAATTCAAATTCAGGCATAAGAAAGTTAAGAAGTTTAAATCCAAATTAAGGCATCAACATTCGAAGTTTACAAGTTAATAGTAGAATGTCTAGGACCCAGATTCAGGTTCTAATAAGTGAGAATTAGAGACAGTTTTCACAATAAAATTCTCTTAACAAAATTCAGGTATTGGTGGTATATAATCAAAAACCCATAATAGTTATCTTCATGACAAAAATCCTAAGCCATGATTAGATCATATGTTATATAATCAGAAATCCATGATAAGGATCTCCATAATAGAATTCTCAAGCCCAGATTAGGGCATAAATAAGTAAATTCCGGCAATAGTTTTGAAACCCGGATTTGGATATAATGAACTGAAAAATCCGTAACCCAAATGAAGGACCCGAAACCCACATTCGGGCATTAATGGATGAAGTTTAGAAAAAAGAAACCAGGAACCCAAATTCGGGCATTAATAGGTGGAATTCCATTCTACTCCTTAAATTTTGTCTTCTTCGACATGTGTAAAGCCCCTTAGGCCTTGTATGAAGTTGTAGTTCGATTAGCCGCTTCTCGAGCTGGAACATCTTAGTCCATCATTTGATATGTCGCTTCTCGGGCTTGGACGCCTTAATCCGATATTTGATGTATCGCTTCTCAGGCTTGGACATCTTAGTACATTTTTTGATATGCCTCTTTTTGGGCTTGGACATCTTAATCCATTGTTTGATAAGCTGCTTTTTCGGTTTGGATGTCTTAGCCATTGTTTGATGAGTCGCCCTTTGGGCTTGGACATCTTTGTCCATTTTTTGATGAGCAGCTTCTTGAGCTTGGACGTCTTAGTTCATTATTTGACAAGCCGCTTCTTGGTCTTGGACATCTTACTCCATTGTTTGACGAGCTGCTTCTTGGGCTTGGACGTCTTAGTCCATTTTTGTCTGCTGATCTTGGTTAGCTTATTCTCAAGCTGGAACCAAGGACTTACCCAACCTCCCTCCAAGAGGCGCCTTGACTTGACCAGAGACATGGCCAAGGCATTATTGATGCTTTAACCTAGGTATGGCATGGAGCAGATAAAGGCTTACACTCCTCCCTCTAGGAGGTTCCCTACCCTGGCCATAGGGTGGCACGGACAAGGGCTTGTCCATTCTTTACTATGGCCATAGCATGGTGCGAATAAAGGCTTACACTCCTTCCTCCAGGAGGTGCCCTGCCCTGGCCATAGCGTGGCATAGACAGGGGCTTGTCGATGCTTTATCCTAGCCATAGCATGGCATGGATAAACTCCCTCTAGGAGGTGCTCTGCCTTGGCCAATTTGGCAGGAGCAAAAGCTTTTGACCGTTTAAGGTAATGTCCAAGTAAAAGGAGCATTTCACTCCCAACCATGTAGATTCTTCTTTTGATGAAAGAGATGCTTTATTCATTAATTATAGGGAAATATGGCCTTAAATGTTCTGTATTCCATATTTTAGGAACCATATTATCATCTGGTCGACATAACTTGTAAGCTTTCGGGAGAATTACTTTGCATATGATTAAGGGTCCTTTCTGATTTGGTCCTAGAGATCCATCCACGGGATTCCTTGTATTTTCCATTACGCTTCGGAGCACTAGATCTCCTTCTTGAAATGTTCTTTTTCTTTTGAGTTGTAATACTATGAAATGCTTCTTTGATATTCTGTTGTTCTAATCACTGCTTCGTCTCTCAATTTATATATCAAATCTGGTGATTCTCTTTTTAGTTCTTGGTTTAAATCGAATGCATATGCGATTGTTCGATGTGAGAGTATTTCAATCTCAATTGGTAACATCACCTCATGCCCATATGTCAATGAATAGGGAGTATGACCCGTTGCCGTCTGGGTTGATGTACAGCAAGCCCATAATACAAGTGGCAACTCTTCTACCTAATTTCCTTTAGCTTTTATCAGTCGCTTTTTCAAAATAGTCTTTATGGTCTTATTTGCAGCCTCAACATCCTCATTTGCGTTTTGATGTGCAACCGAGGAAAAGCTCTTAGTGATTCCATTTTTATGACAAAACCAAGAGAATTCTTCACTCTCAAATTGCGTTCCATTGTCGAAAATAATCTTTTGGGGATTTCCGAATCGATTTATGATGTTTTTTATGACAAATCTGAGTAATTTTCCAGAAGTGATCTTGGGGAGCGATTCTTCTTCAGCCCATTTAGTGAAGTAGTCTATGGCGACTACAACATATTTTGCTTCCCTTTTAGAAATGGGCAACAGGCTGATTAAATCAATTCCCCATACGTCAAAGGGTCATGGACTTGAAATTGGGGTTAATTGACTTGGTGGTATATGGGGGATCTTCGTGTACTTTTGGCATTTCTTGCATCTCCTTGAATATTCTATGGCTTGACACACCAAATGAGGCCAATAAGAACCTTGTCCCATTATCTTTTTTGCTAGTTTTATTCAATTGAGTGGTCTCCACAGAATCCTTCATGCGCTTCTACAAGCAATTTCATCCCATCCTTCAAGCTTGCACATCTTAAATAGGGCAATACATATCCTTTCTTATAATGGATTCCATCCACTATTGCGAAAATTGGAGCTTATTGCTTGATTTTCCTATCTTCTCCTAGTTAGATGGAAATTCTCAATTGAAAGAGAATTGACAATAGGTGACAACCAAGTTTTATCTGCCCTTGGCTGGTTAACCCTCTCATTCGGGACTTCCCAATTGACTTCATTTTTTTCTTTCTCGTGACATGGTTTAGGACTTTGTTAGGACTAGCAATTCCTTTCCTTGTTCGGTTGTCCCCACTTCAATACTTTGATTTTCCTGATATCACACTGGCACAATCCGAGTTTCTAGGGCTCCTCTTGAACTACCCAATTTTTCTAAAGAATCCACTTATGAGTTTTCTCCTCTTGGAACTTGATGTATGGAAAAGTCTTTAAAAAAGCAAGCATTTTCAATATCTTTGTAACGGCCCCTTTTCGCACGCTTAAAATCGACACATGTGCCAATTCAAACCATACGGAAGGGCGGATTGTTATGGGGTAAATAAGAAAAAGAAGAAAGAAATAAACAAAATAGAATCTTGCAGCGGAACGATAAAATATAATAATCAAATATACAGTTTATAAAGTTGTTTTACAAAATATTCGATTATACTTATACAAAATATATCAGAGTTACACATACCAATAAAATAATGTAGCGGAGTACATGATGCAGTGAATAATATAATAGATAATAGTAATAATAATGAAATCTTCGTCTTCGTCCTCCAGAATTAAGGTCTTCGATCCTGAAATGCTCGGACTGACCCGAGCGAATTGAAAAAAACAAAACACTCGAGTCAGAACTAAAAGATTTTATGTAAGTTAAACCAACAGGAATAAACATGAGTGCAGTAACTTAAGAGATGTTCGGGATTCACATCTCCTAAGGATCCGTTAAACTATTTACTATGTAGTAATATGTCGCTATTATAATAATGTCTATTGTAAAATAAACTTACTTGTAAATAGCATTAAGGCTTTACATTTTCCACTTTAACACGTAATAGTCCCAGTAGTCCATCCAATATCATAGTTCCTCCTGATCGGGAAACCACCAGAGGATACCACACGGGCTACGGGAGAAAACCAAACTCGTACAAGGCGCGATAGGGTAGGTGACACGGCACAACTAGGCAATGCCAGGGTAGATATACCAATTACGCATCCGGGTCGGTGGTAACACATGGCCGCAGGTACCGCCCACCTCGAGCCACACCCCTAAATAAAAAGTCGAAAGTGGCCACCGAATCAATCCAAAAGTCAAAGTATAATATCGAAGGGATGTGTCCGATCAAAGGTGCTATCTCAATTAACCCGTCAATCGCTCCTGTTTTAGCCACCTTATGCCAACTCATGGGAGTTGGGTCCACGTATTTACCTTAAAGGAAACGCCGCCACCATCCTACTTCTTTCTGGAATCTCCACCGCGTACACGGTTGTTAAAGTGGTTTTCGGACGTGGCAGAGGGTATGACAACTTCCGTCCCGGTCTCTTCAACAACCAAACGATATTATAACACCGCGGTCTTTTAAAATAGTTTATACTTTAAACCCAGAACAAAATTATCCATTTCCAAACCATATAAATATGATATCATTTCTATTTTAAAACCCAAATCAATATGATATTATTTTAATATATCCTTTTCTAAAACTCATTTCAAAGTTATAATATTTTGAAACCAAATACTTGAAATTTTGTTTCCAAAACATAAAACTTTGAATTTCATAACTTTGAAATATAACTACACCACTGAAATGGCTTAAATATTAAATTACGTAATAAAATAAATTAGCTTCTTTAATTCCGCAAATCAATTCTAATACAGATTTAAATCCTTAAATAAACCGTTCAAATTTTATATATTTCAAAGCCTTAATATTCAATGTTTCAAAACTAAATTTTATAATTCATATATATATACACCAAATTTACTTCACTACAATTTAGTTTTGAAATATTTAATTTAATAAATCCAGTATCCTCTAAATAAACTTCAAATTTCAACAATTAATATTCCTCAATTTATTTAGACTTGATATTTTCACTTAAATCGCCTTAACCCCGAATTTTGTTATAAAACAATATTCTTTTAAAATCTAAATTTCAATAAGTTCCAAATGGACCCTTATTACATATAATTCTTAATTAAATAAAATCTCAATCAATTTTAACTATCTTCTCAACCTTGGTCTATAAAATCAAAATAAACTCTATATTAAATATAATTTAAGTAAATACTTATCCATATTATATTCAATAAAATCAAACTTTATTTTATACTTTAAAACCAATTTTTTCATAGCTTAAAACCAAAAATTTAACTATATATAATAACCTTTATCAAATATCCAAATCAATATATCAAAAATCATATATATTCTTTACAAACCATAGATATCATTTCAAAATATTTTATATATATATATATACACATCGCGGTGTCTGTATATAATTTTCTATCCTGTGGTCAAGTGATACGGGTATTTATTATTTCAATCCGCAATTTAAAAATAAAAATGCGGTTGTATATCATTTCAAACCGCAATCCCGAATGAAATGAAAATGCATAATAACTTGCAGTTTATAACAATATGAAATACAACATCCATTCATCCAATATCAACCATCAACCATTTATCACACTCATCATCCAAATTCAAACAATACATCAATATATAATAGGTGATAATAGCAAGTATCAACTATCAGTTTATATTCAAAAATAAATCATAACTGTTTAACTGGCAGTTATATGCAATAAAATAAATAACAATTTAACTGGCAGTTAATATGCAATAATGAATTAAATAAAAATTTAATTAAATAAATGCAAATTAACTGAGATAATGATGAAATATATGCCAAATAGCTATAAATGAATTTCAAATCACATCATAAATGAATTTAACAAACATAAGAAATCTTAGAATTTGTGAGTGGGTTAAAACACTCACCTTTGATTTTAGCCTATAAAACTCCAAATAGAAGCGCAAAACTCAAAAATCTCCAAATTCAACTAAATCAATTTCATGTTGTCCGGAATATAAATTTGAATCCAACAGAAGAAATCGTGCGTGAATCAAAGTTTATATGCAAAAGATATTCATGTTACAAGAAATATTATTAAAATAAAAATTAGTACGCGTTAAAAATATATATAAATAAACAAATTTTAATACTTACGTTTTCTCAAGATGAGGCTTCAGGAAAAGATTGAAGAACAACTAAGATGAGAACAGGAAGTGTACGAAAAATGAAAAAAATCATTTTTATAAAAGAATGCTTTTGGATTTGCAAGATTAAGAGCTTTTGAATATGAGGTGTTAGGAGAAACAAAATGTAAAAGAAGAAATAAGATGTAGGTTATTTATAATTAGGAAATGAATGTGGAGGGAAAAAAATAAATGTCACGTTTTCTTATTAAAGCTTCAGGCATTAATAAAAGATAAGGAAATGTACGTAGGAATGGAAAGGTTTGCAAACGAAAGTAGAACTTTGTACGCATTTAGGTTTTTATCTACGCATAATAAAATATTTATACTTGCCTTAAAAATGAAAACGTTCAATTTTGTTTTCTCAAAATGATCTTTTATTTCCATCAAAACACCCTTTTTGTTTAACAGAAAACGTGTGTTTCTTTTATTAAATCTATTAATTGCAATCAACGTTTCCTTTCTTTTTAATTGAAACATTTAAATTACATTAATTGCAGTTACTTACAAAGTTCAATTTTAAAACAGACAACTAAAATGTGTAACAACCCGTAAATTTCGTTGATTTAATTTGGGTGAATTTATGAGTTTTTGTAATTAAATTTAGTAGAAATGAAAACTTTATAAACTAATATTGAAATGAACACTAAAATAAAATATATAAAAGGTGACTTAAAACCTATTTGCTAGAAATTTGAATAAATTTCAATGAATGAAATGGGGTAAGAAATATACATGTATATAAAACTCATTTAAAGGGAATTTATTTAATATGTTAATGTAAAGTTAGAAAATATTAGAATAAATGATAATTCCATTCATACTTGTAAGCAGTTATTATAAGTTGTGTAATGGTTCATTGAATTGGGATTTAAAATTTAAAATTAAATGAAAAAAATATAAAGGTTTACAATAACGAAAATTTAGGTAACGAAGTCAGAACAAGTTGATAAATAATAACCAAATAAAGGGAATAGTATCAATGTAAATAAAGTTGAAACAAATTGAATACAGAGAAATAAATGTAAGCATTTAATAAATTAATTAATGTGGATTTTAATAGATGGTAATTTAATAAAAGTCAACGTTATCTAAGTGAGCATATTTCTTGCTGGAAAGTAATACGTGATTGATTAAATGTGATTACAAAATATAAAATTTTTGTATACACGGGATTTTTAACGGTGATTGCTAGGTAATAAACCTATAAAGGCATGTAAAGAAAATAGGTTACAATCTATATGTTATTTATTTAGTATGATGAATAAGGATTGGAATTCAAATTACAGTTAAAGGAGAGTAGGTAGTACGTTATTAGGAAATAAATTTAAAGGTAGGATAACAACTATTATAAATTTCCTAATAAATTGGTCAATAAATTTATTTGTAATAACGTTCATTTAAATGTTGAGTAATTACAATGTCGTTATTAACAATAAGCGTTACTTTAATAATTATGATTAATTGAGAAATTAGTACTAGAAGTAGGTAAAGTAATAACTAAGGAAGTAATACGTTATAAATAAATATAACCTAAACTTAAGTGTAAGTAAAAAGGTTGAAATTGAATCTAATCTATTTAATTTGGAAACTTACTAAAATAAATTGGATTCAATTTATAATAAAGGGGCATTTTAAGAAATTGAAATAAATTCCATAATGGATGAACTAAGTTAATTTAAATTGAGATGGGATTGGTTTAAAGAATTTTAAATTTATAAGTAAATCAAGATGATGAAGTTTATGAATTATAAAATTTGAACCTCTAATAGTGAGTTAATTTATTTAATTTATAATAGTTAGATTTATTGCCAATAAATGAAATCAAATATTTAATTATTACGTTAAATTAAAATTTTAGTTGAAAATTGGGAAATATTTATGTAATAATTTTAAATCCAATGGTGAACCCTTCTATTTGAAATTAATGAATGGGATAATTATGTGTAACGATCCTGAATTTTAAACAATTTAATTTGTGAATATTTAAATTATTTTAAATATTTTAATGATGATTTGACTTGAATTTCAAATTATCAGAATAAATTGGCGATTAAATATTAGAATTTAATCTATTTAAAGTTGAATAGAATTTGAATTTAACTTTGAAGTTGAAATTGAATATTGAATTGGTATTTAAAATTTGAACGAATGACTAGGAATAATAATTTGGATTTTGAGAATTATTATTTATGTGAATTTATAAATCGATGTTTAGTTATAAATAACATTTTTCTTTAACTAAAATAAAATAGAATAAAATTTTTGTCAATAACGAAATTAATAAATACAACTAGTGGAAATTTTAACAACATCGTTTTTGCAAAGCAAAGAAAATAAACAAAACTAATTGAATTTAAATTGAAAAAAAAAAAGAGAAAAAGATAAAAAGTAAATAAAAAAATATATATAAAAAAAAAATTCAAGTTTTTAATGTTGGATCTTGTTAGTCTTACATTGATCTGATCTGTTATAGTTGCATGTTGTTGCCATTGTAGTTGTACAGTCATTGATGTCTGCACTTGAACATGGTCTTGCACTTGTTAACTATAGCTGCACTTGATTGTGATGTTGTTACCAGACTTGAGTTGTACCCTTTTTCATGTTTTCTGGCCACTGTGTACTTTGAGTAGTGTAGTTGGTTTTGGTGCTCTTGGTCACTTGAGATTTTGCACTTTGGTGCTGTTGTCCACTGCATAGTGCATTGCCTTGTTGTTGTGAAGTTGTGCTTACACACTTGCACTTCTGGTTTTCCTTTTCAAAACTTTCTATTGCAAGTGTATGTTTCCATTCACTGTTCTGGCCATTCTTGTTGCCTCTTGCAATATTGATTTAGATGTGTATTTGTTTTTTTTCATTGTTGTTCTGCCTCCATTTTAAAGTATTGTTGCAGTGGTTATATGAGGTTGTATGCTTCATGCTTGATGCACACGTGTTGGCGAGGCAGTGCACATGTGTGCAAATATATGTGTGTACTGCAGCCACACAGGATTGACGGATTTTAAAAAATTGAAGTTGTTAATATGAAAATCCATAATAGATTTAAATTGATTCATGTGATTCATCATCTCTGTTACCATTTTATTCAGTTCATTACAAATTTAATTACTTGAATAAAGATTAATCCTAACTCGAGTGTTTTTGTGTTTTGCAATAAACGCTCGGGTCAGACCGAGTATTTTTACAGCTTATGAAGATTTTCAGGCAGCGAAGTTAGAGAGAGAGGGGAAAGCACTTCACTAAAGCTTTTCAAGAAATTTTCTTGTACTTAATAAAATAAATTGTTTCCGCTGTATAAAAATTTAAATGCATTGTACAAACTCTGATATATGTATGTAAGAAAAATTCATTTATGAATAATATTATGATTATTCTGTGATTCTGTGGTTGATTCTGTTTAAACTCTATAAACTGACTAACAATCCGTCATTTTGAACGTTTCGAGTTGGTTTAATTACCGACTAGAGGCGGTCAGAGCGGCGGGTCGTTACAAAAGTGGTATCAGAGCTTTGGTTTACTCAAAGCTCAGTTTATGATGTTTAATATGAATAGTTACTAGAACCGCTTTAAAGAAAAATGTTTTTCAAATCTAAAGAAGTATGAAATTGGTTTCTTTAAAATGAAAGGTATTTTGAAAGTTAGAATTATTTTGAAAATTCCCCTCTCTAAATTTAGGATTGCGATAGTTTCTCATTCGAAACTCATTATCGAATTATTGAGATTTATGAAAAATAAAATATAAGTGAAGTGAATTAATGAATTGGTTTAAATTGGTTTAAATCAAATATTTTGAATATCTACAAAATAATAATTGTGAAATAAAATGATATTTCAATTTAGTTATAGCCAAGAGGATAATTAAACTATAACTTGGGAATTTGATTCTGAATTCTTTTGAAAATTGATTTCAAATGTTTTGAAGAACGATTTAGTAAATAAATGGATTATAAGTACTTAACTTATAAATGGACTTTTGGTATATAACTGAGTTATATAAATTGAATTGAATTAATAAAAAGATTGTAAATCGAAGTTTTATAACTAGAAAAGGAATTTATGAAGATTGTTTATAAATTCGAAATCAATTGAATTTGATAAGTAAATTGTTGTAGCTTATTAAAGGAGTTATATTCACGATTTTGGACAGTGGATAACCCTTTAAAAATAAAAATAAGTTGAAGAAATGATGAAATTAGTTGACAAAGTATATTCACGATTTTGGACAGTGAATATATTATTGAATGAAACAGATATGTTTTAGGTAAAATGATTGAATAATCCAACCTCTGCTAATAAGAATTGCAAATATTGATAGGAAACTTCGAAAACACCTTGTTAATTATAATGGCGAAAACCGAAGCACAAAAAGCAGCACGCCGTGAACAAAGAGCAATTGCTCGTAGAGAAGCAGAAGCGACACGTGCGGAAATTGAAAGGAGATTCAGTGAAAGGCAAGCACCTGGTCCATATGATGAGGTTATTTGCTATCGATGTCATAAAAAGGGACATTATGCCATTAAGTGCCGAAAGAGAAGAAAGAAAAGGAATGTGGATGTCCGATTCGCTCGTCCTGAGATTGTGTGTTTTAAATGTCGGGACAAAGGGCATTTTCTTAGTCATTGCCCTAAAGTGAAAGGGAAAAAGTGCGTACTCAATTTACCCGTCGAAAGATTGACAATCTGCTACCATTGTCGTCAGTCTGGACATATAGCCAGAAACTGCACCGAAAGACAACAGGGAAAGCAAGCTATAGCCCGACCAGCTAGAGCGAAGAGTGCTAAGGTGATAGATAAGGATGGAAACATCTCATATTTTTGCAATAACTGTAAGGATTGGGGACATGTGGATTTTGAATGTGTTAATTCTCCTTTAACACAACATGAAATAGTGTCATCCGAAGATGAAAGTTTGGCAAAGATGCATACTACCGGACAAGAAGTCGATAGTCCTTAATTATTCTGTATCTTAAACCAACCAATATATTTTGTAATACTATCTTTTGTAATCCAAAATATTCTGTGTACGTCTTTTAAAAGTATTAAGCTATGTAAAATTTTGTATGGAGAAAATATTTTAATGAAATAGCATCTTGGGAAGGAAATTTAATTGTTGATTTAACTGAATGAATCAAACTAAGTTTGATGTAAAGTTTATATTTCAAGTTTAAAAAAATTGCCTAAAATAGTTAATATGGAAATATAGATCTAATGGAACCAATTGATGAATGGCTTACTAAAGGACTAGTTGACTATTTTGGAAATAGAAAGCAAATGCAAAGTTCAAATGAGATTTAGATTTCAAATTTGAAGTTGTCAACATGATAATCCATTATAGATTTGATAAATTCAGTGACGAATTTGAATTTAAACGTGTGGAAAATTAAATTAAGTGAAAAACTTAATATTGAAAAGTTTGAAATTGGTTTAGAACTAATATTGTGAAAAGTGTGAAGAATTCAAACTATGAATTAAGTTGAAGTTGAAATTGAAAAAGTTAATGGTTTTAAAGATGTTTTAAAATGCATTAAGTATCGAATACATAGATTTCAACATTCATTGTTGAAATAGGCGTTTTCGAAAAATAAGAAAATGGTGGACTATAACATTGTTGTTATAGTAAATGGTTTCCGAAAGGAAATGATGTTTATAGTATTGGGATTTATATATCTATCTTAAATCTGAATCCCTATACTAGTGATTTTTGAGTTGTCGTAACGATGTTTTACGCAACATTCGTTTTGGATCAAATAAATGTGTTTAAAAGAATGATTTCCTTAAAGAATGAAATATATACTTAATTTTGATTCAAGTATATTGAATATTTTCCAAGTGTTGAAAATAAATGAACTTGTGAATTACTTATTATTAAATAAGTGTGGAAATGTTTTCCAATATGAAATGAAAGGTTTGAAATTTTATCTTTTAAAGATAAATTGAAAAATGAATATTTGAAATTTGTTTCAAATGGCTAAGTGGAAAATTATATATCTTGTAAAGATATTATTTTGAGAAATGTGAACAATTAGTTCAACTTGAATATTTTCCAGAAATTATTGAATCTTGAGTTAAATTGAGTTTAACTTTGACATCAAAAACAATATAAGTTGAGCTTTGAATTTTGGATAGTCGATTGGGATTGTATGTCTAACATTGTGAATTGATGACATAGCATTTGATCTCTATTAAATATATATCTGTGGTGGCGGAGAATTTATTCTTTTAGCTTAACACCCTTCTCTGAGACGTACGAGCTTAGAGGTTATATATCGATAGACATCAATTATGTGTTGAGAATTGACGATGTAACGTGAAATCCAAATCGAATGTGAAGTCGATAATGAATTGGATTATGAATGTGAATTAGGTTTGAGATAACCTTAAATTTTCAAATCGATTTAGAGGAAAATTTTAAATGAAATGGAAAATTTGGAATCCTCTATTTGTTATGAATGTGAATTGAGTTTTCGTAACTTATATATGTGAATATAATAATTCGAAAACCATCAGTTTGGAAAGTCATTATTATGAAAAGTCCTGTGTAAGTTTACATAGGTATGATATGTACGAAATGTGAAATGAAGTACTATATGTATATGACATATGTTTTCTAAAAACTGAGGATATGGAAATGTACCTTCCATTTATTATTTGTGAAGGTGATTGGAACTCGGTGGAGTGTCCATTGGAAATCGTAGCTACGTAGAATTTCCATTAGTGGAATGTCCATTGGGACTGACTGGGATCCCCCACGATGGATCATCGTGTTTGGGATTAGGTGAATTGATGCTGGCGTAATTCGTGGGGCGTGATGCCTACAGTTACAAGCGATTCCACTGGGATAGTGGCGCAACCGCCGTGTAAACTGCGATCTAGAAACCGAAGCGTAATTCAGGGGCGTGATGCCTACGGCCACGAGCGATTCTACTCGGATAGTAGCGTAACCGCCGTGTGGACCGCGATCTAAGGCGACAACCATGGCGAAATTCAAGAGAGATGAGAAATCTAAGGTTACAAGCGATTCTACTGGGATAGTAGCGTAACCGCCGGGTAAACTGTGATCCATGGGGGAACGTGCTTTCCATATCCATTTTTAAAAGAATTTTTAAAAAAGTATTTTCACTGGGAGTTGAAGCAAGTATATTTAGTACTTGGAGATTTTTAGACTTGCGCCTGGCCAGCGTATGCCTAAAGTCTGTAAGAACGACGATGGACTTGTTAAACTTCGAGTTATCAAGTATTTTCAAACTTTGAATAGAAAATCAATAATCTGAAATTAGAGTTACATAATTCTAACTTAATGAATTAAGGAAGAAGATCTTTAAAATATCTGGAAAGCACACAGCTTTGGAAAAGATGTAATATGCAAATATTTAGCATGAAAGATTTCAAGTTTAAAAAAATCTGAGTTTTGTAAGTCAAAAATTTGGTAAAAATACTTTTGCGTCTTGATTGTAGAAATTGATGAACAAAACTAGTGAGATAAAATAAATGGAATGAATCCTATAATTATTTGCGAGTTTAAAACTTGGTAAAATTGTGTAGGATATAAATATCGGAGAGATTTTAGCAATCATTTTTTCTAACTTATAATTTCGGGACGAAATTCTTTTAAGTAGGGGAGATTGTAACGATCCTGAATTTTAAACAATTTAATTTGTGAATATTTAAATTATTTTAAATATTTAAATGATGATTTGACTTGAATTTCAAATTATCAGAATAAATTGGCGATTAAATATTAGAATTTAATCTATTTAAAGTTGAATAGAATTTGAATTTAACTTTGAAGTTGAAATTGAATATTGAATTGGTATTTAAAATTTGAACGAATGACTAGGAATAATAATTTGGATTTTGAGAATTATTATTTATGTGAATTTATAAATCGATGTTTAGTTATAAATAACATTTTTCTTTAACTAATAGAATAAAATTTTTGTCAATAACGAAATTAATAAATACAACTAGTGGAAATTTTAACAACATCGTTTTTGCAAAGCAAAGAAAATAAACAAAACTAATTGAATTTAAATTGAAAAAAAAAGAAAGAGAAAAAGATAAAAAGTAAATAAAAAAATATAATAAAAAAATATAATAAAAAAATAAAATAAATAAGTATACACTGCCTTACCCTTACCAGCTAAAAACACGCCTTCAACCACGCCTTTTTCCACGCAAAATTCACGTCCCCCTTTCTCTTTTATACCCTACCTTTTACCTTTCTTGTTCAAACCCTAAATAAATCAAACGGAAAAAAATAATGGCAGCTTCGTTGTTTCTCGTTGGATCTCAGCTAGGGCTTGCGATCTGATGTGGGGCTTCAATCTTCGCTTCAATCTTCGTTCAACTTGGCTCATTACTCTTCGGCCATTTCGATTCGGTGAAAGGTGAGTTCTTGGCTCACGATTGATTTTAATGCAAGTTTTTAAATTTGTTGAATTGGATGCTTGGTTGCATGCTATGATTTGTGGTGTTATTCGTTATCATTTGCTCTTTGCTCTCGGTCAATCCAATTTAAACTGATATGTACAAGATAAGTTACTGCATGTTGGTTGTTGGGTGTTAGTTGCTATCATTTGCTCTTTGCTCTGATAATTTGTTTTTAAAACTGATAAGAACAGATGTTATATCAAAAACTTTGCTTGTTTGTTGTTGCTGCATGTGATGGATCTTTGAATCATGTTTTAAATAAGTTGTATTTGTATATTGTTGAAAACTCCTGTGCATTTGAGATGTAAGTTATATGAATATTTTGAAAAGCCTGAAGAACATTTCTGTTCTAAGACTTCAAGCCTGGTTTCCATTTAAATGATTCCTCTTTAACCATTAACATTTAAAACTTAGGATTTAATTAAATATTGTTTGTTTAGGCTATGAATTAAATTTTTAAAATTTATTTAACTTAAATAGAAACTGAAATTGCTCTGGTAATCAAGTTTAAAAAGGGGAAACTCAAGTCATTGTTAAAATTCAAACTTGTTAACTTAGTAATTCAGGTATACAAATTTAGAACCTTAGATCAATTCGTGATTTTTAAGAGTAAAAAAAATAAAAAAATTTAAGTTGGATTTGACTGTGCATTTCTGTAGTTCTACTGCACTTTGTAGTTGCTCTGCACTTTGGTGGTCTTTGTTGTTGTAGCATGCATTGCAGTCTTCTTCTGTCAACATTCTGATGCATATAACTTGACTTTGTACCTGTAGTTGTGTTCATATACACTGCTGCATATCACTATTCATGTTGTTGCTTCTTTTGCTAATTTTAGTTTGCTTGGTGGCATTTTGTGGTCTGCACTGAGCACTTGAACTTGTATTTGGGTTCCATTGTCTAGCCTTGTGTCTGCACCTTGTATGTTGTGCATTGGTGCATTGGGTTTGTCTCAGCCTTGAACCTTTGTAGTTATTCCAGTCTTCATGTCCAAATATGCCTGTCCTTTGTAGTTGATTCATGCCTGAGTATATGTTGATACCCACCTCTGTTACATTCTACAGTTTAATAAAAAAAAATCAACTGTAAGCAAACTATCCTAAATAAAGCTTAAATTCGTGTTATGCTTTGATGTTTGTCTTAATTCTGGGTGAAATTTGTTTGCATGGATGGTAATTATCTGGAATATGATGTAAGTTGCTCTGTAATTCATTTGTAAGCCTGGGTACATTACAACATATATATCTCTGATATATACATATAGGCTCTAGATCATATTACTCCCTATATAATCTATTGTAGACTTTGATTCCTGAAGAAAAAAAATTTCAAAACAGATTCATCAGGTGATTTTGTTCAAACCAAGATATTAAATTGAAAACCTATTCTTTATGTAATCAATATCAAGCTTAGAACTTTGAAGAGAAAAATGTTTATGACAGCATAAACTTATTTTAATATCAAGCTTAGAACTTTGAAGAGAAAAATGTTTATGACAGCATAAACTTATTTTTAAAAATAATCACAAGTAAAATATGGTTGCTTGATTTATTCATTGGAACAAGCAGTTTTATATATGTTGTCAAATACACTGCTGTGCATATCTTTGTGTATGGATGGTTGCATGTCTGTTTCACCCATAGCTCTGACTTGTTATGAATTAATCATTTGAAAGAAACTTGTTATTATGAGATAATAAAGTAAGTTTCAAATTTTTATATAAGTTAAATAAAATTTTCCCTGAAAGTGAATATAGCAGAGCAACAGTTTGTATAAGATGAAAACTAAAACATGTAATTGAAAAAAAAAATCAAGTTTTGAATGTTGGATCTTGTTAGTCTTACATTGATCTGATCTGTTATAGTTGCATGCTGTTGCCATTGTAGTTGTACAGTCATTGATGTCTGCACTTGAACATGGTCTTGTGCTTGTTAACTATAGCTGCACTTGATTGTGATGTTGTTACCAGACTTGAGTTGTACCCTTTTTCATGTTTTCTGGCCACTGTGTACTTTGAGTAGTGTAGTTGGTTTTGGTGCTCTTGGTCACTTGAGATTTTGCACTTTGGTGCTGTTGTCCACTGCATAGTGCATTGCCTTGTTGTTATGAAGTTGTGCTTACACACTTGCACTTCTGCTTCTCCTTTTCAAAACTTTCTATTGCAAGTGTATGTTTCCATTCACTGTTCTGGCCATTCTTGTTGCCTCTTGCAATATTGGTTTAGATGTGTATTTGTTTTTTTTTCATTGTTGTTCTGCCTCCATTTTAAAGTATTGTTGCAGTGGTTATATGAGGTTGTATGCTTCATGCTTGATGCACACGTGTCGGCGAGGCAGTGCACATGTGTGCAAATATACGTGTGTACTGCAGCCACACAGGATTGATGGATTTTACAAAATTGAAGTTGTTAATATGAAAATCCATAATAGATTTAAATTGATTCATGTGATTCGTCATCTCTGTTACCATTTTATTCAGTTCATTACAAATTTAATTACCTGAATAAAGATTAATCCTGACTCGAGTGTTTTTGTGTTTTGCAATAAACGCTCGGGTCAGACCGAGTATTTTTACAGCTTATGAAGATTTTCAGGCAGCGAAGTTAGAGAGAGAGGGGAAAGCACTTCACTAAAGCTTTTCAAGAAATTTTCTTGTACTTAATAAAATAAATTGTTTCCGCTGTATAAAAATTTAAATGCATTGTACAAACTCTGATATATGTATGTAAGAAAAATTCATTTATGAATAATATTATGATTATTCTGTGATTCTGTGGCTGATTTTGTTTAAACTCTATAAACTGACTAACAATCCGTCATTTTGAACGTTTCGAGTTGGTTTAATTACTGACTAGAGGCGGTCAGAGCGACGGGTCGTTACATTATGGGTAAATTCAATTTAATGGAAATTTTGGAAATTTATCTATAATTTTAAATTTTATGAAATTGAAGATTTCTATTGATTAATCCTTAATAAATTGACTTTAAAGAAATTTGTTACATCATTGTAAATGTTTGAAAATTATAAAGTGATAAAGATTGCAAAGTTCAGAACTTTTAACGCGAAATTGATTTAATTAATTTATTTTAAATTTATTTAATTAATATAAAAATAGCCATTTTGGTCACGGACTCGGATTTCGACGAAACCAGTTTCGTAGGATCCGTAATAGTGAATTATTGTAGGGTTTCAAGTTTCGTAGCGATCGGACTTGTCGTTTGATCGTACGAACACGAAACGCCTTGAAATCGATTTAATTGAAATCAATTTGAAATCAATTTGAAAATATTGTTTTCAGCATAACTTCTTCATACGATGGAATTTGGACGTGAAAATTTTTCCATCGCGTTCAGAATATTTTAAAACACCTAATTCGATATATGAGTTTACCCAATTTCGTTCTGGGGTCAGAACGGGCTTTTTGGGCCAATTATCGTTCAGCACGTTTGTTATCGGATCCATCTACTCTATTTCTAACCTACCTACATAAACTCAATTATAAACCCTAGCCTCCATGTATTCTCTTTTGTTTGTGCGTTCATTACCTCAGCTCCTCCCTCTTCCAATGGCTGCAAACCCTAGATCCTATTGCAAATCAAATCAAAAGTCAAAAATTCAAACTCCTCAATATATAGCAAACTATATATCAAATTGAAGCTCTCGACGAATGTAGGTCTAATCTGCAGCTTTTTTTCCGTTTTGGGTTTCACTGCAGTCAGAATTGAACAAATTAGTTTTAGTCGTTCATCGTGGCGGGATGAACGATGATCGATCGAAGAATCGTTGGTATGGTGTTGTAGAGAACGTCGAGAGCAGTGCATCGGTATTGTTTGCGTGGCCTATTAACGGTTGGATCGAGGGATTATTTTCGATTAAGGCTTCGGCATATGGAGGCGGTTACTCCATTATGGACAGTGATTGGTGGTTCGGCGATAGGGATGGGTCGCGGGGAGTTTGAGGTGGCTTAGGGAGGCTCGTGGCGGCCTCTGGTGATGGATAGTAGCGGGGCTTTTGGCGGCTGTAGATGTTAGAACGAAGCGGCGCTAGGGTTTTGCAAATTCACGTGCTAAGGTACCTGGAAGGAAGAAGACGTGGCAAAGGGGGTGAGCTCGGTTCTGTTTTTTTATTTATTTATTTTGTTATTTAATTTAAAACTTAGATCAACTCGTTTAACTCGAATAATTTTTACATACGAACTCCGTTTCACACGAATTTTTTTTTGTTAGGATCATAATAAAATTATGGATCTGTTAACGCTGGTTGGACGAATTTGGAGACTGTCAAATTTTTGGGTTTAAATCGGATTTAAATTCAAAAGGAGAGTGTTTAACCCACTCACAATTTCAAAGTTTTCTTATGTTTGTAAATTGATTTATGATATGAGTAGAAATTTATTTATGTCTGTTTTACATATTTTATTCATCATCTCAGTTAAATCGCATTTATTTAATTTAACTGTTAATTAATGTTATTATTGCATAAAAAATTTACTGTTAAGATTTATTTATTTTGCATATAAACTTCCAATTAAACAGTTATTTATTTATTTGTGAATATAAACTGTTCGTTGATACCTGTTATATTTTATATGCTATTTATTGATATTTGTTCAAATTGGATGATGATTGAAATAAATGGTTGATGAATGATGTTTGGTGAATGAATGATGTGTTCTATAATATATAATCTACAAGTTATCATGCATTTCATTTCATTCGGGATTGCAGTTTGAAATGATATACAACCGCATTTTATTTTAAATTACGGATTGAAATGATAAATATCCGTATCACTTGACCATAAGATAGAAAATTATATACAGACATCGCGGTCTATGTATATAAATTATTTTGAAATAATTTCCATGGTTTGGATAGGATACGGTTTAATAAATATTAAATTTTGATATTTTATAAATATTATTTTATATATATACATATATAGTTAAATTGTGAATTTAAGCTATGTATAAATCTGTTAAATAAAAATGAACAAGTTGAAAAATGGAGTTTGATAATTTTTATTTTATGATTTAGTATAGGTTTAAGATATTGTATATATATAAAGTTTAATGATTTAAATCAATTAAGATTGGAAGGTAAATTGGAAATTTATTTGGAATTAAGCTTACTTAAAAATTAAACTCCATAAGTTGATGTAAAACTTATTAAACTTGGAAATTTTAAAGAATGATATTTATAACTTGATTTTTTTCAAGATAAATTTAATGAACATTTCTAGCATAAATAAATTGAAGGAAATGTTTAGTAGTTAGTAATTGGAGTTTATTTTAAATGATTATGGATTTATTATGTAAATATTTCAAAACTTAATAATAGGACATCAAATTTTTGAATAGAAATTTCCAACCTTAGTTCCAATTGTTTAATATTCAAAGTATGAAATATATTGAAATTGAAATGGTTTATTGAAACTGGAAGTGAATTTAAAATTTATGGATTTAGACTTAATTAAAAGAAAATAAAATTCTAAAGTCGTGGAAATTATAAACTTCATAAAGTAATTTTAAATTCAAACCATTTCATTTATATACTATTGAATATCCAAACCATTTAAGTTGAAGTTATGGTTTTAAAGCTATGGATTCGAAGTACTATGTTTTGAAGAGTTATAATTTAAATGGATGGTTTCGAGATATTATAAATTTTAAAGTGATATGGTTTTAGAAAAAGATATATTTGAAATGATATCAATATTGATTTGATTTTTAAAGAGGAAAATGATATCGTATTTATATGGTTTTAAAAAGGGATTTTATATTCTGGTTTTAAGTATAAATTATTTTTAAAAGACCGCGGTGTTATAATAACGTTTGGTTGTTAAAGAGATCGGGATCGGAAGTTGTCATACTCTCTGCCAACCCCGAAAACCACTTTAACAACCGTGTACGTGGTGGAGATTCCAGAATGAATTAGGATGGTGGCGGCGTTTTCCTCTGAGGTAAATACGTGGACCCAACTCCCATGAGTTGGCATAAGGTGGCTAAAACAGGAAGAATTCTCGGGCCAATGAGGTCATTCCTCTGATCGAACGCACTCCTTCGATATTATACTCTGACTTTTGGATTGATTCGGTGGCCACTTTTTATTTTGATTTGGGGGTGTTGTTCGAGGTAGGCGGTAGTAGCAGCTACGCGTTACCACCAGCCCGGATGCATAATTGGTATATCTACCCTGGCATTGCCTAGTTGTGCTGTGTCACCTACCATACCGAGCCTTGTACGAGTTTGGATTTCTCCCGTAGCCCGTGTGGTATCCTCTGGTGGCTTCCCGATCAGGAGGGACTATGATATTGGATGGACTATTGGGACTATTATTGTGTTAAGGGGGAGATTGGGTAACTCCTTAACGCTATTTAAAAGTAAGTTTATTTTACAATTAGACACCATTATAATAGTTAAATATACTACATAGTAAATAGTTTAACGGATCCTTAAGATATGTGAATCCCGAGCATCTTTTAAGTTACTGCACTCATATTTATCTCTGTTGATTTAACTTACATAAGATCTTTTAGTTCTAACTCGAGTGTCTTGTCTTTTCAATTCGCTCGGGTCAGTCCGAGCATTTCAGGATTTGAAGTTTTAGCTCTGGAGGACGAAGACGAAGATTTGTATTACTATTATCTACTATTATACCACTACACTATTTATTTCCACTGCATTGAAATTTATTGGTATGTGAACTCTGATATTTATTATATAAAAAAAAGAATCAATTGTTTTGTAAACAGTTTTACGAACTGTATATTGATTATTATATTTTGTCCTTCCGCTGTGAGATTCTGTTTTATTTTATTTCTTCTTTGTTTTTCTTATTTACCCTATAACAATCCGCACTTCCGTATGGTTTGAATTGGCACGTGTGTCGATTTAAAACGTGCAAAAAGGCGGGACGTTACGGTTGGTATCAGAGCTTTGGTTTTGCGATAAACCTTAGCTTTGTGGGGTTTGACTCTTTATTAATAGGGTAGTAATACCCATGGGAGTCACTGAGTGTATATATATGAGAGATCGTATTTGTTAGTGTTATAAAAGAGTTTTAATATTGTGTTAATCTGTTCCGTTTTGTATTTATAAATTCTGGTTGATGCATGGGACGCTATGACATCAATAGGGATTTCTAAACACTTAATAGGACAGACCGACATAATATTGTTTATATAGGTAAATGAAATAATTTTGCCTATTATATTTTCTATATATATAATAAAAAAATTCAAATGATATCTATATTTGGCTGCAATAGATTGGTTGTTAGGTAATAAAGTGTATAAATAATAATAGAAATGAGATTGAAAAATAAAATAAATGAAGTTTGGAAATTTAGAACTTAAGATCCGGGGTTTTGAAATTTTTCGAATAAATTTTGGAATATAATAATATTTTTATAAGTATTTTCTGATATAAATATTTAATATAATTCGGAGGAATTGTTTTAAAGAAGATTTTGGAGAAAATAAGTTTTATACTTTCCTCTCTGTCGTTGGAAAATAATTTCGGTGATGACGGCCGCATCATCGACTTTCATTTTCGAGTTTCGAAGGGGAAGGCCACTGTAGTAGTTTTACTGCAGATTCATTTTTGAAAAAAAAATTGAATTGTTTTAAATATAATTAAAGATATATAAGTTGTAAGAATATACTTATCTATTATTTTAAAATAATTTGAAATTTAACCCGGTATTAAATTCTTAAATTTCCATTAATTTATTGTTCAATTATTGTAGTGAAACGAAAGGTAGGTAATTAATAATTGAAACCTCTAATGTAGGTAAGAGATTTAAGACTAAGTTATAAAGGAAATAAAAAAGGAAGTTGAAATTGTAACTTAAAGGAAAGGGTAAAAATTTATTGAACAATGAATAAATAATAAAAAGAAATGGGAAAACTTGTATAACTTTCAATTACATTCTTAAAGGCATATATATAATTTACCAAAAGATATAAAAAGTTGAAAATGTTAATAAGAAAACGTAATAGATATTATACAAGTAATTAACTTGAGGTAATGAAAATAATTAATGGAATTTCTTAATAAATCAGAATTGATGTGTAGTTGTATAAACTTAAGTATAATTGAACGCTACTAATTAAATATAATGGGAAGTAGGTATTGTAAGTAAGCAATTATAAAATTAAGTGAATAGGTTGAGGTTAATTCTGAATAAAATAAGAAAATTTTAACTATAAACTTAGGTAAATGAATTTGCCTACTAAGAATTCAATTGAATAGGAATAAAATAAATAAATGAATAAAAAGAAGAAACTTACATGACATTAAAATGAAAAAAAATTGAATATTGTAAGTAATAAATGAAAATTTTAAGTAATCACTGAATGAATGAAAAGGAAATCAAACAACTAATGTACGAAATAAAATTAATAATAGTTAATTTGATTGTTAGTAGGAATTGTTGTTGTTTGGTTATGCGTGTTTGGGTAAGATACTTTAAAATTTGGATTTGGGTGAATGAATAATCTATTTAGTTTATCTAAGACTGTTGAGTAAATGATGCGCTAGTAGTTTATTCTTCATTCCGTACAATTTAAAAGTTTTGAACCCGAACAACTATTTGTTTGTTTGATTGAATGGTTGTTTGTATTTGTTGTGTATACTGTTTGTTGAAATTGATGGTTGTTGTATTGATTTGTTGTTAGTAATTGAAACCAATTAAATATTTCACTTTACATAAATTGTTAACCCTTTGGATTTTATAAGTGAAATGCAGGTTATGGAAGCAATTGCTACTGCTTTTGGTTCCATAAATTAAGCGTAAATTGCCCAACAAATAGGTACGATTCGGATTACGGTTTATAGCGCTATTTTATATATTTTCCCGGGTTAGGATATAATATTTTGGATATATGTAATATAATTGTTATATTTTGATATTATATTTTCTCCCGAGCCTCTTCGTACAAAGGAGACTCTGCCGAAATTTTTTGAAAATTTCGGACTTAGAAAAAAAATTTGAAAATATTTTTCCAAACTTTAATAATTTAAATATAAAAGATTAAATAGCTATAAATTAGGATATCTTATTTAAATTAACTAGTTTTGTAAATTTAATTATTTATAAGTTAATATTTTGAATAAGATTTATTATTATTTAATTCTTCCCTTTCCCTTTATTTTCCTTTTCGGGGACGAAAAGTTTTGAGTGGGGGAGAGTGTAACGACCCATAAATTTCGTTGATTTAATTTGGATGAATTTATGAGTTTTTGTAATTAAATTTAGTAGAAATGAAAACTTTATAAACTAATATTGAAATGAACGCTAAAATAAAATATATAAAAGGTGACTTAAAACCTATTTACTAGAAATTTGAATAAATTTCAATGAATGAAATGGGGTAAGAAATATACCTGTATATAAAATTCATTTAAAGGGAATTTATTCAATATGTTAATGTAAAGTTAGAAAATATTAGAATAAATGATAATTCCATTCATACTTGTAAGCAGTTATTATAAGTTGCATGTTGTAATGGTTCATTGAATTGGGATTTAAAATTTAAAATTAAATGAAAAAAATATAAAGGTTTACAATAATGGAAATTTTGGTAATGAAGTCAGAACAAGTTGATAAATAATAACCAAAATAAAGGGAATAATATCAATGTAAATAAAGTTGAAACAAATTGAATATAGAGAAATAAATGTAAGCATTTAATAAATTAATTAATGTGGATTTCAATAGATGGTAATTTAATAAAAGTCAACGTTATCTAAGTGAGCATATTTCTTGCTAGAAAGTAATACGTGATTGATTGAATGTGATTACAAAATATAAAATTTGTGTATACACGGGATTTTTAACGGTGATTGCTAGGTAATAAACCTATAAAGGCATGTAAAGAAAATAGGTAACAATCTATATGTTATTTATTTAGTATGATGAATAAGGGTTGGAATTCAAATTACAATTACAGGAGAGTAGGTAGTACATTATTAGAAAATAAATTTAAAGGTAGGATAACAACTATTATAAATTTTCTAATAAATTGGTCAATAAATTTATTTGTAATAATGTTCATTTAAACGTTGAGTAATTATAATGTCGTTATTAACAATAAGCGTTACTCTAATAATTATGATTAATTGAGAAATTAATACGGTAAGTAGGTAAAGTAATAACTAAGGAAGTAATACGTTATAAATAAATATAACCTAAACTTAAGTGTAACTAAAAAGGTTGAAATTGAATCTAATCCATTTAATTTGGAAACTTGTTAAAATAAATTGGATTCAATTTATAATAAAAGGGTATTTTAAGAAATTGAAATAAATTCCATAATGGATGAACTAAGTTACTTTAAATTGAGATGGGAATTGGTTTAAAGAATTTTAAATTTATAAGTAAATCAAGATGATGAAGTTTATGAATTATAAAATTTGAACCTTTCATAGTGAGTTAATTTATTTAATTTATAATAGTTGGATTTATTTCCAATAAATGAAATCAAATATTTAATTATTAAGTTAAATTAAAAATTTAGTTGAAAATTGGGAAATATTTATGTAATAATTTTAAATCCAATGATGAACCCTTCTATTTGAAATTAACGAATGGGATAATTATGGGTAAATTCAATTTAATGGAAATTTTGAAAATTTATCTATAATTTTGAATTTTATGAAATTGAAGATTTCTATTGATTAATCCTTAATAAATTGACTTTTCAAAAAAATTAAAAATCATTGTAAATGTTTGAAAATTATAAAGTGATAAAGATTGCAAAGTTCAGAACTTTTAACGCGAAATTGATTTAATTAATTTATTTTAAATTTATTTAATTAATATAAAAATAGCCGCTTTGATCACGAACTCGAATTTCGATGAAACCAGTTTCATCGGATCCATAACAGTGAATTATTATAGGGTTTCAAGTTTCGTAGCGATCAGACTTGTCGTTTGATCGTACGAACGCGAAACGCCTTGAAATCGATTTAATTGAAATCAATTTGAAATCAATTTGAAAATATTGTTTTCAGCATAACTTCTTCATACTATGGAATTTGGACGTGTAACTTTTCCATCGCGTTCAGAATATTTTAAAACATCTAATTCGATATATGGGTTTACCCAATTTCGTTCCGGGGTCAGAAAGGGCTTTTTGGTCCAATTATCGTTCAACACGTTTGTTTATCGGATCCATCCACTCTATTTCTAACCTACCTATATAAACCCAGCTATAAACCCTAGCCTTCATCTATTCTCTTTTGTTTGTGCGTTCATTTCCTCAGCTCCTCCCTCTTCCAATGGCTGCAAACCCTAGATCCTATTGCAAATCAAATCAAAAGTCAAAAATTCAAACTCCTCAATATATAGCAAACTATATATCAAATTGAAGCTCTCGACGAGCGTAGGTCTAATCTGCAGCTTGTTTTTGTTTTGGGTTTCACTACAGTCAGAATTGGACAAATTAGTTTTAGCCATTCATCGCGACGGGATGAACGATGATCGATCGAAGATTCGTTGGTATGGTGTTGTAGATAACGTCGAGAGCAGTGCATCGGTGTTGTTCGCGTGGCCTATTAACGGTTGGATCAAGGGATTTTTTTTCGATTAGGGCTTTGGCATATGGTGACGCTGCTCCATTATGGACCGCGATTGGTGTTTCGACGATAGGGGTGGATCGCGGGGAGTTCGAGGTGGCTTAGGGAGGCTCGCGGCGGCCTCTGGTGATGGATAGTAGCGGAGCGTTTGGCGGCTGTAGATGTTAGAACGAAGCGGCGCTAGGGTTTTGCAAATTCACATGCTAAGGTACCTGGAAGGAAGAAGACGTGGAAAAGGGGGTGAGCTCGTTCTGGTTTTTTATTTATTATTTATTTATTTATTGTTATTTAATTTAAAACTTAGATCAACTTGTTTAACTCGAATAATTTTTACACATGAACTCCGTTTCATACAAAAATAATTTTGTTAGGATCGTAATAAAATTCCGGATCTGTTGGCGCTGGTTTGGACGGATTTGGAGACTGTCAAATTTTTGGGTTTAAATCGGATTTTAATTCGATTTAAATTCAAAAGGTGAGTTTTTAACCCACTCACAATTTCTAAGTTTTCTTATGTTTGTTAAATTGATTTATGATATGGGTAGAAATTTATTTATGACCGTTTTGCATATTTTATTCATCATCTCAATTAAATCTCATTTATTTAATTTAACTGTTAATTAATGTTATTATTGCATAAAAAAATTACTGTTAAGATTTATTTATTTTGCATATAAACTTCCAATTAAACAGTTATTTATTTATTTGTGAATATAAATTGTTCGTTGATACCTGTTATATTTTATAAGCTATTTATTGATATTTGTTCAAATTAGATGATGATTGAAATAAATGGTTGATGAATGATGTTTGGTGAATGAATGATTTGTTTTATAATATATAATCTGAAAGTTATCATGCATTTCTTTTCATTTGGGATTGCGGTTTGAAATGATATACAACCGCATTTTATTTTAAATTACGGATTGAAATGATAAATATTTGTATCACTTGACCATAGGATAGAAAATTATATACAGGCACCGCGGTCTATGTATATAAATTATTTTGAAATAATTTCAATGGTTCGGATAGGATACGGTTTAATAAATATTAAATTTTGTTATTTTATAAATATTATTTTATATATATACATATATAGTTAAATTGTGAATTTAAGCTATGTATAAATATGTTAAATAAAAATGAATAAGTTTAAAAATTGAGTTTGATAATTTTTATTTTATGATTTAGTACAGGTTTAAGATATTGTATATATATAAAGTTTAATGATTTAAATCAATTAAGATTGGAAGGTAAATTGGAAATTTATTTAGAATTGAGCTTATTTAAAAATTAAACTCCATAAGTTGATGTAAAACTTATTAAACTTGGAAATTTTAAAGAATGATATTTATAACTTGATTTTTTTCAAGATCAATTTAATGAACATTTCTAGCATAAATAAATTGAAGGAAATGTTTAGTAGTTAGTAATTGGAGTTTATTTTAAATGATTATGGATTTATTATGTAAATATTTCAAAACTTAATAATAGGACATCAAATTTTTGAATAGAAATTTCCAACCTTAGTTCTAATTGTTTAATATTCAAAGTATGAAATATATTGAAATTGAAATGGTTTATTGAAACTGGAAGTGAATTTAAAATTTATGGATTTAGACTTAATTAAAAGAAAATAAAATTCTAAAGTCGTGGAAATTATAAACTTCATAAAGTAATTTTAAATTCAAACCATTTCATTTATATACTATTGAATATCCAAACCATTTAAGTTGAAGTTATGGTTTTAAAGCTATGGATTCGAAGTACTATGTTTTGAAGTGTTATAATTTAAAAGGATGGTTTCGCGATATTATAAATTTTTAAGTGGTATGGTTTTAGAAAGAGATATATTTGAAATGATATCAATATTGATTTGATTTTTAAAGAGGAAAATGATATCGTATTTATATGGTTTTAAAAAGGGATATTATATTCTGGTTTTAAGTATAAATTATTTTTAAAAGGCCGCAGTGTTATAGTAACGTTTGGTAGTTAAAGAGACCGAGATCGGAAGTTGTCATATTCTCTGCCAACCCCGAAAACCACTTTAACAACCGTGTACGCGGTGGAGATTCCAGAATGAAGTAGGATGGTGGCGGCGTTTTCCTCTGAGGTAAATACATGGACCCAAATCCCCTGAGTTGGCATAAGGTGGCTAAAAAAGGAGCGATTCTCGGACCAATGAGGTCATTCCTCTGATAGAACGCACTCCTTCGATATTATACTTCGACTTTTGGATTGATTCGATGGCCACTTTTTATTTTGATTTGGGGTGTTGTTCGAGGTGGGCGGTAGTAGCAGCTACACGTTACCACCAGCCCGGATGCGTAATCGGTATATCTACCCTGGCATTGCCTAGTTGTGCCGTGTCACCTACCATACCGAGCTTTGTACGAGTTTGGATTTCTCCCGTAGCCCATGTGGTATCCTCTGGTGGCTTCCCGATCAGGAGGGACTATGATATTGGATGGACTACTGGGACTATTATTGTGTTAAGGGGGAGATTGGCTAACTCCTTAACGCTATTTAAAAGTAAGTTTATTTTACAATTAGACACTATTATAATAGCGAAATATACTACATAGTAAATAGTTTAACGGATCCTTAAGAGATGTGAATCCCGAGCATCTTTTAAGTTATTGCACTCATATTTATCTCTGTTGATTTAACTTACATAAGATCTTTTAGTTCTGACTCGAGTGTTATGTCTTTTCAATTCGCTCGGGTCTGTCCGAGCGTTTCAGGATTTGAAGTTTTATCTCTAGAGGACGAAGACGAAGATTTGTATTACTATTATCTACTATTATACCACTACATTATTTATTTCCGCTGCATTGATATTTATTGGTATGTAAACTCTGATATTTATTGTATAAAAAAAAGAATCAATTGTTTTGTAAACAGTTTTACGAACTGTATATTGATTATTATATTTTATCCTTCCGCTGTGGGATTCTGTTTTATTTTATTTCTTCTCTGTTTTTCTTATTTACCCCGTAACAATCCGCCCTTCCGTATGGTTTGAATTGGCACATGTGTCGATTTAAAACGTGCGAAAAGGTGGGACGTTACAAAATGGATAAAAAATAGAACAATTGTTCATTTAAACACGTTTATACGTTTATTGTTAATACACAAGAGTAATAAATAGATTATTTTCCTATCCTTTAATCAATCTGTAAGCTAAAACACAGTTCAACATATATTTCTTTCTTTAAAATCAATCTTTCTATTCTTTATTTTGATGAAATTAAATCTACATTCGCAGATGAAACATTCATTTTATTTGATGTAAATGTTTTTTTTATTGAATCAAAACTTTCCTTATATTTTCATAAAACATAAGCTGCTTTTAATTGCACCAATTACAATTAGTATTCTCTCTCCTATTAATTGATAATTTTCAATTACATTAATTTCAGTTGATTAAGTTTCAAAATGGGCTAAATGAATGTAATGAGAAGTAGAACAATTGCTTCCTATCAATTAAATATATTAATATTAAATTGATTAATCACCTTTTTATTCAATATTTATAAACTAAACAATTCATCCTTTTCAATCACTTGGACTTTTACCATGATTTAATATAAGTTTATAATGATATTCTTAAATTTTATCTAAATTTCCATTTATACAATCTTCTAAGTATTTACTTTTCATTGACTTGCAATTTATCCTATTATCATGTATTAAATTCCAATATATTGATAAAAATTTATTCCATCCCTTTATTCAACCAATAGCCATTATTTCAAATTATTAATTACAATTAGTTAAGATCTTACCATTGGTTCCATAAATTTATTCGCACTAAATTAGTTATTGCATTAATTCTCAAATTTCCTCTAAATTTTCATTAACGTAGTTTTTCTTTTATTATGTTTTATTCCAATGGATTTAAAACTAATTCAATAGATGAAACAAATGGGTAAACAATTAATGATAATCATCAATTTGCCAAATTTAGTCCCATCCTTATAAATCTCATCTCATAACATTTATTGCTTCATTCCCCTTTCTATTCATATAAGGATTCATCCATAAAATTTACATTTACTTATTTTACAACTTTTACTTTTATTTATTGGTTCAATATTTATTTCAAATTTTTCATTTATTACTCCCAAATATTCGTTTTCATTTATAATTGTCATGTCAGTTTTTTCTTTTATTGCATTATATATTTATTCATTCCTTCATTATTACATAACCTCATTTATTATCATTCATTTATTTATAGTAATTATGTTTAATCAAATTTCTTAGCCTCCCAATTGTTTACTTATGTTTCTAACCATTCATTTACTATACTTCCCTTTCTATTATATTCTATTAGAAGAAATTTCAGTTATACCTTTGTTTATAATACAAGAACAACAAATTCTTATTTATTAAAGAATTCCATCGAAAACCTCATTTGAACTTGTTTCTCAATTCACCGATTACGACCTAAAATATAAATTTACGTTTCTATTAAATTTACATTCCTCCTTTCGTTACTATATTAATAATCACTAGTAATGTTTATTATCAACTATAAATATTATAACTACTTAACGACCATTGATTTTATAAATTTACACTTTATTACGTATTATTCATCAGTTAAAATAATTTTGAATTCCTTTCCCAATTTACTAATGCAATCAATTTTGACCTTTACAAATTTAATACATTCATTAATTGTCGTTTAGGTAACCTTTAATCACTTTTATTTTTAAAACTTACTCAAGTGCAACAATTATATTTTCCATTATTATATTGATTTGAATTCCATTCTAGTTAATAATTTTATTAACGATTCACTAATTCAACATTTCCATTTTTTGCTCATATTAAACTTATAACCAAGTAAGACAATTTTCATTATTTCCAATTAATTGCAATTTTATTCTAAATTGTTAATTTTAATTACAATTGCTACAACTAATTTCTAACATTGTATCACATTCCCATAAATGTAACATTTATAAAATACCCAATTAAATATCTCACGAAATCACATATTTCTTACTTTAAATAATTACCAGATATTCCTGTTTACACTCAATTATAACTTTGCATTCTTTAACAAATCCGTAAATTTTCAATTGCCTAATATATTCATAAATTACTATTAAATGTTCTCCATAAATTTCTTTGCTTGGTTTCAAACTTTTTATTCATCAATTACTGCCCTATAAATAACTTGCGTTCTAACATAAATTATACGATTTTTATTTCCTTCTAAATTTAACTAGAATCTTATTAATTTAACTCATTTTAATCATCGAATTTTACGGGTCGTTACACTCTCCCCCACTCAAAACTTTTCGTCCCCGAAAAGGAAGGAAGGGAAAAGAAGAGTTAAGAAATCAATATATCTTATTTAAATATTAAATTTATAAAAAAATTACAAAATTAATTAATTTAAACAAAATATACTAATTTATAACCAATAGATCTTTTTATACTTAAATTAATAAAGTTTGGAAAACATTTTCAAAATAATTTCTAAGTCCAAAATTTATGGAAAATTTTGGCAGAGTCTCATTTGTACGGAGAGACTCGGGAGAAAATATAATATCAATATAACAATATATAACATATATTTCAAAAAAAAATATCCCAACACGGGAAAAATAATATAATAACGATATAAACCGTAATCTGAGAAACGTACCTATTTGTCGGGCAATAACGCTTAAATTATGAAACCAAAAGCAGTAGCAATTGCTTCCATAACCTGTATTTCACTTATATAATCTAAAAGGTTAACAATTATATAAGATGAAATATTTAAAGTGGGTTCAACCATCAACAAACAAATCAATACAACATCAAACACTTGCAACAAGGCATACAACCATAAAATCAATCATTCATTCATATCAAACAAAAAAATAGTTGTTCGGGTTCAACTTTAAATTGTACGAAATGAAAAATAAACTACTAAGTGTACCCTTCACTCAACTGTCTTAGGTGAAACTAAATAGATTATTCATATATCCCAACAATTTTAAAATATCCTTACCCAACAACCATAGGCCAAAATAAACAAAAATCAAATTAAATTTTCCAGTTTCATAGTATTTATTATTTGATTTCCTTTAGATGATGATTTATTCCCTTTTTTTCTTTATCTTCATTTATTTGCATTATTCATCTTTCGGCTTATTTTATTAATAAACAGCTTTAATCATTTACTTAAGTTTATTATCTTTCATATATACTACTTAATTTCATTTATTTACTTCCATTTCATACTTTTACGTATACAATTTCCATTACATTTCTTATTAAAAATTTCAACTTTTAATATTTGGTAAGTTATATATATGTTTTTAAAGAATGAAATTGAAAGTTATACAAATTTTCTCATTTCTTTTAAAATTTATTCAATGTTCAATAATTATATCCTTTGTATTATAGGATACACATTTCTGATTTCTTTAAATTTCATTCATAACTTAGCATTAAATTTCTTATTTTAATTGAAGGTTCTAATCTTAAATTAGTTACATTCAATTTCACTACAATAACTGAAACTATTAATCAATGGAAACTTAAGAATTAAATAGAAATTGAGACTGCTTTTCATGAATTTCCCACGGGTTTTATTCAAATCATTTTAAAATAAAAGATAAGTGTATTTATATATCCAATTATATTTAAAACAATTTAAAATAAACAAAAAAAATTATATCTGTAGTAAAACTACTACAGTAGCCTTCCCACTTTGAAACTCGAAAATGAATGTCGATGATGCGTGCACTCATCACCGAAATTATTTCCTAGCGACAGAGAGGGAAGTACAGAACTTATATATATTTTTTTCAAAAATTTCTTTAAACTGTTCTTTCAATTCATATCGAAATATCTATATCAGAAAATACTTCTAATAATATTATTATTATATTTTAAAATCATTCAAAAGAAACTTTCAAAACCCCGGAACTTCGGTTCTAAATTTCCAAATTCATTTATTTTATCTTCAAGATTATTTCAACTATTATTTATGCATTCCATTACCTAAAAACCAATATGATACAACCAAACATATATATATATCCTTATAAGAATTTATCATATATATATATATAGAAAATATAATTGGCAAAATTATTTCATTCACCTATATTAAAACAAATATTGTGTCGGTATGTCCTATTAAGTGTTTAGAAATCCCTATTGATGTCATAGCGTCACATGCACCAACCAGATATTATAAATACAAAACGGAACAGATTACCACAATAATAAAACCTTTTTATAACACTAACAAGTACGCTCTCTCATATATATACGCTCAGCGACTCCCATAGGGTATTACTACCCTATTAACAAAGAGTCAGACCCCATAAAGCTAAGGTTTATCGCTAAACCAAAGCTTTGATACCAAACGTAACGGCCCGCCTTTTCGCACGCTTAAAATCGACACACGTGCCAATTCAAACCATACGGAAGGGCAGATTGTTATGGGGTAAATAAGAAAAAGAAGGAAGAAATAAAATAAATTAGAATCTTGTAGCGGAACGATAAAATATAATAATCAAATATACAGTTTATAAAGCTGTTTTATAAAATATTCGATCATACTTATACAACATATATCAGAGTTACACATACCAATAAAACAATGCAGCGGAGTACATGATGCAGTGAATAATATAATAGATAATAGTAATAATAATGAAATCTTCATCTTCGTCCTCCATAATTAAAGTCTTCGATCCTGAAATGCTCGGACTAAGCCGAGCGAATTGAAAAAACAAAACACTCAAGTCAAAACTAAAAGATCTTATGTAAGTTAAACCAATAGGAATAAATATGAGTGCAGTAACTTAAGAGATGCTCGGGATTCACATCTTCTAAGGATCCGTTAAACGATTTACTATGTAGTAATATTTCGCTATTATAATAATGTCTATTGTAAAATAAACTTACTTTTAAATAGCATTATGGCTTTACATTTTCCACCTTTACACGTAATAGTCCTAGTAGTCCATCCAATATCATAGTCCCTCCTGATCGGGAAGCCACCAGAGGATACCACACGGGCTATGGGAGAAAACCAAACTCGTACAAGGCACGAGAGGGTAGGTGACACGGCACAACTAGGCAATGCCAGGGTAGATATACCAATTACGCATCTGGGTTGGTGGTAACGCATAGCCGTAGGTACCGCCCACCTCGAGCCACACCCCTAAATAAAAATCGAAAGTGGCCACCGAATCAATCCAAAAGTCAAAGTATAATATCGAAGGGATGTGTAACGACCCGCTATTTTGGACCATTCAAATCGACAATAAAACCATACATATCCGACTTGAATAATTCAAAACACCGAATTGTTAATTAAAATTTGGCAAAACTTAAAATATACAGTAAATAAATCAATCACAGATCACAGAGTAATATAATACAGCGGAATAGATAAAGAATAGTAGTTCATGAAGCTACTATATACATCAGAGTTAGAAAAATACAACCGAATAGTTCAAATGCAATGAAGTCTCCAATGCAACAGATGACTTCTCTGAACCAATCAACTGGAAAGGCTGGAATCTGAACCGATAGTTGGATTTCCAAATAAAGCTCCGAACTCCGAAGGTGAGTCTCAAATGCTGTATCACTCAGTCTAACCCGAGCGTAAAGCAAAATACAAAACACTCGAGTCAGGATTAACATTCTTATATCAATAAATCCAACTCAAGTGAAATATCAACTGTACAAATAACTTAAATGATGTTTGGGATAACCATCCTCTAAGGGTCCATGGAACTTTCTACAAGGTAGAAATATACACTATAACACCGTGATCATTTCAGTTTAATTTATACTTCAAAACCAAATCTCATTTTCACTTCAAATATCTCTATATTTCCCAAAATAGTATTTATATATATTAAATAATTTATACAGTAAAGTATTTTCAATTTCCTCAACTTAAAAAAACGTTCCAACATCAACCCGACCTTCCCATTCAAATTAAATTCAATCTCAATTTATCAATTTAAATTCAAATCAATTTAAATCAAATATTACTACTAAATCTATATATACAATTTCCATTTATATAATATCTTACGAATCAAATTTATTAAACCATATATTTCTTTCCAAAATTATAGAAATTATTTTCAGAATATTTGTATGGACCAACGGTGTCTGTATATATTTCCTATCATATAGTCAAGTGCTACGGATATTTATCATTTCAATCCGTATACTAAATATATACGGGTGGATATCATTTCAACCCGTAATCCCAAATTCAATTAAATGAAAATCGCTTGGGTTTATCATTTCAACCCATAACGATTTTCTCCTATTCTAAAGTATGTTTGGGTATGTATCATTTCAACCCATAGTGATTTCTAAACTACAGAGAACTTGCAGAGTGATAACAGAAAATAAAATAAAATAACAGGCATATATCATCAATAACAATATAATATAAACAACAGGATATGGTGTCATATCCCGCGGGTGAACAGTTACAGATAATAGCATATATAACAAATTTAAATGACTACAGCAACATATTTCAATTGTCGTTTCAATTGAAATCAAATTTAATGAATAAAAATATGTTAATCGTGAGTGATTGCTCACCTCTCGAGCCTAGAGAATACAAAAGATGACACGGATATGCATGCTGCTACAGACACTGAAATTTGAATTATGAATCGAAGCAAAGCAAAATCGGCATGAATTCAACGATCAAAGCTGATAACAAGAATTGATGGAACAAGTCAAAACGGGATTGGCGAAGATAATGGTATGAGTGGACTCATATATATATATATATATATATATATTTATATATATATATAATTATATATATAAAGTCATATTCTAAATTCAACACATATTAAATTAAATTAAATATATACCTATTTATATTTTCCAAAATCATTGTTTTTTTATTTTATTTAAAACACATAAATTAGAATCAAGCATATATACAATATGAAATTTGAAATAAATACTTATATCAACAGACTAATATAAATCATGTGTTAGGTTACAATACTGACATATTTTAGCTGTAAGAAAGAGTATAATGAAAGAAGTCAACATCAGTTATAATATATTTATACAAACCAATTGTAACATATATTTAGTTGACATAACAAATGAATTCTTTTATAAAATAATATACACTGGGCACTATTTCATAAAAATGCACATACGATACCATTTATATACGAACAACAAAAGTAGCTTATATATATAGATATACTATTTAAAAATCAATATTTACATTTCAACTAACATCAGAAAACAAATATAAACTTTATAATTTATATATGTTTTATGGAAAAAGAGAAGAAAAAAAAGAACGCAAAGTGGATCCAACATTTGGAATTCAGGGATTAGTCTTGAAGGCAAATACACCGTCGGATCATTTTTATTGAATTTTTGGATAAATTTCAGTAGAAGAGTAGCAATTTATTTAAAATAACGTGGTGTGAAATGAATTGATGGAATGAATAAAGTAACGTATTATTAGTACCCAAATAATCAAATGACACAATACGTTGGTTTCTTAATTACGACAATAACGTTCAATTTGCTAAAAGTTAATTTAGGACGTTATTTTTGTCTTATTTGTAAGCGATTGATATATCATACCTCTTTTAAATTTAAGATCAGCTCATGGCACGACGTATGAAAACTCAAATTCCATCGTATCATATATTTATTATTTTCAGTTTAGAAATGTATGATCTTATCAAAAAAAATTCTATAAATGACGTAAAACACCACTGCTTATTAAATTTGCCGTGTACTGCGTTTAAATACTTCCAAAGCGTTTGTCAATTTATTTAAAAGCTATAAAATGAAAGGAGTGAAAAGAGAAAAAAAGAAAGAAAGAAAATATATATATATAATAAAAAAACATGGGGAGAGAGACGAAGATACAGATGGTGGTACGTATCTTGTTCTATTCATAAGTAAATATCACCACGTTAAATTCCTTTGCATATTTTTAATTGCCATAACCAATGCTTTCATATATAACAGGCCCAATCTTATATACATAGCTACATATTATAAAAGGCTATGAAAACTTATATATATACACCTTATAGTATAATATATATAACTAGATAAAATGTATATATTAGATAATAGAATACAATAATATAGATGAAAAGAGAATTGCAGCAAGCTAAAATTTATAATAAAAAAACAAAATGTTGCAGGAAGTTGAAAACAACAACTAATGCAATAATATTTATTATAAGTTTCGAAATCCATTAGACAAAAGAAAACACAGCTTGTATAACATATCCATTAAACAAAATAGACTATATATAGTACTAGTACATATTCATGCTATATGTAAACATTTAAAAACGAAACATATATTTCAATATGATACGCATACCGTTTATAAAAATATGGATGACGAGGGGAGGAGGCATGGAGTGGGTTGTGGCTCTTAACAGGTGGTTCGAGCTGTGGTGGCGGAGTCTTGACGAAGCTATAGGAAGGAGAACTGGTCCTTTTTCATTTTTCCATCATATGTGTTTTAGCATTGTAATGGGAAAAATCTCTTTTTTTTCAAGAAGCAACAGAGAGGAAGAAAAAATGAAGCTAAATAGGTTCAGAGACTACACGTTATAAATATTTAATATAGTTGAACGGTAGGAATGAGTAATCCAGCAACTAAAATTGGAAACACGGAAATAGAGGGGTCAATCGCTAGAATTTAGGAGGTATGAATGGTAATGGTTGTTTGAATTGTATACCAAATATATAACTTTATATTCCATTATTAATTGAATAGGAGAAATGAATGGGTGGAGAATGAGCTGTCCATTTATGATATACTGTTACATATAATTTATTAAAGAAGAAATGGTAGAATAATGATAGATTTGAATTATATACTGGTGTGATGCAATAACAACGGTCAAGTTGATAAGGTGGATATTTAAACAATTTATTGCTTGATTGGAAAGCACGTGAGTATGGAAAGGCAAGGATATTACAATGGAAAAAGGAATGGGCAGAGAAATTTAAGCGAAGATAAAATGTACAGGAATAAATATAGAGTAGTGGGATGGTCACGATAATTCAGTGGATAATTAAAGCAACTTTTTAATGCCACCAGCTGCACGTCAAATTTGAAAAGGCAGAGTAACGGACCATAAAATAAATTGAAATGATGGATTTATAAAAGGAACCATGATGTGTACAATAATTGAAACAAAAACATACATAAATAAATGAACATGAGACAAATGAAGATGAAGGGGGAAAGAAATAAACTATTTATGGGCGATGAATTTATAAAAGGAACCATGATATGTACAATAATTAAAACAAAAACGTACACAAATAAATGAAAATGAGACTAATGAAGATGAAGGTAACCTTATATATAATATAAAAAAAATCAATATTCATTTAATATTATGTATATTCTTTCAAAATGTAAAGGCTACGTATGAATGAATTCATATATGCTTATCTTTGTACATAACAAACATGCAGACTACCAATTTTAATGCTGACCTTAAATCAACCCTTAAAACATATACTTCATATATGTAGCTAAATATAGTATATACTTCTCTTCTTCTTCGGTTCATATGATATATGAAACCCTTAACTATCGTATTTATAGCTGACGACATATGTATAGATATACTAAATATGCAGTAAAATAAACTGGAAATGGTGACACAAAAACCCAAAATCAAATATATATATATATATATATATATATATATAACATGACTAGAAATCAAACTTCAGTAAAACTATATACTAGTATCAAGACGAACATATATATATATATATATATATATATATATATAGCTATTATAACACATATAAATAAAATAAAATAAAACTCGGTATAAATATGCTTTACTATATATACACTTCAAATAGACCATCATACATATACAGTGGTTTTCCAAAATAAATATATATGGAACGTACTCAATATACTTAAAATTTACATACCTTGCTGAAAAGCAAAAGGAGACCATAAATTTATTACCCACACTATTGATATTTATAACCAACAGAAATGAACTATGCTATCCAATTTACATCAAACTTAACTTATATTATAGTATAAATAATAGTTTATAAAGTTTTTGTACTAGATCTTATAGGTATAACCACAACCAAACTTTAAAATATATGTACACAGCTCGCACTACAAATCATTAATATACATAACATATTTTCTTTTTTTTCAAAATTTTATTATTAATAATTTCTCAAAATCCAATTCAATACGTTAAATACCAACTAAAAATTGCTAAAATTTTATGGGTGTTGCAGGATGTGTCCGATCAAAGGTGCTACCTCAATTAACCCATCAATCGCTCCTGTTTTAGCCACCTTATGCCAACTCATGGGAGTTGGATCCACGTATTTACCTCAAAGGAAACGCCGCCGCCATCCTACTTCGTTCTGGAATCTCCACCGCGTACACGGTTGTTAAAGTGGTTTTCGGAGTTGGTAGGGAGTATGACAACTTCTGATCCCGGTCTCTTCAACAACCAAACGTTATTATAACACCGCGGTCTTTTAAAATAGTTTATACTTTAAACCTAGAACAAAATTATCCATTTCCAAACCATATAAATACGATATCTTTTCTATTTTAAATACCCAATTCAATATGATATTATTTTAATATATCCTTTTTTAAAACTCATTTCAAAGTTATAATATTTTGAAACCAAATACTTGAAATATAGCTTTTCAAAACATAAAACTTTGAATTTCATAACTTTGAAATATAACTACACCACTGAAATGGTTTAAATATTAAATTACTTAACAAAATAAATTAGCTTCTTTAATTTCACAATCAATTTTAATACAGATTTAAATCCTAAAATAAACCGTTCAAATTTCATATATTTCAAAGCTTTAATATTCAATGTTTCAAAACATTCATATATATATATATATATATATATATATATATATATATATCCACCAAATTTACTTTACTATCATTTAGTTTTGAAATATTTAATTTAATAAATCTAGTATCCTTCAAACAAACTTCAAATTTCAACAATTAATATTCCTCAATTTATTTAGACTTGGTATATTCACTTAAATCACCTTAACCCCGAATTTTGTTATAAAACAATATTTTTTAAAATCTACATTTCAATAAGCTCTAAATGGACCCTTATTACATATAATTCTTAATTAAATAAAATCTCAATCAATTTCAACTATCTTCTCAACCTTGGTTTATTAAATCAAAATAAACTCTATATTAAATATAATTTAAGTAAATACTTATCCATATTATATTCAATAAAATCAAACTTTATTTTATACTTTAAAACCAATTTTTTCATAGCTTAAAACCAAAAATTTAACTATATATAAAATAACCTTTATCAAATATCCAAATCAATATATCAAAAATCATATATATTCTTTACAAACCATGGATATCATTTCAAAATATTATTATATATATATATATATATATATATACCGCGGTGTCTGTATATAATTTTCTATCCTATGGTTAAGTGATACGGATATTTATGATTTCAATCCGCAATTTAAAAATAAAAATGTGGTTGTATATCATTTCAAACCGCAATCCCGAATGAAATGAAAATGCATAATAACTTGCAGTTTATAACAATATGAAATACAACATCCATTCATCCAATATCAACCATCAACTATTTATCACAATCATCATCCAAATTCAAACAATACATCAATATATAACAGGTGATAATAACAGGTATCAACTATCAGTTTATATTCAAAAATAAATTATAACTGTTTAACTGGTAGTTTATATGCAATAAAATAAATAACATGTAACGACCCGGAATTTTGGGCAATATAAATTTAATAATCTGTGTAAATAATTGATTTCATTTGATAATTTTTTCTTTGTAATTTTAATTTAAACTGATAAATTCAATCTTTTAAAGTTTATATATATATATATATATATTTAATCTAATAATTGTGATTATTTTTAACAATTTAAAATATGATAAGAATTATTTTTCAAACCTAATGCAATTTTATTCTATTTATAATATATACATTTGATATATATTGTGAAGAGAAGATCTTTTGTTTTAAATTAAAGATCAATTTTCAAATTGTAATATATATGTCTGTATATGTTATAATTTGAGTTATTTTAAAATTTATTTAATCAATTGATAATTTATAATTGAAGCTCTGTTTTAAAATCAATGTTTTCAAAAGTTAATTTAAAGATTAATTCATTTGTTCTAAAAAATAAGATAATCAGTTTGTTTTTAAATAAGATAGTTTAAAAAGGTTTTAAACAAAGTTTTGTTTTGTCTTCCTTTTAAAGTATTTAAAATATGAGATTGTTATTTATTTTAAATATGATAGTTTAAATAACTTTTAAAGCCTTGTTTTGTTTTAAAATGCATAATTTAAAATGTTATAAGTTTATAAAAGTTCTAGGTTTTTAAATAACATGTATAAGGTATATAATTATACTTTTTATTTATTAATTTTAGAATAATTTCTTTTAAAAGTAAATTTATAAATACTTATGTAAACATTTATTCATTTAGTAACTTAAGAAAATAATTTATATTTACATTTAAAACTAAATGTGTGATAACCCAAATTTTCGGACTTTAGATAATGGGGTAATTTTCTAATTTAGCTATTGAAATACTGATTTACCCATTAAGCAAATAAATCTGAGGGATAGAAATATTCTAGAATCAAAACAAATTAAAAATATTCATACATTAAATTTCAAAGCTTTGAACTCAAATTTCAAATTAAGTTATATATATACATACATAACTACACAATTAAATTTTGAAAACAATTATTTTTATTAAAAATCTACTTATTAAAAACAATGTATTGTTATATATTTTTTAAATAACAAAATTTGATAACTATAAATAATTTATAAAAGAAATTGGATTTATTCATTCTAAAATTATCTATATGTAAATAAGTAGATATTGACTAATTAATTAAACAAAGATTCGCATTTATCTCATAATAACATATTAACTATATGACTAATTAACATTAAAGACGAATGTTAGAATTTAAGACATGTGAAGATTTTAAATATATATACTTATACAAGTATAAATTATATATATACTTAATTAATTTTTATATAATAATATATTAACAAATGAAATTTATAAATGGAAGTTATATATGTACAAAATTACAATTGTAAACAAATCTCTATGCATTATAACAAATGTAAGGTTATTAACATGCAAATCTCACAAGTGTCACGATTTCTCTTTTAAGGTTTTAAAATCTGAAGTAATCAAACAAAGAAAAAGAAAAAGAAAAAAAATAGGACCTGGAGCATCATTTTCAACCAGAGTAGATCTGAAGCAAAACTGTCTCAAGATATCAAACCAGAAAGAAATTTGTTTCAAAATCAAAGAAACTCAACTAAAAATTAAGTTAAGAGCAAAAGAGGAATATTTAAGTTCTATGCAACCCAATGTAAATCAAGTTTTAAAAATCTCGACTTTTTCATTCTGCTCAACATCTACAGGTGAGTAAATACTCCTTTAAAGTTGTGTTTGTTTGTGCTTTGATGAATGAGATGAATTTTAGCTTTAATTTTGAGGAATTGTTCTGCCTTGATGTATCAATGAGTAAATCTGGCATATATATGAAGTACTGGATATATGTCTTAGTGAAAAGCATGCAACTTCTTAAATGAAAGGAGTAAACTTCATCTAATAATTTAAACCTGCTTTAAATAGGTGGGTAAGTGAAGATTAAAACAGAGATTGTACAGTGACCACTTGCATAAGTTGATTACTCTGATTTGTCAAACATTGTTACAGAGTGTAATTAGTCTAAACTAAATCTGTTAAAGGATTTTGCATGTTATTAACAATTGAAGTATAGTTGGCAAGTATAAATTAAAATGTTTTCTGAGTATATGGGTATGAATTATTCTTTGTCAACTGTGAAAATATACATAGTGATTCTCTATATATGTAACAGTCACATGCATATATAAATCAATTCAATTTCACCATATATGTTTAGTTCTAGGGTGTGATCCTTAAAGGTAAATTGTTAATAACAACTAAGTTAGATTTCTAAAAATATTTTTAGCCTTAATTATCAAATATAAGTTCATAGAAATCAGGAAAGTACAGTGAAAATTATTTCCAATCGGGAAATCAAGTATTTAGATTTTAAGAATGGATTACGTACCTTGATTCGAGTTTTGAGAAGATGAATTTAGTAAAAATCTTGTGATTTTTAATATTTTTGTGAACAAGAATTTGCGACTTTCTTGGTTTGGGGTTTTTGGCATTTTGCCGTTGAACGACATTGATTGGAAGTTCGAGCTTTGGCTTGGAGGAGAAGGGAGTAGGATAGAACAAGGGAAAAATATCGATGGATTTTTCTATGGACTGTGGGAATCATATTTGGACGAGGTAGAGTTTTTTTACAGGTGTGTGTCGTCTGGGTTCTGATGGTCGTCGCGGCAACAAGAAACGATCAGAGTCGATCGCGAGGTGTGCCATGGGTGCGGGAAGGCGCGGTGGAGCAATGGTGGGGTGGCGTGGCGGCACGAGGTTTGGATCGTCTGTGGTGGTTGGATTTCTGATGGCGTATGATTTCAGGCTGTGTGGGTTGAGGTCAATTTCAATTCTCGTGTAAATCAAGTGATATGGTTGATCGAGAGGGGTTTCGTAGATTGCCAGTGAAGTGTTGTGATCATCATCGACGGTCAGAGAGACGTGGTTCATTGGTGTAGGTGAACGTGCATGTTTTGTGCACCTGAGAAGTTTATTTCGGGAAGAAGGGTTTTACCCGGAGTAGTTTATGTTATAAATCGCGCTGGACTCGAAGTTGTGATAGTGGGGGAAAAAGCTTGTTTTGGTGTATCGAGTATACTCGTACTCTGTCACGAGTATTATCTCGAGGAATTGAGGTATTGGCCGTGAAAACGTTTTGTTTGGTTTCCAGTTTTACCCTGATTAGTTTTTGAACTGAATTGATTTCCAAAAATTTGAAGTAAACTTAAATCTTAAGCAAGTTATAACATACTTAAATGTTTAAGTTAGTAATGATGTTTTTAACATATTTAAATTTTAGAAGTATGGATTTTTAGAGTTATAAATCTTGTTTTGAAATAGTCTGATAAATATCACATTAGAGTAATTTTGTAATTAGTTATAAACGTTTTCAACTTAAATATAATTCTGGTTTAGGTAATTTAATTTGAATCAAAGGAGGATGATTTTTCATATTCAAGCTTTCGAGTTTAATTTAATGAAGAATGAAAGTTAAGGGCTAATCTGATAAATTAATTTGAGAAAAATTGATTAAATATAGGGGATCATTAAATCAAGGATAGATTATTTAGGAATAATTTCTTAAGGAAGAATTTAAGAATAGTTAATGAAGGTCATTAACTTAAGATTGTTTAAAAATTAATTAAGGTGATTAATTTTAATAATTAATTAGATTAATTAATTGATAATAATTAATTGAGAAATTGTTTAAGTTTAATTACTTAATAAAAGTAATTAAGAAATTAGTTACTTAATTGGGTTAATGTGATAAGTTTAGATTAATTAATTAAGTTTGATTAATTTAAACACTTGATGATTGATGAATTATTACTTAATGTAATTAATGGAAGTGTAATTACTTAAGGAAGTAATTATTTGTAATTACTGAATGTAATTAAAGATGTTTAATGATGAAAGAAATTTGGATATAATTACTTGGTAATTAATCAAGGGATTAATTAGAGAATAAATTAAGGATTAATTTATTCAATGAAGTAATTAAGGGTAGTTAAATTCTAGATGTTATTAAGCAAGGGTGATTAATAATCATGGTTAATTTAATTAACGAAGTAATTAAAGGTTAATTACTGTATTTGGTTAAGGATAAATTAGTTTGTGAATATTAATTAAGGGATAAAATGAATGATAGTGGAAGCCTTTGATTAATTGTTATCCCTAATATTGGTTAGTAATGCCATGTGATAAGATATGTTTTGATTTAAACTGTGATGATGTGGCTATCGATTGTTAACGAATTACTGTGTCATCCTATATTTAAAATTGAATTGTACTTAACTTGAATAAGTTAAGTTAAGATGATATTGGTTTCAAAGAGACCGGAGTCGGGTATTAATAAATACCCGAAACCACTTCGATTCTTGACAAATTGATAGGTGGAATCATTAAGCGGTAATGGAAGGATTTAAGTATATTGGACCATTTAATCTAAGTCTTTGGTACTTAGAAATTGATGTGTGATATAAGTGGAGTCTAACGACTTGTGAAGTTGTAATTTGATACAAGTTACCCGGGTTTATTTAAGTTGTATGCTTTTGTATTCTGTTATTACATGAGTTTACTCACGCTGGTTTCCAGCCTGACCTGGGTGTTACTTTGATGTAATGCTCGGGTCAGACCGAGTATTACAGATTTTCAGGTAAGGACGTTCTGGAGCTCAGGAGACGAGCTGGATGGCAGGAACGTATGAGGTGTTTTGCTATATTTATCTGGGACAAGTTAGTTTTAATTGTCCGGTATTTGTGTAATAATGTAACTCTGATGTATAAAGATATAAGTGTAATGATATAGTTCTTTTTGTAAAACCATTATTTATGTGATATTATATTTTATCCGCTGCGAATGAGAGATTGTGTGTTTCTTTTCTTTTTTTTCTTCTATCTCTTTCTTCTTTCTTTTTCTTCTTTCCACTAACTATCTGGAAATTTCGGGATCGAAATTTCCGGGTCGTTACATTTGGTATCAGAGCTGAAGGTTGAGCGAGAACCTTGGCTCTGTTAGGATTACTCATTAAGGATAGGGTAAGTGGTACCCTAGAATGAGTCGAGTGTGTATGTGTGTGTGTATATATATATATATATATATATATATGAGAGAGCGTACTTGTTATTTTCTTATATAAAGGTTTTTAAATGATTTCAAAAGTAAATGAATCTTATATAAGAAATAGATTATTTATTATATTAAGGAAATTGGTTGTGGTATTAATTAAATTAAAAGTAATAGTAAGAATTAAGTGGTAATAGAACTACAACCAAATTGAAATTAAATTAAAGACAAGTTTGAAATGGATTCAAACTGAAATTAAATCTTGAATTTGGGAAAGGTTTCAGGATAAGGATAATCAATTAATTTATGTAATTAATTAAACTTTATTTAATGAGATTGATTAATGGATAATAATCGAAAATGATAAATAAAGAGGGAGTCACTTAATGAAGTAACTAGAGGTAAGTAATTTAAAGGGCAATTACTTAATAAAGGTAATTAAGAAATAAGTTAATTACCGAATGTGATTAATTAATGATGTAATTAATTTTAATGCATTTGAATGAAATGGTCCTATTTCAAACAAGAGTTGTTTGAAAATTTTAATGAGAATTTGTTTTGAATTGAAACCAAAGGTGGTTTAAATTTTTAAAATTTGGCTTGGTAAGCCAAGAAGTAAATATGAATATGTGTGGATATACTTAAATATTAAAGTTAGTCTGAAATAAACTCTAAGTTTTAAATTTGGAATAAGATATGATACCCAAAGTGATAAGTTTTTTAACTTAATAAGTGGGAAGATTATTTATGTGAAGTTTAAAATTTGAAATGGAGGTTCAAATTGGGTAAGGTTGACTGGATTTGGTGAATTGAGTTTAATTTGAGAAAAAGTTAAATAAGTTGGAATGATCAACATGATTTGGGGATTTCAAGATGGAATTGGAATTTAACTTGGAAAGTTAAATGGTTAATTTGAATTTGGGAGTTTGTGTGATCTCAAAATGGGTTTGAGATCTGGAAATTAAAAATTGATGGATGTTTTAAGATGAATTGGATGATATCATCCTATTGTTATTAATAATCTTTAATTGTAAATTGGATTTGTTTGAACGAATGAGAAGTGAAGTGTGGTAATATATCCATTATAGAGATAATTTAAAATGGAATTTTGAGAATTTGACTTGAAATTAAATTGTTTAAAAGCTTTTAATAAAGGTTAAATTGGTTTAAAGAGTTAAACCAACCTTAGTAAATTTAACTCAAATTTATATAATTCGAGGTGGTTTAAATCTGGAATTTGAATTGAAATTAGTTCAAATTGAATTTGATTTGAATTAACTAAAATTGTGATTAAAGATGTGTAAGTATAAAATTCAAATGGAAAAATTGAATTTGATTAATATGAAATGGATTGAAATTGAAGTGGATTCAATTTAAAAGTAGTCCAAATTGATTTGAATAATTTGGAATTGTAATTAAAGTTGAATAGTTTTAAAATTCAAATGGAATTTGAATTAAATTCTGGGATAAAATCAAGAACAATTCAACTTGATTTGGTAATGGAGTTTGAAATTGAGATAAATTCAGACTGGAGATGAAATGAATTGAAACTAGAACTAGTTCAATTGAAATTTATTTGAATTAGTAGAATTTGAGATCAAGGTTGAATAAAATTAAATTTGGAAAGAAACTGTGGTTAATTCTACTTGAATTAGGGTTGAATCAATTTCAATAGAAATTGAAGTTATTTAAATTGGAACTGGGTCAATTTAAATGGAAGGGGAAATTTAAACTGAATTAATGAGAATGGAGATTTGGAAGTGAACAGTTTTGACTCTGGACTATTTTTAATATAAATTGTTTTAATATAAACCTATTTTCTAAGCTATTAATTATATATACAACCTTTCTTTTAAAAGCCAAACTATCTTATATTTGTTTTGCAATTATTTTTGAAGCTGTTTAATAATTTTTCAACTGTTTTACAGAACTAATTACTATCTTAATATTATTTTGCAATTATCTAAAATTTCTATAATTATTTTAACTATTTTCAAACTATTTTACACCTATTTTACAAACTAGTAATTATTTTCCAACTACTTATCTATTTTTAAAATTTTCAAGCTATTTTCTAAATAAACTGGTCGGAGTCCAAACTGTTATTGGTTAATTACCCAATCGAGATAAGATAGAGGTGATAATCCAAATGGATTGAAGCAATTGTGAGTTAGTGAATGAAAATTTAAGTGAATGTGAATAGAAATGGAATTGATTTGGCTAATAACCAATAAAGATAAATACGTAGGGTGTAGGTATGTTATTCTATTCGCATAGTGATTTGATCCAGATTCGAGCACAGAATTTCGAGATAATTATATCGATCCGAGTGAGATTTTTCACTCGAATTTCGACGGCGAACCTGGATATGGATTGTTGATTGGTTCTGGATAACATAGTTAAGCTATGCAAGGAGAACGACGTTTTCTGATCAAGAAACCAGATCTATGTCCGCACTAGGAAGTCGGGTGGACAATACTAGTTCGGAAGTGAAATTGTGTGATCGAGTGAGCGATCAGATTGGTATAGCGTACGGATGATATGTGTACATCGTACAGATTGGAATGAAATTGATATTGAAGTTTGTGGATAAGAAATTTGAAATGGTTTTTGAAGTGAAAATATATTTTGTGAAATATATGAGAAAATAAAATAGAAATTGGATATTTCTATGGTTGAAATCTTGTTTATGAAAGTAAGTGATATGGTAAGTGGTTTTGTAAAGAGTAATCAAATTTGAATATCTGATTTTGAGTAAACAAAGTAAATATTTTTGTTTTATAAGATAAAACTCCCCTTGATGAATCTATTGCCAGAAGGAAAAGGGTTTTTGGAAATGTTTGAAGAATAAAGGAGTTTTATACAAGTTTGAAATGATCCGAAGTTTTAAAAATTATATATATATATATATATATATATATATATATATATATAACGGATCATATGAGGATTTTAGAAAGAGGTTTTGGGAACCTATGGATTTGGAAAGGCTTTTGATTTTTGGGTAAAATCAATATTAAATTTGGAAAGCCTAGTTTGAGAATTATCGATTTTGGAATAATCGATTTTGTGTAAAGGAGCTGTGTATGAGATCATATTAGGTGTATGATTTAAAGATACTATATATGTATAGTATAAAATGTTTCGATGATGCTCTGGGGAAAAAGGCGCTCCCTTGGAATGGACTTCTCAGGAGTACCACCGGGTGGTGCTGCCTTGAACCCCGGGGGGGTTCTAAAGTTGATCCTGTGAGGAGTCCGGACGAAACTAGTTCCTGAGGATTATTGGGTAGCGAAAGTCGAGGGCGCTGATGCCTACAGGGGAGTTTGGGTTATGCTGTGACGACAGTGTAACTCGATGTCACTGCGATCTGCTATGGGGACCATAGCGAAAATCGTGTGGAGGATGAGTGTCAACGGTCTACACTTGATTTTGCCGGGAAGGCAACGCAACATCGGTAGACTGCGATCTATGGTCAAGTGGAGAGGAGAAGTTTCATTCTTTTGGCAGCGAAATTCGAGGGCGCTGATGCCTTCAGTTATATGGGTTTTTGCTGTGATAGCTACGTAACCCCAGTTGTAGCAACGATCTATAGCGGGTTCCATGGTGTAATCGAGGGGTGCGGAGGCCTACAGTTATCTATGGATTTTGTCGGGACGGCAACGTAACCATCAGGTTAACTGCGACCATGGATGGGAGTGATGATTTCCAGAGCATTCTCACCAAAGATATATCCTCTATTTTCAAAAACTGTTTTCTATATTTTCTATAAAATTATTTTCCAAGTATTTTCACTGGGTGTTGAAAATGGGTATGCTAAGTACTTATAGATTTTCAGTCTTACGCCTGATCAACGTATGACCGAATTTCTGTAAGAATGAAGATGGACTTGTGGAAACATCGAGTTATAAAAAAGGTTTTTATAAAACTATTTTATATTACTATATGGATTTTAAAAGTATTTAAAAAAAATTATTTGATTACAATCGTTTTAATAAATTTTGGCTTTGTTCCTTTTCGAGGACGAAAAGATTCAAAGGGGGAAGGAATGTGATAACCCGAATTTTCAGACATTAGATAATGGGGTAATTTTCTAATTTAGCTATTGAAATACTGATTTACCCATTAAGCAAATAAATATGAGGGATACAAGTATTCTAGAATCAAAACAAATTAAAAATATTCATACATTAAATTTCAAAGCTTTGAACTCAAATTTCAAATTAAGTTATATATATACATACATAACAATTAAATTTTGAAAACAATTATTTTTATTAAAAATCTATTTATTAAAAACAATATATTGTTATATTTTTTTTAAATAACAAAATTTGATAACTATGAATAATTTATAAAAGAAATTGGATTTATTCATTCTAAAATTATCTACATGTAAATAAGTAGATATTAACTAATTAATTAAACAAAGATTCGCATTTATCTCATAATAACATATTAACTATATAACTAATTAACATTAAAGACGAATGTTAGAATTTAAGACATGTGAAGATTTTAAATATATATACTTATACAAGTATAAATTATATATATACTAAATTAATTTTTATATAATAATATATTAACAAATGAAAATTATAAATGGAAGTTATATATGTACAAAATTACAATTGTAAACAAATATCTATGCATTATAACAAATGTAAGGTTATTAACATGCAAATCTCACAAGTGTCACCATTTCTCTTTTAATGTTTTAAAATCTGAAGTAATCAAACAAAGAAAAAGAAAAGGAAAAAAAATAGGACCTGGAGCATCATTTTCAACCAAAGTAGATCTGAAGCAAAACTGTCTCAAGATATCAAACCAGAAAGAAATTTGTTTCTAAATCAAAGAAACTCAACTAAAAATAAAGTTAAGAGCAAAAGAGGAAGATTTAAGTTCTATGCAACCCACTGTAAATCAAGTTTTAAAAATCTCGACTGTTTCATTCTGCTCAACATCTACAGGTGAGTAAATACTCCTTTAAAGTTGTGTCTGTTTGTGCTTTGATGAATGAGATGAATTTCAGCTTTAATTTTGAGGAATTGTTCTGCCTGGATGTATCAATGAGTAAATCTGGCATATATATGAAATACTGGATATATGTCTTAGTGAAAAGCATGCAACTTTTTAAATGAATGGAGTAAACTTCATCTAATAATTTAAATCTGCTTTAAATAGGTGGGTAAGTGAAGATTAAAACAGAGATTGTACAGTGACCACTTGCATAAGTTGATTACTCTGATTTGTCAAACATTGTTATAGAGTGTAATTAGTCTAAACTAAATCTGTTAAAGGATTTTGCATGTTATTGACAATTGAAATATAGTTGGCAAGTATAAATTAAAATGTTTTCTGAGTATACGGGTATGAATTATTCTTTGTCGGCTGTGAAAATATACATAGTGATTCTCTGTATAAATAACAGTCACATGCATATATAAATCAATTCAATTTCACCATATATGTTTAGTTTTAGGGTGTGATCCTTAAAGGTAAATTGTTAATAACAATTAAGTTAGATTTCTAAAAATATTTTTAGCCTTAATTATCAAATATAAATTCATAGAAATCAGGAAAGTACAGTGAAAATTATTTCCAATCGGGAAATCAAGTATTTAGATTTCAAGAATGGATTACGTACCTTGATTCGAGTTTTGAGAAGATGAATTTTAGTAAAAATCTTGTGATTTTTAATATTTTTGTGAACAAGAATTTGCGACTTTCTTTGTTTGGGGTTTTTGGCATTTTGCCGTTGAACGACATTGATTGGAAGTTCGAGCTTTGGCTTGGAGGAGAAGGGAGTAGGATAGAACAAGGGAAAAATATCGATGGATTTTTCTATGGACTGTGGGAATCATATTTGGAAGAGGTAGGGTTTTTTTTACAGGTGTGTGTCGCCTAGGTTCTGATGGTCATCGCAGCAACAAGAAACGATCAGAGTCGATCGCGAGGTGTGACATGGGTGCTGGAAGGCGCGGCGGAGCAATGGTGAGGGTGGCGTGGCGGCACGAGGTTTGGATCGTCTGTGGTGGTTGGATTACCGATGGTGTATGATTTCAGGCCGTGTGGGTTGAGGTCAATTTCAATTCTCGTGTAAATCAAGTGACATGGTTGATCGAGAGGGGTTTCGTAGATCGCCAGTGAAGTGTTGTGATCATCATCGGCGGTCAGAGAGGCGTGGTTCATCGGTGTAGGTGAACGTGCATGTTTTGTGCACCTGAGAAGTTTGTTTCGGGAAGAAGGGTTTTACTCGGAGTAATTTATGTTATAAATCGCGCTGGACTCGAAGTTGTGATAGTGGGGGAAAAAGCTTGTTTTGGTGTATCGAGTATACTCGTACTCTGTCACGAGTATTATCTCGAGGAATTGAGGTATTGGCCGTGAAAACGTTTTGTTTGGTTTCCAGTTTTACCCTGATTAGTTTTTGAACTGAATTGATTTCCAAAAATTTGAAGTAAACTTAAATCTTAAGCAAGTTATAACATACTTAAATGTTTAAGTTAGTAATGATGTTTTTAACATATTTAAATTTTAGAAGTATGGATTTTTAGAGTTATAAATCTTGTTTTGAAATAATCTGATAAATATCACATTAGAGTAATTTTGTAATTAGTTATAAATGTTTTCAACTTAAATATAATTCTGGTTTAGGTAATTTAATTTGAATCAAAGGAGGATGATTTTTTATATTCAAGTTTTCGAGTTTAATTTAATGAAGAAGAAAGTTAAGGGCTAATCTGATAAATTAATTTGAGAAAAATTGATTAAATATAGGAGATCATTAAATCAAGGATAGATTATTTAGGAATAATTTCTTAAGGAAGAATTTAATAATAGTTAATGAAGGTCATTAACTTAAGATTGTTTAAAAATTAATTAAGGTGATTAATTTTAATAATTAATTAGATTAATTAATTGATAATAATTAATTGAGAAATTGTTTAAGTTTAATTACTTAATAAAAGTAATTAAGAAATTAGTTACTTAATTGGGTTAATGTGATTAGTTTAGATTAATTAATTAAGTTTGATTAATTTAAACACTTGATGATTGATGAATTATTACTTAATGTAATTAATGAAAATGTAATTACTTAAGGAAATAATTAATGGTAATTACTGAATGTAATTAGAGATGTTTAATGATGAAAGAAATTTGGATATAATTACTTGGTAATTAATCAAGGGATTAATTAGAGAATAAATTAAGGATTAATTATTCAATGAAGTAATTAAGTGTAGTTAAATTCTGGATGTTATTAAGCAAGGGTGATTAATAATTATGGCTAATAAGTAATTAACGAAGTAATTAAAGGTTAATTACTGTATTTGGTTAAGGATAAATTAATTTGTGAAAATTAATTAAGGGATAAATTGAATGATAGTGGAAGCCTTTGATTAATTGTTATCCCTAATATTGGTTAGTAATGCCATGTGATAAGATATGTTTTGATTTAAACTGTGATGATGTGGCTATCGATTGTTAACGAATTACTATGTCATCCTATATTTAAAATTGAATTGTACTTAACTTGAATAAGTTAAGTTAAGATGATATTGGTTTCGAAGAGACCGGAGTCGGGTATTAATAAATACCCGAAACCACTTCGATTCTTGACAAATTGATAGGTGGAATCAATAAGCAGTAATGGAAGGATTTAAGTATATTGGACCATTTAATCTAAGTCTTTGGTACTTTGAAATTGATGTGTGATATAAGTGGAGTCTAACGACTTGTGAAGTTGTAATTTGATACAAGTTACCCGGGTTTATTTAAGTTGTATGCTTTTGTATTCTGTGATTAGATGAGTTTACTCACACTGGTTTCCAGCCTGACCCGGGTGTTACTTTGATGTAATGCTCGGGTCAGACCGAGTATTACAGATTTTCAGGTAAGGACGTTCTGGAGCTCAGGAGACGAGCTGGATGGTAGGAACGTATGAGGTGTTTTGCTATATTTATCTGGGACAAGTTAGTTTTAATTGTCCGGTATTTGTGTAATAATGTAACTCTGATGTATAAAGATATAAGTGTAATGATATAGTTCTTTTTGTAAAACCATTATTTATGTGATATTATATTTTATCCGCTTCGAATGAGAGATTGTGTGTTTCTTTTCTTTCTTTTTTCTTTTATCACTTTCTTCTTTCTTTTTCTTCTTTCCACTAACTATCTGGAAATTTTGGGATCGAAATTTACGGGTCGTTACAAAATGGAATTTTATTAAAATACAAATAAACATATGTAAACATGTTAACACCTTTTTAATAACACTTGTAAGTAAAATAAGATTCATAGTGACAAGTGTCTTCCTTTAAAAAATATTTTTTTCTTTAAAGTTCTTATTATCATAACATAATTCATAAGGGAATTTGTTTCTCTTCTAATTTCCAATTTTTCATTTTCTTGTCAAATTATTTTTCTTTCTTCATGAATTAAAAATCAAAACAGAAATCTTTTTCAAAATTTGACATTGAAACCATAAACAAAAATAAATCTGGAATTAAAAGACTGCAATTCAACAAACCTGCAACTTCAAGAAGTTTCAACCTTTAAACAACTGAAGTTCCAACCTTTACAACATCAATGTGAAGCATGCAAGGATCCAAACTTCATCAGCATCCAAAATCAGAAACATTTTGCAAATTTATATTCAAGCCTGGAAAATTCAAAACCTGCTCCCTGCCTTGTTCTTTGGAAAATATAAGGTGAGTAAATTGGTTTTAAAAGCAGTCAAGTTGAAAACTGATCTTGTTGCATGTGAATTGATTTAGTTTTTATAATTAATTTTATAGTTATATCTATATACAACTTGGACTGTATATGTGAGGTTATGCTCTGTTTGATTTAGAAGAAAACTGTGTCTTTTGTTTCAAGAAATCCAAATTTTTCCCAGTTTGATCCATATTAGTTTTGAATGCATAAACAAAATCTGTTTGTAAATGAAAAATGAAGATTTTAAAGATGGTTCCATAAGTTTTAAAACAACAGATAAGTATAAACAAAAGTTTTACAGTAAAACTAAATTTTTGTAAAAAAAATTACTATCTTAAATTCGAAAATGAGTTTCATGTATGTAATCGTGATGGTAAATCAAGAATTTAGGTATATAAATTGTAAATTTTAATTGGGTATTTATCGTGAATTTTGGGTTTGTACTTTTCTGAGTTTTTCGGTGATTGCCGATGAACTACTCGATGATTCGAGTGGAAATTTGGACTGAAGGTAGCATTTTAAGTGTAGAGTTAGGGAAAAATGTTGAATAATTTTTCCTATGTATGATTTGTTCGAATTTGAGTGAATTAGGGTTTATGTTTGTTTGAGGTTAGGTTTGCTGTCGAGTTGAACTGCGACATGGGAAATGGTTCGGAGGCTATCGCGATGGTGTAGTCTTGTGCTGGAGGTCATGACGCATTGATGTGGGTGTCGACGAGGTTTAACAGCGATGTGGTGATGAGCGTGGTGGGTTTTTGGATGATGGCAGCAGATGTTGTTCGAACTTTTTGGGTTCGAAAGTTCAAATTTCGATTCGCGCTCATATTTTTGGATCTGGGTGTGGTGTCGAGCTCGTATGGGTTAGAGGGATGGTCGGCGATAGGCGCGATGATCGTGGGTGGCCGGAAGAGGTTGGACATGTGCACCGTGCAAGTGCGTGTGCACTGGGAAGTTACGTTGAGGAAGACGAGATGAAGTCTCGGGAGGGTTATCGCGTATTACTCTGGTTTGACTCGGAGTGGATGTGGGGTGAGTTTGCTTCGGGAGTGAAGCGTGAAGTTCCGTGCTCGTCTCGGGTTTTTGGGTAGGTTTTGTAATTTGCAAATGCAGATTTTATTTGTGTGCAAATTTAGGTCGAATTGAATATGAACTTGAGTTTGTACTAATGAAATATAGCATTAAGTAGAAATCAAGTTAAAAATTAAGAACAAGTTTATAAAGAAGCTAAAGATAAACTTGTTATTCTAAAGTGAAAGAAAATTAAACATTCAAAAGTGAAAATTGAATTTATTTTTCAAATTTAAAAATATTCTAAGTTGTTTGTTTTAAAAATAATTATCTTAATTAAGTTTTAAAAATTCAAATTTAAAAGTGTAGTTTGAATTTAATTATTAAACCTAAGTTTTAAGTTAAATTTTGAAGTAATATTTTAATAACAAAGTTTCAAATTTATTTTAAATAGATATGTTAAAATTGGATAATTAAAGTATTTTAATTTGATTTCTAAATTCCTTATTTTCAAATAAGGTTGTTATTAAGATTTTGAAAATCTAAATTGAATAATTTGTTTAAGTTGTTAAAATTTGATTTAATTCAAATAATTTATTTATGGAAATAAATAAGGTTAAATTATTGGGATAATTAACTTAAGAATACGTATTTAACATGTTTTGTTAATAAGTTAAGTTTGATTTAAAATTTATCGTTTTCTTAATTTATTAAAGATTTCCTTTAATATTAGAAGTTAATTAATTGTTTAATTAATTTTAAATAATTAATTAATTGTTTATTTAATTTTAATTAATTATGGATTAATTAAGTGTGATTACTTAATAAAGTAAGCAATGGTTAATGTTTGAATGATTAAGAATGGAAGTGATTAATAATGGGAGAAATTAGTAGAGGCTACTCATGGTAGTAATTTAAGTTGAAGTGACTATTGGATAATCACCAAATGATAATAATTAAGAAAATGATTAATATAATTGTTGAAGTTAATTAATTATGGAGTAATTAATTAATTAATGAATTAAGAATTATTAATAATGATCTAAATTAATTGTTAAGTAATCAATTAAGGGAGTAATTAAGAATTATTAAGGAAGTAATTAGAGATAATTACCTGTGAAATAATTAAGAGTTAATTACTTAATTATTTAGTTAATTAATTAATGTGATTAATTAATTAATTAATGAATTTAACTTAAGATTAATTACTAAGTGTAATTAATTAATAAAGTAATTAATTAAGGTTTATTTATTAATTAAATTATTTAATAATTACTTAATGAAGAAATTAAGGATTAATTAATTAGATTAATTAATCAAGGATTAATATAATTAAATTAGAAATTAATTAATTAAGGAGTTAATTAAATTAAGATAAGTAATTACAAGTTGTTAATTACTGGTTATAAATGAGTTGATTAATTATAAGTTAATTATTTAATTAATTAAAGTAATTATTAATTAATAAGGATCATTTTTTAATTAATCAAGGTTGATTAATATAAGTGATTAATTTAAGTATGATTAATTAATGGTAATTAATTAAAGTTTAATGTAATTAATTATGATTGATTAATAAATGAAGTAAATGGATGATCATTAATTATTGAATTAATGATAGTAATTAAAGGTTAATTACTAAATGTGGTTATGGATGATTACTTGAATGTAATTAAAGTACAATTAATCAGCGAAGATTAATTGAGGAAGATTATTAGAGATGATTAATGTATTTATTTGAAATAAGTAAATGAAGGAGGATTTAAGGTTAATCCAATTGATTTAGAGTTCATCAATTTTGTGGATGGATGATTGATTATTATTGATTGATCGATGTTGAATGATTGATTGATATTGGGTGATATTGGGTGATTGATATTGGGTGTTTGGTCGATGCTGGATGATTTGGATATCTCTGATATATGTGATATGTTGCTTTGTGAGATGAATATTGATATGAATTATCTATTGTGATAATTATGATTCATCTATCTGTTTATATACCCTCCTGAACTTAAGTTTAACTGTTTAAACACTTAAGTACAACTTGGACATTAAAATGGCATTTGGTTTCGATGAGACCGGGATCGGGTTTCCATATTTGGAATCCGAAAGCCACATCGATTCCAATTAAACGTTAGGTCGTGAATCCAAGTGGAGCAAGTGAAGACCGAGGTATAAGGGCTATACGTCAGTATAACTATGTGGGTGATTCCGTAATGAGTTTGATGGAATGGGACTTAAAGTTTCGAGATGGTGTTTTAGAGTGCAAGGGCTATGGTCGTTGACTCTGAGGGTGATTCCAAAATGAGTGCAACGAGATAGTGCCTTCGGTTTCGTTCGAACCCGGAACGAACTTGTATGGATTGAATGCTTTCAGAACATCGTCAGGTAGATGATGAGCTTTCTAAGGTAGATGTGTTCTATAAAGGTAATCGTAACCTCAAGCCTTATCAACCGAAAATGGCTAAAACAGGGGAGGTGCAGTAAGGCTTCGTGGGTAGCTCCCACTGGAGAGCAAGATTTACTCCTGTCTAGAAGTCCCTTTTATTCGGCTGTGTGGGGCGGTTGATCCGGACAACTGCCGGGGTTGTCTTGTTCGGGACTGTTCAGTAAGGAATGGTCCCGGCCTTGTGTTGCAGGGGAGTTAGGGTGGCTCCTCGATACGTTGATCTAGGCCACGTACTGTGATGGGCGGTACCCCAGTAGCCCTGCCATTGATGGAAACCCATTCTTCCTACGAGACCCTACGGTTTTGATTGTATTACCCACTTTTGTGGCTAGTAGCTGGAATTTAATAGATGTAACGATTGCGGCTATTTCTTGTTTACTTGAAAACCCTAGACACTATTATAATATCACTGGATTTCCTATCAAATGTTTTGGTTAGCGTAAGGTAAAAACTTTTCCATGTTTATGTGTGGGAAGTCTTACGTGATACCTTTTCTTTTCAAAGGATTTTCTAAAGTTAAGCAACTTTATACCGTTTACTCACACCAAACCCCTGTCTGACCCGAGTGTTTATTTTCTGTTTTATTAAACGCTTGGGTACTCATATTATGTATGAGTAGTCAAGTGATTCAGGTTAGCTTGACGAATTCTGGAGGAGTAATGGAGCAGGAGGCTTCCACGTGTAGATATATTATGGTTCTGCTGTGTTTGTTTGGTATCTGTATCTGTTGTACTTGAGTTGTATGATTAGAATGATGTTTATAACTGTCTAATATGTGTTGAATAAGTTGTGTACTCTGATGTAATAAGATACTATGTAATATTTTATGTGATATATTATATTTTTTATGTCCCGCTGTAAGTTCTCTGATATTGTTGTCTTTCTTCTTTCTCTTTCTTTCTTCTTCTATCTCTTTCTTTCTTCAAGATGATGCGATTTCTTGGAGTTAGAAAGTTGGGTCGTCTCATAACAATTTAACTGGTAGTTAATATGCAATAATGAATTAAATAACAAGTTAATTAAATAAATGCAAATTAACTGAGATAATGATGAAATATATGCCAAACAGCTATAAATAAATTTCAAATCACATCATAAATGAATTTGACAAACATAAGAAATCTTAGAATTTGTGAATGGGTTAAAACACTCACCTTTGATTTTAGCCCATAAAAATCCAAACAGAAGCGCAAAACTCAAAAATCTCCAAATTCAACTAAATCAATTTCATGTTGTCCGGAATATAAATTTGAATCCAACAGAAGAAATCGCGCGTGAATCAAAGTTTATATGCGAAAGATATTCATGTTACAAGAAATATTATTAAAATAAAAATTAGTACGCGTTAAAAATATATATATATAATAAACAAATTTTAATACTTACGTTTTCTCAAGATGAGGCTTCGGGAAAAGATTGAAGAACAACTAAGATGAGGACAGGAAGTGTACGAAAAATGAAAAAAAATCATTTTTATAAAAGAATGCTTTTGGATTTGCAAGAATAAGAGCTTTTGAATATGAGGTGTTAGGAGAAACAAAATGTAAAAGAAGAAATAAGATGTAGGTTATTTATAATTAGAAAATGAATGTGGAGGGGAAAAAATATATGTCACGTTTTCTTATTAAAGCTTCAGGCATTAATAATAGATAAGGAAATGTACGTAGGAATGGAAAGGTTTGTAAACGAAAGTAGAATTTTGTACGCATTTAGGTTTTTGTCTACGCATAATAAAATATTTATACTTACCTTAAAAATGAAAACATTCAATTTTGTTTTCTTAAAATGATCTTTTATTTCCATTAAAACACCCTTTTTGTTTAACACAAAACATGCATTTCTTTTATTAAATCTATTAATTGCAATCAATGTTTCCTTTCCTTTTAATTGAAACATTTGAATTACATTAATTGCAGTTACTTACAAAGTTAAATTTTAAAACAGACAACTAAAATGGATAAAAAAAATAGAACAATTGTTCATTTAAACACGTTTATAAATTTATTGTTAATACACAAGAGTAATAAATAGATTATTTTCTTATCCTTGTAATCAATCTGTAAGCTAAAACACGTCCAAATAAACATATACTTCTTTCTTTAAAATCAATCATTCTATTCTTTATTTCAATGAAATTAAACCTACATTCACAAATGAAACATTCATTTTATTTGGTGTAAATGTTTTTTCATTGAATCAAAACTTTCCTTATATTTTCACAAAACATAAGCTGCTTTTAATTGCAACTATTACATTTAGTATTCGCTCTCCTATTAATTGAAAATTTTCAATTACATTAATTTCAGTTAATTATATTTCAAAATGGGCTAAATGAATGTAATGAGAAGTAGAACAATTACTTCCTATCAATTAAATATATTAATATTAAATTAATTAATCACCTTTTTATTCAATATTTATAAACTAACCAATTCATCCTTTTTTATCACTTAGACTTTTACCATGATTTAATACAAGTTTATAATCATATTCTTAAATTTTATCTAAATTTCCATTTATACAATCTTCTAAGTATTTACTTTTCATTAAATTGCAATTTATCCTATTAACGTGTATTAAATTCCAGTATATTGATGAAATTTTATTCCAACCCTTTATTCAACCAATAGTCATTATTTCAAATTATTAATTACAATTAGTTAAGATCTTACCATTGGTTCCATAAATTTATTCGCACTAAATTAGTTATTGCATTAATTCTCAAATTTCCTCTAAATTTTTCATTAACGTAGTTTTTCTTTTATTACGTTTTGTTCCAATGGATTTAAAACTAATTCAATAGATGAAACAAATGGGTAAACAATTAATGATAATCACCAATTTGCCTAATTCAGTCTCACTTTATAAATTTCATCTCATAACATTTATTGCTTCATTCCCCTTTCTATTCATATAAGGATTCGTCCATAAAAATTACATTTACTTATTTTACAACTTTTACTTTTATTTATTGGTTCAATGTATATTTCAAATTTTTCATTTATTACTCCCAAATATTCGTTTTCATTTATAATTGTCATGATAGTTTCTTCTTTTGTTGCATTATATATTTATTCATTCCTTCATTATTACATAACCTCATTTGTTATCATTCATTTATTCATAGTAATTATGCTTAGTCAAATTTCTTAGCCTGCCAATTATTTACTTAAGTTTCTAACCATTCATTTATAATACTTCCCTTCCTATTATATTCTATTAGAAGCAATTTCAATTATACCTAAGTTTGTAATACAAGAACAACAAATTCTTATTTATTAAAGAATTCCATCAAATACCTGATTTGAACTTGTTTCTCAATTCACCAATTACGACCTAAAATATAAATTTACGTTTCTATTAAATTTACATTCCCCCTTCCGTTACTATATTAATAATCACTAAGTAACGTTTATTATCAACTATAAATATTATAACTGCTTAACGGCCATTGATTTTATAAATTTACACTTTATTACGTATTCTTCATCGGTTAACATAATTTTGAATTCCTTTCCCAATATACTAATGCAATCAATTTTGACCTTTACAAATTTAATACATTCATTAATTGTCGTTTAAGTAACCTTTAATCACTTTTATTTTTAAAACTTACTCAAGTGCAACAATTATACTTTCCATTATTATATTGATTTGAATTCTATTCTAGTTAATAATTTTATTAATGATTCACTAATTCAACATGTCCATTTGTTGCTTATATTAAACTTATAACCAAGTAAGACAATTTTCATTATTTCCAATTAATTGCAGTTTTATTCTAAATTGATAATTTTAATTACAATTGCTACAACTAATTTCTAGCATTGTATCACATTCCCATAAATGTAACATTTATAAAATACCCAATTAAATATCTCATGAAATCATATATTTCTTATTTTAAATAATTACCAAATATTCCTGTTTACACTCAATTAAACTCAATCCCTTGAGCACTCACAAGATAGCCTAAAATTTCCATGAATGGGCTCCGAAGGAGCATTTCTGTGGGTTCGGTTTCATCTAGTATTTCCACAGTATCTTAAACATCACTTCTAGATCTTTAAGATGATTTTCAGCCTTATTAGATTTCACTAGCATGCCATCCACATAAACCTCCATATTTCGGCCAATCTTCTCTTTAAACATCCTGTTGACAGACTTTGATATGTGGCCTCTGCATTCTTCAGTCAAAACGGCAATACTTCATAGAAGTAGATTCCCTAATCAGTAACGAAACTAGTATGCTCCTCATCTAGCTTGAACATGGGTATTTGATTATACCCGAGTAAGTATCCATGAGAGATAACAATTTGTGCCAACCAGTTGCATCAACCAACTAATCAATTCACAGTAACTAGAAACAATCTTTCGGATAAGCCTTGTTCAGATCAGTATAATCAATGTAAGTCCTCCACTTTCCATTCGGCTTTTTTTACTGACATGGGGTTTGTTAGCCATTTTGGTTAATAAATATCCCTAATAAATCCATTCCCAATGAGTCTTTTAACTTCTTCTTTTAAGGCGTTGGATCGTACTCTATCTAATTGTCCCTTTTTTCTATCTAATAGGGGTTGTTTCTGGATTAATGTTTAATGCATAACACATGATCGATGAATCAATCCCCACCATATATGAATGAGAACAAGCAAAGACATCTTTGCTGGCCTTGAGAAACTGGATTAAATCTTTCTTCAATTTGCCATCCATCTCCTTTCTCACTTTGACTACTTCAGTAGAATCGTCTGAATATATGCATGTCTCCTCACGGTTTTTTATGGGTTTTATTCTTTCTGTTTCCCGTCGGCAATCAAATTCAGTGATGATTAGGCTTTCTTCAACAGAATTAGCATTGATTCTCTTCCTCTTTCCTCCAAGAGGTATGTACCTTTCATATATGTGTTTGTTAGTCTTATTAGACTTAATTTTTGCTACAAATGTTGGATGTAAAAATCCATCATCCAAAGGCTGAAAAATAGTAGAAGAATCAAAGTAAACAAAAGACTCCCTTTTATAATGATGAATTGTTGTGAAATACATTTTTGCTGAACTGAATTGCTCCCGAGGGACTGTTCCCCAGCCTCTCTTTGTCAAGAATTTCACCATCAGAAATTTTGGCAAAACTAAAGTATCTATCTCGTCAAGCGCAGGTCTGCCAAAGAAGGCATTGTAGTAAGATGGCTGGTTGATGATCACAAAGAGAGTCTTGAATGTTCGGAAAAATGGTGGCACCTCCATTTGCACTAGTAATTTTATTTGACCCACTAGAGTTGACCCTTTTTTGTTGAATTCGAAGATTGGTTCCGTGCTAGGCTGTAGCTTGTTCTCAGGGATGTTCATCTGATCGAAGGCATGCTTAAAGATGACACTGACTACACTGCCCGTATCCACAAGAATTTTTGACAAGATAGACTGTTGACCTGTGATCATTAAGGGATCGTTGTATGGATGATGAACTCCATTCTTTAACCATTTGGGGTGATCACAAGATTTGGATTTGGAATATTGAGTCATGGATTTTTCAGTGGGGGTTCTTAAATCGAGAATACACCCTCTCTGGCCTCTAGATTATACATGTTCCTTAACCATTTGCTTGTCCCTGTTGGATGTGGCCCACCATTAATTACATCGATACTGTTCGGCGGTGGGCTTAATCTCAAACGGTCATCTTCCTCTAGAATATTAACAACATTATTTGAGAGCTTTTGCGGACTCTCCTGTTTGTGGAACTTTTTGCTTCTTGAATGAAATCTTTTAAATGACCTCCGCGGATCAACTTTTGGATGATTCCTGCCAAAACTCGGTGTATGTCGGTCTTGTGGCCATTTTCATAATGGTACACATAGTAGTCGTTCTCATTTATTTGTTGCGAGTGGTTCTTGGCTTTGAAGAAAGTTGGGAAATTAAATCTTTTGCCACATCATTAACGTAAGGCAACGATTTGTTCAAAGCGATTGAATTGGCAATTGGTTTTTCCCACCTTGCTCTCTTATTCCCTCGGTCTAGTCCAACTCCTCCTCCTTCCTTTTTAAGGATCGCTTTCCTTTTAGTGTGATATAGCTCATCCATTAGAATGAACTTGTCAACTTGAAAGTTGAAGTCTTGTAGATCTTTGCAGCCATCAACAAAGTGTTGTTTCCAGAATAGGGTATTTTTTATTAATCCTGAATGCACCATGATGAGATTATCACGATCATTCATGCCCTTAGCCTTTAAAGCTTCAGCGTTGAACCTTTCAAGATAGTCCTCCAAAGACTCTCCCTACCTCTGTTTTATGTTAGTCAAGACTATGTAATCAATGGTTGGGTCTTTGCATATGCAGAACTGAGCAGAGAATTCACAAGAAAACTGCTTCCATGAGTAGATGGTCTTTTCTCGGTATTGTTTATACCATTTTGCTGCATCACCTTGGAGAGTCACTGGAAATAACCTACATCGAACGGCTCTTGATGCATTATACATATCCACCTAACTATCGAAAGCCATCAAGTGGTCTTCAAGGTATGTGGTCCCATGAATTTCTTAGTTGGAATCTTCACATAAGATGGAATGGTTGTTGCCGTGATTTCATCTGTAAAAGGTGGCACACGCTCGTTATCATTCACGTTCTCATCGAGGGACCTCTTCCCTTTAGCATTCTACATATCTTTAATTGCTTTTTCTACTGCATCTTTTAGATAGGCTTCTACGTCTGGGTAATTTTTCGGTCTGAAGAGTATTCTTTCGACATGGAGCTACCAGATTGTTTAATAGATTTTTCTAACATTCTTCCTTAATGATCATCTTTGGTTGGAAGTCGGTCTTTCTTTTTTGAAGATGTTAAATCAATTTGCTCTTTTCTTCTTTTGCATAAGCCTTTGAATTCCTCCTCGAAGAGATCACATTGTGCCTATTTGTTGGTCTTGCTATTTTAGAGGACTTATAGGACAATGCCATCTTGAGCAATTCCTGCATCTCGAGTAATTTAGCGCTTAATTTTGGAGGCGTTATCATCTTGTTGAGCTGAAGCTAATGGTTGCCCTTGGACAGCCCTTTCCAAGTTGAAAGTTGGAGTGATATTGTCTTCTAAGGTGGTGGTGTGAACAACCTCCTCATCTATCCTGTTAAGTCCCTTAGATTTCATTTTGCCATGCCAAGTTAAACAAACCAAAATTAATCTATATGGTAACCACAAGGGCGGAGGTCCGAGCCTTCTTCTAGCACTAAAAATGTAACATCTCGCCTTTTCGCACGCTTTAAATCGACAAACGTGACAATTCAAACCGTTTGGAAGGGCGGATTGTTATAGGGTAAATAAGAAAAACGAGAAAGAAATAGAGAAAAAACAGAATCTCACATCAGAAGGATAAAATATAATAATCAAATATACAGTTTATAAAGCTGTTTTAAAATATTCGTGTTTGCATAAAAATTGGGTAAACACCTCCTAGTCGTATGATTTAGTTGATTATATGTTGATCTGGATGGTTTGGGTGATTTATGCAAATATACTAAATAGATGGACTAAATTGTAAAAGACACACAGATTTATAGTGGTTCGGCCAGAACGTGCCGACGTCCACTTTATATGTTATTCTCCTTTTTCTTTCAGATTACAAGTACAAAGCTTTGTATACAAGTATATGAAAGTTGTTTGAAAGTTCCTTCCGTGCTTGAGCTCTCAAACTTGTCTTCCATTGTTCTACCCCTGCCCCTCTATTTATAGAGTGAGGCTGGGGGCAGGGGTTCTGGATGTATATAGCTGTTGATGGGCCTGGGCTGAAACGGTCTGGCCTTGCAAATTTGGATCGGTCGTGTCCTTCCTTGCTTCTGGTTCGGCAGTGTATGGTGGTTGATTTGGTGAAGGTGGGTCCGGTAGTACGTGGTCCGGTGGTGGTACTTTGAGTTGGTTCGGCAGGCATTTGGAGTAGGTTGGTTCGGCAGGCACTTGGAGTAGGCTGGTTCGGCAGGCACATGGGGTAGGTTGGTTCGGCATGGGCCGGTTCGGTGTGGATTTTGGATCGATGGGGAATGATTTGGTGATGAGAGGCTTTGGATCGACTTTGAGGTGGAGAGGCTTGGCTCCTTTTCTTTTGGACCAGTGATGGTGGAAATGCACCCAACACTTGCCCCCCAAAGTGCGGCATATGCTAGTATATGTCGCGCTTTGTTTTAGCTAGGGTATTTCCATTCAGTCCCTGAGCGCCGAGCCATTTGGTCCGGCATCCTATATTTGCCTATAAGTAGGGGCTACACACCTTCGTTATTCCTTACCGAACCGAGGGAGCTGAAACTAATTTCTGTCGAATCAACTATACTGCTGAAACTTTTTGACAACCGGACTAGGTAATTGCCGGATGAGTCTTTTGTTTATAAACTACCGAACGACGTGAGTGCCGAATGACTCTGGTGATGCCGATTACCTAATGGACCTAATACCGGATGCGCCAAAAGACTTTTAATGCCGAATATGTCTTCGTAGTGGGACTACCGAATGACCTTAGAGTCTTTGATTTACCGAATGGAACCGGGGGGTTCTATGTACCGAATGAGCTTTTTTTTTATTTGCTTCACCGAGTGAACTTAAGAGTTTGAATGCCGAATGATCCTTATGTTTGAACTACTGATTGAACTCTGGGACCCTGAATGATTAATGAATCTCTAGCTTTTCATGTTTCGACCTACGAATGAAACTCTAGATTGTACATACTTTCTTTTTTATATTTTCATACTCCTTGTTCTAACAACATACTTTTGCTTTTGTGTTTGCAGATAAATGTCTCCCAAAGTGGAAACCCGATCAGAAAAACAAAGGAAATCTATGGACAGAAGAGAGTCTCCCGCTGTGCCCCCAGTCCAGCCGGAACCAGCGCGACATGGATCTGCCCTGAGGTCATTAGTGGACGGATATGGCCCTCAAGAGCTTCCGAACTCTCCTTCCAATTGTTTTCCGAGCTCCCTTAAAGAGGGACAACTTGATGTCATCGCTCGCTCCTTCGGGATTGACAGGGCGAGCATGCTGCTGTCGGGAGATGGTGTGATGCCGTATGATCCTCCTGAAGGATATTTCGCCTATAGCCGATACCATTGCATGTGTGGGGCCATTCCTCCGATCAATGCCTGGATAGTCAGCTTCCTTACTTACTTGAAGGTGGCTCCATTCCAGCTTCAGCCCAACTCCTATGCCATCTTAGTGTGTCTATTCGTTATCTTCCAGAGGAGGTATGGGCGCCCCCTTCTAAACGGGAAATCCGATATTTGTATAATCTGAGGGGCTACAAGAAGGGGTCTCCGTGCATTAGTTTAGAGTCGATCGAGTCCTTCAAGCCGGTCTTGGACTTATACTCGAAATTCACCATGTTTAAGAAGGAATGGTTCTTCATTAAGGACGACTCCATTTCTTTTTGCCTTTTCACTTCTGGCTGTAAGTTGAATTCCATTTGTAACTTCTTTGTCCCGACTGCAATGCTTCTTCTTATATGCTTTTATTTCTTGCTAGCGACAGGTGGCTTTGCGGTCGTGGAGAATGATTGCCTGGTACAGATGGCTGCGGAGATAGAGGCTATCTCTGGAAGGGATAGGTCGACTTCTTACCTGATCAGGAATGCCACTCTCCTGGAGCACAACTTGATTCTGCCACGTTAATCCGTGGTTAAGCGAAGAGATACAGCCGAGGAGAGGGCTGCCAAAGCTAAAGACGGGACCACTGCGAAGAGTAGCAAGAGGAGACCTTTCTCGATACCTATAGTTGTCGGGGGGAAAAAGCTTAAGAAGTCTGATGGACCTTCCCCTAGCACATGTCCAGATATTCCAAAGGAGGAAGGTGGAGATGAGGAAAGAGGCGAGGAGGAGAGCGGAGGAGATGGAGAAGGTGAAGGACAGGGTGGTAGTGGTGCCGGGGCTTTGTTTTTCGAGCAGGCAGGGGAGATCCAGGAGTGGACGGATGATGCCTTCCGCCAGGCTTTTGAGGGGTTAGAGGAAGGATCAGCCTCGGTGGAGAAGGTGAAGAAGGCTGATAGGGCTGGGACTGGTGCCGATCCATCTTCTAAGGGTCCTTCAGCTAGGGTAACTCAAGGTGAATTTTCAACTTCTGCAGACTCCCTTTATGATAAGGACTTAGTAATATTTTATGGCCAGCTCCCGTCCTGGAATGAGATTCAGGACTTATTGCAGTATCCCACTCCCCCTCAGGGTTTGTAAAATAAACGCGTCTTCCTACTCCTTTTAACTTGACACATTTCTTGAATTATAGTTTCATGCATGCTCGTAACACTTGGTTTTTATTCCAAGGAATGGGTAAGGTGGCCAAGACATCAGATATTCGGCACCGCCTTGAACAGTATAAGTTACTCAAAGCTTCCGCCAATCCAAAGCCGTCAGCTAGCCGTCACGGAGATGTGGTTGGTTATCGCCCTCTCCTCGGAGTTATTGAAGAAGATATGCAAAAGAGGAAGAGAGGCCGATCTTTGTTTGAACCTTCACCTGGCCCTCAGCCTCCAGTCCAGCCTATCCATGATATTACTGAGGAGGATACTGAGTTTATGCCTTCCCCACATCCATCCGAAAATCCAACCGTCACCCCGATAGACCATCCTGGTTTGGTTTGCAACCCATTTGCCAGCCACCCGGATCTGGACCCGAGTTTTCAGGACATCTCTTTTGACGAGGCCACGGGTGAGCATCTTCTTCCCCGCAATCCCATGGTACGGGTGCTTGATGAGGCTAAGTCCTTGGATCTTGATTTGCTTACTACTCGGATTGTGACCATGGGGAATGAGGCCAAGGCAAACATCGATCGGGTGGCTGAAGAGACCAAGAGGCTAATGGAGCATCACGCTCGACTGGCCAAGGCTGGGGAGGAAATCGTAAGTGCTAACATTCGGTTGCGGCTAAAGGTTGCTGATCAGGCCAAACAGCTTGCTGATCAGGCTATCCAGATATCCCAGCATGAGGCGGCCTCCAGACGACTAAAGAAAACCATAGAAGAGGCTAGCAAGGCTGAGTTGCGAAAGATGGAGGCTGCTTGCAAAGGACGAATTGACATGGCCATCGCAACGGTGGATGAGGTTCGGAGCGCGGATCTTGAGCAGATAGAGGAGTTATCTGGGAGGCTTGAGGCCGCAGAGCTTGCTCAGGCCAAGCTGAAGGAGGAGATGGAAGTGATGCAGAAATCCCTTCAGGCTGACTGCTCGAGATACCGATTGGAGAGAGATGCTGCCGTCGCACGGCTGTGGGCTTCTGAGGCCCGGATGAGAGAGTTTGAGGAGAACGAGGGGATGATGGATGAGATGCTCTAGGACATGTATTTTCGAACTTGGAGGCAGGGAAACCTGTCCTGGATGGACGACTATCCCCGGGTCATGGCTAGAATATATCTTCGCGCTTTGGAGGAGGCTAAGGCTGATGCGGATAAGGAAGGTGGTGCGGCTTTCAGGATGGATGTGGTTACGGCCCAATTTACCAAGGAAGAGAAGGTGGCGGTTAAGGAGGGCAAGCGGCTGCTTGCTGCGGATGAGGTAGGCGTGTAGCTAGACGATGATGGTCAGGGAGCAGGTGCTGGTAAGTCTTCCCTCTCGATCTTTTCTTAACTTGACTGCGTATAATTTATCTGATGTATTCTTTTCTCAAATCGGACAGGTGGGACCCCTGGCCAGCATGTTGGGAGTTCTGACCCTACGGTCAAGTAGATCCCGGAGGGCGAGCAGGATAGAGGCGGAGCCCTGCTGCAGCTGATTATTTTTTGGTCTTCTTGGCATTCCTGTATATACTAGTTCCAAAACATTAATGCACTTTTGGGTTGTAATTATATCATTTGTATGAACAGCTTTATTTTTTGACATGTAATCTCATAACACAGACTAATTCTGCTATATTTGAATGCTTTTGTTACTTTGATGTGTTGCATAAGAAATATAGCTGTGCATGTGCTAGTGATTTAATCGTATTTGATGCTAAGTTTCTGCTCAAAATATTGTTTCATGTTTTGCAATGCCAATATGATGTGTGAATATATTAAAGCTACATATATTGTATACAAGAGAAGATAGTACCGCCCTTCGTGTTTTAGTTGTAGAGGGTTGCTTTGAATGTCTTACGTGACTGAGTTTGGAATGTAGCTGAGTGTTCCGTCATCCGGATGTGAGTTCATATTTCCACAAGCGAGAGTTCCCCTATTTTGTGACCTGTACTTTAGGGATTGTTGTATAGGATAGGAGAAAAGTTTTTGAATGAAATGGAAATATGAGAAACAGTAAAACTTCCAATCACGGAAGTCCGTCGATATGCTTAAGTTCGTGGCAAACGGGTTTTGTAGTCACTTTCCCTAGCTGTGGGTCTTGAAGACATTGGTCACCCATCTTACGCCTCTGTGGGGAATTTATCTTTTTTACCACAGCCGCACTTAAGACATATCGGAGCCGAGATCGCGCACAGTAACTACCCGAGCCATTATGGCCCGTAATCATGGGTATTATTCGATTTACGGTGGCCGGCTAGTGTGGGTGCCGATCGTCAACCGTGAACTACCCATGGCTGGCCAAACCTTATGTTGGGGCTTAAAGTAGGTTCACAGTTGCCGGCGAGCCGAACGCCGTAATGAGCTGCCATCGGCTATAGTCGGCCTTCTTGATGGCTTATAATCGGCTCATTACAGTTGGCTTTGAGGGCAGTCGCGAGCAATGAGTTAACCCGTAGCAGAGGGATGCTGGAGAAAAAGTGTCTCATTGGCGAGTGCATAGATTCGCATAGTACCTGTTGGGTCATGTCCAGGTGAGGTTGCGCCGTGAAGTGTCCAGAATGGAATGTCGTCATACATGATTTTGTTCAACAGAAGAGGATAAAGCTTAACAAGCAGCCAAGATATAAAGGAACAAGTTAAAAAGAGACAAGATTTTTAAAGTGGTTCGGCACGAAAATGCCTACGTCCACTGATTCTCTTTGTTAATTCACTTCATATGGGCAGTACAAGTTAAGAAAAGTATCGACGGAGGTGTTGGATGTTCCATGCCCTCTGGAACACCTCTCCGTCCACTGTTGACAAAATATAGGCTCTGTTGCGGAGATCTTTATGAATTACATAGGGTCCGTCCCAGATTGGATCTAGCACTCCGGGGCGTGGGAAGATCCGCTTGAGGACAAGATCTCCTTCTTGTAAGCTGCGGTGCTTGACTTTGGAGTTGTATTGTGCTGCAACTTTTTGCTTATGAGCTGCTGCTTTGAGTGCTGCATCGTTTCTTCTCTCTTCAATTAGATCCAAAGACATGTGGAGGAGTTCTTCGTTCTCTTCTGGGTTGTAGTGGATCCTGCGGTGGGAAGGCACTACAGTTTCAACTGGGAGCATGGCCTCCGATTCGTATGCCAAAGAGAAAGGAGTATGCCCTGTTGATGTTCTATAAGATGTGTGGTAGGCCCAAAGTGTCGTAGGAAGTTCATCCACCCAAGCGCCTTTTGACTTTTCGAGTTTCTTCTTGATTAGGGTTTTGAGGATTTTGTTGACAGCTTCGACTTGTCCGTTTGCCTGGGGGTAAGCCACAGATGAGAAGCTTTTGTGAATTCCGTGCTCATGGAACCAGTCGGCGAACTCCTCGCTGTCAAATTGAAGTCCATTGTCCGATATGATTTTGAGTGGAACCCCGTACCTGCATAAAACATTTTTGATCAAGAAGTTAATAACTTTTGCCGAAGATATTTTATTTAGAGGCTCCGCTTCCACCCATTTGGTGAAATAGTCAACTGCTACTATGGCTTATTTGGCTCCGCCCCGTCCCACTGGCAGTTCGCCAATCAAGTCAATTCCCCATATTGCGAAGGGCCAAGGGCTGGTCATCTGAGTAATCTCATTTGTGGGTAGTTGAGGAATCTTAGCAAATTTTTGACATCTGTCGCATTTTTTGACGAAGTCTAAGGCGTCTTTGTTTAAGGTGGGCCAGTAATACCCGTATCGGAGTGTCTTCTTGGCTAGAGTCTGCCCTCCGGTGTGATCTCCGCAACTTCCTTGATGGATGTTGGACAAGACTTCCCTGGCTTCCCTTCCAGCGACACACCTTAATAAGGGATTAGAGAAGCCGCGCCGATAGAGGATGCCTTCTTGTAATGTGTAGCGGGAAGCTTTTCTTAAGATTTTCTTAGCTTCGTTACGCTCGTCGGGCAGTGTGCCATCTTGTAAATATTTTCGGACAGGAGTCATCCAAGTTTCCTCTCCGATTGCAGCTATCATGTACATTGTCTCGTAACTCGGGGCTAGTTGCTGTGAGATGGTTATTGTTCGGGAAGCGGCGCCATCCTTCATGCTAGCTCGCTTTGCCAGTTCGTCGGCCTCCTGATTCTCTTCTTGAGGAATGTGTTTGATTAAATAGTGATCCAACTGATTGAGCAACAGCTTGGTCTTCTTTAGATATGCTGTGAGTCGTTCTCCTCGAGTCTGGAATTCTCCCAGTATTTGATTTACAATAAGTTGAGAATCACTATGGAGACATAAAGAACCGACTCCAATCTCCAGGGCAAGTTCTAATCCGGCTATCACTGCTTCGTATTCTGCGTCATTGTTGGTGGCAGCGAACTCCAACCGTAGGGTGTAGTGCAGCTTCCTTCCCCTGGGGGTGATTATCACAACACCTGCCCCCGAGCCTTGTTCATTTGATGCTCCATCAACGAAGAGATTCCACTTGATATTTTCTGCTACTTCAAATTGCTCCTTACCTTCGTTAGTAGTGAATTCGGCAATGAAATCAGCTATGTCTTGTCCCTTGATAGCGGTGCGAGGATGGTAGGTAATATCATATTGACTCAGTTCAATGCACCACTTAAGTAGTCGTCCAGAAGTGTCGGGGCGATGGAGTACTTGCCTTAGCGGTTGATCGGTTAAAACTCTGATGGAATGAGATTGGAAGTAGTGTCGCAGTTTCCGTGACATGATTAGCAAACAGTATGCTAGCTTTTCAAGTTTAGGGTATCTGGCTTCTGCCCTGTGAATCTCTTGCTTATAAAGTATACGGGTCACTACGCGTGATTGTCCTCCCTCACCAAAGCGGCGCTTAAAGCATGGGACGATATAGCAAGGTATAGGTATACTTCCTCGCCTTCATTTGGAGTTGAGAGTACTGGTGGTCTTTAGAGGTGTTCGATTAAGTTAAGGAAGGTTGTCGAGCATTCGTCAGTCCATTCGAACTTTCCTTTGTCTTTCTTAAGAGCTTCGAAGAAAGGGATGCATTTTTCGGTTGCTTTAGAGATGAACCGGCTTAGGGCAGCCACCTTCCCGTTTAGGCTTTGCATCTCTCTTCGAGTGGATGGTATCTTGATATCTTGCAAAGCCCAGATTTGTTCGGGGTTCGCTTCAATCCCCCTAGCATGGACGATGAATCCCAAGAACTTTCCCGACGATACTCCGAAGGAGCACTTTAGAGGATTCAATTTCATTCCATATTGGCGAAGTACTTGAAACATCTCGTTCAGGTGGTTTATATGATCGTTGGCTTTCCTTGATTTTACCAGCTTGTCATCCACATAAACTTCCATAGTTCGCCCTATTAATTTCGAAAACATCTTGTTGACAAGGAGCTGATAAGTAGCTCTGGCGTTTTTAAGTCCAAAAGGCATTACTTTGTAGCAGTACAATCCCCGATCAGTGATGAAACTGGTGTGGTCTTGATCGGGGGCGTGCATAGGGATCTGGTTGTATCCTGAGTATGCGTCCATAAAGGATAAGAGTTCGTGTCCGGCTGTGCTGTCCACGAGTTGGTCGATTTCGGGGGAGTGGGAAGCAGTCTTTCGGGCAAGCGTCATTTAAGTTGGAGAAATCGATGCATGTTCGCCACTTCCCATTAGCTTTCTTTACCAGTACCGGGTTGGCGATCCATTCTGGGTAGATGGCTTCTCGTATGAAGTCATTGGCAAGTAAGTTCTTTACTTCTTCCTCGAGGGCTGCTGATCGTTCTGCCCCCATGCTCCTCTTTTTCTGCTTCACTGGCACCTTGGTGGGATCGATGTTCAGTATGTGGCATGCTATGTCCGGAGAGATTCCTGTCATGTCGGCATGCGTCCATGCAAATACATCCGTGTTGTGGCGAAGAAAATCGACGAGTTGATCTTTCAACTCCGCTCTTAACTGAGACCCGACTCTCAGCAGTCTACTTGGATCATGTTAGTCTACAGATACAAATTCCATAGCCTCTGCAGGCTCGGTGGTGGCCTCCTCCTCTTTGTCCCTGGGGTCTAATTCGTTGAAAGGATCGCTGGTATATCGAAGAGGAGGGGATTTCTTTAATTGCTATGCTTTCAGGCTTTTCTTGCAGAGAGAAGTCTATGCATCCTTTCCTTTATCCTTCCTGCGGTTATTGCGAAGCTCAGTTACATAGCAATCTCGAGCAGCGTCTTGATCTCCCTCCATTTCTCCTACTCCGTTATCTGTTGGGAATTTCATTTTCAGGGCACCATGGGGCTAGGACAATTTGGAAGTCAGACAAGGCTGGTCTTCCTAAAAAGGCTTTGTAGGCCGAGTGGCTTTCTATTAGCACAAATGTTTGTTTTCGCACAACGGAGCGGGGATGACTTGTAATTTCAAAAAAAATGTCCAGTTGCCCGAGGGGCATCTTCGCATCTCCAGTGAAACCATGCAGTGGTTTGTTGTAGGGAGACACATCCTTCATTGACAGCTTCATTTTGTCGAAGGCTTGCTTGAATAGGATATTTACCGAGCTTCCAGTGTCTACTAAAATTCGGAAAACTTTGGCCGGACCGAACCAGGCAGAGATGACCATAGGATCCATGTGTGGGTACTGCCTTTCCTCTAGATCACGCCTACTGAATGTGATGTCTTCATTCTCTTTCCGTTTCGGGTGGCGTTTATCCATAACAGAGTTAACGTAGCCTTCATCGTTTCTAAGTGACTTACCATACCTTTCCATCTCCGCCCAGCTTCTGTCGGCGATGTGTGGTCCTCCTGATACGGTATGGACCACTATCTTCTCTTGACTAGAGCCGCTGGTGCTGCGATTTCCTCCGCTTACTTCTGGGAGGGGTAGCCCAGGATTCTCATTGGCAGGAGTCAAAGTCCTGTTCTGGATTTTTACATAGCGTTCCAGTCTCTTCCTTCTGATGTGTTCTTCAATCAAGTCCCGGAGATGGTGGCATTCATTGGTGTCATGTCCATGGGATTCGTGGAAGCGGCAGAACTTTCCAGACTTGAGTGCGTTATCTGATTCCTTCTTGTGCGGGGGCCGCTTGTATCTAACTTCGTCTTGAGTGGCTAGGAAGATGTTTTCGATTGTTTCATTCAAAGGAGTGTAGGAGTCAAATCTTGGTCCTGGTCGATATAAGCGCTTTTCTCCCTTCTTGCCCCCAGCATTGTCTCTAAAGTCACTTCTCCGAACATCCTTTGCTGCAACGGGAACCCTGTCTGTAGCTGTCTTAGCCTGTTGCCCCGACTGCCTCTAAGTGGCAGTGTCTTCAAGTCTCATATACTTTCCAGCTTCATGGAAGAAATCAGGTAAAGTAGCTGGCTTTTCCTTGGTTAGTCTTCTAGCAAATTTAGTATCCGGATGTACATCACTGCAGAGAGCCATTAGGATAAGTTTCTCGTCGGCATCTTGGACTGCGGCCGCCGCAGCGTTGAATCGGGTGAGATATTGTTGCACTGTCTCTCCGGGTTTCTGCTTGATATTAGATAAGGAATAAGCGTCCTTGGGTTGTTCCACATGAATGCGGAACTGACTGATGAACTTTTCTTTCAACATTTTCCATGAGCTTATGGACCCTTGGGGTAGGTGGCAGAACCAGGAGGTAGCTAGATCTGTTAAGAATAATGGGAAGCATTTACACAACACTCCCTCTGTTGCTCCGCTCATGAGCATATGCTGGGTGTATCTTTGTAAGTGTACAATGGGGTCAGAGGTTCCCTTGTAAGGTTCCATTATTGGCATTTTCCATTCCTGGGGGGTGATGGCAGTTTCGATATTGCGGGTGAAGGGGCTGGTTACCCTAGCACCTATCCCCCGATCCCTTTGCTCCCGTTGGACACACTCTCTGAACAATCGTGCCATCCTCTCGTCAAAACTTGGAGCGGATAGAAATGAGTTTGGTTCCTCCCTGCGGGATTGATTCCGTTCAGATGACTTGTAGGGATGGTATCGTCTGTCACTCCTAACATTCTCCAATGGCTGCCTCTGGTCTTCTGGGGGCATGCTGGGGTCAGCCACAGTTGGCCCTTGCCTTGATCTCCCCCTGCTGCGTTCTGCTCTCAGCACTTCCTCGGGTCCAACTTCGGACCGGACTCTAGCTCGGCCCCGTCTACTGGTGTTTTCATGGTTAGGTAGCATGACAGGCTCAGCTACATCCGACCCTTGCCTGGCACCTCCCCCGTTGGGTTCGGTTCCAAGTGTTTCCTCGGGTTGGAATTCGGGCTGCGTTCGGGCTCGGCTCCTACCATGGCTATTTCCGTTGTTGGCCTCTTCGAAGAAGAAAGACCCTTGTCGTCTCTTAGATCCTCCAGACTGGGACTCACCCCATGATTCAGTGTTACGGTTGGATTCTTCAGCATCCCTTAAGCGTGACATGAGTTGGTCCACCAAGGCTTCTTGTTGAGATGCGAAGCGGTTAGTTACTTCAGCCACAATCCTGTCCAGATCCGCCCTTGTAATTGGTAGTTCCGTAGCGGGGGCTGTCGGATTTGTCTGATTTAAATTTGCCGTTGGAATCTGACGATTGTCTTGGTCCCTGATCACTGGATCTGGGATACTGCCGGTTGCAACGTTCTTTCCTTTGTTAGTATCTTTCTTCCGTCCTAGAGGCATGTTTTCCAAATGAACGATGCTGACAGGAAAAGGATTAAGTGGGAGAAGCTGAAGCTTCGAGCTCCTGCTCTCGGTGAAAGCACCAAAAATGTTTGCACAAAAATTGGGCAAGCACCTCCTAGTCGTATGATTTAGTTGATTATATGTTGATCTGGATGGTTTGGGTGATTTATGCAAATATACGAAATAGATGGACTAAACTATAAAAGACACACAGATTTATAGTGGTTCGGCCAGAACGTGCCTACGTCCACTTTATATGTTATTCAACTTTTTCTTTCAGATTACAAGTACAAAGTTTTGTATACAAGTATATGAAAGTTGTTTGAAAGTTCCTTCCGTGCTTGAGCTCTCAAACTTGTCTTCCATTGTTGTACCCCTGCCCCTTTATTTATAGAGTGAGGCTGGGGGCAGGGGTTCTGGATGTATATAGCTGCTGATGGGCCTGGGCTAAAACGGTCTGGCCTGGCAAATTTGGATCGGTCGTGTCCTTCCTTGCTTCTGGTTCGGCAGTGTGTGGTGGTTGATTTGGTGAAGGTGGGTCTGGTAGTACGTGGTCCGGTGGTGGTACTTTGAGTTGGTTCGACAGGCATTTGGAGTAGGTTGGTTCGGCAGGCACTTGGAGTAGGTTGGTTCGGCAGGCACTTGGAGTAGGCTGGTTCGGCAGGCACATGGGGTAGGTTGGTTCGGCATGGGTCGGTTCGGTGTGGATTTTGGATCGGTGGGGAATGATTTGGTGATAAGAGGCTTTGGATCGGCTTTGAGGTGGAGAGGCTTGGCTCCTTTTCTTTTGGACCAGTGACGGTGGAAATGCACCCAACAATTCGATTATACTTATATAGCATATATCAGAGTTACACATACCATATAACCATGCAGCGGAACAATATGAGTGTAGTGGAATATAATAAATAATAATAATAATAATCCCCGTCTTCATCCTCCAGAGCTAAAGTCTTCGATCCTAAAACGCTCGGACTGACCCGAGTGAATTGAAAAGACAAAATACTCAAGTCAGGACTAAAATATCTTATGTAAGTTAAATCAACAGGAATAAATATGAGTGCAGTAACTCAAGAGATGCTCGGGATTTACATCTCCTAAGGATCCGTTAAACTATTTACTATGTAGTATATTTCGCTATTATAATAATGCCTAATTGTAAAATAAACTTACTTTAAAATAGAGTTAAGGCTTTACATTTTCCACCTTAACACGTAATAATCCCAATAGTCTATACAGTACCGTAATACCTCCAGATCGGGAGGCTACCAGAGGATACTCCATAGGTACGACACAAATAAAAACTCGTACAAGGTGCGATAGGGTAGGTGACACGGCACGACTAGGCAATGCCAGGGTAGATATACTAATTACGCTTCCGGGTCGGTGGTAACGCGTAGCCGCAGCTACCGCCCACCTCGAGCCACACCACCAAATCAAAGAAATCAAAAGTGGCCACCGAATAAAACCAAAGTTAGAGTAGAATATCGAAGGGATGTGTCCGATCAAAGGTGCTACCTCAATTAACCCGTCGATCGCTCATGTTTTAGCCACCTTATGTCAACTCACGGGAGTTGGGTCCACGTATTTACCTCAAAGGAACCGCCGCCAGCATCCTACTTCATTCTGGAACCTCAACCGCGTACACGGTTGTTAAAGTGGTTTTCGAAGTTGGCAGAGAGTATGACAACTTCCGATCCCGGTCTCTTTAACAACCAAACGTTATTATAAAACCGCGATTATTTTAAAATAATTTATACTTTAAAACCAGAGTATAATTTCCCTTTTCAAAACCATATAAATATGATATCATTTTCCTTTTTTAAAACCAAATCAAGATGATATCATTTCAAATATATCCTTTTTCTAAAACCATACCACTTTAAAAATTTATAATATCTCGAAACCATACATTTAAATTATAACTCTTCAAAACATAATACTTCGAAATCCATAGTTTTAAAACCCTAACTTCCAAAACTTAAATGGTTTGGATATTCAACAGTATATAAAATAAAATGGTGTGAATTTAAAATTTATTTATAAAGTAAATAATTTCCACGACTTTAGAATTTTATTCTCTTTAAATTAAGTCTAAATCCATAAATTTAAATTCACTTTCAGTTTCAAAAACCACTTCAGTTTCAATATATTTCAAACTTTGAGTGTTAAACAATTAGAAACTAAGGTTGGAAATTTCTATTCAACAATTTAATGTCCTATTATTTAGTTTGAAATATTTGCATAATAAATCCAAAATCATTTAAATAAACTCAAATTACCTATAACTAAATATTTCCTTCAATTTATTTATACTAGAAATATTCATTTAATTCATCTTGAATAAATATTTCAGTTATAAATATCACACCTTTTTAACATTTCAAGTTAATAAATTCTACATCAACTTATGGAGTTTAATTCTTAAAAACTCAGTTCCAAATAGATTTCCAATTTAACTCCCGATCTTAATTGATTTAAATCATTAAAACTCTATATATACATATTCAATATCTTAACATGTACTTAACCATATAATAAAAAAAACTCCATTATTCAACTTATTTATTTTACTTAACCAATTTATACATAGCTTAAATTCAAAAATTTAACTATATATGTACATAAAAAAATAATATTTATATAAATAAAAATTTGATATTTATTTAACCATATCCTATCCAAACCATAGAAATCATTTTCAAAATATTTATATATATAGACCAACGGTGTCTGTATAAAATTTTCTATCCTATAGTCAAGTGATACAGATATTTATCATTTCAATCCGCAATTTAAAGATAAAATTACGGTTATATATCATTTCAAACCGCAATCCCGAATGAAATAAAAATGCATAATAACTTGCAGTTTATCACAATATAAAATACAGCATCCATTCATCCAATATCAACCATCAACTATTTATCAAAATCATCATCCAAATTCAAACAATACATCAATATATAACAGGTGATAATAACAGGTATCAACTATTAGTTTATATTCAAAAATAAATTATAACTGCTTAACTGGCAGTTTATATGCAATAAATAAATAACAATTTAACTGGCAGTTAATATGCAATTAATAAATTAAATAGCAATTAAATTTTAATAAATGAAATTAACTGAGATGATGATTAAAATATGCCAAACAACCAAAAAAATATAATTAAAATCACATTATATATCAATTTAACAAACATAAGAAATTTTAGAAGTTGTAAGTGGGTTAAAACACTCACCTTTTGAATGTAAATCGAATTTATATTCGATTTAAACTAAAAAATTCAACAGCCTCAGAATCTGTCCAAACCTGCGTCAAAGTCTCCGGAATTTAATTACGATCCTAACGCAAGAAACCATGTGAAATTCTGATATCGTATGTGGAAGTTATATTGATTTGAACATTTAAATTCCAAAATAAAATAAAATAAATAAATAAATAAACAAAACACCTTTTACCGTCCACGTCAGCACAAGTGACATAAACCCTATCTCCCTCATTAGCAAACATGAACCCATCACGTTAGTCCAGCCGCCACGAACGCAGCCAACTCCATCAAAATCCATCGCCTACACGCCGCCGCTGGCTGTGCCGTGGCCACCCCAGTCCGAGTCGCCTCCTCCAGGCTCAGATCCCCCCTCCACGCGACGCTCGATCGAGCCAAACACCCCCATAGCCACCGCCTAAAATCTGCCCTAATTAAAATTCTGTCGTCGATCTGACCGTTGAATTGACGAACTACCTGCGTTGATGAACTCCCCTTGCCGATCTTCACCCAACCGTACCGTCAATTTGATGATCCGTTAAAGTTCATCGACGATCAACGGATGGCCGAGATTTGTTTGGCGAATTCTGGGCGAATGGTGTATCGATTTGAAAGACGAACCACACCAGAAGATTACGCTCTTTGAGAGCTTCGAATCCATATAAAATTTGGCATATATTGTGGAGGTTGAAATTTTAGCTTTTGATTGGATTTGGAACCGAAATTGGATCTAGGGTTTGCATCCATTGAGGAAGAGGAGGAGATGATGAAATTTTACGCGCAGACAAATGAGAATAGGCGTAGGCTAGGGTTTAGCAGGGTATTTATAGATAAAGTTGGAATAGGCAGATGGATCTGAATTATAAACGTGCTAAACGATAATTGGCCCAAAAAGCCCATTCTGACTCCGGAACGAAATTGGGTCAACCCATATATCAAAATAGATATTTTAAAATATTTTAAACGCAATGGAAAAGGTTTCAGGTTCAAATTGCATCGTATGAAGAAGTTATGTTAAATCAATATTTTCAAATTGACTTCAATTAAATTGATTTTAAGGCGTTTCAAGCCCATACGATCAAACGACAAGTCCGATCGATACGAAACTTGAAATCCTACAATAATTCACAGATACGGATCCGATGAAACTAGTTTCGTCGAAAACCGAGTCAGTGGCCAAAATGGCTATTTTTATATTAATTAAATAAATTTAAAATCAATCAATAAAATACAATTTTTTTTACTTTAAATTCTAAAATTGACCAATATTATCACTTTTAAAATTCTTAATCATTTACAAAATTTTAAACAAGTTCAGATGTCAATTTAAAGTTGATAAATCTGCTCATCACCGTATTTAATTTCGAATTTAAATAAATTCACAATTTGTCAATTGAAATTCAGAAAATCCATTTATTTGATTTTTTTAAATCTTATTTTGAATCAATGGTCAAATTACCATTTCTATCATTTCTGATTGCAATTAGTTTCAAATTTATTAATCAAAATCTCCATATCAAATAAGAATTTATTGCAAAAATTCTAGTGTTTACCTTCAATTAAAGTAAATTCAATAAATTATAAATTTTTATTTCAATGAAACTTATACCATTCATATCCAATTCTCTTTATTAAATCAATCATCATCTTATGTATATATTTAACAGTAGTATATATTCAATTACCCCAATATCTTTACAGTTATCAACTAAATTCATATTAACGTAGTTTTTAATTACGTTTAATTGCAAAATATTAAATTTCAATTGCTACAAAAATTATATTTATTATAAATTGAATTCCAATCAATTACAACCTTACAATTTAAATTAATTGGAATTGCACTAACCTTATTAAATTACATCCAGCTTTCAATTAGTATAGAATTTAATTCTATTTACTTACCATTAAATTCATTAATTATTGATTACCTTCCAATTAAATAAAAATTGATTCCCAAATTGATTTATATCCTAATATAACATTTACATTAAATCCATTTCATTCAACCCATTAATTATTAACCTTAAATTAGCCTTGGTTATATTTTGATACACTATACTAACCAAATTTCAACTCAATTCTTATTTACAAAATATTCAAGCATCAAATTCCAATTAATTACACTTATCACATTTATTACATAGTTTTATATTAATAAATCAACCTTTACATTTGTTGCTTGCATTCAACTTATAACCAAGTCGGACCATTTTACATTGTTTCCTTTATTTCAAATTTCATTCAATTTATACAAATTCAGCTTTGACCAACTTTATTGCCCAAGTTTACATGCAGTTTCTCAAATAAATAAATTATTTCATTGGATAATTAAATGTTTATCTTTAATATATATGTGTGTGTGTGTGTGTGTGTGTGTGTGTGTATTATTAGGATTTTATTCCATCCGTAAATGGGTATTGCATTGAAATTAAATTCGTTAGCTTATATCAACATTATTACCATTAATTGCAATTGGATTACCAATTTTATTCAATACCCTAAATAAATAACATATAAATCCAATATTTACATTTATTTCCCTATGTAAGTTTTCATTCCCAAATAATATTTCAATTACTATAGGACATTGATTTAATTAAATTTACTATTTAATATTATTAATTCCTTAAATTAATTCACTATTTACCTTTGTTTACTTATATTCAAATCTTAGCATAGTATAATAATTTACATAACTTCAATTATTCGTAATTTCATTTCAACTGTTAATACTTTGCTTTAATCCCCATGGTTTCATTCCATTTTCAACATTCGCTTCATTATTAATTATAATTTTTTGTTTCTTCCTAAATTTAATTGCAAAAATTAAATTATACTAACCAATTTATTTATCAAAATTTACTGGTCGTTACGCTCTCCCCCACTCAAAACTTTTCGCCCCCGAAAAGGAAAAAGAAGAGAGAAGAAAGAATTAAACAAACAATACGTCTTATTCAAAATATTAACTTTATAAACAAATAATTTACAAAATTTATTATTTTAAATAAAATATACTCATTTTTTAACCATTAAATCTTTTTATACTTAAATAAATAAAGTTTGGAAATCATTTTCAAAAAGTTTCTAAGTCCAAAACTTACGATTTTTTTTTTTTGCAGAGTCTCCTTTGTACGGAGAGGCTCAGGAGAAAATATAATATCAGAATAACAATATATAACATATATTTTCCAAATAAATAATATATACCCCAACACGGGAAAACAAAACAATAACGTTATAAACCGAAATCCGAAAACGTACCTATTTGTCGGGCAATTTACGCTTATTATTATGAAACCAAAAGCAGTAGCAATTGCTTCCATAACCTGTATTTCACTTATATAATCCAAAAGGTTAACAATTATATAAAATGAAATATTTAGCGTTGTTTCAATCAATAATAACTAATCCATCAATCACTATCAACAAAACATACAACCATCATATAAAATCAACCCACATCAATCATTCATTCATATCAAACAAAAAAAATAGTTGTTTGGGTTCAAAACTTTATATTTTATAGAATGAAAAATAAACTATCAAGTACACCATTTACTCAACAGTCTTTGATGGAACTAAATAGATTATTTATTTATCCAAACAATTTAAGATTATCTTTGCCCAAACAACCATAAACCAAACAAACAACAATTTCAACCAATAGATTACACTCATTTTCATCAATTTCATTTCATACATTAGTTGTTTGATTTCTTTTTTATACATATAATGGTTTATCTTTTTTTTCATTTATTTGCAGTATTCATCTTTCTGCTTATTTTATTAATAAATAGCTTCAATCATTTGCTTACGTTTATTGTCTTTCATTTATACTACTTAATTTCATTTATTTACTTTCATTTATTCTAAATTTCATTTATAATACTTACTTTTCTATTTCAATTAGTAGTCTTTTCAATTACACTTAAGATTATAATATTACAACATCAAATTCTTATTTATCAAGGAATTTCATTAATTACTTTCATTACCTCAAATTTATTACTTGTATAATATCTATTACATTTTCTTATTAACATTTTCAACTTTTAATATTTGGTAAGTTATAAATATGCTTTTAATAATGTAATTGAAAGTTATACAAGTTCCCTCATTTCTTTTAAATAAATTAATGTTCAGTGATTATATCTTTTGTTTTATAAGTTACAATTTCACCTTTCTTTTAAATTTCCTTTATTACTTAGCATTAAATCTCTTATTTCCTTTAGAGATTTCCATTATTAGTTAATTACATTCCATTTTCTACATTAATAGAACCATTAATTAATAGAAACTTAAGAATTAAATATCGGGTTTTATTTCAATTCATTTTAAAATAATAGATAAATATACTTACAACTTATTTATATCCAAGTATATTTAAAACAAATTAAAAATTCTCTTCGTTTATAAAATAAATCTGTAGTAATACTGCTACAGTGGCCTTCCCACTTCGAAACCCGAAAATGAATGTCGATGATGCGTGCACTCATCACCGAAATTATTTTCCAGCGACAAAGAGGGGAGTTCAAAACTTACTTCTTTCCAAAAATCTTCTTAAAACAATTCTTCCAAATTATATTGAAATATTTATATCCGAAAATACGTCTAAATAATATTATTATTATATTTCAAAATCATTCAAAAGACAATTCAAAAGCCCGGAACTTAAGTTCTAAATTTCCAATTTTTATTTATTTTAAATTTTCAATCTTATTTCGCTGTTATTTATAAATTTTATTACCTAACGACCAATATATTGCAACCAAATATATATATATATATATAATTTAAAAAATTTATTTTATATATAGAATATATAATAGGCAAAATTATTTCATTCGTCTATAATAAAACAAATATTATGTCGGTTTGTCCTATTAAGTGTTTAAAAATCCTTATTGATGTCACAGCGTCCCATGCATCAACCAGAATTTATAAATACAAAACGGAACATATTAACACAATATTAAAACCTTTTTATAACACTAACAAATACGCTCTCTCATATATACGCTCAGCGACTCCCATAGGGTATTACTACCCTATTAACAAAGAGTCGGACCCCCACAAAGCTAAGGTTTATCGTTAAACCAAAGGTCTGATACCACATTGTAACATCCCACCTTTTCGCATGCTTTAAATCGACACACGTGACAATTTAAACTATTCAGAAGGATGGATTGTTATAGGGTAAATAAGAAAAACGAGAAAGAAATAGAGAAAAAACAGAATCTCACATCGAAAGGATAAAATATAATAATCAAATATACAGTTTATAAAGCTGTTTTAAAATATTCGATTATACTTATACAACATATATCAAAGTTAGACATACCATATAACCATGCAGCGGAACAATATGAGTGTAGTGGAATATAATAAATAATAATAATAATAGAAATCCCCGTCTTCGTCCTCCAGAGCTAAAGTCTTCGATCCTGAAACGCTCGGACTGACCCGAGCGAATTGAAAAGACAAAACACTCCAGTTGTAACGATCCAGAATTTTGAACAATTTAATTTAAAATATTTAATTAATTTTAAATATTTGAATGATGCTTTGACTTGAATTTCAAATTATCAGAATGAAATTGGCAATTAAATTTTAAAATTTAATCTATTGAAAGTTGAATAATAATTTGAATCTTCAGTTTTAAGCTGATTAAAAATATTTAAAAGGCTTGTAAAATATATATTGACAATGCTGGAGATAATGGAAGCTTCAGAATTGAATGTGAAAGTGATTTGATCAGTTTTGAAATTATATCGTTTGAGTCGATATTTAAAAAAAATAGCCTCCCGAGGCACAGTCTCAGAAATCGATGAAACCAGTTCCATTGGATCCGGAATATTGTATTATTATCGGATTTTAAATTTCGTAGCGTTTGGAGTTGTTGTGTGAGCGTACGACATATAAGCACGTTGAAATTAAATCGAATTCAATAAAAATTTAAATTTGAAATTGGTCAACATCATCTACTTCCCTTTCCATCACGACACAGTAGCCTTGTTCCTCCCATACTGCTGTCTTCCTTAAATCACACAACTCTCCTTTGTTTCAGCCTGAAATCACGCTCCCCCTTCCTCATAAAATACGCGATTCCCCCCTTTCATTTGCATTCGTTCGAAAACCCTATAACCCAATCCTCCTTAACCATTCCCATTCGTAACCCTAAAAAAATAGCGGCCTCAAAATTTTCTTCGTTCGCTCGTCTTCAAAGCTAGGGTTTGTGAAAGTCTTCGAAACTGATGCTTGAATGTTGATCAATCGAAAGGACATTCGCGAGTTTGCTTCGTCAATCGTTCGTCTCTTCCAACAAAAAGTAGGGTTTGTCTCTGCTTGATTCTCGAGTGCCACGGCTTCGATTCCAAATCGTGTTGTTCGACAAAGGTGAGTAATTTTATTTACTCACATCTAATTTCATTCTAGATCTTGTTTCGTTTATATGTATGCGATCTCCTTTATTCGCATTCGAATATATAATTGTTTGAATTTGTCAATTTAATTGCTCGACCGTTTGATTATGTTTTGAAGTTGATGATTATTTTGGCCATTTGATTTCGTTTTGATGCTGGTGATTGATCGTATATTTTGTTTGTTTGATTTTCACGGCATCGATTTGAAATGTGGCCACCACGGTGTTAAATTTTTATTCAATTTCGGTATTGATTTGTTCTATATCAACTTTGAATTCTGTAAGTATTACACTCGGACTTGATTGATTACCTTGGCCACTATTTTGATCATGTCCTCTATGAACTTGAAGTGGCACGTGTTTTAGGTTTTTCACTTCGATATTTGACACTGTCAAACTCGGCTCTGACTTGATAATGTTTTCGATTTTGGCATTGTTCGAACTTGCCTATTCTGGAATTGCTGTACAACTCGTCTGCATTTTTGGCTTGATCGAATTTTTGCTTGATGCTAGTTTTCGAGTTGCTCTGTTACTTGATGACCATTTACATTCTTTGTTTTTGTTTAAAACTGGTGCTTGCATTTGACTTCGGTCACTTGATTTCTTAAAATGTTGGTGATATTATTGAACTGTACCATACCTTGTATGATTTTGGTAGTCGATGAATTCTAATGGCTTCGGCCTTGGATTGAGGTTGTTGTATATTTGTTGTTTCACTTTGTCAATGATACGCTGATGTTGAAACAGTGAAATTGAAATTTGAGTCTTCATTTGATAAGTGCTGCGCACTTGATTTTTTTTTTTTTTTTTGATGTTGATTTTGTTTGTCTTTTGCCATACCATTCATGGTAGCCTATTCCTGCTAGTTCATTGTATAGTCTGGTCGAAAATTTTGGGATATGCATTGAGTTACATCACTGGTCTTTGCATTGGGTTTTGTACATATGATGGTATTCTGGTTTATCACTGCTGTTGCATGGTGAACTCGAATTATTCCTCTTTGTCTTTGCTTATGCTACTTGTTTTGCATATTTTCTTCAATGTGTAACCTGGTCGAGGCTGCATATATGAATTATGTTTCCAGTCATCATGTAGTTGCATTGTGTTTGGTTTGCCTTTGTAAAGTGTACCATCTGGAGTTGTTATCTTATACATTCGAAGCTTGCTTGTTTTCTGACTTGTGTTTTTCTTGTTCAACATGAAGTCTGATGCTTGAATTTGCAGTGCACCACTTCATATGTGCATGCTGCATATTCACATGTTAGCATTTTGGACATTTTTAGACTTATGTATAGTCTGCACTTGTGTTCCACTGTTGTATTTTTGGGTACACTTGGTTTATGATTCACTTGCATGCTCTAACTTGATGGATTATATGCCTATTACCTGATCATTCATGTTGAGTCTTGTTTACTTGATGGCACTTAGTCTGGTGTAGTTTTACACTTGTGACTTCACTTCAGTTCACTGAACTGTACTGGTGCATTAATTTGTGTATACTTGATGCCTTAATTTCATTGTGACTTCATTGAAAATTGTGTTGTGCCTTGCTGCATTGCCATATGCTTGTTTTGACTTCATTGCATCTTCATCTACTTGCACATGGGAGTCTAGTTCACTGGTCTTGCTCCTCTCTGGTCATGACTTTGAATTTTAAGTTTGAACAGTGGCTTTGTGATTTTAGTCATATATACATGAATGAAGTTGCAATGTTGCTTGATCACTGGCTTTCACTGCACTTATATATGCTGGTTGCCTTGAGTAAAATGTGTATATGAGTTTAGTTTCAATGGTGATATTGTTTCCAATTGAAGCTACATTGTAGTTTCATTCATGCTTGAGTTTATAATTGAGTTCACTGCACTTGAGTTTGTAGTTTTTGTACTCGAGTCTGGTGCTTGCATTTTTCAGTCTCGCAGTTGCATACATGTTGTACCTTAGGTACACATACTTGCTCCTGACCTGTTGCACTATTTTTAGTTGCTGCTGTGTTATGTAGTAACCCAGTTTTATTTGCATTGATCTGGAGGTGTTGTTGCATTCAGTCCTCACTTGAATCTGGTTCACTCATTTGTGTTGGGCATTGCTTTACGCTTGTGGCTACCTGGTCGGTACTTGCAGTTCATTGAACTGTTGTATCACTTATTCATATATTTATGTGCTGTTGACCTGTGCATTGTTCTTGTCTTTGTACCTGTTTGCAACTGTAGTTTCATTGTGACATTTGCTTTGTATTTGTTTCTGTACATTGTGTTGAATCCAGCTTAAACGTTCGGGTTTGACCTTGTGCTCGTATTGTGATTTTATTTGAATTGCATTTGTGTTGAATCTGACTTTTCTTAGGTTTGACCTTGTGCTCTTTTGTGAACTTTCATTGGGCTTTTGTGTATTTCATCAGTGTACTGGCGAGGCAGTGCACGCGTGCGTGTACTGCAGCAAAATCAGAATTGGCGTTTTAATTGATATTTCAATTGTTTGAACTGTTTCGTTTATTCAATTCAATGTGTTATAAAATTGTAATTTGATTTGTTTTAATTTGATGATTTTGTTGTTAATTGTCGTTTAGGCATTTCTGTTGTTTTCTAAATTATCTTCATTGATAATCTTTTCATTTATCTTGTTGATGATTTGATTCTGCTGATTTGTTGTTTAACACTGTTAAGTGTTATATTTACCGTTAAGGGTCGGATAGACGAGAATTATTATGACTGTCATCTATTTGATTATTATTGCCTCTATGCACTAATAACTGAGTTTGAATTAGACTAACCCGTGTATTATTTTCTTTTGAACGTAATACTCGGGTCAGACCGAGTGTTTTGCAGCTTGAAGGTTTCCGGGCAGCGAAGTTAGAGAGAGGGGGAAAACGCTCACTTTAGTTCGGGGATTTTGTACTTAAAGAAATATTCCGTTGTATAAATTCAATACATTGTATAAACTCTACTATTTGTAAAAGAAAAGAAAAAAATTCATTTTTGCGAAATATTATTATTCTATGATTCTGTGGCTGATTCTGTTTAAACTCTATAAACTAAATAACAATCCGTCATTTTGAACGTTTCAAGTTGGTTTAATTACCGACTAGGGGCGGTCAAAAGGGCGGGATGTTACAAACTGGTATCAGAGCTTTGGTTTATACAAAGCTTAGTTTATGGCGTTTAATATGAATAGTCACTAGGATCACTTTAAAGAAAGCGTTTTTCAAATCTAAAGAAGTATAAAATTGTTTTTTTAAAAATAGAAGGTATTTTGAAAATTCAAATCCTTTTCGGAAATCCCCCTCTCTAAATTTAGTTTTACGATAGTTTCTCTTCGGTAAGGTCTCCTTAGATTTGAGTCCCGATCATTCGAAAACCCATTATCGAATCGCTGAGATTTATAAAAAAATAAAAAATAATTAAGTGAATTAATGAATTGGTTTAAATCAAATATTTTGAATATCTCTCCAAAGTAATAATTAGGAAATAAAATGACTTGTCAATTTAGTTATAGCCAAGGGGATCATTGAACTATAACATGGGAATTTGATTCTGAATTCTTTTGAAAATTGGTTTCAAATGTTTTGAAGAACAATACTAGTAGTATACATAGGAAAAAAAATTCAAGTAATTTTTCAAAATATTTTTGAAAATAATAAAATTAAATAATTTTTGTTTTTATGTTTCAAGCAGGGTTTGATACGCAAGTATGTATATATATGTATATTTCAAATGTTTGAAAATCTGGAGTTGAATCTCAAGTTTGGTTGAATAATAATCCTATATATCAGAATAATGTAAATTTGCAAATTGTCTTGGGAAAATGATTGAATAATCCAACCTTTGCTAATAAGGATTGTAAATTTTAATAGGAAACTTCAAAAACATCTTGTTAATTATAATGGAAAAAACCGAAGCACAAAAAGCAGCACGCCGTGAACAAAGAGCAATTGCCCGTAGAGAAGCAGAAGTGGCACATGTGGAAATCGAAAGGAAAACCAATGAAAGGCAAGGACCTGGTCCCTATGATGATGTTGTCTATTGTCGATGTCATAAAAAGGGACATTATGCCGTTATGTGCCGAGAGAAGAGAAAGAAAAGGAATGTGGATGACCGGTTCGCTCGTCCTGATATTGTGTGTTTTAAATGTCAGGGGAAAGGGCATTTTCTTAGTCATTGCCCTGAAGTAAAAAGGAAGAAGCGCGCACTCGATTTACCAGTCGACAGATTGACAATCTGCTACCATTGTCGCCAGACTGGACATATAGCCAGAAACTGCACCGAAAGGCAGCATGGAAAGCAAGCTATATCCTGATCAGCAAGAGCGAAAAGTGTAAGGACGATAGATAAGGATGGAAACATCTTATATTTTTGCGGGAACTGTAGGAATTGGGGACATGTTGACTTTGAATGTGTTAATCCTCCTTTAATACAGCCTGAAATAGTGCAAACCAAAGAGGGAAGTTTGGAAAAGATGCGTACTACCAGATAGGAAGTCGATAGTCCTCAATAATTCTAAATCTTAAACCAATCGGTATATTTGAAGCAATCAGTATATTTTGTAATACTATTTTTTGTAATCCAAAATCTTCTATGTACGTATTATAAAAGTATTAAGCTATGTATAGTTTTGTACGGAAAGAAATATTTTAATAAAATAGCATCTTGGGAAGGAAATCTATTTTTCGACTTAACTGTATGAATCAAACTAGTTTTGATGTAAAGCTTATATTTCAAGTTTAGACTAATGCCTAAAATAGTTAATGTGGAGATATGAATCTAATGGAACCAAGTCGATGAATGGATTACTAAAGAACTAGTTGATTATTTTGGAAATAGAAAGCAAATGCAAGGTTCATATGGGATTTAGATTTCAAATTTGAAGTTTGTCAACATGATGATCCATAATAGGTTTAATAGATTCAGTTCTGAATTTGAATTTAAACGTGCAGAGAATTTAGTTAAGTGGAAAACTTAATATTGGAAAGTTTGAAGTCGGTTTAAAACTAATATTGTGAAAAGTATGTGGAATTCAAACTATGAATTAAGTCGAAGTTGAAAACGTTAAATGGGAAATTTTAACAATTAGTTCAACTTGAAATTTTTCAAAAAGATTGAATCTTGAGTTAAATTGAGTTTAACTTCGACACCAAAAACAATATAAGTTGAGCTTTGAATTTCGGATGGTCGGTTTGGATTGTATGTCTAACATTGTGAATTGATGACATAGCAATTGATCTCTATTAAATATATATCTGTTTGGTGGCGGAGAATTTATTCTCTTAGCTATATACACCCTTCTCTGAGACGTACGAGCTCAGAGGTTATATATCGGTAGACATCAATTATGTGTTGAGAATTGACGATGTAACGTAAAATCCAAATCGAGTGTGAAGTCGATAATAAATTGAATTATGAATATGAATTGGGTTTGAGATAACCTTAAACTTCCAAATCGACTTAGAGAAAAAATTTAAATTGGTAATGAGATGGAAAATTCAAGAATCCTCTATTTGTTGTGGGTATGGGATATGGAGGTTTTCGGAACTTATATATGAGAATGCAGTAAATTCGAAAACCATCAGTTTGGAAAGTAATTGTTATGGAAATCTTATGTAAGTTTACATAGGTATGATATGTACGAAATGTGAAATGAAGTACTATATATATGACATTATGTTTTCTAAACTGAGGGTATGGAAAAGTACCTTCCATTGAAAATATGTGAAGGCGTTGGAACTCGGTATGAGTGTCCATTTGAAATTCGTAGCTACGTAGAATTTCCATAAGTTGGAGTGTCCATTTAAATTGGAATCCCTCGTGATGGGATCATGTTGATGGGATCATGTTGATTGATGATGATGTATACTAGCGTAACTCGAGGGGTGTGATGCCTACAGTTACAAGCGATTTCACTGGGATAGTGGCGCAACCGCCGTGTAAACTGCGATCTAGATGCCATAGCGAAATTCGAGGGGCGAGATGCTTATGGTTACAATCGATTCCACCGGGATAGTGGCGTAACCGCCGTGTGAACTGCGATCATGGCAACAACCATGGCGAAATTCAACAGATGTGAAATCTACAGATTACAAGCGATTCTACTGGGATAGTAGCGTAACCGTCGAGTAACTGTGATCCATAGGGGAACGTGCTTTCCATATCCATTTTTTAAAAAGGATTTTTAATTATTTTCATTGGGAGTTGAAGCAAGTATATTTAGTACTTGGAGATTTTTAGTCCTTCGCCTGGCCAGCGTATGCCTAATGTCTGTAAGAACGACGATAGACTTGTAAAACTTCGAGTTAGTAAGTATTTTCAAAACTTTAAATAGCAAATCAATAGTCTGAAATTAAAATTACATAATTCCAACCTAATAAACTAAGGAAGAAGATCTTTAAAATGTCTTGAAAGTCCACGGCTTTGGAAAATGCAAATCTCTAACATGAAGAATTTCAAGTTTAAATATGAGTGGTTATAAACCAAAATAGTGAATTGAAAACAAATTTGAGTAAAATGAATTGGAATTTGTAATGAATTAGTAATTGGAACTAATTTAGAATAGTGCAGTAGTAAATGAAAGTTAATCGATAAAAATTCAATATTCGGAAGATAAATTGAAATCAAATAGAATTGAAATTGTGAATTGAATTCAAATGAAATTTGAAATGAAAAATTGAATGAAAATGAACATATAACTTCAATAGGGAAGTAAAAGTGTATAAGAAGCATGTATTGAAAAAATTTGTAATGGAATTGGCAAAATGATTTGAATGTTGGAATTAAATACTACTACTAGCAGGATATACAGGTGTATAAAAGGAATTGGAAATTTTTGATTCAAAGATAAAAATTAAATTGCTCGACAAAAAGGTACGTATTTCAATTTCAATATGAGATTTGATGATTTTCTTGTCTAGCCGCTTGGCTTTTTCTTTTCTTTTTGAAATTGGGGGCCCGATGTGGCATTTTGTAGTCGTACCGAGTTAGTCACGCAAAGGAGACGCTGGCGAAATTTTTCGAAAATTTAAAGTGTTAGAAAAATTTTGAAAGTTTAAAATTTGAATTTAAATTTAAATTTGAATTGTGAAGGAAACAATGTTGTTTGAAACTTATAATTGAAGTTGGAAAGTTAATTGAAATGATAATGGATCTTTAATAAAAAGATTTAGGTTAGTAAGTTGATAAAACTATTTGGATTGTGAAAAATAGTAGACGAGTTAAGGACCATTTTTTCTAACTTGTAATTTCGGGACAAAATTCTTTTAAGGGGGGAAAGTTGTAACGACCCAGAATTTTAAACAATTTAATTGAAAATATTTAATTAATTTTAAATATTTGAATGATGCTTTGACTTGAATTTCAAATTATCAGAATGAAATTGGCAATTAAATTTTAAAATTTAATCTATTGAAAGGTGAATAATAATTTGAATCTTCAGTTTTAAGCTGATTAAAAATATTTCAAAGGCTTGTAAAATATATATTGACAATGCTGGAGATAATGGAAGCTTCAGAATTGAATGTGAAAGTGATTTGATCAGTTTAGAAATTATATCGTTTGAGTCGATATTTAAAAAAAATTGTAACAACCCATAGATTTTAATAGTTTTAAATGGTTTTATTTAACGTAATTAATTGAAACTTTTGAGAAATTTTATATAATAATATTTTGAAATAAAAATTTAATATTTGGATTACATCCAATTAAACATAGCAGATTTTAAATTTTCAATTTATTTTATCAAAGTTTGAAACGTATAAAATACTCTACGTTATTTCGCATTCATTGATTTCTTTTATTTATATATTTCTTTCTTTACGTTTTCATTCCAATCTGATTTATAACCTTCCTTGTTCCATTTTAAATATCATCGCCTTTCCAAACTTATTACGTACTATCCAAACAAACAAAAAAGTTATTGCTTTAAATGTAGCTAAATCAACTCATGACCGTTGCCATTTCAAAGTTTGAAACGTATAAAATTTCTATACGTTACTTCGCATTCACTTATTTCTTTTATTATTTTCTTTTATTATTTTCTTTATGTTTTCATTCCTCTTCTGCCATTTTCTTATTCAAAATTTAACTGTTGCCTTTTCCCATCCCAAGCTGTTACGTTTCTCTTGCTTCATATAAAAGAAAATTTTAATAACAAACTTACGTTGTATTCTTTGCATTGCTTCCAAAGCGAAACCACTGACATTTTGTTTTCTCTCCTCTTTCCTTCCCCCCCCCCCCCCCCCCCCCTCTTCTTCTTACTTGTCCTTTTATTTGAAAAAAAAAAGAGAAGAAACCATCTGTTTGAGACTCGTCGGCCTCCCCTCCATCGCCTCCGCACTGCGACCTACACCACCCTACCCTAACTCATGCATCCCGTGCGCATTTTTCACCAGTACCTAGACGAGCCAGCCTCTCTGTTGTTTTAAGGTAAGTGGTGTTCCTATAGCAAAATAAATTCTTATATTTTGGGTTAGTAATCTATATCTATACAATACGTTAATATATATATTAGTTTCTATGTATTGTTGTGTAAAGTATAAATTTTAAATTATAATCAAAAGGTTTACATATACATATTTCGGTTATAATATAAGAAGTTGTACCTGTATAATATATTATGCATATATAGTATGGGTTGCGTTAGTTATATATAGTATTTCATGCATGTTAGTTTATTTGTATTTGTTGAATATGTATATATAAGTAATACATGTTGTACATATTATATTCATGGTATGTATATAAGTGTGTTGCGTGAAAAGAAAAAAAATATTGTTTTACTTTTGGTTGCGTGAGTTATAAATATATGAATGTTTGCTTAATTAAGTTTATATCATCTTTTATATATATTCAAAGCTGGTGATATATGTAAATACGTTACAGCAACTTTTTGTTAAACTAGTATATAATATAGGTAATACATAAGAGGTCTACAGTTGGATTCCTTGGTGTTGAAGTTTTCTTATTTATAGGATTATATAAATATACTAGTTTATAAAAGTTATAAAATATCAGTTAATATATATTTGTATTTTAATATAGCGTGTGTTTTGATTTGTTGTAGAGTATATAAAGATGCATATGCTGCTACAGTATGCTATATTTTAGGCGTACTGTATATATATGTGATTTTGGATAAATATTTACATATAATACTGTTTACAATTTTGGTATAAGTTATATTATTTATACATAGTGGTTTGGTCAGGGAAGGTTTTGGGCTCTGTTTAGTCTTGTAGCTGTATGCATAGTAGTGTATATTTAGTCTGTATATTTTAGGCTATGTCTACATGCTTCCCTGTTTAGCGCATGTATTTTATAGTATATAGCGATACTTTGGGAAAGATTTCTTTTATTTGTTTTATAATGGTTATGGTTATTAAAGCATATTTATGTTCGATATAAAGTTACAGTGTGAAGTACATAGGAAATTTGTCTTATCCATAGGCGTTATTTTATATTAAAGATAAATTTTTGACTTGAAAATAATTATGTATGTTTTAATTTAAAATACATTTAAATTTAAATATGGTTTTATAAAAATAAAAAAAAATTCCTATAAATTGTACTGCATATATACTCTTTAAAAAAAAGGGAAAGGAGTAAGTTAACAATGTATTATAAAGAATATTGTTTATCTGCATATATATGTGCATAAGTTTGTTTGATTTCCTGCTGGATATTTTGAAAAGGAAAGTAATAGACTATAATAATTATATATATACGTAAGTATTTATTTCAATAGATATTATATATGTGTATGTTGATCTTTAATATATGTGTTTTATGTTAGATTACTGATTTTTAACTATACATATATATTATTTTAATATTGGTTTAAAATGAATATTTAGTACATGTAAACGACAACCATAAAATGAATATACTATATATGTGACATTTTGAATAATTATATATTTGTTATTTAACATTAATATGAAATGGAAGCGTTTTAAAGTTATATGGTTTTCATGGGTGTGCATATATATATATTTCATTTTTAAAATGCGTGTTTTGATTTAACGTTCATTTTGAAAGAAAGTAATAAATTAGTCATATAATCTTCGTTTCAATTTTATCAAGCTAATTTGATCCGTTCTCATCAATTTCTATCTATCAGCTTTTCCGTCGAAATCGTACCATCTAACTTTGCTTTGGAAGTCGTGCTTGCATTTCATAACTTAACTTCATTGTCTATCTCTCTAACCTCGAAAGGTGAGCAATCACTCACGATTAACATTTTTTTATTCATTAAATTTAATTTCAATTGAAACGACAATTGAAATATGCTGCTGTAGTTATTTAAATTTGTTATATATGCTATTATCTGTAACTGTTCACATGCGGGATATGACACCATATCCTGTTGTTTATATTATATTGTTATTGACGATATATGCCTGTTATTTTATTGTATTTTCTATTATCACTTTGCAAGTTCCCTGTAGTTTAGAAATCAATATAGGTTGAAATGATACATACCCGAACAGACTTTAGAATAGGAGAAAATCGTTATGGGTTGAAATGATAAACCCAAGCGATTTTCATTTAATTAAATTTGGGATTACGGGTTGAAATGATATCCACCCGTATATGTTTAGTATACAGATTGAAATGATAGATATCCGTAGCACTTGATTATATGATAGGAAATATATACAGACAATGTTGGTCCATATAAATATTTTGAAAATAATTTCTATAATTTTGGAAAGAAATATATGGTTTAATTAATTTGATTCTTAAGATATTATATAAATGAAAATTGAATATATAGATTTAGTAGTAATATTTGATAAATTAGATTGATTTAATACATATAATATGGTTAAGTATTTATGTAAATCTATATTTCAAATAGATTCTCTTGTAATAAATTGAATAATTAAGATTGGGAGAAAAATTTGGGTTTATAAAAATGGTATTTAAATAAGGATTTATTTAATTAAATCGATTTGAAATTTTTGAATGGGAAATTTAAAGGGTATGATTTTATAACTGGATTTTTGATTTAAGCGATTTAATGAATATTTCACGTTTAAATAAATTAAAGAAAATATTGATTAAAATGTAATTTAAGGTTACTTAAATGATATTGAATCTAATAAGGGAGTATTTCAACACTAAATAATAATGAGGTTAAATCAAGATCTATTGAAACTGTTATATAGAACATTTAAATATTAAAGCCTTGAACTATATTGGAATTTAAATGGTTTATGTTGAGATTCGGATCTGTATTCGAAATCAACATACTTGAATTTGTTAATTAGCAACTAAATTGAATTAAATTGAAAATTTAGGTTGAATTAAATTTGAATTTATTATTTAGAAAACTAAATTGAATGAAAATTTAGATGAAACCTTGAATACTTAAAGTTTTGAAATATATGGAAATATAAAGGGGTATTTGTGATTATAAATTCGAATTTGAGATCGATAAAATTTAAGTGGTTATTTTAGAAATTGAGTTGAATTTAAATTGATAAATTGAGATTGAATTTAATTTGAATGGGAAGGTCGGGTTGATGTTGGAACGATTTGTTAAGTTGAGGAAATTGAAAGTACTTTACTGTATAAATTATTTAATATATATAAATACTATTTTGGGAAATATAGAGATATTTGAAGTGAAAATGAGATTTGGTTTTGAAGTATAAATTAATCTGAAATGACCACGGTGTTATAGTGCATATTTCTACCTTGTAGAAAATTCCATGGACCCTTAGAGGATGGTTATCCCAAACATCCTTTAAGTTATTTGTATTTCAGTTGATATTTCACTTGAGTTGGATTTATTGATATAAGAATGTTAATCCTGACTCGAGTGTTTTGTTTTTTGCTTTACGTTCGGGTCAGACTGAGTGATACAGCATTTGAGACTCACCTTTGGAGTTCGGAGCTTCATTTGGAAAACCGACTATCGATTCAGATTCCAGCCTTTCCAGTTGATTGGTTCAAAGAAGTCATCTGTTGCATTGGAGACTTCACTGCATTTGAACTATTCGGTTGTATTTTTTCTAACTCTAATGTATATAGTAGCTTCATGACTACTATTCTTTATCTATTCCGCTGCATTATATTACTCTGTGATTGATTTATTTACTGTATATTATAAGTTTTGCCAAATTTTAATTAAAAATTCGGTATTTTGAATTATTCAAGTCGAATATGTATGGTTTTATTGTCGATTTGAATGGTCCAAAATAGCGGGTCGTTACAGTTGGTATCAGAGCTTTGGCTCTAGGCAAAACTTAGCATATATGGTAAATTTATTTACAGAATCACTTTCGCTCGAGTTGAATCTCTTCCTTTTGACTCGATTTCCTTTGAATTTTGGAATGTCCCTCGGTTCCGAAATTCACACTCTCTCCCCTATTTATATTCGTTTGATTCTGGAGTATCCCATAACTCCACTGAATGATTTGTAAAGGGGGTGAAAACTCCTTTTCAATTGGCATTGACTCACCGAAGATTTTTGTATCCTCGGTTTACGATGCTGCTATATCTTGTTATGCCGAATTCTATATCTCTGGCGATCGAATGTCGAATTGACTCAGAATTCTACACCGATCCAATTTTGGAATCACGGTTGACCGGTAAATGTAGCCCGCGATTTATAGAAGTATATCCATGTTCTATTTTGTAATTTAACTATCACATCTTTGATCGAGTCTATCTTCGAATCAGAATTCTATTGATTTGAGTTCCTTTAATTCAAATCTCTATCTTTGTTTTAAAATCCATTCTTAAAATTATCCTCTGAAAATTGGATGCGTTTGCATTTTTGAAATTGTTTTATATATCGAAATTATTGTTTTGATAACTATGATTTTATTCTATATATAAAAGTGAAAATGTTTCGATAAGGATTATATACCTATATATAAAACAAATAAGAAATGTTATTCTATATAAAAGGGTTTTGAAAGGATTTGAAATTTTGAAAAAATATAAGAAATTGATTTATATAAAAATGATTTATAACTGAAAAGTTAAATTTGAAATTCGAGAAATGAATTCCGGTATTTTGAAATTGGTTTTAAGATTTTGGAAAATATATAAAAACAATACGATTTAAAAGTATTTTTCCGAATAAGAAATGTTTCAAATGAGTTCGAATGAATTCCAATAATTTTGAAGAAATTTCAAAGAAGTTTTCAAGAAAATAGAAGTCCAGAAATCACTTATGTCGTTGGAAAATAATTTCGGTGATGAGTGCACGCATCATCGACATTGATTTTCGAGTTTCAGAGTGGGGGAGAGGCCACTTTAATAGCTTCGCTATGCAAGTGATTTTGTAAAACCGTTTTTGATTTCAAATTCCGAAGTATAATTTGATATTTTAGAAAGATATAAGTATATATTTGAAACAATTTAAAATGATACCAGTGTTCAGTCCTCGAGTTTCGGATTTAATAAATGATTTATTGATTTATTGTTGATTTTCAACTCTTGAATTGAAAATTTGATTTCCCTAACTATTTTGAATGTTCGAACACTTCCAAATCGAGATTAAATTTTCAAAGCTAAGAAATTTCGAAGAGTATAAAATGTTTGATAAAGAATATAAATTTAGCTTTGAAATGTTTTGAAAAAAAATTGTTTGGAATAATGGTTTTCAGAAAGGTAAATTGGATATTTCAAATAGAAATAGATAGTTTAAAAGTTTTAAAGGGATAATTATAAATTTGGAAACCATTTTAAGTATAATTGATTTTGAGAAAATATTTGGTTTTGAAAATTAAATTGAAATTAAAAACCAGTACCTATATGGTGATTTTGGAAATGAATTTGTTTGACTTGAATTATTTTAATTTGGAAACTGGGATAATTTTCTAAACCAATTATTTTTGGAACTTTCAAATTTAGATATTTAATTTGGAAGAAAATTTGGTGAAATCATATATGATTTTGAAACTGAATTGATATTGAAATGATTTGAAATTGAGAACCTTAGATTACTAAGCACTTGATTTGGGAGTGGTCAAACTTATATAAAATGGGTTGTATAAGTATGAAGTTGATTTGAAAGGTACTCAATTTGGAAAGAGATTTTATATAATCGAAGTTTATATAAGTATGATTTGATCTACTATTGATTTGGAAAGTATTCGATTTAGGAAAAATGGAATCCTACATATATGGACTTTATATAAGTACGACATTTGGAAGTGATCTGAAAAGGTACTATATGATATATATTTTCGAAGTAAAGATATGGAAAGTGCCTTCTGCTTGATATCCGCTTGTGGCCACATCGTGGATTCATTCTATCGATATTATTCTCTCTGATTATGGTTTTTCGGATGTAATACTCGAGTGTTCCCACCGTGGCATAACCCATGGTTTTTTTTCTCTCGCGAATGCATAGCACAATTGCCTGGCTGAGACTGGCCTAGGGGTACGGATTGTTTCCTGGAGGATCCAGGCGTAACCATTGTGTATCCTGCAATCTGTATAGGTCATGAATAGTAGCGAAACTGCCTGGCTGAGACAGCCTAGGGGTACGGATTGTTTCCTGGGGGACCCAGGCGTAACCATTGTGTATCATGCACTCTACTAGTCATCATGGCGTAACTCGCAGGGCTGAGAAAGCTTACGGATACGGATTGTTTCCTGGGGGATCCAGGCGTAACCATTGTGTATCTGCGAACCATGGTCGGACAAAGGTTTTAGTTTGGCTGTTTTGTTTGGATTGTACTTTCCATATCTGTTTTAAAGGTTTTTCAAGTATTTTCGTTGGGTGCCGAAACAAGTCTACTAAGTACTTGAAGAATTCTAGCTTTACGCCTGATCAACGCATGGCCAGATTCTGCAAGAACGAGGATAAACTTGTTGAAACATCGAGTTATAAAAGTATTTTCGAAAGAAAAATCTATTTCGATATAAAGATATTTATTATAAAAGTATTTTTCCCAACAAAGAAATTTTGAATTAATATTTGAAATTTAAATTCTTATGGTTCTAGATTAATTATTCGTGCCCGATACTATTCCTTGCATCTACCTTATCTGCTCAGTTTAGTTATTCACCTTGATTCTATTTTCCAAATCTACCTTCCTTCTTTGTTGGATATATTCTTTTTAAATATTGCTTATTTGTATACTACATGGTTTAATAGAAATTTTAGTGTTATAAATATTTTAGAAGTTATTTATCTAAAATAAAACATATTTTTAAAAAAAAATGATTTGTGATCTAATAATAATATTTGGAAGGTATCTTGAAACAAAATAAAAATTTATGAATTTTGGATTTAATATTTCAATAGCTTCTTTGTAAATATAAGTAATAATGTAAATAATTGTTTTCAAAGGAGTTTGAGAAGTATTAAAGTATTAAAGAAAATTAAATTTCAAATGAAGTAATCAAATAAATATTTCAAATAAAATTTGTATAGTTTTAAATTAATTGTTTATCTTGTCTTTCAATCTATTTTATTTCTGGTTGTTCTATTCTCCTACCTCCAACCTTTTCGGGGACGAAAAGTTTTGAGCGGGGGAGAGTGTAACGACCCGTAGATTTTATTAGTTTTAAATGGTTTTATTTAACGTAATTAATTGAAACTTTTGAGAAATTTTATATAATAATATTTTGAAATAAAAATTTAATATTTGGATTACGTCCAATTAAACATAGCAGATTTTAAATTTTCAATTTATTTTATCAAAGTTTGAAACGTATAAAATACTATAAGTTATTTCGCATTCATTGATTTCTTTTATTTATTTCTTTCTTTCTTTACGTTTTTATTCCAATCTGATTTATAACCTTCCTTGTTCCATTTTAAATATCATTGCCTTTCCAAACTTATTACATACTATCCAACAAACAAAAAAGTTATTGCTTTAAATGTAGCTAAATCAACTCATGACCGTTGCCATTTCAAAGTTTGAAACGTATAAAATTTCTATACGTTACTTCGCATTCACTTATTTCTTTTATTATTTTCTTTTATTATTTTCTTTACATTTTCATTCCTCTTCTGCCATTTTCTTATTCAAAATTTAACTGTTGCCTTTTCCCATCCCAAGCTGTTACGTTTCTCTTGCTTCGTATGAAAGAAAATTTTAACTTACGTTGTATTCTTTGCATTGCTTCCAAAGTGAAACCACTGACATTTTGTTTTCTCTCCTCTTTCCTTCTCCCACCCTCTCCTTCTTCCCTGTCCTTTTATTTGAAAAAAAAAGAAGAAACCATCTGTTTGAAACTCGTCGGCCTTCCCTCGATCGCCTCCGCACTGCGACCTACACCACCCTACCCTAACTCATGCACCCCGTGCGCATTTTTCACTAGTACCTAGACGAGCCAGCCTCTCTATTGTTTTAAGGTAAGTGGTGTTCATATAGCAAAATAAATTCTTATATTTTGGGTTAGTAATCTATATCTATACAATACGTTAATATATGTATTAGTTTCTATGTATTGTTATGTAAAGTATAAATTTTAAATTATAATCAAAAGGTTTACATATGCATATTTCGGTTATAATATAACAAATTGTACCTGTATAATATATTATGCATATATAGTATGGTTTGCGTTAGTTATATATAGTATTTCATGCTTGTTAGTTTATTTGTATTTGTTGAATATGTATATATAAGTAACACATGTTGTACATATTATATTCATGGTATGTATATAAGTGTGTTGCGTGAAAAGAAAAAAAAATTGTTTTACTTTTGGTTGCGTGAGTTATAAATATATGAATGTTTGCTTAATTAAGTTTATATCATCTTTTATATATATTCAAAGATGGTGATATATGTAAACACGTTACAGCAACTTTTGTTAAACTAGTATATAATATAGGTAATACATAAGAGGTCTACAGCTGGATTCCTTGGTGCTGAAGTTTTCTTATTTATAGGATTATATAAATATACTAGTTTATAAAAGTTATAAAATATCAGTTAATATATATTTGTTTTTTAATATAGCGTGTGTTTTGATTTGTTGTAGAGTATATAAAGATGCATATGCTGCTACAGTATGCTATATTTTAGGCGTATTGTATATATATGATATTTTGGATGAATATTTACATATAATACTGTTTACAGTTTTGGTATAAGTTATATTATTTATACATAGTGGTTTGGTCAGGGAAGGTTTTAGGCTCTGTTTAGTCTTGTAGCCGTATTCATAGTAGTGTATATTTAGTCTGTATATTTTAGGCTATGTCTGCATGCTTCCCTGTTTAGCGCATGTATTTTATAATATATAGCGATATTTTGGGAAAGATTTTTTTAATAGTTTTATAATGGTTATGGTTAGTAAAGCATATTTATGTTAGATATAAAGTTACAGTGTGTAGTACATAGGAAATTTATCTTATCCATAGGCGTTATTTTATATTAAAGATAAATTTTTGACTTGAAAATAATTATGTATGTTTTAATTTAAAATACATTTAAATTTAGAATATGGTTTTATAAAAATAAAAAAAAATATTAAAAAAATCTTATAAACTGTACTGCATATATACTCTTTAAAAAAAAGGGAAAAAAAGTAGTAAGTTAACAATGTATTATAAAGAATATTGTTTATCTGCATATATATGTGCATAAGTTTGTTTGAATTCCTGCTGGATATTTTGAAAAGGAAAGTAATAAACTATAATAATTATATATACACGTAAGTATTCATTTCAAAAGATATTATATATGTGTGTGTTGATCTTTAATGTATGTGTTTTATGTTAGAACATTGATTTTTAACTATACATATATATTATTTTAATATTGGTTTAAAATGAATATTTATTACATGTAAACGACAACCATAAAATGAATATACTATATATGTGACATTTTGAATAATTATATATTTATTATTTAACATTAATATGAAATGGAAGCGTTTTAAAGTTATATGGTTTTCATGGGTGTGCATATATATATATATATATATATATATATATATATATATTTCATTTTTTTAAATGCGTGTTTTGATTTAACGTTCATTTTGAAAGAAAATAATAAATTAGTCATATAATCTTCGTTTCAATTTTATCAAGCTAATTCGATCCGTTCTCATCAATTTCTATCTATCAGCTTTTCCGTCGAAATCATACCATCTAACTTTGCTTTGGAAGTCGTGCTTGCATTTCGTAACTCAACTTCATTGTCTATCTCTCTAACCTCGAAAGGTGAGCAATCACTCACGATTAACATTTTTTTATTCATTAAATTTGATTTCAATTGAAACGACAATTGAAATATGCTGCTGTAGTTATTTAAATTTGTTATATATGCTATTATCTGTAACTGTTCACCTGCGGGATATGACACCATATCCTATTGTTTATATTATATTGTTATTGACGATATATGCCTGTTATTTTATTGTATTTTCTATTATCACTCTGCAAGTTCCCTGTAGTTTAGAAATCACTATGGGTTGAAATGATACATACCCGAACAGACTTTAGAATTGGAGAAAATCGTTATGGGTTGAAATGATAAACCCAAGCGATTTTCATTCAATTGAATTTGGGATTATGGGTTGAAATGATATCCACCCGTATATGTTTAGTTTACGGACTGAAATGATAAATATCTGTAGCACTTGACTATATGATAGGAAATATATACAGACACTGTTGGTCCATATAAATATTTTGAAAATAATTTCTATAATTTTGGAAAGAAATATACGGTTTAATAAATTTGATTCTTAAGATATTATGTAAATGAAAATTGTATATATAGATTTAGTAGTAATATTTGATAAATTAGATTGATTTAATACATATAATATGGTTAAGTATTTATGTAAATCTATATTTCAAATAGATTCTCTTGTAATAAATTGAATAATTAAGATTGGGAGAAAAATTTGGGTTTATAAAAATGATATTTAGATAAGGATTTATTTAATTAAATCGATTTGAAATTTTTGAATGGGAAATTTAAAGGGTATGATTTTATAACTGGATTTTTGATTTAAGCGATTTAATGAATATTTCACGTTTAAATAAATTAAAGAAAATATTGAGTAAAATGTAATTTAAGGTTACTTAAATGATATTGAATCTAATAAGGGAGTATTTCAAGACTAAATAATAATGAGGTTAAATCGAGATCTATATGAAACTGTTATATAGAACATTTAAATATTAAAGCCTTGAACTATATTGGAATTTAAATGGTTTATGTTGCGATTCGGATCTGTATTTGAAATCAACATAGTTGAATTTGTTAATTAGCAACTAAATTGAATTAAAATGAAAATTTAGGTTGAACTAAATTTGAATTTATTATTTAGAAAACTAAATTGAATGAAAATTTAGATGAAACGCTGAATACTTAAAGTTTTGAAATATATGGAAATATAAAGGGGTATTTGTGATTATAAATCCGAATTTGAGATCGATAAAATTTAACTGGTTATTTTAGAAATTGAGTTGAATTTAAATTGATAAACTGAGATTGAATTTAATTTGAATGGGAAGGTCGGGTTGATGTTGGAACGATTTGTTAAGTTGCGGAAATTGAAAATACTTTACTGTATAAATTATTTAATATATATAAATACTATTTTGGGAAATATAGAGATATTTGAAGTGAAAATGAGATTTGGTTTCGAAGTATAAATTAAGCTGAAATGACCACGGTGTTATAGTGTATATTTCTACCTTGTAGAAAGTTCCATGGACCCATAGAGGATGGTTATCCCAAACATCCTTTAAGTTATTTGTATTTCAGTTGATATTTCACTTGAGTTGGATTTATTGATATAAGAATGTTAATCCTGATTCGAGTGTTTTGTGTTTTGCTTTACGCTCGGGTCAGACTGAGTGATACAGCATTTGAGACTCACCTTTGGAGTTCGGAGCTTCATTTGGAAATCCAACTATCGATTCAGATTCCAGCCTTTCCAGTTGATTGGTTCAGAGAAGTCATCTATTGCATTGGAGACTTCACTGCATTTGAACTATTCGGTTGTATTTTTTCTAACTCTGATGTATATAGTAGCATCATGACTACTATTCTTTATCTATTCCGCTGCATTATATTACTCTGTGATCTGTGATTGATTTATTTACTGTATATTTTAAGTTTTGCCAAATTTTAATTAACAATTCGGTATTTTGAATTATTCAAGTTGGATATGTATGGTTTTATTGTCGATTTGAATGGTCCAAAATAGCGGGTCGTTACAAAAATAGCCTCCCGTGGCACAGTCTCGGAATTCGACGAAACCAGTTCCATTGGATCCGGAATTTGTATTATTATCGGATTTCAAATTTCATAGCGTTTGGAGTTGTTGTGTGAGCGTACGACATATAAACGCATTGAAATTAAATCGAATTCAATAAAAAATTAAATTTCAAATTGGTCAACATCAGCTACTTCCCTTCCCATCACGATAAAGTAGCCTTGTTCCTCCCATACTGTTGTCTTCCTAAAATTACGCAACTCTCCTTTGTTTCAGCCTGGAATCACGCTCCCCCCTTCCTTATAAAATACGTGATTCCCCCCTTTCATTTGCATTCGTTCGAAAACCCTATAACCCAATCCTCCTTAACCATTCCCATTTGTAACCCTAAAAAAAATGGCGGCCTCAAAATTTTCTTCGTTCGCTCGTCTTCAAAGCTAGGGTTTGTGAAAGTCTTCGAAACAGATGCTTGAATGTGGATTAATCGAAATGACATTCGCGAGTTTGCTTCGTCAATTGTTCGTCTCTTCCAACAAAAAGTAGGGTTTCTCTCCGCTTGATTCTCGAGTGCCACGGCTTCGATTCCAAATCGTGTTCTTCGACAAAGGTGAGTAATTTTATTTACTCACATCTAATTTCATTCTAGATCTTGTTTCGTTTATATGTGTGCGATCTCCTTTATTTGCGTTCGAATATATAATTGTTTGAATTTGTCAATTTAATTGCTAGGCCGTTTGATTGTGTTTTGAAGTTGATGATTATTTTGGCCATTTGATTTCGTTTTGATGCTGGTGATTGATCTTTGACTTCGTCAATTTCGTATATTTTGTTTGTTTGATTTTCATGGCATCGATTTGAACTGTGGCCACCACGGTGTTAAATTTTTATTCAATTTCGGTATTGATTTGTTCTATATCAACTTTGAATTCTGTAAGTATTACACTCGGACTTGATTGATTACCTTGGCTACTGTTTTGATCATGTCCTCTATGAACTTGAAGTGGCATGTGTTTTAGGTTTTTCACTTTGATGTTTGACACTATCAAACTCGGCTCTGACTTGATAATGTTTTCGATTTTGGCATTGTTCGAACTTGCCTATTCTGGAATTGTTGTACAACTCGTCTGCATTTTTGGCTTGTTCGAATTTTTGCTTGATGCTAGTTTTCGAGTTGCTTTGTTACTTGATGACCATTTCCATTCTTTGTTTTTGTTTAAAAATGGTGCTTGCATTTGACTTCGGTCACTTGATTTGTTAAAATGTTGGCGATATTGTTGAACTGTACCATACCATTGTGTGATTTTGGTAGTCGATGAATTCTAATGGCTTCGGCCTTGGATTGAGATTGTTGTATATTTGTTGTTTCACTTTGTCAATGATACGCTGATGTTGAGACAGTGAAATTGAAATTTGAGTCTTCATTTGATAAGCGTTGCGCACTTGTTTTTTTTTATGTTGATTTTGTTCGTCTTTTGCCATACTATTCATGCTAGCCTATTCCTGCTAGTTCATTATATAGTCTGGTCAAAAAATTTGGGATATGCATTGAGTTACATCACTGGTCTTCGCATTGGGTTTTGTACATATGATGGTATTCTGGTTATCACTGCTGTTGCATGGTGAACTCGAATTATTCCACTTTGTCTTTGCATATGCTACTTGTTTTGCATATTTTCTTCAATGAGTAACCTGGTCGAGGCTGCATATATGAATTATGTTTCCAGTCATCATGTAGTTACATTGTGTTTGGTTTGCCTTTGTAAAGTGTACCATCTGGAGCTGTTATCTTATACATTCAAAGCTTGCTTGTTTTCTGACTTGTGTTTTTCTTGTTCGAAAGTCTGATGCTTGAATTTGCAGTGCACTACTTCATATGTGCATGCTGCATATTCACATGTTAGCATTTTGGACATTTTTAGACTTATGTATAGTCTGCACTTGCATTCCACTATTGTATTTTTGGGTACACTTGGTTTATGATTCACTTGCATGCTCTAACTTGATGGATTATATGCCTATTACCTGATCATTCATGTTGAGTTTTGTTTACTTGATGGCACTTAGTCTGGTGTAGTTTTACACTTGTGACTTCACTTCAGTCCACTGAACTGTACTGGTGCATTAATTTGTGTATACTTGATGCCCTGGTTTCATTGTGACTTCACTGAAAATTGTGATGTGCCTTGCTGCATTGCCATATGCTTGTTTTGACTTCATTGCATCTTCATTTACTTGCACATGGGAGTCTAGTTCACTGGTCTTGCTCCTCTCTGGTCATGACTTGGAATTTTAAGTTTGAACAGTGGCTTTGTGATTTTAGTCATATATACATGAATGAAGTTGCAATGTTGCTTGATCACTGGCTTTCACTGCACTTATATATGCTGGTTGCCTTGAGTACAATGTGTATATGAGTTTAGTTTCAATGGTGATATTGTTTCCAATTGAAGCTACATTGTAGTTTCATTTATGCTTGAGTTTATAATTGAGTTCACTGCACTTGAGTTTGTAGTTTTTGTACTCGAGTCTGGTGCTTGCATTTTTCAGTCTCATAGTTGCATACATATTGTACCTTAGGTACACATACTTGCTCCTGACCTATTGCACTACTTTTAGTTGCTGCTGTGTTATGTAGTAACCCAGTTTTATTTGCATTGATCTGGAGTTGTTATTGCATTCAGTCCTCACTTGAATCTGGTTCACTCATTTGTGTTGGGCATTGCTTTACACTTGTGGCTACCTGGTCGATACTTGCAGTTCACTGAACTGTTGTATCACTTATTCATATATTTATGTGCTGTTGACCTATGCATTGTTCTTGTCTTTGTACCTGTTTGCAACTGCAGTTTCATTGTTACATTTGCTTTGTATTTGTTTCTGTACATTGTGTTGAATCCAGCTTAAACGCTCGGGTTTGACCTTGTGCTCGTATTGTGATTTTATTTGAATTGCATTTGTCTTGGACCCGACTTTTCTTGGGTTTGACCTTGTGCTCGTTTGTGAACTTCCATTGGGCTTTTGTGTATTTCATCAGTGTACTGGCGAGGCAGTGCACGCGTGCGTGTACTACAGCAAAATCAGAATTGGCGTTTTAATTTATATTTCAATTGTTTGAACTGTTTGGTTTATTCAGTTCAATATGTTTTAAAATTGTAATTTGATTTGTTTTAATTTGATGATTTTGTTGTTAATTGCCATTTAGGCAATTCTGTTGTTTTCTAAATTATCTTCATTGATAATCTTTTCATTTATCTTGTTGATGATTTGATTCTGCTGATTTGTTGTTTAACACTGTTAAGTGTTATATTTACCGTTATCCGATTTCTTTATTAAAAGGGTCGGATAGACGAGAATTATTGTGACTGCCGTCTATTTGATTATTATTGCCTGTATGCACTAATAACTGAGTTTGAATTAGAATGACCCGTGTATTATTTTCTTTTGAACGTAATACTCGGGTCAGACTGAGTGTTTTGCAGCTTGAAGGTTTCCGGGAAGCGAAGTTAGAGAGAGGGGGAAAACACTCACTTTAGTTCGGGGATTTTGTACTTAAAGAAATATTCCGTTGTATAAATTCAACACATTGTATAAACTATGATATTTGTAAAAGAAAAGAAAAAATTTCATTTTTGCGAAATATTATTATTCTGTGATTCTGTGGCTGATTCTGTTTAAACTCTATAAACTAAATAATAATCCGTCATTTTGAACGTTTTAAGTTGGTTTAATTACCGACTAGGGTCGGTCAAAAGGGCAGGATGTTACACGAGTCAGGACTAAAATATCTAATGTAAGTTAAATCAGCAGGAATAAATATGAGTGCAGTAACTCAAGAGATGCTCGGGATTTACATCTCCTAAGGATCCGTTAAACTATTTACTATATAGTATATTTCACTATTATAATAGTGTCTAATTGTAAAATAAACTTACTTTAAAATAGCGGTAAGGCTTTACATTTTTCTCCTTAACACGTAATAATGCCAATAGTCTATACAGTACCGTAATACCTCCTGATCGAGAGGCTACCAGAGGATACTCCATAGGTACGACACAAATAGAAACTCGTACAAGGCGTGATAGGGTAGGTGACACGGCACAACTTGGCAATGCTTCCGGGTCGGTGGTAACGCGTAGCCGCAGCTATCGCCCACCTTTAGCCACACCCCCAAATCAAAGAAATCAAAAGTGGCCATCGAATAAAACCAAAGTCAGAGTAGAATATCGAAGGGATGTGTCCGATCAAAGGTGCTACCTCAATTAACCCGTCGATCGCTCCTGTTTTAGCCACCTTATGCCAACTCACGGGAGTTGGGTCCACGTATTTACCTCAAAGGAACCACCGCCGCCATCCTACTTCATTCTGGATCTCCACCGCGTACACGGTTGTTAAAATGGTTTTCGACGTTGGCAGAGAGTATGACAACTTCCGATCCCGGTCTCTTTAACAACCAAACGTTATTATAACACCGCAGTTATTTTAAAATAATTTATACTTTAGAACCAGAATATAATTTCCCTTTTCAAAACCATATAAATACGATATCATTTTCCTCTTTTAAAACCAAATCAATATGATATCATTTCAAATATATCCTTTTTCTAAAACCATACCACTTTAAAAATTTATAATATCTCGAAACCATACATTTGAATTATAATTCTTCAAAACATAATACTTCGAAATCCATAGATTTAAAACCCTAACTTCCAAAACTTAAATGGTTTGGATATTCAACAGTATATAAAACAAAAAGGTGTGAATTTAAAATTTCTGTATAAAGTAAATAATTTCCGTGACTTTATAATTTTATTCTCTTTAAATTAAGTCTAAATCCGTAAATTTAAATTCACTTTCAGTTTCAAAAACCACTTCAGTTTCAATATATTTCAAACTTTGAGTATTAAACAATTAGAAAATAAGGTTGGAAATTTCTATTCAACAATTTAATGTCCTATTATTTAGTTTGAAATATTTGCATAATAAATCCAAAATCACTTAAATAAACTAGAATTACCGATAACTAAATATTTCCTTCAATTTATTTATACTAGAAATATTCATTTAATTCATCTTGAATAAAAATTTCAGTTATAAATATCATACCATTTTAACATTTCAAGTTAATAAATTCTACATCAACTTATGGAGTTTAATTCTTAAAAACTCAATTCCAAATAGATTTCCAATTTAACTCCCGATCTTAATTGATTTAAATCATTAAAAATCTAGATATACATATTCAATATCTTAACATGTACTTAACCATATAATAAAAAAACAAACTCCATTATTCAACTTATTTATTTTATTTAACCAATTTATACATAGCTTGTAACAACCCGATATTTTCAGCCATTCGTATCCATTGTAAGTGCATAGGTAGACACACACGCCGGACTTGAATTGCTCAAAATACTGCATTGTAAATAAATTTGGAGAAAATGAAATACAATCACAGAATCACGGACATAGAAATATCAGAATAACTCGCAGCGGAAATTAAAATACCATAGTAGTTCATGAAGCTACTATAACAAACTCTCAAACACAATACATAATATCAGTCTGAAAACATATACAATAGTATCACAAATACATAGAAGTTATAAATACCAGAGCTGAAATAGAACAACTAAAACTGAAAGGAAATAGATAACTCGACAAGCAGAATCTCCAGCGATTCCTAGCTCCAGAAAAGAAATACAAAGCTAAGCTGTAAACACTCAGGCTGACCCCAGCGTAAAGTAAAACACAAAACACTCGAGTCAGGACAATATATACTTATATAATGTAAACCAACTCAAGTGAACTGTTGTAGAAATGCACAATAACTTAAAGGATGCTTGGGATCGTCCATCCTTTAAGAATCAGTTAAACTATAAATTAAATACATCCCGTGGTTAAAATTTCAAAATGGTATTTTATACTTCGAAATCTAATATCATTTCAAAATTAAATATCATTCAAAAATCCATTTCAAAATATAGTAACTTCCAAACCACATTCACTTATTTAAAATACCATTTCAACACACATTTCAAATAGTTTATATTTCAAAACACATTACTTCATTTTAAATCAAAAAAAAGTTATTATATTTAATAATTAAATTATTAAATTTCCAAAATTTTAAGCATTTCAAAGTTCACTCATTCACTTAATTTTATCAAAACAGTGAAAATTCACCTTTCATATCATTTAGAAAATGCTACGGAAAGTCACATTCAAAATAGTTCAATTTAACAAAAGACAGCATTTTAAAATGCTGCAATAGGGTTACATTAGTTTCAAATAACTTAGTTAAATTCAAAAATTATAACATTTACAAAATGCTATAATAGCCTTTAATTAAATTTAGCCATTTAGTTCATTATTATCAACTACAGCATTTACAAATGTTGTATTATCATTTACATTTGAATTAATAGCATTTCAGAAATGCAGTTAATTAACTTCAAATATTCAGTAGAATTTCACAACAATTATATTTTTATTTAAATCATTTTTAACTTATAAAATCATAAAATTTCACTTTTATAATCATCATTTAAATACTCTTATATTCATGATTTTATAAAGTTAAATTTCCATTCAAAAATCAAGATTTAATAATAATTCACTTATTAAATTCCAACCTTAAATTTTAAATTCATTAGATTAAATTTAACTTAACACTTAAGTTTAAAATTTTCAAATATAAATTAATTTCATTTTTATTTACTTAACTTAAAATTCACTTTCAAGCCAAATTCACAAATTTCCAATTTTAGTTATATTTCAAAATTTCAACTTAAGTAATCATTCATTTCACATTTTAACTTTATTCAAAAATCATTAATATAATATAAAATCATTTTAAATTCATTTAATTCAAAATATCATAAATTTATCATATTTTAATATTTAATTTAAATTCCATTTATCACTAAATTATAATTTCCAAAATAACTTACATTTCAGATTTCCTAACTTTACCATTTATTTATTTCACTTATAAATTTCCAAAAAATCAATAATGCTTTACAAAAATCATTTTTAATCAAATTTAAATCAAAATATTATAATATTTACATTTCTAAAATATTTTAAAATTTTTAGAAAAAAATATTTTAACAACGGGTCTGTATTTCATTTTCTAGCCTAGGTAAAGTGATACGGGCAATATATCATTTCAACCCGTAATTTACAAAGAAAACCCGGGTTTGATCATTTCAAACCCGCAATCCCAAGTAAACGAAAATAATTGAAAATCATTCAGGCCTATCATTTCAGCCCATAATGATTTTCTCCTATTCTACAGTCCGTTCGGGTATGTATCATTTCAACCCATAGTGATACTAAACTAAAGGAACTTGCAGTGTGATAAACTGATAAAAATAATAGAATAGCATAATATAACAGTAACAGATGTTATAACAGGTGTTTAAGCATGGGTGAACATCATATAATCATAGCATAGCAGATATAACATGATAATGCATTTTACAGATTCAAAATGGGTCAATTTACTAGTTATATATGTACATATTGCCTGGTGAGAATAACTCACCTCTATAAGTTGGAGATAACAGATTCAGACACACAAACAAAGACCTGGAAAGCACGAAGGCACGACAATGATTTGAGTTTGAGAGAGACAAGGTTAATTGCCTTTAATACATGAGACAAAACAAATAAATATAACATAAGTTTTCAACTCAAAATAATAAAACAATTCCAAAACCTTTGCAGTTACTTTCTACCACCTATGCTTCAGCTCTAGATCTGAAATAGCACGGCTAAAGGCATGGTTTAGATCTGGTTTGGGTTCGACCTAGCATGGGAAAATGATAGAGCAAAGTATGGTAGAGAGATATGAGCATGAACACAACTACACAAGGCAAAACAACAATGTTTCAATTGAAATATGGGCTCGGTCAAAGCATGGGTAGGCACGGCCATGGCTTCAGGTGGGTTAGGGATGATGTGCAGGGGGGTGTCAGGTCTGGAACAATAGGTGATGGTGTATGGTCGGCCTTGGTGGTGGTTTGAAGGTGGTGGACCTAGGTGTGCTTGGCTTGAACATGTAGGTGATGATTTGCTCTAAACTATGGTGGATTTTCTTCCTCATGGAGCACGGCAATGGTATGGGAAGGGGCTGGAGGAGGTGTTGGTTAGGTGTGGTGGTGGTGGAGGCAGCCTAGGGATTGGAGGAAAGAGGAGCCGTGCCATATAGGTGGAGAAGACAAGTGCAAATCAATGAAAATCAAGAGGAAAACATAAGAAAACATGAAAAAACAGAGGTTTTTACCAAAATTTTTGCAAGCAATGGAGATGGCCGGATATTTTGGAGATGAGAAAGATTTGTATTCGTGAATTATGAGAAAAATAAGTGGCTGAGAGAAAGAATCGGGTCGGCCAAAGCAATTGAATGCAAGAGGTTGGAAAACGAAGAGGTGGAAAACAAAAGGTCTCAAGCAGCTAAAGAGTCACAAAACTCTTCGAATTTCTTTTATATAAATTTGTAATTTATAAATACATATAAAACTGCTAAATAAAGATAAAAACTTAGATATGAAAACAAAAATACAAAATAAAAAAATTAAATTTTAATTAAATAGAATTTAAATTAAGAAAATGGCTAAAAATTGCAAACTAGGCTTTAAAAATTAGAAATAACTTCAATAGACTTTGGAAAATCTTATTTAAATTTAAATACATGTAAAATGAATAAAATAAAGTAAAACACAGCAAATAAGAGTGAATGCATAAAATAAGTAAATAAATTTTAATCATATATAATTTAATTAAGAAATTAGCAAGGAAAAATGGAAACTAGGCTTGAAAATTAGAAAATAAATTAAATAAGCTTGGGAAAATTCTATCAACACTTTAAAAATATTTAAAAGACAAAATATATATAATATATTTTATTAACACATATTAAAATAAAATATGACAAAGAAAATATAATTTATATAATTTAAAATAAACAAAATTGCTAAATAAAACAAATTGCATTCAATATTGAAATATACGTAACTTTCACAATTTAAGTCCGTTTTCAACGAAACAAAAAGCAGTATCCAAGTTATTAAATCTATTTTCATAATAAAAGATAAAATTTAATAATTTAAATATTTAAATTTTGAAATTTAAAAGTCAATGTTTGAACAGTTTGAACAGAAATACACTTTTCAGTAAAATATCCAATTTATACTAGTTTGAAATTATAATTCCCATAATAATCAACATTTATACTTAAAAATGAAATGTTTTGAAATGGAACAAGTTTAAAATAATTTCAGAATGAAATAAAGTCAAAATCAAGATATACATAAAAATCTGGGGTTGTTACACTTTCCCCCACTCAAATCTTTTCGTCCTCGAAAAGGAAGGAAGCGGAGAAACCACAAGAAAGAACAATAGGTTGGAAGACATCCCGAAAGAAGGTAGGAAAAAGTAGCTAGGAGGGAAAGCAGATTGAAAGACAAGGATGAACCATTATTTAAACCATTATACATTTCAATTAAAATTTCATAATAATTTAAACATTTTATAATATGATGAATTGTCATCTGATTCAAATTTGACGGCTCTAAGTAGACAATATTTAAAACATTTAAATTTTTAAAAGGGAAAATAACTGATCAAAATATTCTTTATATAGTACTTTATCAAGATACTTTTATCAAAATACTTTTATAACTCGATGTCTTAACAGTTTATCCTCGTTCCTGTAGATTCTGGCAGTGCATTGATCAGGCGCAAAGCTAGATTTCTCCAGGTACTTAGTAGACTTGTTTCAACACCCAGTGAAAATACTTGAAAAACTCATTTAAAACACATATGGAAAGTACAATCCAAACAAATCAACCAAAACCTTTTGTCCGACCATGGATCGCTGATACACAAAGGTTACGCCTGGATCCCCCAGGAAACAATCTGTATCCGTAAGCTTTCTCAGCCCTGCGAGTTACGCCATGATGACGAGTAGAATGCAGGATACACAGTGGTTACACCTGGATCCCCCAGGAAACAATTTGTACCCCCAGGCCAGCTCAGCCAGGCATTTGTGCTACTAATGCGACCTACATAGAGTGCAGGATACACAATGGTTACGCCTGGATCCCCCAGGAAACAATCCGTACCCCTAGGCCAGCTCAGCCAGGCAGTTGCGCTATACAGTCGCGATCATAAGACCATGGAGATCGCCATGGAATTCGATGGACACTCGAGTATCATATCCGAAAACCCAAATCAAAGAGAGAATAATATCGACAGAATGAATCCACAGTGTGGCCACAAAGCGGATATCAAGCAGAAGGCACTTTCCATATCTTTACTTCAAAATTATATATCATATAGTACCTTTCAAATCACTTTCAAATATCATACTTATATAAAGTCCATTATATATAAGATTTCATTTCAAATCAAATATTTTCCAAATCCATAGTATATCAAATCATACTTATATAGACTTCGATTATATAAGATTTCAATTTACAAATTTAGCACCTTTACAGATCAATAGTTTCAAATCACTTCTTACTTATACAAATCACTTTTATATAAGTTCGATAACTCCCAAATCAAAGTATTTAAATAAACAAGGTTCTCAATTTCAAACCATTTCAATATCAATTCAGCTTCAAAAGCATATATGATTTCACCAAATCATTTCTTCCAAATTACATAAATTTAGTTTCAAAGTTTCTCAACCAATAGATTTAGAAAATAATAAAAATTTCCAAATCAATAAAATTTAGGTCAAACAGATTCATTTCATTTCAAACATATATTCACTTCAAAAGTCATAATACTTTTAAAGTTATAAATCTTTCGAAACCAAATACTTGAAATCTTTTCACTTTGAAAATCATAACATTTTGAAATCATACATTTGAAATCATAAAACATTACTTTATTTCTTTACATTTCACAAATTTATTCAATTAAACTCTAATCTAAATTTTCAAATTTTAATTCAATTCAAACCTTCAGTTTCAATTTAATTTAGTTTTCCAACAAAACCATTTCAAATATGATCAAATTTCAAATAAAGATTTGATCCATAAAATAAACTATTCATTCTTTAATATATTTCAGAGCTTAAATGTACCATATTCCAAAACTAAATTTCATAATTTCATATATCTCAAATTTTACTTCATTATTACTTAGATTTGACATATTCATTTCATAAGTCCATCATTTTTAAATAAACTCAAATTACAAGTAAACCAAATATCCTTTCATACTAATATAAGCTTCAATTATTCATTTATCAAAATCAATGGTTTTCAAAATCATCTTATACTTACATAAATTTTATCTTATATAAGAATCAAAATTTTCAAAAAAATAAAAATAAAATAAAATTCACTACATGAAAGCCATATGGGATTTAACATCTTTGCTTACTAAAAGATTTTTAATTAAGAATAGCTTTGTATATAAAGTAGTTTGTATGAAAAATAGAATAAAACAGTTAGTTTAAGAAGAATGAAAGAAAAATGGTTTTTGAAAAATGGTTTTAAATTTGATAGTAGTTTTTCATGAAAGAAAAATTCTAATTAAATTACAAAGATATCCAACCCAACAACTTTCAATTTCAGCGTCAAGTATACTAATGATATTAAGATATAAGATGTGCATATGTCATCATTTCGCAACATTACATTCGATCGCTCGCTCGATCACCAAATTCACTTTCGAACTAGTATTGTCCATTCGACTTCCCTAATGCGGACTTCGATATGGTTTCTCGACTAGAAGCCATCAGTCTCCTTGCATAGCCATATACTATGATAGAGAATTCTAGAATCAAGCCCAAAATCCATATCAAATATTCATCATCAAGAATCAAATGAAAAATCCTAATACGAAATGGTGTAATTCACCTCGAACTTGTGTACTCAAACTTGGATCAAATTAATAACGCGAATAAAACAGCATACGTACAACTTATGTATCTATTCTAACTTGTTAAATAAATAGTTTCATAAAGATGTTACTAAGTTAAAACATTTAAAACTAAATTTTTCCCAAACATTTGAAGACTAATTTTTATCCAAAACATTTCAAAACTAAATTTCATATTAGTATAATTCAAAATAGTCTTATTTATTTACTTAACATAACTGTTTCAACATATACAAATCATATTATTTCATACTTGAAACATACAAACTAAACTTATATTCTTTATCAAATACCTTATACCTTTCAAAATTTCTTAGCTTTGAAAAGTTAACCTTGATCTGGAAGTGTTCGAACCTTCAAAATAGTCGAAGAAATCATATTTTCAATCCAAGAGTTGGAAATCAACAACAAATCTGTAAATAAAATTTCAAAAGGTAGGTTTCGAATCCAAAATTCGAGGACTGAACACCAGCTTACTTTAAATCATTTCAAATATACATACATATCTCTTTCGAAAATCAAATCATACCTCGAAATCTGAAATCAAAACTGGTTTCACAAAATCGCTCACATAGCAAAGCTACTAGAGTGGCCTCTCCCCCACTCAGAAACTCGAAAATCAATGTCGATGGTGCATGCATTCATCACCGAAATTATTTTCCAGTGACATAAGTGAGCTCTGGACTTCAATTAACTTTGAAAAATTCTTTGAAATCTCTTCGAAATCATTGGAGTTCATTCGAATACATTTGAAACATTTCTTATTTGAAAAAATATCTTTAAATCATATTATTATTATATATTTTCCAAAATCTTAAAACCGATTTCAAAACACTAGAGTTCGAATCCTCGAAATTCAAAATTCAAAACCCTTCAATTATAAATCATTTTATATAAATCAAATTCTTATAAATTTCAAATTTTCAAATCCTTTCAAAGATTTAAATTTTCATTTTAAAAGGTATATAATCCTTATCGAAAACATTTCACTTTTATATACAAAATATGGTCATCCTTAATAATTTTGATGTATGCACAATTTCAAAATACAACCAAACACAAATTTACAAAGGATGATTCAAGGATAGATTTCAAACAAATAGAAATTCAAAGTTAGAGGACTCTAATCAAATAAAATTCTGGTTTGAAGATAAGCTCGGACGAAGATGAGATAATTTAATTACCAAATAGAAAATGGATAAGCCTATATAAATCGCGGGCAACCTTAACCGGTCAACCGTGACTTCAAGAATATAACCAATGCGGAAATCTAAGGCAAATCGACATTTGATCGCCAGAGATAGAATCCGAGTAGAGCATGAGATAGATAGCATCGTAAACCGAGGATACAGAAATCTTTGGTGAATCAATGCTAATTGTAAAGGAGTTTTACCCCTTTACAAATCATTCGAAGATTTACGGTATACCAATCTTATAGAGGTCATTCCAAAATGGAGTTATGCAATGCTCCAAAATCAAATCAATAAAGTAGGGACAAGACTGGATTTCAGAAAAAGTGGGAGTGTTCCAAAGTTCAAGGAATCTTAATTGATAAGAATCCTAACCAAGAGATTACCAAATAAGGTGGATTCAGAAGGGATGAAGTTTAGAAAATCTTGATTTCAAAATAAGAAAATTTTTATACCAAAATAATCTTTGAAAATCTTTAAAAATCATTTGGAAATCATTTTATACTTCGAAAATACGTTCTCTCACAAAGAAAGGATTCTGAGATTGTACCATATCTCTAATGAGTTTTTGCTCTGCAGGCTAAGGTTTGCCTAAAACCTCGCTCTGATACCAACTGTAACAATCTGGTATTTTCAGCTATTCGTATCCATTGTAAGTGCATAGGTAGACACACACGCCGGACTTGAATTGCTCAAAATACCGCATTGTAAATAAATTTGGAGCAAATGAAATACAATCACAGAGTCACAGACATAGAAATATCAGAATAACTCGCAGCGGAAATTAAAATACCATAGTAGTTCATGAAGCTACTATAACAAACTCTCAAACACAATACATAATATCAGTCTGAAAACATATACAATAGAATCACAAATACATAGAAGTTATAAATACCAGAGCTGAAATAGAACAACTGAAACTGAAAGGAAATAGATAACTAGACAAGCAGAATCTCCAGCGATTCCTAGCTCCAGAAAAGAAATCCAAAGCTAAGCTGTAAACACTCAGGCTGACCCAAGCGTAAAGTAAAACACAAAACACTCGAGTTAGGACAATATATACTTATATAATGTAAACCAACTCAAGCGAACTGTTGTAGAAATGCACAATAACTTAAAGGATGCTTGGGATCACCTATCCTTTAAGAATTGCTTAAACTATAAATTAAATACATGCCGTGGTTAAAATTTCAAAATGGTATTTTATACTTCGAAATCAAATATCATTTCAAAATTAAATATCATTCCAAAATCCATTTCAAAATATCAAAATATAGTATCTTCCAAACCACATTCATTTATTTAAAATACCATTTCAACACACATTTCAAATAGTTTATATTTCAAAACACATTACTTCATTCTAAATCAAAAAAAAGTTATTATATTTAATAATTAAATTATTAAATTTCCAACATTTTAAACTTTTCAAAGTTCACTCATTCACTTAATTTTATCAAAACAGTGAAAATTCACCTTTCATATCATTTAGAAAATGCTACGGAAAGTCACATTCAAAATAGTTCAATTTAACAAAAGATAGCATTTTAAAATGCTGCAATAGGGTTACATTAGTCTCAAATAACATTTCACTTTTATAATCATCATTTAAATACCCTTATATTCATGATTTTATAAAGTTAAATTTCCATTCAAAAATCAAGATTTAATAATAATTCACTTATTAAATTCCAAACTTAAATTTTAAATTCATCAAATTAAATTTAACTTAACACTTAATTTTAAAATTTTCAAATATAACTTAATTTCATTTTTATTTACTTAACTTAAAATTCACGTTCAAGCCAAATTCACAAATTTTCAATTTTAGTTATATTTCAAAATTTCAACTTAAGTAATCATTTATTTCACATTTTAACTTTATTCAAAAATCATTAATATATTATAAATTCATTTTAAATTCATTTAATTCAAAATATCATTAATTTATCATATTTTAATATTTAATTTAAATTCCATTTATCACTAAATTATAATTTCCAAAATAACTTACATTTCAGATTTCCTAACTTTACCATTTATTTATTTCACTTATAAATTTCCAGAAAATCAATAATGCTTTACAAAAATCATTTTTAATCAAATTTATATCAAAATATTATAATATTTACATTTCTAAAATATTTTAAAAATTTTAGAAAAAAATATTTTAACAACGGGTCTGATTTCATTTTCTAGCCTAGGTAAAGTGATACGGGTAATACATCATTCAACCCGTAATTTATAAAGAAACCCTGGGTTTGATCATTTCAAACCCGCAATCCCAAGTAAATGAAAATAATTGAAAATCATTCAGGCCTATCATTTCAGCACGTAATGATTTTCTCCTATTCTAAAGTCCGTTCGGGTATGTATCATTTCAACCCATGGTGATACTAAACTAAAGGGAACTTGCAGTGTGATAAACTGATAAAAATAACAGAATAGCGTAATATAACAGTAACAGATGTTATAACAGGTGTTTAAGCATGGGTGAACATCATATAATCATAGCATAGCAGATATAACATGATAATGCATTTTACAGATTCAAAAAGGGTCAATTTACTAGTTATATATGTACATATTGTCTGGTGAGAATAACTCACCTCTATAAGTTGGAGATAGCAGATTCAGACACACAAACAAAGATCTGGAAAGCACGAAGGCACGACGATGATTTGAGTGTGAGAGAGACAAGGTTAATTGCCTTGAATACATGAGACAAAACAAATAAATATAACATAAGTTTTCAACTCAAAATAATAAAACAATGTTAAGAATAAATGCATAAAACAATTCCAAAGCCTTTGCAGTTACTTTCTACCACCTATACTTCAGCTCTAGATCTGAAATTGCACGGATAAAGGCATGGTTTGGATCTGGTTTGGGTTCGACCTAGCGTGGGAAAATGATAGAGCAAAGTATGGTAGAGAGATATGAGCAAGAACACAACTACACAAGGCAAAACAACAATGTTTCAATTGAAATATGGGCTCGGCCAAAGCATGGGTAGGCACGGCCATGGCTTCAGGTGGGTTAGGGATGATGTGCAGGGGGGTGTCAGGTCTGGAACAATAGGTGGTGGTGTATGGTCGGCCTTGGTGGTGGTTTGAAGGTGGTGGACCTAGGTGTGCTTGGCTTGAACATGTAGGTGATGATTTGCTCTAAACTATGGTGGATTTTCTTCCTTATGGAGCACGACAATGGGATGGGAAGGGGCTGGAGGAGGTGTTGGTTAGGTGTGGTGGTGGTGGAGGCAGCCTAGGGATTGGAGGAAAGAGGAGCCGTGCCATATAGGTGGAGAAGACAAGTGCAAATCAATGAAAATCAAGAGGAAAACATAAGAAAACATGAAAAAACAGAGGTTTTTACCAAAATTTTTGCAAGCAATGGAGATGGCCGGATATTTTGGAGATGAGAAAGATTTGTATTCGTGAATTATGAGAAAAATAAGTGGCTGAGAGAAAGAATCGGGTCGGCCAAAGCAATTGAATGCAAGAGGTTGGAAAACGAAGAGGTGGAAAACAAAAGGTCTCAAGCAGCTAAAGAGTCACAAAACTCTTCGAATTTCTTTTATATAAATTTGTAATTTATAAATACATATAAAACTGATAAATAAAGATAAAAACTCAGATATGCAAATAAAAATACAAAATAAAAAATTAAATTTTAATTAAATAGAATTTAAATTAAGAAAATGGCTAAAAATTGCAAACTAGGCTTTAAAAATTAGAAATAACTTCAATAGACTTTGGAAAATTTTATTTAAATTTAAATACATGTAAAATGAATAAAATAAAGTAAAACACAGAAAATAAGCATGAATTCATAAAATAAATAAATAAATTTTAATTATATATAATTTAATTAAGAAAATAGCAAGGAAAAATGGAAACTAGGCTTGAAAATTAGAAAATAAATTCAATAAGCTTGGGAAAAATTCTATCAACACTTTGAAAATATTTAAAAGAAAAAATATATATAATATAACATATCAACATGTATTAAAATAAAATATGACAAAGAAAATATAATTTATATAATTTAAATAAACAAAATTGCTAAATAAAACAAATTGCATTCAGTATTGAAATATACATAACTTTCACAATTTAAGTCCGTTTTCAACGAAACGAAAAGCAATATCCAAGTTATTAAATCTATTTTCATAATAAAAGATAAAATTTAAGAATTTAAATATTTAAAATTTTAAATTTAAAAGTCAATGTTTGAACAGTTTGAACAGAAATACACTTTTCAATAAAATATCCAATTTATACTAGTTTGAAATTATAATTCCATAATAATCAACATTTATACTTAAAAATGAAATGTTTTGAAATGGAACAAGTTTACAATAATTTCAGAATGAAATAAAGTCAAAATTAAGATATACATAAAAATCTGGGGTTGTTACATAGCATAAATTCAAAAGTTTAACTATATATGTATATAAAAAAATAATATTTATATAAATAAAAATTTGACATTTATTTAACCGTATCCTATCCAAACCATAGAAATTATTTTCAAAATATTTATATATATAGATCGACGGTGTTTGTACAGAATTTTTTATCCTATGGTCAAGTGATACGGATATTTATCATTTCAGTCCGCAATTTAAAAATAAAATTATGGTTATATATCATTTCAAACCGCAATCCCGAACGAAATAAAAATGCATAATAACTTGTAGTTTATCACAATATAAAATAAAGCATCCATTCATCCAATATCAACCATCAACCATTTATCAAAATCATCATCCAAATTCAAACAATACATCAATATATAACAGGTGATAATAACAGGTATCAACTATTTGTTTATATTCAAAAAAAAATTATAACTGTTTAACTAGCAGTTTATATGCAATAAATATATAAAAATTTAACTGGCAGTTAATATGCAATGAATAAATTAAATAGCAATTAAATTTAAATAAATGAAATTAACTGAGATGATGATTAAAATATGCCAAATAACCAAAAAAAATTAAATCACATCATATATCAATTTAACAAACATAAGAAATTTTAGAAGTTGTGAGTGGGTTAAAACACCCATAAATCGAATTTAAATCGAATTTAAATCCGATTTAAACCCAAAAATTCAACAATCTCATAATCTGTCCAAACTAGCTTCAAAGTCTCCGGAATTTAATTACGATCCCAACGGAAGAAACCGTGTGAAATTCTAATATCGTATGTGGAAGCTATATTGATTTGAACATTTAAATTCCAAAATAAAATAAAATAAATAAACAAAACACCTTTTACCGTCCACGTCAGCACAAGTAACAGAAACCATATCTCCCTCATTAGCAAACACGAACCCATCACGTTAGTCCAACCGCCACGAACGCAGCCAACTCCATCAAAATCCATCGCCTACACGCCGCCGCTGGCTATGTCGTGGCCACCCCAGGCCGAGTCGCCTCCTCCAGGCTCAGACCCCCCCTCCACGCGACGTTCAATCGAGCCAAACATCCCTATAGCCGCCGCCTAAAATCTACCCTGATTGAAATTCTATCGTCGATCTGACCGTTGAATCGACCAACTACCTACGTTGATGAACTCCCCTTGTCGATCTCCACCCAACTGTACAGTCAATTTGATGATCCGTTAAAGTTCATCGACGATCAACGGATGGCCGAGATTTGTTTTGCGAATTCTGGGCAAATGGTGTATCGATTTGAAAGACGAATCATACGAGAAGATTACGCTCTTTGTGAGCTTCAAATCCATATAAAATTTGGCATATATTGTAGAGTTTGAAATTTTAGCTTTTGACTGGATTTGGAATTGAAATTGGATCTAGAGTTTGCATCCATTGAGGAAGAGGAGGAGCTGATGAAATTTTACGCGCAGACAAATAGGAATAGGCATAGGCTAGGGTTTAGCAGGGTATTTGTAGATAAAGTTGGAATAGACAGATGGATCTGAATTATAAACGTGCTAAACGATAATTGGCCCAAAATGCCCGTTCTGAATCCGGAACGAAATTCGGTCAACCCTTATATTAAAATAGATATTTTAAAATATTTTAAACGCAAAGGAAAAGGTTTTAGGTTCAAATTGCGTCGTATGAAGAAGTTATGCTAAAATCAATATTTTCAAATTGATTTCAGTTGATTTCAATTAAATTGATTTCAAGGCGTTTCAAGCCCATACGATCAAACGACAAGTCCGATCGATACGAAACTTGAAATCCTACAATAATTCACCGATACAGATCCGATGAACTGGTTTCATCGAAAACCGAGTCAGTGGCCAAAATGGCTATTTTTATATTAATTAAATAAATTTAAAATCAATCAGTAAAATCCAATTTTTTATTTTAAATTCTAAAATTGACCAATTTTATCACTTTTAAAATTCTTAATCATTTACAAAATTTTAAACAAGTTTAGATGTCAATTTAAAGTTGATAAATCTGCTCATCACCGTATTTAATTTCGAATTTAAATAAATTCAAAATTTGTCAATTGAAATTCCAAAAATCCATTTATTTGTTTTTTTTAAATCTTATTATGAATCAGTGGTCAACTTACCATTTCTATCATTTCTGGTTGCAATTAGCTTCAAATTTATTAATCAAAATCTCCATATCAAATAAGGATTTATTGAAAAAATTCTAGTGTTTACCTTCAATTAAAGTAAATTCAATAAATTATAAAATTTTATTTCAATGAAATTTATACCATTTGTATTCAATTCTCTTTATTAAATCAATCATCATCTTATGTATATATTTAACATTATTATATATCCAATGACCCCGATATTTTTACAGTTATCAACTAAATTCATATTAACGTAGTTTTTAATACGTTTAATTGCAAAATATTAAATCTAAATTGCTACAAAAATTATATTTATTATAAATTGAATTCCAATCAATTACAACCTTACAATTTAAATTAATTGGCATTGCACTAACCTTATTAAATTACATCCAGCTTTCAATTAGTATAGAATTTAATTCTAATTACTTACCATTAAATTCATTAATTATTGATTACCTTCCAATTAAATAAAAATTGATTCCCCAAGTGATTTATAGCCTAATATAACATTTGCATTAAACCCATTTCATTTAACCCAATAATTATTAACCTTAAATTAGCCTTGGTTATATTTTGATGCACTATACTATCCAAATTTCAACTCAATTCTTATTTACGAAATATTCAAGCATCAAATTCCAATAAATTTACTTTATCACATTTATTACGCAGTTTTATATTAATAAATCAACCTTTACATTTGTTGCTTGCATTCAACTTATAACCAAGTCGGACCATTTTACATTATTTCCTTTATTGCAAATTTCATTCAATTTATACAAATTCAGCTTTGACCAACTTTATTGCCCAAGTTTACATGTAGTTTCTCAAATAAATAAATTATTTCATTAGATAATTAAATGTTTATCTTTAATATATATATATATATATATATATATATTAGGATTTTATTCCATTCATAAATGGGTATTGCATTGAAATTAAATTTGTTAGCTTATATCAACATTACCATTAATTGCAATTAGATTGCAGATTTTATTCAATACCCTAAATAAATAGCATATATAAATCCAATACTTATACTTGTTTCCCTATGTAAGTTTTCATTCCCAAACAATATTTCAATTACTACAGAACATTGATTTAATTAAATTTACTATTTAATACTATTAATTCCCTAAATTAATTCACTATTTACCTTTGTTTTCTTATATTCAAATCTTAGCATAGTATAACAATTTACATAATTTCAATTATTCGTAATTTCATTTCAATTGTTAATACTTTGCTTTAATCCCTATGGTTTTATTCCATTTTCAACATTCGCTTCATTATTAATTATAATTTTTTATTTCTTCCTAAATTTAATTGCAAAAATTAAATTAAACTAACCAATTTATTTATCAAAATTTACGGGTCGTTACAAAAAATATTAAAAAAATAACTTGTCAACGTCCCCAAAACTATGTGAAAGTCAAATATGATTATAGAAGGAAGATCGAAAGAGGTTACTTCCTCCAAAACCTCTCTTCCCATCAAGTTGATTTGGTCAAATCACTTTTAGAGGATAATTGACATATTGCTAGCGAATCATCGATCAAATTAATCTCATCAAGATGAAAGTAAGGAGGAGGCATCTTATTCGAAACCCCTCTTTTGAATGAGTTGAAAGTAGCTATCCATATTTTATATTCATCCCTTTCAACCATGTCGAAAGGTCAACCTAAACCCTTTCGATCATGTTGAAAGATCTGCTTTGCCTTTAAAGAGCTGTAGCTGCTTTCGACATCATTTATTTCGTTCCTTATGGAAGAACTTCTCCGAAAGGGTTAAAGATGTAGTCATAGGTATGTTCCTTTCGAAGGAATCCATCCTTAAATGATAACTTGTCTTTCATGAAATAGATGTCTTTTATGACATCCCTTTCGACCAGGTCAAAAGGGATTTCTTCCTTCCAAAACAAATCTAATTCACAATGGAGCAAGCTTCATTTGGTGTATTCGGTAGAAGATCAACTTGGATATACGTAGGTTCTATCAACTTATCAATGTTGAAACATCATCATCATTTCTATTTGTCATCATATTATGCTTATCGTAATGACAATGTGTTTTGCACATATTTTATCCAAGTTAATCCCACAATTTTGCGACAGATAGAAAGAAATTAAGAAATGAAATGGCATCCGTGCAATTGATCATTAGTCTAGCTAATGATCGTAATTATCTTCCTCATAATCGAAATACTTAATGACTCTGCGCAATTCTCCCTTTTTATTCATCCAAGATGAATTACAAGTTTGAGAGCGTTTTCCAAACCAATGTAGGTTACGAAGATTTTGTTGTTAAAAAGAAGTAAAAGTAAAAGAAATGAGTTTTGGATTCCAAAAATTCGGTCCCCAAAATTGGACTCCTTGGGTCATATTTATAGATGTGGGTCGGCCCCCTGTCACGCCAATGCTTTTGACCTAGTCGAAAGATCATTTTGTCTTCCACATCATTCCTTTCGACATGGTCGAAGAGCCTCGTCTGCTTTCAATTCTGTCAAAAGGCTTTCCTCTTGAGTTCTCTAACTTATCCTTGCACTTCTCATCTTCTTATTCCATTCCTTTCGACCTTGTCGAAAGGGTCCTTTGTCCACCTTCACTGTTGTTAAGTTTTTAGTATTCCTTCTCTCTGCTTTTTCCCGAATTGCTTTCAACGTTGTCGAAAGGCCGACAGATGCGCTTTTCTCTTCATGTTGCTTTGTAGTCATAAGAAGTTCATAAGAAAATCTTAGATCTAATGGAATATTCATAAATTATTATGAAAACCAGCAAGAACATTAGATTTCATAAAACCGTAATTTCAACGAGAAGTCAGCAAATCATCACAAAAATCCAATAAGGAAATTAAGAATTCATAAAACCAAAAATTCAATAAGAAGTCAATATGAGAAGAAAAAAGGGAATTGAAAATTCACAAAATCAAGAATCCAACTAGAAACTTGTCAAGATCTCATCTGACAAATAGACTACTCAAATTTCATTCAATGTAAGTACATTCTGTGTAATAATGGTAACCCAACCAGGCTTAAGCAAAAGAACCTTAATCCTATATGGCCCTAAAACCAAAGTTCTACCCAAAATGCTATGTTAGAGATTTATATAGAACTCATGTTTTGAATAGCAACATGGATTCCCATTATTCAAAGGAAAGTATCCTACTAGCAGATAAGTAATTCCTAAAGTGCCCATAAGTTAGTATTATTATTGTTATATTGGAGTTGGATAGTTCTGTAAGGCCATGTAAGCATTCAGATTAGTAGTTTAGTAATTCTAGTCAGCCATTCGAAGTAGTAGTTCCATAAGACTAGCCAATCGTTTAGCAGATAATTCCTTTCATCTTTTCAGCCGTTTAACCATTCAGCAGGTAGTTCCATTCAGTTGGCTGGCCGTTCAGCAATGCAAGCTTTGTTTGATTAGTCGGTCATTAAGCTGTGCAAGTTCTGTCTTACTATTTGGTCGCCTAGCAGTGCAATGGTCCAAATAACTTATTGACATATACAATCTATAAACCTATTATCCTAAGGAGTCGGCTTATTTCTAAGGATTTAAAAGTGGTTTACTTAATCTATCCTTCAAATGAAATCACTTTTATCCTTACAGTAAAAATTTGTTATCTGTTTCGTTCCTTTAGTTTTTATACAGATCTTTGTTTTCCATTTCAAATTACAGGTCTCTTTATGAATTTACTTGTCTCTTGTTTCCTTTACGATGCATATTTCTTAATTCTTTGCTACGGAAGCCACTTTTCAGGCATCAGAAGTATTAAGATTGCTAGCTGATACTTTGTCTTTTTTATTATGGCTTTGGATATCTTGTCCACTTATGTCTGTAGTATAGGATATCTTTATCCATTTCCTTCCGTAAATATCCTTTTTCGAGCTTCATATTTGTTTTAGATGGTGTATAGATTTATTCCTTTGACCCTTTGTTCCTTTCGGTCTTGACTTTTGTTTTGAGTTGTGGACATCTTTGACCTTCTTTGTCTATTTGGTACCCCATCTAGGCTTCCCCTGATTTTTAGGACTATATTGTATGTTAGATTGACCTTCCACTGAAAGGTTGCTAGTTGGTGCTAGACCCGACCCTCACTCTAAGAGGTGAACTGGATGTTAGAGATTTTAACCTCCCTCTAGGAGGTGCTAAGGATTGGCCATAGCTTTTGGCAGGTACATTACCCTCTTCCCTTTAAGAGGCGCTACTGATTTGTCATAGGCTGTTTGGCGGGTGCAGGACCCTTCTCCCTCTAGGAGGCGCTATGGATTGGCCATAGGCTATAAAAATAATAATTTTTGGTTGGCCAATTGAAATGTTTGTAAAATCTTTTTGAATATCGGCTCTTTTGCCATGAAATTCCTTTTTTTGGAAATAGGAGTTTTTGTAAAGGTGCACTTTTAATATAGTGAGGGATTATTTTTCGAAAGGAAAGTTTTAGTACCTGAATCTTTTGATAAAAGAAATTTTCTTAATATTTTGCCAATAAGGATTTTCAAATTGCCTCACTACAACAAAACATGTTATTAATAACGCCATTCAATAGTGCCTTATTCAAAAGCGTTATTGATTACATTTAAATATTTATTTTCCTTACTAGGTTTGTTCTCTTCTGTGTTGACATAACACATACTCAGTTATTTACACACGTAACGCCCCAAAACAAAATTACCCCTCCCAAAATTTTCATTTCTCACTCAAAGCACTTAATCGTTCTCGTCTTCCTCCCAAAACCCTAAATTTTCATCTCCCTCCTCATCGCTCGCCATCGCTCTTAAGCTGTTCCGTCTTCACTCATCGCTCATCACTCATCGCTCATCATCGCCACCTCCGATCTCCGCTCATCGCTCTTCAGCTGTTCCCAAGTCTAAGTGTCCAGAACCCCTAAATTATCTGCTTGGATTTCTAGGTTAGAAATTTCTAGGTTAAGTTTATTAACTATTTTAATTCGACTTTATCATTTGGTTATGATTATATTTGCATTCAAATTCGTTAGGAACTGTTTTATTTCCAGGTAAGTTCAAATTTGTCATAAAACAAACAGGGGATTCTGATTTGAATTTCACTCGGTTGAAATATTAATCGTGGTCCAATGCTAAACAACACTGGGTTAATACCCACAAATAGATAAATTTCTTTACATCCACAAATTTTTCTTCTGCTGTTTTAGTGTATTTCATCTTTAAAGGTATACCGAAATTGTAAAAGTTGGGTAGTCTTTTCAGTTTCATCTTAAAGCATAAGAAGAGTTATTCCTTGACTTAGAATCAACCAAACATATATTGGATGGAAGCTCAAATGGGTCGTAGTCATATGCAACTTGATTAACATGATATAATTGATGATATACCAATAACGTTGCTAGAACAAGAAATTTATTAAAATTCAAATAGTAGCTTTCATATGTCATGACATAAGTCAGAAATTTTTTTATTTCATTTTAATTTATATATTATGTCAAATGAGTGTTTCAAGTTTCAACCATATCCCAACTTCAACATATAGTTGTACAACCAAGAATAATCTTAAAAAAGCATATAAATTTTCATGTTCTTCATAGCAAGGCCATGAAAAGCTAGCAAACACTCCACTGGTCACTAATATTGCTCTTGAACCAACGAATCATTCAATTTGTTATCATTGCAATTTATCTTTATGGGTATAGAAGACTAGAAGTAATGTTATATCATTCCTACCTAGTGAAAAATGAGATGAGGAGACTCTCTGCAATGAACTTATTCCCTAACAGATTATGCATGAAGAAGATTGTTAAATGTGCACTAATTTTTGTTTTTTATGCACTAACGTTATAATGGAAGGAAAAAGAAAGGTGAAAAGATAAGAATTTTTTAGCTTGCAGTCATAATAACTGATATAAATATCACAACCTCCACATAAACAGCAAATAATTTCAATTTAATTGAACCTCGCTTTATATAGGTAGTGTTTTACCAACTGATGTCGATATCAAACTGCACATTGTTTAATCAGCCAAACCTACTCAATTATAGGCCTTTTAACATAAAGAGCAATGAAAAAGAATGCTTTTATTAATTCAACCACCAGTACTAGTGTTATCGGTGTGTTTGATCAAGTCTCACTCTTTTCGTTTTGAACATTATTTGTTTGTCTGAATTTTGCGTCTATATTGATCGTATTTTATTAAGACCAGCATTTACAATATCCAGAAATCTGTAAGATTCAAGCATTCTTTTTTTACTTCACAGGTTATGGTGGTGGGTGGTGAGAGTGCTGAGGATGATGAAATGGTTTGGGATTTTAATGTGTTGGAAAATGAGAAGAAGGTTTCTATTGAAAAGTTTCGGAGCTGGGTCTTGAGTTGTGCGCCTGGTATTTTGAATTGTCTGTCAAAGTTTGTTATTGAGAGGATAAAAGCTTTTGGTGTTGAACCTTCTCTAGAGTAATGCATTTTATTTTATTTTCTTACAAACTCTATAGACAATGCAAAGCAGAACACTGCTTCTTCAGGCTTTGCATCCGCTATATCATTAGTCATTATTATACCACTTGGTGGATGCCATAGCTGAGGAGCTATACTTGCAGTTACAGTAGCCTACGATATATAAATGAACCAAAAAATATTTAGCAACTTTAATTAAGTGATATGATACAAATCTATTACCTTAGCATGCACTATTGTAAGGATAATCTTTACTTACCTTTCCACTTGAGTTGCGATCATTACGAGTCCACTTCCATAGTAAATGGACGGCGTTGGATGCTAATGCCAAAATGGCAGCACCAGAGTTGGTATAAATTAATCATGTTAGCTGTGGTAGAGAGAACCAGGTTAGTTTAGCCATTTAGGTATGCCTTTTATATTAGTTACAAAATGATACATCGTCAATATTTTCAGTTAAGGGAACTTGAACATAACTAAAGCAATGAATACTAATTTTCACACTGATAATGCATGATAGAAAATTGACATATATCTATGTATGTGATTGTTTTTAATACAAACCAGGATGAAAAATATACTAACCTTGCTTGACCTCATATTGTGCACAAGCCTTAATGACTGGCATTGTGATGGTTCATTTATTTCAGTGAACTTCCATGTCATTGATTCATCTAATGACATATCTGGTGTCCTAGGTTTCACGTTTATCAAATTCCTGTTCTCTCCATTCTATTATGAATTTTAAAAATATAAGCAGATTAGACGAAGGAAAAAACAAGATGAACATGAAATATTAGTCAAAATTAAATAAAAAAGTAAACAAACCGTCAGAGATATAATTGTGGAAGCATTTCTATCTGCTATACCAGAATTAGATGCAGCAGCCAGTAGTGTTGATGACTTGAAAATGGGTTGTATTATATTGAGGGTTGTATACAAATGCCCATAACAGATTTTGTTCTTCATATTTCTGTTGTAGGCCATACTACTCTATTATTGCAGAACCACGTGTGAATAGAACTACTACGAACATGTGAGGTCGAGGGGTTTGGAGCAAGAGTGTCTTAGTGTAGTTACTGAAATGCACTCTTCTGAATTTGTGTGGCAACGATTTCTCTTGGGAGTGAATGTTTTTAGTTAATCAACAACTTTTGCACCTTGTAGAAGAATATATTCATTATTTCAGCTCTAAGGAAGTGAATGCGGTTTATTTTTCATCAAATATATGCTACGCTACTAAACATCCCACAAGTTCTATGTGGAAATTTATTACTGGAAAAAATTAGCCCCATTTAAGCTGAGCCTTTTAAGTTTCAACTCGTAACTACAGTTACATGTAATGCATATTAGGGATATGCTTCTCACATGATCTTTTTATAAATTTAGTTGATGGAGATATGCCAACCACAAGAATATGTTTATAAGCTAAATTGAAGAGCATTTGGCATCTTCAACCTAATTTGCTATAATATTACATGTTTTAACATAGTATTATACATTTATCTTAATAGTGAGGTTCTTATGTCAAAAAAATTCTTGGAAAAAATTGCAGCATCCGAACTTGGCAGCTGGCGATAGCTCTTCAACTTCTGAATCTGCTTTTCTTTTAACATGTGGATGGGCATGGGCTATGGATAGAAAATACTATCATTATATATGTTTTTTTCTATTGTGTGTTTGTTGCGCTAAAGTGGCTTGGACTGTGGAGACTGAACCTATGATATGTTTTGTGAATGAATATAGATGTTAACACAGGTGCGTTTACAACAAATAATCCCAAGTTGGTAATATCTGAATTATAAGTTTTAACACAGGTGTGTTTACATCAATCATAGATGTTGTCACTATGGTATAAGGTCTTAATGATATTGATGAGGCATAGTTGAATAGCATAAAAATTGGGAAGATTCCTAAATTTTATGCTATTTAATTCTTGCCTTATCAATATTATAGGTAATCTGAAGATTGTGGACTTTGGTTAAGCGCCTTTACTGGGCTGGATGTGTTGCTTCACCCTACGTGTGGGACTCCGGCTCATGTTGTGATGGCGCAAAGGTAACCTAAATTCTCATCACGCAAAGATAACTAATAATATTATTTAGTTATTTTCAGCAAGTAATTTCCTTTATGTTATATACCTGATTATTTCAGTAAACAATCCAATTTGGTCTTTGAAGTATTATACTTCATAGAATTTTTTTAATTAATAAATGCTTCAACTTGGGTTTTAAATACAGAATTAGAAATAACATCTATAATTTATAAATGCTTCAACTCCAGTATATTTCTAAAACTTCTTTTGCTATATGTTGTCTTAATAAATGTTGGAATAAGAGTGTCTTGATTGCATATTTGCTTAATTGACACACCTGGTGATAAATTTAGTCAAAATTTTCCACTAGAATTATTGTTCGTTAAAGAATTTCATTATTATTTGTAACAGCAGGTGACATTGTTTGATTGAGTTGCATTATTATTTGGTTGGATGGACTTATCTGAGTGGATGAGCGACAGAATGCAAAAGCTTATTAAGAAGAGGAACATCAGGAGCGGTGCTATTATGTCACAAAGAAGCTCCTCAAGGTAAATTTTTTGTTGCAATTCTAGATAAGATGTGATTATTTGAAATGGTTCAGGTGATGGTGATCTTGGTAATTGTGTGCAGGCAAATGGATGAGTTGTAGGATTGGCGGTGATGCTGATTTTGATGAGAAAGGAGCAGGGAGGTAGTCGATGAAGAATGGTTTGGTTGTAGAAAGTGGTTTCAGTGATAAGTAGGCTCAGTTGTAGGTTGCAGGTTGCTTGTGACTGTGGTGAACTAATTTTTGGTATTGTGTTTATGAGTACACTGTAATGAAAAATATATCACATTTCTTTCTGAGCATGCTCTTGTGTTATATTTGTTGATTATAATCTTTATTCATTTATGAAGATTTAGTTTGATTGCTATTATTAAAATGTAATATATAGGCATAGCTCTTGAAAAGTGTATCTACGATTTTTATAGCGGCATATATGAGCTGTAAAAGAATTTATCAATACTATAACATGTTGATTTAATAGCATGAAATGACCGCTATTGAATAAATATTTTATAGCGGCAAAATGGTGTTATAAAGATTTCCAATTCCGTTGAGATTTAGCTGTATTATAGCGGCTATAATGAGCTATTGAATTAACGTACCATAGCGGCGAATTCGCGTTATAAAACTAAGCTTAACCACAGCGGCATATTTTGTGTTATAAATATTCAACAGTTTTTATAACATGTCGATATACAGCGCTTATCAAACCGCTATGGTTGTGATTAATAGCGGCTATATGCCGCTATAAAAGACATTTTTTGTTGTAGGGCCTTCTAATTGAGATGTCAATCTCAAATAAGAGACTGGTTGGTCATGATTCATGAACTAAAAATCTTTTAACTGAGAGCAGGCACTTCTAATTTAGAGCTCCTGATTATTATAAAAAATTGTTCATGGAAGAAGTCATAATTGTTGCTAATAGTTTCAGAAGACTTTGAAGATATTTCTATCAAATCATATTCAATCAAAATCTCTATTAGGAATTTACTAATGCCAAATAACATTCTTTGAAAACTATACAAGTTTATTCTTAAAATAAATAAATTCTTAATATCCCTTATCTAAAGGGTAATTAGAAATAGATCATTTTAATTCTCGAAAGTAACTCCCTTGAAAACATATTAGGGAAAATTTTCTTTAAGTAATAGAATAACTAATTAGAAACAATGTGCATAGCATGTATAGTTATGTCTTTTAGCAAAAAGAAATGTTCTGTTCATAAGCCTGAATAGCCATGCTTCATGAATTAATAGGCTTTTACGGACACAAGCACGCTTTTTCCAAAGAATCCACTCTTTTTGAAAGAGTTTTGGATATATACCTTTCAGTAGCAAATTCACGACCGAAGTTTTGATGATAATATGAAATTCCATTGGAATAGTTCTTTACACCAAATCGATTCAAGCTTTAAGATGAGGATGACTAATTTAATTCCAAACATTTGAGTAGTCTCTTCCTTTTAGATAGCTGGAAATTTGCTTTAAGAGTCCTCTGAATGCCATGGATTGGTTTTGTTTTTACCTGTAAAGATACTCGAAATTTCATGTTAATAAAGACAAATTTAAAGTACAATTCAATATTAAAGAAATTATAAGCAAAGAAAATTACTTCATGGCCCGATCAGAGTTTGAAGATGAAGTTGTAAAACTAATTCTCTATTAGGACTTTAAGTGATTGAGTTGCTCCTTTCGAGGTAGAAAATATTCTAATCCTCTTTGATAAATTATTTTAAAAATCCTGACTTGGTTAGGCTCTGAACTATTTTTGTTAAGACATTGCAATTTTCGGTATCATGTCCATTCACTTTATGATAGGCATAATAATTCCTTCCTTCTTTAGGTTCAGTGGGAGTCCTTGTCATATAGGAAATGGAGAAATTCTCATCACCTTTAATCTTAGCAAAGATTTAAGAGAGGATTTTGTTTGTTTAACCCTATGGGACTAGGTTTAAATGTAGCCATTTGGTTATCTCTTTTTCTTTCCTTCCATCGAGGCTTTTTGCTAGGACTTTCAACACCGAACTTTTCTTCTTCTTTATTTTGCAGAGGCATTTTCTTTGTATGATACATTTCATCCATATGAATAAATTTCTCTACTTGCTAATAGAAGTATTGCAACTCCTTGCATCCATTTATATGTATCTCCTTCCAAAAGGTTTTTGTTAAATTAGCCCTGATCGAATCACAATCAGCTTGTCTCTATCCGTCGCATTTTCTGCTTTTAATGCTTTTGTACTAAACCCCTTTAAGTACTTATCTTGTGGTTGTGGTTCTCCCGGTTTTTGTTTTATAATAGCTAAAGTCTATGGTTGGGTCTTTGAATACATAAAATTGGGTCACGAATGCATAAGAGAATTGTTCCAAGAACGGATAATTTCGCTTGATAATTCTTATACCATTTGATAGCTGCTTCTTGAAAAGTTATAGGTAAAAGTTTGCAATGACTTGCCTAGAGGTGTTATACACATCCATTCAAAATTAAAAGCTACAAGGTGATCATCCAGATCAGTTGTTCCATCATACTTTAGTGAGGAAATTTGAATGCAAGGTGAAGTTTTAACTGCCTTTATTTCTTCTAGAAAAGGAGTTTTATGGGATAACATATTTCTTTGGGGTCGAGAATTGCTTTTTCTTTAAGCATATCCATTATTGTTTGGTATAGGATGTCTTCTTAGTTGGTTTCTTCATCCTATCGTCTCTTTGAATTGAACTATTTGATTGCTCAAGTGACTCCTTAACTTGATTTTTTTGGTTTCCAATTTGGTCCTTGTTTGGAGATTGCGCTTCATCTCCTCCTTCCACAACCTTTAACGATCCTTGAGATAGAGCTCCTTCAAGGATTTCTTGCATAGTTATCACTTGTTGTAGTAGATTCTAGACTTTGGTCTCATTATTTTCAAATCATGAAGGTTGAGGTTGTCTAATTTCCATATTCTCTAAGTTAAAATTCGCGATTATATTATCTTCCAATGTTGATTGTGATGCAGCTTCTTCATTTGGAATGTTGTTGTTACTCCTCGCACTTACCATTTTCTTCTTTTGAATGAAGAGCCTTATGCAACTAGTCTATAGATAAGGTTATAGGGAATCAAAGGTTCTACCCCTCCTTCTAGTGACAAAAATGTTAACAAGAAATCTTATCAACACCCAGAAGCAAAGTCAAAGGAGAAGGTTGCAAGGGAAAGCTATGAAGAAGCTTTGGTAGAGCCTAGTGAAGTTATTGTTAGCATATAAAACCCTTTTGAATGCATAAAAATGGAGATTATTGATGTCGTCTACCCCTTCAAAATCCCTTTCGAACTGGTTAATGTAGCCTACGGTGGTGATCTAATGGTGCCGAAAGGTATTGAGTTTGTTGAATAGAAACCATGGCTTCGAAAGGAACTCCTTCGAAGGTATAAATGTGTATACTCCATAAACAAAGCCGTATGCAAGCAGGTAATCTAAATCCATGTATTTGTGAATGTTATGTGTTCGTTTTATTGATAACTTTTATAAACACAAAGGCTTAGTACAATAAACTAAAATCCCAGTTCGATTTAGAAATTAGGGTTTCAAATTAGCATACAAGTGGAAAAAAGAAAAATTGTATCCCTAAAATGGCACCCCTAGGATCAATCTATGATGCAACTGGGACCTTCCTCCCTCCTCTTTTCGACAGCGGCTAAAGGGGTTCCTTCGTGACCTTGCTCCAATGTTAATGATATAACACCTTTATTCTTTGTAGATAATGACATCGCTATACATAAGTAGACCCTTTCGTCACAGTCGAAAGTGGTGTCCTAAAGTCTATTGGGATAAGCGCTTCCCAAATGCTGCTTTTATATTTGTTTCGGAGGCCTTCGACATTGACGGAAGGTATACATGCGGCACCGTGTTGTCATAGACACCTTAGACCCCTCCTTCATTGTCGAAGTGAGGCAGCTTCATGGTATAGTGGTTTTTGAACAAGTGCGAAAGGGTGTTGGGACAGGTGCTGAAGGGTTTTCAAGAAGAGCTGCGGAAGGATTATGGCAAAAGCTGGTTCAATATATGTGGAGGGGAGTTTTTTTACCTAGCGAAATGATAACATGTTTTGATAGTTTAATAATTATGGAAGATGATCCTTCAACCCCCATGAAAGGTGAGGCTTTGTTCAATGATGGTTTATCTATGAGTTAGAAAATCGTCGAAAAATTTAAATTAAAATAACTATAAGCGCACAGCGTACAATGCTAGTACGTGACGAGTATGGGTCAATCGGCGAGGAATTGTTTAAATTTTTAAATTTCTATTCAATCAAATTAAACCATGATTTGGGAGTGTTAAGCTTAAAAAAATGTAAAAACTAACAAAAAATAAAAGTGATAAAAATATGAGAGTAGGAGGCAATTTAGAGGCAATATCCTTCTCAAGGTCACATAGTTCAACAAAATAAAATTATGATCTTTCTTTTTTTGGATATTAGTGAGTTTAATTAATGTATTTATCATAAGTATGACATATTTGTGCTATTAATTAGCTCAATATAAACCATCAAACTATAACACACCCATTAAACTACTTTTTAACTATAATGAAAATGACAATGAAATTGAGAATAAAAACTATTCCACGCATGACCTATTAACTATTGATTAGAAATATAGACCATCAAATTTTGATCTTAACATTTCCTTCATTATCATAATCATATGTTGATGAAGAGGTAATTTAAGTTTTGTTTGTTTAAGCATAGCATATTTGGTGTCAACAATATGGCTATCGAATTCAAAGCTAAACAACAAAATATCTACCACATTCTATCATTTTCATTAAGCACAAAAAGAGATCAATAATTATCAAAATATTTAAGCTACATGATTAAGAGAGCAAATTGAAGCGATTTAGCCTCTCATATTTGTTATCATATCAAAAAATGTAGCATTCAACATGAAGCAAAATCAAAAAGAAAATAGAGAGCTAACTAGTGTAAAATGAGAGCTATTCTACTTGAATAAATAAAAATATCTATAGTATTAGCATGAAAGGGAACAAACTAGAAATAAAAAAGAGCATGTATTAAAATTGCATAAAAAATTACATAAAAGAAAATGGCTAAGTAGCTATGAAAAGAAAGAAAAGAGAGCTTTGCTTGTATTTGATTCTGAACTAAGGAGGCTAAGAGTGAAACAAATTACATGAACATATGGGTATTTATACATGTTTTGAAATCTTAATCCATTTTTTGGAAACTATCCAAACTACCCTTGAGGTAGTGTGGCCGCTAAGTAATTATTAGCATGTGTAAATCCTCCACTTAAATGTGCATGTAGCCTTAAAATTTATTAGCATGTGCATTAACTTCTAATTGTACATCATTGTAAGTGGGTAGGTGGGGTCCTCCATGTTGCATGGTTTGAATTATTTCCATCTTCATTCCTTTGTATTCTCTTGTGCATGCATATTTTTCTTGAAGCTTCTTATAATTTCCATCCAAATTTCCTACAAATAAAAACAAAATGTAACACCCTAGATTTTTGAATTGGAGATGGTCGAAGATGCTGCACATAGTTGTGCGTTGTGAATGCTTTTTTGTGTAGAGGTGAATGGTGAAGAGGAGTTCAAGCAGTGACAGTAAACGGAGGAAGAATGTTATTGAGGCATGGATGTTAGCAAGAAGTAGGGGGATTTTGTGCAGTCAATGGTGGAATATGGCACGCTGTGTGGAGGTTGAGTGATGTGATCAAGTTGGAGGGTAGCAGTAGTGAGTTGCTAGTAAAGTATGCAAATCTTCAATTTGACAGTGGTAAGTGGCAGAGTGTATTGACGAGTGAATGTGGATTGACTGGTGGTGAGGATTTTGACTGGTTGTGTATGTGCAGTGCAGAAAACAGCTTGTTGAGAAGAAGATGACAGACAAGGCAAAGGTTTTGCACTATGTACAGGGGCTGAAGCAATTGATTGTGACAAGGAAGTGTGCTGGTTGAAGTTGTTTTTGGCAATAATGGCATATTAAAGAGGTAAATGATGCACATATCAAGTGCACAGTAGATATGAGGCAGAGAATATATATATGTGTGTGTGTGTGTGTGTGTATAATTTTTTGTTTTGTAAAACCAATAAATGTAAACTGAGAATGTATAGTGAATGAATTTTTTTCTAAATGTGTATGCTCTTTTTTTACATTTATACAGATAGGAATGCAAACACAATAAAACTAGGCAACAACAACAAGCACAAAATCAAAATGCAATCAAAAATCACACATATACACATAATTTTTTTAATGCAAATTAACCATAAAAAAAACACACAATAAAAACCAAACAAAAATAATTCGAAAAATAGAAATTAAAATCAAAGCAATTCCCCTACAATGGCGCTAAAATTTAATCAACGACGGTTTTTCTATGAGTTAGAAAATCATTGATAATATTTAAATAAAAATAACTGCAAGAGCACGACGTACAATGCTGGTACGTGATGAGTACGGGGTCGATCCGTGGGGAATTATTTAGATTTTGAAATTTCTATTCAATCAAATTAAATCAAGATTTGAGAGTGTTAAGCTAAAATAATGTAAAAACTAACAAAAATTAAAAGTGATAAAAATATGAGAGTAGAAGGCAATTTAGATGCAACATCCTTCTCAAGATCACATAGTTCAAGAAAATGAAATTATGATCTCTTTTTTTATGGTCATTAGTGAGTTTAATTGATGTATTTACAATAAGTATGACATATTTGCACTACTAATTAGCCCAATATATACCATCAAACTATAACACGCCCATTAAACTACTCTTAACTCTCATGAAAATGACAATAAAATTGAAAATAAAAACTATTCTAAGCATGGCCTATTAACTGTTGATTAGAAATATAGACCATTAAATTTTGATTTTAACATTCATTTCATTACCACAATCATATGTAGATGAAGAGGTAATTTGTGTTTTGTTTATTTAAGCATAGCCTATTTGGTGTCAACAATATAGGCTACCAAACTCAAAGCTAAACAACAAAAAATTTACCACATTCTATCATTTCCATTAAGCACAAAAGGAGATCAACAATTATCAAAATGTTGAAGCTACATGATTAAGAGAGCTTCATTACCTCTAAATTGAAAGGGTTTAACCTCTCATATTTTCTATCATATCAACAAACGTAGCATTCAACGTGAAGCAAAAACAAAAGGAAAACAGAGTGCTAGCCATTGTAAAATGAGAGTTATTCGACTTGCCTAAACAAAAAGATCTACACTATTAGCATGAAAGGAAATAAACAAGAAATAAAAAAGAACATGTATTAAAATTGCATAAAAAATTACATAAAAGAAAATGGCTAAGTAGCCATGAAAAGAAAGAAAAGAGAGCTTTTTTATTTTTGATCCTAAACTAAGGAGGCTAAGAGAAGAGAGACTAATTACATGAGCATATAGGGTATTTATACATGTTTTGACACCCTAATCCATTTTTTTAGGAACTATCCAAACTACCCTTAAGGTAGTGTGGCCACCAAGTATCATTAGCAGGTGTTAATCCTCCACTTAAATGTGCATGTAGCTTTAAACTCTATTAGCTTGTGCATTAACTTTAATTATATATCATGGTAAGCAGGTAGGTGGGACCTCCATATTACATGGTTTGAATTATTTACATTTTCTTTCCTTTGTATTCTCTTGTGCATGCATATTTTTCATGAAGCCTCTTGTAATTTCCATTCAATTTTCCCATAAATAAAAATAAAATGCAACACCTCAGATTTTTGATAACATTATTTAGGAGATTTAGTTAGATAAACTAAAAATAATAATGTGTTGATAAATGGGATTGAGATTTGATTTAATTAAGGTAGTATTGCCTTTTAACTAATAAAATTAAATGTAGGGTTTTAAAATGAATTAGAGGAGGGATATTATGTAGAAACCATTCATATATCATCTTCCTTAGGTCGTGTATTTCAAAACACGTTCATTCTCATTTTGACAAATTAAAAGCTTGGCCGACCACCATTAACGAAGGAAGAAGAAGAGGAAACAAAAGATAAACTTAAGGAAAAAAAATTCAAATCAAACTCATTCAAATCTCAAGCTCCTTAATCATTAAAGAAAAGGTGAATAATGTTTACATCTCTGAATATTTTTGGTTTCGGTTTTAAGGTTAATTCCGAATGATTTTGCAAATGTTTGCCATGTTTTCGAATGACAAAAGATTATATATACATGTTGATGATTTTTGTATGTTGATATAGATTTTATGACATGCTTTAAGAAGAAAACCCTATCAAATGACATCTGTTAGCCTAGCGAATTTTTATGATGATCTAAAAAGTTATTTTAGAGATGGGTTTCAATTTTCATAATTTTCGTGGAATTGTTATAATTTTCTAAAGAAGAAAAGGTTAATTTGGAATATAAATATTACGGATAAAATAATTATTGTTTGGATTCAAAATTTTAATATGTTGAAGAGAACATATTAATTTATTTTTTGGAATTTTTCCAGAATTTTTCAAGGTGTTTGATGATTATATAAAAATTATTTAAGGTATGAGACTTAAATGTTTTATACGATTATAAAAGAGAAAATGGCTTTTTTAAAATCATTCACATTTCCAAATAAGGAAGTCAGCAGCACTTTTGAGTGTAAAATTCTGGCAACCAGTCAAATTTAAACAAACAAGGGAGGTGGGGTACAAAAGAACCATTTCAAACAATATTTTCACTGTTTCAACTCTTTCGGCATGAGCTTCCACCTTCATTCTAGACCTTATGACAAGGTCAAAGGGTATCAAACCTTCCGATTAGATTAAATACCAATGCACATGCTATCAGGAAACTGGTACGTAGTGAACTGAAGGAGTCGAAAGGTTGGGATGAAGCGTTATAGCTTTCGGAAGAGATGAAGTTTTGTTTTGGTTTTAAAGAAAAATACATCTGCTAGCTTTCGACAAAGAGCTTTCGAAATTGTCCAAAAGGTTTAAAAGAAAAAGGTTTCGATTGGTTTTCTTTCTCGTTTTAATTGAAATCTTTCGGCAAAGTCGAAAGATATAGCTTTCGGCCAGGTCGGAAGCATATTTGTCGCTTCCTAACCTTTCGATGCAGATGTAGTCAAAGGTTATCTTTTGTTTTCTAAAAATTTGTCGCCTCTCTCCATTTGGTTTTTATTTCGAAAGGGTTTGATTTTGTAACGACCTGAATTTTTCGATCTCGAAAAATTCCAAATAGTTAGGAAAAGCAGAAAGAGATAGAAGAAAAAGAAACACAAAAAAGATTCTCGCATTCGCAGCGGATCACAAATATAATTTCAAATAATAACAGTTTACAAAAGAATTTGTATCTGTCAAATACATTTATAATACATCAGAGTTACATAATATATATACAGACACTGGATATACACAATCATCATGTCTCAGATATACAATAATATAATACAGCGGAAACACTCCATACATTCTCGCCATCCAGCTCGCCTCTTGAGCTCCAGAACGTCCTTACCTAAAAATCTATAATACTCGGTCTGACCCGAGCATTACATCAAAGTAACACCCGGGTCAGGCTGGAAACCAGCGTGAGTAAACCATCTAACATGGAATACAAAGCATACAACTTATATAAAACCCGGGGTAACTCGTATCAATTTACAAATTCACAATTTGTTATAGGCATCACTTATTTCACACATCAATATTCTAAATACCAAAATTTAGATCAAATAGTCTAATTCACTTAAATCATTTCATTCCAGCCTATTGTTTTCACATATCAGTCTATAAAAATTCAAAGTGGTTTCGGGTATTTTCTAATACCCGACCCCGGTCCCTTCGAGACTCATGTCATCCTAACCCAAGTTATCCAAATAAAAAACACAACATTTCATATCAGAGATATCAACTCATTCAAAGCATCCAGTACCATTCAATCATCCATAAGCAAAGCTTGATCACTTTCAAAGTTAATTTAATTAATTCTAATTGAATCACTAACCTCAGTCACTTAGATTCCTTCCCTTAACATTAATTAATTTCAAATTCATTAATTAATCATCTTTTAATTATCCATCTTAATTAATCACCCTGGATTAATTATCCTTCAATTACATTCAAGTAATTATCTTTAATTAATTAAATTAATTATTCTTATCCAAAAACAGTAATTAATCTTCAATTACTTCACAACATAATTAACTATAATTAGTTACATTAATCTTTAATTACTTACATTAATTAGTTTCTCATAAATCACTTATTATTGATTAATTAATCAATCTTTAATTACATCATTGATCATATAAATTAATGATTTCTAATTACATTTCAATTTATCCTAATCTAAATTAATTACATTGAGTAATTAATTACTAATTAAACCACAAATATTGATCACTCTTGAATAATTACAACCAGTAATTAACTACCTATTTATTTACTTCATTAAATAAATCAATTACTCATTTTATAAAAGAGGTTTAAAGGAATTTAAAACCAAATTTATTTTTAAATTCAAATCAATTTAAAATGCACTTTAACATTCAAGTTGTTAAAACAATTTAAATTAAACAAAAACTTTATTTGTTTAAAAACTGAGATTCACTAACTTGAATTCCATATTTAACTTTGATTCAAAACTTGTTTTAAATCTCTACTTTACAATTTAACTTTAGTCTTTAAAAAATCACTTTTACTTCTTTCCAATTCATTCTTATTTTTATTCTGTAATTATTTCACTTCCCAATTTTACTCTTATATTTCTTTTCAAAAATCCAATTCTATATATTTTGATAACTCAGTGTACCGGAATATCCAATCAAACCATGGTAACCAGTATTCCAATTATCAATATAATTCATCATGGCATATCAACATTCATGACACAGAATATTAAACAATCTAAATAATTTTGAGGAATCAAGTTGGATCCCTCCAACATTTTCCCAGTATCCACAGATGTTAGCACAATACCAATTCCACTTCAAGGTGGAATATCGCGGTATATGGGATTAATATAATATCATCCGCTATTATGCGGCGCATAGGGTCTCATCCGCTATATAATTCGGGAAATCAATCACTCCAATATATACTATATACTACTATATAATATAGCACATCAAATTAATTCAATCATTTAACCAATTATTTAAATTCAACCATTTAAATTTAAATAAAAATCCAGAAGAGTGAGATTAACTCACCTTTGATTTTGGTTTTGCATTACCATCACGATTAATTTCTCCACAATTGGACCTTGTAAAAGCATTAGATGACTTTATTAATATTCTAATTGATCGAACAATCAATTATTATTTATTTTAATCCAAACCAAAAATTTTAGTTTTAAACTAATTTTCCTTTTGATAAATTATTTTTATCAACTAAATAGCTAAATAAGCTCATTAAATAAATCAATAACCCTAAATACATATTTTTAAAATACCTAGTAGGTTAAAAGATGTGAATTTATATTTTTATTTTCCTTTGAAATTATTTATATATATAAATATACTTATAAAAATATTCTTTATAGATTTTCAAAAATCTAATTATGTAAATGCCCTTTTTGTAACTAAAATAAATTAATTAACATTCCCAAAAAAATCAAACAATTTATTCACAATTCTTTTATCTTACTGTAAAATTATTAATGTTATATTATTTATAGAAACAGAACTTCACCTTATTGTAAATATATATTATTTTTTCTTCTGTAACTAAACAAAACATAATTTTCTTTACTGCGTAACTATGTGCATATATATATATATATATATTCGTAAATTGAAAGAAATATATATATATATATTATAAAAATCATATTTGTCATACTATTATTTCTAGTAATTAACCAATTCAAATTTATAAAAATAAAATACAAAGGAATACCTTACAGCCAAAGAGAAAAAGGAAATCCCAGATTCAACACGAATCGCCTCGACGCACGTCACCCCACTCGAGCTCACGAAACCCTAGCCTCGTCGTAGGTCGACGAAGACGCCGATTCCCATCGTCGAACCTTCCCTCATCGACGTTCACAAACAAACACGAACCCCAGCGAGCGCGTCTCCTCCACCATGCATCGCTGCAACCTTCGAGTCGCTACCCTACTACTGTCCCATCGCGATACCCACTGCCGCCCTAAATCCTTCACGACATCGCGAATCATGCACTTCACCATAGTCGCACGACCCACCTCCAAACATCGCAGTCCCTAATCGATCTCTCCCCTTACTTCGACTATTTGAACTTCGACTGGGAATGGAACGAAAAGAGGGGCGTGGCCATGTTGATTTCTTTTGTTTTTGGGTCGAATAAGTTTTGGGGATTGAAAGAAAGAGAGGGGAAATTTTTTTATTAGCAGCCATTTTTTTTCTTCTGAGATGCACGGTTTTTTTCTGAAAAAAAAAATTGCAGAGGAAATTGTTTTAAGATGGGAATGGGGGACAGGAATAGATGTTATCGTGCTTCACTCAACTTGCTACAGTGCTTTGGAAAGGACTGGAAAAGGGTCGATGTGAGATAATTTCAACTGTAGTTGACTAGTATAAATATTCAATTTAAATTCAAATCCAAACCGTTTCGATAAACGCAACTTAAAAATGTGACCTCCTATTGAGGTGTGCCGCTAGGCATTTATAATGTTATGCTCATATTCCGAATGCAATGGAAAAGGTTTCGAGTCCAAATTCAATCGTATGGAGAAGATGGCTTTTTGGATCCAGTTATTATATTAAATTTTCAATATAAATTCAACGCGTTTATATATCGTATGCTCACACAACAACTCCAAACACTACGAAAATTGAATTCCGATAATAATACAATATTACGGATTCAATGGAGCTGGTTTCGTCGAATTCCGAGACTGTGCCTCGGAAGGCTATTTTTAAACGTCAATTTAAACAATATATTTTCAAACCTTAATACAACATTCCCAAATGCTCAAAAATTCTGGGTCGTCACATTCCTCCCTTTTAAAAGAATTTTGTCCCCGAAATTGCTAGTTAGGAAGAATGGTCCGATATCCGTTTACTATTTTCCGAAACCAAACAATTCCAAACAATTCTCAAAACAATCTTTTTACTAAAGACACACTAACCCTTTTTCTAGCTTTCCAAACTTATCCAAAAGTCCCAATAATATTATTTACTTAACAATTCAATTTGAATTTAAAACCAAATTTTGAATTATCAAAATTTTCTCAAAAATTTTCTAACTCTCTAAATTTCTGAAAAATTTCGCCAGCGTCTCCTTTGCACGGCTAGCTCGGTACAACCACAAAATGCCTCTACGGGCTCCCAAATTCCAAAAGATAACAAAAGGCCAGGTGGCTAGATCAAAAACCCAATCAAATTTCATAAAGAAATTTAAACATATACCATTTTAGTCGGGCAATTCAAATTATCTCCTGAAATCAAAACCAATTTTCCTTTCCCTTTATAATACCTGCATATCATACTTAGCCATAATATCCAATCATAGCTTTTAAAATCATTTTATACATTTCCTTACAGAAGTTTTCATATCCACTTCTATTCAAATTAGTTTTCCCCATTTCTATATGAATTCAATTTATCTTTAATTCTGAATTTTGAATTTTATCTTCCATTTATAACCGATTCATATCATTATTTTAAATAAGTTTCATCCACTAATTTATTCCAATTTCCAATTTGAAATCGTTTTGTCACTAACAAAAAAAATTCCAAAAATTTTCAAAATTTTTCCAACTCTTATAATTTTCGAAAATTTTTGGCAGAGTCTCCTTTGTACGGAGAAACTTTTTGTAGCGACCCGTAGATTCATGGATTTAATTTGGTTAAATTAAGTTGTAATTAAATTTAGAAGAAAAATAAATTAAAAACCTACTTATAGTAATTCGAAGTTAATTCAAATGATTTTAAGTAGTGAAAAGAATTTTACCAGTATATGAGTTGAATATGAGGAATTTGAGGAAATTATTAAACTAATATAATGAAATAAACATTGTTAACAGTAAATGGAATATGATAATAAGAAAAATTGCAAGTTTGTATTTATGGGCAAAATAATATTGATAGGTAATAATTGTTGTAGAGAATAAATTACAAATGTATAAATTGTATAATGGTAACAACTATTGTTCGTTACCAATGCATTTAAATTATAGCAATTAAATAAGAAATAACTGAAAATTTTGAAGGAAAAATCAATAGAAAGGTTAACTACATGCATAAGATGGAAAGTTGAATAGAATTCTAATAAATGATAATAATGGAAAATATATATACAATCAATGTAGGTAATTTGAAATTACAAATGATTAAACGTTTCTTGTGATAATGAATAAATAACGAAAGGAGTAAGCATATTTATTTAGAGTATTAATTACTATTGGGTAGAGATTTAAGTAACAACGTTTAATGCAATGTAAGTAATGACATTTTAAGTCAATAATAAGGAATTGGGAATCATATCTATGAAATGATAACGAGAATACAAGATGATAAATGCCAATTAAGGGTAATAATTAAGAAACTTAATGAAATCCCAATTTTATACAAAATAATTTAAAGGTCAGGTTTGGTTATAATTTGAACATAAGTAAATTGAATTTGTAGTATGAAAATATATGCAGAAATTGATTTTTGTAATAAAGGATTTTGTATGTGACAAAAAGGTAACGGTAGTGTTTATGGTAGGTTGCCTATTCATTTATTTAGATTGTTAGTTGGAACTGGAAATAAGTTTGTAATAAATGTAAATAAATGATACATTTATGTAACCAATGTAAATTTTACTTATAATATAGCAAAAGGTGGATTTAAGAAGTGAAATTGTAGAATTTGAAGCTAATTAATAATAGACATAGTAAAGATGGCAATCCAATCAAATGCTTAGGAATCAGATTTATTGGAAGGTAACCTAATTTATAAATAAATGGTAAGTATTAAGATATAATTCTATATAAATTAAAACTGATTGTAGATTTAGTGTAGTAACGTTAAGGCTAACTGAATTTGATTTATAGATGGAATTAAAATCAAGATGAATAGGTAACGAACTTAAAAATTTAATAAGTGAATTTATTTCAATCAGTGCAATAAAAGGATACGTAAATAAATGGTAAGATGAAATGGTAAATTTTTGATGTTAATAAAATGATTTTTTTTTTTTGAATTGAAATAAGTATTATAATGGGCAAATTTAGTTACTTTAAAGTGAAACGGAAATTTTAACGCAATAGTTTGAATGCAATATTAAATTCATCTAATTTATAATAAAGATTCGTTAGATTTATTTAATAGAAATTTTGGGACTTTTAATAGATAATTGCTGATGTTGAATGGAACAAAGGAATTGAATTTAACATGAATAGCATGAATAGCATGAATATTAATAAAAGAAATTATGTAATAATTGATTTATTTTAGCATTTATGAATGAAATAGGAATTTAGGTTTAAGCAAGTGATGAATAAGATGTTGTGCAATCCAAATTAATATAGTAATTGTGAGTAATAAGAGCTTATTTGAGATTCTAATTTTTTTATATATGTTTTACAATTTCAATATAAATGGAAATAGTAGCAATACAAAGAAAGGCAGAATTTTTGAATATAGTAGTTAAGAAAAGGCAAACAAATCCTTCCATCTAAATCTAATTTAAAATAAAGCTTAATTATTGCAGTGGTTAGAATTAAATATTATGCTAGTCGAATACTAACTAATTCATTGAAATACCTATTCATGAAAAACAATTGAAAGGTTTTATTTGGTTATAATTGGTAGATTTGAAATAAACGTAAAGTTATATTAATTGACGTAATAATACGCAGCAAACTATAAGGTCATAGTCAAAGTTAAATTTAAGTAAATTCTTGGAATTTACAATATCTGAATTTACCGTAATTGAATTCAAACACTGAAATTTATAAATTTATTTACTTGACATTGATATCTGGGTTTGTTTAATTTGTTGTAACTAAAGTGAAATTATAAAAATGATCAAATTTTCAATTTTAAAGTCAAAAATTTTAAAGATTGAATTTAATTAATTTATTTGCCTATTTATTTAATTAATATAAAAATAGCCATTTTGGGGCACGGACTCGGATTTCGACGAAACCAGTTTCATCGGATCCGTAACGGTGAATTATAATAATGTTTCAAGTTTCGTAGCGATCGGACTTGTCGTTTGATCATACGGACTTGAAACGCCTCGAAATTTACGCATTTTGAGATCAATGTGAAATTTTTGTTTTTTTTTAGCATAACTTCTTCATACGATCGAATTTGGTCGCGAAACTTTTTCCATCGCGTTCAGAATATTTTAAAACACCTATTTGGATATATAGTTTTAACAAATTCGACCCCGGAGGCATAGCGGGCTTTTTGGACCATGGTTTGTCACGCACGTTCGCGTATCCAGTCTAGCTACCCTACCTCTAGCCTATCTATAAATATACATCTATAAACCCTAGCTCCTTTCTTTTTCATTTGCTGTACGTTCATTTCTTCACTCTTTTCTCTTCCTCAAATGTATACATCTCAGATCCAATTCCAGATCCATCCACAGTTCAAAATCAAAAGTCAAAACTCAAAAATTTCAGAAAATTCCAGAAAAAATATATGTTGAAGTATTCGATACGCGTAAAATACTGGTGAAATTCGTTTTTCAATTGGAGCTGTCGTTCATCCAGAATAAATTCAAACAGCCCCAAAACCGTTCATCATCGTCGCGCAAAACTTTGTCGGATCGGAAAAACATTTCTGGGTTTTGACGAGGGAACGAAGGTGATCGCATCCATGTGATTTGTTTCGCGAATCGACGGTTGGATTAACGGCAAAACTCGACTAGGTTTTCAGATTTAAGGCGTGCGTGCGTTCCTGGGTTGGTGCGCACTAGGGGAAAGGAAGGGTGCGTGGATGAAGAAATTAAATGAAGGTGAATGTGTGTCGTTTCTTTTTATTTTCAATTTGAATTCAATCTCCATTTTTCGCCATAACTTTCTCATACGAAGTCGGATTCACACGAATTTTTTTTTGTTAGGATCGTAATTTAATTTCGGATCTGATGACGCTGGTTTGGACGAATTCTGAGACGGGCGAATTTTTGGGTTTAAATCGGGTTTAAATTCGATTTAAATTCAAAAGGTGAGTGTTTTAACCCACTCACAATTACTAGAAGCTTTTATGTTTGTTAAATAAATTTTAGAAATGAATAGAAATTTATTTATGAGCTTTTGGCATGTTATTTCATTTATATCTGTTGAATTGCATTTTATTGAATTTAACTGTTAATTTAATTGATTTATTGCGGGTTAATTGGCTGTTAGAAATTATTGTTTGCATATGAACTGCTAGTTAACAGTTATGTCAATTATCACTGAATATAAATTGTTAGATTAATAGTTGATAAATATAATTTGAAATAAAACTGCCAATTATTACCTGTTGTATATTACCAAATATATATTGTTATTGATTGATATTGGTTGATGGTTGCGATTGGATGATGGATGTGTTGATGAATGAATGTTTATTGCATATCATTAAATTTCAAATTATCATGCATATTTCATTTCTTTCGGGATTGTGGTTTGAAATGATATAAAACCGCAAATTTTTATTTTTAAATTGCGGATTGAAATGATAAATATCCGTATCACTTGACCATAGGGTAGAAAACTATATACAGGCACCGCGGTCTATATATAACTATTTTAAATGTGATTTCTATGGTTTGGATGGAATACGGTTTATAAAAAAATCTTAAATTTTATACTGAATAAATGTTTTCTTCCATATTTATATACATATGAAGTTGAAATTTTGAGATTAAAAGGTGAATAAATTTCTTTATTAAAAATGGAAGAAAATTAAGAAAATGGAGTTTGATGATTTATATCCTATGTTTAAATATTAAGTTGGAAATTTTAAAGATATATATTTAAAATGGGATTTTTCCCAAAATATTTTGAAATGAATATTCTAGTAAAATTTGAATTTGGAAATATATATATATATATATTTTACTAGAAATTGAAGTCTTATTAATTATGGATTCTATGTGAATATTCAAGGCTAATTAATAGAACATTTGGTTTGAAAGAATAAAATCCAACTTTAGTTGAAATATTTATACTCAAAATGGATATACGTATATATATGAATTTATTGAAATGGTTTTGGAACTTGAAGCGATATTAAATTTTGGTTTTAACTTTAAATAAAGAAATGTATTGTAAAGCCACGAGAAATATTTCTTTTCAAAGTAACATTTAAGTTAAACCACTTATTTTATATACTGTTGAATATCCAAACCATTTAGTTTGAAAGTAATGGTTTTAAAAACTATGGATTTCGAAGTATTATGTTGAAAGTTAATATTCAGATATTTGGTTACAAGGAATTATAAATTTTAAAAGTGGCATAAATTTTTGGAAAAGATTTATATTTGGGAAATGATATCATTGATTTGGGTTTTATAAAAATAATATCAAAATGAATCTTTTTGGGGTTTTAAAGAAGAAATGATATCGTAATATTATGGTTTTGAAATGGATTATATTCTGGTTTTAAAATATAAACTATTTTTAAATAACCGCGGTGTTATAATAACGATGGGTTGGCAAAGAGACCGGGATCGGATATCTGACATACTCTCTGTCGATACCGAAAACCACTTTGACTAACCGTGTACGCGGTGGAGATTCCAGAATGAAGTAGGTGGTGGCGTCGTTTCCTGTAAGGTAAATACGTGGACCCAACTCCCGTGAGTTGGCATAAGGTGGCTAAAACAGGAGCGATTCTCAGGCCAATGAGGTCATTCCTCTGATCGGACGCTCCTCTTCGATATTATAATTTGACTTGGATTTGATTCAGTGGCCACTTCTATATTTTGATTTTGGGGAGTTAGTCCGAGGTGGGCGGTAACTGCGGCTACGCGTTTCCACCAGCCTGGATAGCAATTGGTATATCTACCCAGGCATTGCCTAGTTGTGCCGTGTCACCTACCATATCGCGCCTTGTACGAGTTTGGTTTTCTCCCGTAGCCCGTGTGGTATCCTCTAGTGGCTTCCCGATCAGGAGGGGCTATGATATTGGACGGACTACTGGGACTATTACGTGTTAAGGTGGAAAATGTAAAGCCTTAACGCTATTTAAAAGTAAGTTTATTTTATAAATAGACACTATTATAATAGCGCAATATACTACATAGTAAATAGTTTAACGGATCCTTAGGAGATGTAAATCCCGAACATCTCTTGAGTTACTGTACTCATATTTATATTCTGTTTATTTAACTCACATAAGATATTCTAGTCTGACTCGGGTGTTTTTGTCTATTCAAATTCGCTCGGGTCAGTCCGAGCATTTCAGGATAGCAGATTTTAGCTTTGGAGGACGAAGACGAAGAATCAGTATTATTTTATATATAGTATTACACCACACTCTTTCTATTCCGCTGCATTGCTTGTATTGGTATGTGTAACTCTGATATTTATTGTAAAAGAAGAATCAAGCTTTTGTAAACTGTTTATGAACTGTATATTTGTTATTATATTTTATCCTTCCGCTGTGAGATTCTGTTTTTGTTTTTATTCTTCTCTGTTTTTCTTATTTACCCCATAACAATCCGCCCTTGCGTATGCTTTGAATTGGCACGTGTGTCGGTTTAAAGTGTGCAAAAAGGCGGGATGTTACAGTTGGTATCAGAGCCAGGTTTAGCGATAAACCTTGGCTTTGTGGGGTTTGACTCTTTGTTAATAGGGTAGTAATATCCTATGGGAGTCGCTGAGTATATATATGAGAGAGCGTATTTGTTAGTATTAATAAAAAGATTTTTATATTGTGTTAATCTGTTCCGCTTTGTATTTATAAATTCTGGTTGATGCATGGGACGCTATGTCATCAATAGGGATTTCTAAACACTTAATAGGACAGACCGACATAATATCCGTTTTAATATAGGTAAATGAAATAATTTTGCCTATTATATTTTCTATATATAAAAATAGTTTTATAAAGATATATATATATTTGGTTGCTATAGATTGGGTGTTAGAAAATAAAAATATCTATAATAACTGAAGCTAAGTTGAAATTATGATAAATCAAATTGGAGATTTTAGAACTTAAGTCCGGGATTTTTCCAAATCTGCTTTCAAAGAATTTGTGAAATTTATTGATTTGGTTTATAAGTATTTTCTTATATAAATATTTCGTATAAATTGGAAGAATTGTTTTAAAGAAGATTTTGGAAAAGAATTAAATTCTGTACTTTCCTCTCTGTCGCTGGAAAATAAATTCGGTGATGACGGCCGCATCATCGACTTTCATTTTCGAGTTTCGAAGGGGAAAGGCCACTGTAGTAAATTCTACTGCATATTTATTTTGAAATTTTCTAAAATTTTTCTTTTATTGTTCTAAATATAATTAGAGATATAAAGGTTGCAAGAAATTAATTATCTATTATTTTGGAATAAATTGAAATTTAACCCGGTATTTAATTCTAAATTTTTCCGTTAATTAATTGTTTAAAATTTGTTAGTGAAATAAAAGTTAAGTAATAAATGAATTGAAACCTCTAATTGAAATAAGAGAATAATTGCAAAGCTATAAAGAGGAATTTGCATACATATGAGACAAAGAGTAATATGGATAAACATTAAATTTAATTAAAAGAATGGAGATTAAACTTGTATAAGTTCAATTGCAATTTCCTTAACATAAATAACTTACCCAAATATAAAAGTTGAAGTGTTAAATGAGAAACTGGAATTGAATATTTTACAAGTAGGAATTTAGGAAAAATGAAGTATTCAATAAATTACTGTTATAATAAGAATTTATTGGTATAAACTTAAGTGATAATTGAAATTTTACCCAAATTAAAGGTGAGTATTATTAATAGGTGATTTTTAACTTAAGTAAATAAAATGAAATTCTTTAATAAATAAAGATTGATGTGTAGGGTTATAGACTTAAGTATGTCTTAAAATGCTACTAGTAATATAATAAAATGTAGGTAATATAAATAAATGTCTGTAAACCCTAGATAATGAATTAATAAGATCCTTTATTTATAAAAATGGAGGTTTTAAGGTTAATAATTTAAGTGTAAGTAGAGGGTTACTGTAATTAAATATAATAAAACGTAAACATTAAATAAAGGAATGAAATTAAGGGTAAGTTGAAATTGTAATTAATAAAACGAATATATATTTATTGAACCATTAATAAATAAAAAGGAATTGAGAAGAAACTTGTAAATTTTCACTTGCATTCTTAAACATACATAACTTACCATATAATAAAAGCTGCAATGTTAGTAAGAAAATGTAAGGGGAAATCTTACAAGTGAAGCTTGAGGTAATTAAGGTATTCAATAAATTTGCTGTTATAAATGAGAATTAATTGTATAAACTTAAGTTAAATTGGAAATTTTACTATATAAGAAAGGGTAAGTAGTATAAATAGATGATATAAACCTTAGTAAATAAATTGGAATACAATATAATGAATTTTGTAACAAATGGAAAAGGAAAATTGTAAGAAACAAAGAAATCCCTCCATAAATGAAAGAAAGAAAATAAAACCACTGAAGCATGAAATAAATGTATAATAAGCTATTGTGGTGTTGATTTGAATTGTTTGGTTGATGTATGGTTGTTGGGTAAGGAATTTTGAAGTTGTGGGATGGAGAAATAATCTATCTTTGTTCCATCTAAGACTGTTGAGTAAAGGATGCACTTGATAGTTATTTTACATTTCGTATAATTTCGGAATTTGAACCTAACAACTAATTGTTTGTTTGATTGAATGATTGTCTGTTGGTGGCATGTGCTGTTTGTTAAAATTTATGGTTGTTGCATTTGATTGGATATAAATGATTGAATCTACCCAAACATTTCACTGTAAAATAAATATTTAACCTTTTAGATTATATAAGTGAATACAGGGGTTGGAAGCAACTGCTACTGCTTTTGGTTCCAAAATAATAAGCGTTTTGCCCGACAAATAGGTACGTTTTCGGATTACGATTAAAGCGCTATTTATATATTTTCCCGTGTGGGATATTTTATTTTGGATATATATGTAATATATTTGTATACTTGGATATTATATTTTCTCCAGAGTCCCTCCGTACAAAGGAGACTCTGCCAAAATTTTTCGTAAATTTTGGACTTAGAATTTTGTTACAGATATTTTTCCAACTTTAATAATTTAAGTATTAAAAGACATAATGATTATAAAACAAGTGTAATTCATTAAAGGAAATTAATTTAGTAAATTATTGTTATAAGTTAATATTTGAAACTAGATATACTGTTTTATTCTTCTTTCTCCCTTCCTTTTCCTTTTCGGGGACGAAAAGTTTTGAGTGGGGGAGAGTGTAGCGACCCGTAGATTCATGGATTTAATTTGGTTAAATTAAGTTGTAATTAAATTTAGAAGAAAAATAAATTAAAAACCTACTTATAGTAATTCGAAGTTAATTCAAATGATTTTAAGTAGTGAAAAGAATTTTACCAGTATATGAGTTGAATATGAGGAATTTGAGGAAATTATTAAACTAATATAATGAAATAAACATTGTTAACAGTAAATGGAATATGATAATAAGAAAAATTGCAAGTTTGTATTTATGGGCAAAATAATATTGATAGGTAATAATTGTTGTAGAGAATAAATTACAAATGTATAAATTGTATAATGGTAACAACTATTGTTCGTTACCAATGCATTTAAATTATAGCAATTAAATAAGAAATAACTGAAAATTTTGAAGGAAAAATCAATAGAAAGGTTAACTACATGCATAAGATGGAAAGTTGAATAGAATTCTAATAAATGATAATAATGGAAAATATATATACAATCAATGTAGGTAATTTGAAATTACAAATGATTAAACGTTTCTTGTGATAATGAATAAATAACGAAAGGAGTAAGCATATTTATTTAGAGTATTAATTACTATTGGGTAGAGATTTAAGTAACAACGTTTAATGCAATGTAAGTAATGACATTTTAAGTCAATAATAAGGAATTGGGAATCATATCTATGAAATGATAACGAGAATACAAGATGATAAATGCCAATTAAGGGTAATAATTAAGAAACTTAATGAAATCCCAATTTTATACAAAATAATTTAAAGGTCAGGTTTGGTTATAATTTGAACATAAGTAAATTGAATTTGTAGTATGAAAATATATGCAGAAATTGATTTTTGTAATAAAGGATTTTGTATGTGACAAAAAGGTAACGGTAGTGTTTATGGTAGGTTGCCTATTCATTTATTTAGATTGTTAGTTGGAACTGGAAATAAGTTTGTAATAAATGTAAATAAATGATACATTTATGTAACCAATGTAAATTTTACTTATAATATAGCAAAAGGTGGATTTAAGAAGTGAAATTGTAGAATTTGAAGCTAATTAATAATAGACATAGTAAAGATGGCAATCCAATCAAATGCTTAGGAATCAGATTTATTGGAAGGTAACCTAATTTATAAATAAATGGTAAGTATTAAGATATAATTCTATATAAATTAAAACTGATTGTAGATTTAGTGTAGTAACGTTAAGGCTAACTGAATTTGATTTATAGATGGAATTAAAATCAAGATGAATAGGTAACGAACTTAAAAATTTAATAAGTGAATTTATTTCAATCAGTGCAATAAAAGGATACGTAAATAAATGGTAAGATGAAATGGTAAATTTTTGATGTTAATAAAATGATTTTTTTTTTTTGAATTGAAATAAGTATTATAATGGGCAAATTTAGTTACTTTAAAGTGAAACGGAAATTTTAACGCAATAGTTTGAATGCAATATTAAATTCATCTAATTTATAATAAAGATTCGTTAGATTTATTTAATAGAAATTTTGGGACTTTTAATAGATAATTGCTGATGTTGAATGGAACAAAGGAATTGAATTTAACATGAATAGCATGAATAGCATGAATATTAATAAAAGAAATTATGTAATAATTGATTTATTTTAGCATTTATGAATGAAATAGGAATTTAGGTTTAAGCAAGTGATGAATAAGATGTTGTGCAATCCAAATTAATATAGTAATTGTGAGTAATAAGAGCTTATTTGAGATTCTAATTTTTTTATATATGTTTTACAATTTCAATATAAATGGAAATAGTAGCAATACAAAGAAAGGCAGAATTTTTGAATATAGTAGTTAAGAAAAGGCAAACAAATCCTTCCATCTAAATCTAATTTAAAATAAAGCTTAATTATTGCAGTGGTTAGAATTAAATATTATGCTAGTCGAATACTAACTAATTCATTGAAATACCTATTCATGAAAAACAATTGAAAGGTTTTATTTGGTTATAATTGGTAGATTTGAAATAAACGTAAAGTTATATTAATTGACGTAATAATACGCAGCAAACTATAAGGTCATAGTCAAAGTTAAATTTAAGTAAATTCTTGGAATTTACAATATCTGAATTTACCGTAATTGAATTCAAACACTGAAATTTATAAATTTATTTACTTGACATTGATATCTGGGTTTGTTTAATTTGTTGTAACTAAAGTGAAATTATAAAAATGATCAAATTTTCAATTTTAAAGTCAAAAATTTTAAAGATTGAATTTAATTAATTTATTTGCCTATTTATTTAATTAATATAAAAATAGCCATTTTGGGGCACGGACTCGGATTTCGACGAAACCAGTTTCATCGGATCCGTAACGGTGAATTATAATAATGTTTCAAGTTTCGTAGCGATCGGACTTGTCGTTTGATCATACGGACTTGAAACGCCTCGAAATTTACGCATTTTGAGATCAATGTGAAATTTTTGTTTTTTTTTAGCATAACTTCTTCATACGATCGAATTTGGTCGCGAAACTTTTTCCATCGCGTTCAGAATATTTTAAAACACCTATTTGGATATATAGTTTTAACAAATTCGACCCCGGAGGCATAGCGGGCTTTTTGGACCATGGTTTGTCACGCACGTTCGCGTATCCAGTCTAGCTACCCTACCTCTAGCCTATCTATAAATATACATCTATAAACCCTAGCTCCTTTCTTTTTCATTTGCTGTACGTTCATTTCTTCACTCTTTTCTCTTCCCCAAATGTATACATCTCAGATCCAATTCCAGATCCATCCACAGTTCAAAATCAAAAGTCAAAACTCAAAAATTTCAGAAAATTCCAGAAAAAATATATGTTGAAGTATTCGATACGCGTAAAATACTGGTGAAATTCGTTTTTCAATTGGAGCTGTCGTTCATCCAGAATAAATTCAAACAGCCCCAAAACCGTTCATCATCGTCGCGCAAAACTTTGTCGGATCGGAAAAACATTTCTGGGTTTTGACGAGGGAACGAAGGTGATTGCATCCATGTGATTTGTTTCGCGAATCGACGGTTGGATTAACGGCAAAACTCGACTAGGTTTTCAGATTTAAGGCGTGCGTGCGTTCCTGGGTTGGTGCGCACTGGGGGAAAGGAAGGGTGCGTGGATGAAGAAATTAAATGAAGGTGAATGTGTGTCGTTTCTTTTTATTTTCAATTTGAATTCAATCTCCATTTTTCGCCATAACTTTCTCATACGAAGTCGGATTCACACGAATTTTTTTTTTGTTAGGATCGTAATTTAATTTCGGATCTGATGACGCTGGTTTGGACGAATTCTGAGACGGGCGAATTTTTGGGTTTAAATCGGGTTTAAATTCGATTTAAATTCAAAAGGTGAGTGTTTTAACCCACTCACAATTACTAGAAGCTTTTATGTTTGTTAAATAAATTTTAGAAATGAATAGAAATTTATTTATGAGCTTTTGGCATGTTATTTCATTTATATCTGTTGAATTGCATTTTATTGAATTTAACTGTTAATTTAATTGATTTATTGCGGGTTAATTGGCTGTTAGAAATTATTGTTTGCATATGAACTGCTAGTTAACAGTTATGTCAATTATCACTGAATATAAATTGTTAGATTAATAGTTGATAAATATAATTTGAAATAAAACTGCCAATTATTACCTGTTGTATATTACCAAATATATATTGTTATTGATTGATATTGGTTGATGGTTGCGATTGGATGATGGATGTGTTGATGAATGAATGTTTATTGCATATCATTAAATTTCAAATTATCATGCATATTTCATTTCTTTCGGGATTGTGGTTTGAAATGATATAAAACCGCAAATTTTTATTTTTAAATTGCGGATTGAAATGATAAATATCCGTATCACTTGACCATAGGGTAGAAAACTATATACAGGCACCGCGGTCTATATATAACTATTTTAAATGTGATTTCTATGGTTTGGATGGAATACGGTTTATAAAAAAATCTTAAATTTTATACTGAATAAATGTTTTCTTCCATATTTATATACATATGAAGTTGAAATTTTGAGATTAAAAGGTGAATAAATTTCTTTATTAAAAATGGAAGAAAATTAAGAAAATGGAGTTTGATGATTTATATCCTATGTTTAAATATTAAGTTGGAAATTTTAAAGATATATATTTAAAATGGGATTTTTCCCAAAATATTTTGAAATGAATATTCTAGTAAAATTTGAATTTGGAAATATATATATATATATATATATATATATATATATATTTTACTAGAAATTGAAGTCTTATTAATTATGGATTCTATGTGAATATTCAAGGCTAATTAATAGAACATTTGGTTTGAAAGAATAAAATCCAACTTTAGTTGAAATATTTATACTCAAAATGGATATACGTATATATATGAATTTATTGAAATGGTTTTGGAACTTGAAGCGATATTAAATTTTGGTTTTAACTTTAAATAAAGAAATGTATTGTAAAGCCACGAGAAATATTTCTTTTCAAAGTAACATTTAAGTTAAACCACTTATTTTATATACTGTTGAATATCCAAACCATTTAGTTTGAAAGTAATGGTTTTAAAAACTATGGATTTCGAAGTATTATGTTGAAAGTTAATATTTAGATATTTGGTTACAAGGAATTATAAATTTTAAAAGTGGCATAAATTTTTGGAAAAGATTTATATTTGGGAAATGATATCATTGATTTGGGTTTTATAAAAATAATATCAAAATGAATCTTTTTGGGGTTTTAAAGAAGAAATGATATCGTAATATTATGGTTTTGAAATGGATTATATTCTGGTTTTAAAATATAAACTATTTTTAAATAACCGCGGTGTTATAATAACGATGGGTTGGCAAAGAGACCGGGATCGGATATCTGACATACTCTCTGTCGATACCGAAAACCACTTTGACTAACCGTGTACGCGGTGGAGATTCCAGAATGAAGTAGGTGGTGGCGTCGTTTCCTGTAAGGTAAATACGTGGACCCAACTCCCGTGAGTTGGCATAAGGTGGCTAAAACAGGAGCGATTCTCAGGCCAATGAGGTCATTCCTCTGATCGGACGCTCCTCTTCGATATTATAATTTGACTTGGATTTGATTCAGTGGCCACTTCTATATTTTGATTTTGGGGAGTTAGTCCGAGGTGGGCGGTAACTGCGGCTACGCGTTTCCACCAGCCTGGATAGCAATTGGTATATCTACCCTGGCATTGCCTAGTTGTGCCGTGTCACCTACCATATCGCGCCTTGTACGAGTTTGGTTTTCTCCCGTAGCCCGTGTGGTATCCTCTAGTGGCTTCCCGATCAGGAGGGGCTATGATATTGGACGGACTACTGGGACTATTACGTGTTAAGGTGGAAAATGTAAAGCCTTAACGCTATTTAAAAGTAAGTTTATTTTATAAATAGACACTATTATAATAGCGCAATATACTACATAGTAAATAGTTTAACGGATCCTTAGGAGATGTAAATCCCGAACATCTCTTGAGTTACTGTACTCATATTTATATTCTGTTTATTTAACTCACATAAGATATTCTAGTCTGACTCGGGTGTTTTTGTCTATTCAAATTCGCTCGGGTCAGTCCGAGCATTTCAGGATAGCAGATTTTAGCTTTGGAGGACGAAGACGAAGAATCAGTATTATTTTATATATAGTATTACACCACACTCTTTCTATTCCGCTGCATTGCTTGTATTGGTATGTGTAACTCTGATATTTATTGTAAAAGAAGAATCAAGCTTTTGTAAACTGTTTATGAACTGTATATTTGTTATTATATTTTATCCTTCCGCTGTGAGATTCTGTTTTTGTTTTTATTCTTCTCTGTTTTTCTTATTTACCCCATAACAATCCGCCCTTGCGTATGCTTTGAATTGGCACGTGTGTCGGTTTAAAGTGTGCAAAAAGGCGGGATGTTACACTTTTGCAATTTGACAAGAGATATAAATATATATACATCGACCCACACGATCAGAAAAACAAAAACAGTTCATATTTCTTATTTTTATTGCGTAAGCGTACCTTTATTTAGCATTTTTAAGCAAGCGACTTATTATTTAGCAATTAACGCGACCAAATCCAGCCAAACAGCTTCCCGGTACCTGTACTTACTCAATTCAAACATGTAAGTACTAAATATATGAAATTTATTAACATTTCACTTACTTTCAATAGCTAAACACATGTATTTCATAAGCAACATGCACCAAACATTTTCCCTGAGCAATTTACATGATTTCAAAACTAATTCAATTGCTTTCAACCAAGTCATGTGCCAATCCATTCAATTTTAATGGTTTACACTTCAATTTCTTACATTCAATTCATTTTTAAGCAAAACAAACTCACATTCACTTCAATTGATCTTAAAATCAACTTATGAAATCTTTATCATCTTATAGAATTTAAATTACCTTCGTTTATGTCAAACGACAATTCATTCTATGCCATATTATGATATCCATGTGAATAAATATTACTTAAGTTGTATAACCAAGTTAAATTGATTCAGACTCAATTTATATCTAATTCTTTCCATTTCAATTCATTCACACCCATTTTATTTAGCTCGACACATTCCATGCTTGTATACCACTAACCATTCCCAAATTAATTCAATCCAAGCTTTTATTTAATGGTCTTCCATTCTTACTCGAAGCTGAGCTTCTATAAATTTTAAACTTATGTTAATTTACTCTCTTCATATTATTTCAACTTCAAACCTAAGTTCACTTCCATTCAATTTGATTCTCATCAAATCAAATTCCATTTAATTCAGTTAGCCCATCCATTTTAATTTTAATTTACATTCTAAACTATCAAAATAATATCCAAGCACATTCTTAACTCATTTATACTCGAATTGGATTTTATTTGCAACTCAAATCATTTCTATTATAATCCAATTCCATTTATTTTTACAATATCTCCACTTATTTAATTCATTATCAATCCAAATCGAATTCTACTTATAATTCAAATTTATTTCCAAACTTCATTATTAACTTACAATCCATTTTATTTAACCGAGTTAAATTTTATTAACATTCTCTATCAAATACTTTATTTAGCTAATTAGCTTACTTCCAACTTTTAAATCAATATTCTATTTTATTACAAAAATCACTTCATTAAATTTTTCCTGAGTTCAATTTTTTCTTCATAATTCCAGTTTGGATTTTTTTTATTTTCCAAAATTCCAACACTTTTATTTTAAAATTTTAGAAATACTTTTAAATTCACATAATACTATTAAAATATCTTTATAGAAAAATACTTCTTATAACTCGATGTCTCAACTAGTCCATCCTTATTTTCACAGAAATTCGGTCATACGTTGAGCATGCATAGGACTGAAAATCTATAAGTACCTAGCAGACCCATTTCAACATCTAGTGAAAATACTTGGAAAATAATTTTATTGACAATATCGAAAACATTTTTTAAAAAGACAAAGGAAATATCTTTGGTGAGAATGCTCTGGAAATCATCACCACCATCCATGGTCACAGTTACATCCTGGGTTACGTTGCCATCGCAACAAAAGTCCATGTAACTGTAGGCACTCTGCGCCCCTCGATTACGCCATGGAACCCACAACTGATCGCAGTTACATTCCAGGGTTATGTTGCCATCACAGCAAAAGTCCATGTAATTGTAGGCATCACCACCCTCGATTTTCGTTGTCAAAAATGAAACTTCTCCACTCCCACATAGGTCGCAGTCTAACGATGTAAAATCAAACGCAGACTGTTGGCTTTCAGCGGCACACACGACTTTCGCTATGTTACCATAAGTCGCAGCCTATCGATATAAAATCAAATGTAGACTGTTGGCTCTCAGCGGCACACACGACTTTCGCTATGGTCTGCAGTAGATCGCAGTGACATCGAGTTACGCTGTCGTCACAGCATAACCCAAATGCCTCTGTAGGCATCAGAGCCCTTGACTTCCGCTACACACTACACATAATCCTTAGGAACTAGTTTTGTCCGGACTCCTCACAGGATCAACTTAGAACCCCCCTTAGGGTTCAAGGCAGTACCACCCCGTGGCACTCCTGAGAAGTTCATTTCAAGGGAGCGCCTTTTTCCCCAGAGCCGTTATCAAAACACTTTATGCTATACACATATAGTATCTTCTAAATCATACACCTAGTATGAATCTCATATATATCTCCTTTTCTCAAATCGATTATTCCAAAATCGATAATTCTCAAACTAGGCTTTCCAAATTCCAATATTGATTTTGCCCAAAAATCAAAAGCCTTTCCAAATCCAAAGGTTCCTAAAACCTTTTTCCAAAATCCTCATAAGATCCTTTATATATATATATATATATATATATATATATATATATTTAAAACTTTGGATCACTTCAAACTTGTATAAAACTCCTTTTATACTTCAAACACTTTCGAAATCCTTTTCTTCCGGCAATAGATTCAACAAGGGGAGATTTATCTTATATAACAAAGATATATAACTTTGTTTATTCAAAATCAAATATTCAAATTTGATTACTCTTTTTATAAAGTTATTTCCATCTTACTTATCATCATAAAAATATCCAACTTTCACTTTTATCCATTGTATATTTCACAAAATATCATTTCATTTCAAAGAAATCATTTCACATTTCTTATCCACAAATTTCCAGTATCAATTTTATTTAAACCCGTACGATGTACACTTATCATCCGTATGCTATACCAATCTGATCGCTCACTTGATCACACAATTTCACTTCCGAACTAGTATCGTCCACCCGACTTCCTAGTGCAGACTCAGATCTGGTTTCTTGATCAGAAACCGTCATTCTCCTTGCATAGCTATAACTATGATAGAGAACATCCAGAACCAATCAACAATCCATATCCAGGTTCGCCGTCGAAAATCGAGTGAAAAATCCCAACTCGGATCGATATAACTATCTCGAAATTCTATGCTCGAATCTGGATCAAATCACTATGTGAATAGAATAATATATGTACATCCTACGTAGTTATCCTCATTGATTATCAACTAAATCAATTTCCCATTCTATTCACATTTCCTTTAATTTCTATCCACATAATCACAATTGTTTCAATTCCATTGGATTATCATTTTAATCCTTATCCCGAATGGATATTCAATCATAAACAGTTTGAACTCTGTCCAGCTTAAATTCACTAAATAGCTTGAAAATTTTAAAATAGATAAGTCGTAGAAAAATAATTATTAGTCTGTAACATGGATATAAAATAGTTAATTAATTATAAAATAGTTGGAAAATAGTCAAATAGTTATAGAAATTTTAAATAATTGCAAAATAGTTGTGACATAGTAATTAATTTGTAAAATAGTTGAAAAATAGAAATTAGTTTATAAAACAGTCGAAAAATTGTTAAATTAGTACCTAAATTGTAAAATAAATATAGAATAATTTGGCTTTAAAAAGAAAGGTTGTATATATTAAATAGCTTGGAAAAATAAGTTTATATTAAAACAATTTATATTGAAAATAGTCCAGAGTCAAAACTGTTCACTTCCCCATCAATTCAATTTAAGTTTTCACTTCCATTTAAATTGACTCAATTCCAATTTGAATAACTTCAATTTCCATTGAAATTGATTTAACCCCAATTCAAGTTGAATTAATCTTGATTTCTTTCCAAATTTAAATCAAATTCCATTTGATTTTAAACCTATTCAACTTTAATTACAATTCCAAATTATTCCAATCAATTTGGACTAATATCAATTGAACCCACTTCAATTTCAAATCATTTCAATTCAATCCAATTCAAATTTTCCGTTTAAATTTTAAACTTATACATCTTCAATCACAAATCCAATTAATTCAAATCAGATTCAATTTGGATGAATTCAATTCAAATTTAAACCATCCCGATTATCAAAATTCGAGTTAAAAAATTTTAAATGTTGATTTAATCCTTTAAATCAAATCAACTTATCTCTTTAAACCAGTTAATTATGAATCCATTTCAAACTTATCTTCATTTAATTTTAATTTGGTTGTGTTTCTATTACCACTTAATTCTCGTTGTTAAAATTTTCAAATAATATAACAACCAATTACCTTAATATTTATTAGAAAGAAATATTGCTTTATATATCAAAATATATTCTTGTATAAAATCATTTAAAATCTTTATATAAGAAAATAACAAGTACGCTCTCATATATATATGCACTCAACTCATTCTAGGGTATCATTGACCCTATCCTTAATGAGTAATCCCAACAGAGCCAAGGTTCTCGCTTAACCTTTCAGCTCTGATGCCAACTGTAATGATCTAGAATTTTTCGGGATCGAAAAATACGGGTCGTTACAGATTTTGAAAGATTTGATTTCAAAAGGTTTGATTTCGAAAGGTTTAGATTTCGAATGGTATTGATTTCGAAAGGTTTGATTTCGAAAGGTTTGATTTCGAAGGGTTTTGATTTCGAAAGGTTTGATTTCAAAAGGATTTGATTTTGAAAGGCATTGATTTCATAAAGTATTGATTTCGAAAGGTTTGATTTCGAAAGGTATTTATTTCGGAAGGTTATGATTTCGAAAGGTTTTATGAACGTTTTGAAGCAGTTGCTTTCGACTCCATTATTTTTCTGATCCCTTCGCATAATCCATGTTTTAAGTCGAAACATTTTAAAGGTTTCAACGTAGTTAACTTCGATTGGTTTCGAAAGGTTTTCCACCTATTTTATATTGAACCCGATGTCTTCGAAAGGTTTTAAGGCACATTGATTCCGAAAGGTATAGTTTAGCTATATTTTCAAAAGGCTAAGGTTTAAAGGATTTAAAGGGCAGGTGTCATATGTTTTAAATCTTATGAAAAAAAAGCTTTTAAAAGGTTTAGAATGAGTTACCTTCAATGATTTCGAAAGGTTTATTAAAGGATATGAAGGAGTTACATTAAATACTTTTGTAGGGTTTTATGAATGATTTTGAAGGAGTTACCTTCTATGTTTTCAAAAGGTTGTTTGGCGGATTTAAACAAAGATTTCGAATATAAGAATTAGGCAGATACCTAAGTGTTTTAAGTTATAAAGGACTTTAACTTATTTTAAAGGATAGACAATCGTTATTGAACATCATCAACATTATTTTGAGTAAAGTATATATAACATGGCAAAAATAGCTTCGTGTAAAACAAAAGATATTTTCCTTGTATATATATGATTTGACGGACTAAATCATTTTGAAAAGTTTTTCGAGGAAAGTTTTGAAGAGCAGTTGGCTTAGATAATTGTAGAATAGATGTTTTGAAGGGTAGTTAATCCAAAAGAAAATTCGAGCAGTCAGCTCATTTAAATTCGGATAGTTAGTCCATTTTGAGGGCAGTCGGCCTAGAGGACAGTTAGTCCAGAAAGAGCAGTCGGCTCTGATATGAACAAATAGTTCATCTATTAGCATAACGGACCTTGCTAAAATTTTAAGGACAGTCAGTCCACCCCTTTTTACCTGTTTTGGGCAGATAGCTCATTATGTAGCATAAAAGAAATTGCTATTTTGGTATAATTAGTTTTAAAACAGCTAGTTCAGAAAAGAGCAGATAGCTTAGAATTTAGAACAGAAAGTTCAGATTTTAGACAAATAGTCTATTTTATTTCCTGTGTAGCATAATGGATATTGATATATTATTATTATAATCAGTTGATTAACCAGTTTGGTTGCAAGAAAGGATTTGCAAAATATATGTTTTGAAAAGAGATAATAGTGAGAGGAAACTCATTCCGCTAAGCGGCGTGGTCTCACTAGTTATCAGTAAACCGATATGTAATAGAAGTTATTTATACCAGGCTTTAAGTCGGACTCGAATTTTTTTGTTTCCCCTTAAACTCTCGGGTGCTCAAAATTTGATTTGAGTAGGCCGAAGGTTTAAATTTACGGGTTTTAGCATATTTTGGCGAATAAAGCATCCGAAAACGAGTAGGTGGCTGACGGGTAGCTAATTTAGGGATTCTGTTCTAAAATTATTTCCACTGTGTATTAAGACAGTCTTGTCTATATTGCTTTCATCATCCAATGGGGCATCTTCATATGTCGCTTTTGGCGTATTGTTGTAAATTATATTTGATCAATGCCTGAGATTACGTTTGGCAATTTTGTAACTTGGATATGATTCATTTGAAATATAATAACTAAAATGATTGTTTTTGGAAATTTGTGATTTTGTTCTTATTCAAATGCTTCTGAAATTATGGATATCATTAACACTGCCATATTTCATCACCAGAAGTTAATCTTGTGGATGACTGCAGCATCCATAGCGTTTAGTTTTTTTCCTCTAGATATGGGATGTTATAGCTCGGTATCAGAGCCTAGATTTATGAAAAAATTTAACTAAAAATTGGTTTTGAAAAAAAAAATCCAAGGAAACTGGAGTAAGGTTGGGGTTGGTTTAACGCTATAGTAAAGTACTTGTATTTGTTATATATAAGTTACGCTTTATCTCCATTGATCTAACTTTGATTAGGTTATCTTTCTGTATCTCATGAAGTTTGAATATAGAAATGGATGGTAGAAGAAGTAGAGTTAACCAAGGAGGGGGAAGCACCGAAAGGAATGTCGGACCCAATGTAGGGAGAGGCAAGGTCAGGCAGAGAATGTTGGTGTTGAACTCTCGTAGGTCAGAATGGAAGCGATGTATCTATTTTTCAGGAATATGATCAGGCATGAGTTATAGCCGAAGTGGTAGGAGAAAATGCCGTAGGAGTCGAAGTTCCAGAAGTTTTGGTAGTTAATCATTTCGTTAAGATGAGCGGTGATTATGTGAAGCTAGGAGGGAAGCCATTTAAGGGAATGAAGGATGCCATTAAAGTGGAGAATTGGTTGTGACACTGCGAAAGGATTTTTGCAGATTTAGGGCTCAATGACAAGCAGGAGAGGAGGTTGGCATCCAAGCATCTTCAGGGGGCTGCATTGTTCTGGTGGAATAATGTATCAACAATAGTTGATGAGGAGACAGTAACCTGGAAGGATTTCAAGGGAAGATTTCAGGAGAGGTTTATGTCAGTAATAGCATAGTCATCTTTGATTAGGCAGTTTGCTGAGCTGGTGCAGGGAGAGATGTCTGTTGCTGAGTATGCTAGGAAGTTCGAAGAGCTGGCCCGGTATGGGTATGCTTCTTTAGATACCATGTTGAAACGGAATGAGAAGTTTATCAGAGGATTGAAGCCAGAATTGGCCAGTTCTACGTACTTTGTGTCATCTTAGACATCCTTCTAATGTTGTTATAGAGATGGCTCTGAGGGAGGAAGAATTCCTTGAGTCTATGGAGAAGGGCAAGGCAAAAGTGGTCCAGGTTGGGCAAAGCCAAAAGAGGATGTTCTTTCCCAAGAAGCATGCTCAAAAGGGTGGAGCAACCAAGAAAGCGAAGTTTGAAGTTGTCTGCTATAAATGCGACAAGAAAGGGCACTTTGCTAATGAGTGTCGCTCAATGAAAGTGAAGGATGTGGCTAAGGGGAAGAATGTCAAGTGTTTTAATTATGACCAGATAGACCATTATAAGAACAGTGCAAGGAGCCCATTAGGGATGGTAAGGGCAAGGTGTATGCATTGGAGCCTAACGCTTCCAAGCCAACAGCCCAGGAGAAGGGAAAGGCAGTTCTTAGGGGAAGGCTTCAGAATCATAGTATGTCAGTTAGCGTTTTATTTGATACTGGTGCATCGCATTCTTATATATCTTGATGTTTGATAGATAAGCTTAACCTTGAACCCACATATTTAGTTACTTCCTTATAGGTTGCGAATCCATTAGGAGGATATGCAACTCTAGGGATGAGGTGTGACCAATTTGAGTTTGACTTATTAGGTCATACTTTTGAGTGTAGTTTGCATGTGTTTGATTTTGTAGGATTTGGGATCATCCTAGGTATGGATTGGTTAAGCAAGTATGATCTAAGGTATTTTTCTAGGATAGGAAGATATCTCTTAGTCACCCGGATTGTAGCGGTCAGAGAGTTTTCACCGTAGGAGGTTACAGCATTTGGGTGCTTTGCATTCAGATGATGAGTTGAGCTGAGTTTTAATAGTTAGAGAATTCGCAGATGTATTTGAGCCTGTAGTTGGATTGCCACCAAAATGAGCTATTGAGTTTCGGATAGATTTGGTTCCGGGAGCAGAACCGATGAGTAGACCGTCGAGCAGGATGACCCCTTCAGAGATGAGAGAGTTGAAGGTGTAGTTAGTGGACTTAGAGGGCAAGAGTTTTGTCAGGGCGAGCAGTTCACTGTGGGGTGCAACGGTAGTGTTTGCCAAGAAGTTGGACGAATAGTTAAGATTATGTATCGATTATCATACGTTGAATGAGAAGACGATAAAAAATCGATATCCACTGCCCAGAATTGACGATTTCTTTGACCAACTAAGTGGAGAAAACGTATTTTCTCAATTGGATTTAGCAACACTTTTCATCAGCTCAGGGTAGCAGAGGATAGTATACCTTTGATAGCATTTAGGACCAGATATAGATCGTATGAATGGTTAGTTATGTCGTTCGGACTGACGAATGCTCCAGCTTTCTTTGTGGATTTGATGAACCGATTTTCCAAGAGCACTTGGATAGGTTCATGCCGGTTTTCATAGATGATACCTTGATTTACTCTAAGGATGAAAATGTGCATGAAGTTCATCTCAGAGTAGTGCTAGAGACGCTGAGGCAATCGGCTGAAAGCGAAGTTTTCGAAGTGTCACTTCTGGAAGAAGGAGATGAAGTTTATTGGTCATGTCATCTTAGAGGAAAGGTTATCAGTAGATTCGACTAAGATCGAGGCAGTGAATAGTTAGAAGTGAACCGAGACAGTAACCGAGATTAAGAGTTCCTTGGGTTGGCTGGTTATTATCGGAGATTCATCAAGGATTTCTCAGGGATAGCAGCACCAATGACTAGGATAACGAGTAAGGATATGAAGTTTGTGTGGACCGATAAGTGTGAGGAAGCATTCCAGAGTTTGAAACACTTAGTGACCCATGCACCTGTATTGGTAGTTCCAGAGGGGAATCAGAACTTGGTAGTTTATATCGATGCTTGTGGAATAGGATTAGGAGTTGTGCTAATGCAGAGAGGTAAAGTGATTGCCCATGCTTCTAGACATCTTAGACCGCATGAGGTCAGATACCCAGCGCATGATTTAGAGTTGGCTACTGTGATTTTTGCTTTGAAGGTGTGGAGACATTACCTTTTGGGAGAAAGGTTTGAGCTGTTTACAGATCATAAATCAATGAAGTATTTGTTTTTTCAGAAGGAGCTGAACATGAGACAACAGTGATGGTTAGAGTTCATAGCCGCTTATGATTTTGGGATTGAGTACACACTAGGGAAAGACAACCGGGTTGCAGATGCACTTAGCAGGAAACATCAGAATGCAGTGTTGGCAATGATGGTCGAGTGGAAAGATTTAGAAGCATTAGTAGATTGCAGAGTGCAATGGAGATCCGAGGCAGAGTCTAGTGGTGGTCCAGTTGTATCTTCTTGTTTGGAAGTTCTACTAGTTTTGATCGAATGGATTTCTTCTAAGCAAATGGAGGATCCAGTGTTAGCTGAATGGATCGGTAAGTTAAAGGAAGGAACCAAGAGCGATGACTTGAAAGATTTTATTCTTGACCAGAATTGGCGGTTTAGAAAGAAAGGTAGATTATGTGTATAAAGTATAGGAAACATAAGAAAGGAAGTCTTAGATGAATGTCATCGTTCGAAGTTCACTATACATCTCAGAGGTACCAAGTTGTACTAGGATATGAAGATAAATTTGTTCTAGGAAGGAATGAAGCGGGATATTGTTTTGTGTAAGGCAGTGCTTGAATTGCCAACAGGCAAAGGCCAAACACCAGAAACCGAGTGGTTTGCTTCAGCCGTTAGATATTCCAGTGTAGAAGTGGGATTCTATTTCTATGGACTTCATAGACAAGTTGCTAAGGTCGAACAAGGAAAATGAAAGTATATGGGTTATAGTGGACAGATTGACCAAAAGTGCTCATTTCATTCCAGTTAAGTCAACAAGGACGACACCTGTTTTAGCAAGGTTGTTCAAGAAGAACGTGGTTAGACTGCATAGAGTTCCTAGCAGCATAGTTAGTGATAGAGATTCCTTGTTCACTAGCGAGTTTTGGAAAAGTCTATAGAAAGTTTTAGGAATCAAGCTTATGATGAGTACCGCTTACCACCCGCAGACAGATGGGAAAACAGAAAGAGTTAACAAGATCTTGGAAGATCTGTTGAGAGCTTGTGTTCTGGACTTTGGGTGATTATGGGAGGACCAACTGCATCTAGTTGAGTTTTCGTATAATAACAATTATCAAACTAGTATTAGGATGGCACCGTTTGAAACTTTGTATGGAAGGCCATGCAAATCTCCCGTTTGTTGGTTGGAGGTTGGGGATAGATTTATTCTTGGTCCAGATATGGTCAGAGAAGTTGCAGAAAAGATTGAGGTCATTCAAGATAGGATGAAGGAGGCTCAGTCTAGGAAGAAAAGGTATGCAAATAAGCGACGAAAAGATTTGGAGTTTTCACTTGGGGACCAGTTTTTCATCAAAGTATCACCGGTGAAGGGTGTGCTTAGACTTAGGAAGTCAGGGAAGTTATCTCCTAGGTTCATAGGACCTTTTCCTATTCTTGAGAGGATCGGGAAGCTCGCGTATAAACTTGAGTTACCGAGTAGTTTGGCAAGTGTCCATGAAATTTTTTATATTTCTCATCTCAAAAAGTGTGTTAAAGATCCGAAGACTGCTATTACACCGATAGTGCTAGATGATTTAGTGGTAGAACCGGACTTGACCATAGTGAGGAAGCCAGTTCGCATTGTTGCCAGAGATGAGAAGAGGCATGGAACCAAGACAGTCAGATTAGTCAAAGTCCAGTGGAGTGAGGATGACAGAGACTGCACTTGGGAGGTTGAGAGCAAGATTAGAGATATTTAATTGTTGGAACCATATCTAAAAAGGTTATCCACTATAATTTCCATAAATTAGTCCAAAACAAAAGATTTAACTTTAAAATATAAAAGATTGCATCGTTTGGAATTATAAGAATATGTAGGAGATATTTATTATGTTCAGATCATATTCAATTTGTTGTCTACAACTCATATTCAATTATCCAGTTAGGGATAAAAATCATATAAATACTGATGTGATAATTTTCATACTATAACAATCTATAAAATTTCTCACTCGTCTTTTAAAAGCGATTCAAATCTCCGAATCTGAAGTAGAACCATTGATTCATCTCCATTTCCTTTTTAATCCAAAAGATATGTATAAAAGGGATATATAGAGATTAGAATTATGGGTTTTATCTGTCCTACTGGAGTTGATCATTTGTTGTTGAATCCAAATATGGGCTCCATGCTTGGCTCCAGCTTGTGTTCTGGAATGTTCATCTGATCGAATGTGTGCTTAAAGATTACATTGACTGCATTGCCCGTGTCAACCAGAATCTTAGAGACGATAAATAATCCAATCTATGCGATAATCATCAAAGGATCGTTATGAGGATGGTGAACCTCCTTTCTTAGCTCTCATTGACAACAAAATTAGACATTTGAATGTTAAGACGTGGATTCTTCATTGGGGTGTTCCTCTTGAATAGAGTAAATCCTTTCTTTTCCTTCTTTAATGTACCTGCTTCGGATCCCCTTGCTTTTTCCTGTTAGATGCGGCCCACCATGTATCACATCAATCCTGTTAATGGGCGGGCTCAAGCTTAGAGGGTCCTTATCTTCCAGCACATTTACAGCATTTCCTGGGTGTTTTTGCCCCTAAATGCTCAAGTTTTGAACTACTTGACTGGGTTAGTCAAACTTAGCACTCTTAATCATCAGATCTTCAAAGCTACCCCCCTTCCCCGAAGAAGCTTATATCGGACGGTGTCAACAAGTTTAAAGATCGGAAAAAACCAGTTTTTCTTTGTCCGATGTTTCCCAAACATCAGTGGGATCTTTTCTTCCCTCCATAAGTTTATACTTTCATTGTCTTCTTTCCATTTTGTTACTTTTTCTTATCTAATCTTCATCTAATACCAGGTTCTCCTGCCAAGGAACTTAACAAGGCAGACAGAAGAAAGGTGGTGTCGCTTAATACCTAGATTCGAGTATAATAAAGTTAGGGATAGATAAAGACCTGAAACCAAGAATCGGGTATTAGTAAACGAAATCCTAAAATGGATATCATGAAATTAAGATTCGGGTATTAATTAATGAAATTCAAATATGATAGATCTGAAACCCAGATTCAGGTATTAACAGATGATGTTTAGAAATGAAAGTCTTGAAACCCGGATTTCGGTAACAATAAGCGAATTTCTATTCCACTCCTTTGCTTTCTGTCCTCTTCGACATGCACGAACCCTTCAGGTTTTGAAAATGTAGAAATAACCCGATTAGCTGTCTCTCGAGCTTGGACGTCTTAGTCCATGATTGGACATTCCTTTTCTTGAGCTTGAACATCTTAGTTCATGATTTAATGAGCCTCTTCTCGAGCTTAGACATCTTAGTCCATCGCTGAATGTGTCTCCTTTTAGGCTTGGACGTCTTAGTCCATTATTGAATGACCCTCTTCTTGGGCTTGGACATCTTAGTCCATTGCTATCTGGTGCTCTTGGTTAGCTCATCTTAGAAGCTGGAACCAAGGACTTACCTGACCTCCCTCAAGAAGGTGTCCTACCCTGGCCCTTTTGTAGCGCGGACATGGGCTTGTTCAGTGCTTTACCCTGACCATCTTATGGCACGGATAAAGGCTTACTCCATCCTCCCTCTAGGAGGTGCCTTACCCTGACCATAGCGTGGCGCGAATAATGACTTGTTTGATGCTTTAACCTACACATCTCATGGCGTGGATAAAGACTTACTCCGTCCTCCCTCTAGAAGATGCCTTGACCTGACCAGAGGTGCGACCAAGGGCTTATCCGGTGCTTTAACTTGGCCACCTTATGGCGCGGCTAAAGGCTTACCCGCCCTGCCTCCAGGAGGTGCTCTGCTCTGACCAACTCGACGCAGACATAGGCTTTTCTACCATCTTAGGTAGACTACCATCTTATGTAGTATCCAAATATAAGGAGCATTTCACTCCCAACCTATAGATTTTTCTTTAAAAAGTAACTCTTTATTGATTCTTTCTCAAATTTTCTTTACATATCCTTTGATCTCTCCTTGTGGAAAGAAATTTATGATCAGCCCTTCTAAAGCTCTGCAATGGTTAGTTTCATGACCATTCATCATGTGGTAATGATAATAGGATCCTCCCTAGTTTCTTTCATGTTTTGGCCTCTTTTTCTGTGATGGTGAGTGGTTAAGCTCATCCTTTGTAAGCAAGTAGACATTCTTTATGGAAGTTTTTAAGTTGCATTCCTTTGGAGGTATGGACTTGAAGCTTAATTATTGTCGAAAGGCATGGTTGTGCTCCTCTTATATGAGTTGTCTTGTAAGTGGTCCTGACTCTGTCGATAGCTCTTGTTCATTGGTTTCGATGATGTTGGTTAAGCATGTGCTCTTGTTTCTGATCTAATGCAGAACTCTCCTAGACCACATTGGTTTTGACCGATTCGAAAGGCTTAATATAGCTTTCGAAGGGGTTTCTCATGATGATACTCACTTTCAAGCAGTTTGAATGAAGGCGAAACCATTGGTTTCAAATGGCTTGGCATATGTTCATAGAGCCGTTCTTCATTGTCTTCGGAAGGTATGGCTTCGACTTAATCAAAATATCTTCATCTAGTTAAAAAGTGGTTAATGGAGGCGGTATGGTGCTTTTGACTCTTTCATCTCCTTCGAAAGGTAAGAACCTTCTGGATATTGATTAGAGAAATCTTCCGACACCTTCAAAAAGTTTTAAAGCTTCCCAGACTTTAATGGTAGCATCCCTTCGACTGTTTCGAAAGGTTTAGTTGGTGTTTTTCTTTCTTGCTTTCTTTTGTTCTCTGCTTGGAATGGTTTCGACTAAGTCGAAAGGTGATTTTTGGAGTAACACCTTCCTAGGACATTTTGACTGAGTTGAAAAGTCCTTTATTAACCTTTCGCCTTTATTGAACCTTGAGCAGTGCTTTCTTCACAACACCTTTCGACGCTGTCGAAAAGTTTCCAAATGCGCCTTCTCCTCCATGTTGCCTTGTTGTTCTAGAAGTAAGACTAAAGCCTCCGACTCTATCGATAGATTGTTCACACTAGTTTCGAAGATATTTAAGTAGGAATAGTTTCGATGATGTTGAATAGCCTTTGAATGTATGCTTGAGAATCAAGGCGGAATCTCCTCGTAATATTATTGGCCATGATCGGTTCGAAAGGCTTGTATATGCTTTCGAAAGGGTTGTGATAGGGGCGAAACCTCTAGTTCCGAAAGGTTTGATGCATAAGTGAGAGATTACCATCTATTGCTTTAGAATGAGGTTCCGAAGCTGTCTTTGCTTGTTCATCTGTGTCGAAATGTTTAAAGTGGCGGAAGGGTATGCCTGTTTCCATCCGAGTCAAAAGCCTCCATACTGTATAAGCAGCCGGTGCCTTCGATTCCTTCGAAACCTTCTTAAAGCCTTCGAAATGTCTTCTTATGACCTTTGCGAAACCCATGCCTGTTACTTCATCGGAATCTCTCTTATTAACTTCTTTCATACTTCTTCTCTTGAGTAGATTTTATGGCTAATAGCACACATCAAGATGCTTACTTTTATCCTAGATCAAAATTAAAGCATTTCAGTTTGATATAAAATCCATGAGACTATTACCAAATCCCACATATTTTCTAGGAATGGTCAATTTTAGCTAAAATCGAACTTAAACCTAATACCATCATTACCTATAATTAGAATAAAGATATAACTAGAAGGATAGACTGAATAAAGCGCACTAGTCTATAATAAAAGGATTAAAAACGATCAAAGATCAAACATTCACATAATTGAACAAAGCATAATGAGCAGATACTAGCTCGATAATGATATTACACAATAGCTAAAGCCGTAAGCATCATGAACGAGCAGCGAAAATACTAGTAATAAATGTTGCGGTGCCTCTCACGGCAGTTCAAATAGGCGAGGCGCAGATTTAGGGTTCCAGGCAGAGGCTAGGGTTTCATGATTCAAAAGTTAACGACGGTTGATGACAAAGGTTACGAGTTTCGCGATTCTAACGATGGAGGTTAAGGATTTAATGGTGGTTGCGTTTAGGGATTGGGACCGAGTGTTGATGACAGAGGCTAGCGTTTCCCTATTCAAAAGTTGACGACAGTTGACGATAGAAGTTAACCGTTTCACGAGTTGATCGATCGTTGACCATTTGGTGATGGATCTCTGAAGGCGGAAACAAGATAGTATTTTTTGAAGGAGGAAGCAATGAAGCAAATAAGGTTCATTTTTTCCGGCCTAAAATATTTTCCGTATTTCCATTGAATAGCATTGAGTAGACGTATTAATTTATCGCAGTGTTAGAAACCACAATTTGCATAGCGTTAGAAGGAGGAAATGCGGAAACGCTATGTATTGGTGCTATTAAAAGCCCGTATTTTTGTAATGGAAAGCGATATTTTTAGATGGAGTGTAATAGTTTTAAAAAGTGATTTAAAATGACTAAGGAATGAAAACATAGATTTCAACATTTATTATTGTAATAAAAGTTTCCGAGAAAGCAAGAAAGATGTAGACTATAACACTGTTGTTATAGTAAGTGACTTCCGAAAGGAAATTTATTTTATATAGTTTATGGGATTTATATAAATATAAATATTCGAATCCCTATACCAATTTTTTGGGTTGTTGTAACGATGTTTTACACAACATTCATTTTGAGCCAATAAAACGTATTTTGGAAAATAAGAAGCTTTCCTTAAATGATTTGTAAATATACTTATTACGGATTTAAGTGTACGAAGATATTTTCTAAGTGTTGAAAACAAAATGATTTGTAAATATATTTATTATGGATTTAAGTATATAGAGATATTTTCTAAGTGTTGAAAACAAAATGGTTTGTGAATATACTTACACCGTTGGAATAAGTACATGGAAATGTTTTTCAAATATTGGAAGATTAAAATGATTTTGAGAACATATCTTTTTAAAGACATTTTGAGACAAATATTTGGAACATGATTTACTTAATAAAACATTAATTAAACATGCCTAATGACTGCTCGTGTGTTTATTGTATTTTTGGCCGTTTTTGGTTCCTTGACTTGATGTGGAACTGATTAGTTGTGCACTTAGTGCAAGGTCAATTTAGTAGTCTTGATTATCATTTGGTGTTAAAAGTGATGATTCAAGTGGTGCGGAGTGACTATGGTATTCCAATCTACTGAGCTTCCTTCTTGGCCGAAGGATAGCAAGTCGAGAGTTGGGAATGCGATATGTCTACGAGAAGTGGTTTCCTTATGAGGTTGAGGGCTCTTATCGATTGTTGGTCCGGAGAGACCGTAATCAGATTTATCTGAAAACACTTACCTGAAACTAATGATTTTAAGTCTACGTTGTAATGATGAGTTCTCCTCCCTTTGAAACCTTCTCAATTCGGCAGATTGCTAACCTTTGAACCATAGACCCTTTGCTATCAAATAGCTATTGATTTAAAATTGAATTGATCTGAGTTTTGATGGAATAATAATAGATACAGTTCAACGACTATATGGATAGAGGAGGCGGACAAAGGTCATTGTAAAGTTTTGGTTCTAGTTTCTTTTATAATGGTTGAATTAAAGAGAAAAGTGGATGACATCACTTACCTTTTCTCACCCAATCTTAATCATCCATTCTAAACCTTTTTGCCATATTTTGGCTACCCCCATGCTATACATTTGCTACCGAAATTTGCCTCTAACATCATGGGCTAATATCCCATTTAAGCCTAGGTAAATTTCTTTAATTAAATCCAATTTAATTCCTTGTTGGTATCTCGTATCAGTTGATATATATATATATATATATATATATATATATATATATATATATATAACTATTTAAATATATACACACACACACACACAACATTATCTATTTCTCAAATCTTATTCAAATTTTATAATTGATATTTCATAAATATTAATTAATTTAATTAATTTATAATAATTATAAACTAATTAAATCGCTTGGTCTAAGGAGAATTTATCATTTCGGTTGTGTGACTCATGAGTGTAAATTCGGTCAACGATTAATATCGAATTATCTAAATGTTAACGTTCAGACGTCATTTAGCAGGTGGTGTGATATTTTGACCAAATTTATCGCTTACTTATTTTTAGTAAAAGTTCAATTTTACATTACTAAGCAATAGCCGATTATGACTTTTATTTTACATCAATTCTCTTTGTAAAATTTATACCACTTTGGACTTAAGGAATTTGATAATGATCAAAATTTCGTTATTGTCAAAATTCAACTCTATAGTCCAAACACTAAGCCATTGGTTCAATAAAATAATAATTATTAACGAAATACTATGGCTAGAGACGTTGACTCTGAGTTGACCTTGATATTAACCCATATAACCGATGAGACGAATCCTCTCCGGAATAATGCTTTGCTTTCAATACTTCCACTCGACCCAACTATAGTCATTCGATGGACGTCATGCCTTAAATTGACTCTAGTTAAATCAGTTACAATATTTTTAAGTCGAGAGAACTGTGTAAATTAGTCACATCAATATTTTCTATTTGACCTTAGTTATATTAACTGAAAGAAAACCATCGAGTGAGTCGTTCCATAGTAATTCAATAATTATCGATACATAACCTCTAGGTGCTCCAACAACAATGAGTAATACACTGTCTAACAGTTTGGGAGCGTTATGTACTCCAGTCCCAATTGATACATCGATATGTAGTCTCGATGCATTTTGACTAGAAACATATAAAATGGTATATGTATATTCATTATGATAAATTACTCACGGTTACGACACTTTTTAACTACCATCACAAAAATATATCATTTTTGAATTTTCTATTAAAATATACGTTTAATTAAATTGATTAATTAAGGTAACACATTATATCAAGTATATATTATAAAAAGAAAATACGTTTTATTTTAAACAAGATTGGTTAACGAGTTAGATATATGAAACAAATCACATAATTGCCCCTAGGACATAACATTAACTCTATTATAATGAAGCTTTTTTTACCTGTTATATTCTCCTATATCCTCGCTTTATCCCGTTATAACTTTTTACTCCTTCACTCCTAGAGAACCGCTCGATGCTTTAATTGCATGGTCCGCAATACAAAATCGAAAGCTTTCGCTTGCACTAAAGTCCTCATACAATAGGGACACAAACTTAGCAATTCCTCAAGAAATGAAAATAACTCAAATTCAAGCTTCAAGATCAGTGCGGGTGTTTCAGATAAATGCTTCTACAAAAGATCAAGGGGTATCGCACAAGTAGAACTTGGAACTCCATCAATAAGCGACCGGTGTATTTTAATTCTCTTATCATTCGAAAATGAACAGTGTATTTTTTGCAGAAAAGAAAGTTGAAGGTGTGTACTGACGCTGAATCAAAAAAGAGAATGTTGGTTGTCATGAGAGAAAATACACTGCTTAAAAGTTAAACTAAAGATGTTATCAAAATAGAGGTTGATGACTGGAATTATAATGAATGACAATGAAAATAAGGAGATTTACTATATTTGAAACTTTATTCACTAGGACATTTATCAAATTTGTTACTTTAATAGTTGAAAAAGCTTACTATGGTCGATTTGTAAGATTTTGTTGAATATATATTTCTGTATGATTGTTAAAAAAGGAGCACATAATGTTTGAATATATATACATACCGTATCGTATGAACATACATACATACATACATACACACACACACATATATATATGGACATATTTAACCTCAATTGAGTTAGTTATGAGTTGGGTTTGATCAGTCCTCTGGAATTTTTACGCAAATTTTATACTCGCTATTCGCGACTGCTTTTCCTTCTTTCTCCCACGCTGTCAAATTTAGTTTTTTACGTAACCCTAGATGGGTAATACCGCTCAAATTCACTTTCAAGAGGCGGTCTATGTTGTGCCCGATTTTAGCATTGCGATTTGGTAGCAGTTGCCACTCCGTCCCCACCGTCGGTCTGTATATTCCCAGGCCATGCTTTGATTGGTCAATCATTCCTCCTTTCCTCCGACTGATTCTGTGAAGCATTCTTCCTTTATCTTCGTTGATTCAACAACAGTCCGCCTTTAGCAACCCAATCATATATCCTATTTGAGGTAAAAATCCTAATTTCTATTGGTTTATATCATTGGATTTGTTGTGCATTACTAAGCTTGATTCTTTTTGCATTTTCTGTGTTGTTTTCATATGTACAGGATAGCGGAACAAATGCTGTTATGCAAACCGTACAATTCCAGAGGTTACAATATTAAGTTGGAATGTGCTTTTGTTTGAAAAAATGTTATTTTACAGCTTTCAAACAGCAGGAAAATCGAAACTGACCGACTTAAAAACTAGAAAGTGAAAATCAGTACCACGGTCTTCATAGTAGTAATAATAAAACTACTGGAAAGGCGTGTCAATATGGAATGATTATTTAATGAACATCGCTATGGTGCAACCTGGCTTTGCGCCTGCTTTTAGTTATTCATTGTTCTTTAATTCACTCTTTGTACTGATGATAGCACTTTAATTATTAACATTAGAATATTATGAGTTTTATCTATGAAGTAGATGTTCCCCCCTAAAGTGGATGTCGTATTACTATAACTAAACAAATTTATTTTTCCTTCATATTTTCTCTGTAGAGGTGTATTGATATGATTTCTCAAACTAAGTTATGCTACATGATGTCAGTTTTTCCACCACTAATTCAAGCGTTTAATCAGTGTCAACATGAAGTTTGTTGTCGTGAGTCTCAGTAGTAGAAATAAATTGCCTTCTCACAAGGTTGTATGAACTGTCTTTTAATTCCATTTCAAACTATTATTAGTTATTTTCATTATGTTGTTTTTTATTGTTTTAAAACTATTTTCCAACCCGCTATTTTTATTTTATGGTCGTTCCTTTTTCCTACATTAATTGTTTATAAGTGATGAGTGAAGGAACCAATGTATATTAAACAATTTCACAATTCATAACCTCCTTTTTTGTTCTCAGCATTTTGTTATGACATGTACCTAACATCTTTGAAGTTTGATATTAGTATGTTCTCCATCGTTCTCCTCAAGGTTACAGATTTGGTAAGTTTAATCATTGACCATATATAAGAAAATGTGCTATAAATACGAAGATATAATGGCTGTACTTTTTCTTTGCTTCCCTTTTATTAATTTTTCACAATGCAAGTATGTGTGTTCTCTTTTGTTTGTCCTAATGACCGAAGGAACGACGGTATATTTACGAATTTTGTGAATTTTTTTACAAAATTTTACGATTCATTAGGTTGTTTCGCTTTTAAGTTATGATAGTCTTTATAATTAAATGTACACTAACTGCTGGTAGACTTTTAATTGATATGTTAAATTATTACACATTTAAAATTGGACAAAAAACTCTTTATCACACACATTTTTGACAACCGATTATAAAAGTTTAGTGGAAGTTACGACGTTGGTGTATAAATGGTGGTTAGGAGAATTATTATAATATAAAGAAAATTGTAAAAATGAATTTGGACCATGATTGAGCGACTTATGATTGTTTCCAAGCAATATATCTCATGATTGAGCGACTTATGATTGTTTCCAAGCAATATATCTCATGATTGAGCGACTTATGATTGTTTCCAAGCAATATGTGTTATTTTAACTTTTCAATGAAAATATAGAGTTGGATGGTAACTGCTGCTATATTTATGACTATAATTAAAGATATTCTATATTATTAGTAGGTATGAGTTTTCTTATTTGCACTACATTTCCCATTTTTTATCCAACTACGGCGTCTTACTTTAATTTTCTTTGTAGTAACGAGACAAAACCCTAATTTATTGAAACCTAATCAAATCACCTATTCATTTATTAAAATTTTCCATTTTAAATTGAAATTGGGATCGCATCTCAATTGAAATTGTGAGGAATTCCTTTTCAAATCATGCATTAGATTTCTTCATGTAAATATTGGTTTTTTCCCTATTTTCCGTTTTTATTATTAACAGCTCCTTGACAATTGCTTGCATCTTAATCAACTCCTTCAATATATGCAAGTTTCTATTACAAATTTTTGGAGTATATTTGAGTTCTGTTGGGAAGATCTATCTTGTACGAGTATAAAATATAGTATTCATTATAGTTTTCTCTATATGCTTCTGATATCAAGTCAGCTAATTGCAAAATGAGCTACTAAGCATGGCACCTTCATTTTTAATTTATGTGTGTATTTTCCATCATTACCCAGTTTATCTAGTTCGGAGTTACCTGAATGGGTTTTTTACAATACTGTGAAGGGCATCTGCAATACCTTCGGCCTGAGTATTTTTGGCTGAAGTTTTGAGAAAAGACCAATAGTCAGACGCCCATTTAATGGGTGTCTGACGCTGGATATCCATTTAATGGGCGTCCAACGTCAGGAGTCCATTAAATGAGCATCTAACATTAAATATTTAGTTTATTTAGCGCACTTGTGCAAATTGTGGCGCCCATTAAATGAGTGTCTATGTTGTGGCGCCTATTAGGTAGGCGCCCAAAACTGAACGTCCCGTAAATGGGCATCCAGTTCCACTTCAGTTTCCTGAAGAGTTAGGAAACTGAACAATAAGCTGAGTGTTCAGTCTGAATGTCTCTATTGGGGTGTATACGTTGAATTGTGAAGGATGAATATAGGCTATTGGGGTTGCTCTAAGGATATCACATTGGTTAAGTTATATTTTTCGTTTTTTAGAATACAGCAAAGTACTAATACCGAGGATTGTTTAAAATGCGTATAAAATATTCACCGATGATATCTTTTTTATGAAGATATTTATTATGTAAGTGAAAAGATATAAAAGTAATTCTTCGTACTAAAGGAAGGTTTGTGAACTTTTTTCCTTTGTTTATTATCCTATTATCCAATACTAGGGTTGTCTGCATGTTTTGAATTGTTGATACACGACACTTTCTTCTTTTCTTACTATGTATAACTTGATTGGTAACAGAAAAAGTTGCAAATGCAGCAAAGATGAAAATGGTGCTCCAAAGTAAGCAGGAAGTTTTGCATAGGAGGTAATTTATCATACTTAGTTATTCAAATATATGTTTGTCTGAATAGCGCACTTTTTTGTTTATGTTTAAAGTATTAAGCAGTTTCAAAATAATAAATCAAAGTGACCTAGGAAAATGTTTAATATGATATCAAAAAATTAAATTGATATTTGTTTGAAGAGATCAATGTAGTTAATTTATGTTGTTTTCAAATATTATATAATACCAAACTAACTGAATTTCTTTAACGTGGACTATTTAATATTTATATTGAACCACATTGTTAATAGCTTCGGTGATTCCTAGGATACATGTCTCACTTTGGCTACACAAGAGCTATGTGAAAATGGTTGAATTTGCATCCTTAAATGTTGCTTAATGTTCTTGATGGTTAAGAGTGTGTGTGTGTGTATGTATATTTACCGGCTATCACATCCTTTTAAATTTCCATGTTTTTTTCAATGTCCCACGACGACTCTATTTTTTCTGTTGAAACGATTGATTTTATAAAAAAAAATCTCACTCCCATGCACTATTTCTTAAATATTCCAAAATGTCAACTCGATGCTTTTGTTTCTTGTCTTTTGCTTGAATACTAATTATTAACCTAATTCTTCTCTCATTCTGTACTTAAATTTTCGTTGCTTTTAGTTTTAATTTTTGCGTAACAAAAAGTTTGTGGTTAACATAATTATTTGGTATAAAAATAAATAATTTTACATATATTCAACTCTACTCTAATCCTTATTAACTCACATTGAAAGGTATAACACAATGCCATGTCTTTGTTGAATGAAGAGAGAAAGTTCGCCCTCGCAACACCTTTTTGTAAAGGTTCAAACATTTTTATGTTCTTTTACAAACAATAACAATGAGCTTTATATATATAATAATGATGGAAATGCAAAACAATTGAAACTATGTATTTCAGTTTCACAACTTCAAGTGACTTAGCAAGTACATCATGACAGTCATCCCTGATTTCTAACATTGTGCATTTAGGAATTTTTGTTTTGCAGGTAGATTAGCATGAATTAAGATAGCGAACCCCTCTACTGTATCTTACAATGAATTGTCATATGTATGAAATGATATGTGCTTGTGCCTAATGTATATTTACATCATGCAAGGTGTTGACTTAATCATGGTTACTTTGGCAACACTTGAGATTAATTTCTACATCTTCGGGGAGGTAAATAAAATTTTTAAATTTCAGTTACCATGAATATTTCACTAGTTTCTAACTTGAAGCTATGCAAAGTTAATATTTTCTGCAGAAATTAGCACTTAAAAATTGTTTATTGCATGATATTGAATATATATACATTTCAATGCATCCAAATCTGTGCTATATTATCAAATATAGGAATCTGTTTAATAAAATCTAGGCGCTATTTTTTATTGGATTATTCGCTATTAAGAAATCATACTAGGAACTTCTCTTTATGTGTTATACATGCAGGTTATTTTGAACATATGAAAATTTGATATAACTTCATGGTTATGCAAAGTAGGGAAATATGTTTAGGGTCCAAAATTCAGCCCCCCACCCCCCAGGCAATGATTCGGTACACCTCGTTTTTGCTACACCTCAAGTCCCTCTTATATTCATCCACAATTTCCGAAATAAATAATAGAGTTTGGGGGCAAGAGAGAGAAATTATATTATTTAATTCGGAACTTGTGGATAATACTTGGGGGTTTGAGGTGCAACAAAAATGAGTCGTAGCAAATCCTTGCCATACACACACACACACACATATATTTGTGTGCGTGCACACACACACATAGAAGTATCAGAATATTATTATATATAAATACAGGCTTATATATCAGAGTATTATTCTCAAAAATCTATTAAGTCTAAATACTAACTAAAACTAACAACATAGCGCAAATGACCCTTTGTTTTTTGTTTTGTTTTGTTTTTTTGTTTTTGGAAAGCAAACTATTGAATTTACATGCTAATTAATTACCCACGATGTCAGACTTGATATAACAGTGGATGTCAAACTTTTATATTAATAGTGGATAATCCTGTTTTTTAGGTAGCGAAAAAGTCATATAGATCAACTTATATCATGGTGGGAAAAAAATCTTTTCTTAATGACAATTCTTCTTCTATATTTGTAAATTGTAGTTGAACTCTATAGTTGATTCTAATTGCCGTAAAAGTCTGTAAAATAATTGATTTTTATTTGGTTTTTTAGGGTGACCTTGTACTTTTGTTAGCCAACTAACAGTGAACGCCCAAACGTACAGTCTCATATATTATTTATTATAGCCTAGTGCAAACATAAGGGGATAACATCACATTTTTACGTTATATTTTTTTAATTTATAATCAATTGAATATAATACTGTAATAATTATGAATTTTACGACCTCTAAGAAAATACTTGGGTTTTTATACATAAAATTAAACGAGTGAGATTATATTGTTTTGTTTATTAGAATAGTCTTCTAATATTGATGAGAGAAGAAACTTAGGCTAAAATGACTGTACTATCTAAATATAGTGGATAAAATGAATAGGGTTAGAAGCTGAGAAAAAAAACATGCATGCCATGTGGTTGTAAGACTGTTTACTTGAAGTTATATAGGTTAGCCTTTGTATCCCTAGCTACCATCTAAATTCTGCCTTACAGAATAATTATTTTACCATAACTATCCTTTTCTATAATAAAAGGATGCGAGTCCGATAATTGATGTTTTTTTTTGTTTTGAATGTTATAGCTTTCCATGAAATTATAGGAATGGGCTGCCAATATTTTTTACTATTTTATTATATTATTATTTTTATGAAAGAGCAGTCATGTAGTGTGGGGTGTACTCATAAATTTATTAAAATATTGACCAAAAAAGACCATACAAAAGTTAGTACAGATGTAAGATCATCACATAGTGGGATATCTGAGTAAATAAAAATATATACAATAAATGTTATGGAATAAAGCTACTAATAACAATATGCTATGTAATTGAAATGTGGGCTTGTATGCCTTAAAGAGTTGAGTTGCATACTAGATGTGTGGTGTACAAAGGAGACAATGAATCTGAAGCACAGGGGTCTGCGCATGTCAGGCTGAAGGACAGGAGTGAAACACAGTGAAACAAGGAACAAGCTGGAATCATATTCGCCGCATGGAACTGCTGTTACGTGGATGAGCCACTGCTCGACTTCAAGTCCTCTCGAGACTTCAGTACAAGAATGAATTGTGTTGGAAGTTGGTGAAAAGTTTCGCACATGGAATCTGTAGGACAAGTAGCCTATTGAATTGTGACTATAGTTTATAATATCTTGAAGTAGTTGTTTGGCGGCCTACTGAATAGGTGGCTTCTTGAAAAGGAGACTGTGTGACCACAGTTATTGTTAAATAGTGCTGCCTGGTGTGAGGTAGAGAACCGTGCAAGGAGTTGCTGCTTGGAATGAGGTAAAGTTCTTGAAGATACTTGTGACAGATCTGGTTGTAGATGCATCTTTTCTTGCTCGTGAGTTATTGACTGACCAAGCCAAGTCGACATTGATTGGGAACAATTTTTGGTCTTTAGGGCTTGGCTTATATGCATTAAGGTAAGTTTTTGTTTTCTTTTTTTGTTTTTTACTTCTGTGTTGATGTACTGTGTTGCTTTTCTTCAGTTTTGTGAAGTCACAAAGGTGTTACATAAAATCCAAGAAAATAACCAGAAGGATTAAATCCAATTATCCTGATTAAAATAAAGTAAAACCTCAGCGTTTGGTGTATTTGACAATCTTAATGAGTTGGATTCAGTTGAAAAGGCAAATACTAATGCAATAGGGTTGTTAATAGGTTTGTTGAAGCTAGAATCAAGCCTAGTATGATAATTGGGACAATAAATTAAATACTTGTTGTCTTCCCTGTGTAAAACTAAAACTCTTTAATCTTGCATCACTTAGTTTTTAAAGAATTTCTACACATATAGGAAGTGAATTTGTGATTACTTAGTTTCCTTAGTTAAGTATTTTGAATTGATTACTTAGCTTGCTTAAATTAACTATTTTTGGGTTTGAACTGATAACTTTGCAGCATATACATTAATTTTCTATTTGAAATTCTTATAATATTAGTTTCTGTTTCATTATAATTTATAATGTATGCCTTTTTTATGTCGATATAGTAATTTAATGACAAATATGGATATTACGTAACTTATTGTACTGAATTTAATAACCGTAAAATTTTTAGCAGAAAAATCTGGTACACTTAGTGCAGTGTAAAAATCACGCTCCTTTCGATTCTTCACTATATAAATATCGTAATAAAAAACAATGGTTGGATATGAATGTAGAGTGGGGCAAGATTCTGTTCCATTATATATTTTACCCACTAGTTTGGATGCGATATGGGATTTTCATGTGAAACAATGACGATGTATGCTTATTATATCAGTATACACAGGCCCGGCCCAAAGTATTTACTGCCCCCAGCCCTATAACAAAAATTTGGGTAATTTTATATGGAAATATTTAGGCAACAAAAATATTTGTTAAACCGTAATTTTACGCAAGGACAAGTAGATCTAATGAACATTTCTAGTATAACGTATAAACATCGAAACTAAGTCGAAAATAATTACGTAGTGAGATATAATTTAAGACGCTTTCCAATAAAAGCAAACACGTTAAGCAAGCAGAAGGCAAAGGTGATAGACCAGTTTTTGAGCAGTGTTAAGACGAATTGATCGGTATAATATGTGTTCACATGACAACATGTTTAAGGCATAATACTTTTCATTACTTCAATTTGACCGTTTTACATGCACTAATGGATTTTAATGCTAATTTCACTCCATCTTTTAAGGTATATTTCTTTTCATACCTTTAATACTACAATTTTATACATTTATGGGTTTTTAATACAAATTTCACTACGTATATTTGGCATATTATAAAGATAACCATGATAATAGACTGTCTAATACAAATTTCAGAAAATTGCCCAAATCCTAGTATTAATTTCACCTTTATATTTCTAAATACAGGAAATTATTGTCAAGGACAAAATTTCACAGCTTTTTAGCATCAATGACAGACCTTCAATATTTTATCCTGAAGGACAACTTTATGTAGGTATCAGTTTTTAGTTATTGATAGCAATTTTTAGGTATCAGTTTGTAGTTATCGGCAGCAGTTTTTAGGTATCAGTTTTTAGCTCGGTAGCAGTTTTGTTGTCCTTATGAATAATTTTGAAAAATGTTTGTCCTTATGAATAATTTTAGAAGAATGTTTGTCCTTGTGGTAAAAATATTGATGTCGTGTCCTTGAGGTAAAAAATATACAAATCTTTGTCTTTTAAATTAATTCTTCCTTCTAAATATTTATTGTAAAGAAGCTAAGTATTAAAATCCCATTAATAGTGCAGCGAAAATATCTTTTTTTATGGGCGTATATACATGGTAAATAATAACTACGTAAATTAATGGAAAGGTTTTAATTAAATTTTTGTTCTCTTTTCTATTTAGTTACGACAACAATCCCCTAAAACAAAGCTAAGAGACAGACCAAGCTAAATTTGAAGAAAAATGGCTGCTTCATCAGGTTTTTGTTTTTTGATTTTTGTTTTTTTTAACACTAGTGAATTTATCAATATTTTATGAGTTTGTAAGAATATGTGATCGATAATTGGTTTTTCTAATGATTAAATTAATATATTTGCAGAAAACACAAATTTTTATGTTAGAAATTTTCATGAACCGAGATTCTTAGGCGAAGGTTCGTATGGACATGTGTCTCTGGTCCGAAGTAAAGTGGATGGACTACTTTATGCAGTTAAAAGGATCCCACTGGACAATAAAGGATTTGGGCTAAGGTGAGCTTTATATTTTTAAAACGGTCTATGGTTTGATCCTGCTAGAATTAATGATTTGATTTTGTTGGTGTTTGTGCCGGTATTTGTCTAGGAGAAATTGATTTGATCATGTTTGAGGATTCTTTTTCCATTGTTATCTGAAGAAAAATATCCAAACAATATGGTTAAATGGTTTAACTCGTCAAATCCTAATTGGAAAATTATAAAACATTTTTACATACATCACTTGTCTCGTTTTCTTCTGCTATTGATAGTCGATAGGATAGAAAATAATCATGTTTGAGGATTCGATTTTGTAGTAGTAGTTCTACGTTGCTCGTCTACACATAACGATCAGTTTACTTACAGATCACCTTCTACTTTTTAAGGTGGGTTTTTGATCTAAGTATTATGATTAAATTTTATTAATTATTTAAGTCATATTAAACTGAATTTCCAGAACATAATTGAAACTCAATTTCCGAAATGAAACTGAAATTTCAAAAATTTCACATGACTAGACTGGAATCGAAAACAAGAAATTTGAACCTTTATTTTAAACGCTACCGAAGCTACTTTGTGAAATCATGTTGTTTCCCTCATCATATTGTTTCATCATAGCCTTAAATCAAATTTGATGAATTTTGGATTATAGATTAATCACTCATCTTGCATTTTTGCTAATATATCTCTTACTTTATGTTTTGCAGGGAGGCTAGGATAATGGCGAGAGTTAAACACCCCAATATCGTTGCTTATATTATGGTATTTCCGTATCATGAATTTATAATATTCATTTTTTATTACAGTTTTAATGAAAAAAATATTGTTCAATGAGGTCGCAAATATAACAATATTATGCGCTAAAGTTAATAATTTTTAAACTAGCATATCTAAGCAATCATCATCAGCGGATTCATTACCATCCTTCATACTTCGGTCAACCTTTATATCTTAATAGATGTCCATTTTGTTTAATAATTTCTACTTATTTTTTCCCTCCGTTTTTGTTAAGATTATCCGTAGTATGACTTGATCGTTAGTATTAAAAGCGGCACTATGAGAGTCTTCAGTCTGTTGAAAACCTTCAGTATTAGCCTTTAAGCGGCACTACGAGAGTCTTCAGTCTGTTGAAATCCTTCAGTATTAGCCTTTGAGTATGGCGCAGGTATTATTAACCTCAACAACATAACATCCTTTGTTGAATTATGAAACAATAGTTGTTTCCAAGCTTGTGACATCTTTAGCGAAAGGAAACATGTAGTTCTAAACATTACCCTAATTCTGTCTTAAAATCAGTTGTTACTGAAAGTTTGATATTTGAAATTCTTCCTTTATATTATCTATAACTCTAGTTTACGAGTACTTTTGTGTAAAATTTTACAAAATTGCCAAGGCTTAATGTTTAGTGCATAGGTGTTAACCTCTAGGCATGGCATAGAAGATTCAAGAAGTATAAGCTTCCTTGTCGATGATGCTCGCTCACTTTCCTTGTTACATACGCTCTTATTTCAAAGTTATTTTGCATTTATGCACTATTGTTTATGCTTGCTTTAGCTGCTTGTTTTGAATTAGATACAAACAACAGAAGGGATGAGAAACAAGAATGTTAATTCCTTAGCCACACATCAATAGTCTATTGGTGGATAAGTCATTAACGAGAGGAAACATGTAGTTCTAAACAATACCCTGCTTCCGTCTTAAAATCAGTAGTTAACTAAAAGTTTGATTTTGAAATTCTCCCTTTATTATCCATATAACTCTAGTTTATCAAACTTTTTGTGTATGATTTTAAAAAACTGCTAAGGTTTAATGTTTAGTGCATAGATGCTAACCTCAAAGTGTGGCATAGATGATTCAAGATGTATAAGCTTCCTTGTCGATGATGCTCTCTCACATTCCTTGTTATATGCGCTCTTATTTCAAAGTTATTTAGCAGCATTGTTTGTGCATGCATTAGCGTTTTGAATTAGGTAGATGAGAAACAAAAATGTTAATACCTTAGCCACACATCAATAATTTACTGGTGGATAAGGCATTAATGGTGTATTTCATATTTGATTAATTAAACTTTTTAAGCCTTGATTTTTGTGCCAAAAAATAAACCGCATACAGATCAGAACATTTTTAACCAAGGAAATTTTGTGGTGGGCTTTTATTTACATTGTTGTATTGGTAACAATGTAAAAAAATGTAGCATACCGACTCAGCACTTAATTTTTGAACAGATTTGTGCATCTTAAGTTTTATTACGTTTTCATACGTAGATGGCACATTTTTACTATAAGTCTTATATTATTATTTTCACTTAAAATTCTGTTGATAAAATCAAATGTTTGTTAAATCCTTTAAATTTCATTTGTACAGTCATGGATACAAGATAGCTTCACAGGCGCGCAGGGTAGAGAAGCGACAAAAGAAATTCCAGAATTTGACTTTGATTGCTTGTGGGATGGTCTAAATGAGTACTCTGGGAATGAAACTATGTTAGATTACCAAAGCGGGGGCTCTTCAGGAGGTGAATCGTGTGAAGATGATTCATCAGAAATTGAATCATCTGAAGATACAACATGGCTATATATTATGACGGAGGCTTGTAAAGGGTATGAGCTTGCCATATTATCTATTATCTACAATATCAGTTCTATAACTGAGTCAATAATAATTACTGCACTCTCCAATATATATGTGTATGTATATGTATGTATGTATGTTTATACACACACATGTGTGTGTGTGTGTTTATATATATAAAGAATTTCAGCGAAAAAGCTGTTTGGATAAATTTTTTAAAAGGAGTGTTCAATTGTTATGTATCCGTATGTTTAATCACAAGCTCAGGTTCCATGGAAATCCATAAACCATATACAAGTTTGTGAAACGCAAGCTACAGCTAATTATCATAAAAATGTCATATTTGGAATAAATAAATTAGTTAAATCTGCCAAGCCAATTACCATTTGTCTGATTTTTCAACTATGTAACAGTCAATGTATTCTTTACTGTGCATGGTTTATTCACTAGTTTGCAATTTTTTAGACCGTTGGGGAGTCTGTTAAAAGAAAAATTTGATCTCGATCGTATTTCAACTGTTATGAAAGATCTGTTGGAGGGAGTAGCACATATACATTCAAAGGGATATATACATCGTGATCTGTCTCTTGGTAATGTATTAATTGGCGTAGATGGACACGCAAAGATAGCTGATTTTGGCTTGAGTAAGTATATATTTATAAACCAGTTCAATTTCATTGTATCTATGATTTTATTTAAGCGTTTAATAATATCTTACTAATATAAGATCGTTTGAAATTCATATTTCAGGTATGAAAGAGGGTGGACTTTGCTATGATTCCGATTCCACATTTGGGAAGAGATTTTACTTGCCTCCGAAAGGTCGAACGTCTAATAAGTCGGATATATACATGCTAGGTATGGTCTTTTTCGAAATCTTTGTGGGAGGGCGGTCGACCGACATGGAAAGGACATGTATACTGGAGAAATTCAAAGAGACAAGGGAATGGCCTGGTGATGTGTCTACTGTTTACGCTACCATCATATTGCGTATGGTATCAGAGGAACCAGACGATAGACCATCAGCTTCGCTTATTTTAGCTGAATTGAACAGTCAATCAGGCGGAGGCGGTGGCGGTGGCTGTTAGTGGAGCAATGCAAACTTGGGAAAACTTCTTAATCATCTATTATCAAAACGATATAGTATTTAGTAGTGGTTATTGTTACTTATGGTCTTTGAGTTTACCTTTGGCCAAGGTAACTTAAAAAGTGTGGTTGTATTAAGTATATTTTGTGTTATCTTTGCTTAACCAAGGTATTTATATTAGTTTCGTCTTCATGTATGTGGGTTCATGAATCAAGAGTAGCATTATGTTAATTAATTTGCAGCCGAGCCTCAAGCAAACCGAGTTTGTTCATTCAGCTAAACGTGGTTTTTACTCCTTTTTACTCTTATCACATTGTTGTACACGATCGTGTTTTTATTTCTATTGTTCACGGTCCATATGCAGACGCGATTCTTCGTTCATGGAGTACCGTAAAACCTTTTTTTGTAAAGCCTTTTCAATTCAAAATCAAATTTTTTAACATGCCATTAATGTGATTTGCCTTTAATTTGCTTTGTGTTTGATTTGCTTTATGCTATGGCCATGGTTTGCTTGCTGTGATAGGAATCATGATTTTGGTTTGCTTAATAATAACTTCGTTTGCGGATATATATGCATGAACCAGGCATAGAGCGTATGTTCTTTGTTGCGCATTTCACATTCCTTTCCTTTCCGTTGTAATACAAAACCTTCATCATTTTCAAACTTCAAAAATCATTTTTCTCGTGATTCATTCACTTTCAACCAAAACACATGATATAAAAGTTGTTTGTTATCATCTTTTCTTTTTTCTTCATATAGTCGCTTGAAGTTTCGTCGAGTGTAGCTAAAAAACAATGGATGTGGAGAAATAATAGAAATTTGACGATCATAAAATGGTGAATGGAGGTTCTGCAAGTGATGGTTCCGCACTGAAGGCCTTCCGCAAGAGACATCAGCGTCATGTACAAATATTACCTTTCGCAAATCCAACTTGCCACATCATTCAAAAGAACCTTTCGATGGGATCGAAAGGATGCTTCCGCAATAGAAGATCAGATCATTAGATGTAAGGCAACGCCAGTCAAGCACTTTAGCCACGTCAAAGTCAGAAATGGCCAGGTTAAAGCAATATAAACGCTTATCCGCGTCACGCTATGGCTAAGATAAGGCGCCTTTTGGAGGGAGGAGGGGTAATCCCTTGGTCCTGCCACGCTATGGCCTGGTCAAAGTACCGAACAAGCCCTTAGTCGCGTCGGGCTATGGCCAGGTTAAGGCGCCTCCTGGAGGGAGGTCGGTTAAGTCCTCAAGCTCTGCTTGAGAATAAGCTAGCCTAACGCACTGGAAACCCGGATGAAATGTCCGGTGGACTAAGAAAAATCCCTGCCTGAAATGGGCACCGCCAAAAATCAACACCGTTAAGAATGGTAACCGGCAGAAATCGACACCGCCTAAAATGACAACTGCTTAAATAAGCACAAGAATTGGACAAAAGTGTACCTTCCTGAAATAGGCCAAAACAAATGAATAAAGAAACTCGGGCCCGAGAAAGAAAAAGCATGCAAAATATCGTCAAAGCCTGAATATGGCGCATTCGACAAGAGAATCAAAAAGAATTCCCTGACTTCTCGTAGACATCTGCCAGATTGGTTTTTTGGTCTTTTATTACTTATTAATAGAAATAGTATTCTGGTCTTCTATTACTTATTGCCAGATTGGTTTTCTGGTATTCTACTACTTATTACCAGAAATGGTATTCTGGTCTTCTACTATTTATTACCAAAATGGTATTCGGGTCTTCTATTACTTATTACTAGTTTGATTCTTCGGTCCTCTATTACTTATTTCCAGATTGAATTTCTATTTTTCTAATACCTACAGCTGAAAACGATCTTCTGGTCTTCTATTATTAATACCAGATCAACAAGATATCGTTTTCTAACCTCTTATCATTTATTACCAAGAAGGGTATTCTGATACTCTTTTACTGAAATTAGAGATCTAATCTCTCACCATTTATTGCTAGAAGGGGATTTCTAGTCATCTATTATCAAATTGGCATCATAGACTTATCATCAGACTCGAGTTTCTAGATTTATTATAACGACAAACATTGCTATCTCTGGATCCCAAAAGATGATTCTTAATTAGTTTTCCATCTTAATACCCGAATCTAGGTCCGATGACAGCTTATGAGACACTGTCAGTAACACCTGAATCTGGGTAAGGAATGAAGTCTATAATTCTCAATATATTCAAAGAATGAATTAGGGGTAAAAACGAAATATCCAAAATCTAGGCCACATATCAAACTATGCAGATTTCCAGTATGAACGTCCATAAAAGACGACTTCTAATCTTTTATATACTATCCTTTTGAATGGAGGTTCTAACCTTGAATTCACAATTATTGTTTGGCAACAAGATTTTTTGAGGATTTACAGATAACAAGAAGATTTACGGATCTATCAAAAGAAGCATTACAAGCCAAGTCATAAAATGCCAAGACGGAGCAATTCAGAAATAATGAGAAAAATATAAATAAGTCGTCAAGCCAGGTAACATCTACAAAAATTATATACAATATTGTACATCGAATTACTACATATGAGAAATTCATATGTTCTCATACTCCTTCATTAGTTCCTCCGAAATAAGAGGATTTACAATACGGCGGATAGTCGCATGGATGCTTTGTTTCAATTTCTTCTCTTTCTTCATTATTTCTTTGTCATCGTCAATAGAGTTAATCCCAGCTAGGAGAGCATGTTCGAAAGCCTTATTCGCCCTGCTAACGGTTTTATTAAACCATTCTAATTGAGCGTTCTTTTTTTGGAGCGTAAGTTTTTCGTGCCTCAAATTATCAATCTGATCAATATAAGAGTGAATGCATTTCAAAGTGAAATCTTTCTGGATCTTCCGGTAATGCATCCACATCTCATGTTGACCTTATTACACCAATTTCTGACTACATCTTCACTTATTCCTTGCGAAGGATTTACTATACTCCGAAAATTTTGAGAAGCATAAGTATGAGATCTTGTAGCCTTGGCCAATCTACCTCTACTACGGATAGATGGGATTGGAGGCAGTATATGATCTACATCCGGTATTTTCCACACAATAATAAACTATAGCGACATATTAGCCATGCGACAATCATCCAACTCAATCTCCAAGTCTACAATTCTCTTATGAAGTTTATCCATTTCTTCATCAAAATCAATTGAAGGGTTTGTTCTCACTTGACGGCATAAAATCATAATAATATGTTCATACTTCTTTAGTCGTTCTGCTATTGACTTCTCTTCGGGCCCATAAATTGAGAAGCAAGAACCTTGAAAAGTGGTTCTCTATCTGCTTGAGCTTCCTATTCAAATAAACATAAAGAAAGATCAATGTTTGAAAAGGGAAAGTTTTATTTTCAAAAGAACATCACTTTTACGAATATATTTTCCATAACCAGCTTATTTCCCCCCCTTAAATAATTAAATCTATTACATTCCTTCATCATAACATAATAGCATATACTTTTGAACATGAAATTTAAAGAAGTAGAGTTATACATTCAAAAATATCAATTTACATATCATTTTAGGATTCATACAAAATAGACTTGTACATTTCAGAAATGAACTTCACTTTATAATACTTAAGTTTTTCTGGTGGTAAGTCTTGAGGGATAGAGTAGACCCTCGGAAGGTTCCAACATTCCCCTGGATGGGGATCACTTCTAAACTCTTCCAAATATCTTTTCTGAAACTTTCTAAGTAATCCACCACTGAGGTCGCCAAGATAGAGTAATCAACAGTTAGATGTCTACAGTAAGCCTTATTAAAAAACATTGTCAAAATGTCCCTTTCTTCGATTAACATCCAAAGCATAGTCATCAATTCATCATTTTCTTTCAAAATTCACTCACATTGAAGCCATGATTTCATTAGTAAAGGAGCCACACTCTTGTTCTTGAAGTTCGTCAATGCCGTTGCCCCTTTATCAAGTCTATAATAGCTATCGGATAACTTATTAAGCTCAGGGGTTCGCCTGACTAATTCCCCGTGCAGCCTATTAATTGTCATTTGTTTCCTATCAAGCAGAAGCTCATAATAATTTCTAGTTTTCTTTTTCTTCTAGATAGACAAAATTTCTACTAAGTATCATACTACAAAATCAATACCATTTTGATATGGAATCCCATACCTGATAAATGGAAGTCTCAGGGTAGAGCGCCCTCTTCCCTTTACGCTTTTCTGCCTCCACTTCAGCATTATGTGGGGATGAAGGAGGAGTGATTATGTATTTCATAGGATCATCCTCTTGAGTAGTATGACCAATACTAGCACCTCCAGCTCCATCTTTACCGAAAGAACCTAGAGCAGAGCCTCCATCTTCACCTTTATCATCGTCATGCTTCTTCTCATGACGAGTTTCGGTGATGTCATCCCAATCATCATCGTCATTTTCCTCGTCTTCCAAATCAGAACCATGCTCTAATGGAGCATCATCAACTTGAAGAAGTTCTTTAACGTCCAAATCCACCCTTTTTGGGATAGCAATTCCGGCTTTCATCTGTTCAATTCGAGTTTCGTATCTCTTTACAACCTCAGAGGGATGAGAAGAAAAGTTAAGTTTGGAATACACATCAATATTATCCGTGTAGACGGAAGTGATCGTGTCTTCAAAAACATCGGTAGTATACTCTTTAAGGGAAGTACCCACAAAATTATCAATCGTTTTCTTCGCATCATTTATAATTTTGACAGCCTTAGGCAGAGAGCCCCTTTTCTTTTCTAACTTTCTCTGAAGTAGGGTCTTCTCGGTTTTAAGCGTGGCTTTGGCCTCCTCAGACTCTTTTAAAGAAATCTCGAGAGCCATAATTCTGTCTACTTAAAGTTGACCATGTTTTGCATTGGTCTCGACAGTGGCTCTTAGATTATCTCTTTCTTCCGTTAAAGATGAAACTTGATCTCTCAACGTACTGCCAAAATCGAACCGCCTTCAGACCTTTGCCCACCACAGCGAACCACTACCACAACCAATCTGCGGCCTCACATCCTTGCCTGCATCACCTCAACCTCGAGACCGAATATCTCTGCACATCCCAAAACCGCCTCTCAAAAAAAAAATCCCTAATCGATTCGTACCCCCTTTTGATCATCATATCCATTGTCCAAATCGCGATCGAAAACCAAATCGCCTACCTCCTTCTGAACATTTGGGAAATTGAGTCGAGTTTGGTTGTGAATTGGTTGGGAATTTGAAGAGTTTATAAGTTCGCTTACGATAAATCAATTGAAGAACTAATTTTTTTCTTTTACCAGTTAATTTGTGGGTAAATGGGTCTTGAGTTATTCTTTTTATTTATGGGTTGTAAAGTTAATTTTATTTTATTTTAGTTTAAATCCTTTTGCCTTCTTTTAATAATTTATCACTTATCATTCCAAGTCCAAAAAAACAAAAGAGGTTGTTTTCATTTTTTTAGTTTCGATTGTTTTGTTTTAGTTCCATTTCTGTTTTGTTTCCATTTGTATTAATTTCTGCTTTGATATATATAAAAAAACAAAAAAGTTGTATATATCTTGTTTTTATTTCAGGTTAGCAAAATAGAATTTCAGAAGGAGAAGAAATGCTGCCAAAAATAAACCGCTTGAATATAAAAAAATTCGCACCCTTATCTATTGTTTTATTTCCTTTGCATTGTTGATTGCTTGCATTTAAAAAAAAAAAAATTCAAAAACAGTAATAAAAAAAATCCATCTGTAGTTGCATTGTTAATACACGTTTAATTTCTTCTTTGAATTTCATTCTAGATTTTGATTAATAATAATTGTTAGACATTGATAACGCTTAATTGTATGTTAACAAATTATCTTCATTGAACAAGTTAAATTCTCGGTGTCTAGGCTACGGTAGAGCAATAACCATTTATAAATATTAGGGTGATTCGTAAATGTTATAATGGTTGTTTCTTTGAAGGTACTTAAACTTTCGGCTGCATTGCTACGGTGATTCGTGGTGCATCTATAAATCATGTACTTACCTGGCTAAGAACAATCTTGTTGATTTAAGACAAAGTGTGATTATACAATTTTGTGTTAGGATAGAAAATCTATAATTAACCGCTGCATTCATTTAGTTACATTAGTTCATGCATATAAAAAAAGGAAAAAAAAATTCAAAATTATTTTTTTTCTTTTTTTTTGTAAATATCCCTTTTCCTTTGAAATTTTTAAATCCTTTTCCTTTGATTTTTTTTTTTAAATTTTTGTTTTTTCTTAAAAAATCAAAAATCTGAAAGAAAAAAAATCTTTTCAAAACAAAAAATTTGAAAATCTAAAAATGAAACAAAAATCAATTTTCCATTTTGAAAAATAAATTGTACTTGTAATATTTTTCGCTTTATATAAAAAACAAAAACATTCTTGAAAAAGTCCGAGTTTCCTTATTCTTACTCGCCAGAATTTTACAATAGTTATGAAAATCAATATAATCCATATAACTTCATACCAAATTCTTATGGATATTTCAACAACAACTATTGTGTAAATAATTCGAATTTCATACAACAAATTTTTTGAAATGATGAACAATCCTCAATTCTTGAAAATAGCATTTCGTCTTTACTTGAACTCATTACACTAAATCAGAGGATGAAAGATTTGTTCTATAACTCAAGTCAAAGTTTCCAAAATAATCAAGATTTGAAATCCAAAATTAAAACGATTTAACCCATGCCAATTCAATTTCGAACTCCAAAGTGAATTTCAAAATCAAATGAAAATGTGAACAACTTTTCAAATAATTTTGGCAATGGGAATAATCTCGACTACGATGCGAGTGAAATTTTTTGTTCTCAACAAATTCAAATTGAAAATTCTCAATTTAATAATCATGAATTTGATTTAGTTAAGAAAATGGAAAAAGATTACGAGGATTTGTTGCGTAAAACCTACAAAAATTTTCGTGAGAAACAAAATCAAATCCCAACGTATGAAAAATCAAATGATAATCCATCATTTATCAAAATTAACGATTCTTGTTTTCAACAAGTCTAAATCGAAATCCTCAAGTTAATAATTATAAATTGGATTTTTTTGAACAAATGAATGAAATTTACGATGTTCACATGAATTTGTTGATTGGAACATACAAAAAATTACGTGAACAACAAAATCAAATCCCAACGTGTGAAGAGTTGAGTGATAATCCATATTTTACCCAATTTGACGATGTTCAAATTACAACTTTTGAAATTGAAAACAACGATCTTAATGAAGTTGTTGGAAATATGGTAATTGAGTTGGATTTCAATTCTTTTGAGGGTGTGGAGCGAAATTTAAAATTTGACCTTCCTTTTCTCGATATCAAAAAATTAAATACAACAACTTTGGATTTTGAACTTGAGATACGCAATGAAGTTGTTGATAATCCAACAAAGGAAGATGAATTTAACGAACACGATTTCTTTTGATTTTTTGAGAAACGAGTTGTCGAATTTTGAAGGGGAAGATTTAGAACACCATTTTGATTTTAAAATCGATAATTTCGAAAAATTTGTCAACGGTGAGTTTGAATCTCAATTTGGTGAAAATAAATGTGAACTTCAATCATTCGTTATATCTACCCCAGAAATCATCGACAATAAAACAACTCATACGATTTTTAATAAAACGACATTTGTTTTCCCAAATCAACATTCAACTTTGAAATCATTTATGGTTTGGTTTTTCGAGCTTAAGCGATGTCTCGCACACTTGACGAGACAAATGAATCGGTCCTTGGAAGACCGTTTCATATACTTTTTAACTATATACTTTTTGGACTCTTGTAAATAATAATCTTTTCATTTTCATGTAAATATAGGTCGTCTTTTTATTTTTGTTTTATTTTTCTCTTTTCACTTGGGTTGACTATGGGGACACAGTCAAAATCAAGTGTGGGGGGGAGTCTCATCATTTTAGTTTTCAATTTTTCATGATTTCTTTTTACATTCTCTTTCCAAAACTAAAGAAAAAACTGGAAAATTAAGAGAAAAATAAAAATCTCAAAGAAAAAATTAAGCATTAAGATTTATTTTTAAAGAAAACTATAGGATAAGTATAAAATTTTAGTTATTAAATTGAATTTTTTGAAAATTTATTTGTCTCAACAATAATAAAAATAAAGTTTGATTATAAATAATGATGATTTAACTAGTATATAGGTAGGTTCATGGTGAGAACTATGAAGTATATCCTAATTGAAAATCTTTGTTTCAAAAAATCGGTGAATTTAAAGTAAAGGATATAACATTTTTTTTTGTCTCCTAAGTTAAGTGATGCTAAGATGATTTTGCAAAACTATCTTTAAAAAAAAACAAAAAACAAAAAAAAATGCTTGTATATATGTATATAATTTTTATTAACACATACGGTCGATTGGTGTACACACTTATGTGTACACTTTCCATGCTTTGTACCCTTCTCATGTAAGGCCGAAAGGTAGTGCATGATCGGTATATCTGGCCTTAGATTATCTGAGCTAGGTGTATGTATACAAAAATTCTATTATTAATAATGCCTACATTCGATAGGTGTACACACTCGTGCGTTCACTCTCCACGCTCTGTATTCGCCTCACATAAACACGAAAGGCAGTACATGGGTAATATATCTGGCGTCGGTTTTCTAAGTTAGGCATATGTAAATATTGGAAATATAATTTTTTTTTTTAAAATAGATATAGTAAGCGAAGGAAATCCAAGAACTATTTTAACTTGTTTGATTTGACTTTTTATTGAAAAGAAATGAAAATACCACTTTGAAAAACTTTGATAATTAATTAAGGATCCATTTCATAATTACACTGTGTTATCAACCAAAATAACAAGTTTAACTATAGTTTATTTGCTATGATAATTTGATTTTTGTTGAAAATTTTGAAGAGTAAATGACGTAAATTTTCAAGATAATGACCAAAGCCTATATTTAACTAATTTGTATCAATTTAAAAGTAAATCCTTCATTTGTAAATATTTTCAAAAACTTGCATTCATCTCCTTGTAAATAAATCTTGCATTTTGTAAATATTTCACTTTGCATTCGGATTTTGTGGGTAGTATCCGTTGAAAACCCTCACGATACAACACTCGTCCTACTGGGAACACCTTGATTTTTAACGGCTTGTTGCATACGCTCAATGCAATCATGCTCCTTACGAAAATGGATTAATCTTAGTTTTTCTTTATTCAAGGAGAATAAAAAGATAAGTGTGGGGGTATTTGATGTGCATGCAAATGTGCATATTTTTACTGTCATATTAAATTAAATAAGCGATCATATTGGGTATTTTAACCTGTTTAAACAAAAAATCAAATTATTTTCAAATCGTCATATATTCATCTTTAAAAAGGGGCAAAATGGTCAATTTTGTGCATATTTAATTTATGATAATTTACATGGAAATTTTTGTATGATTTTGCAGGAATTTGGCTTCAAATGGAAGAGAGTTTCATGGAAAATATGCATGCACAAGTGAATACAAAGAAATGAAGATGGAAACAATTCAAACTCATGATAATGGAGGACCCCACCTACCCACCTACCTTAATCTACAAATTAGAGGCTAATGCACATGCTAATAGAGTTTAAAGCTTCATGCACAATTAAATGATGATTATTTGATGCTAATGATTCCTTGGCCTCCACACTTCCTAAGAGGGTATTTTGGGTAGTTCCCAAAAAGGAAATTAGGATTTCATACATGTATAAAAAACCCTTATGTTCATTTAATTAGTCTCCCTTCTTTTAGGCTCTCTTTCTCTTAGTTTAGTTTAGGATTGAAAATAAAATGAGGGCTCTCTCTTTTCCTGATGGCTACTTAGCCATTTTTTTTATGTAATTTTTTACGCAATTTAATACATGCTCTTTTCTTTTACATGCTTTTTCCTTTCATGTTAGTATTGTAAATTTATCTTTCATGCAAGTAGATTAGTGTTTATTTCTTGTTAATTGGTTCTCTTTTTCATTAGCTCTCTTTTTCCTCTTCATCTTATTCTGTGTTGCATGCTACAATTGTTAATATGACAACAAAAATGAGAGACTAAACCCCTTCAATTTAGGGGTAATGAAGCTTTCTAATTATGTAGCTTTAATATTTTGATAATTATTGCTCTTTTTTTGTGCTTAATGACAATGCTTGAAGTGGTTAACTTATTGTTTTTGCTTTGAATTTGATAGCCTATATTGTTGACACCAAATAGGCTATGCTTAAACAATCACTAAACACAAATTACCTCTTCATCTACATATGATTATGGTAATGAAGTGAATTTTGAAACCAAAATTTGATGGTCTATATTTCTAATTAATAGTTAATAGGCCATGCTTAAGATGGATTTCATTTTCAAATTTTTGTCATTTTTCATGAGAATTAGTAAGTGGTTTGAGGGGTGTGTTATTGTTTGATGGCTTATGTTGGGATAAGTAAATGCACAAATATGTCATACTTATGATAAGAACATCAATTAAATTCACTAATGACAAAAAAAGAGATCACGATTTCAGGTTTTGTTGAACTATGTGATCTAGAGAGTGGAAATTACTTCTAAATTGCCTTCACACTCTCATATTTATATCAATTTTCTTTTGTTAGTTTTCTATATTTTTAGCTAATCACACTTTCAATTTTGGTTAATTTGATTGAATAGAGATTTAAAATCTAACAATTCCCTATGGATCGATCCGTACTCGCTACTTACATAATATACTGGGAGTTAAGCAATATTCTTACTATTTCTATAACGGGGTGTCGAACCTCTGCATCCTTTAATTGCCTACTTACATAATATACCAGGTGTTATTCCCCACTCCCTTCTCTAATCAGTACTAAGCTGACTGCATGTTCTGAGACTGCCATGTATAGCTACATGATTTCAACGTTCTCGGGACTAGAAAGTTTCATTGGTTTTTCAAGATGACTTTAGAATTCTTGAAAGGCTTTCCTGCAATCCTCTCCCAATTCGAAGTTCTACTTCTTGATAACATCAAAGAAGGGTACACACTTATCAGTAGGTTTAGAAATGAATCTACTTAGGGCAGCTACCTTTCCGTTCAAACTCATCACTTTCTTGCTAATTTTAGGTTCAGCCATGTCCATGATGGATTGAATTTGATCAGGACTTGCTTCGATCCCTTAGGCACTTACAAGGTAGCCTAAAAATTTCCCAAAATGAACTCCAAACGAACACTTTTGTGGTTTCAGTTTCACGTGATACTTCCATGATATTTGAACATTTCCTCTAGATCGTTAAGATGATTCTTGAGCTCACCGGATTTCACCAACATATCATCCACATAAACCTCCATGTCTTGGCCAATTTGTTATTTGAACATTCGGTTAACCAATCTTTGATATGTTGCCCCTGCATTCTTGAGCCCAAATGGAATTTCTTTGTAGCAATAGATTCCCCACTCAGTTATAAAGCTGGTATGTTCCTCTTCTGGCTTAAACATAGGTATCCAGTTATATCCTAAATAGTCATCCATAAGTAATAATAACTTGTTTTTGCTTGTTGCATCCACTAACCGATCTGTTCATGGCAACGAGAAACAATCTTTTGGGCATGCCTTATTTAAGTTTGTGCAGTCGATACAAGTTCTCCATTTTCCATTTGATTTCTTTACCAGAATTGGGTTGGCCAACCACTTTAAATTATATATTTCTTGGATAAATCCATTTTATAGGAGTCTGTCAACCTCTTGTTTTAAAGCATTTGATCGCACCTCATCCAACTGCCTCTTTTCCTGCCTTATGGGGGTTGCTCTTGGATTGATGTTAAGTGCATGACACATGACCTTTTGGTCAATCCTCACCATATCAGAACGTGACCAGACAAATACATCTTTGTTGACCTTGAGAAACTGTATTAAATCCTTCTTTATGTCGTCATTAAGATCCTTTCCAACTTTGACCACCTTAGTAACGTCATCTGGATCTATATAAGCTTCCTCAATATCCTCTGTGGGTTTTATCCTTTCCATTTCACCTTGGCAATCAAATTCTATGATTGTAGGGCTTTCTTCTGTTGAGTTTGCATCGACTCTCTTTCGCTTTCCCCTATAAAGAATGTACCTTTCGTACTTACATTTGTTAGATTTATTAATTTTAATCTTTGCTTTGAATGTTGGATGTGAAAATCCATCATCCAAAGGTTGTAAAATTGTAGAACAATCAAAGAACACATAATACTCCCTTTTGTACTGGTCAAGAGTAGCAAACTACATTTCCCAAGAGTTAAACTGCTCTCCTTGGACAATTCCTCATCCTCACTTTGTTAGGAATTTTACTATGAGATATTTCGGTGAGACAAAAGCATCAATCTCATCAAGAGATAGCCTACCAAAGAAGGCATTGTAGTAGGAGGGTTGATCGATTATCACAAAAATAGTTTTGAATGTTCTACAAGTTAGCAGCACTCCCATTTGTACGAGCAACTTTATCTGTCCCACTGGAGTTGATTCTTTGTTGTTGAATCCAAATATGGGCTCCGTGCTTGGCTCTAGCTTGTGCTCTGGAATTTTCATCTGATCGAAGGCGTGCTTGAAGATTACATTGACTGCACTGTTTGTATCAATCAGAATCTTAGAGACAATAGATAATCTAATATGTGAGGTGATCATCAAAGGATCATTATGAGGATGGTGAACCCCCTTTCTTAGCTCTTGTGGAGTAACAACAAGATTAGGCATCTGAATGTTGAGACGTGGATTCTTCATTGGGGATTCCTCTTAGACATAGTAAATACCTTCTTTGGCTTCTTTAACGTACCTGCTTCGGGCCTCCTTGTTATTTCCTGCTGGATGCAGCCCACCGTGGATCACATCAATTCTGTTGATGGGAAGGCTCAAGCTCTGGTGGTCATCATCTTCCAGCACATTTACAACATTTCCTGGGCATTTTTGTAGACCATTCTCTGTACGCTGAGGTTTCTGTTGATCTTGAACAAACTCCTTCAAATGTCCCTCTTGGATTAGCTTTTGAACAATTCCAGCCAGAACCCAGCACTCATCTGTTTTGTGGCCGTTGGCTTTGTAATAACCGCAACAGTCTCCTCCTTTTTTCCGTTCAAGGTTGTTCTTGGCTTTAAAGGAGGTTGGAAACTTAAATCTTTTCTTAGCTACAGTATACACGTAAGACAACCGCTTGTTTAAAGCAACTATGTAAGCAATCAGCTCCTCCCATCTTACTCTCTTATGGCGACGGTCTTGGCTAAATCTCCCCCTTCCTTTTTAAGGATAGTATTCTTCTTGGCATAATAAAGTTCGTCCAGCCGGATGAAATTGTCAGCTTAAAAATGAAAGTCTTGTAAGTCTTTGCGATCATTAACAAAGAGCTGCTTCTAAAAAGGGGTGCTTTCAATTAAGCCAGAATAAACTACTATAAGCTTTGTCCGGATCGTTCATGTCCTTGGCTTTTTAAGCTTCAACATTGAATCTTCTCAGGTAATCTCCCACGGACACTCCTTACCTTTATTTTATATTGACCAAGACTGTGTAGTCGATCGTGTGATTTTTGCAAATGCAGAATTGGGAAGAAAATTCATAAGAGAACTGCTTCCATGAGTATATAGACTTCTCCCGACATTGCTTATACCATTTTGCGGCTCCATGGAGAATGACTTGGAACAATCGGCATCTGATAGCTCTAGATGCTTTGTACAGGTCCATTCGGCTGTCTACAACCATCAAATGATCGTCCGGGTCTATGACCTCATGATATTTCATCGATGGGATCTTGACATATGTCGGGATAACTGTTGTCATGATTTTATCAGTGAAGGGAGGCACTCTTTCATTATCATTAACATTCTCATCCATCATTCTCTTCCCTTTTGAATTCATAGCATCTTTTATCGCCTTTTCCACAACATCCTTTAGGTAAGCTTCAACATTGCCATAATTTTTCTAGTTTGGGCAATACTCTTTTGACATTTAACTCCCAGTCTGTTCAAGTGATTTGTCGAGAACTCTTCCCTGATGGTTGTATTTCGATTGGGGGATTTCCTTCTTCTTTGAGGACATCAAATCCACTCTGCCTTTATTCTCATTTGAATTAGCTATTATATTCCTCCTGGGGAAAACCACTTCTTCTCAGTGAGTTTATTTTGGAGTCTTCGAGGATTTTTGAGATAAGGCCATCTTAAGTAGCTCCTGCATTTCTGCAGCTGCTGTTCCAAGTATTTGATTTTGGCTACACTCTCGTCTTGTTGTGCTGATGACGAAGTCTGTCCAAGAATGGCCCCATCCAGATTGAAAGATGGAGCTATATTCTCCTCCAGAGTGGTGGTGTGTATTGCTGCTTCTTCATCTGCACTTAATCGCTTTGATCTCATTTTTCCTAAGCAAGAGAAATAAGCCGAATTAGTCCGCAATACAAGTACAAGATTGGAGGTTCAAGCCCTCCTTCTAGCGCCAGATATGTCAATAAGAAATCTTATCAACATCCCCAATGCTATGTGAAAAGTAAACAAGTTCAAACAAAACCAAGTTATAGAAAAGATCCCCTCCTTTGAAAGCATATCTTTCGACTAGATTGACATAGTCGAAAGGGTTTAAGGTGATTACTCCACCTTTCAACCAAGTTGGCTTAATCGAAAGGGTCAAAAGAGTAATCCCAACCTTTCGACCGGGTTGATTAAGTTGAAAGGCTTTAAGGAGTTAACTCTGGAATGCAGTTTAAAAAGGTAACATCTAATTGAGTCCTTTCCTTTGAGTGGGTCGAAAGTATTCGATCATCCTTATTCTTCATTCCTTTCGGTCACGTCGAAAGGTAACATTCAGGCCCTTTTGATCGTCTAAAGGAACGTATATTTCATTAGAATGACATTGCTGCTTTTGACCCCATGGTTTCGTTATCTTTATTATGGAACTCCTTCGAAAGGGTTGCAGGTGTCTCTAGGGTTAGACACCTTTTGAATGAGTTCCTTTCTTATAAACTATTAGTCAATTATAAATTAGATTCTCTTCGAAACGTCCCCTCTCGATCATGTCGAAAGGGGTTTCACTCTTTCGAAATGATACTAGCTTATAACTACCTAAGATTCACTTTGATTTCCTTATATAGAATCAACTTGGGTATTCCCCAGTTTCATACTTCAACGTGGTCGAAACCTCATCATCATCCTTGTTTTTGTAGACAAATGTTGGTTCCAATGATGATGTGTTTCGACTTAATATACCCGAGTCGATTATATACGTTGCATAAACATAAAGAAGTTAAGAGAATATGTTAGAATGATGTGTAAAGGATCATTAGTCTACCTAATGACCTAAATGATCTTCCTCGTCATCAAAATCCTTAATGTACAAGCCATCTGCCTTTTTATTCATAATCCAAAATTAGTTACAAGATTTAAAGCATTTTCCCCCAATTTGATTTAGGGTTTCTTAAGAATTTAATTGAAACTAAGAACCTATAGTAAAAGAAATAAATTCGGTATTTCAAATTTCCATCCTCTAAAACTGGACTCCTTGGGACTTATTTATAGATGCAGATCGGCCTCTTTCCGTGCCTGTGCCTTCAACTTGGTCGAAAGGACCCCTCTTTATATGCCACCTCAAGTCTTTCGACTTGGTCGAAAGGCCATGACACCTTACAGTGCTATCAAAAGGCTTCTTCTTATTCTTTCTGATTTGCTTTTGCGCTTCCTTTATCCTTCCTCGGACCTTTCGACCGAGTCGAAAGCGTACTTTATCAACCTTTTTCCTCTGCTGACCTTGAGTCCTGCTTCCTTTACAACACCTTTTGAAGCTTTTGAATGGTTTCCAAATGCGCCTTCTCCTTCATGTTGCTTCATTATTAAGGTTTAAGCTTCCAACTCCATCGATAGGTTGTCCATATTGGTTTCGAAGAGATTTAAGTACCAATGGTTTCGATGATGTTGAGTAGCCTTCAAATGCATGCCTAAGAACTGAAGTGGAGCCTCTCCTCAATATATTGGCCTCGAATAGTTCGAAGGGTTTGCATATGCTTTCGAAAAGGTTGTGATAGGGGCGAAACCTCCATTTCCGAAAGGTTTGGCACATAAGTGAGAGATTACCTTCTATTGTCTTCGATAGGGGTGGGCGCGGTAGATTAACCGCGCAAATCGGTTAATTTTTTTACAGTTAACCTAAACTACTGTGTGGTTCGGTTAACCGATAATCGGTTAATCATTGTCTGTAGTATCAACCGAACCGTAACATTTAAACCACGGTTAACTGGTCATATAGAACGGTTAACCGACTATTATTCGCGGTTAAACGGTTAATCGGTTAACCAGTTGTAACGACCCGTATATTTGTGATAAATAAATTGGTTAATTTAATTTGATTTTATAATTAAATTTAAAAGAGAAATAAAAACCTTATAAATTATATTGGAGCGAATGTTAGAAATTAAGTGTAACAATTGTAATTGAAATTAACAAAATAAAATGAAGTTGTAATTAAATGAAATAATGTACAATGTTGCACTTAGTTATAAAATATAGAATAGGTAAAAATAAAAGTAAGCATTTAATTAACCTATGCAATAATATATTGCTTAATAGTAACTGAACGTAAATTAAGAAAATATGGTTATAACAAGTTGATAAATGACAAATTTAGTGCAATTCCAATTTATTTGAAACAATTGTAAGGTATTAATTGATTGAAATTAGTAGATTTGAGAAATAGATTCAAAATTTTATTAATCAATAGAATAATACATAATAGTTTGTAGTTGATAGTATTAATGCTAGAGAATAATTATGATAGTTGTTGTTTGATAATAACATAGGAATGGGAACCAAGATTTATTAATATGAATGGAAGCATTGAATTAAATTAAGGAAATTAAATTTTAATAAATGGTCATTTAATAAAATCAATGTTCGGTATGTGATTGTTTGGAAATAATAACTAGAATGAATTACAACAGTATAAATATAAGTTAACTGTTAATAACTTGGATGTAATTCAAATAAGTAAAATAATGTAAATGCTACAACTTGGTTACAAAATTTATATACGGAAGTGGATGTAAATATGAATTTATTTAATGAAATAATACATGGTTAATGACAATTAATTAAAATTTGTGTTATATATGGAATTTTAACCTGTGTTGGTAAGTAATATCTTATAATAGTAAGTAAAGGTTACTTTAATAATAATTAATATAATAACGGAAAGGTGAATGTAAATTGAATAGAAGCGTAAGTTTATTTATAAGACAGTAATTGATGAAATAAAAAGTTGGAAACCAAGTAAATAAATTTATTGAGGACATTTAATAGTAATTAATGTATATATTTGGCAATTAAATCAAATCAATTTATAGAAATCAATTTTAAATTAATTGGAAGGAAATCTATAATAAATGAATTTATTTGTAAGCGAATGAAATTTATTTCTACATTAATTGGAAATTGGAATAAGATGGTAATTGCTAATGTAATAAGAGTAAGCTAATAATAATTCTTCCCATAAATTGATAATTGATTCAATAATGTTATACTATCCATAATAGGGAAATTTGTTGAATTAAAAGAATGGAAGGCATGATTCATTAGGTTATTGGAATATAAAGTTTAGTAATTAGATTTATTGCAGATAAGTGGAGTTAAATATTAAAAATATTACGTTATTGAAATTAAGATGGAATTTGAGAATAATAATGCAATAATCCATGAACCAATGTTAATTTCATCCGTTGGTTAATAATGAATTGAATAATAAAAATGAAAAATAAATTTAATAGAATTATTGAGAATTTAATTTATTAATTTGAATATAATGAGATTGAAAATTTAACACTGCAATTGATAAATTAATCAATTCTAGATTGACAGTTAAATTTGTTTAAATTTGGGTGAATGATTAAGAAAGTTAAAATTTATGAATATTGCTAATTGCAGAATTGAAATTTGAAAAGTAATTTAGTTAATTAATTTATGTATTTTATTAATGGAAAAATAGCCATTTTGGCCACTGACTTGGATTTCGACGAAACCAGTTTCATCTGATCTGTAACGGTGAATTATTGAAGGATTTCAAGTTTCGTAGCAATCGGACTTGTCGTTTGATCGTACGAACGCGAAACGCCTTGAAACCGATTTAATTGAAATAAATTGAAATCAATTTGAAAATATTGATTTTAGCATAACTTTTTCATACGATGGAATTTGGACTTGAAACCTTTTCCATTACGTTTAAAATATTTTAAAACGTCTATTTTGACATATGGGTTGACCCAATTTCGTTGCAGAGTCAGAACGGGCTTTTCGGGCCGTTCATCGTGCAACGCGTATCCAACCTTATCCATCCATTCTAATTTCTGACCTACCTATATAAACCCTGTTATAAACTCTAGCCTCCCTAATTCTAATTTGTCTGTACGCAAATTCAACTATCTCTCCTCCTCAATGGCAGACAACAAAATTCCAGATCCAATTCCATTTCAAAATCAAAGTCAAAAATCCAAACTCCTCAGAAAAATTCAGAAAACAGATATGTTGAAGCTCTCGAAGGGCAGAACTGCAACAAAAACTGCAGTCACCACATGAATACTAGGGCACAACAAATACAAACTGCAACCACAACATGTTGTGTAGGATCGATTTCACCCTAGAGGGGGGGGGGGGGGGGGTTGAATAGGGTGATAGTATAAATTATAAAAATTAATCGCGGAAGATTATAAAATACTTTCAACACAGATCACAGAACAATAGCAGCACAAATAATAGAAGAATAATAAACGCAGAAATAGAAACGACACAGAATTTACCCAGCTTCGGCAAAACCCTGCCTACGTGCTGCCCCCAAGGTTTCTACTATAAATTAGATAGTCAGACGCTTACACACGTAAACTCGCGACACCCGCTATCGACTAAACCTAACTCTACGCTCAAAACCCTGCCACAACTCAGCCACTGAGTTGCGAATTCTCAAACTACGCCACGTAGTTTGTCCCCTAGTCACACGACTAGAAATTTAAACGGTTTAAAAAAAGAAAAATACAAATTAAAAACAATTTAAAAACAAACAACCCTAATTTTAAAACAAAGCCTTATAATTTATAAACTTTTAAAAACAAAAGAAAGGGCCGGCCCCTTTTTCCTCTTTTATATTATTGCGGCCCGTTCCCTTGTAAATGATAATGGCGACTTGCGTTTCTTGTTCGTTCCTCTTCCTTCAATAAATTAGGGCTTTCGTATAATTCGAAGAAGCCGTTTCTAATTGCTCGATTGAATAGATGAATCGACATCCTTTTTCAGTCAATCGATGGTCTCTGTTAATTTGCTTCGACTGCTTCGAATTGATTGAGTTCGAGAGGGCTTTGGTATGTTTTTTATCCTTTTGTGCTTTAATGTTTTTTCGTACTTTAACTCAATGCTGAAACTGCCGATAATGATTTGTTTATATAGGGTTTGTAACCCTAGATTTGTGTTCGTACAACTATATTTGAATTTGTCAATTTTGTTTGATCGGCCGTTCGATTATGCTTCGATGTTTGAGATGATTTCTGACTTTTTCATATGCGTATATTCTCTGACTTGATTCCTACGGTTTTGATTTTGATCAGAAACACGGCTTTGATTCATTTCGTGGTCACCACGATTTTGACTTTGATCTGAAACACGGCTTTGATTTTGTATTTCCTATTTCATGACTTCGGCTTCCATGGATTTTGTTCACTGATGCTCCCTGTTGTATATGCAGTGTATTGATTGTCTGCACTCTATCTTGTATCACTTGTGTCACTGGTGTATGTGAGTAAGTGGTTTGCTTTATTATTGATTTGCTGTTGCACTTGCCACTTTATCTGCTTGCCACTGATCATATGTCAAGGTCGTACATGTTGACGTCTTTGAGCTTCACTTTGATATCTTTGCAGACCACTTGATTTTCCTGTAGCACTTCGGTTTCACTTGCCTATTGTTGCACTTGCATACCGCTGTCTCATTTACTTGTGTTTGTTGCAGTTTTTGTATTGTTGAGTTTCCATATCTTGTGCTCGAGCTCTTTGCACACTGATGCATTCTGGAGTTGGTCTTGTTACAGTTTGGCTTTGTGTACATGTATATAATTGTGTAGCTTCACTTGCATTTGTATTCTGATTCATTTGTTCTTCTGTATAGCACCTTTTCTTTGTTTTTCATTCTGCATCTCTGATCTGGAAGCTTCACTATTTCATCTGATAGTTGGGTCTATGCATTTCTGAGTCTTTGTTCATCCCAATTCATTGAGATCCCTGTAGCTTGCTGTATTTGTCTCTGACCTGATGGTACTTTATCCAGATTACTTTTGCTCTTTGGTCTACATTGTGTATATTCATGATGCCTTGATTTTCATTTGGCTTCACATGTGTATACTTTGTCATTTGAGTTGCTATGTTGATCTTGCTTCAACACTTGCAGTTTACTGTGTCAAGTTGCTGTCTTCATATTGTCACTATATCATGTTAGATACAGTTTGCATTTCAGTTGTTTGGTTGACACACTTGAACTATACATTCGAGTCTGCACTCATCTTTACCACTGAACTATTTACTGACTTGTAGTTTTCATTAGTTTATTTGATATGTTGTTGAACGTTGATGCTGTGTCATGTAGTAACCTAGTTTCACTTGCATTGCTGAGTCATTCTGACATATTGTCCATGTGAGTTCATTGCTGAGTTGGATTTACTTTGTCTCTGATCTTTTGGTCATGTTGCCTTCAGTTGCTTGTATATATGTACTTGCTCGGTCTGTAGCTCAAAGTTGCTACTTCTGATCAATTTCTTTCTTCACTTCTGATCTGATGCTGAGGCTTGCTTAGTCTTGGACGCTGCACTTGTATATATTACTATCACTTGCTCTTAGCTTGGAGTTGCATCTCTGAGTTGAACTGGTGCATTTTCTGTTTACCCATGTACATGCTTTTTGATACATGTTTGAACTGACTCTGTCATTTGCTTAGTGCATTGTGCATTTGTTTTGGACTTGCAGTTTGAATTGCATTGAGTTGAGTCGAGTTTGCAGTGATGGCTTGACCTTTGCACTTTGTTTGTTATTTGGTGCCTCCTTGAATTTGTGTAGACTGTGCATTACACTTGAGTTGAATCTAGTTTTACAACTCGGGTTTGACCTTGTGCTGAAGTCGAGATTTTATTTATGTTGCACCTGAGTTGAACCCGTCTTTTTATTTTGGGTTTGACCTTGTGCTCACCTGTCCCTGTAACATTATCAAGTGTATATCGGTGTGCACGGCCTTGTGGCATGTACAATGGTACACTGTGCATGTCACATTGTTCGTGTGTGATGAATTCAAATATAAATCATGACGAACAACCCAAATAACTGAGGCAAATATTATTTTCAAAATTCACTTTTTATTTTATGCCGCAAAAATATTTCTTTTTTAATTTTACTGCGTTAGTGAATATTTTTGCAGATTGCTCAGATGCTGGATTCTAACAGGAATGAAGGTGAAGATAAAATACGAATTAAGCGAATGAGTGATGTGTAGTGAGGTTAAATGTAAATATGAAATTGTGATGTATTTGTAATCAAAATTGTATATGTATAGTGAGGGCTTGAATTTGTACTATTCAAAATTGTAATAAATATTTGTTTGAACAAAATTTCTGTTTGAATTCAAATTCTGTGTATTTAATTTTATTCAGCAAATATTTATTTAATCTATGAAAAATAAAATAGTACATTAACAAATACATTTAAACGAATGTATATATGTTTATTATCATCAAACAAAAATCATATAAGCGCATATTCAACATGTTGCAACTATATTTGAAAGCAAATGCATAGCATGCCATGGATAAGGTACATAAAACAGTGAAAGTATGGTTGCAGTGAAGACTCAAAACAACTCAAAGAATATATACGTGCATCACCTCCATGAAGACCAGGGCAATCACGATGAAACTCAAAGCATTTAATAGTTTTTTTTTGAGAAAAATGTGTGATCCTCTAAAGAAGAGGAGAGCACACATGTAGCGCTATATATAACACATAAAAGGAGCTGCCAACATGCCTGGCAGGTGGCACAACTAAAATCAAGAAAAAAGAAAAAGAAACCCCTCAAATGAACTCCGGCAAAGCCACCGCCCATTATACCCTAATACCGAACTCCGGCAAGGCCACCGCCCGATACTAGGGTATTAGAGGTATCTAAAATCCGAAAAACAAAAGAACAAAAAGACAAGAAAACGCCACTGAAGGTCCAAAGAGAGAAACTCCAATAGAAGGTCCAGAAAGAAGAGCTCCAAACTGAAGACCTGGAGAACCAAAAAGAAGAGCCAGATGCAATCCAAATCCCTGAGAAAAGCTATCCTGCCAATCCTGAAAAAATGAAAGCAATCCTGCAAACCAGCAACCAACCTAAACCAAACCTGAAACTTAACTAGGAAATCAAGTTAGAATGAATCACATATAGGTATATAAATAAAATTTATATACATATATGTGAGAATATAAACCAAAGGGTAAACTAAAGCAAGGATAAATGAGAACCAAAAACAAACAAGCAGAAATAAATTTAAGGGCCTAATAAAGGAAGAGAGTTATGATGCATCATGTGAACATTATTAAAATCAGAATAAGGATTAATATAAGTACAATTGGAAACAAAATTATTGTTGTTAAATTTGAAAAAATTTATATTATTTCTAACCTTGATAAGGTAACCCTTAAACGAATTATTTTTGAATAATTTATACTTGGGATTAGAAATCCAATTTAAGCAGAAATTAGAAATTAAAATAATCAGATTATTATATTGTTGATGTTTATTATTAAAAATCCTTTGATTTCTTTCAAACCAAATGAACCAACAAGAAATATTGAATAAGGTATCAAGCAAGAATCTAAAATCCTTATTGAACTTGAATCTAAAAGAGTTCCAATAGAAAAAACAATCAGAAACTCTAGAACTAATATTAAACTCAAAAATATTAAGGGTCTTAATAAGAATAAAATGAGTATCCATGCATTCATAATAAATATGGCTAATATCTTCAGAGTGTGTATTGCAAAAATAACTTTTATTATCAATGTTAATATTTTTCCTTTTTAAAAATTCAATAGTGTTTAATTTACCATGAATGATGAGCCACATATGGATCTTTGATTTAGGAGGAGCATTAAATTTCCAAATAAATTTAAAACAATTAACAGAAACCCCTGAAAAATTAATAAATTTGTAAAAGGAATTAGCAGAATATTTCTTACTCTTATCCCACTCCCAACTAATAAAGTCATTCTCGTTATCAATGTTATACAAATTAAGCTTAGCATAAAGAAAATAAAGAAGTCTAAGGGTAGAGCCTTCTAAAATACTATTAAAATTGAAACTCCAGGGAGGATCACTTTCAGGGTTAAAAATATCAGAAATAAACGCAAATTTAAAGTTACAAATATCATATAAATCTTTGAACTCATTCTTAAGAGGAATAGAGGAAATCCAACTATCATGCCAAAAAGATGTGTTATTACCAGAGTGAACAACAATATTAATACCTAAATTGAAAATATCACTACATTTTAAAATAGATTTCCAAAAATGATAAAGATTACTATAAATCGAAGGACTAATCTGATAGAGATTATAACTACCATTGTAATAGTACTTAGAAATAATCTCCTTCCAAATGGCATTATCACTATAATCTCTGAATTTCCATAACCATTTACCAAGAAGAGATAGGTTCATATTATGTAAATTAATGACTCCTAAACCACCCTCCTTTTTAGACTTACAGACAGTATCCCAGTTAACTAAACATTTAATGCGACTATTAGGATTATCACCACTCCAAAGTAAATCCCTTCTAATTTTATCTATCACCCAATCAGGAAAAAGGTGCATAGACATCCAATAGATAGGGAAAGCTGATAAGACAGAATTAATCAAAACCAGTCTACCAGCTCTAGATAAGAATCTCACATTCCAATTACAAATCCTATTCTTAATTTTATCAATGATAATTAACCAATCATCGTGCTTAAGTTTACAAGGTCTAATTACAAAACCAAGATAATCGAATGGAAAATTCATAGTTTTACAATTTAAAGTCATAGCAACTAAATTTTCAACATTGTCAAAATCATTTACAAACCAAGACAGAACTTTTATCAAAATTTATTTTTAAACCTGATAAAAGTTCAAAACTATAAAGAATAAACTTGAGAGCAATAATATGTCTGGGAAGATGGGAGGAAAAAAGAAGAGTATCATCAGCAAATTGAAGGACAGATAAACCAAAACTAGAAATATCATTACCAATAGAACCCAAAAGATTATTGCTAACAGCATTCTTAATAATTTTAGAAAAGACATCAGCCGCTAAATTAAACAGAAGGGGCGATAAAGGATCCCCTTGCCTTAAACCTCTCTTGGATAGAATTTTATTACCTAAAACACCATTAACCATAATACTAGAGTTGCCCGATTTAAGCAAGTTAGTGATCCAATTAATCCATCTTTTACTAAAGCCTCTGGCAAGGAAAATATCTATAAGAAAATCCCAATCAACCGAGTCAAAGGCTTTAGCAAAATCTAATTTTAAAATAGCACATGTTATATTATTTTTACAACAAAAGTTAATATATTCTTGAACTACAGCTACACCATCAGTAATATTCCTACCTTTAATAAAAGCTGATTGAGAACAGTCAATAAGATCATTCATTTTTAAACTAAGCCTATTAGCTAAAACTTTAGAGAATATTTTAACAGAGAAATTAATCAAAGAGATGGGTCTAAAATCTTTTAAAGAATTAGCACCAACTTTTTTATGTAATAAAATAACATTAGCGAAATTAAAACAACCTAATTGGAGATTACCATTATAAAATTCATTAAACATACAAATTAAGTCAAACTTTAAAACCTCCCAAAAAGATTGATAAAAGAAAATTGGAAAACCATCCGGGCCTGGAGATTTATCTCCAGGCAATTCAAAAATGGCTTTATGGATTTCCTCTTCAGAAAAAGGAATATCTAAATCAGAAAGATTAATATTAGAGCCAGATGGATAAAGATCATTCCATCTAACACTAACTCTATGATTTCTTTTACCGCCAAAGATTTCTTTATAATAATCAGTAAAAGCAAAGTTAAGATCATGTTGTTCAACTAATTCCACATTATTAACTAAAATGGAATTAATTGTATTACAACATTTTCTATTATTAGCAATATTATGAAAGAATTTGGTATTATTGTCACCTTCATTAATCCATTGAAAATTAGATCTCTGTTTCCACATAACTTCCTCTTTTTCAAGAATAGAATTGAGTTCATCTTTTAAGTTATTAAGAACATTTTTCTCACCTAAGCTTAAAAGTCTTGATTCTTCAATCTTGTTAAGCTTGAGCAATTCATTGAGAATATTATCTTTTTTAATTTTAATATTACCGAAAACATTTTTATTCCAATTTTTAAGAAAAGTCTTGAGTTTTCTAAGCTTAAGCACAAAAGCTTTAGCAGAATTGTCACTAAACTTGAAATTGTAAAAACTAATAGAGGACTATTTATTGATGATTAATTAGAAAAACCAGGCTCAATGTAACGACCCGTATTTTTACGGATCGAAGATTGTAAAACTGTCAACATTAAGTCGTTGATGTTGTTAAGTCGTTTAGAGTTTGAGTCGACCAAAGCTTAAGTCGTGTGAAGTTAACCCGTGTGGTGCTTAAGTCATGGGTAGCTTGGGTCGTATGGAAGATAGGTTGGATGGAGCGACCTATAAGTCTGAACGAGTTAGCGTGTTAGTGTTAGAACGAGTTAACGGTTTAGTGGATAGAGTGACTTAAGGAATGAGCGAGTTAGTGGAGCTAACGACTTAAGGTGGTTAGCGGGTTAGTGGATTTAGTGACTCATAGAATTAGACGACCCAAGGGTTAACGACTTAAGTGGGTTAGGTCGTTAGACGACTTAAGGAAGTTAGGTTGTTGGGCGATCTAAGGAAGGTCGCTACGTATATCGTAGACGACTTACGTTAAATACGTTAGGTCGCTGAGTCGTGTGAGCGACTTAGTGGTAGGTCGTAACTCGCGTACGAGTTAGGTCGCGCATCTCAGTTAGGTCGCGTGCATATTGAGTCATCTCTTGTGTTAAGTCGTAAGTCGTTAAGACCTTGTGTCTGTGATAGGTCGGGGTCTGTTTTAGGCCGTTAGGTAGTTAGGTCGTCTAGGCGACTCAGGAGGAGATGCGCATGAGTGTTAGGTCGTTGAGTCACATCTGGTTAAGTCGTTAGGTCGGCCTTGGGCTTAGGTCGTAGGTCGGGGCAGTTGGGTCGGCGATGACTTAAGGGGGGGACGACTCATGGGGATTTCCAGCCTATAAATAGAGGGGTTTGGTTCACTTTTTGGCACCGGATTTCGAAGCAACGAAGTGCTGCCATTTTGAGAGCTCGACTACAACACTTCTTCACTTTTTTTCTCCACTTCAATCTTGTGCTTCCATCCATCTAGATTGAAGATCAAATCGAAGATCCAAGAGCCAAAGTTAGAGATCTCCATCCATCGAAGAGAGATTTCATCATTTGAAGAGGAACTTTGGGGGATCAAGCTAGATCCTTTGCTGTCCAGATCTGGAGTTAGTTGATTTTGAGGTTTTAGGTGATTCGATGAGTGGTGGTTATCTCTCACACGGACCCAAAGGAGTATATTGGATCGGTGGCTTGTTTGTGTGTTAAAGATAGTGATTTCGTGCATTTTCCTTAAGTCTGCATGTAGATCTATTGTTCATGATGATTTGACACCTATTTTACTACATGTTCACTTATGCAAGTTTATTTATCGAGTTGTAGAAATATTGTTCATGATTCATGCTTGTTAAATTGCATGTTAGATTTGGACTCTTTATTTACGAAATTGCCATTATTGTTATAACTGCTTATTTAGATCTTGTTTGAATGCTTGATTATTTGGATTAATGATTGATTTGATTGATTAGTTGATTGATGATCTGATTTGGACAAGTATGGTCGAAGATGATTCAAAAGCTAAGTGGAAAAGCTCTTGAATAAGGAAAGCTGCTTGTGGCATATGAAGCGGATGTTGAAGCTCATATGGATAGATTTGGTGATGATGTTGAGATGGGACTTTGCTATGATGCGATAAGGCAAAGCATGATGTTGAGATGGGACTTTGCTATGATTCGATGAAGCAAAGCATGATGTGAGAAAGCCTTGGTTTAATCCAGACGGGATCATCCCAAGCACGTTGATAACTCGGTGATGTGGTCCGGGTTTGTGGATAATGGTTAGTTTGAGAAGCGCTTGAGCTAGTATGGGAATAGTCGTCGAGGAGGATGACTAGAAGGCTGAGATTTCATCGTTGTTGAAGGTTCTAGCATGCTCAAAGCAAGAGTACGTTGGGACGGGTCACGATGACATTCCAGGCACGGGTCACGATGACGTGCTAGTACTCTGGGCAGATGCGATAGTCCTAGGCACGGGTCACGACGACATACAGAGCTATGTCTAGAACCGGGGTTACCATTAGCCCTTGGCAGGCGGTCATTCAACTAACGGGGAAATCAAGGCAATGATAACAGTGATAGCCAGAGTCATGGATGTTTGGATGTTTGGTTGTATCGTCACTTGGGTCAAGAGCGATGTTTTCAGGGTGCTTATCTGATCTTGGTTTAGGCCTTGGGGTTTGTACTTGGAAAACGCCGACCTTGACTCGAGTGATAATTACTTTGCTTTGAATGTCTGAATTGCTATGTTTGCTTCTGCTTAGTGTGTCTGGGGGCTATCACTGTAGAAAGAGGTGGAGTGGGATGGTTGGGTTCCTATTCCTTTTACCCTTTATGCTCTTTTGGTATGTTTGATAGTTGATTTACTGCTCACTAAGACTTTTGTCTGACTCAAGGTTTTATGTTTAACTCTTATTACCTTGGGCTGTTCATCCATGTTGGGATGGGCAGACTAGGTAGCAGGTGATAGGTGCTGTTCTTAGTGGTCAACGCTGTTGATGATGAAGACGAGCTGGAGGCTTTTGCATATTGTTTTATTACTATATGTACTGGAAGTTCCGCTGTTTGTATTCTCTGAGTGATATGTAGTGAGGCTTGATGTATTGACTATTCAAATATTTGTAGCAAACTATTACAAAGTGTATTGATGAATTTTTGATTTGAGGAGTTTCACTATATATATATATTTCTCTATTGTATTTTATCCATGCGCTGTGAGTTATACGATAGATTATTCTGTGTTTTACCTTATCTTGACGGTCGTCCATGGCGGCCTGGCACACTTTTCAGCGCATCATTTCCTTGTTTAGTGCAGGAGTCATGGGCGGTCGTCACATTTGGTATCAGAGCTTTGGTTAATCGATTTTAGCCAACGCTCGCTGACGTAACTACTTATGAGAGACGTAATTGTATTTTGATGGATGATTACTATATATAATATAGTAGCTTAGAAGGATTTGAACTCCTTATGTAGTCGTTTCTCAAGGTGTTCTAATCATTCCTTTTTATAGATATTAAGGATGAGTCGAAGAGGGAGACCAGCTGCTAGGGATGGCCGTGCTACTGAAGCGGCTACTGATTATGCTACTATGTTTGAGGCCATGATGACTTCGATCATGAGAAGGATGCCAGCCTCGGGGTCATCAGTAGATGTTGGAGTTCAAGTTCAAGCCCCAAAACCAGTGGATTTTGCTAAGTTGTGCAAAGACTATACTTCTCTTGGAGGAAAGGTTTTCTTGGGAACAGAATCAACCATTGAAGTGCAGAGATGGATTGATGCTTGTAGAAGGATATTTGGTGATTTGGGAATTGAGGATGCAACTAAGAGGAAGCTTGCATCAAGACAGCTTCAAGGGAGAGCTTCTGATTGGTGGAACTCTATCACCATTGATACTCCAGAATAAGAGATTACTTGGGAGCAATTCCAAGCTAGATTTGAAGCTAAGTTCATTTCTACAGCTTAGAAATCTGTTCTGTTTAAGAAGTTTGTGGAGCTCAAGCAAGGTGGGAGACCAGTTCTTGAGTATGTTTCTGAGTTTGAAGCTTTGTCCAAGTATGCTCGGTCGTATATCGATTCTCCCTATCAGAAGAATGAGAAGTTTGTGACAGGCTTGGACACTTATCTTGGGAGACGGTTGGTGGATCATTTGGACGATCCATTTGAGAAGCTTGTGGAGAAAGCTCTCAGGCATGAGAATCTGTTTCCTAAGGAAGGATCTGTTGTTGCTGTGGCCAAGTAGCAAGGTGGAAACAAGAAGAGAAAGCAGCAGAAGGGTAAGGATGGCCAGAAGAAGCCGAAGGGCGAAGTGATCTGCTACAATTATCGGCAGAAGGGTCATCTCTCCAGGGATTGCAAGAATCCGAGAGTGCCGGTGAAGTGCCACAACTGTGACAAACCGGGGCATATCACGAGGAATTGTCCGGAACCGAGGATGGACAAGTAGATTGTGCAAGCTTATGCTTTGGGGGCTGTACCATCGTCTTCGAAAGCTCCTACTGTTGATGAGAAAGGAAAGAGTGTGGTGGTTCAAGGTACTCTTTCCATTTGTGGTGTTCCAGTTAGAGTGTTGTTTGATACTAGAGCGTCGCATTCTTTTGTTTGTAATGAACTTGTAGGCCGGTTGGGTTTGGAACCAGATATTGTTGATAGACCATTGGTTGTGACAAATCCAATTAGGGGTTCGTCTTGTTTGTGTATGGTATGCCGTGGTCTGGTTGTGTCGAGTCATGATTTCTCTTTTGTTTGTGATTGTTTTGTTTTGAACTTTGCGGGGTTCGGAATTATTTTAGGTATGGACTGGCTTAGGAAGTATGCGGCAAGGGTTGATTGTAAGAGGCTGGAGGTGACAGTCGAGAATGTGGAGGGGCGAAACGTTGTGATACGATGTAAGCATGAGGAAGGCGTCTTTATGAGCTTCATGTATTCGCTGGTTGTTCCACGGGATGGACTGTCATCGGTGCCTGTCGTGAATGGATTTGAGGATGTCTTTGACGAGGTCAAAGGGTTACCGCCGCATATAGAGATCGAGTTTCGTATCTATCTAGTTGAGGGAGCTAGACCAGTTGTGATGCCTCTTAGGCGAATGGCGCCTAGGGAACAGCAAGAGTTGGAAGTGCAAGTTAATGACCTTTTACAGAAAGGATTCATTTGGCGTAGTGTGTCCGAATGGGGTGCACCAGTTGTGTTCGCAACCAAAGCGGATGGATCGTTGAGGTTGTGTGTGGATTATCGTGAGCTGAATAAAGTGACTAAGAAGAACAAGTATCCATTGTCGAGAATAGATGACTTGTTTGATCAGCTTCACGAAGCTAAGGTGTTTTCTCAGATGGATTTGGCAGCGGGATTTCACCAGTTGAGAGTGGCAAAGGATAGTGTTCCGAAGACTGCTTTTAGGACACCATCCTGTTTCTAGATTGGCTGGTAATGCCGTTTGGACTGACCAATGCACCAGCATATTTTGTGGATCTTATGAATAGAGTGTTCAGAGATCAGTTGAACAAGTTTGTACTTGTGTTCGTGGATGATATTTTGACTTATTCCAGAACTGAAGAGGAACACAAAACACACTTGCGGATTGTTTTGGAAATCTTGCGGAAACATCAGCTGAAGGCTAAGTTTTCGAAGTGTCACTTCTGGAAGAGCGAAGTGAGGTTCTTAGGCCATGTTATCTCTGGAAATGGAATAGCGGTTGATCCCGCCAAGGTGGCAGTGATCCAGGATTGGGTTAGACCTAAGAATGCATCTGAGGTGAGAAGTTTTCTTGGATTAGCAGGATATCATCGTCGGTTTATCAAAGACTTTTCCAAGATAGCTGCACCATTAACAGGATTGACGAAAAAGAGCCAAGTGTTCAGATGGGATGATAAGAGTGAGCAGGCTTTCGAAATCCTAAAAGAGCGACTGACAAGTGCTCCTGTTTTAACTATTCCAAGTGGAAATGGTGAGATGGTAGTTTATACCGATGCATGTGGTACTGGACTTGGAGCAGTGCTAATGCAGAAGGATAAAGTTGTTGCGTATGCAAGTCGACAACTGAAGCCGCATGAAAGGAATTATCTCACTCATGATTTGGAGTTAGCGGCAATTGTATTTGCTTTGAAGATGTGGAGACATTACCTATTGGGAGTTCGATTCGAGTTGTTTACGGATCATAAGTCATTGAAGTATCTTTTCTCCCAAAAGGATTTGAATCTTCGACAGAAACGATGGCTAAAGTTTTTAGCATCATATGATTTTGGTATAGCCTATACTCTGGGAAAAGGTAACGCAGTGGCAGATGCGTTAAGTCGAAGAACTAGTCTTCGGACTAAATTCCGAGTATCGATAAAATATTTAAATATAAAAATTGATAAATATGCGGGTTGTTACAGACTCCCCTCCTTAAAGAAATTGCGTCCTCGCAATATTTAAGAAGAAGATATATAGTAACAACCATAAAAGCATATTCAACACAAAAAAAGTTTGAAACAAGAAGTTCACCTCAAAGAGCTCGAGAAAGTAAGTCCGGATGTGTTCGCTCGATGAACTCTCTAGATTCCCAAGAACAATCCTTATGATTTGAAGACCACTGAACTTTAACAAGCGGAACATCTTTATTTCGAAGTCGGTTGACTTCCGAAGCAATGATACGAATAGGATATTGCTCATAAGTTAAATTAGGCGAAACTTCAATCTCTTCCACAACACCGGGCTCAAGAATAGAATCGGAATCTCGAAGACATTTCCGTAATTGAGAAACGTGAAACACGTCATGTATGGCAGAAAATTGAGTCGGTAATGATAGGCGATAAGCCATGGAACCAATACGTTCAGTGATAGGAAATGACGCAATATATCGAGGCGCCAATTTTCCCAATCAACTGAGACGTACAACACCTTTCATAGGTGAAACACGAATGAACATAAGATCTCCCACAGAAAATTCTAACTTCCTTCTTCGGTTATCGGCATAGGATTTTTTTCTACTCTGGCCTTCTTTCATCCTATGTCGAATAAGTTCAATCTTTTCTGGGGAATCACGAACAAAGTCTGGACCTAAAACCAGCTTCTCACCGGCCTCAAGCCAACAAGAAGGAGATCGGCATGGCCTTCCATAGAGTGCCTCGAAAGGTGCCATACCAATACTAGATTGGAAGCTATTATTATAGGAAAATTCAACAAGTGAAATATGATCCTCCCAACTTCCACCAAAATCAAGAACACATGCACGAAGAAGATCTTCAAGAGTTTGATTCACACGCTCGGTTTGTCCATCGGACTGGGGGTGATAAGCGGTGCTAAAATTAAGCTTCGTTCCTAAAGCTTTTTGAAGACTCTTCCAAAATCCACTAGTAAACAATGGATCTTGATCACTAACAATAGAAGTAGGAACCCCATGTAATTTAACAATCTCTTTAATAAAGAGTTTGGCCAAAAGAGGTATGGTTCGGTTAGACCGAACGGGAGTAAAATGGGCAGATTTAGTAAGTCTATCAACAATCACCCATAAGCTATCATGACCCGAACGAGAACGGGGAAGGCCATCAATAAAATCCATAGAAATTTGGTCCCACTTCCAAATTGGAATTTCTAAAGGTTGTAATAACCCACCGGGCCTTTGATGTTCGGCCTTAACGAGTTGGCAAGTCATGCAATGCTTAACGAAGTTAGCGATGTCAAGTTTTATTCCCTCCCAATAATAAAGTCGCTTCATATCCGCGTACATTTTACTACTACCGGGATGAATGGTAAATTTAGAATGATGAGAATCTTCTAAAACATCTTTACGAAGATCACTAATATTTGGCACGATAAGTCTACCAAATCTCCGAATGCCGCCACGAGAATCAATGTCAAAGTCTTTTAAAACTTCAATATAAATTTTATCCTTAATATTTTGACCAAGAAGAGCCAAGTCGGGATCTAGCCTTTGAGCTTCAAGAATGCGGTCTAAATGAGAAGGATGAGCCTTAAGGCTACATAAAACAAATGATGAGCATAAATCAGATACACGGTCTCGAATCTCACAAGTAGATAAGATCTCGAGATCGTTCCATTCGGATATCATTATAGAAACAACAGCTTGTTGTTTACGGCTAAGAGCATCGGCGACACGATTACCCTTACCGGGGGTATAAAGAATATCAAGATCATAAGGAGTAAGGAACTCGAGCCAACGTTGTTGACGCAAATTAAGTTTCTTTTGAGTGAATAAATATTTCAAAGACTTATGATCCGTGTAAAGAATAAATTTCTCTCCCAATAGGTAATGATGCCAAATTCGAAGGGCGAAAACAATAGCCGCGAGTTCTAAATCATGTGTGTCATATCTAGTCTCGGCCGGCTTCAATTGCCTAGAAGCATAAGCAATAACACGTTCTTTTTGCATAAGAACGGCACCCAAACCAACGCGACTAGCATCGGTATAAAAAACGATATCTTGATTCCCTTTGGGAATAACAAGAATAGGAGCATCGGAAAGGAGTTCTTTTAATTTCTGAAAAGAAGTTTCACATTTGTCTGACCAAACGTATTTAACACCTTTCTTAGTCAAGCCAGTAAGAGGCACGACAATCTTAGAAAAGTCTTTGATAAAACGGCGGTAATAACCTGCCAATCCAAGGAAACTACGAATCTCTGTCACACTCTCCGGTCTCTTCCAATCTTGAATCGCTTCAATCTTTGAAGGATCCACGAAAATTTCGGATTCGGAAATAATATGACCAAGAAACTTCACACGAGATTGCCAAAAATGACATTTAGAGAATTTCGCTTTTAATTGATTACTCCTAAGAATTTCCAATATAATCCGAAGATGCTTCTCATGTTCCTCCTCGGTTTTTGAGTACACAAGAATATCATCAATAAAGATGAGAACAAATCGATCGAGGAAGTCTTTGAAAACTAGATTCATTAGGTCAACGAAATAAGCTAGGGCATTCGTTAAACCAAATGGCATAACAAGCCATTCATAAGATCCATAGCGCGTATGGAAAGATGTCAAAAGAATGCTATCCTCTGCAATACGAAGCTGATGAAAACCGGTTGCCAAGTCCAATTGTGAAAAGACTCTAACACCACTAAGTTGATCGAATAGATCATCAATCCGAGGTAAAGGATATTTATTTTTGATAGTAAGATCATTAAGCTTATGGTAGTCAACGCAAAGCCTAAGTGTACAATCAGATTTCTTCACAAAAATAGCCAAAGCTCCCCAAGGCAAGGAACTAGAGCGAATAAATTGCTTCGTCTCCAATTCAGATAATTGTTTGCGCATCTCCTCATTTTCCTTATTGGACATACGATAAGGAGGACGAGTAACAGGTTGAACTCCAGGGATAAGATTAATTCTGAACTCGATTGCCCGCTTAGGTGGTAATCCTAAAACGGGCTCAAATATGTCGGAAAATTCACGAACAACGTGAATAAGAGAAATTATATCTTCCTCATCATCATTATCGTCATCACGAGGATTTAAAGAATATAAAGATCCAACCAAGCTGGAATCCGAATCTTTAAGATTAATAGAAATCTGCTTAACAGATAGAGGATGTCGAAGATGAATAGTCCGCTCAGGACATAGGATATGAGCTTCATAACGGTTAAGCCAATCCATTCCCAAAATCATTCCAAAGCCTAAATAACGCATGACATGCAAATCGGCTCGGAAAGAAAAATCACACAAAATAATCTCGACATCTATACACAATAAACTGATTGTTGCGGATCCACCAACCGGATTCGCAATTCTCAAAGAAGTCATTAAACACAAAACATCCAAAGAAAAAGTATCAACAAGTTCTTTTGATATAAAAGAATGGGACACACCCGTATCAAAAAGAACTCGAATAGGATGATCACGAAACACAATAATGCCATCAAGGATAGAATGAGAAATACCTTGGCCACGAGATGTGTTACCAGGGGCTTGAGCAACATTAAGCTTTCCCTCCTTTCTATTTTGAAGTTTGGGACATACATGCATAAAATGGTCCGGGCTTTTACAATAGCGACAAGTACGAGGCTTTGAACACTTGTTCACAAAATGGTCTCTGGAACCACAGTTAAAGCATTTCCCTTCAGTAGAGGAAAAGGTCTTTACAACCGGAGTTGCTTGCCTCCCTTTCTTATTGGGATAAGGACCTTTGAATTTGTTTGGCCTCTTCTTGTTGTTGAAGTATGGTTTGGAACCCACCACTTCAACATCATTCCCCCTATCCGCCTCTTCAAGACGAAGAGCGATATCAATGAGTTGGTCGAAAGAAACTTCTAACTTTAGAAGTAATGGCTTCTTGAGATTTTTGTTTAAGCCATAGGCGAACCTATGGTTCTTCTTTAAAGGGGTGTTGATGTATTCAACCCCATATATGGAAAGCGACTCGAAGGAGGCGACATGATCAGTCACGGAGGACTCACCTTGAACAAGGTCTATAAATCGTCGAGCCAACGTCACTTTCTCTGCTTCTGGTACAAATTTCAACTCGAGCGTTCCCGGAATTGCTCCCAGGTGAGATCCGCTTCATTAATCTCAGAAATAAGAAGCTCGTACCAGTCCAATGCTCTTTCTCGGAGCATACTAGAGGCCACCTGAACTCGGTGAAGGTCAATAAGATTCATGCGAGAAAAGATTCGATCGCATGACCTAAGCCAAGCCTGTACTTCAATAATAGTTTCGGAACCTTTGAATGGCTCCCCACCCAAATTAGTGTAATCGCTGCACAAGCGTGTAAACCCCGACTTTGGGTGAGTAGGTTCCGGGTTAGCTCCAGCTGCTTGAGCATTCGTCACTAAATCAAGAAGCTGTCGAGCAGTCATAAAAACTCTATCCTGGGGTGGAGTGCTAGATGGTACGGCTCTGGGACGGCCTGGTCTAGATATTTCTCCTCCTTTAGAAAGAAAGAAGAACAAGAAGAAGATTATTCACTAATGAATATCAAGCAGTCTTGATAGATAAAACAAGGAATCATAAAAGAAAATAGGATGAATCGGTACGAAGACTCGAATAAAATCCTAAAGCACGACTCCTAAGAAAGACTTAGGACGATGATCCTTGTTATAATATTCCATATTGTTCCGAAGTTTGGCTCTGATACCAAGCTATGACGCCCCACCCATATACCCACGCTAGCCAAGAACATTACGGTGAATGCTGTCAACTAGCATGGAGAATAAGGATGTTGAGGAGCGACCATCCGTGTAATTGCTTTGCACGAGCATCGATATGTCAGATAGTATAACATGCATTTCTTTATCAAGAGGGAAAGTCGACATGCCGACACAAACTCAAAGCTACTACACAGTGGCTAAAATATCTTCAGAACAAATATAGAAATAAACATAACATAAATCACTCACAGACAATTCATATCACAAAGGCTGAAGAAGATATGAATAAATAACTAACACATGAAAGTGTATATCAGAGTAGTGGTCAAAAAGATCCACAATAATACAAAAGAATAGCAACACGTGCTATGCAAAAGAATACATCTATGAGTCTATCTCTCAAGTGTATACAAGAAAAATTGCTAATCTATGTAGTTAGCCAAAAGTCAGAGTAATGAATCCCTGGGGAGAAGTCAAGCAGAAGCACCTGTAATATCTCGGTCTGACCCGAGTATTATTTAATAAGAAAGTAATAAACGGATCAGTCTAGCTATAAATATCAGATGACATGATATAGAATAAGAGATATGGAATAAACATATAATATTCATAATGGCATACTACTATAAGCATGCAAATGATGATCAACAAAAGATCGTTCAATTCCACAAGAATCTTCACAAAGATCCAAAAAGGGTTTCATACCCAAAACTTGTATTCACAACAAGTCAATGACACACGGATTCATCAATGCACAAAAATTGATAAATCATATCAATGAAAATCACTAAAATTGGTGAAGCATAAATTCCAGAATTCAGCACACGAAATCCAGAAATCATAAAAAAAGGGGAGGCCTATCACACGAACGGGAGCATGAAAACTCACCAACATATGTATCACACGAACGAGACGCTATCTCATGGTAGCTAGCCATTAATTTTTGACACACGAACGGCCCGAGGACCATGGGGCGCTACCCCATAAGTGTGAAACGAAATCACACTGAATCAGGGTCTAGTCTAAATCGCAAACAAAGAGACATCGCACAATTGCTAGTCTAAATCACAAAAATGATCATCATGATCATCAAGAAGTGTCAATTACAGTAAGCTAGTAAATATATGAGCTTAGCTTCATGTCCCATAACCACTAGCTTAACTTAAATATTTACGAACAAATTGTAGATTTCCACTAGAAAATTGTCACAAGAAATTCAATCGAACAAGTCCAAGAATTAACCGACGAAGTAAACGGAAGCGTTTTCATACCACTTGTTTTACTAAGTCGTTTATTTAGATTTCTCATACGAGTGAGGAAAAAGTTTGTATATACTAATAGATTGGAAAATGGTTTAAGAGAACGAGCTTTGTAATAAAATAGTGTTGAAATTATTTTGATGAAAGAGTTTTGATATTTACTACTAGTATTGAAACCTTTATATTTTTAAAGTGACAAATCATAGAAATGATTGTAGAAACAATCAATCATCAAAGTTCACATTCAAAGACGTGAATTAATTGAAATAAATTGATATCAAATCCATCAAAATGGATTTCCCAAAAATCCCGATATAAAAGATATCAAAGTCGATAACAAATTAAAATCAACAAATCGGATAATCACGAATCGATTAAATTTGGAAAACGAGCAAAAATATTTACAAATAGGCACAATAGGCAAATAGGAGAAAATCAGTCGACTGGCCCTCTGCAGTCAGTTGACTGAAGCAGAAACATGAAAATTTCATTTCCTGCAGTCAGTCGACTGACCTAAAAATCCAGTCGACTGATTGCAGGGAAACAGAGGACCCGAGCCTCTGGAATTTGCCTTCGGAATGCCTATGTGCTACAGCCAGTCGACTGAATTTCAAAACCAGTCGACTGACTGGCACCAAGGCTATTTTCTTAGCCTATGAAATGAAGATGCAATCTTCTCCAAAATGCAACCGGGCGAGCAACGGACACTAGGGATTTATGTCAATCGACTACCCGGCCCTATAAGCTTCACGATGCATCACCAAAAACATGTTCAAATAATAAAACTATGATTTTCATAGATTTTGGTTTCAAAACACCAAAAATTGGAATATACACCAAATCAATTCAAACCAAAATCAAATGCACATGAATATGTGTTAGGAATTCATACCTAACAATCAAAGATAATCATAGACATAGATGTGAGATAAAAATCTCACCTTTGAACCCAAAAAAATGAAGAAGAAGCTCTAAAGCAAAGGAGAATCAACCACTCTTCAAATCCAACTCAAGAATCTTGATCCTAAGCTTTAAAAGAAGAACATTCCCAAAGTTAGGTTTAGGAATTTCTGAAATTGATAAGAGAATGAGTTGGAGGAGAAGAAGAGAAAGCTTACCAATGGGTTCTTCTATTAGTTTGGAGCTAGAACTTGAGTTGCAAAAGAAAACTAGGGTTTGGAGTTTTAATTTCCTCTTCCACTCTCCATTAACATAAAAGCTTGAGTATAAGGAAATGAGGAATGAAGGAATGAAGAGGAGAAAGGGTTGGGACTGAATACATAAGTGGCTCATCCCAAACCAAAGCCCTAAGTAAAAGGTAGCAAAATTAAACTTTCTCCAAACATATCGAAGCTTATACTCAAAAAGGTCGCAAACGGCATTTTAAACTCAATGGGAGTGGTCCCGAGTCCTAATTCGACGTATGCAAAAAGTAGCTTTTCAGACTAAATTCCGAGTATCGATAAAATATTTAAATATAAAAATCGATAAATATGCGGGTTGTTACAAATATCTTTGGTGAGAATACTCTGGAAATCATCACTCCCATCCATGGTCGCAGTTACATCCTGGGTTACGTTGCCATCGCAGCAAAAGTCCATGTAACTGTTGGCTCTCAGCGGCACACACGACTTTCGCTATGGTATACTCTACTCATAATCCTCGGGAACTATGTTCGGACTCCTCACAGGATCAACTTAAGAACCCCCTTGGGGCTCAAGGCAACGCCACCCGGTGGCACTCCTAAGAAGTTCACTCCAAGGGAGCGCCTTTTTCCCTAGAGCCATCATCAAAACACTTTATACTATACACATATAGTATCTTTCAAATCATACACCTAGTATGATCTCATACAAAGCTCCTTTACACAAAATCGATTATCCCAAAATTGATAATTCTCAAACTAGGCTTTCCAAATTCCAATATTGATTTTACCCAAAAATCAAAAGCCTTTTCAAATCCAATGGTTTCCAAAACCTTTTCTAAAATCCTCATAAGATCCTTTATATATATAGATATATATAATTTTTTTTTAAAAACTATGGATCATTTCAAACTTGTATAAAACTCCTTTTATACTTCAAACACTTTCAAAATCCTTTCCTTCTGGCAATAGATTCAACAAGGGGAGATTTATCTTATATTACAAAGATATATAACTTTGTTTATTCAAAATCAATATTCAAATTTGATTACTCTTTCCAACATCAATTCCATTCAAATCCGTACGTTGTACACATATCATCCGTACGCTATACCAATCTGATCGCTCACTCAATCACACAATTTCACTTCCGAACTAGTATCATCCACCCGACTTCCTAGTGCGAACACCGATCTGGTTCCTTGATCAGAAACCGTCATTCTCCTTGCATAGCCATAAATATGATAGAGAACATCCAGAACTAATCAACAATCCATATCCAGGCTCGTCGTTGAAAATCGAGTGAAAAATCACAACCCGGATCGATATAACTATCTCGAAATTATGTGCTCGAATCTGGATCAAATCACTGCGCGAATAGAATGATATACGTACATCCAACGTATTTAACTTCACTGATTATTAACTAAATCAATTTCCTTTCTATTCACATTTCCTTTAATTTCTATCCATATATTCACAATTTCTTCAATTCCATTGAATTATCACTTCAATCCTTATCTCAGTTGAGCATTTAATCAATAACAGTTTGGACTTCGACCAGTTTATTTTTAGAAAATAGCTTGAAAATTTTAAAAATAGATGAGTAGTTGAAAAATAATCATTAGTTCGTAAAATAGTTAACTAATTGCAAAATAGTTGGAAAATAGTTACATAATTTCAGAAATTTTAGATGATTGTAAAATAGATGTAAAATAGTAATTAATTTGTAAAATAGTTGAAAAATACTAATTAGTTTATAGAACAGTTGAAAAATTGTTAAATAGTTCCAAAAATAATTGTAAAACCATATCAAATAATTTGACTTTTGAAAAAGAAGGTTGTACATATTAAATAGCTTGGAAAAATAAGTTTATATTAAAACGATTTATATTGAAAATAGTCCAGAGTCAAAACTGTTCACTTCCCCAACCATTCAATTTAAATTTCCACTTTCATTTAAACTGACTCAATTCCAATTTGAATAATCTTCAATTTCCATTGAAATTGATTTAATCGCAATTCAAGTTGAATCGATCCTGATTTCTTTCCCATTTTAAATCAAATTCCATTCGATTTTAAACCTATTCACTTTAATTACAATCCCAAATTATTCCAATCAATTTAGACTAATATCAGTTGAACCCACTCCAATTTCAATCATTCCAATCAATTTGATTTTCCATTAAATTTATACATCGTTAATCACAAATCCAATTAATTAAATAAGATTCAATTTGAACTAATTCAGTTTCAATCTCAATTTTTAAATCATCTCGAATTATATAAATTCGAGTTAAATTGTCAAAGGTTGGTTTAGCTTTTTAAACCAAATTAACCTGTATTTTTTTACATCAATAACCCAAATTTTAAATAATTAAATTTTGAGTCAAATTCTCAAAATTCCATTTTAATTTATCTTTAAGTTCAAATAAGAGTTCAAAACAATTTTATCTTAAAAATTTAATATATTACCCAATTTTTATCGTTCGGATTTGAAACCGGGTCTTAAACAATTTTAATTTACAAATTTAATTATTCAAATTTCCAGTTTAAAGTAATTCCACATCCTTACTTTCAAATTAAAGCTTAATTCCCCCTTTTATTTCAACAATGATATATTACCACACTTCATTTCTCATTCATTTAAACAAATCCAATTTGCACTTTAAAATTTTTTAATAACAATAGGATGATATCATCCAATTTACTTAAAAACATCCATCCTTTTTTAATTTCCAGATCTCAAACCCATTTTGAGATCACACAAACTGCCAATTCAAATTAACCATCTAGCTTCCTAAGTTAAATCCCACTTTCATCTTGAAATTTCCAATGCGGGTTGCTCGTTAATTTATTCTACTTTCCTAAAGTTAAATTCAATTCATTCCTTCAGTCAACCTTACTCAAATTGAATTTCCCACTTCAAATTTTAAACTGCACATTAATAATCTTATAAGTTCAAAAACTTATCACCTTGGATATCACGTCTCATTCCAGATTTAAAACTCAACCTTAGTGTTTATTTCATATTTATTTCCACATACACCAGGTTACTTTTTAATTTTAAACCACCTTTGGTTTAAATTCAAATCAAACTTTTCAAACAACCCATCGTTTACAACCGGTCTCTTTTATTCAAATAATACTTATTTATTATTTCTTTTAACACTTTGAAACAATTGTCCAATTTTTGGACCTAGATTTAAAATTTCACAATTTAGGTATTTTCAATTTCAATTTATAAGTCATACATTACCTAAACGTTTATTTCTTTAAAACATTTCATTTTGCTTACTCATTAATACACATCTTATTATTAAACACACAACAATCATTTTTGATAATAACCAAGATTATCATATCTAAAACCATCCATTATCATCTTATTCTAAAATACTTCTCCAATTCAAGATTTCAATTTCAGTTTGAATCCATTTCAAACTTATCTTTATTTAATTTCAGTTTGGTTGTATTATATTACTTCTTAATTTAATTCTAATAATTTAACAGGCAATTTCCTTAATATTAATTAGAGTGAAATATTGCTTTATATATCAAAATATAACCTTATATAAAATCATTTAAAATCCTTATATAAGAAAATAACAAGTACGCGCTCATATATATATATATACATTCAACTCATTCTAGGGTACTATTGACCCTATCCTTAATGAGTACACCCACCGGAGCCAAGGTTCTCCTTAACCTTCAGCTCTGATACCAACTGTAATGACCCAAGATTTTCGATCCCGAAAATTCCAAATAGTTATGAAAAAGAAGAAAGAGATAGAAGAAGAAGAACAAAAACATCATCTCACATTCGCAGCGGATAAAATATAATAATAAATAATAACAGTTTACAAAAGAATACTATATCTGTCGATTACATTTTAATACATCAGAGTTTCACATATATACAGTCACTGAATATACATAATTATCAAGTCTCGGAACTACAATGATATAATGCAGTGGAAACACTCCAAACGTTCTTGCCATCAAGCTCGCTTTCTGAGTTCCAGAACGTCCTTACCTGAAAATCTGTAATACTCGGTCTGACCCGAGCATTACATCACAGTAACATCTGGGTCTGGCTGGAAACCAGCATGAGTGAACCCATCTAACATGGAATGCAAAAGTATACAACTCATATAAACCCAGGGTAACTTATATCAATTTCCACTCCACAAGTTGTTATAAACATCACTTATTACATATATCAATTTATAAAGAATCGAAGTGGTTTCGAGTATTTCTAATACCCGACTCCAGTCTCTTCGAATTTAATACCATCTTAGCCTAAGTTATTTAAGTGAACCACAATTCATCTTTAAATACAAGATGTTACTTTTACTCAGAAATTCAACATCATCAAATAACCACATTATAAATGTCCACCCAAACATATCATATCATAAAATATCACGACATATCTTCCAATAGATATCAACTAATTTAGATATTTTACTCAAACAATCATTTATAAGCAACCATTGTTAATCCCTATTAATTTAATTAATCTTAAATTAAATCAATTACTTAAGAATTATTCACCTAACTTTGCTTACTCAATCATTAATTAATTACAACATTTTGATTAATCAATCTTTCTTTAAACATCCATCTTAATTAATCACCTTGACTAATTATCTTCAATTACAAAGAGTAATTATCGTTCAATTAACTTCACAAATTAATTATCGATAACCCTTTACAGTATTTAATCTTTAATTACTCTCATTAATTAATGATCCTTAATTAATTAATTCTAAATTTACTTAAATAATTTCGAATCAATAAAACCGTGATTATCTTAGGATAAAATCATATCTTATTTTATGCCTAAATTATCATTTAAAACATTATATTATTAAAAAAATAACTTTACTTAATTAATTTAATTAATCATAAATTATCCAAGACCTTAATTAATTTTAAGATAACCTATTATCTTACTAATTACTTAACTAACACATGTATTTAAACTCTTTACCCTTTTAATCATCTACTTAATTATATATAAAATCTAGGTAAAAATAATTCAAATTAACAAACACTCTTCCTTGAAACCACATCTTAATTTCAAAACATCATTTTATTATCCTAAAACACTTAGGAAATTTATTACAAATTTATTATAAACAAATAAATCTCTAACCATTCTAAATCTTTAAAGACTTGTTTAATTAGTTCTAATTTCTTTGAAACTTGGCTTATAATATCTTGGAACATGTTCATTTTAAATAAACTTTAGAACTTGTGAAACATTTTACTTTAAAATCTGAAATACTTAAATCTAGAAAACTCATTTTATTTGTTTTTAAAACTTATATTTCTTATGCTTTCATAAAACGATTTCATATTTTACTAAATTTTATACTTCATCTTCCATTTTAAAAAACAGATTATCACTTCAAAACTAGTATTTATCTTTTTTGTAAACCTGGAATCTATTTTACCATTCACATAAAAAAACTGAACAAATTACTATCACACTTTAAATCTAAAAACAAAAGAACTCCACCGAGCAAACACCGATCACTTCCCCGTACAACCCCCGAGTCACCTCACATTCACTCCCGCTTCGAGTCATGTGCATAAACACACGAGAAAACTGCGAACTCAACCCGAGCAAGAATCCTCTTCGCCAAAGCCTAACTTCACCAGGCAAACCTCCTTCCAGATACGCAACCGCGCACGGTGCACGTGTACCGACGCGCCACCGACCTCCATTCATCCTCCTGATCTCCCACAAGTCAACAGTGACTTCGACATCAACCACGACATCCAGATCGAAGAATCACACCACCAACTCAAATCGAGAAATCCGAACAACCTACTCCCAAACTTCCTCGACTAAGAAGACATTCGCCACGACGATCACTGCGACTGGGCCCCACGTCCTTCTGACATCAGCCTCGTCATCGACCCACGCAACCATTCCCGCACTCGCGATCGAACACGACACCTTGATTAAGTCGAGATCACTTCGCCACTACACTCGACAGAACCTCCTTCCACAACCCTATTTCACCTTACTCCGGCCACCACGGCCCGATATAAATTACAACCATATTTTTTTCCTCATTCTACTGCACTCCGGCCTCCTCCAAATCGAACCTCATCACAAACTTCAACGCCATTCAACGGCAAACGACTAAAATACAATTTCTGATCAACTCAGAAATTCCGAATACACACAAACATATAAATCCAAATTTCTGTAGTAAAATTCATATTTCGCAAGATCAAACCCGGTTATAAAATCAAACAAAGGAATCTCGAACATTGATTTTGTTGACCTTGATTTATTTTACTAAAATTTATATTTCTAGAACATTTCCTTAAATATAATTCACAGCAACAAAATTTAAGAATGATATTTCATTGTTGCAGATAATTTCCCCACAGCTTGAACCAATTTAGATAGGATGAAATGTATTTAAGATGTGATTCTTTGATACTGTGGTCAACAGAGAAGTAATATCAGACATATACACACACATTTTATTCATATATATACATACATTCCCATTCAAACATTTATATCAATATAAAGAATTTCACACATGCATCAAGATGTAAACTAGAATTTAAAATTGTTTTTTTATATTTAATGATTTACTCACAGGCCTTTCTAAAAAAAAATAGAGAAGGTTGGGTTAGATTACTCACCTGAAAAACAAAGTTTTGGAACAGAGATCAATACTGTTTTGAACTGTAGTTTGATCTCCCTTTAAAACTTCTTGCTTCAGAATTTGTTTCCAAATTTAAATTTCCAGCTTTCACTTTTCTTGTTCCTGGTATGCTAAGTTTTCTTCTCTTTTTTAAAGGCTGCAGTTTTTGATCTTCCTGAATGTAACAACCCTGTATTTTGTGATTTTTTTTGTATATTTTAATTGAATTTTTGATTTAAAAACTTGTTTTATTTATTTGGAATGATAAACTTTAGTTTTGATATGAATTATCATTCCAAAGCATGACTAAAAAGAATATTTTCCAAAAAGTGAATTTTTGGTCAAAATAATCAAACTTTGACTTTTAATTTAAAAGTTTGAAAATTTAAATTTTATCTTTTATTTCGAAAGTACATAAAATTTTAAGAACACTGCTTTTTGTTTCGTTGAAAACGGATTTAATTTGTAAAAGTTATACTGTTTTCAATATTGTGTGTAAATTGAATTATTTAACAATTTTCTTTATGTTAAATTTTATAAATTATATTTTTAATTGCCAAATCATGTTCTAATATGTGTTATATGACATGTTAGATATATATATTTTTTTTAAAAAACATTTTTTTTTGATGTTATAATTTTTCCAAAGTTTACCGTGTTGATTTCTTTTTTTGGCTGTTATCTTATTTTCTGCTATTTTCTTCATTAAAATTTTATTTAAATTTTATTTTATATATTTATTTTGTGAATTCATTTTTATTTTGTGTACTTATCTTTATTTATAGATATTTTTCAAGTATATAAAAATTTTCCAAAGTGCATTGAATTTATTTCTAATTTTAAAGTCTACTTCGCAATTTTAAGCCATTTTCTTAATTTAAATTCTATTTAATTAAAATTTAATTATTTATTTTATTTTAGAAAGGATAAATAAATTATTTTATTTTAAAATTTTGCTTTAGAATATTTTTAAAATGAAGTAGATATTTTTCCAAAGCCATCAATGTTTTAATTATAATTTTTGAACCCTGTTTTCAATTTTTAAGCAATTTCCTTAATTCTTTTTATATTTTCTTTAAATTTAGTTATAAATTTTTATTTTTTTTCACTTTGTTTCGGTTTTAGATGTACTTGCTGAAGTTATTTTGTTTTACTTGATTTAAAAGAAAAGGAAGTATGGAAGGTTTTAAAAGCTAAGAAACGTAAAGTCATTTCACCGTTTCTTTTACCGTTTCTTTTTCAATCAATGCATCAATTTATTATAGCCGTTCCTTTTCTTTTTCTTATTCACGTGAAAGTTTCTCATTCCATCAATAATACATATCCATTTCAGATTTGAGCAAAGAAAAATAAGAAATGGCTTCTTTTTTACTCACTTTTCTTCCTCTTTTTTCCATGTTTTCACTTGAATTTGCTTTGATTCTTCCATGTGTTTGCTCGGCCATAGCCTCACAATCACCACCACCGACCACCATCACTTCTTCCCCACACAATCCACGGCCAAACCATTCCCCTCCTCTGACCTGAGAGTTCTTTGACCATCCAATGATCCAATCTCCACAAAAACTATGCAAAATCCCTTAAAACATTGCCTAGCCTAGCCTAGTTGTTTCACCACCTTCATACACCACCTTGGCTGTACCTATTTGCTCCACCATCACCTCCTCCATCTACAGCAGCCCTCAGCCCCTCCTCTAACAAAAAAATCCAGGCCATGACCATTGGATGAAGCATCACCACAAACTTTGCACAAAAACTCCACAAACATGCTAGCAGAACTCATGTTTCATCACTACCCTTCCATATCTTGCCTTGGCCACCTCATAGCCACCACCTCCAGCCATCACATCACCTCTGACATCAGTTCCAGACCTGTACCTGACATGACCAGACCTGTAGCAATGAAGGCCGAACCCAAACATGACCATAGGTCGAGCCTATGTTGTACCAAAACCACTTTGCCTTGACCTTTAGCATTCTTTGCCTTATAACGTACCATACCCCTTCTCATTTCCATTGTAGCCATGCCTTTCCAAGTCAAAACCTGACCTATATGATGCCATACCTGATCCAAAACATCATTATGGCCAAGCTAAAGAGTCCCTTAGGCCAAGCATTGAAGTGATTGAGGCATGGTAAAATCATTTTGTTCATTGTTGCTTTTATTTCAATCTGTTTCAATGTTGTTTTGTATTAGAAATTCATGTGTTATATTTTGTTTTGTTTTGGGTTGTAACACAAGTTCTAAGCTTGGGTCTCTTCCCACTTGAGCCTATTGTTGTGTCATCGTTCCTTTGGGAATCCGTTGTGTCATTTGTATTGCAATCTGCAGCACCAAAAATGTGAGTATTTCTCACCAGACATTATGTACTTATATAAGTAGTAAATTGACACCCTGTGAATCTGTAGAACTATATTAACATGTTATAACTGCTTATATTGTTATCATATGATGTTCACACCTGTTATTACACCTGTTATATCATATGTTACTGTTATTTCATGCTATTCTATATATTTTATCAGTTTATCACACTACAAGTTCCCTGTAATTATAAATCACTATGGGTTGAAATGATACATACCCGAACGGACTTTAGAATAAGGGAAAATTGTTATGGGCTGAAATGATAGGCCTGAATGATTTTCAGTTTATTTCATTTACTTAGGACTGCGGGTTTGAAATGATAAAACCCGGACTTACTTTGTAAATTACGGGTTGAAATGATATATTACCCGTATCACTTTACCTAGCATAGAAAATTATATACAGACCGTAGTTAATATATGTTTTCTAAAATTTTTAAAATTATTTTAGAACTGTAAATATTAAAATATTTTGATTTAAATCTAATTAAAAAGGATTTTTGTAAAATATTATTGATTTTCTGAATAATTGTAAGTAAAATGAATTAATGAAAAGTTAGAAAATTTTGAACGTAAGTTATTTTGGAAAATTTGATTTAATTATAATTAGAAATTAAATTGAATATGAAATTATGATAAATTTATGATGATTTGAATTTAAATGAATTCAAAGTGATTTTATATCATATTAATGATTTTTAATAAAATTGAAATGTGAAATGAATGAATACTTTAAGTTGAAATTTTGAAATATAACTAAATTGGAAATTTATGAAACTGACTTAAAAGTGAACTTTTAGTTAAGTAAATAAAAATAAAACTAAGTTATATTTGAGAATTTGAACTTAAGTGTTAAGTTGAAATTTAATGCAATGAATTTAAAATTGAACATTGCAATTTAATAAGTGAATTATTATTAAATCTTGATTTTTGAATGGAAATTTAACATTATAAAATCATGAACTTGAGGAAAATTAAATGATGTTTATAAATGTGAAAATGTATGATTTTATGAGTTAAAAATGTTTTAAATAAAAAATATAATTGGTTGAGAAATTACATTACCCGAACGGACTTTAGAATAAGGGAAAATTGTTATGGGCTGAAATGATAGGCCTGAATGATTTTCAGTTTATTTCATTTACTTGGGACTGCGGGTTTGAAATGATAAAACCCGGATTTTCTTTGTAAATTACGGGTTGAAATGATATATTACCCGTATCACTTTACCTAGCATAGAAAATTATATACAGACCGTAGTTAATATATGTTTTCTAAAATTTTTAAAATTATTTTAGAAATGTAAATATTAAAATATTTTGATTTAAATCTAACTAAAAAGAATTTTTGTAAAATATTATTGATTTTCTGAATAATTATAAGTAAAATGAATTAATGAAAAGTTAGAAAATTTTGAACGTAAGTTATTTTGGAAAATTTGATTTAATTATAATTGGAAATTAAATTGAATATGAAATTATGATAAATTTATGATGATTTGAATTTAAATGAATTCAAAGTGATTTTATACCATATTAATGATTTTTAATAAAATTGAAATGTGAAATGAATGAATACTTTAAGTTGAAATTTTGAAATATAACTAAACTGGAAATTTATGAAACTGACTTAAAAGTGAACTTTTAGTTAAGTAAATAAAAATAAAACTAAGTTATAGTTGAGAATTTGAACTTAAGTGTTAAGTTGAAATTTAATGCAATGAATTTAAAATTGAACATTGCAATTTAATAAGTGAATTATTATTAAATCTTGATTTTTGAATGGAAATTTAACATTATAAAATCATGAACTTGAGGAAAATTAAATGATGTTTATAAATGTGAAAATGTATGATTTTATGAGTTAAAAATGTTTTAAATAAAAAATATAATTGGTTGAGAAATTACATTGAATATTTGAAGTTAATTGGCTGCATTTTTGAAATACTATTAATTACAATGTAAATGATATTACAGCATTTGTAAATGCTGTAGTTGATGATAATGAACTAAAAAGCTAAATTGAATTAAAAGCTATTATAGCAATTTTTGTAAGTGCTATAATTTTTGAATTTAACTAAGTTTATTTGAAATTTAAGTAGACCCTATTACAACATTTTAAAATGTTGTCTTTTGTTAAATTGAACTGTTTGAATGTATCTTTCCGTAGCGTTTTCTAAATGCCACGAAAAGTGAATTTTCACTGTTTTGATAAACTTAAGTGAATAAATGAACTTTGGAAGTTGAAAATTTTAGAAATTTAATAATTTAATTATTGAACATAATAACTTCATTTTAATGATTAAAAATGATTTTTTTTGAATATAAACTGTTTTGAAATGTGAATTGAAATGGTATTTTAAATTGAATAAAATGAATAATGATTTGAAATGAATGTGGTTTTGAAAAGAGATGATATTTTGATATATTAAATGATTGAAATGTGGTTTTGAAAAGATATGATATTTTGATATATTAAAATGATTTGAAAATGGAGTTTTGAAAGATATGACATTTTGATATTAAAATAATTTGAAAGGAAGCGCTGAAAGATAAGATATTTTGAACGAAGTTTTGAAAGGTTATGATATTTTGATATATTAAAATGATTTGAAAGGAAGTTTTGAAAGGATATGATGAATTAATATATTGAAATGGTTAGAATGACTTGATATTTATTTTGATAAACATTTGAATCGAAAGATATCGTATGATGATATATTGAAATGGTTTGGAAATAATTTAATCTTTATTTTGATAAAGATCTGGGTTGAAATGATATTTTATTTTGAAGTATAAAATATTTTTTTTAAAGTTATAACTACGGGTTATAATAACGATTGGTTGTTAAAGAGACCGGGATCGGATATTGTCTTATAGCCGGCCAATACCGAAAACCACTTTAACAACTGTGTACGCGGTGGAGATTCCAGAATGAAGTAGGATGGTGGCGACGGTCTCGAGGTATATTACGTGGACCCAACTCCCGTGAGTTGGCATAAATGACTAAAACAGGAGCTATACCGGGCTACACAAAGGGTCGCACCCTTTCATCGAGCATGCTCCATCGGAAACCATTCTATTACTTTTGTGATTCGATATGTGGCGCCACTTTGATTCGGGGGTATTGTTCGAGGTAGGAGGAAGCTGATGGCTTGCCGTCACCACCGGTCCGGGAGTGTAAACGGTGTATCCACCCTGGCATTGCCTCGCGTGCCGTGTCATCTCCTTATATCGAGCCCACTACGATTTTGGTTTTAAAGATCCGACCGCATTAAGGTTCACCATCCCCTTAACGCTATTTTCTATATGATTATACTTTACTGATTAGACACTACTGTATATAGCGTATATTACTACATAGTAAATAGTTTAACGGATCCTTAGAGGATGGGCGGTCCCAAGCATCTTCTAAGTTACTTGTATCTTTGCTACAGTTCACTTGATTTGGTTTACATTGTATAAGTATGTATGTCCTGACTCGAGTGTTTGTATTTTTATTTACGCTCGGGTCAGCCTGAGTTATTCACAGATTTGGATTTCCACTTTCTGGAGATTGGAATCGCTGGAGATTATCTACTTGTCAAGTTTCATCTTTTCAGTTCGGTTGTTCTATTCAGCTTGTACTTGGTTATCATATTTAAACTTATGTTATATTTTATTTCTTCTATTGTATCCTATGTAACTCTGATATATTTATATAGTAGCTTCATGAACTACTATCTCTTTTACTTCCGCAGCATTATTATTACTCTGTGTCTGTGATCTGTGATTTTTATTTACTGTATATTCTGAGATTTGCCAAATTTTTATTTACAACGCGGTATTTTGAGCAATTCAATTCCGGCATGAGTGTCTACCTATACACTTATAATGGATGCGAATGGTTGAAAATATCGGGTCGTTACACTGAACTTGAGTTTTTTTTATATTTCAAAGTGGTAGCTTAATATATTTTTTTTCTTTTTTTAGTTTTCGAATCAGAGATTGAAGCAAAGCAAGGCATATGTATATGTGTAGAGAAGGAAGTGTACAGGTATTTACTGGAGTAGGCATGATTCCTTTGGTTAGAAATATTTTTCTTGCCTCCTTCTTTGACCAGGCAACATTTTCCTTCTAACTCAAGCTTGGCCTGATGTATGCTTGAAGTGATATATTGTAGGCTACAATTTAATGCTTGTCTCAATATATGTTTACAAGAATTTTGTATGAATTATATGTATAATCATGTATGTTATTGTTATTATAACATCTATACACACTCACAAGTTTTTGAAATCTTATTATTGCAAAGTTATACATTCATATTTTTATAAGTTTATCTACTTATACTTATATATTTTCAAACATCATGAATTTTGTGTTTATTTATATTTTCATTTATATATGTATGGATTTTCATCTTAATTTAAATAGTAGAACTTATATTTACATCCTTTATTTTCTTTCTATAAGTTTTATCATATTCAGAGATTTATGAGCCAATGTTTATTTTAGTTCTTAAGCCATTTACGTATTCTTATTACTATATATATACGTATAATTTTTTTAGAAATTTATTTTATTGGACAAATTTAAACTAACATTCCAATAGCTGCATTGGTTAATCACTCGATATTAGATGGTCCAAAAATCCGGGTCGTTACAAAAATCATTTCAAATCAAAGGAAATTTAATTTCCTAAATTTTAAAATTTCAAAACCTTTCAAATCTTATTCAAATATAACTCTGTAATTTTATTATATTCCAAACTATAAATTACATTTATAATTCACATTTACAAATTCCTTTCTTTTATCTGAATTTATTTCCTTAACCTTGGTTATAATTTCAAATTTTATTTAATTTCTCCATATCAACAATGATAATAATTTAATATTATCATTTCCTAACAATCAAGCAACCATATATAACTATAATAATTTCTGAAAATTATTTCTTTTATATATAAAATAATTTTAGGAAAAATTATTTTATTCACCCTATTTTAAAACAATACCGTGTCGAATTGTTCTGTACAAGTGTTTAGAGATCTTTATCAATAACGTTAATTACTCGTATTGACCAGAATCCATATACCACTCGACAAACCAATCAACACAATATAAAATAATTTTATATTCACTAACAAATACGCGCTCATATCTGTTAATACTCTCAAACTCATTCTAGCGTACCACCGACTCTATCTTTTATTGAGTAATCCCCACCAGAGCCAAGGTTCTCGCTAAACCTTCAGCTCCAATACCAACTGTAACAACCCGATTTTTCGACACTCGAAAATCGACATTAATACGCCCACTGTATCAAATGCCGAACAATCAAATTCCAGAAAACCGAACCATTAGTGTTAAAGAAGGAGGCAAAAGAAGAAAAAGAAAACAACATCAAAATCTCACAAACACAGCGGGACAATATATAATAGATAAATGACTTATGTTTAAACAAAAGAAAACTGTAATTGTTTTATATATACATCATCAGAGTACAACATCAACAAATACAACACTAGACAGTTGTGATAACTTGTCCACATAGAAAATGAATTTGCAGCAAACCATACACAATGGATAATACATCAAATACGTGTGATACGTCTCGCCATCTAGATCGCCTCTTGGGCTCCATAGCAGTCCATCCAGAATCTATACTCTATAATACTCGGTCTGACCCAAGCATTATAGAGAAATAACACCCGAGTCAGTCTGGAAAACCAGAGTGAGAAAACACACACAATTGGATTATTAAAGTTTTCAAAATCCTTTGAAATCAAAGGTATCTCGTTAGACCACGCCACGAATAAACATGCCGGGTTTTTACCTTACGATAACCAAAACATTTTCTTATCAAATCCTCTGATATTATAGTAATGTCTATATACAAATACTTATTCAAATAGCCAAAATTGTTACATTCATTAAATTCCAGCAATACTAGGTTCTATAATCAAAACCGTAAAGGCACGTAGGGAGAATGGATTTCCATCAATGGCAAGGCTACTGGGGTACCGCCTATCACAGTACATGGTCTAGATCACCATACCGAGGATCCACGTTGATCCCTAGCTACACAAGACCGGAGCTACCCCTTACTGGATAGTCCGAATAAGATCACCCCGCGGTTGGGATCAGCAACCTCCCACAAATGCGAAATAAAGGGACATCTTGACAGGGGTGACTTTACCCTAATTGGTTGCTAGCCACTTAGTCTTGTGCGCATCTTCCCTGTTTTAGTCATTCCCGGTTGATGAGCCTCGAGGCTATGTGTTACCTTTTTAGCACACATTCACTTAGGATGCTCATCGTCCTCCTGACGATGTTCTGAAAGCATTCATCCATACAACTCCGTTCTGGGTCCAAACGGAACCGAAGGCACTACTCTAACTACATGGGGTCACAAAGTATACATTCGTACTATATTGAGGTGTATCAATTGTATATGATAATCGACTACTCTGTCAAAACCAGAAGGGAAACTGATAGCACAAAGCAAGTCTGGAGTCACAAAGTCTCTACAGTCTTAGTTACCTCTTAGCCATCGTGTGACCCATATTGTAATGCCCCACCTTTTATACCCAGATTAACAAAGAACACTATGAATAATATTCTCTACTAATCCGAGGAATAAGCCTTTAAAAGGAGCAACCGTCATGAAATTACTTTAGGATAGTACTGACACGTCTCATATACCTCAACAAACAATAAAATAACGTGAGCAGTATCGGCACAAAGCAATAACATGAAGGCTCAATATATCGAGAACAATATAAAATGTAACAAATATCCAAGATACATCATAGATCATTGTAAAAGGATAAATGTCATAACATAGTAGTGAGGCTGCAAAAATACAAGTCTAGGTTCACATAATAGCATAATAATACAACACCATTAAATCATACTAGCTAGCCAAAATACAGGCACCTATCACAAAAGTATAGCACAACAAACAATTGCTAGCCAAAGTCCAAAATCTTGGAGCTACTACTTGCATGGTCTCAGCCTGACCCGAGTATTATGTAAAAACATAACGAACGAGTCAGACTACAACTAATCAAAAGGGTGAGAGACATGATAATAAAAGTAATAATAACACGACATGCATCAAAATAGAACCTACATATGCCCAAAACAATCACACACAATACATAAAGAAAATCACCATGTCATAAATCGTATCAAGTACTTGATAGACTATCATCTCAAAATTTGGTGGAAATCATCTCAAAATATACCTAAAACAATCATATGCAAGGCATAAAGCAAATCACCATGTCATAAAGCATCTCAAATCTTGATTGACCATCATCTCAAAATATGGTGGAAATCATCTCAAAATTATCGAAGCCATAAACCAATATCAAAACCAAGATGCTTTGATGAACAATGGGAACGATTACCGGAACACTATACAAAATTATAATGATAGTCTCCCATATTGATCAAACTATAGTAGGACGAGACCTCAACTGAAGGCTCACTACTTAGATTTCATGAGCGCACCGGAAAACTAGACGACACTCACTAGTCCAAAACCGTCGGTCATCGAAAATCTTGACGGACCAATAAGATCGATGGGTATGTAACAACCGGAAATCTAAATGGGCTACAACTCATATAAGACGGAGGCCACCAAAAAATTAGACGGGCATGTCCCATAATCGTGAATAAGTCACCAAAAAACTAAACAGACTTGCCTATCAAAACATAAATTTCGACATCGTATCGTTAAGGGTTTGGACTGTTATTCGAATATCGACCGAACATCCCATAAATATCCGATGTTATATAAACATGTACTAAAAGGTAAAGAATTTTCACTAACTTCTCTATTCGATAAGCCATGAGAATATCCAAACAAGATTTAGCTACCGTCCCATAACCAGTTGATAATTCTAATCCGCTTATAATCAGTTCTTATCTCATAGATTGAAAATAATCAAAATTTATGAATAGTTGAATGTATAAAAACATTATAAAAAGGCATATAATCTCAGGGTTGTGCCATATTTAGCCATCTCAACCCTTCAAAACTCAAAATCTAGTAAAACTCAAACATGAAAGTTGAAGATGATAACTTTAGCTTGAATTCAAAAAAAAGCATCACCTAATTCTGACGAACAGATCAAAAGATATGGTAATTTCATTTTCAGTTTTAAATACCAAACTCGGGAAATTGATATTAATAGGGCTGTGGAATTCAATTTCCATTTCAACAATCTAAATCTCAAAATATTATAAAATTCAAAACATAAAAGTTTAAGATGGCAACTTTATCTTAAATTTAAAAAAAGAATCACCTACTTCCGACTTACGGATCAAAAGATATGGCAATTTCATTTTCAGGTTTGAAAATTACAAAACTCTGAGCATATTTAAATTCCATAGGGTTGGGGCTTAAAAAGCCAAGTAGATCATTTAAACTATAAAAAAGTGTAAACCCAAAACATTAAAAATAAAGATGGTAAGATTAGCTTGATTTCAGGAAAAAAAAATACCTGATTCCGACTTACGGATCAAAAGATATGGCCATTTCAATTTCAGGTTTTAAAAATATCAAACACAGAAAATTTATATTCATAGGGCTGAGGCATTCAATTGCCATTTCAATAATCTAAAATCTCAAAATATTATAAAAGTCAAAACATGAAGGTTTAAGGTAATAACCTTATCTTCAATTCAAAAAATGAATCACCTGATTCTGACTTACGGATCAAAAGAAACGACCATTTTATTTTCAGGTAAAAATATCAAACTCAGTAAATTGATATCACAGGGCTGAGGCATTCAATTACCATTTCGACAATATAAATCTCCAAATATTATAAAACTCAAAACATGAAAGTTTAATATAGTAACCTTATCTTGAATTCTTAAAAATTACCTAAATTCGATTTATGGATCAAAAGATATGGCCATTTTGTTTTCAGGTTTAAAAAATCCAGACTCGAAAAATTGATATTCATAAGGCTGAGGCATTTAATTGCCATTTCCATAATCTAAATCTCAAACGAGCAATACTTGAACTCACTAATCCTATATCAGTTGTAGTTGTGAGGAAAACTCTTCTCCAATTGATGCCATAGCTTGTTATATGCATTCTAAACCTTGCTATGATCTCACTAACTCCAAAAACCCCCTTCTTTCCTCACTAAATTGAAATTCATGGAATCGTGAAAATTCAAAAACAAAACAAAACTTAGTTTTGATTGTTCTAAGGGATGTAATAGGGTCTAAAAAGCTTACCTTTGATTTCGCTTGAATTTGTGGGATTTTATTGAAATTAAAATGAGAAGATTTGTGCGTACGGCTTCATGTAGTAAATGAGAGCAACAAAGAAGTTTTGAACGGGATTTTTCATTCTTCGTTTTATTCTTTTTTTGGATGAGGGGAGAAGAGGTTGGTGGGATGTTTAATGGGAAGGTCTTCATAAATAAGTAAGTGGGCTTAGCCCATGAACAATACTTAGATAATTTTCCCCTTTTTACTCCATTTTCTCTCATTTTCTCCATCTAAAACTACGTGACTAAATTCTAAAAGAATTAAAATAGAAAAATAAAAATGAAAATACTTTTATAACTCACATATCATTATTTAAATTATTTTAAACTCATTTTAACAAAAAATTCAATAATAATAAATTTATTCAAAATTCACAATGTTGAGGGTAAATCGAAAATTATTTGTATCTTGTCTTTATAATTCCCACAAAAATATTCCGGACTTGTGAAAATAATTTATCCTATATTTAAACCTTTACTTAATGTTAAAAAAAATTGATTTTTTTCGAAAAACTTCTAAATTAAATTTAAAATCCCAAATTGATTTTTTATAATTCCTAGCTTATATTTCAAAATCTCAAATAAAATCAGTTATCTCTTTTAATTAGCAAGCTCTATTTTCCAGGTTGTTACAAAACTCCCCAACTTAAGAAAATTGCGTCCTCGCAATTTCTCCTTAAAGAGGAATTCATAACGTGCTATACTAGCATTACATCCATCTATTATTCACTCACACACTATAATGCACGATGCAAACTACAATCATAGCCAAGCAACCATACAAAAATACCAGAGCACCTACCTAAAATATTCGCTAATTAAGACTTCTACCTGCAGTATTGAATACAAATTTTTTTAAGGGTGACTCGACAAATAGGATGGGTGACAAAGTTAAACTCAATTTAACTCAAAATTCAATCACTTTGAAAATTTCCAAATTGAACTAATTGTTCAAATTTCCCAAAAATAATATCTTTACAAGATATAAAATTTTTCACACTTAACCATTTGAAACAAATTCAAATATTAACTTTTCAATTTATCCTCAAAAGATAACATTTTAACCCTTACACTTCATATTGGAAAATATTTCCATACTTATTCAATAATAAGTAATTTACAAATTCATTTATTTTCAACACTTTGAAAATATTCGATATACTTAAACCAAAATCAAGTATATATTTCATTCTTAAAAGAAATCATTCTTTTAAACACATTTATTTGAGTCAAAACGAATGTTGCGTAAAACATCGTTACGACGACCCAAAAATCATTAGTATAGGGATTCGAATTTAATATAGATGTATAAATCCCAATACTATATAAAACATTTCCTTTCTTTCTCTCGAAAACGTCTATTTCAACAATAATATATTTTATAAACAAATTTTTCTCTTTTATAGCAAATATCAGAGTTATACAATAGATTACATTTGAATTACATTTAAATCTATACAGCGGAAACAATTTTTAAATTTAAGTACAAGAGAAAAAATTTTAGCTAAAACTTTAGTGGTGCTGAAATCCCCCTCTCTCTAACTTCGCTGCGAGCAAATCTTTAAGCTGCAAAAATACTCGGTCTGATCTATTATGGACTTTACATTAACAATTTCAATTTTTTTAAATTCTGACATACGTGTGTGGCGAAAAATCATTCTAAAATTATGTGAAGACCACATGCAAATAATTTCCTTTTAAGTTCTACCTCTAACAGTATTATACCACTTTTTAAATTAGAATTTATATGCCTAATATTCAATTCTATCTAAAATTTCAATTATAAGTTACATAAAAGAATTATAAAGCTAATATGAATTCTACTCTCTCAAATATTGTATTCTCAATAACTAATATTTTACTCTTTACCAATGTTCCAGTTTTTTTGAAAAACACCAAAATTGACTTCTAGCTTTCAAATATGCTAGATATTCATTTGTAAACATGCATACCTTCCTAGCGTTAAACCGTCCACATTAAGCACTTAATTGGCAATGCAAGAGATCAAAACCATTAGATTTATTTACAATATAAACCATTCAACATTCATTTCTAAAAGTGTATATATACAGCTATTTATTTATTTTCAAAACTGAAATTTTAACTACAAGCTCAAAGGAAGAAATCATACTTCTAATACTAAATAACTTCCCATATTCTACATACGAAATATAAAAATAAACTTCAATTCACTAATACTTTAGTAATTTAAAAATTATTCCTACTATTATTTCCATTATTATTAAATGTATATAATCCCATTTCATAGCCAAATAAGATCAAACTCTCCAATCAAAAGTTGAAACAATTTTACTAGAATTTAATACCTCATTCCATATCTTAAATAGATTTGAAATTCTCAAATATTATTGAAATACAATTGTCTTATTCGTAAATCATCTAAAATGAATAAATTTTGATTTTTATCTTTTCTAACATAACTAATTAAAATCCTCTTGCTAACCATCTCTAATTAGCTATTCGCTAAAAGGATTAACAAGTCCAAATAATGTTCTTCATTTTGTTTCTCATTTCATACGTTATAAAATTTTAAAATCGACTTTTGACATTTTAATTTCACTTTCTCAATTTACAAAAAAAATTAAGGGTTATATATAACTTAACCAATTAGTTTCATCCATATAAAATACACACTTCATTCATGAGAAAGATGTAACAACCCAGAAGTTTGTAATTTATTTTAATTGTTTATTTTAATTATTTAAATTGAAACTCCTATTTAAAAAATTTATTATATTTATTAAAATGAATAAATTTTGTTATTTTAAAGGTATATTTTGATTTTTGTGAATTATAATTTCAAACCTAAATAAATAGGATATTTCCAGAAAAGTGTATTTTTGGTCAAGTCGGTCAAACTTTGACTTTTAAATTTAAAAATTTGAATTTTTAAAATTTATCTTTTATTATGAAATTAGATTAAATTTCAAAAATATGCTTTTCGTTTCGTTAAAATCCGATTTATATTGTGAAAGTTATGCTTTTTACAATATTGTATGTAAATTGATTTATTTAGTAAAATTGTCTATTTTAATTTATATAAATAATATTCTTATTTGTTAAATCATTTTCTAATATATGTTATATGACGTGTTAGGTATATATTTTATTTTAAAACATTTTTAAAAGTGATATTATAATTTTCTAAAACCTATTGTATTTTATTTTCAATTTTTATAACCTAGTTTCTATTTTTAACCTGTTTTCCTAATTTAATTAAAATTTATTTATTTAATTTTGTGCATTCATCATATTTTTGTGTTTTTATCTGTATTTATAAGTATTTTACATGTATTTAAAACTGAAAAAAAGAATTAAGGAAATGTGAATAGTTTGTGACTTTTTATGTACATTGTCTTTTCATATTCTCCACCTTTTCACCAATCAATGCATCAATTCAATTTGCTGCCTTATACACTTTGTTTCAACCGACTTCCCAATTCTTTCTCACATGAAAAAAAATACTTGTCAACCCTAAAATATTTCGGCCATCTCCTGTAGCAAAGTTTTGGTAAAATTTCTTTTCTTTTTCACCTTTTCATTGTTTTTGTTGTGATTTTTGCACTTGCTTCATCTTCTTTGTGTTCGGCCCCTCCATCTCCAGTACCTTGGCCACCACTACCACCAGCCACAACCTGAGCCTATGACCTCTGTAACACCTATAGTTGATCTTTCCAGATCAGGCCATGCCCAATCATCCCTTGGCCGAAGCCATTTATGCCTTGAAATCCTTGTAGTTGCCTTGTAGTTGTGTGTTGATGCACACATATCTCTCTCTCCTTTATATATTGTTATGGCCGACCTATATGACCTGAACTTGCTCCAAACCTAATCCAAATCCATCCCATTACAGTGCTTTTACATCCCATAGCTGAAGCATATGATGTTGAATGCAAGTGCAAAAGCGTTAGCTTTGTGTTACATGCTTATTCCTAGCATTGTTTTATAATAGTTTGGTTTGAAATTCATGTTTGTATTTTTTTTTTTGATATTGAACAAGGCAACCAGCTTTGGCTCTCCCACTCTCAAATCATCGTCGTGTTATCGTGCCTTTGAGATATTTGTTTGTGCATTTGGTTGTCATCTCCAGCTTATACAAGTGAGTAATTCTCCCAGACAAATTTATACTTATATAACTAGTAAACTTATCGCAATTGAATCTGTAAACCTTATTATCATGTTATAACTGCTATTGCTATGATCATATGATGTTCACACATGCTTATTCACCTGTTATATCATATGTTACTGTTGTATTATGCTATTCTGTTCATTTATATCAGTTTATCACACTGCAAGTCCCCTGTAGATTAGAATCACTATGGGTTGAAATGATACATACCCGAACGAACTTTAGAATAGGGAAAAATCATTATGGGCTGAAATGATAGGCTTGAGCGATTTTTATTTATTTGCATTTACTTGGGAATGCGGGTTTGAAATGATATAACCCGGATTTTTCCTTTGTAAATTACGGACTGAAATGATATATTATCCGTATCATTGGACTTAGGTTAGAAATTTTATACAGACAGTGGTTAAAATTTGTTTTCTAAAAATGTTTAAAGTATCTTAGAAATGTAAATGTTATAATATTTTGATTTAAACTTAATTAAAAATGATTTTGTAAAGTATTTTTTATTTTCTAAAAATTTATAAGTGAAATAAATTAATGGTAAAGTTAGAAATTTGAAATATAAGTTACTTTGGAAATTATGATTTGGTTATAAACGGAATTTAAATTAAGTAGGAAATATGATAAATAGACTTAAACTTTGAACTAAAATGAATTTAAAATGATTTTTATAAAGTGTTAATGATTTTTAAATAAGTAAAAAGGTTAAATAAATGAATATTTAAGTTGAACTTTGAAATATAACTTAGATTGGAAATTTATGAATTTTGTTTAAAAATGAATTTTAAGTTAAGTAAATAAAATGAAAAAGTTATATTTGGAAATTTAAACTTAAGTGTTAGGTTAAAAATTTAATTATAAAGAATTGAAGTTGAATGTTTAATTATATAAGTAAACTATTCTTAAATTGATTTTTGAATGAAAATTTAACTTTATAAAATTATGAATATAAGGGTATTTAAATGATTGTTTTAAAAGTGAAAATATATGATTTTATAAGTTTAAATGATTTAAATAAAAATTTAATTGTTTGTGAAATTATATTGAATATTTGGAATTTAATTAATAGCATTTTGAAATATTATTATTTCTAATGTAAAGGATACTACAACATTTGTAAATGCTGTAGTTGATAGAAATGATTGAATTAAGGGCTATTATGTAGGATCCAGATTAACCCTAGAGGGGGGGGGGGTGAATAGGGTTGTAGAAAATTTTCTCGAATTAAACGTAAAAACAAACTGCAGAAATAAATATGCTGGAAAGTAAATCACACACAAAATTTACCCAGCTTCGGCAAATCCTGCCTACTACTGCATTCCCAGATTTCTATTAGAATTAAACAGTCTCCCGCTTATAAACACTCTAACAGACTCGCAAACCCTTGCTCCCGCTTACAAACACTCTAATAGACTCGCACCCCCTGCTCCCGCCTATAGAGTTTTGCAAACTCGCAAACCCTGCTCCCGCCTATAGAGTTTTGCAAACTCGCACACCCTGCTCACTGAACTAATTCTAACTAGACAATCTGACACTACCTACAACCTAGGTGGTGATTTACCAAGATTTTGATTCAAAAAGTAAAAACAAAAAATAAAAATAATTTAAACCCAAAACCCCTTTAATAAAAATAAGGCCGACCCTTTTATTCTTTAACCCGATCCACTTCTATTCTTTGACCCGTTCCTTTTCTTTTGGCTTGTGAGAATAATGACGGCCGTTCCTCTTTGCCACTAAATTAGGGCTTCTGTTCCCTTGTGAAAATTGAGGCTTTGATTCTTCGTTCGATCTGATTTGTGTTGCTCTTGTTCGCTCGTTCTCTGATGATCGATTCTGGTTGCTTTACTTGCGCTTCATTCGCAGCTGCTCCTTTGATCGAGCTGATAGATTATGGTATGTATTCTCTTTCGTTGCTGGTTTAATTGTTTTCTTGAACTTGATGCTCTAATTTGCCGATGATGGTTGATATTTACAGGAGTTGAATTCCTTGAATTTGTTCGTATCAATTTGATACTTTCCTAAATTGTTAATTGCCTGATGCGCACGGCTTTCCTGATATATCTTCGACTTGTTACTCACGGCTTTGATTTTCAAACGTTCGATTTATTCTTGAATAATACGGCAAAGACTTTCCTGTTTTACTTTGCTTGACTTTCCTATTTTCGGTAATTTCCATTTTTGTACTACGTTGATTTCTGACTTGGTTAACACCTGCTTTTGACATGGCTTCGGCCATCTTTTGAGTTTATCCCTGTCTTCGTCTCTGGCCATCTTCACTAGTTTCCACTTGAACATTACATTCGTGAATATGATGTTGTCTGGTTGTTCGAATTTGTTTATGTGATTCCATATATCACTGCACCGACTTAAGTATTGTAGTCTTCATGTACTTGATATTGTAGTCTTCTTCGAACTGTTTTCATTTCAGTTGAACTTGTTGTTTTCATGTGCTTGTCGAATTTGCACTTGTGTTGCTTCATATATATGTGTGCCTGACATTGATACTGCCATCACTGTTTGCATCACTGTGAGCTTCGTCTCTGGCCTTGTTTGATTTTAGTCTTGACCACCTTGATGCTGTAACCATACTTTTGGCATGATTGTTCTGGTCTTGTTTGTGTATTTTGTTGATTTTATTTGCATGTTGCTATTCTCTGTTGCACTTGTGTTGCATTTGATCTTTCTGGCCTTATACCTGTCCACTGCCCTTTTTTTCATATTGCTGGTTTCAATACTTGATGTTGTTGGTCTTATTGGTCATTCTGTTCACCTGCATGTAGTTGTGCATTGATTCTTGATAGCTTGCATGATGCATTTCTTTGTTTCACTTGACTTGACTTTGTGATAATTGATAGCATCAAACTTGAGTCATTTTTTGTAGCATGCATTCTTGTTTATTTCCACCGGTTCATTGCCTCCCTCCATTTGCCTCTGGTTACTTGTAATTTCTGTTACACATTGTTGTATTTGGTTCATGGATTTGTTGCTTTCATTGTTGTGTCTTGTTGTAGTTGCTATGCAGTTGCTATGCCTTGTAGTTGTGTATTTGAGTCAGTGCTGTCCACTTCATGTTGTCTTGAGTATTTGTGTCATCTGGAAGCATTCATGAACTGGTCATTGAAGTTTGTTGTCTACATGTTGCTTACTGTTACTTACTTGGTGCATTGTGCTCTATTGTTGTCTCTGGTTCATTGTGCCGTAGTCTTCATGTATGTTGCATTTTCACTTGGTTGGAGCTTGCTGTCACTTGAAACTGTTTTGTCAATGTTTTGACCCTTTGTTGTTTGGTTGATGCTGCTCTTGTTCCAAACTGCTATGTCACTTCTCCAAATCTGCCTGCACTTACATGCATTGCTGTTGAGTTGCTTTCTTCATTTGATTGTTTGAGTCTTGTTTATCCAATTCAATGCTGAGTTGTTTCACTTGGTGCATTGCCTTACTGAACTTGATTTTCTGGTTGGTGCATTGCCATATAGTACATATGAATTTGGTCTCTGATCCTTTGGTGTTTCTGTGTTCATGCTTGTGACATTCATGTTGCAGCTGGTCTTTGCTTCCATTCATATTGATTTTTGAAATTTCACTTGAGTTGAATCCAGTTTCAAAACTTGGGTTTGACCTTGTGCTCGTGTTGTGATATATTGCACGTGAGTTGAACCCGGCTTTTCATTTGGGTTTGACCTGTGCTCACCTGTCCCTGTAGCATTATCAAGTGTATATTGATGTGCACGGCCTTGTGGCATGTACAGTGATACACTGTGCATGTCACACTGTTTGTGTGTGATGAATTCAAATGTGAATGATGACGAACAACCCAAATAACTGAGGCAAATAATATTTTCAAAAATCATATTTCATTTTATATTGAAAAAATATTTCTTTTTCAATTTTACTGCGTTAGTGAATATTTTTGCAGATTGCTCATATGCTGGATTCAAACTGGAATGCAGTTGAAGACAAAATACGAGTGTGAGTGATATGTAGTGAGGTTATTAATGTAAATTGAATTGTGATGTATTCAAAAATGTATATGTATAGTGAGAGCTTGAATTTGTACTATTCAAAATTGTAATAAATATTTGTTTGAATAAAATTTCTGTTTGAATTCAAATTCTGTGTAATTTATTTTATTCAACAAATATTTATTTAATCTATGAAAAATAAAATAGTATATTAACAAATATATTTAAATGAATGTATATATATGTTTTATTGTCATCAAACAAAAATCATATACTCGCATATTCCACAATCTCCCCCTTTTGATGATAACAAACATATATTTCAGATTTTGGCTGTGTTAAATGTATTTGAACAATGATATACACTCATTGCTCCCCCTATTTAAATGCTTCCTCTCTACATGATGCTCCCCCTAGATATATGCATATAAATAGAAATATACAAATGAGCCTAGATGCAAATGGAAAATTATTTGACCTTTGCTTGATTTTATTTGACAAAATCTTAACTTTTCTCTCCCCCTTTTGTTATCAGCAAAAGAATAATAGTGTTAGAGAAAAATAGAGATAAAGTGATCAATATTAATCCAACATTAAAACTCAATTTGAATATAAACATTGAACTTCAATAAAAATCAAACAAAAATCATAATTACCCTTGTTAGGCGCATATTCCACTTTTAGAATGATGGAAATGATGTTCTCATATAAAATCATACAGTTGTATCTGCTTGTGGTACATTTATATCAGGAATTTGAATATCTACTAATCATGCATAACCGTTAGGACTTTTAAATGAGATTAGTAGTATTTCAATTTAATTTTAAAAATGAATTCAAGTATCTTCTAACCACGCATAACCGTGAGGACTTTTAAATGGGATTAGAATCAACTTGTCTATTTAATCAATTAATTTTGATATGCCTTCCATACATGCATAACCGTGAGGACTTTTAAATGAGCATGGAAGCACATAATAAAAAATCCAAGTAATTCACCCATGCATAACCGTGAGGACTTTTAAATGAGAGTGAATACTTTGGATATTTATTTATTTTTACAAAAAAAATGTGAAATGAAAAACAAATGATTCCTGATTATAGTACCACATATCGACAAACTATATTTAAGATTTTATAAACAATGGTCGATAGAAATATGATAGATATAGAAATGTCATGGAATCTTTACCCAACAAAAAGTTTTATAACTCTTGTTTGAATTCCTAAAGAAATTTTCCAAATATACTATCTTGAGTAATGTATGTTAAATATCAACACTAATCACCTTTTCAATCACTATTTATCTTTTTGATAATTAGTAGGGAGTCGGATAAGTCAAAAATTTGTCATTTAAAATCAAATTTTCTTAACTAACTAATCTGATACAAGGTCAACAGAGATTGCTATCTAGAAGGGGTTTTTAAGAAAAAATTTCTGCTAAAAATTATTTCAAGTGAAAAATATGCAGATATTTTCTTTGAAAAACGATGCAGCAAATGAATGTTTCAAAAATTAATCACGTTCCACTAGTAATTTTTCTATCAACTAGATTATCAGTATGATCTGCATCTGAGTTTCTCTTTCAATCCAAAATATCACTAACTAAATTTGATAGACCAGATCATGAAGTGTGCATAAAAATTCAAACTCAATTTTTAACAGCATTCTAAATTTGAATTGAAGTCAGAAAACCGTGAATATAGAGTTGGCTGTATTTTAATCAAAAGTATTATTATCCAACAAAACACTATGTTTAATCCAAACGTATTTGTATGAAGTAATTCAAAGAATGTAATTGGCCAACTATGTCGAACAAGTCAGAATCAAAATCATCTTCTTTACAACATCGCAATATTGGCTCATTTCATTCAGAATACGGTGCAGATTATCACATTTAATATATCGTTCATATATATATATATACCTTCACCTGTTTTACCTTTACGATAATTTTACGTGATTGCCCATTGTGATTCTGTCACCTTTGTACTAGGCCAAGGAACTTTGCTTTGTTGCCCGTTGTGTTTCTGGAACAGCCAAAATCCAGAGAACACTGTTGTTGTTCCTTAGCCTGCCACAACACCTACACGGGAAAAGATTTATGTGACCTATTTGTTTTTATAGGTCCATGATTGTTAGTGGTAGAATATTTTGAAAAATAATTTTGTGGGGACCCAAAACTATTAATAATTTCTCCATTCGGCACCCAAATTTGCTTAACTTTGAGAGATTTTATATTTGTGCCTTTTGGAACCCAAATTGATATAGTTTTCACGTGTATGGGTCTATACCAACAATTATTTTGATTGTGTCCAAATTTTCTACAAATTGTGCACACTGAATTTTCTTGATTAATCTTGCTTTCAACATTTTCAGATTTATTATATCCAAGTCCTTGTCTCCGTATTAACAGTTTGCTTTCCTAATAGCATATTCAATGATTTTTCACTTTGTGAGAATTTATCTAAAGTCATTGACAATTGTTGGACTTGTGTTTTGAGAGATTCATTTTCATTTATCAATTGTGTGCATTTTTTAATAGAATTCTCTCTCCTAGTATTTTCATTCTTTTTTAAAATTAGAATTCCATTTTCAAGTGATTTTATATTGATTTCTGATTTTTTAATTTCCTTTTCGAATGTTGGACACTTATCACACTTAGGGATCTTACTTTGATAGGTTTTAACTAATTGGTCGAGTTGTTCATTTAATTCTATCAAAGTATCTTTTTGTGATTCAAGTTTGGCATACTTCTCCCTAAGTCGTTCAAAATAGCCATTCACTTCGTGGAAATAAATAAGTAATTCAGAGTGAGTGAGTTTTGATACCTCGCTTGGCTCGTCATCGTCGCTATCAGTTATATTCCCATGAAGGCACGTATCTGCTTTCTCACTCTCACTGCCAGTACTTTGATTATCTTCATCATTTGTATTCCAAGTGGCTGCAAGACTTTTCCGTTTTGATTTCTTATCTTTGTCAAGTTGAAATCGGGGATAATTGGGCTTGATATCACCGGGTTTGTTGCGGATGATCCCGTGTTCTTCCGAGTTGTCTAGTGTTTTGATTATTCTGTTTTTTAATTTTTGATTTTGAGCTGGATTTCCGTATTTGCGGTTCCACTTTTTGTATTTCTTCATTAGTAATGCCAGCTCGGCTGCTCCATCATCATCATCCTCATCACAACTGCTATTTACCAATCCTGTTAAGCATATTTCTTTAACTGAGTCGGTTGTGGAGGACATCTCGTTGCTGTTGACTTTTGCACCATATATTGCATCGAAAGTATTCCAGATTTTCTGTGCATTTTCACAATGAGAGACGAAATAAAAATTATCACGATTAATATGAGAATATAATATATGCATAGCAAGAGCATTAATCGAGATAATTTCCTTATTTGTTATATCACACCCATTTTCAATAATATCCCAACATTTAATATTAACAGATTTTAAAGAAAATTCCATTTTCAATTTCCAGTTCAAAAAATCTGTTCCATCGAAAATAGAAGGAATAATATTGGAACGACCCTCAACAAAAGTATTATTTGGTGGATTCATGACTCTAGAGTTAAAGAAAAATACCGTGCTCTGATACCACTTGTAGGATCTAGATTAACCCTAGAGGGGGGTGAATAGGGTTAGAGCAAATTTTCTCGAATTAAACGTAAAAACAAACTGCAGAAATAAATATGCTGGAAAGTAAATCACACACAAAATTTACCCAGCTTCGGCAACCCCTGCCTACTGCAGCATTCCAAAATTTCTATTAGAATTAAACAGTCTCCCGCTTACAAACACTCTAACAGACTCGCAAACCCTTGCTCCCGCTTACAAACACTCTAATAGACTCGCACCCCCTGCTCCCGCCTATAGAGTTTTGCAAACTCGCAAACCCTGCTCCCGCCTATAGAGTTTTGCAAACTCGCACGCCCTGCTCACTGAACTAATTCTAACTAGACAATCTGACACTACCTACAACCTAGGTGGTGATTTACCAAGATTTTGATTCGAAAAGTAAAAACAACAAATAAAAACAATTTAAACCCAAAACGCCTTTAATAAAAATAAAGCCGGCCCTTTTATTCTTTAACCCGACCCACTTCTATTCTTTGACCCGTTCCTTTTCTTTTGGCTTGTGAGAATAATGACGGCCGTTCCTCTTTGCCACTAAATTAGGGCTTCTGTTCCCTTGTGAAAATTAAGGCTTTGATTCTTCATTCGATCTGATTTGTGTTGCTCTTGTTCGCTCGTTCTCTGATGATCGATTCTGGTTGCTTTACTTGCGCTTCGTTCGCAGCTACTCCATTGATCGAGTTGATAGATTATGGTATGTATTCTCTTTCGTTGCTGGTTTAATTGTTTGCTTGAACTTGATGCTCTAATTTGCCGATGATGATTGATATTTATAGGAGTTGAATTCCTTGAATTTGTTCATATCAATTTGATACTTTCCTAAATTGTTAATTGCCTGATGCGCACGGCTTTCCTAATATATCTTCGACTTGTTACTCACGGCTTTGATTTTCAAACGTTCAATTTATTCTTGAATAATACGGCAAAGACTTTCCTGTTTTACTTTGCTTGACTTTCCTATTTTCGGCAATTTCCATTTTTGTACTGCGTTGATTTCTGACTTGGTTAACACCTGCTTTTGACATGGCTTCGGCCATCTTTTGAGTTTATCCCTGTCTTCGTCTCTGGCCATCTTCACTAGTTTCCACTTGAACATTACATTCGTGAATATGATGTTGTCTGGTTGTTCGAACTTGTTTATGTGATTCCATGTGTCACTGCACCGACTTATGTATTGTAGTCTTCATGTACTTGATATTGTAGTCTTCTTCGAACTGTTTTCATTTCAGTTGAGCTTGTTGTTTTCATGTGCTTGTCGAATTTGCAATTGTGTTGCTTCATATATATGTGTGCCTGACATTGATACTGCCATCACTGTTTGCATCACTGTGAGCTTCGTCTCTGGCCTTGTTTGATTTTAGTCTTGACCACCTTGATGCTGTAACCATACTTTTGGCATGATTGTTCTGGTCTTGTTTGTGTATTTTGTTGATTTTATTTGCATGTTGCTATTCTCTGTTGCACTTGTGTTGCATTTGATCTTTCTGGCCTTATACCTGTCCACTGCCCTTTTTTTCATATTGCTGGTTTCAATACTTGATGTTGTTGGTCTTATTGGTCATTCTGTTCACCTGCATGTAGTTGTGCACCGATTCTTGATAGCTTGCATGATGCATTTCTTTGTTTTACTTGACTTGACTTTGTGATAATTGATAGCATCAAACTTGAGTCATTTGTTGTAGCATGCATTCTTGTTTATTTCCACTGGTTCATTGCCTCTCTCCATTTGCCTCTGGTTACTTGTAATTTATGTTACACATTGTTGTATTTGGTTCATGGATTTGTAGCTTTCGTTGTTGTGTCTTGTTGCAGTTGCTATGCAGTTGCTATGCCTTGTAGTTGTGTATTTGAGTCAGTGCTGTCCACTTCATGTTGTCTTGAGTATTTGTGTCATCCGGAGGCATTCATGAACTGGTCATTGAAGTTTGTTGTCTACATGTTGCTTGCTGCTACTTACTTGGTGCATTGTGCTCTGTTGTTGTCTCTGGTTCATTGGGCTGTAGTCTTCATGTATGTTGCATTTTCACTTGGTTGGAGCTTGCTGTCACTTGAACCTGTTTTGTCAATGTCTTGACCCTTTGTTGTTTGGTTGATGCTGCTCTTGTTTCAAACTGCTATGTCACTTCTCCAAATCTGCCTGCACTTACACGCATTGCTGTTGAGTTGCTTTCTTCGTTTGATTGTTTGAGTCTGGTTCATCCGATTCAATGCTGAGTTGTTTCACTTGGTGCATTGCCTTACTGAACTTGATTTTCTGGTTGGTGCATTGCCATATAGTACATATGAACTTGGTCTCTGATCCTTTAGTGTTTCTGTGTTCATGCTTGTGACATTCATGTTGCAGCTGGTCTTTGCATCCATTCATGTTGATTTTTGAAATTTCACTTGAGTTGAATCCAGTTTCAAAACTCGGGTTTGACCTTGTGCTCGTGTTGTGATATATTGCACGTGAGTTGAACCCAGCTTTTCATTTGGGTTTGACCTGTGCTCACATGTCCCTGTAGCATCATCAAGTGTATATTGATGTGCACGGCCTTGTGGCATGTACAGTGATACACTGTGCATGTCACACTGTTCGTGTGTGATGAATTCAAATGTGAATGATGACGAACAACCCAAATAACTGAGGCAAATAATATTTTCAAAAATCATATTTCATTTTATATTGCAAAAATATTTCTTTTTCAATTTTACTGCGTTAGTGAATATTTTTGCAGATTGCTCATATGATGGATTCAAACTGGAATGCAGTTGAAGACAAAATACGAGTGTGAGTGATATGTAGTGAGGTTATTAATGTAAATTGAATTGTGATGTATTCAAAAATGTATATGTATAGTGAGAGCTTGAATTTGTACTATTCAAAATTGTAATATTTGTTTGAATAAAATTTCTGTTTGAATTCAAATTCTGTGTAATTTATTTTATTCAACAAATATTTATTTAATCTATGAAAAATAAAATAGCACATTAACAAATACATTTAAATGAATGTATATATATGTTTTATTATCATCAAACAAAAATCATATACTCGCATATTCCACATATTATAGCACTTTGTAAGTGTTGTAGTTGCCGAAATTAACTAAGGTTTTATTTGAACTAATGTAACCCTATTACAGCCTTTTGAATGATGTCTTGTGTTAAATTGAATTGTTTTAAAATAATTTTCCGTAGCATTTTCTAAATGCTGCGAGAGTTGAATATTCATTGTTTTAATAAATTTAGTGAATAAATGAACTTTGAAAGGTTAAAATTTTAGAAATTTAATAATTTAATTATTATATATAATAACTTCATTTTAATGGTTTAAAATAAAGTAATTTGTTTTGAAATATAAACTATTTTGAAATGTGTGTTGAAATGGTATTTTAAATAAAATGAATGTGGTTGTGAAAAGATATGATATTTTGAAATGGATTTTTTGAATGATATTGAATTTATAGTTTAACTGATCCTTTGAGGATGGACGATCTCAAGCATCCTTTAAGTTATAGTGCATTACTATTACAGTTCACTTGAGTTGGTTTACATTATATAAGTATATATGTCCTGACTCAAGTGTTTTGTGTTTTACTTTAAGCTCGGGTCAGCCTAAGTATTTACAGCTTAGCTTTGGATTTCTTTTCTGGAGCCAGGAATCACTGAAGACTCTGCTTTATCTAGTTATCTGTTCCCTTTCAGTTTCAGTTGTTATATTTCAGTTCTGGTATTTATAAACTTCTATGTATTTGAGATTTCTATTGTTTATGTTTCAGACTGACATTATGTATTATGTTTTGAGAGTTTTTTATAGTAGCTTCATGAACTACTATGGTATTTTTATTTCCGTTGTGAGTTATTTTGATATTTCTGTGTCCGTGATTCTGTGATTGTATTTCATTTGCTCCAAATTTATTTACAATGTGGTATTTTGAGCAATTCAAGTCTGGCATGTGTGGATGAGAATGGCTGGAAATATTGGGTTATTACAAAAGATCCATAAACACGCATGTTTTTACTCTTCAAAACAACCATTTTAATCATCTAGCAAGCCCCACTTCTAAAACCAAATAATTCAAAACTCAATCTGCACCATAAATTTTTTTCTAATAAACATATTGCTAATTTAGGCTTGCTATTAAAATCTAGTTTAAGGTGTTTCAAGAATTTTCAATCAACCAAAGAAATGAATCTTATAAATGCTTTCCAAGTATTTGTTTATTTCAAGGGAATTCTCAAAAGGTAACTTATACTAACAAATTTTCATTATTCCCCTTTATTTTCCATAATAAATTACTCTAATCTAAACTTTTGAAGATACACCAAAGAATCATTCAGTTACCAATGAAACTTTAAAATCATTATAGCTTGATCCACTCTAAATAATAAAACCATAAATTATAATTTCACTACCATTTTTAAGTCAAGAATTTCCATTATTTTTAACTTCTTAACCATACATTTTAGAACTTCTCGCCTAAAATATCCATTTTGAATTGCATATAAACATTCTAAGTTTATATCTTTAAAATATATTTATTCTCAACATTAATTTTAAAGTAAAAATTTCCTCTCATACATCTCACTAAAATAAACGCCAAACCATGAACTAAAATGGTTAGCCACTACACTCGGCTGCGATGTTGATAAACTGCGATGTAGACGATATGAGTATCGACATCGCCTCGCCCTAGTTTCCCAGCTTTCATCTCTTATCCAACGGTCAAAATAATAATTTAAATTATTTAAGATCAAAAATGTTTGTTTTCTATCAAAATTACTATTGTTATTTCAAAACTTCTCGCTCCAATGTTTAGGAACTCTTATCGACACAATGGTGTCTCATGTATCGACCAAAATTCATAAACATATTCCAAACAACCCAACACAACAAATCTTAAAGCTCTCCCAAAATGGGAATAAATTCTAACCTTCAATAAATAATGGATAAAAACCCATTTTATCTTTATCAAAAATTAAAATTTTGCTTGTTTGAAATCTTACTTTGCAAAATTTCAAAAGCATACATAGAATTTACATACAACATCCATTAAATTAATCAAACAAGCAAAAACTGTGCAAAACAATTTTCCAATAATTATATTTTGTATATCCTAGGCTACACACACACAGATATATATATATATATATATATATATATATCTATTCCAACCATATCATATATTTTAAATAAGCACATAACAAAATGATTAATCACCTTTAGCGACAACTATTGTCTAGCCTCCGACTGTGCAACTCTGATCACAAAGGATCACATTCAAACATCTCGCTCCTTCACAACATGATGTTGTGAAGTCAACCCCATTGCGAGATACCAACTAGGGTCTTATATAGCTTTGCTTAATCGACAACTTCTCTTAGCAAAGCTACTAAAGAGACAACACCACTTATCGATACCGACACTACTGGTCAGTTAAACACTTCATCCTATGACTCCCTTCTTAATTCCAATTCAATCGAGGATTAACACATAGAGAAGGGGGTTTCAATACAGTAAAAAATACTATATAATAATATATTAAATACGTGTCTAATTGATTACCCTAATAATCATCAATTATTCCTATCCCTTATAGATAATAAATATCTATCTGCCATACAACCAAGGGGATAGGGCACCAGGTCATACTAGATCAGGATCTGTGAAAAATCATAAGTTACATTGTTCTGACTGGCTCTGATACCAAGCTATAATGCGCACCTTTTATACCTAGATTAACAAAGAACATTATGAATAATATTCTCTGCTAATCCGGAGAACAAGGCTTTGAATGGAGCGACCATCATGAAATTACTTCGAGCTAATACTGACACGTCTCGAATATGTGATAACCCGGATTTTGGAAATCTATTAATTGGTAGTTAACAGGATTAAATTTATTAAAAATACCGATTTGTATGTTGAACAAATAAATTCTGATAATTAAGAAATATCTAGATATAAATATTTATTTGATAATCTTCTTTTATAATTATTTAAATGTGCCAAAATTATTCTTTTCATACAAATAAAATACGTGTTTTCAAATTACTATTGTTTATATATGTAAGTAGGTTGTAAATAGAACTTGGATTTGAAATTCAAAGTAATATCTTAAAAAATAAATTGGATTAAAAAACTCCACATTTTAAAACTAACATATATATATATATATATATATATGTGTGGTTATTAATTAGTGTATAATTAGGTTTTATATCATTTTTCTTTAAAATATATAAATATAAGTAAAAAGAAAATGTATTAATGGAAATATAAAAAAACAAAAATAAATACAAATGCATGCACTTAACATTTATAGGCCAAGAATAACATGCAAATAACATGCACTTAAACAATATTCTTAATCAACTTCTTTTAAATGGTTAATGTTTTGAGTTAGTTAAAAGTTATATAATAATTTATTTTTAACTTAAATTAATTAAGTTTAGAGTATTTTATTACATGCCTATTATTTAAGTTACTTCTTAAGTTTATTAAAAGAAAACTAAATAGTATAATTAAGTAGTTAATTAAAGGAGGAGAAATGTTTTTAATTATTAATTAATTTAAAGGTCTTAGTTGATTTATATGTTAATAATAAATTAATTCCAACGGTTATTAAATAAACTTAAATTGTAATTAAGTAATGATTAAGATAAATGGTTTAACTTTTAATTAATTAAGGTCTTAAGTAATTAAAGGATAATTAATTAATGACAACAATTAATTATAATTAAATAAATGGTTTGAAATCAATTAATGTTAATTAAGCAGGATTTAGTAGTAATTAATTTATTTTGTGATTAAGATAAATTAATTAGGATTGGTGTGGCCAGTTATCTTGCCTAAGGATGATTAAATTTTATTGAGTGCTTGGATTGATAAATATCTCTAGTCTGATAATTTGTGATATTCTGTGATATGAAATGCCTGGATTAAATAGTTGATAAATGTGAATAATTTATTAGAAATAGATATTTGTAATGGAAATTTTTGTGTGAACATGACATTCTGAATTTGAATTAAATTATTTTCACTTAAGCAACTTAGTTTAAAGATGGCATTGAATTCAAAGAGACCGGGGTCGGATATCAGCAATATTTGAAACCACTTCGATTAGTACCTACTATAATTCTTTGTAGATCTGATCATGGAATCAAATGGGCTGGAATGGAATAAATTGTGTAACATGGCCATTTAGACTAAGTAACGGTACTTTGATATTGTTGTAGAATGAGTGGCTGGATATAACAAGATAAGAACTCATTGTGATGAACAAGTTACCCTTGGTTTTCAAAGAAGATTTTCAACTTAAGTATTTCAATTTAAATGGGTTTACTTACGCTAGTTTCCAGCCTGGCTCGGGTGTTACTTTAAAGTAATGCTCGGGTCAGACCGAGTATTACAGATTTCATGTTAGGACATTCTAGAGCTCAGGAGGCGAGTTGGATGGCAGGAACATATGGAGTATACTCTGTGTGTAATAGAGTTTGTATTGAATATATTCTGGGACAAGTTGTTATAACTGTCCGATTATTATGAATGAATTGTACTCTGATATATTGTTTGTAAATTAACAGTTACAGCTTTCTTTGTATCAATGTTGTTATTTGATATTATATTTTATCCCGCCGCGATTGTGAGATTCTATGCTTTTGTTTTCTGCTTCCTCTTCTACCTCTTTTTCTTCTTTTCCCTAACAATTTGGAATTTTCGGTGTTCGCTTGCTCGGCACTTCTACAGTGAATGTATTAGCGTTGAATCTTCGGGGTCGAAAATTTCAAGATGTTACATTTTGTATCAGAGCCGAAGGTTAATCGAAACCTTGGCTCTGGTGGGGGTTATTCATTTGAAAAGGGTCAATAGTACCCTAGAATGAGTTGAGTGTATTATATATGAGAGCGTACATGTTATTTTTTATATAATGATTTTAAAAACGAGTTTAAAAGTAGTTTTTATATAAGCCTATATTTTGGTATATAAAACCATAATTTTTCTAATTATTATTAAGGTAATTGGTTGTTGATTATTGAAATTGGATAAGGACAGAAAAATTTAAGTGGTAATATATATATATATATATATATATATCCAAATAGGAGTTGGATATTATAAACTATATAAATAAGACAAGCTAGAAATGGTTTCAAAACAAAGAATAAAATCCTAAAATTTGTAGAAGTGTTTTCAAAATGCTGAATTAAGTTACCCTGATTTTATTTTCCAACAAATTATGAGATAATATATAGTGAATTGGTTTCCAAGTATGATAATTTTGGTTCTTATCATAAAATTGTTGTTGTGTCTAATAATGGGATGTTTGTTTCTAATAAAAATAAACAATGATAAGCAGAATGAAATGTTTTAAGGAAGTAACAATTTAGATAAGTATGGCTTATAAATTGAAAAAGATTTAAATTGTGAAGTTTTAAAATCATAGTCTAGAAAATTTGAAATTTGTTTCAAAGGGTTAAAAGATATAATAAATGATATTATTCAGAATACTTTCGATGTAGAATCTTATTTTAAACCAAGAGTTATTTTAAAAAATAAAAATTAAAGGAACCTGTTTTGAATTAAAAACCAAGAATGGTTTAAAATTGGAAATATGACTTGGTTTGCAAAGGAAATGAATATCCACACACACACACACACACACACACACACACATATGGATATACATAATAACAAAGTTGATTGGAAGTAAACACTAAGCGTTGAGTTTTGAAGTTTCCCCTGAAATACGATGTAAAAACCCAAAGAGAAATAATTTTTTGAATTTATAAGTGGAAAAGGTTATTAATAAGAAGTTTAAAATTTGAAATGAAGGATTCAAATTAGTAGGGTTGACTGGATTAAATGAATTGAATTTAACTTAGGGGAAGTTAAATAAGTTTAGCGAACAACCTGAATTGGAAATTTCAAGTTGAAATTGAGATTTAACTTAGGGAAGTTAAATGGGATGAATTGAAAGGGAGTTATGTGTGATCTCAAAACGGATTTGAGTTCTGGAAATTGGTAATAAATACAACCAAAGATCTGTACATACAATATACCAACCACAAACGAATTTGAACTATTAATACACAATATGTTAGAACCTCTTTATTCAGACAATCCATTAAAATGGTTTGACAAAGTGCTACGGTATTGTAAAATTGAATTAATGGAACAATACAAAGACGCTAAAGTCAGAGTTAACAGTATCACGGTATCACCAACTGATAAAGAAGAATTTGCAAAACAAATAAAAGACCTAAATTTGAAATTAATATAGAAAAGTTTCAGTACCCACTCCTCTCCAGCTTTCTTAGTACGAAATCATGCTGAAATTAAAAGAGGAAAAGCTTGAATGGTAATAAACTATAGGAAACTTAATAGCTATACAAAGTTTGATGGATATTTTATTCCTTCTGCCGAACACCTAACAAAACAAATCCAAGGAGCAAAATATTATAGTAAATTTGATGCAAAATCAGGTTTTTGGCAATTAAAACTTGCTGATAAACAGTCCATAGAGCTAACCGTCTTTAGTTGCCCACAAGGACATTTTGAATGGTTAGTGATGCCTTTTGGATTAAAAAACGCACCACAAATATTTCAAAAATGGATGAATTCTATGTTCGGACACTTACCTTTTGTATCTGTCTATATAGACGACATTCTTGTTTTCTCTAATTCTGCAGAAGAACATAAACAACATCTTCTGATAGTTGTTCAAATATTACTTCAAAAACGGTGTTATTTTAAGTACTAAAAAAATTGAATTATTTAAAAAAGAAATAGATTTTCTCGGAAAACGAATTAAAAATGGACAAATAGAATTACAACAGCACATTTATACTAAAATTAAAGATTTTCCCGATACATTTAAAACATTAAAAGAACTCCAAAGTTTCTTAGGATTATTAAACTACGGCAGAAAATTTATTCCTAATTTATCCGCTAAGACTCAAAATTTACAGAAAAAGCTTACTGACGAACAAGCAAAATATAAATAGCATAATGGAGAACAACCAAGAAGATGGAACACAGACAAAATTACGATTACCTTACAAAAGCAAGAAGAAGAAGAAATACAAAAGATTAAAGACCTAATAAAAGATCAAAAGATCCTCTATTTTCCTTCAGATGAAGAATTACTTACACTACAAACTGATGCTTCTGACAATTTCTGGACAAGAGTATTAATTGCAAAACAAAAGGAAGTTGTAGCATATTCCTCTGGAAAGTTTAGTAAACCTCAGATTAAATACGCTACCTATGACAAAGAATTACTAGCTATTAAATTAGCAATCAAAAGTTTACGAATTTATCTCTTGCATAGACAGTTTATAATAGAAACAGATAACAAATCTGTTGCTCAATTCCTAAAAAAGAAAACTGTAAACAATCCAGAAGAAAACCTTCGAAGAATTAGATTAGCTATGTATTTAGAAATTTACAACTATGATGTCAAATACATTCCGGGCTACACTAACTTTGCAGCTGATCTTCTTACCAGGTTATGAAACATGGATGAGGACGATATAAAAAGAATCAAAGAATTATTAGAAACCATGAAAAGACAAGAAGATTTCAAACAAGTGAAATCATCTAAAAAAGCCAAGCAAACCTCCACAGAGGCTTCATCTTCACAGGAATCCGAAGAAACTAATGCTCCCACAGGAGTAAATGAAGAAAAGGTCCAACAGACCAAAACCACTCCAACAAGCAAAGGCAAGGCAACACCTTCCAATACAACTCAGAAATTTGTTCCAATGAACAAAGGAAAAGCAATTGCTCCCACAGGAATACAAAGACCATACATCTCAGCGGTGGTCAAAGATTGGTACAATCTAGACATGAAAGCATCGAATCCTAATTTATATGACAATTTCAATGGATGTTTTAAAGCCATCCAAGCTGCAGACCATAGAGCTGCAAATTTCTGGTTAACTCAACTAGAAAAGGCTTATCTGGGATTAAAGCATACTATATCCCAGAAAGAGAAAAAGTTACAAGAAACTCAGAAACTAGTGACTAAATTGTCACAACATTCTTTTACATCTAGATCTGAAGCTCTAGATTTGAAAGAAGCAGAGTTGTTCACTGATAACACAGCTGAACACAGTCATTTGAAAACAATATTTTCTCAAATGCAAACCTCCGATCTCGTAAATCTAAGAATTCAAGATTTTCTAGAATTACTTAGACTTTATGAGATAGATAACACAAAAACCAAAGAGATGGAGGCTGAAATGACAGTCTAGAATATGATCTCCTTATATCAGCAACATCTCATCGATGAAAGCAATCTTCTTCTATTCTTCAAAAAGTTAGAAGACACAAAACTAGTTAAACTCTTAGAAAATGAAGAGTTAATTCTCAATAACAACAGAAGACCACGGCTTGTAGCCTGTTTTTCTGAAATACAAAAATATCAAAAACATATCAAAAAGGGCTTAGTACATGAAATTTATGTAAACACAAGCCATCCTGAAGAATATTCGGGTTATATTCCAGAAATATGTATAGCAAAACTTGCTGAACATACAAGCAGATTTTTTACTATGTTCATGTTCAGAATTTGGAGCGTTTGGGAAGAAAGACAGTACATACGTCTTTATCCCTCCATCCAATTATGGGAATTACATCGGGTAACCGAAAATCCTCAACATGAATTCGATAAATTCGACCGCAAAAAATTTAATGAAGAAAGTGAAAGAATCCTAGCAGCACAAGAATTCTTCTCAGAAGCCAAGAAGCAATCCCTCATTCAGATAAAAAGGATATTTATAAACCTTTAACTTTTAAATCTAGATTTTTGAATAAACATACATATATATTTGAACGTATGCAAGGAAACGTAGAGTTAAAGGGAGAGGAAGATTTTACTTCCATAAGCCTTTTAAATAAAAATAAAAAAGAAAAACTAAAATCCAAATATCCAAAAATGAAATACCTTCATATAGGTCTAATACAACTAAAAATAACAGGATTGTTTAGATCCGGAATTGATACTCCAATAATGATTGTTCGTATGGATGAAAGAATTATCAATAATCCTTTAAATAGTATTATTGGCGGAGCTAAGTCAAATTTAGCAAACAGATTATTTGGAGTTCCATGTATATCAGGTATTTGTACCTGTAGTGTTTTGCTTTGTGAGTAACAGGGACTTGTCTTCCCATAAAATCATTTAGCATTCCTTTTTTGTCTAATGGTACCCAGAATTGCTGGGGAATAAATATTTCTTGTAATAAACTGGCTTCTGCACCAGAATCCAGTAACGCATGTACCGTGAATTCTTGATATTCAGGAATACATATCGCTATTGGAAGATATATATGTAACTGTGCCTTTCTTTTAAGATCTATGGATCTAATCATGATGTTTTATATTTTCTGTAGGAACCTTGATAACCATTCGGTTTGATTCCTGTTCTTTTTGTTTTTCAAGTATTCACATTGTTCTTCCTTCTATTGGATTGTCTTGTTTAAAGCTCATACGATGACTGATGGTTTTTAATATATCAGGAGTTAATTCCACATCAGACATTTTATTGTATGATTGAGTTCTTTTTAATGTGTTGGATGAATGGGCATTTTCCTCATTATTCTTGGTTATGGTGGAAATAGTATTTCCAGATGCTATAAAATATTCTGTAGGTAATTGAATTCTTGGTTTAAGTGATTTCACAAAAACTTGAATTTCGTTATCGAATTTTAAATGTCTTATGTCAATCAATCTGGGTTGAATTGTTTTTCCTAACCCGACTTCGAACAATTTAACAAATTGTTTGGGTGTAATTGATTTGAACGTAGCAGTATCATTCAAGGCCATACAATGTTCCCATTGTATGCCAAGAACTTTGGATCCTGAAAGAAGTTCTATATTTTGTAAATTTACTGATAATGTACAAGCTTTTTCTATATTTTGATCATCAAGACTTATACAAAAATCGGGATGTATATTTACTCCAAATAATCTGTTTGCTAAATTTGACTTAGCACCGCCAATAATACTATTTAAAGGATTATTGATAATTCTTTCATCCATACAAACTATCATTATTGGAGTATCAATTCCGGATCTAAACAATCCAGTTATTTTTGGTTGTATTAGACCTATATGAAGGTATTTCATTTTTGGATATTTGGCTTTTAGTTTTTCTATTTTATTTTTATTTAAAAGGCTTATGGAAGTAAAATCTTCCTCTCCCTTTAACTCTACATTTCCTTGCATACGTTCAAATATATATAATATATATGTATGTTTATTCAAAAATCTAGATTTAAAAGTTAAAGGTTTATAAATATCCTTTTTATCTGAATGAGGGATTGCTTCTTTTAATTTTTCTAAATCTTCGTCCGTGACCTCAAATTGTTCTCCTGTGCTATCTTGCATTTGAGGGTCAGATGTTTCTTCTGAAGTAAAAGTGTTCATGTATATCCTATATTCGTGATATGATTCTGACTCTTTATTCCTTGATGATCGGGATGTAGAACCACTTAATGGGGGTAGATAGATCATGATCGTATATTTCTTCTTTTATAATTGGAAGGTCTTCATATTTATGTATAACAAGTAGTCCTAATGGATCTCCTTGCTCTATAATATAGTCTTTATCTTCCATACTAGTACTTTTAAATAGTATAGAAGTGTTAGTTTTAGAAAGAGGTTCTATTAATCCATAAGTTATAAAAATATTTTCTTTAGTATGTTTAGGTATATTATAAATTTGTCCATAATATCCGAGTGGGATTTTTATTAGTAGATCCAAGAATACTTCGGTTGTGAAGTACCTTCTTAATCTGGAGCATTTTGCTGCATATAATGTATAACCTGGAGAATTTACTTTTTCCTTTTTGGGAAGTATAACATATATGGTTAACGGAATAATTTTTATTTGGTTATGTGTCTGATTGATTGTGATCATGTTTATTTTAAAATTATCAAAGGAATCATTAATTTCATCTTCATTTTCAGTAGTGTCAGAATAAATTGATTCAATTATTATACAGATGAATTAGCATCACTAGAAATATCCTCGATAGTGCCAACATTAATACCGTATTCTTCGATATTTGATATTACGATATTTTGTATATTCGTAGGACATTCATTTGCATAATGTCCTTCTTTATTACATTTGAAACATTTGCAGCCTTTACGGAAATTTTTCTTTTTAATAAACTTTTTCTTAGAAAACTTGTTTTCTTTTCTAAATTTTTTCTTATATTTTGGTTTCCATTTTTTCCTAGTGATACGATATTTTGGTTTTGTTCTTCTTTTGAAATTTCTTGTTCTCTTTCGTTCGAATTCTGGAGGACATCCAAACTGTGTGTTAATATCTTCAGTGTATTTGGTACAACAAGAAAATCCCAGTTTTGAGTTTCTAATTTTATTTTTCATTTGTTTGTGTGCACTAGCTTGTTCACAAACTCTTTCCATAGTATCCATACATGCCTTTTTTAATAAGCCTGTGTTATGATTGTCATCCGTATTACTTTGTCTTAAAATGTCGTATCTTTCTTGAATAATATTATTCCATGGATAAGGTATTTTCGTAAAAAAGCCTTTTACCCAGAAAACTTTCTGGTCATTATTTTTTAAATGGAAAAGTAGGCCTATGTATTTTGCAGCGAATTCTTCTAACATACATATGTTGCATAATTGTATTTTTAATAATTGCTTTTCGTAATCTGTATCTTCTAGGAAAGTTTCTCCTGTAAAGTCTGCTAATAATAATTTTAATAATTCCCCAAGAGCTTCTTGTTTAGATTGAATATTTCTAATTCTTTGTAATTCATTTGGATTTATTCTTTCAAGGTTTAATAACCAAGCTAAAGCATCTCCTGTCCAATAGCTGGTAGCGTAATGGATGTATTCCATCACATTCATATTTGGAGGTAATAAATAGATTGTTCCACTTATATGTTGAAGCCATGTTATAATATATTTTCTTATTTTTCTATGTGGAAGTTTATCTATATTAAATGTTAGGGTATATGTAGAAGAGGGTTGTTCATTATAAAAATCTTTAAGTTGTTTTCTGGAGGAGTGAAATTTAATCCAATCTGATCTAGTACCATGTCTAAGCATTTCAGGGTAAGGATCAGTATGAGGCATATTATATGTGTTTTCTTCCTGTTCTTGATCATCCATAATTATACCAGAGTTAAGATCGTTTACAACAGAAGCTGCATCCGGAGGAGGTGGCGGAGGTAAAATTAGAGCACCTCTACTAGATCCAGCATCATTAGCGTTTATGTTGTAAATAAGGTTATCTGATGTATCTGAATTATACTCAAATTCTGTGGAATTTTCAGATTCTTGTTCAGAATCTTCAAAGGAAGAATTTTCTTCATTTGCTTTATATTTAAAATAGTTTATTGCTGTTGAATGATCTTCATAATAAGAATAAAGTTCAGTACTATCTATTTCTCCAGCAAGTTCTTTTTCTTGAAGAATAAGATAATTTTTATAGTAGGTGGGATCAATTTCTTCAACATTTATTTTGTTATTTTCTTCAGAAGTATATTTGACCATTCTAATGCTGTTAAGCGAATGGATTGTTGGTGTATTTCGACCAAATCCTAAGGTCGCAGTTTGTTTTTGAAGTTTATTATTGATATCTTTAACTTCTAATTTAATTTCTTGAAGTAGATCAATCATAAAATTATGAATCCCGTTTACTGGGTTTTTATGAGTGGGGATATGAACAACATGCTCATATTGTTCAGTATTTAGATCAAATTGACACTTATGTGTGTCCAGAATAACAATCTTATTATTTTCCATAAACAAGGGTCTTTTGAACATAATTCAATTATGAGTTTATTCAAAACATTTGTAAATAGATAAAAGCTTTCATTCGAATAATAAGTCTTGATTCGTAGATCTATAGTTATAGATTAGTTTTGACCCTAAATTAAGCGGCTAAACACGATACCCCTTAATGCTTTCCTAGCATACCGTGGTTTTATAGTAGGGTTAGGCCTCGAATTAACAACCACAAGCCTATATCGTTGCTTCACTTAAGTAGAGCACAGCAATGGTTCGTTTCCTACTCCAGTGCGTAATAATCAGTAATCAATAGGTCGTTGAATTGACTTAAAATTCGAAAAAAGTTTTAGCTGTCACAAAAGTTTTGCAGACTCATAATGAATCATGCTCAAAAGAATAGCTTAAGCTTTCATTTTAAAATTTTAAAAAAATTATGTACTCTTTTTTTTTGTTGATCAACTACTTCAGCAGAACATATACAGAAAGATAAATTCAGAAAATATAAAACAGAATGATCTAAACTAGAATAACTTACCTAGTGTTAGCCAGGCTCTGATACCAAATTGAAAACCCAAACTTGAAAGCAGAAAACTTGAATGCAGAATTGAAAATATACAGCAACAGAAATTTCTTGCGGAAATAGAAATTTTATTACTACAGTAGATAATATTACAGAACTCAGATACAATGAAGAGAAAGCACGAAAATGAGGAAAATTTTTCTGATCATCTTCTTCAGAGTAGTCCCCTCCTTTTATAGTGTCTTCTCTCCTTTATTTTTTATTACTTAGGCTGGACATCTGTCTAGTATAGGGCTAATATGTGTCCCTTTTAGGCTCTTAGGCTGAAGGATGTGTCCTTTTAGTTTATTCTTTGCAGAGGATTAGGTGGAAAGGCTATGGGATGACTTTTAGACTTTGAGGCTGAGGATGTGTCCTTTAGCTTATTCTGTGCAGAGGATGATAGGAGGTGATATGTCACCCTAGTTTAAAGGATGCTTCCTGGATGCTGGTCCACCTTGCTTCTGTTTTAATTTTGAATTTCTAGATTGGCTAGAGATTCGTCGTCAAAAGGGTCGGTACCCATAGTATCTCTCATTATAGAGTCTTGTCTAAGTCTTTCCTTTTCTACTTGTTCTTCAAAGTATTCTTCTTGAGCCATTGTGCCAACTGGGCCAATTTTGAGACTATCTAAAAAACGCAGAACCTTCATTATTCTTTCTGTTGATGGTTCGAAAGCCGATATGCAGTCTAATAGTAAAACTGTTTTGCCTTCAGTGGCAGAGTGTGATCCGATTTCGCCTTTGTTAATGGCTTCTGAGAAGAATTCTTGTGCTGCTAGGATTCTTTCACTTTCTTCATTAAATTCTTTGCGGTCGAATTTAACGAATTCATGTTGAGGATTTTCGGTTACCCGATGTAATTCCCATAATTGGATGGAGGGATAAAGACGTATGTACTGTCTTTCTTCCCAAACGCTCCAAATTCTGAACATGAACATAGTAAAAAATCTGCTTGTATGTTCAGCAAGTTTTGCTGTACATATTTCTGGAATATAACCCGAATATTCTTCAGGATGGCTTGTGTTTACATAAATTTCGTGTACTAAGCCCTTTTTGATATGTTTTTGATATTTTTGTATTTCAGAAAAACAGGCTACAAGCCGTGGTCTTCTGTTGTTATTGAGAATTAACTCTTCATTTTCTAAGAGTTTAACTAGTTCTGTGTCTTCTAACTTTTTGAAGAACAGAAGAAGATTGCTTTCATCGATGAGATGTTGCTGATATAAGGAGATCATATCCTGGACTGTCATTTCAGCCTCCATCTCTTTGGTTTTTGCGTTATCTATCTCATAAATTCTAAGTAATGCTAGAAAATCTTGAATTCTTAGATTTACGAGACCGGAGGTTTGCATTTGAGAAAATATTGTTTTCAAATGACTGTGTTCAGCTGTGTTATCAGTGAACAACTCTGCTTCTTTCAAATCTTGAGCTTCAGATCTAGATGTAAAAGAATGTTGTGACAATTTAGTCACTAGTTTCTGAGTTTCTTGTAACTTTTTCTCCTTCTGGGATATAGTATGCTTTAATCCCAGATAAGCCTTTTCTGGTTGAGTTAACCAGAAATTTGCAGCTCTATGGTCTGCAGCTTGGATGGCTTTAAAACATCCATTGAAATTGTCATATAAATTAGGATTCGATGCTTTCATGTCTAGATTGTACCAATCTTTGACCACCGCTGAGATGTATGGTCTTTGTATTCCTGTGGGAGCAATTGCTTTTCCTTTGTTTATTGGAACAAATTTCTAAGTTGTATTGGAAGGTGTTGCCTTGCCTTTGCTTGTTGGAGTGGTTTTGGTCTGTTGGACCTTTTCTTCATTTACTCCTGTGGGAGCATTAGTTTCTTCGAATTCCTGTGAAGATGAAGCCTCTGTGGAGGTTTGCTTGGCTTTTTTAGATGATTTCACTTGTTTGAAATCTTCTTGTCTTTTCATGGTTTCTAATAATTCTTTGATTCTTTTTATATCGTCCTCATCCATGTTTCATAACCTGGTAAGAAGATCAGCTGCAAAGTTAGTGTAGCCCGGAATGTATTTGACATCATAGTTGTAAATTTCTAAATACATAGCTAATCTAATTCTTCGAAGGTTTTCTTCTGGATTGTTTACAGTTTTCTTTTTAAAGAATTGAGCAACAGATTTGTTATCTGTTTCTATTATAAACTGTCTATGCAAGAGATAAATTCGTAAACTTTTGATTACTAATTTAATAGCTAGTAATTCTTTGTCATAGGTAGCGTATTTAATCTGAGGTTTACTAAACTTTCCGGAGGAATATGCTACAACTTCCTTTTGTTTTGCAATTAATACTCCTGCCCAGAAATTGTCAGAAGCATTAGTTTGTAGTGTAAGTAATTCTTCATCTGAAGGAAAATAGAGGATCTTTTGATCTTTTATTAGGTCTTTAATCTTTTGTATTTCTTCTTCTTCTTGCTTTTGTAAGGTAATCGGAATTTTGTCTGTGTTCTATCTTCTTGGTTGTTCTCTATTATGCTGTTTATATTTTGCTTGTTCGTGAGTAAGGTTTTTCTGTAAATTTTGAGTCTTAGCGGATAAATTGGGAATAAATTTTCTACCGTAGTTTAGTAATCCTAAGAAACATTGAAGTTCTTTTAATGTTTTAAATGTATCGGGAAAATCTTTAATTTTAGTATAAATGTGTTGTTGTAATTCTATTTGTCCATTTTTAATTCGTTTTCTGAGAAAATCTATTTCTTTTTTAAATAATTCAATTTTTTTAGGACTTAAAATAACACCGTTTTTGAAGTAATATTTGAACAACTATCAGAAGAAGTTGTTTATGTTCTTCTGCAGAATTAGAGAAAACAAGAATGTCGTCTATATAGACAGATACAAAAGGTAAATGTCCGAACATAGAATTCATCCATTTTTGAAATATATGTGGTGCGTTTTTTAATCCAAAAGGCATCACTAACCATTCAAAATGTCCTTGTGGGCAACTAAAGGCGGTTAGCTCTATGGACTGTTTATCAGCAAGTTTTAATTGCCAAAAACCTGATTTTGCATCAAATTTACTATAATATTTTGCTCCTTGGATTTGTTTTGTTAGGTGTTCAGCAGAAGGAATAAAATATCCATCAAACTTTGTATAGCTATTAAGTTTTCTATAGTTTATTACCATTCGAGCTTTTCCTCTTTTAATTTCAGCATGATTTCGTACTAAGAAAGCTGGAGAGGAGTGGGTACTGAAACTTTTCTGTATTAATTTCAAATTTAGGAGGTCTTTTATTTGTTTTGCAAATTCTTCTTTATCTGTTGGTGATACCATGATACTGTTAACTCTGACTTTAGCGTCTTTGTATTGTTCCATTAATTCAATTTTACAATACCGTGGCGCTTTGTCAAACCATTTTAATGGATTGTATGAATAAAGAGGTTCTAACATATTGTGTATTAATATTTCAAATTCGTTGGTGGTTGGTATATTGTATGTACAGATCTTTGGTTGTATGATGTTCGGTGTTATGATGTTCGGTGTTTTTACATGTTCAATTAATGTAACAGGTTTTTCACCACGCTGTTCTGCTGGAGTATAATGTGGTGCAATTGTAGCAGGGAGCGTTACTCGAGGCACAAGAACGCCATCCAGTTCAAAATAATATTTGTTGAATGGAGGGAGATGTCTTAAATTGTCCATTCCCAGGATGCAATCACTATCAAAATCCTTTGGTAGTAATGCAAAGTCAAAGTTGTATAATTTATTATTTCCATGTATATCAGGTATTTGTACCTGTAAGTGTTTTGCTTTGTGAGTAACAGGGACTTGTCTTCCCATAAAATCATTTAGCATTCCTTTTTTGTCTAATGGTACCCAGAATTGCTGGGGAATAAATATTTCTTGTAATAAACTGGCTTCTGCACCAGAATCCAGTAACGCATGTACCGTGAATTCTTGATATTCAGGAATACATATCGCTATTGGAAGATATATATGTAACTGTGCCTTTCTTTTAAGATCTATGGATCTAATCATGATGTTTTATATTTTCTGTAGGAACCTTGATAACCATTCGGTTTGATTCCTGTTCTTTTTGTTTTTCAAGTATTCACATTGTTCTTCCTTCTATTGGATTGTCTTGTTTAAAGCTCATACGATGACTGATGGTTTTTAATATATCAGGAGTTAATTCCACATCAGACATTTTATTGTATGATTGAGTTCTTTTTAATGTGTTGGATGAATGGGCATTTTCCTCATTATTCTTGGTTATGGTGGAAATAGTATTTCCAGATGCTATAAAATATTCTGTAGGTAATTGAATTCTTGGTTTAAGTGATTTCACAAAAACTTGAATTTCGTTATCGAATTTTAAATGTCTTATGTCAATCAATCTGGGTTGAATTGTTTTTCCTAACCCGACTTCGAACAATTTAACAAATTGTTTGGGTGTAATTGATTTGAACGTAGCAGTATCATTCAAGGCCATACAATGTTCCCATTGTATGCCAAGAACTTTGGATCCTGAAGGAAGTTCTATATTTTGTAAATTTACTGATAATGTGCAAGCTTTTTCTATATTTTGATCATCAAGACTTATACAAAAATCGGGATGTATATTTACTCCAAATAATCTGTTTGCTAAATTTGACTTAGCTCTGCCAATAATACTATTTAAAGGATTATTGATAATTCTTTCATCCATACAAACTATCATTATTGGAGTATCAATTTCGGATCTAAACAATCCTGTTATTTTTTGTTGTATTAGACCTATATGAAGGTATTTCATTTTTGGATATTTGGCTTTTAGTTTTTCTATTTTATTTTTATTTAAAAGGCTTATGGAAGTAAAATCTTCCTCTCCCTTTAACTCTACATTTCCTTGCATACGTTCAAATATATATGTATGTTTATTCAAAAATCTGGATTTAAAAGTTAAAGGTTTATAAATATCCTTTTTATCTGAATGAGGGATTGCTTCTTTTAATTTTTCTAAATCTTCGTCCGTGACCTCAAATTGTTCTCCTGTGCTATCTTGCATTTGAGGGTCAGATGTTTCTTCTGAAGTAAAAGTGTTCATGTGTATCCTATATTCGTGATATGATTCTGACTCTTTATTCCTTGATGATCGGGATGTAGAACCACTTAATGGGGTAGAAATATCATGATCGTATATTTCTTCTTTTATAATTGGAAGGTCTTCATATTTATGTATAACAAGTAGTCCTAATGGATCTCCTTGCTCTATAATATAGTCTTTATCTTCCATACTAGTACTTTTAAATAGTATAGAAGTGTTAGTTTTAGAAAGAGGTTCTATTAATCCATAAGTTATAAAAATATTTTCTTTAGTATGTTTAGGTATATTATAAATTTGTCCCTAATATCCGAGTGGGATTTTTATTAGTAGATCCAAGAATACTTCGGTTGTGAAGTACCTTCTTAATCTGGATCATTTTGCTGCATATAATGTATAACCTGGAGAATTTACTTTTTCCTTTTTGGGAAGTATAGCATACATGGTTAACAGAATAATTTTTATTTGGTTATGTGTCTGATTGATTGTGATCATGTTTATTTTAAAATTATCAAAGGAATCATTAATTTCATCTTCATTTTCAGTAGTGTCAGAATAAATTGATTCAATTTCATATACAGATGAATAAGCATCACTAGAAATATCCTCGATAGTGCCAACATTAATACCGTATTCTTCGATATTTGATATTACTATATTTTGTATATTCGTAGGACATTCATTTGCATAATGTCCTTCTTTATTACATTTGAAACATTTGCAGCCTTTACGGAAGTTTTTCTTTTTAATAAACTTTTTCTTAGAAAACTTGTTTTCTTTTCTAAATTTTTTCTTATATTCTGGTTTCCATTTTTTCCTAGTGATACGATATTTTGGTTTTGTTCTTCTTTTGAAATTTCTTGTTCTCTTTCGTTCGAATTCTGGAGGACATCCAAACTGTGTGTTAATATCTTCAGTGTATTTGGTACAACAAGAAAATCCCAATTTTGAGTTTCTAATTTTATTTTTCATTTGTTTGTGTGCACTAGCTTGTTCACAAACTCTTTCCATAGTATCCATACATGCCTTTTTTAATAAGCCTGTGTTATGATTGTCATCCATATTACTTTGTCTTAAAATGTCGTATCTTTCTTGAATAATATTATTCCATGGATAAGGTATTTTCGTAAAAAAGCCTTTTACCCAGAAAACTTTCTGGTCATTATTTTTTAAATGGAAAAGTAGGCCTATGTATTTTGTAGCGAATTCTTCTAACATACATATGTCGCATAATTGTATTTTTAATAATTGCTTTTCGTAATCTGTATCTTCTAGGAAAGTTTCTCCTGTAAAGTCTGCTAATAATAATTTTAATAATTCCCCAAGAGCTTCTTGTTTAGATTGAATATTTCTAATTATTTGTAATTCATTTGGATTTAATATTTCAAGGTTTAATAACCAAGCTAAAGCATCTCCTGCCCAATAGCTGGTCGCGTAATGGATGTATTCAATCACATTCATATTTGGAGGTAATAAATAGATTGTTCTACTTATATGTTGAAGCCATGTTATAATATATTTTCTTATTTTTCTATGTGGAAGTTTATCTATATTAAATGTTAGGGTACATGTAGAAGAGGGTTGTTCATTATAAAAATCTTTAAGTTGTTTTCTGGAGGAGTGAAATTTAATCCAATCTGATCTAGTACCACGTCTAAGCATTTCAGGGTAAGGATCAGTATGAGGCCTATTATATGTGTTTTCTCCCTGTTCTTGATCATCCATAATTATAGCAGAGTTAAGATCGTTTACAACAGAAGCTGCATCCGGAGGAGGTGGCGAAGGTAAAATTAGAGCACCTCTACTAGATCCGGCTTCATTAGCATTTATGTTGTAAATAAGGTTATCTGATGTATCTGAATTATACTCAAATTCTGTGGAATTTTTAGATTCTTGTTCAGAATCTTCAAAGGAAGAATTTTCTTCATTTGCTTTATATTTAAAATAGTTTATTGCTGTTGAATGATCTTCATAATAAGAATAAAGTTCAGTACTATCTATTTCTCCAGCAAGTTCTTTTTCTTGAAGAATAAGATAATTTTTATAGTAGGTGGGATCAATTTCTTCAACATTTATTTTGTTATTTTCTTCAGAAGTATATTTGACCATTCTAATGCTGTTAAGCGAATGGATTGTTGGTGTATTTCGACCAAATCCTAAGGTCGCAGTTTGTTTTTGAAGTTTATTATTGATATCTTTAACTTCTAATTTAATTTCTTGAAGTAGATCAATCATAAAATTATGAATCCCGTTTACTGGGTTTTTATGAGTGGGGATATGAACAACATGCTCATATTGTTCAGTATTTAGATCAAATTGACACTTATGTGTGTCCAGAATAACAATCTTATTATTTTCCATAAACAAGGGTCTTTTGAACATAATTCAATTATGAGTTTATACAAAACATTTGTAAATAGATAAAAGCTTTCATTCGAATAATAAGTCTTGATTCGCAGATCTATAGTTATAGATTAGTTTTGACCCTAAATTAAGCGGCTAAACACGATACCCCTTAATGCTTTCCTAGCATATCGTGGTTTTATAGTAGGGTTAGGCCTCGAATTAACAACCACAAGCCTATATCGTTGCTTCACTTAAGTAGAGCACAGCAATGGTTCGTTTCCTACTCCAGTGCGTAATAATCAGTAATCAATAGGTCGTTGAATTGACTTAAAATTCGAAAAAAGTTTTAGCTGTCACAAAAGTTTTGCAGACTCATAACGAATCATGCTCAAAAGAATAGCTTAAGCTTTCATTTTAAAATTTTAAAAAAATTTTGTACTCTTTTTTTTTTTGTTGATCAACTACTTCAGCAGAACATATACAGAAAGATAAAATTCAGAAAATATAAAACATAATGATCTACACTAGAATAACTTACCTAGTGTTAGCCAGGCTCTGATACCAAATTGAAAACCCAAACTTGAAAGCAGAAAACTTGAATGCAGAATTGAAAATATACAGCAACAGAAATTTCTTGCGGAAATAGAAATTTTATTACTACAGTAGATAATATTACAGAACTCAGATACAATGAAGAGAAAGCATGAAAATGAAGAAAATTTTTCTGATCATCTTCTTCAGAGTAGTCCTCTCCTTTTATAGTGTCTTCTCTCCTTTATTTTTTATTACTTAGGCTGGACATCTGTCTAGTATAGGGCTAATATGTATCCCTTTTAGGCTCTTAGGCTGAAGGATGTGTCCTTTTAGTTTATTCTTTGCAGAGGATTAGGTGGAAAGGCTATGGGATGACTTTTAGACTTTGAGGCTGAGGATGTGTCCTTTAGCTTATTCTGTGCAAAGGATGATAGGAGGTGATATGTCACCCTAGTTTAAAGGATGCTTCCTGGATGCTGGTCCATCATGCTTCTGTTTTAATTTTGAATTTCTAGATTGGCTAGAGATTCGTCGTCAAAAGGGTCGGTACCCATAGTATCTCTCATTATAGAGTCTTGTCTAAGTCTTTCCTTTTCTACTTGTTCTTCAAAGTAATCTTCTTGAGCCATTGTGCCAACTGGGCCAATTTTGAGACTGTCTAAAAAATGCTGAACCTTCATTATTCTTTCTGTTGATGGTTCGAAAGCCGATATGTAGTCTAATAGTAAAACTGTTTTGCCTTCAGTGGCAGAGTGTGATCCGATTTCGCCTTTGTTAATGGCTTCTGAGAAGAATTCTTGTGCTGCTAGGATTCTTTCACTTTCTTCATTAAATTCTTTGCGGTCGAATTTAACGAATTCATGTTGAGGATTTTCGGTTACCCGATGTAATTCCCATAATTGGATGGAGGGATAAAGACGTATGTACTGTCTTTCTTCCCAAACGCTCCAAATTCTGAACATGAACATAGTAAAGAATCTGCTTGTATGTTTAGCAAGTTTTGCTGTACATATTTCTGGAATATAACCCGAATATTCTTCAGGATGGCTTGTGTTTACATAAATTTCGTGTACTAAGCCCTTTTTGATATGTTTTTGATATTTTTGTATTTCAGAAAAACAGGCTACAAGTCGTGGTTTTCTGTTGTTATTGAGAATTAACTCTTCATTTTCTAAGAGTTTAACTAGTTCCGTGTCTTCTAACTTTTTGAAGAATAGAAGAAAATTGCTTTCATCAATGAGATGTTGCTCATATAAGGAGATCATATCCTGGACTGTCATTTCAGCCTCCATCTCTTTGGTTTTTGCGTTATCTATCTCATAAAGTCTAAGTAATTCTAGAAAATCTTGAATTCTTAGATTTACGAGATCGGAGGTTTGTATTTGAGAAAATATTGTTTTTAAATGACTGTGTTCAGCTGTGTTATCAGTGATAACTCTGCTTCTTTCAAATCTAGAGCTTCAAATCTAGATGTAAAAGAATGTTGTGACAATTTAGTCACTAGTTTCTGAGTTTCTTGTAACTTTTTCTCTTTCTGGGATATAGTATGCTTTAATCCCAGATAAGCCTTTTCTAGTTGAGTTAACCAGAAATTTGCAGCTCTATGGTCTGCAGCTTGGATGGCTTTAAAACATCCATTGAAATTGTCATATAAATTAGGATTCGATACTTTCATGTCTAGATTGTACCAATCTTTAACCACCGCTGAGATGTATGGTCTTTGTATTCCTGTGGGAGCAATTGCTTTTCCTTTGTTCATTGGAACAAATTTCTAAGTTGTATTGGAAGGTGTTGCCTTGCCTTTGCTTGTTGGAGTGGTTTTGGTCTGTTGGACCTTTTCTTCATTTACTCCTGTGGGAGCATTAGTTTCTTCGAATTCCTGTGAAGATGAAGCCTCTGTGGAGGTTTGCTTGGCTTTTTTAGATGATTTCACTTGTTTGAAATCTTCTTGTCTTTTCATGGTTTCTAATAATTCTTTGATTCTTTTTATATCGTCCTCATCCATGTTTCATAACCTGGTAAGAAGATCAGCTGCAAAGTTAGTGTAGCCCGGAATGTATTTGACATCATAGTTGTAAATTTCTAAATACATAGCTAATCTAATTCTTCGAAGGTTTTCTTCTGGATTGTTTACAGTTTTCTTTTTTAAGAATTGAGCAACAGATTTGTTATCTGTTTCTATTATAAACTGTCTATGCAAGAGATAAATTCGTAAACTTTTGATTGCTAATTTAATAGCTAGTAATTCTTTGTCATAGGTAGCGTATTTAATCTGAGGTTTACTAAACTTTCCAGAGGAATATGCTACAACTTCCTTTTGTTTTGCAATTAATACTCCTGCCCAGAAATTATCAGAAGCAACAGTTTGTAGTGTAAGTAATTCTTCATCTGAAGGAAAATAGAGGATCTTTTGATCTTTTATTAGGTCTTTAATCTTTTGTATTTCTTCTTCTTCTTGCTTTTGTAAGGTAATCAGAATTTTGTCTGTGTTCCATCTTCTTGGTTGTTCTCCATTATGCTGTTTATATTTTGCTTGTTCGTCAGTAAGCTTTTTCTGTAAATTTTGAGTCTTAGCGGATAAATTAGGAATAAATTTTCTACCGTAGTTTAATAACCTAAGAAACTTTGGAGTTCTTTTAATGTTTTAAATGTATCGGGAAAATCTTTAATTTTAGTATAAATGTGTTGTTGTAATTCTATTTGTCCATTTTTAATTCGTTTTCCGAGAAAATCTATTTCTTTTTTAAATAATTCAAGTTTTTTAGGACTTAAAATAACACCGTTTTGAAGTAATATTTGAACAACTATCAGAAGATGTTGTTTATGTTCTTCTACAGAATTAGAGAAAACAAGAATGTCGTCTATATAGACAGATACAAAAGGTAAATGTCCGACATCCAGTTCAAAATAATATTTGTTGAATGGAGGGAGATGTCTTAAATTGTCCATTCCCAGGATGCAATCACTATCAAATTCCTTTGGTAGTAATGCAAAGTCAAAGTTGTATAATTTATTATTTCCATGTATATCAGGTATTTGTACCTGTAAGTGTTTTGCTTTGTGAGTAACAGGGACTTGTCTTCCCATAAAATCATTTAGCATTCCTTTTTTGTCTAATGGTACCCAGAATTGCTGGGGAATAAATATTTCTTGTAATAAACTGGCTTCGGCACCAGAATCCAGTAACGCATGTACCGTGAATTCTTGATATTCAGGAATACATATCGCTATTGGAAGATATATATGTAACTGTGCCTTTCTTTTAAGATCTATGGATCTAATCATGATGTTTTATATTTTCTGTAGGAACCTTGATAACCATTCGGTTTGATTCCTGTTCTTTTTGTTTTTCAAGTATTCTCATTGTTCTTCCTTCTATTGGATTGTCTTGTTTAAAGCTCATACGATGACTGATGGTTTTTAATATGTCAGGAGTTAATTCCACATCAGACATTTTATTGTATGATTGAGTTCTTTTTAATGTGTTGGATGAATGTGCATTTTCCTCATTATTCTTGGTTATGGTGGAAATAGTATTTCCAGATGTTATAAAATATTCTGTAGGTAATTGAATTCTTGGTTTAAGTGATTTCACAAAAACTTGAATTTCGTTATCGAATTTTAAATGTCTTATGTCAATCAATCTGGGTTGAATTGTTTTTCCCAACCCAACTTCGAACAATTTAACAAATTGTTTGGGTGTAATTTATTTGAACGTAGCAGTATCATTCAAGGCCATACAATGTTCCCATTGTATGCCAAGAACTTTGGATCCTGAAAGAAGTTCTATATTTTGTAAATTTACTGATAATGTACAAGCTTTTTCTATATTTTGATCATCAAGACTTATACAAAAATCGGGATGTATATTTACTCCAAATAATCTGTTTGCTAAATTTTTAGCTCCGCCAATAATACTATTTAAAGGATTATTGATAATTCTTTCATCCATACAAACTATCATTATTGGAGTATCAATTCCGGATCTAAACAATCATGTTATTTTTAACTGTATTAGACCTATATGAAGGTATTTCATTTTTGGATATTTGGCTTTTAGTTTTTCTATTTTATTTTTATTTAAAAGGCTTATGGAAGTAAAATCTTCCTCTCCCTTTAACTCTACATTTCCTTGCATACGTTCAAATATATATGTATGTTTATTCAAAAATCTAGATTTAAAAGTTAAAGGTTTATAAATATCCTTTTTTATCTGAATGAGAGATTGCTTCTTTTAATTTTTCTAAATCTTCGTCCGTGACCTCAAATTGTTCTCCTGTGCTATCTTGCATTTGAGGGTCAGATGTTTCTTCTGAAGTAAAAGTGTTCATGTATATCCTATATTCGTGATATGATTCTGACTCTTTATTCCTTGATGATCAGGATGTAGAACCACTTAATGGGGTAGATAGATCATGATCGTATATTTCTTCTTTTATAATTGGAAGGTCTTCATATTTATGTATAACAAGTAGTCCTAATGGATCTCCTTGCTCTATAATATAGTCTTTATCTTCCATACTAGTACTTTAAATAGTATAGAAGTGTTAGTTTTAGAAAGAGGTTCTATTAATCCATAAGTTATAAAAATATTTTCTTTAGTATGTTTAGGTATATTATAAATTTGTCCATAATATTCGAGTGGGATTTTTATTAGTAGATCCAAGAATACTTCGGTTGTGAAGTACCTTCTTAATCTGGAGCATTTTGCTGCATATAATGTATAACCTGGAGAATTTACTTTTTCCTTTTTGGGAAGTATAGCATATATGGTTAACGGAATAATTTTTATTTGGTTATGTGTCTGATTGATTGTGATCATGTTTATTTTAAAATTATCAAAGGAATCATTAATTTCATCTTCATTTTCAGTAGTGTCAGAATAAATTGATTCAATTTCATATACAGATGAATTAGCATCACTAGAAATATCCTCGATAGTGCCAACATTAATACCGTATTCTTCGATATTTGATATTACGATATTTTGTATATTCGTAGGACATTCATTTGCATAATGTCCTTCTTTATTACATTTGAAACATTTGCAGCCTTTACGGAAATTTTTCTTTTTAATAAACTTTTTCTTAGAAAACTTGTTTTCTTTTCTAAATTTTTTCTTATATTTTGGTTTCCATTTTTTCCTAGTGATACGATATTTTGGTTTTGTTCTTCTTTTGAAATTTCTTGTTCTCTTTCGTTCGAATTCTGGAGGACATCCAAACTGTGTGTTAATATCTTCAGTGTATTTGGTACAACAAGAAAATCCCAGTTTTGAGTTTCTAATTTTATTTTTCATTTGTTTGTGTGCACTAGCTTGTTCACAAACTCTTTCCATAGTATCCATACATGCCTTTTTTAATAAGCCTGTGTTATGATTGTCATCCGTATTACTTTGTCTTAAAATGTCGTATCTTTCTTGAATAATATTATTCCATGGATAAGGTATTTTCGTAAAAAAGCCTTTTACCCAGAAAACTTTCTGGTCATTATTTTTTAAATGGAAAAGTAGGCCTATGTATTTTGCAGCGAATTCTTCTAACATACATATTGCAAAAATATTTCTTTTTCAATTTTACCGCGTTAGTGAATATTTTTGCAGATTGCTCATATGCTGGATTCAAACTGGAATGCAGTTGAAGACAAAATACGAGTGTGAGTGATATGTAGTGAGGTTATTAATGTAAATTGAATTGTGATGTATTCGAAAATGTATATATATAGTGAGAGCTTGAATTTGTACTATCAAAATTGTAATAAATATTTGTTTGAATAAAATTTCTGTTTGAATTCAAATTCTGTGTAATTTATTTTATTCAACAAATATTTATTTAATCTATGAAAAATAAAATAGCACATTAACAAATACATTTAAATGAATGTATATATATGTTTTATTATCATCAAACAAAAATCATATACTCGCATATTCCACATATTATAGCACTTTGTAAGTGTTGTAGTTGCCGAAATTAACTAAGGTTTTATTTGAACTAATGTAACCCTATCACAGCCTTTTGAATGATGTCTTGTGTTAAATTGAATTGTTTTAAAATAACTTTCCGTAGCATTTTCTAAATGCTGCGAGAGTTGAATTTTCATTGTTTAATAAATTCAGTGAATAAATGAACTTTGAAAGGTTAAAATTTTAGAAATTTAATAATTTAATTATTAAATATAATAACTTCATTTTAATGGTTTAAAATAAAGTAATTTGTTTTGAAATATAAACTATTTTGAAATGTGTGTTGAAATGGTATTTTAAATAAAATGAATGTGGTTGTGAAAAGATATGATATTTTGAAATGGATTTTTTGAATGATATTGAATTTATGGTTTAACTGATCCTTAGAGGATGGACGATCTCAAGCATCCTTTAAGTTATAGTGCATTACTACTACAGTTCACTTGAGTTGGTTTACATTATATAAGTATATATGTCCTGACTCAAGTGTTTTGTGTTTTACTTTAAGCTCGGGTCAGCCTAAGTATTTACAGCTTAGCTTTGGATTTCTTTTCTGGAGCCAGGAATCACTGAAGATTCTACTTTATCTAGTTATCTGTTCCCTTTCAGTTTCAGTTGTTATATTTCAGTTCTGGTATTTATAAACTTCTATGTATTTGAGATTTCTATTGTTTATGTTTCAGAATGCCATTATGTATTATGTTTTGAGAGTTTTTTATAGTAGCTTCATGAACTACTATGGTATTTTTATTTCTGTTGTGAGTTATTTTGATAATTCTATGTCCGTGATTCTGTGATTATATTTCATTTGCTCCAAATTTATTTACAATGTGGTATTTTGAGCAATTCAAATCTGGCATGTGTGGATGAGAATGGCTGGATATATTGGGTTATTACAAAAGATCCATAAACACGCATGTTTTTACTCTTCAAAACAACCATTTTAATTATCTAGCAATCCTCACTTCTAAAACCAAATAATTCAAAACTCAATCTGCACCATAAATTTTTTTCTAATAAACATATCGCTAATTTAGGCTTGCTATTAAAATCTAGTTTAAGGTGTTTCAAGAATTTTCAATCAACCAAAGAAATGAATCTTATAAATGCTTTCCAAGTATTTGTTTATTTCAAGGGAATTCTCAAAAGGTAACTTATACTAACAAATTTTCATTATTCCCCTTTATTTTCCATAATAAATTACTCTAATCTAAACTTTTGAAGATACACCAAAGAATCATTCAGTTACCAATGAAACTTTAAAATCATTATAGCTTGATCCACTCTAAATAATAAAACCATAAATTATAATTTCACTACCATTTTTAAGTCAAGAATTTCCATTATTTTTAACTTCTTAACCATACATTTTAGAACTTCTCGCCTAAAATATCCATTTTGAATTGCATATAAACATTCTAAGTTTATATCTTTAAAATATATTTATTCTCAACATTAATTTTAAAGTAAAAATTTCCTCTCATACATCTCACTAAAATAAACGCCAAACCATGAACTAAAATGGTTAGCCACTACACTCGGCTGCGATGTTGATAAGCTGCGATGTAGACGATATGAGTATCGACATCGCCTCGCCCTAGTTTCCCAGCTTTCATCTCTTATCCAACGGTCAAAATAATAATTTAAATTATTTAAGATCAATTTTTTTTGTTTTCTATCAAAATTACTATTGTTATTTCAAAACTTCTCGCTCCAATGTTTAGGTACTCTTATCGACACAATGGTGTCTCATGTATCGACCAAAATTCATAAACATATTCCAAACAACCCAACACAACAAATCTTAAAGCTCTCCCAAAATGGGAATAAATTCTAACCTTCAATATATAATGGATAAAAACCCATTTTATCATTATCAAAAATTAAAATTTTGCTTGTTTGAAATCTTACTTTGCAAAATTTCAAAAGCATACATAGAATTTACATACAACATCCATTAAATTAATCAAACAAGCAAAAACTGCGCAAAACAATTTTCCAATAATTATATTTCGTATATCCTAGGCTACACACAGATATATATATATATATATATATATATATATATATATATATATATATATATATATATATATATCTATTCCAACCATATCATACATTTTAAATAAGCACATAACAAAATGATTAATCACCTTTAGCGACAACTATTGTCTAGCCTCCGACTGTGCAACTCTGATCACAAAGGATCACATTCAAACATCTCGCTCCTTCACAACATGATGTTGTGAAGTCAACCCCATTGTGAGATACCAACTAGGGTCTTATATAGCTTTGTTTAATCGACAACTTCTCTTAGCAAAGCTACTAAAGAGACAACACCACTTATCGATACCGACACTACTGGTCAGTTAAACACTTCCTCCTATGACTCCCTTCTTAATTCCAATTCAATCGAGGATTAACACATAGAGAAGGGGGTTTCAATACAGTAAAAATACTTTATATAATAATATATTAAATACGTTTCTAATTGATTACCCTAATAATCATCAATTATTCCTATCCCTTATAGATAATAAATATCTATCTGCCATACAACCAAGGGGATAGGGCACCAGGTCATACTAGATCAGGATCTGTGAAAAATCATCTGTTACATTGTTCTGACTGGCTCTGATACCAAGCTATAATGCGCACCTTTTATACCTAGATTAACAAAGAACATTATGAATAATATCTCTGCTAATCCGAAGAACAAGGCTTTGAATGGAGCGACCATCATGAAATTACTTCGAGCTAATACTGACACGTCTCGAATATGTGATAACCCGGATTTTGGACATCTATTAATTGGTAGTTAACAGGATTAAATTTATTAAAAATACCGATTTGTAAGTTGAACAAATAAATTCTGATAATTAAGAAATATCTAGATATAAATATTTATTTGATAATCTTCTTTTATAATTATTTAAATGTGCCAAAATTATTCTTTTCAAACAAATAAAATATGTGTTTTCAAATTACTATTGTTTATATATGTAAGTAGGTTGTAAATAGAACTTGGATTTGAAATTCAAAGTAATATCTTAAAAAATAAATTGGATTAAAAAACTCCACATTTTAAAACTAACACATATATATATATGTGGTTATTAATTAGTGTATAATTAGGTTTTATATCATTTTTCTTTAAAATATATAAATATAAGTAAAAAGAAAATGTATTAATGGAAATATAAAAAACAAAAATAAATACAAATGCATGCACTTAACATTTATAGGCCAAGAATAACATGCAAATAACATGCACTTAAACAATTTTCTTAATCAACTTCTTTTAAATGGTTAATGTTTTGAGTTAGTTAAAAGTTATATAATAATTTATTTTTAACTTAAATTAATTAAGTTTAGAGTATTTTATTACATGCATATTATTAAGTTACTTCTTAAATTTATTAAAAGAAAACTAAATAGTATAATTAAGTAGTTAATTAAAGGAGGAGAAATGTTTTTAATTATTAATTAATTTAAAGGTCTTAGTTGATTTATATGTTAATAATAAATTAATTCCAACGGTTATTAAATAAATTAAATTGTAATTAAGTAATGATTAAGATAAATGGTTTAACTTTTAATTAATTAATGTCTTAAGTAATTAAAGGATAATTAATTAATGACAACAATTAATTATAATTAAATAAATGGTTTGAAATTAATTAATGTTAAATAAGCAGGATTTAGTAGTAATTAATTTATTTTGTGATTAAGATAAATTAATTAGGATTGGTGTGGCCAGTTATCTTGCCTAAGGATGATTAAATTTTATTAAGTGCTTGGATTGATAAATATCTCTAGTCTGATAATTTGTGATATTCTGTGATATGAAATGCCTGGATTAAGTAGTTGATAAATGTGAATCATTTATTAGAAATAGATATTTGTAATGGAAATTTTTGTGTGAACATGACATTCTGAATTTAAATTAAATTATTTTCACTTAAGCAACTTAGTTTAAAGATGGCATTGAATTCAAAGAGACCGGGGTCGGATATCAGCAATATTTGAAACCACTTCGATTAGTACCTACTATAATTCTTTGTAGATCTGTTCATGGAATCAAATGGGCTGGAATGGAATAAATTGTGTAACATGGCCATTTAGACTAAGTAACGGTACTTTGATATTGTTGTAGAATGAGTGGTTGGATATAACAAGATAATAACTCGTTGTGATGAACAAGTTACACTTGGTTTTCAAAGAAGATTTTCAACTTAAGTATTTCAATTTAAATGGGTTTACTTACGCTAGTTTCCAGCCTGGCTCGGGTGTTACTTTAAAGTAATGCTCGGGTCAGACCGAGTATTACAGATTTCATGTTAGGACATTCTAGAGCTCAGGAGGCGAGTTGGATGGCAGGAACATACGGAGTATACTCCGTGTGTAATAGAGTTTGTATTGAATATATTCTGGGACAAGTTGTTATAACTGTCCGATTATTATGAATGAATTGTACTCTGATATATTGTTTGTAAATTAACAGTTACAGCTTTCTTTGTATCAATGTTGTTATTTGATATTATATTTTATCCCGCCGCGATTGTGAGATTCTATGCTTTTGTTTTCTGCTTCCTCTTCAACCTCTTTTTCTTCTTTTCCCTAACAATTTGGAATTTTCGGTGTTCGCTTGCTCGGCACTTCTACAGTGAATGTATTAGCGTTGAATCTTCGGGGTCGAAAATTTCAAGATGTTACATTTTGTATCAGAGCCGAAGGTTAATCGAAACCTTGGCTCTGGTGGGGGTTACTCATTTGAAAAGGGTCAATAGTACCCTAGAATGAGTTGAGTGTATTATATATGAGAGCGTACATGTTATTTTTTATATAATGATTTTAAAAACGAGTTTAAAAGTAGTTTTTATATAAGCCTATATTTTGGTATATAAAACCATAATTTTTCTAATTATTATTAAGGTAATTGGTTGTTGATTATTGAAATTGGATAAGGTCAGAAAAATTTAAGTGGTAATATATATATATATATATATATATATATATATATATATATATATATATGTATATCCAAATAGGAGTTGGATATTATAAACTATATAAATAAGACAAGCTAGAAATGGTTTCAAAACAAAGAATAAAATCCTAAAATTTGTAGAAGTGTTTTCAAAATGCTGAATTAAGTTACCCTGATTTTATTTTCCAACAAATTATGAGATAATATATAGTGAATTGGTTTCCAAGTATGATAATTTTGGTTCTTATCATAAAATTGTTGTTGTGTCTAATAATGGGATGTTTGTTTCTAATAAAAATAAACAATGATAAGCAGAATGAAATGTTTTAAGGAAGTAACAATTTAGATAAGTATGGCTTATAAATTGAAAAAGATTTAAATTGTGAAGTTTTAAAATCATAGTCTATAAAATTTGAAATTTGTTTCAAAGGGTTAAAAGATATAATAAATGATATTATTCAGAATACTTTCGATGTAGAATCTTATTTTAAACCAAGAGTTATTTAAAAAAAAAAAAATTAAAGGAACCTGTTTTGAATTAAAAACCAAGAATGGTTTAAAATTGGAAATATGACTTGGTTTGCAAAGGAAATGAATATCCACACACACACACACACACACACACATGGATATACATAATAACAAAGTTGATTGGAAGTAAACACTAAGTGTTGAGTTTTGAATTTTCCCCTGAAATACGATGTAAAAACCCAAAGAGAAATAATTTTTTGAATTTATAAGTGGAAAAGGTTATTAATAAGAAGTTTAAAATTTGAAATGGAGGATTCAAATTAGTAGGGTTGACTGGATTAAATGAATTGAATTTAACTTAGGGGAAGTTAAATAAGTTTAGCGAACAACCTGAATTGGAAATTTAAAGTTGAAATTGAGATTTAACTTAGGGAAGTTAAATGGGTTGAATTGAAAGGGAGTTATGTGTGATCTCAAAACGGGTTTGAGTTCTGGAAATTGGTAATAAATGCTATTGATGGTTGTTTGGACGTTTATTTACTTTGACTTAACCTAATATCATCATGTTAATACTCTATGAAACTGTGAATTGGATTACTTAAATGAATTAAGAAGTGGGTTGCGATAATATATATCCATTACCGAAATTAAATGGAAATAAACCTTATTTTGAAAACTATTTAAAAAGATTTTGATTTTTGAAATGAAGTCGTAATTATGGAATGGAATCACTTTGAACTTAAGATTTAAATGAAATTGCAAACTAAAATTGTTAAGAATTGGTTTCAAAGTTAAGATTGGGTAATAAATTGGATTTTGGAGATTGAATTGTTTAGAAAATTTTGAACTCTTACCAGAACCTTGAAATAAGTTAAGTAAAGATAACCTAAAATAAATATTTAGAATTTGGACTCAGAACTAAATTGTTTAAGGCCTAGGTTGTTAAAATTAAAAGTAAAGGTTAATTTGACTTAAGGAATTAAATCAACATTTGAAATTTAACTCGAATTTAAATAATTCGAGGTGGTTTAAAGTTAAGATTGGAATTGAAATAATTTCAAATGGAAAATTAAATTGAATTAATTGGAAATGAGATTGAAGTTGAATAAGTTTAAATTCTTGAATTTGGGAAAGAAATTGAAGTTAATTCAAACTAAATTGAAATTAATTCAAATTAAATTTGAATTGAATCAATTTAAATGGAAGTGGAAATTAGAAATTGATTGGAAGTAGAGATTGGGAAATTGAACCAGTTTGACTCTGAAACTATTTTCAAATAAATTATTTTAATATAATCTGTCTTATATCTATTTTCTAGCTATTTACTATACAACCTTTCATTTTCAAATCCAAACTATCTTATACTTATTTTACAACTATTTTGAAAACTAATTACTATTTTACGTCTGTTTTACAAACTAATTACTATTTTACAACTATTTTAGAACTATATAACTATTTTACAACTATTTTATAAGTACTTAACTATTTAAAGCTATTTTACAACTAATTACTATTTTACAGCTATTTAACTATTTTAAACTTTTGAAGCTATTTTCTAAATTCAAGTTGGTTAGAGTGCAAACTGTTTAGAATTAAAGTGATAACCCTAGTGGAAATTGAAGCAATTGTGGATAAGTAAATAGAAATCAAAATGAATGTGAATAAAAAGAAAATTGACTTAGTTAACAATTAATGAAGATAAATACGTAAGGATGTACGTATATTATCTTATTCATATAACAATTTGATCCAGATTCGAGCATTGAATTTCGAGATAGTATATCGATCCGAGTTAGGATTTTTCACTCGATTTTCAATGGAGAACCCTGGATATGGATTTTTGATTGGACTGGAAATTTTCTATCATAGTTATGTCTATGCAAGGAGAATGACGGTTACTGATCAAGAAACTAGATCTAAGTCCGCACTAGGAAGTCGGGTGAACGATACTAGTTCGGAAGTGAAATCGTGTGATCGAGTTAGCGATCGAAATTGATATTGCGTATGGATGATATATGTACATCGTACGTGCTTGAATGAAATAGATATTGGAAGTTTTGAAAAGAAATGTAAAAGTGATTTTTGAAAAGGGAAAGGTATATTTTGAGAATTATATGATGAATAAAAGTAGAAGTTGGACATCACTAACTCAAACTCATTTTATAAAAAGAAAGTAAGTTGGCATAAGTAAAGTTGTATATATATATTTGTATATATGATAAACTCCCCTTGTTGAATCTATAACCAGAAGAAAAGATCTTTGAAAAATATTTTGTTCTAGTTAAAAGAATAAACTTATATATATCTGTATATAAATGATTTTATGTAATTGGGAAAAAGGTTTTGGAGCCCAATGATTTTGAAAGGCTTTTGATTTTTGAGAAAAATCAATTTTGAGAATTTAGAAAGCCAAGTTTGAAACTATCGATTTGAGATATCAATTTTGTGTAAATGGGATTTATATGTGATACATATAAAGAGTATGTTTGAAAGGTACTATATGTGTATAGTATAAAATGTTTTGAGAATGCTGTGGGGAAAAGGCGCTCCCATTTAGAGTAAAACTTCTATTAGGAGATCCATGAGGTGGTTCTGCCTTGAGCCTTAAGGGGATTCAAAATTTGATCCTTAGAGGATGTCCGGACAAACTGAAGTTCCTGAGGATTGTAGTTGGTGTAGCGAAAGTCGAGGGCGTTGATGCCTACAGAGATATTGGGTTATGCTGTGACGACAGTGTAACTCGGTGTAATTGCGATTTACTACGCACCATAGCGGAAGTCGAGAGGCGGCGATTACTTAAGGTCTACGATTAATTTTGCTGGGAGAGTAACGTAATATCGGTAGACTGCGATTTATGAAGACATAGTGAAAGTCATGTGGCAGTGAGTTCCTACAGGCTACATTGGGACTCGACTGATGTAGTCTACAATCTATGAGGTCTGAGTGGTAAAGTTTCATTTGGCAGTGAAATTTGAGGGCGCTGATGCCTACAGTTACATGGATTTTGCTGTGATGGAAACGTAACCTTGGGTGTAGCTGCGATCCGTGGTGGTTCCATGGTGTAATCGAGGGGCGCGGAGGCCTACTGTTTTCTATAGTTTTGCCAGGATGGCGACATAATCAACGGGTTAACTGCGACCATGGAGAGGGTGATGATTTCCAAAGAATTCTCATCAAAAATATTTTCTATATTTTCACAAAAGTTTTCCAAGAATTTTCACTGGGCGTTGAAAACGGGTCTGCTAAGTACTTATAGATTTTCATTCCTACGCGTGATCAACGATGACCGAATTTCTGTGAGAACAAGGATGGACTTGTGACATCGAGTTATAAAAAGTATTTTTACAAAACTATTTTGATAATATTATGTAAAGTTTTAAAGTGTTTTAAAAAAATTTAAATAAAAAGAGTTAAGAGTTAAAGATGTTTAAGAATAATTTAACTATTAATAAGCATTATAATTAAAATTATTGCTTCGCTCCTTTATGGGGATGAAAAGTTCTAAATGGGGGAGGAATGTGATAACCCGGATTTTAGACATCTGTTAATTGGTAGTTAACAGGATTAAATTTAATAAAAATACTGATTTGTAAGTTGAAAAAATAAATTCTGATAATTAAGGAATATCTAGATATAAATATTTATTTGATAATCTTCTTTTATAATTATTTAAATGTGCCAAAATTATTCGTTCCAAACAAATAAAATATGTGTTTTCAAATTACTATTGTTTATATATATATAAGTAGGTCGTAAATAGAACTTGGATTTGAAATTCAGTGTAGTATCTTAAAAAATAAATTGGATTTAAAAACTCTACATTTTAAAACTAATATATATATATATGTGTGTGTGTGTGTGTGTGTGTGTGTGTGTGTGTATGTATATGGTTATTAATTAGTGTATAATAAGGTTTTATATCATTTTTCTTTAAAGTTATATAAGTATAAGTAAAAAGAAAATGTATTAATGGAAATATAAAATAAATAAAAATAAATAAAAATGCATGAACTTGACATTTGTAGGCCAAGTATAACATGTAAATAATAAGTGGTATATTCTTTCTTTTAAATTGGAAAATAATAATAATAAAAAAGAGAGGATCATAAGCTGTATTCAGTTCAAAAACCTCTTCAAATATCTATTTCTCAATCTTTTTCTTTCTTCCATCTTCTAAATTAAAACCAAAAAGAAATCAAACTAGATCAAACTCTTCCAAATTTCAACTAAGCAAAAGCAAGCAAAGTAGATTCAAGATCAACTCAACTTAATACAAAGCAGATCAAAATCAAGAATCAAGTTCCAGTTTTCAAAATCAAGAGCTATTCTCCGTTCAACAAAAAAATACTATGAGTAAACTATTTTTTAAAAACCTTAATCTGTTCTATAACCTGATGCATGTGATTAATACTTGAAGTAAAGTTGTGGAAAATGTTTGCATGAATGTATATTATACTTGCATGTATATAAATATGCAACTGTTTGAGTGTGCATGTCTATACATATATACATGCCTCTGTTTTTATATTAACAGACCAAAAACAAGTTCAAAAATCAAAATCTCTTCACTCTTTCTCTTTTAAGTTAAGTAGTAGAAAGGAAACATGTTTGAATTTACTAAATCTTACTTTTAAAAGTAATTACAAGTGTAATTAGTTAGTGTTTTACTAGAAACATAGAAAATACAGGGAAACTAAAAAAACATGTCAAAATTTGAACACCATGATTTCTTGATTCACTTGTATAACCTAATTCGTATTAAAAACCAAGAATTTTAATGAAGAAATCAAGATTTTTAATTTAGGGAATCTTGAGAATTCTCCAGTTGAACAAAATCTAGTGTTTCCTCGATTTCTGGCTATCGTCGAAGGGTAGAGTCTCGGGGTCATTGTTGAAGCATGCTTAAGGATAGGGGGTCTTGGAAAAAAGGGTCGGTGGATTTATCAATCATCGTGGTGGCGTGTCAGCGTTGAAGCAGGGTTTAAGGCCCTGGCTTGGTCGACGTGAGTTTTGAGGCTAGTTCGTCATCCTGGATGCATCGGTCTCGATCGGAGCAAGGGGAATAGGTGCGTGGTCCATGGTGAAACTCTGGATGCGGTGGCCAGGGTTCTGGTGACTAGAGGTGGCAACACAAGGAGGTTGTTGGCGATAAGGTTCATTCCAAGTGGTGTTCGATGTTGCTTGTTTTTTATTTCGAGTTTATTTCGAAGCTCCGGTAGTCGGAATCAAAGATGGAGGTCGTGGTCAACTTGCCGGCGATGGCATCGGTGATCAGAGCATCAGCGTTCATGCTGCATGTGTACATGTGTCTGTGTGTATCAGTAGGTAAGGTTTGTTGCTGTAGGTTTAGAAGAAGATTTCTCGAATTTGGACTCGGGAAAGGTTTGGTTTGGCTCGAGTTTGCCTTCGTGTGTAAGCGAGTTTTTAATTATGTAATAGTTTTTAAAATTTAAAACAAAACAATGTTTAAAAGAAAAGGGAAGAAGAAGAGGCTCGGGTTGCATAAGCATTTGTACCGTGTTAGCCTCGGGCTTTCTATAGGGTATTAGCAAGATTTTTAAAGGCAAAATTAAAATAAGTTTTAAACAATTTTCTTAATCAACTTCTTTTAAATGGTTAATGTTTTGAGTTAGTTAAAAGTTATATAATAATTTATTTTTAACTTAAATTAACTAAGTTTAGAGTATTTTATTATATGCCTATTATTTAAGTTACTTCTTAAGTTTATTAAAATAAAATTAAATAGTATAATTAAGTAGTTAATTAAAGGAGGAGAAATGTTTTTAATTATTAATTAATTTAGAGATCTTAGTTGATTTATATGTTAATAATAAATTAATTCCAAAGGTTATTAAATAAGCTTAAATTGTAATTAAGTAATGATTAAGATAAATGGTTTAACTTTTAATTAATTAAGGTTATAAGTAATTAAAGGATAATTAATTAATGGCAATAATTAATTATAATTAAATAAATGGTTTGAAATTAATTAATGTTACTTAAGCAGGATTTAGTAGTAATTAATTTATTTTATGACTAAAAGAAATTAATTAGGATTGGCGTGGCCAGTTATCTTGCCTAAGGATGATTAAATTTTATTGAATTCTTGGATTGATAAATATCTCTGGTCTGATAATTAGTGATATCCTGTGATGTGAAATGCCTGGATTTAACAGTTGATAAATGTGAATCATTTATTAGAAATAGATATCTGTGATGGAAATTTTTGTGCGAATATGACATTCTGAATTTAAATTAAATTATTTTCACTTAAACAACTTGGTTTAAACATGGCATTGAATTCGAAGAGATCGGGGTCAGATATCAGCAATATCTGAAACAATTTCAATTAGTAACTACTATAATTCTTTGTAGATCTGATCATGGAATCTAATGGGCTGGAATGGAATAAATTATGTAACATGGCTATTTAAATACTAAGTAACGATACTTAGATATTGATTTGGAATGAGTGGTTGGATATAACAAGATAAGAACTTGTATTGATGAACGAGTTACCCTGGGTTTTCAAAGAAGCTTTACAACTTAAGTATTTCAATTTAAATGGGTTTACTCATGCTGGTTTCCAGCTTGGCTTGGGTGTTACTTCAATGTAATGCTCGGGTCAGACCGAGTATTACGGATTTCAGGTTAGGATGTTCTGGAGCTCAAGAGGCGCTCTAGATGGCAGGAACATATGGAGTATATTCCGCTATGTAATAGAGTTTGTATTGATTATATTTTGGGACAGGTTGTTATAACTGTCCGGGTTATTATGAATGAATTGTACTATGATATATTGTCTATAAATTGACAGCTACAGCTTTCTTTTTATCAATGCTGTTATTTGATATTATATTTTATCCCGTTGCAATTGAGAGATTCTGTGCTTTGTTTTCTACTACTTCTTCTACCTGTTTTTATTCTTTTCCCTAACAATCTGGAATTTCCGGCGTTCGATTGCTCGGTACTTCTACAATGAACCTATTATGTCGAATCTTTGGGGTCGAAAATTTTAGGATGTTACATTTTGGTATCGGAGCCGAAAATTAAGCGAGAACCTTGGCTCTGGTGGGGGTTCCTCATTTGAATAGGGTCAATAGTACCCAAGAATGAGTTGACTGTATTATACATAAGAGCGTACTTGTTATTTTCTTATATAATGATTTTAAAAACGATTTTAAAAGTAGTTTTTATATAAGCCTATATTTTGGTATATAAAACCATATTTTTTCTAATTATTATTAAGGTAATTGGTTGTTAATTATTGAAATTGGATAGGATCATAAGAATTTAAGTGGTATATATATATATATAAATAGGAATTGGATAATATGAATTATATAAATAAGACAAGCTAGAAGTGGATTCAAACCAGAAAATAAAATCCTGAAATATGTAGAAGTGTTTTCAGAATGCTGAATTAAGTTACCCTGATTTTATTTTCCAACAAATTATGAGATAATATATAATGAATTGGTTTCCAAATATGATAATCTTGGTTATTATCATAAAACAGTTGTTGTGTCTGATAATGGGATGTTTGTTTTCTAATAATAATAAACAATGATAAAGCAGAATGAAATGTTTTAAGGAAGTAACAATTTAGATAAGTATGGCTTATAATTTGAAAAAGATTTAAATTGTGAAGTTTTAAAATCTATGTCCAGAAAATTTGAAATTTGTTTCAAAAGGTTAAAAGATATAATAAATGATATTATTTAGAATGTTTTTGATATAGAATCTTATTTTAAAACAAGAGTTATTTTAATTTTTTTTTAAAGGAACATGTTTTGAATAAAAAACCAAGAATGGTTTAAAATTGGAAGTATGATTTGGTTTGTGTGATGCCCCACCTCTATACCCATACTAGCCAAGAACACTATGGAGTAATGTCGTCAACTAGCGCGGAGAATAATGCTGTTGAGGAGCAACCATCTGTATAATTGCTTTGTGCGAGTACCGATATGCCAGATAAAAATATAGATTTTCATCTCAAGAGGAAATCCGACATACCGACGCAAACTCAAAGCTACTACACAGTGGCTATAATATCTTCGGAAACAAATATAGAAATAAGCATAACACAAATCAGTCACAGATATCCATATCACAAAGGCGGAAAAAGATATGAATGTAACACATAAAAGTGTATATCAGAGTAGTGGTCAAACATGATCCACAATATCACAAAAGAATAGTTACAAGTGCTACACAAAAGAATAAGTATATATCAATGAGTTTATATCTCAAATGTATACGACCAAAAACTACTAATCTATGTAGTTAGCCAAAAATCAGGATAATAATTTCAGATGAGGAGTCAAGCAGAAGCACCTGTAACATCTCGGTCTGACCCGAGTATTATTTAATAAGAAAATAATAAACGGATCTGTCTTGCTATAAATATCAGATAAAATGATATAGAATGAGAGATATGACAAAAACGTATGATAACCATAAAGCAATACTGTAATAAGCACGCAACTGAAAATCAACTAGAGATTAATCAATACCACAAGAATCTTCTCAAAGATCAAAAAGAATGTCATACTCTTTATTTTTGTTCAGCAAACCATAAATATTGACAATTATATCAATGCCAATCACAAAAGTGAATGACACACAAATTCACCACAAATATTGATATAACTTATCAATGAAGTCACAAAAATTGGTGAAACACAAATTCTGGAAATCATCAATAGAAATCTAGAAATCACAAAAAGGGGGAGGCCTATCACAAAACGGGAGCATGAAAACTCACCAACACGTGTATCACAAAACGGAACGCTGTTCCATGGTTGCTAACCATTAATTTTGAGCCGAAGCTCCACAGAACGGTCCGTAGACCATGGGTCGCTACCCCACCAAATTGAGCCGAAGCTCCACAGAAACAGGGTTTAGTCTCCTTCGCAGACAAAGAGACATCACACATTGCTAGTCTAAATCACAAAATGATCATCATCGATCATCAAGAAGTGTCAATTACACTAAGCTAGTAAATATATGAGCTTAGCTTCATGTCCCATAACCACTAGCTTAACTTAAATATTTACGAACAAATTGTAGATCTCCACTCGAAAATTGTGATAAGAGATTCAATCGAACAAGTCCAAGAATTAACCGACGAAGTAAATTCGAGCGTTTCATACCACTTGTTTTACTAAGCCGTTTAATTAGATTTCTCATACGAGTGAGGTAAAGGTTTGTATATACTAGTAGATTGAAAAACGGTTTAAGAAAAGACCTTTGTAATAAAATAGTGTTGAAATTGTTTTGATGAAAGAGTTTTAATATTTACTACTACTATTGAAACCTTTATATTTTTAAAGTGACAAATCACAAAAAAATGATTGTAGAAACAATCAATCACCAAAATTCCCATTCGCATCCATGAATCGAATCCATATAAATCGATATCGAATCCATCAAATGGATACTGTCAAATATCCCAAAAAAGGAAAAGTCATCAAAGTCAGTAATAAAAGATGACAATAAGTCAGATAACACAAATCGATTTAAAACTGGAAACCCAAACACATAGGCCAAATTGGGAAAAGAGAACAGATTGAGACGTCTGAAATAGATGATTCAGACGTTTGAATCTAGAAAATAAATATTCTCCAGAGCCCTATTCAGACGTCTGAACCATTTATTTCAGACGTCTAAAAATGGCTAATTTTAGCCTATTTGCTCTGGGGTTGGATTTGAGAAAATTCAGACGTCTGAAATTATAATTTAGACGTCTGACCTGGGGAATGAAATTTTGCCCAGACCAGATTCAGACGTCTGAATCAATAATTTCCGACATCTGAAACTGAAGCTTTTGGCACTTTCTTGCCTTGTCCAATGATGGCCCAAACGATTATTGGAAGCGATCGGACGACCAACAACGACTAAGGATTTATGCCAAGCGACAACCCAGCCTTAAAGGCTCTTCGATAAGCCTCGAATATCAATGCCCAAATATCCATAAAAGGATTTCATAAATTTTGCTTTTGAAACACCAAAAATTGGAATATACACCAAAGCAATCCAAATCAAAAGCAAATGCATATGAATAAGTGTTAGGAATTCATACCTAACAACAAGGATAGGTATAAACATAGATGTGAGATAAAAATCTCACCTTTAAAGCCAAAACAATGAGGAAGAAGCTATAGAGCAATGACAAGAATAATCACACTTCAATTCCAACCCAACAAGCTTGAATCTAAGTTTAAAAGAGAAACCTTTCCTAAGTTAGGTTTAGGAATTTCTAAAATTGAAAAGAGAACGAGTTGGAGAAGATGAAGAGAAGGCTTACCAAAGCTTCTTCTATAAATTTGGAGTTAAAGCTTGAATTTTGCAAAGATGATTAGGGCTTGGAGTTTTAATTTCCCATTCCTCTCTCCATTTTTGCTAAAGCTTAAGTATTAGGAAAATTATGAAGGAATGGAGAGAAGAAGGGGTGAAGCTTGGGTCTAACGGGCTGAAACCAAACCAAAGCCCTAAGTGAAAAAGTAGCAAAATTCCTCTAACTTTTGATCCCTACAACTTTGGCTAAGAAGTGCCAATTCGGGATCTAGCTTTTGAGCTTCAAGAATGCGGTCTAAAAGAGAAGGATGAGCCTCAAGGCTACATAAAGCCAAAGATGAACATAAATCAACTCACGATCTCGAATCTCACAAGTGGATAAAATTCCTAGATCATTCCATTTGGATGTCATCATGGAAACAACCGCCTGTAGCTTCCGGCTAAGGGTGTCGGCAACACGATTTCCCTTTCTGGGAGTATAAAGAAAGTCAAGATCATAAGATGCAAGGAACTCGAGCCAACGCTGTTGATGCAAATTAAGTTACTTTTGAGAAAATAAATACTTCAAAGATTTATGATCGGTATAGAGAACAAATTTCTCTCCCAAAAGATAATGACGCCAAATTTTAAGAGCAAAAACAATATCCCCGAGCTCTAAATCATGAGTGGCATATCTAGTCTCGGCTGGCTTCAATTGCCTAGAAGCATAAGCAATAACACGTTCTCTTTGCATGAGAACGACTCCCAAACCAACACGACTTGCATCGTTATAAACAATAAAATCTTGATTCCCCTCGGGAATAACAAGAATAGGAGCATCAGAAAGGAGTTCTTTTAATTTATGGAACGAAGCTTCACATTTTTCCTACCAAATGTATTTAACTCCCTTCTTCGTCAAACTAGTAAGAGGCACGACAATTTTAGAAAAGTCCTTTATAAACCGGCGGTAATAACCTACCAATCCAAGAAAGCTACGAATTTCCATCACACTCTCCGGTCTCTTCCAATTTTGAATCGCTTCAACCTTTGAAGGATCTACGAAAATTCCGGATTCGGAAATGATATGACCGAGAAACTTCACCCGAGATTGCCTAAAGTGGCATTTAGAAAATTTTGCTTTGAATTGATTGCTCCTAAGAGTTTCCAACACAATCTGAAGATGCTTTTCATGCTCCTCCTCGGTTTTAGAATACACAAGAATATCATCAATAAAGATGAGAATAAATCGATCGAGGAAGTCTTTGAAAACTCTATTCATAAGGTCAACGAAATAAGCCGGGGCATTCGTTAAACCAAATGGCATAACAAGCCATTCATAAGATCCATAACGAGTATGGAACGATGTCAAAGGAATTCTATCCTCTGCAATACGAAGCTGATGAAAACCGGTAGCCAAGTCCAATTGTGAAAAGACTCTAGCACCACTAAGTTGATCAAATAAATCATCAATCTGAGGTTAAGGATGTTGAATATGCGCTTATTTGATGATAATAAACATATATACATTCATTTAAATGTATTTGTTAATGTCCTATTTTATTTTTCATAGATTAAATAAATATTTGCTGAATAAAATTAAATACAAAGAATTTGAATTCAAACAGAAATTTTATTCAAACAAATATTTATTACATTTTGAATAGTACAAATTCAAGCTCTCACTATACATATACAAATTTGATTACAATTACATCACAATTTAATTTACATAAATTCCTCACTACATATCACTCACACTCGTATTTTTATCTTCAACTTCATTCCAGTTAGAATCCGGCATCTGAGCAATCTGCAAAAATATTCACTAACGCAGTAAAATTGAAAAAGAAATATTTTTGCAATATAAAATGAAATATGATTTTTGAAAATATGATTTGCCTCAGTTATTTGGGTTGTTCGTCATTATTTAAATTTGAATTCATCATACACGAACAGCTTGTGACATACACAGTGTATCACTGTATATGCCACAAGGCCGTGCACACCGAAATATACACTTGATCGATTTACAGGGACAAGTGAGCACAGGTCAAACCCAAATACGGGATTCAACTCAAGTGCAATAAAACAATGTCATTCAGCACAAGGTCAAATCCAAGACGGATTCAACTCAGGTGAAGATTAGAAAAATAAACAAAATGCAAAGGTCAAGTCACTACTCAACTCAATGCATCAACAAAAGTCAAGACCATCAAATGTCAACCAAAGTAGTGGAAATGCAACAACTCATATGAAACCAACATGGCCAAGATGAAATACCAGAAACATGGAAACACAACAAAGACAGTGCAACATTAAGAAGGAATGTCAAACAACAGAATTACTCAATGCAAAGCCTAGTGATCAAACATGATGCCAACAAGCCAACATAGCTGCAGTATGCATCAGTGCATATATGAAGTGACTCAAAACTAATAACCAGAATGATGCAAGACCACAAGTACAACAACTCCAGATCATGTTACAGAATGGATGCAGTGATACAAGACTTGAGTGAATGCAACTGCAATACAATTAAACCAACATGTCCAGTTACAACTACAAGAGTGACACAACAATATGCACAGAGGCATTCAAGACTAAAACCAGGCAAAAGTGAATGGGAAGACACATATGAACATGAAATCAATCTAGTTCAAATGCAACAGACACACATGAATGAGAAGACCACAAGGACCACAGTCAGTGCCAACAAATGTCCAGAGACCAAGTTCATATGCATAGTGCAGATCACAAAGACTTGTCACCAACATAAGCAGCAAAAATGAAGATCGCTATGCATTGGACATAAATGCAATTCGAAGTGATGTAACAGCAACTACAGGAACTCAATAAGGCAGACTCAAGTGAATGAAAACTGAATGCAACATGGTGAACAACTCACATGTTTGAAACCACTCGAGTGCATCAGTGAATAATGCAACATGGTAAAGGAACAGTGATACAATGTCAATGTCAATGCCAGAGACGAAGCTCGCAAGGATGAAAACAGTGATGATCGACTTAATGCAGAGTCGTGGAGTGGATATGATTCATGCAATCAACGTAGTATAAAAATACAAATCAAACCGAAGTCAAAAGTCAGGTGCACATCTTTGAAAAAGTCAGAAAGAAAAAAGGGAAAGTTGTTGCCATATCAATCAAGTAAGTATCGAACGCATCAACATCAAGGCCATGAGTAACAAGTCGCAAAAATATCAGGAAAGTCGTGTGCATCAGGAAAGTGAATTTCAGGAAAGTATCGAATTAATTAGTGTATTCGCATTCATATAAATACCAATACCAAAGTATCATCATCGGCATGAAAACCCAATCGAACTCAAGCAATCAAACCTGAAAGAAAAAGATACAAATAACATACCAGAAGAAAAGGCGAATTCGAATATCTCGAAGCAACCAAGCCGAACCCTAATTTCACAAACAAATCAAGAGAAGCAGCCGAGCGCGACTCCAAGCAGCGGATCAATAGAGCATCAATATCAAACGACGAGAGCAACGAAATAAATTGGCATCTGAAACCCTAATTTTGATCGAAGGACAAAAGCCCTAAATTATGATCGAAGAAGCCGCCATTTTCCAAAGGACCGAATAGAAAAGGAATCGAGTTTAAATAATAAAGGGGGCCGGTCATTAAGTATTAGAGTTTTAGTATTTTAAAAAGGGATTTAGTTTTTAAATAAGGGCTTTATCTTATTTTCTGTTTTAAATTTGTTCTTAATTTTAGAACTCTTTTCAAACCATTGTATTTGCTAGTCGTGTGACTAGGGGACAAGCTACGTGGCGTAGCTTGAGAATTCGCAACTCAGTGGCTGAGTTGTGGCAGGGTTTTGAGCGTAGAGTTAGGTTAGTCAGTAGCGGGTGGCGCGAGTTTACGTGTGTATGCGTGTGACTATCTAATTTCTAGTAGAAACCTTGGGGGAAGCACGTAGGCAGGTTTTTGCCGAAGCTGGGTAAATTCTGTGTCGTTCTATTTCTGCATTTATTATTCTACTTTTATCTGTGCTGCTACTATTCTGTGATCCGTGTTGAAATTATTTTATAAGCTTCCGCAATTAATTTTTATAATTAATACTATCACCCTATTTACCCCCCTCTAGGGTGAAATCGATCCTACAAAGGATGTTTATTCTTGATAGTAAGATCATTAAGCTTGCGGTAGTCAACGCAAAGCCTAAGTGTACCATCAGATTTCTTTACAAAAATAGCAGAAGCTCCCCAAGGAGAGGAACTAGAACAAATAAATTGCTTCGTATCTAATTCGGATAATTGTTTGTGCATCTCCTCATTTTCTTTATTGGACATACGATAAGGAGGACAAGTAATAGGTAAATGTAACATCCCACCTTTTCGCACGCTTTAAATCGACACACGTGCCAATTCAAACCATATAGAAGGGCAGATTGTTATGGGGTAAATAAGAAAAACGAGAAAGAAATAAAATAAAACAGAATCTCATAGCGGAAGGATAAAATATAATAATCAAATATGCAGTTCATGAAGCTGTTTAAAAAATATTAAATTTTTCTTATACAATATATATCAGAGTTGCACATACCAACGAATAAAATCGATGCAGCGGAATACAATGTAATGGAATATAATATATTAATAATAATGAAATCTTTGTCTTCGTCCTCCAGAAATAAAGTCTTCGATCCTGAAATGCTCAGACTGACCTGCGCGAATTGAAAGGACAAAACACTCGAGTCAGAACTAAAAGATCTTATGTAAGTTAAATCAACAGAAATAAATATGAGTGCAGTAACTCAAGAGATGCTCGGGATTTACATCTCTTAAGGATCCGTTAAACTATTTACCATGTAGTATATTTCTCTATTATAATAGTGTCTATTATTAAAATAAACTTTTAAATAGCGTTAAGGGGTTACCCATATAGCCCTTAACATAAATAATTCCAATAGTCTATACAGTGCCTACATATCTCCTGATCGGGAGACTACGAGAAGACACTCCATAGGTACGACACAAATAGAAACTCGTACAAGACGCGATAGGGTAGGTGACACGGCACAACTAGGCAATGCTAGGGTAGATATACCAATTATGCATCCGGGCTGGTGGTAATGCGTAGCGCGCAACTACCGCCCACCTCGAGCCACACCCCCAAAAAGAAAATCAAAAGTGGCCACCGAATCAATCCAAAAGTCAAAGTATAAAATCAAAGGGATGTGTTCGATCAGATAATGACCTCATTGTTCCGAGAATCGCTCAAGTTTTAGCCACCTTATGCCAACTCACGGGAGTTGGGTCCACGTATTTACCTCATAGGAAACACCGCCACCATCCTACTTCATTCTGGAATCTTCACCACGTACACGGTTGTTAAAGTGGTTTTCGGAGTTTGTAGAGAGTATGACAACTTCCGATCCCGGTCTCTTCAACAACCAAACGTTATTATAACACCGCGGTCTTTTCAAAATAGTTTATACTTTAAAACCAGAGTAAAATATCCATTTCAAAACCATATAAATACAATATCATTTCTATTTTAAAACCCAAATCAATATGATCTCATTTTTATTTCAAATATATATTTTCCAAAAATCATAGTACTTTCAAATATATATACCTTAAACCCATAGCTTCGAAACATAATTTTCAATACTTAAATGGTTTAATAATAAATTACTTTATAAAGTAAATTAGCTTTTTAATTTCTCAAATCAATTCCAAATACAGATTTGAATTCTCAGATAAACCATTTAAATTTCCATATATTTCAAAGTTTTTAATATTCCACCATTTCAAAACTAAATTTTTAATTCATATATATGCACCAAATTCCCTTTTACTATTATTTAGCTTTGAAATACTTACTTAATAAATCCAGTATCCTTTAAATAAAACTTTCAAAATTCAATAATTGAATATTGCTTAATTTATTTAGGCTAGATATATTCACTTAAATCATCTTAAACCCGAATTTAGTTATAACACCATATTCTTTCAAATCTAAATTTCAATAAGATCTTAATTAAATAAAATCTCAAATCAATTTCAAAACTATATTCTCAACTTTGATTTATAAGAATCAATATAAACTCTATATTAGAATATGATTTAAGTAACCACTTATCCATAATATATTTTAATAAAATCAACTTTATTATTAAACTTACTTCGTACTTTAAACAATTTTATACATAGCTTAAAACTAAGAATTTAACTATATATAAAATAACCATTATCAAATATCCAAATCAATATCTCAAAAATCATATATATTCTTTACAAACCATAGATATCATTTCAAAATATTATTATATACACACACCATGGTGTCTGTATATAATTTTCTATCCTATGGTCAAGTGATACGGATATTTATCATTTTAATCCGCAATTTAAAAATAAAAATTACGGTTATATATCATTTCAAACTGTAATCTCGATAAGATAAGAATGCATAATAAATTGCAGTTTATACAATATAGAACACATCATCCATTCACCAAATATCAATCATCAACCATTTATTACAATCATCATCCAATTTAAACCGAACATCAATATAGAGCATATAAAATATAACAGGTATTAACGAACAGTTTATATTCAATAATAAATTAATAACTATTTAACTGGCAGTTTATATGTAATAATAAATAAATTTAACTGGCAATTTATATGCAATAATAAAATTAAATAACAATTTAATCTAAATAAATGCAATCTAACTGAGATGATGATTAAATATATGCCCAAAAATCATAGATAAATTTTAAATCTCATCAAAATTAATTTAACAAACATAAGAAATTTTAGAAGTTATGAGTGGGTTAAAACACTCAACTTTGATTTTAGCCCATAAAAATCCAAACAGAAGCGCAAAACTCAACAATCTTCAAATTCAACTAAATCAATTTCATGTTGTCTGGAATATAAATTTGAATCCAATAGAAGAAATCGCGCGTGAATCAAAGTTTATATGCAAAAGATATTCATGTTACAAGAAGTATTACTAAAATAAAAATTAGTATGCGTTAAAAATATATATAAATAAACAAATTTTAATACTTACGTTTTCTCAAGATAAGGCTTCAGGAAAAGGTTGAAGAACAACTAAGATGAGGACAGGAAGTGTACGAAAAACGAAAAAGAATCATTTTTATAAAAGAATGCTTTTGGATTTGCAAGAATAAGAGCTTTTGAATATGAGGTGTTAGGAGAAAGAAGAAATAAGATGTAAGTCATTTATAATTAGGAAACAAATATGGAGGGACAAAAATAAATGTCACGTTTTATTATTAAAGCTTCAGGTATTAATAATACATAAGGAAATGTAAGTAGGAATGGAAAAATTCGCAAACGAAAGTAGAATTTTGTATACGTGAAAATGAGGTGGCAAGAATTAAATACAACCTAAAAGTGCTTAGGTATTAAACAGATGGAGAAATAAACGGATCCAGTATTAATAGTAAGGTAACTATTTTAAAACGTTCGTGAAACAATTAATAATAAAAGAAAATGTAGGGACCATGTACCTCGCACAACCTTTTGAAATTTAATTTTTTTGTGATGTAACCAAATTAAATTCATTAACTCAAATAATATTCAAATTTGTTTTCTCAAAATGATCTTTTATTTCCATTAAAACACCCTTTTTGTTTAGCACAAAACGTGCGGTTTTTTATTAAATCTATTAATTGCAATCAACGTTTCCTTTCCTTTTGATTGAAATATTTGAATTACATTAATTGCAGTTACTTACAAAGTTAAATTTTAAAACAGACAACTAAAATGGATAAAAAAATAGAACAATTGTTTATTTATACACGTTTACAAATTTATTGTTTATACACAAGAGTAATAAATAGATTATTTTCCTATTCTTGTAATCAGTCTGTAAGCTAAAACACAGTTCGAATAAACATATATTTCTTTCTTTAAAATCAATCTTTCTATTTTTTATTTTAATGAAATTAAACCTACATTCACAGATGAAACCTTCATTTTATTTGATGTAAATGTTTTTTTTCATTGAATCAAAACGTTCCTTATATTTTAACAAAACATACGCACCTATTAATTTACAAATAGTATTCTCTCTCCTATTAATTAGAAATTTTCAATTACATTCATTTCAGTTGATTAAGTTTCAAAATGGACTAAATGAATGTAATGAGAAGTAAAACAATTTTCCATATCTAATAGTAATTTAAACATATTTACATTATTGGATACAAATAGTAATTACGCATTTCTCACTAAATAATAGTTACTCATCTCTACAATCAATCTTTCAGCTAACAAACATTTCAAATAAATAAACATATTTTTACTCTTTTACAAAACTTATTCATTTATATTCTTTTATTTTGATTTTCACTCCTTACTATTAAAGCAATCATTACATTATGAATACAATTAACATTTCTATTTCTTTTTATTACGTTCACACTACAATTATGGTTTTATTCCACATTAATGTAACATTTTGTTGACATTTATTTGAAATTGATCAGTTAAATTGGTAACAACTCCAATTGTCACCATTATACATTTTTTAAATATTTGTAAGTTAATTCTTTACAAATAATTATTACAACAACTCTCATTACACTACACTTATTCCATTTCTATCCATTACACATTGTTTTCTTAATAAACCAACCTTTAAATTATTAATTGCCTTTTAAATCCTACTATAAATCAATGCACACATTTATTAAAATTTATACTCCTAATTTATTTATTCATCTTGATTTCATTCTTTTTATTAAATCCATTAGCACTCTATGAATAAAATTTACATTATTACCGCATATTACCTAAATTTACATTAACGTAATACCTAAATTTAAATTTACATTACTACCACATATTACCTAAATTTACATTATTTCCACATATTACCTAAACTTACATTAACGTAATACCTAAATTTAAATTTACATTATTACCACTTATTACCTAAATTTACATTATTACCACATATTACCACAAATTACATCATTTATTACTTTACAAAATACCCAATATTTCTATGCATCTTATTACATTTATATCCTGTAATTATTTTCTTAAACTCATAATTGTAATACCAAGTTTCATTTTAAATTTCAATTGATTCCCACTCACAGCTTAATAGCCTAAGTAAACTGGTAACAAATAATAACGGTCACCATTTGCCCTAAATCACATTTATAGGTTTATAGTTTACAACAAATGTTGCAATGACTCATATGATATTGATTTTATCCAATTACCATTCAATTTATACTAATTCATCAATTTGTACAATATATCTCTTGTTTCCTTATAATAAATTTATGTTTCTATTAAGTTTTCATTCACACTTCCGTTACTATATTAATAATCATTGAAGAAACGTTTATTATCAATAACAACATTATAATTACTTGCAGAACACTGATTTTTCAATGACCATTTATTATAATTTGAATTCATTAATTCAATTCAGTGCTTACATTTTATTTTCATATATTCAATTTTTTTCCAAATATTCCTATTTACAATCAATTTTAACCTAAACAGTCATTTCAGTCAATTTGAATTGCATTAAATTGGTTATTCAATACTGCCGTTAACATTACTACCTTAATTTACATACAGTTACAATTAATCAACATATTATTCCATCGGTAAATTAAATGCCTACTTTTATTTACTTATATTTTAAATTTTATACCCAAATGCAACAAATTTACACTTTTCATTATTATATAAATTTGAATTCCATTCTAGTTAATATTTTTATTGGTAATTCACAAATTCAACATTCCCTTTTGTTTCTTATATTAAACTTATAACCAAGTATGACAAATTACACTATTTCAATAAATTGCAATATAAATTTTAAATTGTTGATTTTAATTACAATTGATACATCTAATTTCTACATTCGCACCCATATAAATTATAAGATTTTTATTTCTTTCTAAATTTAAATTAAAATCTTATTAATTTAATTCATTTTAAATATTAAATTTTACGGGTCGTTACAGTAAAGCTCCAAGAATTAGATTAATTCTGAATTCAATTGCTCGCTTAGGTGGTAATTTTAAAACGGGCATAAATATGTCGGAAAATTCACGAACAACGTGAATGAAAGAAATGACACCTTCCTAGTCATCATTATTGTCATCATGGGGATTTAAAGAATATAAAGATGTAGCCAAGTTGGAATCTGAGTCTTTAAGATCGATAGAAATCTACTTAACAGATTGAGGATGTCGAAGATGAATAGTCCGCTCAGGACATAGGATTTGAGCTTCATAACGGTTAACCCAATCCATTCCCAAAATCATTCCGAAGCCTAAGTAGCGCATGACATGCAAATTGGCTCGTAATGAAAAATCACACAAAATAATCTCGACATCTTTACAAAGCAAACTAATTGTTGCGGATCCACCAACCGGATTCGCAATTCTCAAAAAGTCATTAAAGCAACAACACTCAAAGAAAAAGTATCAACAAGTTCTTTTGATATAAAAGAATGGTACGCACCCGTATCAAAAAGAACTCAAATAGGATTATCACAAAACACAATAATTCCATCAAGGATAGAATGAGAAATACCTTGACCATGAGAAGTGTTATTAGGAGTTTGCACCACATTAAGCTTTCCCTCCTTGTTTTGTAGTCTGGGACATGCAGACAAATAATGATCCAGGCGTTTGCAATAGTGACAAGTGCGGGGCTTTGAACACTTATTCGCATAATGGTCTTTAGAACCACAATTGTAGCACTGCCCACTACTAGAAGTAGAAGTCTTTGCCACCGGAGTTGCTTGCTTCCCTTTCTTGTCGGGATAAGGACCTTTGAATTTATTAGGTCTTTTCATGTTATTGTTGAAGTTTGGTTTGGCACCCACAACCTGAACATCACTCTCCCTATCCGCCTCTTCAAGACGAAGAGCGGTATCAATGAGTTGATCAAAAGAAACTTCTAACTTTAGAAGTAATGGCTTCTTGAGATTTTTGTTCAAGCCATAGACAAATCTTTGGTTCTTCTTCAATAGGGTGTTTATGTATTCGACCCCGTATTTAGAAAGTGACTCGAATGATGCGACATAATCTGCCATGGAGGATTCACCTTGAACAAGGTCTATGAAACGATGAGCCAATGTCACCTTCTCGGCTTCTGGCATAAATTTTAATTTGAATCGTTCCCGGAATTTCTCCCAAGTAAGATCCGCTTCATTTATTTTAGAAATCAGAAGCTTGTACCAGTCTAATGCTCTTTCTTGGAGCATACTAGAGGCCACCTGAACTTGGTGAAGATCAATAAGATTCATGCGAGAAAAGATTTGATCGCATGTTCTTAGCCAAGCCTGGACTTCAATAATGGTTTCTGCACCTTTGAATGGATTTGCGCCCAAGTTGGTATAATCGTTGCACAAACGTGCAAATCCAGACTTAGGGTGAGTAGGCTTTGGATTAGGTCCGGCTGCCTGAGTGTTCTTTACTAGATAAAGAAGTTGTTGTGTAGACATAAATATTCCATCCTAGAGAGTAGCACTAGATTGACCGGCGCTGGGACGGCCAGGTCTAACCAATTTTCTTCTTTATTTAAGAAAAAAGAAGAATAAAAAGGTTATTCACAAAATGAATATCAAACAATAATGATTGATAAAACAAGGCATCACAAAAGAAAATAGGACAAGACGTTACGAAGACTCGAATCAAATCCTAAGGCACGACTCTTAAGATGGACTTAGGACGATGATCCTTGTTAAATTATTCTACATTGTTCCGAAGTTTTGCTCTAATACCAAGCTGTGACGCCCCACCTCTGTACCCATACTAGCCAAGAACACTATGGAGTAATGTTGTCAACTAGCACGGAGAATAAGGCTGTTGAGGAGCGACCATCTGTATAATTGCTTTGTGCGAGTACCGATATGCTAGATAAAAATATAACTTTTCATCTCAAGAGGAAATCCAACATACCAATGCAAACTCAAAGCTACTACACTGTGGCTATAATATCTTCCGAAACAAATATAGAAATAAGCATAACACAAATCAGTCGCAGATATCCATATCACAAAGGCGAAAAAGATATTAATGTAACACACAAAAGTGTATATCAGAGTAGTGGTCAAACAAGATCCACAATATCATAAAAGAATAGTTACAAGTGCTACACAAAAGAATAAGTATACATCAACGAGTCTATATCTCAAATGTATACAACCAAAAACTACTAATCTAAGTAGTTAGCCAAAAATCAGGATAATATTCCCAGATGAGGAGTCAAGCAGAAGCACCTGCAACATCTCGGTCTCAGCTGAGTATTATTTAATAAGAAAATAATAAACGGATCAGTCTAGCTATAAATATCAGATAAAATGATATAGAATAAGAGATATGAGAAAAACGTATGATAACCATAAAGCCATACTGTAATAAGTATGCAACTGAAAATCAACTAGAGATTAATCAATATCACAAGAATCTTCTCAAAGATAAAAAAGAATGTCATACTCTTTATTTTTGTTCACCAAACCATAAATATTGACAATTATATGCCAATCACAAAAGTGAATGACATACAAATTTACCGATGCACAAATATTGATAAAACTTATCAATGAAGTCACAAAAAATTAGTGAAACACAAATTCTAGAAATCATCAATAGAAATCCAGAAATCACAAAAAGGGGGAGGCCTATCACAAAACGAGAGCATGAAAACTCACCAACACGTGTATCACAAAACGGAATGCTATTCCATGGGTTTTAACCATTAATTTTGAGCCGAAGCTCCATAGAACGGTCCGAAGATCATGAGTCGCTACCCCCACCAAATTGAGTCGAAGCTCCACAGAAACGGGGTTTAGTCTCCCTCGCAGACAAAGAGACATCACACATTGCTAGTCTAAATCACAAAATGATCATCATCGATCATCAAGAAGTGTCAATTACACAAAGCTAGTAAATATATAAGCTTAGCTTCATGTCCCATAACCACTAGCTTAAATTAAATATTTACGAACAAATTGTAGATCTCCACTCGAAAATTATCACAAGAGATTCAATCGAACAAGTCCAAGAATTAACCAATGAAGTAAACGCGAGTGTTTCATACCACTTGTTTTACTAAGCCGGTTAATTAGATTCCTTGTACGAGTGAGGTAAAGGTTTGTATATACTAGTAGATTGGAAAACGGTTTAAGAAAAGAGCTTTGTAATAAAATAGTGTTGAAATCATTTTGATGAAAGAGTTTTAATATTTACTACTAGTATTGAAACCTTTATATTTTTAAAGTGGCAAATCACAAAAAAAATGATTGTAGAAACAATCAATCACCAAAATTCAAGTTCGCAGCAATGAATCAAATCCATATAAATCGATATCGAATCCATCAAATGGATACTGTCAAATATCCCAAAAAAGGAAAAGTCATCAAAGTCAATAATAAATGATGACAATAAGTCAGATAAACACAAATCGATTTAAAACTGGAAATCCAAACACATAGGGCAAATTGGGTAAAGAGAACAGATTCAGACGTCTGAAATATATGATTCAAACGTCTTAACCCGGAAAATAAATATTTTCCAGAGCCCTATTCAGTCTGAACCATTTATTTTAGACGTATGAAAATGGCTAATTTTAGCCTATTTACTCTCGGGTTGGATTTGAGCAAATTCAGACGTCTGAAATTATAATTCAGATGTCTGACCTGGGGAATGAAATTTTGCCCAGACCAGATTTAGACATCTGAATCAAAAATTTCAGATGTCTAAAACTGAAGCTTTTGGCACTTTCTTGCCTTGGCCGATGATGGTCAAAACGATTATCGAAAGCGATCGGACGAGCAACAACGACTAAGGATTTATGCCAAGCAACAACCCAGCCTTAAAGGCTCTTCGATACGCCTCGAATATCAATGTCCAATTATCCATAAAAGGATTTCATAAATTTTGCTTTCAAAACACCAAAAATTGAAATATACACCAAAGCAATCCAAATCAAAAGCAAATGCATATGAATAAGTGTTAGGAATTCATACCTAATGACGAGGATAGATATAAACATAGATGTGAGATAAAAATCTCACCTTTAAACCCAAAACAATGAGGAAGAAGCTATAGAGCAATGGCAAGAACAATCACACTTCAATTCCAACCCAACAAGCTTGAATCTAAGCTTAAAAGAGAAACCTTTCCTAAGTTAGGTTTAGGAATTTCTGAAATTGAAAAGAGAACGAGTTGGAGAAGATGAAGAGAAGGATTAACAAAGCTTCTTCTATGAATTTGGAGTTAAAGCTTGGATTTTGCAAAGATGATTAGGGCTTGGAGTTTTAATTTCCCATTCCTCTCTCCATTGTTGCTAAAGCTTGAGTATTAAGAAAATTATGAAGGAATGGAGAGAAGAAGGGGTGAAGCTTGGGTCTAATGGGCTGAAACCAAACCAAAGCCCTAAGTGAAAAAGTAGCAAAATTCCTCTAACTCCAAACATATCAAAGTTTATACTCAAAAAGATCGCAAACGTCATTTTGAACTCAACGAGGGTAGTCTCGAGTCCTAATTCAACTGTTTGCAAAAAGTAGCTTTTTGGACAATAATCCGACTAACGATGAATTGTTTTAAATAAAATATTTAAAAATTCAATTGTAAAATATGCGGGTTGTTACAGTTTGCAAAGGAAATGAATATGTGTGTGTGTGTCTATATATATATGGATGTATGTATATATGTGTGTGTGTGTGTCGATATACATAATAACAAAGTTGATTGGAAGCAAACATTAAGTGTTGAGTTTTGAATTTTCCCTTGAAACGTGATGCAAAAACCCAAAGAGAAATAAGTTTTTGAACTTATAAGTGGGAAAGGTTATTGATAAGAAGTTTATAATTTGAAATGAAGGATTCAAATTTAGTAAGGTTGACTGGATTAAATGAACTGAATTTAACTTTGGGGAAGTTAAATAAGTTTAGCAAACAGCCAGAATTGTAAATTTCAAGTTGAAATTGAGATTTAACTTGGGGAAGTTAAATGGGTTGAATTGAAAGGGAGTTATGTGTGATCTCAAAACATGTTTGAGTTCTAGAAATTGGTAATGGATGCTATTGATGGTTGTTTGGATGCTATTTACTTTAACTTAACCTGATATCGTCCTGTTAATAATCTATGAAACTGTGAATTGAATTATTTAAATGAATTAAGTAGTGGGTTGAGATAATATATATCCATTATTGAAATTAAATGGAAATAAAACCTTATTTTGAAAACTATTTAAAAAGAATTTGACTTTTGAAATAAAGTCGTAATTATGGAATGGAATCACTTTGAACTTAAGATTTAAAAGAACTTGCAAACTAAAATTGTTAAGAATGGGTTTCAAAGTTAAGATTGGGTAATAAATTAGATTCTGGAGATTAAATTGTTTAAAAAGTTTTGAACTTGTGATAACCTGAATTTTTGGGCATCTGTTATTTGGAAATTAACAGGATTAAATTTATTTAAATACTCATTTGTAAATTGAACAAATGAGATTATGATATATATATATATATATATATATATATATATATATATGGATATGTATATAGAAGAATCTGAACTATAATAAGTGCTGGATTTTTAAATATTGGGATGGATATTTATTTGATAATCTCCTAATATAATTACTTAAAATTGATAAATTTAATTTGTGTTTGTTTAAATATATGTATATATATTTTTGAATTGATTTTAAATTGGTAATTTGAATTTGAATTTGGATTTAAATTTGAAATGTAGAAGATAATTATCTTAAGGTATTTTGGATTTAAAAATATATGTATAAGATATTTATTAGTATATAATTTGTTTTATATTATTTTCTTTAAGGAGATTTTATTTATATAAATTAAGGAATATACTTATTAATTAGGAAATTTAATATAAAAGCTTTTAAATCATTTTAAAATTAATTAAACATGCATTATTACAAGTGTTAGATTATTAATTTTTTAATAACATGTGTAATGAGATAAATATTGGTAGATGACAAATGTTAATAAGTTTTACAAGTGTCACTTTATAATTTTAATTTTATTTTATTTTTAATAATCATAAGTTAAGCCTATATACTCATATATTCTTCTCTTCATCTCCTTTTCCTATCTCATTTTCAAAACACAAAGAAACAAAAGCCTATAACACAAATTTTCAAACCAGAGGAATTGAAACAACAATTTCAAACTAGAGATTAAATCAAGCAAACCTGAAAATCAAAAGCCAATACCGTCCTTGTTTCAAAGATTTAAGCCTTCTCAACAACATTCCAAAACCTGGTAATCAAATTAGAATCAAATAAGCTTCAGCTCATAACAATCAAGTTCAGAGCAAAGCAAGAATATTCAAGATCCATGCAAACCAAAGTAAGCCAAGTTCCAGTTTTAAATTCAAGAACAGATTTTAAAATTTTCAAAGGCCTGTACTCTGTTATCTTCTACAGGTGAGTAAACTAAGCTTAAAACAATTTTAAATTTGATGCATGCAGTAAATGTTTGAAGTAGACAGTGATGTATGTTTGAATATATGTTTGCAAGATTGTTTTAAAGCTGAATGTTTATATATGTATAGAGAAAATCTGTGTGCATGTCTGAACACCAGAACCTCTACCCTTTTCTTCATTAACAGGCTTTCAATTTGATCAAAATCAAAAATTCAATTTTCCTAATCATTGTCAGGCTTAGATATATAAATGAAAAATGTTTATAATAACAAGATTTGAATTTTAAAAATATTTAAAATAGAACTTGATGAAAGTTTTAACTGGAATGTGATATTTACAGTAAAAACTTTTATATATCAAAAATTCGATGTATTCGATTTGTGAATTCAGGTGTACAATTTGAATTGATTTCAAAAATTAGGATTTTTAAAAGAAGTATCACAATTTTTAGGTTGGTAATTCATGAGATAATGAATGTTGATCGAAAATGGGGTTTTGAGCTTTTTCTAATGATCGGCTAGTTTGGGGACTCGAGGTGGTAGTTGAGGTTAGCCTGGAGGTAGGCATTGTCGGCAAAAATAATCACCAGATTTTACAACCATCATGGCGGCGACAAATTGTGAAAGTAGGGTTCTGGATGGGTTTTTAGTCGAAGTGAAATTATGGAGAAATGAAGGAAGGGATCGTGGAAAAGCTTCAGGCGGAGGTTCGAGACCACTAGTGGTCGGTGTCGACGAGATAAGGTGGTTCTTGGCGATGGTTTTAATTCTTGTGGGTTCGTTCGAACAAAATTTTGTGATCGTGAACGTTTGAGGTTTCTGGGTAGTCTGATGGCTTGAGGAGGTCGTAGGTGACTCGCCGGCGGTGGTAAGAGTGATCGGAGTATCGTCGTTGATGGATGCTCGTGTGCCAGTTTTCCTGTACACTTGAGATTGGGTTCTGGAATGATGAGTTTTGCCCTGAGTTTTGTCTTAAGATAGAGGATGTATTACTCGAGTTGGTTATCGTGTTGTTCGCGTGAGTGTTTAAGCATATCAGTTTTAAATTTTGAACAAGTTTTTTTTTAAAAAAAAAGAAGAAACTCGGTATTTGGTGAGAAACGCTCGGGTTTTCTTGGTTTATTAATCAATTGTTAACAAGTTTTTAAGTTTAACAAAGTAAAGTTTAAAACTAATTATCTTTAAACTATTGTAAATAGTAATTGACTATTAATGTTTGTTAAGTAAAGTTGAAATTTATTTTAAGTTATTAATTAAGTTTATCCTTAAGATGTTTTTAAAAGTTTGATTAATCAGATAATTAAGTAAGTTAATTAAAAAGATAAAGTGTTTTAATTTTAATTAACTTAAAGCTTTTTAAGTCAATGATAATTTAATTCCAAGGTTATTAAGTAAGATTTTAAATGATAATTAAGAAGATGATTAAGATAAATGATTTATCAATTAAATTAATTAATTGATTGATAATTAAAGATTAATTAATAAGTAATTAAAGATTAATCATTGATTAATAAATTAGTAATTAAAGAGTAATTAATTATTAATAAAAGAATAATTAATAGTTGTAATTAATTATTGATTAATTAATTTAGGTTAATTAATCAATGTAAGTAATTAAGGTTAATTAAGGTTAATCAACTAAGGTAAATTGTCTATCTTGTTTAATTAAGGTCTTATTTTATTAAGGATAATTAATGTGAATAATTAAAGAAAGGGATACATTATAAATTAATTAAAAAGGCTTATCTAATTGAAGTTAATTAAGCAAGATTAAAGGAAATTAATTTAATCGGTGGATTGAATTAAATTATTAGAATTGTTTGACTATCAATCTTGCCTATAGATGATAAACTTGAATTGAATACCTTGGTTTGTCTGAATATCTCTGATGTTGAGTTGTGATGCATTGTGATATGATATGATGAGTTGTACTGGGATATTGCGAGTTATCTATCGATAATTGATTTGCTGTGAGAATAAGAGAACCTACTGTTTGCATAAAAAATGGACAAACACCTCCATGTCGTATGAATTAGTTGATTTTATGTTGTTTCTAGTGATTTGGGTGATTTATACAAATATATAAAAAGCAGGGACTAAACTGTAAGAGACACACAGATTTATAGTGGTTCGGCCAGAACGTGCCTACGTCCACTTTATATGTTATTCTCCTTTTTCTTTCAGATTACAAGTACAAAGCTTTGTATACAAGTACATGAAAGTTGTTTGAAAGTTCCTTCCGTGCTTAAGCTCTCAAACTTGTCTGCCATTGTTGTACTCCTGCCCCTCTATTTATAGAGTGAGGTTGGGGGCAGGGGTCTTGGATGTATACAGCAGTTGGCGGGCCTGGGCTGATGCAATCTGGCCTGGCAGAGTTGGTTCGGTTTATCTTGGTTTGGTGGTAGGAGACGAGTGGACCGGTGGAGCTTCGGACTGGTGATAGTAGCTTTAACTCTTGGTTCGGTGGTAGGAGCATGGAGTTGGATCTGATTCGGTGGTGAGTGAAGTGATGGGTTGGTTCGGCCATGCTTTGACTCGGTAGGTAGGTTGATTCGGTGGTGGCTACTTCGAGTTGGTTCGGCAGGGAGGTGGTCCGGTGGCGAGTGTACGAAGCTTGGTTCGGCGCGGCTTAGTTCGGCAGAGGTTGATTCGGCTAGGCATGGACATGGAGAGGCTTTCAACCTGTAGTTGGTTGGTTCGGTCAATGGTAGTTGGAGAAGCCTTGGACCGGTAATGAGAACTCGCCCCCTCAAAGTGGGGCACATGCCTGCATGTGTCGCGCTTTGTTTTGCTGGGATAGTCTTGTTCGGCTTTAAGCGCCGAGCCATCTGGTCCGGTCATTGAGGTTTGCTTATAAATAGGGGTCATGTGCCTTCGTTATTCCTTACCAAACGAGCCGAACCTTTTGCCGAATCATACTCTTAGTTTCGCCGAACCAAAGTGCTAGCCGAACCAGGTGAGACCCCTTTCCCGCCGAATGAATTTTTATACTGTACTACCGAATGAGCTAGAGGGTTCGATCGCCGAATTCGTTTTGAAAGTTGGGATGCCGAATGAGCTTTATACTGAGAATGCCGAATGAACCCTAGTATTGGGAATGCCGAATGGACTTAACACCGGATGAACCTTTGTATCGGCTTTGCCGAATGATACTAGGAGTTCTGGGCGTTTTGATTTATGAGTGAAATTTCAGACTATATACACTTTCTTGTTTATTTCCTCTTCTCTAACAATATGTTTTTCTGGTGTTACAGATAAATTTCTCGCAAAGTGGAAACTCGATCAGAAAAGAGAAAATCTACGGATAGACGAGAGTCCCCCGTTGTGCCCCCAGCCCAGCCAGGACCGGAACGTCGTGGACCCACCCGAGGTCGCTAGTAGACGGGTATGGTCCCTAAGAGCTTCTGAATTCTCCTCCTGATTGCTTTTCGAGCTCTCCCAGAGAGGAGCAACTTGACGTTATCTCCCGCTCCTTTGGGATTGATAGAGCATGCATGCTGTTTCCAGGGGAGGGGGTCATGCCATATAATCCCCCTGAAGCATACTTCGTGTATAGCCGATACCATTGCATGTGTGGGGCCATTCCTCCGATCAATGCGTGGATAGTCAGCTCATTACTTACCTGAAAGTGGCTCCTTTTCAGCTTCAGCCCAACTCCTATGCCATCTTAGTGTGTCTATTCGTTATCTTCCAGAGGAGATATGGGCGCCCCCTTCTAACCGGGAAATCCGATATCTATATAATCTGAGGGGCTACAAGAAGGGGTCTCCGTACATTAGTTTAGAGTCGGTCGTGTCCTACAAGCCGGTCTTAGACTTATACTCAAAGTTTACCATGTTTAAGAAGGAATGGTTCATCGTCAAGGATGACTCCGTTTCTTTTCGCCTTTTCACTTCTGGCTGTAAGTTGAATTCCATTTGTAATTTCTTTGTCCCGACTGCATTGCTTCCTCTTATATGCTTTTATTTCTTGCTAGCGACAGGTGGCTTTGCGGTCGTGGAGAATGATCGCCTGGTACAGATGGCCACAGAGATAGAGGCTATCTCTGGAAGGGACGGGTCGTCTTCTTACCTGATCAGGAATGCCACTCTACTGGATCACAACCTGATTCTGCCACGTCAATCCATGGTTAAGAAGAGAGATACAGCTGAGGAAAGGGCTGCCAAAGCTAAAGACGGGGCCATTGTGAAGAGTAGCAAGAGGAGACCCTTCTCGATACCTCCAGTTGTCGGGGGGAAAAAGCTTAAGAAGTCTGATGGACCCTCCCCTAGCATATGTCCAGATATTCCGGAGGAGGAAGGTGGAGAGGAGGAAAGAGGCGAGGAGGAGAGCGGAGGGGATGGAAAAGGTGAAGGACAGGGTGGTAGTGGTGCCGGGGTTTTGTCTTTCGAGCAGGCAGGGGAGATCCAGGAGTGGACGGATGATGCCTTCCGCCAGGCTTTTGAGGGGTTAGAGGAAGGATCAGCCTCGGTGGAGAAGGCGAAGAAGGTTGGGACTGGTGCCGATCCATCATCTAAGGACCTTTCAGCTAGGGTAACTCAAAGTGAATTTTCAACTTCTGCAGACTCCCTTTATGATAAGGACTTAGTAATATTTTATGGCCAGCTCCCGTCCTGGAATGAGATTCAGGACTTATTGCAGTATCCCATTGTAAAATAAACGCGTCTTCCTACTCCTTTTAACTTGTCACATTTCTTGAATTATATTTTGATGCATGCTCGTAACACTTGGTTTTTATTCCAGGAATGGGTAAGGTGGCCAAGACATCAGATATTCGGCACCGCCTTGAACAGTATAAGTTACTCAAAGCTTCTGCCAAACCAAAGCCGTCCACTAGCCATCCTGGAGATGCGGTTAGATATCGCCCTCTTCTCGGTGTTATTGAAGAAGATATGCAAAAGAGAAAGAGGGGCCGATCTTCGCTTGAACCTTCACCTGGCCCTCAGTCTCCAGTCCAGCCTATCCACGATATTACTGAGGAGGATACTGAGTTTATGCCTTCCCCACATCCGTCCAAAAATCCAACCGTCACCCTGATAGACCATCCTGGTTTGGTTCGCAACCCATTTGCTGGCCATTCGGATCTGGACCCGAGTTTTCAGGACATTTCTTTTGACGAGGCCACGGGTGAGCATCTTCTTTCCCGCAATCCCATGGTACGGGTGCTTGATGAGGCTAAGTCCTTAGACCTCGATTTGCTTACTACTCGGATTGTTACCATGGGGGACGAAGCCAAGGCTAATATTGACCGGGTCGCGGAGGAGACCAGGAAGTTGATGGGGCATCATGCCCGTCTAATCAAGGCTGGAGAGGAGATTGGGAGTGCCAACATCCGACTACGGTTAATGGTTTCTGACCACGCCAAGCAGCTCGCTGATCAAGCCATTCAGATTTCCCAGCATGAGGCAGCCTCAAGGCGGTTGAAGAAGACTATGGAAGAGGCTAGTTAGGCAGAACTACGAAAGATGGAGGCTGCCTGCAAGGAACAGATTGACATGGCCATCGCAACGGTGGACGAGGTTCGGAGAGCGGATCTTGAGCAGGTAGAGGAGTTATCTGGGAGACTTGAGGCCGCAGAGCTTGCTCAGGCCAAGCTGAAGGAGGAGATGGAAGATATGCGGTAGTCCCTTCAGGTTGACTGCTCGAGATACCGATTGGAGAGAGATGCTGCTGTCGCACGGCTGTCGGCTTCCGAGGCCCGGATGAAAGAGTTTGAGGAGAACGAGGGGATGATGGATGAGATGCTCCAGGACATGTATTTCCGTACTTGGAGGCAGGGCAACCTGTCCTGGATGGACGATTATCCCCAGGTTATGGCTAGGATATATCTCCGGGCTTTGGAGGAAGCTAAGGCCGATGCGGATAAGGAAGGTGGTGCGGCTTTCAGGATGGATGTGGTTACGGCCCATTTCACTAAGGAAGAGAAGGTGGCGGTTAAGGAGGGCATGCGGCTGCTTGCTGCGGATGAGGTAGGCGTGCAACTAGATGATGATGATCAGGGAGCAGACGCTGGTAAGTCTTCCTTTTTAGTCTTTTCATGATTTGATCGCTTATCTTTCGTGAATACTGATGGATTCTCTTCTGAATTGGGCAGGCAGGATCTCTGGAGTACATGCGGGGAGTTCTGACCCTGCAGTTAAGTAGATCCGAAGGGCAAGCGGGATGGAGGCGAAGCCCCGATTCTTTGACTTGACTTGTACATATTTTGGTTGCTGTCTATGTTAGTCCGAAACATTAATGAAACTTGTAATTATATTATTTGTAAAGAATGAGTTTATGTAATTTTATAACATAAGCTGATTCTGTCATGTTTGAATGCTATTGTCATTTTGATATATTGCATAAGAAATACAGCTGCGTGTTTATGCATGTGACTCAATCGTATTTAATGCTAAGTTTCTGCTTAAAATATTATCTCATGTCTTGTAATGCCAATATGATGTGTGAATAAATTAAAGCTACATATTTGTATAAAAGAGAGGATAGTACCGCCCTTCGTGTTTTAGTTGTAGAGGGTTGCTTTGAATGTCTTACGTGACTGAGTGTGGAATGTAGCTGAGTGTTCCGTCATCCGGATGTGAGCTCATATTTCCACAAGCGAGAGTTCCCCTATTTTGTGACCTGTACTTTTGGGATTGTTATATAGGATAGGAGAGAAGTTTTTGAATGAAATGGAAATATAAGAAACAGTAAAACTTCCAATCACGGAAGGCCGTCGATACGCTTAAGTTCGTGGCAAACGGGTTTTGTAGTCACTTTCCCTAGCTGTGGGTCTTGGAGACATTGGTCACCCATCTTACGCCTCTGCGGGGAGTTTATCTTTTTTACCACAGCCGCACTTAAGACATATCGGAGCCGAGATCGCGCACAATAACTACCCGAGCCATTATGGCCCGTAATCGTGGGTATTATTCGATATACTGTGGCCGGCTAGCGTGGGTGCCGATCGTCAACCGTGAACTACCCCTGGCTGGCCACACCTTATGTTGGGGCTTAAAGTAGGTTCACAGTTGCCGGCGAGCCGAATGCCGTAATGAGCTGCCATCGGCTATAGTCGGCCTTCTTGATGGCTTATAATCGACTCATTACAGTTGGCTTTGAGGGCAGTCGCGAGCAATGAGTTAACCCGCAGCAGAGGGATGCTGGAGCAAAAGTGTCTCATTGGCGAGTGCATAGATTCGCATAGTACCTGTTGGGTCTTGTCCATGTGAGGTTGCGCCGTGAAGCGTCCAGAATGGAATTGTCGTCATACATGGTTTTGTTCAACAAAAGAGGAAAAAGCTTAACAAGCAGCCAAGATATAAAGGAACAGGTTAAAAAGAGACAAGATTTTTAAAGTGGTTCGGCACGAAAATGCCTACGTCCACTGATCCTCTTTGTTAATTCACTTCATATGGGCAGTACAAGTTAAGAAAATTATGGACGGAGGTGTTGGATGTTCCATGCCCTCTGGAACACCTCTCCGTCCACTGTTGACAAAATATAGGCTCCGTTGCGGAGATCTTTATGAATGACATAGGGTCCGTCCCAGATTGGATCTAGCGCTTCGGGGCGCGGGAAGATCCGCTTGAGGACAAGATCTCCTTCTTGTAAGCTGCAGTGCTTGACTTGTGCTGCCACTTTTCGCTTGTGAGCTGCTGCTTTGAGTGCTGCATCATTTCTTCTCTCCTCAATTACATCCAAAGACATGTGGAGGAGTTCTTCGTTCTCTTCTGGGTTGTTGTGGATCCTACGATAGGAAGGCACTACAGTTTCAACTGGGAGCATGGCCTTCGATCCATACGCCAAAGAGAAAGGAGTATGCCCTGTTGATGTTCTGTAAGATGTGCGGTAGGCCCAAAGTGCCGTAGGAAGTTCATCCACCCAAGCGTCTTTTGACTTTTCAAGTTTCTTCTTGATTAGGGTTTTGAGGATTTTGTTGACAGCTTCGACTTGTCCGTTTGCCTAGGGGTAAGCCACAGATGAGAAGCTTTTGTGAATTCCGTGCTCTTGGCACCAGTCGGCGAATTCCTCGCTGTCAAATTGAAGTCCATTGTCCGATATGATTTTGAGTGGAACCCCGTACTTGCATAAAACATTTTTGATCAAGAAGTTAATAATTTTTGCCGAAGATATTTTATTTAGAGGCTCCGCTTCCACCCATTTGGTGAAATAGTCAACTGCTACTATGGCATATTTGGCTCCGCCTCGGCCCACCGGCAGTTCGCCAATCAAGTCAATTCCCTATATTGCAAAGGGCCAAGGGCTGATCATTTGAGTAATCTCGTTTGTTGGTAGTCGAGGAATTTTAGCAAATCTCTGACATCTGTCACATCTTTTGACGAAGTCTAGGGCGTCTTTGTTTAAGGTGGGCCAGTAAGATCCATATCAGAGTATCTTCTTTGCTAGAGTCTGCCCACCAGTGTGATCTCCGCAACTTCCTCGATGTATGTTGGATAAGATATCCTTGGCTTCCCTTCCAGCGTCACACCTTAATAAGGGGTTAAAGAAGCCGCGTCGATAGAGGATGCCTTTTTGTATCGTGTAGCGGGAAGCTTTCCTCAAGATTTTCTTGACTTCGTTACGCTCGTCGGGCAGGGTGCCATCTTGTAAATATTTCCGGATAGGAGTCATCCAAGTTTCCTCTTCGATTGCAGCTATCATGTTCATTGTCTCGTAACTCGGGGCTAGTTGCTGTGAGATGGTTATTGTTCGGGAAGCGGCGCCGTCCTTTATGTTAGCTTGCTTTGCCAATTCGTCGGCCTCTTGATTCTCTTCTCGAGGAATGTGTTTGATTAAATAGTGATCCAACTGATTGAGCATCAGCTTGGTCTTCTTTAGATATGCTGTGAGTCGTTCTCTTCGAGTCTGGAATTCTCCCAGTATTTGATTTACAATAAGTTGAGAATCACTATGGAGACATAAAGAACCGACTCCAATCTCCAGGGCAAGTTCTAATCCGGCTATCAGTGCTTCGTATTCTGCGTCATTGTTAGTGGCAGCGAACTCCAACCTTAGGGTGCAGTGCAACTTCCTTCCCCTGGAGGTGATTATCACAACACCTACCCCCGAGCCTTGTTCATTTGATGCTCCATCAACGAAGAGGTTCCACTTGATATTTTCTGCTACTTCAGATTGCTCCTTACCTTCGTTAGTAGTGAATTCGGTAATGAAATCATCTATGGCTTGTCCCCTGATAGCGGTGCAAGGATGGTAGGTAATATCATATTGACTCAGTTCAATGCACCACTTAAGTAGTCGCCCTGAAGTGTCGGGGCGATGGAGTACTTGCCTTAGCGGCTGATCGGTTAAAACTCTGATGGAATGAGATTGAAGTAGTGTCGCAGTTTCCGTGACGTGATTAGCAAACAGTATGCTAGCTTTTCAAGTTTAGGGTATCTAGCTTCTGCGCCTGTGAATCTCTTGCTTACAAAGTATACAGGTCGCTGTGCGTGGTTGTCCTCCCTCACCAAAGCGGCGCTTAAAGCATGGGACGATACAGCAAGGTATAGGTATAGTTCCTCGCCTTCATTTGGAGTTGAGAGTACTGGTGGTCTTTGGAGGTGTTCGATTAAGTTAAAGAAGGCTGTCGAGCAGTCGTTAGTCCATTCGAACTTTCCTTTGTCTTTCTTAAGAGCTTCGAAGAAAGGGATGCATTTGTCGGTTGCTTTAGAGATGAACCTGCTTAGGGCAGCCACCTTCCCGTTTAGGCTTTGCATCTCTCTTCGAGTGGATGGTATCTTGATATCTTGCAAGGCTCGGACTTGTTCGGGGTTCGCTTCAATCCCCCTGGCATGGACGATGAATCCCAAGAACTTTCCCGACGATACTCCGAAGGAGCACTTTAGAGGATTCAGTTTCATTCCATATTGGCGAAGTACTTGAAACATCTCGTTCAGGTGGTTTATATGATCGTTGGCTTTCCTTGATTTTACCAGCATGTCATCCACATAAACTTCCATAGTTCGCCCTATTAATTTCGCAAACATCTTGTTGACGAGGCGCTGATAAGTAGCTCCGGCGTTTTTAAGTCCAAAAGGCATTACTTTGTAGCAGTACAATCCCCGGTCAGTGATGAAACTAGTGTGGTCTTGATCGGGGGCGTGCATAGGGACCTGGTTATATCCTGAGTATGCGTCCATAGAGGATAAGAGTTCGTGTCCGGCTGTGCTGTTCACACAAATACATCCATGTTGTGGCGAAGAAAATCGACGAGTTGGTCTTTCAACTCCGCTCTTAACTAAGACCCGACTCTCAGCAGTCAACTTGGGTCGTGTTTGTCTACAGATACAAATTCCATAGCCTCTGCAGGCTCGGTGGTGGCCTCCTCCTCTTTGTCCCTGGGGTCTAATTCGTTGAAAAGATCGCTTGTATATCGAAGAGGAGGGGCTTTCTTTAATTGCTATGCTTCTAGGCTTTTCTTGCAGAGAGAAGTCTCTGCATCCTTTCCTTTATCCTTCCTACGGTTATTACGAAGCTCAGTTACATAGCAATCTCGAGCGGCGTCTTGATCTCCCTCTATTTCTCCTACTCCGTTATCTGTTGGGAATTTCATTTTCAGGCACCATGGCTAGGACAATTTGGAAGTCAGATAAGGCTGGTCTTCCTAAAAAGGCATTGTAGGCCGAGTGGCTTTCTATTAGCACAAATGTTTGTTTTCGCACAATGGAGCGGGGATGACTTCCTATTTCAACAAAAAGGTCCAGTTGCCCGAGGGGCATCTTCGTATCTCCAGTGAAGCCATGCAGTGGTTTGTTGCAGGGAGACACATCCTTCATTGACAGCTTCATTTTGTCGAAAGAATGCTTGAATAGGATATTTACCGAGCTTCCAGTGTCTACTAAAATTCGGAAAACTTTGGCCGGACCGAACCAGGCAGAGATGACCATAGGATCCATGTGTGGGTACTGCCTTCCCTCTAGATCACGCCTACTGAATGTGATGTTGTCGTTCTCTTTCCGTTTCGGGTGGCGTTCTTCCATAACAGAGTTAACGTAGCCTTCATCGTTTCTAAGTGACTTACCGTATCTTTCCATCTCCGTCCAGCTTCTATCGGCGATGTGTGGTCCTCCTGATACGGTATGGACCACTATCTTCTCTTGACTAGAGCCGCTGGTGTTGTGATTTCCTCTACTTACTTCTGGGAGGGGTAGCCTAGGATTCTCATTGGTAGGAGTCGAAGTCCTGTTCTGGCTTTTTACATAGCGTTCCAGTCTCTTCCTTCTGATGTGTTCTTCAATCAAGTCCCGGAGATGGTGGAATTCATTGGTGTCATGTCCATGGGATTCGTGGAAGCGGTAGAACTTTCCAGACTTGAGTGCGTTATCTGATTCCTTCTTGTGAGGGGGCCTCTTGTATCTAACTTCGTCTTGAGTGGCTAGGAAGATGTTTTCGATTGTTTCATCCAAAGGAGTGTAAGAGTCAAATCTTGGTCCTGGTCGATATAAGCGCTTTTCTCCCTTCTTGCCCCCAGCATTGTCTCTAGAGTCACTTCTCCGAACATCCTTTGCTGCAACGGGAACCCTGTCTGTAGCTGTCTTAGCCTATTGCCCCGACTGCCTCTCAGTGGCAGCGTCTTCAAGTCTCATATACTTTCCAGCTTCATGGAAGAAATCAGGTAAAGTAGCTGGCTTTTCCTTGGTTAGTCTTCTAGAAAATTTAGTATCCGGATGTACACCACTGCAGAGAGCCACTAGGATAAGTTTCTCGTCGGCATCTTGGACCGCGGCCGCCGCAGCGTTGAATCGGGTGAGATATTGTTGCACCGTTTCTCCGGGTTTCTGCTTGATATTAGATAAGGAATAAGCGTCCTTGGGTTGTTCCACATGAATGCGGAACTGACTGATGAACTTTTCTTTCAACATTTCCTATGAGCTGATGGACCCTTGGGGTAGGTCGCAGAACCAGGAGGTAGCTAGATCTGTCAAGAATAATGGGAAGCATTTACACAGCACTCCCTCTGTTGCTCCGCTCATGAGCATATGCTGGGTGTATCTTCGTTAGTGTACGATGGGGTCAGAGGTTCCCTTGTAAGGTTCCATTGTTGGCATTTTCCATTCCCGGGGGGTGATGGCAGTTTCGATATTGCGGGTGAAGGGGCTGGTTACCCTAGCACCTATCCCCCGATCCCTTTGCTCCCGTTGGACACACTCTCTGAACAATCGTGCCATCCTCTCGTCAAAACTTGGAGCGGATTGAAATGAGTTTGGTTCCTCCCTGCGGGATTGATTCCGTCCGGATGACTTGTAGGGATGGTATCGTCTGTCACCCCTAACATTCTCCAATGGCTTCCTTTGGTCTTCTGGGGGCATGCCGGGGTCAGCCACAGTTGGCCCTTGCCTTGATCTTCCCCTGCCGGGTTCTGTTCTCAGCACTTCCTCGGGTCCAACTTCGGGCCGGACTCCAGCTCGGCCCCGTCTACTGGTGTTTTCATGGCTAGGTAGCATGACAGGCTCAGCTACATCTGACCTTTGTCTGGCACCTCCCCCGTTGGGTTCAGTTCCAAGTGTTTCCTCGGGTCGGAATTCGGGCTGAGTCCGGGCTCGGCTCCTACCATGGCTGTTTCTGTTGTTGTCCTCTTCGAAGAAGAAAGACACTTATCGTCTCTTAGATCCTCCAGACTGGGACTCACCCCATGATTCAGTGTTACGATTGGATTCTTTAGCATCCCTTAAGCGTGACATAAGTTGGTCCACCAAGACTTCTTGTTGAGATGCGAAGCGGTTAGTTACTTCAGCCACGATCCTGTCCAGATCCGCCCTTGTAATTGGTTGTTCCGTAGCGGAGGCTGTCGGATTTGCCCGATTTAAATTTGCCGTTAGAACCTGACAATTGTCTTGGTCCCTGATTACTGGATCTGGGATACTTCCAGTTGCAACGTTCTTTCCTTTGTTAGTATCTTTCTTCTTCCCGGGAGGCATGTTTCCAAATGAACGATGCTGACAGGAAAAGGATTAAGTGGGAGAAGCTGAAGCTTCGAGCTCCTGTTCCCAGTGAAAGCACCAAAAATGTTTGCACAAAAAATAGACAAACACCTTCAAGTCGTATGAATTAGTTGATTTTATGTTGTTTCTAGTGATTTGGGTGATTTATGCAAATATATAAAAAGCAGGGACTAAACTGTAAGAGACACACAGATTTATAGTGGTTCGGCCAGAACGTGCCAACATCCACTTTATATGTTATTCTCCTTTTTCTTTCAGATTACAAGTACAAAGCTTTGTATACAAGTATATGAAAGTTGTTTGAAAGTTCCTTCCGTGCTTGAGCTCTCAAACTTGTCTGCCATTGTTGTACTCCTGCCCCTCTATTTATAGAGTGAGGTTGGGGGCAGGGGTCTTGGATGTATACAGCAGTTGGCGGGCCTGGGCTGATGCAATCTGGCCTGGCAGAGTTGGTTCGGTTTACCTTGGTTCGGTGGTAGGAGACGAGTGGACCGGTGGAGCTTCGGACTAGTGATAGTAGCCTTAACTCTTGGTTTGGTGGTAGGAGCATGGAGTTGGATCTGATTCGGTGGTGAGTGAAGGGATGGGTTGGTTCGGCCATGCTTTGACTCGGTAGGTAGGTTGATTCGGTGGTGGCTACTTCGAGTTGGTTTGGCAGGGAGGTGGTCCGGTGGCGAGTGTACGAAGCTTGGTTTGGCGTGGCTTGGTTCGGCAGAGGTTGATTCGGCTAGGCATGGACATGGAGAGGCTTTCAACCGGTAGTTGGTTGGTTCGGTCAATGGTAGTTGGAGAAGCCTTGGATCGGTAATGAGAACTCGCCCAACACCTACATTTAAAATTGATTTGCATCCACTTAAGCAACTGGATTAGGATGGCACTGAAAATGAAGAGATCGGGTTCCGGTATCAGCAAATACCTGTAACCACTTCGTTTTGTAATCTAAATTCTTTATAAATTTGAATTTAGAAGTAAACAGGCTGGAATGAAATAAGCTAAGAATCATAAATATTTTAACTGAGTAGTTATTCTTAGATATTGTTTGAAATAGGTGATTGACTTAAATAAGTTAAGAACTCGTAGGAAGGTAGGAGATACCTGGTTTGCAAATAAGTTTTATAACTTAGTATTTCATGTTATATGGGTTTACTCACGCTGGTTTCCAGCCTGACCTAGGTGTTACTTTGATGTAATGCTCGGGTTAGACCGAGTATTACAGATTTTGAGGTAAGGACGTTCTGGAGCTCAGGAGGTGAGCTGGATGGCAAGAATGTATGGAGTGTTTCCGCTATGATATATTGTTGTATAGCTGGGATATGTTGATTTTAACTGTCTAGTATTTTTGTAATGGCTATAGCTCTTATATATTAATGTAAATTAACTGATACAGTTTTCCTTTATATAACTGCTATTATTTGATATTATATTTTGATCCGCTGCGAATGTTAGTTTCTGTGACTTGTTTTTTATTTTTTCTTCTACCTCTTTTCTTCTTTCCCTAACTATCTAGAATTTTCGAGGTCGAAAACTCCGGGTCGTTACAGTTGGTATCAGAGCAAAGGTTAAGCGAGAACCTTGGCTCTGGTGGGTGTACTCATTAAGGATAGGGTCAGTGTTACCCTAGGATGAGTTGAGTGTGTGTGTGTGTATGAGAGCGTACTTGTAATTTTCTTATATAAGGTTTTAAAAATGGTTTTAATGAATGATTTTTATAAAATCTTATATTTTATATATAAAGCAATAATTGGTTGTTGGATATTGAAATTGAATAAAATGAACTATATAGATAAGATGAATTAGAATTGGTTTCAAACTAGAATATGGAATGGTTATTGTGTTTAATAATGGGATGTTGTTTTCTAGTTAACATTGATAAAGCAAAATGAAAAAAAAAATCAGGGAAGAAAACTTTTAGATGAGTATAACTTATAAATTGAAGTGGGTTTTAAATTGTGAAGTTTTGAATCCTAAGTCTAGGAACGTTTGAAATTGTTTTCAAAATAAAAGAAATGATATTATTCAGACTATTTTGAATGTAATCTTATTTTAAAATAAGAGATGTTTGGAAAATTTTAAAGGAATTTGTTTTGAATTTAAAACCAAAGGTGGTTTAAAATTTAAAGTAACTTGGTGTGTAAAGGAAATCAATATGTATATTTGAAATAAACTCAAAGGTTGAGTTTAGAATTTTCCTTGGAATGTGATGTGAAAACCCAAAGTGAAATAAGTTTTTAAACTTAAGTGGGAAGATTATTAATATGAAGTTTAAAATTTGAAATGGGAATTCAAATTGGGTAAAGTTGTATGGATTAAGTTGAAGTGAATTTAATTTTAGGGAAATTAAATAAGTTTAGAACAAACAACTTGAATTGGAAATTTCAAGATGAAATTGTGAATTAACTTGGGAAGTTAAATGGTGGATTTGAATAGGGAATTTGTGTGATCTCAAAATGAGTTTGAGATCTGGAAATTGGAAATGGATGGATGTTTTAAAATAAATTGGATAATATTATCCTATTGGTATTAATAATCTTTAAACTATAAATTGGATTTGTTTAAATGAATGAAGAAATGGATTGTGGTAATATATCCATTATTAAGATAAAAGGGAAATTAAACTTTATTTTGTAATTAAGGATATGGAATTACTTTGAACTTAAGATTTGAATGTTAAGAATTGAAATTGTAAATTAAAATTGTTTAAGAATCGGTTTCAAGGTTGGAAGATAAAATTGGGTAATCAATTGAATTTTAAAGATAAAATTGTTTTGAACTCTTATTTGAACTTTGAAATAAGTTAAGTAAAGATAATTTAAAATGGAATTTTGAAATTTTGGCTCGGAATTAAATGGTTCAAAGATTTACATTGATGATTTAAAAATAAAGGTTAATTTGATTTAAGGGATTAAATCAACATTTAAAATTTAACTCGAATTTATATAATTCGAGATGGTTTAAAGTTAAGATTTAAATTGAATTAGTTCAAACTGAATTTGATTTGAATTAACTAGAATTTTGATTGAAGATGGATAATTTAAAACTCAAAAAGAAAATTTGAATTGGATTAATTTAAAATGAAATTGAAGTTGAATGAGTTCAAATTCAAATGGGAAGTTGATTTGAATTTGGGATGGGAATAGAAGTTAGCTTAATTTGAATTGAATTTGAAAGTTAATTGGAAATTGGCAATTGATTGGAAATGGAGTTTGGGAATTGAACAATTTGGCTCTGAACTATTTTCAACAAATTATTTTAATGTAAACTTCTTTTAAATATATTTTCTTAGCTATTTACTACACAACTTTTTTTAAAAACCCAAAACTATCTTATACTTATTTTACAACTACTTTTGGAACTATTTAACTATTTTACAACAATTTTACAACTGTTTTATAAACTAATTACTATTTTACAACTATTTTACAATTACTTTACTATTTTACAACTATTTACAAACTAATAATTATTTTTCAACTACTTATCTATTTTTAATTTTTCAACCTTTTTTCTAAATTTAAGCTGGACAGAGTTCAAACTGTTTATGATTAAATATCCATTTGGGATAAGAATTGAGGTGATAATCCAAATGGTGATTGAGGCAATTGTCAATAAATGAATAAGAATATAAGAGAATGTGAATAGAAAGGAGGATTGATTTAGTTATGATCAATGAAGATAAATACGTAGGATGTACATAAATTGTTCTATTCGTATAGTGATTAGATCCAGATTCGAGCATAGAATTTCGAGATTGTATATCAATCCGAGTTTGGATTTTTCACTCGACTTTCGACGGCGCACCCTGGGTATGGATTTTTGGTTGATTCTGGATACTCTCTATCATAGTTAGAACTATGCGAGGAGAATGACGGTTTCTGATCAAGAAACTAGATCTGAGTCACACTAGGAAGTCGGGTGGACGATACTAGTTCGGAAGTGAAACTGTGTGATCGAGTGAGCGATCAGATTGATATAGTGTACGGATGATATGTCTACAACGTACGGGTTTGAATGAAATTGATATTGGGAATTTGTGGATAAGAAATGTGAAATGATTTTTGAAATGAAAAGTATATTTTGTGAAATGTACAATGAATAAAGTGAAAGTTGGATATTTCCATGATGATAAGTAAGATGGAAACAACTTTATAAGAGCAATCAAGCTTGAATATTGATTTGGCATAAACAAGTTATATATATTTGATAAACTCCCCTTGTTGAATCTATTGCCGGAAGGAAAGGGTTTTTGAAAAGTATTTGAAGGTATAAAATGGGAATTTATACAAGTATGAATTGATCCAAAGATTTTCAAAGTTGTATATATATATATATATATATATATATATATATATATATATATATATGAAGGATCTTATGAGAATGATTGTGGAAAAAGATTTTGGAACCTATGGATTTTGGAAAGGCTTTGATTTTTGGGGAAAAATCAATTTTGGAAATTGGGGAAGCCTAGTTTGAGAATTATCGATTTCGGAATAATCGATTTTGAGAAAAGGAGACTGATATGGGATTCATACTAGGTGTATGATTTGGAAGACACTATATGTGTATAGTATAAAGTGTTTTGAAAATGGCTCTGGAGAAAAAGGCGCTCACTTGAAATGAACTTCTTAGAAGTACCATAGGTTGATACTGCCTTGATCCCCAAGGGGAGGCTCTAAAGTGGATCCTGTGAGGAAGTCCGGACAAACTGAGGCTCCTGAGGATTATAGGGTAGTGAAAGTCGAGGGCGCTGATGCCTACAGAGGCATTTGGTTTATGCTATGATGACAGTGTAACTCGATGTCGCTGTGATGTACTGTGGACCATAGCAGAAATCGTGTGGAGGTGAGTGTCAACGGTTTACGTTTGATTTTGTCGGGAAGGCAACGTAACATCGGTAGACTACGATCTATGGTCGAGTGGAGAAGTTTCATTTTTTTGGTAGTGAAATTCGAGGGCTCTGATGCCTATAGTTATATGGATTTTTGCAGTGATAGCAAGGTAACCCCAGATGTAGCTGCGATCTGTAGCGGGCTCCATGGCGTAATCGAGGGGTGCGGAGTGCCTATAGTTATCTATGGATTTTGCCGGGATGGCAACGTAACCATCCGGTTAACTTCGACCATGGATGGGGGTGATGATTTCAAAAGCATTCTCACCAAAGATGTTTCCTCTATTTTCAGAAATGTTTTCTATATTTTCTTGGAAATGGGTTTACCAAGTACTTAAAGATTTTCAGTCCTATGCCTCATCAACGTATGACTGAATTTCTATGAGAACGTGGACGGACTTGTTGAAACATTGAGTTATAAAAAGTATTTTTATATAAACTAATTTTGTAATATTATATATATTTTTAAAGTGTTTTAAAAATGATCAAAAAGAGATTTAACTGATATTAAGTATTTTAATAAATTCTGGCTTCGTTCCTTTTCGAGGACGAAATGATTCAAAGGGGGGAGGAATGTGATAACTCGAATTTTTGGGCATCTGTTAATTGGAAATTAACAGGATTAATTTCTTAAAATACTCATTTATAAATTGAACAAATGAAATTCTGATATAAATATCTGGATATGTATATAGAAGAATCTGAACTATGCTGGATTTTTAAATATTTAGATAGATATTTATTTGATAATCTCCTAATACAATTGCTTAAAATTTATAAATTTAATTTGTATTTGGTTAAATATATGTATATATAATTTTGAATTGATTTTAAATTGGATTTTAAATTTAATTTGAATTTGAATTTGGATTTAAATTTGAAATTTAAAAGATAATTATATTAAGGTATTTTGGATTTAAATATATATATATATATATATGTGATTTTTATTAGTATATAATTTGATTTATATTATTTTCTTTAAAGAGATTTTTTTTATATAAATCAAGAAATATACTTATTAATTAGGAAATTTAATATAAAAGCTTTTAAATCATTTTAAAATTAACTAAACATGTATTATTACAAGTGTTAGATTATTAATCTTTTAATAACATGTGTAACGAGATAAATATTGGTAGATGACAAATGTTAATAAGTTTTACAAGTGTCACTTTAAGTTTTCATTTTATTTTATTTTTAGTAAACATAAATTAAGCCTATATATTCATCTATTTCTTCTCTTCATCTCCTTTTCCTATCTCATTTTCAAAACACAAAGAAACAAAAGCCTATAACACAAAATTTCAAACCAGAGGAATTAAAACAACAATTTCAAACTAGAGACTAAATCAAGCAAACCTGAAAATCAAAAGCCAAGATCATCTTTGTTTCAAAGATTTAAACCTTCTCAACAACAATCCAAAACCTGGTAATCAAACTAGAATCAAACAAGCTTCATCTCATAACAATCAAGTTCTGAGAAAAGCAAGAAGATTCAAGATCCATGCAAACCAAAGTAAATCAAGTTCCAGTTTTAAATTCAAGTATAGATTTCAAAATTTTCAAAGCCTTGTCCTCTGTTATCTTCTACAGGTGAGTAAACTAAGCTTAAAACAATTTAAAATTTCATGCATGTGGTAAATGTTTGATGTAGACTGTGATGTATGTTTGAATATATGTTTACATGATTGTTTTAAAGCTGAATGTTTATACATGTATATAGAAAATTTGTGTGCATGTTTGAACACCAGAACCTCTACCCTGTTCTTCATTAACAGGCTTTCAATTTGATCAAAATCAAAAATTCAATTTTCCTAATCATTGTCAGGCTTAGATAAATAAATGAAAAATGTTTGTAATAACAGGATTTGAATTTTAAAAATAGAACTTGATGACAGTTTTAACTGGAATGTGAGATTTATAGTAAAAACTTTTATATATCAAAAATTCGATGTGATCGATTTGTGAATTCAGGTGTATAATTTGAATTGTCATCAAAAATTAGGATTTTTAAAAGAATTATTGTAATGCTCCATTTTTTCAACGCTCGAAAGTCGACATCATTACGTCCACTGTATCAAATGCTGCACAGTCGAATGCCGGAAAACCGAACCATTAGGGTTAAAGAAGAAGAAGATAGAAGAAGAAACAGAAACAATAACAGAATCTCACATTTCGCAGCGGTACCAATATAATAGATAAATGAATATCTTTAAACAAAATCACCATATCAATTTACACATTACAACATCAGAGTATTACAACAACAACATACAAACAATGGCAGTTATAATAACCTGCCCCAATGGTTGAATACACATCGGAATGATAATAATATACGGAAGTACGTCTCTCTATCCAGCTCGAACTCCAGATCTCCACAGCATCTCCTTTTCAACTTCGCTCTAGAATAATGATATCCTGACTCTAGGCTGCCCGTGTGGAAAATTATGGGCACCCAGAGTTTATAAAGGAAATAATAAACTCCAGGTCAGTCATGGGACTGGTGTGAGATCTTAAAAAAATAGACATTTTCACAAAGAAAATAAAAGAAATTCGCTACGCTTTTGCAAAATGAAACTACCATAAGGCCTCCCAGCACACACACAATGCAATCGCAGACTTGGGGGAGATTTCTCCTTATTATAGTCAAACATGCTTGATACGCAAAATCCTTTTTAATATTATCAATAGTGCATAGTGTGGAAAACATTTTGAAAGCATAATATTAATCTTAGCCAGCATAGGTACCATTATATTATGCCTGCTATAGCTACCTCCTAAGGAGGCAGGTTATACAATTACAATCGTAAAGGGCTCGTATTATTTCTTTGGATTTCCAACAAATGGTCAGGCTAAGGAACTTCCTACTGCCACATGGGTACGCCTCTGGAGGGATGCCCGAGAACCTAACCGATCTCTGCCAACACAAGGCCGGGTTACCTCTATAACTAGGTAACTACTGCACGAGTATGCCATCCCCGGTCGTTTGCGACCTTTATCCGATGATCCTCAACTACAAAGAAACAACCACAAAGTACAATAAATTTGCAGCATCAACATAGGTAAAATATCTGGGATCCATACCATGATACTACCCTTTTCCAGAAGGAAATGACATACCCTCAAGGGGTGCTACCCCTAAATAACCTTGCCGCATCCTTCATGTTTCGACCATTTCCGGGGTATGAGGTCCGACGAAGTCTCGTCCATAAAGCTACACTTTTCACAAAGCCATGCTTTGATCAACAAATGATCGGCAGCACTTCGTATGCCACATTACCAATCTGGGAATATATCGCTAGTAACTATCAACTACATAACCTCTGAGCTTGTATGTCTCAGAGAAGGGTGTTAAGCTAAGAGAATAAATTCTTTGCCACCAACAGAAATGTATTTGATAGAAACCAGCTTTACATCTCAAAGTGTAACGTTAGACACACATCCATACAAGTCCGTTATGGGAACGAACGGAACCGAAGGCACTTCCAAAAATGCCCTTGCAATCCGGATATTCACTAGTCAGGTCCGGAATCTCCATCACAAAGGGTGATAAAATCTCTATACCGGAGCAACCCGGTGCAAAGACATTCGACAGGTAATCCTTTCGTTTTCGAAAATACCCGGTCTTCAGCATCGTCTTCAAATGCAATCTCATTTCGTCGTATCATTATTCGGAATGGTTTTTATGACACAAGGTCCTCTCCCGGCTAATCCGAATAACAAGCGGTTATTTCAAAAATAAGTGTTACATTCAGATTTCAACAATCACAACAATTTCCACTTTGATCTTTTAAACAAAAGATCCATCACAATCACAAAGGTTCGATGTGGTTTTCGGATATCCACTTGGAATCCAGCCCCTGGTTGCATCAAAATTCAAATGCCATTAAAAGGCCAATATTAATAGTCGGTTACTTAACTATCAATCCACATTCACAACAATCACTAGATTTCAAATAATTTTCCCCCAATTATTATTTTCAAAATATCTTTTCAAGATGAAATTTTAACACTTCAACCATTTGAAAAACAAATTTCAAATCACTTTTCACTCGCTGAATAAGAATTCCGATATTATTTATTTCCACTGAAAGTCTGCTGAGTTCAAATACTTTAAAATACTTTAAATCACTTATCCAAAATATATACTCGAAAACATTTAGATAAAATTATTTTAAAACATCATTTATATGACGACCCGACTTTCTTACCACAAAAAATCGCATCATTTTTAAGAAAGAAATGGATAGAAAAGAGAAAAGACAGAGAAGAAGAAAGGAACAACATCAGAATCTAAACAGTGGAACGAATAAATTATATTAATCACATAATACATTACATAGTATCATATACATCAGAGATACACAGCTAAAACAACACATACTAGATAGTTATAAACACCCGTCTAGCTATACAACTCAATACAACTCAAAGACCACAACTCAGAGAACACACAGCGGAATACTATATCTACACGCAGAAGCCTCCTGCTCCATTTGCTCCTCCAGAATTCGTCAAAGCCAACCTAAAATCCCCTGGCTAATCGTAAAAATTTAAGTACCTAAGAGTTTAAGAAAAACAGAATAAACTCCGAGTCAGACATGGGTCTGGTGTGAGTAAACGGTTAAAGTTGCTTAACTTTAAAAACCTTTTGAAAGAAAAGGTATCACGTAAGACTTCCCACACATAAACATGGAAAAGTTTTTACCTTACGCTAACCAAAACATTTGATAGGAAATTCAGTGATATTATAATAGGGTCTAGGGTTTCCAAATAAATAAGAAATAGCCGAAATTGTCACATGATTAAATTCCAGCTACAAGCCACAAAAGTGGGTAATACAATCAAAACCGTTGGTACTTATTGGATTTTGAATTCCATACAATGGCAGGGCTACCGGGGTACCGCCCGTCACAGTACGTGGCCTAGATCACCGTACCGAGGAGTACGCCCGCTCCCCTGCAATACAAAGCCGGACCCATTCCTTACTGAACAGTTCCAAATAAGACAACCCCGACGGATGTAGCTATTCAACCGCCCACACAGTCGAAATAAAGGGACTTCTAGACAGGGGTAAATCTTACTCTCAAGTGGGGGCTACCCACGAAGCCTTGCTACACCTCTCTTGTTTTAGCCATTCCCGGTTGATGAGGCTTGAGGCTACGATTACCTTTAGTGAACACATCAATTAGAATGCTCATCGTCCACCTGACGATGTTCTGAAAACATTCAATCCATACAAGTTCGTTCCGGGTTCGAACGAAACCGAAGGCATTATCTCGTTACACTCATTTTGGAGTCACCCTCAGAGTTAACGACAATAAACCTTGCACTCTAAATCTTCATCTCGAACCTATAAGAACTAGTTCCGTCAAACTCATTACGGAATCACCCATAGAGTTATAATGACGTATAGTCCTTACACCTCGAGTCTTCACAAAGCTCTACCTTGATTTACGACCTAACGTTTATTGGAATCGATGTGGTTTTCGGATATCCAAATATGGAAACCCGATCCTGGTCACATCGAAATCCAAAGCGTGTCTTTTAGGTCCAAGTTGTTTTAAAGTTAACAATTAAATTCAACTATCTATATACACATAGAATAGATAACTCACAAGTTCACAATTGATAATCACTTTATCAAATAAACAGATGATCCATAACTAAATAGGTAATCCACATCATTATCACAATAGATAATCTATATTACCATCATAATGCAACCAAGCATTCATATCACACAACATTACTTATCTCATTTCTGAGATTTACATCCATCCAAGACAATCAATGTCATCCATTCATACATAAGCGATGATCTACTTAATCACAACATAATTAATTTAAATTGAATTAAATTAACTATCTCTAATTAATTTAAAGTGATTTAAATTATTTACTTCATCTCTTAATTAATTTAAAATTAATTAAATTAATTACCTTTATCACAATAAGTCTTACTTAAATAAACATTATTTAAACTAATTAATTAATTATTATCTAAATTAATCAACCTTAATTAGTTAACTCTAAATCAAGTATTAACCTTTGATTATTCTCATTAATCGTATTAATTAATGAACCTTAATTAATTACTTCCGTTAATTAATTAACTAAACTAATTACATTATATCTTAATTAATTACATAAATAAATCATGCTTAAATTAATTACCTTCAATTAATCAACTTTAATAAATAAAATCAGTAATTAATTATTCTTAATTACTTCTAATAACTTTTAATTACCATTTAGAAACCTTTTGATCTATTATACCAAGTAATAAACCATTAATTACTTTACCAAGTAATTTACCCATTTAAAATTACTTCCCAATCAGTAATTTTACTTATCTTAATTACCTCTGTAATTTATTAATTACTTATCTTAAGTAATTACTCTTATCAAAACTTATTAAGTAAACATACTTAATCCCTAATCAAGTTACTATAATTAATTAATTAACAAATTAATTAACTTACTCGATCATACTTATCTCATTAATTATAATTGAGTAATTCATCCCTTAATTACTCATTAACCAAATTAATCTTCAATTAACAGATTAATTATCTTCAGCTATTAACTAATAAACCTTAATTATTAATCAGTTATTTAATACAAAGTAATTAATCACTAATTACTTTCATAATTAATTAATTTACCTTAATTAACTAATTAATTATCTCTTAATCATTAATTAATAAACTTAATTATTCATTATCAACCTGAATTACAAATTAAATAATCCATAAATACAATTAATCAATCCTTAATTAAAATTAATTAACCTTTAACAATATTTAATTAATTTCTAATTATCTTACATTATAGATTAATAACCCATTTAATTATTAATTAAGAAAACCTAATTAAAAACTTAATTACTCCATAAAACCTTTATTAAGTATAAATTAATTACTATTTTCATTAACCCTTACTTAATTAATTAATAAGTAATTATAATTTAATTAATCATTAGACCTTAATTAAATCAATCAATTATTAGTAATTAATTTAATAATTATACTTAATTAATCACTTAATTAACGCCCTTCTAAAATAATAAATAAATAAATAAATTAACTTAAAATTTCTTAATTAATTTAATTAATTTACACTTAATTAATATTTAAGATAAAAAATTATCTTCATTTAACCTTACAAAAACTTTACTTAACAAAATTCATTAATTAAATTAAGATATAAAATAATCATTAATTACTTTCCTTAATTATTAATTAACAATTCTAATTTCAAATTAATAAATTATCTTAACTTTAATTGTTAATTAATAAATTTTTTTATAAATTTCCTTTATATATTTCCAAAGTAAGTTTGAAAATAACATTAACTTAAAACATTTAAACCATGCATACAAATCCAATTATAAAAACAGATTAATTTAAAAACAAGAATTTAACTTAGCTTAAATTATTTAAAAGTTTAAAACTTACTTTATTTTAAATTTAAAATCTAGTTAAATGTTCTATTTGGATTCAACCCCTTAATATTTGAACCAAGAAACAAAGTGCATCTCTTTTTTTTTCTTTTATTAAACAAATTTGATTTTAAAATTTTAAAAACTGTTTAAATTTAAAACTAAAAACTGTTAACATAACAGTTTAAAACCCCTGCATACAAAACTCCAGAGATCATGCGAGTTCCTTCCCGAGCTATCTCCCTTACTACCCGAGACCTGCTTCGAGAAAACAAACAATCCCAAACAAAACACACCCACTGACATCAACCCACCTCCGTGCAACCTGCACCGGTGCCGGATCCATTCTGACCAACGTCGACACCTCCGACAAGTCATTCTACCACCCTACAAGCCTCCACGACCAACCAAACTCCAACATCTACCCCAATTCAAAATCGAGCACCCTGGTCGATCTGACCCCAAAATACCATCAGAACATTTCCCTGAACCATCGCCTCCGATCATCTAAAATCGCCACCACTCCGGCCATGAGATGTTGACTCACCGCACATCATCCTCCCACAAATTCATACAACTCGATGCAATTTTGTAGATGCAGTAGCCAATTTACAGCAGACCCCAAAAACTAGGTTAAAAATCAATCTCTTGAAAATCAAACTTCACAGTGATTTAAAAATACTTCAAATATTTTTGCTACACTCTCTGATGTTTTACCTAGCTCCATCAAGAATCTCAATCATTCCAGATGCATAAATCAACTGATTTTTGCAAAAGCCCAATATCCAGACAATACTCATTTTCTTACACCTTAGTTTATTAAAAATCCAAATTTTGATTTTAAAAATCCTAAACTTTAGAATGGATTCAAGTTATAAACTTGAAACTGTAAATTTAAGTAACAAAATTTGACTTGTTTAAAAGAATTTTTATAAAGATTTCATTTTCCAGATGAGTTGCTAAATCCATTTACTTAAAAAAATTTAAGCTTACACAAACATTCAATGTTTGAAAATCAAAACCTAAATGAAATCAGAGGAAGAGCAACATGAAATTTGATTAAACATGATAATCCTGTAACAGGAACAGGAAGGGCAAGATAGGTGAGACATGCACATTCATTAAGTGTCAAATAAATTCAGATTCTACACTTATATTTAAATAACAATGCAGAGCATATTCAACCAGAATTTTTTCCAAGCAACTTGATTTATTTACTAAATTTTAATAAAAAGGTTTACTCACCTCAATTTAAAAGAAATGCAGAGGTTTTGAAGATGAACCAGAAGTTGCACAAGACTTGAACCTGAAGCCTTAAAACAGAAATGCCCACAGCCCTTTAAAATTGCTTTTCAGATTGCATTTTGAAAAACTTGGAAACACTTGAGCTTGAAGCTTTTTAAAACTGGAACTTTGAAACTTGCATGCATTTGAAAAATTTGAGGCAGACATGGATTGAAAGCTTGCATCAGACTTTTGAAACATATGCAGATACTTGAAATTTTAAAAACAGGCTGTGATTTTGTTTGAGGAATTGTTTTGAAGATTTTTTTGTATTTGAAAATTTGAAAGGTTACAGGTTGCTTCAGACTTCCATCTTAAAAACTTGCATGCATTTGAAGATGATGCAGATACTCAAATGCAAAACTGGTTAGAATGTTGTTTTGAAAACAAACTGCAGATATGCAGTTTTGATTTGAGCAAGGATTTTCAGATTTTTGTTTTGAAGATGGTTTGAATTGAGGAGTGTTTCTGATTTTTGGTGGTTGAGTGTTTGCTGATGATTCAAGTTTCTTTTTAGAAATGAAACAAAGTTTTTAAAGAAAAAGAAAAGAATGAAGAGAAAAGGTGATTATATAAGCAAATTTCAGATTTATTAAAATTAAAAGAAAATTAAAAAGAACATGGACACCTGTCTTATAAATCATATCAATGTTTAACACTTGTTAACAAAGTGTTTTAAAACAAAACATTTGTCAAAAAGAAATTTGAAAGCTTTTAAAATTATTTTCCTAATTAACAAACATGTTTTCTTAATTTTAAAAAATACTCTCTAATTAAAATTCTAATAAACAAAGACATTTTTACGTTTACAAATGTTTTGCTAATTTTTATAAAATACAATCTTTAAAAAGAAAGAAACTCAATAAGATTTAAATAAAATTATATACAACATTGCAAACTTATTTTTAAAAAATGCTATTTCAAAAGCCTTGTATTTATTTTATTTAAATAAACACAAATCAAATTTTTATAAATAAATTTCTATAAAAAGAAAAATACAAAACAAATCTTTATTTTTAATTAAAAAAATTATCTATATATTTTAAAATTCAAACTATATTATCATTTTATTTTAAGATGTATGTATATCCTTTAAATTCAAATTTATATTTCAAATTAAAGTCAAATTTAAAAACCAAATCCAAAAATCAATTTAAATAAATAAATACCAATTTTTAAATAAGCACATTATTATTTACAAATAATATATCCTATTTTAAAATAAATTTAAAATACACGGATATAAATACATTTTAAACACACTTATAAATTTTGAAAACAATATACCAATTTATAACCATAATTAAAACATTATATTATTATTACTTTGTTATTTACCTTTGAAAATAACAATTTATTAATTTCAAATAATTAAAATTAAGAGATTATCAGCATTTTAAACTCCTGGAAATTCCGGGATATAACAATCCTCCCCCCTTAACAGAATGTCGTCCTCGAAATTTAAAAAAAGATAATCTAAAGTTTTATTTTATTTCAACCAATCCAAACATTCATAACAGCCATACACTATCAATCAAATAAACAATTTCATCCAAACAACTAATTCAATCAAATAAATAACACTAGCTATCCGGACACAGATTCAGATAAACTTCCTAAAATTATCCTGAGTTTCCCTAGGTATAAATACAGGGATACTCGCTCTACTAAATCCAAACTAGCTATACTGCTACTACTGAGTTCCCACTCAGCTAGATCTATAATCTACACAAGATATCAGACCATAGACAAGACTGATCAACAACTAAAACCTTCATAGAAATACTGGTCTTGAAACCAGTGACGGACCAAACGCGTACTCCCTCAGAGACACGTGAAATATTTTGAATTCTAGCCTTCCAAACCGGCAATTCAATTCTTCAAACCAAAGCACTGATCTCTACAAAAACTCAGAAGAATCCAATATACCTCGAAGATCACCAAATCATATTGCTTCCTTACCAGAGAAAATCTTAACAACATCGAAGTCTCCAACTTCAAATTCCAAATTCTTCCTTTACTTAACCTCAGAAACTTACCGGATGATCCGGGCTGCCTATAGATCCTTCCTGATCAGCTCAACCTTCGCCGATGCTTCTATAAACAAACTGGATCAAAACAACTCAACAAACTGATCCTCTCAAGATCAATCCAAAATCAAAACCAAACTTTACTATCAACAGTAGAAAACAACTTCTCCTATCTAGAAAAGACAGAACAGAATCACTCGGCAACTTCCTCAGATTCTAAAAATAAATTTAGTAGAAAACTCTCTAATCCAAAATACTGCAACTTCCGGTTGCTTCTACTCAAGAACAACAGCCACCTTGCTTCCGCTGCACAACTCTAATCTGGAGCAGATGAAAATCCCATCGAATGAACACAGGCACATACTAAACATCACATCTCGGAAATATGGTTCAACAGAAGTTCCAAGAAATACAAAGCTGCTTCACCAAACAATCAACCTAGGGGACAACCTTCTACCCAGCTGAATCATCGGTATCACTCCTGACATCAAGTCGATTCAGAACTTAAACTCCAATGTGGGCAAATCTCTAACTTTCCTGAAGATATATCCGTAAAATCTTCGACAATTCCAAAACTTCTACATCCTCTAGAAATTCCACAAATCCAAGCAAAAGACTATCTAAGATAATCACCAAACCATCACAAGTCACTTTTGCGATCAAACCAATCGAATATCCAAGATGCTTTTCCCTCTCCACTAATTAGAACATTTTATCCTTGACAAACTAATCCATCGAAGAAACAGATCCTCACTGCTGCTTCTGAATTCCACCTCCAGGAAATGCTAAGCCAAAAAGATCTTCCTGTTGAAACACAGAACACTCCCGAGCTACACCGTAACTTAGAAGCCAAAGGCTTCTTATCCAAAGTTCTTTGAGAAACTCGGACCTCCAACTAAACACACACATCCTGCTGAACTCAGCTACAATAACAAAGCAGACACACTTCCTTAAACTTGTTCCGAAAGAAAACATTTTCAGAGACATCCATAGTCACTGCATCTCATCACGCAGCTACTATTTCCTTAGGTTGCCAATATATCATCACTTACTTCTGCCTAACCGACAGATCCAAATCTCAAAAATCCGCTCACACGAACGCAATCAAACTTACACTTCAAAGATGAACTCCGAACCTTAACAGGTTTCCTTCAGAGATCAATTAAATCCTACACCAAACTGAAAAGATTACTCAAGACGATATTAGGTCTACAGTCTCGACAAATACATTTCCAATCTCAAACATCAGACTCCAACCAATGGTAGTTGTGTTACACACACCACTACCTCATCTACCTTTATAACTTATGTTGGAAAACCCGAACAGGTAACCCAACGGATAGGTAAAAATAAATATATATGTATAGTTATATATAAAAATTACAAGTACGCTTTCTCAAGAAAGACTCCACTACAGAGCCTAGGTATTCACTCAACCTAATGCTCTGATAATAAATGTGACGACCCGACTTTCTTACCACAGAAAATTGCATCATTTTTAAGAAAGAAAGGGATAGAAAAGAGAAAAGACAGAGAAAAAAAAGGAACAACATCAGAATCTAAACAGCGGAACGAATAAATTATATTAATCACATAATATATTACATAGTATCATATACATCAGAGATACACAGCTAAAACAACACATACTAGACAGTTATAAACACATGTCTAGTTATACAACTCAATACAACTCAAAGACCACAACTCAGAGAACACACATCGGAATACTATATCTACATGTAGAAGCCTCCTGCTCCATTTTCTCCTCCAGAATTCGTCAAAGCCAACCTAAAATCCCTTGGCTACTCGTAAAAATTTAAGTACCCAAGAGTTTAAGAAAAACAGAATAAACTCCAGGTTAGACATGGGTCTGGTGTGAGTAAGCGGTTAAAGTTGCTTAACTTTAAAAACCTTTTGAAAGAAAAAGTATCACGTAAGACTTCCCACACATAAACATGGAAAAGTTTTTACCTTACGCTAACCAAAACATTTGATAGGAAATTCAGTGATATTATAATAGGGTCTAGGGTTTCCAAATAAATAAGAAATAGCCGAAATTGTCACATGATTAAATTCCAGCTACAAGCCACAAAAGTGGGTAATACAATCAAAACCGTTGGCACTTATTGGATTTTGAATTTCATAAAATGGCAGGGCTACCGGGGTACCACCCGTCACAGTACGTGGCCTAGATCACCGTACCGAGGAGTACACCCGCTCCCCTGCAATACAAAGCCGGACCCATTCCTTACTGAACAGTTCCAAATAAGACAACCCCGACGGATGTAGCTATTCAACCGCCCACACAGTCGAAATAAAGGGACTTCTAGACAGGGGTAAATCTTACTCTCAAGTGGGGGCTACCCACGAAGCCTTGCTACACCTCCCTTGTTTTAGCCATTCCCGGTTGATGAGGCTTGAGGCTACGATTACCTTTAGTGAACACATCAATTAGAATGCTCATCGTCCACCTGACGATGTTCTGAAAACATTCAATCCATACAAGTTCGTTCCGGGTTCGAACGAAACCGAAGGCATTATCTCGTTACACTCATTTTGGAGTCACCCTCAGAGTTAACGACAATAAACCTTGCACTCTAAATCTTCATCTCGAACCTATAAGAACTAGTTCCGTCAAACTCATTACGGAATCACCCATAGATTTATACTGACGTATAGTCCTTACACCTCGAGTCTTCACAAAGCTCTACCTTGATTTACGACCTAACATTTTATCGGAATCGATGTGGTTTTCGGATATCCAAATATGGAAACCCGATCCCGGTCTCATCGAAATCCAAAGCGTGTCTTTTAGGTATAAGCGTGTCTCATAGAATAGATAAGTCACAAGTTCACAATTGATAATCACTTTATCAAATAAACAGATGATCCATAACTAAATAGGTAATCCACATCATTATCACAATAGATAATCTATATTACTATCACAATGCAACCAAGCATTCATACCACACAACATTACTTATCTCATTTCTGAGATTTACATCCATCCAACACAATCAATGTCATCCATTCATACATAAGCAATGATCTACTTAATCACAACATAATTAATTTAAAATGAATTAAATTAACTATCTTTAATTAATTTAAAGTAATTTAAATTAATTACTTCATCTCTTAATTAATTTAAAATTAATTAAATTAATTACCTTTATCACAATAAGTCTTACTTAAATAAACATTACTTAAACTAATTAATTAATTATCATCTAAATTAATCAACCTTGATTAATTAACTCTAAATCAAGTAATTAACCTTTAATTATTCTCATTAATCGTATTAATTAATGAACCTTAATTAATTACTTCAATTAATTAACTAACTAAATTAATTACATTGTTTCTTAATTAATTACATAAATAAATCATGCTTAAATTAATTACCTTCAATTAATCAACTTTAATAAATAAAATCAGTAATTAATTATTCTTAACTACTTCTAGTTACTTTTAATTACTATTTAGAAACCTTTTTATCTATTATACCATGTAATAAACCTTTAATTACTTTACCAAGTAATTTACCCATTTAAAACTACTTCCCAATCAGTAATTTTACTTATTACTTATCTCAGTTACCTCTATAGTTTATTAATTACTTATCTTAAGTAATTACTCTTATCAAAACTTATTAAGTAAACATACTTAATCCCTAATCAAGTGATTATAATTAATTAATTAACAAATTAATTAACTTACTTGATCATACTTATCTCATTAATTATAAATGAGTAATTCATCCCTTAATTACTCATTAACCAAATTAATCTTCAATTAACAGATTAATTATCTTCAACTATTAACTAATAAACCTGAATTATAATCAGTTATTTAATACAAAGTAATTAATCACTAATTACTTTTATAATTAATTAATTTACCTTAATTAACTAATTATTTATCTCTTAATCATTAATTAATAAACTTAATTATTCATTATCAACCATAATCACCAATTAAATAATCCATAAATATAATTAATCAATCCTTAATTAAAATTAATCAACCTTTAATAATATTTAGTTAATTTCTAATTATCTTACATTATAGATTAATAACCCTTTTAATTATTAATTAAGAAAACCTAATTAAAAACTTAATTACTCCATAAAACTTTTATTAAGTATAAATTAATTACTATTTTAATTAACCCTTAATTACTTAATTAATAATTAATTATAATTTAATTAATCGTTAGACTTAAATTAAATCAATTAATTATTAGTAATTAATTTAATAATTATACTTAATTAATCACTTAATTAACCCCCTTTTAAAATAGTAATTAAATAAATTAATTAACTTAAAGTTTCTTAATTAATTTATACTTAATTAATATTTAAGATAAAACATTATCTTCATTTAACCTTGAAAAAAAACTTTACCTAACAAAATTCATTAATTAAATTAAGATATAAAATAATCATTAATTACTTTCCTTAATTATTAATTAACAATTCTAATTTCAAGTTAATAAATTATCTTAACTTTAATTATTAATTAATAAAAACATTTATAATTTTCCTTTATATATTTCCAAAGTAAGTTTGAAAATAACATTAACTTAAAACATTTAAACCATTCATACAAATCCAATTATAAAAACAAATCAATTTAAAAACAAGAATTTAACTTAGCTTAAATTATTTAAAAGTTTAAAACTTACTTTACTTTAAATTTAAAATCTAGTTAAATGTTCCATTTGGATTCAACCCCTTAATATTTGAACCATGAAACAAAGTGCATCTTTTTTTTTTCTTTTCTTAAAAAAATTTGATTTTAAAATTTTAGAAACTGTTTAAATTTAAAACTAAAAACTGTTAACATAACAGTTTAAAACCCCTGCACACAAAACTCCAGAGATCATGCGAGTTCCTTCCCGAGCTATCTCCCTTACTACCCGAGACATGCTTCGAGAAAACAAACAATCCCAAACAAAACACACCCACTGACATCAACCCACCTCCGTACAACCTGCACCGGTGCCGGATCCATTCTGACCATCGTCGACACCTCCGACAAGCCATTCTACCACCCTACAAGCCTCCACGACCAACCAAACTCCAACATCTACCTCGATTCAAAATCGAGCACCCTAGTCGATCTGAGCGCAAAATACCATCAGAACATTTCCTGAACCATCGCCTCCGATCATCTAAAATCGCCACCACTCCGGCCATGAGATGTTGACTCACCGCACATCATCCTCCCACAAATTCATACAACTCGATGCAATTTTGAAGATGCAGTAGCCAATTTACAGCATACCCCAAAAACTAGGTTAAAAATAAATCTTTGGCAAAATCAAACTTCACAGTGATTTAAAAATACTTCAACTATTTATGCTACACTCTCTAATGCTTCACCTAGGTCCATCAAGAATCTCAATCGTTCCAGATGCATAAATCAACTGATTTTTGCAAAAAGCCAATATCCAGACAATACTCATTTTCTTACACCTTACTTTATTAAAAATCCTAATTTTGATTTTAAAAATCCTAAACTTTAGAATGGATTCAAGCTATAAACTTGAAACTGTAAATTTAAGTAACAAAGTTTGTCTTGTTTAAAAGAATTTTTATAAAGATTTCATTTTCCAGATGAGTTGCTAAATCCTTTTACTTAATTCATTTTAGTATTAAATTTAAGCTTACACAAAAATTCAATGTTTGAAAATCAAAACCTAAATGAAATCAGAGGAAGAGCAACATGAAATTTGTTTAAACATGATAATCCTGTAACAAGAATAGGAAGGGCAAGATAGGTGAGACATGCACATTCATTAACAGTCAAATAAATTCAGATTCTACACTTATATTTACATAACAATACAGAGCATATTCAACAAGAATTTTTTCCAAGCAACTTGATTTATTTACTAAATTTTAATAAAAAGTTTTACTCACTTCAATTTAAAAGAAATGCAGAGATTTTGAAGATGAACTGGAAGTTGCACAAGACTTGAACTTGAAGCCTTAAAACAGAAATGCCCACAGCCCTTTAAAATAGCTTTTCAGATTGCATTTTGAAAAACTTGGAAACACTTGAGCTTGAAGCTTTTTAAAACTGGAACTTTGAAACTTGCATGCATTTGAAAAATTTGACACAGACATGGATTGAAAGCTTGCATCAGACTTTTGAAAACGTATGCAGATACTTGAAATTTTGAAAACAGGCTGTGATTTTGTTTGAGGAATTGTTTTGAAGATTGTTTTGTATTTGCAAATTTGAAAGGTTACAGGTTGCTTCAGATTTCCATCTTAAAAACTTGCATGCATTTGAAGATGATGTAGATACTCAAATGCAAAACTCGGTTGAATGTTGTTTTGAAAATAAACTGCAGATATGCAGTTTTGATTTGAGCAAGGATTTTCAGATTTTTGTTTTGAAGATGGTTTGAATTGAGGAGTGTTTTTGATTTATGGTGGTTGAATGTTTGCTAATGATTCAAGTTTCTTTTTAGAAATAAAACAAAGTTTTTAAAGAAAAAGAAAAGAATGAAGAGAAAAGGTGATTATATAAGCAAATTTCAGATTTATTAAAATTAAAAGAAAATTAAAAAGAACATGGACACTTGTCTTATAAATCATATCAATGTTTAACACTTGTTAACAAAGTATTTTAAAACAAAACATTTGTCAAAAAGAAATTTAAAAGCTTTTAAAATTATTTTCCTAATTAACAAACATGTTTTCTTAATTTTAAAAATGCTCTCTAATTAAAATTCTAATAAACAAATACGTTTTTACATTTACAAATGTTTTGCTAATTTATATAAAATACAATCTTTAAAAAGAAAGAAATTCAATAAGATTTAAATAAAATTATATACAACATTGCAAACTTATTTTTAAAAAATGCTATTTCAAAAGCCTTGTATTTATTTTATTTAAATGAACACAAATCAAATTTTTATAAATAAATTTCTATAAAAAGAAAAATACAAAATGAATCTTTATTTTTAATTAAAAACATTATCTAATTCAAACTATATTATCATTTTATTTTAAGATGTATGTATATCCTTTAAATTCAAATTTATATTTCAAATTAAAGTCAAATTTAAAAACCAAATCCAAAAATCAATTTAAATAAATAAATATCAATTTTTAAATAAGCACATTATTATTTACAAATAATATATCCTATTTTAAAATCAATTTAAAATACACAGATATAAATACATTTTAAACACACTTATAAATTTTGAAAACAATATATGAATTTATAACCATAATTAAAACATTATATTATTATTACTTTGTTATTTACCTTTGAAAATAACAATTTATCAATTTCAAATATTTAAAATTAAGAGATTATCGGCATTTTAAACTCCTGGAAATTCCGGGATATTACAATTTAAATATTAGTTATGAAAATATTATACCAATATCTCATATAAAACTTCAAGTCCAAACTAACTTTAAAATAAAATTAGTAGATAGGGTATAACTATTTTAAATAACCATTTTCTAAAACAAATATCAATTTAATCTTTAAATAACCACTTCTATATTAAAATAAATCTTTACTTTAAAGATTTTCAAAATAACCCAAGTAAATAATTTCTCCAAAATAATCTTTCCTTAAAACTATCTTCACAACTTCAATTTCATATTTATGGACTATATTGAAAACATACTCGGCTTTCCAATGAAAGTACACCTTCCATTCTAAAATGGTTCATTCAAATCAATCTATAAATCCTTCTGGATTTACTTTAAATTTACGTTCCAAATCCGTAAATTCCTTTCCACACTTTTCAATATAAAACAATATTTATTTTTTAAAAATATTTCCCTTTCTTTTATAAATTCCAATGTGAATTTAGATTTTCAAATATCCACTGATATACGATTTTTTCAAATCGATTCTCAAATATTTACTTTCAACACCAAATCAATTTTCAAATTGATTTACAAATTTATTTCAAATACCAAATCAAATTTTCAAATCGATTTCTAAAACTTTATTACCTTTTAAATTAAATCCCCTTATTTCCTCAAACCATTTAAAATCCGAGTTTTAAATAAATTCTTCAACTTTATACAATATTATTCAAAATCCGTTTATTAAGTCTCTTTCCTATATTTTGGAATTTTATTCAATAGGATTCAAAAATAAAACTTTATTCTTTTAAAATTCCTTATTTTAAATTTATCCAATTCTCAAAAATAAATTTTACAATAAATTTTTAGCTAGAATTTCAAAAATCCAATTTTATCTATTTCGGGTATCCTACGATACTAAAAATATATTCGGCTAAATTATAGCCTTCAACGATTTAAATCACAATATAATCACATACAGATTATATATAAACCATCACACAACATATGAAACAAATTCAAATGTTTTGAGGAATCGAGTTGGATCCCTCCAACCTATTTCCCTGCATCCACAGACGTTAGCACAACAATTAAATACCAATTCTACTTCGAGGTGGAATATCGTGGTATATGGGATTTATAAAATATCATCCGCTATTATGCGGCGCATAGGGTCTCATCTTCTATATAATGCGGGAAATCAATCACTCAAAATAAATATATAATACCAATTCCACTTCGAGGTGGAATATCGCGGTATATGGGTTTAATATAATATCACCCACTATTATGCGGCTTATAGGGTCTATTTCAATACAACTGATAATAAATTATCATCCAAGCACACAATCAACAAGTTAAATTTAACTATCACAATTCAATAATCAATCAATAACTGAAATTTTCAATTATTATAATTTGAGTGAGAAGATCTCACATTGCTTTTATTTTGCAATCCATTCTCATTCCGACTTGATTTCACGGTTTTAACCTCACGCCTTTGCCAGGCTCAAGGCAACACTGTTGTCCACGACCTTGAACTTGACTTGATTTCGATCGGCCTCGCTCGCGGTTGCCACCTCTAACGTCGATCCCTAATCGGCCTTTGCCCCAATCCTCCTCCGCTAACCGCCTTTGTCGCCATCCCTCCATTGCTTGCACGAGAATCTAGAACTCGAGCTCCATGCATCGCTCTGCCCAGAGCCACCATCGCTTTCTTGGCTCACCGCACGTGCGAGCCTCCATCTCCAGTCGAGCCCTCATCAAGACGTCGCCGCGATGCAGCTGCCCTAGCTCGATGAATCCATAGCGGCAGCTTCCCTCGAAATCGCGAATTGAAAGACGAGGGGAATTTGATTTTTTTTTTGAGTGGAAATGATTTTGAGGAATTGAAAGACGAGAGGATTTATGATTTTTAAACGAAACGTTTTGTTGATTTTGCTCGGCCGTTACCTTGAATTTGAACGAGAAAAGAGGGGTTTCGTTTTTCCGAACGAAGAATAGTATTTACCTTTTATTTTTAGTTTCTTATGCTCGGCTTTGACTTTCAGAAGAAGAAAGACGTGTGTAGAAGTTTCTGCCAAGTGTTGTAAAGAATGAAACGTGTAATTTATCTTTTGAAAATAGTATTATATTAAATACACTTATACATCATTTTAAATTCAAATTCAAATTTAATTTGTTACAATTACGCAACTCGAAATCTCGATCTCCAATCGAGGTGTACCACCAGGTGTTTATAATGTTATACGCCTATTCCGAACGCAATGGGAAAGGTTTCGAGTCCAAATTCGATCGTACGGAGAAGATAGCTTTTTGAACCTAGTTATCAAATTAAATTTCGATTTAATTTTCAGCGCGTTTGCTTACGTACGATCAAACGGTCACACCAAATACTACAAAAATTGAAATCCGGTAATAATACCTATTACGGATCCAATGGAACTGGTCTCGTCGAATTCCGAGACTGTGCCTTGGAAGGCTATTTTTAGACATCGCTTTGAACGATATAATTTCAAAACTGAATAAAGTATTTATAAATCAAATTTTGAGGCTTCCATTAACCTCAGTATTATCAATATAAATTTTCTAAGCCATCAAATTATTTTTAACAAGCTTAAAATTGAAAATTCAAATTTTTACCCATCATTAATAAATTAAATTCAATAATTTAATCGCCAAATTCATATTTATGTTCGAAATTCAAGTTAAACTAACCTCCAACTATTTAAAATCAATTAAATATTCCATTTCAAATGTTAAAAATTTCCAGTTCGTCACATCCTTCCCCCTTAAAAGAATTTTGTCCCGAAATTACTGGTTATGAAGAATGATCCTCAACCGGTTTAATATTTTCCAAGCCAAACAGTTTTATCAACTTTCCGAAACAAATCTTTTTATTTAAGACCCATCATTTCTTCAACTAACTCTCCAAATTCGATCATAAGTTTCCAAACAACCTTGTTTACTTAACCAGATCAAATTTAAATTTAAATTCAAGTTTTAAGTTTCCAAAAAAATTTCTCAAATTTTTTTCTAACTCTCGAAATTTTCGAAAAATTTCGCCGGCGTCTCCTTTGCGCAACTAGCTCGATATGACTACAAAATGCCTCCACAGGCCCTCAGATTTGAAAAGAAAACAAAAAGCCCAGTGGCTGGACAAGAAAGTCATCAAATTTCATATTAAAATTCAAATACATACCTTTTGTCGAGCAATTTAAATTATCTTCAAAAATCAAAATCCCAATTTTCTTGTCCTTTATAACACCTGTATGCTATTTAACAACTATATCCAATTTCTACATTCAAAAATCATTTTGCACATTCCATTACAAAATTTTCAACATATACTTCTTATACCGTTTTTACTTCACTATTGAAGTTATATATCCATTTAATCAATCTTACTCGTTCAATTTTATTTGAATTCAATTTACCTTCTGAATATTGAATTTTTTTTTATTTTTTCCTACCTTTATTACCTTTAGTTCACCTTGAACAAATTTTACAACTTCATTTTATTTCACACAATTCAAATTGGTTTTCAATATTCAGTTTCAATTCCAGTTTTAATCTTTTATTCATTCCCTTATTCACAATTATCATTTCACGATTTTCAAACCTTCACTTAATTATTAACCTGGTATATTCCCAATACAAAATTTACTTAAGAATTTCACACTTCATTTCTTAAGTTCAATGTAAATATTCGATATACTTCTTGTATTTTTTTTTTAATTCATCACTTTGGTTTATATTTACTTATAATAAACTGGATTTCCAATTCTACATGAATTCAATTTACTTTCATTTAAAAATATTGTATTCAATTTTTAAACCTTATTCATTTGGTCATTCTTCAATTAGTTTCACTTACTAATTTTAGTTTAATACTTCACTTTGTTTTTCACAAATCGAATTTAATTCCAATTCCAGTTCTATTTACTTACAAATTCAAAATGAATTTCAACATTTAATTTGCCACTCATTTATTTGCAAATTTATTTTCCACCTTAATAAAAAAAATTCCAATCATTTAGCCTATTAGACTAATTTACTTTTATTCAAATTAACGTGGAATTCAGTTTCAATTTGAATTTTCCTAAGTCATCCAAACTTATTTATTACTCCATAAACATTTTATAAGATTCCAGAGTATTTCCAACATTCAAAAATTATTTTTGAAACCAATTCAAATTATCTTTTGAATTTCCAAAACCCAAACCCAGTTTTGCAAACAACTTCCATTTAAAATAATTCGGCAGCAATTCCTCTCCTGGAAGCCCCAAAATGAACATCGATGATGCTGCAGTCATCACCGAAGTTATTTTCCAGCGTCCGAAAAGAGTTTAGAGTCTTTCATCCCTTCAAAACATTTTTCCAAAAACCTTTGAAGATTATTTCCAAACCAAGAGGGATTTAAACTTTTCCAAATTTCAAAACATTTCCAAATGTTTCTCTGGAATTCCATTTCAAATTATAAATCACATTTACAATTTATATTTATAAATCTCATTTGTATATGGATTTATTTCTTAACTTTGGAGTTACGATTTCAATTTCTTATTCAACAATCAATGATAATAGTTTAATATTATCACTTCCTAACATCCAAGCAACCATATACTACTATAATAATTTATGAAAAATTATTTATTTCGTACACGAAAATAGTTTGGGTATAATTATTCCATTTACCCGATTTTAAAACAATATCGTGCCGAATTGTTCTGTACAAGTGTTTAGAGACCCCTATCGATAGAGTTGTACAGACTATACCGACCAGAATCCATATACCACTCAGCAAACCAATCATCACAATATAAAACAATTTTATGTTCACTAACAAATACGCGCTCATATCCTTATTACACTCAAACTCATTCTATAGTACTACTGACTCTATCTCTAATGAGTAACACCCAACAGAACCAAGGTTATCGCTTAACCAAATGCTCTGATACCACATTGTAACGCTCCGTTTTTTCAACGCCCGAAAGTCAACATCAATATGTCCACTGTATCAAATGCCGCACAGTCGAATGCCGAAAAACCGAACCGTTATGGTTAAAGAAGAAGAAGATAGAAGAAGAAACAGAAACAATAACAGAATCTCACATTTCGCAGGGGAAAAAATATAATAGATAAATGAATATCTTTAAACAAAATCACTATATCAGTTTACACATTACAACATCAGAGTATTACAACAACAACACACAAACAATGGCAGTTATAATAACCTGCCCCAATGGTTGAATACACAACGGAATGAAAATAATATATGGAAGTACGTCTCGCCATCTAGCTCGAACTCCAGATCTCCACAGCATCTCTTTTTCAACTTCGCTCCAGAATAATAATAACCTGACTCTAGGCTGTCCGTATGGAAAATTATGGGCACCCAGATTTAGAAAGGGAACAATAAACTCCAGGTCAGTCATGGGACTGGTGTGAGATCTTAAAAAACAGTTATTTTAACAAAGAAAATAAAAGAAATCCGCCATGCTTTTGGAAAATGAAACTACCATAAGGCCTCCCGGCACACACACAATGCAATCACAGACTTGGGGGAGATTTCTCCTTATGATAGTCAAACATGCTTGATACGCAAAATCATTTTCAATATTATCATTAGTGCATAGTGTGGAAATCATTTCGAAAGTATAATATTAATGTTAGCCAGCATAGGTACCATTATATTATGCCTGCTATAGCTACCTCTTTAGGAGGCAGGTTATACAATTGCAATCGTAAAGGGCTCGTATTGTTTCTTTGGATTTCCAACAAATGGTCAGGGTAAGGAACTTCCTATTGACACATAGGTACGCCTTTGGAGGGATGCCCCGAGAACCTAACCGGATCTCTGCCAATACAAGGTCAGGTTACCTCTGTAACTAGGTAACTAGTACACGAGTATGCCATCCCCCAGTCGTTTGCGACTTTATCCGAGGATCCTCAACTACAACGCAACAACCACAAAGTATAATAAATTTGCAGCGTCAACATAGGTAAAATATCTGGGCTCCATACCATGATACTACCCTTTTCAAGAAGGAAATGATTTACCCTCAGGGGGCGCTACCCCCAAATAACCTTGCCGCAACCTTCCTGTTTCGACCATTTCGGGGGTGTGAGGTCCGACGAAGTCTTGTCCACAAAGCTACACTTTTCACAAAGCCATGCTTTGATCAACAAATGAGCGGCATCACTTCGTATGCCACATTACCAATCTGGCAATATATCACTAGTAACCATCAAATACATAACCTCTGAGCACGTACGTCTCAGAGAAGGGTGTTAAGCTAAGAGAATAAATTCTCCGCCACCAACAGAAATGTATTTGATAGAAACCAGCTTTACATCTCAAAGTGTAACGTCAGACACACATCCATACAAGTTCGTTCCGGGATCGAAGGAACCGAAGGCACTTGTAAAGAAGCCCTTGCAATTCGGATATTCACTAAGCACATCCGGAATCCCTATCACAAAGGATGATAAAATTTCTATACCGGAGCAACCCGGTGCAGAGACATTCGACAGGTAATCCTTTCGTTTTCGAAAATACCCGGTCTTCAACACTGTCTTCAAATGCAATCCCATTTCGTCGTATCATTATTCGAAATGGGTTTTATGACACAAGGTCCTCTCCCGGCTAATCCGAATAACGAGCGCTTATTTTAAAAATAAGTGTTACATTCAGATTTCAACAATCATAACAATTTCCACTTTTATCTTTTAAACAAAAGATCCATCACAATCACAAAGGTTCGATGTGGTTTTCGGATATCCACTTGAAAATTCGACCTCTGGTTGCATCGAAATTCAAATGCCATTAAAAGGCCAATATTAATAGTCGGTTATTTAACTATCAATCAACATTCACAACAACCACTGGATTTCAAATAATTTCCCCCAGTTATTATTTTCAAAATATCTTTGCAAGAAATTTTCTAACACTTTAACCATTTGAAAAACAAATTTCAAATCACTTTTCACTCGCTGAATAAGAATTTCGATATTATTTATTTCCACCGAAAGTCTGCTGAGTTCAAATACTTTAAAATACTCTAATTCACTTATCCAAAATATATACTCGGAAACATTTAGATAAAATTATTTTAAAAAATCATTTAAATATTAGTTATGAAAATATTATACCAATATCTCATATAAAACTTCAAGTCCAAACTAACTTTAAAATAAAATTAGTAGATAGGGTATAACTATTTTAAATAACCATTTCTAAAACAAATATCAATTTAATATTTAAATAACCACTTCTATATTAAAATAAATCTTTACTTTAAAGATTTTCAAAATAACCCAAGTAAATAATTTCTCCAAAACAATCTTTCCTTAAAACCATCTTCACAACTTCAATTTCATATTTATGGACTATATTGAAAACATACTCGGCTTTCCAGGGAAAGTACACCACCTTCCATTCTAAAATGGTTCATTCAAATCAATTTATAAATCCTTCTGGATTTACTTTAAATTTACGTTCCAAATCTGTAAATTCCTTTCCACACTTTTAAAAATAAAACAATATTTATTTTTAAAACAAATTTCCCTTTCCTTTATAAATTCCATTGTGAATTTAGATTTCAAATATCCACTGATATACGATTTTTTCAAATCGATCCCCAAATATTTACTTTCAACACTAAATCAATTTTCAAATTGATTTCCAAATTTATTTCAAATACCAAATCAAATTTCCAAATTGATTTCTAAAACTTTATTACCTTTAAATTAAATCCCTTTATTTCCCCAAACCATTTAAAATCCGAATTTTAAATAATTCTTCGACTTTTAAACAATATTATTCAAAATCCATTTATTAAGCCTCTTTCCTATATTTTGGAATTTTATTCAATAGGATTCAAAAATAAAACTTTGTTCTTTTAAAATTCCTTCTTTCAAATTTATCCAATTCTAAAAAATAAATTTTGCTATAAATTTTCAACTAGAATTTCAAAAATCCAATTTTATCTATTTCTGGTATCCTACGATACCAAAAATATATTCGGCTAAATTATAGCCTTCAATGATTTAAATCACAATATAATCACATACATATTATATATAAACCATCACACAACATATGAAACAAATTCAAATATTTCGAGGAATCCAATTGGATCCCTCCAACCTGTTTCTCTGCATCCACAGATGTTTGCACAACAATTAAATATCAATTCCACGTCGAGGTGGAATATCGCGGTATATGGGATTTGTAAAATATCATCCGCTATTATGCGGCGCATAGGGTCTCATCCGCTATATAATGCGGGAAATCAATCACTCCACATACATATATAAAACCAATTCCACTTTGAGTTGGAATATCGCGGTATATGGGTTTAATATAATATCATCTGCTATTATGCGGCATATAGGGTCTATTTCAATACAACTAATAATAAATTATCATCCAAGCACACAATCAACAATTTAAATTTAAGTATTACAATTCAGCAATTAATCAATAACTGGAATTTTCAATTATTATAATTTGAGTGAGAAGATCTCACCTTGCTTTTATTTTGCAATCCATTCTCATTCCGACTTGATTTCATGGTTTTGACCTCATGCCATTGCAGGTTGAAGACAATACTGTTGTCCACGACCTTGAACTCGACTTGATTCCGATCGGCCTCACTCACGGTTGTCGCCTCTGACGTCGAGCCCGAATCGGCTTTTCCCCAAGCCTTTGCCCCAATCCTCCACCGCTAGCCACCTTTGTAGCCATCCCTCCATTGCTTGCACGAGAATCCAGAACACAAGCTCCACGCATCACTCACCTCCACATCGCTCTGCCCAGATCCACCATCGTGTAACAACTGTGATTTTATTACCGTCGTAATAAAATATTTAAAATGGGAATTTTAATTTTAAAAAAATTTGTTGTGCAAACCACTTCAAAGCAGTTGCTTACTTTTTTATGTGGTAGCACATTTGAATATGAAAGTTGTGCTATAATTCATTTGCCTTTACGTGCATTTGAATATGGGCTAATGTGAATCAAGTGGAACATGTTATGCTGTGCTGTCATATTCAGTTTAGAAAGCACAAATTAGAGAGTAGGCCAACTTAGTAACAATTTTGAACATTCCTTGCTGTCACTTATTTTATAAAATAAATTGATTCATATTGTAAAGCAAAGATGACATGTGCTGTCACCACATATTTTTAAAGAAAATATAAGAACACTTTTCATCATCATCGTTTTTATAAGCAGCTGTCCTTTTTGCTCTGTTGCACGTTTCATTTAATCCAAATGTACCATGCCAGCCCTTCATTTTGACTTATACATTTTAATGGAGAAAAGGAGCTTCATCATTTTTTGGGTTGCTTCATTTTGCCTGTGAGCTCTACGAAATAAATATAAATGGCGGTTCCATAATTTTTGTTTTCTCTTTTGGACCGTAAGTTGTTAGTTGATTTGGAAGCAAGTTAAAGGTGAGTACAACTCACATTTCTAGTTTAAAATATTTCATGCTCGAGTAAAATTTTGCAAAGGATTGCCTGTGCCTTTCATTTATTTCATTTCACGTTGGTGTACAAATTTTAGAATTCCTTCATGTGCTTAAGTAGCAGCACACAAGAAAGTTGGTTTTTATAGTTGCATTTCACAAGCATGAAAACGTGTTCATGCTACAGACCACTTTTATTTAGCTAAGATGCTTTATACTGGACGCATAAAACATATATAATGCCGGTGTGGTTTGATTTAAGTTTGCTTACACAATAAAATAAACATGTGTACCTTTATTGGTGACAATGTGAGATAAAATATCTGCAAGGTTCTTGGTTAACTCTTGCATGGATTCAAATCAATTAGCTGCGAAATTGAGAACCATTTGTTGGTGCAAATGTTTTAAACCTTTACTTCTTGACTGTACCTTTATTATAAATAAATTTTGAACTATTATCAGCGAAAATGGCAGAACCTTTATTGATTAATTGTAAATTTGATGTAAAATGTATTCATTTGGGTGCGTGCATGTAATATTACAAGGGACGTGCATGCATAGTATAAATTCATGTCCAGGTCTTGTTTATATATTTTTTCGTGAAAACTAAACTTCACCAGATCTTGTGTTTTTATTTATACGTGAAAATGTCCAGGTCTTGCGCGCATGTATTCATTTGGGTGTGTGCATGTAATTTGTGTTTAGTAAAAAAAAAGTTTACAATTTGCATAAATTTTTAGTCAAGTGCATTTTGCATGAAAGGAGCGAAAATGTGAAATGGTGTCTAGGCACTTGTTTTTCCATCTATGTATTTCGTGTACACGTAAATTTTGCAAAAATTTATGTCCAGGCTACTTTGTTTTATTTTTATTTTTATATTTTTTTCGCGTGTATGTTCATAGTGTTGCCCAGGCTATTATATATAATTGCAAAACGTGGGTGTGCATGGAGTCATTGTGTATGTGTGCATTTGCATTATAGCCAGGTCACTTTATTTTGGGTATTGTTTTCTTTCGTGAATACATGAAACTAGACTGCATAGAAACCAAGTTCACTTCATGTTTTGGTTACAACTGTTACTTGCGTGAAAATTTGATAATGCCAAACCCTCATTTATGGTATATATATATATATATATAAGTGCAACTGGGCAGTGCAATATTTTGTTGAAAATATAGTGGTGTAGTCCACTATTTAATTTACGTTGAACCGGTGTTTGGTTTTAAAACCTATTTTGTGTCGTTATTTTTATAACGGAAATTTTTACGCCGGTATTATATTTTTGAAGCGTGTTGTTTTGATGAGACTTTCGAAGAATAAAAATTACTATTGTTTTGACTTTAGTAACCATCAATTTTAAAGTGAAATTTTAAGCGGTTATTCCGCAACGCTAATTTGATACCTGTTTTTACGGTGTTTTGTGAAGCGCAATTTCCTCGTCGAAATTGCTATAGTTTTTGTTTTTTTAATCACATGTTTTAAAAATCATTTTTAAAATAAAATTGTTTCCCAAATTTTAACAGTTTGCGCTTTCAGAAGAATGAGGAAGCGATTTAAACGCTTTGGCAAAATTGAGGACTATGAACCCTTACTTTTACTGATTCGCTTAATTCCGGACTTGTCCATTTGAGAACGTAAAATGTTATTTGTATAAAATACACAATTTTGCACTTTCAAGGAACGATGAAGAGATTTAAATGATTTAGCAAAAGTGCGGAGTATGGAACCACACTTTTACTATTTCGGTTAATTTCGGACTCGTTAATTGAAATATTTGTTGTTTGATGATTTTGATGATTTTGTTGGGCTTTCGAGCCACTCTGCTGGACCTTTGGGTCATTTGATGGACCTTCGGGTCAAATACTAGTACTAGACCTTCGGGTCACTCTGCGGACCTTCGGGTCATGTGATGGGCGCCAAAAATTATAGTACTTGGTAGGCTTCGGCCATATGAGATGCACGTGCGGCATAGCTAGAACTCGCCATCTGCTAGGATCGATCCACTTTTATGTTGATTTTCTAATTATCTTATTTTGATTTTTAGATTCTGCGTATTGCTGTTTTGAATTCAATTGTGAATTTGAAAGTTGATTTTGATGATGTTTAATGGGGTTTCTTCCTTTAAACTATGCCAATTACTATGTTGTATAGTATCACCCGAGACTATAATTTTGTGTATAGCCTCATCCGAGATTATAAATTTGCGTATTGCTGTTTGGAATTCAATTGGGAATTCAAAAGCTGATTTTGATGGAGTTTAAATGGAGATTTGATTATTTATGTTGAATAGTCTCATTCAAGATTATTGATTTTGATGGAGTTTGAATTGAGATTTCTTCATTTGGACTATGTTGATTATTTATGTTGCATAATCTCATTCGAGATTATGATTATTAGCTTAAGTGTTGTTTATCACACACTTATTTCTAAAGTTTAAATTAGACTGATCCATTTATTATTTTCTTTTAAATAATACTCGGGTCAGACCGAGTTATTTCAGGATAGTCACTATCTCTGATTCAGTTGTTGCTTCAGCTTTTGGGATTTCACATCAGCTTTTGTCTAGACTTCGAGGTGTTTCTTTTTGGTGCATTGACTCTCGTCTCATGTATGTTGATGACATGTAAATGTACATTTGGTATGTGAACTATCGATTGTTTTAGCATGTATCCAGACTTGTCTTCCGTTATATATCTGATATTTCTGTTCTGATGTGACTATACTTATCGGTGTCGTTGTTATTATGAGTTGTTCTGAATTTTTCTTAAGCCACCGTAGTTTCGTTTTAGATTTGAATTGAATATATATCTTTGGGAGTAATTTACACAACTCCTATCGATGTAATCGATACTCGTCTAAGGCATAACTTACGAACGGTCGCTTCTAACAAGCCTTATTCTTCGCAATTGCAGACGTTATTCCTTATAATAACCTTTGTTATTGTAAGCATAGAGGTGAGGTGTCACAGCTTGGTATCAGATCTGAGGTTCAGAACAAATTATAATAAACACAGAACAGAAGCAGAAAGGAACATGCATTACAACTATTCGAGGGTTTTATTCGTGCGTTTCTAATATATTCCTTCATTATTCTTAAACCTTTATCCCCTTTAACATATTGGAGTATGTCTAGGGATAAATATCATATCCCCGTAGTATTCCGTTTGTTAAATGCATATCAATCTTAGATTTGTAAAAGGTCATTGGGTTTTGATTATCCTATTGCTCCTAAAGGTTTCAAATCTGGGAAGCTTAATGTTGCTTAAGCTTCTGGTGATTTTTCTTAGTCCAAATGTATTATCCTTCTGTTTTGGAAGGTTTTATTTTATTTCATTGCCTTTCTATTAAAGTTCTTTTCAATACGAGTGCATCACATTCATTCGTGTCAAAGGAGCTTGTTGATGTTATTCCTTTGGATGTTGTTAGTCTTTATGACCCTTTGAGGATTGAAAATCCTATTGGTGGATCCGCTACTCTTGGTTTGTTGTGTGTTGGTGTTGAGATTATTCTTTGTGGTTTTTCCTTTCATGAAAATCTGCATGTTGTGGATCATCTTAGTTTTGATATGATTTTGGGTATGGATTGGCTCGTCCGTTATGAAGTTCAAATCCTATGTTTCGAAAGAACTTTATATCTCAAGCATCCCAACGCTATCGAGTAGTTATCTATAATATTTCGAAGCATCGGCCATACTTCGAATGCTCTTATTTCTTCCTTCGAATCGGAGGATGTCTTAGCTAAAATTTCGGTTGTTTTTTTATTTTTCTGATTTCTTTGAGCCTTTTTCGTGTTTGCCGCCGAATAGGGCAATTGAGTTTCGTATTGATCTTATCTCTGGTGCTCATCCTGTCAGTCGTCCTTCCACGAGGATGTCTGCGAAGGAAAATGAGGAACTCAAGCAACAATTATCTGAATTGGAAGCCAAACGATTTATTCGTTCTATCTCTTCACCATGGGGCGTCGCCGTTGTCTTCGTTAAGAAGCCAGATGGTACCCTTAGGCTTTGCATTGAGTATCGCAAGCTTAACGAGCTCACTATCAAAAATAGGCATCCATTACCTAGGATCAATGACATGTTCGATCAATTAAGTGGCGCTAAGCTCTTCTCCCAACTAGACCTTACCACCGGTTTTCATTTGGCTACGAGTTGCGGGAGTTAGCATTCCACTTACCGCGTTCCACACTCGTTATGATTCTTATGGATGACTTATTATGTCATTCAGTTTGCCCAGCTTATTTCATCCATTTTATGAATCGAGTATTCTACGAATATCTCGATGACTCCATTTGTGTATTTATTGATTTTGGATGAAAACAACAATTTAAAATTTTGCAAATCTTTTTCTTAAGATCTAATTACAAGTACAATTGGATTTCTGTTTATTATATAGAAGATGATTTTATGATTGTATTGCCTATTGAGTGCTTTAAGAATTCTGGTCGATGCGCTTGATGAACGTTATCGATAGGAATCTCCTAAACGCTTTGATGAGACAATTTGACACAATAAATTTATAAAAAGTAAATTTTCTAGAAAATGATTTCATAAAGATAATTGAAATTTTTGGAAGTTTTATCTTTTCAGGAAAGAAGATTATTTGAAAGAACTCATTTCCGGTACTCTTATCCTTGTGATTCCCGAAGGGAACCAAGACTTCATTATTTGTACCAATACTAGCCGTATTGGTTTCGACGCTGTTCTTATGCGAAAAGAGAGTAGTTGCCTATGCTTCATGACCACTAAAGCCTAATGAGATTCGTTATGCTACCCCTGATTTGGAGTTAGCCGCTATAGTCTTTACTCTAAAGATTTGGCAACATTATTTGTTGGGCGAGCGTTTTATTCTCTTCACTTATCACAAATCTCTGAAGACTCAGAAAGAACTTAATTTGAGACAATAGCATTGGCTTGAATTTCTAGCTTCTTATGATTTCGATATTCAGTATACCCCTGGTAAGGGTAATCGAATTGCTGATGCGCTTAGTCGCAAGCAGCAAATTGTTGTTTCCATGATGCTAGCAGAGTGGAATATATTGGAAGCTTTATCTCATTGTGTTATTAGAGACCGTCCTTCAGTTTCTGATTCTCCTGTGCTTTTATTTAGCATGGAAGCTCGTCCTAGTTTGTTGGATCGTGTTGCTGATGCCCAGGAACAAGATCCAAATCTCTCTTATCTTATTCAGAGTTGTAAATCGGAATACCGAAGTGATAATCTAAAGGATTTCAATATTGATGTTCATGATTGTATTCGGAAAAAGGGAAGGTTGATCGTGCCTAATGTTCCTAATCTTAGAAATGACATTCTTAAGGACTGTCATCGCTCTAAGTATACTATCCATTCGGGTAGTAGTAAGATGTATACTGATATGAAACGCTTATACTTTTAAGAGGGTATAAAGCGTGACGTTGCAAGTTATGTGAGTCGTTGCATGACTTGTCAACTTATTAAAGCGGAACACCAGCGTCTTAGTGGTCTTTTGCAGCCTCTTGAGATTCCACTATGGAAATGGGATCAAATTTCTAGGGACTTCATTGATGGTCAACCTCGTTCGAGGTCGGGCCATACTAGTGTTTGGGAGATAGTTGACAGATTGATCAAATCAGCCCATTTTATTCCTATCAAGTCCAATCGGACTGCTTCTTGACTTTGGTGGTAGTTAGGAAGACCAATTATCTCTTGTTGAATTCTCTTATAACAACAGTTTCCAATCCAGTATCGGTATGGTTCCTTTCGAAGCCCTTTACGGAAGATCGTATCGATCACCATCTTGTTGGTTAGAATCCGGGGAGGAGTTAGTTCTCGGCCCCGAATATATTCGTGAATCTTCTGAGAAGATTGATATTATTAGACAGAGAATGAAAGAGGCTCAGAATAGGCAGAAAATCTTATGCCGATCATCGTAGGAAGCCTTTGGAATTTTCTGTTGGCGATCACGTATTCATTCGTGTTTCTCCGATGAAGGGTGTGGTGCGTTTTAGTAGCTTCGGGAAATTGGCTCCTCGATATATTGGACCGTTTCCTGTTACGAAACACATTGGCCCTATTACTTATCATGTATCGCTACCTATTCTGTTTTTGGGAATGCATGATGTATTTCATGTATCCCAGCTTGGTCGATGCCTTCGAGATTCGGATTCTATTATTGATTCTCATATGTTGCAAGATGTTGAGATCTCATCCGACTTGTGTATGGTGCAAAATCCTATTCGGGTGCTAGCTTCGGAGGTTGAACGCCTTCGGAATAAAGAAGTCCCGCTTGTGAAAATTCAATGGTCCGCAAACCCCAAAGATTGCACTAGGGAAACCAAAGAATTCATCGAGCGTTCTATCCTGGTTTTCTCTCCTTTTCGGGTGGGGGTGAGCATTCTTGTAACGACCCGTATTTTACGTGTTGATATATCGTAGAATTATTAGGTCGTTAGTGTTGTTTATGTTCTCCTTAGCCTAAGTCGTATGGGAAGTTAACTCGGTTGCACAAGTTAAGTGATAGGTCGTGTGCGAGTTAATGGGTAACGACCTAAAAGTGTTGCAGTGACCTTAAGAAGAAGTTAGGCCGTTAGCAAGTTAGAGAGGTTAGCGACCTAGGGAGTTTAGGTCGTGTGTAAGATAGGTTAGTTTAGGTTGTTGGAGCGACCTAAGGAGATAGGTCGGTTTAAGTAGATTAGCGACCTAGGGGAGGAAGATCGTTCAAGCGACCTAAGGGTTGTATGAAACCTAGTAGTAACGACCTAAGGAAGAGCGGGAGCGACCTATAGGATGAGCGACCTATAGGGTGTAGCGACCTAAGGAAGTTGCCGAGCTAAGGTAGTTAGCGACCTAGGGTTAACGAACTAACAGTTACGAGTTATGGTTCCTGACCGACCTAGGTATGGACCGACTTAAGAGTGTTTATGACCTATGGAAGTTAGGTCGTGAACGAGTTAGTATGGTTGGCCGACCTATAGGGTTTAACGACTTATAGGTAGAGCGACCTAAAAGGGAGACCGACCTAAGAGCTAACGGTTTAAGGGAGTTAACGAGTTAAGAGATAGGTCGTGGACGACCTATAGGGGGTAACGACCTAAGTTAGGTTGTTGAGCGACCTAAGAGAAGTGTTAGATCGTGTTTTGTGTTAGGTCGCTAGGTAGGTTGGGTCGGTAGAATCATAGGTCGCAAGGAAATTAGGTCGCATGTTTATTTTAGGTCGGCATGGTCTTAGGTCGTAGGTCGTTGAAGGCAGCTGTGTTTTTAGGTCGCGTGTGCTATGAAGACTTAGGTCGTAAATGACCTAAGTTAGGTCGGGGGTCTCTAGGTTGGCAACGACCTAAAACTGGGCGACGACCTAAGGGTGATTTCAGCCTATAAATAGAGGGGTTTGGCTCACTTTTTGGCACCGGTTTTTGAAGCGACGAAGTGCTGCCATTTTGAGAGCTCGACTACAACATTTCTTCACTTCTTTTCTCCATTCCAATCTAGTTCTAACATCCATCCAAGATCGAAGATCCAAGAGCCAAAGTTGAAGATCTTCATCCAACCAAGCTAGATTTCATCGTTTCAAGCGGGATTTCGACGAATCAAGCTTGAATCTTCGCTGTCCAGATCTGAAGTTGATAGTTTTTGAAGTTTTTGGGTGATTTGGTGAGTGGTGGTTATCTCACACGCGGACCCAAAGGAGTATATTGGATTGGTGGTTTGTTGAAGTGTTGTAGATAGTGATTTTATGCATATTTCTTTAGATCCAAGTGTAGATCCATTACTTATGAAGATGTTTACTTATGCAAGTTCATTTATCAAGTTGTAGAGACAAAACCCATGATTTATATTTGTTAGATCTATGCTAAAAACCCTTGATTCATGTATGATAGATCCTCGCTCATTTATTTACGAAATTGCCATTTTAGTTATAAATGCCTATTTAGATCTTGATTGACTACTTATTTGTTTGAATTAATGTTTGCCTTGTTTGATTGTTGTGAATAAGTTATCTAGTTGATAGATTTGGACAAGTATGGTCAAAGACGATTCAAAAGCTATGGAAGAGGCTCTTGAATAAGGAAAGCTGCTTGTGGCATATGAAGCGGATGTTGAAGCTCATATGTATGAATTAGATGATGTTGAGATGGGACTTTGCCATGATGCGATGAGGCAAGCCATGATGTTGAGATGAGACTTTGCTATGATGCGATAAAGCAAAGCATGATGTGAGATAGCCTTGGTTTAATCCAGACGGGATCATCCCAAGCATGTTGATAGCTCGATGATGCGATGCGAGTTGGTTGATAATGGTTAGCTCGAGAGGCGCTTGAGCTAGTATGGAAATAGTCGTCGAGGAGGAAGACTAGGAGGCTGAGATTTCATCGTTGTTGAAGGTTCTAGCATGCTGAAAGAAAGAGTACGTTGGAACGGGCTGCGACGACGTTCCAAGAACGGGCTGCGACGACGTGCTAGTACTCTGGGTAGTTGCGAAGATTCCTAGGCACGGGCTGCGACGACGTGCAGAGTTATGTCTAGAACCGGGGTTACCATTAGCCCTTGACAGGTGGTCATTCAACTAACGGTGAAATCAAGGCAATGATAATAGTGATAGCCGGAGTCATGGATGTTTGGACGTTTGGTTGTATCATCATTCGGTCTCAAGAGCGGTGTTTCTGGGTGCTTATCTGATCTTGGTTTAGGCCTTGGGGGTTTGTATTTGGAAAACATCGACCTTGACTCGAATGATTGTTGCTTTACTTTAATTGTCTGCCATGTTATGCTTGTTTCTCCTTAGTATGTATCTGGGGGCTATCACTGTAGAAAGAGGCGGAGTGGGATGGTTTGGTTCCTATTCCTTTTATCCCTTATGCTCTTTTGGTATGTTTGATAGTTGATTTACTGCTCACTAAGACTTTGTCTGACTCAAGGTTTTATGTCTCCTCTTATTACCTTGTGCTGTTCATCCATGTTGGGATGGGCAGACTAGGTAGCAGGTGACAGGTGCTGTTCTTGGAGATCTACGCTGATGATGACGAAGACGAGCAGGAGGCTTTTGCATACTATTTCATATTATGTACTGGGTGTTCAACTGTATATACTTTGAGTGCTTTGTAGTGAGGTTTTGATGTATTGACTGTTCTGATGGTTGTATCAAACTTCTAAGATGCTTATTTGATGATATTCTGTTATGAAGCTTCACTATACATATATTTCTCTATTGTATTTTATCCATGCGCTGTGAGTTATGCGATAGATTCTGCGATGTTTATTCTACCCTTGACGGTCACCCATGGCTGCCTGGCACGCCTTTCAGCGCATTATTTCCTTGTTTTGGTGCGGGAGTCATGGGCGGTCGTCACAATTCTTATACATCTATTCTATTTTAAATCTTTGTTGTGATGAATAATTTGTGTTATAGACTGCTTCTAGTATGAAAATTGCGGAGACGCAATTTTTATAAGGGGAGGAGTTTGTAACAACCGTGATTTTATTACCGTCGTAATAAGATATTTAAAATGGAAATTTTAATTTAAAAAAATATATTGTGCAAACCATTTCAAATTCAGTTGCTTACTTTTTTATGTGGTAGCACATTTGAAGTAAATATCAAAGTTGTGCTATAATTCATTTGCCTTTACGTGCATTTGAATATGGGCTAATCTAAATCAAGTGGAACATGTTATGTTGTGCTGTCACATTCAGTTTAGAAAGCACAAATAAGAGAGTAGACGAACTTAGTAACAATTTGAACATTCCTTGCTGTCACTCATTTTATAGAATAAATTGATTCATATTGTAAAGCAAGGATGACATGTGTTGTCACCACATATTTTTAAAGCAAATATAAGAACACTTTTCACCATCATCATTTTTATAAGTAGCTGTCCTTTTTGCTCTGTAGCACGTTTCATTTAATGCAAATGTACCAAGCCAACCCTTCATTTTGACTTATACATTTTAATGGAGAAAAGGAGCTTCATCATTTTTTAGGTTGCTTCATTTTTCCTGTGAGCTCTACGAAAGAAATATAAATGGCGGTTCCATAATTGTTATTTTCTCTTTTGGACCCTAAGTTGTTAGTTGATTTGGAAGCAAGTTAAAGGTGAGTACAACTCACATTTCTAATTTAAAATATTTCATGCTCATGTACAAATTTTGCAAAGGATTGCCTGTGCCTTTCATTTATTTCATTTCACGTTGGTGTACAAGTTTTAGAATTCCTTCATGTGCTTAAGTAGCAGCACACAAGAAAGTTGGTTTTTATAGTTGCATTTCATAAGCATGAAAATGTGTTCATGCTACATACCACTTTTATTTAGCTAAGATGATTTATACTGGACACGTAAAACATATATAATGCTGGTGTGGTTTGGTTGTACGTTTTCTTACACAATAAAATAAACATGTGTACCTTTATTGGTGACAATGTGAGATAAAATATCTGCAAGGTTCTTGGTTAACTCTTGCATGGATTCAAATCAATTAGCTGTGAAATTGAGAACCATTTGTTGGTGCAAATGCTTTAAACCTTTACTTCTTGACTGTACCTTTATTATAAATAAAATTTGAACCATTATCAGCGAAAATGGCAGAACCTTTACTGATTAATTGTAAATTTGATGCAAAATGTATTCATTTGGGTGCGTGCATGTAATATTACAAGGGACGTGCATGCATAGTATAAATTCATGTCCAGGTCTTGTTTATATATTTTTGCGTGAAAACTAAACTTCACCAGATCTTGTGTTTTTATTTATATGTGAAAATGTCCATGTCTTGCACGCATGTATTCTTTTGGGTGCATGCATATAATTTGTGTTTTGTAAAAATTTTTTTTACAGTTTGCATAAATTTTTAGTCAAGTGCATTTTGCATGAAGGGAGCAAATATGTGAAATGGTGTCCAGGCACTTGTTTTTCCATCTATGTATTTCGTGTACACGTAAATTTTGCAAGAATTTATGTCTAGGCTACTTTGTTTTATTTTTATTTTTATATTTTTTTCGCGTGTATGTTCATAGTGTTGCCTAGGCTATTATATATAATTGCAAGATGTGGGTGTGCATGGAGTCATTGTGTATGTGCGCATTTGCATTATAGCCAGGTTAGCTTATTTTGGGTATTGTTTTCTTTCGTGAATACATGAAACTAGACTACATAGAAACCAAGTTCACTTTACGTTTTGGTTACAACTGTTACTTGCGTGAAAATTTTATAATGCCAAACCCTCATTTTTGGTGTGTGTGTGTATATATATATATATAAGTGGAACCGGGCAGTGCAATATTATGTTGAAAATATAGTGGTGTACTCCACTATTTAATTTACGTTGAACCGGTGTTTGGTTTTAAAACGTATTTTGCATCGTTATTTTTATAACGGAAATTTTTATGCCAGTATTATATTTTTGAAGCGTGTTTTTTTGATGAGATTTTTGAAGAATAAAAATTACTATTATTTTGACTTCAGTAACCGTCAATTTTAAAGTGAATTTTTAAGCGGTTATTTCGCAAAGCTGATTTGATACCCGTTTTTACGGTGTTTTGTGAAGCGCAATTTCCTCGTCGCAATTGCTATAGTTGTTGGTGTTTTAATCACGTGTTTTAAAAATCGTATTTAAATAAAATTGTTTTCAAAAAATTTACAGTTTGCGCTTTCAAAAGACTGAGGAAGCGATTTAAACGCTTCAGCAAAATTGAGGACTATGAACTCTCACTTTTACTGATTCGCTTAATTCCGGACTTGTCCGTTTGAGAACATAAAATGTTATTTATATAAAATACACAATTTTGCACTTTCAAGGAAACGATGAAGAGATTTAAATGATTTAGCAAAAGTATGGAGTATGGAACCACACTTTTACTATTTCGGTTAATTCAGGACTCGTTAATTGAAATATTTACTGTTTAATGATTTTGATGATTTTGTTGGGCTTTCGAGCCACTCTGCTGGACCTTCGGGTCATCTAATGGACCTTCGGGTCAAATACCAATACTAGACCTTCGGGTCACTCTGCGGACCTTCGGGTCATCTGATGGGCGCCAAAAATTATAGTACTTGGTAGGCTTCGGCCATATGAGATGCACGTGCGGCGTGGCTAAAACTCGCCATCTGCTGGGATTGATCCACTTTTATGTTGATTTTCTAATTATCTTATTTTGATTTCTAGATTCTGCGCATTGCTGTTTGAATTCAATTGTGAATTTGGAAGTTGATTTTGATGATGTTTAATGGGGTTTCTTCCTTTAAACTATGCTGATTACTATGTTGTATAGTATCATCCGAGACTATAATTTTGTATATAGCCTCATCCGAGAATATAAATTTGCGTATTGCTGTTTTGAATTCAATTGGGAATTCAAAAGCTGATTTTTATGGAGTTTAAATTGAGATTTCTTCATTTAAAATATGTTGATTGTTTATGTTGAATAGTCTCATTCGAGATTCTTGATTTTGATGGAGTTTAAATTGAGATTTCTTCATTTGAACTATGTTGATTATTTACGTTGTATAATCTCGTTCGAGATTATGATTATTTTCTTAAGTGTTATTTATCATACACTTATTTCTGAAGTTTAAATTAGACTGATCCGTTTATTATTTTCTTTTAAATAATACTCGGGTCAGACCAAGTTATTTCAGGATAATCACTATCTCTGATTCAGTTGCTGCTTCAGCTTTTGGGATTTCACATCAGCTTTTGTCTGACTTCGAGGTGTTTCTTTTTGGTGCATTGACTCTCGTCTCATGTATGTTGATGACATGTAAATGTACATTTGGTATGTGAACTATTGATTGTTGTATCATGTATCCAGACTTGTCTTCCGCTATATATCTGATATTTCTGTTCTGATGCGACTATACTTATCGGTGTTGTTGTTATTATGAGTTTTTCTGAATTTTTCTTAAGCCACCATAGTTTCATTTTAGATTTGGATTGAATATATATCTTTGGGAGTAATTTACACAACCCCTATCGATGTAATCAATACTCGTCTAAGGTATAACTTACAGATGGTCGCTTCTAACAAGCCTTATTCTTCGCAATAGCAAATGTTATTCCTTGTAATAACCTTTGTTATTGTGAGCATAGAGGTGAGGTGTCACTCATCGCTTGCTTGGCTACACCGTGCGTGCGAGCCTCCATCTCCAGCCGAGCCATCATCAAGACGCCACCGCGATGCAAGTGCCCTAGCTCGATGAATCCACAGCGACAGCTTCCCTTGAAATCGCGAATTAAAAGACAAGGGGAATTTGATTTTTTTGAGTGGAAATGATTTCGACGAATTGAAAGACGAGAGGATTTATGATTTTGAACGAAATGTTTTGTTGATTTTTCTCGGCCGTTACCTTGAATTTGAGCGAGAAAAGAGGGGTTCCGTTTTTCTAAACGAAGAATAGTATTTGCTTTTTATTTTTAGTTTCTTATGCTCGGCTTTGACTTTGAGAAGAAGAAAGACGCGTGTAGAAGTTTCTGCCAAGTGTTGTAAAGAATGAAACGTGTAATTTATCTTTTGAAAATAGTATTATATTAAATACACTTATACATCATTTTAAATTCAAATTTAAATTTAAATTGTTACAATTACGCGACTGGAAATCTCGATCTCCAATCGAAGCATGCAACCAGGCGTTCATAATGTTATACACCTATTTCGAATGCAATGGGAAAGGTTTCGAGTCCAAATTCGATCGTATGGAGAAGATAGCTTTTTGAACACAGTTATCAAATTAAATTTCGATTTAATTTCAGCGTATTTGCTTATCATACGATCACACCAAATACTACGAAAATTGAAATCCGATAATAATACACTATTACGGATCCAATGGAACTTGTCTCGTCGAATTTCGAGACTGTGCCTCAGAAGGCTATTTTTAAACATCGCTTTGAACGATATAATTTCAAAACTGAATAAAGTATATCCAAATCAAATTCTGAGGCTTCCATTAACCTTAATATTATCAATATAAATTTTCTAAGCCACAAATTATTTTTAACAAGCTTAAAATTGAAAATTCAAATTTTTACCCATCATTAATAAATTAAATTCAATAATTTAATCGCCAAATTCATATTTATATTCGAAATTCAAGTTGAACTAACCTCCAACTATTTAAAATCAATTAAATATTCCATTTCAAATGTAAAAAATTTCCAAGTCGTCACAAGAATCATGATTTTTAGGTTGGTAATTCGTGGGATAATGTATGTTGATCGGAAATGGGGTTTTGAGCTTTTTTTGATGATCGGCTAGTTTAGGAAACTGGAGGTGGTGGTTGAGGCTAGCCTGGAGGTGGGCATTGTTGGAAAAAATAATCTCCATATTTTATAGCCATCATGGCGGCGACAAATGGTGAAAGTAGGAATTTGGATGGTGACGCAGCGGATTAACAAACTTTGACGTGCTATTAATGTTTCGATACAAATTGTTGCAAATTCTTCCTCATGAAATGATTCGTGTCAAGTAAAACAAGATAAACGCCCAAATCCGTTGATCTCTCGAGATACCGGATTCTAGCTATCTTTAACACGTTGATCGCGCACGATTCCGCGTTAGAAGATCTACGATTCTTCGACGTTGATCCCACGCACGAGATTCCGTGAATCGGCTTCAAGTTCGTTGATTCGAGCGCACTCGAATAACCGAAGATGGAAGAAGAAGGAGATCACACTCAACTTCAACAAAAGTGGCACAAAGCACACAAACAAATTTTGTTCAAAAATCAATCTCCTTTTACAAATGACCAACACCCCTATTTATAGAAGTTACAACACATATACACGACTCAACATACAGGCGACCTAACAGGTGGCCGACCTACGAGCTAACATACACACGGCATAAGTACAAACGACCTAAGCACACGACCTAAAAAATTACATCATACAAGCGACTTATCATCATGTAACAACATACATGCGACATAACAACAAACACGACCTACGACTTAACAAGTTATAGTATCACGCGACTTAACAAGTTACCATATTACGCGACTTAATGGCTTACACATCTTTAAGAATCTTGAGCGACATAACTCTGGAGCGACCTAAGAGATAGCATAAGGTGAGCGACCTAACTTCAGCGACATAAGAGCTTGCGACTTAACGAGATAAGGTACTGAGCGACCTATAGAGAAAGCGGCATACTGGAGCGACTTAACTTGCTAGGTCGCTAGGTCGCTGATTGGCATACCGGAACGACTTAAGACCAAGTGACTTATCATAACTCGCTGGTTGGCATAGTCCGGTAGGTCGTTGATCTTTAGGTCGTAGTTCCGTAGGTCGTAACTCGCTGGCGACTAAAAAATGGCACGACTCGAGTCACAACACGCTAGGTCGTTTGGGTGACTTATCATCTTGCTAGATCGCTGGCGACCTAAAGTAGATTGCGCTGCATCATCCTCGCCTGGTTGAAAAGAATTCGACCCCGAATTCACACTTTCCTTTTCTTCGACACACTTATCACCATGATATGGAATTAAGTGTTTGACGTTGAAAACGTCTGCAGTATGGATATGATACGGCAATCTCAACTGATAAGCATTCTCATTTCTCTTCTTCAAGATTTATACTGGACCAATCTTTCTCGCAGCTAGCTTGTTGTAAGTTCCAACAGGAAATCGATCCTTGGTCAACACTGCATACACAAAATCACCCTATTTGAAGTCCACACTCCTTCGCTTCGTATCTGCCAGTGGCTTATACTTCTCATTTGACTTGAGCAATCATTCATGAACAATCCTGTGACACTCCTGCAACTCATTCACGAAATCACAAGCTCGTTTAACAACCCCTTTCTGACGTGGAACTGTCGACAAATCTAACGGTCCCTTCGGAATGGCTGAATATACTACTGGAAATGGACTGAATCCAGTACTTCGATTAACAGCATGATTATATGTGAATTCTGCCTGACACAAGTTCATATCCCAGCTCTTCAAATTATCCTTCACAAGACATCTCAACAAGTTTCCCAAAGATCTGTTCACCACTTCCGTTTTCCCATCCGTTTGTGGATGATAGTTGCTACTAAAATTCAGCTTAGTCCCAACCATTTTACACAGACTCAACCAAAAATGACTTAGAAATCGAGTATCCCGGTCAGAAACAATGGTCTCAGGTAACCGATGTAGTCGATAAATCTCTTTAAAGAGCAATTGAGCAACACGGACTGCATCAGCGGTCTTTTTACAAGCTATGAAATGTGCCATCTTCGAGAATCTATCCACCACAACATATATAGAATCATTCCCTCGTTTAGTTCTTGGCAAACCCAAAACAAAATCCATGCTAAACCCATGGTCTAGTAGGCATGGGCAATGGCATACACAATCCTGCATTCGTAGTTGTCCCTTTGAAAACTTGACATATGTGACATCTCTGCACAAATCTTTCAACTTCTTTCCTCATGGAAGGCCAAAAATATGATTGAGAAATCAACTGCAAGGTACGATCTCTTCCCAAATGACCTTCTTCATGCAATTCCTTCACTATCTTCATTCGCAAACTGCACTCTGGTATACACAACCGATTTCCTTTGAATGGAAACCTATCTACCAACACATACTCATCCATCTTCCCTTTCTCGACTTCATCTACAATCTTCGCAAAGCAAGGATCCTCAACAAACAATTCTGGAAATACATCAAACCCCGTCACTTCAATTCTCACCGTAGTCAACAAATGATTTCTTCTACTCAACGCATCTGCCACTCGATTTGTAACTCCTGACTTATGGTTTACAACAAATGTAAACTGTTGCAAGTATGCGATCCATGAAGCATGTCTGGTTGCAATCTTATCATGTCCCAGCAAATGTTTCAATGCTTCATGATCAGTATACAACAAAAACTCTTTATAAAACAAGTAGTGTCTCCAATGCTTTATGGCTTGGACAATAGCATATAACTCCAAGTCATAGGTACTGTATCTTGTCTTGGCTTCAGAAATTTTCTCACTAAAATAAGCAATTGGACGCCCCTTTTGACTTAACACTCCACCAATTCCAACTTTAGACGCATCAGTATTCAACTCAAAGAGTAACTGAACGTCCGGATATCTAAGAATCGGTGTTGTAGTCAAAAGTGTCTTGATCTGTTGGAAAGCAGAATCAGCCTTTTCAGTCCACACAAACTGTTTTCCTTTCATACAATCTGTCACTGGTGCCATCACGCTACTGAAATGTGGAATAAACTTTCGGTAGAATGATGCTAAACCATGGAAACTTCTCACTTCGGTTACAGTCCTGGGTTGTGGCCAATCCTTGATTGCTTCAACTTTACTTTGATCTACATTAATACCTTCCTTGGACAACAAATGTCCCAAGAACAAAATACCGTGTGTCATGAATATGCACTTCTTTATTGCCGCGTAAAATTGCTCCTGATGAAGTATCATCAACACTTCCCGCTAGTGTTGTAGATGTTCTTCTGTGCTTCCACTGTATATCAATATATCATCAAAGTATACCACCACGAACTTTCCAATAAATGGTCGAAAGATCTGATTCATCACTCGCATAAAGGTACTAGGTGCATTCGAAAGACCAAATGGCATGACCAGCCATTCATACAATCCCTCTCGTGTCCTAAAGGTTATCTTCCATTCATACCATGGTCGAATTCGAATCTGATGACACCCACTCTTCAGATCAATCTTTGAAAAGATAGCAGCTCCACTCAGCTGATCTAACAAGTCGTCCAATCTTGGCATCGGAAATTTGTACCTCACTGTAATCTTGTTTAGTGCTCGACTATCTGTACACATTCTCCAAGTTCCATCCTTCTTTGGCAGTAACAAGGCTAGTACTGCACAAGGACTTAAACTTTCTTGTACGCGCCCTTGTTCAAGTAACTCCTCCACCTGCCTTCTCAACTCTTCGTGCTCCTTTGGAGTCATTCCATAATGTGGTCGATGTGGTAACACAGCTCCCGAAACAAGATCAACCTGATGTTGTATGTCTCTCAATGGCGGTAATTTTTTTGGTAATTCTTCAGGAAATACATCTTTAAATTCCATCAACATTGGCTTAACTTCCTCAGGAATTTCAACCGTTTCACTACTTTCATGTCCAATCAACAGAAATACTTCAGGTCCATCCTCTACTTCTTTGACAAACTCCTTCAAAGATAACAGAGTTTTTAGTTCCTCGATTTCCTCCAACTTGCTTTCACTTTATTGTCGCCTTTTAGGAACTAAAGTGATTCTAGTGACATTGAACATGAAACTATAGCAGTTAGTCCTACCATCGTGTTGCACGGCTCTATCAAACTGCCACGGTCTTCCCAACAACAAATGACATACATCCATATCTACCACGTCACACCAAATTTCATCCATATACATCTTTCCGATGGAAAAAGTTACACAAGCTCTTCGACTAACCTTCACTTCCCCACCTTTCCTCAACCAAGCCAATTTGTAGGGTTTGGGATGCTTCTCTGTCTTTAACGCTAACTTCTTTACAGCTTTTGTAGAGATGATGTTATCACAACTTCCTGCATCGATAACAAACTTACAAACCTTTCCCAAAATAGTGCACGTCGACTGAAAAATATTACTTCTCAACTAACTAGTCTCCTCTTTCTGTTTTGACGTCAAGCAAGATCTCCTCATCATTAAAGAATATCCCTTATCTCCCGTCAGTAATTCTTCCTCCTCCTCAACTTGTGGTGAATTGGAACATTCTAATTATGCATCCTCATCCTCAAGCTCAGCAACCATCGCTCGCTTGCCTCGGGCATTCATTGCTCTTATGACCAAACTCCTGACAATTATAACACTTGAAATTGTTGTTGACCTTGGTGTTAGCAACCTCATTGACAACCGGTTTACTAACAGCCTTGGAAACATTAGTATTGCTACTAGCCGCTTTCACCTGATTGATCGAACTTGTAAGCGCACCACCTCCTCTCCTACCTTGCTTCTCCCAAGCTAGAGCCTTCTGGTGTGCTTCAGCAACGGATCTTGGATCAAACATATTTACCATATCCTGAAATTGCATTCTCAATCTTCCAACAAATCTAGATGTCAACTGTTCCTCCGTTTTCATGATATCGTTTCCAGCAATCAGTTGATAAAACTCATCTGCATGATCATTTACCGACTTTGTCTCTTGTCTCAAATTCTGTAAGCGCTGATTCATAAGAGACTGATAATTATAAGGCAAGAAAGTAGCCTTCATTAACTTCTTCATCTTTTTCCATGAAGCAATCTTCGACTTTCCCATTCTTTCCCGTGTAAGTTTAGTTTGTTGTCACCATGCCATAGCTCTTCCCCTCAATCGTGTAGCAACCAACTGAACTCTACAATGCTCGGGTACTTCCTTGAAGTCAAAAATTTCTTCAACATTCGATAACCAATCCAAAAATTCTTCCGTTATCACTCCCCCTTTGAATTCTAGAATCTCTATTTTCAACCCCGACTCCCATCGACGATCATCTTCAAAATCTCTATTTCGACTTCGTCCTTGGCCATGGTTTCGACAAAAACTACTATCACCATCACTGAATTCTTCCAGATCCTACGTATGTCAATGTCGATTCTGACCATCAACATTTCTGCTACCATGCACGTCTCTTTCTTCCAAAACTGAAGGTGAAACTCTTTTTCCACTGTGGTGCGAAACTGGTGAAGTTCTCCTTTGACTTTGATTCATGTCTCTCATCAACTTCTCTGACTTTCCAAAACCTTCATCAAACTTTTCATTGATACGCTGCTCCATCTGCTCAGCTTCTTGTCTTCTATATCATCTTCAACATTTTGAAATCGATTAGCACGTCTCGGAGGCATGATTATCAACAAACTCAGATTCAACACAAATACTACTTTAACTTGGGTCTGCACTAGCTCGGCTTCGACTTAACTCGGCCTTGAATTAGCTCGGTTCTGCACTAGGTCGGTTTCGACATAACCTGACTTAGCTCGGTTTTGAACTTAGCTCGGCTCAACATAGCTCTGCAAGCTCTTCAGGCTCTGATACCAAACTGACGCAGTGGATTAACAAACTTTGACGTGCTATTAATGTTTCGATACAAATTGATGCAAATTCTTCCTCACGAAATGATACGTGTCAAGTAAAACAAGATAAATGCCCAAATCCGTTGATCTCTCGAGATACCGGATTCTAGCTATCTTCAACACGTTGATCGCGCACGATTTCGCGTTAGAAGATCTACGATTCTCCGACGATGATCCCGCACACGAGATTCCGTGAATCGACTTCAAGTTCGTTGATTCGAGCGCACTCGAATAACCGAAGATGGAAGAAGATGGAGATCACTCTCAACTTCAACAAAAGTGGCACAAAGCACACAAACAAATTTTATTCAAAAATCAATCTCCTTTTACAAATGACCAACACCCTTATTTATAGAAGTTACAACACATATACACGACTCAACATATAGGCGACCTAACAGGTGGCCGACCTACAAGCTAACATATACACGGCATAAGTACAAACGACCTAAGCACACGACCTAAAAAATTACATCATATAAGTGACTTATCATCACGTTACAACATACATGCGACATAACAACAAACACGACCTATGACTTAACAAGTTATAGTATCACGCGACTTAACAAGTTACCATATCACGCGACTTAATGGCATACGCAGCTTCAAGAATCTTGAGCGACATAACTCTGGAGCGACCTAAGAGATAGCTTAAGGTGAGCGACCTAACTTCAATGACATAAGAGCTTGCGACTTAACGAAATAAGGTACTAAGCGACCTATAGAGAAAGCGGCATACTAGAGCGACTTAACTTACTAGGTCGCTGATTAGCATACCAGAGCGACTTAAGACCAAGCGACTTATCATAACTCGCTGGTTGGCATAGTCCGGTAGGTCGTTGATCTTTAGGTCGTAGTTCTGCAGGTCGTAACTCATTGGCGGCTTAAAAATGGCACGACTCGAGTCACAATGTGCTAGGTCATTTGGGTGACTTATCATCTTGCTAGGTCGCTAGCGACCTAAAGTAGATTGCGCTGCATTAGATAGGTTTTTGGTCGAAGTGAAATTGTGGGTTCCCGCGTCGTCGACAGCAAATCGAAATTTTCCAGTCAAGGGGGAAACGAAGGAATGGATCATGGCGAAGCTTCAGGCGGAGGTTCGAGACCATTCGTGGTCAGGGTCGACGAAACAAGGCGGTCCTTGGCGATGGATTTAATTCCTATGGGTTCGTTCGAACAAAATTTTGTGATCGTGATCGTTTGAGGTTTTTGGGTGGTCTGATGGATTGATGAGGTCGTTGGCGACTCGTCGATGGTGGCAAGAGTGATCGAAGTATCGTCGCTGATCGATGCACGTGTACCAGTTTTCCTATACACTTGAGTTTGGGTTCTGGAATGATGAGTTTTGCCCTGAGTTTTGTCTCGAGATAGAGGAGGTATTACTCAAGTTGGTTATCGTATTATTCGCGTGAGTGTTTAGGCATATCAGTTTTAATTTTTTAACAAGTATTTTTTTTAAAAGAAGAAACTCGGGATTTGGTGAGAAACGCTCATTTTGTCTCAGTTTATTAATCAATTGTTAACAAGTATTTAAGTTTAACAAAGTTAAGTTTAAAACCAATTATCCTTAAACATTTTAAATAGTAATTGATTATTAATGTTTGTTAACTAAAGTTGGAATTTATTTTAAGTTATTAATTAAGTTTATCCTTAAGATTTTTTAAAAGCTTAATTAATCAGATAATTAAGTAAGTTAATTAAAAAGATAAAGTGTTTTAATTTTAATTAACTTAATGCTTTTTAAGTTAATGATAATTTAAGTCCAAGGTTATTAAGTAAGATTTTAAATAATAATTAAGAAGATGATTAAGATAAATGATTTATCATTTAAATTGATTAATTGGTTGATAATTAAAGATTAATTAATAAGTAATTAAAGATTAATTATTGATTAATAAATTAGTAATTAAAGAGTAACTAATTATTAATAAAATAATTTATAGTTGTGATTAATTATTGATTAATTAATTTAGGTTAGTTAATCAATGCAATTAATTAAGGTTAATTAAGGTTAATCAATTAAGGTAAATTTTCTATCTTGTTTGATTAAGGTCTTATTTTATTAAGGATAATTAATGTGAATAACTAAAGAAAGGGATACATTATTAATTAATTAAAAAGGATTATCTAATTGAAGTTAATTAAGCAAGATTAAAAGAAATTAATTTAATCAGTGGATTAAATTAAATTAATTAAGAATTGTTTGGCTATCAATCTTGCCTATAGATGATAAACTTGAATTAAATACCTTGGTTTCTCTGAATATCTCTGATATTGATTTGTGATGCCATGTGATATGATATGATGAGTTGTAATGGTATATTGTGAGTTATCTATCGATAATTGATTTGTTGTGAGAATAAGAGAACCTACATTTAAAATTGATTTGTATCCACTTAAGCAACTGGGATTAGGATGACATTGAAAACGAAGAGACCGGGATCGGGTAACAGCAAATACCTGGAACCACTTCGTTTTGTAATCTAAATTGTTTATAAATTTGATTTTAGAAGTAAACAGGCTGGAATGAAATAAGTTAAGAATCATGGATATTTTAACTGAGTAGTGATTCTTAGAAATAATTTGAAATAGGTGATTGACTTAAATAAGTTGAGAACTCGTATGAAGGTACGAGATACCATTGTTTGCAAATAAGTTTTATAACTTAGTATTTAATGTTATATGGGTTTACTCGTGATGGTTTCCAGCCTGACCCGGGTGTTACTTTGATGTAATGCTTGGGTCAGACTGAGTATTACAGATTTTCAGGTAAGGACGTCCTGGAGCTCAAGAGGTGAGCTGGATGGCAGGAACGTATGGAGTGTTTCCGCTGTGATATATTGTTGCATAGCTGGGATATGTGATTTTAATTGTCCAGTATTTGTGTAATGGCTGTAACTATGATATATTGATGCAAATTAACTGATACATTTTTCCTTTGTATAACTGCTATTATTTGATATTATATTTTGATCCGCTGCGAATGTGAGTTTCTGTGACTTGTTTTCTGTTTCTTCTTCTACCTTTTTCTTCTTTTCCTAGCTATCTAGAATTTTCGAGGTCGAAAATCCTGGTCATTACAGAACTCTACTGGAACCTTGAAATAAGTTAAGTAAAGATAATTTAAAATAAATATTTCGAATTTGGACTCAGAACTAAATTGTTTAAGGCCTAGGTTGTTAAAATTAAAATTAAAGGTTAATTTGACTTAGGGAATTAAATCAGCATTTGAAATGTAACTTGAATTTATTCAATTCGAGATGGTTTAAAGTTAAGATTGGAATTGAAATAAATTCAATAAATTAAATTAATTGGAAATGAGACTGAAGTTGAATACGTTTAAATTCAAATGGAAATTTGATTTGAATTTGGGAAAGGAATTGATGTTAATTCAAAATAAATTGAAATTTAATCAATTTAAATAGAAGTGAAAACTGGAAATTAATTGGAAGTGGAGATTGGGAAATTGAACCAGTTTGACTCTGAAACTATTTTCAAATAAATTGTTTTAATATAATCTGTCTTAAATCTATTTTTCTAGCTATTTACTATACAACCTTTCTTTTTAAAATCCAAACTATCTTATACTTATTTTGCAACTATTTTGAAAACTAATTACTATTTTACATCTGTTTTACAAACTACTTACTATTTTACAACTATTTTGCAACTATCTAACTATTTTACAACTATTTTATAATTACTGAACTATTTACAACAATTTTACAACTAATAATTATTTTACGGCTACTTAACTATTTTAAACTTTTGAAGCTATTTTCTAAATTCAAGTTGGTCAGAGTGCAAACTGTTTAGAATTAAAGTGATAACCCAAGTGGAAAATGAAGCAACTGTGAATAAGTGAATAGAAATCAAAATGAATGTAAATAAAAAGAATTAGTTAACAATTAATGAAGATAAATATATAAGGATGTACATATATTATCTTATTCACATAACGATTTGATTCAGATTCGAGCATAGAATTTCGAGATAGTATATCGATCCGAGTTGGGATTTTTCACTCGATTTTCGACGGTGAACCCTGGATATGGATTTTTGATTAGTTCTGGAAATTCTCTATCATGGTTATGGCTATGCAAGGAGAATGACAGTTTCTGATCAAGAAACCAGATCTGAGTCCGCACTAGGAAGTCGGGTGAAGGATGCTAATTCGGAAGTGAAATCGTATGATTGAGTGAGCGATCGGAGTTGATATTGCATACGGATGATATATATGTACATCGTACGTGCTTGAATGAAATTGATATCGAAAGCTTTGAAAAGAAATGTAAAAGTGATTATTGAAAAGGGAAAGGTATATTTTGAGAATTTTACGATGAATAAAAGTAGAAGTTGGATATCACTAACTGAAACTCATTTTATAGAAAGAAAGTAATTTGGAATAAATAAAGTTATATATATATATATATATGTATATATATTTGTATATATCCCTTGTTGAATCTATAACCAGAAGAAAAGATCTTTGAAAAATATTTTGTTCAAGTTAAAAGAATAAACTTATATATATATATATATATATATATATATAAATAAATGATTTTATGAAATTGGGAAAAAGGTTTTGGAACCCATTGATTTTTAAAGTCTTTTGATTTTTGGGAAAAATCAATTTTGAGAATTTGGAAAGCCAATTTGGAACTATTGATTTGATATATCGATTTTGTGTAAATGGGATTTATATGTGATACATATAAAAAGTATGTTTGAAAGATACTATGTTACGTCCCACCTTTTCGCACGCTTCAAATCGACACACGTGCCAATTTAAACCATACGGAAGGGCGGATTGTTATGGGGTAAATAAGAAAAACAGAGAAGAAATAAAATAAAAAAGATTCTCACAGCGGAAGGATAAAATATAATAATCAATATACAGTTCATAAAACTGTTTACAAAACAGTTGATTCTTCTTTATACAATAATTATCAGAGTTCACATACCAATAAATATCAATGCAGAGGAATTAAATAGTGTAGTGGAATAATAGTAGATCATAGTAATACAAATCTTCTTCTTCGTCCTCCAGAGCTAAAACTTCAAATCCTGAAACGCTCGAACTGACCCGAGCGAATTGAAAAGAGAAAGCACTCGAGTCAGAACTAAAAGATCTTATGTAAGTTAAATCAACAGAGATAAATATGAGTGCAGTAACTTAAAAGATGCTCGGGATTCACATCTCTTAAGGATCCGTTAAACTATTTACTATGTAGTATATTTCGCTATTATAATTCAATGCCTATCCTATATTCTTCATATTCAATTTATATCTAGGTAAAAATCTTTATTACTACTTAATTCATTTGAATTTTATTCAATTTACTATAAATAGGTTTTTAATTACCATTGTTATATTTTCATTGTAACAACCCGGAATTTTCAGCCATTCGCAGCCGCACATGTCGGACTTGAATTGCTCAAAATATCGCATTGTAAATAAATTTGGAGCAAATGAAATACAAATCACAGAATCACAGACATAGAACAAACAGAATACCTCGTAGCGGAATATAAAATACATAGTAGTTCATGTAGCTACTACGGCAGAGTCTCAAACTAAAACATAATACAGTCTGAAAACAACAAAATAGAAATCCCAAATACATAGAAGTTCACTAATACATGAGATAAACTAGAATAGCTAAAACAGAAAGTAGATATAAATGTAGATAAGCAGAAACTCCAGCAAAGACCAGCTCCAGAAAGAGAATCCAAAGCTGTGAATCCTCAGGCTGACCCGAGCGTAAAGTAAAACACAAAACACTCGACTCAGGACAATATATACTTATATAATGTAAATCAACTCAAGTAAACTATAGTAGAAAAGCACCATAACTTAAAGGATGTTTGGGATCACCCATCCTTTAAAGATCAGTTAAACCATAAATTAAATACATCCCGTGGTTAAAATTTCAAAATAATATTTATACTTCTAAATCAAATATCATTTAAAAATTCAATATCATTCAAAATCCATTTCAAAATATCATATCTTCCAAACCACATTCATTTTTATTTAATTTAAATAACATTTCAAAACACATTTCAAAATAGTTTATATTTCGAAACAAATTGCTTCATTTAAATCATTAAAATAAAGATATTATATTTAATAATTAAATTATTAAATTTTCAATATTTTAATCTTTCAAAGTTCATTCATTCACTTAAATTTATTAAAACAATGAAAATTCAACTTTCGCAGCATTTAGAAAATGCTACGGAAAGTCACACTTAAAACAGTTCAATTTAACAAAAGACAACATTTAAAATGCTGTAATAGGGTTCCATTAGTTTCAAATAAACTTAGTTAAATTCAACCATTATAACATTCACAAAAAAATAATAGCCTTTAATTAAATTGAGCCATTTGGTTCATTATTATCAACTACAACATTTACAAATGCTGTATTATCCTTTACATAAGAACTAATAGCATTTTAGAAATGCAGTAAATTAACTTCAAATATTCAGTATAATTTCAAAACAATTATATTTTTATTTAAATAATTTTTAACTTATAATATCATATAATTTCACTTTTAAAACAATCATTCAAATACCCTTATATTCATTATTTTATAAAGTTAAATCTCTATTCAAAAATCAAAATTTAATAGTAATTCACTTATTAAATTCCAACATTTAAATTTTAAATTCATTAAATTAAATTTAACTTAACACTTCAGTTTAAATTTTCAAATATAAATCAATTTCATTTTTATTTACTTAACTTAAAATTCACTTTTAAGCCAAATTCACAAATTTCCAATTTTTAGTTATATTTCAAAATTTCAACTTAAGTATTCATTCATTTCACATTTTAACTTAATTCAAAAATCAATAATATATTATAAAATCATTTTAAATTCATTTAATTCAAAATATCATAAATTGATCATATTTTCATATTTAATTTAAATTCCATTTATCACCAAATTATAATTTCCAAAATAACTTACATTTCAAATTTTCTAGCTATACCATCAATTCATTTCACTTATAAATTTTCCAAGAGTTAATAATGCTTTACAAAAATCATTTTTAATCAAATTTAAATCAAAATATTATCATATTTACGTTTCTAAAATATTTTAAATTTTTTAAGAAAAATATATTTTAACAACGGGTCTGTATTTCATTTTTTAGCCTAGGTAAAGTGATAGGGGTAATATATCATTTCAACTCGTAATTTACAAAGAAAACCTGGGTTTGATCATTTCAAACCCGCAATCCCAAGTAAACGAAAATAATTGAAAATCATCAAGGCCTATCATTTCAGCCCATAATGATTTTCTCCTATTCTAAAGTCCGTTCGGGTATGTATCATTTCAACACATAGTGATTCTAATCTAAAAGGAACTTGCAGTGTGATAAACTAATAAAAATAATAGAACAACATAATATAACAGTAACATATGATATAACAGGTGTTTAAGCATGGGTGAACATCATAAAATCATAACATAATAGGTGTAACATGATAATGTATTTTACAGATTCAAAAAGGGGTCAATTTACTAGTTATAAATGTACATATTGTCTGGTGAGAATAACTCACTGGTTTATGCTGGAGACACAACGACGAATGCACAAAAGAGATCCACACAAGCACGATAGCACGACAAGATATGAGTGAGAGGGCCAAAGTATCAATTCCCTTGGAAACAAATCAAACAAAAACAATACAATACACATAAACTTTCAACTCAAAACGATTAAACCATGCTAGAAATAAGTGCATAAAACAAAGCTGAAATGCTTTTCACTTGATTCCAACTTTCATTCGGTTCAGCCATAGGTAAAATAAAAGGCTAAAGAAAAGGTTTGGATCAGGTTTTGGTTTCCTAAGGGTCGGCTAAACATGGATGGAGATGGTGCAAAGGTGAGCATGCATGAAACAACACTAAACAACAACATACATGGTTTTCAATGCAAAGCAAGGCTCAAATAGGTCACGACCAAGGCCATATGGGCACGGCCTTCTCTAGTGGGGTCAAAGGAATGATGTGGCAGAGGGTTTAGTTGAGGTTGGAGGTGGTGGAGGTGGATTAGGCGGCGGCTAAGGGGTGATGAAGTGGTGGATTGCATTGTAGCGCTTGGCTAGGGGGTATTGTTGGAGTTTGGAGCATTTGGTGATGGATATACCACCAAGGTTGGTGCACGGCCTGGTTGGGGTTGTAGAGGAGGTGGTGGAGACGGGTTCCAGGTGGTGGTGGAGGCGTCAGGGCAGGAGGAGCAGCAAGGTCGATCCTATAATGAAGAAGAACAAGTGCAAACATCAAAGATTCAAGCATAAAACAATGGAAAAGAAGAATTAAAGTTTACCAATTTCTCTCCAAAGTAATGGCTAAATTTTTCTTTCGAAAATGAGATGAGAAAAAGTTTACGTGAATGAGAAATGAGGTAGGTGGCTGAAGGAATGAGGAGTTATGGCCAATTGAATGAAAAGATATGGTTGAAATGTGAAAAGGTGTGAATACCAAAGGCCTTAAGAAACAAAAATTCAAAAACCTTTTCAAATTTCTCATATTTCTTTTTTATAAATTTAAACAACTGAAAAAGATTATAAATTCAGATTAAATTCGAAAATATAACAAAATATAAAATATACATAAATAAATAATAATTATATATGATTAAAATAACAAAATAGCACAGAAAATGCAAACTAGTCTACAAAATTTGAAAATAAACAGAATAAAATTTGGAAAATTTATATGGACTTGGAAAAATATTTATAACAAAGATAATAAAATAAAATAAAAATGCATTCAAAAAATAAGTACATAAATGTTAATTAAATATAATTTAAATGAAGAAAATAGCAGAAAAATAGTAAAAACCTTTAAAAATAGGAAATAAATACAGTAAATTTTGGAAAATTTTTATTATCACTTTAAAAATGTTAAAAGACAAAATATATGTAAAATAAAATATTAACACATATTAAAATAAAATATAAAAAATAAAACATGATTTATATAAAATTAAAAATAGACAAAATTTCAAAATAAAACAAATTATACTCAAAATTGAAATGTACATACCTTTCACAATTTAAATCAAATTTCAATGAAACGAAAAGTAGTATTCAAGTTATTAAATATATTTTCATAATAAAAGATAAAATTTAAGAATTTAAATATTTAAATTTGAAATTTAGAAGTCAAGGTTTGACCAGTTCGAACAGAAATTCATCTTTTAGTAAAATATCCAATTTATACCGGTTTGAAATTATAATTCACATAATAATCAACACCTACATTTAAAAATGAAATGTTTGAAATAAAATAAGTTTAAAAATAATTTCAAAATAAAAAAAAGTCAAATATTAAAATATATGAAAAATCTAGGGTTGTTACATTCATTTAACGTTCAATCCAATATTAATTTATCGCCTTTATTATTTCTACAAAAATTTAATTACAAAATCCTATTAAAATTATTAAATTTAATTGTCGAAATTTATGGGTCGTTACATACTATATGTGTATAGTATAAAATGTTTTGAGAATGCTGTGGTGAAAAAGGCGCTCCCATTTAGAGTGAAACTTCTAGTAGAAGATCCATGGGGTGGTTCTGCCTTGAACCCTAAGGGGGGTTTCTAAATTTAATCCTAAAAGGATGTCCGGACAAACTGAAGTTCCTGAGGATTGTAGTTGGGGTAGCGAAAGTCGAGGGCGTTGATGCCTACAAAGATATTGGGTTATGTTGTGACGATAGTGTAACTCAGTGTAACTGCGATCTATTGCGCACCATAGCGGAAGTCGAGGGGCAGCGATTGCCAAAGGTCAACGTTTGATTTCACTGGGAGAGTGATGTAACATCGGTAGACTGCGATCTATAAAGACATAGCGAAAGTCGTGTGGCAGTGAGTGCCTACATGATACATTTGGACTCGACTGATGTAGTCTACGATCTATGTGGTCTGAGTGGTGAAGTTTCATTTGGCAGCGAAATTCGAGGGCGCTGATGCCTATAGTTACATGGTTTTTTCCATGATGGCAACGTAACCCTGGGTGTAGCTGCGATATGTGGTGGTTCCATGGTGTAATCGAGAGGCACGGAGGCCTATAGTTTTATATGGTTTTGCCAGGTTGGCGACGTAATCATCGGGTTAACTACGACCATGGAAGGGGTGATGATTTCCAAAGCATTCTTACCAAAAATATTTTCTATATTCACAAAAGTTTTCCAAATATTTTCACTGAGTGTTGAAAACGGGTCTGCTAAGTACTTATAGATTTTCTGGCCTATGACTAATCAACGTATGACCGAATTTCTGCGAGAACAAGGATGGACTTGTGGCGACATTGAGTTACAAAATTATTTTTATAAAAGTATGTTTGATAATATAATGTAAAATTTTAAAGTGTTTTAAAAAAATTAAATAAAAAGAGTTAAGAGTTAAAGATGTTTAAGAATAATTTAACTGTTAATAAGCATTGTAATTAATATTATTGCTTTGTTCCCTTTCGGGGACGAAAAGTTCTAAAGGGGGGAGCAATGTGACAACCCGGATCTTTGACATCTGTTACTTGGTAGTTAACACGATTAAATTTATTGAAAATACTGATTTTTAAGTTGAACAAATAAATTCCGATAATTAAGAAATATCTGGATATAAATATTTATTTGATAATATTCTTTATAATTATTTAAGTGTGCCAAAATTATTTTTTCAAGCAAATAAAATATGTGTTTTCGAATTACTATTGTTTATATATATATATATATATATATATATATATATATATATACAAGTAGGTTGTAAATAGAACTCGGATTTGAAATTCAAAGTAATATCTTAAAAAATAAATTGTATTTTAAAACTCTACACTTTAAAACTAATATATATATATATATGGTTATTAATTAGTGTACAATTAGGTTTTACATCATTTTTCTTTATAGTTATATAAATATAAGTAAAAAGAAAATGTATTAATGGAAATATAAAAAAAATGCATGCACTTGACATTTGTAGGCCAAGTATAACATGCAAATAACAAGTGGCATATTCTTTCTTTTAAATTGGAAAATGATGATAATAATAGTAATACAAACAGGATCATAAGCTGTATTCAGTTCAAAAACCTTTTCATATATCTATTTCTCAATCTTTTTCTTTCTTCCATCTTCTAAATTAAAACCAAAAGGAAATCAAAATAGATCAAACTCTTTCAAATTTCAACTAAGCAAAAGCAAGCAAAGTAGATTCAAGGTCAACTCAACTTAATACAAAGCAGATCAAGAATCATGTTCCAATTTTCAAAATCAAGTGTTATTCTCTGTTCAACTAAAAAAAACTATGAGTAAACTATTTTTTTAAAACCTTTATATGTTCTATAACCTGATGCATGCGATTAATACTTGAAGTAAAGTTGTGGAAAATGTTTGCATGAATGTATATTATGCTTGCATGTATATAAATATGCAATTGTTTGAGTGCACATGTCTGCACATATATATATGCCTCTGTTTTTGTATTAACAAACTAAAAACAAGTTCAACAATCAAAATCTCTTCACTCTCTCTCTTTTAAGTTAAGTCATATAAAGGAAACATGTTTGAATTTATTAAATCTCATTCTTAAAAGTAATTACAAGTGTAATTAGTTAGTTTTACTGGAAAAATAGAAAATACAGGTGTAACGACCTAGAATTCTTGTCAATTGAAATTCGTAAATTTAAATGATTTTAAATATTAACAAGTAAAATTTATAAGTCGAATAAATTTTATTTCGAATATCTAGATTTAATAGGATAATTAAATCGATAATTTAATATTTTAAATTACGAAAAAAATTGGAAATAGGGTTTAATGTGATTAAAAATGATTTATAAATTTGTAATAAATCATATTGGAGTTAGAATGATGTTATAGAACTTTTAAAAAATTAAAAGTTAATTTGTAGAAATTGAATATTTTAATATTTAATTGATGAGTAAAAATAGTCATTTTTCAAATAATCTCGGATTTCGACGAAACTAGTTTCATCGGATCCGTAATGTTATATTATTGTATGATTTCAAATTTCGTGTCAATCGGATTTACGGTTTGTCCGAGGCAAGCTAAAACGCGTAGAAATCGATTTGAGTGAATTTTAAATTTAAATAATTCGATTCGAAAACCTATCTTCCAAATAAGTACGAATTGGCTCCCGATGTATATTCCATTGCGTTCTATAAAAGCACCCCTTTTTTCATTTTTTTCACTCAACACCCTGGCTAAGGTTACAACCGCCACTTAAGGATTTAATGGCTGAAAATATGTCTTCTTCTTCCTCAATTTTCTTCCAATCTACAAACTTTTACGCCTCGACTCCAACTACAAAGTTGAAGAGCACGTCAAGATCTATATTCTCAACGGTTGTGAATGAAAATGGAGCTATGGATCGACATGAATATGGGTTTCAACGCACGAACTTCATGCACGTTTTTCATGATGATGAGGGGACCGAGCTTCATGGTGCTCTGGCCGAGCATGGAGTAGGCGACGAGCTTTCTAATGGTGGTGGAGTGATGATGTTTCGAGCATCGTAGGTGGTGCGATAATTTGATGAAGATGGCGGCCGATGGGTAGGTTTTTCGCGTGAATAACCTGGAAGGAGAAGAAGGCTCGATCGGCCAGGATGCTAGGGTTGGGAATCTAACGTCCCTGATTCGTTGAGGTTTAAAAATTAAAAGGAAATTGTAAATTGGTTTATATTTAATCGTTCAAAAATTTAAAATGCTGTAACTCTTTCAAACGAGGTCCGTTTTGGACGAAACGAATTGCATCGGGTTCGTATTGACGAATACCATGCGATGGAGTTGGATTGGAGTTGATTGAAGAGAGCAAAAATTTTGGGTAAAATTAAACGCACGTTTAATTTTATTCGAAATAAAACACTGAAACCGCTATTTGAAACAAGGTGAGAACTTCTCACTCAATCAAAATTGTTTCGATTTAAATTCTAAATAGTTAGATTTAAAATTGCTTGATTGTGTGATTGAATGATAAAATATTACCTATTGTATTGAAATAGACCCTATACGCCGCATATTAAGCGGATGTTATTTATTAAACACATATACCGTGATATTTCACCTTGGAGTGGAATTGGTATTATATATGTACTTGGAGTTGATTTTCCCGCACTATATAGCGGATAAGACCCTATTGCGCCGCATAATAGCGGATAATATTATATAAACCAGTGTACCGCGATATTCCATATTGAAACGGAATTGGTATTGTGCTAACATCTGTGGATGCAGGGAAACAGGTTGGAGGGATCCAACTGGATTCCTCAACAGTATTGATTTATTTAGAGATATTTGCGATATATTCTGTTATCATATTGATATATGATGTTTGGATGTCGTGGTTGATTTATTGGTGCTGTTGCAGCATTTGGCCTATTTTTGGAGTTTTAAAAATGTTAAAGTAAAGATTTTGAATTTAAAAGGGTTTAAAGTGATTTTTTGAAAGTATACGTTTTATTGAATTTTGGAATTGATTCATTTTAAATAAATAAATGTTATAATTTTAATGTTATAAAAATTATGATTTTTGAGAAATATAGTTGAAAATTGGTTTTTGAAATGTGGAGTTAATGAATTTTATAAAATAGTTTAAATTGAGATTTTTGAAATTATTATAAACGGTTTATGAAAAAGATTTATAAAATTGATATTTAAAAAATTAAAAATATTAGAACGAGTTTTTATAAGCGTTAAAACGAAGTACAAATGGATTTCATAAGTGAAGGAAATTTATAGATTTATAAATTCTGAAGTTATAAAATAAATAGATTTTGTAAAATAAAAGATTTATAAGTAATTAACTTCTAAAGTGGATTTTGGCATTTAAATGAGATTTAAATAGAATTTGTTAATTAAGGGATTTTATAAGTTGAAGTTTTTATAAAATATATACATGTGAATTTATAAACGTTGTTTTATAAATCCGAAATTGACTTATTTTGACAAGCCAATTATTATAGACTATTTAAGCAGATTATCCATGATTTTGGACACTGGATAATCCTTTAAATTAAAATTTGTAGAAATGTTGAATTTGACAAATGATTTATATTCACGATTTTGGACAGTGAATAATATATTAAAGAAATGTTTTGGGGAAGTGATATTATGAATAGAATTAAAACGATTTGAAGTTGTTTTAAAATGTGTTAAGGATCGAAACCATAGATTTCAACATTCATTGTTGAAATACACATTTTCGAGAAATAAGGAAAAGATGGACTATAACACTGTTGTTATAGTAAATGATTTTCGAAAGGGAATGTTTTATATAGTATTGAGATATATATCTATCTAAATTTCGAATCCCAATGCTATTGATTTTGGGTTGTCATAACGATGTTTTACGCAATATTCGTTTTGACTCAAATGAATGTGTTTAAGAGAATGTTTTCCTTAAAGAATAAAATATATACTGTATTGTGATTTAAGTATATCGAATATTATCCAAATGTTGAAAATAAATAGATTTATGAATTACTTATTATTAAATAAGTATGGAAATGTTTTCCAATATGAAGTGAAATGTTTTGAGATTTTATCTTTTAAAGACAAACTGAAAGTGAATATTTGAAATCAATTTGAGAATCTTATATTAATAGATATTTTGGAAATGTGAATTCACCATGGAATTTATAAAGGAAAGGGAAAATTGTTTTAAAAATAAACATTGATTTATTTTTGAAGTGTGGAAATAAATTATGGATTTGGAACGCAAATTTGAAGTAAATCGGTAATGATTTATTTAATTGGTTTAAATGAACCATTTTGAAATGAAAATGAATATATATTTGAAAGTGTTTCCGCGTAAGGAAAATGATTTGAAATTTGTTTTCAAAAGTTGTAAAAGTGAAAAGTGATTTGAAATTTATTTTCAAATGGTTGAAGCGTGAAAACAAATTTACGAATTATCTTGTAAAGATATTTTTGGGAAAATAAATAATTTGGGAAATTATTTGGAATCTGGTGATGTTGTGCATATCTATGGATAGTTAAAGAACCGACTATCAATATTTACCTTTAAATGGGTATTTGTTGTGATTTGCTTGAATTTGAATGCTACACTTATTTTTAAATAAGCGCGCGTTATTCAATTTAGCCGAGAGAGGACCTTTGGGTCATAAATCCCATTTCGAATTGTGATATGTCGTAAAGGATAGAATTTGAAGACCGGTGTTGAAGACCGGATATTTTCGAAAACGGAAGGATTACCGTCGAATGACTCTGCATCGGCTGATCTTCGATATAGAGATTTTATCACCCTTTGTGATGGGAATTCCGGACGTGATTAGTGAATATCCGAATTGCAAGGGCTTCTTTGGAAGTGCCTTCGGTTCTGTTCGATCCCGGAACGGATTTGTATGGACGTGTGTCCGACGTTACGATTTGAGATGTAAAGCTGGTTTCTACCAAATATATTTCTATTGGTGGCGGATAATTTATTCTTTTAGCTTAACACCCTTCTCTGAGATGTACGAGATCAGAGGTTATGTAATTGATGGTTACTAGTGATATATTCCCAATTTGGTAACGTGGCATGTTGAGTGTTGCTGATCATTTGTTGATCAAAGCACAGCTTTTGTATAAAGCGTAGCTTTGTGGACGAGACTTGCTTGTGTTAGTGAAATGTGATGAGGGTTTCTCGCTTCGCGTTAGGTGGCGAACAAGAGACTCTTACCCCCACACGCCCTCTTTATGGGGTTGGTTAGGCGTAACCCGTGACAGTCAAAAGGATGGCCGTAAAAGCAAGTTTCGGGTACCAGTGTGAGCCACGGTGGGACTGGGATAGTTGTAAAGCCTACCGGTCGCTACTGTATACGTATCGTTACATCTGGTTTTAGTGCATTTGGTTAAGTGACAACCTTGGCTCTGTTGGGTGTTACTCATTAGAGATAGAGTCAGTATTACTCTAGAATGAGTTTGAGTGTGATAATAGATATGAGCGCGTATTTGTTAGTGAATATGGAATTGTTTTATATTGTGTTGACTTATCGGTTGATTGTTTATAGATTCTGGTCGGTGCAGTCTAGCTAACTGTTTCGATAGGTGTTTCTAAGCTCTTAAACAAGATAAACCAACATAGTATCATTTTCAATTGGGTAAACGAAATAATTTTACCTTGATTATATTTTATATATAAAGGAATAATTTTTTACAAATTATTGAAGTGTATATAAATTGATTGTTGGTTGTTGAAAATGTAAGAATATATATGGAAGTTAATTAAAAGATGTTTGAATAGTCTGAATAAAAATAATTGTAAAAGAATAAGTTGTATAAGCGAAGAATTATAAGATGGAACTATAATTAATGTGATTTACAATTGTGAAATAATCTTATATATAAGAAATGAAACTATATGAATATATTTATAAATATGAGTTGTAAATAAAAATGAATTTGAACTATGAATTGAAATTGTTGAATATAAGTGAAACCAAATGATAAAATGGTTAAACAATTTTTGTTAAGGAAAACGGGATATGAATTTGAATAAGTGACGAAATTTGACTTTGGTAAAAGTTAAATAGAATTTACTTTAGAATTGGAATCTGAATTGGATTTATAAGTAGAAATTTAAGTTAAGTTAAACAAATGGTGTTTGAAATGGAATATAACTTAAGTAATGTTGTATGAAGTTGATTTTGGTATCGAAGTAAATTAATAAAGTGAAGTGATGAATATGAACTTGAGTTATATAAATGAAATTCAACTTTATATGGTAAAATGAATTAGCAATTGAATTAATGAATGAATTGAATGTAAATCAATTGAATGTAAATGAATGGATATGAAATAGTGGATGTAAGTGTTAATTCATTAAAGCTAATTAAAAGTGATGAACCAAAGTGAATGAATGTAAGCAAATTAAAGAAATTTGATAATGTTGGATATACATTGTTTGTTAGATGATGGTTATTTGATTGTATAGAAATCCATATGAAATTGAATTAATGAAATTGAAAGCTGTGTAATTGAATTTGATTTGGAAGTGAACTAACTTGAACATGAATTAGTGAATATAAACTAATTGAATATGAATAAATGAATGTTAGTAAAAAACATCCAATGTTAATGAATCAAATATGATTTAAATTGGAAAACAAATTCATTGAATACTAATGAGAAGTTAAAGCATATTGATTTGGTTATGGATGTTAGTTGAATGCTAGTTGGTTGATGGTTGGATTTTTTGCTTTTGTTGCATTTTCTATATTGGCATATGTAGTTGTAGCAGTGATATATGTTGTATATTGATATTACTTTCATATATACATGTTTCTCATTTTTGTTGAGTGTTTAGTAGGTGCAGATGGCGATTGCTCGCATTTGGAGCTCGCTTTCACGCCATATTAGCCATATATGCTCGCTAATAATATATAAGGTACATATCTCGGATTACATATCGTACTTCTACACTTTTTTCCCTACGGGATGCCTCATTACTTTGATGAGATGTATATTTGTGATTTATATATTTCCCTTTTTTTCGGATCGACCCGTGCAAAGGAGACGCTGGTGAAATTTTTCGAAGATTTAAGGCGTTAGAATATTTTTGAGAAAATTGGAAATTTTTGAAAAGATAACTAAGTATGATTTGAAAACTTAGTAAAGTTATTGTAAGAAGTTTAACTAAGGATTTTGGGAAAGTTAAACACTCAAATGAATTTGAAATTTAATTTGAACAAATGGTTTTGAAAAGTTAATGGATTTCAAGACTTTTTCTTAATTGGTAATTTCGAGGACGAAATTCTTGTAAGGGGGAAGTTTGTAACGACCCAGAATTCCTGCCAATCGAAATTCGTAAATTTAATTGGTTTTAAATATTAATAAGTAAAATTTGTAAGTCGAATAAATTTTATTTCGAATATCTAGATTTAACTGGATAATTAAATCGATAATTTAATATTTGAAATTACGGAAATAATTGGAAATAGGGTTTAATGTGATAAAAAATTATTTATAAAGTTGTATTAAATCATATTGGAGTTAGAATGATGTTATAGAACTTTTAAAATCAAATTAAAAGTTAATTGTAGAAATTGAATATTTTAATATTTAATTGACGAGTAAAAATAGTCATTTTTCAAACATTCTTGGATTTCGATGAAACCAGTTTCATCGGATCCGTAAAGTTATATTATTGCATGGACTCAAATTTCGTGTCAATCGGATTTACGGTTTGTTCAGGGCAAGCTAAAACGCGTAGAAATCGATTTGAGTGAATTTTAAATTTAAATAATTCGATTCGAAAACTTATCTTCCAAATATGATTGAATTGGCTCCCGATATATATTCCATTGCATTCAGAATGGGGGTAAAACATTATGAACGCTAGGCGGCACGCTTCGTTTGGAGTTCGGAAAAATTTCGGATGAATAGTGTTTGAGAATTTTCTATAAAAGCACCCCTATTTTCATTTTTTTCACTCAACACCGTGGCTAGGGCTACAGCCGCCATTTAAGGATTTAGTGGCCGAAAATACGTCTTCTTCTTCCTTAATTTTCTTCCAATCTACAAACTTTTACGCCTCGACTCCAACTACAAAGTTGAAGAGCACGTCAAGATCTATATTCTCAACGGTTGTGGTCGAAAATGGAGCTACGGATCGACGTGAATATGGGTTTGAACGTATGAATTTCGTGCACGTTTTTTACGATGATGAGGGGACCGAGCTTCATGGTGCTCTGGCCGAGCATGGAGTAGGCGACGAGCTTTCTAATGGTGGTGGAGTGATGATGTTTCGAGCATCGTAGGTGGCGCGATAAGTTGATGAAGATGGCGGCCGATGGGTAGGTTTGTCGCGTGAATAACATAGAAGGAGAAGAGGACTCGATCGGCCAGGATGCTAGGGTTGGGAATCTAACGGCCTTGATTCGTTGAGGTTTAAAAATTAAAAGGAAATTGTAAATTGATTTATATTTAATCGTTCAAAACTTTAAAATGCTGTAACTCTTTCATACGAGGTCCGTTTTGGACGAAACGAATTGCGTGGGGTTCGTATTGGCGAATACTACGCGATGGAGCTGGATTGGTGTTGATTGGAGCTAGTGAAAATTTTGGGTAAAATTAAACGCGCGTTTAATTTTATTTGAAATAAAACACTGAAACCGCTATTTGAAACAAGGTGAGAACTTCTCACTCAATCGAAATTATTTCGATTTAAATTTTAAATAGTTAGATTTAGAATTGCTTGATTGTGTGATTGAATGATAAAATATTACCTATTGTATTGAAATAGACCCTATACGCCGCATATTAAGCGGATGTTATTTATTAAACACATATACCGCGATATTTCACCTTGGAGTGGAATTGGTATTATATATGTACTTGGAGTTGATTTTTCCGCATTATATAGCGGATGAGACCCTATTGCGCCGCATAATAGCGGATAATATTATATAAACCCGTGTACCGCGATATTCCATATTGAAACGGAATTGGTATTGTGCTAACATCTGCGGATGCAGGGAAACAGGTTGGAGGGATCCAACTGGATTCCTCAACAGTATTGATTTATTTACAGATATTTGCGATATATTCTGTTATCATATTGATATATGATATTTGGATGCCGTGGTTGATTTATTGGTGCTGTTGCAGCATTTGGCCTATTTTTGGAGTTTTAAAAATGTTAAAGTAACGATTTTGAATTTAAAAGGGTTTTAAAGTGATTTTTTGAAAGTATACGTTTTATTGAATTTTGAAATTGATTCATTTTAAATAAATAAATGTTATAATTTTAATGTTATAAAAATTATGATTTTAGAGAAATATAGTTGAAAATTGATTTTTGAAATATGGAGTTAATCAATTTTATAAAATAGTTTAAATTGAGATTTTTGAAATTATTATAAACGGTTTATAAAAATGATTTATAAAATTGATATTTAAAAAATTAAAAATATTGGAATTATAAAACGAGTTTTTATAAGCGTTAAAATGAAGTATAAATGGATTTCATAAGTGAAGGAAATTTATAGATTTATAAATCCTGAAGTTATAAAACAAATAGATTTTGTAAAATAAAAGATTTATAAGTAATTTACTTCTAAAGTGGATTTTGGCATTTAAATGAGATTTAAATAGAATTTGTTAATTAAGGGATTTTATAAGTTGAAGTTTTTATAAAATGTATATATGTGAATTTATAAATGTTGTTTTATAAATCTGAAATCGACTTATTTTGATAAGTCAATTATTATAGATTATTAAAGGAGATTATCCACGATTTTGGACAGTGGATAATCCTTTAAATTAAAATATGTTGAAATGTTGAATTTGACAAACGATTTATATTCACGATTTTGGACAGTGAATAGTATATTAAAGAAATGTTATGAGGAAGTGATATTTTAAATAGAATTAAAATGATTTGAAGTTGTTTTAAAATGTGTTAAGGATCGAAACCATAGATTTCAACATTCATTGTTGAAATACACGTTTTTGAGAAATAAGGAAAAGATGGACGATAACACTGTTGTTATAGTAAATGATTTTCGAAAGGAAATGTTTTATATAGTTTTGGGATTTATATATCCATCTAAATTTAGAATCCCTATGCTATTGATTTTGAGTTGTCATAACGATGTTTTACACAACATTTGTTTTGACTCAAATTAATGTGTTTAAGAGAATGTTTTCCTTAAAGAATAAAATATATACTTAATTGTGATTTAAGTATATCGAATATTTTCCAAATGTTGAAAATAAATAGATTTGTGAATTACTTATTATCAAATAAGTATGGGAATGTTTTCCAATATAAAGTGAAATGTTTTGAGATTTTATCTTTTAAAGACAAATTGAAAGTGAATATTTGAAATCGATTTGAGAATCGTATATTAATAGATATTTTGGAAATGTGAATTCACCATGGAATTTATAAAGGATAGGGAAAATTGTTTTAAAAATGAACATTGATTTATTTTTGAAGTGTGGAAATAAATTACGGATTTGGAACGTAAATTTGAAGTAAATCGATAAGGATTTATTTAATTGGTTTAAATGAACCATTTTGAAATGAAAATGAATAAATATTTGGAAGTGTTTCCACGTAAGGAAAATGATTTGAAATTTGTTTTCAAAAGTTGTAAAAGTGAAAAGTGGTTTGAAATTTATTTTCAAATGGTTGAAGTGTGGAAACAAATTTACGAATTATCTTGTAAAGATATTTTTGGGAAAATAAATAATTTGGGAAATTATTTGGAATCTGGTGATGTTGTGCATATCTATTGATAGTTAAAGAACTGACTATCAATATTTACCTTTAAATGGGTATTTGTTGTGATTTGCTTGAATTTGAATCCTACACTTATTTTTAAATAAGCGCTCATTATTCGGTTTAGCCGGGAGAGGACCTTTGGGTCATAAATCCCATTCCGGATAGTGATATGTCGTAATGGATAACATTTGAAGACCGGTGTTGAAGACCGGATATTTTCGAAAACGGAAGGATTACCGTCGAATGACTCTGCATCGGCTGATCTCCGATATAGAGATTTTATCACGCTTTGTGATGGGAATTCCAGATGTGATTAGTGAATATCCGGATTGCAAGGGATTCTTTGGAAGTGCCTTCGATTATGTTCGATCTCGGAATGGACTTGTATGGATGTGTTTCTGACGTTACGATTTGAGATGTAAAGCTGGTTTCTATCAAATATATTTCTGTTGGTGGCGGAGAATTTATTCTTTAAGCTTAACACCCTTCTCTGAGACGTACGAGCTCAGAGGTTATGTAGTTGATGGTTACTAGTGATATATTCCCAATTTGGTAACGTGGCATGCTGAGTGTTGTTGATCATTTGTTGATCAAAGCATGGCTTTCGTATAAAGCATAGCTCTGTGGACGAGACTTCGTCGGACCTCACATCCCGGTAATGGTCAAAACAGGAAAGATGCTACAAGGTTATTAGGGGATAGCACCCCCTTAGTGTATGTCATTTCCTTCTGAATAGTGGTGGTATCATGTATGGAGCCCAGATACTTAACCTATGTTGATGCTGCAAACTTATTATTTTGTGGTTGTTGGTGAATCCCGGGATTTAGGTTGGTTACGACCGGGGGATGGCATACTCGTGTCAGTTGTTACCCAGTTATGGGTAACCCAGCCTTGTGTTGGCAGAGATTCGGTTAGGTTCTCGGGGCATCTTTCCAGAGGCATACCCATGTGGCAATGGGAAGTTCCTTGGCCTGACCATTTGTTGGAAATCCAAACTCTAATACGCACCTTGTACCGTTTTAGTTGTATAACCTTCCATTTACTTATGGTGGTGCCCCACTTTTTAGATGATAACTATAGTTGGCATACGATAATGGTCGTATGTTGGCTAAGATTCATATCATACTTTTGAAATGTTTTCCTACACTTTGCACTTATAATAATAATATCAAAGAAAATTTGCGTATCAAGCATGTTTGACTATCATAAGGAGAAATCTCCTCCGATTCTGCATTTGCATTGTGTGTGTGTGCGGGAGGCCTTATGGTAGTCTCATTTTCTAAAAAGCATTGCGAATCTAATTTAAAATAATTCTTTGTTTGTTTTTAAAGATAAACTGTTTTAAGTTCTTACACCAGTCCCATGACTGACTTGGAGTTTATTGTTCCCTTCCTAAACTCTGGGTGCCCATCAATTTCCACACGGGCAGTCTAGAGTTAGGTTATCAGGATATTCTGGAATTCAAGAGTTGCTGCAGAGATTTGAAGGCAAGCTGGATGGCATGGAGTATCAACTAGTATATAGTATTTCTTTTCCGATGTTTTTTGTTGTAAACTCTGATAATGTGATGTGATGTGATGTAATAACTGATATAGTCCTTTTGATTTAAAGATTATTCATTTATCTATTATATGTTGTTCCGCTGCGATTGTGAGATTCTGATATTGTTTCTGTTGCTTTTTCTTTCTTTTTCTATCTTCTACCTCTTCTTTAAACCAAACGGCCCGGTTTTCCGGCCTTCGATTGCTCGGCAGTTGATACAGTGGACGTATTAATGTCGACTTTCGAGAGTCGAAAATCCCTATCGTTACAATAGGGAAACTCAAATACATGTCAAAATTCGAACACCATGATTTCTTGATTCACTTGCATAACCGAATTCGTATTTAAAATACATGAATTTTAATGATGAAATCAAGATTTTTAAGTTAGGAAATCTTGAGAATTCTCGGGTTGAACGGAATTGAGTATTTCCTCGATTTCTGGAGATCGACGAAGGGTGGTGTCTCGGGGTTGTTGATGAAGCATGCTTGAGGGTAGGGGGTCTTGGCAAAAATGGTCAGTGGATTTATCAATCATCGTGGTGGCGTGTTAGCGTTGAAGTAGGGTTTTAGGCTCTGGCTTGGTCGACGTAAGTTTCGAGGCTAGTTCGTCGTCCTGAATGCATCGGTCTCGATCGAGCAAGGGGAATAGGTGCGTGGGTCTACGACGAAGCTCTGCACGTGGTGGCGAGAGTTCTGGTGACTGAAGGTGGCAACACGAGGAGGTTGTTGGCGATCAAGTTCGTTCCAAGTGGTGTTCGATGTTGCTCTTTTTCGATTTCAAGTTTGTTTCGAAGCTTCGGTGGTCGGGATCAAAGGTGGAGGCCATGGTCGACTTGCCAGCGATGGCATCGACGTTCGGAGCTTTAGCTTTCATGCGTGCATGTGCACATGTGTCTGCATGTATCAGTGGGTAAGGTTTGATGCTGTAGGTTTAGATGAAGATTTCTTGGGTTTGGACTCGGGAAAGATTTGGTTCGGCTCGATTTTACCTTCGTGTGTATGCGAGTGTTTAACTGTGTAACAGTTTTTAAAATTTAAAACAAAACAATGTTTGAAAGAAAAGAGAAGAAGAAGAGGCTCGGGTTGCATAAGCATTTGTATCGGGTTAGCCTTAGGTTTTGCATAGGGCATTAGCAAGGTTTTAAAAGGTAAAAATAAAACAAGTTTTAAACAATTTTCTTAATCAACTTCTTTTAAATGATTAATGTTTTGAGTTAGTTAAAAGTTATATAATAATTTATTTTTAACTTAAATTAATTAAGTTTAGAGTATTTTATTATATGCCTATTATTTAAGTTACTTCTTAAGTTTATTAACAAAATTAAATAGTACAATTAAGAAGTTAATTAAAGGAGGAGAAATGTTTTTAATTATTAATTAATTTAAAGATCTTAGTTGATTTATATGTTAATAATAAATTAATTCCGAAGGTTATTAAATAAACTTAAATTGTAATTAAGTAATGATTAAGATAAATGTTTTAACTTTTAATTAATTAAGGTCTTAAGTAATTAAAGGATAATTAATTAATGACAATAATTAATTATAATTAAATAAATGGTTTGAAATTAATTAATGTTAATTAAGCAGGATTTAGTAGTAATTAATTTATTTTGCGATTAAAATAAATTAATTAGGATTGGTATGGCCAGTTATCTTGCCTAAGGATGATTAAATTTTATTGAATTCTTGGATTGATAAATATCTCTAGTCTGATAATTTGTGGTATTCTGTGATATGAAATGCCTGGATTAAACAGTTGATAAATGTGAATCATTTATTAGAAATACATATCTGTGATGGAAATTTTTGTGTGAATATTACATTCTGAATTTAAATTAAATTATGTTCACTTAAACAACTTGGTATAAACATGGCATTGAATTCGAAGAGATCGGGGTCAGATATCAGCAATATCTGAAACAACTTCAATTAGTAACTACTATAATTCTTTGTAGATCTGATCACGGAATCAAATGGGCTGGAATGGATATGTAACATGGCCATTTAAACTAAGAAATGGTACTTAGATATTGGTGTGGAATGAGAGGTTGGATATAACAAGATAAGAACTCGTAGTGATGAACGAGTTACCCTGGGTTTTCATAGAAGCTTTACAACTTAAGTATTTCAATTTAAATGGGTTTAATCACACTGGTTTCCAGCCTGGCTCGGGTGTAACTTTAATGTAATGCTCGGGTCAGACCAAGTATTACAGATTTTAGGTTAGGACGTTCTGGAGCTCAGGAGGCGAGCTGGATGGCCGAACGTATGGAGTATATTCTGCTGTGTAATAGAGTTTGTATTGATTGTATTCTGGGACATGTTGTTATAACTGTCCGGATTATTATGAATGAATTGTAATCTGATATATTGTTTGTAAATTGACAGTTACAGCTTTCTTTGTATCAATGCTGTTATTTGATATTATATTTTATCTCGCTGCGATTGAGAGATTCTGTGCTATTGTTTTATGCTTCTTCTTCTACCTCTTTTACTTCTTTTCCCTAACAATCTGGAATTTCCAGCGTTCGATTGTTCGGCACTTCTACAATGAACGTATTAATGTCGAATCTTCAAGGTTGAAAATTTCAGGATTTTATAATATACCTCAGCAAACAATAAAATAACATGAACAGTATCGGCACTAAGCAATAATACGAAGGCTCAATATATCCAGAACAATACAAAATATAACAGATATCCAAGATACGTCACAGATCATAGTGAAAGGATAAATATCATAACATAGTAGTGTGGCGACCCAACTTCCTATCTCCAGAAAGTGGCATCGCTAATAGAGAAAGAAAGGGATAGAAGAAGAAAAGAAAGAGAAAGAAGAAACAGAACAACAACAGAGAACTCATAGCGGAACGAATGAAATATAATATATCACATAAAATATTACATAGTATCATATTACATCAGAGTACACAACTTATTCAACACATATTAGACAGTTATAAACATTTGTCTAACTATACAACTCAAGAACAACAGATACAGATACAACACAAACAAACACAGTGGAACCATAATATATCCACACGTGGAAGCCACCTGCTCCATATCACCTCCAGAATTCGTCAAGCAAACCTGAATCACTTGACTACTCATACATAATATGAGTACCCAAGAGTTTAATAAAACAGAAAATAAACACTCGGATCAGACAGGGGTCTGGTGTGAGTAAACGGGTTAAAATTGCTTAACTTTAGAAAATCCTTTGAAAAGAAAAGGTATCACGTAAGACTTCCCACACATAAACATGGAAAAGTTTTTACCTTACGCTAACCAAAACATTTAATAGGAAATCCAGTTATATTATAATAGTGTCTAGGGTTTTCAAAATAAAATACAGAAATAGCTGGAATGTTTACATCTCACGTTCCAACATAGTTGGGCACAATCAAAATCGTACAGGTACTTATTGGATTTTGGATTCCATCAATGGCAGGGCTACCGGGGTACGGCCCGTCACAGTGCGTGGCCTAGATCAACGGACCGAGGAGCCACACTAACTCCGCTGCAACACAAGGCCGGAACCATCCCTTACTGGACAGTCTCGAACGAGACCACCCCGTAGTTGGCGCGACCAACCAAACACTAAGCCGAAATAGAAAGGGACCTCTAGATATGGGTAAATCTCGTCCTACTTGAGCATGACCCGCTAAATCTTGCCGCACATCCCCTGTTTTAGCCATTCCCGGTTGATGAGGCTTGAGGTTGTGATTACCTTTATAGAACACATATCTTAGAATGCTCATCGTCCACCTGACGATGTTCTGAAAGCATTCAATCCATACAAGTTCGTTCCGAGTTCGAACGAAACCGAAGGCACTATCTCGTTGCACTTATTTTGGAATCACCCTCAGAGTCAACGACCATAGCCCTTGCACTCTAAATCACCATCTCGAACCTACAAGTACTATCTCCGTCAAACTCACCACCGAATCACCCTCAGAGTTATACTGACGAATAGTTCTTACACCTCGAGTCTTCACTTGCTCCACTTGGATTCACGTCCTAACGTTTAATTGGAATCGATGTGGTTTTCGGATTATCTAAATATGGAAACCCGATCCCGGTCTCACCGAAACCAAACGCCATTTTATGTCCAAGTTGTTTAAGGGTTTAAAATTTTAACTTATATTCAGGATGATATAAACAGATAGATGAATCACATTATCACAACAGATAATTCATAACAAACATTCATCTCACAAAGCAGCATATCACATATCAGAGATATACAAATCATCCAGTATCAACCAATCACCCAATATCAATCAACCATCCAGTATAAATCAATCATCCAATATCAATCAATCACCCATAAACAAAATTGATTAACTCTTAATCAATTGGATTACTCAAATCCTTCTTCATTTATTTATTCCAAATAAATAAATTAATCATCTCTTAAAGATCTTCCTTAATTAATCTTCCTTGATTAATTATACTTTAATTACATTCAAGTAATTATCCTTAACCATATACAGTAATTAACTTTTAATTACTATCATTAATTACAATAATTAATGATCCTTCATTTGCTTCCATTAATTAATTAACTATAATTAATTACATTAAACCTTAATGAATTATAATTAATTAATCACACTTAATTTAATCACTTTTATTAATCAACCTTGATTAATTCATTAATTAACTAATGATCCTTATTAATTAATAACAACTTTAATTAATTAAATAATTAACTTGTAATTAATCATCTCATTAATCATAAACAGTAATTAACAATTTGTAATTACTTATCTTAATTAATTGACTTATTAATTAATTATATTAACCTATTGATTAATTAGTCTAATTCATAAATCTTTAATTACTTCATTAAGTAATTATTAATCAATTAAATTAATAAATAATCCTTAATTAATTACTTTATTAACTAATTACAATTTTAGTTAATTACTCGTAGTAATTAATCTTAAAATTAATCATATTCATTCATTAATTAATCACATTAATTAATTAACTAAAATTAACTAAGTAATTAACCCTTAATTACTTACATAAGTAAATATCTCTAATTACTTCCATTAATAAATCTTGATTATTCTGTTAATTAATTACTTAACAAGCAATTAATCCCATCATTAAACAATCCTTTACTTTATAATTAATTAATTACGCCATAATTAATTAACTCTAAAAACAAATATATTAATCAATCCTTAGATTAATAACATCATGTGATTATCCATTAATCACTTTAACTTTAATTACTCCCATGAGTAACTATCCATTTAATTACTTCCATAAGTAATTACCATTCTTAATTACATTCAATAATTAACCATTAGTTACTTCATTAAGTAATTATACTTAATTAATTCATAATTAAGTGATTATTTAAATTGAATAAACAATTAACTAATTATTTAAAATTAATTAAATAATTAATTCACTTCTTATATTTCAAAATTCTTAATTAATTGAGACAACATTATTCTTAATTAATCTTTATTTATTAACAAATTATATTAATTAAGTATCCATAATGTTCAAAAATAATTTAACCATATTTATCTTCATAAATTAATTATTTGAAATTAATCAAATCTTTAACAACTTAAAAAAATTTATTCAATTTGGTTTTCAAAATCATAATAATAACCTTATTTGAAAGTAAGGCATTTAGAAATCAATTTTAAAATGTAAAATACTTTAATTATCTAATTTAAACTTATTTATTTTCAAAATAATTTGAAAACTTTGCTTTTAATACATTACTTAAATTTTTTGATTTAATGGTTAAATTCAAAACACTCTTTTTAAATTAAAATTCAAACTTTAATTAAGTTAAATTACTTTTAAAGAAATCATCTTAAACATTTTAAATTTGAAATTGAATTCGATTTACATTTAAAGTTTGATGAACTTAATTTCAAAACAACAAGTTTTAACTTTATACATTTGATCCTTTTATAAAACTCATTTATAGTTTGAAGCTTGATTTTATTTATTCCATCAATAAGTTTTAATCTGCACTTATATTATTACAGCACCAAACCAAAAATAAATGACCAAGATACTCGAGTCGATCACCTACTAATTCCTATGCTTGCCTTGAGTTACTCACAATTCAGTTTCGCTTCGAGTCGTCTCACAGGAGAACATGAGAATTACTTCGAGAAAATCTTCTTCCCCAAAACAAAAACTCCCCTGAACCAAAACCCATGCACGGTGCACGTGCACCATCGCCACCGGCCACCGTGGGTCGTCGCGACCGACGTCGATGATCATATGAACCCGTACGAGCTCCAATACCAACCCAGATCGAACCAATTCACACGAAACAAAATTTCGACCTACACATCGAAAACTGCAGCAAACTCGAACCAACCAAAAACCCCATTGCCGATGAACTCGACGTCGTTGATCATCGGCGACCCCACCATCGAACACCACGACCACGAGCTACACTTTCCCTCAAGTGCGAGCACCTCCGGTCCTCCATGCAAGTCGTAAATTCTTCTACAGTTAAACCCAGCCGAAACAAGCTTAAAACCCTATTTCATTCGAATTTGATCAAATCACTCATTAAAAAAAATCAATTGCATTTTTCGCCTAATCCATAACATACAAACAAGCTTCAACCCTGAATTCATCCTCAGACATAGATTGGATCATCGTCAATTGATCAAATTGCCGAAAACCTTTAACATTTTATTCCCAATTGAATATCACTTTAAAAATTATGAAATGCATGTTAAAATTCATGATTTTTAACATCTAATTCAGTTATACAATCCAAAACAAAAATTGAAGTTATTGGTTTTTCATGTGTATCAGTATTTTTACTGTTATACTTATTTTAAAAATTATTTGTAAACTAAAAAACCTACAAACTATTTTTAAAACTACCATTAAACATTAGCAAACAATTTGCATTCATATGCCAAGATCTATCATGGTCTAGATTGAAAGATTATGAATTTTTTTTCTAAAGAAACTACTTCTGTAAATAACAGAGATGAAACAGACGCATTTCAACAGACACTTCGTACCTTACATACATAACAATATTTCATGTAAACATATATTCATCATTATAGAATAATTCAACACATGCATTAGAATCTAATCAATTTCAAAATGTTTTTAAAATAATTTACTCACCATAATTTTAAGCATAGCAGTTTTTCCCGGGCCAGAACATTTAAATCTGGAAAATGTTTTTGATGCTTGCTGATGAAAAAGAATCCTTGCATGCTCACAGATTGTTGATTTTAAAGTGCTAATGAAACTTGATCCTTATGCATGCTTTAATCTGATGATTTTAAACTTGCAGTTGAACTTTCCATTGAAATGCAGGTTGTAAATTTGCAGGTTTCATTTGCTTTGCAGAATTCAGGTTGGATTTGAAGGTTGCAGATTTGAAGTTTACTTTTAAATTTCAGGTTTGAGAAAGAATTTACTTTGCTTCTGATTTTGTAGATTTCATTTCAGATTTGAAGTAAATTTCTGGTTGCCATTATTTTTATTTAAGAAGTGAAAACAAAGAAAAAGTGTTTGTGAAAGAAAACTAATTTTCTTCTTAATACATTTATTAAAATTAAAATAAGAATAGTGCCACTTGTCTTCAAGAATTTACATTTGTCATTAAATTTGTTTGATTGTTTTACAAGTGTTATTAAGATATCCTAACATATTTACACATGTTACTTAAGAAATTTTTAAGAAATTTTTATTTAATTTAAAAGATAATAGAAAGCTCACTTACTTGTTTAATTTATTATATTAATAAATATAAGTTTACCTTTAAAAGAAATATGCTAAAACTAATTATAAAATAAATTCCTTATACATGTATTTACAATCTAAAATATTTATTTTTATACATTTATAACCAATTTAAATTCAAGCATTTTAAAAGAAAACAAAAATAAAACTTATTTAAACTATCATTAAAATAAACAATCATCTTATATTTGAAACAATTTAATTAATCTAATTTAACTTTTGAAAAATATTAATTTTAAAACCAAGCTTGAATTACAATTCATACATATATAAATTATCAATAGATTATACTAAATTTAAAAACAATTCCAAATTATAACATATACTTACATATATATTACAATTTGAAAATTCATCTTTTAATTTAAAACAAAAGATATTTCTATTCACAATATATAACAAATATATATTATAAATAGAATGAAATTTCATTAGCTTTGAAAAATAATTCTTATCAAATTTTAAATTATTAGAAAGATATTGATCAGATTAAATATTTATTAACTTTTAAAAGAATAAATTTTACCAATTTAAATTAAAATTATAAAGAAAATTATCAAACCAATTAAATTATCAATATAGATTATTAAATTGATATTGCCTAAAATTCCGGGTCGTTACAATTCTCCCCCATCAAAAGAATTTCGTCCCCGAAATTTAAAAGCAAAGGTAATTTAATAACTCAGCAAAGACTTTAATCTCAAACAGTAAAGCATACCTATCATTTAGTTACTAACAACCATAGCAATCAATCAAACAAACATATCTAACCAATTATCCTGACACAAATCAGAATAAATCCTACTAACACTATCTAGAGTTTCCAATGATAAATCACTGGGAGACTCGCTCTACAGAAGCTAACAAAATACACCACCAAAATCCAGAGCTCCTCTCATCTCTAGATCCATCAATCTGAATAGAACATCAGACTATACTCAAATCCAGCTCAACTTCCAAATCTAACTGGACTGCAGATTCCACAATTAATGATGAATCATACACGTACTCCCTCAGAGATACGTGAAATACAATGAATTCTAGCTATCCAAACTGGCAATTCAATCTTATCCTATCGAAAACCAGATAAGAAATCCCAAATGCCTCAGAACTAACCATCCAATCTCTGTTCTCTTAACCAGAGAAATCTTAACAACAATGAAGTCTTCAACTTCGAATTCCAAAATTCTTATCTCATATCTGCATAACTCAACAGACAATCCTGGGCTGCTAATTTCTTCCGATCAGCTCAACCTATGCTGATACTTCAAAAACAACTAAACCAAAGCAAACCAGTTTCTGGATCCTATTCAACAGAAAAGTCTTCCAAGATCCGTCGAAATCCAGAACTCAAGCTCTACTTCCCAAGCAATAACAAACTGAACTTGCTTCCTTCCTCGTATAGCTGCTACCTCGTTTCCGCTGCACAACTCTGATTCTGAAATAGATGAGAATACTGTTGATGAACACGAATACAAACTTATCCAATATATCCGGAAACTTTGTTCATCAAATCCATAAAATCTGAGTTACTCATCTGACTCGGTCACACAACCTTACAATAGAATCCAACTCAAAAACTAGATCTGACCAAATCCCAAATTCCAAAAAAAATTCTGAGCTGCTACACCAACTCTTCCTACTAGTCTAACTACCAAAACCGCTTTTTGGACCAAAACAATATGGAACTCAACTCCAGATGCAGATAGACTTCTGATTACCTCAGTAGCTCATACTTCCACATGAGAATCCTCAGTCTCAAACAAAAGATTACTCGAGAAAAATTCCCAAACTAATCGCAAGTCACTTTTGCGATCCTACCTAGTTCGGATTCCAAATAGACTATCTTATCTTTACCAATTAGAACAGCTTTAAGCTTTTCCAAACAAAGTTAACCCTTCAAGAAAACATACACCATCTGCCTGGACTGCTAATAGAAGAAACACCAAGATTCCCGAACCATCGGAGAAACGGACCACACTACTGCATCCAAATTCTACCTCGATGATACTGCAAAGCTAAAAGACTTTCTCGACAGCACACCGAACACTTCGAGCTGCTACCACATCTAACCAAAGACTTCTAATCAAAAAGGCGCCTCAAAAACCAAAACCATCAACAAACCACACAACGGACCTTTGAGATGGCAGACAACCACTCAAAAAAAAATTCGGGCTCCAAGCATCAACATCTCGCTCTCCCTAAGGGATGACAAATGAGACCATGCCAAAGTGAAACAACTTATAGACCTTAGTCTCATATTCCAAAAAAGCCAACCTCCATGCTAAAGATCCAGACAACTTATACACAGACGAATCTTCCCTACGACAGGTAAAGACTGCTCTAAGAGAAAACACCTTCAGAAAATATCCATAGATATTGCATCTCATTACGCAGTTATCATCATCTACTCTTGTACTTCCGACAGATCCAAACTCACACTTCAAAGATGAACTCCGAATCTTTAAAAAGATTTCCTTCGGATATCAGAGAAATCCTTAATCCAAACTATAAATCTCACTCGAGACAGTATTAGGTCTACAGTCTCGACAAATATACTTCCAACCTCAAACATATGGACCTCTTCCATAAGTGGTAGTCGTGTTACACACATACACCACTACTCCATCTACCTCTAAAACTTATGTTGGAAAATCCAAACAGATAACCCAACAGATTAGGTAGATATAGATATATATAGATATAGTTATATATTAAAATACAAGTACGCTCTCTCAGGAAAGACACCACTCCAAAGCCTAGGTATTCACTCAACCTAATGCTCTGATACCAAATGTGGTGACCCAACTTCCTATCTCCAGAAAGTTGCATCGCTAATAGAGAAAGAAATGGATAGAAGAAGAAAAGAAAGAGAAAGAAGAAACCGAACAACAACAGAGAACTCACAGCGGAATGAATGAAATATAATATATCACATAAAATATTACACAGTATCATATTATGTAACAACCCGCATATTTATCGATTTTATATTTAAATATTATATTTAAATATTTTATCGTCAGTCGGATTATAGTCCGAAAAGCTACTTTTTGCATACGTTCAAATTAGGACTCGAGACCACTGCCATTGAGTTCAAAATGACGTTTGCAATCTTTTTGAGTATAAGCTTTGATATGTTTGGAGTTAATGGAATTTCTCTACTTTTCGCTTTGGACTTTAGTTTGGGCTTTTACCCTATTTAGACCCAACCTTCACCCCTTCTCTTCATAACTTCATTCTATTTGCTTTATCAAAAATGGAGGAGGGAATGGGAAATTAAAACTCCAAAGCTCAAATTCAATTGCAATTCATCATTCAACTCCAAATTCAAGAAGAAGACATTGATTCAAGCTTGGGTTGCTTCTCAATTGCCTTCATGCTCTTCCTTCATAAATTTGGTGAAAAGGTGAGATTTTTATCTCACAATTCTAGTATATAACTATATTGGACTGTTGGGAATGATTCCCTATCACTTTTGCATGCACATATGCATTTGGTATGAATCGAATTGGCGAAAAACTCCAATTTTTAGAGTTTTTGGTGAAATTCTTCACTTAGGTCGTTCTGCCTATGCTAGGTCGTTCGCGTGGAAAAGTCTCGGCCTCAAAATAGCTCGTTTCCGACCTTAAAATGGCTTACAAAGTTAGGTCGCTCGGCACTCGGAATTAGGTCGTAGGTCGTATGGCTCTTAGGTCGTAGGTCGTGGGCTTTTAGGTCGTTAGGTCGCAAACACTTAGGTTGTTTCTGGCCTTAAATCCCCTATACAGCCTTAGGTCGCTCTCTCTGGCTCCTTAGGTCGTAAGTCGTGGGCCTTTAGGTCGTAGGTCGTCAGGTCGTTAGGCCTTAACTCGTGTGGCCTTGGTTCTTTAAGTCGCTCGGCCTTGCCTTCCATTTTTAGGTCGCATGACCTTCTAACCCGCTAGGTCGTTGGACCTATAACTCGTTAGGTCGTTGGGCCTATAACCCTTAGGTCGTTAGGCCGTTAACCCACTAGGTCGCATGACCTATAACCTGTTAGGTCGCTCGACCGTTTACTCCGTTAGGTCATATGACCTTGTTCCACTAAGTCGCTCGACCCTTAGGTCGTAACACTTTAGGTCGCACGCCTTTCACACCATTAAGTCGCGAGTTTAATTAGGTCGCTCAGCCTTAAAACGTTAGGTCGCTTGACCTGTGCTATTGTTAGGTCGCGAGTTCCTTAGGTCGCTCGTCTCTCTTAGGTCGCTCGCTTCTGCTAACTCGCGAACACCACTAGGTCGTTTGACCCTTTAGACCCCTAGGTCGCAACCATTAGGTCGCTCGACCCTATTCCTCTTAGGTCGTTAGACCTCATTTTGTCTTCACTAGGTCGTACCGTTTTAGACGGGGTGCTGCCCCGCACCCCGCCGGGGGCGCTGCCCCTGGACCCCCGCGACTTGACCGAGCAGGTCGAACCCCGTAAGCGGTGGCATTGCCCCCGCACCCCCACCTTGGGGGGTTGCCACCCCTCGGACCCCCCTCTGTAGGGGATCTTATCTGAAAAACATTGAGCTGATTTCCTTGGATTTTATTCACATCTCCGTATGCGATTTTTGTGACTGATTGTTTCTACAATTGCTTCTGTGTTTTGTCACTTTATAATATAAAGGTTTCAATACTAGTAGTAAATATCAAAACTCTTTTAACAAACAATTTCAACTCTATTTTTAATAACAAAGCTCTTTTCTTAAACCGTTTTGCAATCTATTAATATATACAAACCTTTACCTCACTCGTATGAGAAATTGAATTAAACGGCTTAGTAAAACAAGTGTTATGAAATGCTTGCGTTTGCTTCGTCGATTAACTCTTGGACTTGTTCGATTGAACCTTTTTGTGACAATTTTCTAGTGAAGATTTACAGTTTGTTCGTAAATATTTAAGTTAAGCAAGTGGTTATGGGACATGAAGCTAACCTTTTATATTTACTAGCTTAGTGTAATTGACACTTCTCGTTGATCATGACGATCATTCTTATGATTTATACTAGCAATTATGCGATGTCTCTTGTTTGCGAGGTCAGACTAGACACCACTTGTGTGATTTCACTCACACATACCTTTTTGATTTTTGGTTAGTCTAGACCTCATCTGTGTGATTTCGACTCACACATATGGGGTAGCTCCCCATGGTCTTCGGACCGTCATGTGATAGGCCTCTTTCCCTTTTTCTGTGATTTCTGGATTTCTTGTCTTGATTTCTGGAATTTATGTCATTGACTTGTTATGAGTACAAGTTTAGGGTATGATGCCCTCTTTGGATCTTTGAGAAGATTCTTGTGATATCGATTTATCTCTTTTTGATTGATCTTCTGTTGATCATCATTTGCATACTTATAGTAGTATGTCAGTATGGATATTTTATGTTTATTCCATATCCTTTAATTTATATCATGTCATCTGATATTTATAGCTAGACTGATCCGTTTATTATTTTCTTAAATAATACTCGGGTCAGACCGAGGTATTACAGGTGCTTCTGCTTGACTTCTTCCCGGGATTAGCTACTCTGACTTTTGGCTAACTATTTAGATTAGCAGTTTTTGTTGTAAACACATGAGATATAGACTCATTGTTGTATTCTTTTGTATAGCACGTGTTGCTATTCTTTTGTATTATTGTGGATCCTTTTGACCACTACTCTGATGTACACTTTCATGTGTTAGTTTTATATTCATATCTTCTTCCGCCTTTGTGATATGGATGTCTGTGACTGATTTGTGTTATGCTTATTTCTATGTTTGTTTCCGAAGCTTATTTATAGCCACCGTGTGATAAAAAATTACATGGATGGTCGTTCCTCAACAGCCTTATTCTCCGCGCTAGTTGACAACATAGTGTTCTTGGCTAGCGTGGGTATAGAGGTGGGGCGTCACATATTACATCAGAGTACACAACTTATTCAACACATATTAGACAGTTATAAACATCTGTCTAACTATAGAACTCAAGAACAACAGATACAGATACAACACAAACAAACACAGTGGAACCATAGTATATCTACACGTGGAAGCCTCCTGCTCCATATCTACTCCAGAATTCATTAAGCAAACCTGAATCACTTGACACTCATACATAATATGAGTACCCAAGAGTTTAATAAAAAAGAAAAAAAACACTTGGGTCAGACAGCGGCCTGGGGTGAGTAAATGGGTTAAAATTGCTTAACTTTAGAAAATCCTTTGAAAAGAAAAGGTATCACATAAACATGGAAAAGTTTTTACCTTACGCTAACCAACATTTAATAGGAAATCCACTGATATTATAATAGTGTCTAGGGTTTTCAAAATAAAATACAGAAATAGCTGGAATGCTTACATCTCACATTCCAACATAGCTGGGCACAACCAAAACCGTATAGGCACCTATTGGATTTTGGATTCCATCAATGGCAGGGCTACCGGGGTACCGCCCGTCACAGTACGTGGCCTAGATCAACGTACCGTAGAGCCACCTTGTGACACCCCACCTCTATACCCACTCTAGCCAAGGACACTACGGGGTAATGCCGTCAACTAGCATGGAGAATATGGTTGTTGAGGAGCGACCATCCGCGTAATTCACTACTACAAAACATGCCATTTGCATCGGTTGTTTGCCCCCCTTTTGCATCAGTTCAACAACCGATGCATATGCAACCGATGCAACATGCTTAACACTTTTGCATCAGTTCTGAAACCGATGCAAAAAGGTCTTTTTTGCATCGGTTGTTACTAACAACTGATGCAAAATATCATGGTTGGATGCTTGAACATAGTCCCCATGTTGCATCGGTTGTAATGAAAATCGATGCAACAAAGTAACTTGTTGCATCGGTTTTTTATAACAACCGATGCAAACTAATCCCTCTATTGCATTAGCTATTTATACCTGATGCAAAAAAGCCATTCTTAGAAACCATTATTACAGTACTCAAATAGACTGTATGTATATTATTGATTATAACAAACAATTATTGCATGCAATATTTCAATCATTCAAAATAAAATTTGATGGCAAATACATAATCAGATTTAATAATTCGACAAAAGAATGAAAAGCATAAATAAATTCCACATTACATAATCAGACAGTCAGTAGTAAAAAATAAATGGAGCCTGTTATATGTAGACACACAAAAATACATATATATATATATATATATATATATATATATACAGAGAAGAGAATATTGGGTACTGCAAGGATCTATTTCAAACATACTCTTGCACAGCTGCATTTCTTCTCTCATGTTTTCTGCCATAGTCCCATTTTTGAGTCATGGTCTTCGGAGCAAGTATTATTGTAAAGCCTATTAATGGAAGAGGAGAAATATGCAAATCCAGTTGTCCCGACACAAATTTGAGTAAAATGATCTGTAAAATAGACATTGTGGAAATTAATCTTGAATATCACTGCTAAACTGATTGCAAAATTGAACCATGGATTTAAAAGTACAATATTATAAAAGTTAATAGACATCGTCCACCAGTTAAATAAACAAAATCTGCACCATTTGTTTAATTAGTACAAATAGGCACCATAATTGTTCTGAAATAAATATTTGGAACAGGTAGTTAGTTTTCAGTGCAAAAACATTGAGCCCATACTCCCTTGACCTGAACTACCGTGAAAACTACTACTGAATTGCTCTCCTTATCAATACATAACCACATATCAATAAATCTACATATACATTAATACATAACCCTACCCTCACCAACCATCTCCCTGTCACCTGAGTACAACTAAACAACCATCTGACTGTCGTCATCAACTTCCTCTCAGTTAACCATCATCAAGAACCACTGCCACATTCATCAACTCCATCACAAACATTGTCTCCTCGCTATCAATCACTCTCTGTTTACTTCCTTCTTCATCCCAAACACATTCAAACTCTCCAGCACACTTCACCAAAACACCACAAAACTCCTCCTTGAAACCCATTCTCGAAAACATCCAGCACCACCTTACAAATCACTTCAACATAGCAACATGTGCTTACCTCACTACAAACCACTACACATAACAACTACAACACTTCATCCACTTCAACACAGCAGCAGCAACACAACAACAACATTACTACAAACTCCTGCTCCAAGCAAGAACCACACACTCACTTCCTCTAAATCTAGTTAGTACTCCATCAAGAAAACCATCATAATTCACCCTGCAACTACCTCAACCAGCAATCGACCATACTAAAATCCACAACTTCACCTCATTACTGCAGCTGCTCCTACATCACCTTCATTCTCTGCCTCACCCACTTCCAGTTCCAATATCCAAGAGCCTAAACTTCCATTCGCAAAACTGCAAGTTCACCAACCTGCAACTGCCCACCATTCCTCTACATACATCATTCATCACAAAGCCCAAAAAAAATCAACCATCAACATACTTCTGCCTGCATCCACTTCCACCCTCTGCTACAACTTCACTTCATACTGTCTTCAACACACTGACTTCAAAAGCATCCCCTAGTATCATCAAAATCCCTTCAAATTACTACATACATACCTGCTCACCAGTAACCGTACATCAAAACTCCTCAGTCCTCACCAGTAACTTGCACTTCTCTACAACTTGCATCAACCATATCACTGCCTTACCTCTGTCGTCTCCACAACCTATAGAACCCTATAACCATTTGTAGATATACAACATACACTTCACTACTGCTACACACACTCCCTGTCACAACCACCACATTCTTCCCATTCAACAACTGCCTCTTCCTGCACATCCTTCTCTGTGCATTAACAACACTTTAAAGGCATCTGAAGACTCATTGGTACATTTAAAACATTTTGAAATAGTTTATCTAACTTTCAAATGGTCAATAAGTATGATTAAAATTGTAAATTATTTGTCATGAACAGACTAACCTGGCAAAATGGGAGCCTGCTCATGGAGGATTCGGCTTTCGGCATCCATGGACGAACTACCAAAAGATTGGAGCAGCTATGAAATATTGTGCTTATTGCATAGAAACACTAAATGGTTGCATCAACTCGGATATCCAAGTAGTTCATTATCGCTCAAAAATATTCGCTATTTTTTTCGTGTAAGTTATAACATAGTAAATAATCAAATATCTATGCAGGCTCTTGAATCTATAAAGAACAATCTCAATGACGTATGCATAAACTTAAGTGCAGAATGTTCTAAAGTTCTTAGAGAATCAACCAACTCTATAATTTCTATGCAGAGATCGGGAACACTGGATATTTACATAGAAGAAATGAACACCACAGTCCAAGAGCTTCAAAATTCATTAAGCAACCCACTGATATTTAACACACTAATCCTAGAAGCGTTACCTATAGTTACTTTCGCATCATTATTAATAGAAATAGATAAAAGGGTTGAAGGAGTCGTGGAAGCCGTTGATAATCTCACTACATCAGCAAATTTTAAAGTGGCGAATGATGAAAAGCCTGAAAAAATAGCAACAAATGCTGAAATGGCATGACGTAATTATTAATCGAGAAGTTATGTATTGTATCAGGTTGCAAAGTTTTGTAAGCCTTGAAACTGATTTGCATGTATATATGAAATAATATATGCCAAAAGAAGATTTGAATATGATTAAGTTTTAAATACAATTATACAAAATGCATTAGAGCACTAGCTCTACCTTTACAATAATATCAAGGCAGACAATCTAATAGTGATGAATTGGACAAGAAATTCAAGCAGGATCATGTGATGCAGGCATATTGCGTTCAAATGATTTAATATATGCATAATATGTAGTTTGTTGGATGAATCACCTGAACTTATTAAGAAAATACTATATATGCCTACATTTGAAAGGACACTATATCAAATTATGGTCGACGTTCGTTCAAAATACAGCAAAAAATACTCTTCATCATAAGAGAATAACTCAAAGTATTACGAGGGCTTGAGGCTGTTGATGCTTGTCAACATATGGACATGGCGAAAGATAAAATGCAAATGAAGTTTATTTCAAGCCAGGGCCCTGCGATGCATATTAAAATAAAATTAAGAAAAACGTACATTGATCAATTTCGTCACTGAACGTTAATGCAAAATTAGTCAACTTCATAAAACAAACATATATGCCAAGATGTGAAGAAGTAATTGCATGTTGACACGCTAGTGACTTCATAAAACAAATCTGATTATAATCGTTCGTCGGTATTTATGGCTTACTTTATATGCATCTCGAATAATAACCAGAAAAAAAAGATGAATATAACTTAAACCCAGTATTCTGTGTATGAGTTGAGCTCAACAGTGACTGCTACAAATTTGCGATTTCAGAATACCCAAATTGCAACCACAACCAGAGCCAAAACTGCAACCATCCCAAATTGGCGAACTCCGCCTCCATCCACACAATCAGCTGCGACCATCGACGACCCCAAACTAAATTTCTCCCTCTCCACCAACCATTCATCATGCCGTCGCCACCACAAATCCAATCGGCAGCCGAACTTCAATCGAGACTTACGAAACCGCTTCCAATTCGATTTTTATTTGTTTAAGATGCACGGCCGTGGATTTCTTACTGTAAATCGGTTTCGAATTTGCTGCCATCTTCGCCATTAAAATTTTCAAAAGCTCCGATTTAATTTTTTTCTACTTTTGTTCGATGTTGAAAATGAAAAGAAGGGGAGGGCACGGTATTATTATTATTATTATTTTTTGGGAGTGATTTATTGAGGAGGGAGAGTACATTTGTCCAAAGTAAACTTTGGAGCCAATTTTTCATTATTTCCCACCTAAATTTCATATTGCCATCAACATGTAGTTGCATCGGTTGACTTTAAAACCGATGCGACTAAAACTATTTGCATCGGTTGTTGGTGAGAACTGATGCAAATTTGATTTTTTTATTACCTATTGCTTTCCACGTACCAATTGCATCGGTTATTAAGATAGAATTGATGCAAATAGTTCTATTTGCGTTTTGACTTCAACTGATGCAAATGAGGCGAAGCAAAATGCACTTTTTATACTAGTGATTGCTTTGAGCGAGCACCGATATGTCAGATAGTACAACATGCATCTGGTTTTAGAAGGAAATCCGACATACCGATACAAACTCAAAGCTACTACCCGGTGGCTATATACATTTTTGGAAACAAATATAGAAATAAACATAACACAAACCAGTCGTAGACATACATATCACAAAGGAGGAAATATATATGAATATATAACACATAAAAGTGTTCATCAGAGTAGTGGTCAGACAAGATCCACAATATCACAAAAGAATAGCTACAAGTGCTAGACAAAAGAGTATGGAAACATCAATGAGTCTATATCTCAAATGTATACAACAAAAACTACTAATCTAAGTAGTTAGCCAAAAGTCAGGGTGATAATCCCAGATGTGAAGTCAAGCAGAAGCACCTGTAACATCTCGGTCTGACCCGAGTATTATTTAATAAGAAAATAATAAACGGATCAATCTAGCTATAACAATCAGATAAAATGATATAGAATAAGAGACATGACGTAAAAATATGATAACCATAAAACCATACTATGTTAAGTATGTAATTGAAAATCAACAAGAGATTAATCAATATCACAAGAATCTTCTCAAAGATTAAAAAGAATGTCATACTCTTTATTTTTATTCACTAAAACCATAAGTATTGATCATTATATCAATGCCAATCACAAAAGTTAATGACATACAAATTCACCAATACACAAATAATGATAAAACTTATCAATGTAAATCACGAAAATTGGTGAAACACAAATTCTAGAAATCATCAATGGAAATCCAGAAATCACAAAAAGGGGGGAGGCCTATCATAAACGGGAGCATGAAAACTCACCAACACGTGTATCACAAAATGGAACGCTATTCCATGGTTGCTAACCATAATTTTGAGCCGAAGCTTTACAAAATGGCCCGAAGACAATAGGTCGCTACCCCAATAAATTGAGCCGAAGCTCCACAGAAACGGGGTTTAGTCTCCCTCGTAGACAAAGAGACATCGCACATTTTCTAGTCTAAATCACAAAAATGATCATCCACGATCATCAACAAGTGTCAATTACAGTAAGCTTGTAAATATATAAGCTTAGCTTCATCTCCCATAACCACTGGCTTAACTTAAATATTTACGAACAAATTGTAGATCTCCACTCGAAAATTGTCACAAGAGATTCAATCGAACAAGTCCAAGAATTAACCGGCGAAGTAAATGCAAGCGTTTTATACCATTTGATTTACTAAGCCGTTTAATTAGATTTCTCATACGAGTGAGATAAAGTGACAAATCACAAAAATGATTGTAGAAACAATAAATCACAAAAATTCACATTCGAAGACGTGAATAAAATCCAAAGAATTCGATTACAAATCCATCAAAGTGGAAATACCCTTGCGACTTAACAGCCACGACTTACGACTTAACGTAAGTCAACACAAGAAATCAACGGCTCAACGCATGCAACTCCACAGCATACGACCTAAGAGATCGGCGACTTAAGAAATAGCATGCGGCCTAACAGAGCAACACAACACGGCGCGACTTATGGCATGGCGCGACCTAAGTTGGTGCGACTTTAAGCAGGGCGAGCGACCTATATGGTTGTGACCTAAGTGCAAGCGACCTAAGGAGTGGAATGGCTTAAGTATGGCGTGACCTAACATGGCGCGACCTAAGTTGTGAGAGAAGGTCGATCGACTTAAGAGACCAATGGCGCGACCTAAAGGGTGGAGCGACCTAACTGCAAGCAACCTAAGGAATGGCGCAACCCATATCATGTGCGACTTAACAGGGCAAGCATGACGAGCGACCTAAGGAGGTCAGCGACCTAAGGCAGGCCGACTCATTGCAAGGTGAGCGACCTAAGGGGTTGCGACCTAAGGTAGGCCGAGCTAACAGCAAGGCGATCGACCTATGGGTTGCGACCTAAGGCAGGCTGACCTAAGTTGGTTGTGAGATACCAGGTGCGACTTAACGCGGCCGAGCGACCTAACGACCTAAGATGCAAGCGACCTATGGGTTGCGACCTAAGCAGGCCGAGAATCAAATGTGCAGGCCGAACGACCTAAGCAACTAAAATGCCAAAAACTCTCTCAATTTGCAACCGCACAAGCACGAACGCTAAGGGATTATGCCCATCGGCTACCCGGTCCTATTGGCTCCTCGATGCAACACCAAAAACGTGTTCATACATCAAAGTTAGGATTTTTAAAGATTTGAACCCAAAACACTAAAAATTGGGATTTTCACCAATTCAATCCAAACTAAAAGCAAATGCACATGAATAAGTGTTAGGAATTCATACCCAATAATCAAAGATAGTTATAGACGAAGATGTGAGATAAAAATCTCATCATCACACAAAATCAATGAAGAAGAAGCTTGAAAGCAAAGGAATAATCAATGGCTTCTCTTTGAATTTGGAGTAAGATGTTGGATTTGCAAATGAACTAGGGCTTGGAGTTTTAATTTCCCATTCCTTCCTCCATTTTTGATGAAGCTTAAGTGTTAGGAAATGAAAGTAAAGTTATGAAGGGAAGAGGGGGTTGAGCTAGAGTTAATAGTTTAGGCTAATGGGCCAAACCAAACCCAAAGCCCAAAGTGAAAAAGTGGCAAAATTCCACTAACTCCAAACATATCAATGTTTATACTCAAAAAGATCGCAAACGGCGTTTTGGACCCAATGGAAGTGGTACCCAGTCCTAATTCGACCGTATGCAAAAAGTAACTTTTCGGACTAAAATCCGACTAACGATAAAATATTAAAGTAAAATATTTAAATATTCAATCGTAAAATATGCGGGTTGTTACAGACTCCCCTCCTTGAAGAAATTGCGTCCTCGCAATATTTAAGAAGAAAATATAAGGTAACAACCATGAAAGCATATCAACACAAAAGAAATTGAAATAAGAAGTTCACCTCAACGAGCACGAGAAAGTAAGTCCGGATGTGATCGCTCGATGAATTCCCTAGATTCCCAAGAGCAATCCTTAGGATTTGAGGACCATTGAACTTTAACAAGTGGAATATCTTTATTTCGGAGGCGCTTGACCTCCGAAGCACTAATACGATAGGATGTTGCTCATAAGTTAAATTAGGAGAAACTTCAATTTCTTCCACAACACCGGGCTCAAGAAAAGAATCGGAATCTCGAAGACACTTTCGTAATTGAGAAATGTGAAACACGTCATGAATAGCAGAAAACTGAGCCGGTAATAAAAGGCGATAAGCCACAGAACCAATACTTTCGGTGATGGGAAATGGACCATATATCGAGGTGCTAACTTTCTCGATCAACTGAAACGTACAACCCCCTTCATAGGTGAAACATGAATAAACAGAAGATCTCTCACAGAAAATTCTAATTTCCTTCTCCGGTTATCGGCATAGGATTTTTGTCTACTCTGGGCTTCTTTCATCCTATGACGAATAAGGTCAATCTTTTCTGTGGAATCACGAATAAAATCTGGACCTAAAACCAGCTTCTCACCGGCCTCAAGCCAACAAGAAGGAGATCGGCATGGCCTTCCATAAAGGGCCTCAAAAGGAGTCATACCAATACTAGATTGGAAGCTGTTATTATAGGAAAACTCAACAAGAGAAATATGATCTTCCCAACTTCCACCAAAATCAAGAACACATGCACGAATAAGATCTTCAAGAGTTTGATTCACACGCTCAGTTTGTTCATCGGACTGAGGATGATAAGCGGTGCTAAGATTAATTTTCGTTTTCAAAGCTTTTTAAAGACTCTTCCAAAATCCACTAGTGAACAATGGGTCACTATCAATAGCAATAGAAGTAGGAACTGCATGCAATTTGACAATTTCTTTGATAAAGAGTTTGGCCAAAAGAGGAACAGTTCGATTGGACCGAACGGGAATAAAATGGGGGGATTTAGTAAGTCTATCGACTATCACCCATAAGCTATCATGACTCGAACGAGAACGGGGAAGACCGTCTGCAAAATCCATGCAAATTTGGTCCCACTTCCAAATTGGAATTTCTAAAGTTTGCAATAACCCACCGGGCCTTTGATGTTCGGCCTTAATGAGTTGGCAAGTCATGCAACACTTAACAAAGTTAGCAATATCAGATTTCATTCCCTTCCAATAATAAAGTCGCTTCATATCCTCGTACATTTTACTACTACCGTGATAAATGGTAAATTTAGAACAATGAGAATCTTTTAAAATGTCTTTACGAAGATTACTAATATTTGGCACGATAATTCTACCAAATTTTCGACAACCGCCACGAGAATCAATATCAAAGTCTTTCAAACCTTCAATATTAATTTTATCCCTAGAATTTTGGCCAAGAAGAGCCAATTCGGGATCTAGCTTTTGAGCTTCAATAATGCGGTCTAAAAGAGAAGGATGAGCCTCAAGGCTACATAAAACAAGAGATGAACACAAATCGGAAACACGATCTCGAATCTCACAAGTGGATAGAATTCTAAGATCATTCCATTCGAATATCATCATAGAAACAAACGCTTGTTGCTTACGACTAAGTGCATCGGCAACACGATTTCCCTTTCTGGGGGTATAAAGAATATCAAGATCATAAGCTGCAAGAAATTCGTGCCAACGTTGTTGACGCAAATTAAGTTCCTTTTGAGAAAACAGATACTTCAAAGATTTATGATCGGTGTAAAGAATAAATTTTTCTCCCAAAAGATAATGACGCCAAATACGAAGGGCGAAAACAATAACCGCGAGTTCTAAATCATGAGTGGCATATTTAGTCTCGGTTGGCTTCAATTACCTAGAAGCATAAGCAATAACACGTTCTCTTTGCATAAGAACGGCACCCAAACCAACGCGACTAGCATCGGTATAAACAATAAAATCTTGGTTTCCCTCGAGAATCACAAGAATAGGAGCATCGGAAAGGAGTTCTTTTAATTTCTGAAAACAAGTTTCACATTTGTCCGACCAAATGTATTTAACTCCCTTAGTAAGAGGTACTGAAATTTTGGAAAGGTCCTTTATGAAACGGTGGTAATAACCTGCCAATCCAAGAAAACTACGGATCTCCGTCACACTCTCCGGTCTCTTCCAATTTTGGATTGCTTCAATCTTTGAAGGATCCACGGAAATTCCTAATACGGAAATAATATGACCAAGAAACTTCACACGAGATTGCCAAAAGTGGCATTTAGAAAATTTTTCTTTTAACTGATTACTCCTAAGAGTTTCCAATACAATCCGAAGATGCTTTTAATGCTCCTCCTCGGTTTTTGAATACACAAGAATATCATCAATAAAGATGAGGACAAACTGATCGCGGAAGTCTTTGAAAACTCTATTCATAAGGTCAACAAAATAAGACGGAGCATTCGTTAAACAAATGGCATAACAAGCCATTCATAAGATCCATAACGAGTACAAAACGATGTCAAAGGAATACTATCCTCTGCAATACGAAGCTGATGAAAACCGGTAGCTAAGTCTAATTGTGAAAAGACTCTAGCACCACTAAGTTGATCGAAAAGATCATCAATCCGAGGTAAAGGATATTTATTCTTGAGAGTAAGATTGTTAAGCTTGTGGTAGTCAATGCAAAGCCTAAGTGTACCATCGGATTTCTTCACAAAAATAGCCGAAGCTCCTCGAGGAGAGGAACTAGAGCGAATAAATTGCTTCGTCTCCAATTCGGATAATTGTTTGCGCATCTCCTCATTTTCTTTATTGGACATACGATAAGGAGGACGAGTGATAGGTTGAGCTCCAGGGATGAGACTAATTTTGAACTCAATAGCTCGCTTAGGTGGTAATCCTAAAAAAGGCTCAAATATGTCGGAAAATTCATGAAATGTGTGAATAAGAGAAATAATATCTTCCTCATCATCATTATCGTCATCATGAGGATTTAAAGAAATAAAGATGCAACCAAGATGGAATCCGAATCTTTAAGATCAATAGAAATCTGCTTAACAGATTGAGGATGTCGAAGATCAATAGTCCGCTCAGGACATAGGATTTGGGCTTCATAGCGGTTAAGCCAATCCATTCCCAAAATCATTCCAAAGCTTAAGTAGCGCATAACATGCAAAGAGGCTCGGAAAGAAAAATCACACAAAATAATCTCGACATCTTTACACAATAAACTGATTGTTGCGGATCCACCAACCGGATTCACAATTCTCAAAGAAGTCATTAAACACATAACATCCAAAGAAAAGGTATCAACGAGTTCTTTTGAAATAAAAGAGTGGGACGCACCCGTATCAAAAAGAACTCGAATAGGATGACCATGAAATAAAATAATGCCATCAAGGATAGAATGAGAAATACCTTGACCACGAGATGTGTTGCCAGGGGCTTGAGCAACATTAAGCTTTCCCTTCTTCCTGTTTTGAAGTTTGGGACAAGAAGATAAATAATGATCCGGGCTCTTGTAATAGCGACAAGCACGGGGCTTTGAACACTTATTTGCATAATGGTCCTTAGAAACACAGTTGTAGCATTGCCCACTTCTAGAGGAAGAAGTCTTTGCCACCGGAGTTGCTTGCTTCCCTTTCTTATTGGGATAAGGACCCTTGAACTCACTAGGCCTTTTCTTGTTGTTGAAGTTTGGTTTGGCACCCATAACTTCAACGTCACTTTCTTTATCTGCCTCTTCAAGTCGAAGAGAGATATCAACGAGTTGATCAAAAGAAACTTCTAACTTTAGAAGTAATGGCTTCTTGAGATTTTTATTCAAGCCATAGACAAATCTTTGGTTCTTCTTCAATGGGGTGTTTATATATTCGACCCCATATTTAGACAGTGACTCGAAGGATGCGACATAATCTGCCATAGAGGATTCACCTTGAACAAGGTCAATAAAACGGAGAGCCAAAGTCAAATTCTCAGCTTCTGGTACAAATTTTAATTCGAAGCGTTCCTGGAATTTCTCCCAATTAAGATCCGCTTCATTTATTTTAGAAATCAGAGGCTCATACCAATCTAATGCTCTTTCTTGGAGCATACTAGAGGCCACCTAAACACGGTGAAGATCAATAAGATTCCTAACTCCCCTGCAACACAAGGCCAGAACCATCCCTTACTGGACAGTCCCGAACAAGACCACCCCGTAGTTGGCGCGACCAACCACACACTAAGCCGAAATAGAAAGGGACCTCTAGACAGGGGTAAATCTCGTCCTACTTGGGCATGACCCACTTAACCTTGCTGCACCTCCCCTATTTTAGCCATTCCCGGTTGATGAGGCTTGAGGCTGCGATTACCTTTATAGAACACATATCTTAGAATGCTCATCGTCCACCTGACGATGTTTTGAAAGCATTCAATCCATACAAGTTCGTTCCGGGTTCGAACAAACCGAAGGCACTATCTCGTTGCACTCATTTTGGAATCACCCTCAGAGTCAACGACCATAGCCCTTGCACTCTAAATCACCATCTCGAACCTATAAGTACCATCTCCGTCAAACTCATCATGGAATCACCTCCAGAGTTATACCGACGAATAGTTCTTACACGTCGAGTCTTCACTTACTCCACTTGGATTCACGACCTAACATTTAATTGGAATCGATGTGGTTTTCGGATTATCCAAATGTGGAAACCCGATCACGGTCTTACCGAAACCAAACGCCATTTTAATGTCCAAGTTGTTTAAAGGTTTAAATATTTAACTTATATTCAGGATGATATAAACAGATAGATGAATAACATTATCACAACAGATAATTCATAACAAACATTCATCTCACAAAGCAGCATATCACATATCAGAGATATCCAAATCATCTAGTATCAACCAATCACCCAATATAAATCAATCATCCAATATAAATCAATCATCCAATATCAATCAATCACCCATAAACAAAATTGATTAACTCTTAATCAATTGGATTACTCAAATCCTTCTTCATTTATTTATTCCAAATAAATAAATTAATCATCTCTTAAAGATCTTCCTTAATTAATCTTCCTTGATTAATTATACTTTAATTACATTCAAGTAATTATCCTTAACCATATACAGTAATTAACCTTTAATTGCTATCATTAATTACAATAATTAATGATCCTTCATTTGCTTCCATTAATTAATTAACTATAATTAATTACATTAAACCTTAATTAATTACAATTAATTAATCACACTTAATTTAATTACTTTTATTAATCAACCTTGATTAATTCATTAATTAGCTAATGATCCTTATTAAATAATAACTACTTTAATTAATTAAATAATTAACTTGTAATTAATCATCTTATTAATCATAAACAGTAATTAACAATTTGTAATTACTTATCTTAATTAATTGACTTATTAATTAATTATATTAACCTTTTGATTAATTAGTCTAATTAATAAATCTTTAATTACTTCATTGAGTGATTATTAATCAATTAAATTAATAAATAATCCTTAATTAATTACTTTATTAACTAATTACAATTTTAATTAATTACTCTTAGTAATTAATCTTAAAATTAATCACATTCATTAATTAATTAATCACATTAATTAATTAACTAAAATTAACTAAGTAATTAACCCTTAACTACTTACATAAGTAATTATCTCTAATTACTTTCATTAATAAATCTTGATTGTTCTCTTAATTAATTACTTAACAAGTAATTAATCCCATCATTAAACAATCCTTAATTCTATAATTAATTAATTACCCCATAATTTATTAACTCCAAAAACAAATATATTAATTAATCCTTTGATTAATAACATCATGTGATTATCCATTAATCACTTTAACTTTAACTACTCCCACAAGTAACTTTCCATTTAATTACTTCCATAAGTAATTACCATTCTTAATTACATTCAATAATTAACCATTAATTACTTCATTAAGTAATTACACTTAATTAATTCATAATTAAGTGATTATTTAAAATTAAATAAACAATTAACTAATTATTTAAAATTAATTAAATAATTAATTAACTTCTTATATTTCAAAATTCTTAATTAATTAAGACAACATTATTCTTAATTAATCTTTACTTATTAACGAATTATATTAATTAAGTATCCATAATGTTCAAAAATAATTTAACCACATTTATCTTCATAAATTAATTATTTGAAATTAATCAAATCTTTAATAACTTAAAATTTTTTATTCAATTTGGTTATCAAAATCATAATAATAACCTTATTTGAAAATAAGGCATTTTGAAATCAATTTTAAAATGTAAAATATTTTAATTATCTAATTTAAACTTATTTATTTTCAAAATAATTTGAAAACTTTGTTTTTAAAACATTACTTAAAATTTTTGATTTAATGGTCAAAATTCAAACTTTAATTTAGTTAAATTACTTTCAAAGAAATCATCTTAAACATTTTAAATTTGAAAGTAAATTCGATTTACATTTAAAGTCTGATCAACTTAATTTCAAAACAACAAGTTTTAACTATATACATTTGATCCTTTTATAAAACTTGTTTATAGTTTGAAGCATGATTATATTTATTCCATCAATAAATTTTAATCTGCACTCATATTATTACAGCACCAAACCAAAAACAAATGACCAAGATACTCGAGTCGATCACCTACTAATTCCCGTGCTTGCCTCGAGTTACTCGCCATTCACTTTCGCTTCGAGTCGTATCACAGGAGAACACGAGAATTACTTCAAGAAAACCTTCTTCCCCAAAACAAAAACTCCTTTGAACCCAAACTCGTGCACGGTGCACGTGCACCATCGCCACCGGCCACCGTGGGTCATCGCGACCGACGTCGACGATCATACGAACCCATACGAGCTCCAATACCAACCCAGATCGAACCAATTCACACGAAACAAAATTTCGACCTTCACATCGAAAACTGCAGCAAACTCAAACCTCCCAAAAACCCAATTGCCGACGAATTCGACGTTGAAACGACCCGCAAATCCGTACCCCTTGAGTCATCACTAGTATAACTAAATCAACTCAAGTTGTATAGAAATACGAACCATTTGGGTTAAATAAGAAGAGGTAGAAGAAGAAAATAGAAATCAACTCAGAATCTAACCATCGCAGCGGAATAAAATATAATAGATAATAAATGATCTTTTCACAAAAATCAAATAACTTTGTTTATATATTACATCATCAGAGTACATCAATCACAGCTCAACATCAATATCATACAAATGGATACACAACAACTCAACATAATGGAATATATATAAAAGCAAGTACGAGAGTACGTATCGACATCCAGCTCGTCTCTTGAGCTCCACAGCATCTCCTATATCCTATAATACTCGGTCTGACCCGAGCATTACAGTTAAATAACACCCGAGTCGGTCTGGAATACCAGCGTGAGAAAATCACACTCAATTGATTATTAAAGTTTCAAAAATCCTTTGAAAACAAAAGCATCTCGTAAGACCACGCCACAAATAAACATGTCGGGTTTTTACCTTACGATAGCTAAAACAATTTTTATAGAAATCCTTTGATATTATAATAGGGTCTATTTACAAATACTTATAAAATAGCCAAAATTGTTACATGATTAAATTCCAGCTACTAGCCACAGAGTGGGTAATACAAACAAAACTCGTACAAGGCTCGTAGAGAAAATGGATTTCCAACCAATGACTAGGCACTGGGGTACCAACTGCCACAGTACGGGGCCTAGATCACCGTACCAAGGAGTACGCCCGCTCCACTGGAACACAAGACCGGGACTACCCCTTACTGGATAATCCCGAGTGAGATCACCCCGCGGTTAGGGTCAGAAACCGCCCACTAAGACGAAATAAAAAGGGACATCTAGACTGGAATGACCTCACCCTGCTTGGGTGCTACCCACCTAGCCTTGCTGCATAACCCCTGATTTTCAGTCATTCCCATTTGATGAGGCTTGAGGCTAAGCGTTACCTTTTTAGAACATATACCTTAGAATGCCCATCGTCCACCTGACGATGTTTCGCAAGCATTCATCCATACAAGTCTGTCCCGGGTTCGAACGGAACTGAAGGCACTATTCCTACTACATGCATTTTGAAAATATCCTCAGGATTAGTAGCAACTAGCCCTTGCACTTCACTGCTCCATCTTCGAATCTAAACTCGTTTCCACGAAACGTACAAAACGAATCGAAGTGGTTTTCGAGAAATAAATCTCGATCCCGGTCTCTTCGAAACGATCAACGTATTTGTCCAATATTGATAGTCGGTGATTTAACTATCAATTAATGTTCACAACATCCATCACACAATAAATAATTTCTCAAATTATTTATTTATGTATTTATCTCTAAAATATCTTCACAAGATATATTTTTACTTTTCAAACTCCTTGAAAACAGTTTTCCAAACTATCTGCCTTTCTCAGAATAAATTCCAAGTATTTCTATTTCCACTGGAATCATCAAGCACAAAACTTTAGATTTTTAAAATAATTTAAAAACACTTTATTGTAAATTATAATTAACATTTAATATAGAAAAATTACTTTAGTACTTAATTTTAAAATAATACTCTAGAAATAAGGTTACCTTATAAATATACATTAGATTTCTTCTTTAAACAAAGTACCAAATCATTCTTTAAATAATTATTATCATAATAGATTAACAAATTACTTACTTTAGAATTTAATTTAAAATACTTAAATTAAAACTACTTCATTAATTGATTAAAAATATATACTATATGAATATTTGAAAATAAGGTAACTTTATAAATATAAACTAGGTTTTCACCTTGACAACAGAATTACTAGGTCACTCTTAATAAATTATTACTACGATAATAGATTTGAATAAATATTTACTTAGAAATAATAAATTTTCAAGAACATACCTTGTAAAACAACACTAAAACCTTTATTTTATTTTAAAAACTGACTTTGAAAACGCACTTGGCTATCCAGAGAAATATACTTCTCTTCACAACCTTTAAAAATATATCACTATATATTTTAAACCATTTTTTTCTCATTCCTTAATAAATTCCCACTTTGAATTTATTTTTCCAAATATCCAATTTCAAACACTTAAATGAATTTCCATATTGATTTCCAATTTTAGATTCCTCAAATTACTTCTTTATCCCTTAAAATAAATTTAAATTTGAAATTTAAAATAACCCTTTATTCCTTTAATTTGATATCATTTAAAACTTACAATTCATTTAATTCTATTTATTAAAAACTTCCTTTTTCCATACTCTGAATTATTTAATTTATTAGTATCTAAATATCACTTTCATTCTTTCAATTCATTCTTAATTCATTCAATTTTCTATAATCATTTTGCTTACGAATTTACTTCTTTATTTTCTTCCAAAATTTAATTTATATATTTTGAAATCTCATTATACTCAAATGTATTCAATCAAACCATTGCATTCAATATTCCAATATAATTCATCATAGAATATCAAATAATCACAATAGAGAATATTAAATACTTTAAATAAATGTTGAGGAATCCTGTTGGATCCCTCCAACCTGTTTTCCTGCATCCACAGACGTTAGCACAATAATATGCCAATTCCAGAATATACCATACTATAACACATCAATCAGTTTAAACCATTCAAACAATTATTTAAATTTAATCATTTAAATTTAAATTTAAATTAACTGAGTGAGATTAACTCACCTTTGACTACGCATGCACCCATTCCAATCCAACTTGATTTTTTTATGACTTCAGACCTTGGATAACAATTACACAGTTTATTAATATTTGAAATAAATCGACCAGCCAATTTTATTAAATTAAATCAAATTAGTATTTTAGTTTTAAACTAATTTCCCTTTCATAACTATTTTATTTTATTTTATTAAGCTAACATAACTCAATGAGTTAATAAACCGATTAAATCATCATAATAAATTGAAATTGATCAGTTAGTTCAAAGTATATATAAAATTTCTTTTTCTTTTAATCCATATATATCCAACCATTTAGAACCAATAGATGAATTAATATAACTTGCCGTTATACATATATAACTAATTAAACATTTAAAACAAACTAATTACCTTAATACTTTGCTTTAAAATAAGTTAATACATTTAAAGTGTATGCTTGTAAATTATTTTCCTTTTAAAACTACCCATACTTAAAAATTTAATTTATCTAGATTCGAAATCTAACTTTGATTTAAACTTCACAACATTTAAGCATTCTATATTTTCCAAATCTATTCACGTAACTAGCCAAACAGCAATTCATTTCTGTTTATATATATTTTAAACCCTAAGAGGAAGTTAAAATATGTATCATTAAATTTTTAAATAAATAAACAGTATATATATATAGATTTAGCTGTAGTTTACTTAAATTTTCTTTTCAACTATAGAGATGTATATATAAAAAAAAATATACACAAATTTTAAAACTTACTGTAAATTAGATTTCCGGCCTAAATATACAAGTACATAAACAAGAATCGATATAAAAAATCTAAATCTTTATTGTACTTTCATTCGCTGTTAAACCTATATATATCTTATTTTTTTTAATTTAGTTTAAACAAAACAGGTAAATTTTATACCTCTCTGCAAAATCGCCAGCTCAGGCTACCACCCCTTAATCGCCTCAATGAGCTCAAACGCTCCAGGTTCACCCTCCTCCAAGCACCGCTCTGCCTCTGCCAATCGCCTCGCATAAAGGCCCCGCCTTCATCAGAAATCGAACAGCCCACGGAACTGCTCCCCTCCCACATCGACGCTCGCACCCACCTCATCGACGAGATCATCGCTGTCCTTCCCCAGATCACGTGACCTAAACCCTAGCGAGCATGAAACCCCTGCGCAAGACAATGCTATTCTTGCCGCCTAAAATCCTTCCCCTAGGTCATGAAAGAGAATCAACGAACTCGGCCTCTTGGTTTGAACAAGTTTTTCGAGTAGAAAATCTCTGCCATTCTTTTTATACGAGCTTGCAAATTTTTTTTTTAAGAATTCGATTTGAATTCGATGAACGGAAAGGCAGCTTCGAATTGGGGAGAGAGAAGCCGTAAATTTTCGAGCGAAGGTTTTGAAGGCACGCGATTAAAATTTAAAGAATTTCGCTCCGCCATTTTTTCGTTTGATAATTACTGAAATCGAATGGAATAAATGAGGAAGAAACAGGCAAATTTTAGAAGGAACGAGAAGTGTACGATGGAAGATAAGGGTAACATGTTGGATAAAACTTGTACAGTGATTTGGATGTGATAGAAAAACAACTGATGTGGAATTAATTTGACTAGTCAACAAAGAATATATTACATTGAATTCGACATATATTTATGCGCGTTTGTACGTCGTACGCTCACACAACAACTCCAAACACTACGAGATTTGAAACCCGATAATAATAAAAAAATTCAGATTCAACGTAACTGGTTTCGTTGAATTCCGAGACTGTGCCTCGGAAGGCTACTTTTATATTCAATTTAAATGATATATTTTTAAAAAAAAATTGAACAAAACGCTTTCAAATTCAATTTTAAAAGTTCCATCACCTTCAATATTATTAATACGAATCTTAGAAATCTTTAAATTATTTTGAACTAGCTTAAAAGTCCAGATTCAACATTTTACCCAATTTCAAATTATTTAATTTAATAATTAAATTACCCAATACATATTGATATTTGAAATTCAAGTTAAAATTATTCCATGGAATATTTAAATCCATTAAATATTCCAATTTAATTTGCTTAAAAATTCCTGGTCGTCACATTCCTCCCCCTTAAAAGAATTTCATCCCCGAAATTACTAGTTAGGAAGAATGGTCAAATACCCGTTACTATTTCCCAAAACCAAACTGTTCAACATCCTATCCATTATCTTTTTATAAAAGACCCACTACCGTTTTTACTAATCTTTCCCGACTTTCCCATAGTTTCTAACAATATTACTTACTCAATCCTTCAAATTTAAATTTTAATTCAAATTTAAAATTATCAGAATTTGCTTAAAATTTTTCTAACTCTCTAAATTTTCGAATTTTTTTGCCAGCGTCTCCTTTGCGCGGCTAGCTCGGTACAACTACAAAATGGCTCTACGGCCTCCAAAATCCAAAAAGAAAACAAAAGGCCAAGTGGCTAAATCCGAAAACCCAATCAAATTCCATGTAGAATTTTAAAGACATACCTTTTAGTCGGGCAATTCTAATTTATTATCTGAAATCAAAACCAATTATCTTTTCCCCTTTTTCAGACCTGTATATCCTGTTTAGCAATAATATCCAATCACAACATTCAAAAACACTTATTGACTTCTTTTACACATTTCCAATATTTGTTTTACTTAAGCCCGTACGACGCACATATATCATCCCTACACAATACCAAATCCGATCGCTCACTCGATCACACAATTTTATCTCCGAACTGGTATCGTCCACCCGACTTCCTAGTGCGGACTTGGATCTGGTTTCTTAATCAGAAACCGTCATTCTCCTTGCATAGCTGTAAGCTATGATAGAGAATTTACAGAATCAATCAAAACCCCATATCCAGGTTCGCCGTCGAAAATCGAGTGAAAAATCCTAACTCGGATCGATATTACCATCTCAAAATTATGTGCTTGAATCTAGATCAAATAGCTATGCAAATAAAATAATATACGTACATCCTACGTATACATTCCAATTGATTATCAAATATATCAATTTCCTTTTTTTATTCACTTTCATTTTGATTGTTATTCCCTTATTCACAATTCCCACAGTCACAAATATCAGTTTCAACCTTAATTCAGTTATTCACTTAGCATACTTTCAATAACAAATTTACTTAAGAATTCATTATTCTCTTCTTTAAGTTCAATATAAATATTTTACATACTTCTTACATTTATTTTCACTTTATCATTGAAGTTTATATTCATTACCATTCACTTTGCCCTTACAATTCCATTTAAATTCAATTTGACTTCAACTTCGAACGTCGAATTAGTTTCACTTACTAATTAATTTAAATCTCACACTAAATGTTTATTTGAAAACTTTACTTTCTTTAGTCCTTTCGATTCCACTTACTTTACATTCACAGTTAAAATAGATTTCAATATTCAGTGTCAAATTCTATTTGCTTAGCTTAAATCATTTGTCGTTAATGAAAATTTTCAAAATTTTCAAAAAAAATATCTAACTCCCAAAATTTTCGAAAATATTTGGCAGAGTCTCCTTTGTACGGAGGAGCTTTTACAATTTGACAAGAGATATAAATATATATACATCGACCCACACGGTCGGAAAACAGAAAAACAGTTCATATTTCCTATTTGTATTGCGTAAGCATACCTTATTTGGCATTTTAAAGCAAGCAGCTATTTATTTAAGCAATTAGCGCAGTCAAAACCAGTCAAACGGCTTCCAAAAACCTGTACTTACTCATTTGAACATGTCAGTGTCAAATATACAAAGTTTATTAACAACTTTCTTAATTTCAATAGCTAACACTTGTATAATATAAGAAATATCCACTAAACCCTTCCATAAGCAAATTTATAAGGTTCCAATGCAAATTTAATGTTTTCATTTAAATGGTTTGCACTTCATTACTTACATTCAATTCATTTTAAATCAAAATAAACTCATGTTTATTACAATTGATTCAAAAACCAATTTTATTTCATATATTAGCTCATTTGAGTCAACGACGACCATTACTATGCAGATTCAATGATATTCACTTAATAAAATATCCCTTTTGGTTTATACTACTTAAAATTGATACCAATTCTTTTTTTACTTTATTTTGTTCCATTTCTAATTGGTTCCATTCAATTTATTTCATATTCCATATTCATATTTATCTTATTTGAATCTATTTATAAACCTTGGAACAATCCATTTCCAAACCATCCTATTCGATTCAAATAATTATACAACTCTCTACTTAACTCAATGTCATTCTTAGTCCAAATAAACTCATTTAAATGGAAATAATCCCAAAAGCAATCCAACTCCCATTTTTCGAAGTCAAATTCTCATTAATATAACTTACGTTAATTAACTCAATTAATAATTCCATTTACCAAACAGGTTTTACTAAAATCATTACATAAATCTCGACACAACAATTTCACAATTTTTACTTAAATCAAGCTTTTATTCAAATATTACTTAAGTTATTTTATTTTCTCGTCAAGTTATTTCAACTCTTAAACTCAAGTTATATATATATTTTATAAGCACTGTGACGCCCCACCTCTATACCCACGCTAGCCAAGAACACTACGGTGTAATGCTGTCAACTAGCACGGAGAATAAGGCTGTTGAGGAGCGACCATCCGTGTAATTGCTTTGCGCGAGCACCGATATGTCAGATAGCATGACATGCATTTTATTTCAAGAGGAAATCCGACATACCGTTACAAACACAAAGCTACTACACAGTGGCTATAATAATCTTAGAAAACAAAAATAGAAATAAGCATAACACAAATCAGTCACAGATAATTCATATCACAAAGGCGGAAGAAGATATGAATATATATAACTAACACATGAAAGTGTATATTAGAGTAGTGGTCAAATAAGATCCACAACATCACAAAAGAATAGATACAAGTGCAAGACAAAAGAATATTTATACATCAAGGGGTCTATATTTCAAATGTATACAACCAAAAACCACTAATCTAAGTAGTTAACCAAAAGTCAAGGAGGTAATCCCGGATGTAAAGTCAAGCAGAAGCACCTGTAACAACTCGGTCTGACCCGAGTATTATTTAATAAGAAAATAATAAATGGATCAGTCTAGCTATAAATATCAGATAAAATGATATAGAATAAGAAATATGACTAAACATATAATAATCACAATGCCAAGCTGTGATAAATAAGTAATTGAAAAATCAATAAGAGATTAATCAATATCGCAAAGATCTTCTCAAAGATAAAAAGGAATGTCATACTCCTAATTTCATTCACCAAGCCACAATAAATGACATACATATCAATGCCAATCGTAAAAGTTGGTGAAACATAAATTCCAGAATTCAACACACGAAATCCAGAAATCACAAGAAAAGGATGGCCAATCCCAGAAAAATGAGCCGGAGCTCCTCCAGACAGGGTATAGTCCCCCATTGCGGACTTTGAGCCAAAGCTCCTCCTAGTGAGTCAAAAACTCCTCCTGACAGGGTATAGTCCCCCATTGCGGACTTTGAGCCGAAGCTCCTCCTGGTGAGTCAAAAACTCCTCCTGACAGGGTATAGTCCCCCATTGCGGACTTTGAGCCGAAGCTCCTCCTAGTGAACCGAAGTTCCTCATGACAGGGTATAGTCCCCTATTGCAGACATTGAGCCGAAGCTCCTCCTGGTGAGTCAAAACTCCTCCTGACAGGGTATAGTCCCTCATTGCGGACTTTGAGCCGAAGCTCCTCCCGGTGAACTGAAGTTCAATAAAAACGACGTACAGTCCTCCACGTGGACAAAGAGACATCGCACAATGCTAGTCTAAACCATAAAATGATCGTCATGATCACCGAGAAGTGTCAATTACAGTAAGCTAGTAAATATATGAGCTTAGCTTCATGTCCCATAACCACTAGTGTTATCCCGCTTTTTGGCAAAGTCGTGATACCAAAAGATTGGTCGAAAACAAGATACAGTTCGTCTCAGAGATTGGTTGCATTCCACTTCGCTATGGATATCGATGAATTTTGTCCGAGTCCGGATCGGGCCACAATTGACAAGACATGACAAGCAAAGCCGGAGAGCCAACGTTTCAAGTTTCAAGTCAATCCGAGTTCATACACGCAAGATAAGATCGATTCAAGATGGAGGAGATAGCCCTTGTTTGAATCCATAAGATGTACCCTAATTCGAATCCATGGCCAGAAATCATGTTCGCATCCATCGGTTCGTACCCATCTACTTCGAATCCATCAAGTTTGGAAGTCCTTCGAATCCATAAGCCCAACCTTCCTTCGAATCCATCAGGTGGTCAGGCTTCGTATCCATCCCATTACCTTCCTTCGAATCCATCGCTATAACACATGATGGAATCCATCATGTTCCCCCGCTTCGAATCCATAGATGTTGCTAACCTTCGAATCCATGAAGACAACTCTCTTCAAATCCAACCAGTGTTATCGTTTCGTATCGATTAGCTGATGTGAGATACGATCGATACGAACGAGTCTCAGTTCGAATCCATGCATAATTAAAGCCTTCGAATCAATTAAGTCAAAGCGGCGAAATTCAAGCGATGACTCTATCAACCCGGCAAAAAATGTGGATCGACTCAAAAAATGCGTGCCACATCAACCTACTAGCGCGTGCTTGGCTCGATTCGAATCAATCGATTCGAATTGATCGATTCGAACGGAGCAAAAAGTCCAGGAAACGCTAATTTGAATCGATGATATCTCGCGATCTACAAGTCCAAATGCTATGAGATTTTCATTGGAGCTTGTATACATGTTGAAGAATGTCCACGCCAAGTTTCGCCTCGATTGGATGAATTCTTAGTCGATTCGAACGTACTTTGAATCGATCCCAAAGTGGGCCCAAATTCCCCGAGGTCGGGCTCGTGGGCCCCCTCACGTGCCAAAAGTGGTCTCCCTAAATTTAGGCGAAATATCAGCCTCCTACATCTATAAATAGAGCCCCAGGTCATTCAGAAAAGGGGATGGGAATTCTGAAGCGCGAAGACTCTACCGGATTCAATTCCATACTTCATTATCACTATTGTAATCAGATTTGAAAGTTATCACCAATTGTAATCCGCTGTAATCAATTGGAATCATCAAGAGAATATCAATAAAGTCATAAACTTCAGAGTGGACGTAGGCAAGATCGCCGAACCACTATAAACCCTATGTTTGTGATTGTTATTTGTGAATCATTGTGATTGCTATTGTTTAGATGTGAGTACTACATTGATTGTTGCTGGTTTGCGATCGTAAACGGGTGCTTTCGCGATATTGGGTGTTTGTGGCCAATTTTGATGCAAACATTTTGGTGCTTTCACTAAGAACTGCTAATTCAGGATAATCTGAATTTGAAGGCTTAAAGATTTAGATCTAAGAACCATGACGAGACAATCAAGCAGAAGGCCAAGGCCAGAGAGACGTGAACACCAAGGAAGTCAAGAGGCTTCTTCTGGAGCGAATCAAGCATCGATCTTCATCACTAGGGACGAGATGGAGACAATGATGAAGAAATAGGAGGAGCTGATCCAAAGTTTGTTCCAACAGATGGGACAACTTGGAGAACAGAATAGAGAAGCGAATGGAGTTCAAAACGGAGCAGGACCATCCGGCGTAGCACCTGAACTAGGGGACGCGCACATGGAGAATGTTGATCCAACCCCTGAGAGAGAGAGAGATGCATCTACCCAAGCTAGGAGTAGCAGAGGAGTGAACGCTCAGTCAATGGGGCAAATCCCAGAATTTCCTCGTGGACTCGGGGGGCAGGTTGAAAGTAATGAACGAAGGTTGCATCTCGGTGACAACGACAGATTGGTGGAGATGGTTAGAAGAGCTATGAGAGGCGGTTTGGTAAACAAAGATTTGAAGGATGTTAATAGGAGTCCTTTTACTCCAGCAATCAGAGGAGCTAGGAACCCACCGGATTTCAAGTTACCATCATTGGACATGTATGACGGAAGAACAGACCCCACGGTTCATCTAACGAAGTATATGAGGCATATGGAAGTGCTGGGGGCATCAGAGGAGGTTATGGCCCGGTGCATTCCATCGTACTTGGCGGATATTGCAGCATTGTGGTTTAGACAATTGGAGAATGGATCCATCGGAACATGGAATGGTTTAATTGAGAGATTTATGAGGCAATTCAGGGTTCACATTACAAGACCCAAGAATGTGATGACTTTGGCAACCCTAAAGCAGAAAGCCGGAGAGACCTTGAGGAGTTATCTAACGTGATTCAATGCAGCAGCAGCTTCGGTGGATCGAGCAGATCCATCTATGGTGGTGATGGCGGCTGTGTCCGGAGTAGCTGACGGCACAGAGTTCAAAAATTCATTGACTAAAGATCCACCCGTGGATCTAGAGGAATTCTACAACGAGGCAGAAAAGTTTTTACGATTAGAGGATGCGAATGCAGAAAGAGAAGAAGGAGAGGGAATAGAAGTTTATGTGCTTAAAGACAAAAAGCCTTTCGAAAAGGACTCAGACAAGGATAAAGGAAAACGAAAGGATGAGGATTATAATGACAAGTCAAAGCGGCAACGGAGGGAGCCGGGATTCACCACTTACACCGAGCTGAATGAGAGTTTGGAGCGAATCTACAGAGATAAGCAAGGGCAAGTTCCATACCGTAGGCCAATACGAAGGGACCCCACTGCTGACGAGAGAAAATCAGACAGATATTGCTTATTCCACGAGTTGAACGGCCATAACACAAACGACTGTAGGCATCTAAAGGATGAGGTGGAAGGACACATCAGGAATGGTATGCTGCTTCAATATGTGAGGAGACGAGCCCTAGTGGTAGAGTCAGAGCGGCCACCGTCTACATCAGCTAGGGACGACCCTGAACCGGGACATCGTTTGGTTATCAATTAATTAAAATAACGATGAACAAGTCGCAAGCTTCCACTAACACAATTAAATCATTTACACATGTACGAGATCGAGAACGTTCTCCAGGCATGCTCTGAATGATCATTGATTGTTTCGTAGTGGGAACTTACACTTTGACATCTTTGCTTTGCTTTTGTTTCATGTTGATTTGGACATTTGAACTTGGTTTGTTTGGACATTTCTGTTTTAAAATTATCCATTGAATAGATATTTCATCCTGATAATTCTGAAATGGCTAAGCTACTTACACATGTATGGGGTCGCGAACGGTCCTTAGGCATGCTCTGAGATGACGATAAACCGCCCTGACAAACGATCCAGGGACCCACGCGAACTTGAGCCTGGTATCGATAATACCAAGCCCTCCCGGGCACACTTTCTAGCCCCGAACGGAACCCGACTTCGAACAGTCATAATTCGCCAAGAACGGCACACGATCGCGAACGGTCACAACTCGCCTCGAACAGGCACAACTCGCCTCGAACAGGCATGATTCGCCCCGAACGGCACAACTCATCTCACCTCAAATGGTTCGATCGCGAACGGTCGTCATTTGAGGTCCGCCACTTGACCGCGCACGGTCGCACTTCACCTCAAATGGCTCGATCCCGAACGATCGTCATTTGAAGTCGGGCGCTTGACCATGGATGGTCGCACTTCATCTCAAATATCTTGATCCCGAACGGTCGTTATTTGAGGTCACATAAAACTACAAATTCCGTTGCAGGACATCAACAGGATATGAACATCCAGATCATGGCATTACAAAACACGCCTTCCTACCGCAAGACATATTTTGGGGGGCAAATGTTATCCCGCTTTTTGGCAAAGCCGTGATACCAAAAGATTGGTCGAAAACAAGAGATAGTTCGTCTCAGAGATTGGTTGCATGCCACTTCGCTATGGATATCGATGAATTTTGTCCGAGTCCGGATCGGGCCACAATTGACAAGACATGACAAGCAAAGCCACGAGAGCCAACGCTTCAAGTTTAAAGTCAATCCGAGTTCATACACGCAAGATATGATCGATTCAAGATGGAGGAGATAGCCCTTGTTCGAATCCATAAGATGTACCCTAGTTCGAATCCATGGCCAGAAATCATGTTCACATCCATCGGTTCGTACCCATCTACTTCGAATCCTTCAAGTTTGGATGTCCTTCGAATCCATCAGGTGGCCAGGCTTCGTATCCATCCCATTACCTTCCTTCGAATCCATCGCTATAACACATGATGGAATCCATCATGTTCCCCCTGCTTCGAATCCATAGATGTTGCTGACCTTCGAATCCATGAAGACACCTCTCTTCGAATCCAACCAGTGTTGTCGTTTCGTATCGATCAGCTGAAGTGAGATATGATCGATACGAACGAGTCTCAGTTCGAATCCATGCATAAGTAAAGCCTTCGAATCGATTAAGTCAAAGTGGCAAAATTCAAGCGATGACTCTATCAACTCGGCGAAAAATGTGGATCGACTCGAAGAATGCACGCCACGTCAACCTACTAGCGCGTGCTTGGATCGATTCGAATCAATCGATTCGAATTGATCGATTCGAACGGAACGAAAATTCCAGGAAACGCTAATTCGAATCTATGATATCTCGCGATCTACAAGTCCAAATGCTATGACATTTTTACAGGAGCTTGTATACATGTTGAAGAATGTCCACGCCAAGTTTCGCCTCGATTGGATGAATTCTTAATCGATTCGAACGTACTTCGAATCGATCCCAAAGTGGGCCCAAATTCCCTGAGGTCGGGCTCGTGGGCCCCCTCACGTGCCAGAAGTGGTCTCCCTAAATTTAGGCGAAATATCAGCCTCCTACAACTATAAATAGAGCCCCAGGTAATTCAGAAAAGAGGATGGGAATTCTGAAGCGCGAAGACTCTACCGGATTCAATTCCATACTTCATTATCACTGTTGTAGAGATTTGAAAGCTATCACCAATTGTAATCCACTGTAGTCGATTGGAATCATCAAGAGAATATCAATAAAGTCATAAACTTCAGAGCGGACACAGGCAAGATCGCCGAACTACTATAGACCCTGTGTTTGTGATTGTTATTTGTGAATCATTGTGATTGCTATTGCTTAGATCTGAGTACTACATTGATTTTTGCTAGTTTGCGATCGTAAACGGGTGCTTTCACGATATTGGGAGTTTATGGCCAATTTTGACGCAAACAACTAGCTTAACTTAAATATTTACGAACAAATTGTAAATATCCACTAGAAAATTGTCACAAGAGATTCAATCGAACAAGTCCAAGAATTAACCGACGAAATAAATGCAAGCATTTCATACCACTTGTTTTACCTAGCCGTTTAATTAGATTTCTTATACGAGTGAGGTAAAGGTTTGTATATACTAATAAATTGAAAATCGGTTTGAGAAAACGAGCTTTGTAATAAAATAGTGTTGAAATCATTTGAAGAAAGAGTTTTGATATTTACTACTAGTATAGAAAACCTTTATATTTTTAAGTGACAAATCATAGAAGTGATTGTAGAAACAATCAATTCATAAACATTCACATTCGAAGAAGTGAATAAAATCCAAGAAATCGATACCGAATCCATCAAAGTGGATATATCCTAAATTCCCAAAGAAAATGTCATCAAAGTCGATAATAAATGATAGCAACAAATAGGAAGCAACACGAGTCGATTAAAGTTGGAAATTCAAGCAACTAGGCAAAAAAAGCATAGTAGGCAGATAGGAGCAGGTCGGTCAACCGGACTCAATGAGTCGGCTGACCGAACCAGAGGTTGGAAGTGCTCGGGCACCAGGTCGGTCGACTGGGCCAGGGGCTCGGTCGGCCGAAGCCTGTAACCAGCACTTCCAAAACAGAGGCAGGAAGTGCCTAGGTAGTAGGTCGGTCGACTGGACCCTGAGCTCGGTCGGCCGAACCTGTATACTTGCACTTCCTACCCTATTTCAAAAGAGGTACAAACTCCCTCAATTTGCAAACCGTCGAGCAACGGCACTAATGGTTTACGCCAATCGACTACCCGGCCATAGAAGCTCTTTGGTTCATCACCAAAAACATGATCAAAACATCAAAGTTATGATTTTTAAAGATTTGAACCCAAAACACTAAAATTTGGAATATTCACCAAATCAATCCAAACCAAAAGCAATCGCACAAGAATAAGTGTTAGGAATTCATACCTAACAATCTAAGATAAATATAGACTAAGATGTGAGATAAAAATCTCACCTTTGAACCCAAACAAATGAAGAAGAAGCTTGGAAGCAAAGGAGAATCAACCACTCTTCAAATCCAATTCAAGAAGCTTGATTCTAAGCTTTAAAAGAAGAACATTCCCGAAGTTAGGTTTAGGAATTTCTAAAATTGATAAGAGAATGAGTTGGAGAAGAAGAAGAGAAGCTTACCAATGGGTTCTTCTATTAGTTTGGAGCTAGAAATTGATTTGCAAATGGGAACTAGGGTTTTGGAGTTTTAATTTCCTCTTCCACTCCTCCATTATTATAAAAGCTTGAGTATTAGGAAACGAGGAATGAAGTAATGAAGAGGAGAGGGGGTTGGGACTGAGTTAGTAAGTGGCTAATGGGTTCAGCCCAAACCAAAGCCCTAAGTGAAAAAGGTCAAAATTCGACTTACTCCAAACATATCGAAGCTTATACTCAAAAAGGTTGCAAATGGCATTTTGAACTCAATGGAAGGGGTATCGAGTCCTAATTCGACTGTTTGCAAAAGGTAGCTTTTCGGACCAAAATCCGGCGAATGATGAAATATTTAAACAAAATATTTAAATATAAAATCGATAAATATGCGGGTTGTTATAGACTCCCCTCCTTAAAGAAATTGCGTCCTCGCAATACTTAAGAAGAAAATAAGAAGTAACAACCATAGAAGCATATCAACACAAAAGAAAATTTGAAATAGGAAGTTCACCATAAGGAGCATGAAAGAGTAAGCCTGAACGGGATCGCTCGATGAATTCTCTAGATTCCCAAGAGTAATCCCTAGGATTTGAGAACCATTGAACTCTTACGAGAAGAACATCTTTATTCCGAAGGCGCTCAACCCTCGAAGCAATGACGCGAATGGGATGTTGCTCATAAACCAAATCTGGTGAAATTTCAATTTCTACAATATCACCGGGCTCAAGAATAAAAACCAGAATCCCAAGGGCATTTCCGTAGATAAAAGATGTGGAGAACGTTAGGAATAGCAGAAAATTGAGCTAGTGCAACGGCGTAGTACAGAAACGGTACGCCCGAGAAACTAGAAACTCAAATAATTTGGAATATCAGCGTAGCACAAAAACGGTACGCCCAATGAACCAAAGCCCGAATAATTTCGAAACACCGATGTAGTACAAAAACGGTACGTCCAATGAACCGATAAACCGGAACAACGATGTAGTAAAATAATGATACATCCATTGATCCAGATATGAAGGAACATCGATGTAGTATAATAACAATACCTCCGATGAACTTAACACCATAAAAGAACATCGGACGCTAGTCCATAAAAGAGATGAGATGAAACTCAATAAAACGAAGTACGTCAAAACGCCCGATGAACTTGGAAAATGATCATAAGATACAAGGAATCTCGAGCCAACGAGGTTGACGCAAATTAAGTTCCTTATGAGAAATAAATATTCCAAAGATTTATGATCGAGGTGGAGAACAAATTTCTCATCCAAAAATGGTGATGCCAAATTTTAAAAGTAAAAACAATAGCCGCGAGCACTAGATCATGAGTGGCATATCTAGTCTCGATAAGCTATAATGATTTAGAAACACAAATGATAGCACGTTCTCCTTTGCAAGAGAACGGCATCCAAACCAATAAGACTAGTATCGGTACAAATAGCAAAGTCTTGATTCCCTTCGAAAAACACAAGAATAAGAGTATCGGAAAAGAATTCTTTTAAATAATCTTCTTTCCCAAAAACTAAAACTTTCAAAATTACAATTAACTTATGTAATCATCTTTTTAGAAAATTTTACTTATTTGAAGTGAATTTTACTGTGTTTGATTGTCTCAACAAAGCGTTTAGGAAATTCCTATCGATAACGTTGATCAAGCGCATCAACCAAAATTCTTAAAGCACTCAACAGGCAATAAAATCACAAAATCGTCTTCTAGATAATAAACGTGTTTCTTAAAAACTTTTAAGAACATTCTTCGTTCATTTCAAGAACAAAATCCAATTTTACTTATAAATAAATCTTATGGAAAAGATTTGCAAAATTTTAAATTACTATTTTCATCCAAAATCAATAAATACAAGAATGGTCTCATCGAAATATTCATAGAATATTCGATTTATAAAATGGATGAAATAAGCTGGATAAACCGAATGACATAATAAGTCATTCATAATAATCATAACGAGTGCGGAATGCGGTAAGTGGAATGCTAACTTCCGCAACTCGTAGCAAATGAAAACCGATGGCAAGGTCGAGCTGAAAAGACCTTAACACTACTCAAAAGATTGCTTAGGTGACAGTCCTAAGGCAAATTCAAAAATACCAGAAAATTTCTCAAACTACATGAATGAGAGAAACAACACTTTCCTTATAAGTGGGCTTTAGGAATAAAATGATGCCATCAAGTTGGAATCAAAATCATAAAGGAAAAAAAACAGAAATTTTCTTAACGGATTAAAAATGTCGAAGATGAATAGTCCACACGGGACAAAGGATATGGCTTTGAAATGGAAAAGCCAATCCTTTAACACAAATCAATTCCGAAGCCTAAGTAAAAAATATCGGCTCAGAAAGAAAAATCACATAAAATAATTTCGACATCAATAGAAAGCAAATTGAGTGTTGTGGATCTACCATCCGGATTCGAAATCTCAAGGAAGACATCAAGCCCAAAATTGTTTAAAGGGAAAGAATCAACAAGTTCTTTCGATATAAAATAGTGAGGTGGAACTCATATCAAAAAGAACTCGAATAAGAAGACCACGAAATAAAATAACGTCATCAAGGATTGAATGTAAAATACCTTGACTAAGAGAAGAGTTGCCAGGGGCTTGCAGCTTTCCTTCTCTCTTGCTTTGACGCTTGGGACACGAATATATAATGATCCACACTTTTGCAATAGCGGCAAGAAATAGGCCTTGGACACCTATTTATATAGTGGTCCCTAGAGCCATAATTGTAGCATTCTCCGCGATTAGGGATGGGAGTATTTGCTATAGAAGTCTCTTGCTTCGCCCTCTTGTTAGGATTAGGACTTTCGAACCTAATAAAGGGATGCCTCTTCTTGTTAATATTGGTGTTCGGTTTGGCACTTCCAACCTCGACATCACTTTCTCTATCGGCCTCTTCAAGACGAAGAGCGATATCAATAGGCTGATCAAATGAAACCTCAAGTTTCAGGAGTGATGGCTTCTTAAGATTCTTATTCAAGCCATAGACGAATCTCTGATTTTTCTTCATTGGGGTGTTAATGTATTCAACCCCGTATTTGGAAAGAGATTCGAAAGATGCGACATAGTCTGTCACAGAAGATCCACCTTGAACAAGGTCAAATCGTTCCACCCTGTATCCGGCCCAAACTTTAGTTCAAATCGTTCCTGGAATTGCTCCCAAGTAAGATCCGCTTCGATAATCTCCGAAGTCAAGAGCTCATACCAATCTAACGCTCTTTCTTGGATCATGCTAGAAGCCACTTGGACTCGATGTAGATCAATAAGGTTCATGCGAGAAAAGATACGATCGCATGATTTGAGCCAAGCTTGAATTTCTATAACACTCTCGGATCCCTTAAATGGCCTTCCACCCAAATCGGTATAGTCTCTGTACAAGCATGCAAAACCAGATCTAGGGTGAGTAGGCTCTGGAATGGGTCCTGTAGCCTGAGCATTCTTCACGAGATCTAAAAGCTACTGAGCAGACATGAATACTCCATCTTGGGGAGTAGCACTAGATTGACCGGCGCTGGGACGGCCTGGTCTAACCATTTCTCTTCTTTAAGAAAGAAAGAAGGAGAAAAGTTATTCTCAAAATAAATATCAAGAAATCTTGATAGATAAAACAAGGAATCATAAAGAAAATAGGATGAATCGATATGAAGACTCGAATAAAATCCTAAAGCACGACTCCTAAGATGGACTTAGGACGATGATCCTTGTCAAATTATTCTACATTGTTCCGAAGTTTGGCTCTGATACCAAGCAGTGACGCCCCACCTCTATACCCACGCTAGCCAAGAACACTACGGTGTAATGTTGTCAACTAGCACGGAGAATAAGGCTGTTGAGGAGCGACCATCCGTGTAATTGCTTTGCACGAGCACCAATATGTCAGATAGTATGACATGCATTTTATTTCAAGAGGAAATCCGACATACCGATACAAACACAAAGCTACTACACAGTGGCTATAATAATCTTCGGAAACAAATATAGAAATAAGCATAACACAAATCAGTCACAGATAATTCATATCACAAAGGCGGAAGAAGATATGAATATATAACTAACACATGAAAGTGTATATCAGAGTAGTGGTCAAATAAGATCCACAACATCACAAAAGAATAGATACAAGTGCAAGACAAAATAATATGTATATATCAAGGAGTCTATATCTCAAATGTATACAACCAAAAACTACTAATCTAAGTAGTTAACCAAAAGTCAAGGAGGTAATCCCGGATGTAAAGTCAAGCAGAAGCACCTGTAACATCTCGGTCTGACCCGAGTATTATTTAATAAGAAAATAATAAACGGATCAGTCTAGCTATAAATATCAGACAAAATGATATAGAATAAGAAATATGACTAAACGTATAATAATCACAATGCCAAGCTGTGATAAATAAGTAATTGAAAAATCAATAAGAGATTAATCAATATCGCAAAGATCTTCTCAAAGATAAAAAGGAATGTCATACTCCTAATTTCATTCACCAAGCCACAATAAATGACATATATATCAATGCCAATCGTAAAAGTTGGTGAAACATAAATTCCAGAATTCAACACACGAAATCCAGAAATATCAAGAAAAGGATGGCCAATCCCAGAAAAATGAGCCGGAGCTCCTCCAGACAGGGTATAGTCCCCCATTGCAGACTTTGAGCCGAAGCTCCTCCTGGTGAGTCAAAAACTCCTCCTGACAGGGTATAGTCCCCCATTGCGGGCTTTGAGCCGAAGCTTCTCCTAGTGAGTCAAAAACTCCTCCTGATAGGGTATAGTCCCCCATTGCGGACTTTGAGCCGAAGCTCCTCCTGGTGAACCGAAGTTCCTCATGACAGGGTATAGTCCCCCATTGCGGACATTGAGCCGAAGCTCCTCCTGGTGAGTCAAAACTCCTCCTGACAGGGTATAGTCCCCCATTGCGGACTTTGAGCCGAAGCTCCTCCTGGTGAACCGAAGTTCAATAAAAACGATGTACAGTCCACCACGTGGACAAAGAGACATCGCACAATGCTAGTCTAAACCATAAAATGATCGTCGTGATCACCAAGAAGTGTCAATTACAATAAGCTAGTAAATATATGAGCTTAGCTTCATGTCCCATAGCCACTAGCATAACTTAAATATTTACGAACAAATTGTAAATCTCCACTAGAAAATTGTCACAAGAGATTCAATCGAACAAGTCCAAGAATTAACCGACAAAATAAACGCAAGCGTTTCATACCACTTGTTTTACTAAGCCGTTTAATTAGATTTCTCATACGAGTGAGGTAAAGGTTTGTATATACTAATAGATTGGAAATCGGTTTGAGAAAACGAGCTTTATAATAAAATAGTGTCGAAATCATTTGTAGAAAGAGTTTTGATATTTACTACTAGTATAGAAAACATTTATATTTTTAAGTGACAAAACATAGAAGTGATTGTAGAAACAATCAATTCATAAAAATTCACATTCGAAGAAGTGAATAAAATCCAAGAAATCGATACCGAATCCATCAAAGTGGATTATCCTAAATTCCCAAAGAAAATATCATCAAAGTCGATAATAAATGATAGCAACAAATAGGAAACAACACGAATCGATTAAAGTTGGAAATTCAAGCAACTAGGCAAAAAAAGCATAGTAGGCAGATAGGAGCAGGTCGGTCAACCGGACTCCCTGAGTCGGTTGACCGAACCAGAGGTTGGAAGTGCTCGGGCACCAGGTCGGTCGACCGGCCCAGGGGCTCGGTCGGCCGAAGCCTGTAACCAGCACTTCCAAAACAGAGGCAGGAAGTGCCTGGGTAGCAGGTCGGTCGACCGGACCCTGAGCTCGGTCGGCCGAACCTGTATACTTGCACTTCCTACCCTATTTCAAAAGAGGTACAAACTCCCTCAATTTGTAAACCGTCGAGCAACGGCACTATGGGTTTACGCCAATCGACTACCCGGCCATAGAAGCTCTTTGGTTCATCACCAAAAACATGATCAAAACATTAAAGTTATGATTTTTAAAGATTTGAACCCAAAACACTAAAAATTGGAATATTCACCAAATCAATCCAAACCAAAAGCAATTGCACAAGAATAAGTGTTAGGAATTCATACCTAACAATCTAAGATAAATATAGACTAACATGTGAGATAAAAATCTCACCTTTGAACCCAAACAAATGAAGAAGAAGCTTGGAAGCAAAGGAGACTCAACCACTCTTCAAATCCAACTCAAGAAGCTTGATTATAAGCTTTAAAAGAAGAACATTCCCAAAGTTAGGTTTAGGAATTTCTGAAATTGATAAGAGAATGAGTTGGAGAAGAAGAAGAGAAGCTTACCAATGGGTTCTTCTATTAGTTTGGAGCTAGAAATTGATTTGCAAATGGAAACTAGGGTTTTCGAGTTTTAATTTCCTCTTCTACTCCTCCATTATTATAAAAGCTTGAGTATTAGAAAATGAGGAATGAAGTAATGAAGAGGAGAGGGGGTTGGGACTGAGTTAGTAAGTGGCTAGTGGGTTCAGCCCAAACCAAAGCCCTAAGTGAAAAAGGTCAAAATTCGACTTACTCCAAACATATCGAAGCTTATACTCAAAAAGGTTGCAAACGGCATTTTGAATTCAATGGAAGGGGTTTCGAGTCCTAATTCGACTGTTTGCAAAAAGTAGCTTTTCGGACCAAAATCCGACGAATGATGAAATATTTAAATAAAATATTTAAATATAAAATCGATAAATATGCGGGTTGTTACAAGCACTTTCCAATTTAAATCCTAAATTTGTTTTCAATTACCAATCAATTTTGATTTCAACTCAATTAATAGTCAATTTCTTCCATTTTAATTCATTTGCAATCATTTTAATTTTATTTTATTTAATTTGAGTTCATTGCCAGCTCCATTCGTTTAAATTAAATTAGTATATCTCATTGAATCAATATGAATTCTAATTCACATTTAATAATTTATTTCTGAATTCCTTTCACTTCATAACGAGGCCATTTCCAGTTTATCTCTACTTAGATTTTTATTTGCAATATAAATCATTTTTATGTTAATTCAATTCCATTCAACCTCGAATCAAATTTAATTTACTCAAATTTAATTTAATGACAATTTCAAGTTGAATTTCTATTAATAACTCAAGCTTTACTTTCGAATTCTATCATTTATTCAAAACTCAAATTTTTATTATCCAATTCGAGTTCCATTTCCATTTCCATATTCCATTAACTAATTTATTACCAATTAGTTTGTTCAAATTTTATACCCAAAATTTGATTTTCATCTCAAAAATCACGTGAACTATTTTACTGGGGTTCAATGTATTTTATAATTTAATTTTTGGATTTTATTCATTTCCCGAAATACAAAACAATTTCATTTTGACTTATTTATTCCACATCTAACTTTTTATAAGTCATACATTTATTTATATTCAGGTCTCATCTATTTATAATCAATCTCATTCCCATTTACTTTTTATCTCGGAATTATACCTTTTGTTTAGCCAATATATTTTAATTATTCCATAAACATTTAAAAAAAATTCCAGAGTTAAACAATTTTCCAAAATTTCAATATCGCATTAGAATTCAACTGTATCCAAAATCCTTTTGCACATTCAATTATCCCTTTGAATTTCAAAATCAAACCCAATTCGCAAACAATTCCAATTTAAAACAATCCGGTAGCAATTTCTCTTCTAGAAACTCGAAAATGAACTTCGATGATGCTGCAGTCATCACCGAAATTATTTTCCAGCGATCGGAAGAGAATTAAATGCTTTTATCTCTTTAAAATCCCTTTCAAATATTTTTAAATTCCAAATCTCTCCATATTCAATTCCAATTCAAAAATATTCCCGAAATAACACCACTATTATTTCCCAAACCTTTGAAAACCACCTTCAAATCCAAGGAATTTAAACCCTTTTCCCAAAATTCCAAATTTGAAATCCATCCAATTTATATTCCAACATTACTCTGGGATTTTATTTGCAATGTTAAATCACATCCATAGTTTATATTTACAAATTTCTCTAGAGGTTTATTTCAATTTATAACTTACATTTATAATCTATATTACAAATTCCATTTGTTATATAAATTTATTCTTCATCTTTGGTTATAAGTTTTCAATTCCTTGTTCAATTTCTACATAATAGTGTTAATAATTTAATATTATCATTACTTAACAATCAAGCATCCAAATACTATAATACTTTACAAAAATTATATTCTTTTTATATACTAAAATAATTTGGGTAAAATTATTTTATTTACCCTATTTTGAAACAATACTGTGTCGAATTGTTCTAGTCAAATGTTTAGAGATCCCTATCAATAACGTTAATTACTCGTATTGACCAGAATCCATAAACTACTCAATAAACCAATCAACACAATATAAAACCATTTTATATTCACTAACAAATACGTGCTCAATCTATTAATACACTCAAACTCATTCTTGAGTACTATTGACTCTATTTCAACGAGTAATTCCCACCAGAGCCAAGTTTATCACCAACCTATGCTCTGATACCAAGTGAAACGACCCGCAAATCCGTACCCCTTGAGTCATCACTATTCTAACTAAATCAACTCAAGTTGTATAGAAATACGAACCATTTGGGTTAAAGAAGAAGAGGTAGAAGAAGAAAATAGAAATCAACATCAGAATCTAACCATCGCAGCGGAATAAAATATAATAGATAATAAATGATCTTTTCACAAAAATCAAATATCTCTGTTTATATACTACATCATCAGAGTATATCAATCACAGCTCAACATCAATATCATACAAATGGATACACAACAACTCAACACAATGGAATATATATAAAAGCAAATACGAGAGGACGTATCGACATCCAGCTCGTCTCTTGAGCTCCACAGCATCTCCTGTATCCTATAATACTCGGTCTGACCCGAGCATTACAGTTAAATAACACCCGAGTCGGTCTGGAATACCAGCGTGAGAAAATCACACTCAATTGATTATTAAAGTTTCAAAAATCCTTTGAAAACAAAAGCATCTCGTAGGACCACGCCACAAATAAACATGTCGGGTTTTTACCTTACGATAGCTAAAACAATTTTTATAGAAATCCTTTGATATTATAATAGGGTCTATTTACAAATACTTATAAAATAGCCAAAATTGTTACATGATTAAATTCCAGCTACTAGCCACAGAGTGGGTAATACAAACAAAACTCGTACAAGGCTCGTAGAGAGAATGGATTTCCAACCAATGACTAGGCACTGGGGTACCACCTGCCACAGTACGGGGCCTAGATCACCGTACCGAGGAGTACGCCCGCTCCACTGCAACACAAGACCGGGACTACCCCTTACTGGATAATCCCGAGTGAGATCACCCCGCGGTTCGGGTCAGAAACCGCCCACTAAGACGAAATAAAAAGGGACATCTAGACTGGAATGACCTCACCCTGCTTGGGTGCTACCCACCTAGCCTTGCTGCATAACCCCTGATTTTCAGTCATTCCCATTTGATGAGGCTTGAGGCTAAGCGTTACCTTTTTAGAACATATCACTTAGAATGTCCATCGTCCACCTAACGATGTTTCGCAAGCATTCATCCATACAAGTTTGTCCCGTGTTCGAACGGAACCGAAGGCACTACTCCTACTACATCCATTTTGAAAATATCCTCTGGATTAGTAGCGACTAGCCCTTGCACTTCACTGCTCCATCTTCGAATCTAAACTCGTTTCCACGAAACGTACAAACCGAATCGAAGTGGTTTTCGAGAAATAAATCTCGATCCCGGTCTCTTCGAAACGATCAACATATTTGTCCAATATTGATAGTCGGTGATTTAACTATCAATTAATGTTCACAACATCCATCACACAATAAATAATTTCTCAAATTATTTATTTATGTATTTATCTCTAAAATATCTTCACAAGATATTTTTTTACTTTTAAACTCCTTGAAAACAGTTTTCCAAACTATCTGCCTTTCTCAGAATAAATTCCAAGTATTTCTATTTCCACTGGAATCATCAAGCATAAAACTTTAGATTTTTAAAATAATTTAAAAACACTTTATTGTAAACTATAATTAACATTTAATATAGAAAAATTACTTTAGTACTTAATTTTAAAATAATACTCTAGAAATAAGGTTACCTAATAAATATACATTAGATTTCTTCTTTAAACAAAGTACCAAATCATTCTTTAAATAATTATTACGATAATAGATTAACAAATTACTTACTTTAGAATTTACTTTAGAATACTTAAATTAAAACTTCTTCATTAATTGATTAAAAATATATACTATATGAATATTTTAAAATAAGGTTACTTTATAAATATAAACTAGGTTTTCACCTTTACAACAGAATTACTAGGTCACTCTTAATAAATTATTACTAGACTTGAATAAATATTTACTTAGAAATAATAAATTTCCAAGAACATACCTTGTAAAACAACACTAAAACCTTTATTTTATTTTAAAAACTGACTTTGAAAACGTACTTGGCTATCCAGAGAAATATACTTCTCTTCACAACCTTTAAAAATAAATCACTATTTATTTTAAACCATTTTTTTCCTCATTCCTTAATAAATTCCGACTTTGAATTTATTTTTCCAAATATCCAATTTCAAACACTTAAATCAATTTCCATATTGATTTCCAATTTTAGATTCCTCAAATTACTTCTTTATCCCTTAAAATAAATTTAAACTTGAAATTTAAAATAATCCTTTATTCCTATAATTTGGTATCATTTAAAACTTACAATTCATTTAATTCTATTTATTAAAAACTTCCTTTTTCCATACTCGGAATTATTTAATTTACTAGTATCTAAATATCACTTTCATTCTTTCAATTCATTCTTAATTCATTCAATTTTCTATAATTATTTTGCTTACGAATTTACTTCTTTATTTTCTTCCAAAATTCAATTTATATATTTTGAAGTCTCATTATACTCAAACGTATTCAATCAAACCATAGCATTCAATATTCGAATATAATTCATCATAGAATATCAAATAATCACAATAGAGAATATTAAATGCTTTAAATAAATGATGAGGAATCCCGTTGGATCCCTCCAACCGGTTTCCCTGCATCCACAGACGTTAGCACAATGATATGCCAATTCCAGAATATACCATACTATAGCACATCAATCAATTTCAACCATTCAAACAATTATTTAAATTTAATCATTTAAATTTAAATTAATTGAGTGAGATTAACTCACCTTTGACTTCTCATGCACCCATTCCAATCCAACTTGATTTTTTTATGACTTTAGACCTTGGATAACAATTACACAGTTTATTAATAGTTGAAATAAATCGACCAGGCAATTTTATTTAAAATAAATCAAATTAATATTTTAGTTTTAAACTAATTTCCCTTTCATAACTATTTTATTTTATTTTATTTTATTTTATTAAGCTAACATAACTCAATGAGTTAATAAAATCGATTAAATTATCATAATATATTGAAATTGATCAGTCAGTTCAAAGTATATATAAAATTTCTTTTTCTTTTAATCCATATATATCCAACCACTTAGAACCAACAGATGAATTAATATAACTTGCTGTTATACATATATAACTAATTAAACATTTAAAACAAACTAATTACCTTAATACTTTGCTTTAAAATAAGTTAATACATTTAAAGTGTATGCTTGTAAATTATTTTCCTTTTAAAACTACCTATACTTAAAAATTTAATTTATCTAGATTCAAAATCTAACTTTGATTTAAACTTCACAACATTTAAGCATTCTATATTTTCCAAATCTATTCACGTAACTAGCCAAACAGCAATTCATTTCTGTATGTATATATTTTAAACCCTAAGAGGAAGTTAAAATATGTATCATTAAATTTTTAAATAAATAAACAGTATATATATAGATTTAGCTGTAGTTTACTTAAATTTTCTTTTCAACTATAGAGATATATATATAAAAAATATATATACACACAAATTTTAAACCTTACTGTAAATTAAATTTCCGGCCTAAATATACAAGTACATAAACAAGAATCGAAATACAAAATTTAAATCTTTACTGTATTTTCATTCGCTGTTAAACCTATATATATCTTATTTATTTTAATTCAGTTTAAATAAAATAGGTAAATTTTATACCTCTCTGCAAAATCGCAAGCTCAGGCTACCGCCACTCAATCGCCTCAACGAGCTCGAACGCTTCAGGTTCACCCTCCTCCAAAGCACCGCTCTGCCTCTGCCAATCGCCTCGCATAAAGGCCCCGCCTTCATCACGAAATCGAACAGCCCACGGAACTGCTCCCCTCCCACATCGATGCTCGCACCCACCTCATCGACGAGATCATTGTGTCCTTCCCCAGATCGCGTGACCTAAACCGTAGCGAGCATGAAACCCCTGCGCAAGACAATGCTATTCTTGCCGCCCAAAATCCTTCCCCTAGGTCGTGAAAGAGAATGAACGAACTCGGCCTCTTGGTTCGAAAAAGTTTTCGAATAGAAAATCTCTGCCATTCTTTTTATACAAGCTTGCGATTTTTTTTTTAAGAATTCGATTTGAATTCGATGAAGGGAAAGGCAGCTTCGAATTGGGGAGAGAGAAGCCGTAAATTTTCGAGCGAAGTTTTTAAAGGCACACGATTAAAATTTAAAGAATTTCGCTCCGCCATTTTCTCGTTTGATAATGACTGAAATCGAATGGAATAAACGAGGAAGAAACATGCAAATATTAGAAGGAACGAGAAGCGTACGATGGAAGATAAGGGTAACGTGTTGGATAAAACTTGTACAGTGATTTGGATGTGATAGAAAAACAACTGATGTGGAATTAATTTGACTAGTCAACAAAGAATATATTACAATGAATTCGACATAAATTTAAGCGCGTTTGTTCGTCGTACGCTCACACAACAACTCCAAACACTACGAGATTTGAAATCCGATAATAATAAAAAATTTCGGATTCAACGGAACTGGTTTCGTCGAATTCCGAGACTGTGCCTCGGAATCCTATTTTTATATTCAATTTAAATGATTTTTTTTAAATTGAACAAAACGCTTTTAAATTCAATTTTAAAAGTTCCATCACCTTCAATATTATTAATACGAATCTTACAAATCTTTAAATTATTTTTAACTGGCTTAAAAGTCCAGATTCAACATTTTACCCAATTTCAAATTATTTAATTTAATAATTAAATTACCTAATACATATTGATATTCGAAATTCAAGTTAAAATTATTCCATGGAATATTTAAATCCATTAAATATTCCAATTTAATTTGCTTAAAAATTCCGGGTCGTCACAGACGTCGTTGATCATCGCCGACCTCACCATCGAACACAACTGTTTTATAAGCCAAACTATCTTATGCATGTTTTACAATTATTTTTGAAACTGTTTAACAATTTTCCAACTGTTTTATAAACTAATTACTATATTTCCATTATTTTACAAAACTAATTACTATCTTACTATTATGTTGTAATTATTTAAAATTTCTATAATTATTTTAAGTATTCTCTAACTATTTTACACCTATTCTACAAACTAGTAATTATTTTCCAACTACTTATCTATTTTTAAATTTTTTTCAAGCTATTTTCTAAATAAACTGGTCGGAGTTCAAACTGTTATTGGTTAGATACCCAATCGAGATAAGAATAGAGGTGATAATTCAAATGGATTGAAGCAATTGTGAGTAAGTGAATGAAAATCAAAGTGAATGTGAATAGAAATGGAATTGATTTGGCTAATAACCAATAAAGATAAATACGCAGAGTGTACGTATGTTATTCTATTTGCATAGTGATTTGATCCAGATTCGAGCACAGAATTTCGAGATAGTTATATCGATCCGAGTGAGATTTTTCGCTCGAATTTTGACGGCGAACCTGGATATGGATTGTTGATTAGTTTTGGATATTCTCTATCATAGTTACGACTATGCAAGGAGAATGACGGTTTCTGATCAAGAAACCAGATCTGTGTCCGCACTAGGAAGTCGGGTGGACGATACTAGTTCGGAAGTGAAATTGTGTGATCGAGTGAGCGATCAGATTGGTATGGCGTACGATGACATGTGTACATCGTACGGATTTGAATGAAAATGATATTAAAAAGAGTAATTAAATTTGAATATTTGATTTTGAGTAAATAAAGTTAAATATCATTGTTTTACAAAATGAAACTCCCCTTGTTGAATCTTTTGCCAGAAGAAAAGGGTTTTTGAAATGTTTGAAGTATAAAAGGAGTTTTATACAAGTTTGATAACGATCCAAAGTTTTAAAAATTATATATATTTGAATATATATAAAGGATCTTATGAGGAATTTGGAAAAAGGTTTTGGGAACCTTTGGATTTGGAAAGGCTTTTGATTTTTGGGTAAAATCAATATTAAAATTTTGAAAAGCCTAGTTTGAGAATTATCGATTTTAGGATAATCGATTTTGTGTAAAGGAGACTTGTATGAGATCATACTAAGTGTATGATTTGAAAGATACTATATGTATAGTATAAAGTGTTTTGATAAATGGCTCTGGGGAAAAAGGCGCTCCCTTGAAATGAATTTCTCAGGAGTGCCACCGGTTGGTGCTGCCTTGAGCCCCAAAGGGAGCTTCTAAAGTTGATCCTGTAAGGAGTCCGGACGAAACTAGTTCCTGGGGATTATGAGTAGAGTATACGATAGCGAAAGTCGTGTGTGCCGCTGAGAGCCAACAGTCTGCGTTTGATTTTATATCTGCAGACTGCGACCTATGTAGGAGTGAAGAAGTTTTATTTCGACAGCGAAAATCAGAGGCCGTTGAGAGCCTGCAGTTACATGGACTTTTGCTGCGATGGCAACGTAACCCTAGAGTGTAACTGCGATCTGTTGTGGAATCAAAGGCGTAATCGAGAGGCCACGGAGAGCCTGTAGTTACATGGACTTTTGCCGTGATGGAAACGTAACCTTGGAATGCAACTGCGACCATGGATGGGGGTGATGATTTCTAGAGCATTCTCACCAAAGATATTTCCTCGATTTCAAAATGCTTTCAATATTTTCAATAAAACTATTTTTCAAGTATTTTCACTGGGTGTTGATAACGGGTCTGCTAAGTACTTATAGATTTTCAGTCGTACGCCTGATCAACGTATGACCGAATTTCTATGAGAGCAAGGATGGACTGGCTGAAACATCAAGTTATAAAAAGTATTTTTATAAAACTATTTTGGCAGTATTATAGATTTTAAAGGTGTTTTAAAATGATCAAAGAATATTTTAACTGGTTTTAAAATATTTAATAAATTCTGGCTTCGTTCCTTTTCGAGGACGAAAAGATTCTAAGGGGGAAGGAATGTGATAACCCGAATTTTGGAATATCTATTAATTGATAATTAACTAGGTAAATTTATAGAAATACTGATTGTTAAGAATGAAACAAATAAATTTGATGATTAATATTAATATCTGGGAAGATAATTATTTGATAATCTCTTGATAATTACTAAATTTAACTATATTAGTTTAATGTTTTTCTTTTATAAATACTTAATTTGGTTAAATTTATCTTTTCAAAGGACAATAATATTTAATTTGTAAACTTTATCTTTCAAGCAAATAATAATGTGATGAATTATTTTATATATCATTTAAAATAAGCTAAATTATTATTTTCAAACAAATTTAAATTGTTTAAATATATATGTGTGTTAATATTTGAAATTCAAAAGATAAAACATTTTAAAATAAATTAGATTTAAAAGTGCGTATATATATATAACTAGTATATTGTACAACTATTTATAAATGTATAATTGAAATTTTATATCATTTACTTTTAAAATTTTATATAGATAAATAGGAGATAAAGTTTAAATATAAACACATAAGACATTAATTAAAGTAAATTAAATAAAATTATAGTATAAGTATATAAGGTTAAAATATACATGTATAAAGGTATTATATAGATTAAGAAAATTAATAAATACATAAAATAAATTAAGTACATTATAATTACAAATGTGAGTAATCTATAAAACAATAATGACAAGTGTATCTTATAGCTACAAGTGTTAGTTGATTTATTAAAAGAAATACATGTGGCAACCTCATTTCTTTAGGAAAAATAAAAATGAATGGGAAAGAAAAAGAAACCAAAGTTTTTACTCCTTCATCTCCAAAATTAGAAATCAGGAAAAAAATTCTGGAAAATAAAATTTCCTGAAGCTAATAAAGGATCAACTTAGCTTTTAATCGAATTCGTATTCAAATTCAAGATCGATAACAATTCAAGTAGCATATCGATTTCCAGCTCACAAAGCAAAATCTTTTCAGGCTTCAAGAATTCTGCTCTCTGTTTAACAGATTCCAGTGAGTAAACATTGCATCATCTGGTTTTAAATGATATATATGATGATCATATGAAAAATGTTGTGGTAAATTGTTGCATGAGTGGAAATGGACCTGCATGCTACAGATAGGAAATAATATAAATGTGCATGTCTATATATATAGATAAATACACTCTGTTCTTTTACAGGATTAAATATTTAAGAAGAAAAATTCAAATCTTCTCCTGTATTCACCTTTAGGCTGTGAAATGCAAATAGGTTACGTGTGTTTAGGGATAATTTAAGTTTTAAAATTTTTATTTAGGCATTTTAATTTTGAAATCTATTGGGAAATTTAGAAAGAACAGTGGAAATACTAAAACATGAAAATTTCAATTATCGTAATCCTTTGATTTATTTTTACAATCTGATTTCCCAGCTGAAATCATGATTTTTAAAAGTTAAACCACAATTTTTAGTACTGGATCGTGTGAGTAATTCGTGGTTGATCTGATAATGGGTTTCGGGCTATTATGGGTGGTCGGCGAAGTTAGAATTCTCGGGGTTCTTGGCAAAGATTGCTTGTTGATAGGGGGTGTTGGGAAAAATCGTGGATGTGACGATTATTCATCGTGGCGTCGGCTGTGGATCGTAGTAGGGTTTAGAAAACCTTTTTGTCGACGACGTTCAGAGAATTTTTGCATCGTGATGATAGGATCGGGGGAAATTGCGAGAGGGGAAATCGATGATGGAGTATGAGGCGCAGCCGGTGATGAAGTAGGGGATTTTCCGTTGGTCGGAATCGTGAATGCGAAGGTTTCTTCTGGTGATGAATTGGGTCGTGATGACGTTCGAGGGTTCGTTTTCGATTTGAGATGTGACAGTTGGAACTTGGTGGTCGGAGGACTTATCGAGGTCTTTGGTGATATGTTGAGGTCAGCGTTGATGACCGAAATGTCACAGTTCATCGGTGTAGGTGCACCGTGCATGTGATCTGGGTAGTTGAGTTTTTTTGGGAAGAAGCAGGTCTCGGGTTTCTCTCGTGTTGATTTGGAAATTGTCTCGAAGCAGGGTGTACGTAAGGAACTCGTGGGTTTCCTGGTGTTTTACTCGAGATTTTTGTTGGTAAATCTCAGAAATTTTAACAAGGTATGGGTTCATGCTTTTGCTCAAGTTTGGTTCGTGGAGTTTAGCTTTTGGCTTGGGTAATTCAGAGTTTGGTGTCGGGTTTGTTTAGTAGTACAAGGTTTCCTAAAGTTTAAATAACAAATTTTTAAATAAATGCGTGATTAAGACAAAGTTAGAAAAAAAAAGTTTACATCAATAATTAAGAGTTTTAAACTAATTAAGGTTTAAGATTAATTATTTGGGAAAAATTGATTAAGGATCATTAATTTGGAAGAATTTATGTAATAAATGATTTATCTTAAATTTAATCATGATTTGTTAACAAAAGTAATTGAAGTATAATTACTTAATTAACTTAAATATTTAATTTAGGTAATTAAATTAAGATGGATTAATTTGTGTAATTAATCGAGTGTAATTAATTACTTAATTAAATATTTGATTAATTAAGGTTAATCAATTAAGAAATAAGTAATTAAGAGGCTAATTACTTAATGTCACAGAAGATTATTAAAATAATTACTCAATGAAGTAATTAAAGGATCACTCTGTATAATTAATTAAGTTAATATGGTAAATTTTTATTAATTAATTAGGATTAATTAATTAAAGATAATCATTTGATGATTGGATTAAGTATAATTACTTAATGTAATTAATGAGGTGAAATTATTTAATGAAGCAATAATTACTGGATGTAATTAATTAAAGGGAAATTACTTATTGGAAAGTAATTAAAGGATAATTACTTATGGGAATGTAATTAAGAGAAAATTACTCAATGTAATTAATGGAGTAATTAATATAATTAATCTAGGAGTTGATTTATTGAATATAAGTAATTAAGGGAAGCTAATTACTAATGTGATTATTCAGGATTAATGAATGAAATTGGTTGAGGATAGTTAATTTGTATAATTAAATATGAATTAATTACTTAATGTAATTAAAGAGTAATAATCTAGGGTGATTAATTAAGATGGGTAATTGGTTAGTAATTAATTAATTTGCTGTAATTAATTAAGAATTAAACACGCAGGATTTATAGTAATGGAAGGAATTAATTTAATTCATTTTAAATTTAATTAAAGATAGTGTGATTAAAGTCTTTGCTTATGAATGGCTGAATGTTATAGGATGTTTGGTTTATTGTTATACTTGGCAGGTGATTGTGATGCTAGGGTGTTAGATATGGATTATCTATCTGAAATAGAGTTGCTATGTGAATTTGTTATTGTGGATATACATGGAAATGTTTAAAGCTTAAACGGCTTTGTCTTAAGATGATATTGAATTCGAAGAGACCGGAATCGGGTATTAGTAAATACCCGAAACCACTTCGATTCTTTATATATTGATATGTGAAATCAATAAGCTGGTTTGGAATGATTTAAGTAAATTGGACCATTTAATCTAAGTTTGGCACTTAGGAATTGATGTGTGAAATAAGTAATGTCTATAGCAGCTTGTGGAGTTGTAAATTGATATAAGTTTCCCAGGTTATAAAAGTTGGTTGTTTTTGTATTCCATATTAGATGGGTTTACTCACGCTGGTTTCCAGCCTGACCCGGGTGTTACTTTGGTGTAATGCTCGAGTCAGACCGAGTATTACAGATTTGCAGGTAAGGACGTTCTGGAGCTCAGGAGAAGAGCCGAAGGATAGGAACATACAGAGTGTTTATCCGCTGTGATATATATTGTTATTTTATTTAGGGCATGTTGTTTAAAACTGTCCAGTGTTGTGAATTGTTGTAACTTTGATGTAAAAATGTAAACGTACTGATACAGTTCTTCTTTGTAAACTGTTATTTTATTTACTATTATTTATTATTATATTTTATCCGCTGCGAATGTGAGATTTTGGTGTTTCTGTTCTTCTTCTTCTATCTCTATCTTCTTTTTCATAACTATCTGGAAATTTCGGGATCGAAATTTCGGGTCGTTACAATTGCATTTTTCCCCTAATCCACAACATACAAGCAAGCTTCAACCCTGAATTCATCCTCAGACATAGATTGGATCATCGGCAATTGATCAAATTGCCGAAACCCTTTAACATTTTATTCCCAATTGAATATCACTTTAAAAATTATGAAATGCATGTTAAAATTCATGATTTTTAACATCTAATCTAGTTAACAATCCAAAACAAAAATTGAAGTTATTGGTTTTTCATGTATATCAGTATTTTTATTGTTATACTTATTTTAAAAATTATTTGTAAACTAAAAATTCCACAAACTATTTTTAAAATTACCATTAAACATTAACAAACAATTTTCATTCATATGCCAAGATCTATCATGGTCTAGATTGAAAGATTATGAATTTTTTTTCTAAAGAAAACTACTTCTGTAAATAACAGAGGTGAAACAGACACATTTCAACAGACACTTCATACCTTACATACATAACAATATTTCATGTAAACATATATTCATCATTATAGCATAATTCAACACATGCATTAGAATCTAATCAATTTCAAACTGTTTTTAAGATAATTTCCTCACCATAATTTTAAGCAGAGCAGTTTTTCCCAGGCCAGAACATTTAAATCTGGAAAATGTTTTTGATGCTTGCTGATGAAAAAGAATCCTTGAATGCTCACAGATTGTTGATTTTAAAGTGCCGATGAAACTTGATCCTTATGTATGCTTTAATCTAATGATTTTAAACTTGCAGTTGAACTTTCCATTGAAATGCAGGTTGTAAATTAGCAGTTTTCATTTGCTTTGTAGAATTCAGGTGTGATTTGAAGGTTGCAGATTTGATGTTTGCTTTTAAATTTCAGGTTTGAGAAAGAATTTACTTTGCTTCTGATTTTGCAGATTTCATTTCAAATTTGAAGTAAATTTCTGGTTGCCATTATTTTTAGTTAAGAAGTTAAAACAAAGAAAAAGTGTTTGTGAAAGAAAACTAATTTTCTTCTAAATACATCTATTATAATTAAAATAAGAATAGTGCCACCTGTCTTCAAGAATTTACATTTGTCATTAAATTTGTTTGATTGTTTTACAAGTGTTATTAGGATATCCTAACATATTTACACATGTTACTTAAGAAATTTTTAATAAATTTTTATTTAATTTAAAAGATAATAGAAAGCTCACTTACTTATTTAATTTACTATATTAATAAATAAAAGTTTACCTTTAAAAGAAATATTCTAAAACTAATTATAAAATAAATTCCTTATACATGTATTTACAATCTAAAACATTTATTTTTATACATTTATAACCATTTTAAAAGAAAACAAAAATAAAACTTATTTAAACTATCATTAAAATAAACAATCATCTTATATTTGAAACAATTTAACTAATCTAAATTAACTTTTGAAAAATATTAATTTTAATACCAAGCTTGAATTACAATTCATACATATATAAATTATCAATAGATTAAATTAAATTTCAAAATAATTCCAAATTATAACATATACTTACATATATATTACAATTTGAAAATTCATCTTTTAATTTAAAACAAAAGATATTTCTATTCACAGTATATATCAAATATATATATTATAAATAGAATGAAATTTCATTAGATTTGAAAAATAATTCTTATCAAATTATAAATTGTTAGAAAGATAGTGGTCAAATTACCAGATTAAATATTTATTAACTTTTAAAATAATAAATTTACCAATTTAAATTAAAATTATAAAGAAAATTATCAAACCAATTAAATTATTAATACAGATTATTAAATTGATATTGCCTAAAATTCCAGGTCATTACAAGTAGTAAGTGTACAAAAATAAAAGTGTAGGTTCACATAATAGCATAATAATACAACACCATCAAATCATACTAGCTAGCCAAAATATACATGCAACTATCACAAAAGTATAACACATCTAACATTTGCTAGCCCAAGTCCAAAATCTAGGCCCTTCTACCTGCATGGTCTTGGCCTGACCTGAGTATTACATAAAAATATAACAAACGAGTTAGACTGCAACTAATTAAAAGGGTGAGAGACATGATAATAAAAGTAATAATAATATGATATGCCTCAAAAGAGAAGCTACATATGCCCAGATGATTACCCCGGTAATCATCTATATATTTATATAATACAGAATATTACCTAACACTCATAAGGGTTTGGGACTCAAAGTCCCATCTAGGGCCTTAACTCGTGTCTCTGGTATATAATGCATTCTTTTGAACATTGCTCTGATACCAAATTGAAACACCTCACCTCTATACCCATACAAAATTACTACAAAGTAATAGTGTCCAATAGTATGAAAAATGAGGCTATATAGGATACACATATGAATATTCTCTTGGATTAACGCTGACACATATTAGAACATCAAATATAAAAATCACCAGTATGCATATAATGTTGGTACAAAACGATAAACATGTGTGTCTTTAAGATAAAAAAATATGCAAACATAGTAAATCACATAAAGCATAGGGTCAATTGTAGTGATAATATATAATATATAACATATAAGTCTGTGTAAATACAAAACATATCAAATAGTGTCTACCTCACGGTAATGTAATAAACTAACAGTTTCTAACACAATATCATATTTATATAATCAATCAATGTCATATAAAAATCCTATTATGAACCTCCTTTAAGCCCAAAAAAACACAAGTTGGTCATGTCATCCTTGTACCTGAAATGTCTCAAACTGGCCCGAGTCAGATTATGTCCAATCAGTAGTATAATAAGCGTAATACAATGTAATCAAAGAATAATAATATGATGCTCTAATAAAGATAATCAAATCACATGAAATAAATAGCTCTGATGTCAAAATATGTCATCACCCATACAGAGACACTTCAAATCAGAAATCATAGAATCAATGCAAATAGGTGAATCATACATATCTTGAAGTCACATCTAAACTTAGGAAACATCATTAAAGGAGATATCATCAAGTACATCGATTACATATATCATTTCCCAAATATCTATCAATATCAGTATGTAAAACTCCATCAATATCAAATAGGATAGGCTGCCTATCAATATACGGAGAATCCACTTTACTCTGGTCAAATATCATAATTATAATCTCATCTTCTCATATTTATCTATCAGAAAGCATCATGTAGGTAAATGACTGTATGATAGATTAGGAGTTCCTAGCAGAGTCATATATAAAAACATGGGGTCACAAAGGATACATTCATACTATAGTGAGGTGTATCAATTGTATATGATAATCCACGACTCTGTCAGAACCAGAAGGGAGACTGATAGCACAAAGCAAGCCTGGAGTCACAAAGTCTCTACAGTCTTAGTTACCTCCTAGCTGTCGTGACCCATATTGTAATGCCCCACCTTTTATACCCAGATTAACAAAGAACACTATGAATAATATTCTCTACTAATCCGAAGAATAAGGCTTTGAAAGGAGCAACCATCTTGAAATTACTTCAGTATAGTACTGATACGTCTCATATACCTCAACTAACAATAAAATAACATGAGCAGTATCGGCACAAAGCAATAACACGAAAGCTCAATATATCCAAAACAGTATAAAATATAACAGATATCCAAGATACATCACAGATCATAGTGAAAGGATAGATGTCATAACATAGTAGTGAGGCTGCAAAAATACAAGTCTAGGTTCACATAATAGCATAATAATACAACACCATTAAATCATACTAGCTAGCCAAAATATACAGGCACCTATCACAAAAGTATAACACATTTAACAATTGCTAGCCTAAGTCCATAATCTAGGCCCTACACCTGCATAGTCTCAGCCTGACCCGAGTATTATATAAAAACATAACCAACGAGTCGGACTACAACTGATCAAAAAGGTGAGAGACATGATAATAAAAGTAATAATAATATGACATGCATCAAAAGAGAACCTACATATGCCCAAAACAATCACATGCAATACATAAAGCAAATCACCATGTCATAAACCATATCAAGTCCTTGATAGACTATCATCTCAAAATTTGGTGGAAATTATCTCAAAATATACCCAAAGCAATCATATGCAAGGCATAAAGCAAATCACCATGGCATAAGCATATCAATTCTTGATAGACTATCATCTCGAAATATGGTGGAAATCATCTCAAAATAATCGAAGCTATAAACCAATATCAAACCCAAGATGCTTCGATGAACAACGGGAATGATTACCCGAACACTAAACAAAATTATAATGATAGTCTCCCATCCAAATCAAAGTGTAGTAGGATGAGACCTCAAATAAGGCTCGCTACGTAGATTTCATAAGTGCACCGGAAAACTAGATAGCACTCACCAGTCAAAAACTGTCGGTCACCGAAAATCTAGATGTACCAATAAGATCGACGGGTGTGTAGTCACCGATAATCTAAATGAACTACAACTTATATAAGATGGAGGCCACCGAAAAACTAGACGGGCACGTCTCATAATCATAAACAAGTCACCGGAAAACTAAACGTACTTGCCTATCAAAACAAAAATTCCGATGTCATATCGATAAGGGTTTGGACTATTATTCGAATATCGATCGAACATCCCGTAAATATCCGGCGTTATTCGAACGTTTACTAAAAGTTAAAGAATTTCACTAATTTCTCTATTCCATAAGTCATGAGAATATCCTGACTAGATTTAGCTAACATCCCATATTTGGTTGATAATTCTAACCCGCTTATAATCAATTCTTATCTCATAGATTGAAAATAATCAAAATTTGTGAATAGCTGTATATATAAAAACATTATAAAAAGGAATTTAATCTCAGAGTTGTGGCATATTTAGCCATTTCTACCCTTCAAAACTAAAAATCTTGTAGAACCACATGAAAGCTGAAGATGATAACATTAGCTTGAATAAAAAAAATTAAATCACCTAATTCCAATGAACAGATCAAAAGATATGGTAATTCCATTTTTAGGTTTTAAAAAATTTAACTTGGGAAATTGATATTAACAGAGCTGTGGAATTCAATTACCATTTCAACAATCTAAATCTCAAAATTTATAAAGGTCAAAACATGAAAGTTTAACATGGTAACTTTATCTAGAATTTAAAGAAAGAATAACCTAATTCTAACTTATGGATCAAAAGATATGGCCATTTCATTTTCAGTTTTGAAATTACAAAACTCTTAGCATATTTAAATTCCATAGGGCTGCGGCTTAAAAAGACAGACAGACCCTTTAAAATCTAAAATATTGTAAAACTCAAAACATAAAAGTTGAAGATGGTAAGCTTAGCTTGATTTTGGGAAAAATCACCTAATTCCAACTCACGAATTAAAAGATATGGCTATTTCAATTTCAGGTTTTAAAAATATCAAACACAGAAAATATTATTCATAGGGCTAAGGCATTCAATTGCCATTTCAACAATCTAAATCTCAAAATATTATAAAAGTCAAAACATTAAAGTTTAAGATAACAACCTTATCTTCAATTTAAAAAATTAATCACCTGATTCCAACTTACGAACCAAAAAATATGGCTATTTTATTTTCAGGTAAAAGTATCAAACTAAGTAAATTGATATCACAGGGATAAGGCATTCAATTGCCATTTCGATAATATAAATCTCGAAATATTATAAAACTCAAAACATGAAAGTTTAAAATAGTAACCTTTTCTTTAATTCTTAAAAAGAATCAAGATCAAAAGATATTACCATTTTCAGGTTTTAAAAATAACAAACTCAAAAAATTGATATTCATAGGGCTGAGGCATTGAATTGCCATTTCCACAATCTAAATCTCAAACAAGCAATACTTGAATTCACTAATCCCATATCAGTTGTAGTTGTGAGGAAAACTCGCCTTCAATTGATTCCATAGCTTGGTGTATGCCTTCTAAACCTTGTTACCGCCTCTCTAACTCCCAAGTCCCCTTCTTTCCTCACTAAATTAAAATTCATGGAATCGTGAAAATTCAAAAACACAAAAAAAAAACTTAGTTTTGATTGTTATAAGGGATGTAATAGGGTCTTAAAAGCTTACCTTTGATTTTTCTAGAATTTGTTGGATTTTATTGGAATTAAAATGAGAAGATTTGCACCTAGGGCTTCATGGAATAAATGAGAACAACAAAAAAGTTTTGAACATGATTTTTCTGTCTTTTTTTTTGGATGAGGGGAGAATAGGTTGGTGGGATGTTTAATGAGAAGGTCTTCATAAATGAGTAAGTGGACTTAGACCATGAACAATACTTAGATTATTTCCCCCTTTTTACTCCATTTTCTCCATCAAAAACTACATTATTCAATTCTAAAAGAATTCAAATAGAAAAATAATAATGAAAATCTTTTATAGCTCTTATATCATTGTTTAAATTATTTCAAACTCATTTTAAAAAAAATTCCAATAATAAACAAATTTTTCAAAATTCTCAATGTTGAGGGTAAATCCAAAATTAATTGTTTCTTTTCTTTATAATTCCCATAAAAATGTTCCTGACTTGTGAAAATAATTTATTATACATTTAAACCTTTACTTAATTTTAAAAAAATTGATTTTTTTCCCTATAAACCTCTGAATTAAATTTTAAATCCCAATTTGACATTTTATAATTCCAACTTATATTTCAAAATCTCAAATAAAATCAGTTATCTCATTTAATTAGCAAGCTCTATTTTTCGGGTTGTTACACACATCCACTGATATGCTCGTCAACTCGGGGACTCATCAGACATGACATACAAATGCCGCTATAGGTAACAGACTTCAAGTCCAGGTGACAGAGGTGCGATATCAAATCTAATAAATATAGGTCATTTTTTTCTCCTTTTACTTGGGTTAACTATGGAGACAAAGTTAGCAGGAAGCATCAGAATAATGTATTGGCAATGATAGCTAAGTGGAAGGATTTGGAAACATTGTCAGCTTGTGGTGTTCAGTGGAGATCCGAGGCTGGATCTAGCGGGAAAAGTGTTATGTTGTCTTGTTTAGAAGTCCAGTGGAAGGATTTTGATCATTTTTGGTCACTTTTGTGCTTAAATGAAATGCTTGAAGTGGTTAAATTTTGTTGTTTTAGATTTGAATCTGATAACCTATGTTTTGATACCAAATAGGCTATGCTTAAACAATCACGAACCAAAATTACCTTTTCATCTATATATGGTAATGGTAATGAAGTGAATGTTGAAATCAAAATTTGATGGTTTATATTTTTAATCAATAGTTAGTAGGCCATACATAAATAGATTTTAACTTCATATTCAATGTCATTTTTCATGAGAATTAAATAGTTGTTTAGTGGTTGTGTTATAGTTTGGTGGTTTATATTGGGCTAATTAATTGCACAAATAGTCCATATGATAATCACATCAACTAATTTCACTAATGGCCAAAAGAGAGATCATAATTTCATTTTATTGATTTATATGATCTAGAGGGTGGAAATTACCCCTAAATTGAAGGGGTTTAACCTCTCATATTTGTTATCATATCAACGAACGTAGTAAGCAGTATGAAACAAAAAGAAAAGGAAAATGCAATCTAATGAAAAAGAGAGCTAATTAAAAAGAAATAAACACTAATCTACTCGCATGAAATATAAACTAACTACTAACATAAAGTAAAAGAGCATGCAAATAAAAAAGAACAAAATAAAATTGCATATAAAATTTACATTAAAATAAATGGGTAAGTAGCCATGAAAAGAAAGAAAAGAGAGCTTTTATTATTGATCCTAAACTACTGAGCTAAGTGGAAGAGGATCATTTACATGTAACTTAAGGGTGCTATTTATACATGCACTAAACCCTAATTCAATTTTTAGGGGGCTTCCTAAAATTCTCTTTAGGAAGTGTGACCACCAAGTAACCATTAGTCTCTAATTAATCCATCATCAAGTATGCATGAAGTTTTAACCTCCACTTTGTTGTCCATTAGCTTCTAATTGTATATATAGGCAACTGGGTAGGTGGGGTCCTCCATGATCATGAGTTTGAATTATTTCCATCTTCATACCTTTGTATTCTCATATGCATGCATATATTCCATGAAAACCTCTTCCATTTGAATCCAAATTCCTATAAAAATCATAAAAAATTTCCAAATAAAAACTCTCAAGTTAACACATGCACAAAAATGACCATTTTGCTCTTGTATGGAGATGAATATATGATGATTTGAAAATAATTGAATTTTGGTTCAAACATGTTAAAATTCCCAATTATGACATTTATTTAAATAAAAATAGATAAAATATGGATGTAAATATATGCACATTTACGTGTATATTATTAGCTTGTGGAGTTCAGTGGAGATCTAAGGCTGGATCTAGTGGGGAAAGTGTTATGTTGTCTTGATTAGAATTCGACCCGTAATGATTGAAACAATTTCTTCTAAACATAAGGTGATCCATTTTTAGTTGAACGGATCAAGAAATTAAGAAATGGAATGGAAACCGATGACTTAAAAGATTTCAGTCTTGACCAGAACGGGTGGTTGAGAAAGAAAGGGAGGTTATGTGTTCTGAATGTAGGAGACATAAGGAAAAAGGTTTTGGAGGAATGCCATCGTTTTAAGTTAACTATTCATCCGGGAGGAGCTAAGATGTATCAGGATATGAAGTGGAGTTTCTTCTGGGTAGGTATTAAGAGGGGTGTTGGCTTATGGGTAAAGCAGTGCTTGAATTGCCAACAGGTAAAGGATGAACAACCGAAGCCGAGTGGGTTGCTTCAGCCATTGGAACCGTTTTGGAAATGGGATTTTATTATATAGACTTTATTGACGGGTTGCCAAGATCTAGAAGAGGAAATTAAAGTATATGTGTCATAGTGGATAGACTGACCAAGAGTGCCCATTTCATTATAGTTAAGTCAACTAGGACAGCACCTGTTTTGGCGAATTGTTTACGAAGAAATGTGGTTATACTTCATGGAATTCCTAGTAGTATTGTTAGTGATAGATATTCTTTATTTACTAGTGAGTTCTGGAAGAGTCTACAAGATATTTTAGGAACCAAGCTCAAGATGAATACTGCTTACCATCCACAGACATATGGGCAAACGTAAAGAGTTAACAAAATCTTGGAAGATTTGTTATGAGCTTATGTATTGGATTTTGGGGAATCATGGGAAGATCATCTGCATTTAGTCGAGTTTTCGTATAACAACATTTATCAGACTAGAATTGGGATGGCACCATTTGAAGCTTTGTATGGAAGGCTAAGCAAATGTCACGTTTATTGGTTGGAAACCGAGGATAGGTTGGTTCTTGGTCTGAATTTAGTAAAAGAAGCTGCATAGAAGATTGAGTTGATTCGAGCTAGAATGAAGGAAGCTCAGTCTAGGCAAAAGAGTTATGCAGATAAAAGAAGGAAAAACTTAGAGTTCTTGGTTGGACATTGCATGCTTGTTAAGGATTCACCGATGAAGGGTGTGATTAGATTCGGAAAATCAAGAAAGTTAGCACCGAGATTCGTTAGACCTTTTCGTATTATTGAGAAGATTGGGAAACACGCATATAGATTAGAGTTACCAAAAAGTTTCTTAAGAGTCCATGATGTTTTCGATGTTTCCTACCTAAGTAAGTGTGTTAGAGACCCGAAGACTACTATTGCACCGACTATGTTAGAGGATCTAGTAGTAGAGCCAGACCCGACTATTGTTAGAAAGCCAATTCGTATAGTCGCAAGAGATGAAAGAGACTAAGGAACAAGATAGTCAAGTTAGTGAAAGTCCAGTGGAGCGACGATGAGAGAGACTGCATTTGGAAGACCGATGGCAGGATTAGAGATGCTTATCCTGATTGTTTGATGGTATGTTTATACCTTATTGATTGATTTGTGTATACCTTATCATAATTTTAGGGAAGAAATTCCATAAGGAGGGTAACCTGCAACATCCCAAATGTTTTGTAATATTATTTAAGATATTTAATTAGTAAATTAAATAAAATAATGTTAGGTGATTAATGGATTGAGATTTCATTACAATAAAGGTAGCTGTTTCATGTTTAAGAGTAAATCAGAATGAGATAACATGAATAAAATATGTTAGGAAATAAGCCAGAGGTAAAAAGGAAAATGGGCATTCTAATACCCTAAACCCTTAACCATGGATCCTCGTTTCATTTCATTTACAATAATTAAAACTAAGTAGAGGTCAACCAGCATTTTCTAGAGCAAGAAAAAGGAAGATAAAGGGAAGCTTAATCAATATCAAATTCATTCAAATCTCACATCTTTCATCACAAAGCTAAGGTGAATAATTATTACATCTCTTTCTTATGGTTTTCGGTTTTAAGAATAACACGAAGTGTTTTTGCATGTTATGCCATGTTTTGAATGATTAAAAGTTTATATATGCTTGTTGATGATTTATACTTGTTCATATATGATTTATGATATATTTTGATATGCAAACCAAAATAAGTGACATCCAAATGTCTTATGATTTTAGATATAGGTAAGAAATGATATTTTAGAGATGATTTTCAATTTTCATGATTTTCTGAATTAATGTGGATTTTATATTAAGTTTCTAGTGAAGAAAATGGTTATTTGGGTTTTATATTATTTTCGGCTAAATAAATAATTATTTGGGTCTGGAATTTATATATTTTAGAAAACATATTGGAAATGATTTTCTAGAATTTTTACAGAATTTTTTAAATGCTTTGTTGAATATATAAAATTATTTAAGGTAGGCGACTTAAGAGTTTTACAAATTTATTTAAGGAGAAGGGGTATTTTTTAAAATAAAATAATTTTTTATTTTTGAAATCTTAGCAGCACTTTTGAACAAGGAATTTAGAAACCAAAGAAAAGTTGAAAAACATAGCAGGTTAGTTGAAAGGTGTTTCACATTTAAGTTAGAAATTTTTTTTTGCATGGTTTAGCATGTTCCACCACTTTCGACGCAAAAGTTTCCAACTAGGATGTTTCACCACCATGCTTTCGAAACCAATGCGCATGGTATCAATTTATTTATTACATAGCATATTGGATAGAGGCGGAAGGTACATAGTCGAAACATTGGGTTCCGATAAGGTTGAAGCATGCCTTGGTTTTAATTAAAGATAGCGCCTTCTTTGCTTTCGAAAGGTTAGCTTTCGACTCGGTCGGCTTTCGACTGAGTCAACTGTTTTTAAAAGAAAGGTTTCGAATGGGTGTCACTTTTTTGCTGTAAATAATTCTTTAAAAGGGATCGAAACCCCTAGCTGCCACCTTTCTACCTTTTGAAGTCAATGGTTTGGAAAGGTATACTTAGCTTTTAATATTAACTACTTCTCCAATGCTTTCTGAAGGGTGGTTTCGACACTATCACTTCTTTACTTAGGAATACTTCTGAAAGGTAGGCTTTCGACTTAAATGATTTTAATGACCCTTTTTCTGTGTTTATGTATAACCCAAAAGGTTTCGAAGGAGATGGTTAAAATGGTTTCGAAAGGTGTTTTTCCGCATGTTTTAAATTGAACCCAAGTTCTTTCAAAAGGTTTAAGTATATAAAGGTTTGATGCTTTCGAAGGTTTTAAAAATGGTTTCGAAGTTATGGTTCCCAAAGGGTTTCGAAAGGTTGAAAATGTAACGTTTTTCTGATGATTTCGGAAGGGTTGATATGAAAGGTTTTCCAAGGGTTTCTAAAGGCAATGTTTTAAAGTGTTTTATTGTTTAAGGTTTTAAAGCTTTTGAGGAAGGGGTTACTCAAAAAATCCACCTTCTAACTAAGTCGAGGGTCTTTCAGCAAAGACTAAAGAAAAGGAGTTCTGATCAAACCTATCGAAGGGGTCGAAGGGATGCAGTCAATAGTGTATAGCGGTCCCAGATCTTTCGGTGGGGACGAAGGGTTTCATTTCTTAACATTCAAAGTATTCTTACCTTTTGAAGAGGGTGGAGAAGTCAAAGCAAGTGCAAGCAACTCTATAATGACCTTTTTGAAAGCATGGCAAGCCTTTCGAATTGTTTGGACCACATCCAAGATACCTTTCGACGCTGTCGAAAGGTTTATGAAGAAAGCAGCGCTCATAAGTTAAAGACAACCTTTTGAAAACGTCGAGGGGAAGCATAACTCTCGACAATAACCAGGAAAAGAGCAACTTTCAGACAAGGCCAAATGGTTCGTTAAGACATAAAGAAAAGCAAACCTTTCGACAAAGCTGAAAGGTCCATTATAGCAGATGAAAGGCAAGTCTTTCGACAAAGTTGAAAGGTTCACAACCGCATATAAAAGGGAGACCTTCCGACCCAGTCGAGGGCATAAAGTCGAAAGGAAGGCTGCTAGCATCTATAAATAAGACCCAAGGGGTCCTGTTTTAGAGATCCAATTTTTCTTATTCTAATCTTGTATTTTCTCAATCTAGACATTGTAACCCTAATTGGGTAATAATTTAGGGATTTGGTAAAATAAAGTTTGTCATGAATACAAAGGGAAGTCTTGTTTTCAATCAATTACTTTACTGTTTTGCTTAAAATTTGTTGGATTAACTGTTAATTTCAGGTTCAATACCACTGAAGGGTTCTTGCCGACAAGGTCTCAACACTTTCGATTCAATCAGTTACCGCAACCTTTCGAAGCCTTCAACCTTATAGCTGAAACCTTTCGACAAGGTTGATTATATCAGCTAAACTACATTGTTAACCTTCCAGAGTGATTGATTTAGAATCCAAAACCTTTCGACTAGGTCAGAAGCGCTTTTGTTGAGTAACATTAGTAACCTTTCGGAGCAATAATCGAAGTGACCTAACCTTTCGACTAGGTCGAAGACTGATCTTTAAGTATAAATACTCGGGTTTACGAGGCTTATTCTATAATGAAACATTCCTGTATCCATCAATAAGGACCATAATACACCTTATAAGTAATTTAACCTTTCGACAAGGTCGAAAGATTCTACATTTGTACAAAGGAGATTGATACTACACTTAAACCCAAAGAAGGAAGTCAATCTAACCCTTCGATAGGATAAAGTCCGACCTCGTAACGACAAATTCAAGGAAATTAAATCTAAATAAAGAAGGAAACTCCTAAAGAGGATTTCACACTAACTCGATAGAGCTGAAAGGTTTCATAACTTAGCACCTAAACCTTTCGATGACATCGAGAGGTCTGATTCGAAAGATATTTATAAGTGAAAATACAAAGGATACCCCTAAGGGTATCAATCCCTTCATTCAAATCAGACAAATCACACTACTTGGAATAACTTTGGGGTGTTGACAAGAAATCTTGTTAACATTTTGGCACTAGAAGGAGGGCTTGAACCATTGTCCTTATTGAATTCCCTACCTACTTATACCTGGATAAGGAATGGATTCATTGTTCGAAACAAGAGAAAGTTTTTGCAAAGAAAAATCGATTCAAGCTTCCATGGAACCTCTAGAAGTAAAGTCTAATCATCAAATGGATTATAGCCCAATCTTACTTGAAGAGCAAATCCTTCAGCTCCATGCTCTACAGGTCATTAAGAGGACAGATGGATTATACCCTATGACCCTTTGAAATGGAGTATCAACCCATTCCATTTAGGATCGACCTCAATCTTTGCTCTCGAAAAGGAGAAGTCGAGGAAAGAGAACCTATTTCAACAAACAAGAAGGACCATTCAGTCATACTCCTATGGGACTATCTTTTAAAAGGAAATAATAAAGGATTGCGACAGTTATACACATAAATGGAGTAAGATTATAAATGAGGCTCACCGTTCAAGGGAAAACCATGAACGCATAGAAAAATCCACAACCAATTAACTAAGGATAATAAGAGAATTACCAAGTGGAAATATAAAGATAATTAAGAAATTTCTAACCGAAACCCTAAGATTGAAAGAAAGGCCCTTGAAGGAGGATCAACAAACAATGAAAAGGAAACCCACTCCTTGAGAATAAGTAGTTGAACCAAGCCATAAAATAATTAGACGCCGGTTAAAGACGGCTCAAAAATCAAGACTTCTCAGAGAATATAATCTTACTACCTCGATCGAAGACATCTACATCTGATCCAAAGAAGAACTGAATTATTGGCCTTCTTAGAAAAAGAAGCCGGGATTTGAAAGGAAACTCAAGGGGTAATATTGCAACTTTCATTTAATAAACGGACATGATACAAATCAATGTAAGCTACTTGAAAAGATGGTCCTACATTTTATAAGACAAGGAAAACTTAAACAATTTGTAAAGGATTGAAAAGGTTGTGGAATAATAATTCTATTCCCAAAATAAGAGAAGTCTACATGATCGGGAGTAAAATTCTCCTTAAACTTAGACTACCTAAAACGGTAGGCTACCGATAATGGTTGAAAGCCTTTGGTTGCACCAAGATGGCTAGCTCAAGGCACCTTCTAGAGGGAGAGCGTAAGCCTTTAGCCACGCCAAAGTCAGAAATTGCCAAGTTAAAGAAGCACAAGCCCTTATCCACGTCATGCTATGGCTAGGATAAGGCACCTCCTGGAGGGAGGATGGGTAATCCCTTGGTCCTTCCATGCTATGGCCTGACCAAGGTACCGAACAAGCCCTTAGTCGCATCACACTATGGCCAGGTTAAGGCGCCTCCTGGGGGGAGGTCGGGTAAGTCCTTGGGCCTTGATTGAGAATAAGCTAGCCAAGTGCATCGAAAACCCGGATGAAATGTCCGGGGGACTAAGAAAAGTCCGTGCCTGAAATGGTCACCGCCTAAAATGGCAACCACTTAAATAACCACAAGAATTGGACAAAAGAGTCCCTGCCTAAAATAAGCCAAAAAAATGAATAAAGAAACTCTGGCCTGAGAAAGAAAAAGCATGCAAAATATCATCAAAGCCTAAAGATGGCGCAGTCTACAAGAGAATCAGAAAGAATTCACTGACTTCTCCTTATGAACATCTGATGGTATTCTGGTCTTCTACTACTTATTTCCAGAAATGGTATTCTTGTCTTTTATTACTTATTACCATAAATGGTTGGAAAAAAGAGTCCATACCTGAAATAAGCAAAAAACAAATGAATAAAGAAACTCGGGCTTGAGAAAGAAAACGCATGCAAAATATCATCAGAACCTAAAGATGGCCCATTCGACAAGAGAATAGAAAGAATTCACTGACTTCTCTGTAGGATCGATTTCACCCTAGAATAGGGTGATAGTGTAAATTATAAAAATTAATTGCAGAAGCTTATAAAATAATTTCAACACAGATCACCGAATAGTAGCAGCACAGATAAAAGCAGAATAATAAATGTAGAAATAGAACGACACAGAATTTACCCAGCTTCGGCAAAAACCTGCCTACGTGCTGCCCTCAAGGTTTCTACTAGAAATTAAATAGTCACACGCTTACACACGTAAACTCGCGAAACCCACTACTGACTAACCTAACTCTGCGCTCAAAACCCTGCCACAACTAAGCCACTGAGTTGCAAATTCTCAAGCTACGCCACGTAGCTTGTCCCTTAGTCACACGACTAGCAAATACAACGGTTTGAAAAGAGATTTAAAAATTAAAAACAAAATCAAAACTAAAAATAAGATAAAGCCCTTATTTATAAAAACTAAAGCCTTATTTAAAACAAAAACCCTAATTTAAAAGGCCGGCCCCTTTTATTATTTAGACCCGTTCCTTTTCCCTGTTCCTTTGAGAAAATGCCGACCGTTGTTTTCTTTGTTCGATGAATTAGGGCTTCGTTCCCTTTTGGAAATTAGGGCTCTTCAATTTAAGCCGCCGCTCTTGATTGCTGGTTGGTTGCCTTGCCGATCACTTGTTTCTTCATGGTGCTTCAACTGCATCGAATTCTTATTTGATTTCGGTATGTACTTTTCTCCTCTTGTTTTCTGATTTGATGCTTGCTCGAACTCCGATGCTTTTTCAAATGCCGATGATGATGATTTGGGTTTTACAGCTTGAACATGATCGATTTTTCCTTCATACCGATGATGATACTTTGGTACTCGTATTTATATGAATTCGAATACACTAATTAACTTGATACTTTCCTGAAATTCACTTTCCTGATGCACACAACTTTCCTGATATTGTTACACCTTGGTACACACGGCTTTAACTTGAGACGTTTGATTTATCTTGAATAATACGGCCAAACTTTCCTAAATTGATTTTTGACCTTTTTCAAAGATACGTTCACGAATTTTCTTGTTGACTTCTGTATGTTTCCACATGATTTCGACTTCGAACATGTTATTCACTGTTTTCACATGAACTTCTTTATTGCTTTCAATGACACTGGTTGTTGCAATCATGAATTGTGCATTTTGTTCATTTGAGTTTTGTATCTGATCTTTATCGGCATTGGCTGTTGTCTTTGTGGTCTTCTCATTGCATATGAACTTGGTCTACTTGATGTTGTAGCTTTTAAGTATTTTTACATGTGCATCACTTGACTTCATTCCACTGCGCATTTCTCTGGTTTCTGTAGTTGTAACTGGTTGTTCGAACTTGTTTATGTGATTCCATGTATCACTGCACTTTTATTCATGATTTGGTCCACTGTATCATGCTTGGCATTGGTTCTGCACCATGTTGTATGCAGTGTTACATTGACATGTTGTAGCTAGTCTTTGTAGTTGCTGTGCCTCTCTTGTATGATTGGTGTCTGCACTGTGTTGCATTACCATCATTGCTGTTTGGTCTGAACTTGACATTGCCGCTGTGTTGCATTTGTATCTCTGGTATTTGCATACATGTGAACTTGTGTATCTTGTCTCCATGTATTCATGTACACTACTGTGTTGTATGCTTGATCACTTGAGTTGTTTTACTGCCATACTTGTAGCTTGGTCATTGGTGTATGTTCATGATGCTTTGATTTTCTGTTGCAAGTGTGCTACTGTAGTTTCATTGTGACTGCGACTCCATGACTTGCCATTAGTGCATTGTCTTACTGAACTTGATTTTGTAGTCATTGTATTACATTTGTAGTTTGCGTCTGCAGTTTACATTGTTCATGCTGCTGGACTTGTTTTTGTACATTATTTGAGTTTTCATTGGTGCATTTCCTTTGCATTCCATGTTTCATGCATGTTTTCCATTGTTGCTTGAGTTGTTTCATTTATGATCTGCCATGCTTGTTGTTGCCAGTTTGCCTATACTGTCCACTGGCCTTGGGAACTTTGTTGCATTCATGTCATGTTTCCTTGTGTTGAACCCAGTTTCAAAACTCGGGTTTGACCTTGTGCTCGTGTTGTTATTTTGAATATATTGAACGTGAGTTGAACCCGGCTTTTCATTTGGGTTTGACCTGTGCTCACCTGTCCCTGTAGCATTATCAAGTGTATATCGACGTGCACGGCCTTGTGGCATGTACAGTGATACACTGTGCATGTCACACTGTTCGTGTGAGATGAATTCAAATGTAAATGATGACGAACAACCCAAATAACTGAGGCAAATCATACTTTCAAAAATCATATTTTATTTTATATTGCAAAAATATTTCTTTTTCAATTTTACTGCGTTAGTGAATATTTTTGCAGATTGCTCAGATGCTGGATTCAAACTGGAATGCAGTTGAAGACAAAATACGAGTGTGAGTGATATGTAGTGAGGTTATAAATGTAAATTGAAATCGTGATGTATTCAAAAATGTATATTTATAGTGAGAGCTTGAAATTGTACTATTCAAGATTGTAATAAATATTTGTTTGAATAAAATTTCTGTTTGAATTCAAATTCCATTCAAATTCTGTGTAATTTATTTTATTCAACAAATATTTATTTAATCTATGAAAAATAGAATAGTAGTTTACCAAATACATTTAAATGAATATATATGTTTATTATCATCAAACAAAAACATATAAGCGCATATTCAACAATTTCCCCCTTTTGATGATAGCAAACATATATTTAAGATTTTGACCGTGTTAAATGTATTTGATCAATGATATACTCTAATTGCTCCCCTATTTGAATGCTTCCTCTCTACATGATGCTCCCCCTACATATATGCATAGAAATATATAATTAACCCTAGATGCAAATGGAAAATTATTTGACCTTTGCTTGATTCTATTTGACAAAATCTTAACTTTTCTCTCCCCCTTTTGTTATCAGCAAAAGAATAATAGTGTTAGAGAAAAATAGCGATTAAGTGATCAATATTAATCCAACATTAAACTCAAATTGAATATAAATATTACACTTCAATAAGAATCAAACAAAAATCATAACTACCCTTGTTAGGCGCATATTCCACTTTTAGAATGAATGATGGAAATGATGTTCTAATATAAAATCATACAATTGTATCAACTTGTGGTACATTTATATCAGGAATTTGAATACCTACTAATCATGCATAACCGTTAGGACTTTTAAATGAGATTAGTAGTATTCCAATTTAATTTTAAAAATGAAATCAAGTAGCTTCTAACCACGCATGACCATGAGGACTTTTAAATGGGATTAGAATCAACTTGTCTATTAAATCAATTAATTTTGATATGCGTTCAATACATGCATAACCGTAAGGACTTTTAAATGAGCATGGAAGCACATAATCAAAAATCCAAGTAATTCACCCATGCATAACCGTGAGGGCTTTTAAATGAGAGTGAATATTTTGGATATTTATTTATTTTTAAAAAAATATATGAAATGAAAAAACAAACGATCCCTGATTATAGTACCACATATCGACCAACTATATTTAAGTTTTGATAAACCATGGTCGATAGAAATATGATAGATATAGAAATGGTCATGGAATCTTTACCCAAAAAGTTTTATAACTCTTGTTTGAATTCCTAAAGAAATTTTCCAAATATACTCTCTTGAGTAATGCATGTTAAATATCAACACTTATCACCTTTTCAATCACTATTTATCTTTTTGATAATTAGTAGGGAGTCGGATTAGTCAAAATTTGTCATTTAAAATCAAATAAAAATGACTACTCTAAAATATGGTCAAATAATTATTTTCTCGAAGGGGTTATATGAGAAAAAAATTCTGCTAATTAAAAATTATTTGTAATGAAAAATATGCAGATATTTTCTTTGAAAAACGATGCAGTTACTAAATGTCTCACCATAAATCACGTTCAACTATTAATTTTTCTATTAACTAGATTACCAGTGTAATCTGCATCTGAATTTTTCTGTCACTCCAAAATATCACTAACTATATTTGATAGACCAGATCATAAAGTGTGTATAAAAATTCAAAACGCATTCTAAATGGCATTCTCTTGAATTTGGATTGAAGCCGTGTAAATAACAAAAAACTGTGAATATAGAGTTAGCCGAATTATAACCAAATGCATTATCATCCAATAAAAACACAATATTTAATCCAAACAAATATGTATGAAGTAATTCAAAGATTAGTGTTTTTGGCATAAATGTAATTGGCCAACTATTTTGAATAAGTCTGAATCAAAGTCATCATCTTTTCATCATCTCGATATTGGCTGATTCAGAATATGGTGCAGATTATCACATTTAATATATCATTCAAATAAATATACCATTACCTGTTTTACCTTTACGATATTTTTTGTTGTTTATCTATTGTGATTCTGTCACCTTTATAATAGGCTAAGGAACTTTGCTTTGTCGCCCGTTGTGTTTCTGGAACAGCCAAAAATCTAGAAAACACCGTTGTTGTTCCTTAGCCTGCCACCACACCTACACGGGAAAAGAGTTATGTGACCTATTTGTTTTTATAGGTCCATGGTTGTTAGTGGCAGAATATTTCGAAAAATAATTTTGTGGAGACCCAAAACTGTTTATAATTGTTCCCTTTGGCACCCAAATTTGTTTAATTTTGAGAGATTTTATATTTGTGCCTTTTGGAACCCAAATTGGTATGGTTTTCACATGTTTGGGTCTATACCAACAATTATTGTGATCGTGTCCATATTTTCTACAAATTGTGCACATGAAATTTTCTTGATTAATATCGCTTTCAACATTTTCAGATTGATTATATCCAAGTCCTTGTCTAGCTGTATTAATAGTTTGCTTCCCTAATAGCAGATTCAACGATTTCTCAATTTTTGAATATTTATCTAAAGTTATTGACCATTGTTGGACTTGTATTTTGAGAAATTCATTTTCGTCCAATAATTGCGTGCACTTTTTGATAGAATTTTCTCTCCTAGTATTTTCGTTCTCTTTCAAAATCAGAATTTCATTTTCAAGTGATTTTATATTAGTTTCTGATTTTTTAATTTCTTCTTCGAATGTAGGACACTTATCGCACTTAGGGATCCTACTTTGATAGGTTTTAACTAATTGGTCAAGTTGTTTATTTAAATCTATCAAAGTATATTTTTGTGATTCAAGTTTAGCGTATTTTTCCCTAAGTCGTTCAAAGCAACCATTCACTTCGTGGAAATATATAAGTAATTCCGAATGAGAAAGTTTTGATACCTCACTTGGCTCGTCATCATCACTATCAGTTATTTCTCCATGAAGATACAAGTCTGCTTTTTCATCCTCACTGTCAGCACTTTGATTATCTTCATCACTTGTATTCCACGTGGCAACAAAACTTCTCCTATTTGATTTCTTTTCAAAGTCGCATCGATTTTGAGGACAATTGGGCTTGATGTGTCCGGGTTGGTTGCACCTATGACAGATGATCTTTTGTTCTTCTGGATTGTCCAATATTTTATTTATTCTGCTTTTCAATTTTCGATTTACAACTGAATTTCCGTATTTGTATTTCCACCTTTTGACTTTCTTTATTATCAGCTCCAATTCCGCTGCTCCATCATCATTATCATCACTATCACTTTCTGTTGTTCCTTTAAGAGCTATTGATTTCTTTCGAGTATCACCTCCTTCACGTTCTTCCTTGAATTTCATTTCTACCTCATAAGCAGTGAGGTTTCCAATGAGTTCTTCGACTTTCATTTGTTCAAATCTTTTGACTCTTGAATGGCAGTCACTTTGGCTTCAAAACTTCGTGGAAGGACTCTGAGGATTTTTCGGACTATCTCCAACTCTGTATATGGTTTTCCAAGGGCTTTTGATTTGTATACGATATTGGAAAGTCGTCCATGCATCTCTTTGACATTTTCTTCTTTTGCCATTGTGAAATTCTCGTATTCGCTGCTTAGCATGGCAAGGTGAGATTCTTTGACTTGAGATGTTCCTTCATGAGTCACTTCTAGTGTGTGCCATATTTCCTGCGCAGTTAAACAATGAGAGACACGATTAAATTCAAATTGATCCAATGAACAGATAATAGAATTCATAGCTTTAGCATTAGCATTTTGTAATTTATTTTCTAGCTCGGTCCATTGGTCCATCGGTTTATCTATTTCCTGATTGTCTACAATTATAGTTGGTGATCTATAACCTGTCTCAACAATGTTCCAAGCGTCAATGGCTTTCAGAAAATTTTTAAGAATTTACCCAGCTTCGGCAAAAACTTGCCTACGTGCTGCCCCCAAGGTTTCTACTAGAAATTAGATAGTCACACGCTTACACACGTAAACTCGCGAAACCCGCTACTGACTAACCTAACTCTACGCTCAAAACCCTGCCACAACTCAGCCACTGAGTTGCGAATTCTCAAGCTACGCCACGTAGCTTGTCCCCTAGTCACACGACTAGCAAATACAACGGTTTGAAAAGAGATTTAAAAATTAAAAAAAAATCAAAACTAAAATAAGATAAAGCCCTTATTTATAAAAACTAAAGCCCTTATTTAAAACAAGAACCCTAATTTAAAAGGCTGGCCCCTTTTATTTTTTAGACCCGTTCCTTTTCCCTGTTCCTTTGAGAAAATGTCGACCGTTGCTTTCTTTGTTTGATGAATTAGGGCTTCGTTCCCTTGTGGAAATTAGGGCTCTTCAATTTAAGCCGCCGCTCTTGATTGCTGGTTGGTTGCCTTGTCGATCACTGTTTCTTCACGGTGCTTCAACTGCATCGAATTCTTATTTGATTTCGGTATGCACTTTTCTCCTCTTGTTTTCTGATTTGATGCTTGCTCGAACTCCGATGCTTTTTCAAATGCCGATGATGATGATTTGGGTTTTACAGCTTGAACATGATCGATTTTTCCTTCATACCGATGATGATACGTTGGTACTCGTATTTATATGAATTCGAATACACTAATTAACTCGACACTTTCCTGAAATTCACTTTCCTGATGCACACGACTTTCCTGATATTGTTACACCTTGGTACACATGGCTTTAACTTGAGACGTGTGATTTATCTTGAATAATACGGCCAAACTTTCCTAAATTGATTTTTGACCTTTTTCAAAGATACGTTCACGAATTTTCTTGTTGACTTCTGTATGTTTCCACATGATTTCGACTTCGAACATGTTATTCACTGTTTTCACATGAACTTCTTTATTGCTTTCGATGACATTGGTTGTTGCAATCATGAATCATGCATTTTGTTCATTTGAGTTTTGTATCTGATCTTTATCGGCACTGGCTGTTGTCTTTGTGGTCTTCTCATTGCATATGAACTTGGTCTACTTGATGCTGTAGCTTTCAAGTATTTTTACATGTGCATCACTTGACTTCATTCCACTGCGCATTTCTCTGGTTTCTGTAGTTGTAACTGGTTGTTCGAACTTGTTTATGTGATTCCATGTACCACTGCACTTTTATTCATGATTTGGTCCACTGTATCATGCTTGGCTTTGGTTCTGCACCATGTTGTATGCAGTGTTGCATTGACATGTTGTAGCTGGTCTTTGTAGTTGTTGTGCCTCTCTTGTATGATTGGTGTCTGCACTGTGTTGCATTACCATCATTGCTGTTTGGTCTGAACTTGACGTTGCCACTGTGTTGCATTTGTATCTCTGGTATTTGCATACATGTGAACTTGTGTATCTTGTCTCCATGTATTCATGTACACTACTGTGTTGTATGCTTGATAACTTGAGTTGTTTTACTACCATACTTGTAGCTTGGTCATTGGTGTATGTTCATGATGCTTTGATTTTCTGTTGCAAGTGTTCTACTGTAGTTTCATTGTGACCGCGACTCCATGACTTGCCATTAGTGCATTGTCTTACTGAACTTGATTTTGTAGTCATTGTATTACATTTGTAGTTTGCGTCTGCAGTTTACATTGTTCATGCTGCTGGACTTGTTTTTGTACATTATTTGAGTTTGCATTGGTGCATTGCCTTTGCATTCCCTGTTGCATGCATGTTTTCCATTGTAGCTTGAATTGTTTCATTTATGATCTGCCATGCTTGTTGTTGCCAGTTTGCTTGTACTGTCCACTGCCCTTAGGAACTTTGTTGCATTCATGTCATGTTTCCTTGTGTTGAACCCAGTTTCAAAACTCGGGTTTGACCTTGTGATCGTGTCGTGATTTTGAATATATTGCACGTGAGTTGAACCCGGCTTTTCATTTGGGTTTGACCTGTACTCACCTGTCCCTGTAGCATTATCAAGTGTATATCGACGTGCACGGCCTTGTGGCATGTACAGTGATACACTGTGCATGTCACACTGTTCGTGTGTGACGAATTCAAATGTAAATGATGACGAACAACCCAAATAACTGAGGCAAATCATACTTTCAAAAATCATATTTTATTTTATATTGCAAAAATATTTCTTTTTCAATTTTACTGCGTTAGTGAATATTTTTGCAGATTGCTCAGATGTTGGATTCAAACTGGAATGCAGTTGAAGACAAAATACGAGTGTGAGTGATATGTAGTGAGGTTATAAATGTAAATTGAAATCGTGATGTATTCAAAAATGTATATTTATAGTGAGAGCTTGAAATTGTACTATTCAAGATTGTAATAAATATTTGTTTGAATAAAATTTCTGTTTGAATTCAAATTCCATTCAAATTCTGTGTAATTTATTTTATTCAACAAATATTTATTTAATCTATGAAAAATAGAATAGTAGTTTACCAAATACATTTAAATGAATATATATGTTTATTATCATCAAACAAAAACATATAAGCGCATATTCAACATTCTCCTCATGAACATCTGCCAGAAATGGTATTCTGGTCTTCTACTACTTATTACCAAAAATGGTATTCTGGTCTTCTACTACTTATGACCAGAAATGGTATTCTTGTCTTTTATTACTTATTACCAGAAATGGTATTCTGGTCTTTTGCTACTTATTACAAGGAATGGTTTTCGGGTCTTCTATTACTTATTACCAAAAATAGTATTATGGTCTTCTTTCACTTATTGCTAAATTGAATTTTCCGGTCTTATGATATTTACAACCAGGCTGGATTCCTGGCCTTCTATTAACTATTAATGCCAGACCGAGTATTCTGGATTTCTATTACTTAATTACCAAATATGGTTTTCCGAACTGCTGCTGTTAATTCCAAATTGAGAAACTTAGTATCCTACTAGCAGATATGGACTTCTGACCTTATATTATCCATTACCGAAGATAGAACTCTGATATTCTAATATTCTAATATTCTTTTACTGAAATTGGAGCTCTAATCTCCCACCACTTATTGCCAGAAGAGGAATTCTAGTCATCTATTATCAGATTGGCATCATAGACTTATTACCAGAGTCGGGTTTTTGGATTTATTATAACGAAAAACATTGCTATCTCTGGATCCTAAAAGATGATTCTTAACTTACTAATACCTGAATCTGGGTCTGATGACACCTCATAAAACTCTATCATTAACATTTGAGTCAAGACGTCAAGACTATTGTTTATTTAAAACCCTAATCTAGGTACAAAATCTTTGGATTTTTATTTGTTTCAAGTGTCTAAATCTGGGCCAAATAATATTATAAAAATAAGATCGCTATTAAAATCCTCCAAATAGGAACTTCAGGCTTCTAACATTTTAAAGTCCCATTAGTAATAAGGAACGGGTTGAAGAGCTACTACATCAAAATTTCAGACATTGATATCTAAATAGGTTCATTATTTAGTAAAGGCTATACTTCGATATCTGTGCGAAACTTACTGCTAACTAATTTTAGGCATTCTGAACAAGTGGAAGGAGATAGATCCATGATCATTTCTCGTCATGGTTAAAGACGAGATCTTAACATTTTGAATAAATTACTTTTCATACAATTGGCAAGATGATTTGCTAATCTGGGTAAATGATATACATAGACGAATACGTCCATTTCAATCTAAAAGTTAAAAATATTGTTTGCTACATGTTTCTTAAGAAAGTCGGAATGACAAGAGATCCGGCGAACACAAAAGTTGCTGAGCGAGTAATTCAAAGGTACATCATGAAATTACACTACGGAAAAGGATCACAAATCAGATGATATTAACAAAATTTTCATAATTTACATAAGTTATGAAGTCATTTACAAACAACATAATTATGTACAAGATAACTTTACATGGCTCAAATATATAAATTACAAATCCTGAGCCACTTTATTTAGAGTCTCCGCCATTGAAGGATTTACTACATGGTTAATTGCTGCGTAGAGAACCTACTTAAGCTTCTTTTATCCTTACGATGTTCTCATCATTAATAACATCGATGTTAGTTTTAGGGCACGATTAAAGGCCCAATTTGCAGCTTTATGTGTTTTATTCTCCCTTTCCAACTCAGCAACAGCTTGTCGAGCAAGTAATTATCATGCTCAAGCTTTTGATTCCTTGCAGCATAATCATTAATAGTTTAGGAATACTTGAGTTTCTGCTGCTCATCGAAATACTTGGCAATTTCAAACTTCACCCTCCAGCACCAGTTTCCAACTACATTATCATCTAAACCCGGAGGAGGGTTCCGCATGGTTGGAAATTTCTAAGCCATATGAAGTTTTGATCTAGTAGGCTTAACAGTGAGATGGGCTTCTTAAGAGATCGAAAGATCGATATTGGGAGTCTTTTTTCTAGAGAGGCACATTGAGCTTGACTATCTCTCAATTTTAACTCTAAATCGTTTATTCGTTGGATGAGCTTGGACATCTTTTCATCGAAATCGATTGTGGGATTCAACTTCACTTTCCATTTAAGCATGATAATCGCTTCTCTTAATCTCAGCCTTAAGATAGGCACTGTAATCCTTATGATTTTTGGTAATGGTGTTTTGGATAAGATATCTTTTGTGCCATTTTACGATGCTAACATTGCCACCAAAACGTTCTAATAATACTTCATCCTGAATTATGATTGCTCCACTCTATGTTAATAACCTCTCTCTGATTAAGTTAACATGGGATATTAAGCTTTGAGCAAGAGAGATTGTAGACTACTACGGCTCCTATTTAAAGAAAAGAAATGAAATAAAATCAAAATTGAGATAAAAGATATCTTTATTACTATAGTAATGAATTACAACTCAAGTAGCCATAAAGTTAAAAGGAACAACAAACACTTTCATTACATCTAAAGTTGAGAGGAAACATTCCTAACTTTTTCTAGAGTATTAGCGGAGAGCATGACCGTTGAATCAAAAGTTATGGTAACTCCTCTAGAGGTAATAACTAGCAGATATTTACTGTAATCCCATTTTCCGATAGGTGGATTGTCATGACCACCAATTAGCTTGGTATGGAAAGTTCTGATTTCTTTTAAGAAAGTTTCATTCTCTTCACCAAGAATGTCGAAGCGGAGACGAGGGTACCCTAAATATAATTTTTGTAAATCCCGAAGAAAGAAATATCTCGCTAACTTTGAATTCTTTAAGAGTGGTGCATTTTTAGAGTAAAACATTCTCAGGTTAACATATTGACTTAGATGGTCTGTTGGGACGACGCGACCTAAAGAACTGATAATTTGAAATAGCACAGGAAAATGAAACTAAGTATAAGGAGCATTACAAAAACATGTATACATGAACTGACTATTTGTTATATATTTACAATCACTAATCCGGTTCATACAAAATAGAAAAGAATTCAGAAACAACTTTATCCTTATAATACCCAAGTCCCTTAGCAGGGATATCTTAAGGAATTGAACTAACTGAGGTAAATTCCAGCATGCTCCAGGGTGCAGGTAGATCTGAATCCATCTAAGTATCTTCGATGAAAACGTCTAAGTAGGGCCCCACTGAATTTGCCTAAATACGAAAAATCTATGATTGGATGTCTACAATAGATTTTATACGAAAAATTAGTTAAAATGTCTCTTTCTTCCGTCATCAACCAGAATAGAGTCGTTAACTCTCATTTTCCTTCAAGAGGGCATCCTATCGCATACATGCTTTCTTTAGTATAGGAGCAACCCTAATATATTTAAAGATGCTAAAGTAGAGGTACTCCTATCCAGGCTATGGTATTTCTGAGATAAAGCATTGTGTTCCTTTATTAATTTGTCTAACTCCATATATAACTTGTTAATCTCCACCTGTTTTCTCTCAAGTTTTGTGCTATAGGGAAAGTTTGAATTCTCTTTATCTAAGACAAATGATTTATCATTGATTATTATCTTCGATGTGTAAGATATTTAAACAAGGAATTCCATACCTGTGAAATTGGAACGGAAGCTTGGGGAGCTTGTTCTTTCTCTTAAGGATCCTAAGGATGAATGGGAGCAGTTTCCTCCTTTAGAGGGGCAGTTGGTCCAGGGGGTGTTGGAGGTAAATCATTATGAGGGGATGGCTCCTTTTGAGAAGATTTAGTTGGACAATCCACATGCTTTTCTATGGCACTGGGGGGACCCCCTTTGTCTGCACCAAGGCCATGACCTGCATAGGGGTTCTCATCATTATCGTCATTATCATCGCTATCCCAGTTCATCCAAATATAATCATCATCTTTTTCCTTAGGATTCTCATCTTTATCATCCTTCTCTTCAAAATCAGATTCAATGTAAAAGGATGGGATATCAAAAGAAAAGGCTTCCTCGAAATTAACCGTCCCCTCTTCACCTTCGAGCTCATAATCCTACCTTACTTGCTCAATTTTGTCCATAACTCTTTTGGCTAGCATTAGGTCAAGTGAAGGAAAACCAAAGTCAAGACAATTGTCATGGTTGTTGGCATAGGAAAGCATGAGGGCATCTTCATAATGACTCGGCATCATAGGCCCCAAGGTGGTGTCAGCAAACTCAGTTACGTGCCTTTAGAAATTGGAGAAAGTTCGAACAGCTAGCTTAAGGGTAGCTCTGGTCCTCTTGAACTATTCTTTCAACAGAGTATTCTTAGTGACCAAGCGATTTTTTTGCTCCTTCGAATCCTTTAAATCCAACTCTCTTGCAAATTTTTCATCAGAGTGAGTGAATAAGATTGCCTTTCCGCTTCTAGATCATTATTAACCCTAGTGAAGGAAGCTTTGATTCACTCTACCTTAGAAGAGGTGGCATTTTGAGTAGCCGTCAATGAAGCTAGTTGACTTTTCAGTTCAGCGTTTTCCTTCTGTAGCTTGGAGGATCCAGAGGAGAGCCTAGAGACATGATGGTTTAAAGAAATCCAGTTCTTGGAAATCTGCAACAAAAGAAGAAACACAAGTTAACAATTGGAAGGATATAGCGATGGTAGGATTAATTTGATAAGAACTTACCAAGAGTTGTTGGTCCATGAGATAGCGGTGATTTTCTTCCAAATTTGGGCTAAATGATGGCAAAGAAGAAGAAGCGAAGGATTCTGAATGAAGAATGAGCTCGATGAGTTCGTCGAAATTAGTTGGTGGAGGGGTGGAAGGTGACGACTCCGGAAGGGCATGTGATTTAGAAGGAGTCCTATGAAGACTAAGTTGCAATTGTGCCAGCGCAGCTAGAGAGTCAAAAATTGTAATATGCAGAAAGGGAGCAGATATAGGTGGAGTTGGCTCCACTATATCTTTTGGAACTTCAATAATTAGGCTCTTTGAAGCTTTCTCAAGAGATATACACTCTTCTTCCTCCTCCACGTCAGTGATCTTTGCTACTTTAGCTAGAAAAGCATCCTCGGGAGGTACTGTCAGTTTTCTTTTTGAAGATCTCTTGGAGCTAGGAGAGCCTTCAAGACAAATGTAACATCAGAAGATGATGAGGGAGGAGCAGTGTCACCTGAAGACACGACGGTCTTACAAGGAGATAAAGAAGTTCAAGCAGATAGAAAATCAGTCAAAGTAATTCAATAATTCCATAGACAAAAGGAGGAGAATACTAAGCTAATAATATACCTAAAATGTCAAAACGAATGGGCGACAGTGAAGTAAAATTTTCAACATCACTTGGATAAAAGAAGCGTTTTCCTCGAGAATTGTGCACAATGGTGGGAGGAGTGCTTAGAATCTTTTGGCCAGGCGGCAGCAAAGAATGCTTCCTTAGATTAGAAAGAGTTAGGAGCATCAACCTAGTCCTAATTTTTTCAGGAACTACATTTAAAGAATCAATGATTCTATGATCTGCATCACTAATTGTCTTAGGAGATTCACCTGAAAAAGATCAGATACCGGTAAACAGAAAGCATAGAGAAAAGCAATGACAACATTGGAATTGACTTACGAGGAAAGGAAAAGTCCCCACGGACATCCACAAAGAACTTGACAAAGAAGAATTGGTTTTCTCAATACCTAAACTTATTGATTCCATCTAGTATCAGCTTCTTATATACATTAACTCTAAAGATTTGCTTGTTAGATTTTGCTTCAGTTTGGCAGTTTGGTCAAGGAGATTAAAACTTCAAGGTTAAGTGAAGGAAGTTCAGATTCCAACGGCAACATCTCAAGGGATAAAAATGGGTATATACATTGGGGGAAAGTTGCATTAGTTTAACTCCAATATGAGATAGAAAGGAGAGTAAGAATTCAGGAAATGGAAGAAAACCACCATGCTATATGTGGATGGCAGTGTATGCACTATACCCTTATGGAGGGTTGTTTATGGTATTAGTAGATTTAAAATGGACGGCATCAATACCGGTGATGCCAAAGTCCATCAGTATGGCATCTACTTCACTTTATGACTCGATGGAAGATCGTTTAGCGGTGGCTTCAGTCGTTGGAGAGATCATGGTTTTGCTAGGTGAAACGTTTTAATTAAAACCTTTGATCAATTATGAGATTAGAAAGTAATAAAAATTCAAAAGTAAACAAGTTTACTTAGATAGATTAAGCATGAAAACATGCACAAAGCTTTAAAAATATTGCAAAAGTTTCAGTCAAAAACTTAGTGGTTTAAGCCTTCGACAAAGTCAAAAGGTTTATAGTTTGAGCTTTCAACAACGTTGAAAGGTATATAGTAAAATCTTTCGACGATGTCGAAAGGTTAACAAAGCAGGCTTTCAACAATGTCGAAAGAATAATGACCTCAGCCTTTACTACTATACTTCAACGATATTTAAAAGTGAGCAAAAATAACTTCCTTAAGCTTTTGACAAGGATGAAAGGAAAAGATGAAACATTAACCCATTCACTACCTTTCGGTAATGCCGAAGGTTCTATGGAAACCTGGACCAATTCCAAGTGTAACATAAAGTTATGTAGCAAGACCTTTTGACATGGTCAAAAATTGAAAACCTAAAAAATTTCAAAGTTAGAAAATATTGATATTGTTTACGTTGTCGGAAGGTCTGGACGAAGTCATCAAAATATGTCATATCAATTGAAGCCGAAACGTTTCAAGTTTGACTCATATATGCTTAAGACATTCCGACAAAGATGGGTAAAAGCGACTTTAAGGTTGAAGAATTTCAACCTTATCAAAAACAAGTAGTCAAAAGGTTCAGACTCTTTAACCTTGTCGAAAGCTCTTTGCCAAAAGTTGCACCATTAAGTTACCTAACCTTTAGACAATAATAAAAAGTGGGCAGTAAAATACCTTCTGGCCTCATCGAAAGGTACAAAAATGGAAAATCTGATGTTGCTGCCTCAACCTCTTTCGAAGGGGTAGGAAAGTCATTTTGCATTGCCTAATTGTATACCAGTGGGTCCCATGTTATCATATAGGGTTTAAAAAAACCAAACCCAATAATAAATGCAGTTTCAATTTTTTCTTGAAAAAAAAGTACAACAAACCCATTAACAAAGCTACTTTCATCTGGAATCGATCTAGTTCGATTTCGAAGAGGAATTAAAATTATCAACATGTCAAAAACCAGAAATTAAAAGCTAAAAGCTAAATTTAAAGCTTTGAGTTTAAAATCGAACCCAATAAGGGGATTTTCCTTTACTAAACATTAATTGCTTAAAAATCCAAAGCCATAAATAAACGTTGTTAGAAACCGATTTAGAAAAAAAATTGTAGCAAACCAAATCAAAATCAGATTTCGATTTTGGGTTTGGAAAACTGAAAATTTAATCGAAAACTGATAATGGTAAAAATTAGACTAAGATTTATGAAGTAAATTCAAGAAATACCTTGTTGTACCAAATCGAGATTTAACACTTTTTGGGAATTCTTTTACTTGTATACGGTGATTTTAATTTCAGGTAAAAGATGAAGAAAGAGAAGAAGCGTGTTATATAAGAAAAGTCGCCCAAATTCTCAACATTGGATTAGATTTGAGTGAACGTTCCAGATCAACGCGGGAAGTCCAAAAGGTGGAAAATTTTATAGCTTTCGACAAAGATGACTTGGAGAGTCAAGAGCATCCCTTCGAATGGACGGAGCAAATGTTACTAAAAAATCCACCTTCAGACTAATTCAAAGGGTCTTTCAGCAAAGACTAAAGAAAAGTAGTTCTGATTAAACCTTTCAAAGGAGTCGAAGGGATGCAGTCAACAGTGTGTAGCATTCCCAGACCTTTCGGAGGGGACGAAGGGTTTCATTTCTTAACATTCAAAGAAGTCCTACCTTTCGAAGAGGGTGGAGAAGTCAAAGCAAGTGCAAGCAACTCTATAATGAACTTTTCGAAAGAATGGCAAGTCTTTCGAACCAGGTGGAACACATCCAAGATACTTTTCGACAATGTCGAAAGGTTTATGAAGAAAGCAGCACTCATAAGTCAGTAAAGAATGAAAGACAACCTTTCGAAAATGTCGAAAGGAAGCACAACTCTCAACAACAATGCAACATCCCGCCTTTTCGCACGATTTAAACCGACACACGTGCCAATTCAAACCATACGGAAGGGCGGATTGTTATGGGGTAAATAAGAAAAACACAGAGAAGAAAGAAAAAAAAACTAAACAGAATCTCACAGCGGAAGGATAAAATATAATAATCAAATATACATTTTATAAATCTGTTTACAAAACCATTTATATAATACATATCAGAATTACACATACCAATAACAATGCAGCGGAACAGTGTGTAGTGCACTAGTATAAATAATGATATTATAAATCTTCGTCTTCGTCCTCCAGAGCTAAATCTTGCAATGCTGAAACGCTCGGACTGACCCGAGCGAATTTTGAAAAGACAAAAACACTCGAGTCAGAACTAAAAGATCTTATGTGAGTTAAATTAACAGAAATAAATATGAGTACAGTAACTCAAGAGATGCTCGGGATTTACATCTCCTAAGGATCCGTTAAACTATTTACTATGTAGTATATTGCGCTATTATAATAGTGTCTATTTATAAAATAAACTTACTTTTAAATAGCGTTAAGGCTTTACATTTTCCACCTTAACACGTAAAATGCCAATAGTCTATACAGTACCGTAATACCTCCTGATCGGGAGGCTACCAGAGGATACTCCATAGGTACGACACAAATAGAAACTCGTAGTAAAGGCTCGGTATGGTAGGTGACACGGCACAACTAGGCAATGCCAGGGTAGATATACCAATTGCTATCCAGGCTGGTGGAAACGCGTAGCCGCAGTTACCGCCCACCTCGGACTAACTCCCCAAAATCAAAATATAGAAGTGGCCACTGAATCAATCCAAGTCAAAGTATAATATCGAAGAGGAGGGTCCGATCAGAGGAATGACCTCATTGGCCTGAGAATCGCTCCTGTTTTAGCCACCTTATGCCAACTCACGGGAGTCGGGTCCACGTATTTACCTTAGAGGAAACGTCGCCACCACCTACTTCATTCTGGAATCTCCACCGCGTACACGGTTAGTCAAAGTGGTTTTGGGTATCGACAGAGAGTATGTCCATATCCGATCCCGGTCTCTTTGCCAACCCATCGTTATTATAACACCGCGGTCATTTAAAAATAGGTTATACTTTAAAACCAGAATAAACATTCCATTTCAAAACCATGAATACGATGTCATTTCAAAACCCAAAACCATATTTTATCACTTATCCCAAATATAATTCTTTTCCAAAATCATAATGCTTTAACTTCATAACGTCTGAAAATCAAATATTTTCAAAGCATAATATTTTGAAAATCAAAATTTAAACCATAACTTTTAAAACTTGTATGGTTTGGATATTCAACGGTATATGAATTAAAAGGTTTAACTTAAATGTTACTTTGTAAAGAAAATAGTTCTCATGGCTTTACAAATACATTTCTTTATTAAAGTCTAAACCAAAATTTGTATTATCTCTCTCGAGCTCCAAAACCACTTCAATTTATATATATATATATATGTATATCCATTTGGAGTATTAATATTTCAAACTAAAGTTGGATTTTATTCTTTCAACAAATGGAATGTTCTATTAATTAGTCTTGAATATTCACATAAAATCCATAAATAAATAAAACTCCAATTTCTAGTAATAAAATATATATTTTTTCAATTCAAATTATACTAGAATATTCATTTCAATTTATCTTGGGAAAAATCCAATTATAAATATCATATCTTAAAATTTCCAAACTTAACATTTAAACATATGATATAAATTATCAAACTCCATTTTCTTTAAAAAAAAATTCATTTTTAATAAAGAGATTTATACACCTTTTAATTTCAAAATTTCAACTTCATATGTATATATATGGAAGAATAATATTATACAATATAAAATTTAAGATTATTATAAACCGTATTCCATCCAAACCATAGAAATCACATTAAAATAGTTATATATAGACCGCGGTGCCTGTATATAATTTTCTATCCTATGGTCAAGTGATACTGATATTTATCATTTCAATCCGCAATTTAAAAGATATAAAATTTTGCGGTTGTATATCATTTCAAACCACAATCCCGAATGAAATGAAATATGCATGATAATTTTCAATTTAATGATATCCAATAAACATCCATTCATCAACATCATCCATCATCCAAATCGCAATCATCAATCAATATCAATCAATAACAATGTTAGTTTTGGTACTACATAACATGTAATACTGGCAATTTTATTCAAATTAAATTTAACAGCTATTAATCTACAGTCTATATTCAGAAATAAATTATATAACTGTTAACTAGCAGTTCATATACAAACAAATAAATTTTAACTGTAAATTTATACGCAATAAGTGAATTAAATTAACAGTTAAATTTAATAAATGCATTTCAACAAATATGAGTGAAATAAACATGCCAAATACTCATAAATAAATTTCTATTCATTTCTAAAATTAGTTTAACAAACATAAAAGCTTCTAGTAGTTGTGAGTGGGTTAAAACACTCACCTTTTGAATTTAAATCGAATTTAAATTCGATTTAAACCCAAAAATTCGCCCGTCTCGGAATTCGTCCAAACCAGCGTCATCAAGTCCGGAATTAAATTACGATCCTAACAAAAAAAAAATTCGCGTGAAACGGAGTTCGTATGAGAGAGTTATGGCGATTATTGTGATTAAATTTCAATTTTTAAACCTAAAATTAAAAGAACACTTACACTACCATTTCCTTGCCACGTAGGCATTCTTCCTTGCTTGCCTGGAACGCACGCACGCGAGAATCAACAGGGAACGAAACCCTAAACAGGCCGCCATCAAAAAAACAACGCCCACGACCCAAAATCTCCACGCCGCCGCACCTCCTATGAGCCTTCCAGACGCTGCGCCGAGCTCCACTCCTCCCCCTTGACCACTCGCGTTCGCCCCACGTGGCCACCATCGGCCATAAACCCAGCAGCCGCCGCCCCTATGCCAAACCCTAATCGAATTATACGAACCATCCAACCACCGAATCGACGAACGAATTATACTGATGTACTCCCCATCGTCCATACTACAATACCCAGAAACAGAATTTCGATCAGATGAAGTTTGTTACGGCGCTGATGAATGGTCACGGACTGTTTGAATTTATTCTGGGTAAACGATAACTCTATTTGAAAAACGAATTTCACCATGAGATTACGTGTCTTGAGAACATTAACATATATTTTTGTGGAATTTTTCTGGAGATTTTGAATTTTCATTTTGTTTTTGAACTGACTGGATCTAGGGTTAGCCCCCATTGAAGAAGAAGAGAAGCTTGAAGAAAATACGCGCAGATAAATGAAATTAGGCGGAGGCTAGGGCTGAATAGCTGGGTTTATACAGAGGGTTAGAGGTAGCGTAGATAGACCGTAGAATGAACGTGCGGAACAAACTATGGCCCAAAAAGCCCGTTCTGACCCCGGAACGAAATTTGTCGAACCCATATATCCAGATAGGTATTTTAAAATATTCTAAACGCGATGGAAAAAGTTTCACGTCCAAATTTGATCGTATGAAGAAGTTATGCTGAAAACAAGATTTCCAAATTGATTTTAAAAAAATTGATTTTCAAGGCGTTTCGCGTCCGTACGATCAAACGACAAGTCCGATCGATACGAAACTTGAAACCCTATAATAATTCACTGATACGGATCCGATGAAACTGGTTTCGTCGAAATCCGAGTCCGTGGCCAAAATGGCTATTTTTTAATATTCATTAAATAAATTAAATAAATTATAAAAATCCAAATTTTATATTAAATTCTAAAATTGGCCAAATTTTATTTCTTATATGATTCGTAATCAATTGAAAAGATTTAACAGGCTTAGCTGTGAATTAAAAGTTGACAGTATATTAATTGCAATGTTAATTTCTACACTTTCTTATATTTAATAATTTTATAAATTATATTCTCAAAACCCATACTTTAGATTTTTCAATCTTTATATTCTCAACTTTCACCAAAAATAAAGATGCCATAAACATTAGTTCCTGATTCACAACATTATTCTTTAAGTCTAATTTAAATCTCAATAACGTAGTAGTTAACGTTAGAATCCATTTTATTATGCATAAATTCCAAATTTTACTGACCCAAATTTTCTTCTTTTCTTTCCATATCAATTGTCAATCCTATAAGATAAATTAACATTAGGTTCATACTTATTACAAATAACTCCAATTTCTTCCAAATAATAATTACATAACTATTAAATATTAAATCCATTTAATTGCAATAAATTCAATTGATTGCAATTAATTTCCAAATAAATTTGGATCTTTATTTGGTTATACAAAAAAAAATCCGTTATCACTTACCTAACAAAGTTATGATTACTTAAGATCTCATTGCATCCACATTTTCACATTTTCATTTCCTGGTTTCTTTACTTTATTCTACATAAATTATTATAAATGGGATTTTTCTTGGTTACATCTTATTTGTATTTAACATTACTCATTCACCAATTCATATCACTTTAACTGCGGTAAATTGGCGGATAAATTGAATTTGATTCCCAAAATTTAAATTAACAAGCAACAAGAATAGGTAACACACAATGGTCCTTACGCTAAATTCTAGTCACCTAAATAAGCTTTTATTACTTTACAAAATGGAATAACTTTTAAACTCATAAATGTAATACCAAAACCGTTATAAATCCAATAAATTTCCAAATCGAAGTTTGTACACATTTTACACAACTATTATGATTTCTCACCGAACGTTGAATTTATTAAATGACCATTTATTATAATTTAATTCCCTTAATTGAATCAAATGCTTATAATTTTTTACATTCTTACCATTCCTTCCCATTATAAATTCATTAACGGATTTACAAATCTCTATCTTCCAAATATTAAATAACCAAACTGATTACAACCACTGTTCTTATCAAATTTTCATAAATTTGTTCAAATCTATACTCTTTTTCCATATAAATAAATTTTATGTTACTACTAGATTTTTTTTATCCACTACAGCCATTAAATTTTTACTATCTACACTTATTACATCTTTGTATTAATGAATCCCATTCAAGTTAATATTTATATTAATATTCACAAATTCAACATTTATGTTTCTTAAAATTAACTTTCAACCAAATGTGCCAATTTACATTTCATTTCTATTCAATATATATTCATTTTATTCCGTTCATTCGGGTACTGCATTGAAATATATTTATTCTCTAATACTAACGTTATTATCATTAAATTATGATTGGATTCCAAGTTTTTATTCAATACCTTGAACAATAACTTACATATTAACCAAGTCCTTCTTCTACTTAATTCAAATTGGATTATGTTCCAATTCTATAACCTAGGTCTTGAGTCACCATTTACATAATTAAATTTATCGTTTATTTCAATCTTCGTTTATAATTTAAAGTTCTACTAAACTAAATTACAAAACTTATGAACTTTAAGAAATTTAATCCACCAATTAAATTTTTCTGATGTTTATATATTGCAATTCAATTCAGTTATTATTTCATTAATACCATTTTAATCAACTAATTATGACTTATAACCACAACACAAATCTTCGTTATTCTACCTATTGCCATATAACATTTCAATTGTTAACTCTTTAATCTCAGTTACTATATCCAACTCCTACATTTATTATAAATTAGATTAAAAATTATATTAAGTTAATCCATTTAATATTATCAAATTTAACGGGTCGTTACAATCTCCCCCACTCAAAACTTTTCGTCCTCGAAAAGGAAAAAGAAGGGAGAAGGAAGAGTAAAACAGTACATCTTATTTCAAACATTAACTTATTGACAATATTACTAAATTAATTCCCTCATATAAAATATACCAGTTTTATAATCATTATATTCTTTTGTACTTAAATTATTAAAGTTGGGAAAATATTTTCACAAAATTCTAAGTCCAAAATTTACGGAAAATTTTGGCAGAGTCTACTTTGTACGGAGAGACTCTGGAGAAAATATAATGTCAAAATATACAAATATATTACATATATTATCAAAATATTATATCACAACACGGGAAAATTATATAAAATAGCGCTAAAACGTAATCCGGAAACATACCTATTTGTCAGGCAATATACGCTTATTTTTTTGGAACCAAAAGCAGTAGCAGTTTCTTCCATCACCTGTATTCACTTATATAATCTAAAAGGTTAAATATTTATATGAAAGTGAAATGTTTAGGTGGTTTCGACCATTAATCAACCAATCAAATGAAACAACCATAGATTTTTAACAAACAGCACACACCACAAACAAGCAACCATTAATCCATCAACCAATTTGTTGTTTGGGTTCAAACTTGAAATTTGTATGAAATGAAATTAACTATCAAGTGCATCCTTTACTCAACAGTCTTGGATGGAACAAGGATAGATTATTTATTCATCCAACAACTTCAAATTCCTTACCCAACAAACATAAATCAACAATAACAATTCAAACCAACAACCAAATTAACTTATTATACATTTATTTCATGCTTCAGTGGGTTGATTTTTCTTTCTTTCATTCATGGAGGGATTTCTTTGTTTCTTACAATTTTATTTTCCATTTATTACAAAATTCATTATACTTGTATTCCAATTTATTGACTAAAGTATATATCATCTATTTATACTACTTACCTTTACTTATATAGTAAAATTTCCAATTTATCTTAAGCTTATACAATTAATTCTCATTAACAATAGCAAATTAATACATTTATTACCTCAAGCTTCACTATTTCCAAAATTTCTACTTGTATAATATTCTAATCCAATTTCTTAATTAACATTTCAACTTTTATATTTGGTAAGTTATTTATGTCAAAGAAAAATGCAATTAAACTTATACAAGCTTTATCTCATCTTTTAATTAAATTTAATGTTAATCAATATTACTCTTTGTAACAATTTCAAATTTCTCTTTATAACTTTTCATTAATTCTCTTACCTACATTAGAGGTTTCAATTAATTACTTACCTTTTATTTCACTAAAATAATTTAAAACAATTAATTAATGGAAATTTAAGAATTAAATACCGGGTCAAACCTCAAAATTACTTTAAAATAATAGATAATTAATTTCTTATAACTTTTATATCTCTAATTACCTTTAAACAATTAAAATTTTAAATAATTTCAAAACAAATCTGCAGTAGAGTTTACTACAGTGGCCTTTCCCTTCGAAACTCGAAAATGAAAGTCGATGATGCGGCCGCCATCACCGAAATTATTTTCCAGCGACAGAGAGGAAAGTACAAAATTTATTTTCTCCAAATCCTTCTTTAAAACAATTCTTCTGAATTAAAATGAAATATTTATAGAAGAAAATACTTATAAACCAAAGCATTATATTTCATAAATCCTTTGAAAGCAAATTTTTAAAATCCCGGACTTAAGTTCTAAAATCTCCAATTTGATTTATTCTAATTTCAACTTAGCTTCAATTATTATAAATATTTTTATTTCCTAACACCCAACTATAGCAACCAAAATATATCTTTATAAAAATATTTTTATATATAGAAAATATAATAGGCAAAATTATTTCATTCACCTATATTAAAAACAATATTATGTCGGTCTGTCCTATTAAGTGTTTAGAAATCCCTATTGATGACACAGCGTCCCATGCATCAACCAGAATTTATAATTACAAAGCCGAACAGGTCAACACAATATCAAAAATCCTTTTATAACACTAACAAATACGCTCTCTCATATATATATATACACTCAGCGACTCCCATAGGATATTCCTATCCTATTAACAAAGAGTCAAACCCCACAGAGCCAAAGTTTATCGCTAAACCGAAGCTCTGATACCAACTGTAACATCCCGCCTTTTCGCACGATTTAAACCGACACACGTGCCAATTCAAACCATACGGAAGGGCGGATTGTTATGGGGTAAATAAGAAAAACACAGAGAAGAAAGAAAAAAAACTAAACAGAATCTCACAGCGGAAGGATAAAATATAATAATCAAATATACAGTTTATAAATCTGTTTACAAAACCATTTATATAATACATATCAGAATTACACATACCAATAACAATGCAGCGGAACAGTGTGTAGTGCACTAGTATAAATAATAATATTATAAATCTTCGTCTTCGTCCTCCAGAGCTAAATCTTGCAATCCTGAAACGCTCGGACTGACCCGAGCGAATTTTGAAAAGACAAAAACACTCGAGTCAGAACTAAAAGATCTTATGTGAGTTAAATTAACAGAAATAAATATGAGTACAGTAACTCAAGAGATGCTCGGGATTTACATCTCCTAAGGATCCGTTAAACTATTTACTATGTAGTATATTGCGCTATTATAATAGTGTCTATTTATAAAATAAACTTACTTTTAAATAGCGTTAAGGCTTTACATTTTCCACCTTAACACGTAAAATGCCAATAGTCTATACAGTACCGTAATACCTCCTGATCGGGAGGCTACCAGAGGATACTCCATAGGTACGACACAAGTAGAAACTCGTAGTAAAGGCTCGGTATGGTAGGTGACACGGCACAACTAGGCAATGCCAAGGTAGATATACCAATTGCTATCCAGGCTAGTGGAAACGCGTAGCCGCAGTTACCGCCCACCTCGGACTAACTCCCCAAAATCAAAATATAGAAGTGGCCACTGAATCAATCCAAGTCAAAGTATAATATCGAAGAGGAGGGTCCGATCAGAGGAATGACCACATTGGCCTGAGAATCGCTCCTGTTTTAGCCACCTTATGCCAACTCACGGGAGTCGGGTCCACGTATTTACCTTAGAGGAAACGTCAGCACCACCTACTTCATTCTGGAATCTCCACCGCGTACACGGTTAGTCAAAGTGGTTTTCGGTATCGACAGAGAGTATGTCCATATCCGATCCCGGTCTCTTTGCCAACCCATCGTTATTATAACACCGCGGTCATTTAAAAATAGGTTATACTTTAAAACCAGAATGAACATTCCATTTCAAAACCATGAATACGATGTCATTTCGAAACCCAAAACCATATTTTATCACTTATCCCAAATATAATTCTTTTCCAAAATCATAATGCTTTAACTTCATAACGTCTGAAAATCAAATATTTTCAAAGCATAATATTTTGAAAATCAAAATTTAAACCATAACTTTTAAAACTTGTATGGTTTGGATATTCAACGGTATATGAATTAAAAGGTTTAACTTAAATGTTACTTTGTAAAGAAAATAGTTCTCATGGCTTTACAAATACATTTCTTTATTAAAGTCTAAACCAAAATTTGTATTATCTCTCTCGAGCTCCAAAACCACTTCAATTTATATATATATATAGGTATATCCATTTGGAGTATTAATATTTCAAACTAAAGTTGGATTTTATTCTTTCAACAAATGGAATGTTCTATTAATTAGTCTTGAATATTCACATAAAATCCATAAATAAATAAAACTCCAATTTCTAGTAATAAAATATATATTTTTTCAATTCAAATTATACTAGAATATTCATTTCAATTTATCTTGGGAAAAATCCATTTATAAATATCATATCTTAAAATTTCCAAACTTAACATTTAAACATATGATATAAATTATCAAACTCCATTTTCTTAAAAAAAAAATTCGTTTTTAATAAAGAGATTTATACACCTTTTAATTTCAAAATTTTCAACTTCATATGTATATATATGGAAGAATAATATTATACAATATAAAATTTAAGATTATTATAAACCGTATTCCATCCAAACCATAGAAATCACATTAAAATAGTTATATATAGACCGCGGTGCCTGTATACAATTTTCTATCCTATGGTCAAGTGATACGGATATTTATCATTTCAATCCGCAATTTAAAAGATATAAAATTTTGCGGTTGTATATCATTTCAAACCACAATCCCGAATGAAATGAAATATGCATGATAATTTGCAATTTAATGACATCCAATAAACATCCATTCATCCACATCATCCATCATCCAAATCGCAATCATCAATCAATATCAATCAATAACAATATTAGTTTTGGTACTACATAACAGGTAATACTGGCAATTTTCTTCAAATTAAATTTAACCGCCATTAATCTACAGTCTATATTCAGAAATAAATTATATAACTGTTAACTAGCAGTTCATATACAAACAAATAAATTTTAACTGTAAATTTATACGCAATAAATGAATTAAATTAACAGCTAAATTTAATAAATGCATTTCAACAAATATGAGTGAAATAAACATGCCAAATACTCATAAATAAATTTCTATTCATTTCTAAAATTAATTTAACAGACATAAAAGCTTCTAGTAGTTGTGAGTGGGTTAAAACACTCACCTTTTGAATTTAAATCGAATTTAAATTCGATTTAAACCCAAAAATTCGCCCGTCTCGGAATTCGTCCAAACTTGCGTCATCAAGTCCGGAATTAAATTACGATCCTAACAAAAAAAAATTCGCGTGAAACGGAGTTCGTATGAGAGAGTTATGGCGATTATTGTGATTAAATTTCAATTTTTAAACCTAAAATTAAAAGAACACTTACACTACCATTTCCTTGCCACGTAGGCGTTCTTCCTTGCTTGCCTGGAACGCACGCACGCGAGAATCAACAGGGAACGAAACCCTAAACAGGCCGCCATCAAAAAAACAACGCCCACGACCCAAAATCTCCACGCCGCCGCACCTCCTACGAGCCTTCCAGACGCTGCGCCGAGCTCCACTCCTCCCCCTTGACCACTCGCGTTCGCCCCACGTGGCCACCATCGGCCATAAACCCAGCAGCCGCCGCCCCTATGCCAAACCCTAATCGAATTATACGAACCATCCAACCATCGAATCGACGAACGAATTATACTGATGTACTCCCCATCGTCCATACTACACTACCCAGAAACAGAATTTCGATCAGATGAAGTTTGTTACGGCGCTGATGAATGGTCACGGACTGTTTGAATTTATTCTGGGTAAACGATAACTCTATTTGGAAAACGAATTTCACCATTAGATTACGTGTCTTGAGAACATTAACATATATTTTTGTGGAATTTTTCTGGAGATTTTGAATTTTCATTTTGTTTTTGAACTGACTGGATCTAGGGTTAGCCCCCATTGAAGAAGAAGAGAAGCTTGAAGAAAATACGCGCAGATAAATGAAATTAGGCGGAGGCTAGGGCTGAATAGCTGGGTTTATATAGAGGGTTAGAGGTAGCGTAGATAGACCGTAGAATGAACGTGCGGAACAAACTATGGCCCAAAAAGCCCGTTCTGACCCCGGAACGAAATTTGTCGAACCCATATATCCAGATAGGTATTTTAAAATATTTTGAATGCGATGGAAAAAGTTTCACGTCCAAATTTGATCGTATGAAGAAGTTATGCTGAAAACAAGATTTCCAAATTGATTTCAAATTGATTTTAAAAAAATTGATTTTCAAGGCGTTTCGCGTCCGTACGATCAAACGACAAATCCGATCGATACGAAACTTCAAACCCTATAATAATTCACCGATACGGATCCGATGAAACTGGTTTCGTCGAAATCCGAGTCCGTGGCCAAAATGGCTATTTTTTAATATTCATTAAATAAATTAAATAAATTATAAAAATCCAAATTTTATATTAAATTCTAAAATTGGCCAAATTTTATTTCTTATATGATTCGTAATCAATTGAAAAGATTTAACAGGCTTAGCTGTGAATTAAAAGTTGACAGTATATTAATTGCAATGTTAATTTCTACACTTTCTTATATTTAAGAATTTTATGAATTATATTCTCAAAACCCATACTTTAGATTTTTCAATCTTTATATTCTCAACTTTCACCAAAAATAAAGATGCCATAAACATTAGTTCCTGATTCACATCATTATTCTTTAAGTCTAATTTAAATCTCAATAACGTAGTATTTAACGTTAGAATCCATTTTATTATGCATAAATTCCAAATTTTACTGACCCAAATTTTCTTCTTTTCTTTCCATATCAATTGTCAATCCTATAAGAAAAATTAACATTAGGTTCATACTTATTACAAATAACTCCAATTTCTTCCAAATAATAATTACATAACTATTAAATATTAAATCCATTTAATTGCAATAAATTCAATTGATTGCAATTAATTTCCAAATAAATTTGGATCTTTATTTGGTTATACAAAAAAAAATCCGTTATCACTTACCTAACAAAGTTATGATTACTTAAGATCTCATTGCATCCACATTTTCACATTTTCATTTCCTGGTTTCTTTACTTTATTCTACATAAATTATTATAAATGGGATTTTTCTTGGTTACATCTTATTTGTATTTAACATTACTCATTCACCAATTCATTTCACTTTAACTGCGGTAAATTGGCGGATAAATTGAATTTGATTCCCAAAATTTAAATTAACAAGCAACAAGAATAGGTAACACACAATAGTTGTTACGCTAAATTCTAGTCACCTAAATAAGCTTTTATTACTTTACAAAATGGAATAACTTTTAAACTCATAAATGTAATACCAAAACCGTTATAAATCCAATAAATTTCCAAATCGAAGTTTGTACACATTTTACACAACTATTATGATTTCTCACCGAACGTTGAATTTATTAAATGACCATTTATTATAATTTAATTCCCTTAATTGAATCAAATGCTTATAATTTTTTACATTCTTACCAATCCTTCCCATTATAAATTCATTAACGGATTTACAAATCTCTATCTTCCAAATATTAAATAACCAAACTGATTACAACCACTGTTCTTATCAAATTTTCATAAATTTGTTCAAATCTATACTCTTTTTCCATATAAATAAATTTTATGTTACTACTAGATTTTTTTATCCACTACAGCCATTAAATTTTTACTATCTACACTTATTACATCTTTGTATTAATGAATCCCATTCAAGTTAATATTTATATTAATATTCACAAATTCAACATTTATGTTTCTTAAAATTAACTTTCAACCAAATGTGCCAATTTACATTTCATTTCTATTCAATATATATTCATTTTATTCCGTTCATTCGGGTACTGCATTGAAATATATTTATTCTCTAATACTAACGTTATTATCATTAAATTATGATTGGATTCCAAGTTTTTATTCAATACCTTGAACAATAACTTACATATTAACCAAGTCCTTCTTCTACTTAATTCAAATTGGATTATGTTCCAATTCCTATAACCTAGGTCTTGAGTCACCATTTACATAATTAAATTTATCGTTTATTTCAATCTTCGTTTATAATTTAAAGTTCTACTAAACTAAATTACAAAACTTATGAACTTTAACAAATTTAATCCACCAATTAAATTTTTCCGATGTTTATATATTGCAATTCAATTCAGTTATTATTTCATTAATACCATTTTAATCAACTAATTATGACTTATAACCACAACACAAATCTTCGTTATTCTACCTATTGCCATATAACATTTCAATTGTTAAATCTTTAATCTCAGTTACTATATCCAACTCCTACATTTATTATAAATTAGATTAAAAATTATATTAAGTTAATCCATTTAATATTATCAAATTTAACGGGTCGTTACAAACAACCAGGAAAAGAACAACCCTCCTACAAGGCCGAAAGGTTCATGGAGACATAAAGAAAAAACCTTCCGACAAAGCCAAAATGTCCATAATAGCGGATGAAAGGCAAGTATTTCAAAAATGTCGAAAAGTTCACAACCGCATATAAAAGGTAGACCTTCCGACCCAGTCGAGAGCATGGAGTCGAAAGGAAGGCCATCGTCATCTATAATAAGACCCAAGGGATCCTATTTTAGGGATCCGAATTGTCTCTTTCTAATCTTGCATTTTCTCAATCAAGACATTGTAACCCTAGTTGGGAAATAATTTCGGGATTTAATAAAACAGAGTTTGTCATGAGTACAAAGGGAAGTCTTATTTTCAATTAATTACTTTACTGTTTTGCTTAAACTTTGTTGGATAACTGTTAATTTCAGGTTCAATACAACCGAAGGGTTCTTGCCGACAAGGTCGACAACACTTCCGATTCAATTAGTTACCACAACCTTTCGAAACTTTCAACCTTTTAGCTTAAACCTTTCAACATGGTTGGTCGTATAGGCTAAACAACATTGTTAATCTTCCAAAGTGATTGATTTAGATGCCAAAACCTTTCAGGTAGGTCAGAAGAACTATTGTTGAGAAACATTAGTAACCATTTGGAGCAATAATCTTAGTTGTAACGACCCGTAAATTTCTTTAATTAAATTTGTCATATTTGTAAGATTTTGGAATTAAATTATAAAGAAATATAATTGTTATAATTGGTAACGAAGTAAATGTAATAATAATCAATCTATGAAATATTACATTGGTTGTAATAGACTAAACTATAAAGATTGAATTTAATAAACCATATTCATTTGGAACCTTGTTTATTAATGTTCTAAAGTATAATAAATGAGTTATTACAAGAGATTTAAATTTAAATAGAATTCTAATGAATGAATAGCGGAAAGGATTATACAGGTGTATAATTTAATAGGAGGGAGGAAAGTATTTAATTGATTATGTAATAAAAACATTGTAACGGTAATTGGAATAAATTAAGGAATATGTTAGTATAAGTTAATTATTAATAACTTGAAAGGAAATCCAACAAATTCAAGTTAAAAGTTACACTTGGTTATAAATATAATATAAGAGAACCAATAAATTTTGGAATAGTTTGTAATAAATGTTAATTGAGTAAAACCAGTGTTATGTAAGTAAGTAAGTAATTACAATATTGGGGTGTAAATAATGAACCTCTAAAGGTGTAATTAAGAGTTAATGAAAATATTTATTGTACGTTACTTATTTTATTAGGTTGTTAAGTTAATTTGTAATCAATTTCAATCAATTCGCTAAATTATTGTAGTTAGCGTAGAATAAATTGATAAGTGAAAAATGTTGAATTCAATAAGATGTAACCAAGGTGAAATTCCATTCATGAGATGAAAATTAATGTAAATAAAAGAAATGAAACCAAGATGAAAATTGGAAAATATAAATGTAATGGAATATAGAATAATATTAACTATGTTAGTTCAGTAATAATTGATTGAATATTAAGTTTGGAACCGAATAAAATCAAATTTATTTGGAATTTATTTGCAAATTATTGGATTAATTGCAGCTGACCTTTGAACACTGTATTTACTGAAATAATTGACACTAAATTGATATGTGAATTTTCTTTTAGTTATTATAGATATCAAAGAGATTAATTGTAATTAAATGGGGATGAAATTGAAGTTATTTATGTAATGAGTATGAATCCAATGTTAATTTTACTTATAAAATTGACAATTGATATTGAATGAAAAGAATAAAATTTAAGTTGTGTCAATAAATTGGAATTTGTGTATAATAATAAGGTTAATTGAAATTTAATGAAATCAAACACCTAAATATTATGTTATTATAAATTTAAAATGGAATCTAAAAATATTTGTATAATAGATTTTGAATCAAATGTTAAGTTCATCCGGTGACATATTGAAGTGAATAATATGAATGAAGATTTAACTTATATTTTCTAAATTTAATGAAATTGGAAATTAATACGGGAATTGATTGGTTTATCAACTTTTAATTTACATCTAAACTTGTTAAATTTTGTAAATGATTTAGAAATATAAGAGTGATGAAATTATCAAATTTTAAGGTTGGAATTTAAAGATTGGATTTAATTTAATCAATTTTTAATTTAATTAATTAATATAAAAATAGCCATTTTGGTCACCGACTCGGATTTCGACGAAACTAGTTTCATCGGATCCGTAACGGTGAATTATAATAATGTACTAAGTTTCGTAGCGATCAGACTTGTCGTTTGATCGTACGGACTCAAAACGCCTTGAAATTTATGCAATTGAAATCAATTTGAAAATATTGATTTTATCATTACTTCTTCATACAACACAATTGGAACCTGAAACATTTTCCATTGCGTTTAAAATATTTTGAACCACCTATTTTGATATATGGGTTGACCCAATTTCGTTCCGGAATCGAAACGGGCTTTTTGGGCCAATTATCGTTCAACACGTTTGTTTATCGGATCCATCTACACTATTTCTAACCTACCTGTATAAACCCAGTTATAAACCCTAGCCTCCATCTATTCTCATTTGTTTTTGCATTCATTTCCTCAACTCCTCCTCTTCCAATTGCTGCAAACACTAGATCCAAATACAATTCAAAAATCAAATCAAAAGTCAAAAATTCAGAGTCCTCAGAAAAATAAAATAAAAATATATGTTGATGCTCTCGACGAGCGAAATACAATGGTGTAATTTTTTTTTCGATTGGAGTTATCGTTTTCTCAGAATTTTTCTGTTTATTCTCGATCGTTCGTTGATCGTCGATCAACTTTGCCTGATCGACAAATCGAAGTTGCTGGGTTGTGGAGATTCACAAGAGGGGCTCATCGATGCAACTTATTGAGGGATTTAACGGCTGGATGGTCACGATAAATTCAATTAGGGTTTCGGCATGGGTGGCGGCCGGTGGCATTTAGGTCGACCGGTGTAACAACCCTGTATTTTCTGATTATTGTAATTGTATATTTTAATTATTTTAATTCAAATTCCTAATTTAAAAAAAAACTTTATTTTATTTATTAAAATGAATATATTTTGTTAATTGAAATACAAATGTTGATTTTGATGTGGATTTGAATTTCAATCATGCATAAATTGAATATTTCCAGAAAAGTGAATTTTGGTCAATCTGGTCAAACTTTGACTTTTAAATTTAAATTTTAAAAGTTTTAAAATTTAAATTTTACCTTTTGTTATGAAAGTAAATAAAATTTCAAGAATAATGCTTTTCGTTTCGTTGAAATCCGAATAATACTGTGAAAGTTATGCTTTTACAAAATTGGGTGTAAATTGTTTTATTTAACAATATTGTTTATTTTAAATTATATAGATAATTTTTATTTGTCATATATTATTATAAATTGTATTATATGTTATGTTACATATAATTTTACCATTTAAATATTTTTAAAGAGATGTTTGAAATTTTCCAAAGCTTATTGAATTTATTTTCTATTTTTAAAGCCTAGTTTCTATTTTCTTTGCTATTTTCTTCATTTAAATTACATTTAAATTAAAATTTATATATTTATTTGTGAATGCATTTTAGTTTATGTTATTATCTTGGTTATAAATATTTTTACAAGTACATAAAGATTTTCCAAAGTTTATTGCATTTATTTTTCATATTTTCAAGACTAGTTTGCAATTTTTGCTGTTTTATTAATTAAATTATATGTAATTAATATTTATTTATTTTGTTTACTTGTTTAATTTATTTCTGAGTTTATTTTATCTTTATTTATCAGTATTTTAAATGTATTTAAAATTACAAAAAGAATTAGAGAAATATGAAGAGTTTAAAACCTTTCATTTACCTTTGACTTTTCACCTCCCTGCCTTTTCAATTTCATCATATGCATTCAATTGGGGCTGTTCCTTATACCACCTTCAGCCGTATTTTTTTTTCTTCATTTTTCATGAAATTTCTTTCTCCTCATCTCTGAAAATTTTAGCCTCCATCATCTCCAAGAGTTTGGTAAAATTCTTTTTCTTTTCCATTGCTTTTCTACTTGTTTATGTTGTTTTCACTTGCTTTCTCACCCTTGTAGCTCAGCCTCTTGCTCCTCCTTCACCATGGCTGCCACCACCACCACCTGAGCCAGCCTCCACCACCTCCTCTACAGCCCCAAGCCACTGGCCATGCACCCATGTGACCAAATCCAACAATATCTACACAAACTTCACCTATATGCACCATAGCCAATCACCTATGCCTTCATCACTTTCAACCACCCGTTGGCCGCCACCTACTCCACCTCCACCATCCATGGATGACCTGGAACCCACTGCCACACCATCCTACAGCCCACTACAGTGATGGCCGCACCATGCTAGCTTGTGGCCGAACCCATATGTTGCATAGGATCCATGGTAGTTGCATTGTAGTGTTAGTTCCATGCACCTATCTCTCTACCATACTTTGCTCCATCATTTTCCCATGCTAGGCCGGCCTTTAGGAACCCAGACCAGATCCAAACCATGCCTTTATCCGTGCCATTTCAGATCTGGAGCTGAAGTATAGGTGGTAGAAAGCAAGTGCAAACACTTTGGATTTGTTTATGCATCCAATTCTATCATTGTTTAATGGTATTTTGTGTTGAAACTTATGTGTTGTTATACTTGTTTTGTTGAATGTATCTAAGGGAATTGATACTTTGGCTCTCCCACTCATCTTTGTGTCGTGTTATCGTTCTTGTTGGGATCTCATTCGTGCATTCGTTGTTGTGTCTCCAGCTCAAACAAGTGAGTTATCCTTACCAGACAATATGTACATATATAACTAGTAAATTGACCCCTTTTGAATCTGTAAAATGCATTATCATGTTACATATGCTATATTATGATTATATGATGTTCACCCATGCTTAAACACCTATTATAACATCTGTTACTGTTATATTATGTTGTTCTGTTATTTTTATCAGTTTATCACACTGCAAGTTCCCTTTAGATTAGAATTACTATGGGTTGAAATGATACATACCCGAACGGACTTTAGAATAGGGGAAAATCGTTACGGGTTGAAATGATAGGCCTGAGCGATTTTCATTTTATTTCATTTACTTGGGACTGCGGGTTTGAAATGATAAAACCCGGATTTTCTTTGTAAATTACGGGTTGAAATGATACATTACCCGTATCACTTTACCTAGGCTAGAAAATTATATACAGACCCGTAGTTAAAATATATTTTTCTAAAATTTTTAAAAATATGTTTGAAATGTAAATATTATAATATTTTGATTAAAAACATAATTAAAAATGATTTTTGTAAAGTATTATTGATTTTTTTGGAAATTTATAGGTTAAATAAATTATGGAAAAGTTAGAAAATTTAAATGTAAGTTATTTTGGAAATTTTGATTTAATTTTAATTGGAAATTAAATTAAATATGAAATTATGATAAATTTATGATAATTTGAATTTAAAATGAATTTAAAATGATTTTATAATATATTAATGATTTTTGAGTAAAGTTAAAAAAATAAAAGGGATGATTATTTAAGTTGAAATTTTGAAATATAACCAAATGGGAATTTGTGAATTTGGCTTAAAAGTGAATTTTAAGTTAAGTGAATAAAATTGAAATTAAGTTATATTTTGAAATTTAAACTTAAGTGTTAAGTTGAAATTTAATTTAATGAATTTAAATTTGAATGTTGAAATTTAATAAGTGAATTATTATTAAATCTTGATTTTTGAATGGAAATTTAACTTTATAAAATCATGAACTTAAGGAAAATTAAATGTTGTTTATAAATGTGAAAATGTATGATTTTATAAGTTAAAAATGTTTTAAATAAAAATATAATTGGTTGTGAAATTATATTGAATATTTGAAGTTAATTAACTGCATTTTTGAAATGCTATTAATTGCAATTTAAATGATATTACAGCATTTGTAAATGATGTAGTTGATGATAATGAACTAAAAAGCTAAATTGAATTAAAGGCTATTATAGCAATCTTTTTAAGTGCTATAATTGTTGAATTTAACTAAGTTTATTTGAAATATTAAGTAAACCCTATTACAACATTTTTAAAAATGCTGTGTTTTGTTAAATTGAACTGTTTTGAATGTAACTTTCCGTAGCGTTTTCTAAATGCCGCGAAATGTGAATTTTCACTGTTTTGATAAACTTAAGTGAATAAATGAACTTTGGAAGTTGAAATTTTTGGAAATTTAATAATTTAATTATTAAATATAATAACTTCATTTTAATGATTTAAAATGATTTTTGAAATATAAAGTGTTTGGAAATGTAAATTGAAATGGTATTTTAAATTGAATAAAATGAATAATGATTTGAAATGAATGTGGTTTTGAAAAGATATGATATTTTGGTTTATTAAAATGATTTGAAATGAAGTTTTGGAAAGATATGATATTTTTGATATATTAAAATGATTGAAATGACTTGAAATGGATATGATATTTTTGATATATTAAAATGATTGAAATGAGGTTTTGAAATGATATGATATTTTGATATATTAAAATGATTTGAAATGTGGTTTTGAAATGATATGATATTTTGATATATTAAAATGATTTGAAATGTGGTTTTGAAATGATATGATATTTTGATATATTAAAATGATTTGAAATGTGGTTTTGAAAAGATATGATATTTTGATATATTAAAATGATTTGACAAGAATTTCTGGAAAGATATGATGTTTTAAAATGGTTTGGAATTAATTTAATCATTATTTTGATAAAGATTTGGATTTGAAATGATATCCTATTTTGAAGTATAAACATTATTTTAAAAGTTATAACTACGGGTTATAATAACGATTGGTTGGCAAAGAGACCGGGATCGGATATCTGGCATACTCTCTGTCGATACCGAAAACCACTTTGACAACCGTGTACGCGGTGGAGATTCCAGAATGAAGTAGGATGGTGGCGACGTTCTTGAGGTATATTACGTGGACCCAACACCCGTGAGTTGGCATAAGGTGGCTAAAACAGGAGCGATCTCGGGCCAAGTGAGGTCATTCCTCCGATCGGACACATTCCTTCGATACTATACTCTTACTTGTGATTGATTAGATGGCCATCCTCCGATTTTGATTGGGAGTGTGTTCCGAGGTGGGCGTATGTGGCTGCTGCGTTACCACCAGCCCGTGTGCGTAATTGGTATATCTACCTTGGCATTGCCTTGTGTGCCGTGTCACCTACCATACCGAGCCTTTACTACGAGTTTGTTTTTCTCCCGTAGCCCGTGTGGTATCCTTTGACAGTCACCCGGAGTGGAGATGGCATGATATTGGATGGACTACTGGGACTATTATGTGTGAAGGGTGATATGGGTAGCCCGGAACGCTATTTAAAAGTAAGTTTATTTTACTGTAGACATTATTATAATAGCGAAATATTACTACATAGTAAATAGTTTAACGGATCCTTAAAGGATGGGCGGTCTCAGGCATCCTTTAAGTTAGTTGTACCTTATTACAGTTCATTTGAGTTGGTTTACATTATATAAGTATATATTGTCCCGACTCGAGTGTTTGTATTTTTATTTACGCTCGGGTCAGCCTGAGTTATTCACAGATTTGGATTCCACTTTCTGGAGATTGGAATCGCTGGAGATTATCTGCTTATCTAGTTTTATCTATTCCAGTTCTGTTGTTCTATTCAGCTTGTACTTGGTTATCATCTTAAGAGTTTGTTGTACTTTATTTAGTCTGTTGTATTTTATTTAACTCTGATATATTTATATGGTGGCTTCATGAACTACTATTTCTTTTACTTCCGCTGCATTATTAAATACTCTGTGTCTGTGATCTGTGATTTTATTTACTGTATATTCTGAGATTTGCCAAATTTTATTTACAATGCGGTATTTTGAGCAATTCAAGTCCGACATGTGCGGATGCGAATGGTTGAAAATATCGGGTTGTTACAACCGGAGAGGAAGTGGAGGCTATGGGGGGGTGCGACTCGTCAAGCTAGTGTGGATGGTGGTGGCGCAGGGTTCAACGGAGGTCGGAGTAGGTGGGAAATCTCAGTCAAACGCCATGGTCAAAGCTTGAAAATGGGTTTGGTTCTTCACTGTTCGCGGCTTGGGTAGAGAACGCGTGAGAGAGAGAAAAGTGGGGTGTGATGATATGGCAATTGAGAAATGTGTTCCCTTCTTTGTTTATTTTAATTTAATATCCAAGCGCAATTTTCGCTATATTTTTCACATACGAACTCCGTTTCACACGCGATTTTTTTTGTTAGGATCATATTGAAATTCCAGACTTGGTGACGCTAGTTTGGACAAATTATGAGATAGTCAAATTTTTGGGTTTAAATTCAATTTAAATTCAAAAGGTGAGTGTTTTAACCCACTCACAACTTCTAAAATTTCTTATGTTTGTTAAATTGATTTTAGATATGTGTAGAAATTTATTTATGACTATTTGGCATGTTTTATTCATTATATTAGTTCAATCGCATTTATTTAAATTAACTATGACTTAATTTTATTATTGCATAAAAATTTGACAGTTAAAATTTATTTATTTGCATACAAACTGCTAGTTAAACAGTTATTAGATTTATTATTGAATATAATCTGTCAGTTAATACCTCTATTTATTACCTGTTATATTCTATATGCTCTATATTGATGTTTGTTTAAATTGGATGATGATTTGTAATAAATGGTTGACGATTGATATTTGGATGAACGAATGTTTACTTATATTAACTCTAAGTTGTTATGCATTTCATTTCATTCGGGATTGCGGTTTGAAATGATATACAACTGCATTTTTATTATTAAATTGCGGATTGAAATGATAAATATCTGTATCACTTGATCATAGGGTAGAAAATTATATACAAGCACCGCGATAGATATATAAAATTATTTTTTGAAAGGATTTATTGATTTTGGATATGATACGGTTTAATAAATATTAATTTTTGACCTTATATAAAATCTTATTTTATGTACATATATGGTTAAATTATTGAATTTAAGCTGTGTATAAATTTGTTTAATTAAATAAATAAGATGAATAATGGAGTTTGATTATTTATATTATATGTGTAGGATCGATTTCACCCTAGAGGGGGGGGTGAATAGGGTGATAGTATAAATTATAAAAATTAATTGCGGAAGCTTATAAAATAATTTCAACACAGATCACAGAACAATTACAGCACAGATAATAACAGAATAATAAATGCAGAAATAGAACGACACATAATTTACCCAGCTTCGGCAAAACCCTGCCTACGTGCTACCCCCAAGGTTTCTACTAGAAATTAGATAGTCAGAAGCTTTCACACGTAAACTCACGACACCTGCTATCGACTAAACCTAACTCTACGCTCAAAACCCTGCCACAACTCAGCCACTGAGTTGCAAATTCTCAAACTACGCCATGTAGTTTGTCCCCTAGTCACACGACTATAAAATTAAACGGTTTAAAAAAGAAAATACAAAGTAAAAACAATTTAAAAATTAAAATAACCCTAATTTTAAAATAAAAGCCCCTTATAAAATAGCAGGCCCTTTTCTCTTCTTATATTTTTGAGTTCGGCCCGTTGTTTTTGAGATAGCGGCGGCTCTCTTCTCGTCTTTGCAAATTAGGGCTTCATCCCTTCGATCCCGTGCTCTTAAATTAGGGCTTTCAAATTGAAGTCGCTGCTTTTGATTGCTTGTTTCTCTAATTAGCTCACGTCTCTTCAATTTGGATCGAGTTCATCTATTATTTCAGTATGTACTTTTCTCCTTTTGCTTTGTTTACTTGGTGCTTACTTGAAGTCGATAGATATATGCCGATGATGATTGTTGCAATTTATAGGAGTCGATCTCCTTGAATTACATTCGTCTGAATTGTTCATTATCATGCTTTCGGCCATTCGATTTTTGTTGAACGTTGATGATTTATTTGACTTAATCAAATTCGTATAATTTCTAGTAGCTTGATTCACACGGCTTCGAATTTGACTCGTTTGATTTCTTGGTCATCACGGTGTTGACTTTGATTTGAAACACGGCTTGTTCATACTTTGATTTCGGTTATTTTTGGTTTCGTGAATTTCTCATTGACTTTGGTATGCTTCCACGACTTCGACATTTACATTGTTCATCTCTGCTTCATGTTCGATTATGCTGCTGTTGACTTGACTTGTTTACCTCGGCTTTGATTTTGTGGCCCTCAAATATGTGTATGCATACTGGTCTATTGTTGTCCTACTTGACTCTTCTGAATCTCGAGTTGCACACTGCTGTGTTTATTCACTTGGTTGTGTACTTGAGCTGTTAGCATAGAAACTGTATGATTCATTTTTGTATGTTGTTACTGCAATGTGAACTGTTGAGTTTTTGAGCATTGACGAGTCTTTGTTCATATTTGATCACTGAGCACTACTTACTGTCATGTTGCATACTCTTTGTTGCACTGAGTCTTTTGTAGCATTGAGTTGCACTGTACTTGTCCTGTCCACTGTTTCATTTAGTTGTTCACTGGTGCATTATGTTGAAGCTTTTGGAGCTCGAGTTTCTTAGCTCTGTTCACTTTGAGTTGTATATTGTGTTTGCCTATAGTGTTGTTTTATTGAGTCTGAGCTTTGAGATCTTGTTCATTTGTTTGAGTCTGGTATCTTGATTCACTTGTTTGCTTATGAACATATGATGGCATTTGTTCTAGACTTGAGTTCTTGTTTGATTGTATCTTGACCCTTTGTTGTTTGGTTGATGTGCATGTGTGTTAATTTTGTAGTTGTGCATGTCACTATTGCATTATTGACTTTAGATTTGGTTATCTACTTTGGCTTTGATCTGTTAGAGTTGCGGTATTGTTTTACTGCTCTTGTTGTCATCGATGCATCCTTTATTGTTACTTTGAGACTTTATACATCATTTTGAAAAATTGGATGCTTTGTCCTGCACTTGTATTCATGTTGCAGTGACATTTGTTCTGGTTTGAGCTTCTGTTTCACTAGTATTAATGATGTTGCAACTGGTTTGGGCCATGTTGCCTTCAGTTGCTTATATATATGGACGTGCTCGGCCTGTAGCTCAAAGTTGCTACCTCTGATCAATTTTTTGAGATTGTACACTTTTATTGCACCTGAGTTGAATCCAGTTTTAAGAACTTGGGTTTGACCTTATGCTGAGAGTTGTGGCATTTATTTTATTGCACGTGAGTTGAACCCCGCTTTTCATTTGGGTTTGACCTGTGCTCACTTGTCCCTGTAACATTATCAAGTGAATATTTCGATGTGCACGGCCTTGTGGCATATACAGTGATACACTGTGTATGTCACAAGCTGTTCGTGTATGATAAATTAAAATTTAAATGACGACGAACAACCCAAATAAATGAGGCAAATAATATTTTCAAAATCATCTTTTATTTTATATTGCAAAAATATTTCTTTTTCAATTTTACCGTGTTAGTGTATATTTTTGCAGATTACTCAGATGCTGGATTCTAACTGGAATAAAGTTGAAGATGAACTATGAGTGTGAGTGATATGTAGTGAGGAATTTATGTAAATATGAAATTGTGATGTATTGTAATCAAAATTGTATATGTATAGTGAGAGCTTGAATTAGTACTATTCAAAAATGTAATAAATATTTGTTTGAATAAAATTTCTGTTTGAATTCAAATTCTGTTTCATTTAATTTTATTCAGCAAATATTAATTTAATCTATGAAAAAATAAAATAGTGCATTAACAAATACATTTAAACGAATGTATATATGTTTATTATCATCAAACAAAAATCATATAAGCGCATATTCAACAATCTCCCCTTTTGATGATAACAAACATATATTTAAGATTTTGAATATGTTAAATGTATTTGATCATTGATATATCCTAATTGCCCCCCTATTTAAATGCTTCATCTCTACACAAAGCTCCCCCTATAAATGTGCATACAATTAAATAATATGCAAATGAGCTTAGATGCAAATGGATAATATTTGACATTTGCTTGATTTTATTTGACAAAATCTCAACTTTTCTCTCCCCCTTTTGTTGTTATCAGCAAAAGAATAATAGTATTAGAGAAAATAGAGATAAAGTGATCGATATTAATTCAACATTAAAACTCAATTGAATATAAATATTAAATTTCAATAAAAAATCAAAAAAAAATCATAAATATTTTATTAGGTGCATATTCCACTTTTAGAATGATGGAAATTATGTCATCATATAAAACCATACAGTTGTGTCTATTTGTGGTATATTTATATCAGGAATTTGAATATGTAGTAACCATGCACAACCGTTAGGACTTTTAAATGAGATTAGTAGTATTCCAATTTTATTTTTAAAAAAATGAACTCAAGTATCTTCTAACCACGCATAACCGTGAGGACTTTTAAATGGGATTAGAATCAACTTGTTTATTTTAAAATCAACTTTTGATATGCATTCCATACATGCATAACCGTGAGGATTTTTAAATGAGCATGGAAGCACATAACAAATTCCAAGTAATTCACCCATGCATAACCGTGAGGACTTTTAAATGAGAGTGAATGCTTTGGTATTTATTATTATTATTATTATTATTATTATTAAAATGTGAAAATGAAAAACGAATGATTCCTGTTTAAAGTACCACATATCGACAAACTATATAGAATTTTGATGAGTGATGGTCGTTAGAAATATGATAGAGATAGAGATGGTCATGGAATTTTTACCAACAAAAAGTTTTATAACTCTTGTTTAAATTTCTAAAGAAATTTACTAATTGTACCATCTCGAGTCATAATATATGATAAATACCAACACTCATCACTTTTTCAGTCACTATTTATCTTTTTGATAATTATTAGAGAGTCAAATTAGTCAAAATAGTCATTTAAAATCAAATTCAAAAATAATTATGAAATCAATTTGTCAAAATGACTAATCTGAAAATATGGTCAAAAATGAATTTCTCGCGGGGTTTTATAAGAAAATTTTCTGCTATTTGAAAATTATTTGAAATGAAAAATATGCAGATATTTTCTTTGAAAAACGATGTAGTTACTAAATGTCTCAAAAATCACGTTCAACTAGTAATTTTTCTATTAACTAGATTGCCAGTGTAATCTGCATTTGAATTTTTCTTTCACTCAAAATTATCGTTAATTAAATTCGATTGTCCAAACCATGAAGTGTGCACCAAAAATTTCAAATTCACTTTTAACAGCATTTTAAATGGCATTCTTTTGAATTTGAATTGAAGCCGTGTAAATAATCAAAAACCGTGAATATAGAGTTAGCCGTATTATAACCGAATGTATTATCCAACAAAACACTATTTTTAAACCAAACTGATACATATGAAGTAATTCAAAAAATATAGAGATTTTTATGGTGTTTTTAGCATAAGAATATAATTGGCCAACAACTTTGCTTAAGTCAAAATCAAAATCATCATCTTCATTATTGGCTGATTTAATTCAGAATACAGTGGAGATAATCACATTTAATATATCGTTCAAAATATACCATTACCTGTTTTACCTTTACGATAATTTTCGTTGTTGTCCATTGTGATTCTGTCACCTTTATACTAGGCTAAGGAACTTTGCTTTGTCGCCGGTTGTGTTTCTGGAACAGCCAAAAATCCAGAGAACACTGTTGTTGTTCCTTAGCCTGCCACCACACCTACACGTTGAAAGATTTTTGTGACCTATTTGTTTTTATAGGTCCATGATTGTAGTGGAAGAATATTTTGAAAAATAATTTTGTGGAGACCCAAAACTATTTATAATTGTTCCCTTCGGCACCCAAAATTGTTTAACTTTGACAGTTTTTATATTTGTGCCTTTTGGAACCAAAATCGGTATAGTTTTCACATGTTTGGGTCTATACCAACGACTATTGTTATTGTGTCTATATTTTCTACAACTCGTGCATATAGAATTAACTTTATTAATATTTCTTTCAACATTTTTAGAATGATTATATCCAAGTCCTTGTCTAACCGTATTAACAGTTTGCTTTCCTAATAGCATATTCAACGATTTTTCACTTTTTGAAAATTTATCTAAAGTCGTGGACAATTGTTGGATTTGTGTTTTGAGAGACTCATTTTCATTTAACAATTGTGTGCACTTTTTAATAGAATTCTCTCTTATAGTATTTTCATTCTCTTTTAAAATCAGAATTTCATTTTCAAGCGATTTCATTTTAATTTCTGATTTTTTAATTTCTTCATCAAATATTGGACACTTATCACACTTAGGGATCCTACTTTGATAGGTTTTAACTAATTGGTCAAGTTGTTCATCTAATTCTATCAAAGTAACTTTTTGTGATTCAAGTTTAGCATATTTCTCCATAAGTCATTCAAAACAGCCATTCACTTCGTGGAAATAAATAAGTAATTCAGAGTGAGTAAGTTTTGGTACCTCGCTTGGCTCATCATCGTCGCTATCTGTTATATTTCCATGAAGGCACATATCTGCTTTCTCACTCTTACTGCTAGAACTTTGATTATCTTCATCACTTGTATTCTACATGGCAGTAGCATTTTTCCGTTTTGATTTCTTTTCAAAATCGCGTTGAAATCGGGGATAATTGGGCTTGATATCACAGGGTTTGTTGCAAATGATCCCATGTTTTTCCGAGTTGTCTAGTGCTTTGATTATTCTGCTTTTTAATTCTTGATTTAGAGCTGGATTTCCGTATCTGCAATTCCACCATTTGAATTTCTTCATTATTAATGCCAGCTCAGCTGCTCCATCATCATCATCCTCATCACAACTGCTTTTTACCAATCTTGTTAAGCACATTTCTTTAACTGAGTTGGTTGTGGAGGACTTCTCATTGTCGTTGACTGTTGCTCCATATATTGCAATTAAAGTATTCCAGATTTCCTGTGCATTTTCACAATGAGAGATGAAATTAAAATTATCTTGATTAATATGAGAGTGTAATATATGCATAGCAAGAGCATTAATCGAGATAATTTTCTCGTCATTTATATCACACCCATTTTCAATAATATCCCAACATTTAATATTAACAGATTTTAAATAAAATTCCATTTTCAATTTCCAATTCAAAAAATCTGTTGCATCGAAAATAGAAGGAATAATATTGGAACGGCCCTCAACAAAAGTAGCCATTTTAAAAATTCAATTTTTTTTAAAAAAAATTGGTTTTTGAAAAATCAAAATTTTAAATCAAAATTGGCTTTTGTTCCTAGCTTTGATACCACTTGTAGGATCGATTTCACCCTAGAGGGGGGGGGGGGTGAATAGGGTGATAGTATAAATTATAAAAATTAATTGTGGAAGCTTATAAAATAATTTCAACACAGATCACAGAACAATAGTAGCACAGATAATAACAAAATAATAAATGCAGAAGTAGAACGACAAAGAATTTACCCAGCTTCGGCAAAACCCTGCCTACGTGCTGCCCCCAAGGTTTCTACTAGAAATTAGATAGTCAGACGCTTACACACGTAAACTCGCGACACCCGCTATCGACTAAACCTAACTCTACGCTCAAAACCCTGCCATAACTCAGCTACTAAGTTGCGAATTCTCAAACTACACCACGTAGTTTGTCCCCTAGTCACACGACTAGAAAATTAAACGGTTTAAAAAAGAAAATACAAATTAAAAACAATTTAAAAATTAAAATAACCCTAATTTTAAATTAAAATCCCTTTATAAAATAGCCAGCGCTTTTCTCTTCTTATATTTTTGAGTTCGGCCCGTTGTTTTTGAGATAGCGGCGGCTCTCTTCTCGTCTTTGCAAATTAGGGCTTCGTCCCTTCGATCCCGTGCTCTTAAATTAGGGCTTTCAAATTGAAGTCGCTGCTTTTGATTGCTTGTTTCTCTGATTAGCTCGCGGCTCTTCAATTTGGATCAAGTTCGTCTATGATTCGGTATGTTCTTTTCTCCTTTTGCTTTGCCGGTTTGATGCTTACTTGAACTCGATGGATATATGCCGATGATGATTGTTGCAATTTATAGGAGTCGATCTCCTTGAATTACGTTCGTCTGAATTGTTCATTATCATGCTTTCGGCCATTCGATTTTTGTTGAACGTTGATGATTTATTTGACTTAATCAAATTTGTATAATTTCTAGTAGCTTGATTCACACGACTTCGAATCCGACTCGTTTGATTTCTTGGTCATTACGGTGTTGACTTTGGTTTGAAACACGGCTTGTTCATTCTTTGATTTCGGTTATTTTTGGTTTGGTGAATTTCTCGTTGACTTTGGTATGCTTCCTCGACTTCGACATTTACATTGTTCATCTCTGCTTCATGTTCGATTATACTGCTGTTGACTTGACTTGTTTACCTCGGCTTTGATTTTGTGGCCCTCATATATGTGTATGCATACTGGTCTATTGTTGTCCTACTTGACTCTTCTGAATCTCGAGTTGCACACTGCTGTGTTTATTCACTTGGTTGTGTACTTGAGCTGTTAGCATAGAAACTGTATGATTCATTTTTGTGTGTTGTTACTGCAATGTGAACTGTTGAGTTTTTGAGCATTGCCGAGTCTTTGTTCATATTTGATCACTGATCATTGCTTACTGTCATGTTGCATACTCTCTGTTGCACTGAGTCTTTTGTAGCATTGAGTTGCACTGTACTTGTCCTGTCCACTGTTTCATTTAGTTGTTCACTGGTGCATTATGTTGTAGCTTTTGGAGCTCGAGTTTCTTAGCTCTGTTCACTTTGAGTTGTATATTGTGTTTGCCTGTAGTGTTGTTTTATTGAGTCTGAGCTTTGAGATCTTGTTCACTTGTTTGAGTCTGGTATCTTGATTCACTTGTTTGCTCATGAACATATGATGGCATTTGGTCTAGACTTGAGTTCTTGTTTGATTGTATCTTGACCCTTTGTTGTTTGGTTGATGTGCACGTGTGTTGGTTTGGTAGTTGTGCATGTCACTGCTGCATTACTGACTTCAGATTTGGTTATCTACTTTGGCTTTGATCTGTTGGAGTTGCGGTATTGTTTTGCTGCTCTTGTTGTCATTGATGCATCCTTTATTGTTACTTTGAGACTTTATACATCATTTTGAAAAATTGGATGCTTTGTCCTGCACTTGTATTCATGTTGCAGTGACATTTGTTCTGGTTTGAGCTTCTGTTTCACTAGTATTAGTGATGTTGCAACTGGTTTGGGCAATGTTGCCTTCAGTTGCTTGTATATATGTATTTCTCGGTCTATAGCTCAAAGTTGCTACCTCTGATCAATTTGTTGAGCTTGTACACTTTTATTGCACCTGAGTTGAATCCATTTTTAAAAACTTGGGTTTGACCTTGTGCTGATAGTTGTGGCATTTATTTTATTGCATGTGAGTTGAACCCGGCTTTTCATTTGGGTTTGACCTGTGCTCACTTGTCCCTGTAACATTATCAACTGTATATTTCGATGTGCACGGCCTTGTGGCATATACAGTGATAAACTGTGTATGTCACAAGCTGTTCGTGTATGATAAATTCAAATTCAAATGACGACGAACAACCCAAATAACCGAGGCAAATAATATTTTCAAAATCATCTTTTATTTTATATTGCAAAAATATTTCTTTTCCAATTTTACTACGTTAGTATATATTTTTGCAGATTGCTCAGATGCTGGATTCTAACTGGAATGAAGTTGAAGATGAACTACGAGTGTGAGTGATATGTAGTGAGGAATTTATGTAAATATGAAATCGTGATGTATTGTAATCAAAATTGTATATGTATAGTGAGAGCTTGAATTAGTACTATTCAAAAATGTAAGAAATATTTGTTTGAATAAAATTTCTGTTTGAATTCAAATTCTGTGTCATTTAATTTTATTCATCAAATATTAATTTAATCTATGAAAAAATAAAATAGTACATTAACAAATACATTTAAATGAATGTATATATGTTTATTATCATCAAACAAAAATCATATAAGCACATATTCAACAATATGGTTAAGTACATGTTAAGATATTGAGAATATATAGAGTTTTTAATGTTTTAAATCAGTTTATATTGGGAGTTAAGTTGAAAATTCATTTGGAATCGAGCTTAATTAAGAATTTAACTTCATAAGTTGATGTAGAATTTATTAACTTGAAATTTTAAAAGGTATGATATTTATAACTGAAATTTTATTCAAGATGGATTAAATGAATATTTCTAGTATAAATAAATTGGAGGAAAATTTGATAGTTAAAAGTAATTTGAGTTTTATTTAAAATGGTTTTGGATTTATTATGCCAATATTTCAAAATAAATAATAGGACTTTAAATTGTTGAATAGAAATTTCCAACCTTAGTTCCAATTGTTTAATATTCAAAGTTTGAAATATATTGAAACAGAAGTGGTTTATTGAAACTGAAAGCGATTTTAAATTTATGGATTTTGACTTAATTTTTAATGAAATAAATGGTAAGTCGTGGAAATTATTTTATTTCATAAAGTAATATAAAATCAACTATTTTATTCTACATACTGTTGAATATCCAAAACCATTCACGCTTTAGAAGTTATGGTTTTAAAGCTATGAATTTCGAAGTATTATGTTTTGAAAGTTATAATCCAAATATTTGGTTTTCAGATATTATAAATTTTAAGCAGTATGATTTTGGAAAAGAAATATATTTGAAATAAAAATGATATTATTGATTTGGGTTTTATAAAAATAATATAGAAATGATTTGTTTTTGAAATGGGAATGAAATCGTATTTATAGGTTTGGAAATGGATAATTTTTTTCTAGTTATATACAAAATTTCTATCAAACTTGGTGGTCAAGAAAAAACTAGGGTTAACTGCAAATATTAAAGATAATGGTAAAAGAGAAGTATTTATATAGAAGTATTTATATTATATGTCTCATGAAAATATTTTCATACTGTAAAGAGAAAAGGGCAATCTTCCTGTTTAAATCCAATATTGAACTTAGTATTTTTGGCAACAATACAACATGTTGGTAAAGAATAACATTTATTGAGTGATTATGTAACGACCCGGAATTTTGGCAATATATTTTAATTAATATTTAGTCAAATTAAATATAATACAAGCTTTTCATTTTATAAAATGATAAGATCTTGTTCATTTATCAGTTATATATGTATATATGTTTTGTAAAGAAAATTTTGATTTAAAAATTTGAAATAGAATCTTTCAAAATGTTTATAACAAAATCGGTCCTATTCAATTGAAATTAAAAGGTGTTATATTATTAATATTTAATATAATACATATATAAGTGTAGTCTTTAATAATAATGTTTAAAAATAAGCAACCTTATCAATATTAAACATAAATATATAAACACAAAAAAAATTATAATGTAAATATAAGATATAAATAGAAATATAAAATATATAAATACAAATACAATGTTATAAATCAAACGTTTGAAAATTAAATTACAAATAGAATAAAATTTGGAAACTATGCTAACAATAACTATGATAAATTCTACATATACATATAGGATAAGTTTAGAAAACATATGTTGTTATATATACATATGTACAATGCAAAGAAACAAAGAAGAAAAAAAGGATAACCTGTATAACATATAAGTATAGTGCAAAGAGACAAATTATTCACTTAATATTCAAAAATATATTTGTACCAAAAATAAGTATCAGCCAATATTAATTATGTGTAAACTAATATGAAGACATGCATTAAATTAGCACAACTTTTTGTCAAGAAAATCTTACAGCCGAAATAGCAAGATCACTTCAATTTTACTGTAACTTAATAAAAATCTAACCTGATCAAAAACAGGGTAGGGCTTGTCCTAGTTATTACCTATACTACTCTGAGCCAGTTCTATTTATACCTTATACTATTTTAGTTCGTTTACAAAACGTAAGAAGCAAACCTATGAAAGAAATAAAATAAAATAAACATCATCTTGTATTTTCAAACAAGTTCAACAAGGCAGAGGGATCTTCAGGAATTCAAACTGCAGTTTTTTTCAACAACCTTTGCTTTCTGTTTCAGCAATTATTCTGGTGAGTAAACATACTTTTCTTGAAAATTTAATCATGATAATTAGTTCATGAAGTTTGTGTTGTTATATATTGTTAATAAGAGGACCTGTAATGATTTTTGTTGTACTGGAAGCTTTATTATGCTTATGTTCTTTATTGTTTTAAGTTTCTAGGCAAGAAAGGTAGGACAATTTAAAATTTCTTCTAGCAGAACATTATAAACTTAGGATTTTCAAATTAAATAAATTTGTTTACTCTTAAAACAATAATCTGGAAATGGTTTAAAGCATGTCAGTGGAGCCTGACTTCTGTTTGTTCTACTTTACAGTAAAAGAAATCAATATCTTAAAATTTTGAGTATTTAAATTTGTTGATTTGATTTCATATCTTGATTAAATATGCGAAGCTAAGATTTTTAAAACAAAAACGAAGATTTTTAGGTGAGTATGCATGGTGCAGTTCCTATATGAACTCAAATTGTACTTTTATCAATTTCTGTCAGTTTAACAAATTTTAAATGTTGATATTTGTTGTATAGTTAGCTGGAGAGTTCTGAATATAGGAAAAATGCCAGAAAAATTTTCTAATGCGAGATTTGTTGAATCAAATCGAAAATAGGGTTTGGGTTTGAGTTTTCCCGTGTTTTGTAAAATGTTGATTTCTTCACCGTGGGTCGACCGAGCTGCATGCGATTTTGGGTGATGGTCGAGGAGGGTATGGCCATGGAATGGACAAAGCTGCGATGCCTCCAGTGGTCGGTGTTGGTTGGACGTGGCGATTTTCTGTGGAGTGTTCGAGCTTCTGGGTCAAGCAGATGGGCATATTTTGATTTCATTTTCTTTACGTTGAATTGATGCTTGTTTTCGAATGTAAGGATGATTTGGGGTTTGTAGGAGGCGACGAGGGTCGCCGGAAGGGTGGCCAACCATCGTGCACGTGCACGGTGGCGATTGGGTGTCTGATCTGGGTGTTGTGGTTGTCGCGAATCATTGCACGAGACTATTGGGGATTTCTTCGAGTAGAACCTGATGGTTCGCGTCAGTGTTTATAATACTACAGTTTATATTTTAACTTAACTAAAAAAAGAGAAGAAGAAGACAGGATCAGTAGGGAGGAAGAAAGGTGAGAAGAGAGGAGACACGGGAAAGAACAGGGAATGACGTGAGTTTTACTCAGGTAAATCAAGTGTTTGCCTCGGGTTTTATTTTCTTTGTGAATCAGCATAATAACTTTTAAGTTATTTTGTTAAATAAAAATCTAGTATTAGTTAAGTAAATAATGTGGACAAATTTAAAGCTAAGATTTGATTTCAAATCATTAAGAGAATTTGCAAATATAATAGGGATAATTTAATTTTAAGTGTAAGTAATTAAGAATGTAATTAATTTATACTTGTAATTAAATAAATAACTTAAGGTTAAATAAATCTGTATGTAAAGATTGATATTTATAACTTTGTGTTTAAATCAATTTTGAACTTAAGAATTTTAATTAGTTACTTAAATTTATTCAATAAATAAATAGTAGTTAATTTAAGTAAATAGTTAAGGATTAAATGACTAATTAATTGGTAATTAATGATTAATTAAATAATTTGTGATAATTAAATGGGTAATTGACTTTATAAATTAATAATTAAGATTATTAATTAATCATTAATAATTAATTAAGTGAGTAATTAAGTAATAATTAATAAATTTAATAAGTTGATTAATTAGTAGTTAATTAAGCAGAATAAAACTATTTATTCTTAAGTAATTAATTAAGTTAAGTAAATCAAATTATTTGATACGAATTGATGATTCTTGTTTGATTGATTATGATATCTATTGGGTGATATTCTGTGATATTTTGTGATATATTCTGGATATATTTGTGATGACTGTATTTGATTTATCTGTGATAACTGTTATGTGAATTCTGAGTATTGAATTAAACTGTTAAAACTAAGTAAACAACTTGGCCCATAAAATTGCGTTTGGATTTCGATGAGACCAGGATCGGGTATCAATTTGATATTCCGAAAACCACATCGATCCAAATTAAATGATAGGTCGTGACATCTCAATTGAAGGTCGAGATGGTGTTTCAGAATGCAAGGGTTATCTTCATTAACTCTGAGGGTGATTCCAAAATGAGTGTAACGAGATAATGCCTTCGGTTTCGTTCGAACCCGGAACAAACTTGTATGGACTGAATGCTTTTCAGCACATCGTCAACCGGACGATGAGCATTCTAAGAGATATGTTCTCACAACCGGGAATGGCTAAAACAGGGGAGATGCATCAAGGTTAGGCGGGTCATGCCCAAGCAGGACGAGGTATACCCCTGTCTAGATGTCCCTTTATTTCGGCTGTGTGGGCAGTTGTTGGCCACAACTGCAGGGTTATCTTGTTCGAGACTGTTCAGTGAGGAATGGTTCCGGCCTTGTGTTGTAGGGGGTCGGGAGTGATCCTCAGTACGGTGATCTAAGCACCGTACTGTGACGGGCGGTACCCCAGTAGCCCTGCCAATGTTGGAAACACATTTTCCCTACGAGACCCTACGGTTTTGATTTGTATTACCCACTTTCGTGGCGAGTAGCTGGAATTAATGAATGTAACTATTTCGGCTATTTTCTATTTACTTGAAAACCCTAGACACTATTATAATATCACTGGATTCCTATGAAATGTTTTGGTTAGCGTAAGGTAAAAACTTACCCGTGTTTATGTGTGGGGAGTCTTACATGATACCTTTATTTTCAAAAGATTTTTAAAGTTATACAACTTTAACCCATTTACTCACACTAGACCCATGTCTGACCCGTAGTTTATATTTTCTTTTTCATAAACTCTTGGGTACTCAAATTTTTATGAGTAGCCAAGTGATAGGTTTGTATTTTGGTGTCTGGAGGAGCTTGGAGCAGAAGCCCAGACGTATGTTCCTATCTATAGTTCCGCTGTGTTAGTTGATGTGCATTGTATTTTGGGAAGTATGTGTTAACGCTAAAAATGTACGCTAACACCCCAGTGTAAGTTGTAGTATAGTGAAAGCACCACCCGTTGGTATGGGAACTGAAAATAAGCAGAAAATAGCAGAGAAATAGTAAAGAGACAACAGTTTTTATAGTGGTTTGGCTTAAAGTCAAGCCAACGTCCACTTAATCTCTTTTATTGCTGATTTGATTACAAATTTTTCAATGATTTTTCAATTACAAGACGATTAAGACGAATAGCTAGAACTTCAATGTAGAAAAGCTCCTTGAGTTCATGTTAAATGAGTTAGATCTTTCCCCAAAGTTCATTGAAGCGTCTTCGGTGTTTGTAGTGTTGAAGGAGTCGAGAAAAACAGCAAAGTATTGGCATTCCAGAGATCATCTAAAAAGTCCTCTTCCTGGTGGAGTAGGCAGGGTATTTACAGTGAAAATCTGGAAGTAGGTCGTAGGTCGTGAACGACCTAATGTTAGGTCGTAGGCCGTCAGCGACCTAAGGGACAGGCTATGCCTTAAAATGGTTAGGCTTGATCAGCTGCTTCTGCTTGGTAGGTTGTCGCGACCTATGGGAGAAGAAGGCGACTTATATGGAGCAACTTAGAAGAGATAGCGACTTAAGGTTGGGAGCGACCCATATGCAAGCGGCTTTACTCTGTTTTAACTCGCTAGGTCGCGGGACCTTTTAGGTCGTTAGGTCGCTAATCCCTTTAGGTCGTTAGGTCGCTAATCCCTTTAGGTCGTTAGGCCGCAGCACTGTTATGTTATGTCGTTGATCTGCTTAGATCGTTAGGTCGCTTGCTTCTTAACTTGTTAGGTCGCTTGACGCTTAACTCGTTAGGTTGCTGAGTCCTTTAACTCGTTAGGTCGCTTGATGCTTAACTCGTTAGGTTGCTGAGTCCTTTAACTCATTAGGTTGCTTGATTCTTAACTCGTTAGGTTGCTGCATCCTTTAACTCGTTAGGTCGCTTGATGCTTAACTCATTAGGTTGCTGAGTCCTTTAACTCGTTAGGTCGCTGATCCCTTAAGTTGTTAGGTCGCTGAGTCCTTTAACTCGTTAGGTCGCTGATCCCTTTAAGTTGTTAGGTCGCTGAGTCCTTTAACTCGTTAGGTCGCTGATCCCTTTAGCTCATTAGGTCGTTGACTCGTGAAAAAGAGGAGTTAACACTTTCCCCTCCAAGCATATGCCTAGGTTATAAGTCGTGTGCTTCGATCTAACTCCGCTAGGTCGTGAGCGACCTAAATAGCTCGTTAACTCGCGCGCCTATCCGTCTTCTCCTCTTTCTCCTATGTAAGCTGTTAAACCGCTTCGTCCTCCTCACTTTATTGCTTACACTTTGCCGCCATTGCCGTGCTTGAGCTCAAGAACTTCAAAGTAGAATTCCCTTCCTTGTTGCTTCGATCATCATTCCCAATAACAAACCTAGGTAAATCGATCATCTATTCATTGTTTCTACCATCAATTTCTCCATAACCAATTTCACACAGTTTTCGTTACCTTGCTATAAGATTACCTCCTGATTCGCCCTCCGATCACCATTGAATCGTTGGTAATCGCTTTAAAAATGAATCAGCCTAGGATTTCACAGAGTTGCTTGGTGAGTGTTTTGAATTTGTGGAGTTTAACGATGAAAACTGGAGATTTGGAGGAGACGATGAGGCTTTAGGTGCTTGGAAGGGATATTTGGCTAACGGGTTAGTGGATTTTAGGTTAAGCTGCGGTGCTTCTGGTGATGCAAGGGCGGTGGACGCGTGGCAAAGTGCGAGTGGATAGTAGGCCTTAGGGTTTTTTGATGGGAGAATGCTCAGCATTTTCGAATTTCTTTTAGAGCGATCTAATGAGTTGAGCGACCTAAGAGCCTTGCGACTTAAGGGAAGCTAAGCGACTTTCGAACTTGCGACTTAACTTGCATAGCATACTTCTTTGGACGGGACAACCCTCTTAACGGCCTATCTCTGGGTCGCACTGTGATCTAGGCGACTTAACTTCTTGCGACATAACCTTTATGTCCCGGGTGTGTTCGAATGAGTTAACACTTAAACAAATATGCCTTATCTTGACCCGAATCCTTATGCCTTATCCTGCAGCATATCTTTAACTCGCAGGAGCATAAATAATAAACTCCATAACTCGCACGGAGCGACTTAAGGAAGCTTTGACCTATGCTAAGCCGTTTGAACTTGATCACTTGTAAAACTTGGCAGCACTTAATTGAATCTTCAACTTGAACTGCCAGGATAAACTGCTTGAACATGTTTCATTTTTTAACTGATTGAATTAACTTTTAAGCTAACAACCTGTCAAACACAACATTTGCAGAAAAATAGGGCGAATATACTGCCATTGACTGCCCACATCGAATGACAGATTAGTCGACAAATAATAATCAACTTAATGTAATTACACGAATGAAGTGCTATGAATTAACAAGTTCAAGTGAAGTATTAAAGAAAAGCTAATTTAATCAACTAAAGCTGATCTACTTACACTAATACTATACTTGGACTTAAAATAAAAAGCCCTGAAACTTTATAATCGACAGATGCCAATTAGTTTAATTCCAGTTATATTTGCTTTTCTTTTTGTTAGTTTTGCACAGCACTTCACACTTTTAGGAAACGTGCACCATCATGTTTGAATATCCAGTTCCTTGTGTAGAATGACTTCTCAACAAATGCAAGAAGAGATGGTAGAGCGAACCGAAGGGGTCTTTCTGATAGCTAACCCCTTGGAGAGTCCCCCAGAAAGAACTTCAACCACTCTGAATCAACGGGCTTTCAGTCAATTATGCATTCAGTTCGGCATTGCTGAAGTGGACGCCCTGCTCCATGGGGTAAATGACACCGTTGATAGGCCACCTCCTGGTTTCGTTGCCGTCAACCGTCAAATGTGCTTGAACGGAGCTATCCCCCCATTCAATTATTTTCTTAGAGTACTCCTCCTTCGATTGACTACCGCTCCTTTCCAGTTACACCCTACTGGCTATGCCATTTTGATGGGACTATGCGTACTGTTCAGGAGGACGCTTAACCGTCTTCCGAGCACTGAAGAGATTTGCTATTTGTGCACATTTGTGAAGAACAAAGATCATCCTTCTATTACACTTGTGAGGGGCGCAAGAAACCGTAAACTAATTACTGATCTTCCTAAAAGTGCCCATGGGTTTTTGAATCAATTCTTCAGTGTTCGCCGCCCCCGGGATTCTACGGCATCTGGAGAATAGGACGTAAGACTACTTATCTCCGTTTTCTTGATTTATGAGCCTTTCAAAAGTCGAGTCACCAAGTGTTAAGTTCATTCATTACTTTTGCAGCAATTCCTCCTCCATCAAGAGATTCTAGCCATAAACCGACTTTTGATAGATTGAGTGCTGTAGCTGCTGAGGAGAGAAGTATTAAATTTCTGCTGAAGGACGAATTTTTACACCAATTCGAACTTTTGCACCCTTCTCGGTCTATTCAACCCCGTAATGCCCCTAGTTCTTAGGTAGAAGTATTAGATGCCCCAGTCTCCGTGGAGGAATCCACACCAAAGGAATCTATTACAGAGGCTGCGTTAGTGAAATGCTCAAGTTCCGTTGACGATGCGGGATTATCTGGCAAATCTGAACTTCTCCCAGTCATTGAAGAAGAGGAACTTCCTCAACGTTCTAGGAAGGCCACTGGAGAGACCGACGAGGGAGTTGGGAAAGAGAGTTCCGTTGGGCGCAATGGTGATGATGTCTTTGGGTGACTGAGTGACCTTATGGTGACTTCCCAAGAGCTTTTCAAAAATGACACCATCACCTCTAAGCTCGTTTCTCCATCAATTGAAGCGACTTCTGTTTTGCGGTCAACTCTATCGATCCAAAAATTGACTCCCAAGCCGAAGAGTGGTTTGTAGCTTGACGAGCGTAGTTCACACGCCACACACACTTAGGATTTTGGCAATTATGTGCGCTTAGCTTCTTCATTTCGAAGATTTCTAAATTTGTTTCTTCTTCACTTTCAGGTTCTCCAATGGGATGTAGCGGTTCGTATTACGACGATTTTCAACGCTATGGGAGGTGCGATTCTTACGACCCCAGGCATTATTTTCCTGCCCCCAAAGAAACCGATGAAGAAAGAGCAGTTAGAAAGGCTCGGGAAAGGCAGGCCTATGAGAAGCGGTATGGTAGAAGAGATGATCGCCATGACTCTCACCAATGGGATGACGACTCTCATAAACGAAAGTCTTAATACGACAAAGGGAAGAGCTATAAAACTGAAGAGTCCAGCAAGCAGGCCAAGCCTAGGGAAAGAACTTCAGCTGAAATCTCGAAAGTGCCCGTTACTTCTATTTCTTTGGACATCCCTTCTAGCTCCCCTGCCCTCAAAAGAGCTGAGATTCAAACAATTGTTAATAGGCCCTGTATCAAGTTGAGAATGCTCAGCCTGTACTCCAAAGCCGGTTTCCAAACTGGTGTTTAAAAGGAGTACGCTTTGATTTGGACGTGGTCCCTATTGATAAACTGTCTATGCTAATAAATCTTGATGCTGTTAGGCTTGACATTGAAAGAATGTCTGGGTGGCAAAAGCTAGTCGATGAGCTTCAACGAGTGAACCATCTAAATCTCGAAGCTATGCTGACTATGGAGAGTAACAAATCTGAATGGCAAAAAGTTCTTGACCAGCACGACACGGAGATGAAGAACATCACCGCATATAATGAGAAACTCGAGGCTGAAGTCAAGCAACTTAAAGATGACCTTGATACCTCTTCCACTTCTTTACTCAAAAGGAAGAGGTGCTTCAAAAGCAAGTAAGAGATACCCATTTTAGTCAACGTGATGCTGAGGCTAGTCTTGAGGCACAACAGAGAATTGTGGAAAGCTACCGCACATATATTGCTCAGTTGCCGGAAAAGACTAGCTCCCAGGACATGGAGATTGAAATGTTAAAAGCTCAGCTTTCTAAAGTTTAAAAAGAGCGCGACGAGGCCATTGCTGGAAAAGCAGCAGCTGAACAGTCTAATAAGGAGACGAAGGCCAACGTCAGCTCTACTTTATTTGAGTTTTACATTCACAGCGTCTTGGGACATGGCAGTCTCTCATTCTTGGGCCCAAAATATGAAATTACCCTGGCGGAAGTGTGGAAAGCAGCGGTTGAAATGCTTAAAGGTGCCGGCTATGCTGAGGAGGGTCTTGAGGCTCATTTTTTGGACGATGAAGGTCAAGCCGCCCTTGCTAGAGGGAAGGAACAACTCACCACAGAACGAGCCGAAGCAACGGAAAGAGAGCATTTAGGGAAGGCACCTTTGACCGATTCGACTCATCCTTCAGCTTCGGTTGATGTTTTGACATTATTGGCTCTAGTTCTCATTCTCCACCTCCTTTCAAAGCCGAGACCGAAATTACAACTGCCCACACCGAGGCCCAGGAAGACATCGAAGCCCACGATTTTGAAATCGACATGATAAATCCAACTCCTCCAGGAAATTTCAACACTGATCTAGCTCAAGTGGACTACTTGTTTGCTTCACATGAGTTTGATGAACTTCTTGATTATTACTTAAACCTTGAAGTGCCACTATCTCTTCTTTTTGCGGGAAATGCTGACGTTTAATTCTTCTTCTTCTGTAGTGAAAACAACATGTACTACACCAGCTTCGCCTCATCCAGCTGTTGCTCCTTCATCTCTTCAAGTTACTTCTTCCCTTGCTTCTCAACCGGGATCTCAAGAAGAACAGATAGAAGCTCTTCAAGGCTTGGATGACCCGGCCGCTTCACAGGAAAAAAACGGCTGAAGAACTTAAAGAGGGTGAGAGGACCCAGGAAGAATTCACTGCCGACGATACAAAGTTGATTGACCTTATTGCTCTTTGCAGCGAATCTTCTTCAAAGAAGAAGGCCAAGCATGGATTTTCGAAGAAAAGAAAGGAGACCTCTGCTGGTGATGAGAAAGCAGAAGAGGACCCAATTTCGCCTCTTTCTCCTCTTTCCCCGACCCGTTCAAGCTGACTTAAGAAGTTAACCATCAGGCCGGGTGAAGGCTCCAAAGGCGGAGGGAAGAAGAAGTGATGGGTCCAGCTTTATCCTTCTTATTTTGCTTTTTTTTTTGTATTGACCGGAGATTGTGCGGGTACCGGCCCCCGCTTTTTGAAACCTGCACATGTATACAGATTTTTTATAGTATGGAATAAAACGATTCTTTTTACTTGTACAAACTTTTGTCTGCATTTATAAATGCATTTATTCCTTTTTATCACACAAGTTTCTTTATTTTCCTTGTATGGTATTGCAGTGGGCTCGTGGTATGTTGCTTGAGCGTCGCTTTATTAATGCGAATATATTATATTGCCCCCATACCACGGCTTATTGCAATCTTCTCCATTTTGAAAAAACTTGTACTCTTACTTTGGAGAACAATTCTTCCACTTTGAGAAGACTTGTACTCTTACTTTGGAGAACAATTCTTCCACTTTAGAATACTTGCACTCTTACTTTAGAGAATAATTTTCCATTTTGAGAAGACTTGTACTCATACTCTGGAGAATACTTCTTCCATTTTGTGGAAATATTATTCTGCTCTAGTAGAGTGTGCTTTATACTGGAGAAGTTTTCTTTCTCTTTTGTTTGAAAAAGATTTCACACTTCACTTTCGGAGATGGTCACTTTTATTTTTGAGAAGTGGATTCCCCTACACGGTGAAGTAGGCCTCTGAAGAGGGCTTTGATTTGTTTGCGCCTCCGAAGAGGGCTTTTTGTTCGTGCCTATGGAGAGGGCTTTTTGTTTGTGCCTCTGAAGGGGGCTTTTTTGTTTGTTTGGGCCTCTGAAGAGGGTTTTTTTATCTGTGCCTCTGGAGAGGGCTTTTTTTTTCCCTGTACGCGGGGAAGCGTGCCTCCGAAGAGGGCTTTTGTTTGTGCCTCTGGAGAGGGCTTTTTGTTTTTTCCCTGTACACGGGAAAGTGTGCCTCCGAAGAGGGCTTTTGCACTCCAACTTGGTGAAGTGTGCCTTTGAAGAGGGCTTTTGCCTCCGCGGAGGGCTTTTGCCTCCGAAGAGGGCTTTTTCCTCCAAAGAGGGCTTTGGAACTCCAACTTGGTGAAGTGGGCCTCCGAAGAGGGCTTTTGGCTCTTCCCCCTTGTGAGGAGAAGAGGGCCTCCGAAGAGGACTTTTGGCTCTTCCCCCTTGTGAGGAGAAGAGGGCCTCCGTAGAGGGCTTTTGGCTCTTCCCCTTGTGAGGAGAAGAGGGCCTCCAAAGAGGGCTTTTGGCTCTTCCCCTTTGTGAGGAGAAGAGGGCCTCCAAAGAGGGCGTTGTTGTTCGCCTGGAGGGTTGCATCTCACAGTTAAGTGGATCCACGGAGCAGATGCAAGCTACCTAATTGGATGTTTGTTTGCACAAATGATCGCAATTAACTAGCAAGGGTCTGGGACCTTCACTTTGGGAAGGTGCCCCTTCGGTGGTTCCACTAACCTTTTTGGTTGAGGTCCAAGATTCCATTTTGGCTGTTCTTTGTCTGCTTGCCCACGTCTTTCCACCATCTGCCTCTCAGCGATTCCTCATTATCGTTTCCAAGCACATGTTCCTTTCTTTTGCAAATTGTTTGCTTTTTTCTAAAGAACTGCACTTCATTGTTAAGTGAATCCACGGGGCAAACGCAAGCTACTTGACCGGATGTCCGTTTGCACAAACGATCGCAATCAGTTAGCAAGGGCCTGAAACCTTCACGTTGGGAAGGTGCCCCTCCGGTGGAATCACCAACTGTTTGTGAGAATCACTCCTTATGTAGGAATTGAATCTAAAATTTTTGTGACTTGACATTTGCTTGTTGAGTGATTTGTAGGAATCGGTTGGCCTTGTGACGTGTTGAATAGGTAAGCTTCGCATTGATAGCCTCCATTATTAAATCGACATTTTAGCAATATATTTAAGATATATGCACATCGAAATGAGACAGGCATTTTATAGTAGTAAAGATCACAAGATTTATAGTAAAATCAGTGTGAAGCAATACAAAAATGGTACATCCATAATCATTTTACAAATTTAAGCATTGCTTTTAAGTAAACTATGGACGCAAGTGCTCGCTGTCTCAGGCTCTCGGAATTGGATCTCATTAGTACTTGGAGCCGACAAGACTTCCACAGGGACTAATCCCAATAATTGAGATTTTCCAGAGCTTCAATACTTTGCGAGAGAATCCGCCTTTTTGTTCTCTTCCCGGGATATATGGCGCTCCAGGCCTTTGACAAATAAGCAGGCAGATTTTCTCCTTTAGTCTGAAACTCTTTCTTGACTTGACATTGAACAATCCGGGGCATATCTGAAAGCGTGAGCATATCTTTCCATCTCACCCCGACTTCTGCCCGCTGGGTGAGGACCCCCCGTTATAACATTAATGATAGGCCTCTCGGACTCCTATGCTGCAGCTCTCTCACCTGAGCCGGATTGATAGCGGGAACTTGTTGCTCCTGAGTAGATGAGGTCGGGTCGTTTCTGTTTCTCTTTACGTATTGTTGAATTTTGTTCTGGCTCAACAGCTCCTCAATCAAACTCTTTAAATGGAGACATTCATTAGTGTCATGGCCAGGTTGATTGTGGAATTGACAGAATCTTCCATTATGCGCAACATTTTTCCCAAGCCTCAACTTAGGTGGTTTAGGGTATTCAACAACATCCTTGGTTGCGAAAAAGATATTCTCTGGAGTAACAGTTAAAGGAGTAAAATCTGAAGGTTTAAAGTAGCGAGTTTTCTTCGCATCTTTTTGCTTTTTTCCACCGTCATTTTTCCTCTTCCTACCACCAGATTCCTTTTTGTTAGAAGCAACGTTGTTATTCTCAACTTCGTTCACGACTACTTTTACGGCACAGGAAGGCTCTCTAAGCGCATAAATTCATCGGCCTTCTTGTAGAATTTCTCAAGCGAATTTGGCTCTTTCATCTTTAGCCATTTCTCGAATTCACTAGATTTGTCGATAGCTCGCATCAAGTAAGTGAGAATCATCCGAGGCTCCGCATTGTCAATTTCAGCCAAGGCTATATTGAAGCGGTTTAAGAAAGATTTAAGTGGCTCTCCAGGGCCTTGTTCGCGGCTGGATAGTGACATTATATCCTTGGCCTTTGAAGCATAAAACCTGAACTGATCTTTGAATTTCCGAGTGAGGTTAGAGAATTGATCCACAGAACGAACTGGCAGCTTTGTGAACCAAAGCAGAGCCACTCCTTCCAAATACACCGGAAAATATCTACACTTGATCTCATTCGATGCTTTGGCACCAGTCGTATGCCAATCGTACTTGTATAAGAATTGGTTAGGATCGCTTGTTCCCCGATAAGCTGGAATAGTGGGAGAAACAAACTTCTTTGGAAATTCGGCCTTCAGGATCCTTTCAGTAAAAGGAGTCTTTCTTGGAGCAAACCTCCAGTCATTCTCATCTTCTTTCCTTTGCATGCTTTCTTTCATAATTTGTCGAATCATTCCCGAGAGGTATACCTCATCGTTTAGAGGCTCGCGGGACAGACGTCAGCTACATTTTCGAAAGTTTGCTGGGACAAACGTTCGCGAAGAGTTGGCTGTGGCCTTGAATCTCCGGCCTGGGGAGGTGCCCCTTCGGCGGTGCCAGCTGCCCTTTGAGGAATACTCTTTCCTTGAGAATCATGAACATCTTCAGCAAAGGTTTCTTCATTGTTTTCCGGTTGACGGTTGACTCCAAGTAAAGCATTTATCCTGTCCAACATCAAAGTGTTCTGGGCTTCCATCTGTTGATACAACCAAGACACTGCAACGTCCAATTTGGCCCTTGTAATTCCAACACTAGGAGCCATCTGATCTGACGCGGGAGAAGTGGCGATATTCTCATAAGCACTTCCAGATCTAATAGATCTACCTTTTCTTCCAGGAGCCATAATCTCAGATAGACTTCTGGTTCTTAGAGAGAGTCTTTCAAAAAATCTTTGCGGAGCAATGATGAGAGCACCCTGAGTTCAATTCTCAGTGAAAGCAGTATGTATGGACATATATATGTATGACTATCATGTGTGTGATATTGTATAACTCTGATATATGTATAATTATGTAATAGCTATGTCATGTATTATATTTCGTTCCATTCCGCTGCGAGATTCTGATGTTGTTATTCTTTCTTTCTATTCTTTTCTATTTCTATCCCTTTCTTTCTTCATCGATGATACATTTTTTTGGGTTAGAAAGGCGGGTCGTCACAGTTGGTATCAGAGCGCTAGGTTGAGCGAATACCTAGGCTCTGGAGTAATATTTATCTTGAGAGTGCGTATTTTTATTTTCACATAATTACATATACCTATCTAAATTTGTTGAGTTACCTGTCCAGGTGGCCAACATGAGTTTTGGAAGGAGAGGTAGAGGTAGCGGCAGTACCTCGACTGATAATGGACGAATTCAAAATGCTAGCGAGGCTGTAAATCCAGTACCGCCTCAGGTTAGTTTTGCTGCTTTATGCAAAGACTTCATCAACCTCGGAGGCCAACCATTTAAAGGTTCAGAATCGATAATTGAAGTTCAAGCTTGGCTATGCTCATGTGAGCGCATCTTTAAGAGTATGAAATTGTCTGATGAACGTAAAAGGGAAATGGCATCGTGGCAATTGCAGGGAGGCGCAGCAGCCTGTTGGGATGCAACGGTAGCAAATATTTCCGAGGAAGATATTTCAGGGGACAGATTTAAAGAGTTATTTGAGAAGAAGTTTATGCCAACAGCAAGGAAAACTCGTATATACCAGGATTTTCTGAATGTGAAGCAGGGAAACATGTCTATAGCGGAGTATGAGACCAAATTCAATGAACTTTCTTGCTATAGACCTGGGCTCATTGATACTCCCCTAAAAAAGAACGAAATGTTTCTGCAAGGATTGAGGCCTGAATTTCATGAAAAGATGAGGGTGCTTTTGAAAGGGTCTTTTGTCGATTTGATTGACATGGCCTAAGATATGGGAATTTGTTGAGTAAGAAATAAGTGGCACCAGTAGCAACATCAGGAGGGAATTTCGCTAATCCGAATAAGAGGAAGTTCGGTCCCAATTGGAGAAAGCCAAGGAAGAAGATGCCTGGGAGTAGCAATGAACCTCGCAGATGCTATATTTGTCAACAAGAAGGTCATTTGGCGAATAAGTGTCCTTGGAAAGGATTTCAACAGCAACCACATCAGAGTGGTCCAGGATCAACAATGGTTCAAAGATTGTTGTGTTTCAATTGTCACCAGCCAGGTCACATGATCAAGAATTGTCCACTTTTGTAGAGGGCGCCTCAGAGTAAGGTCTTTGCTCTAGAAGTCAGTCCATCTTCTTCTTCTAAAGGCAAGGGAGTTTTGGAAGGTACTTTACTTTTATATGGCAAGTATATTAAAGTTTTATTTGATTCGGGTGCTTCTTTGAGTTTTATTTCTCTGGAATCTATAGAGATGTTCTTTCTTACCCCTAGTTCTGTAGACTGTCCCATCTTGGTATCTAATCCTATAGGAGGGGTAACCAAATTAGATGTGACCTGTAAGGACCTGAAGATTTCTTATCTATCCAATAGTTTTTCTTGTGACCCTTATGTGCTGAATTTTAAGGGATTTGACCTTATATTGGGGATAAATTGGCTTGATAAGTATAGAGCAGTCCTGAATTGTGATGAGAGAACAGTTTCGCTAGAAACTGATTTGGGTAGAATTGCCAGAGTGTCGTGTGATAATTCTGGGATTCACTGGAGTAGTCTTTTGCATGGAATTGAGACTTCTCAAGAAAAGATTGAAGTTATCGATGTGGTCCAAGATTTTCCTGATGTATTTGAGGAAGTTAAGTGTCTGCCTCCACATCGAGAGATAGAATTTCGTATTGATTTGATTCCAGGAGCAGTGCTGGTGATTCAGCCTGGTAGGAGAATGGCTCCTAAGGAGAGAGAGAGGAGTTAATTAAGAAGACTCAGGTCTTTTGGAGAAGGGGTTGCATAGGCCGAGTTTTTCTTGTTGGTGCTATGCTGCGGTGTTTGTCACCAAATCGGATGGATCGCTAAGGTTCTGTGTGGATTATGGAGAATTGGACAAAGTGACTATCCATAATAAATATCCTCTTCCTAGTATTGATGATCTCTTTGACCAGTTGCATGGTGCTTCTATCTTTTCTCAACTGGATTTAGATTCAGGTTTCCATCAGTTGAGGGTAGCTAAGAACATTATTCCCTTGACTGCATTTAGGAAACCGAATTGTTTTTATGAGTGGTTGGTTATGCCTTTCAGGTTAACCAACGCTCCTGCCTACTTTGTTGACCTGATGAACCGTGTCTTTCTGGACGTATTGAATAAGTTCGTTCTAGTATTCATTGATGATATCTTGGTCTACTCCAAGTCTGAAGAAGAGCACAGGCAACATTTGAGAATTGTATTGGAGACTCCGAGGAAGCATGTTTTAAAGGCAAAGTTCTCGAAGTGCCATTTTTGGAAATCGAAAGTAAAAATTTTAGGGCATTCTGGTGAAGGCATCTCTGTAAATCCAGCGAAGGTTGAAATTATTCTGGAGTGGAAGCAGCCGGAAACACCGACTAAAGTTCGCAGTTTTCTGGGATTAGCTGGCTATTATAGAAAATTTATCAAGGATTATTCCAAGATTTTTTCACATCTAACTAAGCTGACAAGGAAAGGAGCTAAATTCAAGTGGACACCCCAGTGTGAAGAAGCTTTCCAGGAGTTGAAGACGAGGCTAACTAGTGCACTAGTGCTTGCTATTCCGGATGGAAAGAGAAAATTTGAAGTTTATACTAATGCTTGTATAGTTGGTCTACGAGCAGTTCCGATGCAGAATGGAAGGGTAATTGCGTATGCGAGTCGGTAATTGAAACCACATGAAAAGAACTAAGCTAAGCACGATCTAGAACTGTAAGCCATTGTTCTTGCTTTGAAGATTTGGAGGCACTATCTTTTAGGAGAGAAATTCGAATTATTCATGGACCACAAACCGTTGAAATATCTTTTCTCTTAAAAGGATCTTAATCCGTGACAGCAGCGGTGTGTCGAATTTCTGGCATCCTATGATTTGGATATTCTGTATACCCTGGGAAAGGCAAATGTTGTAGCTAATGCTCTTAGCAGGAACGCAATCCTGTCTCTTCTGGAAGTTGTTCCATCTCATATTGAAAAGATCTCAAGCAAGCAAGCATCTGATAAAATGTTGGGAAGAATTATTAAAAGAGTTAGGAAGGGTCAGTGTCCCAGTTTTGAAATTAACATTGAGGATTAACGGGAGGATTTGTGTTCCGAATGATAGGGATCTGAGACAGGAAGTGTTGTCAGAGAGTCATCGATCCAAATTGAATATTCATCCGGGAATCTCAAAGATGTATAGAGTTATGAAGAGAGTCTTTTGGTGGAAGGGCATAAAGGAAGATGTAGCTGCTTTCGTGAATAGTTGTGCCATCTTCCAACAATTTAAAGGAGATCAGCAGAAGTCAGCCGGATTATTGCAGCCTTTGGAAATTCCAGATTGGAAGTGGGAAACGATTTCGATGGATTTCATCGACGGTTTGCCTAGAACTAAAATAGGAAACGATGGTATATGGGTTATTATGGATCGTTTAACTAAGAGCGCCAATTTTATACCAGTTAAGGAAACTCGTACTGCAGCTTCTCTGGTAGAAATTTTCTTGAGGGAGATAGTCAGATTGCATGGTATTCCCGTCAGTATAGTAAGTGATTGAGATCCTATCTTCACCAGCAAATTCTAGGAGGCTCTGCAATCACCTATGGGAACAAGTTTGAGATTAAGTACAACCTATCATCCTCTGACAGACGGACAGACGGAGAGGCTTAATCGTATTCTCGAAGATATGTTGTGAGCTTGTGTTTTGAATTTTGGTGGATCGTGCGAAGACCATCTTCATCTAGTGGAATTCTATTATAATAACAGTTATCAAGCAAGTATTAAGGTGGCTCCTTATGAAGCTTTATATGGAAGACTGTAACGACCCATAAAATTTTAGCAATTTTAATTGCTTTATAACGTATTGAACTAGAAATTTTAAGAAATTATTAATAATAAAATTATGAAATAAAAAAAATTAACATTTGGATTATGTATAATTATAATTGATTCAGAAATTTGCATGAAATCAAGGGAATCGACTGTTACAATAAATTTTATTTCTTTCCTGTCCATTCAAATTTTACATCGGTTACAAACTAATCAATACCTTATTTATTTCCCTGTATTCGTGGTGTAGCTCTTTAATTTTCTATCTGTTGCTATTTCATTTCGGGTTTGTTCCTTCCCTATTTATTCCATTTCAAACGTTTTATCTTCTCTCTGGCAGAAACATAATATTTTACATCATTTATATATATATTTGTAGCCTGCATTCATTCGTTTATTCACTTTTACGTTTCTCATACTTTCTACTTTATTGTCCTTAATTCGCGTGCTTGACGTTATCATTTCAGTTTCTTTCCATTGAATGTGGCACGTTTCATTGTTAACGTTTTATCCATTTATATGTGTGGCTTTCCTTTTGCAACCTGTTCCATTTCTATTTCCTTGTTTTCAAAATTTGAAACGTACAGGCTGGACCACAGTATTAATTGCTTTAATAATTTTTCCAATTCACATTAAAACGTTGTTATTCCTAGCTGCTAATAAAATTAGAAATCAGTGTCTGTTACTTAATTTATGGCATACGTTCAAAGCATTGGCTTTTATTATTCAGCTCAATTAAGGGTGACCGTCGCCATCACATAACCGATAAAAGATTTGTATACGTTTTATTTGTTTATGTGGCAACGACTCACATTTACACTGTTATTGCCTTTTTAACTTCATTGGTTTCCATTTATTTGTGTACGTTTCATTTCATTTATTTGCACTTGAATTTTTCCATATTCGTTTCTTTACATTTATATCGGTACGTTATTTTTGCGTTCATAAAACTTTATACGTTTATTATAATTAACTGTTGCTCATCTTGGCCTATATAATTCCATCCTTATATTCTTCTTCCTCTCCTATTTTATTCCTCTGCTCTGAGAAATAAAGTTCGTATGCTTGCTCATCAAATTTTTCCACCTACTCCTATTTGTAGTCTCCTCGCCACCAAAGTTCCCCTCCTCCACTTCGTGGCTCATCCTCATCTCCTCTCTTTTATATAATAAGGTAATATATATTATTTATTTATACTGTTTCTTTTAAAAGATACTGGTTCATATATTAGTTGTATGCGGTTGGTCTCATTATTTTACTCTATAAGTTATGTATATATGAAGAAACGTATGTGTTTACTATACATATACACGTTTGCAGTCCTAAGTTATAGGATCTTGCAAAAGTATTTTTTATGTTAAGTTAATATTAAGTGTAACGACCCGGTATTTTCAACCATTCGCATCCATTATAAGTGTATAAGTAGACACTCATGCCGGAATTGGATAGCTCAAAATACCGCGTTGTAAATAAAAATTTGGCAAATCTCAGAATATACAGTAAATAAAATCACAGATCACAGACACAGAGTATATAAAAATGCAACGGAAGAAAAAGAGATAGTAGTTCATGAAGCTACTATATAAATATGAGATACATCAGAGTTAAATAAGATACAACAGAAGAGTAATAGGATACATCAGGTACAAATTAGATAATCACTGAACCACTGGATATTGAAACAAAATAGATGGCTGGATCTCCAAGGAAAGCTCCAACGCCGTGGGTGAATCTGGAATGCTAACTCACTTAATCTGACCCGAGCGTAAAGCAAAACACAAAACCCTCGAGTCAGGACATAAATACTTATAAACTATAAATCAACTCAAGTGAACAGTAACAAAATGCATCAGTAACTTAAAGGATGTTTGGGACCGCCCATCCTCTAAGGATCCGTTAAACTATTTACTATGTAGTAATATACGCTATATACGGTAGTGTCTATTCAGTAAAGTATAATCACATAGAAAATAGCGTTAAGGGGATGGTGAACCTTAACGCGGTCGGATCTTTAAAACCAAAATCGCAGTGGGTTCGATATAAGGATATGACACGGCACGCGAGGCAATGCCAGGGTGGATACACCGTTTGCACTCCCGGACCGGTGGTGACGGCAAGCCAGCAGCTTCCGCCCACCTCGAACAATACCCCCGAATCAAAGTGGCGCCACCGAATCGAATCACAACAGTAATAGAATAGTTTCCGATGGAGCATGCTCGATGAAAGGGTGCGACCCTTTGTGTAGCCCGGTATAGCTCCTGGTTTAGTCATATATGCCAACTCACGGGAGTTGGGTCCACGTAACATACCTCGAGAACGTCGCCACCATCCTACTTCATTCTGGAATCTCCACCGCGTACACAGTTGTTAAAGTGGTTTTCGGTATTGTCCGGCTATAAGACAATATCCGATCCCGGACTCTTTAACAACCAATCGTTATTATAACCCATGGATATTTATTTCAAATAATTTATACTTTCAAGACCAAAATATCATACTCATTTCAAAACAATATCACAATTGTATCATTTCCATTTCAAAAATAATTCAATATTATATCATTCAAATAAAACCCAAATTTTCAAATCATTGAATATTTCTTTAAATTTATTAAACTTGAAATATTCCTTTAAATTATCATAGCATTTTGGAAATGTTACCTTAAGGAATCATAGCATTTTTGGAATGTACTACTTTCCACTTTACATTGTATATAATCAAAGTATTGATAAGCTTAAAATTTTAACATGTCAATTTATCATAGCCTTATAGTTAAATAAACTTTCTTACTGTAATATACTATTTAAACCGAAATTCTTATGTTAAGTTAAAAGCACCTTATTAACTTACATTATTATTACAATAAAGAAACTTTATTATTTTAATCATTTAAAGTATGCCATTCACATAAATTAAAACTTGCTTATCAAATGTACGTTATCAACTTACATTTTATTATTACAGTAAGTAACATTTATCATTTTAATCAATTTAAAATACACCATTACATTGATTAAAATCTACGTGTCAAATGTACGTTTTAAATTTTATATTCCTATTACAAAAATGAACATTTATTAATTAAATCAATACCACGCTACTTAAAACTTTACATGTTTCTTTCTTAATTAAAACTTTACATGTTCTTGCATTAACTAAAACTTTCATGTTCTCTCATTAATTAGGACTTCACACGTTTCTTTCATTAATTAAAAACTTATACGTTTCTTTCATTAATTAAAACGTATACCTTTCTTTCATTAATTAGGAATTTACGTGTTCCTATCATTAATTAGAACACCATACGTTCTTTCATTAATTAAAACCTATACGTTTCTTTCATAAATTAAAACCTATACGTTTCTTTCATAAATTAAAACCTATACGTTCCTTTCATAAATTAAAACCTATACGTTCCTTTCATAAATTAAAACCTATACGTTCCTTTCATAAATTAAAACCTAACATTTCAGATTTATATTACCATTTCACAAATTTAACTAAACTTCCAGTTTATTTAATTAATTTAACATCTTTAGTTAAAACTCAAATTTCACATTTTCAAGTCAAGTTATATTTTAAAATTTCATTTTCAATAGTCATTTATTCAACCACTTAAATTTATAGAAAATCAATAATTCTTTAATAAATCACTTAAATTCAAATATAAATCAATTTATCATATTTGCCATTTTCCAAATAAAATTAAAGTCCATTTTATTCATGTAACTTAAATATCATTTTTAGTCAAAATTCCAAATTTCAAACATAAGTTATATTTCAAAAATCCAGTTAATCCATTCATAAATTACATTTTTAACACATAGAAAAATCATAATTTCTTTATTTTAAAACCTTTCAAAATCTATTTAAATCAAATTTCATAATTTTATATTTTTATAATACTTAAAATATTCAAAGCACTTTATAGAATAACCATGGGTCTGTATATAGTTTTCTAACCTAGGTCAAGTGATACGGATAGGTATCATTTCAATCCGCAGTTTAAAAGGTAAAAATCCGGGTTCTATCATTTCAAACCCGCAATCCCAAGTTTAAATAAATAAATAAAATAACTCAGGCCTATCATTTTAGCCCATAATGATTTTTATCCTAACAGGGAACTTGCACTGTGATCATATACAGAAATAATGTAAACAATGTCAATATCACAATATACAGTCATGTATCAGATGTCAGGTGAAAATTTACAGTTTTAACATGGTAATAACATGGTAATAACATGGCATAGCTTATCATATGATCATCATTAACTTGCATAAACATTTTACATTACTAAACACTTGTCATCAATCCACTTTTCATAAGTATATATGTCAGAGTGAGAAAGACTCACCTTTTTCAAAGCTAGAGACCAAAACAACAAACACAAGAGCGATTCCAAAAGCACGACAAACACGATTTGAATTGAATGAATGGAAAGCCTTGATAATGATCTTGTATACAACAAATAAACAAGACCATATAAACATATGCATACAATATAAAGATTTGTTGAACAATAGAAAAGTAGAAGCAACAAATGATATTACCAAGCTTTTCAACCACTTTTGCTTGACCACAACTCCATGTATGCTCGGCCATACATGCTTAGGGCTAGGCCACACATGTTTTCAGGTGGAAAAGGATCTGGTTTGGCATCACAAAGGCATGGCAAGCACAAAAATGTGATGTGGTAGGAGATGATATGAGGAGGTGTTAGGGTTAATTGGTGAAAGGTTAGGTTAAAAGTAAAAGGGTGGACTATAAAGGCCCATAGAAAGATAGAAAGTTTAAGGCGTTTCAAATTTCCTTTTCTATTTAATTTTATAAAAACAAAATAAACTATGACTTCAAAAATACAAGACCACTTTTAAAATAGACTATAACTTCAAAACAAAGGTGACAAAACAAATTTTGTTCATTTCTTTTTTTTTCAAACAAAAGGGCAGAGGGAATATAGACTAGAAGGCCAAATTACAGAGGTGAAAAAACAATTTTTTTTTTTTTGCTCATTTCTTTTTTCCAGAACAAGGGCCAGTGGAAAAATAGATTATAACTTCAAAAATACAAAGTGACAAAAGCAACTTTTTTTTTCATTTCCCCTTTTTTTTTCAAAACAAGGCTCGGTGGCAATATTACTTCAAAAATAAAATACAAAGGTGACAAAAATGGAATATTTTTCATTCCTTTTTTTCTCAAACAAGGCTCGGTAGTCTGGCATGGGTAGGGTCGGAAAAATATGGTGAATGGCCAAGCACGGTGGCAGGCAATAGGATAAAGCAAAACAATGAAAGGAGAACAAATGAAATAAAACAAGAGTGAAAAGAAGAAGAAAGAAAAAAGAGAAAAAAAATGAAAGGAAAAGCATGCGCCGGTTCATACCTTCAGTAGATGCTCACGCAAATTTTGATGGAAGCAAACTGAATAATTTGTGGTATGGAACTTTTGAACGTGAAATATATATTAACATTTGCTCACTAATTTATGTAGAGGGCAGGCAAGAGTAAAATGCTTGAACGGTAGAGGCAATTTAATTCTATGCAAAAGGTGGAAACGTATGGGAGGCAAGAGGGAAAGAAATAATTCACACACGGAAATGATTTAAGGCAAGATTTGAGCAAGATTTTGGATTCTCAAAATAGAATATACGGTTGAAAACTTTGCATTGTTAACGTAAGAAAAAATCAAATAGATAACGAAAAGGCAAGAGCAACAATTAAATATATGCCCAAAGTAACGTACAAATTATTTTGTTTCTCTTATTAAATAACGTACAAATTATTTTGTTTCTCTTATTAAATAAATTTAAAATACTAACGTTTCTATTAGGAAAATAAACCATCACTTTAAACCAAAATTTAATAGCTATTATACCATAATTAATAACATTTGACTTAGCTTAATCCAATTGATTGTTAAATATAAAGTTAAGAAACAGATGTAAACATATGTAAAAGAAATGTAAAGTTTATTTCCCGTTTCACACTAATTATTACTAACTTTTTTTTATAAAAAAAAAGTATACAACAAATCTGACCAAAACAAAAGTGAAACAATTGTTACACAATTGTATACGGTTCAAGATGAAATTTTTTCCTTTAGAATTATAAAATTTAGAATTTCTATTAAACTTACACTTTTTATCCAAATCAAATTTTCAGACATTGTTTATTTTTATTTGGACAAATGATCAGAAATCATTTCAAGAAAATTTCCAAAATTAGATTTTTAAGAAAACAAAAGCCAAAGTCTTTAAATAAATGAAAAAAAAATTAAAATTTTAAACTTTTAAAATTTTAAGTTGAAAGTCACAGTTTGACTATTTTGACCAAAATCAGCATTTCAGGCAAATATTCAACTTACACAAGTTTGGAATTATAACTCATAAAAATCAAGATTATATTTAAATAATAAATTTAATCATTTCAAATAAGTAAAATAAGTTTTTCAATCAAAATCTTACATAAAAAAATTAAAATATACAATAAAATAATTACAAAATACAGGGTTGTTACACTCTCCCCCACTCAAAACTTTTCGTCCCCGAAAAGGAATGAGGTATGGAAGGGCATAGAAAAGATAGAGTGAAGTAGGATTAAGATAAGATGACAAGAAGATTGAAGTTATACCTGATAACTGTTGTTATAGGTAAGTTTAACAAGGTGGAGGTGATCTTTCCAAGATCCTCCAGAATCAAGAACACAAGCACGAAAAAGGTGGATTCAAAATGATTACCAAAGGTCTATCAAGATTATAAAAAGATTTCTAAACAGAAAGATTGTAGAAAGATGCCTATACCGGTCTATAGCAAGATAAGGAGAATAAGGACAACCAAAAGATAGTTTGAAAAACAAAATAAGGAAATAAATTTGAAAGCATGGAAATTTCAACTTAAATAGAGAATAAATCTTTAACAAGTTAAATAAATCTTAACTACCCCAAATTTCATTATCTTATTATCCAATCATCTTAAATTAACAATTTTTAAAACCAGGGATTTGAAAAATAATCATTTATTACACTCACATTGTACTTAATAAATTTAATTCTTCTTTATTCCTAATTAAACTTAAATTTATTCCTCTCAATATATTCATCACTGATATTAAATATACTTACACTTATTATAACTGCTTTATTTTATTCTTAGTTCTTCTAACATTGTTTTATTGTAAGTTATTCAATTACCCTTTATTATTCTTTAACTCTGTTAATCGTTTTATAACTCAAAATTTAAGTGTATAACATTTATTATAACCACTCAAATTTTATAAAAAAAATCTTTTTATATTGTATATTATTCAATTACATTGTTAACTTCTAAAATTTAGGTAAGTTATATTTGAATGCAATTCTATTATACAAATAAAATTTCCAATTCAATCATTTCAAACTTAAATCAAATTTTACGTTTTCTTTTTGTACTTGAAATTATTCTTTAAAAATAGAATTTAAGAATTAAATTTTCGATTCCATTCAAACCATTTAGAGATAAATAAATGTATGTACATAGTTTATCAAATAAAATTTAAGTCATATGTCTATATTTATTATAAATCGAGTCATATTTTAGAATTTCAAATCAATTTAATTCCCAAAACAAAGCTGTAGCAAGACTACAAACAGTCTCTTCACTTCGAAACTCGAAAATGGACGTCGATGATGCTGCAGTCATCACCGAAGTTATTTTCCAGCGACAAAGAGAAGAGTACTAATTTTAAACTTAAAATTCTTTGGAAACAAATTTCTATTTGAAAATATTTTAAATATTATATCCCTTTAAACTTTTAAACAAAAGGTTTGGAACCATCGGAAGTTAAATTCTCAAATTTCTTTTTCTAAATTCATTTAAGTTCCCATATAAATTTATAAACAATTATTTATAAATTCATTTATAGAACAATAAATGATAAATCAAGTATTATCATTTCAAATTATCAATTTGAATCATTTTATTAAGTTCCATAAATATATATATCAAAATTTTATTTCATTAACCAAAACAAAATTTAAAATAATATCGTGTCAGTTTGTTCTGTCAAAGTGTTTTAGAAATCCTATCGATAGCGTTGATCAGACGAATCGATCAGAAACCCAACTCAACATCAACAACTCAAACAACACAATATATAAACAAAACATATATTTACAGGTACAATTCAAAATGTTTGAAAATAGGTTGGAAACAAAAGACAAGATGATTAAATAACAAAATAGGGAGGTGGATAAGCTTAAATAAATCACGGGCAACATTTACCGGGTCAACCGTGACTTAAAGAATAAGATCAATGTGGATTTTTCTAGGGTAAATCTACATTCGATCTCAAGAGTTAGAGTTTGGAATAACAAAAGATATTAATATCTAAACCAAGGATAGATATCAATCTCTGGTGAATCGATGCTAATTTTAGGGGAGTTTCCCTTTTTTCTCAATTCAATTTTAAATTGGCGTGACCACCGACTCACCAAAAAGATCATCCGAAGCGGAGTTATGGAATGCTCCAGAGTCAAAAGAAGATGAATAGTGAGGGATACGAATGGATTTTGGAACCGTAGGGAACGTTCCAAAATTCAAAGGAATCGAGTCAAAAGGGAAGAGATTCAAACTCGAATGAAAGTGATTCTGTAAATACATTCACTCCATATGCTGAGCTTTGCCTAGAGCTACCAAAGCTCTGATACCAGCTGTAACCACCCGGTATTTTCAACCATTCGCATCCATTATAAGTGTATAGGTAGACACTCATGCCGGAATTGGATAGCTCAAAATACCGCGTTGTAAATAAAAAATTTGGCAAATCTCAGAATATACAGTAAATAAAATCACAGATCACAGACACAGAGTATACAAAAATGTAGCGAAAGAAAAAGAGATAGTAGTTCATGAAGCTACTATATAAATATGAGATACATCAGAGTTAAATAAGATACAACAGAAGAGTAACATGATACATCAGGTACAAATCAGATAATCACTGAACCACTGGATACTGAAACAAAATAGATGGCTGGATCTTCAAGGAAAGCTCCAACGCCGAAGGTGAATCTGGAATGCTAACTCACTCAATCTGACCCGAGTGTAAAGCAAAACACAAAACCCTCGAGTCAGGACATAAATACTTATAAACTATAAATCAGCTCAAGTGAACAGTAACAAAATGCATCAGTAACTTAAAGGATGCTTGGGACCGCCCATACTCTAAGGATCCGTTAAACTATTTACTATGTAGTAATATACGCTATATACGGTAGTGTCTAATCAGCAAAGTATAATTATAGAGAAAATAGCGTTAAGGGGATGGTGAACCTTAACGCGGTCGGATCTTTAAAACCAAAATCGTAGTGGGCTCGATATAAGGATATGACACGTCACGCGAGGCAATGCCAGGGTGGATACACCATTTGCACTCCCAGACCGGTGGTGACGGCAAGCCAGCAGCTTCCGCCCACCTCGAACAATACCCCCGAATCAAAGTGGCGCCACCGAATCGAATCACAATAGTAATAGAATAGTTTCTGATGGAACATGCTCGATGAAAGGGTGCGATCCTTTGTGTAGACCGGTATAGCTCCTGTTTTAGTCATATATGCCAACTCACGGGAGTTGGGTCCACGTAACATACCTCGAGAACGTCGCCACCATCCTACTTCATTCTGGAATCTCCACCGCGTACACAGTTGTTAAAGTGGTTTTCGGTATTGTCCGGCTATAAGACAATATCCGATCCCGGACTCTTTAACAACCAATCGTTATTATAACCCATGGATATTTATTTCAAATAATTTATACTTTCAAAACCAAAATATCATACTCATTTCAAAACAATATCACAATTGTATCATTTCCATTTCAAAAATAATTCAATATTATATCATTCAAATAAAACCCAAATTTTCAAATCATTGAATATTTCTTTAAATTTATTAAACTTGAAATATTCCTTTAAATTATCATAGCATTTTGGAAATGTTACCTTAAGGAATCATAGCATTTTTGGAATGTGCTACTTTCCACTTTACATTGTATATAATCAAAGTATTGATAAGCTTAAAATTTTAACATGTCAATTTATCATAGCCTTATAGTTAAATAAACTTTCTTACTATAATATACAATTTAAACCGAAATTCTTATGTTAAGTTAAAAGCACCTTATTAACTTACATTATTATTACAATGAAGAAACTTTATTATTTTAATCATTTAAAGTATGCCATTCACATAAATTAAAACTTGCTTATCAAATGTACGTTATCAACTTACATTTTATTATTACAGCAAGTAACATTTATCATTTTAATCAATTTAAAATACACCATTACATTGATTAAAATCTACATGTCAAATATACGTTTTAAATTTTATATTCCTATTACAATAATGAACATTTATTAATTAAATCAATACCACACTACTTAAAACTTTACATGTTTCTTTCTTAATTAAAACTTTACATGTTCTTGCATTAATTAAAACTTTCATGTTCTCTCATTAATCAGGACTTTACACGTTTCTTTCATTAATTAAAAACTTATACGTTTCTTTCATTAATTAAAACTTATACCTTTCTTTCATTAATTAGGAATTTACGTGTTCCTATCATTAATTAGAACACCATACGTTCTTTCATTAATTAAAACCTATACGTTTCGTTCATAAATTAAAACTATACGTATCTTTCATAAATTAAAACCTATACATTCCTTTCATAAATTAAAACCTATACGTTCCTTTCATAAATTAAAACCTATACGTTCCTTTCATAAATTAAAACCTATACGTTTATTTCATAAATTAAAACCTAACATTTCAGATTTATATTACCATTTCACAAATTTAACTAAACTTCCAGTTTATTTAATTAATTTAACATCTTTAGTTAAAACTCAAATTTCACATTTTCAAGTCAAGTTATATTTTAAAATTTCATTTTCAACAGTCATTTATTCAACCACTTAAATTTATAGAAAATCAATAATTCTTTAATAAATCACTTAAATTCAAATATAAATCAATTTATCATATTTACCATTTTCCAAATAAAATTAAATTCCATTTTATTCATGTAACTTAAATATCATTTTTAGTCAAAATTCCAAATTTCAAACATAAGTTATATTTCAAAAATCCAGTTAATCCATTCATAAATTACATTTTTAACACATAGAAAAATCATAATTTATTTATTTTAAAACCTTTCAAAATCTATTTAAATCAAATTTCATAATTTTATATTTTTAAAATACTTAAAATATTCAAAGCACTTTATAGAATAACCACGGGTCTGTATATAGTTTTCTAACCTAAGTCAAGTGATACGGATATGTATCATTTCAATCCGCAGTTTAAAAGGTAAAAATCCGGGTTCTATCATTTCAAACCCGCAATCTCAAGTTTAAATAAATAAATAAAATAACTCAGGCCTATCATTTCAGCCCATAATGATTTTTATCCTAACAGGGAACTTGCAGTGTGATCATATACAGAAATAATATAAACAATGTCAATATCACAATATACAATCATGTATCAGATGTTAGGTGAAAATTTACAGTTTTAACATGGTAATAACACGGCATAGCATATCATATGATCATCATTAACTTGCATAAACATTTTACATTACTAAACACTTGTCATCAATCCACTTTTCATAAGTATATATGTCAGAGTGAGAAAGACTCACCTTTTTCAAAGCTAGAGACCAAAACAACAAACACAAGAGCGATTCCAAAAGCACGACAAACACGACTTGAATTGAATGAACGGAAAGCCTTGATAATGATCTTGTATATAACAAATAAACAAGAGCATATAAACATATGCATACAATATAAAGATTTGTTGAACAATAGAACAGTAGAAGCAACAAATGACATTACCAAGCTTTTCAACCACTTTTGCTTGACCACAACTCCATGTATGCTCGGCCATACATGCTTAGGGCTAGGCCACACATGTTTTCAGGTGGAAAAGGATCTGGTTTAGCATCACAAAGGCATGGCAAGCACAAAAATGTGAAGTGGTAGGAGATGATATGAGGAGGTGTTAGGGTTAATTGGTGAAAGGTTAGGTTAAAAGTAAAAGGGTGGACTATAAAGGCCCATAGAAAGATAGATAGTTTAAGGCGTTTCAAATTTCCTTTTCTATTTAATTTTATAAAAACAAAATAAACTATGACTTCAAAAATACAAGACCACTTTTAATATAGACTATAACTTCAAAACAAAGGTGACAAAACAAATTTTGTTCATTTCTTTTTTTTTTCAAACAAAAGGGCAGAGGGGATATAGACTAGAATGCCAAATTACAGAAGTGACAAAACAATTTTTTTTTTTTGCTCATTTCTTTTTTCCAGAACAAGGGCCAGTGGAAAAATAGATTATAACTTCAAAAATACAAAGTGACAAAAGCAACTTTTTTTTTTCATTTCCCCTTTTTTTTCAAAACAAGGCTCGGTGGCAATATTACTTCAAAAACAAAATACAAAGGTGACAAAAATGGAATTTTTCTCACTCCTTTTTTTCACAAACAAGGCTCGGTGGTCTGGCATGGGTAGGGTCGGAAAAATATGGTGAATGGCCAAGCTCGGTGGCAGGCAATAGGATAAAGCAAAACAATGAAAGGAGAACAAATGAAATAAAACAAGAGTGAAAAGAAGAAAGAAAGAAAAAAGAGAAAAAAATGAAAGGAAAAGCATGCACCGGTTCATACCTTCAGGAGATGCTCACGCAAATTTTGATGGAAGCAAAATGAATAATTTGTGGTATGGAACTTTTGAACGTGAAATATATATTAACATTTGCTCACTAATTTAGGTAGAGGGCAGGCAAGAGTAAACTGCTTGAACTGTAGAGGCAATTTAATTCTATCCAATTGGTGGAAACGTATGGGAGGCAAGAGGGAAAGAAATAATTCACACACGGAAATGATTTAAGGCAAGATTTGAGCAAAATTTTGGATTCTCAAAAGAGAATATACGGCTGAAAACTTTGCATTGTTAACGTAAGAAAAAATCAAATAGATAACGAAAAGGCAAGAGAAACAATTAAATATATGCCCAAAGTAACATACAAATTACTTTGTTTCTCTTATTAAATAACGTACAAATTATTTTGTTTCTCTTATTAAATAAATTTAAAATACTAACGTTTCTATTAGGAAAATAAACCATCACTTTAAACCAAAATTTAATAGCTATTATACCATAATTAATAACATTTGAATTAGCTTCATCCAATTGATTGTTAAATATAAAGTTAAGAAACAGATGTAAACATATGTAAAAGAAATGTAAAGTTTATTTCCCATTTCACACTAATTATTACTAACTTTTTTTTTTAAAAAAAGTATACAACAAATCTGACCAAAACAAAAGTGAAACAAATGTTGCACAATTGTGTACAGTTCAATATGAAAATTTTGCCTTTAGAATTATAAAATTTAGAATTTCTATTAAACTTACACTTTTTATCCAAATCAAATTTTCAGACATTGTTTATTTTTATTTGGACAAATGATCAGAAATCATTTCAAGAAAATTTTCAAAATTAGATTTTTAAGAAAACAAAAGCCAAAGTCTTTAAATAAATGAAAAAAAATTAAATTTTTAAACTTTTAAAATTTTAAGTTGAAAGTCATAGTTTGACTATTTTGACCAAAATCAGCATTTCAGGCAAATATTCAACTTACACAAGTTTGGAATTATAACTCATAAAAATCAAGATTATATTTAAATAATAAATTTAATCATTTCAAATAAGTAAAATAAGTTTTTCAATCAAAATCTTACATAAAAAAAAATTAAAATATACAATAAAATAATTACAAAATACAGGGTTGTTACATTAAGCTAGTGTATATTGTATATATAGTATATTGTGTTAGTTATATATTATATATATAAGTAAGTTTTAAAGTATACGCACATTTCTTATTTTGGGATTCATGCTATGCAAATATCTGTACAATTCCTTTTGTCCGCTATACATATGACTAACCCCTTCAGTTAAATTATTTGGGTTTAAACCATATTACAATTAACATCTATTTTTTATGTAATCATACCAAAAAAATCATATAATTTTGTAATTAAATTCATACTTAATACATTTTATGGTAAAATTTATTACACGATAAAAAGACATGTAGGAAGAATTAAAAAGGGTTAGTCTTCAATCTCGACATTAAGATTTAAGTCGAGTGTGAATATGCATATCAATTGTGGCAAGATCATTTCTGGTCTACCTTTTTTTGTTTAAATTTTATGCATGTGATATGAAAGATATGAATTTTATTTAAAACAAGGATTCAAATTTTGGTTGCACTTTCTAATCATCAACACAAATTAGGAAGGAAGAATGAAAATGTTAAAATGTTGGTGTCAGACGCTGTGTATTTTTAGGTAAGCTAATAAAGCAAGGCTGCATATAAATGTTGATTATAAATATAAGTTCATTGAAGCCCATGCTCCAACTTCCTCTAACAGCATAGATATATGACATATCTACGCAGTTCAAAATGAGCTAAAACTTTGTAGATATTTCCAATTATTATTTATATCTATCTCCACAAAATAGGAAAATAAATAAATAAATAAATTCCATAAAAGCAATATGATTACAATATTTTACCTTTCTTCGAGTTGCGTAGATACCATATTTCTAGGTTGAAGGAGAATATTTCACTCTGGGCATGGAACATCTATCGACATTCAAAAATACTATTTCATAATGCACTAGTAGGAGTAGTTTGTAATCAAAGGATTTGCGTACTTTCAATGTTTTGTAGGATTATTGAATGTTTAAATTCCAAAATCAGTTACAATTTCAAATAACTACTTCACATATATCATTATAATGATCAGTTACCTATGATAAATTTCTAAAAGGACACGCATAGCACATTTACTTAATATGGTAACATTATTTATCATGGTTTCCCTGTTGCTTTTAACCGTAAGTAATATGAGTCTTTATCAGAAGAACTAGCGCACAAACGATTTTATTTCTAATATCTAAAGTTCAATTTTTTTTTATAGAAGTTAAGATCCGTGTTGAAAGGTATAAAAACTTAGATTAAAGTATGTAGTAAGTATGTTAGATGTTTAGATATATAATATATAAAAGTATAGTTTGCTTGACTAATTATGATATGTTAAATTGTTGGTATGGTACGTATAAAGGGTGTGCCTCTTAAATTTAAGTTGTATAAATGTATATATTTTATTTGATAAGCATGGGATTAAATATAAATTTGAAACTAAATACATGTTTTGATTTGAAAAAATATATTATATTTATATATACATTTAGTTCAGTTTATATCAACTGATTCAATCATTCTCATCGATCTCACATTATCAGCCTTGTCCGTCGTGCCTATTTTCTACATCAAATCTTGTACATCTAGTGTTGCTTTTGGATTTCGTAGCTCATTTTTTGTTTATCTTTCTAGCCTCGAAAGGTGAGAATTCACTCACGGTTAACGTTCTTTTATTTATTAAATTTGATTTCAATTGAAACGACAATTGAAATATGCTGCTGTAGTTATTTAAATTGTTATATATGCTATTATTTGTAACTGTTCACCTATGGGATATGACACCATATCCTGTTGTTTATATTATATTGTTATTGATGATATATGCATGCTTTTTTCATACCTGTTATCACTCTACAAGTTCCCTGTTAGTATAGAATTCACTATGGGTTGAAATGATACATGCCCGAACGGACTTTAGAATAGGAGAAAATCGTTATGGGTTGAAATGATAAACATAAGCGATTTTCATTTGAATTGAATTTAGGATTACGGGTTGAAATGACATATACGCGTATATATATTTAAATTACGGGTTGAAATGACACCTACCTGTATATATTTAAATCACGGATTGAAATGATAAGTATCCGTATCACTTGACCATGTGATAAAATTCAATATGCAAACACCGATTGCTCTATATATAAATAAATATTTTGAAAATAATTTCTATGGTTTTGGAAGAATATATATATACATATATATAGGGTTTTATTTAATATTAAAATATAAATATGTCTTAATATAAAGTAGATTAAATAAAAACTTTAATTTGGTAAAGTTTGACTAAATTAATATAATATGTTTAAGTAATTTTCCAATGATTTGTATAAGCTAGCGATGATAAAGTGGAATTGATTTAAATTGTATTTAGTTGAGAATTTTACTTAATCAAATCAATTTTTGAAACCTATTGAATTTGAAATTTAAGGTTATGCATGATTTGATAACTGGATTTTGATTTAAGCGATTTAATGAATATTTCACGTTTAAATAAATTAAAGGAAATATTTTGTAAGATGTAATTTAAGGTTAATTAAATGATATTGAATTTATTAAGTGAATATTTCAAAACTAAATTATAGTGAAGTTAAATGGGGAGATAAATAAAAAAAATTAATTTAGTTTTGAAACATTGAATGATTCAATCTTTGAACACATTGAAATCTAAATGGTTTATTGACAACTGTATTGAATTGATGAATGGAGCTTTGAATGAAATTGAATTTGGAACTAGAGTTGATTTGAATCGATTTGTGACTCGAGGAAAGTATAAATACTTTACTTTGTAAATAATTTATTGTATATATGTATTATTTTGGAAATAGATATATTTGAAATAAAATTATACTTTGGTTTTGAAGTATAAATAAATTTGAAATGATCACGGTGTTATAGTGTATAATTCTATATTGTAGATAGTTCCACGGTTCCTTAGAGGATGGTTATCCCAAACATCCTTTGAGTTAGTTTAATTTCAGTTGATATTTCACATGAGTCGGATTTATTGATATAAGAATGTTAATCCTGACTCGAGTGTTTTGTGTTTTTCTTTACGCTCGGGTCAGACTGAGTGATACAGCATTTGAGACTCATCTTTGGAGTTTGGAGCTTCGTTTGGAGATCCAACTATCGATTCAGCTTTCAGCATTTCCAATTGATTGGTTCAGAGAAGTCATATGTTCATACTAGAGACTTCACTGTATTTGAGATATTCTGTTGTAATTTATTCCTAACTCTGATGTTTATATAGTAGCTTCATGAACTACTATTCTTTATTTATTCCGCTGCGTATTATTGTACTACTTTGTATCCTTGATTCTGTGATTGATTTATTTTACTGCATATGCTGAGTTTTTCCAAATATAAATTAACAATATGATATTTTGAGCAATTCAAGTCCGACATGTACGGATGCAAATGGTTGAAAATATCGGGTCGTTACAGTTGGCATCAGAGCTTTGGCTGTAGGCAAAACTTAGCATGTATGGTAAATTTATGTACAGAATCACATTCGATCGTGCTTCAAACTTTTCCTTTTGATTCAAATATCGTTTGAATTTTGGTACATTTCCTTCGGTTCCAAAATCCATTGCCTCTCCCTATTCGTATTATGGATTATCCCATAGCTCCACTACGAATGATCTCTATAAAATAGGCGATCCCGCCAATCTGTGGATGATTTGTAAAGGGGGTGAAACTCCTTTGCAATTGGCATTGATTCACCGAAGATTTATTTATCCCCCGGTTTAGATGCTACTATCTCTTGTTATTTCGAATTCTATCTCTAGCGATCGAATGTCGATTTGCCTTAAAATTTTGCATCCATCATATTACTAAATTCACGGTTAGCCTGATTATGGTCGCCTGCTATTTATAGAAGTATATCCATCTTCTATTTTGTAATTTAATTATCTCATTTTCGATCGATTCTATCTTCAAATCAGGATTCTATTTGATTAGAGTCCCTGTAATTTGTATCTCTATCTTTGTTTTGAAACCCATTCTTGAATCATCTTTTCAAAATCGGGTTTTGTTTGTATTTTAAAATTGTTTATATACCGAAATTATTATTTGGGTAACAATGATTTTATTTTATATATAAAGGAGAATATGTTTTAGATAAGGATTATATACCTATATATAAAACGAATAAGAAATGTTATTCTGTATATAAAAGTTCCGAAAGGATTTGAAATTTTGAAGATTATATAAGAAATGGATTTATATAAAAATAATTTATAACTGAAGGGTTTTAATTTGAAATTCGAGAGATTGAATTCCGGTGTTTTGAAATTGATTTTAAGATATTGGAATATATATATATATATATATATATATAATAAGATTTAAAAGATATTTTCCGAATAAGAAATGTTTCAAATGAATTCGAATGAATTCCAATAATTTCAAAGAGATTTTTTAAAGAAGTTTCAAGAAAATAGAAGTCCAGAACTCACTTTTGTCACTAGGGAAATAATTTCGGTGATGAGTGCACGCATCATCGACATTAATTTTCAAGTTTCGGAGTGGGAGAGAGGCCACTTTAGTAGCTTTGCTATGCGAGTGATTTTGTGAAACCAATTTTGATTTCAAATTCCGAAGTATGATTTGATATTTGAAAGATATATGTATATATATGTTTGAAATAAAATAAAGTATGCGGGTGTTCAATCCTCAAGTTTTCGATTTGATTTAGTATAACACTATTTATAAAAATCGATTTACTAATTTGTTGCTGATTTCCGACTCTTGGATTGAAAATATGATTTCTTTGAGTATATTTGAAAGTTCGAACACTTCCAAATCAAGTTATAATCTAAGAAATTTCGAAGAGTGTAAAATATTTGATAAAGAATATAAGTTTAGTTTTGTATGTTTAAAGTATGAAGAGTACGACTTAAGTAAATTTGGAACTTTTGGTAAATAAATAATTTGCAAAAGGAAATTTGGATTTTCCATATAGAAAAAAAATAATTTAAAGGTTTAAAAGGGATAGTTATAAATTTGGAAACCATTTTGAGGATAACTAATTTTGAGAAAAATTTGGTTTTGAAATCTGGTTGGAATTAAAACCAGTACTTATATGGTGATTTTGAAAATGAATTTGTTTGACTTGAATTATGTTAATTCGGAAACTAGGATTATTTTCTAAAACTATAATTTTGGAAACTATGGAACTGAAGAAATTTAATTCGGAAGAAATAATTTGGTGAAATCATATATGATTTTGAAACTGAATTGATTTGAAATTAAGAACCTTGTATTATTAAATACTTGATTTGGGAGTGGTCGGACTTATATAAAATGGATTTGTATAAGTATGAAGTTGATTTGAAAATGTTGAATTGAAAAGGTACTCAATTTGTGAAGTGAAATCTTATATAATCCAAGTCTATATAAGTATGATTTGATATACTATTGATTTTGGAAAGTATTCGATTTGATAATGAAATCCTATATAATGGACATTATATAAGTATGATATTTGAAAGTGATTTGAAAGGTACTATATGATATATATTTTCGAAGTAAAGATATGGGAAGTGCCTTTTGCTTGATATCTGCTTTATGGCTACATTGTAGATTCATTCTATCAATATTATTCTCTCTAATTTTTGGTTTTCCGGATGTGATACTCGAGTGTCCCACTATGGCGTAACCCACGGTTCTTCTTACGAGCGTGACTGCATAGCGCAACTGCCTGGCTGAGCTAGCCTAGGGGTACGGATTGTTTCCTGGGGGATCCAGGCGTAACCATTGTGTATCCTGCACTTTATGTAGGTCGCATTAGTAGCGAAACCGCATGTCTGAGATGACCTAGGGGTACGGATTGTTTCCTAGGGGATCTAGGTGTAACAGTTGTGTATCCTGCACTCTACTAGTCGTCATGGCGTAACTCGCATGGCTGAGAAAGCTTACGGATACGGATTATTTCCTGGGGGATCCAGGCGTAACCATTATGTATCTGCGATCCATGGTTAGACAACTGTTTCGGTTTGGCTGATTTGTTTGGATTGTACTTTCCATATCTGTTTTAAAAGTTTTTCAAGTATTTTCACTAGGTGTTGAAACAGGTCTACTAAGTACTTGAAGAATTCTAGCTTTGCGTTTGATCAACGCATGGCCAGAGTCTGTAAGAACAAGGATAAACTTGTTGAAACATCGAGTTATAAAAGTATTTTCGAAAGGAAAATTTGTTTTGATATAAAAGTATTTTATTATAAAGGTATTTTATTATAAAAGTATTTCCAACAAGAAATTTTGTATTAATATTTGAAATTGAAATTCTTTTGGTTTGAAATTAACTATTCGAGCCCGATACTATTCTTTTGAATCAACCTTATCTGCCATGCTTTATTTATTCACCTATATTCCCTTTTTCGAATCTATCTTCTTTCCTTCTTTCCTTCTTTTGAATATATCCTTTAAAATATTGTTTATTTATATACTTCCTGGTTTAATAGTAAAATTTTTAGTGTTTTACAAATAATTGATCTCATAATTAATTGAATGGATTTAATAAAATGAGTAATCTATTAAATATTAATTAATTTAAATAAAAAGTATATGGTTTTAAATAAATTGTTTAATTTGTTTTTCAAAGTCTAATTTTTCATCTGGTTGTTTCTATTCTCCTACTTTGTTCATTTTCGGGGACGAAAAGTTTTGAGTGGGGGAGAGTGTAACGACCCATAAAATTTTAGTAATTTTTAATTGGTTTATAATGTATTGAATTTGAAATTTTAAGAAATTATTAATAAAAAAAATTATGAAATAAAAAAAATTAATATTTGGATTACGTATAATTATAATTGATTCAGAAATTTGCATGAAATCAAGGGAATCGACTATTACCATGAATTTCATTTCTTTCCTGTCCATTCATATTTTACATCAGTTACAAACCAATCAATACCTTATTTCTTTCCCTATATTCATGCTGTAGCTCTTTAATTTTCTATACGTTGCAATTTTATTTCGGGTTTGTTCCTTCCCTATTTATTCCATTTCAAACATTTTCTCTTCTCTCTGGCAGAAACATAATATTTTACATCATTTATATATATATATATATATATATCTGTAGCTTACATTCATTTGTTTATTCACTTTTACGTTTCTCATACTTACTACTTTATTGTCCTTAATTCACGTGCTTGATGTTGTCATTTCAGTTTCTTTCCATTGAATGTGGCACGTTTCATTGTTAACATTTTATTCCATTTATATGTGTGGCTTTCCTTTTGCAACCTGTTCCATTTCTATTTCCATCGTTTTCAAAATTTGAAACGTACAGGCTGGACCACAGTATTAATTGCTTTAATAATTTTTCCAATTCACATTCAAACGTTGCTATTCCTAGCTACTAATAAATTTAGAAATCAGTGTCTGTAACTTAATTTATGGCATACGTTCAAAGCATTGGCTTCTATTATTCAGCTCAATTAAGGGTGATCGTTGCCATCACATAACCGGTAAAAGATTTGTATACGTTTTATTTGTTTATGTGGCAACGATTCACATGTACACTAATATTGCCTTTTTAACTTCATCGGTTTCCATTTATTTGTGTACGTTTCGTTTCATTTATTTGCGCTTGAATTTTTCCACATTCGTTTCTTTACATTTATATCGGTACGTTATTTTTGCGTTCATAAGACTTTATACGTTTATTATAATTGATTGTTGCTCATCTTGGCCTATATAATTCCATCCTTATATTCTTCTTCCTCTCCTCTTTTATTCCTCTGCTCTGAGAAATACAGTTCGTATGCTTGCTCATCAAATTTTTCCACCTGCTCCTATTTGTCGCAGTCTCCTCGCCACCAAAGTTCCCCTCCTCCACTTCGTGCCTCATCCTCATCTCCTCTCTTTTATATAATAAGATAATATATATTATTTCTATATACTGTTTTTTTATAAGATACGGGTTCATATATTAGTTGTATGCGGTTGGTCTCATTGATTTTACTCTAGAAGTTATGTATATATGAAGAAAACGTATGTGTTTAGTATATATATACACGTTTACAGTCCTAAGTTATAGGATCTTGCAAAAGTAATTTTTATGTTAAGTTAATATTAAGCTAGTGTATATTGTATATATAATATATAGTGTTAGTTATATATTATATATATAAGCAAGTTTTAAAGCATACGCACATTTCTTATTTTGGAATTCATGCTATGCAAATATCTATACAATTCCTTTTGTTCGCTATACATATGACTAACCCCTTGAGTTAAATTATTTGGTTTTAAACCGTGTTACAATTAACATTTTTTTTTATGTAATGATAGCAAAAAAATCATATAATTTTGTAATTAAATTCATAATTAATACATTTTGTGGTAAAATTTATTACACGATGAAAAGACATGTAGGAAGAATTAAAAAGGGTTAGTCTTCAATCTCGACAATAAGATTTAAGTCGAGTATGAATATGCATATCAATTATGGCAAGAACATTTCTAGTCTACCTTTTTTTGTTTAAATTTTATGCATGTGATATAAAAGATATGAATTTTAAATTAAAACAAGGATTCAAATTTTGGTTGCACTTTCTAATCATCAACACAAATTAGGAAGGAAGAATGAAAATGTTAAAATGTTGGTGTCAGACGCTGTGTATTTTTAGGTAAGCTAATAAAGCAAGGCTGCATATAAATGTTGATTATAAATATAAGTTCATTCAAGCCCATGCTCCAACTTCCTCTAACAGCGTGGAAATATGATATATCTACGCAGTTCAAAATGAGCTAAAACTTTGTAGATACTTTTATCTGCCTCCACAAAAGTGGAAAATAAATAAATAAATATATTCCATCAAAGCAATATAATTACAAAATTTTACCTTTCTTCGAGTTGCGTAGATACCATATTTCTAGTTTGAAGGAGAATATTTCACTCTGGGCTTGGAAAATCGATCGACATTCAAAAATACTATTGCATAATGAACTAGTAGGAGTTTTTGTAATCAAAGGATTTGCGCAATGTCAATGTTTTGTAGGATTATTGAATGTTTAAATTCCAAAATCTGTTACAATTTCAAATAACTACTTCACATATATCATTATAATGATCAGTTACCTATGATAAATTTCTAAAAAGACACGCATAGCACATTTACTTAATATGGTAACATTATTTATCATGGTTTCCCTGTTGCTTTTAACCGTAAGTAATATGAGTCTCTATCAGAAGAACTAGTGCACAAACAATTTTATTTCTAATATCTAAAGTTCAATTTTTTTTATAAGTTAAGACCCTTGATGAAAGGTATAAAAACTTAGATTAAAGTATACAGGAAGTATGTTTGATGTTTAGATATATAATATATAAAATTATAGTTTGCTTGGCTAATTATGATATGTTCAATTGTTGGTATGGTACGTATAAAGGGTGTGCCTGTTAAATTTAAGTTGTATAAATGTATATATTTTATTTGATAAGTATGAGATTAAATATAAATTTGATAATAAATATATGTTTTGAATTGAAAAAAATATATATATTATATTTATATATACATTTTGTTCAATTTATATCAACAGATTCAATCATTCTCATCGATATCACATTATCAGCCTTGTCCATCGTGCCTATTTTCTACATCAAATCTTGTACATCTAGCGTTGCTTTGGATTTCGTAGCTCATTTTTTTGTATATCTTTCTAGCCTCAAAAGGTGAGCAATCACTCACGATTAATGTTCTTTTATTTATTAAATTTGATTTCAATTGAAACGACAATTGAAATATGCTGCTGTAGTTATTTAAATTGTTATATATGCTATTATCTGTAACTGTTCACCTGTGGGATATGACACCATATCCTGTTGTTTATATTATATTGTTATTGATGATATATGCTTGTTTTTTTTCATATCTGTTATTACTCTGCAAGTTCCCTGTTAGTACAGAATTCACTGTGGGTTGAAATGATACGTACCCGAACGGACTTTAGAATAGGAGAAAATCATTATGGGTTGAAATGATAAACCTAAGCGATTTTCATTTGAATTTAATTTGGAATTACGGGTTGAAATGACATCTACCCGTATATATATTTAAATTACGGGTTGAAATCATACCTACCCATATATATTTAAATCACGGATTGAAATGATAAATATCCATATCACATCACCGTATGATAGAATTCTATACGCAAACACCGTTGGTTTATATATAAATAAATATTTTGAAAATAATTTCTATGGTTTTGGAAGAATATATATGGTTTTATTTTATTTAATATTGAAATATAAATATGTCTTAATATAAAGTAGATTTCATAATAAACTTTAATTTGGTAAAGTTTGACTAAATTAATATAATATGTTTAAGTAATTTTCCAATGATTTGTATAAGTTAGGGATGATAAAGTGGAATTGATTGAAACTGTATTTAATTAAGAATTTTACTAAATCAAATCAATTTGAAACCTATTGAATTTGAAATTTAGGGATATGATTTGATAACTAGATTTTGATTTAAGCGATTTAATGAATATTTCACGTTTAAATAAATTAAAGGAAATATTTAGTAAGATGTAATTAAGGTTAATTAAATGATATTGAATTTATTAAGTAAATATTTCAAAACTAAATAATAGTGAAGTTAAATGGGGAGATAAATGAAACAATTTAATTTAGTTTTCAAACATCGAATAATTCAAGCTTTGAACACATTGAAATCTAAATGGTTTATTGAGAACCATATTGAATTGATGAATGGTGCTTTGAATGAAATTGAATTTGGAACTGGAGTAGATTTGAATCGATTTGTGAGACTCGAGGAAATTATAAATACTTTACTTTATAAATAATTTATTATATATATTTATATATATATATATATATTTTGGAAATAGATATATTTAAAATAAAATGATATGTTGGTTTTGAAGTATAAATAAATTTGAAATGATCACATTTTATAGTGTATATTTTATATTGTAGATAGTTCCACGAATCCTTATAGGATGGTTATCCCAAACATCCTATGAGTTACTTTTATTTCAGTTGATATTTCACGTGAGTTAGATTTATTGAATAAAAATGTTAATCCTGACTCGAGTGTTTTGTGTTTTTCTTTACGCTCGGGTCAGACTGAGTGATACAGCATTTGAGACTCATCTTTGGAGTTTGGGGCTTCGTTTGGAGATCAAACTATCGATTCAGCTTTTAGCATTTCCAGTTGATTGGTTCAGAGAAGTCATATGTTCGTACTAGAGACTTCACTGTATTTGAGATATTCTGTTGTATTTTATTCCTAACTCTGATGTTTATATGTTAGCCTCATGAACTACTATTCTTTATTTATTCCACTGTGTATTATTGTACTACTTTGTATCCGTGATTCTGTGATTGATTTATTTTACTACATATGCTAAGTTTTGCCAAATATAAATTAACAATCTGATATTTTGAGCAATTCAAGTCCGACATGTATGGATGCGAATGGTTGAAAATATCAGGTCGTTACAAAGACCGTGTAGATCCCCATCCTGTTAGTAGAGTCGAAAGATCGTCTTGTGTTCGGACCCGATCTAATTCGAGAAGCTTATGCGAAAGTTAAGTTATCAAGAAAAGGATGAAAGCTGCTCAGGATCGTCAGAAGATATATGCCGATAAAAGAGGAAGGCTATTGGAATTTGAGATCGGAGATTTAGTTTTTTCAAAGTTTCCCCAATCAAAGGTGCTATAAGATTCGGAAAAATGGGAAACTTGCTCCGAGATTCATTGGACCATTCCGAGTGTTGGAAAGAATTGGAGCTGTAGCTTATAGAATTGAATTGCCAGAACGGATGTCTGGAATTCATAATGTATTTCATGTATCCCATCTAAGGAAATTTGTTCATGACCCATCACTGGTTGTCAAACCAGTAGTCCAGGAAGATTTAGAAGTGGAACCCAACTTGACTGTGGTCAGAAATCCAGTTCGGATTGTGGATCAAGACGAGAAGCAACTTAGGAGCAAAGTAGTGAAGCTCGTCAAAGTGCAATGGAGTGAGGATCCCAGAGATTGTACCTGAGAAACTCTAGATAGTTTTTGGAAATCTTATCCGGATTTGTATCCGGATAACTAGTGTTGTTTGTTAGGATACATTGTTTGATTGTTTGTTGTTGTATGGATGATATGTATGTTTGGATTGTTAATATAAAAGCTTTTGAATTAACTGTTGTTTTAAATTTCGGGGACCAAATTCTTTTAAGGGGGAGGAATGTAACGATCCGGAATTTTGGAAATATATTTTAATAAATATTTAATCAAATTAAATAAAAAACAAGCTTTTCATTTTATAAACTGGTAAGATCTTGGTCATTTATCAGTTATATATGTATATATGTTTTGTAAAGAAAATTTTGATTTAAAAATTTGAAATAGAATCTTTCAAAATGTTTATAACAAAATCTGTCCTATTCAATTGAAATTAAAAGGTGTTATATTATTAATATTTAATATAATACACACATAAATGTAGTCTTTAATAATAATGTTTAAAAATAAGCAACCTTATCAATATTAAACATAAATATATAAACATAACAAAATTATAATGTAAATATAAGACATAAATAGAAATATAAAATATATAAATATAAATACAATGTTATAAATCAAATGTTTGAAAATTTAAATTACCAACAGAATAAAATTTAGAAACTATGCTAACAATAACTATGATAAATTCTACATATATATATATATATATATATATATATATATATAGGATAAGTTTAGAAAACATATGTTGCTATATATATATATGTACAATGCAAAGAAATAAAGAAGAAAAAAAGGATAACCTGTATAACATATAAGTATAGTGCAAAGAGACAAATTATTCACTTAATATTCAAAAATATCTTTGTACCAAAAATAAGTATCAGCCAATATTAATTATGTGTAAACTAATATGAAGACATGCATTAAATTAGAACAACTTTTTGTCTAGAAAATCTTACAGCCAAAATAGCAAGATCACTTCAATTTTACAGTAACTTAATATAAATCTAACCTAATCAAAAATAGGGTAGGGCTTGTCCCAGTTATTACCTATACTACTCTAAGCCATTTCTATTTACACGTTATACTATTTTAGTTCGTTTACAAAACTTAAGAAGAAAACCTAAGAAAGAAAAAAGTAGAAAATAAACATCATCTTGTATTTTCAAACAAGTTCAACAAGGCAGAGGGATCTTCAGGAATTCAAACTGCTGTTTTTTAAACAACCTTTGCTTTCTGTTTCAACAATTATTTTGGTGAGTAAACATACTTTTCTTGAAAATTTAATCATGATAATTAGTCATGAAGTTTTTGTTGCTATATATTGTTAATAAGAGGACCTGTAATGATTTTTGTTATACTGGAAGCTTTATTATGCTTATGTTCTTCATTGTTTTAAGTTTCTGGGCAAGAAAGGTAGGAAAATTTAACATTTCTACTAGCAGAACATTATAAACTTAGGACTTTCAAACTAAATAAATTTGTTTACTCTTAAAACAATAATCTAGAAATGGTTTAAAGCATGTGAGTGGAGCCTGGCTTCCGTATGTTCAAGTTTACAGTAAAAGAAATCAATATGTTAAAATTTTGAATTTTTAAACTTGTTGATTTGATTTCATATCTTGATTGAATATGCAAAGCTAAGATTTTTAAGACAAAAACGAAGATTTTTAGGTGAGTATACATGGTGCAGTTCCTATATGAACTCGAATTGTATTTTTATCAATTTCTGTCAGTTTAACAAATTTTAAATGTTGAAATTTGTTGTATAATTAGCTGAAGGGTTCTCGAATATAGGAAAAATGCCATAAATTTTTTCTAAAGCGAGATTTGTTGAATCGAATCGAAAATAGGGTTTGGGTTTGACTTTTCCTGTGTTCGGTAAATTGTTGATTTCATCACCGTGGGTCGACCGAGATGCACGCAATTTTAGGTGATGGTCAAGAAGGGTATGGCCATGGCGTGGACGAAGCGGCGACGCCTCCAGTGGTCGGTGTTGTAGGATGTGGCCATTTTATGTGGGGTGTTCAAGCTTCTGGGTCGAGCAGACGGGCATATTTTGATTTCATTTTCTTTGCGTTGAATTGATGCTTGCTTTTGAATGTAAGGTCGAGTTGGGGTTTGTAGGAGGCGACGATGGTCGCCGAAAGGGTGGCGAACCACCTTTCACGTACACGGTGGCGATGGGGTGTCTGATTTGGGTGTTGTGGTTGTCGCGAATCATTGCACGAGACTATTGGGGATAGCTTCGAGTAGAACCTGATGGTTCGCGTGAGTGTTTAAAATACTGCAGTTCATATTTTAACTTAACTAAAAAAAGAGAAGAAGAAGATAGGATCAGTAGAGAGGAAGAAAGTTGAGAAGAGAGGAGACACGGGAAAGAACAGGGAATGACGCGAGTTTTACTCGGGTAAATCAAGTGTTTGCCTCGGGTTTTATTTTCTTTGTGAATCAGCATAATAACTTTTAAGTTATTTTGTTAAATAAAAGTTTAGTATTAGTTATGTAAATAATGCTGACAAATTTAAAGCTAAGATTTGATTTCAAACCATTAAGAGAGTTTGCAAATATAAGATGGATAATTTAATTTTAAGTGTAAGTAATTAAGATTGTAATTAATTTATACTTGTAATTAAATAAATAACTTAAGGTTAAATAAGTCTGTAATTAAAGATTGATATTTATAACTTTGTGTTTAAATCAATTTTGAACTTAAATTTTTTAATTAAGTACTTAAAGTAATTCAATAAATAAATAGTAGTTAACTTAAGTAATTAATTAAGGATTAAATGACTAATTAATTGGTAATTAACGATTAATTAAATAATAAGTGATAATTAAATGGGTAAGTAACTTTATAAATTAATAATTAAGATTATTAATTAAGAATTAAGAATTAATTAGTTAAGTGAGTAATTAAGTAATAATTACTAAATTTAATAAGTTGATTAATTAGTAATTAATTAAGCAGAATAAATGATTTATTCTTAAGTAATTAATTAAGTTAAGTAAAATCAAATTATTTTGATACGAATTGATGATTCTTGTTTGATTGATTATGATATCTATTGGGTGATATTCTGTGATATTTTGTGATATATTCTGGATATATCTGTGATGACTGTATATGTTTTATCTGTGAGAACTGTTATGTGAATTCTAAGTATTGATTTAAACTGTTAAAACTATGTAAACAACTTGGCCCTTAAAATGGCGTTTGGATTTCGTTGAGACCGGGAACGTGTATCAATTTGATAGTCCGAGAACCACATCGATCCAAATTAGACGATAGATCGTGACATCTCAATTGAAGGTCGAGATGGTGTTTCAGAATGCAAGAGTTATCATCATTAACTCTGAGGGTGATTGCAAAATGAGTGTGACGAGGTACTGCCTTCGGTTTCGTTCGAACCCGGAACGAACTTGTATGGATTGAATTCTTTCAGCACATCATCAGGCGGACGATGAGCATTCTAAGGGATATGTTCTCTAACGGTAATCGCAGCCTCAAGCCTCATCAACCGGGAATGGCTAAAACAGGGGAGATGCAGGAAGGTTAGGTGGGTCATGCCCAAGCAGGGCGAGGTATAGCCCTGTCTAATTGTTCCTTTTATTTCGGCTGTGTGGGCAGTTGTTGGCCACAATTACGGGGTTATGTGGTTCGGGACTTTTTAGTAAGGAATGGTTCTGGCCTTATGTTGTAGGGGTTGGGAGTGATCCTCGGTACAGTGATCTAGGCCCCGTACTGTGACGGGCGGTACCCCAGTAGCCCTGCCATTGTTGGAAACCCATTTTCCCTACGAGACACTACGGTTTTGATTTGTATTACCCACTTTCGTGGCTAGTAGCTGGAATTTAATGAATGTAACAATTTCGGCTATTTTCTATTTACTTGAGAACCCTAGACCCTATTTTAATATCACTGGATTCCTATGAAATGTTTTGGTTAGCGTAAGGTAAAAACTTACCCGTGTTTATGTGTTGGGAGTCTTACGTGATACCTTTATTTTAAAAAGATTTTTAAAGTTAAACAACTTTAACCCATTTACTCACACTAGACCCATGTCTGACTTGGAGTTTATATTTTGTTTTTCATTAACTCTTGGGTACTCAAATTTTTATGAGTAGCCAAATGATAGGTTTGGATTTTGGTTTCTAGAGGAGCTTGGAGCAAAAGCCCATACGTATGTATCTATCTATAGTTCCGCTGTGTTAGTTGACGTACATTGTATTTTGGGAAGTATGTATGGACATATATATGTATGACTATCATGTGTGTGATATTGTATAACTCTGATATATGTATAACTATGTAATGGCTATGTGATGTATTATATTTTGTTCCATTCCGCTGTGAGATTCTGATGTTGTTATTCTTTCTTTCTATTCTTTTCTATTTCTATCCCTTTCTTTCTTAATTGATGATACGTCTTTCTGGGGTTAGAAAGGCGGGTCGTCACAGATTAGAAATATTTGGTAGCTTCCAATGCTATATTAATATATTATATAAAACATACATTTATGGAGTGTATCATATATTGGCTGGTAAATTTATAATTTCAGTCATCCGTATATTAAAATAATGGTTAAGTTCATGATCTTGATTATAGCACATATTCAAAAAAATTAAAAAGCATTACATAAACAATCTTATGCCTAATACATGCTTACTAAGTTTACCAAACGTTTTCTATAAAACAGAAAAAAAGAAAAGAAACCATTTAATGTTAGTTCCTAAGATAATGGTTTTGATGACCGCAACCTTAGGACTTGTTACAAAATATAAATACTAATATTCTTGTTTAGATATATGTATATATATGTATGTATGTATATAAAGGGTGTGTGTTTGTATGCAGGTATTGAGAATGAATATTGAATGGTATAGAGATTGAAGACCGACGAATTCAAGATTGAAGAAATTAAGACTGAAGACTCTTGAGTATCAAGATCATCAAGAGTTCAAGATATCAAGATAAGTAATAGAGTCTAGATTTATGTTAAAATTTCATAATAACACTAAAATCTTTGTTTAGAATTTAATTGTGGAATGGAATCCACCTTCTCCCTTTAATAATGGGATGGAACCCACGACGTCTTTAGTGAGACGGAACCCACGACCTTCTCTAATGGAATGGAATACAAAAAATTTCAAAATGACTTATTTTAAATTTTTCCAAACATATTTTTTAAAAGACATCTCTCTCTCTGTTTAAATATATCAGCCTTAATTCAAAAACTATTTCAAACCATATTAATTTCAAAATCATTTCCTGTTTTTTAAACTATCTCCTAGTTCTAAAATTTTAGCTTTATATCTCAAAAATATATTTTGAAGAAGTCTGTACTTAGTTTTTAATATTACTTTTATATTATAGATTATATATACTTTAAGGTTACTTTCTAAAACTCTTTTAAAATTTAAACAATATTCAAAATGGTTTACAAAGTTTAGAAATTGTTTTGACAAGTTTTAGAAATCATTTCAAAGCAAAATAAATTATCAAAATTAACATAGACATGTCGACATCCCTCATCCCCTCATGTCGACTTGGCAGCCGTCGAATTTAAAATTCAAATTTCCCAATGAAGTGTCTATTCGTCATAACCTTTCATGAATGGACATGACTGTTGTTCTTCTATATATACCAGTTGTTTCAACGAATTTTGAGTTAGTTTTCTTCATTTCTTCATTCCTTCTTCTCCACTCAAATATTCTCTTATATTTTGACAAAATTCTACTGAAATTCTAAGTGAATCAAACTCGATTGTCTCTAGTTTGACTCTCTGCCACTCTCTCTCATAGATCTCGGTGCTATTCAGAGTTATAGGATCATTCATATACAAAGATTGGAAGATCAAAGTGCATCGAGTCTCTCTCTATCAAAGTGAGATTGGAAACGTTGTGATTTTGGCCCGTAAATCAGTTGGGTGTGATTGTTTCCTATAAGTCAATTAGGTGATCTTGTTGCCTAGTTAAATTAATAGAGTTTGCCCTGGACTCGAAGACAGGATGGTGTATCTCGTGGCCTTGAAATCGAGGTAGTAAAATCGACATTATATTTGAAAAGAAATCTGCATAAGAAATTGTGTGGGACTGGATGTAGGGTAACTTCGAACCTATATAGAATTCCGATGTGTTCTTTCCTTTGCTGCTTTTATTTATTATTTGCATCTGCGTCTGGTTCTTCGATTGTCTCCGTGTTCGTGAATTGCATTTTTTTGTATTTAATTTGAAAAGATTTCAAAAAATATCATAAAATCAATTAAACACTGTTTACCCCTCCTCTAGTGTTAATCCATCTTTAAGATCCATAATCTGCATTCCCAACATTTGGTATCAGAGCGTTGGTTTTCAAAGTATTCATAATCTGATTTTTGAAAAAGTTTTCAAATGGCTGCCAACACTGGTAATGTCAACACTATCACTAGTTCATTTGTAGAGGGTCAGTCTACTACCAGACCACCATTTTTTAATGGCAGTAACTATGCATATTGGACATGTAGGTTGAAAATCTATTTACAATCGATAGGATTAGACACTTGGAATATTACGCAAACTGAGCACATTGAATCCATAACTAATTTTGCACAGTGGACTGCTGAGCAAAAGACTGTTGCCCAAATCAATTCCAAAGCCATGAATATTCTATTCTATTTACTTGATAGCAATAAGTCTAATCGAAAGTCTACCTGTAAGTCTACATATGAGATCTGGAAATCTTTATAAGTTACTCATGAAGGAACAAGTAAAGTTAAATAGACCAAAATATCTATATTGACCAATCAGTTTCAATTATTCAAGATGAATCCAAATGAGTCCATTTCAAACATGTACAGTAGGTTTCAAGACATTGTGCACACACTAATACATTAGGAAAGAACTTTTCTAAAGAAGATCAAGTTAGAAAATTCTGATTTCACTCATTCCTGAATGGGTTCAAAAGACATTAGTAATTGAGGAGGCTAATGATATTAGTACTCTAAAAATGAATAGTTGATTGGGAATTTGATGTCGTTTGAAGTACAAATGCAAGGGAGAAGAGAAAGCAAGGCCTCAGAAAAGAAGTCAATAGCGTTCAATGCAATAACATACGGTTCAGGCTCAAACGGTGATGACGATAAAGAAATAGCCTTGATGACAAGGAATTTTAGAAAGTTTCTGAAATACATTAAGATGAACAATTACAAGAGGAATGATCACTAGAATTTTGGAAATAGTAATGAGATTCAGAACAACGTCAGTTGCTACAATTATGATGAGCCAGGCCACTTAAAAAGAGATTGTCTGCATCCGTATAAACAGAAATTTTCTCCAAGTAATGATTCGTCAAAGAAAAGAAAGAGAGCATATACTGCTACACTAGACAATTCAGACTCATCCTCTAGTGATGAAGATTAAGAGACGGAAGATTCAAACATGTTCTTCACACCTATTCACGAGTCTGGTGATCTTGGAAATATGGATCTAAAAATAAGTACCCGTTTAAATTTTATTGATTGAAATTGCTTATTTAAATGTTTGGTTGCATGCATGATTTTAAATTGCTGGTTGTTTGAATTTAAATTTTTGATTTTTAAAATAATATTATTTTAGTAATAAAATATTAATATTAAATGTTATTATATTTAATATTATTTCAAATAAAATAAGAAAAATAAGTCATAAGACTTAAGGAACCCATGTCGACATGACCCTAACCCCCATGTCGACATCCCTACTAGAAATTTGAAGTTTGAATTTGAATTCAAAACTTTGAATTTCCCTCCACCTTTTCACCAACTCCAAAGCTTAGAAAAGGTCTTGACCAGAGAACACGACTCTTAGATTTCTATTTATCTCCTTAACTTTATCCTATCTTTTCACTTTCATTTTAAAATTCAAACTCTCTTTTAAATTCTCAAGCTCTCTACTTTATTCAAAAATGGCTTCCTCAAGCACTCCATCCACTATAAGGCTGTCCAAGGGCATCAAAGAGTTCCTCTACAATGATCCGAAAGCTATCAAAGCTCACATTAGCTATGTAAACTTTGGAAAGGTCCATACGGAAAAATTTGCTATCTTTAGCGATTTTTCCACATATGAAGTCAAGGATTTTTTTGAAGAAAATCAAATTCTTAGTTTAATTTGATGATTCTCAAAATGATTTTGTTTACTATTCGAACCTTGTCAAAATGTTTTATTCAAATTTGAATCGTGGTTTTTACGAAGGGAATGAAGGGGAAGTGTGGAGTAGCATTAAAGCAACGCGTATTGTTTTAAATAATGAGATTTTGGGTAAAATTCTTGGTTGTAAGTTTACAAGAATGGATCTTTCGAGTTTTAAAATTGGTGAACATGATCGTGACATTTCATCACATTTTTGAAGTGGATGATAACTTTGAGTTTATAAATCGAAATTTCCATCCTAAAGCTAGAATCATAAACCTTCTTTTGCAATATACCATAGCTCCAAGATCGGGAAATTTCAATCACCCGACCTTAAAAGTTTGTAAGGCTCTATTTGCTATTTTTGGGCACTACGACATTAATTGGGCACAAGTGATTTTGGATGAACTTCGTCCCAAAATTTTTACTTTAGGTGAGAAGACTTTATACAATGGAATTTATCTCACTTGGTTTTTTAACTACTTTGGTGCTGATTATAAGAGAGAGGAGCTCATTTCTAGAAAAGTGTTTAACCATGCTAACATCTCTCTCATGAAAATTTCTCTTGTGTTTCAACCATATGAAACACTTGCCAAAAAGGATGAGAGATTGGCACATGATGAGAGGGAAGAAGAAGACGTGGAGGAGGAAGAAGGAGAGGAGATGGAAATTGAAGAAGAAGGGGAGGAGGAGGAAGAGACTTAATTAGAAAGCATCAAATACCCTATCAATCCTAATAATCCATCTAACAAAACACTTCTCAAGAACTAAAAGCTTATCGTGGAAAACCAACGGATTCTCAAAAGATCCATTAGTAAAAAGTTGGACAAGATTTTCACCAAAATGAACAAGCCCTTTGGGAAGTTAGTCGCTAGCTTGGATTATCATCATCTTCATCATCCTCTAACTAATACAAATTTCATTTCGTGTTGTATTAGTTTGTATCTCTCTTTAATTAATGTTATGTATCGTTTATGTAATGTTGGCTAAAATTATCAATGAAGATCCTTTGTTTCTGTTTTTTCGATTCTAAAATATCTCTGGAATGCTTTTTTATTATATTATATAGACTTGTACACAATATAAAGAAATAAAGCAAATTGCCAAAATAAACAGGGGCATGTCGACATCGCCCCACCCCCATGTTGACATCTAACGGCCAGATTTTTTTTTTGAAATTGACATAACTACCTTGTGTGTTTGCATTTCAAACGACTTTCTAACCCTTTAAATACCTTTTTCTTTAAGAAAAATGCATACTTTTAATTCTCTTTATTTTCCGTTGAATTACTTCGTATTTTATCAAAAAATGGCCTCTCCTATTCATAATCTAAGTGAGAATCCTAAAGAAACTCTCAATTCCTTCAAGAACATACTTACTTTTATCCTTCACAATCAACGACACTTAGAATTAAGCCAAATACAGATGATAAGAACAAGAAAGGCACTTCGATGATGGATGATCTCTGCCCTGAACAAAGAAGAAGTTGAAGCGAATCTAGAAGGAACTCTGAACAAAGATAATGAAAAATGGGATGCTATAAAGCAGATCCTATCTTCAGTGAAGAAAGGATGGGCTCAAGTTCCAAGAAATGTTTGATTTGACCTATGTGGTTTGATTTACTTTGATCTGGCTTGAATTGTTTGGTTTGTTTTAACTTGGTATGTTTTGGATTGATTTGAATATGGTGTATAATATATGATTGAACATGGTCAATTTGATGAGAACATGATGTATATATGTATTGATTATGTTAAATATTTTCATATCTCTCAAATTTACCTCACTATATTATTATCAATCTCATTTACATTCTACTATACTGTGTTATTATCATAAACGGTGCTATAGTATAAGATTTAGGGGAAGTTATGTAGTTTGGAATTAGCTTTTTTTGATGACAAAGGGGGAGAATTCAAGATTTAAGACATCAACAATGAAGACTAATGAGTATCGAGATTATCAAGAGTTCAAGATATCAAAATAAGTAATAGAGTCTAGATTTATGTTAAAACTTCATAATAGCACTAAAATCTTTATTCGGATTTTAATTGTGGAATTGAATCCACCTTCTCGCTTTAATAGTGGGATGGAACCTATGAGCTCTTTAGTGCGATGGAACCTACGACCTTCACTAGTGGAATGGAATCCACAAAATTTTCAAAATGACTTATTTTTAGAATTTTTCAAAACTATTTTTTAAAAGACATCTCCCTCTCCATGTTTAAATACTTTAGCCTTAATTCAAAAACTATTTTAAATCATATTAATTTCAAAATCATTTCTTGTTTTGTAAACTATCTCCTGGTTTTAAAATTTTAGCTTTAAATCTCAAAAATATATTTAAAAAAAGTCTATACTTTGTTTTTAATATTACTTTTATATTATAGATTATATATTTTAATATTACTTTCTAAACTCTTTTATAAGTTTAAACTATATTCAAAATGGTTTGCAAATTTAGAATTTTTTTGACAAGTTTTAGAATAGAATTTTTTTTAAAGAAAAATCAATTTTCAAAATTAACATAGGCATGTCAATATCCCTAATCCCCTCATGTCGACTTTAGCCGTAGAATTTAAAATTCATCAAATGAAGTATCTATTCATCATAACCTTTCATGAATGGATATGACTGTTGTTCTTCTATATATACAAGTTGTTTTCAACGAATTATAAGTTAGTTTTCTTCATTTCTTCACTCCTTCTCCACTCAAATATTTTCTTATATTTAAAAAAATTCCACCAAAAAATTATAAGTTAATCAAACTCAACAGTCTCTAGTTTGATTGTCTGCCACTCTCTATCAGAGATCTCAGTGCTATTCAGAGTTATAGGATCATTTGTAACCAAAGATCGAAAGATCAAAGTGTATTGAGTCTCTCTCTATCGAAGTGTGATCGGAAATGGTGTGATTGTGGCCCGTAACTTAAATGGGTGTGATTGTAGCCCGTAAATTAATTAGGTGATCTTGTCGCCTGGTTAAATCAAGAGAGTTTGCCTAAGAATCGAAGACCAGAGGGTATATCTCATGGCCTTGAAATTGAGGTTGTAATATGGACATTATATTTGAAAGAAATCTGCATAAGAAATTGTATGGGACTGGATTTAGGGTAACTCTGAAGCAGTATAAAATTCCAGCATTTCCTTTACTGCTTTTATTTATTATTTCCATCTATGTATGGTTCTGTGATTGTCTCTATGTTTGTGAATTGCATCTGTGTTTAATTTGAAAAGACTTCAGAAAATTTCATAAAATCCATTAAACACTATTCACCCCGCCTCTAGTGCTAATCTAGCTTTAAGATCCGTAATCCGCATTTCCAACGTTTAAGTGCATACCTTTCAAGTTTTCATGATTTTCATAGTTTTTGCTACTGCCTTACCATCAAAATAAACTAAACATTCATGTAGTAGTATCATTGATTCATTATAGAAAAAATGTTGTTATAAGAGTAGTCAAAATAATAGCACTCAATGTTATCTTTTCATAACATAGTACTCTAACTTTCTACTCAATTTTAGAATTAGTTTTATCATAAATATTAAGTTAATTTTATGATTGTATTTTTAAATAAACGTAATGTCTTCAAGATGAATTTATAACTATTAGTTGCAAATTTATCAGTTATATTTGCAGGTAAATAGTTCTCAAGAACAACTATCAGTTAACCTACGAAAAGTCACCCAAACCACAGAAATCATGCAAAATGTCCAAACAAATATTATTGGAAATTATTCTATTTATAAATGAAAACCAAAATCAAATGGTATTGTATCCAATTGTAAAATTGTAGCAATAACAAATCAAAAATTCAAAGATGAACAACGAAGTCATATGAATATAAAATGGTTTGTGCTTGGATTTGGGAGAACATCTAATATACTTGGTTTTAAAAAAATTCCAAGATTCAAGAGAGTAAAAGCTTAAAGTTTATAATCATAAAAGGAAACTTGAATCCTAATAAAAAATAGAATAACCAGTATTACTTGAATGTCAAAAAGTGATGATAGAGAAATTGGAAGAAAAGAATGGTGCAATAATCAAAATAGAAAAGAGTTCCTATATCTAAGGCAAAAAAGTTTGAAAAAAACTGTTAATTACCTATATAAGTCCACTAAAAATAATTTGAGCTCATTAATTCAAATTGTTAATAAATAAAAATAGTACTTTCAAATTGAGCAGGGGAATTTGTTTACGCTTGCAATTAGATGTTTGAAGTCAAAGCTTGATAAAAACAAATAATATAGATAGATATACTCACTTCGCCTTGACTCCATATTTAAAGAGGCAAGGAAAATTGGAAGTGGAAAATTTTAGGTGTTCAAATTTGGAATTCAAGAAAGAATAACGATTTGGATAGATAGTGAGGGACAACGAGATGGAACAAAAGAATCTTGATCAAGGTAATTAATTTTTCCCGAAACGTTCACTTATTAATAAAGGGTGGTTAGATGGTGGGTTTGAATAAAATAACTGAAAAGGGAAAGTTTTTATATTCCTAAATAGAGAAAAGATAAGATCAAACATAGTAATTAAATTTGAAAAAAATGGAAAACAAGTAAATTATCGTTGAATTATGGCCAGAATTAAAATTTGAAACAACTTAACTATGGGATGCAACGTTAACTTCTCTTGTTTGTTTTCTTATTTTCAAGTAAATGTAAGATCATTTAGAAGAAGAAGAAAAGACGGTTAAACAATTGAGGGTCAATAAAAGTTGCCAAATGCTCGTAATAGTTAAATACCCAAATGGCCTACAATGTTAAAATGCATAAACTACCAAGTTATTACAGTTTCAAGGTTTATCAATAATAAAATAGTGGAAATAATTGAGTACATAACCTATTATGAAGCCTATACTCTAGATTTATGATTATTACTCATATTGTACACAATAATATACTACACCACCAATTATTGTATAATAATTTTATAGTGTATTAATAAATAAATGGTTGCGTGATTGAATATCCGTGAAGGGAACTATCTCAAGAATGCATGAAAAGCAATCTCAAGAATACGTAGGCATAGCCAATGTTTTGGATTCGAACTATATATTTTCTACATGTAGGGATAGCCGATGTTTTTTAAATAAGCCAATAAATATAAACAAACAAACAAACAAAAAGTTAACTTTGCAACATATATTTTTTGTATAAGAATTTTATATTTCGACATTGAATATTTTGTAACATTATAAAAGATGTTTACATACCAAAATGTTGATATGTTTGATGAAAAATAAAACTCTTAATGAAGTCTGAAATAAACCTTCAAAGTATCATCTAAAATAGTTTAGGAGCTTGATCAAATTTGCATTCTACTAAGTTTCTTTTGCAGATTTAATTCACAATCTACCATACAAAAATAAGTGTAAACTCGACTATGTAAATGGCTCTAATAAAAGATTATATTGTGAATAAAAAATAATAAGAGCACTATAATGTGCCACTAGAGCGTACTCAATGTAGTATGTTGTTGTAATTTATGGACACAAAAGTAATCAAAATTCAAAATATATTTATGTTTCAGCAACCAAACTAATAAAAATAATAGTCTATGAAGTTCATTTGAAAATTGAAATTCTTGTAGTTGGTTGTGACTCTATCGTCACCATGAAAGTAAATATAATAAAACTGAAATACTATCGTAAATTTAATGAGGATCATAACTAAATAAATGCCTAAGATTGAATCTGTAAGGAAATTAAAAAAGTATACCTAGACTGTAGATGCTCTTTAATTTCAATTTAATACACAAAAAGGGAAAATTAAACAAAATCAAAAAAGTTATTGGTTGTCGTTCAAGCGAATATATGGAGTTGAAGAGATGGCGACGGCATAGGAGCGGAGGTCAACGTCTACAGATGGGAAAAGGCACAATTTTAAGGAACGTTAATATCTAGAGTTTGGAGGATAAAGAAGAAAATGGAGACCTGGTTACGAATAGAAAGATATTAAAAACATGATTATTCATTTCACAAAATATGAATGAGGCCTGTAACGACCCAGAAATTTCGATTTTGAAAATTCCAGATAGTTAGGGAAAGAAGAAAAAGAGATAGAAGAAGAAGAATAGAAAACCAAACTCAGAATCTCACATTCGCAGCGGATAAAATATAATGTCAAATAATATTCTTTACACAAAGGAAACTGTATCAGTCAATTATACATTTTATTACATCAGAGTTACAACATTTCACAATCACTGGACAGTTAAAATAACCTGTCCCAGATAAATAACAATATATCACAGCGGAATACTCTCCATACGTTCCTGCCATCCAGCTCGCTTCCCGAGCTCCAGAACGTCCTTACCTGGAAATCTGTAATAATCGGTCTGACCCGAGCATTACATCAAAGTAACACCCGGGTCAGGCTGGAAAACAACTTGAGTTAACCCATCTAATATGAAATACAAGAGCATAAAACTTATATAAAACCCAGGGTAACTCATATCAATTTACAAATTCACAATTTGTTATAGATATTACATATTTCACATATCGATTTCTAAGTACCAGAACTTAGATTAAATGGTCCAATTCACTTAAATCATCCCATTCTAGCCTATTGATTTCACAAATCAATTTATAAAGAATCGAAATGGTTTCGGGTATTTACTAATATCCGACACCGGTCTCTTCGAATTCAATACCATCTTAACCCAAGTTATTTAAGTGAATTACAATTCAACTTTAAATACAAGATGTCACTTTATTCCCAGTAATTCATCATCGATAGATAACCACATTATCATTATCCACCCAAACATATCATATCACAAAACATTTCATATCAGAGATATCAATCAATACGAGGCATTTAACCTCATTCAATCATTCATAAGAAAGATTGATCACTTCCAAATTAATTAATTACAAACCAATTAATTAATCATCTTTTACTTATCCAACTTACTTAATCATCTTTGATTAATTATCCTTTAATTACAATATGTAATTAATTCTCAATTAATTTCACAAATTAATTATCCTTTACCTATCCATATTAATTACATTGATTCTTAATTAATTACTCAAATTAATTATCTTATAACCCCTTCATTGATCAATTATCCCATAATTAATCATACTCATTATTTAGCTAATCCTTGATTAGTTTCCTTAATCAATCAATCCCTAATTAATTACACTAAGTAATTAATCCTTAATTACTTCCATTAAGTAATTAATCAGTCACTAATTACAACTTAATTACTTTATTAATTAATCACTAATTATTAATTATTTATTTCTAATTATCTAATTAATAATTATTAATTACAAACTAATTGACCTATAATTACTTAATTCATTACCCTCTAATTACTTAATTAATTAATTCTAGATTATCAATTAATTAATCCCTAATTAATTAAAATCTTTAATTATAAATTTATTAACCCTTAATCCTTAATTAATTATATTAATTAATTACTCTTAGTTACTTCATTTAATTAATTTGTCATTAATTATCAATTCTTGATTAACTTTAAAGATAAATCTTTATCTTTACTTATGACTCACTTATCATAATTTAAATACATTTTAAATCATTCCACTTTTTAAATTAAACTTTTAAATTTAAACTTAAGATTAAAATAACTTAACAAATTTTAAGTAAACAAATTACAAATCTTCCAAATCAAATGTTTTAAGAAAACATTTATTTTACAAAATAGTTTTAAAATTAGGTTCAATTTAAATTAAAAAAAAACTTGTTTTATAAAACTTTTAAAAACTGCATTTTCTCCTGCTTCAGGTTCTACCCTAGTTTAGCTCGAGTCCATACTCGAGTTTCTTCCACTTGCAAAAGTTTTGCTAAATTTAAAAATTATATTTGGTGTAAATTTTAAAATCTAGGCCAAACTTCTATCACGCGAACAACTCAAGAATAAACTCGAGCAAACGACCCTCGAACCCGAGCTTCAACCCGAGTAAAACTCCTTCGTTCCCAAATCATCACTGTGCACTGATACACTGACACGACGTGCACCCCTTTCGATCATCGACGATGATTCAGACCTCAAAACTACCTCCAGAAAATCATCGATCATCTCTTCCTTCGATCAAAACACCTTGATTCCATTGAAAACCCAGAATCAAAATAGAGATCCTTCGATCGAACTGGAACCTGAACTTCGACCAAGAATCTTCCTCGTCCTCACTATTTCGACCAACTGAAATCACTAGCCTCCACCTACAGCTTCCCGTAGACCTACGTATACATTTCCCAACCTTCGATGAACCCCGAAGGCCCAGAGACGATGCAGCGATCAAGTTTTCATCTTCGACTAAAACTAGGTTTTAATTCTAGTTCCTCGCCGCGACGCCTCCTTGGTGGTTAATAAATCCACCAGATATTTTTACCAAACTCTCATAACTTCCCCCATCACCAGCAGTGACCCCGATCACCCACAATACACCGATCACCGAAAAATGGATGAAACACCATGAGCGTTCAACCCAAAAATCCTCGACATCCCCTATCTTAAAAATCACCATACTAATTTTAAAATTCATAAATTTTTTAAACGAAAAAATCAAAGCATGTAAATTTGAAGATCAAAATTCTGGCATTGATTTGTTCCTCACCGAAATATTTAATTTCTGAAATATTCGTTAAACCTTTTTATCTAAGTCAAATTTTAAAAATGATGTTGCTCACAAACAAACAATCTTTACTCAGAAATCAAGGCCTAAAAATCAATTGGGAGAAAGATTTGAATTATTGAATCAGGTTTCAAACCTGTAATGTTTAAAACAGAGGCTTGCTAGCCTGTTCCAGACTTGAACACTAATTCTAACCCACATATATACATAAATCATTTCTTTAACATGATGCACACATGCTTCATATCATATTCAAGGATGCACCATATGCCAATTCAAGAAATTTTCAGTTTTAAGAGTTTTACTCACCTTTAATTTGAAGACAGGGAAGTAGGTTGAGACTTGGAAACTGGAATTCAATTTTGATTATTGAAACTTGTGTTTAATTTGATCTGTAGCTTGGTGTTTTGATCCTGCTTGATATTTGAGATGAACTTTGCTTTGAATTTATTCTTGAGTTTAATCTGCATTTTTGCTTTAAGCTACAGTTTAGATTTGGAATTGCTTAACATCAGGTTTTGATTTTCTTCAGATCAGTTTTAAAAATGAGAAAATGACCTGGCTATCTTTTATTTTATTTTGCAAATTCAAATGGGAAATTTTTTGCCACTTGTTATCATAAGTTTACAAGTGTTTATTTCCTATATTCATGGTTTTACAAATGTTATTTGCTAAATAAATGTGTTTAAGTCCTTGTCTAAATAAATTTTGTAACTTTGTTTAAACACTTACTTAAATTTTATTAAATTTTTAGACTTAACCCCTTTATTTAATTAATTTATGAATCATGTTTTCTTAAATGTTTTTATATATATATAAACACTAAGAAAATGTATTATGTTTACAAATATATATTAAATATTTTATCAAATTCTATTCAAATCTGGACTATTATGCTCTTATGTTTTTAAACTCAATTATATTTATAACTTAATTCATATCTATTTTTAAAACAAAGAACATTAAATCTTTTATAAAACTTATTTAATCACAAAAGATATGTGTATAAATATAAACTAAAATTTTGTATTTATTCTTATTTTATTTATCTAGATCAATTTTTTCAAGTTATTTTATATATACACACACACTTATATACATGTATATGTATATGCTTAAAATTTCAATATTATAATGTTTACAGATATCTATTAATATATTTATTAATTTACTATAAGATATATTATTTCCAAATAATTATATTTCAACATTTATCATAGTTTCAGATACATCTTGATATCTTTTATTACTAGAATTTTATCTTTTCACTGAATAAAATCATTCTATTATCCAATTATTACATGCTAAAAATCCGGGTTATCACATTCCTCCCCCTTTGAATCTTTCCGTCCTCGAAAAGGAACGAAGCCAGAATTTATTTAATAACTTAAAACCAGATAATTTATTCATTGATCATTTTTAAAATACTTTAAAATCTATATAATATTATAAATTAGTTTTTATAAAAATACGTTTTATAACTCGATGTCTCAACTAGTCTATCCTTGTTCTTATAGAAAATCGGTGATACGTTGATCGGGCGTAAGACTGAAAATCTTTAAGTACTTAGCAGACCCATTCTCAACACGCAGTGAAAATACTTAGAAAATAATTTTATTGAAAATATATAAAACATTTTTGAAAATAGAGGAAATATCTTTGGTGAGAATGCTATAGAAATCATCACCCCCATCCATGGTCGCAGTTACATCCTGGGTTACGTTGCCATCACAACAACAGTCCATGTAACTGTAGGTATTCCACGCCCCTCGATTACGCCATGGAACCCGCCATAGATCGCAGTTACATTCCAGGGTTACGTTGTCATCATAGCAAAAGTCCATGTAACTGTAGGCATCAGCGCCGTCGATTTTCCCTGTCAAATGAAACTTCACCACTCCCACATAGGTCGCAGTCTACCGATGTAAAATCACACACAGACTGTTGGCTCTCAGCAGGACACACGACTTTCGCTATGTCACCATAGGTTGTAGTCTACCGATATAAAATCAAACGTAGACTGTTGGCTCTTAGCAGCACATACGATTTTCACTATGGTCTGTAGTAGATCGCAGTGACATTGAGTTACACTATCGTCACAGCATAATCCAAATGCCTCTGTAGGCATCGGCGCCATCGACTTTCGCTACACACTACACATAATCCTCCGGAACTTCAGTTCGTCCGGACTTCCGCATAGGATCAACTTTAGAATCCCCCCTTATGGTTCAAGGTACTACCACCCCGTGGTACTCCTATGAAGTTCATTTCAAGGGAGCGCCTTTTTCTCCAGATCCATTTTCAAAACACTTTATACTACACACATACGGTATCTTCCAAATCATACACCTAGTATTAATCTCGTATCAATCTCCTTTCCAAAAAATCAATTACCAATCAAAATTGATAATTCTCAACTAGGCTTTCCAAATTTCCAAAATTGATTTTTCCCAAAAATCAAAAGCCTTTCCAAATCCATAGGTTCCAAAAAAAATTCCTCAAAATCATATCATAAGATCCTTCACACACACACACACACATATATATAACTTTAAAAATCTTTAGATCACTTTAAACTTGTATAAATTCCCTTTTGTACATCAAATACTTTCAAAAAATCCTTTCCTTCCGGCAATAGATTTAACAAGGGGAGATTTATCTTACATAACAAAGATATATAACTTTGTTTATTCTAAATCAAATATTCAAATTTGATTACTCTATAAAGTCACTTACCAAAATACTTACTTCCATAAAGTAAATTTCTATCATGGAAATATCCAATTTCCATTTTATTTCATTATATACTTCACAAAATATACCATTCATTTCAACAACCATTTTACAGTTCTTATCCACAAATTCAATATCAATTTCATTCAACCCAGTACGATGTACACATACCATCCGTACGCTATATCAATCTGATAGCTTACACAATCATACAATTTCACTTCCGAACTAGTATAGTCCACCCGACTTCCTAGTGCGGACCCAGATCAGGTTTCTTGATCAAAAACCATCATTCTCCTTGCATAGTCATAACTACGATAGAGAATATCTAGAACCAATAAACAATCCATATCCAGGTTCGCCGTCGATAATCGAGTAAAAAATCCTAACTCGGATCGATAAACTATCTCGAAATTCTGTGCTTGAATCCGGATCAAATCACCATGCGAATAAAATAATATACGTACATCCTACGTATTTATCTTTATTGATTATTAGCCAAATCAATTCTCTTTCTATTCACCTTCACTTTGATTTTCATTCACTTACTCACAATTGCTTAAATCCTCATTTGGATTATCAACTCAATTCTTATCTCAAATGGATATTTAGATAGTTTGAACTCTATCCCGCTTGAAATTAGAAAATAGCTTGAAAAATTAAGAATAGACAAGTAGTTGAAAAATAATAATTACTTTGTAAAATAGCTGTAAAATAGTTAAGTAATTGTAAAATAGTCGGAAAATAGTCAAATAGTTATAGAAATTTTAAATAATTGCAAAATTGTTGTAAAATAGTAATTAGTTATAAAGTAGTTGAAAAACAGTAATTAGTTTATAAAATAATTTAATTGTTAAATAGTTCCAAAAATAATTGTAAGACAAGTATAAGATAGTTTTAGGTTTAAAAAGAAAAATTGTATAGTAAATAGTTTGGAAAAATAGATTTATATTAAAACAATTTATTTTGAAAATAGTCCAGAGTCAAACTGTTCAATTCCCAATCTCCAATCCCATCAATTCAATTAAAATTTCCACTTCCATTTAAATTGACTTAATTCCAATTTAAATAACTTCAATTTCCATTGAAATTGATTTAATCCCAATTCAGGTTGAATTAATCCTCAATTCTTTCCTAAATTCACAACAAATTCCATTTGAATTTACTTATTCAACTTTAATCACAATTTCAATTAATTCAAATAAATTTCAAATTGAACCAATTTCAATTCATATCAATTCCAGTTTGAATTAATCCCAATTCCCATTTGAATTTGAACACATTCAACTTCAATTTTATTTCAAATTAATCCAATTCAAATTTTCCATTTTAATTTTTGAACTTATCCATCTTCAATTACAATTCCAATTAATGCAAATCAAATTCAATTTGAACTAATTCAATTCAAATTTCAAATTTAAACCATCCTAAATTATATAAATTCAAGTTAATGTTTTTTTAAAATGTTGATTTAATCCTTTAAATCAAATCAACCTATATCTTTAGACCATTTAATTCTGAATCCAATTTCCATTCTATCTTAATAATGGATATATTACCACACCTCATTTCGTTAAGCAAATCCAATTCACAATTTAGAGATTATTAATAATAACAGAATATTATTATCCAAATTATTTTAAAACATCTATCCATTTCCAATTTCCAGATCTCAAACCCATTTTGAGATCACACAAACTCCCAATTCAAATTAACAATTTAACTTTCCAAGTTAAATCCCAATTTCATCTTGAAATTTCCAGTTCAGATTGCTTGTTAACTTATTTAACTTTCCCAAAGTTAAATTCAATTCATTCATTTAGTCAATCTTACTCAAATTTGAATTCCCACTACTCAAATTTGAATTCCCACTTCAAAATTTCAAATTTCTAATAATATTGTTTCTTACTTATAAGTTCAAAACTTATATCACTTTGGGTTTTCACATCACATTCCAACAAAAATTCAAAACTCAACCTTAGAGTTTATTTCAAATATACATATTTATTTCCTTTACACACCAAGTTACTTTAAATTTTAAACCACCTTTGGTTCTCTTTAAAATTTTCAAATATCTCTTATAAGATTGCATTCAAAATAGTCTAAATAATATCATTTCTTTCAACACTTTGGAAACAACTTTAGATGTTTCTAAACTTAGGATTCAAAACTTCACAATTTTAAAACCCACTTCTATATAGAAGTTATACTTCATCTTAAAAGTTTACTTCATTTTTTTTACTCATTAACTAATATTTAATTATTAAACATAATAATCATTTATGATAATACTCAAGATTATCATATCTGGATACCAATTCATTTTTACCTTATTCTTACATCTACAAATTCAGGATTTAGTTCCAGTTTGGATCTATTTCAAACTTATCTTCATTTAATTTCAATTTGATTGTATTACTATTACCACTTAATTCTCATTATTTTTATTTAATTCCAATGACCAACAACCAATTTCTTAGTCTTTATAATAATTAGAAAGAAATATTTTTTTAAAATATAAACTTATATAAAAGTCATTTATTCTTAAAACCATTTTTAAATCTTCATATAAGAAAATAACAAGTACGCTCTTATATATATATACACACATACATACATACACACATACATACATACATTCACACTCCCAACTCATTCTAGGGTAACACTGACCCTATCTCACCAGAGCCAAGGTTCTCGCTTAACCTTCAGCTCCGATACCAAATTTAACGACCCGGAAATTTCGATTCCGAAAATTCCAGAAAGTTAGGGAAAAAAGAAAAAGAGATAGAAGAAGAAGAACAGAAAACCAAATTCAGAATCTCACATTCGCAGTGGATAAAATATAATATCAAATAATATTCTTTACACAAAAGAAACTATATCAGTCAATTACATTTTATTTCATCAGAGTTACAACATTTCACAGTCATTGAACAGTTAAAATAACCTGTCCCAGATAAATAACAATATATCACAGCGGAATACTATCCATACGTTCCTACCATCCAGCTCGCCTCTTGAGCTCCAGAACGTCCTTACTTGGAAATCTGTAATACTCGGTCTGACCCGAGCATTACATCAAAGTAACACCGGGGTCAGGCTGGAAACCAGCGTGAGTAAACCCATCTAATATGAAATACAAGAGCATAAAACATATATAAAACCGGGGTAACTCGTATCAATTTACAAATTCACAATTTGTTATAGATATTACATATTTAACACATCGATTTCTAAGTACCAGAACTTAGATTAAATGTTCCAATTCACTTCAATCATTCCATTCTAGCCTGTTGATTTCACAAATCAATTTGTAAAGAATCGAAGTGGTTTCGGGTATTTACTAATACCCGACTTCGGTCTCTTAAAATTCAATACCATCTTAACCTAAGTTATTCATGTGAATTACAATTCAACTTTATATACAAGAAGTCACTTTATTCCCAGCAATTCATCATCCACAGATAACCACATTATCACTGTCCACCCAAACATATCATATCACAAAACATTTCATATTAGAGATATCAATCAATTTAAGGCATTTATCATCATTCAATCATTCATAAGTAAGATTGGTCACTTCCAAATTAATTAATCATCTTTTAATTATCTAACTTAATCATCTTTGATTAATCATCCTTTAATTACAATAAGTAATTAACTCTCAATTAATTTCACAAATTAATTATCCTTTACCTATCCATATTAATTACATTGATTCTTAATTAATTACTCAAATTAATTATCTTATAACCCCTTCATTGATCAATTATCCCTTAATTAATCATACTCATTATTTAACTAATCCTTGATTAGTTTCTTTATTCAATCAATCCCTAATTAATTACACTAAGTAATTAATCCTTAATTACTTCCATTAAGTAATTAATTGGTCACTAATTACAACTTAATTACTTTATTAATTAATCACTAATTACTAATTAATTATCTCTAATTATCTGATTAATAAATCTTAGTTACAAACTAATTAACCTATAATTACTTAATTCATTACCCTCTAATTACTTAATTAATTAATTCTAGATTATCAATTAATTAATCCCTAATTAATTAAAATCTTTAATTATAAATTTATTAACCCTCTATCCTTAATTAAATAAAATAATTAATTACTCTTAATTACTTCATTTAATTAATTTGTCATTAATTATCAATTCTTGATTAAATTTAAAGGTAAATCTTTATCTTTACTTATGACTCACTTATCATAATTTAAATACATTTTAAATCATTCCACTTTTTAAATTAAACCTTTAAATTTAAATTTAAGATTAAAATAACTTTCAATTTAACAAATTTTAAGTAAACAAATTACAAATCTTCCAAATCAAATGTTTTAAGAAAACATTTATTTTATGAAATTGTTTTAAAATTAGGTTCAATTTAAATTTAAAAAAAAACTTGTTTTATAAAAGTATTAAAAACTGCATTTTCTCCTACTTCAGGTTCTACCCAAGTTTAGCTCGAGTCCATACTCGAGTTTCTTCCACTAGCAAAAGCTTTGCTAAATTTAAAACTTATATTTGGTTTAAATTTGAAAATATGGGCCAAACTTCTCTCACGCGAACAACTCAAGAATAAACGCAAGCAAACGACCGTCGAACCTAAGCTTCTACCCGTGTAAAACTCCTTCGTTCCCAAATCATCATTGTGCACTGATACACTGACACGACGTGCACCTCTTTCGATCATCGACGACGATCCAGACCTTAAAACCACCTCCGAAAAATTATCGATCATCTCTTCCATCAATCCAAAACACCTTGATTCCATTGAAAACCCAAAATCAAAATCGAGATCCTTCGATCGAACTAGAACCTGAACTCCGACCAAGAATCTTCCTCGTCCTCACTGCTTCGACCAACTAAAATCACTAGCCGCTACCTACAGCTTCGCCGTAGCCTACGTATACATTTCCCAACCTCCGATGAACCCAGAAGGCATAGAGACAATGCAGCGATCAAGTTTTCATCTTCGACTAAAACTAGATTTTAAACCTAGTTCCTCGCCGCGAGGCTGTCTTGGTGGTTAATAAATCCACCAAATATTTTAACCAAACTTGCCCAACTTCCCCCTATCACCAGCAGTGACCCTTATCACCCACAATACATCGATCACCGGAAAATGGACGAAACACGATGACTGTTCATGTGAAAGACCCGTCATTCATTCTAACAGAAAGACGTATCATCAACTAGAAAAGAAAGAGATAGAATTAGAAAGATAGAAAGAAAAGAACAAACACTCATCAGAATCTCACAGCGGAAACGAACAAAATATAATATTACACATATCCATTACATAGTTTTACGTATCAGAGTACACAAAATAATACCACTTCATTACATCTGACATTCATAAGAGTTTGCCAATACACACAGCCCAAAATACAACATCTTAAATCACTACAGCGGATAGAGATAGATAAGTACGTCTGGACTCCAGCTCCAGCCTCCAAAACATTTGCTAATCCAAACCTAGTCACTTGGCTACTCATAAAAATTTGAGTACCCAAGAGTTTATGAAAAACAAAATAAACTCCGGGTCAGACATGGGTCTGGTGTGAGTAAATCAGTGTTGCTTAACTTTAAAATCATTTTGAAACAAAAGGTATCACGTAAGACTTCCCACAAATAAACACGGGTAAGTTTTTACCTTACGCTAACCAAAACATTTGATAGGAAATTCAGTGATATTATAATAGGGCTAGGGTTTTTAAAATAAAATGCAGAAATAGCTGGAATGCTTACATCTCACGTTCCAACATAGTTGGGCACAATCAAAACTGTACGGGCTCTTATTGGAGATTGGATTCCATACAATGGCAGGGCTACTGGGGTACCGCCCGTCACAGTACGGGGTCTAGATCATCGTACCGAGGACCACTCCCGATCCCCTGCAACACAAGGCCGGACCCATCCCTTACTGGACAGCTCCGAACAAGACAACCTCGCAGTTGTGGCCAACAACTACCCACACAACCGAATAAATAAAGGACTTCTAGACAGGGGTAAATCTCACTCTCAAGTGGGGGCTACCCACGAAGCCTTGTTGCACCTCCCCTGTTTTAGATATTCCCGGTTGATGAGGCTTGAGGCTACGATTACCTTTAGAGAACAAATCTCTTAGAATGCTCATCGTCCACCTAACGATGTTCTGAAAGCATTCAATCCATACAAGTTCGTTCCGGGTTCGAACGAAACCGAAGGCATTATTTCGTTACACTCATTTTGGAATCACCCTCAGAGTTAATGACAATAACCCTTGCATTCTAAAACTCCATCTCGATCCTTACTTGAGATGTCACGACCTATCGTTTAACTTGGATCGATGTGGTTTTCGGAAATCAATTCGATTCCCGATCCCGGTCTCATCGATATCCAAACGTGTCTTAAAGGCCAAGTTGTTTAAAGTTTTAAACAATTCAATTCAGATTTAAACATAGCATCACACAGCATTATCAACGGATAATAACTAATATCTATCACAGATATACAACATCTCATCACAGAATATCTCAACTATCATTCAACAGATATCAACCACATTCAGATATACAATTCAAACAATCATCCACAAGAAAGCGCTACTTTAATTCATATTATAATTAATTTAATTAATTAATTAAATTAATTACTTAAGAATTTATCACTTAATCTTGCTTAACCAAACATTAATTAATTAGTCACAATCATTTAATTAATTATTCACCTCTTAATAATCTCATTATTAATTAATTTATCCTTAATTAATTAATAATCCTTATTTAATTTTCAATTAATTACTATAATTTTTTATTAATTAAAATTTGATTTAAATGAATCATTCCTTAACTGATTATTAATTAACCCTTAATTTATAATTAATTAACCTTAATTAATTCTTAATTAATCACAAACTAATTCATCTTAATTACTTAATTGATTGTTCATTAATTAACCTTAATTACTTAATTAATTAAATCTTAACCCTGAATTAATTTACTATTAATTATAAATTAATTATTTAATTAATTAACTCTTAATCAATTAATTAATTAACTTCTTAATCACTAATTTATTAATCATTAATCACTTAATTAATCAGTTATTAATCACTTATGAATTAATCTTAAATTAATTAATAAATTAATTTATAACTATTAATTGTTATTTAATTTAATCCTTAATTATCTATTAAATAATCCATGAGTAATTAATTAAATCTTAACCAATTAATTAACCTAAATTAATTAATTAATTCCAACCTTAATTACTAATTAATTAAAGTAAACTTTAATTTGAAAATTTAATTAACTTTCAAAACCAAACAATTTCATTTATCATTAAAAACTCTTACATATTTAAACATTCAATTTATTAAAACTAATTACTTTTTGAAAAAGTTAGTTTAAAAATGTAAAATCATTTCGAAACTTCAACAAATAAAAATGTGATTTACTTTTGAAATATTTGACATATTATAAAGTAGTGAGAATATAAAATTTTAAGTTTAAACTTAAAACAAATTTAGATTTAAAACAAGTTTTAAAGCTTGATTCACTTACTTGGTTTGACTCGACAAAACACAAGCCTAACACAACCCTATACTCTATCTCCCCTACCCTCTTCATCTACCTGAACCCAACCAATCACACGATCAACCACTCACACACCCGAGCATACTCACGAGCCTCACGACCCAAAACACGAGTGCGGCTTCGAGTCTTAATCACACTCGCCTCGTACCGAAGTCCACTGACACAGCCATACTTCGTGCACATGCACGGTGCTCTAGCGCTACCGCCGCCGCCACCGCCAGCTTGCGCAAACCCCAAATCGATCCACGACCTAAATCCAAACCCCAAAACCCATCGATTCAAGCTCGAACGCAAATTGGGTTGTTCGAACCCAAACTCAAACTGCAGCCGCCAAATAAAAACCCTCCGTCCACGGCAAGCCGACCACCATGTGCCTCCAAACTCCGGCCATACATTCGCACCACCCAAACACGCCTCCACCCCAAGCCTCGCGTAACTCGGTCAACACTATGCTTCACAAAATCGAATCTCCCAAATTCAAAAAAACACAGAACCCAAACCCTACAGATCAAAATTCCAAATTCTCTGTTGAAAGATAAATTCAACCACTATTTTTCTAGTGTTATACAACATTTAACACAGCTTCGGCTTAAATTTCAAAACCTATGAACAATCCAGTCACGAGAATTTGACAAAAGCCTCAATTTTAGTTAATCCCAAAATCCATCTTCAACTGTAAGTTAAAATTTTTGATTTCTGTCTTAAATTTCATATTATGCATAATAGATTCAGGATATAAACTTGATTCATTAAAATTTGAACATGATTTATATGATATAAACATTTGTTTTACTGCATATCCTACTATCTGCAGTTTTTAACTGTTCCATTTGCATATTTTTTTTTTTACAATTAATTCCTACTGAATCAAACTTCTTTATTGATTATTCCAAACTAATAATGTTTCATTTGATATAAATTTTGAGTTTTTGTTTAATTTTCCTTCAAAATCTTGAAGATACAGGGTTTAACCGTTACAATTTAAACATACACAGTATAATTTAAATCTGTGAACAAATACTTCACTAAATAAATAACATGCAAGCATCTTCATGGCTAACTTTCACATGCAACAGATCCTTATACTTCAAATTTTGATTAAAAATGTACTCACTAGTTTTTGTTGTGAAGACTCAAGCTACTGGAAAACGAGATATGAATGAACTGCAGTCCTTTGTCTTCCCACTTCTTGAAATTGTTTGCTTAACTTTGATGATGCTTCAAATCTTGAATCAGCTAGTGATAAAACTTTGAGATTGTTTCAGAAATTGGTTGATTTCAGGAGTCTATATTGCAGTTTTCAAAAGTGATTTGAAGAAGCACATTTTATCACAGAAATTCTTTATAGGTTAGAAAGGAGTTTGATTTTTGATTAATTTTTGAAGTGAAGATTTTCAGGTTTGGAAATGAAGAGTGTAAAAATTTCTTGCTTTAGAAACTTCAGAATGAGAAAAACTCAATTAAGTATAAGGAATAGCTTTTTATTTGAAATTTCGTTTTTTACAAAAATTTAAAGAAAATAAATTTAAATTATGACACTTGTCACTATATAGCTTAATTCTCTAACACATGTTATTAGTAGGGTTTAAATGTTTAACAAGTGTTAATTCATGCAAAAAGAATTAAAATGTTTTTCTTAATTGATTTTAAATTCATTCTTAATTCCTAAATAATCAATTTCCTTTAAAGAATGAATATAAAACAAATTTTATAACTTAAATAAAATCATGAGAATATTACTTAATACTCAAAGTAAAATTTTAGAATAAAAATTACAATATTTTAAATCTTTTAATTTATCAATTCAAATTCAATTTAAGTTTTTAAATTCAATTCAAAATCAAATCTGATAAGAGTACAATTTTAACACATTCATTACCCTTATATATGTATTAGTTTTAATTAGAATAAATGTATATTTATAATTCATTTATTTGCTGTTGAATAAAATAACAAATTTATCATTTCAAATTAGTTTATTATAAAGATTATCGTATTTAAATTCGGTTTGAAATTCCGGATATCACATTCCTCCCCCCTTAAAAGAATTTCATCCAGGAAATTTAAACAAAAGATAATCCAAAATTTTATTTTATTCAACACTTTAAACATACATAACAACCATTCATAAGTATCAACAAACAAAACATCCAAACAATGATACATTCAATACAAACACCACTAGCTATCCGGACACATATCCGGATAAGCCTTCCTAAAGCTATCCAGAGTCTCCCAGGTACATTCTCTGGGATCCTCACTCCATTGGACTTTAACGAGCTTCACAATCTTGCTTCTGAGTTGCCTCTCGTCATGATCAACAATTCGAACAGGATGTCTGACAACTGATAAGTCCGGCTCAACCTCTAAGTCTTCCTGCACAGCTGGCTCCAAAATAAGAGATGGATCGTGCACATATTTCCGTAGATGAGATACGTGGAAAACATTGTGAATTCCAGCCATCCGGACTGGCAATTCAATCCTGTATGCTACAACACCAATCCTCTCGAGAACTCGGAACGGACCAATGTATCTCGAAGCGAGTTTCCTTATCTTCTCGAATCTTACAGCTCCTTTAATAGGGGAAACTTTGACAAAGACTAAATCACCAATCTCGAACTCCAATTGTCTTCGTCTTTTATTAGCATATTTCTTTTGACGATCCTGGGCAGCTATCGTCCTTTTCTTGATAAGCTCGACTTTAGCAGATCCTTCACGGATCAGATCTGGTCCAAGCACAATACGGTCTTTCGACTCTATCCAACAAGCTGGAGATCTACACGGTCTTCCATACAATGCTTCATAAGGAGCCATCTTGATACTTGCTTGGTAACTGTTATTATAAGAGAACTCCACTAGATGTAGATGATCCTCCCATGATCCTCAAAAATCTAATACACAGGCTCTCAGCATATCTTCTAGAATTCGATTAAGCCTTTCTGTTTGCCCATCTGTTTGTGGATGACATGCTGCACTCAATCTCAAACTAGTCCCCAAAGCTAATTGCAATGCCTCCCAGAATTTGTTGGTGAAGATAGGATCTCGATCACTTACAATGTTGACTCGAACACTATGCAATCTCACAATCTCTTTCAAAAAAATTTCTGCCAAAGAAGCTGCAGTACGGGTTGCCTTAACTGGTATAAAATGGGCGCTTTTGGTAAGATGATCCACAATTACCCATATTCCTTCATTCCCCTTCTTTGTTCTAGGCAATCCGTCGATGAAGTCCATCAAAATCATCTCCCATTTCCATGTCGGGACCTCCAAAGGTTGTAACAAACTGGTTGGTTTCTGCTGATCTCCTTTAACTTGCTGGCAGATAGCACAACTATTAACAAATCTAATTACATCTTCCTTCATGCCCTTCCACCAAAAAGACTCTTTTCATATCCTTGTACATCTTCGAGATTCCTGGATGGATATTCAATCTGGAGCGATGACTTTCTGACAATACTTCGCGTCTCAATCCATCTATATCCGGTACACACAATCAACCATTAATTCTCAATGCCCCTTGATTGTCTATTTTGAAATCCGAATATCGACCTTCCTTAGTTCCAAGAATCAATTCTTCAAAAGACCTATCCTCCATCTGCTTGCTTATTATTCTTTCCTGGAGAGATGGAACGGCTTCCAAAAGAGAAAGAACCGCATTTCTGCTAAGAGCGTCGGCCACAACGTTCGCCTTCCCCGGAGTATACAAAATATCCAAATCGTATGATGCCAAGAATTCAACCCATCGCTGCTGTGACGACCCGGAATTTTCGAGCATTTAAAATCGGAATATTTAATTGATTTTAAATATTCAATATAATAATTTTAACCGGAATTACAAATATCGCTATTTGTTTGATAATTAAATAATAGAATTTAATTATTAGAAGTTGAGTAAATTGTTGAATCTCGGAATATAAACGTGCTGGAAATTTAATTGATAAATACTCTGGTGAAATTTAATTTAAATAGTCGAGCCTTCTTGTTTACGTTTCCTTTCTTTATTTCAAACCACGTCGCCTTCTTTTCTTTTCAGCCGAAGTGTTCGAAAAAATATAATATTAATAAAAACAAAAATAATAAAAACATTAAAATAAAGGGTAGCTTTGTACGTAAGCTAATGAAGAAAAGATTTTAATCATGTTCCTCTCTCTTCCCTTACAAGCCCCATCGCTTTACAATTAAAAAGGAAATAAGGGTCGGAACCCTTTTTATTTTTTTTCAAACCGAATTCGTTCGAAACTTTTAAAAAAAATGGTCGAGACGCGAGCCTTCTCCTTCTTCAATTTGTCTATTCTTTCCACAAAATTCCGATTGAACTCGGAATCGATTTTCTAAATGGGGGAGTTATGGTTTCGGGTCGTGGCGCTGATTTGGGGGAGCGAATGATTTTGGGCGAGGAGTGGAGTGTCGCGGGGCTCTTGGAGGGCACGAGGGGGTTTGTGGTCGAACCTCAAGGAAGATGGTGGTCTCGTGAACATGACAGTGGTGCGCGATGGTCTCTGTAGCACGGAGAGGCGTTGCGTTTGCTGGACTAGAGTTTGAGTATAGGTCGCGAGGATGTGGTTGTGATTTGGGGCGAGCGTGGCGGTGCTTCCGAGCACGCGCGAGTTTGGTGGGACTGTTCGACAGTAAGGTAGCATGTTTTATTTTATTTAAAGTTTAATTTTATTTTTACACAGACCTGTTAGTATAATAACAGTAAATAGGAGGTTTATAAACAAATATATATATAGGTCAGAAGAATATATGTATACAGGTAAGATTTTGAGAAAGAAAAGAAATATAATATATAGCAGTGTACTATATAAAAAAAAAGGAAAAAAAAATTCCTGTTTCTATTTTTATATATCTGCAAAAATAAAATAAATGGACTACTGTAAAGTATATATACAGTTTACATATTTCAATATTTAAAAATGTAAGTAGATATATATATAGTAGTCTGCAATGTTTTTGTATATAGCTTTTGATAATATAGGATTTGTATAAAACTCGATTTTTGCCAATATAATTTATTTTTATAAGTATAAATGATTTCAGAATAGAAATAAACATATATGTACACATTTTAATTTACTAGCTTGTTTAAATTTAGTCACCAAAAGTAATTTTATCTAAAGAAAATTAATTTCAAATTTATTACCTTGGTTAAAATCAAATAAAAGGTTAAAGTTAATCATTAGCTAAATTACATAAATAATTGGCGAATAATTGTCTGATTGGTTTAAACGATAATAAATTGTGAATTGATTATTCAAGGTCAAGAATCGAGAAAGATGTGGGTTGCTAAACAGGAATCAAAGGTGAGTTAATCTCAATCAGTTAAATTTAAATTTAAATAATTAAATTTAAATAATTGTTTGAAATGGTTGAATTGATTTATGTGCTGTAATGTGGTATATATTTGGAATTGGTATTTTATATTGTGCTAACATCTGTGGATGCAGGGAAAACAGGTTGGAGGGATCCAACTGGACCCCTCAACTTTATTTAATTATTTAATATTCTCTGTTTTGAATATTTGATATCCCGTAATGAATTATATGGAAATATTGAATGCTATGGCTTGATTGTAATAATCGGGCAATAATGAATTACCAAATATATAATTTGAGTGTGGGAATGAAATTAAAGAAGTGAAATTGTAAGTAAAATAATTAAAGAAAAGTTGAATAAATTTATGAATGAACTGCAAAGGAAATAAAGTGACTTTAAAATTTTAATAAATACATTTTGAGTATGGGAAGGAAAATTTAAATAAACAGAAAGTTAATGAAACTTAAAATTCAATGTTATTGTTTAAAAGAATAAAACATTTATTTTAAATTTAGGATTTAAATTATTTAAGAAGAATAAAAAAAAGAAATTGGGAATAACCTGAAATTTGTATATTTCAGCTAAAGGATTTAAAAATCAAACTGGAAATAATAATAAAGTCCATAATTAATGAATTTTGAAATGAACTGATAAGTGAAGAAATTTATTTCAAATGGAATAAATTGGGAATCAATTTGAAAATTTGATTTAAGTGATTGAGATTGGAAATTTCTCTCTGAATAATCAAGTACGTTTCAAAGTAAATATTTAAATATAAATTAAAAGTTTGAAGTTGTTTTAAGAAGTGTGTTTTGAAAAATTTGCTATTTCTAAATATTTAAATTCTTAAGTATGTATTCCCTTTTAATCTATTATAGCAATAATTATTTTAACCTATTATAGCAATATTTATTTTAATCTATTATAGCAATTATTATTTAAAGAGTGACTTAGTATTTTAATATATTTTTAAAATGTAAATCTAGTTTTATGTTTTATTTAGTGACCTTATTTTCAAATATTCATATAGTATGTAATTTTACAAATCATTGAAGTAGTTTTAAAATATATGTTTTAAAAGTATATTTCGAAGTAAAGTGTTTTAAATTATTTTAAAATCTAGTTTTGTGCTTGGTGATTTCAGAGGAGATAGAAAATAATTGGGAAAGTTTACTCTGAAAGGAAAGATGGTTTTGAAACTGTTTTCAAGGATTGAAAATAGAAGTATATCTTGTGAAGATATTTTGAGGTTAATGAATAATTTGGGAAATTATTCATTTGTTGATGGATGTTTGTGAATATTAATTGATAGTTAAATAACCGACTATCAATATTGGCCAACTTCGTTGTTCGTTTCGAAGAGACCGGGATCGAGATTTATTTCTCAAAAACCACTTCGATCCGGTTTGTACGTTTCGTGTAAACGATTGTGGATTCGAAGATGGAGCAGTGAAGTGCAAGGGCTAGTCGCTACTAATCCTGAGGATATTTCCAAAATGGATGTAGTAGGAATAGTGCCTTCGGTTCCGTTCGAACCCGAGACGGACTTGTAGGGATGAATGCTTGCGAAACATCATCAGGTGGACGATGGGCATTCTAAGGAATATGTTCTAAAAGGTAACGCTTAGCCTCAAGCCTCATCAAATGGGAATGGCTGAAAATCAGGGGATATGCAGCAAGGCTTCGTGGGTAGCCCCCACTGGAGGGTGAGGTCATCCCTGTCTTGATGTCCCTTTATTTCCGCTTAGTGGGCGGTTGCTGATCCCAACCGCGGGGTGATCTTGCTCGGGACTGTCCAGTAAGGGATGGTTCCGGTCTTGTGTTGCAGGGGAGTTAGGGTGGCTCCTCGGTACGCTGATCTAGACCAGGTACTGTGAAAGGTGGTACCCCAGTGCCTAGCCATTAGTTGGAATCCATTTTCCCTACGCGCCCGTACGGTTTTGATTGTGCCCAACTATTGCTGAAACGTGAGATGCAAGAATTTCAGCTAGATTCTATTTACTTTCTATAGACACTATTATAATATCAGAGGACTTTAATAAAAATGTTTTAGCTATCGTAAAGTAAAAACCCAACATGTTTATTTGTGGCGTGGTCTTACGAGATGCTTTTGTTTTCAAAGGATTTGTGAAACTTTAATAATCAATTGGGTGTGATTTTCTCACGCTGGTATTCTAGACTGACTTGGGTGTTATTTAACTGTAATGCTCGGGTCAGACCGAGTTTTATAGGATACAGGATTTGATGCTGTGGAGCTCAGGAGACGAGCTGGATGACGATACGTATTTCCGTACTTGTATATGTATATATATTCCACTGTGTTGAGTTGTTATGTATCCATTGTATGCCATTGACGTTGAATTGTGATTGATGTACTCTGATGATGTAATATATGTAAACAGATATATTTGATTTTGAGTAAAGATTATTTATTATCTATTATATTTTACTCTGCTGCGATGGTTAGATTCTGCTGTTGTTTTCTATTTTCTCCTTCTACCTCTTCTTCTTTAACCCAAATGGTTCGTATTTCTATACAACTTGAGTTGATTTAGGTAGAATAGTGTTGACTCAAGGGGTACGGATTTGCGGGCTGTTACAGTTGGTATCAGAGCTTAGGTTGGAGACAACCTTGGCTCTTGTGGGAATTACTCATTTAAATTAGAGTCTGTAGTACTCTGTAATGAGTTTGAGCGTATTAATAATATGAGCGCGTATTTGTTAGTAAATATAAATTATTTTACTATTGTGTTGATTGGGTTATTGAGTGGCATATGAACCTTTGTCGACACAGTCTGCGCAACTGTATCGAAAGGGTTTCTAAACATTTGAATAGAGCAATCGACACGGTATTGTTTTAAATGTGGGTAAATGAAATAATTTTACCCAAAACATATTTTGATATAAAAAATAGCTTTTGAAAACTATTTGGCTAATATATGGTTGCTTGGATGTTAGGAAGAATAATATTAAATTATTATCATCATGGGTAAATAATTTAACTAGAAATTGAAAATATAATCAAAGTTTAAGGGAATAAATTCATTATAATATGAAATTTATAAATATGGATTATGAATTATGAATGTGGTTTATAAATTGAAATACAATCAAATGGAAATTTGTATAAGCATAAATTGTACAAATGAATTATAGTTAAAATTTAATTAAGCAGGATTTGGGAATTCAAAATTTCAGAGATTTTGGGAATGTTATCGAAGTGTTTTGAAGATAAATGATAACATTATTGTTTAGAGGGATTCCTGAAAAGAAATCTGTTTTAAATGGATTTTGAAAGTGATATAGCATTGAAATCACTTGGATCATTGGAAAATAATTCTGATGATGACGGCCGCATCATCAATATTCATTTTCGAATTTCTAAGTGATGGATTGCTGCCAAAAAATTGATTTGCTCAGAAGAGCTAGTTGTTTTTGAAAATTTCAAAAGAAATTTGTTCAGGGTAAAACTAGGATTGGTTTAACTTTTGAGAAATGTGATTTGAGATGTTGAAGATTTCAAAATAATTTGAAACCAAAGGTCGGGTGTTTAAAAATCCTGATGAGATAGTTGTAAGCTTATAAATTGAGATGATTTTTAAATCATGAAAGAAATATAAGCTTTGAATAATGGAATTTAAATTTGAAATTTAAAAATGAAATTAACTTGGATGGGGATAAAAATTTAACCGGATTAAAATAAATTGAATAAGCTGAAAATAATATCCAGTTGTATTCGAATTAAGTTAAAATCGAACTGAGTTAAATAAAACTGAGTTAAAATAAAATTGAATTGGAATAAAAATTTAATTGAGTTATCAAATGGAATTAAATTCTTACCTGAATAAATGGAAAATAAATTGGATAAGAATTAGATTGAAATAAATAAACCAGAATAACTTATAAAAGAATTAAAATTCATGGAAATAAAATATTCTTGGGCTATAAATAAATAGAAGGCTTGAGTTAAAAATAAAAGATGAATATATTCAAGCTTATGATGAAATAGAATTGTATAAAACGATAAGTTGTGACTTATTAAATTGAAAATGGAATACAAAGCCCAAAATCAATATTTTGATGAATTGAAAAATGAGAAGAAAATCCAAACTTGAATTATAAAATAAATTTGAACTTAAGAAATTAAATGAAGAGATTTTGAGATTAAAAATCAAGTGTTGAATTTTTGTCCAAGGGAAGAATTAATTAGATAATAAATTAGTTAATGTAATTGAATGGTGAGTTTATGATGAAGTTTGGAAATAAAACTCAAGTTATAAATCAAATTCAACTTGAATCATTAGTGAAGGAAATATAATTGAAAGTGGTCTTGCAATTAATTAAATAAATAGAGAATGAAGTTGAATTGTGAGTTAATAAAATTTGATGGTAAGTTAAAGGTGAGTGGTGGAATCAGGACTTGAGTTATTAATTAAAATTTGACTTGAAGTGTTAACAAATTAAATATAATTGGAAAGATATCGAATAAAAATGAAATAAGATTAAAATAGTAATGGTATGAATTGCAAATAAAATTCAAATATGTGGAGATAAATTGGATATGGCCTTGTAATCAATCGAGTTAAGTTGAGTAATAAAAGAGAAAAATTTACTTGTAAAATGAAAATGAGCTTAAGTATAAATTTGAATAAATTAAAGTAAATTGACTTAAGCTGAATAAATCGAAGAGAGTGAATTTAATTCAACTTAAACCAAGTTTAATGATATTGAATTGAATTTGAATCAAGTAAATATAAATTTGGATTGAAATAGAACTTGGTGGGTTGAAAATAATATTTAAGGTAATGGAAATTCATAATAGATTGAGTGGATAAACTACTTATATTGAATAAATGAATGGATGGAATAAATAAGAATCAAATGGAAGTGAACTTAAGTTTGAAGTGAAATAAATTGAGTAAATTAACTTAAGTTGAGAATAATTAGAAGCTCAACTACGAGTAAAATTGAAAGACCATTAAGTTGAAGCTTAGTTTGAATTAATTCGGGAATGGGTAGTAATATGCAAGCTTGGGATGGGTCGAGCTAAATAAATGGTCATGAATGAATTGAAATAAAAAGGGAATTAATTGGTAATGAAATTTGAGATGAAACTTGAATTGGTTAAATGAAGTCGAATACCAATTTAATGTGGCAAATGTTTAGTTTGCAAATTAATTATGAAATGAGTATTGGAGGTAACCAATATGAAATGTTCCAAGATAAATAAATGGATTCAAATAAAATGAATGAGAATAAAGCATGTAAAACAAATTGTACGGAATCAATTAAAAAGGAGTCAATTTAATTGATTATAAAACTCAAGTGCTTATTTATTCACATAGATCTCGTCAAATTGCATAGAATTAATATCATTAGATGTAAATGGAGGTAATTAAAATTATATGAATTAGTAGGAGTGAAATAAATTGATTTTGAAAACAATGGAATTAAATATGAATTGAGTTTGCTTAAGAATAAATTAAATGTAAGCGATTGAGTTTTGAACCATTCAAGTTTGAATGAAATTGGTTTGTAAATTAATTGAAATAGTTGAATTACTATGAAAGTTGTAAAAATTTGCTTACGGAAAATGTTTATGTGCATTTCTTTAGAATTCATATGTTTAACCATTGCAACTAAGTGTAATATTGTTAAATTGCATATATTTGGCACTTACATGTTTAAATTGAGTAAGTACAGGTACCTGGAAGCCATGTGGCTAGATTTGGTAGTGCTATTTGCTAAAAATAATAAGCCGCTTGCTTAAAATGCAAAATAAGGTACGCCTACGCAATAAAAATAGTAAATATGAACTGATTTTGGTGTTTCCGACCGTGTGGGTCGATGTATATATATTTATCTCTTTTGTCAAATTGCAAAAGCTCCTCTGTGCAAAGGGGACTCTGCCAAAACTTTTCAGAAATTTTGGGAGTTAGAAAATTTTTGAAAATTTTGGAAATTTTGTTAAGAACCAAACGATTTCAAATTGGAAATTGAAATAAGTTAGTAAATTAAACTAATTAAAGTAATGACATGAATTTGTAATAAATGACAAATAAAATTTATATATTCAGAGTTAAAGATAAATTGAATTCATATGGCAATGAAAGAATCAATTTGAATAGAAATGGATATAAATTAAAGTGGTAAAGTGAAAATAAATGTAAGAAACATATAAAATGCTTATGTTAACTTAAGTAAGGAATGGTGAATTTCTTAATTGGAAATTGATAATATAAATATATTCCAAGTTAGTATTTGAATGAATAGATATTGGCATTTTGTGAAAAAGTCGATAAAATGTTTTGGGATATTGTGATTGGATATTAGTGCTAAGCAGGATATGCAGGTATTATAAAAGGGAAAAGAGAATTGGTTTTTGATTCAAGAAGATAAATTTGAATTGCCCGACAAAAAGGTATGTATTTTAATTTGGAGTGAAATTTGATTGGGAATTTGGATTGAGCCACTTGGCCTTTTGTTTTCTTCTTCAGATTTGGGAGGCCGTAGAGGCATTTTTGTAGTAGTACCGAGCTAGCCGTGAAAGGAGATGCTAGCGAAATTTTTCGGGAAGTTACGGAGTTAGAAAATTTTGAGAAAATTTTGAAAATTCAAAATTGGTTTTATGATTATAACTTGAATGGTTAATAAAATAGTATAGTTTGAAAACTATGGGCGAGTAGAGAAGTTAATAAGAATGATAATGGTCTTTTATAAAAGGGGATAGTTGGTAGAATGTTGAATTGTTTGGTTTTAGGGAAAAATAGTAAACGGGTATTGGACCATTCTTCCTAACTAGTAATTTCGGGGATGAAATTCTTTTAAGGGGAGAGGAATGTGACGACCCAGAATTTTCGAGCATTTAAAATCGGAATATTTAATTGATTTTAAATATTCAATATAATAATTTTAACCGGAATTACAAATATCGCTATTTGTTTGATAATTAAATAATAGAATTTAATTATTAGAAGTTGAGTAAATTGTTGAATCTCGGAATATAAACGTGTTGGAAATTTAATTGATAAATACTCTGGTGAAATTTAATTTAAATAGTCGAGCCTTCTTGTTTACGTTTCCTTTCTTTATTTCAAACCACGTCGCCTTCTTTTCTTTTCAGCCGAAGTGTTCGAAAAAAAAATATATATAATATTAATAAAAACAAAAATAATAAAAACATTAAAATAAAGGGTAGCTTTGTACGTAAGCTAATGAACAAAAGATTTTAATCATGTTCCTCTTTCTTCTCTTACAAGCCCCATCGCTTTATGATTAAAAAGGAAATAAGTATCGGAACCCTTTTTATTTTTTTTTCAAACCGAATTCGTTCGAAACTTTAAAAAAAAAATGGCCAAGACGCGAGCCTTCTCCTTCTTCAATTTGTCTATTCTTTCCATAAAATTCCGATTGAACTCGGAATCGATTTTCGAAATGGGGGAGTTATGGTTTCGGGCCGTGGCGCTGATTTGGGGGCGCGAATGATTTTGGGCGAGGAGTGGAGTGTCGCGGGGCTCTGGGAGGGCACGAGGGGGTTCATGGTCGAACCTCGAGGAAGATGGTGATCGCGTGAACACGATAGTGGCACGCGATGGTCTCTGTAGCACGGAGAGGCGTTGCGTTTGCTCGACTAGAGTTTGGGTATAGGTCGCGAGGCTGTGGTTGTGATTTGGGGCGAGCGTGGCGGTGTTTCCGAGCACGCACGAGTTTGGTGGGACTGTTCGACAGTAAGGTAGCAAGTTTTATTTTATTTAAAGTTTAATTTTGTTTTTACACAGATCCGTTAGTATAATAACAGTAAATAGGAGGTTTATAAACAAATATATATATAGGTCAGAAGAATATATGTATACAGGTAAGATTTTGAGAAAGAAAAGAAATATAATATATAGCAGTGTAATATATAAAAAAAGGAAAAAGAAAAATCCCTGTTTCTATTTTTATATATCTGCAAAAATAAAATAAATGGACTACTATAAAGTATATATACAGTTTACATATTTCAATATTTAATAATGTAAGTAGATATATATATATATATATATATATATATATATATATATATATATATATATATATATAGTAGTCAGCAATGTTTTTGTATATAGCTTTTGATAATATAGGATTTGTATAAAACTTGATTTGTATCAAGATAATTTATTTTTATAAGTATAAATGATTTCAGAATAGAAATAAAAATATATGTACACATTTTAATTTACTAGATTGTTTAAATTTAGTCACCAAAAGTAATTTGATCTAAAGAAAATTAATTTCAAACTTATTACCTTGGTAAAAATCAAATAAAAGGTTAAAGTTAATCATTAGCTAAATTACATAAACAATTGGTGAATAATTGTCTTATTGGTTCAAACGATAATAAATTGTGAATTGTTTATTCAAGGTCAAGAATCGAGAAAGATGTGGGTTGCTAAACAGGAATCAAAGGTGAGTTAATCTCACTCGGTTAAATTTAAATTTAAATAATTAAATTTAAATAATTGTTTGAAATGGTTGAATTGATTTATGTGTTGTAATGTGGTATATATTTGGAATTGGCATTTTGTATTGTGCTAACATCTGTGGATGCAGGGAAAACAGGTTGGAGGGATCCAACTGGACCACTCAACTTTATTTAATTATTTAATATTCTCTGTTTTGAATATTTGATATCCCGTAATGAATTATGTGGAAATATTGAATGCTATGGCTTGATTGTTATAATCGGGCAATAATGAATTACCAAATATATAATTTGAGTGTGGGAATGAAATTAAAGAAGTGAAATTGTAAGTAAAATAATTATAGAAAAGTTGAATAAACAGAAAGTTTAATTTTAAAATTGTATGGGAAGGAAAATTTAAATAAACAGAAAGTTAATGAAACTTAAACTTCAATGTTATTGTTTAAAAGAACAAATCATTTATTTTAAATTTAGGATTTAAATTATTTAAGAAGAATAAAAAAAAGAAATTGGGAATAACCTAAAATTTGTATATTTCAGCTAAAGGATTTAAAAATCAAACTGGAAATAATAATAAAGTCCATAATTAATGAATTTTGAAATGAACTGATAAGTGAAGAAATTTATTTCAAATGTAATAAATTGGGAATCAATTTGAAAAATAGATTTAAGTGATTGAGATTGGAAATTTCTCTCTGAATAATCAAGTACGTTTCAAAGTAAATTTTTAAATATAAATTAAAAGTTTGAAGTTGTTTTAAGAAGTGTGTTTTGAAAAATTTGCTATTTCTAAATATTTAAATTCTTAAGTAAGTATTCCCTTTTAATCTATTATAGAAAAAATTATTTTAATCTATTATAGCCATATTTATTTTAATCTATTATAGCAATAATTATTTAAAGAGTGACTTAGTAATTTATTTTATTTTAAAAATGAAAATCTAGTTTTATGTTTTATTTAGTGACCTTATTTTCAAACATTCATATAGTATGTATTTTTACAAATCATTGAAGTAGTTTAAAATAAATGTTTTAAAAGTATATTTCGAAGTAAAGTGTTTTAAATTATTTTAAAATCTAGTTTTGTGCTTGGTGATTTCAGAGGAGATAGAAAATAATTTGGAAAGTTTATTCTGAAAGGAAAGATGGTTTTGAAACTGTTTTCAAGGATTGAAAATAGAAGTATATCTTGTGAAGATATTTTGAGGTTAATGAATAATTTGGGAAATTATTTATTTGTTGGATGGATGTTTGTGAATATTAATTGATAGTTAAATAACCGACTATCAATATTGGCCAACTTCGTTGATCGTTTCGAAGAGACCGGGATCGACATTTATTTCTCGAAAACCACTTCGATCCGGTTTGTACATTTCGTATAAACGATTGTGAATTCGAAGATGGTGCAGTGAAGTGCAAGGGCTGGTCGCTACTAATCCTGAGGATATTTCCAAAATGGATGTAGTAGGAATAGTGCCTTCGGTTCCGTTCGAACCCGAGACGGACTTGTAGGGATGAATACTTGCGAAACATCGTCAGGTGGACGATGGGCATTCTAAGGAATATGTTCTAAAAGGTAATGCTTAGCCTCAAGCCTCATCAAATGGGAATGGCTGAAAATCAGGGGATATGCAGCAAGGCTTCGTGGGTAGCCCCCACTGGAGGGTGAGGTCATCCCTGTCTAGATGTCCCTTTATTTCGGCTTAGTGGGCGGTTGCTGATCCCAACCGCGGGGTGATCTTGCTCGGGACTGTCCAGTAAGGGATGGTTCCGGTCTTGTGTTGTAGGGGAGTTAGGGTGGCTCCTCGGTACGCTGATCTAGACCAGGCACTGTGACAGGTGGTACCCCAGTGCCTAGCTATTAGTTGGAATCCATTTTCGCTACGCGTCCGTACGGTTTTGATTGTGCCCAACTATTGCTGAAACGTGAGATGCAAGCATTTTAGCTAGATTCTATTTACTTTCTATAGACACTATTATAATATCAGAGGACTTTAATAAAAATGTTTTGGCTATCGTTAGGTAAAAACCCAACATGTTTATTTGTGGCGTGGTCTTACGAGATGCTTTTGTTTTCAAAGGATTTTTGAAACTTTAATAATCAGTTGGGTGTGATTTTCTCACGTTGGTATTCCAGACTGAATCGAGTGTTATTTAACTGTAATGCTCGAATCAGATCGAGTATTATAGGATACATGATTTGATGTTGTGGAGCTCAGGAGACGAGTTGGATGACGATACGTATTTCCGTACTTGTTTATGTATATATATTCCGCTGTGTTGAGTTGTTATGTATCCATTGTATGCCATTGATGTTGAATTGTGATTTATGTATTCTGATGATGTTATATATGTAAACAGATATATTTGATTTTGAGTAAAGATTATTTATTATCTATTATATTTTACTCTGCTGCGACGGTTAGATTCTGCTGTTGTTTTCTATTTTCTCCTCCTACCTCTTCTTCTTTAACCCAAATGGTTCGTATTTCTGTACAACTTGAGTTGATTTAGGTAGAATAATGTTGACTCAAGAGGTACGGATTTGCGGGCTGTTACAGCTGCTGCCTTAGATTAAGATCTTTCTGAGAGAAAAGATATTTCAACGGTTTGTGATCCGTGAATAACTCAAACTTTTCTCCTAAAAGATAATGCCTCCGTATCTTTAAAGCAAAAACAATAGCCAACAGCTCAAGATCATGCGTAGCGTAGTTCCTCTCATGTGGCTTCAATTGCTGACTCGCATACGCAATAACCCTACCATTCTGCACAAGCACAGCTCCCAATCCAATAATACAGGCATCAGTATACACTTCAAACTTGCTCTTCCCATCAGGAATAGCCAATACAGGAGCACTTGTCAATTTTGTCTTCAGTTTCTGGAAAGCTTCCTCACACTCCGGTGTCCACTTGAATTTAGCTCCCTTCCTTGTCAGCTTCGTTAGGTGAGAAGAGATCTTAGATTAATCCTTCATAAACTTCCTATAGTAACCGGCCAATCCCAGAAAAAAGTGAACTTCTTTAGGAGTCCGAGGCTGTTTCCATTCCAGAATAGTCTCAACTTTAGCTGGATCTATAGAGATTCCCTCACCAGAAACAATGTGGCCCAAAAATTTTACTTCTGATTTCCAAAAATGACACTTAGAAAACTTCGCCTTCAGCACATGCCTTCTCAGAGTTTCCAAAACTATTCTCAAGTGCTGCTTGTGCTCTTCTTCCGATTTAGAATAAACCAAAATATCATCGATGAATACCAAAACAAACTTATTCAGAACATCTCTAAAGACTCGGTTCATCAGATCAACAAAATAGGCAGGAGCGTTAGTTAACCCGAAAGGCATAACCAACCACTCATAGAAACAATTAGGTCCCCTAAATGAAGTTAAGGGAATACTGTCTTTAGCTACCCTTAACTGATGGAAACCTGATGCTAGATCTAACTGAGAAAAGACTGAAGCTCCATGAAGCTGGTCAAAGAGATCATCAATGCGAGGAAGAGGATACTTATTTCGAATGGTCACTTTGTTTAATTCTCAGTAGTCTACACAGAACCTTAGCGACCCATCCGACTTGGAGATAAAAACTGCAGCAGAACCCCAACAGGAAAAACTTGGTCTAATCAAACCCTTCTCCAACAAATCTTGAGTTTGCTTCACTAATTCCACCCACTCCCTTGGAGCCATCCTCCTACTAGGTTGAATTACAGGTACTGCTCCAGGTATCAAATCAATACGAAACTCTACTTCCCGGTGCGGTGGCAAACACTTAACTTCCTCGAATAGGTCGGAGAAATCCCGGACTACTTAAATATCTACAACCTCCTCTTGAGAAGTCACCATTCCATGTAAAAGACTACTCAAGTGAATTTCAGAGTTATCACACATTACTCTGGCAATCCTACTCAGATCAGTTTCCAATGAAACTGTTCTTTCATCACAATTTAAAATAGCCTTATATCTGTCAAGCCAATCCATTCCCAATATAAGGTCGAAACCTTTAAAATCCGATACATAAGGATCACAGGAAAAACTATGGGATAGATAGGAGATTCTCAAATCTTTACAAATCCTATCCAATTTGGTTACCCCTCCTATAGGATTTGATACACAAATGGGATTGTCTACGATACTAGGGGTAAGTAAGAAATTCTCTATAGTTCCTAGGGAAATAAAACTTAAAGAAGTACCAGAATCAAATAAGACTTTAATATATTTTCCATTTAAAAGTAAGGTACCTTCTAAAACTCCCTTGCCCTTGGACGAGTTCGATGGTGCGCCTTCCAGAGCAAATACTTTGTTCTGTTGAACCTTATGAAGGAGCGGGCAGTCTTTAACCATGTGTCCCGGTTGGTGACAGTTAAAGCAAAGAGACTTCTGAACTAAGGCTGACCCTGGTCCACTATAATGCTGTCGCTGCTGTTGTTGCTGAGATCCTTTGCTGGGACACTTATTTGCCAGGTGATCTTCTTGATGACAAATATAGCATTTGCGAGGCTCATTTTTGTTCCCAGACTTCTTTTTGTTTTGCTTCTTCCAATTAGGATTGAATTTTCTCTTATTCTGGTTAGAAAAATTCCCTCCTGATGCAGCAACTTGTGCCACTGACCTCTTCTTCATCAAATCTTCATACCTTAACGCCATGTCAATAAGTTCCACAAAAGACCCTTTTAGATGTGCTGTCATTCTCTCATGATACTCAGGCCTCAACCCTTAGACAAACATCTCGTTCTTCTTAAGAGAAGTGTTAATAAGTCCTGGAATATAGCAAGATAACTCATTGAATTTAGTCTCGTATTCCGCTATAGACATATTTCCTTGTTTCAGATTCAGAAAATCTTGATAAAGCCGAGTTCTTCCTGCAGCAGGCATAAACTTTTCCTCAAACATCTCCTTAAATTCTTCCCAGGACATACCATCCTCCGAGATATTAGCAGTCACTGAATTCCACCATACTGCGGCACCACCTTGTAATTGCCACGCAGCCATTATTCTCTTCTGTTCATCTAATAACCTCATGCTCTTAAAAATCTTCTCACACGAGCGAATCCATGCTTGAACTTCTATTATAGTTTCTGATCCCTGAAATGGTTTTCCTCCAAGATGAACAAAGTCCTTGCATAATGCGGAAAAACTGACTAGAGACTTAACTGGATTAACAGTCTCATTATCAGTCTGCTCTCTTCTGTTACCAGTTGATGCACTTCCAACAACTCTTCCCCTTCGGCCTCTTGAACTCATATTGGCTACCTGAACATGTAATCCAGCCAATTTAGATAGGGATATAGTTATATAAGAAAATTATAAATACACACTCTCTAGATAGATTCTACTCCAGAGCTAGGTGTTTCTCAACCATGGCTCTGATACCAACTGTGACGACTCGTCTTTCATTCTAACAGAAAGACGTATCATCAATAAGAAAAGAAAGAGATTAAAATAGAAAGATAGAAAGAAAAGAACAAACACTCATCAGAATCTCACAGCGGAAACGAACAAAATATAATATTACACATATCCATTACATAGTTTTACATATCAGAGTACACAAAATAATACCACTTCATTACATCTGACATTCATAAGAGTTTGCCAATACATACAACCCAAAATACAACATCTTAAATCTCTACAGCGGATAGAGATAGATAAGTACGTTTGGACTCCAGCTCCATCCTCCAAAACATTTGCTAATCCAAACCTAGTCACTTGGCTACTCATAAAAATTTGAGTACCCAAGAGTTTATGAAAAACAAAATAAACTCCGGGTCAGACATGGGTCTGGTGTGAGTAAATCAGTTAAAGTTGCTTAACTTTAAAATCATTTTGAAACAAAAGGTATCACGTAAGACTTCCCACAAATAAACACGGGTAAGTTTTTACCTTACGCTAACCAAAACATTTGATAGGAAATTCAGTGATATTATAATAGGGTCTAAGGTTTTTAAAATAAAATACACAAATAGCTGGAATGCTTACATCTAACATTCCAACATAGTTGGGCACAATCAAAACCGTACGGGCTCTTATTTGAGATTGGATTCCATACAATGGCAGGGCTACTGGGGTACCGCCCGTCACAGTACAGGGCCTAGATCACCGTACCGAGGACCAATCCCGATCCCCTGCAACACAAGGCCGGACCCATCCCTTACTGGACAGCTCCGAACACGACAACCCTGCAGTTGTGGCCAACAACTGCCCCACAGCCGAATAAATAAGGGACTTCTAGACAGGGGTAAATCTCACTCTCAAGTGGGGTCTACCCACGAAGCCTTGCTGCACCTCCCCGGTTTTAGCCATTCCGGGTTGATGAGGCTTGAGGCTACGATTACCTTTAGAGAACACATCTCTTAGAATGCTCATCGTCCACCTGACGATGTTCTGAAAGCATTCAATCCATACAAGTTCGTTCCGGGTTCGAACGAAACCGAAGGCATTATTTCGTTACACTCATTTTGGAATCACCCTCAGAGTTAACGACAATAACCCTTGCATTCTAAAACTCCATCTCGATCCTCACTTGAGATGTCACGGCCAAACGTTTAACTTGGATCGATGTGGTTTTCGAAAATCAATTCGATTCCCGATCCCGGTCTCATCGAAATCCAAACATGTATTAAAGGCCAAGTTGTTTAAAGATTTAAACAATTTAATTCAGATTTAAACATAGCATCACACAGCATTATCAACAGATAATAACCAATATCTATCACAGATATACAACATCTCATCACAGAATATCTTAACTATCATTCAAAACATATCAACCATATTCAGATATTCAATTCAAACAATCATCCACAAGAAAGCACTACTTTAATTCATGTTACAATTAATTTAATTAATTAAATTAAATTAATTACTTAAGAATTTATCACTTAATCTTGCTTAACCAAACATTAATTAATTAATCACAATCATTTAATTAATTATTCACCTTTTAATAATCTCATTATTAAATTATCAATTAATTACTATAATTATTTATTAATTAAAATTTGATTTAAAATTAATCATTCCTTAACTGATTATTAATTAACCCTTAGTTTATAATTAATTAACCTTAATTAATTCTTAATTAATCACAATTTAATTTATCTTAATTATTTAATTGATTATTCATTAATTAATCTTAATTATTTAATTAATTAAATCTTAACCGTTAATTAATTTACTATTAATTATAGATTAATTACTTGATTAATTAACTCTTAATCAATTAATTAATTAATTTCTTAATCACTAATTTATTAATCGTTAATCACTTAATTAATCAGTTATTAATCACCTATGAATTAATCTTAAATTAATTAATAAATTAATTTATAACTATTAATTGTTATTTAATTTAATCCTTAATTATCCATTAAATAATCCATGAGTAATTAATTAAATCTTAACCAATTAATTAACCTAAATTAATTAATTAATTCCAACCTTAATTACTAATTAATTAAAGTAAACTTTATTTTCAAAATTTAATTAACTTTCAAAACCAAACAATTTCATTTATCATTAAAACTCTTACATATTTAAACATTCAATTTATTAAAACTAATTACTTTTTGAAAAAGTTAGATTTAAAAATGTAAAATCATTTCTAAACTTCAACAAATAAAAATGTGACTTACTTTTGAAATAAAATATTTGACATATTATAAAGTAGTGAGAATATAAAATTTTAAGTTTAAACTTAAAACAAATTTAGATTTAAAACAAGTTTTAAAGCTTGATTCACTTACATGGTTTGACTCGACAAAACACAAGCCTAACACAACCCTATACTCTATCTCCCCTACCCTCTTCATCTACCTGAACCCAACCAATCACACGATCAACCACTCACACACCCGAGCATACTCACGAGCCTCACGACCCAAAACACGATTGCGGCTTCGAGTCTTAATCACACTCGCCTCGTACCAAAGTCCACTGACACAGTCATACTTCGTGCACAAGCACGGTGCTTCAGCGCTTCCACCGCCGCCGCCGCAAGCTTGCGCAAACCCCAAATTGATCCACGACCCAAATCCAAACCCTAAAACCCATCGATTCAAGCTCGAACGCAAATTGGGTTGTTCGAACCCAAACTCGAACTGCAGCCGCCAGATAAAAACCCTCCATCCACGGCAAGCCGACCACCATGCGCCTCCAAACTCCGGCCATACATTCGCACCACCCAAACACGCCTCCACCCCAAGCCTCGCATAACTCGGTCAACACTATGCTTCACAAAAGATAATCTCCCAAACTCAAAAAAACACAGAACCCAAACCCTACAAATCAAAATTCCAAATTCTCTGTTGAAAGATAAATTCAACCACTATTTTTCTAGTGTTATACAACATTTAACACAGCTTCAGTTTAAATTTCAAAACCTATGAACAATCCAGTCACGAGAATTTGACAAAAGCCCTAATTTTAGTTAATCCCAAAATCCATCTTCAAATGTAAGTTAAAAGTTTCGATTTCTGTCTTAAAATTCATATTATGCATAATAGATTCAGGATATAAACTTGATTCATTAAAATTTGACCATGATTTATATGATATAAACATTTGTTTTACTGCATATCCTACCATCTGCAGTTTTTAACTGTTTCATTTGCATATTTATTTATTTTACACTTAATTCCTACTGAATCAAACTTCTATTTTGATTGTTCCAAACTAATAATGTTTCATTTCATATAAATTTTGAGTTTTTGTTTAATTTTCCTTCAAAATCTTAAAGATACAGGGTTTAACTGTTACAATTTAAACATACACAGTATAATTTAAATCTGTGAACAAATACTTCACAAAATAAATAACATGCAAGCATCTTCATAGCTAACTTTCACATGCAACAGATCCTTATACTTAAAATTTTGATTAAAAATTTACTCACTAGTTTTTGTTGTGAAGATTCAAGCTATTGGAAAAAGAGATATGAATGAACTGCAGGCCTTTTTCTTCCCCCTTCTTGAAATTGTTTGCTTAACTTTGATGATGCTTCAAATCTTGAATCAATTAGTGATAAAACTTTGAGATTGTTTCAGAAATTGTTTGACTTCAAGAGTCTATATTGCAGTTTTCAAAAGTGATTTGAAGATGCAGATTTTATCACAGAAATTCTTTGCAGGTTAGAAAGGAGTTTGAGTTTTGATTAATTTTTGAAGTGAAGATTTTCAGGTTTGGAAATGAAGAGTGTAAAAATTTCTTGCTTTAGAAACTTTAGAATGAGAAAAACTAAATTAAGCATAAGGAATAGCTTTTTATTTGAAATTTTGTTTTTTACAAAAATTTAAAGAAAATAAATTTAAATTATGACACTTGTCACTATATAGCTTAATTCTCTAACACATGTTATTAGTAGGGTTTAAATGTTTAACAAGTGTTAGTTCATGCAAAAAGAATTAAAATGTTTTTCTTAATTGATTTTAAATTCATTCTTAATTCCTATAAAATCAATTTCCTTTAAAGAATGAATATAAAACAAATGTTATAATTAAATAAAATCATGAGAATATTACTTAATACTCAAAGTAAAATTTTAGAATAAAAATTAAAATCTTTTAAATCTTTTAATTTATCAATTCAAATTCAATTTAAGTTTTTAAATTCAATTCAAAATCAAATCTGATAAGAGTACAATTTTAACACATTCATTACCCTTATATATGTATTAGTTTTAATTAGAATAAATGTATATTTATAATTCATTTATTTGCTGTTGAATAAAATAACAAATTTATCAATTCAAATTAGTTTATTATAAAGATTATCATATTTAAATTGGGTTTGAAATTCCGGAATATCACAGTTCAACCCAAAAATCCTCGACATCCCCTAACTTAAAAATCACCATATTACTTTTAAAATTCAACAATTTCCTAAACGAACTTGATTACAAAATCAAAGCATGTAAATTTGAAGATCAAAATTCTGACATTTATTTGTTCCTTATGGAAATATTTAATTTCTGGAAAATTCGTTAAACATTTTTACTTGAATCTAATTTTAAAAATAATGTTTCTCACATACAAACAATCTTTACTCGGAAATCAAGGGCTAAAAATCAATTGAGGGAAAGATTTGAATTATTGAATCGGGTTTCAAACCTGCAATGTTTAAAACAGAGGCTTGCTAGCCTGTTCCAGACTTGAACACTGATTCAAACCCACATATATACATAAATCATTTCTTTAACATCATGCACACATGCTTCATATCATATTCAAGGATTCACCATATGCCAATTCAAGAAATTTCCAATTTTAAGATTTTACTCACCTGTAATTTGAAGACAGAGAAATAGCTTGAGGCTTGGAAACTGGAATTCACTTTTGATTATTGAAACTGGTCTTTAATTTGATATGTAGCTTGGTGTTTGATACTGCTTGATATTTGAGATTAACTTTGCTTTGAATTTGTTCTTGAGTTTATTTTGGATTTTTGATTTAAGCTGCAATTTTGATTTGGAACTTCTTAACTTTAGGTTTTGATTTTCATCAGATCAGTTTGAAAAATGAGAAAATGGCCTGGCTATCTTTTCTTTCATTTTACAAATTCAAATGGGAAAAACTTTTCCACTTGTTATCATAAGTTTACAAGTGTTTATTTCCTATATTCATGGTTTTACAAATGTCAATTGCTAAATAAATGTGTTTAAGTCCTTGTTTAAATAAAATTTATAACTTTGTTTTAAACACTTACTTAAATTTTATCAAATTTTTAAACTTAACCCCTTTCATTTAATTAATTTATGAATCATGTTTTCTTAAATGTTTATATATATATATATATATATATATATATACACACTAAGAAAATGTATTATGTTTACAAATTAATATTAAATCTTTTATCAAATTCTATTCAAATCTGGACTATTATGTTCTTATGTTATTAAACTCAATTATATTTATATCTTAACTCGTATGTATTTTTAAAAGAAAGAACATTAAATCTTTTATAAATCTTATTTAATCACAAAAGATATGTGTATAAATATAAACTAAAACTTAGTATTTATTCTTATTTTTTATTTTTTATGTTTATTATCCAAATCAATGTTTTCAAATTATTTTACATATATATACACACTTATATACTTGTATATGCATATACTTAAAATTTCAATATTATAAAGTTTACACATATCTATTAATATATTTATTAATTTACTATAAGATATATTATTTTCAGATATTTATATTTCAACATTTATCATGGTTTCAAATACATCCTGATATCTTTTATTACTAGAATTTTATCTTTTCACTGAATAAAACCAGTTTATTATCCAATTATTAGATGCCAAAAATCTGGGTTATCACAAGGCCTGTGTACTCTGGAAATCTAACTCAGTAATAATACTATAGTATAGATATGCTTACAGCATAAGCGTTGATCGTTTGGTGGTTTATGTAATTTTGAAATTTTGATATAGGTAAGCAGGTACTATCGATTGGCTGAATTTTTAGTGAAAAATATATTTACATGATCATTGAGTATGCACAATAGATAACATTCTCGTGTACAACATAGGAATATCATATTTAAATAAAAAACATTGTTTGCAGTACATTGACTTGAACATGGTGCATGATATAAAATCAAGAAACGAAGAACTGGCAGGAGCAAGGATCTTTGTTGCATTGCTGGATCAGGATTTTATGGCATGACGAAACATATCCCAAAGCAAGTGTGAACAATGTTTTGCTGCATCAGTTTGGTAAAGTACTGCTATTTGTGCAAGATAACATGAAAATTGCCCATGCCGAAGTGCATTAGAATTGGCACGACTTGACCACATCTCGAGGATTGTAGATAAGAACTGCAGTTTGTACAAGCTGAGGTGGAAACTGCCCATCCTGAAGAGGTGCGTGCAAAGCATATGACTACTAGTTAGATGCAACGGTTTGGAAGAGAAGTATTGGCTTGCAGTTGGAGGCTGAAGTGAGAACTCTATTGTCAACTGAATAGTGGGCTGCATTATCATGGACTTGAGATTGTTCTGAAGTGCTTGGCGGAGGGAAAAAAAGATTTGTTTGTATATGCGAGTACATATAGAAGTTCTTGGTGCAATTTTAGTTTAGATTAGATATTTCCACCGAATCTAAGTTTGTTAAACAAACTAAGTTTATAGTAATAATAACAACAATAACAACAACAACAATAGTAAACTATATTTTGATAAAAAGAAACTAAGTTTATAATAATATTAATAATAATAATAAATTAACTAGGTCAAGTAAGTTTTATAATTAATAACAATAATAACAAAAAGTAAGTTTATAAAAATTAACTAAGTTGACTAAGTTTTATAAAAATTAAATAATTTTATAAAAATTAACTAAGCGTATAATAATAATAATAATAATAATTTAACAAAGTTTATGAAAAATTTATAAGTTTGAGATGATATACAAAAATTATCTAAGGTAATAGAGTTTAAGTTTGAGATATTTATAAGTTTAAGTTAATTAAAATATAAGTTATGACATTTAAAGCTTTAGCAATTGAGATAACTTATTATTTTAACAATAATAATAAACAATAGTTTGAACAAATTAACTAAGTTTATAAAAATTAAATACGTTTATAAAAACTAACTAAGTATTATAAAAATTAACAAGTTATAATAATAATAAACCAAGTTTGATAAAAAATTAACTAAGTTTGTAATAATAATAATAATAAACTATAGTCTGATAAAAATTAGCTAAGTTTATTATAATAATAATAAATTAACTAAGTCAACCAAGTTTTATAATTAATAACAACAATAGCAACAATAAAAACTAAAACCAAATATTTAAAGGTTAACCAAGTTAACTAAGTTTTATAAAAAATAAGTTAATAAAAATTAATTAAATTTATAATAATAATAAATTAACTATGTTTACAATAATAATAATAAATTAACTAAGTTTATGAAAAAATTATAAGTTTGAGATAATTTATAAAAATTAACTAAGTTAATAAAATTTAAGTTTGAGATAATTTATAAGTTAGGTTAATTAAAATATAAGTTATAAATAAGTTAACCGAGCTTTATAAAAATTTAACTAAATTTTATAAAAATTAAGCACAATTTTAAAAAATAACTAAGTTTTATATAATTCAACTACGTTTTATAAAAGTTAAATAAATTTAGACAAAGTAATTAAGTTTTATTAGAATTTAACAAAGTTAATAAGTTTTTGAAAATTAAATAAGTTTATTATAAAAATGAACCAAGTTTTATAAAAATTTAACTAAGTTAACAAAGTTTTGTAAAGATTATTTAAATTAATAAAAGTTTAACAAAGGATGTTTGATATATTTTAAATACGCAAAATAGTTTCACAAACATCTGTTGATTGTTAAACTTGTCTACAGGTAATTAACATTTCAAGAGTAAGGACCAACTACAACAACGAATTGTGGGGAATCAAATAATGAACATGGCTTTAATTGTTATATATACCAAAACATTTTGTTAGTACTTGTTGTGTAAACTTGTTTATGAATTGTTACGGATTTTATGTGAATTTGCTCATTTTCTCAAAAAAATATTATTGAAATGGATATGGATATTATATTTGATTATGTGATTAACCTGTTTTTTAATTATTTGAATATGATGATTATGCGATTGATCTATTGATTATTGGTTTGAATACGATGATTATGTGATTGATTGTTAGTTGTAATAAGACAATTACATGAGCGATGGTTGGAAATGGTACAAGTCATTAATAGGAAATGATAGCGTGTACAAAATGCTACAAAATATTTAATAACTTTCTAGCATTTTAAATATGCTACGGAAATAAATGTTAATTACTACGATACGACTTTCGTAGTGTTGGAAAAACGCTCCCAAAACTTTTAGTCGCGTTATGGTAAACACTACGATACGACATGCTACTAAAAATATGAAACTTTTTGATGCGTTTCTATAACCCTACAATAGGTCAATTTTTGTAGCATTTACAACTGCGCTACAAAAACATTCAGACTTTTAGTTGCATGTCGTATCGCAGCGTTGTAACGACCTGCTATTTTCAACCATTCGCATCCGCACATGTCGGACTTGAATTGCTCAAAATATCAGATTGTTAATTTATATTATGCAAACTCAGCATATACAGTAAATAAATCAATCACAGAATCACAGACACAGAGTAATACAATAATACGCGGTGGAATAAATAAATAGTAGTTCATGAAGCTACTATACAAATATCAGAGTTAGAAATAGAATACATTAGAATATCTCAAATACAGCGAAGTCTTCAATACGAACAATTGACTTCTCTGAACCAATCAACTGGAAAAGCTGAAAGCTGAATCGATATTTGGATCTCCAATGAAGCTCCAAACTCCACAGGTGAGTCTCAAATGCTGTATCACTCATTCTGATCCGAGCGTAAAGCAAAAACACAAAAACACTCGATTCAGGATTAACGTTCTTATATCAATAAATCCAACTCAAGTGAAATATCAACTGAAATACAAGTAACTTAAAGGATGTTTGGGATAACCATCCGCTAAGAGTCCAAGGAACTATCTACAAGGTAGAAATATACACTATAACACCGAGGTCATTTCAAATTAATTTATACTTCACAACAAAATATCATTTCATTTCAAATATATATATTTCCAAAATATATATAAATATTTTATAAAGTAGAATATTTGTAATTTCCTCAAACTTAACAAATCACTTCAAAATCAACCCGACTTCCCTATTCAAATTAAATTCAATCTCAATTTATCAATTTCCATTCAATTCAGTTTCTGACCAAACAAATTCAAATTATATATATTTCAAATACAGATCTGAATCACAAATTGACCATTTAAATTCGATTTTATTTCAAAGCTTTATTATTCAACATTCCAAAGTTCAATTTAACAGTTTCATATAGATGTCGATTTAACCTTATTATTTAGTCTTGAAATGTTCACTTAATAAATTCGATATCAATTAAATAACCTAAATTTACCTTTAAACTATATATTCCTTTCAATTTGTTTAAACTTGAAACTTCCATTTAATCATTTAAATCAAAATCAAGTTATAAATCAAATCTTAAATTTCAAATTCAATAGTTCAAATCAATCCAATTAAGTAGAATTCTTAACTAAATACCATTTCAAATAAATTCAACTTTATCTTCTCTACCTTAACTTATTTCAAATTATTACGCGAATTTGGAGATTTTATTCCTATTATAAAATGAAGAAAAAGGGAAGCGTAGAAATTTACACGTAACTTGTCAAAGCTAGATTTAAAAGAAATTGAACGGCTAGGGAAATCATTTTTTCCCACTTGGAATGCAAGGCTACAGATAAATTTATTTATTTAGTTAAGTTAATAAATTTTTGTTAAGAATGCGCACTATAGATGCATTAATCAAATCAACAATACGCCCACATTAAAATAAACGTAACGCATTTAAATTTATACGTTTTCTTATTTATTCACATTTATATTTAGTAGAATATATGTTTAAAGAGTATTTCATTAATTACGTACTATTTTTATGCTAACTAAATAAATCAAATGGATATGAACGTACAATTTAAAACGTTCATTTTATAAAGCTTATCTATACACTATAAGTTTTAAAATTTATTACTTAATTAAAAATACGATTTGTTTACATCCATCCGATTCATTCATCATTTACCAAGAACTGATGTATATAAGTAAAAATATTAACTATTCAATTTAAAAAGTATATAATCTAACATAAAAAAACAAAAGCGAAAAATGTTGTTCCGAATATATCCAGTTGAATTAAAAGATTTGGGAAATTATAATTTAAAGATTTAAAATTTCGATTAATGTTAAACTTTAACCAAAATAAGAATTATAGAATTTTTCTTATATTTAAAAAAAAATTGGTGACTATTTATAATTCAATTTAAAAAATTCAACTTTTTTGTAAATTAAAACCCCAAAGTTTATAAATAAAAGAATAAAATACTTGTTAGAATTTTTGGGTTGTTACACTAATTTTTTTAAATTAAAACCCCAAAGTTTATAAATTAAAGAATAAAATACTTGTTAGAATTTTTGGGTTGTTACACTCTCCCCCACTCAGAACTTTTCGTCCTCGAAAAGGAACAAAGTAGGAGAATAGAAACAACCAGATGAAAAATTAGACTTTGGAAAACAAATCAACAATTTATTTAAAACCATATAATTTTTTTTATATTTAATAGTTCGGTTAAACTCATTTTATTAAATCCATTCAATTATTTATGAGATCAATTATTTATATAAAACACTAAATTTTTTACTATTAAGCCAAGTAGTATGTAAATAAACAATATTTTAAAGATTATATTCACAAAGGAAAGGAAGGTAGATTTAGGAAACAGAATATAGGTGAATAAATAAGCTGAGCAGATAAGGTAGATCCAAAAGAATAGTATCGGGCACGAATCGTAAATTTCAAACCATAAGAGTCTCAATTTCAAATATTAATACAAATTTCTTTGTTGAAAAATATTTTTATAATAAAATACCTTTATATCGAAAAAAATCTTCTTTCGAAAATACTTTTATAACTCGACATTTCAACAAGTTTATCCTCGTTCTTGCAAACTCTGGCCATGCGTTGATCAGGCGCAAAGCTAGAATCTTCAAGTACTTAGTAGACTTGTTTCAACACCCAGTGAAAATACTGAAAACTTTTAAAAACAGATATGAAAAGTACAATCCAAAAAAAATCACCTAGATCGCAGGATACATAACAATGGTTATGCCTGGATCCCCCAGGAAACATCCATATCCTTTAAGCATTCACTACCTTGCGAGTTACGCCATGATAAACAATACCCGTGGACCGCAGGATACATAACAATGGTTACGCCTGGATCCCCCAGGAAACATCCGTACCCTTTAAGCAATCTTTGCCTTGCAGATTATGCCACGACAACAAAACTGTTAGACCGCAGGATACATAACAATGGTTACGCCTGGATCCCCCAGGAAACATCCATACCCTTTAAGTAATCTCTGCCTTGCGGATTACGCTACCCCAGAAAAAAAGACCGTGGGTTACGCCATGGTAGGACACTTGCGTATCACATCCGGAAAATCAAAAATCAGAGAGAATAATATCGATAGAATGAATCATAATGTGGCCACAGAGCGGATATCAAGCAGAAGGCACTTTCCATATCATTACTTCGAAAATATATATCATATATTACCTTTACAAATCACTTTCAAATATCATACTTATAAAGTCCATTATATAAAAGATTTCATTTCAAAGCGAATACTTTCCAAAATCAATAGTATATCAAATACCACTTATATATACTTCGCCTATATAAGGTTACACCTTTCAAATTGAGTACTTTTCCAAATCAATAGTTTTCATGTAATATCCCGGAATTTTTAACAATGTCAATTTAATAATATCTATTAAAAATTAAATTGATATTGATATTTTGTTAATAATAATTCAAATAGATTGAATAATCTTCTTCAATAATTATTTAACTGGTTATTTTATCTTTTAAAATAATAAATTGGTTTCTATTTATAATATAAACATATGGTTTATATTGTAAATAGATTAGCTTTGTTATAAATTTAATAAATAAAACATATTTTCAAATTCTAATATTTGTAGTAATTTGGAAATTTTGATTTAAATTTATACAAAGTTTTCAAAGCTATTTAATAAATAAGTATATTATTTTAAATTGTTAAGAAAAATGTTTAAATGTTTAAGATAATTTGGCTAGAGTTTTAAATTTAAAATGAATTGACAAAAAGTTTAATAGCTTAATTAAATAAGTAATTTATTTATAAAGGAATAATTTCTTTTATAATTATTTTAAATTTAATAATGAGATATTTCTAAAAACAATATCAATAGTGTATTGCCTTTATAAATAGGTTTTGAGTAAAAATAGCAATTGTTATTTCAAAATTTAAATTGTATTCATAACTTGATTTTTAAATATAAGATTTTGAACTTAATTTGAATTTAAAATCCAATGCATAGATCTCCTTTTAATTATTTTATTTTTATATACATAGGCTTTATTTATAAGCATAACGTGTTTTTATTTCTTTTATAAATTTATATACATATTTAATATTAACTAAAAATTTATTAAGCACATTTACATATTAACTTGTAAATTAAAATATAAACTACTTTAAAAAGAAAAGTGTATTAATATTAAGCCTCTTATAACCAAATGTTAAAAGATTAACATACCAAACTGACAAATGTTTAAATTTTTTACATGTGTCACATTTTGTTTTAATTTTCTTTTATTTAATAAAATCTGAAAATTTACTTATATAAGTGAACATTTTTCACTCTTGTTCCTTTTCTCATTTCTTAATCAAAGAATCTTCAACTTGTTATTCCTCAAATCGGAAACCCATTTTCAGATTCAAGATTAAATGTTCAAACCAAAATGATGATTTACAATTATAGATCAAAAACTCCTCATATCAAAGCCCTTCACATACCTGTACAAATCCAAAGCAAACCTGCATATTCAAAATCAAAACTCCCCATTTTCTAATGTCAGTAATCTTCTTTAAAAAGGAAATTTGTATTTTTATAAAATCTAGGAAAAAATGATGTCTGCATGCACCTGCAAATTTCAAATCTGCATTCTTATTTCTGCAATATGGTATTTGGCTCTGCATGCCACCTGAAAGCAAAAAAGCACACCTGCATTTTTATAAAGCCTGCACCTCTTCAAAGTAAGGCCTGTTCAAAAGCAGAGTTTCAAAAGCAAGCAGCAGTTTTTAATCAAACAAAGCAACCCAGTTTTTTTCAATCTGCCAATTCAAAAAAAGTGGCATTTCAATGAGGCTTTGCTACCCTTTTTAAAACTGTGAGTAACATCACATTCTCTTTTAAACTTAAGTATGAATAATGGTTGCATGCTAATCTTTGTGTTAAATATTGTATTGAGTACATTCATATGTATGTTTGTGTATTTACACTGTTGTATCTCTGAATGTATGGTATGCATGCTTGTGTTACCTGGGTATTCTCTGTTTTATAGTTCATAGGTTCAAAGTTTTGATTTAAAAATCAAAATCTTTTAATTTAATCACTGTTTAAACTTAAGATTTAAATCAAACCTGTTTGTTCAATCAAATACTTTAGTTTAGAAATCTACTTAAGTTAAAATAACTTGTATTTTCTCTAGAAACCCAATTTACTGATCAAGTTTTAAAATAAGTGAAAATTTCAATATCACAATTTATTGTTTCAGGGTAAGGATCTGAAACAACACTTTAAAACATGAATTTTAAAACTAAAATCAAGATTTTTAAGTTGGAAATGAGTGTACAGTTCTTGTTTGAACTGGAAATAGAAATCTGGGATTTTCTGGTGATTCAAGTGTTCGGAGAGGTCGGGGCTTTGGGTAATGATGGAGGATTGATCGTAGTTGATAGGAAAAATACTAGATGTTGATTCTTTTCATCGAGGAGGCAGCGGTGGCAAGATCTTTTCTGTAACCCTAGTTTATCTAGGATAGGTAGTTCGATCAGTCTCTGTTACTACAGTGGATCGAGTGCCTCTAGATTTTGGGAGATGGCAAGTTGTTCATAAGCGAAGGCATGGTCGGAGTAGCAGATCTTCTGATGGTCGGAGCTTTGTGATTGGGGCGTTGCCAGGTTTGGTATGGGTGGTGGTTCCTGTGATTCCAGGTTTGGGGGTTTAAGTCTCGAACTCGATTTCGAGAATTGGAGTTTGATCTGAGGATCCTGGCGTGGCGATTGAGTGTTGGTCGTTGTGTGAAGGCCGCCGGAGTTGGCCAGAGATGATCAACGGCACCGTGCATGTGCACGGTGCACTGTTGTTCTGGTGGTTTAGTTTTTGGTTTGTTCTCGAGTTAGTTGATGCTTGACTCGAAGTGGGTAGGTGGGTTGCTCGGAGTAAAGTGTGTTTGGACTCGAAGCAATTGGGATGGTAACTCGGGTTATATTTGATTACAGGTTTTAACAGGAACCTATTTGTTCTGTTTTTAAAATAAAAATAAAATAGAATTTAAAACAGAAGTAAACGTAAAGCAAAGTTTTAAATAAGTTTAAACCAGGTTTTAAAATCTGGAATTCAAGTTTAAGTTTAAATCTTAGTTTAAAAATAAAAATAAATAAGGTTTAACTTGAAATTTTTAGCTACTTTAAAATGGTTAAGTAGTTTGAATATTTAAATGTAAGTTTTAAAAATTTTGTCAAAATTTGGAACCAACATTCAATATGTATTCCAATGTTGTAATTAAACGAAGTTTTTTTAAAAAAAAAAATGTTTTAAACAACTTGAATGTTTAAGTGTAATTTTAAATGAATTTGGTTTTAAATTTTTTAAGCTTCTTTATAAATAAATATTTCTTTAACTTGTGAAATTAAAGTTTTTGGTTTGTGTTTTTAAACTTTGTTAAAGTTAGTTTTTTTTTTTCATTTTGGATCTTAAATTTAAAATGAAATTTGAAACTAATTTCAAAAAGCAATTTGTTTTCAAACAAAATTTGTTTTTTTTTACAAAATTTAGAAATGCCTTATCTTAAATTAATTAAGACTTAATGTTTTGAAATTAATTTGATAAATGCAGTAATTAAGGAATGGTTAATTAATTTAATAAATTAATAATTTGAAATTAATAAATATTGATTAATTGTTAATAAATTTATAGTTAAGATCATTAATTAGATTATTTGATGATTAAAGAATTATTAATTAAGAAATTAAGTTTTAAATCAAGGTTAATTAATTAAATAATTAGATTTTAATTAATGGATGATTAAAGATAATTAAATTAGTTAATTACTTAATAGGAATAATTAGAGAAGGGTTAATAAAGGTCATTAACCAGGATTATTTAAATAATTAATTAATGTGATTAATTTTTATAATTAATTAGATTAATTAATTTAATAATAATCAATTTTGGATTGTAGAGAATAATTACTTGATGAAGTAATTAAGAAATTAATTACTTAACGTAAATAATTTAGTTTAAATGTGATTGTTTAATTTAATTAATTAAGTTTAATTAATTTTAAACATTAGGGTTTTAAAGATAATTATTTGGGAAATTACTTGGTGAAGTAATTGATTAATAATTACAGATTGTAATTAATTGAAGATGTTTAAGAATGCAGTAATTTGGATTTAAATTACTTAATAATTAATCAAGGGATTAATTAAGTAATTAATTAAAGGATAATTAGTTTGGTTTAATAAGTAGTTAAGACAGTTAATTATTGAATGTAATTAATCTGGAATGATTAATAATTATGAGTTAATTACTCAAGGTAATTAATTTAGGTAGATAATTTATTTAAATATAATTAAGGATCATTAATTATTATACTTAATGATGTAACTAAAAGTTGATTAATTAAGATTAATTAATCAATAATAAGCAATTAAAGGTAATTAATTAATGTAATTAATTAAGGATTAATGTACTGATTATAGTTAATTAATTAGTTAAAGTAATTAAAGGTTAATTACTGTTTGTTTGAGAATAATTAATTCATGAAATTAATTAAGGATAGTTACATGAATGTAATTAAGGGTAATTAATCAAAGGTGATTAATTAAGGCAATTAATAATGAATGATTAATTTATTGTAATCAATTAAATGATTGAGAAAGCAAGATTTATATTGGTGAAGTAATTAATTTAATTTAATTTAAATTAATTAAAGATGAAGCATTTAATTTAAATCATTTTAAACTAATTAGAGACAGAGATAGTTAATTTAATTCATTTTAATTAATTATATTGTGATGAAATAAATCTTTGCTTATGTATGAATGGATGCCATTGATTTTCTAGGATGCTTTGTGATCTCAGTAATGAGATAAGTATTATTGTATAGTATGAATTCTTGGTTGCATTGTGATGATAACTTAGATTATCTATTGTGATGGTGATATATGGATTATCTATTTTGATATTGATAATGTGGATTACCTGTTATTTGATAATGTTGATTATCAATTATTGATCCGTGAGTTATCTATCTGTGTGTACATAGATAATTGAATTGTTTTAAAACTTTTAAAACAACTTGGACCTAAAAAACACGTTTTGGATTTCGATGAGACCGGGATTGGGTTTCCATATTTGGATATCTGAAAACCACATTGATTCCAAATAACGTTAGGTCGTGAATCAAAGTGGAGCTTTGTGAAGACTCGAGGTGTAAGGACTATACGTCAGTATAACTCTGTGGGTGATTCCGTAATGAGTTGACGGCATAGTACTTATAGGTTCGAGATGGAGATTCAGAGTGCAAGGGTTACCGTCGTTAACTCTGAGGGTGATTCCAAAAATGAGTGTAACGAGATAATTCCTTCGGTTTCGTTCGAACCCGGAACGAACTTGTAAGGATTGAATGCTTGCAGAACATCGTCAGGTGGATGATGAGCATTCTAAGATGATATGTCCTATAAAGGTAATCGTAGCCTCAATCCTCATCAACCGGGAATGGCTAAAACAGGGGAGGTGCAGCAAGGCTTCGTAGGTAGCCCCCACTTGAGAGTGAGATTTACCCCTGTCTAGAGGTCCCTTTTTATTTCGGCTGTGTGGACGGTTTTTGAGCTCCAACCGTCGGGGTTAACTTGTTCGGAACTGTTCTGTTAGGAATGGGTCCGGCCTTGTGTTGCAGGGGAGCGGGCGTACTCCTCGGTACGGTTATCTAGGCCACGTACTGTGACGGGCGGTATGCCAGTAGCCCTGCCATTGTATGGAATCCAAAATCCAATATGTGCCAACGGTTTTGATTGTATTACCCACTTTTGTGGCTAGTAGCTGGAATTTAATCATGTAACAATTTCGGCTATTTCTTATTTGTTTGAAAACCCTAGACCCTATTATAATATCATCGGATTTCCTATCAAATGTTTGGTTAGCATAAGGTAAATTTTTTTCCATGTTTATGTGTGGGAAGTCTTACGTGATACCTTTCTTTTCAAAAGAGTTTTAAATGTTAAGCAACCTTAACCTATTACTCACAACAGACCCATGTCTGACCCGAAGTTTATTTTTGTTTTTCTTAAACTCTTGGGTACTCAAATTTTTACGAGTAGCCAAGGGATTCAGGTCTGCTTTGACGAATTGTGGAGGAGTAAGTGGAGCAGGAGGCTTCTGCGTTAGATATATATATATATTATTCCGCTGTGTGTTCTGTGTTGTCTCTGAGTTGTATTGAGTTGTAATAACTTGACAGGTGTTTATAACTGTCTAGTATGTGATGTATATCTGTGTAACTCTGATAATGATTGTAAACTACGTAATGTTTATATTATAAATATAATTTATTCGTTCCGCTGTTTAGATTCTGATGTTGTTTCTTTCTTCTCTTCTTTCTTTTCTCTTTCTATCCCTTTCTTTCTTAAAAATGATGCGACTTTCTGTGGTAAGAAAGTCGGGTCGTTTCACTTGGTATCAGAGCATTAGGTTGAGTGAATACCTATGCTCTGTAGTGGTGTCTTTCTTTAGAGAGTGTATTTGTAATTTTTAGTATAACTATATATATTTATTTCTACCTATCTGTTGGGTTACCTGTCTAGGTTTTCCAATATAAGTTATAAAGGTAGATGGGGTAGTAGTGTGTGTAACACGACTACCATTGGTTGGAGTTTGAATATTTGAGGTTGGAAGTGTAATTGTCGAGACTGCACACCTAATACGTCTCGAGTGAGCTTTGTAGTGATGAAAAACTTCATTTAACTCTGAAGGAAACCTGTGAAGGTTCGGAGTTAATTCTTTGAAGTTGGATGAGTAGAATTTGGATCTGTTGATTGAGCAGAAGCGAGTGATGGTATTTTGAATACCTCAGGAAATAGTAGCTGCATGATGAGATGCAGTGACTATGGACGTTTCCGAAGATGTTTTCTTTGGAACAAGTTAAGGAGGTGAGTCTGCTTCGGTGTTGTGGCTGTGTTCAGCCGGAGTTTCTATTTGCTTTGAGGTTTGAGTTTCTTGAAGAGCTTGTTTTGGAATTCTTTGGCATCTGTGGGAGCAGTGCAGCTTGGAGTGTTCTCAGTGTTGGGGAGAGATCTTCTAGCTTAGCAGTTTTTCTGAAGTGGAGTTCAGAAGCATTTGAGTGGACCCATTCCTTCGATGGGTTGACTAATTAAGTTTAAGCTAATCTGTTTGATAAAGGAAGAACAGTTTTTGTTGAATTTGGTTTGGGTGGTTCACAAAAGTGACTTGCGATTGTTTGAGTGTTCTCATGGGTTATCTGAGTTTTTTTTAATGTCTTCAGGAAGTCAGAGTTTTGTCCGCATCCGGAGATTGAGTTTTCTTATCGACTGGAATTCCAAGAGTAGTACCGGTGGTTCAACTTTTTAGAAGAATTGTTTCAAGGAGAATGAGTTAGTGTGGCAGCTCAGATTTTTAGAGGAACTTTTGAATTTTCTTTTATGGATTTGTTGAACCTTATCTCTGGTGTGTGTTGTCGAGTTGTGCTTGTGTTCTTCTTCAAGCATTCTCTTCTACTTCGGATCAGAGTTGTGCAGCGGGAGCAATTTGGAAGTGCATCTGCTTTTCTTTTCCGGATAGGAGAAGTTGTTGTCTTCTGATGTTTAAGGAGTAGGATTTGATTTTGGTTGATCTTGAGGAGATCATTTTGTTATGTTGATTGGTCTAGCTGTTTCTAGAAGCATCAGCGAAGGTTGAGCTGATCAGTAAGGTTATGTACAGCCCAGGATCGTCTAAAGAGTTTTGTGGATAAAAGACGATGGAATTTGGATTCTAAAGTCGGAGATTTGATCTTGGATAAGTTTTCTCCGATCGAAAAGGAGTTATAAAATTGGGTAAGTCTGAGAAGTTAGCTCTGAAGTGTTTTAGATCTTTTCTGTATTCTTGGAGAATAAGTGATTGATCTATAGGATTGAATTGCCAGTTTGGATAACTGGGATTCGATGAGTTTCACGTATCTCTGAAGGACTACGTGTATGATCTATCTTTGGTTGTGAAACCAGCAGTTTTAGAGTTTTGAGTCAGACTCGTTTATAGTCTGATATCTTGTCTAGTGTTACAGATATAGTTAAATAGGAGCATTGTAGCTTCATATTATTGATTGTTTGGATTCTCTGGAGCGAGTATCCCGGTGTGTGTGTGTGTGTGTGTGTGTGTGTGTGTATATATATATATATATATATATATGGGGAAACTCGATGAAATTCTATCCAGAATTTTGTCTGGATAATTAGATTTGTTTGATTGGTTGAATGTGTTACTATGGTTGTTAGCATATGTTTGATATATGCTTGTGTTTTAAAATTAAATCTTTAATGAGGTTATTAAATTACATTTGTTTTAAATTTCGGGGACGAAATTCTTTTAAGGGGGAAGGATTGTAATATCGCGGAATTTTTAACAATATCAATTTAATAATCTGTATTAAAAATTAAATTGATATTGCTATTTTGTTAATAATAATTCAAATAGATTGAATAATATTCTTCAATAATTATTTAACTGGTTATTTTATCTTTTAAAATAATAAATTGGTTTCTATTTATAATATAAACATATGGTTTATATTGTAAATAGATTAGCTTTGTTTTAAATTTAATAAATAAAACATATTTTCAAATTCTAATATTTGTAGTAATTTCGAAATTTTGATTTAAATTTATACTAAGTTTTCAAAGCTATTTAATAAATAAGTATATTATTTTAAATTGTTAACAAAATGTTTAAATGTTTAAGATAATTTGGCTTGAGTTTTAAATTTAAAATGAATTAACAAAAAGTTTAATAGCTTAATTAAATAAGTAATTTATTTATAAAGGAATAATACTTTTATAATTATTTTAAATTTAATAATGAGATATTTCTAAAAACAATATCAATAGTGTATTGTCTTTATAAATAGGTTTTGAGTAAAAATAGCAATTGTTATTTCAAAATTTAATTTGTATTCATAACTTGGTTTTTAAATATAAGATTTTGAACTTAATTTGAATTTAAAATCCAATGCATAGATCTCTTTTTAATTATTTTATTTTTATATACATAGGCTTTATTTATAAGCATAATGTTTTTTTGTTTCTTTTATAAATTTATATACATATTTAATATCAACTAACAAATTTATTAAGCACATTTACATATTAACTTGTAAATTAAAATATAAACTACTTCAAAAAGACAAGTGTATTAATATTAAGCCTCTTATAACCAAATGTTAAAAGATTAACATACCAAATTGACAAATTTTGAATTTTTTTACATGTGTCACATTCTGTTTTAATTTTCTTTTATTTAATAAAATCTGAAAATTTACTTATATAAGTGAACATTTTTCACTCTTGTTCTTTTTCTCATTTCTTAATAAAAGAATCTTCAACTTTTTATTTCTTAAATCTGAAACCCATTTTTAGATTCAAGATTAAATGTTCAAACCAAAATGATGATTTACAATTATAGATCAAAAACTCCTCATATCAAAGCCCTTCAAATACCTATACAAATCCAAAGCAAACCTGCATATTCAAAATCAAAACTCCCCATTTTCTAATATCAGTAATCTTCTTCAAAAAGGAAATGTATTTTTATAAAATCTAGGAAAAAATGATGTCTTCATGCACCTGCAAATTTCATATCTGCATTCTTATTTCTGCAATATGGTATTTGGCTCTGCATGCCACCTGAAAGCAAAAAGCACACCTGCATTTTTATAACGCCTGCACCTCTTCAAAGTAAGGCCTGTTCAAAAGCAGAGTTTCAAAAGCAAGCAGCAGTTTTTAAATTAAACAAAGCAACCCAGTTTTTTTCAATCTGCAAATTCAAAAAAAAGGGGCATTTCAATGAGGCTCTGCTACCCTTTTTAAAACTTTGAGTAACATCACATTCTCTTTTAAACTTAAGTATGAATAATGGTTGCATGCTAATCTCTGTGTTAAATATTGCATTGAGTACATTCATATGTATGATTGTGTATTTATACTGTTGTATCTTTGAATGTATGGTATGCATGCTTGTGTTACCTAGGTCTTCTCTGTTTTATAGTTCATAGGTTCAAAGTTTTGATTTAAAAATCAAAATCTTTTAATTTAATCACTGTTTAAACTTAAGATTTAAATCAAACCTGTTTGTTTAATCAAAAACTTTAGTTTAGAAATCTACTTAAGTTAAAATAACTTGTATTTTCTCTTGAAACCCAATTTACTGATCAAATTTTAAAATAAGTGAAAATTTGAATATCACAATTTATTGTTTCAGGGTTAGGATCTGAAACAACACTTTAAAACATGAATTTTAAAACTAAAATCAAGATTTTTGAGTTGGAAATGAGTGTATAGTTCTTGTTTGAACTGGAAATAGAAATCTGGGATTTTCTGGTGATTCAAATGTTCGGAGAGGTCGGGGCTTTGGGTAATGATGGAGTATTGATCGTAGTTGATAGGAAAAATACTAGATGTTGATGCTTTTCATCGAGGAGGCAGCGGTGGCAAGATCTTTTCTGTAACCCTAGTTTATCTAGGATAGGTAGTTCGATCAATCTCTGTTACTACAGTGGATCTAGTGCCTCTAGATTTTGGGAGATGGAAGGTTGGTCATAAGCGAAGGCGTGGCCGGAGTAGCAGATCTTCTGATGGTCGGAGCTTTGTGATTGGGGCGTTGCTAGGTTTGGTATGGGTGGTGGTTCCTATGATTCCAGGTTTGGGGGTTTAAGTCTCGAACTCGATTTCGAGAATTGGAGTTTGATCTGAGGATCCTGGCGTAGCGATTGAGTGTTGGTTGTTGTTTGAAGGCCACCAGAGTTGGCCGGAGATGATCAACGGCACCGTGCATGTGCACGGTGCCGTGTTGTTCTGGTGGTTTAGTTTTTGGTTTGTTCTCGAGTCAGTTGATGCTTAACTCGAAGTGGGTAGGTGGGTTGCTCGGAGTTAAGTGTGTTTGGACTCGAAGCAATTGGAATGGTGACTCGGGTTATATTTGATTACAGGTTTTAACAGGAACCTATTTGTTCTGTTTTAAAAAAAAAAATTAAAATAGAATTTAAAACAGAAGTAAACGTAAAGCAAAGCTTTAAATAAGTTTAAACCAGGTTTTAAAATCTGGAATTCAAGTTTAAATTTAAATCTTAGTTTAAAAATAAAAATAAATAAGGTTTAACTTGAATTGTTTAGCTACTTTAAAATGGTTAAGTAGTTTGAATATTTAAATGTAAGTTTTAAAAATTTAATCTAAATTTGGAACCAACATTTAATATGTATTCCAGTGTTGTAATTAAAGGAAGTTTTTTTAAAAAAAATGTTTTAAACAACTTGAATGTTTAAGTGTAATTTTAAATGAATTTGGTTTTAAATTCTTTTAAGCTTCTTTATAAATAAATATTTCTTTAACTTGTGAAATTAAAGTTTTTGGTTTGTGTTTTTAAACTTTGTTAAAGTTTGTTTGTTTTCATTTTGGATCTTAAATTTAAAATGAATTTTGAAAGTAATTTCAAAAGCAATTTGTTTTTCAAATAAAATTTGTTTTTTATTTTTTTTACAAAATTTAGAAATGTCTTATCTTAAATTAATTAAGACATAATGTTTTGAAATTAATTTAATAAATGGAGTAATTAAGGAATGGTTAATTAATTTAATTAATTAATAATTTGAAATTAATAAATATTGATTAATTGTTAATAAATTTGTAGTTAGGATCATTAATTAGATTATTTGATGATTAAAGAATTATTAATTAAGAAATTAACTTTTAAATCATGGTTAATTAATTAAATAATTAGATTTTAATTAATGGATGATTAAAGATAATTAAATTAGTTAATTACTTAATAAGAATAATTAGAGGAGTGTTAATAAAGGTCATTAACCAGGATTATTTAAATAATTAATTAATGTGATCAATTTTTATAATTAATTAGATTAATTAATTTAATAATAATCAATTGTGAATTGTAGAGAATAATTACTTGATGAAGTAATTAAGAAATTAATTACTTAATGTAATTAATTTAGTTTAAATGTGACTTTTTAATTTAATTAATTAAGTTTAATTAATTTTAAACACTTGGGTTTTAAAGATAATTATTTGGGAAATTACTTGGTGAAGTAATTGATTAATAATTACAGATTGTAATTAATTGAAGATGTTTAAGAATGAAGTAATTTGGATTTAAATTACTTAATAATTAATCAAGGGATTAATTAAGTAATTAATTAAAGGATAATTAATTTGGTTTAATAAGTAGTTAAGATAGTTAATTATTGAATGTAATTAATCTGGAATGATTAATAATTATGAGTTAATTACTCAAGGTAATTAATTCAGGTAGTTAATTTATTTAAATATAATTAAGGATCATTAATTATTATAATTAATGATGTAATTAAAAGTTGATTAATTAAGATCAATTAATCAATAATAAGAAATTAAAGGTAATTAATTAATGTAATTAATTAAGGATTAATGTACTGATTATAGTTAATTAATTAGTTAAAGTAATTAAAGGTTAATTACTGTTTGTTTGAGAATAATTAATTCATGAAATTAATTAAGGATAATTAAATGAATGTAATTAAAGGTAATTAATCAAAGGTGATTAATTAAGGTAATTAACAATGAATGATTAATTGATTGTAATCAATTAAATGATTGAGAAAGCAAGATTTATATTGGTGAAGTAATTAATTTAATTTAATTTATTTTAAATTAATTAAAGATGAAGCAATTAATTTAAATCATTTTAAACTAACTAGAGATAGAGATAATTAATTTAATTCATTTTAATTAATTATATTGTGATGAAATAAATCTTTGCTTATGTATGAATGGATGACATTGATTGTCTAGGATGCTTTGTGAACTCAGTAATGAGATAAGTATTATTGTGTAGTATGAATTCTTGGTTTCATTGTGATGATAACTTAGATTATCTATTGTGATGGTGATACGTGGATTATCTATTTTGATATTGATAATGTGGATTACGTGTTATTTGATAATGCTGATTATTAATTATTGATCTGTGAGTTATCTATCTGTGTGTATATAGATAATTAAATTGTTTTAAAACTTTTAAAACAACTTGGACCTAAAAGACACGTTTTGGATTTCGATGAGACCGGGATCGGGTTTCCATATTTGGATATCTGAAAACCACATCGATTCCAAATAACGTTAGGTCGTGAATCAAAGTGGAGCTTTGTGAAGACTCGAGGTGTAAGGACTATACGTCAGTATAACTCTGTGGGTGATTCCGTAATGAGTTGACGGCATAGTACTTATAGGTTCAAGATGGAGATTCAGAGTGCAAGGGTTATCGTCGTTAACTTTGAGGGTGATTCCAAAAATGAGTGTAACGAGATAATGCCTTTGGTTTTGTTCGAACCCGGAACGAACTTATAAGGATTGAATGCTTTTAGAACATCGTCAGGTGGACGATGAGCATTCTAAGATGATATGTCCGGTAAAGGTAATCGTAGCCTCAAGCCTCATCAACCGGGAATGGCTAAAACAGGGGAGGTGCAACAAGGCTTCGTGGGTAGCCCCCACTTGAGAGTGAGATTTACCCCTGTCTAGAGGTCCCTTTTTATTTAGGCTGTGTGGATGGTTTTTGAGCTCCAACCGTCGAGGTTATCTTGTTCGGAACTGTTCAGTAAGGAATGGGTCCGGCCTTGTGTTGCAGGGGAGCGGGCGTACTCCTCGGTACGGTGATCTAGGCCACGTACTGTGACGGGCGGTACCCTAAAAGCCCTGCCATTGTATGAAATCCAAAATCCAATAAGTGCCAACGGTTTTGATTGTATTGCCCACTTTTGTGGCTAGTAGCTAGAATTTAATCATTTAACAATTTCGGCTATTTCTTATTTATTTGAAAACTCTAGACCCTATTATAATATCATCGGATTTCCTATCAAATGTTTGGTTAGCGTAAAGTAAAAACTTTTCCATGTTTATGTGTGGGAAGCCTTACGTGATATCTTTCTTTTCAAAAGAGTTTTAAAAGTTAAGCAACCTTAACCTGTTACTCACACCAGACCCACGTCTGACCCGGAGTTTATTTTTGTTTTTCTTAAACTCTTGGGTACTCAAATTTGTACGAGTAGCCAAGGGATTCAGGTCTGCTTTGACGAATTATGGAGGAGCAAATGGAGCAGGAGGCTTTTCCGTTAGATATATAATATTCCGCTGTGTGTTTTTTGTTGTCTCTGAGTTGTATTAAGTTGTAATAACTAGACATGTGTTTATAACTGTCTAGTATGTGATGTATATCTGTGTAAGTCTGATAACGATTGTAAACTATGTAATGTTTATGTTATAAATATAATTTATTCGTTCCGCTGTTTAGATTTTGATGTTGTTTCTTTCTTCTCTTCTTTCTTTTCTCTTTCTATCCCTTTCTTTCTTAAAAATGATGCGACTGTATGTGGTAAGAAAGTCGGGTCGTTTCATTTCAAATCAACTTCATACTTATACAAATCAATTCTTTATAAGTTCGATACTCCCAAATCAAGTATTTAGTAAAGCAAGGTTCTCAATTTCAATTTCTTTCAACATCGTTTCGGTTTCATAATCATATATGATTTCACCAAATTATTTCTTCCATATTTAATATCATCAGTTTCAAAATTTCCAAATAATAGGTTTAGAAAATAATCCTAGTTTCCAAATCAACATAATTAAGGTCAATCAAATTCATTTCCAAAATCATCATATAAATACTAGGTTTTAAATTCTATATCTTATTTTTCGAAACCAAATATTTTCTAAAATCAGTTATACTCAAGCGATTTTCAATTAAATTAAATTTGGGATTGCGGGTCGAAGTGATATCTGGCCGTATATTTAAATTTCGAATTGAAATGATAAATATCCGTATCCCTTGACCATAGGGTAGGAAATTATATACAGACACCGTTGGTCCACATATAGATATAAATGTTTGAAAATAATTTCTATATCTGAAAGGAAATATATGGTTTTTAATAAGTATTGGTTCTTAAAATATTATATATGAATGGAAATTTTATACATAGATTTAATAATATTATTATTGGGATTGAATCTATCCATATAATATGTTTAAGTATTTATTTAAATTTATATTTCAAATTTGATTGTTGTAATAATTTGAATAAGTTAAGGTAGAGAAGATAAAGTTGAATTTATTTGAAATGGTATTTAGTTAAGAATTCTACTTAATTGGATTGATTTGAACTATTGAATTTGAAATTTAAGATTTGATTTATAACTTGATTTTGATTTAAATGATTAAATGGAAGTTTCAAGTTTAAAAAAATCGAAAGGAATATATTTAGTTCAAAGGTAAATTTAGGTTATTTAATAAATATTGAATTTATAAAGTGAACATTTCAAGACTAAATAATAAGGTTAAATCGAGATCTATATGAAACTGTTAAATTGAACTTTGGAATGTTGAATACTAAAGCTTTGAAATAAAATAGAATTTAAATGGTTAATTTGTGATTCAGATCTGTATTTGAAATATATATAATTTTAATTTGTTTGGTCGGAAACTGAATTGAACGGAAATTGATAAATTGAGATTGAATTTAATTTGAATAGGGAAGTCGGGTTGATTTTGAAGTGATTTGTTAAGTTTGAGGAAATTACAAATATTCTACTTTATAAAATATTTATATATATTTTGGAAATATATATATTTGAAATGAAATGATATTTTTTGTGAAGTATAAATTAATTTGAAATGACCTCGGTGTTATAGTGCATATTTCTACCTTGTAGATAGTTCCTTGGACTCTTAGAGGATGATTATCCCAAACATCCTTTAAGTTACTTGTATTTCAGTTGATATTTCACTTGAGTTGGATTTATTGATATAAGAACGTTAATCCTGACTCGAGTGTTTTGTGTGTTTTTTCGTTACGCTCGGATCAGACTGAGTGATACAACATTTGAGACTCACCTGTGGAGTTTGGAGCTTCATTGGAGATCCAAATATCGATTCAGCTTTCAGCATTTCCAGTTGATTGGTTCAGAGAAATCATTTGTTCGTACTGAAGACTTCGCTGTATTTGAGATATCCTGCTGTATTTTATTTCTAACTCTGATATTTGTATAGTAACTTCATGAACTACTATTTATTTATTCCACTGCGTATTATTTTATTACTCCGCGTCTGTGATTCTGTGATTGGTTTATTTACTGTATATGCTGAGTTTGCATAATATAAATTAACAATCTGATATTTTGAGCAGTTCAAGTCCGACATGTGCGGATGCGAATGGTTGAAAATAGAAGGTCGTTACAAGCGTTTAACGGAACGCTACGAAAAGTTTTGGCTACGAAAGGCCATTTCTGGTGTAGTGAGGCCAGGCTACAATTTTCAATCTTCCTGTTAGAGGCACTCAACTCGGATAGCAGGCTTCGACCACCGAGTCTACGGCAGTTTCCACTATGAAGATGGTTCCAACTGCCCTAATTCGTGAGACTCCCGGTCCAGATGAGCGGATGATTGATGCTCTCATAGAAGAAAGGACTGACGATCTTCAAGTCCAACGTAAGGAGGCTGATATTCAAATCACTCACGTCTCTGAGCACATTAAAAAGCTCAGCTTGAAAGAGAGGATTGATTTGGAAGAGTAGGTAGCCAAGGACATTAAGAAGGATCCTCTCTATGTTGATGTCACTCTTTAATTGTGTTGCCTGATGAGTCGATCCCTAAAGGAACCTATCTCTCTCTCTCTCTTTGAAACCCAGACCATTCCCTTTTCTTCTCCATAAGTCACCACTCACACTGCCCCTAGGGTCACTCCTTCCAAGGGTTGCGACAGTAGGAAAAAAAGGAAGAGAGGGGAAAATTGGAGGTCCTAGTGAAGATTCCCCTGAGGGGAAGCCGAAGAAACCAAGGAAACATAAATAAAAGAAGTGATAATTGAATCGGCTTGTGGTGGTGCATAGTTGTATAACTAGTTTTTTCTTTTTACTGGCCGACTTTATGCAGGTACAACCCTTGCTTTTGGTTTCAGTTTAATTTCTTAGGCGCAAACAAAACTTTTACTTTCTTTTTAGAAGTTCTAGTCCAGTCATGAATAGTAAAAGCTTTCATTTCTATTTTAGCCTTTATTTGAATTTACTTATTTGTTCGACTAATGTGCTTTGCATTTTATGTACTCATGATTCATTGCTCGTCGTTTTAATTGGAATAATACTCAACCGTCCATAACCTCAAGCGTTGATCCGGTAATTACTTCTTAAGGCCTCCTTTATGGTTGTAGCCTTAGTCGTAACTAGTAGTGGGCATGAATCACAATGTTGAGCTATCATATTCATCTCTTAGCAGATTATACTCCTGCCCCTATCATACATTGGCAGAGTAAGAGAATAGTTGGTCTAGTCTCGTCCTTATGGATTTACACTACTCCTAAAGAATCAAAGGTTGGAGTTAGCGAATGGACGGCCAGGTCAAAACCATTTTGGGTTTTTACTTCTGCCACCACGTTAACGGCAAAAGTTGGAGAGTTGACGGTCAAGTCATGTCTACTTTGATTTTATACTCCTTTCCTATCTTCAAGTACAAGAGTTAGCCAATGAACAGTTAAATCACGCCAATTCTGCTATCATAGGCCATGGAACTTTGGTTGGCACCTAACTCTGGGTACTTGCATACCTGCATTATTCACATGCAAATTATTCAAGTCAATCATATTTCATAACTCATAAATTATGCAAAGACAGTTGCATATTCGAAAAGCCATTTTATTTCATAGAAAATGGTAGAATATGTCTTATTACATGGCTTTAACTAACTATGTACAAATCTATTTTAAGTGAAATAGTATTGTAGATATTCACTATTCACACCCTAGGGAGTAAGATCTCGTCAACTGTAGCAAGCTTGAATGTTCCATCTCCAAGCTTTTGGTCTATCATATACGAAACTTCCCATCTCGGCCCCATGTTCGCGGGGCCCGAAAAGATTCGTTTAAGGACAAGAGTGCCGATTTTGAAGGACCTTGCTCGGACATTAGTGTTGTAATATCAGCAAACTCGGTTTTGATGTGCAGCTGCTCTCGGATCAGCTTCTTTACACTTCTCATTGATCATGTCTAGAGATTCCAACATAAGATTTCATTTCATTTTGAGATCATAGTGAGTCACTTTTGATGAGATGGGATTTCGAGTTCAATAGGGATTACGGTTCAAATCCATAAGCTAGGGCGAATAGAGTGTGCTCAGTTGCAGACTTATGCATCATTTGATATGCCCATAGCACTAATGGAAGTTCATCGACCCACTTGCCTCTAGCCGCTAGCCTTTTCCAATTACTTCTTCAGAATGGACATGATAATCTTGTTTACAACTTCGACTTGTCCATTCGCCTTAGGGTGTGTTGTCGCACAAATCTCTTCTCAATGTGGTGTCAGCGATAGAACTTCATGAATTCGGTGCTACCAAACTGAGTCCTATTATCATATATGATCATTTGTGGAAATCCAAAGTGACAGATGATGCTCCTGACAATAAAGTTGATTACTTCTTCATCATAATCATAGAGAATGGCTCAGCCTCAGCACATTTGGTGAAGTAATCAACTACTATGATGGCGTACTTCGTGCCACCTTTAGAAACCGGCTATGTGCCAATGAAGTCAATCCCTCAAACTACAAATGGTCGTGGACTGACCATCTGAGAAATCTCTATTGGTGGGCTTTTAGGAACTTCAGAAAACCTCTGGCACTTGTCACACCTTCTAGAATAATCAGCGGCATCACGATTGATGGTTACTTAGAAGTAACCATAATGTAGAATTTTCTTTGCTAAGGTTTGTCCCCTGGTGTAATGTCCACAAGCCATTCATGTACTTCTCTCAAAACTTGTTTGGCCTCGTTGTTGGTAGTGCATTAAAAGCATAGGGATTAAGAAACCCTTCTTATACAGTATTCCTTCTTGCATGATGTATCTTGAAGCTTTACAAAGGATTTGGCACTTTTTATTCCTTTGTTCGGAAGGGGTTCTTCTCTACAAATAGTTATTTACGAGGGCCATCTATGACTCCTTCTTAGGCTCGGTCTTCAAGGTCCAATTAATATCTATCTTATCAATGCTTGGAGTATTAAACACTTCTACATGAACCAATTCCATGAGCCACGTATCTCTAGAACTGGCCAACCTGGCCAGTGAATCTGCTTTTGCATTTTCCTCTTTGGGAATGTGCATTATTTTGTAATATTAATATCATTTAGCAGCACGTGGACTCGGTTGAGATAAGGAGCAAGTCTCGCTCCTTTGGCCTGAAACTCTTTCTTGAATTAGCAAACTATTAATTGGGAATCATAGAAGATTTCCAAGGCTTTCACTCCCAGTTCTTTAGCAAGTATAAGTCCCGCAATCAAAGCCTCGTATTCAGCTTCATTATTTGTCGCAGGATAGTTAAGTTTCAGGGTATAGCAAATCAGCATTCCTCAAGAGTCACTAAAATTACCCGGAAGCCAAAATAATGATTGTTGGACATCGTCAATGTACATCTTCCATCTCGCAGCATGTTCCACACTGCTCTTTGGAATATCATCTCATGCAATGAATTCCTCTTTGAAATCCACCAAGGCTTATCCCTGGGTTTCTCTCCAAGGGAGATAAGTAATTTCGAATTGGCTTAATTCAAAGTTCCATTTCAATAGCCTTTCAGAAGTCTCAGGCCACTATAGGACTTGTCTCAAAGGCCGGTCAGTCAGAACATTGATCGGATGAGCCTGAAATATGGGCATAGTTTTCTTGATGCAATCAACAACCAATACACGTGCTTTTTTAGCTTTAGGTAGTTTCTTTCAGCTCGTGTTAATCGCTTTCTTGGATAGTAAACCGACCATTTGATCTGATTCTCTTTGCATATAAGTGACGTACTCAAGGTATATGCCGACACTTCCAAGTAGATACACAAGTCTTCATGATCCAACGGCTTGAATAAGATGGGGGATCTCTCTAAGTTAACCTCCAGAGCCTGGAGTGCAACAGTACATTCTTATGTTCAGTTGAAATTCCTTTTTCCTCTCTTGATCAAATTAAAGAGAAGAATGCATTTGTCAGTAGCTCTTGAGATGAATTGCCTTAGAGCAGCGATTTTCCACTTAAGCTTTGCACTTGATTAATTGTCTTTAGGGCAGCAAAAGTTCTTTTTTCCTCAATCTTCGTAGGATTAACCTCAATTCTTCGAGAGTTAACTATGAAGCCTACAAATTGCTCGATGTAACACTAAAAGAGCATTTTAAGGGATTAAACTTCAATCCATAATTTCGAAGAACACTGAACATCTCCGCCAAATCATAATGTAGTTAGTTGATCGCCGTAATTTCGTGAGCATATTATCCATGTAGACTTCCATTAATCGTCCAATCTGATCTTTAAATATCCTATTGATTATCCTTTAGTAGTTCCCTCCAGCATTCTTTAATCCAAATAGCATAACAAGCAGCAGTATAGTCTTAGGTTAGTAATGAAGTTGGTGTGTTCTTAGTTTGGGATGTGCATCGAAATGTAGTTGTATCTAGAAAATGTCCATAAATGGGAGCAATTCATGCCTTAGTGTAGAGTTCATTAGCTGATCGATTCTCGAGAGTGGGAAGTGATCCTTTGGGCATGCCATATTCAAGTCTGAATAGCCTATGCATGTTTTTCACTTCCCGTTAGATTTTTGTATTAGAACTTGATTTCATACCCATTTCGGCTAAACAGCATTGCGGATGAAGCCATTGTTCTTTACTCTATCCACCACCTCTCCGACTGTAGCAGATCTCTCTGGATCCGTGCTACGACATTTCTGCTTGACTGGAATGCACTTTGGGTTTATGTTTAATGCATAGTTCTCTATCGCTGGTGAGATCCCACACATGTCTGAATGAGTCCAAGTGAGTACATCAACATTCGCCCAGAGAAAACTGACTAACTACTTCACCATTCTCATGCTGAGCTAAGATCCGATCTTTAAGACTCATGAAGGATCAGCTTGATCGATGTTATGTCGATCATCATCACGGTGGCTACAACCCTTGAGTCCTCTGGCTCCTCCCCCTTTCTTGGATCTATATCTATATAGAACCGATTGTGCTACCCAAGCCCGGGCTCAAACATTGGTTGTTATGCATCATTAGGTTTGATGCAGAGAGCTTTCTCAACCCCTTTCCTTTATCTTTTCCTCTATGCATCCCTCAACTCAACGACATAATAAATGTGGGCCATTGCCTGATCTCCTTCATGATCCCTAAGCCATTCTCGGTTGGGAACTTCATCATCAAACACCAAGAAGCCATGACCACTCTGAATTCAGCTAGGAATGGTCAGCCTAATATAGCATTACACGAAGAGTATATGTCCAACGCCACAAAATGAACGACCCGTACTCTCCTACGAGCGCCTCACCTAACACCACCAGTAGCTCTATGTAACCTACCATCCAATTGCAGTACTGTTGAACCTGTCATTGCGGGATTTGCACGGTTTGGGATCTTTGCCTTCCAAAAGCATCTGGTCATAGGGCTTCTTGAACAAAATGTTGACCGAACTTCCACAATCAATCAAAAAATTACCCACCAACGCAGAGCCAATCATGGTAGAAATCACTGAAGGCTTAATAGTCGGGACCTCTAACCTATTAGCATCTCTATTACTGAAAATTATGTCATCGGTCATCGTCTTGTGCTAGCCGGAGCACATTCTCCACGGCTAGGCCACTCTCAAAATCTACATGTTTAATTGCATTAATATATCTTTCCATTTCATTCCAGCTCTTGTCAACTGGATGCAGACCTCCAACGATTGTATTAATGGTCAGTCTCCTCTCTGATTAGGTTCATTAGCACCAGGCCTAGATTATCCTCGTTGGGGTCAGATGTCCTATGCTTACCATCCTACGGGTCATTCACAAACTGCTATAACTTCTGGTCATGAATTAACTTCTCTATCACATCATGAAGATGTCGACACTTGTTTGTGTTGTGGCACACGTCTCATGGAATCTACAAAATTTCCTATCTGCTTCTCCTTCTCTGATGACTATCTTAGAGTAGGCTTTCTATAATATTCAATAGCTCGGGTAGTAAGATAGATCTCAATCGAGTTATTAAGCAGTGTGTAACTATCAAATGATGGGATCCTCGATCACCTCCTTGAATCCTATCTCCTTTCACGATTTCCAGCATCACCCTTCTTATGTTCATTTCACTTATTTTACACACTGACATCTATATTCCCAAAACTCTCTCCGGTTCGCTTCACTGCCAAGTTACTCTGGACTGCCTTAATGATTGGCTAGCATCATTTTTCCTCAAGCTCCCACATGCTTCCTCCTTACGCAAGTATTGAGACACTTTAATGTAAAAACGGTCAAAGGTTGAGGGAGGCTTCCTCTATAGCAATTACCCGATTTCTGTTTTAGGGTGAATCCCTATGATCAATTCCATTAAGATTATTTTCTCCTAAGGGTTTCTCATCTCATATTAAATCTTTGTAGAAAAACTTTCAACGACTCCCCGACTTCTTGGATGAGGTTGGATAAAGATATAACATCCTTCGAGCTAGTAGCATGCATTCTGAATTGCTTAACGAATTTCCTCACCATTTGATTAAAAGTAGAGATGGACCTTGGTGGTAGTCGAGTAAACCACATGGTCGCCACTCCTTCCAAGAAGATTGGAAAGCACATGCACTTAACTGCATCAATCACTTTGGCGGTGTCGATATTTCATTTGTATTTCATAATATGTTGCGTAGGATGCATCTTCCATGCATATGACAACATTGTCGACATTTTGAACCACCATGGATATTCTTCACATAAGATTGCTTCAGTAAAGGGATTTCAACTTGGGGAGGTTCACTAGTCGTTGTTAATCTGGCCTTGACTTTCCCTCACAGGTCATCTTACCATCTTAGCTAAGTCTAACTCTTGGATATTTTCAGGGTTTAGTAGTCGTAATCTAACATGTATGCTTGGCCTGGTAAATGATCCTGGTTCATGCCACGTCGTCTAGGATCTTCTAACTCTGAAAAGAAAAATTACCCAATAGCTTTATGTTCATTCCTTGGTAGAAACTTAGCAGCAAAATCTTGACTTCTAGCACCCTGGTCGGTCATAGTGCGCCCATGCATCACGCCATCACCAACTAGAAGACCTGACCTCTAATTAGTAGGTTCGCACTGGTGGGTTCCGTACCGATCCCTAAGCTTTGGCTGAGGTCGGTCCTAGTACTTGCATCAATTTTCCAGCTTCATATGCATCTGTCCTTTGCATTTTGTTACTACAAAATGGTCAGATGATGAGGAACTGCCTGATCCAAGTATGGAGGAGTGGATCTCTCCTTGTCTTTCTATGGGGAGTATTCAGCTGGGTCATCAAGTTCTTGTTCTCTTGGGTTTGCCGGTTAGCCTACATGGCTATCCTTTATGTATACCATCATATGCTCAAAATCAATCCTAACGATGATATTAGAAGGATTCTACATACCAGCAACAACTTACTATGCAGCTTCATCTTGATTATGAAGTCAGCGTTCTTTGCTTCATCAGTAACTCTTGAGGAGGCAAAAGCGTAGTCTTTTCTGGGACAAAATGATGGTAGCTTCCTGTAGACTTTATGAAAATCTGAATAGAACAGAAACTAGAATAGAAGAAACTAGATCTATCTATCAGGTGTAGGCAATCCAATAGTAGACGATGGATCCAAGTAGCCTGAGAGTCCTTGTTCTCAGTGAAAGCACCAAAATGTTTGCTGAGAGTCTTTGTTCTCAGTGAAAGCACCAAAATGTTTGGACCAAAAATGGCACAAACACCCAAGAATAAAATGTAGGGAATAAAAACTAAAGAAATAAAAATGAAGAAAAGAAATCACACAAAACAATTATAGTGGTTCAACAAGCTTAGCATATGTCCACTTGAATGTTTTTATTGATTATAGAGCTAGTTTGTGATTACAGGTTCTAAATTAGTATAGATCCATGGAGTATAAGAAATAGAGTTAGGCTGTAGAGGCAACAAAAATGATCGTTAGAACAAAGGATGGCCTTTGTAATTATAGTAGTAGAGAGGCTAGTATCTTGCTGAAAATCTCCTCCAGAATCTCCTCATCCAGACCAAGGACCACAAGGAAAATGAGTGCCATGTCAGCAAGGTGTGGGGATCTGTATCGATCCATCAAGGGGGATTGGTATCGACCCCTTACAATTCATGTAGAGATGTTCTGGCTTCTTTGCCCTGGTTCCTCTTGTACTTGGCTCCATGATTCCAAACTTGCTTGCATAATTATTAGCATGTATCTAGGTCTAGATGATATACTTGTGGAGAATGGAGTTACTGGTTTTAACTTCTTACGGAGATTGCCAGTGTGATGCACAGGAACTCTGGAAAAGCACTTGAAAGAGACTCTATATTTCGAGAGAGGTATGTGGAAGAAGTTGGGGCATACATAGGTGTGACCTTAGGGTTCAGTACCAATCCCCAAGGGGGGTTGGCACCGATCCAATATCCTAATTAGTTTCGGCAAGCTACTCTCTTGAGTTAGTTTGTCAGTCGCCTCTTGGTTGGTTTTTGGACTCTAAGATCATCTTTCTGGGCTGACTTCCTTGATAATCTTCGAATCTAACTTATCCAGCTTGTCCGAATATAGCCGGGTGATATGGCTGGATAACACATTGCAAGAGTATTATGGAGTGATACTATCGGATAATGTAGAAAGTGAGGCTATATGGGATACACATGTAAATATTCCCTTGGACTAGCACTGGCACATATTAAAACACCAAATAAATACTCACCTATTTATTCGTAGTATATGTAAAAAGCAATAAACACACTTGCCTCCATGACAGATTGGTACATAGTATACAGTATCATATAGTGAATACAGAGTCTTGATCGTAGTGATAACATATAATATCTAATACCATAAGGGTAAATCTCAACTCAAATGTGATCTATCTCGATATAATGTGATTAATAATCAATATACATCTCAGTGTCAACATGTATAGTGATTTAATGTCATAAAAATATCATATAACATCCTAATAAATATCTCCTCTAAGCTCAATAAAAAAATGTTAGTAATGTCATCCCTATACCAAAATGTCCCAAACTGACCCAAGTATTACATAAATAACACACGGGTCAGACTATGTCTAATCAAGAATCCCGAATAAGTAAAACATAGTGTAAACAAGGAATAATAATATAATATCACTATGGAAAATACACAAAACATCAGACTACATGTCAAAGTATGTGTATGTATATAAAGAAATGTGTGCCTGCAGTATCCATATAATTCAAAAAGTAATCACCAAGGCATCACTACTCACAAATAACTTAAAACTATATGAAGTCAACTAGCTCTGATATATAAAAATATGTCATCACCCATATATAAACAAATTAAATTAGAAATTATAGAATGTAGAATCGATTTCACCCTAGATGGGAGAGGTGAATAGGGTGATAGTGTTAATTATAAAAATTAATTGCGGAAGCTTATTATTTCAACACAGATCACAGATTAATAGCAGCATAGAAAAATAGCAGATTAAGAAAATGCAGAAATAGAACGACACAGAATATACCCAGCTTCGGAAAAACCCTGCCTACGTGCTGCCCCCAAGGTTTCTACTAGAAATTAGATAGTCAGATGCTTACACACGTAAACTCGCGACACCCTCTATCGACTAAACCTAACTCTACGCTCAAAACCCTGCCACACTCAGCCACTGAGTTGCGAATTCTCAAGCTATGCCACGTAGTTTGTCCCCTAGTCACACGACTAGAAATTACAACGGTTTAAAGTTGAAATACAAATTAAAACAATTTTAAATAAAGACAACCCTAATTTAAAATAAATAAACCCTTTATAATAATAAAAAGAAAGCTCTTGAAAAAGAAGGCCGGCCTAAAATGAATTATAGTAGAGAAAATTCGCTGGCCCTTTCCCCTTTTTCTTTTTATTATGTCGATCGTTCCTTTATCTTGAGAATGGCAGCTTTGATTTAGGGCTTTGAAAATTTAGGCTTCGTCCCTTCGATCCAATTTAGGGTTTGAAGAAATCTCAAAGATGCCGACTTTGGTTGCTTGATCGAATTGAAGATTAATCACATTATTTGCTTTGTCGATCGCACGCTTCTCTGATTTGCCCACGGCTCTTTGGAATTGATCGACTACGATTTCGGTAAGTACATTATTCCTTTTGCTTTGCAGGTTTTGGCTTGTTTGAACTCGATACTTGAAATTGCCGATAATCATTTGTTTATATAGGAGTTCGATCTCCTTGAACTGCGTTCGTCTTATTTGTTCAATATCATGCTTTCGGCCATTCGATTTTTGTTGAACGTTGATGATTTGATTTCTGACTTTGTCAATTCGTATATTATGACTCTTACGTCCCACGGCTTTGATTATGATTACGGCTTGACTTGTTCGTTTGAGATGATTGCGATTTGTTCAAAAACATATATTTTTGACTTGCTTTCCATGATGATTTCACTGTGACTTCGTTAATGGTTCATCTGTGTTCGTCCCTGAACATTACTGTTTTCGTTTAACCTGTATGTCATTATCTTCAAACTTGCTATTACTGTTGTACTTATGTGCACTATGCATATCACTACCATATTGATCCCTCTGTTTGCTTTGGCTTCATTGACCTCGGCCATGTGTTCATCTGAGTGTTGTTTGCTTTGTGTTTGTTGACCACACATGTTTATGGCCACTGGTTCATTGTTTCATTTGGTTACTGGGTATCTTGTGGCTTTGTTCATAATTGTGTATTGACTGCAGCTCCATGACTTCGACTGTTTGCATTACATCACCACTGTTGGATTGATGTTCTTCATGTTGTTTGGTGCATTGTTGGGAGTAGTTTGTAGTTGCTGTGTTGTCATTTGGGCTTGTAAGTTGTATCATTGTGATGTCTGGTTGACATTTGATGGTCTTCATATTCATGTGTGTCTTGTTGAAGTGGTTTGCTTCATTATTGATTTGTTCAATGGAGTCAGTGGTATTGCTTTTGATCATTTTGATACTGCTGCTGCACTTGCAGTGTACCATGCTGATTCATATTGTACTCTCTGTTTTGAGTTACTTCCATACTTGGTTTTGCTTCATGATAGTCTACAGGCTTCTCTTGTATACTTTACTTGATCTATAAATTTGAGTCTGCACTGTTTCATGTGTGCTCAATATCACTTGATGTTGGTCGAGTGCAACTGATTGTGGTATGTTTCATTTTGGATCTGTTGGTCATGTCACTCCATTCACTTCATGTTGCCTTGACTCTGCATATACTCACTGAGTTGCTCTGGCCATGTTGCATACATGTTGCTTGATATGTTGTGGTCTTCGCTAGTATCACTGGTGCATGTGCTTATGTATTTAGAGTTGAGGCTTGCTTGCATTGTCCACTTCGATATATGTTTGAACTGGCTGAGCTTTGTTGTATTACCATATTTCTACTGCAGCCACATTGTCACTGTCCACTGGCCTTTTTCATATTGATCGAGCACTTTGACTTGAGACTGAGTTGAATCCGGCTTTAGTTCGGATTTGACCTTGCGCTGAGAGTTGTGACATTTATTTTATCACACCTGAGTTGAATCCGATAATTTGGGTTTGACCTATGCTCACCTGTCCCTATAAATTTATCAAGTGTATATATATCGGTATGCACGGCCTTGTGGCATATACAGTGATACACTGTGTATCTCACAAGCTGTTCGTGTATGATGAATTTGAAAATTAAATGATGACGAACAACCCAAATAACTGAGGCAAATATTATTTTCAAAATCACATTTAATTTTATACTGCAAAAATATTTCCTTTTCAATTTTACCGCGTTAGTGAATATTTTTGCAGATTTCTCAGATGCTGGATTCTAACTGGAATGAAATTGAAGATAAATACGAGTGTAAGTGATTTGTAGTGAGGCCAACTGTAAATGTAAAATAGTGATGTAATTGAATCTGTACCAAAGTTGTATAGTGAATAGTGAGAGGTTGAATTTGTCCTATTCAAAATTGTAATAAATATTTGTTTGAATTAAATTTCTATTTGAACTCAAATTCTGTGTTATTTAGTTTTATTCAGCAAATATTTATTTAACCTATGAAAAGTAAAATAGTACATTAACAAATACATTTAAACGAATGTATATATGTTTATTATCATCAAACAAAAATCATATAAGCGCATATTCAATAATTTCCCCCTTTTGATGATAACAAACATATATTTAAGATTTTGATTATATTAAATGTATTTGATCATTGATATTCTCTAATTGCTCCCCCTATTTAATTGCTTCCTCTCTACACAAAGCTCCCCCTACATATATGCATACAAATAAAAATATGCAAATGAGCCTAGATGCAAATAGAAAAATTGTTTGAGCTTTGCTTGATTTTATTTGACAAAATCTTAACTTTTCTCTCCCCCTTTTGTTATGAGCAAAAGAATAATAGTGTTAGAGAAAATAGAGAAACAAGCGATCTATATTAATTCAACATTAAAACTCAATTGAATATAAATATTAAATTTCAATAAAAAATCATAAATATTTTGTTAGGCGCATATTCCATTTTTAGAATGATGGGAATTATGTCATCATATAAAACCATACAGTTGTGTCTATTTGTGGTATATTTATATCAAGAATTTGAATATCTATTAACCATGCATAACCATTAGGACTTTTAAATGAGATTAGTAGTATTCCAATTTTAGTTCAAAAAAAATGAATTCAAGTATCGTCTAACCACGCATAACCGTGAGGACTTGTAAATGGGATTAGAATCAACTTGTTTATTTTAAAAATCAACTTTTGATATGCGTTCCATACATGCATAACCATGAGGACTTTTAAAGGAGCATGGAAGCACATAACAAATTCCAAGTAATTCACCCATGCATAACCGTAAGGTCTTTAAATGAGAGTGAATACTTTGGTATTTATTATTATTATTATTATTTTAAAAAATGTGAAAATGAAAAACGAACGATTCCTCTTTAAAGTACCACATATTGACAAACTATATAGAATTTTGATGAGTGATGGTTGTTAGAAATATGATAGAAATAGAGATGGTCATGGAATTTTTACCAACAAAAGTTTTATAACTCTTGTTTAAATTTCTAAAGAAATTTACTAATTATACAGTCTCGAGTCATAATATATGATAAATATCAACACTCATCACTTTTTCAATCACTATTTTCTTTTCGATAATCATTAGGGAATCAGATTAGTCAAAATTGTCATTTAAAATCAAATTCAAAAATAATTATGAAATCAATTTTTCAAAATGACTAATATGAAAATATGGTCAAAAATGATTTTCTCGAAGGGGTTATATAAGAAAAAATTTTGCTATTTGAAAATTATTTGAAATGAAAAATATGCAGATGTTTTTTTTTGAAAAACAATGCAGTTACTAAATGTCTCAAAAATCACATTCAACTAGTAATTTTTCTATCAACTAGATTACCAGTGTAATCTGCATCATAAATTTTATTTCACTCAAAATTATCATTAATTGAATTCGATTGACCAAATAATGAAGTGTGCACCAAAAACTTCAAACTCAATTTTAACAGCAATTTAAGTGACATTCTTTTGAATTTGAATTGAAGCCGTGTAAACAATCAAAAAACCGTGAATATAGAGTTAGCCATATTTACAACCAAATGTATTATCCAACAAAACACTATTTTTAATCCAAACTGATATATATGAAGTAATTCAAAGAATCTAAAGAATTTTATAGTGTTGTGGCATAAGAATATAATTTGGCCAAATATGTTGAATAAGTCAGAGTCAAAATCATCATTTTTTTCATCATCTCATTATTGGGTGATTTAATTCAGAATATGGTGCAGATTATCACATTTAATATATCGTTCAAATCATACCATTACCTGTTCTACCTTTACGATATTTTTCGTTGTTGTCTGTTGTGATTCTGTCACCCTTGAACAAGGATGAGGAACTTTGCTTTGTCCCCCGTTGTGTTTCTGGAACAGGCAAAAATCCAAAGAACACTGTTGTTGTTCCTTAGCCTGCCACCACACCTACACGGGAAAAGATTTATGTGACCTATTTGTTTTTATAGGTCCATGGTTGTTAGTGGCAGAAAATTTTGTAAAACAATTTTTTAAAGACCCAGAACTATTTATAATTGTTCCCTTCGGCACCCAAATTTGTTTAACTTTGAGAGATTTTATATTTGTGCCTTTTGGAACCCAAATCAGTATAGTTTTCACATGTTTGGGTCTATACCAACAATTATTTTTATTGTGTCCATATTTTCTACAAATTGTGCACATAGAATTAACTTGATTAATATTGCTTTCAACAATTTTTGAACTACTATATCCAAGTCCTTTTCTAACCGTATTAACTGTTTGCTTTCCTAATAGCATATTCAACGATTTTTCGCTTTTTGAAAATTTATCTAAAGTCGTTGACAATTGTTGGACTTGTGTTTTGAGAGATTCATTTTCGTTCAATAATTGTGTGCACTTTTTGATAGAATTTTCTCTCCTAGTATTTTCACTTTCTTTCAAAATCAGAATTTCATTTTCAAGAAATTTCATTTTAATTTCTGATTTTTTAATTTCTTCTTCAAATGTTGGACATTATCACACTTAGGGATCCTACTTTGATAGGTTTTAACTAATTGGTCAAGTTGTTCGTTTAATTCTATCAAAGTAACTTTTTGTGATTCAAGTTTAGCATATTTCTACCTAATTCATTCAAAACAGCCATTTACTTCGTGGAAATAAATAAGTAATTCAAAGTGAGTGAGTTTTGATACCTCGCTTGGCTCATCATCGTCGCTATCAGTTATATTTCCATGAAGGCACATATTGCTTTCTCACTCTCACTACTAGTACTTTAATTATCTTCATTACTTGTATTCCACGTGGCTATAGCATTTTTTCGTTTTGATTTCTTTTTAAAATCGCGTTGAAATCGGGGATAATTGGGCTTGATATCATAGTGTTTGTTGCAAATGATCCCCTGTTCTTCCGAGTTGTCTAGTGCTTTGATTATTCTGCCTTTTAATTTTTGATTTAGAGCTGGATTTCCATATTTGTGGTTCCACCTTTTGAATTTCTTCATTATTAAGGCCAGCTCAGCTGCTCCATCATCATCATCCTCATCACAACTGCTTTTTAAAAATCATGTTAAGCACATTTCTTTAACTGAGTCGGTTGTGGAGGATTTATCCTTGCTATTGACTTTTGTACCATATATTGCATCGAAAGTATTCTAGATTTCCTGTGCATTTTCACAATGAGAAATGAATTTAGAATTATTTGATTAATATGAGAATATAATATATGCATAGAAAGAGCATTAATCAAGATAATTTTCTTATATGTTATATAACACCCATTTTAAATAATATCCCAACATTTAATATTAACAGATTTTAAATAAAATTCCATTTTCAATTTTCAATTTCCAATTCAAAAAATCTGTTACATCGAAAGTAGAAGGAATAATATTGGAACGACCCTCAGCAAAAGTATTATTAAAAGAAGCCATTTTAAAAATTCAAATTTTTAAAACAAAAACCGATTTTTGAAACACAAATTTTTAAAACAAAAATTGACTTCTATTCCTAGCTTTGATACCACTTGTATGATCGATTTCACCCTAGAGGGGGGTGAATAGGGTGATAGTGTTAATTATAAAAATTAATTGCGGAAGCTTATTATTTCAACACAGATCACAGATTAATAGCAGCACAGAAAAATAGCAGAATAATAAAATGCAGAAATAGAACGACACAGAATTTACCCAGCTTCGGCAAAACCCTGCCCACGTGCTGCCCCCAAGGTTTCTACTAGAAATTAGATAGTCAGACGCTTACATACGTAAACTTGCGACACCCGCTATCGACTAAACCTAACTCTATGCTCAAACCTACCACAACTCAGCCACTGAGTTGCGAATTCTCAAACTGCGCCATGTAGTTTGTCCCCTAGTCACACGACTAGAAATTACAATGGTTTAAAGTTGAAATACAAATTAAAACAATTTAAAATAAAGAAAACCCTAATTTAAAATAAATAAACACTTTATAATAATAAAAAGAAAGCTCTCAAAAAAGAAGGTCGGCCCAAAATGAATTATAGTAGAGAAAATTCGCCGGCCCTTTCCCCTTTTTCTTTTATTATGTCGACCGTTCCTTTATCTTGGGAATGGCGGCTTTGATTTAGGGCTTTGCAAATTTGGGCTTTGTCCCTTCGATCCAGTTTAGGGTTTTGAAGAAATCTCAAAGATGCCGACTTTGGTTGCTTGATCAAATGGAAGAATAATCACTTTGTTTGCTTTGTCGATCGCACACTTCTCTGATTTGTCCACGGCTCTTTGAAATTGATCGAGTTCGTCTACGATTTCGGTAAGTAATTTATTCCTTTTACTTTGCTGGTTTTGGCTTGTTTGAACTTGATACTTGAAATTGCCGATGATGATTTGTTTATATAGGAGTTCGATCTCCTTGAATTGCGTTCGTCTAATTTGTTCAATATCATGCTTTCGGCCATTCGATTTTTGTTGAATGTTTATGATTTGATTTCTGACTTTATCAATTCGTATAATATGACACTTGCGTCCCACGGCTTTGATTTTGATTACGGCTTGACTTGTTCGTTTGAGATGATTGCGACTTGTTCAAAAACGTATATTTTTGACTTGCTTTACATGATGATTTCACTATGACTTCGTTAATGGTTCATCTGTGTTCGTCCCTGAACATTACTATTTTGGTTTAACCTATATATCATTATCTTCAAACTTGCTATTACTGTTGTACTTATATGCACTATGCATATCACATCCATATTGATCCCTCTGTTTGCTTTGGCTTCATTGACCTCGGCCATGTGTCCATCTGAGTGTTGTTAGCTTTATGTTTGTTGACCACACATGTTTATGGCCACTGGTTCATTGTTTCATTTGGTTACTGGTATCTTGTGGCTATGTTCATCATTGTGTATTGACTGCAGCTGCATGACTTCGACTGTTTGCATTACATCACCACTGTTGGATTGATGTTCTTCATGTTGTTTGTTGCATTTTTGTGAGTAGTTTGTATTTGCTTTGTTGCCATTTCGGCTTGTAAGTTGTATCATTGTGATGTCTGGTTGACACTTGATGGTCTTCATATTCATGTGTGTCTTGTTGAAGTGGTTTGCTTCATTATTGATTTGATCAATGGAGTCAGTGGTATTGCTTTTGGTCATTTTGATACTGCTGTTGCACTTGCGGTGTACCATGTTGATTCATATTGTACTCTCTATTTTGAGTTACTTCCATACTTGGTTTTGCTTCATGATAGTCTACAGGCTTCTCTTGTATACTTCACTTGATCTATACATTTGAGTCTGTACTGTTTCATGTGTGCTCAATATCACTTGATGTTAGACGAGTACAATTGATTGTCGTATGTTTCATTTCGGATTTGTTGGTCATGTCACTCCATTCACTTCATGTTGCCTTGACTCTGCATATACTCTCTGAGTTGCTCTGGCCCTGTTGCGTACATGTTTCTTGATATGTTGTGGTCTTCGCTAGTATCATTGGTGCATGTGCTTATGTATTTAGAGTTGAGGCTTGCTTGCATTGTCCACTTCGATATATGTTTGAACTGGCTGAGCTTTGTTGTATTACCATATTTCTGCTGCAGCCATATTGTCACTGTCCACTGCCCTTTTTCATATTGATCGAGCACTTTGACTTGAGACCGAGTTGAATCCAGCTTAAGTTCGCATTTGACCTTGTGCTGAGAGTTGTGACATTTATTTTATCAAACCTGAGTTGAATCCGATAATTTGGGTTTGACCTGTGCTCACCCATCCCTGTAAATTTATCAAGTGTATATATATCGGTGTGCACGACCTTGTGGCATATACAGTGATACACTGTGTATGTCACAAGCTATTCGTGTATGATGAATTTGAAAATTAAATGATAACGAACAACCCAAATAACTGAGGCAAATATTATTTTCAAAATCACATTTTATTTTATACTGCAAAAATATTTCCTTTTCAATTTTACTGCGTTAGTGAATATTTTTGCAGATTGCTCAGATGCTGGATTCTAACTGGAATGAAGTTGAAGATAAATACGAGTGTGAGTGATATGTAGTGAGGTCAACTGTAAATGTAATATAGTGATGTAATTGAATTTGTATCAAAGTTGTATAGTGAATAGTGAGAGCTTTAATTTGTACGATTCAAAATTGTAATAAATATTTGTTTGAATAAAATTTATGTTTGAATTCAAATTCTGTGTTATTTAATTTTATTCAGCAAATATTTATTTAACCTATGAAAAGTAAAATAGTACATTAACAAATACATTTAAACGAATGTATATATGTTTATTATCATCAAACAAAAACCATATAAGCGCATATTCAACATAGAATAAACTCAAGTGGGTGATTTATACATATCCAAAAGTCATCGTCTAAATCCAAAAATCAATAAAGAAGATATCACCAAGTATAATCAAGCTATCACAGAGAAATGCCCAAATATAGCTCTCAATATCAATAATAAAACATTATCATCAATGCATATATATATAAAATAAGATAGGTTACCCATCAATATACCGAGAATCCACTATATACTGGACATGTATCTCATGTATAATCTAATCTCCTTATATAATATCTATCAGAAAATCATGATGAGAAATGACTATATGATGACATGAAGTTCCAAATAGAGTCAATATATAACAATATATAGGTCATCAAACCCATATCTATAATATAGTGAGGCGTACCAATCGTATATTCCATTTCACTAATCTATAGTCTTAGTTACCTCTACAGTCATCACGACATGTACCCTCCAGTGTGCTCGTCAACACCCGTGTTAAAAAGTCACGACACAACGATTGCCCATATACGCAACAGACTATTGGTGTTGGTGATAAAGGGGCGTACACACAAAGCGAAAGCATGAAGCTCTATACGTGTAGTGTCATAGATTAAGATGCGACCCCACGATCAGGCCGCTAGGGTAGGTTATAGCCATTTGGTCCTCTCCAACAAACATAATAGAAGTATATTATAATAATGGCATATAGAACCAATACATATAGACATAAAATCATGCTCATCATTAGGCATAGAGCCATACTCATTGAATATAGGCACGGAGCAATACTCATCCCTACATGTATCACCTCACATACAAAACTCTATTCCATGGTATGTTACTTATAATGAATAATCAAATAAATATGATGACAGCGTCACATACCATAGTATGTTACTTAAACATTTACTCACTGCTTATAAACTACACTAACACTATTCGATATTCTATATAACTAGTCCAAAGAATTACCGAAGAAATATTGCTGAATGCCCCATCACAAATGTTATTATAGCTATGTTTTTTCAGATTTCTCATTTTCAGATTTCTCATCACATAGAATTAAATATGACAAAATCATATCAAGGATGTCATCGCTGTATCATCTTAAATCAACAATCAAATGTACATCGATAGTGAGTCATTAGTTTAATCTAAATCAATATAGAGACATAGAAACCAAAAAAGATAGAATCTCATTATTAAAGAAGAAATATTCTTGTTTAGACTTATTTATTATATATTACTTTTAAATATTGGAAACCTTAAATTAGAAACTACTTCTAATTTTCTGAAATTATATATTTATAACTTTCGAATAATTACTAAAACCAACATATATTTACTTTTGATAAATTAACTTCTAAATATATTGAAATATATCTTCATTTTATTTATTTTATCCCAAAACAAAGATTTAAGCACAAAAATTTACTTTTTATTCTTACTAGTATATTGTAAGCCTTCAAGTTCATTTACAAATCGAATATCATTTATAATAGAATTCTCTACAACTTTCTAGAATTAGTTACTATTTTAAAATAAATATTGTAAACATTCAAGTAAATTTAAAAATCGAATATCTTTTATAATAGAATTTTCTACAACTTTCTGGAATTAATTACAGTTTCAAAATAAATAAATAAATAAATATTCTTCAAAAAGAATTGTATTTATTTCAAACAATATAATATAATGCAATATTTGCTATCTATACTCAAACAAAACAGTAACAAATCATTTCCTTGTTACATTATACTATCAATGAATTTTCATAGAAAGAGAAATTTATTTATTCAAAATAAAATCATAATCATTTTGTTATTTCATAAAATGAGTTATGTATTTTTCTAAGGTTTGATACTCTTTCAAAATTAATTTAATAACCTTTTTAATAAAAATCCTTATATAATAATATTATTACTTTCATAATATAATTTATAAAATAATCATTAAATTCTATTTTGTTTTTAAAATAATTCCAAATGATATTACATTATAATATTGATGTTAAAAAGAGTTTTATAAATAAAGAAAACTGTATCTTGTTTTATAGTTAAAAATATATTTGTAAACATGAAAATAGCTAAATTGAATAATATTTCAAAAATAGTTATAATATGTTTTTAATATAATTTCAAAACCCTTAACTAACTTTACGAACATCTTTTTAAAACATGAAAATAGTTAATTATTTAAATAGATGCATTATGGAGTAAAATTGCTCCCCGATGTTATCGACCAATCATCAATATATAGTTTATTGCATGACCCGAGTTGAATTCCATTGAACTCCAGTCATCTATAAAATACACATATCGACAAACTATATATATAGTTAATTCACAAACGAATATACCCTAGTTTGCAAATCACACTTCCAACCAATGCATACAATCAACCTTCAAAATAATAACCAATTACAAATCAATGTGCCAAACAATCCATTCAACTAATTAAGTTCATCGAATAACTGATTATCCATTGTATACGACATAATATCATTCATATAAAACTATCCAAATCACAGGCATGATGAATTCATAACCAGCATTGCTACTTAAACATTACGAGTATTTAAGGAAAATACTTGGTGATTTTGATTGGAGAACACGTGTCGGTCGCTTCCGGTTGCACCATGACTCGAAGAGTGCTCCTCACGTCAACAACTCCACATTTAACCATCATCACCTTACGTCACTGCCACCGGTCATGAATGCCACCGAGGATGCATTTGTGCAGCTTACTATTGTGAACAAGGCTTCCCCTATTTTCACGACAATCAATGCCGCCAGCCACCATTCGACCTTGGGCCATGGCTCCTGTAATTGGAGTGTCGTGTGCCTCCTAGGTCGAACGATGTTTGATTGCTCATTATATTTTTTAGATGTGATTACTGAATTTGAGAAGCTAGGGCATAGGGCTAGTTCAAAAGTATTCAAGTATGCAAAAAATGCAGCGATAGAAGGGATTTCTAGGAAAAAAGGGAAGAAATAGAAATGGGCTTGGATTACGTCTTAGGGCTTGATTTTGTGTGTGTGTGTGTATATCCTTTTCCTTTCTTCTTAATTTTGTAAACAGATTTAATTTAGTTCAGATTACTTTGGACTTCATTTTACTTAATATATTTCGATAACTACACAATTTATTTCAATTTCATAATATTTTATTTTTATTTAACTATTCATTATGTTGTTACAAAATAAATTAATTTATTAATTATTTCAATCATATAAAAATTATTCACACTTTCAAAAATCTAATATTCATCAAAAGACTCTATTCGTGTTCAAAATATTATATAAATAGAACTTATAACTTTGTTCCAATTTATTAAAACAAAATGTTTCATTGAATAAATTCTAATCAAGTAAAATTCATTTTCAAAATAATTTTTAAAAATTTGATAAAAACATTTTTTATTTTGCTAAATTTATTTATTATAATAGCGCAGGAAGACAGGGTCGTTATAGACTTTCCATCTTATGATAATTGCATCCTTAAAATTTCATATAGGGAAATGTCTTATTCAACTCATAATTGGAACTCCCATCGTATTTTACAATCTTCTATAAACTTACTCTATACAATTCTTTAAGTGGCTTCCACAAACTTCTCTTATTATATGTTATAAATTCATTCAATAGCTTCTGGTTTTCCATATATAATAAATTCAGGAAAAAAAATTCTAAGTGCAAAATTTCCTACAAAATTTTGGCAGTCTCCCTTATGCGGGGAGCATTTCAAACTATTAGAATATGATAAACTAAACCAAAACATGGTCGGAAACAATTTATATATCAAAATTCTACCATATAGCATATATTTTATAATACAAATCACTATTTTTAGTCTGATGTACCTTATTTTGTGCTTTTAAAGCGAGTTTGCTTAATTTATTTGTAATTACATGCCCAAACAAATCCAAATTGTCTTCATTTACCTATGCTTAACTCAAACTAAACACATAAGTCTCAAATATGAAAACTGAATAAGCATAGCATTCATGTATTAACAAACATACAATCATATACGAATGAGATTCTAAGAATGAAGAATTTCTAAGAAGACCTGCAAATCTGCATAATTCAAGGTGACAATAAACCACACATGTCCAACTCAAATTGAATGGAAAGGCTAATATTTATGGGAAAGAAATAAGAAGAAGAAGAGAAAAGTAGAAGAAGGGAAACTAAGACAACACAAAATCTCACAATCGCAGCGGCACAACATATAATATAATATCAATGAACTTTACAAAAGAGAAACCGTAGTATGTAATATAGATATATCAATCTGAGTACAACAACAAATCACAATCATTAGCTCGAACATTTATAACAACTTTTCTTCATAAATGCTGATAATTTAAACAACAATGCAACGGAAAATAAACTTATACGTAAATACGACCTGAAGACCTTTAGCTTGTCTACTGAAGCTCCAATGCATCCAAATTTAAATCTGTAAATATGCTTGATCTGAACCGACCATTAAAATGGAAGAACACCTGAATTAGACTGGTAAACCAGTGTAAGAAAACACATCTCAACCGAATTTTAAAGTTATAAAAATCCTTTCAAAACGAAGACATCCCATAAGACCACGTCGCACATAAATACGAATGGGTTTTTACATTACGAATAGGTTCAGACATCCGACCATTTTGGACAGACGTCTGATGTGACGAACCAGAATTTTAAACGTTTGAAATTGAAATATGTAATTGATTTTAAATATTTGGAAGTTGGTTTAACTTGAATTTCAAAAATATCTGGTTATTTGGCAATGAAATTTTTGAATTTAATTGTTGAAACTTGGGTAAAATATTAAATCCTGAGTTTTAGGCTTGTTAAAAATATTTCAAAGGCTTAGAAAATTTATATTGATAATACTGAAGATAATGGAAGCTTCAGAATTGAATTTTGAAATGTTTTGTCTAGTTTTGAAATTATATCGTTTAAATCGGTATTTAAAAATAGCCTTCCGAGGCATAATCTTGGATTTCGACGAAACCAGTTCCATTGGATCCGTAATAGTGTATTATTACCGGATTTCAATTTTCGTAATGTTTGGAGTGATCATTTCGACGTACGATGAGCAAACGCGCTGAAAATTATATCGAAATTTAATTTAGTAACTAAACGAGCCTGACTCGGCCTTCGAAAATCGGCACACGTACTTCACATGTACTCGAATGCCATAGATTACAACGCCGAATTTGGTTCGCTGGAGCTTATAACACATTAAGTATAACAACACAACAGAAGAAAAGGGTAATATCATTGATATACAACAGTTGATTACGGTGATGCAACACATTGATACAATTGATATCAACATCAGAGATACAAAAAAATAACAGTAATAAATAACACAACTAGATGGTCTAGACTTTGCAACCATCGACACCGGAAAGATAACTCCAATAAGACCGAAAGAATCCAACACCATCCTGCAACTCCATCTCCAAAAGTCCAAAATAAAGATAGCTTGAACCAAAAACTCGAACCACCATCAATGCTGAACTTGTAGCAAATGCGATCTCGAAAAGCCAAAGACTCCAACGATTTCCTAAAGCTACCAAACCAAAGGCTGATGGCTATCGAATTTACGTCTACTATCTGATTATCTGAAAAACCCAACTCAAGTCTGCTCGTGTGGAAAACCGTGGGAACCCTGTGTTTAGGAAGGGAACAATAAACTTTGGTCAGCCATAGGATTGGTATGAGCAAAATAAAACAGTTTATCTTTTAAAACAAACAACAAAATAATTTAAAATTGAAATCCGCATTGCTTTTTGGAAAATGAAACTACCATAAGGCCTTCTACCGCACACTCAATGCAAACGCAGAATTGGAGGAGATCTCTCCTTATGATAGTCAAACATGCTTGATAAGCGAAAACCTTTTGATATTATTATTAGTTCATAGTGCAGAAAACCTTTCGAAAGTATAATATTTATCTTAGCCAACATACAACCATTACTGTATGCCTACTATAACTACCACGTTCAATAGCAAGTTACCGCCATATTCCATGGAAGGTTATACAATTAAAACCTTATAGGGCTCGTATTGTTTTGTTTGGATTTCAAACAGATGGTCAGGCAAAGGAACTTCCCACACAAAATAGAACGTCTCTGGAGGGACGTCCCCGAGACCTAACCATATCTCTGCTATAAAAGGCCTGGTTGCCTATGTAACTAGGTAACTACTGACACGAGCATGCCATCCCCTGGTCGTTACCAACCTTTATCCAAGGTACCCCTACACCAACAACCACAAAGCAATAAGTTTGCAGCAACCACAAAGTTAAGTACCTGTGCTCCATACCATGATACCACTTATAATCTAGAAGGAAATGGACATACCCTCAGGGGCGCTAAACCCAAATAACCTTGCTGCAACAATTCCTATTTCGACCATTATCGGGTTGTGAGGCTCGACGAAGTTACGTCCACAAAGATACGCTTTTCACAAAAGCCATGCTTCGATCAACAAATGATCACCAGCACTTCGTATGCCACATTACCAAATTGGTAATGTATCACTAGTAAATATTAACTACATAACCTATGAGCTCGTACGTCTTAGAGAAGGGTGTTAACTAAGAGAATGAATTCTCCGCCACCAAACAGAAATGTATTTGATAGAAACCAGCTTTACATCTCAAAGTGTAATGTCAGACACACATCCATACAAGTTTGTTCCCGGTTCGAACAGAACCGAAGGCACTTCCAAAGAAGCCCATGCACTCCAAGAATACCCAATCTCGATTGCACTCCCCATCACATATGGAGATCTCTATACCGGCGCGACTCAATGTAGAGACATTTGACTGGTTATCCTTTCGTTCTCGTAAATACCTGGTCTTCACCAACGGCCTTCAAATGCTATCCATATGGTGGTATCATTATTCGGAATGAGTTATATGACACAAGGTGCTCTTCCGACTAAACCGAATAATGAGCGCAATATTTTAAAAACATACGGATATTGGGATCTTAGTTAAGTTCACAACTTATTACCCAAAACTTCTCTTTAAATGGTTTGAAAAAATTACCATTTTCAAATCTTTAACAAAAAGATTTACTTCACAAAGTTCACCCATATTTTACGAAGATTCACTCATATCCTTTCAAAACAATTTCCCTTTCAAATTTGGTTAACTCAACCAATCTTCAAATCAAGACCCAATTCATAGCTTCCAAAATCATTTCCAAAGATTCATTCATAACTTGGAAAACCATTTTCAATTCAAACTTGAAATCTTTTCAACATAAATTGGAAATCCTTTCTTAACATGAAAGCTATTATTAATTAAAAAAATAGTTTTCGTTTCGGAAAAATCCGATCACATTTGTACAAGTTAAAGCCCTTGGGTTAAATACCCAAATCAATGCTTTTATAAAATGGTTTAAATCCATATAAACACATTTATAACTTGTATAACCTTTTCAAATCATAATTTCCAAACATAGAATTCAATTTCAAATCTTGAATTCAAATTTAAATCAAATTATTTAAATCTCAAACTTTATCAAGTTATTCAAAATAACTTTTATCTTTAAAATTCCCTTTCAAAAGCTTTTCATATTTAATCCCAATTCCATTTCCAAAACCTTTTGGATTCAAAATTCAAATTTAAAACCATTTCAAAAATCTGTGACTTAACCAATTTCCTCGTGCAATCCATATTTGTGTGTGGATGGTGTAGTTCAAGGGTTTTACACAATAATGCAATATCATCAATCGTCACAATCCAAACACAGCAATATTGATAAGCGATATAATCTGTAATGCTTATCTTTCATTCACAGATTCGCAGATAAATAATATACATTCATCACAGATAAATATATTACATTCATCACAAATCAAATCACAATAATTCATATCACAAAGTATCACACATCAGGGATGTCAAATAATTCAACCATCAATGGAATCTAAACATCCATAAGTAAGATCAATTAATTATCTGATTAATTTAAATCAGATTAATTACTTAGGAATAAATTTCTAATCCTCGTTAACTAATATTAATTAGTTACAACCCCTAATCATTAATTAATCTTTAATCATTTATTAATTAACATATAATAATAAATTAATCAAACTTTAATTATTAATTAATAAACCTTAATTAATAAATAAATCAACCTTTAATCACTAAATGATAAACCATTAATTATTTAATTGTTCTTTAATTAATTATCCTTAATTAATTTACATTAATTAATTAATCCTTAATTAATTACCAATTAGTTATCCTTAATTAATTACAGTAATTAATCAATCCTTAATTAGTTATTATTATTAACTAATTAATTACCTTTAATTAATTATAATAAGTGATTATCTCTAATCACCTATTTCTAATAAATCATAAATAAATCACATTGAGTAATTATATTTTAATTACATGATTAACCAACCTTAATCATTAATTACCTTAAATTAAATAATTTTCTTGAGCAATTAATTACCCTTAATTAGTTAATTATTCTCAAAGTAATTACTATAAAATTAATTAATCACATAACTAATTATCCTTTAATTAATTATTGCTTAATCCTTATGTAATAACCTGTTGAGTTAATTATCAATTACCAATTTTTTTACTTAAAACTATTAAGTTAAATTATCCTTAAAAACATATTTTTCTTCCTTAATTAACCATTTAATTACATTATTTATTTAAAATACAATTTAAAATAAAAGTTATATGTATTGAAATATCTAAAACTCAAAATAATTATATCCTCAAACCTATAATAAAATTCCAATTTTTAAACAATCATTAATTATTTAAGAGAAATGGTTAATAAATTGTTTAACTTGATTAATTTTTAAACTTTAAACTTTTTCTTTCTTTTTATTTTTGAAAACTTATTAACATAACCAAGAAACCCGAGCCAACTACTAAACATTCCCAAGTATTCACCAGAGCACCCTCCTCCTTCTTCCTTTCTCTCTTAAACATGGTTCTGGATTTGAAATTTAAAAATTCTTCTTTACAGGTAAACAATTGCGCACGAACCCAAAGAAAAACTTAAGTCGTCACAAAACTTTCCCAAGACTTTCCATCATGTGCTTTGAGTCATCACGAAACACCCAGACCCACACATACACCACTGACACACGTTCACGTGCACACCAAAACATCGAAGCTTCGACCAATTTTGCCTATGTCGAAAGGTCACCGATCATCTCCAGAGTTTCCACGAACACTTAGATCCATCAATACGCTTCGAAACCGAAAAAGATCCACCCAACATCCTACTGAAACCCAACATCGATGACGAAAACACCTTGCCACATCGATCTAGTCCATCAGAGCCAACGCCGATGAACTCACACCATTGCCAGAGTCCCCTACATCGCCTCCCCCTTATGCGATTAAGCCCGATCCTCTCTCATCCCATATGCACTCGAGAATCAACGTTATTTTAACTGGGTACTTAAACCCTATTCCGTCACCGAAAAACTTAATCGATGATCTGAAAATTCATTCGTTATTTTTCTAATAATCTCCAACCCCCAAACTTCCTTCAGCCATGAACACGACAACTCTACCTCCACCAAACGTCCAGAATCGACTAAAGAACATTTTCCATTTATCTTTCAATTTCTCATCGCCCATGATTTTAAAAATTTTAATATCTATATTAATAGTCATGATTCCTTAATGGCAATCCAAATATACAATCAAAATTTAAAAATTTAACAATCAAGATTTTGACCTGAGTTGATTTTACTGAAATCTTTCATTTTCCAGTGAAAATATCATATAAAAGTATTTATAAATATTTTTAGAACTTAGATTTAGATTGTATAACAAATTTTATTAAGATCCTAAAGCCTAAAATAAATTTGAGAGGGAGGTTTTGCTTTATGAACAGGGTTTGAAAGCCTATAATCAAACAGAGGCCAGCATAGCTTGTAAATCAAACATGCACACCTAAATTTATATACATACAAGCATGTTCACATTCATACTAGAAATTTTCACATTAGCAAACTTGCAAGATTCAATCAGATTTTAAGCTTTAACAAAGTGGTTTGCTCATCTGAGAGATGTTAAAGTGACAAACATAGAAGAGTTTGAGCTAGTAAATGTTCTGGAATTTGAAATTTGAGGAGCATTTTGATTTGATCAAACTAAGTTCCTCGAGCCTGCATGCTTTAGATCTGAGATAATTCATGTCTAAACCTTGAAAACATGAATTTAGATTCATGAATCGCTGAGATGAATAGTTTTTCTTTTGGATTTTCTTTTTGATCTGAGGCTTGCTTTTGTTTCTGGTTTATTGAGTTGGTTCTTGGTTTTGAATTTAAACTTGCTTTTGATCTTGCTTTGTTGAAGTTAGATTTTGATCTTTACCTGACACTTACATTAGTTGCTTCAAGTTGTTTTGATTTCTTTGGTTTCCATTTTGTTTCTCCGATTTTACTTTTGAAGTTTTCTTTGATCTGCAGTTTTATTTTGTTTCAGATTTCCTTTTTCTTTTCTGATATTGGATTGGCTTGAGATGATTTTGTTTTTGCTGATTTGAATCTGAAGTTTGATTTATTTTTAGATTTTAGAAGTTTAAACAAACTTCTTTTATTATGCATGTTATTCTAAAATTTAATTTAAAAGAAAAAAAATTAAATGCCACTTGTTTAACTTTGCATATTACTTATTTTACATTTGTCACTCACATGAGTAAATTTTATTACACTTGTTAAAATATAAAATTTTATGTTTAAATCCCTTAGTTAGGTTCACATTTATATAATTCTTATATTTTTAAATGCTTTAAACCCTTAATTATTCATATTTTATATCTTAACATATGTAAATGTTTTACATTTTAAATTCATGAATATACAAACTATATTTATTTATTTCAAAAGAAAATGTGTTTTAAATCTTTTTATCAAATCTAATAAATATTTATATATATATATATATATATATATATATATATATATATATATATATATATATCTATAACTTTAAAGAATGTTATTTAAAATAAATTAAACATTAATAAATAAGTATAAAATATGTATATATATTTGAATTCAATTCTTTAAATATCTTTTGCAAATTTTATTTATATTAATTTCACAATATATCTTCAAAATATAGATATACACATGCATTAAAATTCCAAAACTTATACACATGTATTATAATTCCAAAACAGATCTTTACCAATTTTATATTATAAAGTTTTTCAAACTCAAATTTATTTTCAAAGGTATTTATTTTGGAATTCACAAATCAAAATCTCAATTCATAATCTATTGAATTCCCAAATCAATATCCTATCAAAATACATATCTCTATTTACTCTGGAAATTTTTCGTATAAATTTACCAATAAATTCATAATTTAATTCCAAAAAATTATTAATTCCCAAATTAAATTTAACTAAAAATCGAGATCCTTACAGTTTAAAAAGCTATCTTCTCCATGCGATTGAATTTGGACTCGAAAGCTTTTTCATTGCGTTCAGAATAGGCGTATAACACTATAAATTCCTAGCGGCACGCTTCGATAAGAGTTTGAAATTTTGAGTTGCATTAGCCGAGATGATTTAAATTTGAATTTGAATTTTGAATATAAAAAATATATAATAAAAATATTGTAGCTTGTTGATTTAACACATAATTGCCTTTTCAGTATGTGTCCTTCATCATGAAACACCGCCTTCAATTTTAACACGAGTTCTTTTCTTTGCTTAGAAAAAGAACAACGTAATCGTTCGTTTAAAAAGAAAAAATTTATTCTTCATTTCAAATAAAAAAATATATGATAATGGCCCAAGCTTTGTCTAGGTTCAAAACTTATGGCCGATGATAAAATCGTTTCTCTTTTTCGTTTCTTCAAAAAAAAATCGTAAACCTTTCGATTATAAAAAACAAAATAAAAGAAACAATGAAATCGAATTCGATTTTAATTCGAAAGCATATTCACTCGCGACCACATGAAATCAAAGGCAGAGGGAATTTCGAGTCAGAAGATAATGGAGGCTGCTAGCATCAGGGGGGTCGCGATAGCGAAGCCGTCGTCATCCATTGTGAAGCGATTAATGTGGATGCGGTGGTCGTGATTTGATCGCGAATTGAATCGCGAGCCGGAGCGAGCGGCAACCTCAATCGGCGATGTCACGATGTTAGGCTCAGAACAGCGACGGCGCATCGCGCATTGCGATTTGGTGACCTTGTGCTTGAGTTCGTGTTGGTGGCTGCGAAATAGATCAGCGGCGACTGTAGGCGTCGACGTGGAAGTGGGTTTTGGGCATCTCGGGTTTTAGCTTGAGGCAGTAAGGTATCGAACTTGTTCAATTCAATTTAATGCAATACAAATATATATATGAATGAATGTATATATATCGGTTAGATAAAATTCAGTACAGGAAGGAAATTATATATTACAGAAAAATATACCTCTATATATTTTAATTTACTAGTTATTTTAAAAATAATGGTTTTGGTGAGATATTTGTTTTATTAACCTATCTAATTATTTTAACAACTAAAAATAATTTATTGAAGGAAATTTGGTTCTAAATTTAATTTTTTAGTTAAATAAAATTATTAAAAGTAATTAATTTAAAATTCAAATTATTAGTTTAAAATAGAACCATTGGTTAAGTAAAATTATTGAAAGGAAATTTATTTGTTCGATTATTTTGAATATTAATAAATTGCATAAATTGTTTATACAAGGTCAAAATCTAAAAGAAAATAAGCTGGAATGGAAGTGGATTGCAAAATAAAAGGCAAAGGTGAGATCTTCTCACTCAATTTGAAAAACTTAGAATTTCATTTATTGATTGATTGTCTAATTGTGATAGTATATATAGTAGTGTATATATATATTGGAGTATTGATTTCCCGCATTATATAGCGGATGAGACCCTATGCGCTGCATAATAGCGGATGATATTATATAATCCCATATACCACGATATTCTACCTCGAAGTGGAATTGGTATTTAATTGTTGTGCTAACATCTATGGATATAGGAAAACATGTAGGAGGGATTCAACTGGATTCCTCACATTGTTGAATTTATTTGTATATATTGTGATTTGATAATCTGTGAATGATTATATTGGTGTGAATGATTATATTGATGATTAAAATTTATTGAAGGCTATAGTTAAGCCGAATATATTTTTGGTATCATAGGATACCAGAAATATATAATTGGATTTTGGGAAATTAAAGTACAAAATTTTGAGTAAAATAATTCTACAGAATTGGATAAATCTAAAAGAAGGAATTTAATAGTAAAAAGGTTGATTTTTGTAATCCTATCGAATTAATTCCAAAATATGGGAAAAGATTTTAATAAATAGATTTTGAGTAATATTGTTTAAAAGTTGAAGAAATTATTTAAAATTCGAATTTTAAATAGTTGGGAGAAATAAAGGGATTTATTTTAAAAGGTAATAAATTTTTGGAAATCAATTGGTAATTTGATTTAGTGTTGAAAGTGAATATTTGGAAATCGATTTGAAAATCGTATATCGGTGGATATTTGGAAATTTAAATTCACAATGGGAATTTATAAAGTAAAAGGAAATTTGTTTAAAAAAATAAATATTGGTTTATTTTTAAAAGCGTGGAAAGAAATTTATGGATTTGGAACGTAAATTTAAAATAAATCAAGAAGAATTTATTAATTGATTTAAATGGACCATTTTGAAATGGAAGTGTATTTTCCCTGGAAAGCCGAGTATGTTTTCAATGCAGCTTATAAATATAAATTGAAAGTTTTACGGACGGTTTTAAAAAGGATGCTTTGGAGAAAATATTTTCTTAAGTTGTTTTAAATCTTTAAATTAAAGATTTATTAAGTTGATTATAGAAGTGGTTATTTTAAATATTGAATTGGTATTTGATTTAGAAAATGGTTATTTTAATAATTACACTTTATCTAATAATTTTATTTTTAAAATTATTTGGACTCGATTTTTATATGAGATATTAATATAAAATTTCATAAATAATGTTTTAAAATAAGTGTTTTAAAATAGTTTTATTTTAAATGTTTCTAAGTTTATATTTTTGGATAAATGATTTAAATTATTTTAAGTATTCGAACTTGGCAAATTTTTCGGAGGAAATGTATAAATATTTGGAAATTTATTACACGTGAGGAAAGTGATTTGAAATTTGTTTTCAAAGTGTTCAAGTGTTCAAAATATATGTTGCGAAGATATTTTGAAAATAAATAATTGGGGGAAAATTATTTAAAATCTGGTGATTGTTGTGAATATTTATTGATAGTTAAATAACCGACTATCAATGTTGGCCTTTAAATGACATTTGAATTCCGATGCGACCGAGGGTTGGATTCCAAATAATTATCCAAAAACCACATTGAATCTTTGTGATGGATCTTTGTTTAAAAAAAATCAAAGTGGAAATTTGTTGTGATTTACTTGAAATAATGTAACACTTATTTTTAAAAATAAGCAATCGTTTTCCGGATTAGCCGGGAGAGGACTTTGTGTCATAAAATCCATTCCGAATAATGATACGACAAGATGGGATTGCATTTGAAGATGGTGTTGAAGATCGGGTATTTTCGAAAGCGAAAGAATTACCTGTCGATTGTCTCTGCACTGAGTTGCTCCGGTATAGAAATTTTATCACCCTATTTGATGGGGAGTCCAGACGTGATTAGTGAATATCCGGATTTGCAAGGGCTTCTTTGAAGCGCCTCCGGTTCCGTTCGTGCCCGGAACGGACTTGTATGGATGTGTGTCTGACATTACACTTTGAGATGTAAAGCTGATTTCTATCAAATACATTTCTGTTGGTGGCGAAGAATTTATTCTCTTAGCTTAACACCCTTCAATGCGGCGTACGAGCTCAGAGGTTATGTAATAGATATTTACTAGCGATATATTCCCAAATTGGTAATGTAGCATGCTGAATGTTGCTGATCATTTGTTGATCGAAGCATGGCTTTGGTGAAAAGCGTAGCTTTCTGGAAGAGACATTATCGGACCTCACACCCTAGAAATGGTCGAAATAGGAAGAATGTAGCTAGGTTATTAGGGGTAGCGCCCCTTAGGGTATGTCCATTTCCTTCTGGATAAAAAGTGGTATCTGATATGGAGTCCAGATATTTAACTTATGTGGATTTAAAAGTGGTTTTCTGGTATGGAGCCCAGATTATTTACTTTGTGGTTGTTGGTTGATGGGGTGCCACGGATAAAGGTCGGTCTAGACCGGGAGGAGGCATACTCGTGTCAGTAGTTACCTAGTTACAGAGGTAACTCGGCCTTGTGTTGGCAGAGATCCGGTTAGGTTCTCGGGGGCGTCCCTCCGGAGGCATCACATTCGGTGAGGAATTTCCTTAACCCGACCATTTGTTGGAAATCCAAACAAACAATACGAGCCCTGTACGGTTTTAGTTGTATAACCTGGCATGGAATGTGGCAGTAACCTACTATTGAACATGGTAGTTGTAGTAGGCATACTACGAAATGTGTATGCTGGCTAAGATTTATATTATACTTTTGAAATTTTTTCCACACTATGCACTAATAATAATATCAAGAAGATTTCGCGTATCAAGCATGTTTGACTATCATAAGGAGAAATCTCCTTTAATTGTGCGATTGCATTGTGTGTGTGGCGGGAGGCCTTATGGTAGTTTCATTTTTCAAAATCATAGTGGATTTCTTTTTCTTCTCTTTATGCAAATAACTGTTTTAAGATCTCACACCACTCCCATGACTGATCTGGAGTTTATTGTTCCCTTTCTAAACTCTGGGTGACCATAATTTTCTATACGGGCAGCCTAGAGTCATGTTATCAGTGTTCTGGAGCGAAGTCAGAAAAACATGCTATGGAGATCTGGAGGCAAGCTGGATTGCGAAGCGTATCACTTATTCTGTGTATTATCCGCTGCGTATGGGTTGGTGCAAGTTCAGTCTCATGTGAGCAAGTTATAATGACTGCCAGTGTTGTATTGTGTTGTTGTAAACTCTGATGGTGTATTGTAATAACTTATATAGTTCTTTTGTTTAAAGATATTCATTTATCTATTATATATTGTTCCGCTACGAATGTGAGATTCTGATATTGTTTTCTGTTCTTCTTCTATCTTCTTCTTTAACCCTAACAGTTCGGTTTTTCGACGTTCAATTGTCCAGCATTTGATACAGTGGACGTATTGATGTCGACTTTCGAAAGTCGAAAAATTGGGTTGTTACATCTGACTTAAGCCTCTGGAAGAAATTCTACATGGACTCTGACGTCTAAATTTTTTTTCTCGGATGTCTATCGCTGTTAATTCAGCCCGCTCCACCTTTTCCATTATAACTTCCACCATCGAATTCCGATTTCCAAACCGTTTTCTCCGTTACATAGCTACTTCCGACCTCTACAATTCTACTTGTAGTGTCACCAAAATTTAATAGGAAAGAGGGTTATAAAGCCTACATTTGGTTGATGAGGCTAGTGGGCTGTAGAAAACGGTTGCGGGTAGGAGTGTTTGTGCCCAGGGCTGAAGGCTTTTGGTGAGATATTGTAGTTGGTTTATTGTTTAAAATTATGAAATTGTAACGACCCGTAAATTATAACTATTTTAATAACGTACTTAGACTAGATTTTTGTGAAAATTTGGATAATGAAATTTTGAAATAAAAATTTAATTTTTGGAATAGGTTCTCTTAAATGTAGCAACTGGTAAATTTTCATCTGATAATATGGAAGTTTTTTTCTTGTGTAAATTCTATTTAAATTCCAATCAGTTAAAAATTCATGATAATAAAATGTTTTCCAAAACTGAATATTTTCTATAGAAAATTTGTAAATCATCTTCTTAGTTAGACTTCATATCTCGTTTCTCCAAATTTGGACTTCTATTGCTCCATTCATCTTATTTCTAACAGATTTGCATCATTTTTAGTACCGATATCGATTTTTGATTAGATGATCATACCACCAATGTCCATATATCGTTTTGATCGTGTCGCCGTGCTGATCTCCGCCAAAAATTCAATTCTGTATTTTGGAGTCCAAGTAATGGTGGAGTCTACGGAACAATTTCCGTATCAGATCGAAACTTAGCTTCTAAATTACCAGTGACCATTCACTGCTCACCTTGTATAAGCAACAGTAAGGAGCGTTGATATTTTCTTGAAAATATATCGGTGTGACTATTTTCTTTCCACTGGTTCACATATTGTATGCAGCTTCATTTCTCTATGTGTTCATTCAAATTCCACTTGACTTCTCTTCTCATTCACATTCTTATTTTACTGTTCTTCTCTCCCTCGTTTCATTCTTCCATCTTGTTCTCAAATTCTTATGCAAAAAAAAGTGAATATGCCGCATTTGTCTGCCGTAACTCACTCCTCCCATCTCTCTCTTACGCAATCCTCACTCAGGCCGTCGCATCCACACCGCTCGACCCAGAGTACCGACCATCACCCTCCAGGCAGCGCCCCTTCATCTATGCTCAGCCGAAGCCAATGCGACATCCATATCATTTTTATCTCAACACCACCATGGCCGAGACTTCCAATGTAGCTCCTCCCCTCTTCCCACTGACAGCCGCCGTTCCTCCATTCTCTTTCCCTTCCCTTCCGAGCTGCAACCTCCTCTACTTCTTTATTCATTCTAGGTATATTTCCATCACTTTATATATGTAGCTTTAACCAATAGTTTATATGTACACATATATTATATATTATATATATATATATATATATATATATACAGTCATAAGATTATATGTATTAGATTTGACAGTGTATAAGTTTAGGTTTGTCAATGTATTTAATGTACAAATGATAGTTTTATACCAGTTAAAATATATATAGCTATAGCATATTTTAAAGATTATACGGTGTATATATTTTATAAAAAGCTTCCTTGTTTCCTATAATGTTTCTTAAGCTTGTTTATAAATTGAATTTTATATCAGTTTATATAGTTTATATAAGTTTATAATCTATCCTGTTTATATATATATATTGTTACAATTTGTATTTCATATGTATATATTGTTTTGATTTCTTATTATATAATCTAGTAGTATAAGTATATATACTCTAAATACATGAATGTTGATTTTATATTGATTTTTCTGTGTATATTGTTGTAAATAAAATTTTGATTTACATGTTTATAGCCATAACATAATAATATTAAATAATATATGTAACATCGTAATAACCCAATTTTCGACTTTCGAAAGTCGACATCCATACGTCCACTATATCAAATCATAGTCGAATGTCGAAAAGCCAAACCGTTAGGGTTAAAGAAGAAGAAGGTAGAAGAAGAAACAGAAACAATAACAGAGTCTCACATTTCGCAGCGTAACAATATATAATAGATAAATGAATATCTTTAAAACAAAGAACCATATCTGTTATTGCAATACGTCATCAGAGTTTTCAACAACACAATACAACACTAGGCATTTACAACAAGTAATCCATATTAGAAATGAACTTGCACCAATCCAAACGCGGTGGATAATATATAGTATAATGATACGTCTTACCATCCAACTTGAACTCCAGATATCCACAGCATCTTTTCTGACTTCGCTTTAGAACAACTGCTAACCTGACTCTAGGCTGCCCGTGTGGAAAATTATGGGCACCTAGAGTCTAGAAAGGGAACAATAAACTCCAGGTCAGTCATAGGACTGGTGTGAGATCTTAAAAACAGTTATTTTCACAAAGAAAGGAAAAGAAATCTGCTATGCTTTTGGAAAATGAAACTACCATAAAGCCTCCCCGCACACACACAATGCAAGCGCACAATTGGAGGAGATTTCTCTTTATGATAGTCAAACATGCTTGATACGCAAAATCATTTTGATATTATTACTACTGCATAGTGCGGAAAACATTTGCAAGTATAATATAAATCTTAGCTAGCAAACGTACCATTATAGTATGCCTATTATAGCTACCATATTAGATGGCAGGTTCTACAACTAAAACCGTACAAGGCGCATATTAATGATAGGATTTCCAAAAAATGGTCAGACTAAGGAACTTCCTGGGCCATATGGGTACGCCTCTGGAGGGACGCCCCGAGAACCTAACCGGATCTCTGCCAACACAAGGCCAGGTTACCTCTGTAACTTGGTAACTACTACACGAGTATGCCATCCCCCGGGCGTTAGCGACCTTTATCCGAGGATCCTCAGCCATAAAGCAACAACCACAAAGTAATAAATTTGCAGCAACCACATAGGTTAAATATCTGGGCTCCATATCATGATACAACCCTTTTCCAGAAGGAAATGACATACCTTAGGGGGCTCTACCCCCAAATAACCTTGCCCCATCTTTCCTGTTTCGACCATTCCGGTTTGTAAGGTCCGACGAGGTCTTGTTACACAAAGCTACGCTTTTCACAAAAGCCATGCTTCGATCAACTAATGATCAGAAGCACTTCATATGCCACATTACAAAATTGGGAATGTATCACTAGTAACCATCAACTACATAACCTCTGAGCTCGTACGTCTCAGAGAAGGGTGTTAAGCTATGAGAATAAATTCTCCGCCACCAACAGAAATGTATTTGATAGAAACCAGCTTTACATCTCAAAGTGTAACGTCAGACACGTATCCATACAAGTCCATTCCGGGATCGAACGGAACGGAAGGCACTTCAAAGAAGCCCTTGCAAATCCGAATATTCACTAATCACGTCCAGACAAGGGTGATAAAATCTCTATGCCGAAGCAACTCAGTGTAGAGACATTTGACAGGTAGTCCTTTCACTTTGGAAAATACCCGGTCTTCAACAGCATCTTCAAATGCAATCCCATTTCGTCGTATCATTATTCGGAATGGGTTTTATGACACAAAGTCCTCACCCGGCTAATCCGAATAATGAGCGCTTAGTTTTAAAATAAGTGTTACATTTAGATTTCGAAAAAATCACAACAATTTTCACTTTGATCTTTTAAACAAAACATCCATCACAAAGGTTCGATGTGGTTTGAATATCCATTTGGAATTTGACCCCCGGTCGCATCGAAATTCAAATGTCATTTAAAGGTCAATATTGATAGTCGATTATTTAGCTATCAATCAATATTCAATAAATTCACCAGATTGAAATAATTTTTCCCTCAATTAGTTATTTTCAAAATATCTTTGCAAGATATATTTTTAACATTTCAACACTTTGAAAACAAATTTCAAATCGCTTTCCTCACGTGGAATCAATTTCCAAATATTTATTGTTTCCATTGAAAATCTACCGAGTCCGAATACTTTAAAATTTAAAGTACTTATCCAAAGATACATAGTGGAAACATTCAAAATAAAAACTATTTTTAAACACTTTATTTAAAAATACTAGTTATGAGAATATTATACTAATATCTCATCTAAAACTTCGAGTCCAAATGTAAAAACCCAAGAATTTTCACCAATTTATAATCATCGTTAAATATTTAATGGCGATGGCTAATTGCTTTGGGTAGTGTTTAGTCGAGATGAAATTCTTTTCAATTTGTTAAAGATTTGTGGGCTTTAAAATAATCGTTTGATTTTTTCAATTTATCTTGCTCAGTCTTTCGATGTTGCTTGGATGCTAGAGATTGATTCGGGCTTTCAATCTAACCTTGGTCCAATAACCCTCTTTCCTCTATCTTTATTACTTCGGCCCATTCCCTTTACAAATGGATTCAACCCATCCCTCTCTCTTTATTGATCATTCGAAACCCTAAAACAAAATAATGAAAAGAAAAGAAAATGGTGGCTCGTTTTCGTTCGTTCTTCTTCACAAATTAGGGCTTCTGCCGATTTCATTCGCTCGTCTTCGAGATGTCACAGCATCGACTCCGCCAAGTGTCGTTGCTCACGGCTGCCACGTCGAAGAAGGTGAGTGTTTCACTCACATCTAATTCCTATCTCGAGTTTATTAGTGTTCGAATTCTACGATTTTCGTTCATATTTGATTGTTGCATTCGTCCCTTGATTTGTCGGCCATTCGACTATGTGGGAGATTGATGTTTTCTGAATTGGTTATGTTCCGTGTTTTGATGATTTGCCGTGACGACTTTGAGTTGTCACGAGCATTTGTATTTTGTTGATTTGAGTTGCATTTTATAATGGGCATCGGTTTTAACTTTGATTTTGGTTTGAATATGTTGTTTTGATTTCGTGAATTTCTGGCATCACCGATCCTTAGGGCTTTTATTTTTATGGCCCCTGTGAGCTTCGTCTCTGGCCAACTTTGTATTCATTCCTGAAGCATTGATTTGAAATTTTGATAACCACGGCTTTTAAAACTGTTTAACAGTGCTTCGTCCCTTACCTGTTGCACATACAACCTGATGTTTGAACTTGACTTGGTTTGTGATAGTGTTTGACTTGGTCACTGTTGTTTTGTTCTCTGCTATGAATTGCTTTGCTTGATTTTATTCACTGCTTCATTGTAAGTTGTTGATTAATCACTGTGTATATGTGGTACATCAATGTACATATATATTACTTGATTTTGTACACTCTACTATGATTTTAAAACTGTTGAGATTTGCATCTTCATAACTGCTGCTCAATTGATTGCATTCCTTTGCGTTGGGTTTGTGTATCTGGTCTTGTGGCACTGTGTGCAACTCAGTTTGCATCATGTTCCCTTTGGTGCACTTTTTACCTGGTCATTTTGAACTGGTTCATTTTTGTGTTCATCACTTGTTTGCATGTTCATGGTGATGTTTACACTCCTGCATTGTGTGTGTGTATGTATATATAGATATATGTTTGTGCACTGACTTGAGTTCGACTTTAGTTGAGTCTTGTTTGTTGTTGCAGTTGCTAGTTTGAGTTATGTTTCCTCTTGCACATGCTCTTTTATACAAATGTCGGTGGAGCTTGTGGTCATCCTGCTTTACCTGGATTGTGTACATCTATGCACATTGATGTATATGCATTCATATTGTACTTGCACTTGTAATTATTTCCACGCTTGTGCAAGATGTTTCAGTCTGGACTTGATTTCTTTATGCGGTCCTGTTGACATGAAGTCTAATTTTCAGGTGGCTTGACTTTGAGTTGTATGGTCTGGACTTAATTCATTTGTGATTCTACCATTGTTACATTTTGGTTTGTGGCTTGTCCGATTTGATGTGTCATGTACTTACGCACTCGAACCTGATTTGAGATTATCGGTATTCATCCCTTGCCTGTTGCATTTGCAGTGTCTTCATTTGTGCACTGCTATGTATTGGTTTCTTGACGTATTGATTTTAGCTTGCTTCTGATTTTACTGAACTTTGATAGTCTCAACTAATTTGTTTCGAGACAGCTTTTGTTGCATTGTGATCTTGTGGTGGCTGTAGTTTTTAGTTGCATTTTCCCCTTGTATTCATTTATGCAGTTGCTCTTCTTAGCTTGCATCGCATTGATGCAATTGGATTTGTTTTTCTAATAAACTTGAGTTGAATCCATATTTCAGGTTTGACCTTGTGCTAGCATTGCGAATTTATTTGAATTGAAATTGAGTTGAACCTGATTTTTCTTGGGTTTGTCCTTGTGCTCGTTTGTGAATTTTCATTGTGTACATCATCACTGTAGTGGCAAGGCAGTGCACACAAGCGTGAACTACAGCCACATGGTATCGATTTTGTTGGTATTTCTTTTACTCTTGATGCGTTGATCTTTTGTGTAATGCATGTGTAGTGGCGAGGCAGTACACGTGTGCGTGTGCTGCAGCCCTACCTGAATTGATGTTTTTAGTAATGTTTCAATTACTTGATTTGTTTTGTTTGATTCAATATTTTCGAATTTGCTGATTTGTTGTTAACGCTGTTATGCATTATATTTACCGTTATCCTTTTCTTTATTAATGGATTGAATAGGTGAAATTATTGTGACCATCGTCTAATTGTTATTTAATTATTACTGCTTCTGTGCATTAATAACTGAGTTTGAATTAGACTGACCCGGGTATTATATTTTTTGAATGTAATACTCGGGTCAGACCGAGTTATTACAGGTGTAGATATCTTACTTTGGGTTGCTGCAAGAGCTATGAAGTCTGTTCTTACTTTTTGGAGTAGTCGTTATCTTAGTATGGGATGTTGTATATTCATGTATATTATTTACGATAATGTACTTATATATGTAACTTCCAGAGTCGACAGTTGTAGTTGTATCATATATATTGTATCACATGTATTGTAACTGACATCAGTTATTATATATATGAGACTTTTTGTTTTATCTGCGTCCCGCATGTATATTATCTGTGTTACTATTATATCTACTGTCCTAAACTATTATGAACTATCGTAGTTCGTTTTATACTGGAACTGGGGTATGTCGATGGGAGTAAATAAATCAGAGATGAAAAATGAAAGGATATATATATACCACTCCTATCAAAATAACCAAAACTAGTGTAAGGCCTAACTATGGATGGCCGCTCCTCAACAGCCTTATTCTCCGCGTTAGTTGATAGCATTACACCGTAGTGTTCTTGGCTAGCGTGGGTATAGAGGTGGGGCGTCACAGCTTGGTATCAGAGCCTAGGCTTATGGAAATAATATAAAACATAACTTAGACGGAACATGTGTTACAACTATTTGTCGATGTTTTATCTCACATCTTTTTCTTTGCTATCTTTGATTGTTAGGAGTGAATTCCTAACGCTTGTTCGTGTGTATTTGATTTTGATTTCGTGAAAGTATTTTGCCTTCGGCCTCCGTTTGCTTTGCGAACTCAAGTTGGGTTTTTGATGATGAGGATTTTGTTCTTGTGTTTTCGGCTTTGAATTGATTTAGCCGATGTTGATTTTGTTCGAATTTGGCCAATTAAAGTTATTTTGACCTCTGGACTTTATTCCACTTTTGTGTTATGCTATGGGTGTCATTGTGTACCTGTGACACTGTGATGAAATATAGCTCGACCAGTTGCAAATTGAGTGATTTTGATTTTCACTCATATCTAGTTCGAATCTCAATGATTTTGAACTTGATATTTTGTGTTTTCCTCGGCTTGATTTCCATTTGACTTCGGTCACTTTGTTTTTGTGGAATTGTTAATTCCTTGATTTCCAGACTCTGACTTTGTTTGCCATTGAATTCTTTGATGATGATGTTGATTCGTTTTGTACTCGACTGTGGCCACTAATTGTTGACTTCGGCATTGACTTGATTTTTATTTTTGTTGAAGTCATTTATGCATTTATGCTCGTTTTGCTTTGTTTTTTCAATTGTTAATCGATTCTTCTTTTCCGATTAGTTGTTATCACCTTTGTCGACTTTGATATCTTCTATTTCTGGAATTTTTGCATATTTCTACTTTGATGGATTTGGAATCGAATTCTTTGGATTTTATTCACGTCTTCGAATGTGAATTTTAGTGAATTGATTTGATTTCCAAATTTAATCGATTCGTGTTAATTCCCCGATTTGTTGCTATCATTTATTAGCGACTTTCGTGACATTTTCTTCGGGATTTTCGTGAACAAAATTTTTGATGAATTCGGTATCGATTTCTTTGGATTCTATTCGCATCTTTGTATGTGAATTCTTGTGATTGATTGTTTCTACAATCATTTTAGTGATTTGTCACTTTAAAAATATAAAGGTTTTCTATACTAGTAGTAAATATCAAAACCCTTTTCTCCAAACGATTTCAAAACTATTTTACTACAAAGCTCTTTTCCTAAACCGTTTTCCAATCTATTAATATATGCAAAACTTTACCTCGCTCGTATGAGAAATTGAATTAAATGGCTTAGTAAAACAAGTTCTATGAAATGCTTGTGTTTGCTTCTTCGGTTAGCTCTTGGACTTGTTCGATTGAATCTTTTGTGACAATTTTCTAGTGAAGATCTACAGTTTGTTCGTAAATATTTGAGTTAAGCTAGTGGTTATGGGACATGAAGCTAAACATTTATATTTACTAACTTAGTGTAATTGACACTTCTTGATGATCATGACGATCATTTTTGTGATTTAGACTAGCAACTGTGCGATGTCTCTTTGTCTGCGAGGGAGACTAGACCCCGCTCTTGTGATGTTTTGCCATCGCATTTGTGTGATGTTTCACCATCACATATATGGTGTAACGACCCAGAATTTTTGATAACTTGACTTTGAATATTTAATTTATTTTTAATATTAATAAGTGGAATTTTTAAGTCGAATAATTTATTTTTCGAATATTGGATTTAATGGGATAATTAAATCGATGATTTAATAGTGAAATTCCAGGAATAATTAAATATTGGGTTAAATATGATTGAAAATGATTTGGAAAATTTTGTTATATCATATTAAAGTTATAGAGATATTTTAGAACTTGTAAAACTGAATTTGGAGTTAATTTGTAAAAAATTGAATATTTTAATATTTAATTATCGACTGAAAAATAGCCAATTTTTGAACAGTCTCAGAATTGAACGAAACGAGTTCCATTGGATCCGTAATAGTTAGTTATTATCGGATTTCAAATTTCGTAGCAAACGGAGTTGTCGTTTGACCGTGGCAGCTCGAAAGGCATCGATATCGTTTTAATTTTAATTCGGCGAGTTAAAATAGCCATTTTTCAAACGGTCTCGGATTTCGACGAAACCAGTTTCATCGGATCCGTAATGTGATATTATTGCAAGATTTCAAATTTCAAGTCGATCGGATTTGTCGTTTGTCCGGTACAAGCCAAAACGCCTAGAAATCGCTTAAATCGGTTTAAATTTAAATCGACTGTTTATTGCCGTATCTCACACATACTTCCGAATTAGCTTACGAAACCTGTTCCATTGCGTCCGGAATGTGGAAAAACCTTAGGATCGCCTGGCGGCACGCGTCGTTTGGAGTTCGTTTGCATAAGTGTCAATTTGGGGATTTTATTATTAAAATAATAATTGTATGTGGTTATAAATGCAAATTTTCACCAAAACCCTTCTTCCTCTTTTGCTCTGGCCGGCCCTAATTATTCAAAGGCCAGAAATCACCCAACTTCCACCTCAAATCCACACAGATCCGTCGAGTTTTAGAAGAAACTTCCAACTGGAAAGTCGTAGAGGGCAGAGAGGGCTTCGATCTCAACGGTCGAGATCGAAATTGGAGCAACGGGGTGAGGGAGAGGGACCCGCTTCATGGGGCTGTTGCACACGTTTTCCAAGGGTCCTGAGGTGGCCGAGCTCGTCATGGTTGCTGGTGAAGGTGGCTCTCGTCGAGAGCTTTCATTTGGCGGTGGTATGATCGAATTTCGTGCTTCGTGGTGGTCGGAAGATCAAACCCTAATTTCTACTTGTATGGGTTTTGTGCATTTTTACTACCTGGAGTTTGGAACGCACGCATCAGGAAGGAAGAAACGCAGTGGGGCCCAGGCGCATGGGAGAGGGTGGGGTTTTTTTTTTTTTCTTCTTTTTTTTTGTTTAAATCTGAAATTCAAATCGTGTCAACTTTAAACCGTGATAACTTTTGCATGCGAGGTCGGATTCGAACGAGATTTTTTGCGTTGGAATCGTATCGTCGTGCTCTTCGCAATGCAATTGGTTTGGAATCGATTGGAGCTCGTTTGAATTTCGGGTAAAATTAAACGTTCGTTTAATTTTATTCGAAACGAACGACGAAACGGAAAATAAAATCAAGGTGAGAACTCCTCACTCAATCGAAGGGTTTTGTTTAAAATTTTGAATAGTTAATATTGATTGTTGATGGTTGATTGATTGTGCTAGTAGATATAGTAGGATATATACTATATATAGCGATATATATATATTGGCATATGTATATATCGGATTTGATTTCCCGCCTCGTATAGCGGATGAGACCCTATTGCGCCGTTATTAAGCGGATATTTTATAAAATCCCATATACCGCGATATTCCACCTTGAAGTGGAATTGATATTGTGCTAACGTCTGTGGATGCAGGGTAACAGGTTGGAGGGATCCAACTGGATTCCTCACATATTCATTTGATTATTGATATTGTGTCATTGTAGATGTTCATATCGACATATGTTGTTTGTTCCCGTGATTGACCATCTGATGCTGTTGCATCATCGGATTCAAATTTTTAAAAATTTAAAAAATACGGTTTTTGAATTTAAAAAGGGATTTAAAAGTGATTTCTCAAAGAATATGGTCTATTGAAAATTTTGAATTGATTAAATTTTAAAATAAATAGATGGATAAATTTTTATGTTTTAAAAATTTATATTTTTATAAAATATAACTTAAAAGAAATTTTTAACAATAATAGGTTTTTATAAAATAGTTAAATTTGGTTTTTGGGAAGTTATTATTATTAATGGTTTATATAAAGGATTTTATAAATGGATGTTTTTAAATAAAAATTATTGAAGTTATAGAATAAATTTATAAAGTGTTAAGTTGATGTATAACATGAATTTCACTAGGATTTATAGATTAATAAATGTGAAATTTATAAAACGAATGGTTATTGGAAAATTTTAAGTTTATAAGTTATTAACTTATAGAAATGGATTTGGGCATTAAAAAGGGGAATTTTATAGAAATTGTTAATAAATGAAGATTTCATTAGTTGAAATTATTATAAACCATAAAGAAATCTTGTAAGTGATAAGATTTTAAATTGGTGAAGTTCAAAGGAACGATTTGGTAAATAAATAATATTATAAGTATTTAACTTACAATATGGCTTTTGGGTATGAAATTGGGTTATGTAAATTGCATCGGATTAACAAAGGGATTTATAAAATTGGGGTTTATAATAGAAATGGAATTTATAAACTATGTTTATAAATTTGAAATCCATCGAATTTGATAAATTGAAATATGGGAATTTGTTAAGTGGGCTATATTCACTATTTTGAATATTGAATAGATTATTAAATAAATTGGGTTTGTTTTTGGGAAAGGAATGTTTTAAATGGAATTTAAAACGAATTAAAGGTGTTTTAAAATGTATTGAGTATTGAAAACATAGATTTCAACATTGATTGTTGAAATAGACGTTTTCGAGGAACAGAAGGGGATAATTGGTATAGTATTGGATTTATATATCTATTTTTAATTTCAAATCCATATACTAGTGTTTTTGGGGTGTCGTAACGATGTTTTACGCAACATTCGTTTTAACCCAAATAAATGTGAATAAAAGGATGTTTTCTCAAAGAGAATGGAATAAAATACTTAACGGTAACTTAAGTATGTTGAATATTTTCAAAAATTGTTGAAAATAAATTAAAGTGTGAATTACTTATTATTAAATAAGTTTAGAAATGATTTTCTAATATGGAATGGAACATTTTGAGAATTCACCTTTTAAAGGTAAATCGAAGTGAATAGTTTGAAATTGATTTGAAATCGTGTATGTGTAGATATTTGGGAAATTGGAAATTCACTTTGGAATTTATAAATAGGAAGGGAAATTTGTTTAAAAATAAATGTTGATTTATTTTTAAAATATGGAAATAAAATTTACAAATTTGGAACGTAAGTTAAATCAAATCGGTAAGGATTTATTTGTTGATTTGAAATTTGTTTTCAAAAAGGTATAAAGGATGAAAGGTGATTTGAAATTGGTTTTCAAATGGTTAAGGTGATTTGAAATTGGTTTTCAAATGGTTAAGGTGATTTGAAATTGGTTTTCAAATGGTTAAGGTGATTTGAAATTGGTTTTCAAATGGTTAAGGTGATTTGAAATTGGTTTTCAAATGGTTGAGGTGTTTAATTTGAAATGGGTTTTCAAATGGGTAAAGTGTGGAAAATTTTATCGTGAAGTGGTTTTGGTAAATCAAATAATTTGGGCAATTATTTGGAAATTGTGTATATATATCTTGTAAAGATATTTTGGGACTTAATAATTTTGGAAAAATTATTTGGAATCTGATGATGTGGCGCATCTTTATTGATAGTTAAATAACCGACTATCAGTATTTACCCTTGGATGGTAATTGTTGTGATTGTTTGAAATTGAATGCTACACTTATTTTTAAAATAAGCGCTCGCTATTCGGTTTAGCCGGGAGAGGACCTTTGTGTCATATATCCCATTCCGAATATGCGATACGTCGTTTGGATTGCATCTGAAGACCGGTGTTGAAGACCGGGTATTTGTGAGAACGATAGGATGACCTATCGATTGTCTCCGCATCGTTAGCTACGATATGGAGATTTCCTTTGTGATGGGAAATTTTATCGGGATTGTGAATACCCGGATTGCAAGGGCTTCTTTGGAAGTGCCTTCGGTTCTGTTCGAACCCGGAACAGACTTGTATGGTTACGTGTCTGACATTACATTTTGAGAGATAGAGCAGATTTCTTTCAAATACATTTCTGTTGGTGGCGGAGGATTTATTCTCTTAGCTTAACACCCTTCTCTGAGACGTACGAGCTCAGAGGTTATGTAGTTGAAGGTTATCAGCGATATTTCCCAATCTGGTAATGTGGCATGCTGAGTGCTGCTGTGTGATGATCATTGGTTGGTCATTTGTGATATGATCATTTGTTTGATCATTTATCTTTGTGATTATTGCTTTGGTCATCTGTGGACCCAAAGCATGGCTTTGTTGCACAAAGCGTAGCTTTGTGGACGAGACTTCGTCAGGACCTCACTCCCCGGAAATGGTCGAAACAGGAATATGCGGCAAGGTTATGAGGGTCGCGCCCTTTAGGGTATGTCATTTCCTTCTGGAAAAGGGTGGTATCATGGTATGGAGCCCAGATATTTACTCATGTGGAAACACTATATATATTTCTGTGTGGTGTTGTTGGTATCGAGCGCTCGGATAAAGGTCCCAAAGGACCGGGGGATGACATATTCGTGTAGTAGTTACCTAGTTACAGAGGTAACCCGGCCTTGTGTTGGCAGAGATCTAACCGTAACGTTAGTTCTCGGGACGTCCCGCCAGAGGCGATCCCATGTGGCAGTAGGAAGTTCCTTAGCCTGACCATTTGTTGGAAATCCATTCATCCAATACGCGCCCTATACGGTTTTAGTTGTAGAACCTGCCATTTAACATGGCAGCTATAGTAGGCATAGTATCATGGTACCTATGCTGGCTAGGATTTATATTATACTTTCGAAATATTTTCCACTATGCACTAGTAATAATATCAAAGAATTTTTCTCGTAGTAAGCATGTTTGACTATCATAAGGAGAAATCTCCCCCATGTGTGCGTTTGCATTGTGTGTGTGCCGGGAGGCCTTATGGTAGTTTCATTTTCCAAAAAGCATTGCGGATTTCAAAATTTAAACTTTCTTGTTGCGTGTTTAAAGATAAACTGTTTTGAGTTCTCACACCAGTCACATGACTGACCTGGAGTTTATTGTTCCTTTCCTAAACTCTGGGTGCCCACTATTTTCCACACGGGCAGTCTAGAGTTAGGTTATCAGGTTATTCTGGATTCGGGAGTTGCTGTGCAGATGTTGGAGGCGAGCTTGGATAGCGTAGTCTATTATCTATTGTATATAGTATTTTTTTCCGCTGTTTTATTGTTGTACACTCTGATGATATGATGTATTGTGATGTATGTATAAAATGTATAGTTCTTTTGTTTTAATGATATTCATTTATCTATTATATGTTGTTCCGCTGCGATTGTGAGATTCTGATATTATTTCTCGTTCTGTTACTTGTTTTTTCTGTTTTCTCTTCTCTTTCTTTTCTTTCTTCTTCTACCTCTTTCTTCTTCAAAAACTCTAACGGTTCGATTTTTCGGCAACGAAAAATCGCGATCGTTACATTTGGTATCAGAGCATATGGTTAAGCGACAACCTGCTCTGTTGGGTATTACTCATTTGAGATAGAGTCAGTAGTACTCTAGAATGAGTGTGAGTGTAATAATAGATATGAGTGCGTATTTGTTAGTGAATATAAAATTGTTTTATATTGTGATGATTGGTTTGTTGAGTGGTATATGAACCTTCGTCGGCGCAGCCTCGAAAACTGAATCGAAGGGGTTCCTAAACACTTGAATAGAACAATTCAACACAATATTGTTTTAAATTGGGTAAATGAAATAATTTTACCTCGATTATATTTTATATATAAAGAGAAAATAATTTTTCAAGAATTATTGAAGTGTGTATATAATTGATTGCTTGGTTGTTGTAAATGATATATATATAAAATAATTAAAAGTTGTTTGAATGAGCTAATAAAAGCAACTATTGTAAAAAGAATAATGGTATAAACCAATGAATCATAAGATGAAATTATAATTGATAATGATTTACAATTGTAAGATAATCATGTATGTATATAAGAAGTAAAATTATATAAGTAAAAGGGTTATAAAAGTGATTTATGAATAGAAAGGAAATTTTTGAAAGAATATTTAGCATTGATTTCACTATTGTCACTGGGAAATAATAAGGGTGATGACTGCAGCATCATCAGTATCATTTTCGAGTTTCTATGTGATGGATTTGCTACAAAAATGAATTTAAAATTGAAGTTTTGTTGTAATAAATCAATTTGAAATTAAAATTCAACTTGAAGTTGATAAGTATAAGCGAAATAAGTTTTGAACTTATAATATAAGTTAGAAGTTGAATAATAAGTTTTATAACTTATAAAATGGGAAAATGTAAGTGAAACCAGTTATTGAAGTGGTTAAACAATTAAGTTAAGTAAAATGGAATATGAATTTGAATATTGATATGAATTTGACTTAAGTAAAAGTTAAATAGGATTTACTTTGGAATTTAAAATCCGAATTGAATTGATAAGTAAAACTTAAGTTTAATTAACAAATGATGTTTAAATGGAATAACTTAAGTGAAGTTGAATAAAAAAATTGATCTTTGTATCAAAGTTAAATAATCAAGTGAATTAAATGATGTAAATAAAGTTGAAATGGAATGCAAGTTAAGTAATATTGAAAGAATTGATGTTAATATCAAAATAAATGAATAAAGTGAGTAAATGAAATTGTTAAAGATGTGAACTTAAGTTATATAAATGAAATTCAATTTTATTTGTAAAAAGAACTAGCAATTGAATTAAAGAATGGATTGAATGTTAATCAATAGAATATGAATAAGTTGATATGAAATGATGCATGCAAGTGTAAATTCGTTTGAAAATAGTTGAATAATAGAATGAAAATCAATTGAATGTTAAACCAATTGGAATTAAAACAGTTGAACCAAATTGAATTTAAGTAAAACGAATAAAATTTGGTTGTATTGGATGTGCATTGGTTGTTATTTGCTTGTTGGTTGATTGTATGTAAATTCATTAAGTGTTAATGAAATTGAACTAGCGTAATTGGAAGCTATGAAATTGAATAGAATTGAATTGGAATTGAAACGAATGAAAATGAATATGCAACTTTAATAGTAAGCTAAAAGTGGTATAAGAAGCATGTATTGGAAATTTTATAATTGAATTGGCAAATTGGTTTGAATATTATAATTGGATATTATGCTAGCAGGATATACAGGTATATAATGGATTGGAATTTTGATTTTGAAGTTAAAAAAAATTGAATGGCTCGACAAAAAGGTACGTATTTCAGTTTTTATATGAGATTTGATGATTTCCTTCTCCAGCCACTTGGCTTTCTCTTTTCTTTTTGATTCTGAGGGGCCGTAGAGCCGTTTTGTAGTCGTACCGATCTAGCCGCGCAAAGGAGACTCTGGCGAAATTTTTTGAAAATTTAGGGAGTTAGAAAAATTTTTGAGAAAATTTTGAAAGTTTGAAATTTGAATTTAAATTTAAATTTGAATTGTCAAATAAACAATGTTGTTTGAAACCTATAATTGAAGTTGGAAAGCTAATTGAAATGATAGTAAATCTTTAATAAAAAGATTGGTGTTAGAAGGTTGATAAAACTATTAGTTTTGGAAAAAATAATAAACGGTTTAGGATCATTCTCCTTAACTTGTAATTTCGAGGACGAAATTCTTTTAAGGGGGGAAGATTGTAACGACCCAGAATTTTTGATAACTTGACTTTGAATATTTAATTTATTTTTAATATTAATAAGTGGAATTTTTAAGTCGAATAATTTATTTTTCGAATATTGGATTTAATGGGATAATTAAATCGATGATTTAATAGTGAAATTCCAGGAATAATTAAATATTGGGTTAAATATGATTGAAAATGATTTGGAAAATTTTGTTATATCATATTAAAGTTATAGAGATATTTTAGAACTTGTAAAACTGAATTTGGAGTTAATTTGTAAAAAATTGAATATTTTAATATTTAATTATCGACTGAAAAATAGCCAATTTTTGAACAGTCTCAGAATTGAACGAAACGAGTTCCATTGGATCCGTAATAGTTAGTTATTATCGGATTTCAAATTTCGTAGCAAACGGAGTTGTCGTTTGACCGTGGCAGCTCGAAAGGCATCGATATCGTTTTAATTTTAATTCGGCGAGTTAAAATAGCCATTTTTCAAACGGTCTCGGATTTCGACGAAACCAGTTTCATCGGATCCGTAATGTGATATTATTGCAAGATTTCAAATTTCAAGTCGATCGGATTTGTCGTTTGTCCGGTACAAGCCAAAACGCCTAGAAATCGCTTAAATCGGTTTAAATTTAAATCGACTGTTTATTGCCGTATCTCACACATACTTCTGAATTAGCTTACGAAACCTGTTCCATTGCGTCCGGAATGTGGAAAAACCTTAGGATCGCCTGGCGGCACGCGTCGTTTGGAGTTCGTTTGCATAAGTGTCAATTTGGGGATTTTATTATTAAAATAATAATTGTATGTGGTTATAAATGCAAATTTTCACCAAAACCCTTCTTCCTCTTTTGCTCTGGCCGGCCCTAATTATTCAAAGGCCAGAAATCACCCAACTTCCACCTCAAATCCACACAGATCCGTCGAGTTTTAGAAGAAACTTCCAACTGGAAAGTCGTAGAGGGCAGAGAGGGCTTCGATCTCAACGGTCGAGATCGAAATTGGAGCAACGGGGTGAGGGAGAGGGACCCGCGTTCATGGGGCTGTTGCACACGTTTTCCAAGGGTCCTGAGGTGGCCGAGCTCGTCATGGTTGCTGGTGAAGGTGGCTCTCGTCGAGAGCTTTCATTTGGCGGTGGTATGATCGAATTTCGTGCTTCGTGGTGGTCGGAAGATCAAACCCTAATTTCTACTTGTATGGGTTTTGTGCATTTTTACTACCTGGAGTTTGGAACGCACGCATCAGGAAGGAAGAAACGCAGTGGGGCCCAGGCGCATGGGAGAGGGTGGGGTTTTTTTTTTTTTTCTTCTTTTTTTTTGTTTAAATCTGAAATTCAAATCATGTCAACTTTAAACCGTGATAACTTTTGCATGCGAGGTCGGATTCGAACGAGATTTTTTGCGTTGGAATCGTATCGTCGTGCTCTTCGCAATGCAATTGGTTTGGAATCGATTGGAGCTCGTTTGAATTTCGGGTAAAATTAAACGTTCGTTTAATTTTATTCGAAACGAACGACGAAACGGAAAATAAAATCAAGGTGAGAACTCCTCACTCAATCGAAGGGTTTTGTTTAAAATTTTGAATAGTTAATATTGATTGTTGATGGTTGATTGATTGTGCTAGTAGATATAGTAGGATATATACTATATATAGCGATATATATATATTGGCATATGTATATATCGGATTTGATTTCCCGCCTCGTATAGCGGATGAGACCCTATTGCGCCGTTATTAAGCGGATATTTTATAAAATCCCATATACCGCGATATTCCACCTTGAAGTGGAATTGGTATTGTGCTAACGTCTGTGGATGCAGGGTAACAGGTTGGAGGGATCCAACTGGATTCCTCACATATTCATTTGATTATTGATATTGTGTCATTGTAGATGTTCATATCGACATATGTTGTTTGTTCCCGTGATTGACCATCTGATGCTGTTGCATCATCGGATTCAAATTTTTAAAAATTTAAAAAATACGGTTTTTGAATTTAAAAAGGGATTTAAAAGTGATTTCTCAAAGAATATGGTCTATTGAAAATTTTGAATTGATTAAATTTTAAAATAAATAGATGGATAAATTTTTATGTTTTAAAAATTTATATTTTTATAAAATATAACTTAAAAGAAATTTTTAACAATAATAGGTTTTTATAAAATAGTTAAATTTGGTTTTTGGGAAGTTATTATTATTAATGGTTTATATAAAGGATTTTATAAATGGATGTTTTTAAATAAAAATTATTGAAGTTATAGAATAAATTTATAAAGTGTTAAGTTGATGTATAACATGAATTTCACTAGGATTTATAGATTAATAAATGTGAAATTTATAAAACGAATGGTTATTGGAAAATTTTAAGTTTATAAGTTATTAACTTATAGAAATGGATTTGGGCATTAAAAAGGGGAATTTTATAGAAATTGTTAATAAATGAAGATTTCATTAGTTGAAATTATTATAAACCATAAAGAAATCTTGTAAGTGATAAGATTTTAAATTGGTGAAGTTCAAAGGAACGATTTGGTAAATAAATAATATTATAAGTATTTAACTTACAATATGGCTTTTGGGTATGAAATTGGGTTATGTAAATTGCATCGGATTAACAAAGGGATTTATAAAATTGGGGTTTATAATAGAAATGGAATTTATAAACTATGTTTATAAATTTGAAATCCATCGAATTTGATAAATTGAAATATGGGAATTTGTTAAGTGGGCTATATTCACTATTTTGAATATTGAATAGATTATTAAATAAATTGGGTTTGTTTTTGGGAAAGGAATGTTTTAAATGGAATTTAAAACGAATTAAAGGTGTTTTAAAATGTATTGAGTATTGAAAACATAGATTTCAACATTGATTGTTGAAATAGACGTTTTCGAGGAACAGAAGGGGATAATTGGTATAGTATTGGATTTATATATCTATTTTTAATTTCAAATCCATATACTAGTGTTTTTGGGGTGTCGTAACGATGTTTTACGCAACATTCGTTTTAACCCAAATAAATGTGAATAAAAGGATGTTTTCTCAAAGAGAATGGAATAAAATACTTAACGGTAACTTAAGTATGTTGAATATTTTCAAAAATTGTTGAAAATAAATTAAAGTGTGAATTACTTATTATTAAATAAGTTTAGAAATGATTTTCTAATATGGAATGGAACATTTTGAGAATTCACCTTTTAAAGGTAAATCGAAGTGAATAGTTTGAAATTGATTTGAAATCGTGTATGTGTAGATATTTGGGAAATTGGAAATTCACTTTGGAATTTATAAATAGGAAGGGAAATTTGTTTAAAAATAAATGTTGATTTATTTTTAAAATATGGAAATAAAATTTACAAATTTGGAACGTAAGTTAAATCAAATCGGTAAGGATTTATTTGTTGATTTGAAATTTGTTTTCAAAAAGGTATAAAGGATGAAAGGTGATTTGAAATTGGTTTTCAAATGGTTAAGGTGATTTGAAATTGGTTTTCAAATGGTTAAGGTGATTTGAAATTGGTTTTCAAATGGTTAAGGTGATTTGAAATTGGTTTTCAAATGGTTAAGGTGATTTGAAATTGGTTTTCAAATGGTTGAGGTGTTTAATTTGAAATGGGTTTTCAAATGGGTAAAGTGTGGAAAATTTTATCGTGAAGTGGTTTTGGTAAATCAAATAATTTGGGCAATTATTTGGAAATTGTGTATATATATCTTGTAAAGATATTTTGGGACTTAATAATTTTGGAAAAATTATTTGGAATCTGATGATGTGGCGCATCTTTATTGATAGTTAAATAACCGACTATCAGTATTTACCCTTGGATGGTAATTGTTGTGATTGTTTGAAATTGAATGCTACACTTATTTTTAAAATAAGCGCTCGCTATTCGGTTTAGCCGGGAGAGGACCTTTGTGTCATATATCCCATTCCGAATATGCGATACGTCGTTTGGATTGCATCTGAAGACCGGTGTTGAAGACCGGGTATTTGTGAGAACGATAGGATGACCTATCGATTGTCTCCGCATCGTTAGCTACGATATGGAGATTTCCTTTGTGATGGGAAATTTTATCGGGATTGTGAATACCCGGATTGCAAGGGCTTCTTTGGAAGTGCCTTCGGTTCTGTTCGAACCCGGAACAGACTTGTATGGTTACGTGTCTGACATTACATTTTGAGAGATAGAGCAGATTTCTTTCAAATACATTTCTGTTGGTGGCGGAGGATTTATTCTCTTAGCTTAACACCCTTCTCTGAGACGTACGAGCTCAGAGGTTATGTAGTTGAAGGTTATCAGCGATATTTCCCAATCTGGTAATGTGGCATGCTGAGTGCTGCTGTGTGATGATCATTGGTTGGTCATTTGTGATATGATCATTTGTTTGATCATTTATCTTTGTGATTATTGCTTTGGTCATCTGTGGACCCAAAGCATGGCTTTGTTGCACAAAGCGTAGCTTTGTGGACGAGACTTCGTCAGGACCTCACTCCCCGGAAATGGTCGAAACAGGAATATGCGGCAAGGTTATGAGGGTCGCGCCCTTTAGGGTATGTCATTTCCTTCTGGAAAAGGGTGGTATCATGGTATGGAGCCCAGATATTTACTCATGTGGAAACACTATATATATTTCTGTGTGGTGTTGTTGGTATCGAGCGCTCGGATAAAGGTCCCAAAGGACCGGGGGATGACATATTCGTGTAGTAGTTACCTAGTTACAGAGGTAACCCGGCCTTGTGTTGGCAGAGATCTAACCGTAACGTTAGTTCTCGGGACGTCCCGCCAGAGGCGATCCCATGTGGCAGTAGGAAGTTCCTTAGCCTGACCATTTGTTGGAAATCCATTCATCCAATACGCGCCCTGTACGGTTTTAGTTGTAGAACCTGCCATTTAACATGGCAGCTATAGTAGGCATAGTATCATGGTACCTATGCTGGCTAGGATTTATATTATACTTTCGAAATATTTTCCACTATGCACTAGTAATAATATCAAAGAATTTTTCTCGTAGTAAGCATGTTTGACTATCATAAGGAGAAATCTCCCCCATGTGTGCGTTTGCATTGTGTGTGTGCCGGGAGGCCTTATGGTAGTTTCATTTTCCAAAAAGCATTGCGGATTTCAAAATTTAAACTTTCTTGTTGCGTGTTTAAAGATAAACTGTTTTGAGTTCTCACACCAGTCACATGACTGACCTGGAGTTTATTGTTCCTTTCCTAAACTCTGGGTGCCCACTATTTTCCACACGGGCAGTCTAGAGTTAGGTTATCAGGTTATTCTGGATTCGGGAGTTGCTGTGCAGATGTTGGAGGCGAGCTTGGATAGCGTAGTCTATTATCTATTGTATATAGTATTTTTTTCCGCTGTTTTATTGTTGTACACTCTGATGATATGATGTATTGTGATGTATGTATAAAATGTATAGTTCTTTTGTTTTAATGATATTCATTTATCTATTATATGTTGTTCCGCTGCGATTGTGAGATTCTGATATTATTTCTCGTTCTGTTACTTGTTTTTTCTGTTTTCTCTTCTCTTTCTTTTCTTTCTTCTTCTACCTCTTTCTTCTTCAAAAACTCTAACGGTTCGATTTTTTGGCAACGAAAAATCGCGATCGTTACATATGGGGTAGCGCCCCACGGTTTTCGGACCATTCGTGTGTCAAAATTTAATGGTTGGCCACCATGAGATAGCGTCTCGTCTTGTGATACAGGTTGGTGTGTTTTCATGCTCCCATTTTGTGATAGTCCTTCCCCTTTTTATGATTTAGACTAGCAATTGTTCGATGTCTCTTTGTTTGCAAGGTTAGACTAGACCTCATGGGTGTGATTCCGACTCACACATATCTCTTTGTCCGCAAGGTTAGTCTAGACACCATTTGTGTGATTCTACTCATACATACCTTTTTGTTGCGAGGTTAGGCTAGACACCATTTGTGTGATTCCACTCACACATACCTTTTTGCTTTTTGGTTAGTTTAGACCTCATCTGGGTGATTCCGACTCACCCATATGAGGTAGCTCCCCATGATCTTCGGACCGTCATGTGATAGGCCTCTTTCCCTTTTTCCGTGTTTTCTGGATTTCTTGTGTAGATTTCTAGAATTTGTGTTTTCTGGATTTCTTGTGTAGATTTCTAGAATTTGTGTTTTCTGGATTTCTCGTGGTGATTTCTAGAATTTGTGCTTCACCAATTTTCGTGATTTCTATTGATAAGATTCATCAATTTTTGTGCATTGGTGAATTCGTGTGTCATTGACTTGTTATGAATACTAGTTTAGGGTATGATACCCCATTCTATCTTTGAGAAGATTCTTGTGACATTTTTGATGAATGAAAATTCATTGGCATTGTATTTTGATGCCAATTATTTTGATGAGATTTTCACGTATTAACTTCAGTAACCGTCAATTTTAAAATGAAATTTCAAGCGGTTATCCCGTAATGCTGATTTTGTTGTCCGTTTTAACGGTATTTTGAGAAGTGAAATTTCCTTGTCGAAGTTGCTACTGATGTTGCTGTTTTAATCGCGTGTTTTAAAAATTTGTTATTTTTAAAAAATTGTTTCAAAGTATAAATCAAAATTGTTTTTAACATTTTTACAGTTTACGCTTTCAAAAGAATGAGGAAGCGATTTAAACGTTTCAGAAAAATTAAGAACTATGACCCCTTTCTTTTACTGATTCACTTAATTACGGACTTGTCCGTTTGAGAATGTGAAATGTTATTTTTAAAATACACAATTATGCACTTTCAAGAAAACGATGAAGTGAATTAAACGATTTAGTAAAACTCGTGGTTATGGGACATGTGCGTTTGCTATTTCGGTTAATTCCGGACTCGTCAATTGAATATTTGTGAATTTTGATTATCGTTTTTGATAATCGGATATTTGTGATTTGTGATTATCGTTTTTGATAATCGGATGTTTGTGCATTTTTGATAATCGGATGTTTGTGGTTTCTGATTATCGTTTTTGATAATCGGATGTTTGTGCTTTCTGATTATCGTTTTTGATAATCGGATATTTGTAATTTCTGATTATCGTTTTTGATAATTGGATATTTGTGATTTAATTATCGTTTGAGATAACTAAATATTTGTGATTTAAGATTTAATTATCATTTTGGATAATTAAATATTTATGATTTGAGATTTGATTATCATTTGTGATAATTAAATATTTGTGATTTAAGATTTGATTATCAATTGTGATAATTAAATATTCGTTGATTGTGATTTCTGATTATCGTTGTTGATAAAAAGATATTTGTTGTTTCTGATTATCGCTTGTGATAATTAGATATTTGAGATTTAATTATCGTTTGTGATAATTAAATATTTGTGATTTAAGATTTGATTATCGTTTTGATAATTGAATATTTGTTGATTTGAAATTTGATTACCGTTGTGGTAATTCCTGATTATTGTTTTTGATAGTTAGATATTTGTGATTTGTGTTTTCTAATTATCTTTGTTGATAATTAGATTTGGTGATTTTGCTGTTTTCTAATTATCGTATCCATAATTAGATATTGCTGTTTTGTGATTTCTATATTCTATTTATCTAATTGATAATTGAATATTGCTGATAATTGCATTTATTCAGTTTTGTTGTTTTCTGAATTATCTATTTGATAGTTAGATTTTGTTGGAAATTTGTGAATTTCTTTTATTGGAATCAAAAGATTTCTTTAGCATCTGTATTCTTGATCTTTATTTTTCTAGCTTAACTAGTTTATGTTAGGAAAATAGTTATTAGTGACGACCTTAATTATGTAAATTGCGGGGGCGCAATTTCTTTAAGGAGGGGAGTCTGTAACAACCCAATATTTTTCACCAATTTATAATCATCGTTAAATGTTTAATGGCGACGGCTAATTGCTTTGGGTATTGTTTAATCGAGATGAAATTCTTTTAAATTTAATAAAGATTTGTGGGCTTTAAAATAATCGTTTGATTTTGTCAATTTATGTTGCTCAGTCAGTCGATGTTGCTTGGATGCTAGAGATTGATTCGGGCTTTCAATCGAACCTTGGTCCAATAACCCTCTTTCCTCTATCTTTATTACTTCGGCCCATTCCCTTTACAAATGGATTCAACCCGTCCCCTCTCTTTATTGATCATTCCAAACCCTAAAACAAAATAACGAAAAGAAAAGAAAATGGTGGCTCGTTTTCATTCGTTCGTCTTCACAAATTAGGGCTTCTGCCAATTTCATTCGCTCGTCTTCGAGATGCCACAGCGTCGACTCCGCCAATTGTCGTTGCTCATGGTTGCGACGTCGAAGAAGGTGAGTGTTTCACTTATATCTAATTCTTATCTCGAGTTTATTAGTGTTCGAATTCTACGATTTTCGTTCGTATTTGATTGTTGAATTCGTCCCTTGATTTTTCGGCCATTCGACTATGTGGGAGATTGATGTTTTCTGAATTGGTTATGTTCCGTGTCTTGATGATTTGCCGTGATGACTTTGAGTTGTCACGAGCATTTGTGTTTTGTTGATTTGAGTTGCATTTTATAATGGGCATCGGCTTTAACTTTGATTTTGGTTTGAATATGTTGTTTTGATTTCGTGAATTTCTGGCATCACCGATCCTTAGGGCTTTGATTTTTATGGCCCCTGTGAGCTTCGTCTCTGGCCATCTTTGTATTCATTCCTGAAGCATTGATTTGAATTTTTGATAACCCCGACTTTTAAAACTGTTTGACAGTGCTTCGTCCCTTACCTGTTGCACATACAACCTGATGTTTGAACTTGACTTGGTTTGTGATAGTGTTTGACTTGGTCACTGTTGTTTTGTTCTCCGCTATGAATTGCTTTGCTTGATTTTATTCACTGCTTCATTGTAAGTTGTTGATTAATCACTGTGTATATGTGGTACATCAATGTACATATATATTACTTGATTTTGTACACTCTACTATGATTTTAAAACTGCTGTGAGTTGCATCTACATAACTGCTGCTCAATTGATTACATTCCTTTGCATTGGGTTTGTGTAATCTGGTCTTGTGGCACTGTGTGCAACTCAGTTTTCATTGTGTTCCCTTTGGTGCACTTTGTACCTGGTCATTTTGAGCTGGTTCATTTTTGTGTTCATCACTTGTTTGACTGTTCATGTTGATGTTTACACTTCTGCATTGTGTGTGTGTATATATATATATATATATATATATATATATATATGTTTGTGCACTGACTTGAGTTCGACTTTAGTTGAATCTTGTTTGTTGTTGCAGTTGCTAGTTTGAGTTACGTTTCCTCTTGCACGTGCTCTTTTATAATATGTCAGTGGAGCTTGTGGTCATCCTGCTTTGCCTGGATTGTGTACATCAGTGCACATTGATGTATATGCATTCATATTGTACTTGCACTTGTAATTATTTCCACGCTTGTGCAAGCTGTTTCAGTCTGGACTTGATTTCTTTATGCGGTCCTGTTGACTTGAAGTCTAATCTTCAGGTGGCTTGACTTTGAGTTGTATAGTCTGGACTTAATTCATTTGTGATTCTACCATTGTTACATTTTGGTTTGTGGCTTGTCCGGTTTGATGTGTCATGTACTTGTGCACTCGAACCTGATTTGAGATTATCGGTATTCATCCCTTGCCTGTTGCATTTGCAGTGTCTTCATTTTTGCACTGCTATGTATTGGTTTCTTGACGTATTGATTTTAGCTTGCTTCTGATTTTACCGAACTTTGATAGTCTCGACTAATTTGTTTCGAGACAGCTTTTGTTGCATTGTGATCTTGTGGTGGCTGTAGTTTTTAGTTGCAGTTTGCCCTTGTATTCATTTATGCAGTTGCTCTTCTTGGCTTGCATCGCATTGATGCAATTGGATTTGTTTTTCTAATAAACTTGAGTTGAATCCATATTTCAGGTTTGACCTTGTGCTAACATTGCGAATTTATTTGAATTGAAATTGAGTTGAACCTGATTTTTCTTGGGTTTGACCTTGTGCTCGTTTGTGAATTTTCATTGTGTACATCATCACTGTAGTGGCAAGGCAGTGCACGCAAGCGTGAACTGCGGCCACACGGTATCGATTTTGTTGGTATTTCTTTTACTCTTGATGCGTTGATCTTTTGTGTAATGCATGTGTAGTGGCGAGGCAGCACACGCGTGCGTGTGCTGCAGCCCTACCTGAATTGATGTTTTTAGTAATGTTTCAATTACTTGATTTGTTTTGTTTAATTCAATATTTTGGAATTTTCTGATTTGTTGTTAACGCTGTTATGCATTATATTTACCATTATCCTTTTCTTTATTAAAGGATTGAATAGGTGAAATTATTGTGACTGTCGTCTAATTGTTATTTAATTATTACTGCTTCTGTGCATTAATAACTGAGTTTGAATTAGACTGACCCAGGTATTATTCTCTTTTCAATGTAATACTCGGGTCAGACCGAGTTATTACAGGTTGTAGATATCTTACTTTGGGTTGCTGCTAGAGCTATGAAGTCTGTTCTTACTTTTTGGAGTAGTCGTTGTCTTAGTATAGGATGTTGTATATTCATGTATATTATTTACGATAATGTACTTGTATATGTAACTTCCAGAGTCGACAGTTGTAGTTGTATCATATATAATTTATCACATGTATTGTAACTGACATCAGTTATCATATATATGAGACTTTTTGTTCTATCTGTGTTCCGCATTTATATTATCTGTGTTATTATTATATCTACTGTCCTAAACAATTATGAACCATCGTAGTTCATTTTATACTGGAATTGGGGTATGTCGATGGGAGTAAATAAATCAGAGATGAAAAATGAAAGGATATATATATATATTTATATATACCACTCCTATTGAGATAACCAAAACTAGTGTAAGGCCTAACTACGGATGGCCGCTCCTCAAAAGCCTTATTCTCCGCGCTAGTTGACAGCATTACACCGTAGTGTTCTTGGCTAGCGTGGGTGCAGAGGTGGGGCGTCACACCAAAACAAGTTTTAAAATAAAATTAGTAGATAGAGTATCAATATTTAAATAACCGTTTTCTAAATCAAATATTAATTAAATCTTTAAATAATCACTTCTATAATTAATTAAATAAATCTTTACTTTAAAAGATTTTCAAAATAACTTAAGAAAATAATTCCTTCAAAGCATCCTTTTTGAAACCAACTTTTAGAGCTTTTAATTTATATTTGAAGCTACTTTAAAAACATACTCGACTTTCCAGGTAAAATATACTTTCCATTTTAAAACGGTTCATTTAAATCAATTAATAAATCCTTTTCGACTTATTTTAAATTTACATTCCAAATCTGTAAATTTCTGTCCACTCTTTAAAAATAAACCAATATTTATTTTTAAAACAAATTTCCCTTTTTCTTTATAAATTCCCGATGTGAATTCAAATTTCAAAATATCAACATATATACGATTTGCAAATTATTTTTCAGATATTCACTTTCAAAGACCAAATCAAATCCCATGAAAATTTTATCTCAGTCACCAAATCAAATTTCAAATTGGTTTCCCAAAGATTCATTTTCAATCACCAAATTTGTAACATCCCACCTTTTTGTACATTTTAAATCGACGTTAAACCACACACGTCTGACTTAATCTATACAGAAGGGCAGATTATTATGGGGTAAATAAGAAAAAGCAGAGAAAGAAAAAAAATAGAGTCTTGTAGCAGAACGATAAAATATAATAACCAAATATACAGTTCAGGAAGCTTTTTTACAAAATATTCGATTATACTTATACAATATATATCAGACTTACACATACCAGAGAACAATAAATAATGCAGCGGAATAAGATGGTGTAGTGGAATAACATAATAGATAATAATAAATCTTCGTCTTCGTCCTCTAGAATACGGTCTTCCAAATCCTGAAATGCTCAGGCTGACCCGAGCGAATTGAAAAGACAAAACACTCGAGCCAAAACTAAAAGATCTTCTGTAAGTTAAATCAATAAAAATAAATATGAGTGCAGCAACTTAAGGGATGCTCAGGATTCTCATCTCCTAAGGATCGGTTAAATTATTTACTATGTAGTAATATACGCTATTATAATAGTGTCTAAAGTAAAATATAATATACTGAAAATAGCGTTATGGCTTTACATTTTCCACCTTAACACACATTTTTATTCCCATAGTCTATACAGTACCGTAATTTCCCCCGTACTGGGCGTCGTCAGAGGGCACTCCATAGGCATGGTACAAAACAAACTCGTATAAGGCGCACTAGGGTAAGTGACACGACACAACTAGGCAATGCTAGGGTAGATATACCAATTACGCTTCCGAAGCAGTGGTAGCGCGTAGCAGCTACTACCGTCCACCTCGAACAACACCCCCAAAATCAAAAATCAAAAGTGGCCACCGAATAAATCCAAAGGACAGAGTATAATATCGAAGGGATGTGTCCGATAAACGGTGCTACCTTCTTAGCTCGTAAATCGCTCCTGTTTTAGCCATCTTATGCCAACTCACGGGAGTTGGGTCCACGTATTTACCTAAAAGGAAACGCCGCCACCATCCTACTTCATTCTGGAATCTCCACCGTGTACACAGTTGTTAAAGTGGTTTTCGGAGTTGGCAGAGAGTATGACAACTTCTGATCCCGGTCTCTTCAACAACCAAACGTTTATTATAACACCGCGGTCTTTTTCGAAATAGTTTATACTTTAGAACCAGAATATAATATCCATTTCAAAACCATATAAATACGATATCATTTCCATTTTAAAACCCAAATCAATATGATATCATTTTATTTCAAATTATATCTTTTTCCAAAATCATAGCACTTCAAATCTATATACCGTGAAACCCATAGCATTGAAACATAACTTATAATACTTAAATGGTTTAAATATTAAATTACTTTATATAATAAAACAGCTTCTTTAATTTTACAAATAAATTCCAAATACCGATTTGAACCTCCAAATAAACTATTTCAATTCATGTATTTCAAAGCTTTAAATATTCCACCATTTCAAAATTAATTCTTTGATAATTCCATATATATCGATTTCAATTACTATTATTTAGATTTGAAATATTTATTTAATAAACCTAATATCATTTAAGTAAAACCTTTAAACTTCAAATAACAGGATATACTTTCAATTTAATTTAACTTGATAATATTCATCTAAATCTACTTGATATTCATTTAAATCCTCTAAACCAAAATCAAGTAAAAATAATAATACCTTTTAAAAAATCTCATATATATTTAAATTTCAAATCAATTTTATTTGAGGATAATTCTTAAACACTTTAATTCGAATCAAATTCATATTTATCTTCCAACCATAATTTTATTTAAGTCATTATAACTCTATAAATATAATTTAAATAAATACTTAACCGTATTATATCTTAATAAAATAAAACTTTTATTTTTTGTAACGACCCTGAATTTCCGACCCAATTCAAATTTTAAAATCCATCGTTTTAATATAAAATTTTTGAAATTTATAAACGATCTCAATTTAAGTCCAAACTTTATTTATGAGATACGTCTAGTTTGATATGAGCATAGAAAAATTTTCATCGCAAAATATTACAGTAAATTTGGTTCGCATTTTACTGTATATCAGTGCATATAAAGCTGCGTAAAATTTATCTTTCAAATCTAAATATTTTACACAGTTATGTTGTAAAAATTATTCTGATCAAGATGATGTAATTCGTTTCGTCTAAAACTATCATCGCCTGCTCCGTTTAAATTGTTTTGCAAAACGAACAATTTAAGCGGCGTAAAATCGAATCTTTGTAAAAACATCATATCGCAGTTATCTGTGTACCGTTGGAAGCGCATCGTCACACTGATAAAAACAGTATTTTTATTCGTGTTAATCGGAGTCCGTCGTAAAATTTGTCGCGTTAATTTAATCGTTCTGAACGGACCGGTTAAATAAAATCTCAGCCCAAATTTCTTCAGCCTGTTTGCAAAAGAAAATTTGAAAATACAAATCAGCTGCAAATTAATACGATAGTTGGGAGCTAGTAGCTAGTGGGTGGCTTGGGAATAGGAGTGGACATTTGGAAAAATGGAGCGGCTTTGCGGGTTACAATGCACATTTATTTTACTTTAAAATTTATAAAGTTCATATGTAAGACGTACTATTTTCATTTTCTTGCAAAACTCTCCAGGTACCTTCTCCCTCCTCTTCTTCTTATTCTCATTTCCATATTTTTCCTGTAACTTGCAAATTATATAAAAAAAAGAAACGAAGATGAATTAAGCTTGTACAGGCATGCACTCCACTCTCTTCCTTCATATACACACGCAAATCCACCTTCCACTCCAACTCAGCCAAGTCAACCCCTTCCAACGTCCAATGTCCGCCTTCCCATTCCCGTCGCCAACCCCACGCCACACCACAGACCGAGCCTCCTCCTCCATACGCCACTTCCCAGAGCCGCCACAACCCCTGCCATCATACGCCGCACCCCTCCTTCCCTCCAGCCGACCGCCTTCCTTCCTCTGACCATCGCCTCACCTGCGCCGAGCTTCCATCCGTCCATCCCCTACATCCAACGTGCCACAATCTCCTTCGTCACCACCACCTGGTCCTCCGCTCGCCGCGTCATCACCTTCCTGGCCCGTGTGCTGTACGGCACATTTGCATGCATATTTGGAGTACACGGAAGTGTACAGGGCGGGGAGGGAGGAATGGCTGTAGGGTGTTGTTTTGTTTGTGGAAGGAGAGTCAGTACGTGAAAGAAAAAAATGTTGGATAGTTGCGTGCGTAGAAGGTGGAAGAAAGTTGCAGCAACGTGGTGGAAGAAAGAGGGAGGTTTCGGCCTAAGTTTGGAAAAATATAAAAAAAATATAAAATAAAAATGTTTACTGTTGCAAATAGTCGAGATTTGCATGCTTCTGTAAACTCATTTTTTCTGACACATATTTATATACGAAGTGTATATAAGTTGATGTTTGGGTTAGAGTTGTAACCAATTTTCATTTTCCTTGTTGTTGTTACAGAAACTGTCTGAGATCTTTCGCAGCAGCATCAATCTCTCAGCCTTCGTTCTTTCCTTCGTTGTCGTGTTCGTTGTTCGTGTTGTACCGACTTCTTTCGTGCTTCTTCTTGCTTCGCCGTCAATTTCTTTATCCACGAAAGGTGAAATAAATTTTCGCGACATATATTCTTATGCTAGTTTGGTTGATAACTGATTGCTATGTGATAATTAAAATGAACGTTGATTGCTATTGTTAAGTGATAAAATATGCATGTTGAAAGTGATATAGGATATTTAACAATATTAAGTGAACTATTTATGTTGAATGTTGATTAACTTGACCCCTTATATGTTGGATAAGGTCTAGTTGAATATGACCTTTTAATTGTTAAGATTAATTAACATGTATAATTTGATTAATTTCACTGTGAACCATTGAGCGTATATCGGATTAATTATTGCAGTGTAAATTTGGAATTGAATTGAACAACAAGTGAAAAACCGAAATGTAATAATCTTTAATCTACATGAAATGATAGTGTAGATTCTAGAAATAATTATATTAATTTACATAAATAACAAATGTAAATTAATACGATTATTTCGAGATTATTTAATAAATTGTTAAATTGTTATGAATGGATGCTATTGCTTGTTTATTTACTTTGACACCATACCAACTATAACACTGCAAGTTCCCTTTGTATGTTTTGATTTTGAATTGAAATGGAATCGGGTTGAAATGATAAATACCCAAATAACTTTGGCTTAGGATAGAAAATTAAATTAAAACTGATTGGTCAATGTTTTGATTTAAAATAAAATAAAGTTTTATTTGACTAATAATAAGGTTTTGAATAAAAATTGGAATTTAAATTCGAATGAATTGTAAATGCAAATATTTAAGTTCGAAACTAATATGAACGTCGTAATTGACAAAAGAATATTGATTAAAACTTAATTATGTAATAACTAAATTAGAATTAATTGATAATTAAATTTGAAATTATTAATGATTAAGTTTGAAATTAGTAATAATTAAATTGGAATTATTAATAATCAAGTCTTGAAATTTATTAATAATTAAATTTGGAATTATTAATAATTGAGTTTTGGAATTGTTAATTATTAAGTTTGAAATGATTAATAATTAAGACCTCAAATTATCGATAATTTGAATAGATTGAATTAATTAATGATTAGAATAAATTGAATTGGACTTGCTTATTAAGAAAAATCGAATTTTGAATAAGGGAAACTAATTTCTTTAATTGAGTTTTGAAATTGGTAACAAAGGTAATAAATGAATGAATTGAATTTCTTTAATAAGAAATAGAATGCGTTTATCAAACAAATGAAAGATTTGAAAGTTAAGGAATTGGATTTGACAAATTTTAATTTAAATTTAATTTGTGAACTTTAATAATGAAGTTGAACTTAAGAAAGTAATGTAATGAATTGGAAATTTAATTGAAATTGTTTAATGATAAATTAATTTAATGAATATCGAATGAAATCGATGATTGGGTTTAAATCGATTTGATCGATAATTGATTTTGGAATGAACTTGTACACGAAATTAAATGAATATTTGAATTGTTTTAAACTGAACTTTGAAATTGAATTATAGAAGTTTGAAAGGAAATTTTGGAACTTGATTTAGAATGACTAACGAAATGTTGAATTACGAATTCTAATTGAAATTGAAATTGTATTGGTTTTAAAATATATTAACGACCAATCGGTAAATTAATTACGAAGGTTATTAAAGGAACCAGAATCGGTTAGGGACACACTCACTGTCTAAACCGAAAACCACTTTAATAACTATACGCGGAGTATGATCCAGAATGAAGTGGTTGGATTGGCGAATGTTGATGATTGAAGAAAGTGAATGATAATGGATAGCCTTGACACTTGTGTCAAATTGGAAATGACTAAAACAGGAGCCGTGCCGGGCCAAATGGGGTTAGCTACCTCGAGCAAACACACTTCTTTGTAAACTACTCATTTACTTTTGTGATTGATTGGTGCACACCCTTGAATTTGGAGTGTTGTTTCGCGGTATTGCGATCGTTGCGGCGATGCGTTCTCACAAGTCCGGATCATGCAAACGGTAGTTTCACTACCGTTGGTATTGCCTCATGTGCCTTGTCATACTTGTATTCATGTATACGCGACCACTACGAATTTGTTTTGTATTAACCTATGGAGTACTCCCTGATATCCCACTAGTTTACGGTGGAGTTTACAGTGCTGTATAGTCTATGATGCTATATAAAAATGTGTTAAAAGGATAATGGTAACGCCTTAACACTATTTTGATATTTTACTTTACTGAAAGACATTATTTATGTATCATACATTACTATGTATAAATGGTTAACGGATCCTTAAAGATGTTATTCCATTCATCTTCGAGTTATTGTTATTTTGAATTTGAACCATATTATCTGTATAAGAATATATGTCCTGATTCGAGTGTTTGTTTGTGCGTATGCTCGGATCAGACTGAGGATTGCTGTTGCTGTTTCTGCTTGGAGCAGAAGACCGAAGACTATCATTATCTTACCTTATCAGTATTGCTCTTTCTATTCAGACTATTGGAAATCTATGTTGTTCTATTTTATTTTATCTGACATATTGTTGTATTTATGGGTAGCTTCATGAACTACTCTTATGACTATGTTGTATTTCCGCTGCACTATTTTGTGATGTTATATTTCTGTGATTCTATGATGATTCTCATTTATATATATATACTCCATTAGTGATTCGTGTTTTGTACTATTTAAGTTGACATGTGTGGATTATTGTCAATTTAAATGGTCCAACTATACGGTTTGTTAAAGTTGGTATCAGAGCTTTGGCTCCCGACAACTTAGCCCGTGGAGTTTAAAGCTCATCAGAGATAGGGTAAACATGCCCTAGAATGAGGAGAATCATTTCAGAATCCATATCCTTTAATTCCGTTCTTCTTATTGGATTCATTCTATTTAAAAATCTTTAAGTTCCATAATTTCTATCTTTGATTCTAAAATCACTTTTGGTATTCCAAGATGGCTATTAGAAGAAATGTTAAAGGCATGGGTAGGGGAAACGCTCCCGAACCATATGCCCCAGTTTCCGCAGTCAGATTCTCCACTCTTAGCAAGGAGTACACTCAGCTTGGCGGAGTCAAATTTACTGGCTCTGAGAGTATCATCGAAGCACAGCAATGGCTAAAGAGTTTGGAGAGGATCTTTACTGGCTTGGAGATCACAGTTTCTCAGAAGTGTAAGTTGGCCGCTTGGCAGCTCCAGGATGCTACACAAGATTGGTGGGAATCCGTCACTTCTCGTACTGATGAGGAAATCATCACTTGGGCCCAGTTTAGGTAGTACTCTATCTAACAGTTCATCTAAATAAAAATTTCCTTTTATCACGTCAAATTTTGACTCGTTCTCATATCGTTTGTATATAGGGATTCCTTTGTGGCTCAGTGGATGCCAGCTGCTGGGAAAGCTCAACTACATCGTTCTTTTATGGATCCCAAGCAAGGCAATATCACCTTCACCGAGTATGAACGGAAGTTCAACGAACTATCTAAGTTCGGACCCAGGTTGATCGACACACCTCTGCTTAAGAATGAGAAGTTCATACATGGCGCACGCCCTGAGTATTATGAGCTTCTCACCGCTCATGTCCATGGAACCTTCACTGAGTTGATGGACTTTGCTCTTCGATATGAGGGAAAGCCAAAGGAAACATCAACCTCCAAAGCTCCAGTTGTTCAGACATCAGCTAGTAAGTCGGGGAAGAGAAAGCCAAACTTTGCAAAACAGAAGAAAGATTGGCAGCAGAAAACAAGGCTTGGATACTCCCAGAAGAAGCCCATTGACATATCATCCATTACTTGCTTCAACTTCAACCAAAAAGGTCATTACACCAGTAGCTGCCCATCTCCAAAGAGCGCAGCTGTTCCGCCACCGGCACAAATGACTAGGAAGGATTTGTGCCATATCTGCTTACAACCTGGACACTTCAAGAAAGACTGCCCAACACAGAAGAGAGGTACACCATCAGGAGTCTTTTCTCTTTCCACACCTGCCCCGGAAGTTCCTACCCCGGAAGTTCTGGATAATCAAGGTACTTTACAAAGTACTTTTATGTTGCATACCTTGCCTGTTAGAGTTTTATTTGACACTGGAGCAATACACAGCTTCATATCTATTGATATATGTAATCAACTTGGATTGGAACCCACTCTTGCATCTATTTCCTTATGTGTATCTAACCCTATTGGAGGGCACGCCAACCTCAAAAGGGTATGCAAATATGTCACTCTTATGCATGGCATTCATCGTTTCACTTGGGATTTCTATGCCCTTGGATTCAAGGCCTTCGATATTCTATTAGGCATTGATTGGCTACGAAAGCTTGAAGCCGTTATCTCATGCATAGCTCGAACCGTCTCTCTGATTAACGATAAGAGTATGCCTTTAGTTGTTAAAGGCAAATCACCTCAAGAATGTGCTGGGAGTTTTATATTTTCTCTTGACTCCCATCCAAATAAACTAAGCTCTACTCCAGTGGTCCAATTCTTTTCTGATGTGTTTGGAGAAGTCAATTCTCTGCCACCTCCACGGGAAATTGAATTTCGCATTGACCTTATCCCTGGTGCACGACCAGTAGTTCTTCCTCCCAGGAGAATGGCTCCTAAAGAAAAGGCAGAGTTGAATGTTCGAATTGAAGATTTATTTTCTAAAGGTTTGATTCGGCGTAGTCATTCAGAGTGGGCCGCTGCAGTTGTATTTGTCACTAAATCTGATGGCTCTCTCAGAATGTGTGTGGACTATAGGGAGCTAAATAAGCTCACACACAAGAACAGGTATCCGATGCCCTGCATCAACGATCTATTCGATTAGCTTCATGGAGCTAAAGTCTTTTCTCAACTTGATTTGGCTATCGGCTTTCACCAAATCAGAATCGCGGAGGATAGTATTCCTAAAACAACATTCCACACAGAGAATGGTTTCTATGAATGGCTAGTTATGCCGTTCGGTCTCACTAATGCTCCAGCTTATTTTTTTGACTTGATGAATAGAGTTTTCCGTGATGTTCTTAACAAATTCGTCCTTGTTTTCATCGATGATACTCTCGTCTTCTCTAAAGATGAGGAAGAGCATAGGTCACATTTGGCTTTTGTTCTTGAAACTCTTCATAGACATCATCTTAAAGCCAAGTTTTCGAAATGCCACTTTTGGAGAGATGAAGTTCGTTTTCTTGGCCATATTGTTTCGGAGAATGGGATTTCGGTCGATCCAGCTAAGATCGCTATAATCAATGTAAGTTCTATTCTTATTTGTTAATTGTATCTAAATAACTTATCAATAGCTAAAATTCAAATCCTTGGAATTTGCAGGATTGGGAGACTCCCAAAACTCCTACAGATATCCACAGTTTCTTAGGCTTGGCTGGCTATTATCGCAGATTCATAGAAAACTTTGCTCGTATTGCTGCCCCACTTACTGCACTGACCAGAAAGAATGCTAAATTTATTCGGAGTGAAAAGTATGAAGCATCTTTCAATGAGATGAAGCGAAGATTGACATCTACTCCAGTTCTTACTGTTATTGATGGTAGCGAAGGATTGACTGTCTATACAGATGCCTGTCGTGATGGTCTTAGAGCAGTCTTAATGCAGAAAGGAAAGGTTATAGCATATGCGGGTCGACAATTAAAAACCCATGAAGCAAATTACGCAACTCATGACCTAGAGCTTCTTGCAGTTGTATTTGCTCTTAAGCTATGGAGGCACTATCTATTGGGAACCAAATTCGAGTTATTCACTGACCATAAGTCATTGAGATATATTTTCTCTCTAAAGGATTTGAATCAGAGACAAGTCTGATGGCTCGAATTTCTAGCTGCATATGACCTTGATATTAATTATACTCCAGGGAAAGCGAATGCAGTAGCCGATGCTTTGAGCAGAAATAAAGCAATGGCATGTTGTAATCTTGTTGAGGGAATGTTATTCCAGCTTTTCATCTCCCCAGCTCTTATGGATCGTATTATAGCCAAGCAATACGAGGACACTTTGCTTTATCGCATCAAGGAAATAGTCCTTGGAAGAGTTGGAAATGCCGACAATAAATTGGGTGCACAAGTTAATAGTAATGGAGTCTTGAGAATCGATAATCGCATTTGTGTTCCTAATGTTGATGGTCTTAGACAAGAAGTGCTGAGAGAAAACCACAACTCTTCACTTTCATTTCATCTCGGTGTCACTAAAATGTACCAGAATATGAAGAAGCTATATTGGTGGAGTGGGATGAAGCGTGATATTTCTACCTATGTCAGCAGATGCACAACTTGCCAGCAAGTTAAAGCTGATCACAGAAAGACAGCTGGTTTGCTTCAACCATTAGAGATTCCAAGATAGAAGTGGGAGTAGATTTCTATGGATTTTATTGATGGGCTTCCAAGGACTAGAAAGGGAACGAAAGTATATGGGTGATTGTCGATAGACTGACGAAGTCCGCTCACTTTATTCTAGTCAAGTCCACTCGTACAGTTTCGAGTTTGGCCGAGGTATACATGAGAGAAGTTGTTAAACTCCATGTTGTACCATCCAGTATCGTATGCGATCGAGATCCTATTTTCACCAGTAAATTCTGGAAAGCATTTCAGGATACTTTGGGCACCAAACTGAATCTGAGCACTGCATATCATCCTCAGACAGATGGCCAAACTGAGAGGGTGAATCGGATTTTGGAAGACCTTCTCCGAGCGTGTATTATTGACTTTGGTGGATCCTGGGAAGACCATCTTCACTTGGTAGAATTCACTTATAATAATAGTTACCAGGTAAAGAATTGAATTTCAAATTTGAATAAGTATATTTGAATTTGAATTAATCATCCGTAATAAACTATGTAAGCATTGGTATGGCACCGTTCGAAGCATTATATGGACGGCCGTGCAAATCGCCAGCCTGTTGGATCGAGTCGGGTGATCGATTGGTACTTGGTCCAGAAATAATTATGGAAGCTTCCGAAAAGGTCGAAGAAATCAGGAAGAAAATAAAGACGGCACATGATAGGCAGAAGAGATATGCTGACAATAGAAGAAGGGATCTCGAATTCAGCGTAGGAGACAAAGTATTTCTGAAAGCGTCGCCCTTGAAGAATATTGTTCGATTTGGAAGGAAAGGGAAGCTAACTCTGAGATTTGTTGGTCCGTTTGAGATTACGGAAAGAGTTGGAACATTGGCATATAGAGTTGCATTACCAGAGAAGTTTGCCGGTGTACACAACGTGTTCCATGTCTCACATCTTCGCAAAGGTGTACATGATCCATCTATGACCATCCCTACTGCTCAGTTGGATGAGATAGTGTTCGTCGACAGAAATTCTATCGGTTTAGAAAACCGTCGAACGAATTTAGAGATAAAAATTACCGCAAGCGCACGGTGTACGAATGTAGCATGCGGCGAATACGGGTCGATCCATAGGGAATTGATGATTTTTAAAATTCTATTCAATCAAATTATACCAAAGTCGAAGAGGATTTGTTAACTAGAAATTATGAGGCTAACACTAGAAAATGTGATTCAAAAATTATTAGACTTAAGAACAATTTAGAGGCGAATCCACTCTCAAATTTTTGTAAATCAACAAACACATAATTTATGATCTCTAACTTTGATATTAAGTGAAATAATCATTGCATTTATCATAAGTATGGTTTTTTTATGTTATTATTTAACATAACTCAAACCATCAAACTATAATACAACAATTATACCACTTACAATTCTCATGAAAAAGAAGCCAAAGCAAAAACTATTTTAAGTATGATCTATTTACTATTGTAACTAGTAACATAGATCATCAAATTTCATTTTTACTTTCATTTCATAATCAAAAATTAATTAGCAAATGTTGATGTAAATTGTGTTTATGTTGAGTAAGAATAGCTCACTTGCATAAGCAATATAAGCTATCAAACCCACTTGTATAAACTTACATCAAAATTCACATTCATGAAGTCTAAACAAAGAGATCATACATCATAAAAATGTTGAAATTATATAAAGTTAAGAGCTTCATCACCCCTAAATTGAAGGGGTTTAGCTACTCATTTGTGGCATTGAAGCAACATAAACAAATTTCAACATAAAAAAAAGAAAAGAGAATAGAAAACAAGCAAAGAAAGCAAAAGAGATTAGCTACTTACTACTTGCATAAATGTAAATCTAAGCTATGAACATAAAGGAAAAGAGAGCATAGAAATAAAACATTAACAATAAAACAAAGAAAAGCATGTAGAAAAGAGAGAAGAAAGAGGCTTGGAGGCCATTTTTATTTCATAGAACATTGAGAATACACTTTGATTTCTTAATTTCCTAAGTAAAATGAAAGAGTAGATGATCATCTTCATGTACATAAGAGGGCTATTTATACATGCATAAAACCCTAATTCTCAATTTAGGGAGCTTCCCAAAATACCCTTGAGGTGGTGTAGCCTCCAAGTAATCATTAACATTCACTAATCCCCCACTTAATATGTACATGAAGCTTTAAGTCCTTTTAGCATGTGCTTAGCTTCTAATTGGAAGTCAGGTAAGTGGGTGGGGTCCTCCATGATCTTGAACTTGAAATATTTCCTCTTCACTCCTTTGTATTTCCTTGTGCATGCATGTATCTTCATATAAGCCTCTTCCATATGCATCCAAATTCCTATAAAAATAATCAAAAAAATGTCCAAGTAAAAATTCTTACATTGACACATGCACAAAAAAGACCGTTTTTGCCCTTGAATGATGATGAAAATATGATGGTTTGGAAATAATTGAATTTTGGTTTTAAACATGTTAAAATGCCCAAATATGATGATTATTTAAATAAAAAGAGATAAAATATGGATGTAAATATATGCACAATTACGTGCACATCAAATACCCCCACACTTATCTTTTTATTCGTCCTCGAATAAAGGAAAACTAAGATAAAACCGTTTTCGTAGGGAGCACGGTTGCATTGAGCTTATGCAACAAGCCGTTAAACCTCTGGGTGTCCCCAGTAGGACGAGTGTTGTCTCGTGAGGGTTTTCAGCGGATACTACCCACAAAATCCAAATGCAGGATGAAAATATTTACAAATTGCAAGATTTATTTACAAAGAGATGAATGCGAATTTTTTGGAAATATTTACAAATGAAGGATTTATTTTTAAATTGACACGAATAAGTTAAATACAAGTTTTGGTCATTGTCTTGAAATTTTAAGTCATTTACTCGTCAAAATTTCCAATAAAAATCAAGTTGTCATGATAGATAGACCATAGTTTGGCTAGTTGTTTCGGTTGATAACACAATGTAATTATGAAATGGATCCTTAGTTGATTATCAAAGTTTATTAAAGTGGTATTTTCATTTCTTTTCAATAACAAGTTAGGTCAAACAAGTTAAAATAGTGCTAGGATTTCAATTGCTTGCTCTCTCATTATTTGCAAGAAAAATTACACACCTAGCTCAGGTAAACTGAGGCCAGATATACCACCCATGCGCTGCCTTTCGGGCTTATGTGAGGGGAGTATAGAGCATGGCGAGTGTACACACTTTCGTGCATACACCTATCGACCGTAGGTGGTTTTTATTAAGTCTGTTCTTTTTTTTATATGTGTTCCATACATGCATAACCGTGAGGACTTTTAAATGAGTATGAAAGCACATAATCAAAGATTCCAAGTAATTCACCCATGCATAACCGTGAGGACTTTTAAATGAGAGTGAATACTTTGGATGTTATTATTTTGTTTTTTTTGTTTTATATATATATATATATATATATATATATATATATATATATATATATATATATATATATATATATATATATTAAGAGAGAGAGAGTTTTGCAAAATCATATTAGCACCATTTAACTTAGAAGACAAAAATGTATATCCTTTACTTTAAATTTACCACTTTTTAAACAACGATTTTCAATTAGAACATACTTCATAATTAACATAAATGAACCTTCCTATATACTAGTAAAACCATTGTTATTTGTAATCAAACTTCATTTTTATTTTTGTTAAGACAAATAAATTTTCAAAAATTTCAATTTATTAACCAAAACTTATACTTATCCCATAGTGTTTCTTCAAAAATAAATCAAAATGTTAAAAAGAAAATGTTTCTGAGATTTAAGAGTTTTGAGATATTTTTTCTTGAAGAAAATGAAAATTCAAAAATGCCATGAAAAACTAAAAATAAAATAAAAATGAGACTCCCCCCACACTTAATTTTGACCGTGTCCCCAAAGTCGATGCATGATATAATGAGTGTAACGGAGAAAAATATGTACATATTACAAAAGAGGGTTAACATTCTTACTAGACGTAGCTTGGCTCATGAAGGATCATGAGCTCCTCCTCTTGGTTACCGGGAAATTCCAAGAAGGGTTTTAAACGATGACCGTTGACTTTGAAAATCGATCCATCCTTTGGGTTTTCTATTTCTATGGCACCATGTGGAAAGACAGTTCGTACCACAAATGGTCCGGTCCACCTTGATTTAAGTTTCCCAGGGAATAAATGAAGTCTCGAGTCATATAAAAGAACTTTCTGGTTATGCGAAAACTTTTTCCTTAGGATTGACTTGTCATGAAAAACTTGGGTTCTTTCTTTGTAAATTTTCTCGTTTTCATACGCGTCGTTCCTAAGTTCTTCTAGTTCGTTGAGTTGTAATTTTCGATTTTCGCCAGCTTCTTCATGATCAAAGCTTAAGTTTTTTATTGCCCACAATGCTTTGTGTTCAATTTGAACGGGTAAATGGCAAGCTTTACCGTAAACTAAACGAAAAGGGGACATCCCAAGGTTAGTTTTAAAAGCAGTACGGTAAGCCCAAAGCGCGTCGGTCAATTTCTGAGACCAATCTTTTCGATTTTTATTGACAGTTTTCTCCAAGATTTGTTTTATTTTTCGATTTGAAACTTCAACTTGGCCACAAATCTGAGGATGATATGGAGTGGATAACTTGTTGGTTATCGAGTATTTTTTTATTAAAGTTTCAAAAGAACGGTTGCAAAAATGGGTTCCGTTATCACTGATTATTGTGCGAGGTGTGCCAAACCTCGAAAAGATGTTTTCTTTAAGAAATTTCACAACAATTCTGTGGTCATTGGTTTTGCAAGGAACGGCTTCGACCCATTTTGAAGCGTAATCGACAGCGAGAAGGATATACAAGTTTCCAAAGGAATTGGGAAAAGGTCCCATAAAGTCGATACCCCATACATCAAAGATTTCGATCGTAAGAATGGGGTTTAAAGGCATCATATCTCGTCGAGAAATTCATCCAAGCATTTGACATCGATCACAAGTTTTACAAAATTCAAACGAGTCTTTGAAAAGTGAAGGCCAATAGAAACCACACTGTAGCACTTTTTCCGTAGTTTTTCGAGGACTGAAATGTCCACCGCACGCTTGATCGTGGCAAAACGAAAGAACACTCCTTATTTCATTATCCGGAATGCAACATCGGATGATTTGGTCGGGACAATATTTCAACAAGTATGGATCGTCCCAATAGAAATATTTCACTTTGGACATGAATTTGCATTTGTCCTGTTTGGACCAAGATGAGGGAGTTTCTTTAGTGACTAAGTAGTTCACTATATCAGCGTACCATGGATCGATAGAAATCGAAAGAAGTTGTTCATCGGGGAAGTTTTCATTGATCGGCAAGGAAGATGGTGTGTTCGAAAGACGAGATAAGTGATCGGCTATGACATTATCGGATCCTTTTTTGTCTTTAATTGTAAGGTCAAATTCTTGAAGTAAAAGGATCCAACGAATCAAACGGGATTTAGCATCCTTTTTAGCGAAGAGATATCGAAGTGCAGAATGGTCCGTGTACACAGTAATGTGTGACCTATCAAGTAAGGTCGAAACTTTTCAAGCGCAAAAATGACAGCTAGAAGTTCTTTTTCAGTTATTGTGTAGTTGAGTTGAGCGTCGTTCAAAGTCATACTCGCGTAGTAAATGACATGAAGGATTTTGTTGATGCATTGTCCTAAGACAGCACCAACCGCAAAATTAGAAGCGTCACACATGATTTCAAAAGGAAGATCCCAATTGGACGCGCAAATGATTGGAGCAGAAATGAGTTCGTTTTTGAGACGTTCAAAAGAAGAGATACACTCGAAGTTAAAATCGAAAGGAACGTCTTTTCCAAGAATAGTCGTCAAAGGACGAGTGATCTTGCTAAAGTCTTTCACAAATCGTCGATAAAAGCCAGCGTGTCCTAGAAACGATCGAATGTCCTTAACAGATTTGGGAATGGGTAGATTTGCAATGACATCGATTTTCGCTTTGTCTACCTCAGTGCCTTTATTTGAGATGATATGTCCAAGGACAATGCCTTGTTTGACCATAAAGTGGCATTTTTCCCAATTCAAAGTCAAGTGTTTTTCTTTACATCGATTCAAAACCAACTCAAGATGATGTAAACATTGAGAAAAAGAATCTCCAAAGATAGAGAAATCGTCCATAAAGACTTCTAGAAAGCGCTCAATCATGTCAGAAAAGATTCCAACCATGCATCGTTGGAAAGTCGCAGGAGCGTTACAAAGTCCGAATGGCATACGTCGATAAGCGAAGGTACCGAATGGACACGTGAAAGTCGTTTTCTCCTAATCTTCGGGAGCGATTGGAATTTGGTTATAGCCGGAATAACCATCAAGGAAGAAATAGAATTCGTGGCCGGCTAAACATTCGCGCATTTGGTCGATAAATGGAAGAGGGAAATGATCCTTACGTGTTGCAGCATTAAGTTTTCGATAGTCAATGCATATACGCCAACCCGTTTGAGTACGAGTTGGAATAAGTTCGTTAGCGTTGTTTTTTATAATAGTAAGTCCGGACTTTTTAGGCACGACATGAATTGGGCTAACCCATGGGATATCGGAGATGGGGTATATGATACCATTATCGAGGAGCTTAAGAATTTCGTCACGAACCACATCTTTCATTTTTGGGTTAAGCCTCCGTTGTGCATCACGAGTGGGTTTGGCTTCGTCAATCAAATGAATGCGATGTTGGACAATAGCAGGGCTAATTCCCTTAATATCGGTAATGGACCACCCAATTGCTTCTCTATTTTTCAAAAGAATAAAGAGAAGAGAAGCTTCTTGGTCAAGAGAAAGATTGTTAGAAATGATGACAGGACAAGTTTCGTTTTCACCTAAGTATGCATACTTAAGGTGAGCGGGAAGTGGTTTGAGGTCTAACTTCGGGAGTTTTTCGATTGCAGAATTGGGTTGAGATTCGGACTCAACTTGAAGTGATTCAAAGGGAAGAGTATATTCGATCTCGTTGGGAGCTTCATGAAACAATTTTTCGTACTCGGCCTCGCGTTCATCGTTAAGATCAAGTGTTTCGTTTTCAAAGTTTTCGTGAATGGCACTAATTTCTAATGTTTGGTCACGAAGTTCGTTCGAGTGGCTTTCAAGATTGAAAATGTTAAGATCCAAAGTCATGTTTCCAAAAGAGATTTTCATCGAACCGTTACGACAATTGATTAAGGCGTTTGAGGTGGCTAAGAATGGTCGACCTAAAATCAATGGAATTTGACTCGAGGGTTTTATCACGGGTTGTGTTCCGAGAACTATAAAGTCAACGGAGAATATGAATTGCCCTACTTGAATGAGCACGTCTTCGATTTCCCCCACGGGCTTCTTAATGGAACGATCGGCAAATTGAAGCGTAACTTTTGTGGGTTTGAGCTCACCTAAGCCTAATTGTTCGTACACGGAGTATGGAATCAAGTTGACACTCGCGCCTAAGTCTATCAAACATTTGTTAATCGTCTTGTCTCCAATTGTACACGAAATCGTAGGGCAACCAGGATCTTTGTATTTAACGAGCATGGATTGGGACAACACTTCACTCAAACTAGCGGCTAAGAAGACTTTTTTGGGCACTTGAGTGTGTCTCTTTTGGGTGCACAAGTCCTTAAGAAATTTCGCGTAAGTGGGGACTTGCTGAACGATGTCAAGTAGCGGGATGTTCACTTTTACTTGTTTAAAAATTTCCAACATCTTTTCCATTTGGTCCGAGTGTTTCTTTGGTCGAAGACGATGTGGAAATGGAACACGATACTCAGTAGGCGGGTCTACTCGAGTAGAAGAAGAAGAATTTTGATTGTCGTTCGATTCGACGTTTGGCTCCACGTTCTGTTCTGAGCGTTCGTTGTTTTAGAAGTATCGAGAAAAGTTCCCAATGAATCATTTGGATTAACGACTTGATTATCGATTTGTTTACCAGAACGGAGAGTTGTGATAGCATTCAACTGGGTGACGTTGCTATCTTGAACAACATGGGCTTGATTTGAATTTTCGTTTTGATTTCTGGGATTTGGAAGGGGCTGGCTTGGGAATGTTCCTCGTTCACGTTCACTTACAGACGTGGCTAATTGACTCATTTGCATTTCGAGTTTCGCAATCGATTGGTTTGTGTTTGGCATATATGAAGTCAATAAATTTTGCAAATTGTTGTTTGATTGAAGGCTTTGAGTAGTTGCCTTAGCCAACGTTTCAAGAGTTTTCTCAAGCGAAGTTAAACGTTTATCGCCTTGTGGAGGATGAGTAGAATTTGGTGGAAAATTTGGTTGTTGTGGTTGATTATGAGACGGGCCCGCAAAGTTTGGTTGAAAATTATTGGGCTGAAAGGGAGGATTCGAAGCACTATTCGGAAATGCTTGAAAATTGGGACGAATCGTATTTGTGTTGGGATTGTTTTGGTTCCACGCAAAATTCGGATGATTTCTCCATCCAGGGTTGTACGTTGGAGAAAACGGGTCGTTTTTGGTTTTATTGAAAGCATTGATTTGTTCGACGTAATTGGGACACTGATCGACTATATGATTAGGATCGTTGCATTTATAACACATTGGTTGGGAAGCTTGGTTTGTTTGATTCGATGAGAAAACGTTATCGAATTTTTTAATCATTGCGTCGATCTTAGCTTCCAAAGAAAAAGAAGATCCCGTCGAGTGTGCACTCGATAGTGAGTAGATTGATTTTTCGTTCGAGCGTTCCCATTGGGACGACTTTTCAACGAGGTTTTCAAGAAATTGCCAAGCATCGTCATGATGTTGGGCAAGAAAATTGCCTTGGCACATTGATTCGAGCATGGTTCGTGAGCTGTTTTCGAGTCCATCATATAAGATTTGGCAAATCGTCCATTTTACAAAGTTATGGTGTGGACATTTTATCAAAAGCTCTTTGAATCTTTCAAAATATTTTCCAAATGGTTCACCCTTGAATTGATGAAAATTTACAATTTCGTTTCGAATTCTACTTGTTTTTTCTAAGGGGTAGAACTTTTTTAAGAAAGCTTTTACAAATTCTTCCCACGTTTTAATTGAGTTCGAAGGTAAGCTGTACAACCATTTTTCAGCGTAATCCGTAAGAGCAAATGGGATTAATCAAAGTTTGATTCCGTCATCAGAAAGTTGTTGAAGTTTAATGGTTGCGCAAACTTGTTCGAATTTAGTTAAAAAGATGTATGGGTCATCGTGTTCGAAATTGCCAAATTTTGGAAGCGTGGCAATATGGTTCGAATGGATTTCGAAATGGTTACCCGTAGGGGCGGGTAATGTGATGCAAGATGGAATAGAAACTCTATCGGGAAAGATTCTATCCATAAGAGTTCGAGGGGCGTTTTCGTTCGCCATTTCGTCTGTTTGAGTTAAACGGTTTGTAGAAGGGTCACGAATCAAAGTATTCGTTGTTGTGTCACGAGTCCAAGTACCCATGCACAAGTGAAAGTCGAGAGGAGAAAGAAATTAGACGAGTTTGGAGAATGAAACAAGATTTGAAAATGTTTTTGTTTTTTTGTTTTTTTTGTTTTGTTTTTTTTTTAAAGGGAAAAAAAACTATTTACCAAGTGAAGTTTATTTCAAAAGAAAAGTTCGATTTTTGTTTTGTTTTTGAATTTTCAATTATTTTTTTTTGAAAAGATTTTACAAATTTTTTTAGATTTTTGTTTTTGAGTTTTTTTTTAAATATGCATGAACTAATGCAACTAAATGAATGCAAAGGACTTAATTACAGTTTTCTGTCCTTAGTAGCTGTTAGCGCCAAAATTGGTCACTAACACCCTTAGAGAGTTTGTGTAGAGAGATTAATGAAGAAGATAAATTAAAATAGAGAAGATAATATAAATTAAAATGCGGGAGACGAGAACACAGAATTTATAGTGGTTCGGCGTTGTAGCCTACGTCCACTTTGAAGTTGATCCTTTATTTCTTCACTTTAAACTTGATTACAGATACAATCCGCTTTTAAGTATTCGAATACCATTGTGAAATAAAAGTAGAAGTCTTGGATGAGGTTTGGATGCGGCAGAGTCTCCCCTGTGTTCTCTGAAATCTCCTCTCTCTTTTCTGTGCCCCTGCCCCTCTATTTATAGACGAATGTGGGTTGGACTTCCCTGGTGGGCCTGATGGCTAGACAGCTCGGTCTAGATAGGACGCGCCCTGCATGCCGAGTGGAACATGCCGAACGGTCGGCATGCCGAACGGTCGGCATGCCGAGCCCTCCTTTCCAAGTCGATGGATCTCTCTGTTGAATGGAGGAAGCGGGCCGAACGATGCTGGGATGCCGAGTGAGGCGTGGATGCCGAGTGAAAGGATACGCTGAGTAGAGGGAATGCCGAACACAGGACATGCCGAGCAAAGGATATGCCGAGCACAGGATGTGCCGAACAAAGGGTATGCCGAGCACGGGATGTGCCGAACAAAGGGTATGCCGAGTGAAGAGCAGGCCGAGTGGAGGGAGTGCCGAGTGAAATGCTGAAGGTCTCGTGCCGAGTGCAAAGCTGGATGGACGTACGTTCTTCAATGCCGAGTACAACCCTTGATTGCCGAACGTTCAAATGTGTCGAGTGCTCATTTGTGCCGAGTACAACCCTACATGCCGAACGTTCTAGTTGCCTGGTCGATTCTCCCGGTAACATTTTGCCCCCCAAAGTACACCGTGTGTTCGAACAGGGTGTGCTTTGAACTACTGGATTAATGCATTGCCGCCGAATGCCAAGGATGCCGAACGATCTTGCCGAACGATGCGAGTGCCGAATGACTGGAAGCCAAGTGAAACCGTTTTGACCGGTAGAGCTGGTCAGAGTCCCTTCATCTTCCTCTTCTTCTCTATAAAAGCCACCTTCTTTCCTTCTCTTTTCTCACTTCTTGCTTTTACAATTCCAGGCTCACAAACCATTCGTGCAATCAGAATTCAAGGGTTTCTGATAACTTTCCTACGTTCCATCCACGTACTAGGTATCTTCTCACCCGAGTTCCTCTTCTGGCAATTCCCCATCGATTCCCTGTTGGTGGGGACTTAAGTTCGATTTGGAATGTTTCCAAGGTCGAGCGTCTAGTTGTAGAGAGAGAGAGAACCAAATTCGAATGCCTTGTAGGATCATTAGTGAGTGTTCGACGGAGGAGGAGAAGGTATGGAGGATATGCCGAGTGTTTGGACTCGGCATAATCTTAGTTTGGCACGGTGTAGTTTTGGCCGAACGACACTAGCTCAGTGCGAACTGAAGCTGGGCCGGACGATGGAAGTATGCCGAATTGTAGCCCTGCCGAGCCACTACTTTAGCCGAACAAACTGTTATGCCGAGCGTACATAAATGCCGAGCCTACCTCCATGCCGAGCAAACCAACATACCGAGCGTACTTGAGTGCCGAACAAACTATCCTGCCGAACAAACTAAGTGCCGAGCAGACCTTAATGCCGAACCCAAGTGAATGCCGAACAAACTATCATGCCGAACATAACTAGGTGCCGAACAGACCTAAATGCCGAACACAAGCAAATGCCGAATATACTTAACATGCCGACCATACATAAATACCGGACCTATCTTCATGCCGAACATAGTTAGCATGCCGAGCATAATTAGGTGCCGAGCACACATAAATGCCGGACATATACAAATGCCGAACATACTCTCCTTTCCCAATTTCATAGCTGGTCTTTACTTGGCATAATCGGATAATTACCTCTAGTGTCTTACTGCAGTCGTTATTCAGAAGGCTTTCGGAGACGGTCAGCGATGACAGTTTTCAGAAGCGATGTTTTTAGGCTTGACGTTATATTAAATGCTTATGCACGATTGATTGCACTAGTTCACACACCACACGGGGGGGTTATCTGCGTTGTTAATTCTATCGTCGATCATTTTTCGAGTATAGTTCACACAGGTGCTTGGTTGGGTCTGCTATTTATTCAAGATGTCCAAAAGATCCAGTTTTGCTACACTTTCCGACAAACCTGGGCCGTCTTCTAAGCGAACGGCCCCCGACACAACTGACCCGTCGGTTTCTCCTGCTCATGACTGGGCTCCCGATACTTTGGAATCATCGATTTTACTGGATGACCCAGTTGACTCACAGGCTTCGAGAGTCACTGAGGCCGCTCTTAAGCGGATATGTTCTACTCATGGCATTCCGTTTGCTGACGTGCTCGTTCCGTCGGGCCATGACCGCCCACATCTGCCCCCAGTGGGATATACGGCGTGTAGCAAGTTCATGTGCTGGGTTGGTAGCGTGCCACCTTTCAATCTATTCCTTCGCGACGTGCTACAGTATCTGGACGTCACCCCATCTCAACTTCATCTAAATGGTCACGCTTTCATTTATGGCACGTACATGCTTTTCATGGCCGTCTTCTCCAGGGCTCCAACTCCCGGCGATATAAGGTACATCTATATGACCAAGAAACGGGGAGAAAGCCCCTCTTACATGTTTCTTGAGCCACATCGGAAGTGCCAACTTTTCACTAGCGCGTGGAGTAGCAAATTCGCCCTGTACAAACAGGAGTGGTTTTACGTGCGCTGCCCCCAAGGCTTTGCGAGGCGGTGGGTTGAAGGAAGTAAGTCCTTTCTCTGAGTTGATGTCCATTCCCGATTGAGGTTGAACTTCTCCTAACTCATTGTTCCATTTTTTCAGATCTCGTCCCCCGTCCCGAGGGCCGGGGGTACTCCAATGCTGTCGACGCCATTAGAGCTCTTCCTACTGAAGAGCAAGATATCCGAGCCCTCATTTCCAATGAGTCACTATCGAAGTTCGGCTTGCAAGCTCCTGGCCGCCGGGTTAGCCTTCCAGAGGGCGTATCGCTTCCCAAGTCCGTGCCCGTCAGAGGGAAAAAATTGCCTGAATCATCTGTTCGCCCTTCTCTTGAAGCACCGGAAGAAGGGGAAATTCTACGCGGGCCACCTAAAAAGCAAGGTGAGGATTTAGGTCCTGCAGCTGAAGTTCATGACATTGAAACGTCATCTTCCCCTTCGAAGGGGAGAAAGGAGCTGGCGCGCAAGTTGAGGAAAGAGAAGGTTGGTGGGACTTCCAAAGCTACGCCTGTTCAGCCAGAGAAAGAGGCTTCTTCACAGCGCGTTGGAAGTTCTCTGAAAGGCTTATCGAACCTCTCCATTCCCGACGACTTGCTCGACTATGATTTTGATGACCCGGAGCTGTTTAAGTTTCGCTCACCCGTCAGGGGTGATGCGGGCGTCCCGGCCCCGATCCAAGGGGAAAAAACTTCCGTTAGCAAAACCACTGGTCCGTCGGGGGGTAGCACTAGGACACACACAGACACATGCATTTCACTTTGCACGTACTTTTCTTTCACCATTCTGCTCTCTCGCTAATTCGCTATTGTTTGATTGCAGGTGACATGGGGCGCTCTCACGGATACGACCGCCTTCGCGGTTCGTCGACTTTACGCCAATCTGGTCGGGACTCGGGCCTCGGGAAGCGCCGAGACAGAGACATCGACAGCGACCGAGATTATCATGCCCGGGACTCGTCATCCCGGAAGAAAACTTATTATCAGCCCGAACACCGCCAGGAGACCTCTTCTTATCAGGAGCGAAGCAAAGACAAACGTGGCCATAAGTGGTCGCATTCTGATGCTCCCCGGGACCAACACTCTGACTCTTCTTTTACCCGGCACTCCCGAGATTCTCTTAGGAAGGGCGAACTTTCAAAGCCGTCTCCTCCCGCTCTCGTAACAGACCCGACAGTGTCGGAGAGATTGAACAAACTTAAGGCTAAGTTTTCGAAGATTTGTTTTGATGGGTTAAAGTTCCTCCCGGCGATTCATCCTATTCCCGGAGATGTCAAACAAAATGCTATCTCCTGTACCAATGACGTCTACGTGCAACATGACGTGTTCGTCCATCTAGCTGAGAAATTTTATGAAGTCTCTATGGAGCGCCAGCACGAAATTGACCGCCTAAAGCTTGAAGCTATTCATGACAGGGATATCATTAAGGCCCAGGATGAAGAAATTGCCGCCTATAAGTCCGAGCTTGAAGCTACTCGTCAGAGCGCTAAGGAAACTGCCGAGGCTGTTTCCGGCCTTGAATTGACTCATAAGAAAGAGCTCGATGAAGTGGTTCAACGGTGTGGGGCATTAGCTTTGGAGAAAGACTCCGTTCAGAAGGAACGGGACACACTTAGTTATCGGGTTAAGGAACTCGAAGAGCAACTTTTCGAGGAGAGGAAAGAGAAAGTGGCTGCCTAGGATGAGGCACAACATTATTGTGATGAGATTGTCGCCATCCGACTCCTAAAGGGGAAACTTGAAGACGATCTCTCCAAAGTCGAGGCACTGAGGAATGAGGCCCATGAGGAAGGTAAAAGGGCAGCAACTATCGACATCGACTCTCGCCTCGAGGCGGCCAAGGAAGAAGGCAGGGAGGAGATAAAGACCGAATTCGACCCGCTCATCGCTGAGTTCAATGCCCGAGTTCTCATGCATCGAGATCTAACTTTTCTGGGCGACGGCTACCTTGAGTCATTGGCCGAGGCATGGGAGACCCTGATTCAGATCAGGAAGGTTGAGAGCGGTGCCGATGAGGTCGACGAAGAAGCATTGATAAAAGAATTCCTGAGGGTGAAGGAGCCTTCAGATTTATCGGCGCCTAAAGCCCTCTACAACAAAGGTTCTCCCTGCAGGAAAGGGAAAGAGGTGGCTACGGACCCTTCCGGCTTTGTGCCCCCAGTTCACGTGCCTACCTAATCGGCCAGTCGGTCAACACTTGACCCCTTCGAGCAGCACGTTGGTTATGACCCGGAAGCCCCCGGGCTTGGCATTCATGTTTTATCTCCCATCCCGGAGGGCGGGACCCCCCTGGCGACTGAGAACCCACCGGCATCTGGTGAGTAACCTCTGGGCTTCACAAAGATCTTTCTCGTTCCCTCAGAAGTTGTTGTGTTCTAACACTTGTTTATTTTCGTGTCTTCTGTGCAGGCTGTTCTGACCCCGAGCCCACTCCGAGGAGCGATGCCGCCAAGGAGGTGGAGATAAAGGCGAGTGAGGCTACTCAAGTCGGTGGAGATCCTGGTCCAGATGCTCAAGTAATCGGGGCGCTGGATGAAGGCAAATCTGACTCTTCCTTGGAGAGTTTCGAAGTAGAAATCACAGGCGTCTCTGAGCACACATCCGACTTGAGCATGAAGGAACGGCTCGAGAAAGAGAAAAGAGATACGACCTCAGTCAAGGTCGAGCCACGTGAAGTGGACCTTGACGCTCCTTTGAACAAACCATTGAAGATCATTTTTCCTGGCAAGTCTCAGCCCATGGATGTTCCCCCTACGTCTTCGGTCGTCACCCCTCCATCAGGGAAGGATTCCAAGTGTAAGCGCTCTGGGAAGGAACCGTCCACGAAGAAGTCAAAGAAACACAAGAAATGACCGTCGTCCCCGTTCAACGAGAACTAGTTTAAGTCATGTACTAATTTTTGTAGACTGTGTAAATAGGCTGTTGGCTCCGGACTTCGGAACGTTTTTGTAACGGGAAGCTTTTTGTGAATAAAATTTGATCTTCACTTTTGTCTTCTCAAAAGACTTTTATTATTCAGTTTCTTTTATGGTTGTGATTAAAATCTGAATTGTTATGGGTAACTTAGACTTCTTGGTTCGTCTTTACATGTCTTGGGAGCTTCCCTAGATTTGATCAATCTCCACTTGGTGCTTCAAGCACTTAGAATATTTCATAGCCCGTATGTTGGGGACTTGACATATCCAAGTCATTTGCGTCGTAGTTCCTATTCAAGGAACTCGGAGGTCTGAACTGCTTGTAATTAAGTCTATACACGGACTTCGAGTACTTTAGTCCGTGCTCCGGGGACTTGGATATTTCGAGTCATTTGTATTCGAGTCCGCAATCTAGGGCCTTGGAGATTTCGGATCGTTTATACTCGAGTCCGCATTCTGGGGACTTAGAGTACTCCAGTCCGCGCTCTGGGGATTTGGAGGTTTCAAATCGTTTATACTCGAGTCCCCACTCTGGGGACTTAGAATACTCCAGTCTGCTCTCCGGGGACTTGGAGATTTAGAATCGTTTATACTCGAGTCCGCACTCTGGGGATTTAGAGTACTCCAGTCCGCACTCCGGGGACGTGGAGATTTTGAATCGTTTATACTCGAGTCCGCACTCCGGGGACTTAGAGTACTCCAGTCCGCACTCCGGGGACTTGGAGATCTTTTGTCGTTTATATTCGAGTCCGCACTCCGGGGACTTAGAGTACTCCAGTCCGCACTCCGGGGACTTAGAGTACTCCAGTCCGCACTCCGGGGACTTGGAGATTTTGAATCGTTTATTATAAGCATTCGTACGCTAGCTAGGATATCATAATTTTTTAATTGCGCGTCATAGGAATATCATACGAAGAGACATTGGTCATTCATGGAAAAGATGGCTTCAAGCCTTTATTGATGAAAACAAGCTAGATTATCTTATTACATGCCAAGAAGAAAGCATACTGGAAATAAATGCAACTACCGCTTAAAGGAAATAGACTAAGTGTAATAACGCCGCAAATGCTCGTTGTTCCATGCTCGGGGGAGTGTCGCACCATCGACGGTCGTTAGCTTGAAAGTTCCTTCTCCAAGCCTCCGTTCGATGACGTATGGACCTTCCCATGCGGGATTCATGTGCGAAGGGGTTGGAAAGACTCGTTTCAAAACGAGATCTCCCACACTAAAGGTTCTTGGCTGGACTTTTCCATTATAATATTTAGCGACTCGTTGTCTGTATGAGGCCGCTCTCAAATCAGCTTCTTCGCGTTTCTCATCAATGAAGTCTAATGATTCCAATAGGAGATCCTGGTTTGACGCAGGATCGTAATAGGTTACCCGGTGTGACGGAACTTCAAGTTCTACGGGTATGACGGCTTCCGTGCCGTACGCCATGCGAATGGTGTGTGGCCAGTCGCGGTCTTGTGGGTAGTTCTATAGGCCCAAAGTGTTGTTGGGAGTTCATCCACCCACTTGCCTCTAGCCTTTTCCAAACGCTTCTTCAATATGGACTTGATGATTTTATTGACGGCTTCTACCTGCCCATTCGCCTTCGGGTGAACAACTGCTGCGAACCTTTTCTCAATGCCATACCTCTGACAGAACTCTTTGAATTCCTTGCTTTCGAATTGAGTTCCGTTGTCCGTTATGATGGTCCGTGGGAGGCCAAAACGACATATGATATTTCGTACAACGAAATTAATGACTTTCTCGGTGGTGATTGTGGCCATTGGCTCTGCTTCCGCCCACTTGGTGAAATAATCGACTGCCACTATTGCATATTTCGCGCCTCCTTTGGCTATGGGCAGAGATCCAATTAGGTCGATTCCCCACATTGCAAATGGCCAGGGACTAACCATTTGTGTGAGTTCCGTTGGTGGAGCTCTCGGAATCTTTGCATATATTTGGCATTTGTCGCATCTTCTCGCATAGTCTGCAGCATCCCGATTTACAGTCGGCCAATAATATCCATAGCGGAGGATTTTCCTCGCCAAAGTTTGCCCCCCGGTATGATCACCACATTCTCCCTCATGGACTTCTTCCAACACCCGTTTTACCTCGTCATGGGCCATGCACCGGAGTAAGGGGGTCGAGAATCCCCTCCGATACATTATCCCGTCTTGCATTACATAACGCGAAGCCTTACGAAGGACTTGGCGTCTTTTGCTTCTTTTCTCAGGTAAGTCTCCGTATAGCAAGTATTGTTTGATCGGGGTCAGCCATGATCCCCTTTCGAGTTTGGTCTCCAAGACGAGATCTATCTCCATCATGTCTATGCTTGGAGCAAGCAGAGTCTCGACAGGGAACAATCCCATCTGCTGTGCATCGCCAGTACTCGCGAATTTAGCCAACGAGTCGGCCTCCCTGTTCTATTCGCGCGGGACATGCGAAATGTCATAATATTCCAGGTTTACTAGTAGCTCCCGGACCCAAGCAAGGTAAGGAGCTAGTCTCTATCCTTTCGCTTGGTAGTCTCCCCGTACCTGATATACCACCAGCTGTGAGTCGTAGAAGATTTCGATGGACTTTACCCTCAGTTCATTGTCAAGTCTTAAGCCAGCAATCAGTGCTTCGTATTCGGCTTCATTATTTGTCGCTGTAAATTCGAACTTCAAAGCGTAGCAAATCGATCGGTTTTCGGGAGTTACCAGAACTATCCCAGCTCCCGACCAACGGTCGTTAGATTCCCCGTCAGTGAACATCTTCCATCGGACAGGAGGGATTACTTTGCGATTTTCACTCAGTTCATCCGGAACGGTGAGCTCAGCAACGAAGTCAGCTAATGCTTGCCCTTGGATGGTCCTTCACGGTAGGTAGGTGATATCAAACTGGCTTAACTCGATGTTCCACTTTAGCGTCCTACCAGAAGTTTTCGGTCGTTGGAGTACCTGTCGCAAGGGTTGGTCAGTGTAAACACTGATTGAGTGCGCCTGAAATTAGGGACGAAGCTTGCTTGATGCAATCACCAGGCAATAGGCAAGTTTCTTGATCTTTGGATAATTCTTTTCTGCCCCCGTCAGTCGTTTACTAACATAGTACACCGGCCTTTGAACCTTTTCTTCTTCGCGAACTAGGGTTGTACTGATAGCGTGTTGAGACACAGCCAAATATACGTACAACGTCTCGTGGTCTACTAGTTTTGATAACACTGGAGGACTTTCCAAGTGTCTTACCAGGGCTCGGAATGCTTCTTCGCAGTCAGTCGTCCATTCGAAGTTTCTCTTTCCTTTCTTTATGACATCGAAGAAAGGAACACACTTATCTGTGGCTCTGGATATGAATCGACTGAGCGCAGCTACTTTTCCGTTCAAGCTCTGTACCTGTTTTATGGTTCTAGGTGCCTGTATATCTCGGATGGCCTGGATCTTTTCCGGGTTAGCTTCAATTCCTCGTGCATTCACAATGAAACCCAAGAACTTTCCCGACGTTGCGCCGAAAGAACACTTCAGGGGGTTGATTTTCATTTCGAAGAGCCTAAGTATATTGAACATTTCCGCCAAGTCTCGAATGTGGTCGTTTGACTGCCGTGACTTCACAAGCATGTCATCCACATAGACTTCCATTGTTTTCCCAATTTGATCTTTGAACATTCGATTTACCAGACGCTCGTAAGTTGCTCCGGCGTTCTTCAGTCCGAAGGGCATCACTACATAGCAGTATAACCCAACATTTGTGACAAAGATGGTGTGTTCTTGGTCTGGGATGTGCATCGGAATTTGGTTGTATACAGAGTATGCATCCATAAATGACAATAACTCATGCCCTGCAGTTGAATCGACCAGTTGATCAATTCGTGGTAGCGGGAAGCTATCCTTCGGGCATGCTTTGTTTAAATCAGAATAGTCTACGCAGGTTCTCCATTTCCCGTTTGCTTTATTTACCAACACAGGGTTGGACACCCATTCCGGGTAGAGGGCGTCGCGGACAAACCCATTGGCTTTGAGTTTATCCACCTCCTCTTTGAGAGCGGTAGACCTCTCCGGGTCCATGCCTCTCCTTTATTGCTTCACAGGTATGTGTTTCGGGTCTATATTCAACATATGGCTCGCAATTGCAAGGGAAATCCCACGCATATCAGAGTGTGTCCAGCCGAAGACATCAAGATTCGCTCGGAGGAAATCAGATAAATTCTCTTCCATTAGGGGATCGAGCTGTGACCCAATTTTAAGAACTCGTGTCGGGTCGCTGTGGCTAACTGGAATATCAATTGTTAGTTCGGCCGGTGCTGTGTCTGGTTCCCTAGATTCCCCTTTGTCATCTCTCGGATCTATGTCTCCAAAGATCCGAGAATGTCGCCCGAGCCAGGGCTCGGGCGCTAATTGTCAATTATCAGAATTCGGGATGCAGACAATACTGTCCGCAGTCTTCCCCTTTTCTCTGCGCTGGGCCTCTCTCAGCTCAGCCACGTAACATGCACGTCCGGTTGCTTGGTCGCCATGCACTACGCCAACTCCTTTGTCCGTCGGGAATTTTAGTATGAGACACCACGGGGCCTAGGCTGCCCTGAAATCTGCGAGGGCTGGTCGTCCCAAAAACACGTTGTATGGTGAATCAACATCCGGCATTATGAATGGTAGGATTCGCACTCTCCTGCGTTCACCTTGTCCCAGTTCAACTGGTAACTCCACATATCCTACTGCGTCTGTGGCTGCGCCGTTAAAGCCATGGATTCGGGCTTTAGATGGCTTCAAATCCTTAGTCTCCAGCTTCATTTGGTCATACGCTTTCTTGAAGATGATGTTAACGGAACTTCCGCAATCAAATTAGGATTCTCCTTACGAATGCCGGTCCGATGGTTGCGGATATGACCAACGGATCGATGGTGGGAGCTTCCACCTTATCCGCGTCTCTATTCCTGAATACAATATCGTCGTGCATCGTGCGCTGCTGCTTTGCGGGAGTTCCATCCTCCACATTTGAACAGCACTCATGCTCTGTATGTCTCAAGGAATTAGCATATCGCTCCATTTCCTTCCAATTTTTATCCGTAGGATGAGGTCCACCAGCAATTGTGCTAATAATCAATCTTCCCACAGTTCGAGTAGGTTGCTCTGGTTGGTGTAGAGCTGGGCCACGTCCGGGGTCTGAAGTCTCTTGTCTTCCTTCTGGCGTATCTTTGACGAATTCCTGCAGCTTCTTCTGCCTAATCAATTTCTCAATAGCGTCATGGAGATGCCTGCATTCATCTGTGTTGTGCCCATAAGACTCGTGAAAGCGGCAATACTTTCCAGTCCGCTTTTGCTCCTCTGTTGATTCCTTAGGGCGTGGTTTTCTGTATTGAAAAGTGTTGCAGGTCGATAAGTAGATGTTTTCAAGAGACGCATTTAGTGGAGTGTATTCGTTGTAGGTTGGGATCCTTGACTTCCATTTCCCCGTTTCCTTCTTCTTTCCAGGATTTCCACTTCCAGTTCCCTTAGACTGCCCGGGCTTATTTTGGACGCTGGCCTGAGTCTTTCCAGGGTTATCGTCGGTTGCTTTCATAACGATGTTGCCCTTTACAGACTCTTGAACGGACCCTGGTGCCTTGTCTTTCCTTATCCACCGAGCTACTTCCCTCCTTATGAACTGGTGGGCTTTCGAATAGAAACGTTCCAACGTAGCTGGTGGCTTTCCCGCCAACCAATCCCCAAATTCAGAGTCTGGATCCACTCCACGCATTACTGTCATCAAAATCGCGTGGTCGTTTGGATTGCTCACTTCAGTAACGGCAACATGAAATCTCTTCAAGTATGCTTTCAGTGATTCTCCAGGAGCTTGGGTCACGCTTGATAAGGACATCACATCCTTGGGTCGAGTGGCGTGTATCCTGAATTGTTCTATGAATTTCCTTGCTAATTCGTCGAAGTTTGAGATTGACAGTGGAGGAAGTCGAGTGAACCACATGGTGGCAATTCCGGACAGAGTTATTGGAAAGCACCTGCACTTAGTTGCGTCGTTGGCCCTTGCTGAATCCATCATCCATCCATACCTCATTACATGTTGTCTAGGGTCAGTTTTTCCTTCATAGGCGGGTATGGTGGGCATGTTAAACTTCCTTGGGTATTCAGCCTGTAGAGTGGTATCTGTGAAGGGAGTATGACTCTTAGACATTCCCCAATCTTCATTAGTCAAACCTTGATTCTCTCTCATCAACTGTCTGACCATAACTGTCAAATTCGGGGTTTGTATGGTAGGAGGAAGGTTGGGTTCCGCTCCACGGGCTTGATTTCTAGTAGAGCGATCAGTGGCACCTACTTGGTCATCTTCATCCTTGCGGCGTCTACGTCTGGGAGGTTCATCGGCTGAAGTTGAGCTATCATCTTCAGAGTAGGGGATAGGGCCACCTCCAGCATTCTGATGCTGCTGTTGAGCAAGTTAGGTCATGAGGTCAGCATTAACTTGCATTTGCTCAGCGAGTTGCCTTCTGCTTTCCGTAAGCTCTTTTATCAAGTCATTCAATTCTGCTCGTGAAACAGCTTCCGCTTGGTTTTGGCTGGAGGGCCCCGTGCCTCGAATTGCTTGTTGATCGTTAGGTCCAAGTTGTTGAACACTAGCGGTTTCGCGGGCATCTACATTTTGGGAGGTCGATCTTGTTCGTGGTCTTCCCATGGTAGAGTCATTGGTTGTAACTCTGAGTAGAATCAACAAATGACTTATGGATAATTATGGATCTTCTTCGGGGGATTTATGCAATCCAGTAGCTATAAAGTAGATCCTCACAACCTGAGAATTCGGTTCTCAGTGAAAGCACCAAAATGTTAGCGTCAAAATTGGTCACTAACACCCTTAGAGAGTTTGTGTAGATAGATTAATGAAGAAGATAAATTAAAATAGAGAAGATAATATAAATTAAAATGCGGGAGACGAGAACACAGAATTTATAGTGGTTCGGCGTTGTAGCCTACGTCCACTTTGAAGTTGATCCTTTATTTCTTCACTTTAAACTTGATTACATATACAATCCGCTTTTAAGTATTCGAATATCATTGTGAAATAAAAGTAGAAGTCTTGGATGAGGTTTGGATGCGGAAGAGTGTCCCCTGTGTTCTCTGAAATCTCCTCTCTCTTTTCTGTGCCCCTGCCCCTCTATTTATAGACGAATGTGGGTTGGACTTCCCTGGTGGGCCAGATGGCTAGACAGCTCGGTCTAGATAGGACGCGCCCTGCATGCTGAGAGGAACATGCCGAACGGTCGACATGTCGAGCCCTCCTTTCCAAGTCGATGGATCTCTCTGTTGAATGGAGGAAGCGGGCCGAACGATGTTGGGATGCCGAGTGAGGCGTGGATGCCGAGTGAAAGGATACGCCGAGTAGAGGGAATGCCGAATATAAGACATGCCGAGCAAAGGGTATGCCGAGCACAGGATGTTCCGAACAAAGGGTATGCCGAGCACGGGATGTTCCGAACAAAGGGTATGCCGAGTGAAGAGCAGGCCGAGTGGAGGGAGTGCCGAGTGAAATGCTGAAGGTCTCGTGCCGAGTGCAAACCTGGATGGACGTACGTTCTTCAATGCCGAGTACAACCCTTGACTGCCAAACGTTCAAACGTGTCGAGTGCTCATTTGTGCCGAGTACAACCCTGCATGACGAACGTTCTAGTTTCCTGGTCGATTCTCCAGGTAACAGTAGCTCCTAACCCAAAATTGTATAATCACACTTTGTCTTAAATCAACAAAAATATTTCTCAGCCAGGTAATGGACAGGGGTTATCGGTGTACCACGAATCACCGTAGCAATGCAACCAAAGGTTTAAGTACCTTCAGAGGAACAAATAGTATAATATTTACGAATCACCGTAATTTTTATAACTGGTTATTACTCTGCCGTAGCCTAGACACCAAGAAATAAAATCGTTTAAGTAAAACAATTGTGAAGATACAATTAAGCCCTAAGTGAGCTCGTGACACCCTTAGGTCCAACGTCTAACCTTTATTATTAGTCAAATTCTACGATGAAATGCGTTTGTGGGCTAAGGAAAGGGTAATGAAATCCCTCACCTTATGTGAATTGGGGTATTGCCCTTAGAAAAGAAAAACAAGATGAGATGAATGCAAAGCAGAAATTAAACGTGAAATTACAATGCAACTAAAATGAAGTTTGTTTTTGTTTTTGGATTTTTTTGAATTTTTTTTTGTTATATATAAATGCACATGCAAGCAACCAACAATGCACTAGAGATGAAAGCACAATACCAGAGCGTGCAGATTATTAGCAAAAAATTTTTTTTTAGCGGCGATTTTAGCAAAGAAAAGCAATTATTTCTCCTTTTGGCAAGCAATTCCTTCTAATTTTCTGCTTTGACAACCTGAAATGAAAAACAAGATATATTCAACAATTTTTATTGTTATTATTTTTTTGTATGTTTATCAAAGATGAAAAACAAAATAAGCGAAAAACAAAACAATTGAAAATAAAATAAATGAAAAATGAAAATTAAACAAACTTGAACTTGTTCTTCGACGGAAATTCTATCGGTTTGGAAAACCGTCGAACGAATTTAGAGATAAAAATTACCGCAAGCGCACGGTGTACGAATGTAGCACGCGGCGAATACGGGTCGATCCACAGGGAATTGATGATTTTTAAAATTCTATTCAATCAAATTATACCAAAGTCAAAGAGGATTTGTTAACTAGAAATTATGAGGCTAACACTAGAAAATGTTATTCAAAAATTATTAGACTTAAGAACAATTTAGAGGCGAATCCACTCTCAAATTTTTGTAAATCAACAAACACATAATTTATGATCTCTAACTTTGATATTAAGTGAAATAATCATTGCATTTATCATAAGTATGGTTTGTTTATGTTATTATTTAACATAACTCAAACCATCAAACTATAATACAACAATTATACCACTTACAATTCTCATGAAAAAGAAGCCAAAGCAAAAACTATTTTAAGTATGATCTATTTACTATTGTAACTAGTAACATAGATCATCAAATTTCATTTTTACTTTCATTTCATAATCAAAAATTAATTAGCAAACGTTGATGTAAATTGTGTTTATGTTGAGTAAGAATAGCTCATTTGCATAAGCAATATAAGCTATCAAACCCACTTGTATAAACTTACATCAAAATTCACATTCATGAAGTCTAAACAAAGAGATCATACATCATAAAAATGTTGAAATTACATAAAGTTAGAGAGCTTCATCACCCCTAAATTGAAGGGGTTTAGCTACTCATTTGTGGCATTGAAGCAACACAAACAAATTTCAACATAAAAAAAAGAAAAGAGAATAGAAAACAAGCAAAGAAAGCAAAAGAGATTAGCTACTTACTACCTGCATAAATGTAAATCTAAGCTATGAACATAAAGGAAAAGAGAGCATAGAAATAAAATATTAACAATAAAACAAAGAAAAGCATGTAGAAAAGAGAGAAGAAAGAGGCTTGGAAGCCATTTTCATTTCATAGAGCATTGAGCTTACACTTTGATTTCTTAATTTCCTAAGTAAAATGAAAGAGTAGATGATCATCTTCATGTACATAAGAGGGCTATTTATACATGCATAAAACCCTAATTCTCTGTTTAGGGAGCTTCCCAAAATACCCTTGATGTGGTGTAGCCTCCAAGTAATCATTAACATTCACTAATCCCCCACTTGATATGTACATGAAGCTTTAAGTCCTTTTAGCATGTGCTTAGCTTCTAATTGGAAGTTAGGTAAGTGGGTGGGGTCCTCCATGATCTTGAACTTGAATTATTTCCTCTACATGCCTTTGTATTTCCTTGTGCATGCATATATCTTCATATAAGCCTCTTCCATATGCATCCAAATTCCTATAAAAATAATCAAAAAAATGTCCAAGTAAAAATTCTTACATTGACACATGCACAAAAATGACTGTTTTGCCCCTGAATGTTGATGAAAATATGATGGTTTAGAAATAATTGAATTTTGGTTTTAAACATGTTAAAATGCCCAAATATGATGATTATTTAAATAAAAAGAGATAAAATATGGATATAAATATATGCACAATTACGTGCACATCAGATAGTTATCGAGCCTGACTTGACTATTGAGCGTAAGCCGCTTCGTATAGTCGATCGTGAGAAAAAGCAACTTAGAAGGAAGTCGGTAAATCTCGTCAAAGTCCAATGGAGTCCAGATGAGCGAGATTGCACATGGGATACTGAGGATAGTATTTGGGATTCAAACCCCGAATTACTGATTTCTGGTATAATTCAAATTTCTCAAAAATCTATCTTTACTACTCTGCTTATTTCATTCTAACTTCACTCGTCTCGTTCCTTTTCGAGGACGAAAAGTTTTGAGTAGGGGAGATTGCAACGATCCTGAATTTCTGACCCAATTCAAATTTTAAAATCTATCGTTTTAATATAAAAATTTTGAAATTTATAAACGATCTCAATTTACGTCCAAACTTTATTTATGAGATACGTCTAGTTAGGTACGAGCATAGAAAAATTTTCGTCGCAAAATATTACAGTAAATTTGGTTCGCGTTTTACTGTATATCAATCCATATAAAGCTACGTAAAATTTATCTTTCAAATCCAAATATTTTACACAGCTATGTTGTAAAAATTATTCTGATCAAGATGATGTAATTCGTTTCGTCTAAAACTGTCATCGCCTGCTCCGTTTAAATTGTTTTGCAAAACGAACAATTTAAGCGGCGTAAAATCGAATCTTTGTAAACCATCATATCGCATTTATCTGTGTACCGTTGGAAACGCATCGTCACACTGATAAAAAATGTATTTTTATTCGTGTTAATCGGCGTTCGTCGTAAAATTTGTCACGTTAATTTAATCGTTCCGAACGGACCGGTTAAATAAAATCTCAGCCTAAATTTCTTCAGCCCGTTTACAAAAGAAAATTTGAAAATATAAATCAGCTGGAAATTAATACGGTAGTTGGGAGCTAGTAGCTAGTGGGTGGCTTGGGAATAGGAGTGGACGTTTGGGAAAATGGAGTGGCTTTGCGGGTTACAAAGCACATTTATTTTACTTTAAAATTTATAAAGTTCATATGTAAGACGTACTATTTTCATTTTCTTGCAAAACTCTCCAGGTACCTTCTCCCTCCTCTTCTTCTTATTCTCCTTTCCATATTTTCCTTGTAACTTGCACATTATAAAAAAAAGAAACGAAGATGAATTGAGCTCGCACAGGCATGCCCTCCACTCTCCTCCTTCATATACACACGCAAATCCACCTTCCACTCCACCTCAGCCAAGTCAACCCCTTCCAACGTCCAACATCTGCCTTCCCATTCCCGTCGCCAAAACCACGCCACACCACAGACAGAGCCTCCTCCTCCATACGCCACTTCCCGGAGCCTCCACAACCCCTGCCTTCATATGCCGCACCCCTCCTTCCCTCCAGCCGACCGCCTTCCTTCCTCCGACCATCGCCTCACCTACACCGAGCTTCCAGCCATCCATCCCCTACATCCAACGTGCCACACTCTCCTTCGTTACCACCACCTGGTCCTCCGCTCGCCGCGTCATCACCTGCCTGGCCCGTTTGCTGTGTGGCACATTTGCATGCATATTTGGAGTACATGGAAGTGTATAGGGCAGGGTGGGAGGAATGGCTGTAGGGTGTTGTTTTGTTTGTGGAAAGAGAGTCAGTGCATGAAAGAAAAAAAATGTTGGATAGTTGTGTGCGTAGAAGGTGGAGGAAAGTTGTAGCAACGTGGTGGAAGCAAGAGGGAGGTTTCGGCCTAAGTTTGGAAAAATATATAAAAAAAAATATAAAATAAAAATGTTTACTTTTGCAAACATTCGAGATTTGCAGGCTTCTGTAAACTCATATTTTTTCTGACATATATTTATATACGGAGTGTATATAAGTTGATGTTTGGGTTAGAGTTGTAACCAATTTTCATTTTCCTTGTTGTTGTTACAGAAACTGTCTGTGTTCTTTCGCATCAGAGTCAATCTCTCAGCCTTCGTTCTTTCCTTCGTTATCGTGTTCGTTGATCGTGTTGTACCGACTTCTTTCGTGCTTCTTCTTGCTTCGCCGTCAATTTCTTTATCCACGAAAGGTGAAATAAATTTTGGCAACATATATTCTTATGCTATTTTGGTTGATAACTGATTGCTATGTGATAATTAAAATGAACGTTGATTGCTATTGTTAAGTGATAAAATATGCATGTTGAAAGTGATATAGGATAGTTAACAATATTAAGTGAACTATTTATGTTGAATGTTGATTAACTTGACCCCTTATATGTTGGATAAGGACTAGTTGAATATGACCTTTTAATTGTTAAGATTAATTAACATGTATAATTTGATTAATTTCACTTTGAACCATTGAACGTATATCGGATTAATTGTTGTAGTGTAAATTTGGAATTGAATTGAACGGCAAGTGAAAAACCGAAATGTAATAATCTTTAATCTACATGAAATGATAGTGTAGATTCTAGAAATAATTATATTAATTTGCATAAATAACAAATGTAAATTAATACGATTATTTCAGGATTATTTAATAAATTGTTAAATTGTTGTGAATGGATGCTATTGCTTGTTTATTTATATTGACACCATCCCAGCCATCACACTGCAAGTTCCCTTTGTATGTTTTGATTTTGAATTGAAATGGAATCGGGTTGAAATGATAAATACCCAAATAACTTTGACATAGGATAGAAAATTAAATTAAAACCGATTGGTCAATGTTTTGATTTAAAATAAAATAAAGTTTTATTTGACTAATAATAAGGTTTTGAATAAAAATTGGAATTTAAATTCGAATGAATTGTAAATGTAAATATTTAAGTTTGAAACAAATATGAACGTCGCAATTGACAAAAGAATATTGGTTAAAACTTAATTATGTAATAATTAAATTAGAATTAATTGATAATTAAATTTGAAATTATTAATGATTAAGTTTGAAATTAGTAATAATCAAATTGGAATTATTAATAATCAAGTCTTGAAATTTATTAATAATTAAATTTGGAATTATTGATAATGAAGTTTGAAATTATTAAGAATTAAGTTTTGAAATTTTGATAATTGAGTTTTGGAATTGTTAATAATTAAGTTTGAAATGATTAATAATTAAGATCTGAAATTATCGATAATTTGAATAGATTGAATTATTTAATGATTAGAATAAATTGAATTGGATTTGCTTATTAAGAAAAATCGAATTTTGAATAAGGGAAACTAATTTCTTTAATTGAGTTTTGAAATTGGTAACAAAGGTAATAAATGAATGAATTGAATTTCTTTAATAAGAAGTAGAATGCGTTTATCAAACAAATGAAAGATTTGAAAGTTAAGGAATTGGATTTGACAAATTTTAGTTTTAATTTAATTTGTAAACTTTGATAATGAAGTTGAACTTAAGAAAGTAATGTGATGAATTGGAAATTTAATTGAAATTGTTTAATGATAAATTAATTTAATGAATATCGAATGAAATCGATAATTGGGTTTAAATCGATTTGTTCGATAAATGATTTTGGAATGAACTTATACATGAAATTAAATGAATATTTGAATTGTTTTAAAATGAACTTTGAAATTGAATTATAGAAGTTTGAAATGAAATTTTGGAACTTGATTTAGAATGACTAACGAAATGTTGAATTATGAATTCTAATTGAAATTTAAATTGTATTGGTTTTGAAATATATTAACGACCAATCGGTAAATTAATTACGAAGGTTATTAAAGGAACCGGAATCGGTTAGGGACACACTCACTATCTAAACCGAAAACCACTTTAATAACTATACGCGGAGTATGATCTAGAATGAAGTGGTTGGATTGGCGAACGTTGATGATTGAAGAAAGTGAACGATAATGGATAGCCTTGACACTTGTGTCAAATGGGAAATGACTAAAACAGGAGCCGTGCCGGGCCAAATGGGGTTAGCTACCTCGAGCGAACACACTTCTTCGTAAACTACTCATTTACTTTTGTGATTGATTGTTGCGCACCCTTAAATTTGGAGTGTTGTTTCGCGGTGTTGCGATCGTTGCGGCGATACATTCTCACCAGTACGGATCAGGCAAACGGTAGTTTCACTACCTTGGGTATTGCCTCATGTGCCTTGTCATACTTGTATTCATGTATACGCGGCCACTACGAATTTGTTTTGTATTATACCTATAGAGTACTCCCTGATATCCCACTTGTTTACGGTGGAGTTTACAGTGCTGTATAGTCTATGATGCTATATAAAAATGTGTTAAGGGGATAATGGTAACGCCTTAACACTATTTTGATATTTTACTTTACTGTTAGACATTATTTATGTATCGTACATTACTATGCATAAATAGTTTAACGGATCCTTAAAGATTTTATTCCATTCATCTTCGAGTTATTGTTATTTTGAATTTGAACCATATTATCTGTATAAGAATATATGTCCTGATTCGAGTGTTTGTTTGTGCATATGCTCGGATCAGACTGAGGATTGCTGTTGCTATTTCTGCTTGGAGCTGAAGACCGAAGACTATCATTATCTTACCTTATTAGTATTGCTCTTTCTATTCAGACTATTGGACATCTATGTTGTTCTATTTTATTTTATCTGAGACATTGTTGTATTTATGGGTAGCTTCATGAACTACTCTTATGACTATGTTGTATTTCCGCTGCACTATTCTATGATGTTATATTTCTGTGATTCTGTGATGATTCTCATTTATATATATATATACTCCATTAATGATTCGTGTTTTGTACTATTTAAGTTGACATGTGTGGATTATTGTCAATTTAAATGGTCCAAATATACGGGTTGTTAAATTTTTAAACTTCTTTTATACTTTAAACCAATTTTATACACAGCTTAAAACCAAGAAATTAATTATATATATAAAACATAACATTTATAAATATCAGAATCAATATCTCATAAAGTCATATATCTCTTTCCAAAACCATAGAAATCATTTTCGAAATATTTATATATATAGACCGCGGTGTCTGTATATAATTTTCAATCCTATGGTCAAGTGATACATATATTTATCATTTCAACCCGTAATTTAAAATATAAATATAGTTATATATCATTTCAAACCGCAGTCCTGGATGAAATAAAATGCATAACAACTTGGAGTTTGAAATCATATAACATACAATATCCATTCATCCGATATCAACAATCAACCATTTATCACAATCATCATCAATTCAAACAATAACTTCAATATAGAACATATAATAATTAACAGGTATTTACCGGCAGTTTATATTCAATTATAAATTAAATAACAATACAACTAGCAGTTTATATGCAATACTAAATTAAATAATATTTTAACAGGCAGTTTAATGCAATACTAAATTAAATATAATTTAACTCGCAGTTTTAAGCAATACTAAATTAAATAATAATTTAATTCAAATAAATTCGATTTAACTGAGATGGTGATTAAAATATGCCGAATAGTCATAAATAAATTTCTAATCACACCATAAATCAATTTGACAAACATAAGAAATTTTAGAAATTGTAAGTGGGTTAAAACACTCACCTTTTGAATTTAAATTGAATTTAAATCCAATTTAAACCCAATATTAGAACAGTCTCCAAATCCGTCCAAACCAGCGCCAAAATGTCCGGTAATTCCAATACGAACCTAGCGGAGAAAACCGCGTGTGAATCTGAGTCCGTATGCAAATGTTATTTAGAATGGAAGTCGTACGATAAAATTTTTTAAACAAAACAAAATAAAAAGAATGATCTATCACACTAGGCCACGTCACCCCGTCTTCCAACACGCAAGCCCTAGCCTGTAGAACGATTTCACGTCAAAGACCAACATCTGCCGCACGCAATGGCGACCATCTCCATGCCTAGGCCGACGCGCCACCATGCCGACACCCTCCTGCGCCATCACCTCGACCAATGACGCACGTCGAACTTGATAAATCCCCCAAGCCGCTGCCAAAATTGAGCCTTAGATCGTATTTTGCTGTAGATCCGACCGTTGATTCGATGAATGACCACCACCGATGAGAAGCGTACGAGCCTCTCTACTAAACCCATAAATTGATTTGACGATCGAACTCGTTTGATTGCGACGTAATGAACGGCCGTGAACAGTTCATCGATTTTCGGCCATACAACTAGATCAGAAAACGAATTATATATTTGACATGCGCTTGTCGAGAGCTTCAAATCCATATACAATTCGATATAGTTTGTGGAGCTTGAATTTTTGGCTTGATTTTTGAATTGCGGTTGGATCTAGAATTTGATTGTCTTCCATTGAGGAGGAGGAATAACTGAATTGTACGTACAAACAACAGAGAAATGAAAGGCTAGGGTTTATAACAGGGTATTTATAGGCAAAATTGAAATAGAATAGATGGATCTGATGGATAAACGCGTTAACGACAAAGTGGCCCAAAATGCCCGTTTCGACTCTGGAATGTAATTGGATCAACCCATATGTCAAAATAGATGTTTTAATATATTTTAAATGCAATGGAAAAGGTTTCAAGTCCAAATTCCAACATATGAAGAAGTTATGCTAAAATCAAATTATTTCAAATTGATTTCAATTGATTTCAATTTCATTGATTTTGAGGCGTTTCGAGTCCGTACGGTCAAACGACAGGTCCGGTCGCTACGAAACTTGAAATCCTAAAATAATTCGTCGTTATGGATCCGATGAAAATGGTTTCACTGAAATCCGAGTCAGTGGCCAAAATGGCTACTTTCCAGTTAATTAATTAAATAATTATTATAATAAATATAGTCAAATTTTAAATTCTAATTCCATAATTTACAAATTTTATCATTTTTGACTTCTAACACCATTACAATCCTATAAAAAAATTCAGATATCAAATTACATTTAATAAATTTATCCATTACTCTATTTAGTTTCAATTTTAATAAATTTATTAATTATCACTTGAAATCTCAGTAAATCCATTTATTTGCTCAAACCGAATAAATTTATCAACATGAATTCAATTATTTTCATTCACTCAATTGCCATATTATGGATAGAGTTTGTATTTGTTACTTCTTGGTGAAATAACATTCTTCAATTTCTAATTAAATCTACTCTAACTGCACTAATTAAGTCAATTCTGCGATTGATTTCAAATTAAATCTTATGAACTACACAATAGGTATCCTATAACAATTGTAACAATTAAAATTTAATTACCTTTAAGTTTATTTCCTAAAACAAATATTAAAATTACTTACAGAACATTGATTATATTTAATGACCATTTATTATAATTTAAATTCATTAATTTAATTCAATGCTTACATTTTTGTTTTCATATATTCAATTTGTAGCTAAGTATACATCTACATTGTTTCCATTGATTTGAATTTCATTCAATTTATTAATAATTACCTTACTTAACATTAACGTAGTATTAGATTAAAATTTATGTAACTGATTTCCAATTTTAAATTTAACAAGCTACAAAATAGGTAACATACAATAATCGTTACGCTAAACTCTAGTCACATTAATAAGCTTTTATTACTTACAAATAAATGTTACCATTTATTTTCATAGTACTAATTTCATCTAATATTCCATTTATTCGCTTATGCCATTTATAGTCAAGTATAACATATCTTCATTAATTGTCAGTTCATTCAATCCATTAATTATTAACCTTAATTAGCATTGGTTATAACTTGATTCATTAATATTTCCCAATTTCATCTCTATTCTTATTTACGTAATATTTAAACATCAAATTTAATTTAATTCCAATTAATCCACTTTATTATATTTTAAATTAAAAATCTTGGTTCCCATTCTTACTTTATTATCAACAACAACTATTATAATTACTCTCTAGCATTAATCCTACAATTTATTACGTATTATTCTATCGATTAATAAAATTTTGAATCTATTTCCCAAATCTACTAATTTCAATCAATTTAAACTTCACAATTGGATCAATTAATTGGGATTGCACTACATTTATTATTTATCAACTTGCTTTAACCTCATTACCTAAATTTACGTTTAGTTACTATTGAGCAATATTATTTCATTGGTTAATTCAACACTTACTTTTATTTACTCATTTTCTAATTTATAACCAAGGGCAACAATTTATACTATTACATTTTTATTGTGACTTCACTTCAAATTTCAATAATTTATTTTAATTACCAATTCATTTCTAACTTCCACTTTATTATAAATTATAAAATTTTATTTCTTCCTAAATTTAATTACACCATTTTTATTAAAATAACCAGTTTAAATTATTGAAAATTTACGGGTCGTTACACTCTCGCCCACTCAAAACTTTTCGTCCCCGAAAAGGAAAAGAAGGGAAAGAGTAACTTATACATCAATATGTATAAACAATTAAATCTTTTATATTCAAATTAATAAGGTTTGGAAAGCAATTTTAAAATATTTTCTAAGTCCAAAATTGCGGAAAATTTTGGTAGAGTCTCCTTTGTACTGAGAGACTGGGGAGAAATATAATATCAAATATAAAAATATACAATATATATTTTCCAAAATAATATACAGCCCAACACGGGAAACAATAATATAATAACACTATAAACCGTAATCCGAAAACGTACCTATTTGTCGGGCAATTTATGCTTATTTTGTGAAAGAGAAGCAGTAGCAATTGCTTCCATAACCTGTATTTCACTTATATAATCCAGAAGAATTAATAATTATATAAAATGAAACATTTAAAGTTGTTTCAACCATAAACAACAAATCAATACAAACAACAATCACTTGCAACAAGGCATACAACCATCACATAGAATCAATACAAATCAATTGTTCATTCATATCAAACAAAACACATAGTTGTTCGGGTCCAAAATTTCAAATTGTATAGAATGAAAAATAAACTACTGAGCACACCATTTACTCAACAGTCTCTGATGAAGCTAAATAGATTATTCATACATCCAAACAATTTTAAAGTATCCTTACCCAAACAAACATAAACCAAAACGAACAACAATTTCAAACAATAGATTAAGTTTATTCTTATTAATTCCATTCATACATTTGTTGTTTGATTTCTTTTTCATTCATATAATGGTTTATCTTTTATTTTACATTTTATTTCTTACAGTTTTCATTTATCCATATATAATGCAAATTTCTTATTTATTAATTGGATACTTCCATTATTTCCACTTTTTACTTGTATAAATTCTATTACATTTTTTTATTAAAAATTGTAACTTTTATTGTTGGGTAAGTTTATATATATATATATATATATATATATATATATATATATATGCTTTAAGAATGTAATTGATAATCATACAAGTTTATCCCATTTCTTTTAATTAATTCATTGTTTAATAATTTTATGTTTTGTCTTATAAGTTACAATTTCAACTTTCTTTTAATTTCCTTTAGCATTGAATCTCTTATTTCATTTAGAAGTTTCAATCATTAGTTAAATCCCATTTCACTACATTAATTGAAACTATTAATTAACGAAAACTTAAGAACTAAATACCGGGTTTAATTTCAAATCATTTTAAAATAATAGGCAAATGTTTATACTTAAAACTTATATATCCAATTATACTTAAAACAATTAGAAATTTACATTTGGTTATCAAAATAAATCTGCAGTAAACTACTACAATGGCCTTCCCACTTCGAAACTCAAAAATGAATGTCGATGATGCATGCACTCATCACCGAGATTATTTTCCAGCGATAAAGAGGGGACTACAGAACTTATTTCTTTCCAAAAATTTCTTTATAACAATTCTTTCAAATCATATTGAAATATTTATATTAGAAAATACTTCTAAATAATATTGTTATTATATTCCAAAATCATTCGAAAGAATAGCTCAAAACCCCGGAACTTAAGTTCGGTTAACGTAAAAATCTGACGCTAACACCCCGATGCAAGTAAAGAAAGTGTGAAAGCACCATCCGATGATACAGGAATCAGAAATAAGCAGGAAAATATCAGAAAGACAGTAAAAGACACAGTTTTTATAGTGGTTCGGCTAATAGTCAAGCCTACGTCCACTTTATATTTCTTTATTGCTGACTAAAATTCAACTTATACAACTTTCTTCAATTACAACACACTTTAGACTAGTAGATCAAACTTTGATGAAGAATAATCTTTCGAATCCATATGGAATGATGTAGATTTTCTCTTGAAGTATATTGTAGTGTCCTTGGTGTTTGGAGTGCTTGAAGTGCTATTTTAGTTAAGAAAACGACAGAGTATCGGCGCTTCGAGAATGAGCCAAAAAGATCCCCCCAACGTTGGAGCTCACAAGGTATTTATAGGAGTTTTCAGACAGGCCTTAAGTCGTGAGCGACTTAAGATAAGTCGTAAGTCGAAGGATACGACCTAACATGAGTCGTAACTCGCCAGCGAGCTAAGGGGATTTGAGTTACGACCTAACTGGTTCGCACCTGGCCATCTGAACTAGCTAGTAGATTCCAGCGACCTAACGGAGAGCGGCAAGGTTCGATAAGTGCTATGTCGTAAGCGACTTAAAGCGGGTAATGAAACCACTAGGTCGCTGCCGCTTTATCTCCTTAGGTCATGAAGTACTTAGGTCGTTGAGTCGTGGCTTCCTGTAAGCAGTTAGGTCGTCCCACTCTCTTAGCAGCTAGGTCGCTTATTCCTTAAGTCGCTAAGCCGCTTCATCCATTAAGTCGCTTCATCCCTTAAGTCGCTAAGTCGCTTCGTCCTTTAAGTCGCTAGGTCGCTTCTTCCCTTAAGTCGCTAAGTCGCTTCATCCTTCAAGTCGCTAAGTCGCTTCGTCCTTTAAGTCGCTAAGTTGCTCCATCCCTTAAGTCGCCTCATCCTTTAAGTCGCTAAGTCGCATAATAAAGGGAATTAACATCTGCCCCTCGAAGTACACGCCTAGGTCGTAGGTCGTGTGCTTCGACTTAGTTCCTTAGGTCGTGAACGACTCAAACGGTTCGCTAGGTCGTGCGACGGTATGCCTTCCTTTCATATAAATTGCTTAACCCGTTCCTTCTTCACTTTACCTACTCCATCACTCTAGGCCGCCATTAGCGATTTCTCGAGCTTTCCAAAGATAATTTCGAACCAATCAATCATCGATTATCCTTAATATTTCATCGCGTAAGTAAGTTTGCTTCCCGCTCAATCATGATTATCGCTGAACTGTGAATCTCTACCCTCTGACCCCAAATCAACTTCGTACGCCTCGCTTAGCTTTAGAATCAAGTTGCGATTGATTTTGATCTTCATTAGTTATGCTGCTATTGCGACTCATGATAGCATAACAGCGCGTTGGATTTATGATGGAGTTGGAGCGATTCGAATCAGTGTGGGTGATTTGGTGAAATGGATAAATAATGGATTTTTGTTGGTGGAGAGGCTAACGGGTTAACGGGTTAGGAGGTAGGAGTTATTGGGTAGAGTGGAAGTTAGCGAGTTAGGAAGATGCCAACAGGAGATGGTCCAAGGCTGCCTAGTTTCATTAGAGGCGACCCAACAAATCCGAACAACTTAAGAGACTCTGCGACCTAATGTGCTTAACGACTTTAGAGCCCGTGACTTGAATTGCACACGACTTAACTTCTTAGGTCGTGTTAGTATCTTGACGACCTAGGACTTAAACCTTAGATCATGCGAGCGACCTAGGTTTTGGATGCGCACAGCCATGCCTTATTTTTCTTGCGACTTAAATCACTTGCGACTTATCATATCTGCGACTTAGTCTTTAGGTCGCGGCCAAGCTAGGATTTAGATGAATTTTTGCGCTGCCGAGAAACTTCTTGCGGCTTAACTCACTTACAACTTAGCATATCTGTTAGGTCGTGAACGACCTAGGACTTGATGCATACTGTCATGCCTTACATCCTTTAACTCAAACCATACCGCCTAGGACTTGAACAACTCCTCACTGCCTTGACTTGAAGCCTTTTGATTTGAACTTGGAACCGTCGAGATAACTTGCATGACTTTGCTATGCTTGCTTAACAGATTATACCAAATTTCGATGCTAATAACCTGTTAAATACAACATTTGCAGAAAACTAGGGCGAGTATACTGTCATTGATCGCCCACATCGAACAACATATTAGTCGGTAAAAGATAATTAACTCAACTTAAGGAAATTGTATGAAATGCTGTGAGTCAACAAATTCAAGTGAAGTAGTAAAGCAATGTTAATCAATTAAAGCTGATTTGTTTACATTAATACTGCACTTGTACTTGGACTTAGAGCGACAAGTCTCAAAATTTTACAATTGACACATGTTCATTAGTTTAATTTCAGTTATATTTACTTATCTCTTTATTAGTTTTACACAACACTTCACACATTTAGGAAACGTGCACCTTCATATTTGAATATCCAGTTCCTTGTGTAGAATGTCTTCTCGTCAAGAGGGAGAAGCAGTACAAACTGGAGAGGCCCTCCGGATGGCTGGTCCACTGGTCAACCCACCAGAAAGAACTCCAACTACCCTGAGTTACCGGATGTTCAACCAGTTATGTGCCTAATTTGGGATTGTAGAAGCAGATGCTATTCTCCCTGGGCCAAATGATTTTGCTGACAGTCCTCCCTTCGGGTTTCTTGCCGTTAACCGCCAAATGTGCCTTTGTGGACCCATTCCTCCTTTCAACAATTATCTCCAACAACTCCTTCGCCGATTGGCTATTTATCCTTTTCAATTGCACCCCAACGGCTATGCCATTTTGATGGGATTATGCGTTCTCTTCAGAAGGACGCTTGTCCGCCTCCCAAGATTTGAAGAAATCTGCTATTTATTCACATTTGCGAGAAACAAAGACCATCCTTCCATTATATATGTGAGGAGCGCCAGAAAACGCAAGCTTATCACTGATCTCTCTGATTGCGCTCATGATTTCCTAAACCAGTTCTTCTTTGTCCGTTGCCTCCAGGGATTTTACGCTATCTGGAGAGTAGGGGGTAAGCTTACTTATCCCTATTCTTTCCTTTTCTAAGCTTTGCGAGATCCAAATTGCTAAATGTTAACCTCGCTCTCTACTTTTGCAGTCCTTCCTCCTCCTTGTAGAGATCCAAGCCACAAGCAGACTTCTGAGAGGCTTAACGCTATGGCGGCTGAGGAGAGAAATATCATGTTTTTGCTAAGAGACGAGTTCCTTCATCAGTTCGGACTCTTACACCCTTCCCACTCTACTCAGCCTTACGAAGTTCCTGATTCTTCGGCCGAGGCACTGGATGCCCCAATTTCTGTTGAGAAGCCTACAATGAAAGATCCTGCTCCTGAGGCTTCTCTAGTGAAGTGCTCTACTTCTATTGATGTCGCGTGGTCATCTGGCAAATTTGCACTTGCCCCGGTCATTGAAGAAGAAGAGCCTCGAGAATCTCCCCAACATTCAGGGAAGTCCGGTGATGGAGAAGCCGGGAAAACAAGTCCTGCCAAGCAGAGCGGGGATGACACTTTTGAAGGGTCGAGCGACATGTTTATCACCTCACAGGAGCTCTTTAATGACAATCCTGTTACCACTAGGGTTTCTTCTTTAGTAGTTGAGGCAACTTCCATTTTGCAACAGATTCCGTCGACTCAAGAGTTGACGTTAGCTACTACACCCATCATTTCTTCGCAACCGAGGAGTGGTTCGTAGTTTAACGCGCGTAGTCTGCACGTTACACACACTTAGGATTTTTCAGCAATTATATGTACCTATATGCACTTTTACTTCTAGGATTTTCAAGTTTTGCCTCTTTCTCATTTTCAGGTTCTCCAATGGGGCGTAGCGGTTCCTATTATGACGACTTTCAACAGTATGGAAGGCGTGGTCGGTATGATTATAGGCGCTATCTTCCCACCCACAGGGAAACTGATGAAGAGAGAGCTGCTCGAAAAGCTCAAGAGAGAAAAGCGTATGAAGAAATGTACGGAAGAAGGGATGAGCAACATGAATCTTCCCGCAGAGGCGATGACTCTCATAAAAGAAAAACTTATGACGATAGAGGAAAGAGTCATGACATCGGAGACCCAAGCAAGCGGGCTAGGCTTGATGAAAAAACCGCATCTGCAACTTTAGAAAAGGCCGCTGCTCTCACTTCTCTTAAAATTCCTTCAAAGTCTCCTGCCCTTGAAGGAGCTGGCATTCAGACACTTCTCGGCAGACCCTCTTACCAAGTTGAGAGAGGTCCACCAACCCTTTAAAGTCGGTTCCCGCATTGGTGCTTAAAGGGAGTCCTCTTTGACCTTGACTTTGTTCTCATCGACAAAGAGGCCATGCTACGAAATCTTGACACTGTTAAACTTGATATTGAGAGAATGTCAACGTGGCAAAAGCTCGTCGATGAGCTTCAGAGGGTGAACCGGGCCAACTTTGAAGCTATGCTGACGATGGAGAACGACAAGTCTGAATGGCAGAAAATTCTTGATCACCACAACACCGAAATGAAAAACATCACTGAGTACAACGAAAAGCTTGAGGCGGAGATCGAGAAACTTAAGCACGAGCTTGCTACTTCTTCCACCTCTTACACTCAAAAGGAAGAAGTGCTTCAGAAGCAAGTTCGAGAAGGTCATGCCGCTCAACGGTATGTTGAAACCCGTCTTGAAGCTACACAGAAGACAGTGGAAAAATATCATGCTGGCTTTGCAGAGTTATGGGAGAAAGCTAACTCCCAGGACTTAGAAATCATGAGGCTGCAAGCTCAATTATCAAAGACTGAGAAAGAACATGATGAGGCCATGGATGGAAAGAGAGCCGCTGAACAATCTCATGAAGAGACAAAAGCCAACATCAGCTCTACTTTGTTCGATTTTTACGTCCAAAGCGTCCTGGGGTGTGGTAGCCTTGCATTTTTAGGGCCTAAATACGAAATCACTTTGGATGAAGTGTGGGAGGCTTTAATGGATATGTTCAAAGGTGCCGGTTATTCCGAAGATGAACTTGAGGCACACTACTTTGATGACGAAACTCGTGCTGCTCTCGCCAGAAGAAAGGAGCAGCTTGTTAAAGTACGAGCCGAAACGATGGGAGGGGAGCATTCAGATATAGAAGCACCTTTAATTGCCACTGCCCCTCCTTCAACTTCGGCCTAAATTGATATCATGGGCTCCGGTTCCCATTCTTTGCCCAAGACTAAAGTCATAACTGAGATTACAAGCGCACAGGACGGAGACGAAGGCGAAAAAAGCACTGAAGCACAAGCTTATGAAATTGACATTAGAAAGCCAACTTCTCCAGGTAACTTTAATGCTGATCTTGCTCAAGTAGACTTCTCATTTGCTTCATATGAGTTTGATGAGCTTCTTGATTATTTCATGAATCTCAACGAGCCTTTATCTCCTCTCTTTACTGATTTTAACTTCTTTTCTTCTGTAGAGAAAGTACTGAGCATTGTTCAGACTTCCCCTCCTCCGGTTATCCCTCGCCCGTCTCTGCAAGTCACTCCTCCTTTTGCCTCTCAACCGGGATCAAAAGAGGAGCAAATAGAAGCTCTCCAAGACTTGGACGATCCCATTGCTTCACAAGAACATAGGGGAGAAGAGACTGAAGAGAGCGAAAAGACTCCGGAACTAACCGGTTCCAACGATACTCCATTGGCCACACTTTTTACTCCAGGAAGCGGGTCTTCTCCTAAGAAAAGGGGAAAACGTGGTGTCTCAAAGAAGAAAGAAGCTTTTGCTGGCGAGGAAAAAGCAGAGACAAGTCCGATTGTTCCCCTTTCTCCTTCTTCCCCAACCCTTTCAAGCCGGCGCAGAAAGTTGGTCATCCGGCTAGGTGCAGGCTCAAAAGGTAGAGGGAAGAAGAAATGATGGCTTTGGTCCTGTGCTTTTTATCTCGCTCTTTGCTTGTATATAAGCTTGTGTTGACTGGAGATTGTGCGGGTACCAGTCCCCGCTTTCTTTTACTTTGAAACCTGCATATGTATAAAACTCTCATAGTATGGAATAAAATGGTTCTTTTACTTATACAAATTTCTGTCTGTATTTGAGAACACTTTTATTTTCTGTTTTCATGCAAGTTTCTTTATCCTCTTCATGTGAAGATGCAGTAAACCTATGGTATGTTTCTTGAGCATTGTTTTCATTTTAATGTTGACTATACTGTATTGCCCCCATACCATGGTTTATTACAATCTCTTTCACATTGGCAAAGTTTCGGAGAACAACTCTTCTGTTTCGAGAAGACTTGTGCTCTTTCTTTAGAGAACAACTCTTCCATTCTGAAGGAAGTTTGCATTTGCACTTTATAGGATAATATTTCCGTTCTAAGGAAATATCTTTCTAATTTAGTAGAATGCACTTCATGTTGGAGGAGTTTTTTTTTTCTTTTTTTTTGTTGCGAAGTTTTTACACTTCACTTTTTGAAAAAAGTCACTTTTGCTTTGGCAAGTGAATTTTACTTTATAAGTACAGTGGGCCTTCCGAAAAATGGCTTCAACCTGCTTGAGCCTCCGAAGAGAGTTTTTGTTTGATTATGCCTCAAGAAAGAGGTCTTTTTGTTTGGTTGCGCCTCTGGGAAGAGGTCTTTTTGTTTGATTGTGCCTCTAGGAAGAGGTCTTTTTGTTTCTCCCTCTTGGGAGAGGCTTTTATCTTTTCCCTGTTCACTGGGAAGCGGGCCTCCGAAGAGGGCTTTTCACATTTCGACTCGTGTGAAGTTTTATTTCAAATCACGCTGAAATGTGTGCCTCTGAGTAGGGCTTTTTCCTGGAAGTTTGGAGCTTCTTTCTCTTAGTTGGATGGATTCACAGGGCAGACACAAGTGTTCTGTGCAACCGATCAGTCCGCAACTTTCTGTCGAGAAAGAACTCTCTTTTTCGGGCGATGCCCGCTCGAGGTCTTTTAGCATTTCAACTATGGTGAAATGGGCCTCCGAAGAGGGCTTTTCACATTCCAGCACTTGTGAAGTTTTATTTCAAACTCTGTGGAATGCGTGCCTCCGAGTATACCTGGAAGTTTCTTCCTCATGGTTGGCCGGATTCATAGGGCAGACGCAAGTTACTTGGACGCTTATTTTCGCAGATTGTCTCAACTAGTGAATAGGCGCCTTGCCTTCCACTTGGGAAGGTGCCCCCGATCATCGTATGGATTCACGGGGCAGACGCAAGTTACTTGGACACTTGTTTGCGTAAACTGTCTCAGCTAGTGAACAAGCGCCTTGCCTTCCAGTCGGGAAGGTGCTCCTGGTCATTCCATACCAATCTTTTTTGTTGGGAAAGTCTTCTGGCATGCCCCGTTTGAGGTCTTTATCCTCCGAAGAGTTGTGCCTCCGAAGAGGGCTTGTGCCTCTGAAGAGGCCTTTTGTTGTCTGATGCTTGCTCGCCCATGTCTCTTTGCCATCTATTCATATCGGCGATCCCCGTTATCTTTTTTCCAAATACACTTCCCTTTTAGTTACCAACAATTTCCTTTATCCAAAGAAATATACTTCATAGTTAAGTGAGTTGGTGGTGGCAGACACAGGCTATTTAACTGGATGCTCGCTTGTACAAACATCTACAGTTGGTTAGCAAGAGCCCACTTCCAGCAAAATCTCTAACTTTTTATTTGAAGCATTTCTTCCGTAGGATTTGAGTACAGAAATTTTGAATGGCTTAGCGTTTGTTTGTTGGGTGATGTTGGGGATTGCCTGGTCTTGCAATGGGTAAGCTTTGTTTTTATGGCCTGCATTATTAAGTCGACATTTTAGTAACACAATTTACGTATTTTATATGTCGGAATAAAACAAAGCAGTTTATAATAGTAAAGAACACAAGGTTTATAGTGGTTCGGCCAAGTACTGGGCCTACATCCACTTTGTAGTTCTTATTATTCACTTGCACTGGCTTTACAACGGCTTTCAATACAAGAATAATACATTCATCATTCTTTTACAATATTTCATTAAAGCCTTTAAGTAAAATATGGGCGCAAATGATTGTTGTTCCAAGCTCTTGGAATTGGGTCTCCTTCAACAGTTACAAGTTCGAATGTGCCATCAAGAAGTTTTTGGCCTATAACATACGACCCCTCCCAGTTTGGTCCAAGCACACCTGTAGGTGTCATAATTCTTTTTAAGATTAGAACCCCAACTTCAAAGCTGCGTCGGCAAACTTTGGAATTAAAGTGCCTGGCTATTCTTTGCTGATGAGCCGCAATTTTGAGCTCAACTTCTTTCCATTTTTCATCAAGGAAGTCAAGGGCTTCAAGTTGCAGCTTTTCATTTTCAGTTTGATTGAAATGGATTCTTCTGTGCAAAGGGACTTCTGTTTCCACTGGAATCATTGCTTCCGATCCATATGCCAATGAAAATGGTGTGTGCCCAGTCGCAGTTTTGTAGGTAGTTCTATATGCCCATAGTGCTAGTGGAAGCTTAGCAACCCAACCACCTTTTGTTTTTCTAGCTGCTTTTTGATGGTTGACATGATAATTTTATTCACGGCTTCCAATTGCCCATTTGCCTGCGGATGAGCCACTACTGAGAAACTTTTCTGGATCTTGAATTTCTTGCAAAAATCTTGAAACTCTTTACTTTCAAATTGGGTTCCATTGTCTGTGATTATCTTTTGAGGCACACCATACCTGCAAATGATACTCTTAGTTACAAAGTTTATCATTTTCATAGAGGTAATAGTAGCTAAGGGTTCAGATTCTGCCCATTTAGTAAAATAATCAACAGCAACTATAGCATATCCGATTCTGGATTTTGCAGTTGGCAAAGGCCCGATGAGATATATTCCCCAAATAGCAAATGGCCACGGACTGACCATCTGTGTTATCTCATTGGAAGGTGCTCTTGGGATTTTTGCAAATCTCTGGCATCGGTCACATTTTCGGGCTTAACTCGCGGCATCACGATTAATATCTGGCCAAAAATATCCATAATGGAGAATTTTCTTTGCTAAAGTTTGACCTCCTGAATGGTCTCCACACTCTCCTCCATGTACCTCAGTTAGAATTGTCTCTGCTTCTTCCTTGGTCACACATCGGAGTAATGGCATTGAGAATCCCTGCCTATACAATCGGCCATCTTGAATTACAAATCTGGATGCTTTTCTTAACAACTTCTGCCGTTCTCTTGAGCTTTCTGGTAGAGAGCCGTCGCGCAAGTATTCCAATATCGGAGTCATCCATGATTCTCTCTCCTATGATATAGTCATGATCCTGTCAATATCCATTTCATCAATGCTTGGAGTTGACAGGACTTCCACAGGAACTAATCCCAATAATTGAGCTTCACCAGTGCTTGCATACTTTGCGAGGGAATCTGCCTTCATGTTTTCTTCTCGAGGTATATGGTTTATCGTATAATGGTCCAGGTCCTCGAGAAGCTCCCAGGCTCTTGACAAGTAAGCAGGCAGATTTCCTCATTTGGTTTGAAACTCTTTCCTGACTTGACACACAATAAGCCATGAATGACTGAAGATCTGCAATGCCTTGATGTTCAGTTCTTTAGCAATCTTCAGGCCAGCAATGAGAGCTTCATATTATGCCTCATTATTAGTCAAAGGAAATTCTAATCTTAATGCATAACACAGTGACCGTCCTTCAGGGGTTTCAAGCACAACCCCAGCCCCGAAACAGTAATCGTTTCTTGCGCCATCGACATACAATTTCCATAGAATTGGGGAATTATCGGTTACCACCTCCTCACTATCACCTTTGTCTGTACATTCTACAATGAAGTCTACCAATGCTTGTCCATTGATTGCTTTCCGGGGATGATAAGTGATGTCATATTGACTGAGCTCAATATTCCACTTCAAAAGACGACCCGAAGTCTCAGGACGAAACAGGACTTGCTTCAAGGGCTGATCGGTGAGGACTTTGATGGGATGAGCTTGCAAATATGGCCTCAATTTTCTTGATGCAATCAGTAGACAATAAGCGAGCTTTTCCAACTTTGAATAGCTCAATTCTGCCCCAGTGAATCTCTTGCTGATGTAGTAGACCGGGCGCTGAATTTTCGCATCCTCCCGTACCAAAGCTGCACTGAGGGCATGAGACGAGATTGCCAAATATACAAAATGATCTTCACCATTGTCAGGCTTAGAAAGTATAGGAGGCGTTTCCATATGACGAATCAGCTCATCGAAAGCTTTTTGGCATTCGGGAGTCCAGTCAAAGTTTTTTCTTCCTTTCTTTAAAGCATCAAAGGATGGAATGCATTTATCAGTAGCTTTGGAAATGAACCGACTCAAGGCAGCAACTTTTCCATTGAGACTTTGAAATTCCTTCTTCGTTCTAGGAGCTTTGACTTCTCTTAAGGTAGTTATCTGAACATGATTAGCTTCAATGCCCCTTGCACTCACAATGAAACCCAAAAACTTTCCAGATTCTACCCCAAATGAACACTTCAAAGGATTAAGCTTCATACCAAAATTTCGGAGGATTGAGAACATCTATGCCAAGTGATCCATGTGGTCCACTACTTTCTTTGATTTTACCAGCACATCATCAACATAAACTTCCATAGTCTTGCCAATCTGCGGTTTAAACATGGCATTAACAAGTCTTTGGTAAGTTGCCCCCGCATTCTTAAGTCCGAAAGGCATGACTCTGTAGCAGTGAAGACCAACATCGGTGATAAAGCTCGTGTCCTCCTGATCTGGCTCATGCATCATGATCTGGTTATATCCGGAGTAGGCATCCATAAAAGATAGCAATTCATGCCCCGCCGTTCCATCCACCAACTGGTCAATCCTGGGTAACAAGAAGCAGTCTTTGGGACAGGCTTTATTTAGATCTGAAAAGTCAATGCACACTCTCCATTTTCCATTAGCTTTTTTAACCAATACAGGATTTGAGACCCAATTCGGGTAAGTAGATTCCCTGATAAAACCATTCTCCATGAGCTGATCAACTTCTTCTTTCAATGCTATTGACCTTTCAGGACCTTGAGTTCTTCTTTTCTGCTTTACCGGTGTAAACATTGGATCAATATTCAAGGTATGCACTGAAATTTCTGGAGATATTCCACACATATCAGCATGAGTCCAAGCGAATACATCCAGATTTGCATTCAAAAATGATATCAAAACATTTTGAACCGTTGCATTAAGCTGCGAACCCACATTCAACACTTTGTTCGGGTCTTTCGGGTCAACAGGTACCGATATTGTCACTTCAACTGGTACGACTCTGTTCTCCCCTGCACTGGCTTTCCTGGGATCCATCTCACTTCGTGCACCGCTATGTTCGCCTGTGCAGGTTCCACCCTGTAATTGCTACAAGGTTGATTCTTTGATGTAGACTGGGGCCGCCGTATCTTTTCCCATTCTCTCTTCCTCGTTTCACGCAACTCTGTAAGATAACATTCTCGCCCAGCATCTGATCCCCTTTCACCACACACGACTCCATTATCTGTGGGGAATTTTATTGTCAAACACCATGGGGCAAGAATAGCTTTGAATGCTGCCAGAGTTGGTCGACCTAGGAAGGCATTGTAGGCAGAAAATTCTTCAACAATAACAAAGGTCTGTTTTCGAGCAACTTTTCTCTGCCCCTCTGCAAGCTCTACGAACAAATGGATAGTCCCAATTGGCTGTTTCAGTTCCCCAGTAATACCAGCAATCTTTAGTGATGAAGCTTGAACGTCATCCATTGGAATCTTCATCTGATCAAAAGTATTTTTTAAGGAGAATGTTGCACGAATCTCCACAGTCAACCAGAAATCTTTTCACAGTAGCTGGCCCAATGCCAGCGGAGATGACCAAAGGATCAACGGTAGGAGCTTCAACACCCATCGAATCCCTAGAACTGAATATAATGTCATCATTAAAAGTATTCTACTGCTTCAGGGGTGCAGCATCTTCTAACACAAAAATACTTTCATCTGCCGGTGCATACTTCAAAGCACGGGCGTATCTTTCCATCTCTCCCCAACTCCTGGCAGCTGGGTGAGGGCCCCTGTAACCACATTTATAACAGGCCTCTTTGATTCATGAACTGCCGCCTTTTCACTTGAGCTAGGATGATGAACAGGAACCTGTTGTCCTTGAGTTGACGAAGTTGGGCCATTCTTGTTCCTTTTTACATATTGCTGGAGCTTGTTTTCCTTCAATAATTCCTCAATTACCTCCTTCAAGTGACGGCACTCGTTAGTATCATGCCCGGGTTGGTTATGGAACCGGCAAAACCTTCCATTCTTCTCAGCTTTCCTATTAACTCTTTGCTTAGCTAGTGCGGGGAATTCGACCGTGCCTTTGTTTGCAAAGTAGATGTTTTCCGGGGTATCAGTCAAAGGGGTGAAGTTGAAGGGACGACCTTTCTTTGCATCTCCTTGCTTCTTCTGGTCATCGTTCCCCCTCTTCTGATTGCCAGATTCCTTCTTATTAAGAACAGCAATACTATTTCCAGCCCCTGTCGATACCATCTTAGCCGGTGCTTGGAGGCTTTCCAAGCGCATGAACTCATCGGCTTTCTTATAAAACTTGTCAAGCGAATTTGGTTCTTTCATTTTCAACCACCTTCCAAATTCACTTGATTTATCAATTGCCCTCATCAAGTATGTCAGGATCATGCGTGGCTCTGCGTTATCCACCTCGGCCAAAGCTATGTTAAAGCGATTCAAGAATGATCTGATAGATTCTCCAGGATTTTGTTCTAGGATGGAGAGCGACATTATATCATTTTCCTTTGATGCATACAATCGAAACTGTTCCTTGAATTTCCGAGTCAAATCAGAAAATTGGTCTATCGATTGGACCGGCAGCTTTGTGAACCAAAGTAGAGAAACTCCTACCAGGTATACCAGAAAATATCGACATTTGATTTCTTCAGAGGCTCTGGCACCCGTCATGTGCCAATCATACTTATACAGAAACTCATTAGGATTGCTCGTTCCCTTATAAGCCGGTATGGTAGGAGGAACAAACTTCCTAGGAAATTCTGCTTTCAAAATCCTTTCAGTGAATGTAGTCTTGCTCGGAGCAAAGCCCCATTCTTTTTCGTCTTCATTCCTTTGCATACATTCCTTCATGATTTGTCGAACCATCCCTGAGAAATACTCCTCATCATTAAGGGGCTCAGCAGGACAGGCATCGACCATCTTTTCAGAAGTTTGCCTTGACAGGCGTTCACGGATAGTTGGCTGTTGTCCCGATCCTCCAACTTGGGGAGGTGTGCCTTTAACCGGGCCAGCTGCCCTTTGAGGAATATCTCTTTCTTCCACATCATGAACATTATCAGCAAAGTTTTGTTCGTTATTCATCGGTTGACGGTTAGCCCCAAGCAAAGTGTTCAACCTTTCCAACATCAGATTGTTTTGGGCTTCCATCTGCTGATATAGCCCAGAAACCGCGGCATCCAATTCTGCTCGCGTTACTCCAACAGTTGGAGTTGTTTGACTTAAAGGAGGAGAAGTGGCAGTAGTCTCGCGAACATCGTCGAATCTAACAGACTTGCGCTTTCTTCCGGGAGTCATTATTTCTGACAAACTTCTGGTTTTTAGAGAGATCCTTTCCACAAGTTTCTGTGAAGCTATGATGACCGTATACTGAGTTGGGTTCTCAGTGAAAGCACCAAAAATGTTGACGTAAAAATCTGACGCTAACACCCCGATGCAAGTAAAGCAAGTGTGAAAACACCACCCGATGATACGGGAATCAGAAATAAGGAAAATATCAGAAAGACAGTAAAAGACACTGTTTTTATAGTGGTTGGGCTAATAGTCAAGCCTACGTCCACTTTATATTTCTTTATTACTGACTCAAATTCAACTTATACAACTTTCTTCAGTTACAACACACTTTAGACTAGTAGATCAAACTTTGATGAAGAATAATCTTTCAAATCCATGTTGAATGATGTAGATTTTCTCTTGAAGTATGTTGTAGTGTCCTTGGTGTTTGGAGTGCTTGAAGTGCTGTTTTAGTTGAAAAAACGACAGAGTATCGGTACTTCGAGAATGAGCCAAAAAGATCCCTCGAACGTTGGAGCTCACACGGTATTTATAGGAGTTTTCGGACAGGCCTTAAGTCGTGAGCGACTTAAGATAAGTCGTAAGTCGAAGGATACGACCTAACATGAGTCGTAACTCGCCAGCGAGCTAAGGGGATTTGAGTTACACCTAACTGGTTCGCACCTGGCCATCTGAACTAGCTAGTAGATTCCAGCATCCTAACGGAGAGCGGCAAGGTTCGATAAGTGCTAAGTCGTGAGCGACTTAAAGCAGGTAACGAAACCACTAGGTCGCTGCCGCTTTATCTCCTTAGGTCATGAAGTACTTAGGTCGTTGAGTCATGGCTTCCTGTAAGCAGTTAGGTCGTCCCACTCTCTTAGCAGCTAGTTCGCTTATTCCTTAAGTCGCTAAGCCGCTTCGTCCTTTAAGTCGCTAAGCCGCTTCATCCTTTAAGTCACTAAGTCGCTTAATCCCTTAAATCGCTAAGTCGCTTCATCCTTTAAGTCGCTAGGTCGCTTCGTCCTTAAGGTCGGTAAGTCGCTCCATCCCTTAAGTCGCTAAGTCGCTTCATCCTTTAAGTCGCTAAGTCGCATAATAAAGGGAATTAACAAGTTCTAAAATTTCCTATTTTCTTTTACTTTTATTTTAATTCAAATCCTACTTTAAACTAATATTTATAAATTACACTATCTAACAACCAATATAATACAACCAAATATAACCTTTATAAAAAATATATTTTATATATAGAAAATATAATAGGCAAAATTATTTCATTCGCCTATATTCAAAACAAATATTGTGTCGGTCTGTCCTATTAAGTGTTTAGAAATCCCTATTGATGTCATAGCGTCCCATGCACCAACCGGAATTTATAAATACAAAACGGAATAGATTAACACAATATTAAAACCTTTTTATAACACTAACAAGTACGCTCTCTCATATATATACTCAACGACTCATCATAGGGTATTAGAACCCTATTGATAAAGAGTTAGACCACATAAACCTAAGGTTTATCGCTAAACCAAAGCTCTGATACCAGATGTAACATCCCACCTTTGTGTATGTTTTAAATTGATGATAAACCACACACGTCAGACTTAAACCATATAGAAAGGCGGATTGTTATAGGGTAAATAAGAAAAAGCAGAGAAAGGAAAAAAATAGAATCTTGCAGCGGAACGATAAAATATAATAATCAAATATACAGTTCATGGAGCTGTTTTACAAAATATTCGAATATACTTATACAATATATATCAGAGTTACACATACCAGAGAACAATAAATAATGCAATGGAATAAGATGGTGTAGTGGAATAGTATAATATATAATAATAAATCTTCGTCTTCTTCCTCCAGAATACGTTCTTCCAAATCCTGAAATGCTCAGGCTGACACGAGCGAATTGAAAAGACAAAACACTCGAGTCAGAACTAAAAGATCTTTTGTATGTTAAATCAACAGAAATAAATATGAGTGCAGTAACTTAAGAGATGCTCGAGATTCTCATCTCTTAAGGATCCATTAAACTATTTACTATGTAGTAATATGCGCTATTATAATAGTGTCTAAAGTAAATTATAATATACTAAAAATAGCGTTAAGGATTTACATTTTCCACCTTAACACACTTTTATATTCCCATAGTCTATACAGTACCGTAATCTCCTCCATACTGGGCATCGTCAGAGGGCACCCCATAGGCATGGTACAAAACAAACTCGTATAAGGTGCACTTGGGTAGGTGACACGGCACAACTAGGCAATGCTAGGGTAGATATATCAATTACGCTTCCGAACCGGTGGTAGCGCGTAGCCGCTACTACCGCCCACCTCGAACAACACCCCTAAAATCAAAAATCAAAAGTGGCCACCGAATAAATCCAAAGGTCAGAGTATAATATCGAAGGGATGTGTCCGATAAAAGGTGCTACCTTCTTAGCCCGTCAATCGCTCCTATTTTAGCCACCTTATGCCAACTCACGGGGGTTGGGTCCACGTATTTACCTAAAAGGAGATGCCGCCACCATCCCACTTCATTCTGGAATCTCCACCGCATACACGGTTGTTAAAGTGGTTTTCGGAGTTGGTAGAGAGTATGACAACTTCCGATCCCGGTCTATTTAACATACAAACATTTATTATAACACCGTGGTCTTTTCAAAATAGTTTATACTTTAAAACCAGAATATAATATCCATTTCAAAAGCATATAAATATGATATTATTTCCGCTTTAAAACCCAAATCAATATGATATCATTTTATTTCAAATTATATCTTTTTCCAAAATCATAGCACTTTCAAATCTATAAACCTTGAAACCCATAGCTTTGAAACATAACTTTTAATACTTAAATGGTTTAAATATTAAATTACTTTATATAAGAAAATAGCTTCCTTAGTTTTAAAAATAAATTCCAAACACCGATTTGAACCTCCAAATAAACTATTTCAATTCATATATTTCAAAGCTTTAAATATTCCACCAATTCAAAACTAATTCTTTGATAATTCCATATATATCAATTTCTATTACTATTATTTAGATTTGAAATGTTTACTTAATAAATTTAACATCATTTAAGTAAAACCTTAAAACTTCAAATAACAGGATATACTTTCAACTTAATTTAACTTGATAATATTCATTTAAATCGACTTGATATTCATTTAAATCCTCTAAACCAAAATCAAGTAAAAAAAATCATACCTTTTAAAAAATCTAAAATTTATTTAAATTTCAAATCAATTCTATTCGAGGATAATTCTTAAACACTGTAATTCGAATCAAATTCATATTTATCTTCCAACCTTTATTTTATTTAAGTCATTATAACTCTATAAATATAATTTAAATAAATAATTAACTGTATTATATCTTAATAAAATCAAACTTTTATTTTTAAACTTCTTATATACTTTAAACCAATTTTATACATAGCTTAAAACCAAGAAATTAATTATATATATATAAAATAGCATTTATAAATATCTGAATCAATATCTCATAAAATCATATATCTCTTTCCAAAACCATATAAATCATTTTTGAAATATTTATATATACAGACCGCGTTGTCTGTGTATAATTTTCTTTCCTATGGTCAAGTGATACGGATATTTATCATTTCAACCCGTAATTTAAAACATAAATAAGGTTATATATCATTTCAAACCGCAATCCCGAACGAAATAAAATGCGTAACAACTTACAGTTTGAAATCATACAACATCCATTCATTTGATACCAACCACCAACCATTTATCACAATCATCATCCAATTCAAACAATAATATCAATATAAAACAGATAATAATTAACAGGTATTTACTGGCAGTTTATATTCAATAATAAATTAAATAACAATATAGCTGGCAGTTTATATGCAATACTAAATTAAATAATAGTTTAACTGGCAGTTTAATGCAATACTAAATTAAATAATAATTTAACTGGCAGTTTTATGCAATACTAAATTAAATAATAATTTAATTCAAATAAATTCGATTTAAATGAGATGATGATTAAAAATATGCCAAACAGTCATAAATAAATTTCTAATCACACCATAAATCAATTTAACAAACATAAGAAATTTTAGAAGTTGTGAGCGGGTTAAAACACTCACATTTTGAATTTAAATTGAATTTAAATCAAATATAAACCCAAAATTTGAACAGTCTCCGAATCCATCCAAACAAGCACGAAAATGTCTGGAATTCCAATACGAACCTAGCAGAGAAAACCTTGCATGAATCTTAGTCCATATGCTAAAGTTATTTAGAATGGAAGTCATACGATAAAAAATTTAAAAAACAAAATAAAAAGAACGACATATCACAGTAGGCCACATCGCCCCGCCTTCCAGCACGCAAGCCCTAGACTATACAACTATTTCGCGCCGAAGACCAACATCTACTGCACGCAATGGTGACCATCTCCACGCCCCGGCAGACGCGCCACCAAGCCGTCACCCTACTGTGCTATCACCTTGACCAACGGCGCATGTCGAACTCGATAAATCCCCCAAGCCGCCGCTAAAATTGAGCCTTAGATTGAATTTTGCTGTAGATCCGATCGTTAATTCGACGAATGATCACCACCGATGAGAAGCGTACTAGTCTCTCTACAAAACCCATAAATTGATTTGGCGATCGGACTCGTTTGATTGCAACGTGATGAACGGCCGTGAACAGTTCATCGATTTCCAGCCTCACCGAAACCCAGATCAGAAAACGAATTATATATTTGACTTGCGCTCGTCGAGAGCTTCTAATCCATATATAATTCGATATAGAATGTGGAGTTTGAATTTTTGGCTTGATTTTTGAATTGCGAAGGATCTAGAATTTGATTGTCTGCCACTGAGGAGGAGGAATAACTAAATTGTACGTACAGACAATTGAGAAATAGAAAGGCTAGGGTTTATAACAGGGTATTTATAGGCAAATTTGAAATAGAATAAATGTACCTGATGGATGAACGCGTTAACGACAAAGTGGCCCAAAAAGCCCGTTTCGACTCCGAAACGAAATTTGGTCTACCCATATATCAAAATGGATGTTTTAAAATATTTTAAACGCCATGAAAAAGGTTTCAAGTCCAAATTCCAATGTATGAAGAAGTTATGCTAAAATCAAATTATTTCAAATTGATTTCAATTGATTTCAATTTCATTGATTTTCAGGCGTTTCGAGCCCGTAGATCAAACGATAGGTCCGATCGCTATGGAACTTCAAATCCTACAATAATTCACCGTTACGGATCCGATGAAACTGGTTTCGTCGAAATCCGAGTAAGTGCCAAAATGGCTACTTTCCAGTTAATTAATTAAATAAATATTAAAGTAAATAAAGTCAAATTTTAAATTCCAATTCCATAATTTACAAATTTTATCATTTTTGATTTCTAACACCATTAAAATCCTTTAAAAAAATTCAGATATCAAATTAAGTTAATAAATTTATCCATTACCGTATTTAGTTTCAATTTTAATAAATTTATTAATTATCACTTGAAATCTCAGTAAATCCATTTATTTGCTTAAACCCAATAAATTTATCAACATGAATTTCAATTGTTTTCATTCACTCAATTGCCATATTGTGGATAGAGTTTACATTTGTTACATCTTCGTGAAATAACATTCTTCAATTTCTAATTAAATCTACTCTAACTGCACTAATTAAGTCAATTTCTACGATTGATTTCAAATTAAATCTTATGAACTACATAGTAGGCATCTTATATCAATTGTAACCATTAAACTTTAATTACCTCTAAGTTTATTTCCTTCAAACAAATATTAAAATTACTTACAGAACATTGATTATATTCAATGACCATTTATTATAATTTAAATTCATTAATTTAATTCAATGCTTACATTTTTGTTTTCATATATTCAATTTGTAGCTAAGTATACATCTACATTATTTCCATTGATTTGAATTTCATTCAGTTTATTAATAATTACCTTAGTTAACATTAACGTAGTATTAGATTAAAATTTTTGTAATTTCCAATTTTAAATTAACAAGCTACAAAATAGGTAACATGCAATAATTGTTACGCTAAACTCTAGTCACATTAATAAGCTTTTATTACTTACAAATAAATGTTACCAGTTATTTTCATAGTACTAATTTCATCTAATATTCCATTTATTCGCTTATGCCATTTATATTAAAGTATAACATATCTTCATTAATTGTCATTTCATTCAATCCATTAATTATTAACCTTAATTAACATTGGTTATAACTTGATGCATTACTATTTCCCAATTTCATCTCAATTCTTATTTACGTAATATTCAAATATCAAATTTAATTTAATTCCAATTAATCCACTTTATTATATTTTAAATTAAAAATCTTGGTTCCTGTTCTTACTTTATTGTCAACAAAAACTATTAAATTACTCTCTATCATTAATCCTACAATTTATTACGTATTATTCTATCGATTAATAAAATTTGGAATCTATTCCTCAAATCTGCTAATTTCAATCAATTTAAACTTCACAATTGTATCAATTAATTAGGATTGCACTACATTTATTATTCATCAACTTGCTTTAACCTTATTACCTAAATTTACGTTCAGTTACTATTGAGCAATATTATTTCATTGGTTAATTCAACACTTACTTTATTTACTCATTTTCTAATTTATAACCAAGGGCAACAATTTATATTATTACATTTTTATTGTGACTTCACTACAAATTTCAATAAGTTATTTTAATTGCCAATTCTACATTCATTTCTAATTTTCACTTTATGATAAATTATAAAGTTTTATTTCTTTCTAAATTTAATTACACCATTTTTTCATTAAAATAACTAATTTAAATTATTGAAAATTTACGGATCGTTACAAAATTAAATTCCAAATTGGATTTCTAAATTAATTTCCTTTTAAAATAAATTCCTTTTAAAATAAATTCCTTTATCTCTTCCAATCTATTTAAAATCCAAATTTTAAATAAATTCTTCAATTATTAAACAATATTATTCAAAACCCATATATTAAAATCTTTTCCCATATTTTGGAATTTATTCGATAAGTTTTCGAAAATAAAACTTTGTCTATTTAAATTTCTTCCTTTAAATTCACCTAATTATTTAAATGAATTTATTATAATTTTTCTACTAAAATTTCAAAAATCTAATTTTATTTACTTCTGGTATCCTACGATACCAAAATTATAGTCGACTAAATTATAGCCTTCAATGGTTTCAATCACAAATATAAGCATACACATATTATAAATAAACCATCACACAACATATGAAACAAATTCAAATTTTTTAGGAATCCAGTTGGATCCTTCCAACCTGTTTCCCAGCATCCACAGACGTTATCACAACAATAAATACCAATTCCACTTCGAGGTGGAATATCGCGGTATATGGGGATTATATAAAATCATCCGCTATTATGCGACTCATAGGGTCTCATCCGCTATATAATGCGGGAAATCGATCACTCTAAATATATATATAATACCAATTCCACTACGAGGTTGAATATCGCAGTATATGGATTTATATAATATCCTCTGCTATTATGCGGCGAATAGGGTCTAATCTAATACAAATGATAATAATTTATCATCCAAGTACACAATCAACAATTTTAAATTTAACTATTTAAAATTAAATCGGAAAATCCGATTGAGTGAGAAGATCTCACCTTTGCTCTTTTATTTGCAATCCAATCCAATTCCGACTTATTTCTTGATTTTTAGACCTTGTATCAAACAATTATATGATTTTATTAATACTAGAACTAATCGAATATTTATTTCCTTTTTTAATAAATTTAATTAACCAATAATTTTTATTTTAAGAAAATCATTAGAATTTAAACTAATTTTCCTTTTATAATCTTTAGTAATCAAAATAATTATATGAGTTAATTAAACCAATTATTCATCATAATTGATTATTTTGAATACCTAAAACTAAATTTGAAATTTGTATATGTATATTTATTTTATATGAACAATGCAGAATTTTCTTTACTGTAAAATTTCTAATACATATATATTTGTAAAAATATTAGAAGTTTGGATTTTAAATATATCTATGTGTATATACATATTTAAAAATCTATCTGCATAAAAAATTCTTTCTTTTAAGTATATATATATATATAAACTGGAAAAAAACTGCCACTGTATATAATTTCCATACATATAAACATTTATTGCTTTAATTAAACTTAAAACAATACCTGACTGTCGACAAATGCGTGCCTTGAAACGTGCTGCCTGCTCGTTGCTACGACTCGCCCTACCAAACATTTTGCGACTCCCTCACCTGCTACTGCCACGGCCAGCCAAGATTTGGTGACGAGCTCCGCAAACCTTGACCTAATCCTTACTGCCGTTGGTCCTATTGAAGTCTGGACTATTGAACCCAGATCGATCGCCAAGGCTCCCCTGCCATTGCATCATGTGACGCCCCCACCTCAATACCCATGCTAGCCGAGAACACTACGGAGTAATGCTGTCAACTAGCGCGGAGAATAAGGCTGTTGAGGAGCGACCATCCATGTAACTTCTTTGTGCGAGCAACCGATATGTCAGATAGTATAGCATGCATTTCATTTAAGAAGGAAGTCCGACATACCGATACAAACTCAAAGTTATCACACGGTGGCTATAAATAAATCTTCGGAAACAAATATAGAAATAAACATAACACAACTAGTCACAGACATCCATATCACAAAGGCGGAAAAAGATATGAATATATAACTAACACATGAAAGTGTACATCAGAGTAGTGGTCATGAAAGGACCACATACACAAAAGAATAGCAACACGTGCTGTACAAAAGAATACATCTATGAGCCTATATCTCAAGTGTAAACGACAAAAACTGCTTATCTAAATGGTCAGCCAAAAGTCGGAGTAGTAAATCCCCGGGGGAGAAGTCAAGCAGAAGCCCCTGTAACATCTCGGTCTGACCCGAGTATTATTTATAAGAAAATAATAAACGGATCAGTCTAGCTATATATATCAGGTAACATGATATAAAACAATAGATATGGCAAGAACATATAGTAACCATAAAGACATACTATGATAAGCATGTAAATGAAGATCATGAAGAGATCAAACAATAACAAAAGAATCTTCTAAAAGATCCAAATTCACCTAAAAAAGTGATGACACACAAATTCACCAAAACATAAAAGCTGTAAAATCATAACAATGAAAGTCATGAAAATAGGTGAAGCACAAATTCCAGAAGACTACACTAGAAATCCAGAAATCACAAAATTGGAGCATGAAAACTCACAAAATGGGAGCATGAAAACCCACAAAATGGGAGCATGAAAACTCACCTATACGTGTAACACAAAGCGAGACGCTATCTCATGGTTGCAAGCCATTAATTTTGACACATGAATGGCCCAAAGACTGTGGGGCGCAACCCCACATATGTGATGGCGAAACATCACACACATGCGATGGCGAAACATCACAAGAGCAGGATCTAGTCTCCCTCGCAGACAAAGAGACATCGCACAGTTGCTAGTCTAAAACACAAAAATAATCGTCATGATCATCAAGTAGTGTCAATCTCACCAAGCCAATAAATATATGAGTTTAGCTTCATGTCCCATAACCACTTGCTTAACTTAAATTTTTATGAACAAGCTGTAGATCTTCACTAGAAGATTGTCACAAAAGGTTTTAAGGAAAAGGTTTGTATATACAAGTTGATTGGAAAACGGTTTAAGGAAAGATCTTTGTAGTAAAATAGAGTTAAAATTGTTTTGATGAAAGAGTTTTGATATTTACTACTAGTATTGAAACCTTCATATTTCTAAAGTTGTTATCCCGCCTTTTTAGCAAGGCCGTGATACCATAAAATCGACCGAGGAGCCCAAGATAGTTTGTCTCTAAGAATTGTCAACTCGGCATCTCAACAAAGCAAGTTCCGTTGAAAGTTTTTCAGATAAGATCCCCTACGGAGGGGGGACCCAGGGGGGTGGCGACCCCCCAAGGTGGGGGTATGGGGGCAACACCCCCGTTACAGGGTTCGACCTAGTGAAGACCTAACGGAGGATAGGATCGAACGACCTAATGGTTGCGACCTAGGGGTCTAAGGGGTCAAGCGACCTAGTGATTGCGACCTAGAGGTGTTCGCGAGTTAGCAGAACCGAGCGACCTAACAGAGGCGAGCGACTTAAGGGACTCGCGACCTAACAAGGTAATAAGGTCGAGCGACCTACGAAGTAAATGGGCAAGCGACCTATTGGAGAATAAGGTCTAACGACCTAATGGTATATAGGTCATGCGACCTAACGGGATATAAGGTCTTGCGACCTAACGGTTTATAAGGTCATGCGACCTAATAGTGATGCGACCTAAGGGTCCTGCGACCTAAAGGAGCGCGAGCTAAGGGGGGTTAAAATAAAAAGGTCGAACGACCTAATAATATAAAGGCCAAACGAACTAGGAGACTAACTTGTTACGGCCAAACACCACTGAGCATAACAACTTAAGGTCCTACGACCTAACGACCTAGTGGTGTAACGACTTAAGGGTCCAACGACCTAACCACTAATTGCCGAGCGACTTAACGAAATAAGCATGGCCGAGCGACCTACGACCTAAAGCCCCACAACCTACGACCTATGACCTAGTGCCGAGCGACCTAAGGCTATAGAAAAATTTAAAGCCAGAAACGAGCTATTTGAAGGCCGAGACTTTTCCACGCGAACGACCTAGCATAGGCAGAACGACCTAAGTGCAGAATTTCACCAAAAACACTAAAAATTGGTGTTTTTGGCCAATCCAATCCAAACCAAATGCAAATCTACATGGTAAAGTGATGGGGAATCATTCCCAACAGTCCAATATAGTTATAAACTAGAATTGTGAGACAAAAATCTCACCTTTTCACCAAATTATGAAGGTAAAGCTTGAAGGTAAATGGAGAAGCAACTACAAGCTTGAATCCAATGCTTTTCCTTGAATTTGGAGTTGAATGATGGAGTTGGAGTTGAAACCTAGGCTTGGAGTTTCTAGTTTCCACTTCCACTAACCATTAATGTTAAAGTTTATGTTTGGTAGGAATTTATGAAGAGTGAGGAGAAGGAGAGAAGTGGGTTTGAGTTATAATGGCTAATCTAACCCAACGTCCAAAGCGGGAAAAGTAAGTGAAATTCCACTAACTCCAAACCTATCAATATTTATACTTAAAAAGTTGTAAACGGCATTTTGAACTCAATGGAAATGGTCTCGAGTCCTAATTTGACCGTTTGCAAAAAGTAGCTTTTCGGACCAATATTCGATTAATGACAAAATATTTAAATAAAATATTTAAATATAAAATCGATAAATATGCGGGTTGTTACACATCACGTGCGCACGACCGCGCATGCAACCAGCACGAGATGCGCCTCCATCGAGCGCGCGATGCGCCGCCGCCATTAGCCGAAGACGAACCCTCCTTTGACATCCCCTGTCGTCGCCCCTTCGAGTTGCTCACGCATGAGTTCCACGAAACCCTAACGACAACTTCGCCTCAAAATAATTTTCGCTCCACCAGCTTTACGAATCACATTCCCCATTTCGAATCGAATTCGATTTCTTTTGCCATTTTGTTTTCTGTTTTGATTTCAAAATAATTTGAAAGATGGTGGCCACACGTTTATTTTTATCTCGTTCATTTCGTTTTTGTTCTGATGATGATTTTTTTCGATTTCGAGCTGAAAGAAAAGGCTAGGTTTTTTTTCTTTTATTTATTTTTTTCTCATTAAAAACAACGCGTGTCAAAACAATCGGCAGGTGTTGAAAAAAAAAGAACATGTCATTTTCCCTTTTCAGAACAGTATTATATTAAATACACATATGCCTATTATTTTCAAATTCAAATTCAAATTTAAATTGTTATAATTATGAGACTAACAATTTTGACCTCCAATCGAGGCGTGCCGCCAGGCATTCATAAGGTTATACCCCTATTTCGAACGTAATTGAAAAGATTCCAAGACCAAATTCGATCATATGGAGAAGATAGCTTTTCGGACCAGTTAAAACATTGAATTTTCAATTTAAATTTCAGCGCGTTTGCTTATCGAACGACCACACAACAACTTCGAATGCTACAAAAATTGAAATTAATAACACATTATTATGGATCTAATGGAACTGGTTTCGTCGAAATCCGAGACTGTGCCCTAGAAGGCTATTTTTAATTATCAATTTAAACGATAAATTTCAAAACTTAACAAATCACTTTCAAATTCAATTCTAAAGCTTCCATTATATTCAGTATTATCAATATAAATTTTCTAAGCCTTTGAAATATTTTTAACAAGCTTAAAGTTTCAAATTTCATATTTTAACCGATTCCATATTATTAAACTCAATAATTTTAATTTCCAAATTCATAGTTATAATTGAAATTCAAGTTAAAATAACTCCCAAATGGTTAAAATCAATCGAATATTTCTACTTCAAATGTTTAAAATTCTGGGTCGTCACATTCTTCCCCCCTTAAAAGAATTTCGTCTCAAAATTACTAGTTAAGAAGAATGATCCTTAACTCGATTATCATTTTCCCAAAACTAAACAGTTTTATCAACTTGCCAAAAAAAATCTTTTTATTAAAGACCCATCATTTCAACTAACTTTCCAAACACTTTCATAGTTTTCAAACAATATTGTTTTCTTAACAATTCAAATTTGAATTCAAATTCATATTTTAAAATAGAAAAAATTTCTCAAAATTTTTCTAACTCTCTAAATTTTCGAAAAATTTCGCCAGCGTCTCCTTTGCGCGGCTAGCTCGGTACGACTATAAAATGGCACTATGGCCCCCAGATTTCGAAAGAAAACAAAAGGAGTGGCTAGACAACAAATTCGTCAAATTTCATATAGAAATTCAAATACAAACCTTTTTCCAGCAATTTAAATTTTTCTTCGAAAATCAAATCCCAATTCCTTTTCTTTTATAATACCTGTATGCTATTTAACAACCATATCCAATTTCTACATTCAACAATCATTTTGCACATTCCATTACAAAAGTTTCAGTATATATTTCACTCGACCCTGTATGATGTACTTATATCATTCGTACGCAATATCAAATTTAATCGCTCACTTGATCATATAATTTCACTTCCGAACTAGTATCGTTCACCCGACTTCCTAGTGCGGACTCAGATCTGGTTTCTTAATCAGAAACCGTCATTCTCCTTGCATAGTCGTAAACTATGATAGAGAATTTCCAGAATCGACCAAAAATACATATCCAGGTTCGTCGTCGAAAATTGAGTGAAAAATCCCAACTCGAATCGATATAACTATCTCGAAATTCTAAGCTCGAATTCTGGATCAAGTTGCTATGCGAATAAAATAATATACGCACATCCTACGTATAAATTCTGATTGATTATCAGCGAAATCAATTTTCTTTTCCTTTATTCCCATTGATTTTTCATTCACTTATTCACAACTACCATTTCACAATTTCCAGTTTTAACCTTCACTCAATTATTAACTTTATATATTTTCAATATCAAATTTACTTAAGAATTTCACCATTCGTTTTCTTAAGTTCAATACGAGTATTTTATATACTTCCTATATTTACTTTCAATTCTCCACTTCGGTTAATATCTACTTATATTTAAACTGGATTTCAAATTCCATATGAATTCAATTTAACTTCATTTATATTTATAGAATTCAATTCATTTCAAACCATATTTATTTTGTCATTCCTTCAATTAGTTTCACTTACTAATTTCATTTCAATACCTCGCTTTGTTTATCACAAATCAAATTTAATTCCAATCCCAGTTCTATTTACCTACAAATTCAAAATTTTGAACATTCAGTTTCACTTTCATTTACTTGCAATTGTAAATTTATTTATTCACTCACAATTTTTTTATTTTCCACCTTAATAAATTTTATTTCATAACTACTTTTATCAGATTCCAGAGTCTTTCCAACATTTCAAAAACATTTTTGAAATCAATTCAAATTATCCTTTTAAATTTCAAAAATCAAACCCAATTTGCAAACAACTTCCATTTAAAATGATTCAACAGCAATTCCTCTCCTGGAAACTCGAAAATGAACACCGATTATGTCGCGATCATCATCGGAATTATTTTCCAGTGACCGAAAAGAGTTTATTGCTTTTATCCCTTCAAAACATTTTTCCAAAAGTTTTGAAAATCATTTTTGAATCCAAAAGGAATTTAATCCTTTTGAAATCTCAAAACTTCAAATCCTTTCAAAAACATTTTCAAATATTTTTCTGGAATTCTATTTCATTTTCGATTATAAATCACATTTATAATTTATATATACAAATCCCATTTGTATATGGATTTTATTTCTTAACTCTTGGTTATGATTTTAATTTCTTATTTAATAATCAATGATGATAAATTAATATTATCACTTCCTTACATTTAAGCAACCATATACTATAATAATTTATGGAAAATGATTTCTTTTCTATACAAAAATAGTTTGGGTAAAATTATTTCATTTACCCAAATTTAAAAAAAATATCATGTCGAATTGTTCTATAAAAGTGTTTAGAGATCCCTATCAATAATGTTAATTACTCGTATTGACCAGAATCCATATACCACTCAACAAACTAATCAACACAATATAAAACAATTTTTATATTCACTTACAAATACGCGCTCATATCTATTATTACACTCAAACTCATTCTAGAGTACTACTGACTCTATCTCTAACGAGTAATCCCCGCAGAGCCAAGGTTATCGCTTAACCAAATGCTTTGATACCAAAATGTAACAACCCAATTTTTTGACTTCCAAAAGTCAACATTGATACGTCCACTGTATCAAATGCCGCACAGTCGAACGTCGAAAAACCAAACCGTTAGGGTTAAAGAAGAAGAAGATAGAAGAAGAAACAGAAACAATAACAGAATCTCACATTTTGTAACGGAACAATATATAATAGATAAATGAATATCTTTAAAACAAAGAACCATATCTTTTATTACAATACATCATCAGAGTTTTCAACAACACAATACAACACTAGGCATTTACGACAAGTAATCCATATTAAAACTGAACTTGCAGCAATCCCAACACAGCGGATAATACATAGTATAATGATACGTCTTGCCATCCAACTTGAACTCCAGATCTCCACAGCATGTTTTCTTAATTCCCTCTAGAACGACTGCAAACCTGACTCTAAGCTGCCCGTGTTGAAAATTATGGGCACCCATAGTTTAGAAAGGGTACAATAAACTCAAGGTCAGTCATAGGACTGGTGTGAGATCTTAAAAACAATTAGTTTCACAAAGAAAGGAAAAGAAATCCGCTATGCTTTTGGAAAATGAAACTACCATAAGGCCTCCCCGCACACACACATGCAAGCGCACTATTGGAGGAGATTTCTCCTTATGATAGTCAAACATATTTGATAAATATTTTTGATATTATTATTAGTGCATAGTATGGAAAAAATTTGCAAGTATAATATAAATCTTAGCCAGCATGTTTCCTGTTTCGACCATTCTAGTTTGTGAGGTCCAAAGAGGTCTCGTTCCACAAAGCTACGTTTTTCACAAAAGTCATGCTTTGATCAACAAATGATCAGCAGCACTTCGTATGCCACATTACCAAATTGGAAATGTATCACTAGAAACCATCAACTACATAACCTCTGAGCTCGTACGTCTCAAAGAAGGGTGTTATGCTAAGAGAATAAATTCACCGCCACGAACAGAAATGTATTTGATAGAAACCAGCTTTACATCTCAAAGTCTAAAGTCAGACACACATCCGTACATGTCCGTTCCGGGATCGAACGAACCGAAGGTACTTCAAAGAACCCTTGCAAATCCGCATATTCACTAATCACGTCCAGACTCCCCATCACAAAGGGTGGTAAAATCTCTATACCGAAGCAATTCAGTGTAAAAACATTCGATAGGTAATCCTTTCGCTTTCGAAAATACCCGGTCTTCAACACCATCTTTAAATGCAATCCCATTTCATCGTATCATTATTCAGAATGGGTTTTATGACACAAGGTCCTCTCCCTGCTAATCCGAATAACGAGCACTTATTTTTAAAATAAGTGTTACATTCAGATTTCAAACAAATCACAACAATTTTCCACTTTGACCTTTTAAACAAAAGATCCATCACAAAGGTTCGATGTGGTTTTCGAATATCCATTTGGAATCCGACCGCCGATCGCATCTAAATTCAAATGCCATTTAAAGGTCAATATTGATAGTCGGTTATTTGACTATCAATCATTATTCACAACAATCACCAGATTTAAATATTTTTTCCCCCGATTAGTTATTTTCAAAATATCTTCGCAAGATATATTTTTAACATTTCAACACTTTGAAAACAAATTTCAAATTGCTTTCCTCACGTCGAATAAATTTCCAAATATTTAGTTGTTTCCACTGAAATCCGCCGAGTCCGAATACTTTAAAATTTGAAAGTACTTATCCAAAGATACATACTTGGAAACATTCAAAATAAAAACTATTTTTAAACACTTTATTTAAAAATATTAGTTATGAAAATATTATACTAATATCTCATATAAAACTTCAAGTTCAAAACAAATTTTAAAATAAAATTAGCAGATAGAGTATCAATATTAAAATAACCATTTTCTAAATCAAATATCGATTAAATCTTTAAATAATCCCTTCTATAATTAATTAAATAAATTTTTACTTTAAAAGATTTTCAAAATAACTTAAGAAAATAATTTCTCCAAAGCAACCTTTTTAAATCCAACTTTTAGAGCTTTTAATTTATATTTGAAAGCTGCTTTAAAAACATACTCGACTTTCCAAGGAAAATATACTTTCCATTTTAAAATGGTTCATTTAAATCAATTAATAAATCCTTTTCGATTTATTTTAAATTTACATTCCAAATCTGTAAATTTCTTTCCACTCTTTAAAAATAAACCAATATTTATTTTTAAAACAAATTTCCCTTTTTCTTTATAAAATTCCCGATGTGAATTTAAATTTTCAAATATCCACTGATATATGATTTTTAAATTGTTTTCCAAATATTCACTTTCAAACACCAAATCAAATCGCAAATTTTTTTTATCTCATACACCAAATCAAATTTCAAATTGATTTCCCAATGATTCATTTTCAATCACCAAATTAAATTCCAAATTTGATTTCTAAGTTTATTTCCTTTTAAAATAAATTGCTTTATCTCTTCCAATCTATTTAAAATCCAAATTTTAAATAAATTCTTCAACTATTAAACAATATTATTCAAAACCCATTTATTAAAATCTTTTCCCAAATTTTGGAATTTATTTGATAAGTTTTCAAAAATAAAACTTTATCTATTTAAATTTCTTCTTTTAAATTCACACAATTCTTTAAATGAATTTATTATAAATTTTTTACTTAAATTTCAAAAATCCGATTTTATTTACTTCTGGTATCCTACGATACAAAATTATATTCGGCTAAATTATAGCCTTCAATGGTTTCAATCACAAATATAATCATACACAGATTATAAATAAACCATCGCACAACATATGAAACAAATTCAAATATTTGAGGAATCTAGTTGGATCCCTCCAACATGTTTCCCTGCATCCATAGACGTTTGCACAACAATTAAATACCAATTCCACTTTGAGGTGCAATATCGCCGTATAGGGATTATAAAATATCTTCCCCTATTATGCGACGCATATGGTCTCATCCGCTATATAATGCGGGAAATCAATTATTCCAAATATATATATAATACCAATTCCACTTCGAGGTGGAATATCACGGTATATGGGTTTACATAATATCCTCCGCTATTATGCGGCGCATAAGGTCTAATCCAATACAACTGATAATAATTTATCATCCAAGCACACAATCAATGATTTTAAATTTATACTTGAAATTAAATCGGAAAATCCGATTGAGTGAGAAGATCTCACTTTTGCCCTTTTATTTGCAATCCAATCCAATTCCGACTTGTTTCTTGGTTTTTAGACATGTATCAAACAATTATATGATTTTATTAATACTCGAACTAATCGAATAATTTATTTCCTTTTATAATAAATTTAATTAAATAATTATTTTTATTTTAAGCAAATCATTAAAATTTAAACTAATTTTCCTTTTATAATCTTTAGTAATCAAAATAGTTGTATAAGTTAATTAAACCAATTATTCACCATAATTCATATTTTGAATATTTAAAACTAAATTTGAATTTTGTATATGTATACTTATTTTATATAAACAATATAGAATTTTCTTTACTGTAAAATTTCTAATACATATATATTTGTAAAAATATAAAAAGTTTGGATTTTAAATATACTTATGTGTGTGTGTGTGTGTGTGTGTGTATTTAAAAATCTATCTACATAAAAAAAATTTGTTCTGTTCAGTATGTGTGTGTGTGTACAAAAACTGAAAAAAACCGCCACTGTATATAATTTCCATACATATAAACATTTATTACTTTAATTAAACTTCAAACAATACCTCACTGTCGAAAATTGCGTGCTTTGAATCGCACCGCCTGCTCGTTGCTACGACTCGCCCCACCAAACATCTTGCGACTCCCTCACCTACGACTGCCATGGCCAGCCCAGATTTGGTGATGAGCTCCTCATACCCTGACCAAATCCTTACTGCCGATGTTCCCATTGAAGTCTGGACTGTTGAACCCATCTCGATCGCCAAGGCTCCCCTGCCATTGCTTCACGTGCACACGACCGCACACACAACCATCACGAGATCCGCCTCCATCACACGCGTGATGCACCACCACCACTAGCCAGAGACGAACCCTCCTCTAACATCCCATTTCGTCGCCCCTTCAAGTTGCTCGCGCAGGAGTTCCACGCAACCCTAACGACAACTTCGCCTTAAAATAATTTTCGCTCCACCAGCTTCACGAATCGTGATTCCCCATTTCGAAATCGAATTCGATTTCTTTTGCCATTTTCTATCTGTTTTAATTTCAAAATAATTTGAAAGGGGGCTGCCACACATTTATTTTTATCTCGTTTATTTTCGTTCCGATGATGATTTTTTTCAATTTCGAATTGGAAGAAAAGGCTTGGTTTTTTTCTTTTATTTATTATTTTCCTCATTAAAAACAACGCATGTCAAAACAATCACCAGGTGTTGAAAAAAAAGAACGTATCATTGCCCTTTTGAGAACGGTATTATATTAAATACATATATACCTATTGTTTTCAGATTCAAATTTAAATTTAAATTGTTACAATTACGTGACTGACAATTTTGACCTCCAATCGAGGCATGCCGCCAGGCATTCATAAGGTTATACCCCTATTTCGAATGCAATGGAAAAGGTTTCGAAACCAAATTCGACCGTATGGAGAAGATAGCTTTTCAGACCAGTTAAACACTGAATTTTCAATTTAAATTTCAGCGCCTTTGCTTACCGTACGACCACACAACAACTCCGAATGCAACAAAAATTGAAATCCGATAATGCCACATTATTTCGGATCTAACGGAAATGGTTTCGTCGAAATCCGAGACTGTGTTTCGGAAGGCGATTTTTAAATATCGATTTAAACGATAAAGTTTAAAAACTGAACAAATCACTTTGAAATTCAATTCTAAAGCTTCCACTATGTTCAGTATTATCAATATAAATATTCTAAGCCTTTGAAACATTTTTAACAAGCTCAAAATTTCAGATTTTGTATTTTACCCGATTCCATATTCTTAAATTCAATAATTTTAATTGCCAAATTCATAGTAGTAATTGAAATTCAAGTTAAAATAACTCCAAAATGTTTAAAATCAATCAAATATTTCAACTTCAAATGTTCAAAATTCTAGGTCGTCACAAATATATATACAGCTATAGATTTGATGTTTGACATTTTTTTAGTTACAAATTATATATATGTTGTTAGTTCACATTAATAGTGATTTTGGTATATACATTTATAAGTTTATAAAGTTATAAAAGTTTGTAAGTTACTTATTTAATATATAATATAACTTATTTAATTTACACTGTAACGACCATGATTTTGGCCCTGTTATTTTAATAAATATTTAATCTAATTAAATAAAATGTAAACTAGTTATTTTAAAATAAATATGATTTTGGAATATTGCCATTTATTTATATAAATTGTATTTTAAAAAGGAGATTGATTTGGAAATTTAAAATAAATCTTAATAATATTTACAATTAAATTTATCTTATATAATTGAAATAAAATATTTTACTTTGTTTACATTTGGTATAAATATACATATAGATGATAATGTTTGAAAATTTAAAATAAAGTCTCTTAATAATATTTATAATAAAATTGTCTTATATAATTCAATTAAAATACTTGTCTTATTAACATGTGATAAATAAATATATTAATGTGAAATATAAGTCAAACTTATGTATATAATTTAAATAAAATACAAATTGAAATAAATATAAAATAATTATAAATGTAAGTAAACTTATGAATCTAATTTAAATATTGATAATCAAAATATAAAAGATAAATATAAATAAGTAAACATATGTATGTAAATTATCCAAACTAGAAGTTAATAAATACAAACAAGAAAATTACAAAGCATAGGACAAAATAAAGACAAAGTATAACACGAAGCCAGCCAAAACAAATATTTTTATACATAATATCTTCTTTCACAAGCCATAAGCCATAGTATAAAAAATACTTGACACAAAACATGTGTATGAAGTTCAAACTAAAAGTAATAAGACAAATATTTTTATACAAACTATCTTTATAAACAAGGCCAAGTGTATAAACTACAACCTGAAACTATATATGTTCATAAAATAAAATAACAAAACAAATGTTTCCAAACAGGGATATCTTCATACAAAGTCAAGGTATAAAATAAACCTGAAAACTATATGTTCATAAAATAAAAAGATAAAAACAAAATATCTTCTTCTACAAGACCCTAGTCTATCTGAAATGAATATTTATATACAAGTATTTTCATATTCAAGCCTACCTGCAACATGTACTTTTACATATATATATATATATATATATACACACACACACAGCTAAACATAATGATAATAGTGTAAACATGATTGGAAACAAACATTTAATGCCATCTATGCAAGCCAATATTTTGTCAATTGAAAACATTGCAAATCTTTACTTTTTAGAAGATAAATCTAGTCAAAATAAACAGCTAAGAAAACAACTTTACCAGATAATACCTTCCTTAAGCATCATGTTCTTTTCTTATATATATATTCGGATGCATCATCTTTTTTCTAGTTTGTTCATTAATACCTGAAGAAAAAAAGAACAAAAAGAAAAGCAGGAAAAGCTCAAAAAATTAAATTCAAAGCAAGAACAGGGCGGATTCAAAACAAAATTTCAAGCAATAGTTTTCAACTGCAGTCTTCATCACCTCAGATTATTCTTTGTTTAGAATTTTGTTGGTGAGTAAACAAGAAATTTAAAAGCTTTAAGTTTTGATAAAGTAACAGTTCAGAAGATTGTCATGGTACGGTTGTAATGCTTTGATTTTGAATATTGCTTGGATTGCTCTGTACTACTTTGAAAAGTGTTACAGGTTGTATATTTGTTCAAAATCTCATATGATTCTCATTGAATCATTGCTAAGTTTTAAGCTTTCAACCCAAACAAAATATTTAACTTATAATTAAGATTTTTAAAAGCTAATTTAAACCCTGATTTGTAAATATACATTGTAACGTTACTTTACAAGTTAGAAAGTATAAATTGGATAAATTTGATTGATGTAAAGTATTAATTTGAGTTCATAGCTTGAATTCTTTCTACAAAACATGTATTTTAAAACTAGAATGAAGATTTTTAACACAGTATTTACAAAGCAGTTTGTATTTGAACCAAAACTGCACTTTTGCAAATTTCTTGTTATTTAATCAATAATAAAAGTTGAAATTTGGGATGAAGAAAATATAAACGTATATGATTTCATAAAAATTATCATAAAATTTTATATTGCTTGAGATTTGGATACGAGATCATAGTAGGGTTTAGTTAGAGTTTTTGGTTCATGTCAGTGATGTATCGAGTTCATCACCAATACGCGATCGAGTGGCTCGAGTTTCTAGAGGTTGGTGGTTTATCGCGTTGTCGTCGTGTGGGCGAAAGTTTGGGTGCTGTAGGCGGATGGAGCGGCGGTGGCGAGCGTTTTGCCGAAGGTGTTATTACATTTTTTTCGAGCAAAGGCAAATTTTCGAATTCGAAACTTTCCAGGTGATTTGAATTTTGATTACGAGCTTAGTGTCGATTTGTGACTTGTTGTCGATATCGTTGTTCGCCAGAGAAGAGAGACGCCGCCGTGCACGTGTGCGGCGTCGATGATGTGCTTCTGTGACATGAAGTTTTCGGTCGCAAGTCGTTATCGAGATAACTGGATGATTGCTTCGGGATTTTGATCGAGTTAAGTGAGCGAACCTGATGCTAGCTTATTTAAGTTTTAAAATTTAACTTGCTACAAAAAAAAAGAGGGAGAAGAAGAAGATGTACACGAAAGAATGAAGGAGAGGACTCGGGCCAATGGGTAAGTAACTCGAGAATTACTCGAGTTAACAAGGGGGGAGTGCTCGGGTTTTTAATTGTCGTAAATAAAACGAAACAAAAATTAAAATAAATATAAGTTAACCAGATTTTGTTTGCAACAGTTTTAACACTATAAAGTAATTAAGGTTTAAAAATTTGAGGTAAAACTTAGTATATGTTTTAATTACCCTAATTAATGTTTAACAACGGTTTAACTCTTAATTTAATATTTTAATTAAGTAATTAAATTAAGTTAAGTATAAAGTTTTAAGTTTGTATTTAATGATGATTTGATTTTCAAAATTTAAAGAAGAGCTTTAAAGTGTTAATTAAATTGAATGGTAATTAATTAATTATCTTAGAAAACAATTAAGAATAATTACTTTTTAATTTTAATTAGTGATGGATTAATTGATGTTTAAGTAATAAAAGAAATTGCAATTAACTACTTAAGTTAATTAAAGAATGGTTAATAGTCAATTAATTAAGTAATTTAACTACTTATTAATAAATGATTAATTAAGTAATTAGCAGTTAATAAATAGGTAATTAAGTTTTATTTATTAATAATTAAGGTGATTAATTAATGATTAAGAAATGGTTAATTAAAGTTAAATAAATTGATTAAGAAGTATTTAATTAAATGGTGTGAAATAAAACAAGTAATTAATTAAATAATTAAGATTTAATAGTTGATTAAGAAATGATTAATTAACTAAATAATTTGAAATGGAATAAGTAATTAATTAATTAAACATGGTTAAGTGATGAACTCTTCAGTAATTGATTCTAAATTGAATTAATTACAAAAGGAATTAAAGAAGATTGCTTATGGATTATTATGTTAAATATCTGATTGTGATATTTATTAGGTGATATTCTGTGATGCTCTGCGATATGTTGTGATATATATCTATGAAAATGTGTATGATTTATCTGTGATAAATGTTATTTGAATTCAAATCATTGAATAAACTATTTAAGTTAATTAGACAACTTGGCCTTTAAAATGGCGTTTGGATTTCGATGAGACCGGGATCGGGTGTCATTTATGATTATCTGAAAACCACATCGATCCAAATTAAACGATAGGTCGTGAATTCTCAAGTGAAGATCGAGATGGTGTTTTCAGAATGCAAGGGTTATCGTCGTTGACTCTGAGGGTGAGTCCAAAATAAGTGTAACGAGAAAATGCCTTCGGTTGGGTGATTCCAAAATGAGTGTAACGAGATAATGCCTTCGGTTTCGTTCGAACCCGGAATGAACTTGTATGGATTGAATGCTTTCAGCACATCGTCAGGCGGACGATGAGCATTCTAAGGGATATGTCTTATATAGGTAACCGCAGCCTCAAGCCTCATCAATTGGGAATGGCTAAAACAGGGAAGGTGCAACAAGGTTAGGTGGGTCATGCCAAGCAAGACGAGATATACCCCTATCCAGATGTCCCTTTCTATTTCGGTTGTGTGAGGCGGTTGATTGCAGTAACTGCCGGGGTTATCTTGTTCGGGACTGTTCAGTAAGGAATGGTTCCGGCCTTGTGTCGTAGGGGGTCGGGAGTGATCCTCGATACGGTGATCTAGGCGCTGTACTGTGACTGGCGGTACCCCAATAGCCCTGCCATTGATGGAAACCCATTTTCCATGCGAGACCCTACGGTTTTGATTTGTATTACCCACTTTTATGGCTAGTAGCTAGAATTTAATAATGTAACAATTTCGGCTATTTTCTGTTTACTTGAAAACCCTAGACACTATTATAATATCACTGGATTTCCTATAAAATGTTTTGGTTAGCATAAGGTAAAAACTTACCCGTATTTATTTGTGGGAAGTCTTATGTGATACCTTTATTTTCAAATGTTTTCAAAGTTAAACAATTTTAACCGTTTACTCATAGCAGACCCATGTCTGACTCGGAGTTTATATTTTGTTTTTCATAAACTCTTGGGTACTCAAATTTTTATGAGTTGCCAAGTAATAGGTTTTGGATTCTGATTTCTGGAGGAGCTTGGAGCAGGAGTCCCTGACATGTATATATATATCTATCTAATTCCGCTGTGTAGTTGATGTATGATGTATCTCTGATGTATATAGTAACAGATGTATGTATGACTGTCATGTGTATTGATATTGTATAACTCTGATATATGTAAAACTATGTAATAGTTAGTGATATATTATATTTTCTTCCATTCCGCTGTGAGATCCTGATGTTGTTGTTCTTTCTTTTCTATTCTTTTCTATTTCTATCCCTTTCATTCTTAATGATGATACGTCTTTCTGGTAGTAGAAGGGCGAGTCATCACAGTTGGTATCAGAGCGCTAGGTTGAGCGAATAGCTAGGCTCTTGAGTGATTTCTTTCTTGAGAGAGCGTATTTGTAATTTTGTTGTGTGTGTATATGTGTATATATATTTACCTATTTGTTGGGTTACCTGTCCGAGTTTTCCAACATAAGTTATAAAGGTAGATAGGGTGGTGGTGTGTGTAACACGACTACCAATAGTTGGAGTTTGAATGTTTGAGGTTGGAAATATATCTGTCGAGACTGTAGACCTATTGCCGTCTCGAGTGAGCTTTGATGGTGTAAGGATTTCATCGATCTCTGAAGGAAATCTGTTAAGGTTCGGAGTTCATCTTTAAAGTATAAGCTTGGATGAGCTAGAATTTGGATCTGTCGGTTGGACGGAAGCAAGTCATGATATCTTGGTACCTCAGGGTATAGTAGCTATGTGATGAGACACAGTGACTATGGATGATTCCGAAGATGTTTCTTTGGGACAAGTTAAGGAAGTATGTTTACTTCGGTGTTGTGGCTAAGTTCAGTAGGGTGTTTTTGTTTGATTCGTGGTCCAAGTTTCTCGAAGAGCTATGGATAGAAAGTCTGGGCATCTGGGTCAGTAGTGTAGCTCGGAGTGTTCTGTGTGCCATCAAGGAGATTTTCTTGCTTAGCATTTTTTCTTGAGGTAATTTCAGAAGTAGCATGGTGGATCCATTTCTTTGATGGATTGGCTCGACAAATATAAGCTGTTTTGGGTTGTGATGAGAGAGCAGTTTCGTTGGAAACTAACTTGGGTAGAATTGCCAGAGTATCGTATGATAATTCTGGAATTCACTTGAGTAGTCTTTTACATAGAATTGAGACTTCTCAAGAGAAGGTTGAAGTTATCGATGTGGTCTAAGATTTCACTGATGGATTCGACGAAGTTAAGTGTCTACCTCCACATCGAGAGATAGAGTTTCGCATTGATTTGATTCTAGGAGCAGTGCTAGTGATTCAGCTTAGTAGGAAAATGACTCCTAGAGGGGGAGAGAGTTAGTTAAGCAGACTCAGGATCTTTTGGGGAAGGGATTGATTAGGCCCAGTTTTTCTTGTTGGTGTTCTGCTTAGGTGTTTGTCGCCAAATCGGATGGATCTCTAAGATTCTGATTGGATTTTTGGGAATTGAATAAGTTCGTTTTGGTATATTCTAAGTTTGAAGAAGAGCACAAGCAGCATTTGAGGATAGTATTGGACAGACTGAGGAGGGATGTTGTGAAGGCGAAGTCTCTGAGTGCCATTTTTGGAAATCGAAAATCATATTTTTAGGGCACATTATTCTGGTGAAGGTATCTCTATAGATTCAGTAAAGGTTGAGACTAGTCTGGAATGGAAGCAGCCGAAGTAACAGACAGAAGTTTGAAATTTTCTGGGTTTAGCTTATTATCAAGGATTATTCCAAGATTTCTTCACCTCTGACCAAGTTGGCAAGGAAAGGAGTTAATTCAAATGGATATATCAGTGTGAAGAAGCTTTTCAAGAATTGAATATGAGGCTAACCAGTGCATCAGTGTTTGCTATTTCGGAGGGAAGAGCAAATTTGAAGTTTATATCGATGCTTGTATAGTTGGTTTGGGTAGCAGTGTTGATGTAGGATAGAAGGGTATTTGCGTATGCGAGTCGGTAATTAAAGCCGCATGAGAGAATTACGCTACGCACGATCTTGTGTTGTAGCCATTGTTTTTGCTTTGGATTTGGAGCCATTATTTTTTTGTTCTTGGGAGAGAAGTTTGAGTTATTCACGGATCACAAACCGTTGAACTATCTTTTCTCTCAAAAGAATCCTAATTGGAGGCAGCAGCGATGGGTCGAGTTTTTGACATCATGCGATTTGGATATTCTGTATACACGGGAAAGGCGAATGTTTTAGCTAATGCTCTTAGCAGGAATGCAGTTTTGTCCCTTTTGGAAGTTGTTCCATCTCTCCAGGACAGAATTATTAGGCAAGAACTCGGCATTCTGATTTCAAGGTGGACGATCAGGGTGTTTTGAGGATTTATGGTTGTTTGTGTGTGCCTAGTATAAATGGATTGAGGTAAGAAGTCTTAGCTGAATGTCATCGCTTCAGACTGAATATTCATCCGGAATCTTTAAGATGTATAGAGATATGAGAATAATTTTCTGGTGCCCGAGCATGATGAGGGATGTAGCTGCTTTTGTCAATGGTTGTGCTATCTGTCAACAAGTGAAAGGAGATCAACAGAAGTCAGGCAGTGTTGTAGTCTTTGGAAATCCCAGAATGGGAATAGGAAATGATTTCGATGGATTTTATCGACGGGTTGTCAAGAACCAAGAAAAGTAACGATGGAATATGGTTTATTGTGGATCGTTTAACTAAGAATGCTCATTTCATGCCGGTTAAGGCAACTCGTACTGCAGTTTCTCTGGCAGAGATTTTCTTGGGGAGATAGTCAGATTGTATGGTGTTCCTATCAGCATAGTAAGTGATCGTGATTCTATTTTCCCCAACAAATTCTAGAAGGTTCTGCAATCAGCTATGGGAACAATTTTGAAATTGAGTACATCCTATTATCCTCAGACAGACGGGCAGACAGAGAGACTGAATCATATTCTTGAGGATTTGCTGCAAGCTTGTGTTTTGGATTTTGATGGATTGTGAAAGACCATGTAGATTCCCATTCTGTTGGATAGATTCGAGAGATCATCGTGTTCTTGGATCAGATTTGATTCGTAAAGCCTCGGCTCAAGTTGAGCTTTTCTAGAGAAGGATGAGTGCTTTTCAGGACCGTCAGAAGAAGTTCATGGATAAAAGAAGGAGACAATAGGAATTTGGGTATGGTGATTTGTTTTGTCAAAGCTTCCCGATTAAAGGGGCTATAAGATTCGAAAAGACGGGTAAACTTGCCCCAAGATATATTGGTTCATTTCGGCTTTTGGAAAGAGTTGGTGCTGTAGCTTTCAGAATTGAATTGCCAGAATGGATATATGGAATTCATTGTGTATTCCATATATCCCATCTAAGGATTCGTTCATGATCCATCAGTTGTTGTAGAACCGGTAGTCCAGGAAGATTTGGAAGTCGAGTCGAATGTGACCGTGGTCAGGAATCCAGTTCGGATTGTTGATCAAGATGAGAGGCAACTCAGGAGTGAGGTAGTGAAGCTTGTCAAGGTGCAGTGGAGCGGGGATCCCAGAGATTGCACCTAGGAAACTCTAGATAGTTTTAGGGAAGACTTACTCGGATTTGTGTCCGGATAGCTAGTGATGTTTGTTAGGATAGATTGTTGATTGTTTGCTAATGTATGAATGATATGTGTGATTGAATGGTTGGTATAATAGCTTTTAAATTATCTTTTGTTTTAAAGTTCGGGGACGAAATTCTTTTAAGGGGGAGGAATGTAACGACCCTGGATTTGGCCCTATTATTTTAATAATTATTTAATCTAATTAAATAAAATGTAAACTAATTATTTTAAACTAAATATGATTTTGGAAATATTGCCATTTATTTATATAAATTGTATTTTAAAAAGGAGATTGATTTGGAAATTTAAAATAAATCCCAATAAAATTTATATGTAATTGAAATAAAATACTTTACTTTGGTTACATTTGGTATACATATACATATAGATGATAATGTTTGAAAATTTAAAATAAAGTCTCTTAATAATATTTAGAATAAAATTGTCTTATATAATTCAATTAAAATACTTGTCTTATTAACATGTGATAAATAAATATATTAATGTGAAATATAAGTCAAACTTATGTATATAATTTAAATAAAATACAAATGGAAATAAATATAAAAATAATTATAAATGTAAGTAAACTTATGAATCTAATTTAAATATTGATAATCAAAATATAAAAGATAAATATAAATAAGTAAACATATGTATGTAAATTATCCAAACTAGAAGTTAATAAATACAAATAAGAAAAATACAAAGCATAGGATAAAATAAGGACAAAGTATAACATGAAGCCAGACAAAACAAACATTTTTGTACATAATATCTTCTTTCACAAGCCACAAACCATAGTATAAACAATACCTGACACAAACATGTGTATGAAGTTCAAACTAAAAGTAATAAGACAAATATTTTTATACAAACTAACTTTATAAACAAGGCCAAGTGTATAAACTACAACCTGAAACTTTATATGTTCATAAAACAAAATAACAAAAAAATGTTTCCAAACAGGGACATCTTCATACAAAGTCAAAGTATAAAATAAACCCGAAAACTATATGTTCATAAAATAAAAAGATAAAAACAAAATATCTTCTACTACAAGACTCTAGTCTATCTTAAATGAATATTTATATACAAGTATTTTCATACTCAAGCTTACCTGCAATATGTAATTTTACATACAAATATATATACGCGGCTAAACATAATGTAATAGTGTAAACATGATTGAAAAAAAAACATTTAATGCCATCTATTCAAGCCAATATTTTGTCAATTGAAAACATTGCAAATCTTTACTTTTCAGAAGATAAATCTGGTCAAAATAAACAGCTAAGAAAACAACTTTACCAGATAATACCTTCCTTAAGCATCCTGTTCTTTTCTTATATATATATATTTGGATGCATCATCTTTTTTCTAGTTCGTTCAGTAATACCTGGAAAAAAAGAGAACAAAAAGAAAAGCAGGCAAAGCTCAAAAAAATTAAATTCAAATCAAGAACAAGGCAGATTCAAAACAAAATTTCAAGCAACAGTTTTCAACTGCAGTCTCCGTCACCTCAGATTATTCTTTGTTCAGAATTTTACTGGTGAGTAAACAAGAAATTTAAAAGCTTTAAGTTTGATAAAATAACAGTTCATAAGATTGTTATGGTGTGGTTGTAATGCTTTGATTTTGAATATTGTTGGGATTGCTCTGTACTACTTTGAAAAGTGTTACAGGTTGTATATTTGTTCAAAATCTCATATGATTCTCATTAAATCATTGCTAAGTTTTAAGCTTTCAACCAAAACAAAATATTTAAACTTATAATTAATATTTTTAAAAGCTAATTTAAACCCTGATTTTGTTTTGAATCAAAACAAGAACAGGGCAGATTCAAAACAAACCCTGAATTTAATTTTTAAAAGCTAATTTAAACCCTGATTCAAAACAAAATCAAGCTTTCAACAAAGTATAACAGGAAAGAAAGTATAAATTGGATAAATTTGGTTGATGTAAAGTATTAATTCGAGTTCATAGCTTGAATTCTTACTACAAAACAAGAATTTTAAAACTAGAATGAAGATTTTTAACACAGTATTTCCAAAGCAGTTTGTATTTGAACCAAAACTGCACTTTTGCAAATTTCTTGTTATTTAATCAATAATAAAAGTTGAAATTTGGGATGAAGCAAATATAAACGTATGTGATTTCATGAAAATTATCAGAATTTTTTTATATTGCTTGAGATTTGGATACGAGATCATAGTAGGGTTTAGTTAGAGTTTTTGATTCATGTGAGTGATGTATCGAGTTCATCACCAATACGCGATCGAGCGGCTCGAGTTTTTGGAGGTTGGTGGTTTATCGCGTTGTCGTCGTGTGGGCAAAAGTTTGGGTGCTACAAGTGGATGGAGTGGATGTGGCGAGGGTTTGCCGAAGGTGTTATTACAGTTTTTTTTGAGCAGAGGCAAATTTTCGAATTCGAACCTTTCCAGGTGATTCGAATTTTGTTTAAGAGCTTAGAGTCGATTTGTGACTTGTTGTCGATATCGTTGTTTGCCGGAGAAGAGAGACGCCGCCGTGCACGGGTATAGAGGCGAAGATGTGCTTCTATGACATGAAGTTTTCGATCGCGAGTCGTTCTCGAGATGATTGGATGATTGCTTCGGGGTTTTGATCGAGTTACGTGAGCGAACCTGATGCTAGCTTATTTAAGTTTTAAAATTTAACTTGCTACATAAAAAAAAGAGGGAGAAGAAGATGTACATGAGAGAACGAGGGAGAGGACTCGGGGCCAATGGGTAAGTAACCCGAGAATTACTCGAGTTGACAGGGGGGAGTGCACGGGTTTTTAATTTCCGTACACAAAAAAAACAAAAATTAAAATAAATATAAGTTAACCAGATTTTGTTTTCAACAGTTTTAACACTATATACTAATTAAGGTTTTTAGTGACCCGACTTCTGACACCAGAAAGTCGCATCACTAATTAAGAAAGAATGGGATAGAAGAAGAAAAGAAAGAGAAAGAAGAAACAGAACAACATCAGATAACTCACAGCGGAACGAAATAAATATAATATATCACATAAAATATTACATAGTATCATATTACATTAGAGTACACAATCTATACAACACATATTAGATAGTTATAAACATCTGTCTAATTATACAACTCAAGTACACAAGATACAGATACCATACAAACACAACGGAACCATAATATATCTACACGTGGAAGCCTCCTGCTCCATATCTCCTCCAGAATTCGTCAAGCTAACCTGAATCACTTGACTACTCATACATAATATGAGTACCCAAGAGTTGAATAAAATAGAAAATAAACACTCCGGTCATACAGGGGTCTGGTGTGAGTAAACGGGTTAAATTTGCTTAAGTTTAGAAAAACCTTTGAAAAGAAAAGGTACCACATAAGACTTCCCACACATAAACATGGAAAAGTTTTTACCTTACGCTAACCAAAACAATTGATAGGAAACCCAGTGATATTATAATAGTGTCTAGGTTTTCAAGTAAATAAGAAATAGCCGAAATTGTTACATCTGTTAAATTCCAGCTACTAGCCACAAAAGTGGGTAATACAAACAAAACCGTAGGGTCTCGTAGGAAGAATGGGTTTGCATCAATGGCAGGGCTACCGGGGCACCGCCCGTCACAGTACGTGGCCTAGATCGTAGTACGAAGGATTACGCCCAATCCCCTGCATCACAAAGCCGAAACCATTCCTTACTGAACAGTCCCGAGTAAGATCACCCCGTGGTTGGCGCGACCAACCACCCACAAAGCCGAAGTAAGGGACATCTAGACAGGAATGACCTCACCCTGAAATGGGTGCTACCCACCTAGCCTTGCTGCACCTCCCCTGTTTTAGCCATTCCCGGGTTGATGAGGCTTGAGGTTGCGATTACCTTTATAGAACACAATATCTTAGAATGCTCATCGTACACCTGACGATGTTTTGAAAGCATTCAATCCATACAAGTTCGTTCTGGGTTCGAACTAAACCGAAGGCACTATCTCGTTGCACTCATTTTGGAATCACCCTCAGAATCAACGACCATAGCCCTTGCACTCTAAATCACCATCTCGAACCTATAATTAATACCTTCGTCAAACTCATCACGAAATCACCCCAGAGTTATACTGACGAATAGTTCTTACCCCTCGAGTCTTCGCTTGCTCCATTTGGATTCACAACCTAACGTTTAATTTGGATCGATGTGGTTTTCGGGTATCCAAATATGGAAACCCGATCCCGGTCTCACCGAAACCAAACGCCATTTTAATGTCCAAGTTGTTTAAGGGTTTAAACATTTAAACTTATATTCAGGCTATATAAACAGATAGATGAATCACATTATCACAATAGATAATTCATATCAACCATTCATCTCACAAAGCATCATAACACATATCAGAGATATCCAAATCATCCAGTATTCAACCAATCACCCAATATAAATCAGTCATCCGTAAGAAGAATTGATTAACTCTAATCAAATGGATTGCGTAAAATCCTTCTTCATTAATTTATTCCAAATAAATAAATAATCATCTGTTAATGATCTTCTTTAATTAATCTTCCTTGATTAATTATCCTCTAATTGCAGTCAAGTAATTAGCCTTAACCATATACAGTAATTAACCTTTAAGTACTATCATTAATTACAATAATTAGTGATCCTTCATTTATTTCCATTAATTAATTAACTATAATTAATTACATTAAACCTCAATTAATTACAAATAATTAATCATACTTAAATTAATTACTTTTATTAATCAACCTTGATTAATTATATTAACTAATGATCCTTATTAATTAATAATTCCTTTAATAAATTAAACAATCAACTTGTAATTAATCATCTTATTTATCATAAACAGTGATTAACAACTTATAATTACTTATCATAATTAATATCTTAATTAATTAAATTAATCTTTATTAATTAATCTTTAATTACTTCATTAAGTAATCAATTAATTAATAATCCTTAATTAATTACTTTATTAGTTAATTACATTTTAATTAATTACCCTTAGTAATTAATCTTAAATTAATCACATTTATTTATTAATTAACCGTATTAATTAATTAACTAAAATAATTAAGTAATTAACCCTTAATTACTTTCATAAATAATTATCTTCTAATTACTACAATTAAATGATTACTTTCTTAATTAGTTACTTATCAAGTAATTAATTTCATCATTAAATAAATCCTTAATTCTTTAATTAATTAATTACTCCATAATTAATTAACTTCAAATCAATTTCATTAATTAATTCCTTAGATTAATAACATCTAGTGATTATTCATTAATCACTTCCATTAAATTACTCCCATGAGTAATTACTTCCATTAATTACATCCAGAAATTTACCATTAATTACTTCATTAAGTAATTACACTTAATTAATTCATAATTAAGTGATTTTTAAAATTAAATAAACAATTAACTAATTATTTAAAATTAATTAAATAATCAATTAATTAATTAACTTCTTATATTTCAAAATCCTTAATTAATTAAGAAAACATTATTCTTAATTAAACTTTTACTTATTTATAAATCATATTTATTAAGTACTCTCAAATTCATGTTAAAATAATTTGACATTATTTATCTTCATAAATAAATTATTTGAACTAATTAAATTTTAATAACTTAAAAAAAATTATTCTATTTGGTTTACAAAATTATAATATTAACCTTATTTGAAAATAAAGCATTAAGAAATCAATTTAAAATTTTAAAACTCTTTAACTATCTAATTCAAACTTATTCATTTCCAATAAAGTTTAAAACTTAAGTTTTTAAACATTACTTTAAAATTTTGCTTAAAACTTTGGTTCAATATTTAAATTCAAAACATTCCCTTTTTAAATTGAAATTCAAAATTTACTTAGGATAACTACTTTCAAAAAAACAATCATCTTAAAACATTTTAAATTTGAAAATATAAATTCAATTATCACTTTTAATAATTTGATTAACATTTACTTCAAGGAACAAGTAATAACTTGTAAATTTATTTCCCTTTTATAAAAACTTAGGTTTATATTTTATTTATTTCAAACAAATAAGGTAAATCTGTAAACTTTACCTCGCTAAACAGTACAATTCAGAGAAGCATCACCTAAACTCGAGTCGATCACCTCAAGTTCTCGTGCCTACCCCGAAGCAAAACCAGTTCCACTACTTCAAGTCGTCACTACGAAGAACACGAGCACCGTCCCGAGAAAACACCATCTTCCCAAACACAAACTCCATCTGCTCCCAATCGTGCACGGTGCATGTGCACCGGCCACTCTGGCCATCGATGATCGACGCGTCGATCTCCTACAACCCCACGTTTACAAGCGAACTCGAAAACCAACCCAGATCGAACAATCAACACGCGAGACAAAATTTCGATCACTGATCGAAAAGTAAACCCAAACTCGTTAGCAAAACTACCCAACGCCGACCATCCCAAAGCCGTTAGGCCTCGTCGACCCCACCATCGAAATGCCTTGTCCACTAGCGTCAACTCCCTCGATTGCGAACAACTCCGGTCGCATATCGATGACGAGAATCCCATATTAACGCCGACTTCAACAACGGGAGCTAAAACCCTATTATGTTCGAATCCAAACAATTCGATCATAGGAAAAATCCTACAATATATTTCCCTTCATCATCGATATTCATGCTAGCCTCGACCAAAAATTCGGCCCCAAACATCACGTTGATCATCGGCAATTCCTCAATTTGCCGGAAACGTCCATCCCCAAATTCCCATTTGAATATCAATTTAAAAATTATAAAATGCATGTTAAAATTCATCATTTTTAACTACAGATCCATTTATATGATCCAAAGTAGAAATTAATGTTATTGATTTTTATCATAAAACAGTATTTTACTGTTTTTTTTCCTGATTTTCAAACTTATTTGCTAAAGTTAAAAACCTACAATTACTTTAATAACCATCATCTTCCTCAAATAAACAACTTTTATTTAAATTTCGAAATCAAATATTGATTTGATTTAGAGCTTTGAATTTCCAAAGTAGAGCAATAAATTCTAAAATATGGACAGGGCCTTTATGTTTACAGATATGCTACCTAATTCTTGTGTATATATATATATATATATATATCAATTCAACATGAACAGACAGAAAATCTTTCATGCAAAACTAACGTCATTCCACTGATCATAACATGCATAGAACATAATTACAAACTAATCTGTTTGTTTTAAAAAAATAAATACCCACCTTATCTTTATAAACAGAGCAGGTTTAATTTTATTTCCAGGCTTGAACAACTTGCATATCAAATTTTGCTTTGCTGATGGAAATTGACCCCTATGCATGCTTCCAATTTGATGATTAAAAATGTTGAAACAGATCTTGATCTCCCCTTTTAAGTTGCAGGTCGATCTTGAACTTAGAAATGCAGGTTGAAGTTTCAGATTTGATCTTCATTTGAATTTGCAAAATTTAATTTCAGATTTGTGTTTGATTTTTGAATTCAATTTTCAGGTTTTGGATTAATTTCTGGTTGCCATAAATTTGAAAGAATGAAGAACGGAAAACCAAACTTCTTTATGTTTAAATGAATTGTGTTATGTTAATAAAAATTTAAAGAAAATAAATTTTAAATGAAGACACTTGTCACTCAAACTTAGATTTGTCATTTAATTCTCTTAATTACTTTACATGTGTTATTAAGATATGCTAACATGTTTACACATGTTTCTTAGTATTTTTATAAACTTTTATTTAATTTAAATGTAAATATAAAGCTCACTTACTTAATTTACTATATTGATAAATACTTGTATATGAATAAATAAATTTACTTTTTAAAGAAAATATTCTAAAACTAATTATAACACAAATATATTTTTATACATGTATTTAAAAATCTAAAACATTTATATTTATATACATTTATAACCATTTTAATTAAACACTTTTAAAGAATACAAAACAAAACTTTAAACTATCATATTAAAAATAAATAATTAACTTATATTTTGAAAACAATTTAATTAATCTAAATTAACTTTTGAAAAATATTGAATTTTAAAACAAAGCTTTAAATTACAATTCATACACATACAAATTATTAGTGGATTAAATTAAATTTCAAAACAACACCAAATTATAACATATACATACATACATACATACATACATATACATATATATATATATTACAATTTGAAAATGCAATTTGAAAATTCATCTTTTATTTAAAACAAAAGATCTTCTATTCATAATATATATCAAATATATATATATATATATATTATAAATAGAATAAAAAACTTATTAGCTTTGACAAATAAATCTTATACATTTTAAATTGTTAAAAAGATATTGGTCACAATTACCAGATTAAAAATTTATTAACCTTTAAAAAGATTAAATTTACCAAATTAAATTGAAATTATAAAGAAAAATTATCAAATTAATTAAAATATTAGTACAGATTATTAAATTGATATTGCCTAAAATTTCGGGTCCGTTACGATCCTTCTCCCTTAAAAGAATTTCGTCTCTGAAATTTAAAAGCGAAGGTAATTTAATAACCCAGCAAAGATTTCAATTTCAATCAGCAAAACGCTCCTATCAACCAGTTACTAGCAACCATTGCAAACAATCAAACAAAACAGACCTAACTAATTATCCTGAAACAAATCAGAATAAATCTTCTACTACTATCTAGAGTTTCCTAAGTATAAATCACCGGGAGACTATCACTACAGAAGCTAAAAAAAACTACACCACTAAAATCCAGAGCTCCTCTCATCTCTAGATCCATCAATCTAAACAGAACATCAGACTATACTCAAGTCTAGCGCAACTTCCAAATCCAACTGAACTACAGATTCAATAACCAATGATGAATCATACACGTACTCCCTCAGAGATACATGAAATACAATGAATTCCAGCTATCCAAACTGTCAATTCAATCTTATCCTATCAACAACACAGGTAAGAAATCTCAAATGCCATAGAACTAACCATCCAATTACTGCTCTCTTAACCAGAGAAATTTTAACAACAATGAAGTCTTCAACTTTGAATTCCAAACTCCTTATCTCATATCTGCATAACTCAGCAGACAATCCTGGGCTGCCCATCTTCTTCGTGATCAGCTTAACCTATGCTGATGCTTCCAGAAACAACTAGACCAAAACAAACCAATTTCTGGATCCTATCCAACAGAAAAGTCTTCCAAAATCCGTCGAAATTCAGAACACAAGCTCTACTCCCCAAGAAATAGCAAACTGAACTTGCTTCCTTCCTTACACAGCTGCTACCTCGCTTTTGTTGCACAACTCTGATTCTGAAATAGATGAGAATACTGTTGATGAACACGAGTACAAACTTATCCAATATATTAGGAAAACTTTGTTCATCAAATCGATAAAATCTGAGTAACCCATCTGACTCGGTCACACAACCTTACAGCAGAAAAACAAACTCAAAAACTAAATCTGACCAATCCAAACTCCAAAAATTCTCTGAGCTGCTACACCAACTCTTCCTTCTCCAAGAACCATCCTACTACCAGGCTAACTACACAAAATCGCTCTTGGAACCAAATCAATATGGAACTCAACTCTAGATGCAGACAAACTTCCGATTACATCAGTAGCTCCTATTTCTACATGAGAACCCTTGGTCTCTAAGAATGATAGCCTAAGAAAAATTCCCAAATTAATCGCAAGTCACTTTTGCGATCCAACCTAGTTCGGATTCCAAATAAACTGTCCCCTCTTTACCAATTAAAACAGCCTTAAGCTTTTCTAAACAAGGTTAACCCTCAAGAAAACTTTCACCATCTGCCCGGATTCCTGAAAGAAGAACCACCAAGATTCCTGAACCATCGGAGAAATTGGCCACACTGCTGCTTCCAAACTCTACCTTGATGATACAGCAAAGCCAAAAGACCTTCTCGTCAGCCCACCGAACACTTCGAACTGAACGGCTACCACAGCTAACCAAAGACTTCTAATCCAAAGGCTCCTCGAAAACCAAAACCATCAACAAACCACACAACGTACCTTCGAGATGGCAGTCATCCTCTTAAGAAATTCGGGCTCCAAACCAAGCATCAACATCTCGCTCTTCTTAAGGAATGACAAATGAGACCATGCCAAAACGAAACAACTCATAGGCATTAGTCTCATATTCCAAAATAGCCAACCTCCTTGCTAAAGATCCAGACAACCTCTACACGGACGAATCTTCCCTGCGGCAGGTAAAAACTTCTCCTCAACTACTACTAAAATTGCTTCAAGAGAAAACATCATCAGAAAATATCCATGGATACTGCATCTCATCACGCAGATATCAAGATATCATCACTTACTTCTACACTTCTGGCAGATCCAAACCTACACTTCCAAGATGAACTCCGAATCTTTAAAAAAAATTCCTTCGGATATCGAGAAATCCTTACTCCAAACTAAACTCACTTGAGATAGTAATAGGTCTACAGTCTCGACAAATACTTCTCAACATATGGACCTCTTCCATCAGTGGTAGTCGTGTTACACACACACACCACTACTCCATCTACCTCTAAACTTATGTTGGAAAATCCGAACAGATAACCCAACAAATTAGGTAGATATAGATTTATATAATTATAGTTATATATAAAAATTACAAGTACGCTCTCTCAAGAAAGAAACCACTCCAGAGCCTAGGTATTCACTCAACCTAACGCTCTGATACCAACTGTAGCGACCCGACTTCTAACACCAGAAAGTCACATCACTAATTAAAAAAGAAAGGGATAGAAGAAGAAAAGAAAGAGAAAGAAGAAACAGAACAACATCATATAGCTCACAGCGGAATGAAACAAATATAATATATCACATAAAATGTGACGCCCCACCTCTATACCCACGCTAGCTAAGGACACTACGATGTAATGCCGTCAACTAGCACGGAGAATAAGGCTGTTGAGGAGCAACCATCTGTATACTTGCTTTGTGCTAGTACCGATATGCCAGATAAGATGTAACTTGCATTTTTTTTCAAGAGGACATCCGACATACCGACACAAACTCAAAGCTACTACACAGTGGCTATTATGTCTTCGGAAACAAATATAAAAATAAACATAACACAATTCAGTCACAGATAATTCATATCACAAAGGCGGAAATAGATATGAATATATATAACACATAAAAGTGTTCATCACAGTAGTAGTCAAGAAGATCCACAATAATACAAAAGAATAGCAACACGTGCTATACAAAAGAATACAACTATGAGTCCATATCTCAAGTGTATACAACAAAATAAACAACTAATCTAAGTAGTTAGCCAAAAGTCAGAGAAATCAATCCCAAGTGAGAAGTCAAGCTGAAGCATCTGTAACATCTCGGTCTGACCCGAGTATTATTTAATAAGAAAATAATAACCGGATCAGTCTAGCTATAAATATCAGATGAAACGATATAGAATAAGAGGTATGACTAAACGCATAGTAATCACAATGCCAAGATGTGATAAATAAGTAATTGAAAATCAACAAGAGATTAATCAATATCACAAAAACCTTCTCAAGGATAAAAAGGAATGTCATACTCTTTATTTCGTTCACCAAACCATAAATATTGACGATTATATCCAAATCAATCACAAAAGTCAATGACGCACAAATTCACCAATGCACAAATATTGATAAAACTTATCAATGAAAATCACGAAAATCGGTGAAGCACAAATTCTAGGAATCATCTCAAGAAATCCAGAAATCACAAAAGGGGGAAAGGCCTATCACAAACGGGAGCATAAGGCTCACCAACACGTGTATCACAAACAGAACGCTAATTCCATGGTTGCTAACCATCACAAATTGAGCCGAAGCTCCACAAATGGCCCAAAGACCATGGGTTGCTACCCCACCAATTTGAGTCGAAACTCCACAAAACGGGGTTTAGTCTCCCTCGCAGACAAAGAGACATCGCACATTGCTAGTCTAAATCACAAAAATGATCGTCATGATCATCAAGAAGTGTCAATTACAGTAAGCTAGTAAATATATGAGCTTTGCTTCATGTCCCATAACCACTAGCTTAACTTAAATATTTACGAACAAATTGTAGATCTCCACTAGAAAATTGTCACAAGAGATTCAATCGAACAAGTCCAAGAATTAACCGACGAAGTAAACGCAAGCGTTTCATACCACTTGTTTTACTTAGTCGTTTAATTAGATTTCTCGTACGAGTGAGGTAAAGGTTTGTATATACTAATAGATTGGAAATCGGTTTGAGAAAACGAGCATTGTTATAAAATAGTGTTGAAATCATTTGAAGAAAGAGTTTGGATATTTACTACTAGTATAGAAAACCTTTATATTTTAAAGTGACAAATCATAGAAGCGATTGTAGAAACAATCAATCATAAAAATTCACATTCAAAGACGTGAATAAAATCCTAAGAAACCGATAAAGAATCCATCGAAATAGATATTCAAAAATCCATAAAATCGACCGAGAAGCCTAAGATAGTTTGTCTTGAAGAATGGTCAACTTAGCATCTCAACAAAGCGAGTTCCGTTGAATGTTTCTCAGATAAGATCCCCTACGGAGGGGGGTCCAAGGGGTGTGGCAACCACCCAAGGTGGGGGTGCGGGGGCAACGCCCCCGCTACGGGGTTCGACCTGCCCGGTCAGGTCGCGGGGGTCCAGGGCGCAGCACCCCCTGGCGGGGTGCGGGGCAGCGCACCGTCCGAAACGGTACGACCCAGTGAAGGCCTAAGGGAGGATAGGATCGAGCAACCTCGATAATAAATGATAACAACAAATAGGATCATCACGAATCGATTTAAATTTGGAAACCACGCAAAATAGGCGAAATAGGCAAAACAGCAACAGGTCGGTCGGTCGGCTACAGAGCTCGGTTGACCGGACCCTGTTCTGGAAAAATCCTCAGGAAGCAGGTCGGTCGACTGAGCTCTGTAGTTGGTCGACCGGACCTGAGACAGAGAAGTGCTATGCACTTTTAGTAGCAGGTCGGTCGACCGGCCCAGTGGTTCGGTCGGCCGAACCAGTATTCTTGCACTTCCTACCCTATGTCAAAAGAGGTGCAAACTCCCTCAATTTGCAAACGGTCGAGCAACGGCACTAACGGTTTACGCCAATCGACTACCCGGCCATAGAAGCTCTTTGGTTCATCACCAAAACATAGTCAAAACATCAAACCTATGATTTTTAAAGAATTGAACCCAAAACACCAAAAATTGGAATATTCACCAAATCAATCCAAACCAAAAGCAATTGCACACGAATAAGTATTAGGAATTCATACCTGACAATCGAAGATAAATATAGACTAAGATGTGAGATAAAAATCTCGCATGTTCACAAAAACAATGAAGAAGAAGCTTGAAAAAAAAGGGAGAATCAACCACTCTTCCACACAACCCAAATGAGCTTGAATCTATGCTTTAAAATAAGAACATTCTCAAAGTTAGGTTTAGGAATTTCTGAAATTGATAAGAGAATGAGTTGGAGAAGAAGAGGAGGAGGCTTACCAAAGCTTCTTCTATTGATTTGGAGTTAGAACTTGATTTGTAAATGGAAACTAGGGTTTGGAGTTTTAATTTCTCATTCCACTCACCATTGTTGCTAAAGCTTGAGTATTAGGAATTAGAAATGAAGTAATGAAGAGTTGGAGTGGAGTTGGGTTCATATGTTAGGTTAATGGGCTGAAACCCAAACCAAAGCCCTAAGTGAAAAAGTAGAAAAATTCTACTATCTCCAAACATATCAAAGTTTATACTTAAAAAGATCGCAAACGTCATTTTGAACTCAATGGGAGTGGTCTCGAGTCCTAATTTGACTGTTTGCAAAAAGTAGTTTTTTCGGACAAAATACGACTAACGATGAAATATTTAAATAAAATATTTAAATACTCAATCGTATAATATGAGGGTTTATTACATCAGAGTACACAATCTATACAACACATATTAGATAGTTATAAACAGCTGTCTAATTATACAACTCAAGTACACAAGATACAGATACCATACAAACACAGCGGAACCATAATATATCTACACGTGGAAGCCTCCTGCTCATATCTCCTACAGAATTCATCAAGCTAACCTGAATCACTTTACTACTCATACATAATAAGAGTACCCAAGAGTTTAATAAAACAGAAAATAAACACGCGGGTCAGACAGGGGTCTAATGTGAGTAAACGGGTTAAAATTGCTTAACTTTAGAAAAACCTTTGAAAAGAAAAGGTATCACGTAAGACTTCCCACAGATAAACATGGAAAAGTTTTTACCTTACGCTAACCAAAACATTTGATAGGAAATCCAGTGATATTATAATAGTGTCTAGGGTTTTCAAGTAAATAAGAAATGGCCGAAATTGTTACATCTATTAAATTCCAGCTACTGGCCACAAAAGTGGGTAATACAAACAAAACCGTAGGGTCTCGTAGGAAGAATGGGTTTCCATCAATGGCAGGGCGACCGGGGTACCGCCCGTCACAGTACGTGGCCTAGATCACAGTACCGAGGATTAAGCCCAATCCCTTGCATCACAAAGCCGGAACCATTCCTTACTGAACAGTCCAGAGTAAGATCACTCCATGGTTGGCACAACCAACCACCAACAAAACCGAAATAAGGGACATCTAGACAGGAATGACCTCACCATAAAATGGGTGCTACCCACCTAGCCTTGCTACACCCCCCTGTTTTAGCCATTCCCGGGTTGATGAGGCTTAAGGCTGCGATTACCTTTATAGAACACAACATCTTAGAATGCTCATCGTCCACCTGACGATGTTCTGAAAGCATTCAATCCATACAAGTTCGTTCTGGGTTCGAACGAAATCAAAGGCACTATCTCGTTGCACTCATTTTGGAATCACCCTCGGATTCAACGACCATAGCCCTTGCACTCTAAATCACCATCTCGAACCTATAAGTGCTATCTTCGTCAAACTCATCACAGAATCACCCCCAGAGTTATACTGACGAATAGTTCTTACACCTCGAGTCTTCACTTGCTCCATTTGGATTCACGATCTAATGTTTAATTTGGATCCATGTAGTTTTCGGATATCCAAATATGGAAACCCAATCCCGGTCTCACCGAAACCAAACGCCGTCTTAATGTCCAAGTTGTTTAAGGGTTTAAACATTTAAGCTTATATTCAGGATGATATAAACAGATAGATGAATCACAATATCAAAATAGATAATTCATATCAACCATTCATCTCACAAAGCAGCATAACACATATCATAGATATCTAAATCATCCAGCATTCAACCAATCACCCAATATCAATCATCCAATATCAATCAATCATCCATAAGCAGAATTGATTAACTCTAATAAATTCGATTACCTAAAATCCTTCTTCATTAATTTATTCCAAATAAATAAATAATCATCTCTTAATGATCTTCTTTAATTAATATTCCTTGATTAATTATCCTTTAATTACATTCAAGTAATTAGCCTTAACCATATACAGTAATTAACCTTTAATTATTATCATTAATTACAATAATTAATGATCCTTCATTTATTTCCATTAATTAATTAACTATAAATAATTACATTAAACCACAATTAATTACAATTAATTAATCATACTTAAATTAATTACTTTTATTAATCAACCTTGATTAATTATATTAACTAATGATCCTTATTAATTAATAATTCCTTTAATAAATTAAATAATTAACTTGTAATTAATCATCTCATTTATCATAAACAGTGATTAACAACTTATAATTACTTATCTTAATTAACATCTTAATTAATTAAATTAATCTTGATTAATTAATCTTTAATTACTTCATTAAGTAATCAATTAATTAATAATACTTAATTAATTACTTTATTAGTTAATTACATTTTTATTAATCTTAAATTAATCACATTTATTTATTAATCAATCACATTAATTAACTAAAATAATTAAGTAATTAACCCTTAATTACTTTCATAAATAATTATCTTCTAATTACTAGCATTAAATGATTACTTTCTTAATTAATTACTTATCAAGTAATTAATTTCATCATTAAATAAATCCTTAATTCTTTAATTAATTAATTACTCCATAATTTGTTAACTTTAAATCAATTTTATTAATCAATTCCTTAGATTAATAACATCAAGTGATTATTCATTAATCACTTCCATTAAATTATTCCCATGAGTAATTACTTCCATTAATTACATTCAGAAATTTACCATTAATTACTTCATTAAGTAATTACACTTAATTAATTCATAATTAAGTGATTTTTAAAATTAAATAAACAATTAACTAATTATTTAAAATTAATTAAATAATCAATTAATTAATTAACTTCTTATATTTCAAAATCCTTAATTAATTAAGAAAACATTATTCTTAATTAAACTTTTACTTATTTACAAATCATATTTTTTAAGTACTCTCAAATTCATATCAAAATAATTTAACATTATTTATCTTCATAAAAAAATTATTTGAACTAATCAAATTTTAATAACTTAAAAACTAATTATTTTATTTGGTTTACGAAATTATAATATTAACCTTATTTGAAAATAAAGCATTAAGAAATCAATTTAAAAATTTAAAACTCTTTAACTATCTAATTCAAACTTATTCATTTCCAATAAAGTTTAAAACTTAAGTTTTTAAACATTACTTTAAAATTTTTCTTAAAACTTTGGTTCAATATTAAATTCAAAACATTCCCTTTTTAAATTGAAATTCAAAATTTACTTAAGATAATTACTTTCAAAAAAACAATCATCTTAAAACATTTTAAATTTGAAAATATAAATTCAATTATCACTTTTAATAATTTGATTAACATTTACTTCAAGGAACAAGTTATAACTTGTAAATTTATTTCCCTTCTATAAAAACTTAGGCTTATATTTTATTTATTTCAAACAAATAAGGTAAATCTGTAAACTTTACCGCACTGCACAGTACAAATCAGAAAAGCGTCACCTAAACTCGATTCGATCACCTCAACTTCTCGTGCCTACCCCAAAGCAAAACCCAGTTCGTCTACTTCGAGTCGTCACTACGAAGAACACGAGCACCGTCCCGAGAAAACACCATCTTCCCAAACACAAACTCCACCTGTTCCCAATCGTGCATGGTGCATATGCACCGGCCACTCTGGCCATCGATGATCGGCGTGTCGTTCTCCTACAACCCCACGTTCACAAGCGAACTCGAAAACCAACCCAGATCGAACAACCAACACGCGAACAAAATTTCGATCACTGGTCGAAAACTAAACCCAAACTCGTCAGCAAAACTCCCCAACGCCGACCATCTCAACGCCGTTAGGCCTCGCCGACCCCACCATCGAAACGCCTTGTCCACTAGCATCAACTCCCCCAATTGCGAACGACTCCGGTCACATATCGATGACGAGAATCCCATATTAACGCCGACTTCAACAACGGGTGCTAAAACCCTATTACGTTCGAATCCAAACAGTTCGATCATAGGAAAAATCCTACAATATATTTCCCTTCATCATCGATACTCATGCTAGCCTCGACCAAAAATTCGGCCCCAAACATCACGTTGATCATCGGCAATTCGTCAATTTGCCGAAAATGTCCATCACCAAATTCCCATTTGAATATCAGTTTAAAAATTATAAAATGCATGTTAAAATTCATCATTTTTAACTACAGATCCATTTATATGATCCAAAGTAGAAATTAAAGTTATTGATTTTTATCATAAAACAGTATTTTACTATTTTTTCCTTATTTTTAAACTTATTTGCTAAAGTTAAAATCCTAGAATTACTTTAATAACCATCATCTTCCTCAAACAAACAACTTTTATTTAAATTTTGAAATCAAATACTGATTTGATTTAGAGCTTTGAATTTCCAAAGTAGAGCAATAAATTCTAAAATATGGATAGGGCCTTCATGTTTACAGATATGCTAACTAATTCTTGTGTGTGTGTGTGTGTATATATATATATATATATATATATATATATATATCAATCCAACAAAGCAGACAGGAAATCTTTCATGCAAAACTAACATCATTCCACTGATCATCACATGCATAGAACATAATTACAAACTAATCTGTTTTTAAAAAAAAAAAAATTACTCACCTTATCTTTATAAACAGAGCAGGTTTAATTTTATTTCCAGGCTTGAACAACTTGCAGATCAAATTTTGCTTTGCTGATGAAAATTGACCCCTATGCATGCTTCCAATTTGATGATTAAAAATGTTGAAACAGATCTTGATCTCCCCTTTTAAGTTGCAGGTTGATCTTGAACTTAGAAATGAAGGTTGAAGTTTCAGATTTGATCTTCATTTGAATTTGCAGAATTTAATTTCAGATTTGTGTTTGATTTTTGAATTCAATTTTCAGGTTTTGGATTAATTTCTGGTTGCCATAAATTTGAAAGTATGAAGAAAGGAAAAACAAACTTCTTTATGTTTAAATGAATTATGTTATGTTAATAAAAGTTTAAAGAAAATAAATTTTAAATGAAGACACTTGTCACTCAAACTTACATTTGTCATTTAATTCACCTAATTACTTTACATGTGTTATTAAGATACGCTAACATGTTTACACATGTTTCTTAGTATTTTAATAAACTTTTATTTAATTTAAATGTAAATATAAAGCTCACTTACTTAATTTACTATATTAATAAATACTTGTATATGCATAAATAAATTTACTTTTTAAAGAAAATATTATCAAACTAATTATAACACAAATATATTTTTATACATGTATTTAAAAATCTAAAACATTTATATTGATATAAATTTATAACCATTTTAATTAAACACTTTTAAAGAAAACAAAACAAAACTTTAAACTATCATATTAAAAATAAACAATTAACTTATATTTTGAAAAAAATTTAGTTAATCTTAATTAACTTTTGAAAAATATTGAATTTTAAAACAAAGCTTTAAATTACAATTCATATATATTCAAAATTTCGAAACAACACCAAATTATAACATATACATACATATATATTACAATTTGAAAATACAATTTGAAAATTCATCTTTTATTTAAAACAAAAGATCTTCTATTCATAATATATATCAAATATATATATTATAAATAAAATAAAATTTTTATTAGCTTTGACAAATAAATCTTATCCATTTTAAATTGTTAAAAAGATATTGATCACAATTACCAGATTAAAAATTTATTAACCTTTAAAAAGATTAAATTTACCAAATTAAATTGAAATTATAAAGAAAAATTATCAAATTAATTAAATTATTAATACAGTTATTAAATTTATATTGCCTAAAATTCCGGGTCGTTACAAGATTTAAAAATTTGAGGTAAAACTTAGTACATGTTTTAATTACCCTAATTAATGTTTAACAACGGTTTAACTCTTAATTTAATATTTGAGTTAAGTAATTAAATTAAGTTAAGTATAAAGTTAATTAACACTTAAGTTTGTATTTAATGATGATTTGATTTTCAAAATTTAAAGAAGGGCTTAATCTTTATAAGTAATCGCAACCAGGGCCAAGGTTCTTGCTTAACCTTTCAGCTCTGATACCAAATGCAACGACCAAAAATTTTCCAACCCAAAAATTCCAGATAGTTATGAAAAATAAGAAAGAGATAGCAGAAGAAGAAGAAGATCAAAAACACCAACATCTCACATTCGCAGCGGATATAATATAATAATAAGTAATAACAGTTTACAAAAGGATATTATATCTGTCGGTTACATTTTAATACATCATAGTCACATATATACAGACATTGAATATACTCAATTATCATGTCGCAGATACACAACAATATTATACATCGGAAGCACTCCATACGTTCTTGCCATCCAGCTCGACTCCTGAGCTCCAGAACGTCCTTACATAAAAATCTATAATACTCGGTCTGACTCAACCATTACACCAAAGTAACACCCGGGTCAGGCTGGAAACCAGCGTGAGTAAACCCAACTAACATGGCATACAAGCATACAACTGATTTAAAACCCGGGGTAACTCAAAGCAAATCACAAAGCCACAATTTATTATAGACATCACTTATTTCACACATCCATTTTATACGTACCAGAATTTAAGATTAAATAGTCGAATTCCTTTAAATCACTTCGTTCCAGCCTATAGATTTCACAAATCAATTTATAAAAATTCGAAGTGGTTTCGAGTATTTCCTAATACCATACTTCGGTCTCTTCACGTCTCATGTCATCCTAACCCAAGTTATACAAATGAAATACACAACATTTCATATAAGAGATATCAACTCATTCAAAGCATCCAATACCATTCAATCGCCTATAGGCAAAGCTTGTTCGCTACCAATATTAATTAAATTAATTCAGATTGAATTTCTAAACTCAACCATTTAGAATTCTTCACTTGACATTAATTAATTTCAAATCAATTAATCAATCTTACCTTCATCATTCATCTTTATTAATCAACCTAGATTAATTATCCTTCAATTATATTCAAGTAATTAACTTCAATTAATTTCACGATATTAATTTTTCTTAACCAGAATCAATAAGTAATCTTAATTACTGTAACGACCCGGTATTTTCAACCATTCGCATCCATTATAAGTGTATAGGTAGACACTCATGCCGGAATTGAATTGCTCAAAATACCACGTTGTAAATAAAAATTTGGCAAATCTCGGGATATACAGTAAATAAAAATCACAGATCACAGACACAGAGTATATAAAAATGCAGCGGAAGAAAAAGAGATAGTAGTTCATGAAGCTACTATATAAATATGAGATACATCAGAGTTAAATAAGATACAACAGAAGAGTAACAAGATACATCACTGAAACACTGGATAGTGAAACAAAATAGAAGGCTGGATCTTCAAGGAAAGCTCCAACGCCGAAGGTGAATCTGGAATGCTAACTCACTCAATCTGACCCGAGCGTAAAGCAAAACACAAAACCCTCGCGTCAGGACATAAATACTTATAAACTGTAAATCAACCCAAGTGAATAGTAACAAGATGCATCAGTAAATTAAAGGATGCTTGGGACCGCCCATCCTCTGAGGATCCGTTAAACTATTTACTATGTAGTAATATACGCTATATATGGTAGTGTCTAATCAGTAAAGTATAATCATATAGAAAATAGCGTTAAGGGGATGGTGAACCTTAACGCTGTAGGATCTTTAAAACCAAAATCGTAGTGGGCTCGATATAAGGATATGGCACGGCACGCGAGGCAATGTCAGGGTGGATACACCGTTTGCACTCCCGGACCGGTGGTGACGGCAAGCCAGCAGCTTCCGCCCACCTCGAACAATACCCCCGAATCAAAGTGGCGCCACCGAATCGAATCACAACAGTAATAGAATAGTTTCCGATGGAGCATGCTCGATGAAAGGGTGCGACCCTTTGTGTAGCCCGGAATAGCTCCTGTTTTAGTCATATATGCCAACTCACGGGAGTTGGGTCCACGTAACATACCTCGAGAACGTCGCCACCATCCTACTTCATTCTGGAATCTCCACCGCGTACACAGTTGTTAAAGTGGTTTTCGGTATTGTCCGACTATAAGACAATATCCGATCCCAGTCTCTTTAACAACCAATCGTTATTATAACCCATGGATATTTATTTCAAATAATTTATACTTTCAAGACCAAAATATCATACTCATTTCAAAACAATATCACAATTGTATCATTTCCATTTCAAAAATAATTCAATATTATATCATTCAAATAAAACCCAAATTTCAAATCATTGAGTATTTATTTAAATTTATTAAACTTGAAATATTCCTTTCAATTATCATAGCATTTTGGAAATGTTACCTTAAGGAATCATAGCATTTTTGGAATGTACTACTTTCCACTTCACATTGTATATAATTCAAAGTATTGATAAGCTTAAAATTTTAACATGTCAATTTATCATAGCCTTATAGTTAAATAAACTTTCTTACTGTAATATACAATTTAAACCAAAATTCTTATGTTAAGTTAAAAGCACCTTATTAACTTACATTATTATTACAATAAAGAAACTTTATTATTTTAATCATTTAAAGTATGCCATTCACATAAATTAAAACTTGCTTATCAAATGTACGTTATCAACTTACATTTTATTATCACAGTAAGTAACATTTATCATTTTAATCAATTTAATATACACCATTACATTGATTAAAATCTACGTGTCAAATGTACGTTTTAAATTTTACATTCCTATTACAATAATGAACATTTATTAATTAAATCAATACCACACTACTTAAATCTTTACATGTTTCTTTCTTAATTAAAACTTTACATGTTCTTGCATTAATTAAAACTTTCATGTTCTCTCATTAATTAGGACTTTACACGTCTCTTTCATTAATTAAAAACTTATACGTTTCTTTCATTAATTAAAACTTATACCTTTCTTTCATTAATTAGGAATTTACATGTTCCTATCATTAATTAGAACATCATACGTTCTTTCATTAAATAAAACCTATACGTTTCTTTCATAAATTAAAACCTATACGTTTCTTACATAAATTAAAACCTATACGTTTCTTACATAAATTAAAACATATACGTTTCTTTCATAAATTAAAACCATACGTTTCTTTCATAAATTAAAACCTATACGTTTCTTTCATAAATTAAAACCTATACGTTTCTTTCATAAATTAAAACTTAACATTTCAGATTTATATTACCATTTCACAAATTTAACTAAACTTTCAGTTTATTTAATTAATTTAACATCTTTAGTTAAAACTCAAATTTCACATTTTCAAGTCAAGTTATATTTTAAAATTTCATTTTCAACAGTCATTAATTCAACCACTTAAATTTATAGAAAATCAATAATTCTTTAATAAATCACTTAAATTCAAGTATAAATCAATTTATCATATTTACTATTTTTCAAATAAAATTAGAGTCCATTTTATTCATGTGACTTAAATATCATTTTTAGTCAAAATTCCAAATTTCAACATAAGTTATATTTCAAAATCCAGTTAATCCATTCATAAATTACATTTTTAACACATAGAAAAATCATAATTATTTATTTTAAAAACTTTCAAAATCTATTTAAATCAAATTTCATAATTTTATATTTTTAAAATACTTAAAATATTCAAAGCACTTTATAGAATAACCACGGGTCTGTATATAATTTTCTAACCTAGGTCAAGTGATACGAATATGTATCATTTCAATCCGCAGTTTAAAAGGTAAAAATTCGGGTTCTATCATTTCAAACCCGCAATACCAGGTTTAAATAAATAAATAAAATAACTCAGGCCTATCATTTCAGCCCATAATGATTTTTATCCTAACAGGGAACTTGCAGTGTGATCATATACAGAAATAATATAAACAATGTCAATATCACAATATACAGTCATGTATAACATGTCAGGTGAAAATTAACAGTTTTAACATGGTAATAACATGGTAATAACACAGCATAGCATACCATATGATCATTATTAACTTGCATAAACATTTTACATTACTAAACACTCGTCATCAATCCACTTTTCATAAGTATATATGTCAGAGTGAGAAAGACTCGCCTTTTCGAAGCTAGAGACCAAAACAACAAACACAAGAGCGATTCCAAAAGCACGACAAACACGATTTGAATTGAATGAATGGAAAGCCTTGATAATGATCTTATATACAACAAATAAACAAGACCATATAAACATATGCATACAATATAAAGATTTGTTGAACAATAGAAAAGTAGAAGCAACAAATGACATTACCAAGCTTTTCAACCACTTTTGCTTGACCACAACTCCATGTATACTCGGCCATACATGCTTAGGGCTAGGCCACACATGTTTTCAGGTGGAAAAAGGATCTGGTTTGGCATCACAAAGGCATGGCAAGCACAAAAATGTGAAGTGGTAGGAGATGATATGAGGAGGTGTTAGGGTTAATTGGTGAAAGATTAGGTTAAAAGTAAAAGGGTGGACTATAAAGGCCTATAGAAAGATAGAAAGTTTAAGGCCTTTCAAATTTCCTTTTCTATTTAATTTTATAAAAACAAAATAAACTATGACTTCAAAAATACAAGACCACTTTTAAAATAGACTATAACTTCAAAACAAAGGTGACAAAACAAATTTTGTTCATTTCTTTTTTTTTCAAACAAAAGGGCAGAGGGAATATGGACTAGAATGCCAAATTACAGAGGTGACAAAACAATTTTTTTTTCTCATTTCTTTTTTTCTAGAACAAGGGCCGGTGGAAAAATAGATTATAACTTCAAAAATACAAAGTGACAAAAGCAACTTTTTTTTTTCATTTCCCTTTTTTTTTCCAAAACAAGGCTCGGTGGCAATATTACTTCAAAAACAAAATACAAAGGCGACAAAAATGGAATTTTTTTCATTCCTTTTTTTCTCAAACAAGGCTTGGTGGTCTGGCATGGGTAGGGTCGGAAAAATATGGTGAACGGCCAAGCACGGTGGCAGGCAATAGGATAAAGCAAAACAATGAAAGGAGAACAAATGAAATAAAACAAGAGTGAAAAGAAGAAAGAAAGAAAAAAGAGAAAAAAAATTGAAAGGAAAAGCATGCGCCAGTTCATACCTTCAGGAGATGCTCACGCAAATTTTAATGGAAGTAAAATGAATAATTTGTGGTATGGAACTTTTGAACGTGAAATATATATTAGCATTTGCTCACTAATTTATGTAGAGGGCAGGCAAGAGTAAAATGCTTGAACGGTAGAGGCAATTTAATTCTATCCAATAGGTGGAAACGTATGGGAGGCAAGAGGGAAAGAAATAATTCACACACGGAAATTATTTAAGGCAAGATTTGGGCAAGATTTTGGATTCTCAAAAGAGAATATACGGCTGTAAACTTTGCATTGTTAACGCAAGAAAAAAATCAAATAGATAACGAAAAGGCAAGAGCAACAATTAAATATATGCCCAAAATAACGTACAAATTATTTTGTTTCTCTTATTAAATAAATTTAAAATACTAACGTTTCTATTAGGAAAAATAAACCATCACTTTAAACCAAAATTTAATAGCTATTATACCATAATTAATAACATTTGATTTAGCTTCATCCAATTGATTGTTAAATATAAAGTTAAGAAACAGATGTAAACATATGTAAAAGAAATGTAAAGTTTATTTCCCGTTTCACACTAATTATTACTAAACTCTTTTTTTTTTAAAAAAAAAAAATATACAACAAATCTGACCAAAACAAAAGTGAAACAAATGTTACACAATTGTTTACAGTTCAAGATGAAAATTTTGCCTTTAGAATTATAAAATTTAGAATTTCTATTAAAGTTACACTTTTTATCCAAATCAAATTTTCAGACATTGTTTATTTTTATTTGGACAAATGATCAGAAATCATTTCAAGAAAATTTCCAAAATTAGATTTTTAAGAAAACAAAAGCCAAAGTCTTTAAATAAATGAAAAAAAATAAAATTTTAAACTTTTAAAATTTTAAGTTGAAAGTCACAGTTTGACTATTTTGACCAAAATCAGCATTTCAGGCAAATATTCAACTTACACAAGTTTGGAATTATAACTCATAAAAATCAAGATTATATTTAAATAATAAATTTAATCATTTCAAATAAGTAAAATAAGTTTTTAAATCAAAATCTTACATTAAAAATAATTAAAATATACAATAAAATAATTACAAAATACAAGGTTGTTACACTCTCCCCCACTCAAAACTTTTCGTCCCCGAAAAGGAATGAGGTATGAGAAAGCACAGAAAAAGATAGAGTGAAATAAGGTTAGGACAAGATGACAAGGAGAATGAAATTATACATGCTGGCTATTGTTATAGGTAAGTTTTACAAGGTGGAGCTGATCTTTCCAAGATTCTCCAAAATTAAGAACACAGGCACGAAAAAGGTGGATTCAAAATGATTACCAAAGATCTATCAAAGATTATAGAAAGATTCCTATACCAATCTATAGCAAGATAAGGAGGAGGAGGATAACAAAAAAATAGTTTGGAAAACAAAATAAGGAAATAGATTTGAAAGCATGGAAATTTCAAATCAAATAGAGAATAAATCTTTACACAAGTTAAATAAATCTTAACTATCTCAAATTTCATTATCTTATTATCCAATCATCATAAATTAACAAATTTCAAAACCATGGGTTTGAAAAATAATCATTTATTACACTCACAATGTATTTAATAAATTTAATTCTTCTTTATTCCTAAATAAAACTAAATTTATTCCTCTCACTATATTTATCACTTATGTTAAACATACTTACACTTAATATAACAACTTTCTTTTATTCTTAGTTCTTTTAATATGTCATTTATTATGGATTAATCAATTTTAATTTATCAATCTTTAATTACATCGTTAATTATATAAATTAAGGATTTCCAATTATATTTTAGTTTATCCTAAGCTAAATTAATTATATTAAATAATTAATCATTAATTAAACCGCAAACATTAATCATTCTTGATTTATCTCAACCTGTGATTATCTACCTTTCATTTACTTCGTTAAATAAATTAATTCTCCTTAATTAATTATCTTAATTTATCTCTTGATTAATTTCACAAAGTAATTATATTTTATTAATTTCATTATGTAATTATTTATCAAACCATCAAATGATTATTCTAAATTAATTACACTTAATTAATTAACTTAAAACTTAATTTATTAATTAATTCAAACCCTTAATTACTAAATTAATTAACCCAAATCATTAATTAATTGAATTAATTAATATTCCATTTTAATTACCCTACTAATTCAATGAATCACAAATCATTAAGCCCTTAATAACTTTAAAATAAAACACTTTCTTATTTATGATTTAAGTTTAAAACAGCCTAAAACCCAATACTTCGAGTCAAACCACAATTAACTTAAGAATCAGTCAAAAACAAAGTCACATCATCATTAGTGCACATCCAATCAATTTAATCATTCAACCAATTATTTAAATTTAACCATTTAAATCTAAATAAAAATAAAACAGAGTGAGATTTACTCACCTTTGATTTTTGTTTGGTAATCCAATTCCATCCCGACCCTAATCTTCCAATTTTGGACCTTGTATAAACATTATATGAGTTTATGAATATTCGAACAATTTGGACAAATCAGTTTCTATTTAATAAATTTCATTTTACCTAATAAGTTAATTTCAAACTAATTTCCTGTTTATAAAATATTTTCTAATTATCAAATGATTGTATAAGTTAACTAATAAATTGATTTCCATATTTTACTTTACTATTAAGTTTTTGACAAACATATATAACAATTCAAGAATTTGCAGAATATTCGCTTTAACATAATTTACATATCTCAACTAAAGTAAGATTTTTTTTCTAACTGTAAGTTAAAATACGCATATATGAAATTCTGATAAAAATAAAATTATCCAAGATAACACTATTAAATGTTCTGATGCATGAAATAAAAATCGATCAATTGAACTCAAAGTTTAACTTGAGCAATAAAATGAATTCACTCACCAACGAACAGAAGACGAATTGAAACCACTTCGCGACTACATCTCCCAAGCATCACCCTAGTACGGCCATCCCCCTTTGCTGTCAAGCATGCAGCCGCTCGAGCTTACAAAATTCCTACTCGATAATCGCCCAAAACGAGCCCTAGCTTCGTGAGTTTCTAGCTCCGTCTCCATGCTCGCTGCCTGCTTCCCACACTGTCGCATCTCCTCCAAAACCAGTACAAAACCCTAGCTCGTCCCCCAGATTTGAGCCGCCGCACCCCTGCCGCCCAGTGCTCCGCCTCTCCCTCGCGACATCGCGACTACAATCGAGTCCCACCTCTCCATCACACGCGAGCTACAGCTGTCGCGCCCATAACGACTTCGCTCTCGATCGAACGTCGTCGCCATTATACGTGATTTCATTTTTTTCCTTTCTAGTCGAACGAGATTTTGTTTCCTTTTTTTCATGAATTTGTTTTCTGAAATAAGGAGAGAAAGACGTGATTTAAAGGAAGAAACAGGCGTATTGGAGAAGGCATGGCCTTGATTTAACAGATTAAAATATTATTTAATTATAAATATCTCATTTTACCCAGCTCAAAACTTCGAACCACCATCGAGGCGTGCCGCTAGGCAATTACAGGGTTTTACCCACGTTCCGAATACAATGGATTGTGTTACGGAACCTAACTAAATTGTATGTGGAAGTTAGCTTTATAAATCGATTTAAAATATTAAGTTATCGATTTAATTTCAACGCGCTTCTCACCCGTACGAGCAAACGGTAAATCCAAACGCTACGAAAATTGAAATCCGATAATAACACACTATTTCGGATCTAATAGAACTGGTTTCGTCGAATTCCGAGACTGTGCCTTGGAAGGCTATTTCTAATTGTCAATTTAAAATGATATATTATTAAAATTGAACAAATTACCTTTAAATTAAAATTCTAACCATTCTATTGTCTTCAGTATCATCATTATAAATTTTATAATCCTTCAAATTATTTTAAACAGGCTTAGAGATTTCAGATTCAACAATTTACCCAATTTCAATTATTAAATTCAATATTTAAACTATATAATTCAATGATTTAATTATCAAGTATATTGATATCTGGAATTCAAGTTAAAATTAACTTTTAAATATTTTAAAATCAATTAACTATTCAAATTTAAGTTGTAAGAAATTCTGGGTCGTCACACCTGTTTAACTCTGTTATACATATCGTAGCTTCATGAACTACTATTCTCTTGTTTCTTCAGCATTATTGTTATATTACTATATGCCTATGATTCTGTGATTTATTAGTTTACTATATATGCTGAGTTTGGCAAAATATAAATTAACAATCTGCTATTTTGAGCAATTCAATTCCGACATGTGTGGATGCGAATGGCTAAAAATATCAGGATGTTACAAAAATTATGTTGACTAAAAAATGGCATATGTCATTCATTTTACACGCGATTGACTCGCGGGTTTTTGCACTAGGTTCGTACTGACTAGTAAAACACTATGATATAAAATTTGTTAGTTTCATGGAATTATAAATTTATGATAAAATAATAGTGGTTGAATATAATTACGTTGTTTTCAATAATAGCTTGGTTAAATTAATTATATTTCATTGGTGTTATCCATTTAGCCAAATAAAATACTGTTTTGTCAAATTAAATTGGATAGATTATTTGGACTCTTGTTTAGCAGAATAAATCAGCGTTCTATTATATTCACTAAATATATGATATTTGGACATCTGTTTAGTAAAAAATAAATCTCATTTTCCTACTGCATTAATGTGGACACTTACTACTTTACCCATTAATAAAATATTGTGTAAGTAATTGATTATTAACTATGGTTTTGATTTACATATATGCATGTTATGTAAATATCAGCAATTTAACTTGGGAATTTAAATTAACCTAATTGTGACTTGTTCAAGTACCTTTGGGGTCGCTAAGATTTCTTCTAATTATGATAAGTTAATTAATTATTAAAGGTAATTAAATTTAATTATTATTTTAAGGTTAGTTAACATTCTAAAGTTAATTACCGTTTTAAAGTTATTATATTTATTATTAATAACGAGTATATATGCACGCCCAGATGGGTCTGCATATAATCAGAATATGCATGCATTTTAATTGCGCCCATGGAAGTGGATTTGACGGTAGCATTACCGGCATAAACTGAACTTTAGGCAACGACCAAGAAGTCTGAGACAACCGAAGAACATTCATAGAACCAATAACTTGAAAGCATCCGTTGTTTTATCATTCCTTTCTTTTGTTTTAGTTTATTTTATACTATTGGAAATGAAAATAATACTTGTACTTTTACATGCTTATGCTCTTTTAGCTAATGTGAGCTGTGAGTAAAAAAGTATCGAAATATATCGATGATTAACTGTTTCTTTACCACTCTTTTGTGACTTTTGCCTTCTATGCTTTCAAGATACTCTTTTGGAAAACAAATTCAAATTACTATTTTTTATGGAAACCAGTAATTTCATATTTGTATTTCTTAAGTTTGTACTACTTATTTTTTGGGCTATCAATGGATATCCAAAAAATCATAAATCTGTCTGCATTCGCATCCGAAAAGCGGATAAAAATATCTGATGTCTATAAAAAACGGATGCAGATTCCAAAATGAAGACAATCGCATCCAAAAATTGTCCGTCCTGATTTTGTCAAGATTACAATTCAAATTATGTGTATTTTACTGTAGTAAAAGATATTTGTTTATTATTTTACTAAGTTAGAAGTTTATATTATATGCACCTAGTGCTTTTTAACTGCTCGAAACCATTTATATCATCATATTTGTTATGTTTTAACGCTTATATGATCAATCAGATTGAAATATATTTATGTTATACTAAAGTTTTCTTTTTATAATTCTTGATTTATCGGTCGATAACTGACAGGATAATTATTTGATATCTGTCTGTATCCACGGATGCGGATATCTGATATCTGAAAATGATTTCGCACGTGTATGCGAATATGAAAATATCCGCATCTAAAAGCATTTGTTGACTGTCCTACTTAGTTTAATAGGAAAAATTACCAAAGTAAAATCTTCATATTTTCATTCCATTTTAATGATTTTTTTTCTTCATCTGTTACGACATTAAACAGAAGAAACATGAATCTCAAATAACAAACATGAAAAGAATCGGAAAAAGAAGTATAAAAGAATTATTGGTTTGTACATGCAAACTTGCTTTGCAATAAATCATAACCACCCTTTGCAGAAAATCAAAAGAGGCGAAACTGTAAAAATGATTCAACATTTGTTTGCCATAAATCATAACCACCCTTTTGCGGCAATTTTGGTCATAAAAATCTTGAGGTGGCAACTTTATATATATAACTAGCCATCCAAAATCATCTCCAAGAAGAACAATTGATTAGGGATAAATTTAGGTTATAGATAAAAAAGGGCACAAGAAAGCTCACTAGATATTTACAAAAATTAGCAGTAGAAAATAAAGGTCATGCAATAATGGCAATAGTATGAAACAAAACCATCAAATCTACAACTGAGATGCGCCAATTTAAAAGCTGAAGGTTTAACAAAAACAAAGTACAAAAACCATATACAAAAAGTATGAAATTACAAAGAGCAAAATAGAAACGGCAACATCCCCGTTTAAATTGATAATTAATTTAAGTTCTGAAATTAAATCGTGAATTAATCTGGTATTTTACAAATTAAATAGATATTTGTTTATTAATATAAATATATAAATATGATTTTAAATAGAATTTCTAATTGGAAATTCAGAAATAAATGCTTTGAATAATTATTAGATTTGAAACTCAAATATAAGTATTTTTGAAATAAATTGGATTTAAGGAACTTGTTTTCAAATTATAATAAATATAAATATATGTATTTTGAAAATTATATTTGAGTTTAATATAGTAAATTTTCAAAACTTATTTGAAAGTTAAACTTTATATTTTTAATATATGTATGTATGATTATTTATTAAGTATATAACTTGATTTCAAATTTTATTTCTTAAGGCTATTTAAAAATTTATAAATTATAATAAGTTAAGGATTTGAACATAAAAATAGAGGTACATGACATTTATTCCTGTAAACAATGACAAATGTAAATCATATAAACATGTAAACATAAGAGAATAAGGGTTTAAAAACAAAAATTATAAAAATTATTCAAAAGAGGATTTTAACATAAAATTACTTATTGTTAACAAGTGTAATCTATTTAAAAACATTTAAACATTTGTAAACAAATTAAGGCATACATAAAACAAGTGTTAGCATAACATGATTTGGATAATACAAGTGGCAAAATTATTTTTCCTTTTGAAATTGAATTACATAAACATGTATTAAAAATAAATCAGGCTATTTTCTTCACTTCTCAATATTCTTTCTTCATCCACCTTTCTAAATTAAAACCAGAAAATCAAATATGAAAGTAAAACCTGATCAAAGTAAGCAATCAACCTGGATCAGCTCAAACTAAATTAAGTAGCAGATCAAACAAAGCTTAAAAAATTTGAATCAAATATCAAGCTCCAGACCAAAATCTACTTCCAGATATTCGAAGATCAACTTAAAATTGAAGCACGCAAGTTAATTCAAATTTTATCAAAACATTCTTCAACTTGATCAATGCCAAATCATCTTAAACTTCAAGTTTCAGATCAGATCAAAGGGCTCATCTCCATCTTCCAGACATCAAAATTCTGCTATGTTTTCAAGACTGTGAGTAAACTCGTAACCCTATATAACTATATATCTTGATCTGTCATTGATAAATTATTGAATGGATGTAAATATGCTTGTATATATGCAAGAGTAGAATTTGTATGTCAGGATACACATGTTCAGGTCCCTATTCTTGGTTTCAGGGTTCCAAATTTAAGTCTAAAATTAAAAATCTCTTTGTAAAATCAATATTAGACTAAAAAATTTGAAGAGGAAATGATGATAACCATACAATTTCATTTTGAAAAATACCTTTAAGCAGAATCACTTAGTAAATATTTTAGAAACAAGGATTTACAGTAAAATCTATTAAAAATTAGAAAAATCAATGGTTTTAATTTCATAAATTGACTTTGCAATCTGATATGTGTTAGGATTTGATGAATTTTGATAATCAAATCTTGATTTTTAAGTGAGCAAATTTCAAACATCCGCATGATGATTGGAAAACCTATTCCCATAAATTCCCGTCGACCCACGACGAAGTAAAGGTCGTGATCATTGGTGAAGATGGCTGGAGCATCAGGGAACTTAGGAAAAATATTGATTGAATTTATAAAATGCTGTGGCGGCGGGAGTTCGTCGATCTAGGGTTTTATGGTGTTGTTTGCTTATCGAAGTTTGAGGAGATAGTTCGTCGGCATGGAGGGGTCGGACGAGGCCAGACCTGGGGAAATCTGTAACGACCTGGCATTTTCGATCCCGAAAGTGCCAGATAGTTAGGAAAAAGAAGAAAGAGATAGAAGAAGAAGAAGATCAGAAATATCAACATCTCACATTCACAGCGGATAAAATATAATAATAAATAGTAACAGTTTGCAAAGGATACGATATCTGTCAAACTACCTTTATAATACACCAGAGTTACACATATATATATAGACTGAACATACTGAATTACCATGTCACAGATATACAACAATATAATACAGCGGAAACATTCCATACTTTCTTGCCATTCAGCTCGCCTCCTGAGCTCCAGAACGTCCTTACCTGAATATCTGTAATACTCGGTCTGACCCGAGCATTACATCAAAGTAACACAAGGGTCAGGCTGGAAACCAGTGTGAGTAATCCCAACCAACATGGAATACCAAAGCAAACAACTTATATAAGCCCGGGTAACTTATCTCAATGTAACAAATTCACAATTTGCCATAGACAACACTTATTTCACACATCTCTAAGTACCAAACTTAGATAAAATAATTAAATTTGCTTAAATCATTTCATTTCAACCTATTGATTCCACATATCAATTTATAAAATTCGAAGTGGTTTCGGGTATTTCCTAATACCCGACCCCGATCTCTTCGAGTCTCATTCAAGGCATCCAATGTCCTTCAATCATTCATAATAAACTTGATCACTTCCAAATTTATTTAATTAATTCAAATTGACTTACTAGCCTTGATCACTTAGATTCCTTCATTTAACAATAGTTAATTTCAAATCAATTAATTTATTATCCCTTAATTATCCATCTTAAATCACCCTGGATTAATTATCCTTCAATTATATTCAAGTAATTATCTTTGTTTAATTACTCAAATTAATTATCCGCAACTAAAACAGTAATTAATCTTTAATTACTTCACAAATTAATTAACTTTATTAATTACATTAATCCTTAATTACTTATTAATCAATTTCTCATAAATCACTTAGTATTGATTAATTAATCTTAATTAATCAATCTTTAATTATGTCATTGAGGATATAAATTAATGATTTTCCATTTATATTTCAATTTATCCTAATCTAATTTAATTACGTTAAATAATTAATCATTAATTAAACCACACATATTAATCACTCTAGATTTATCTCAACCTGTAATTATCTACCCTTTTTTATTTACTTCATTAAATAAATTAATTACTCCTTAATTAATTATCTTATTAAATCTCTTGATTAATTACACAAAGTAATTATACCCAATTTTCTTCTATTAACAAATCATCATTCAACTGATTACATCCAGTAGATGTTTATTTATTACTTCCCTACGTAATTATATTTTATTAATTATATTAAGTAATTACCTATCAAACCACCCAATCTATTTTATTTATATTTTAGAATCCCAAATTTTACTTATCCAATCATAACACAGAATTTCGCGATATATGGGATTTATATAATATCATCCGCTATTATGCGGCATGTAGGGTCTCATCCGCTATTTGATGCGGGAAATCAATCACCCAATATATATTATATATAATACTATATATAATATAACACATCAATTCAATTCAACCATTCAATCAATCATTTAAATTTAACCATTTAAATTTAAATAGAAACCCAATTGAGTGAGATTAACTCACCTTTGCTTTTAAATTTGCAATCCACCGCAAACCAGCTTGTTTCCATCAGGATTTAGACCTTGTATAATATTAGATGATTTTGTTAATTCGAATACATTGATCGATTGAATCGCCATTAGATATATTTAATTAACTAACTGTTTTAGTTTTAACCAATCTTCTTTAACAATTTATAAAAATTAAATAAATTGATTAAATAAATTTAACGCTCTCAATAAATTATTTTATCATGCCTAGTAAATTAAATCTTGTTATTATATATATATATATATATATATATATATATATATATTTAATAACTAGTAGATTTAAATTTAAAATTTCTATCTTCATAAGTTTTAAATTAAATTTTCTAGTTTTCTGTTTTAAATTTTATATAAATATTTCTCTAAATCTTGTTCGTATATTCCTGATTAAAAGTTTCTGCTTGACTACATAGATAAATTCCAAATTGTTCGACCCGAAGCTAACAGTATAACTAAATTTGAAATAGCTAACAACATGAAATCATAAATTGTGCGAGAACTCACCAATATGCTGATGACATCCACAAAGCTGCTCGACCAAAATTAGATTGACGATTCCTTGGGTCGAATTGCCTCCATCGCACAACCCCCATAGCCGCGAGTCTCCCACTGTCGATCATCGTGAGTACACCTCGAGCCTCCACCGAAGTCGAATTCGCTTCCGACCATCGCCTCGCAAAATCTTCAGCACGCGCGTGCGTACTAGCTTTGTCATCATCAACTCTAAATGCGATGCTCATCCGACTGCGCGAGAGCATTGCCACCTCGACGCGACTCCTCCTCCTCAAATCGAATTAAAGTCGCGACCTGCTTCAAAATCGAGCTCGAACTCGATTCAATTTTCTGCGTCGCCATTAATTTTTTTTATTTAAGCCGTGATTTCGATTTTGAAAGAGGAGCTTGGCTTGGTTTCGAACGGAAAAAGGAAGTGGGGAAAATCGAATTTGGTTTGAAAATGAGAGAGAGAAAGGAGATGATTTTTCGATCGGCCATTAATTTCATTCTTTTCTTTCATTCTAAAGAATTTTTTATCTCGATTTTCAAAGTACTCGGCTTTCATAAAAAGGAAGGAGATAGCTAGGTCGATTCAATAAAGGTCTAGGGTGGCTCGGGTACAATTATAGGGTGGTTGCGTTGACCTTTTAATTTTTTTTAAAATTTCCAAAATATCTCGTTTCGCATAACTCGAAATCTCGAACTCCAAATCAGACATGCCGTCAGCCGTTTTTAAGTCTTTAGCCGTATTCCGAACACAATGGAACGTGTTTCGGAACCTAATTCGATCATAAGTGCAAGTCACGGTAATAAACGACCAATTTTAAATTAAATCGATTAAAATAGTTTCTCTGCGTTTTGAGCTGCCAGGGTCAAACGACAACTCCGATTGCTACGAAAATTGACATCCGATAATAACTAACTATTACGGATCAAATGGAGCTGGTTTTGTCAAATTCCGATACTATGCCTTGGAAGGCTATTTTTAAATTCAATTTAAACGATATATTATTAAAACTGAACAAATCACCTTTAAATTAAATTTCAACCATTCTATTATCTTCATTATCATCATTATTAATTTTATAAGCCTTCAAGTTATTTTTAATAGGCCTAAAACTAAAGTTTCAATAATTTACCCAATTTCAGTTTACTAAATCCAATAACTCAATTGCTAAATAATAATAATAATAATATTTGAATTCAAGTTAAAAATCAACTTTTAAATATTTAAAATTAATTAATTATTCTAATTAAAATTGTTATAAATTTCGGGTCGTCGCATTCCTCCCCCATAAAAGAATTTCGTCCCCAAAATTGCTAGTTAAGAAGAATGATTCAATACCATTACTATTTACCCAAAACTAAACAGGTTTTTATCAACTTGCCATATCCTATCTTTTATTAAAGACCCGCTATCACTTTAACGAATTTCCTAAAACCTTCTATAGTTTCCAACAACATTATTTACTCCACATATTCAAATTTAAATTATCACAACTTTCTCAAAAAAATTCTAACTTTCTAAATTTCCAAATTTTTTTGCCAGCGTCTCCTTTGCGCGGCTAGCTTCGTACAATTACAAAATGCCTCTACGGGCCCCCAAATTTCAAAAGAAAACAAAACGCCAAGTGGCTTGATAAAAAACCCAATCCAATTTCATACAGAAATTAAAATACATACCTTTTAGTCGGGCAATTCAAATTATCTCCTGAAATCAAATCCGATTTTCCTTTCCCTTTATAATACCTGCATATCTTACTTAGCCATAATATCCAATCATAACTTTTCAAATCATTTTATACATTTCCTTACATAGGTTTCATATCTACTTCTATTCAAGTTAGTTTTTCCTATTTCCATATGAATTCAATTTGTCTCCCATTCTGAATATTGAATTTTATCTTCCATTAATAACTGATTTATATTAGTTTCATCTACTAATTTATTTTAATTTCCAATTTGAAATTGTTTCGCCGCTAACGAAAATTTTCAAAAAATTTCTAACTCCCAAAATTTTCGAAATTTTTTGGCAGAGTCTCCTTTGTACGGAGGAGCTTTTGCAATTTGACAAGTAATATAAATATATATACATCGACCCATCCGGTCGGGAAAACAAAGACAGTCAATATTTCCTATTTTTATTGCGTAGGCGTACCTTTATTTAGAATTTTAAGCAAGCGGCTTATTTACGTAGCATTTTGCGCAATCAAATCCAGCCCAACGACTTCACTGAACCTGTACTTACTCAACTAAAACATGTAAGTGCCATATATATGAAGTTTAACAACATTTCACTTATTTGCAATAGTTAAACACATGAATTCTAAAAGCAATGCACACTAAACACTTTCCGTAAGAACTTATATATAGTTTTAATACTAATTCTACTGTTTTCAATTAATTCATATACCATTTTCACTCAATTTGAATGGTTTGCAACCCACTTGCTTACATTCAATTCATTTTTAATTTTAAACAAACCTATATTATTCCAGTTGATTTAAAAATTCAATTTTATTCACGATCCATTCATTTACGTTTCATTCCACATTTTCTTTCATTTCATTTGAGACCATTTTATTAAGCTTGAACCATTTTCCTTTCATATCCATATTTGTTTATTCCAAACTATTTTATTTAGCTCAAAAACAATCCAAGCTAATTCATTCAATAACTATTTCCCAACTTATTTAAACCATGCTTCTATTTGAGTTCAGCTTTTATTCAACACTTACTTAATTTAATAACTTAAGTTCATTTACATTTGACCAACCTCCATTTCTTTTTACAACAAGTTCTATTTCCATCTTTCATTTGATTCTTATTTAATTAAATTCCATCCATTTATTTATTCAATGCAGTTAGTTTATTCACTCAATCCATTATGAATTTTAATTTCCATACTAAATTCATCCGAAATTATTTTATTAATAAAAAGGCCATGTCCGATTTATTTCTACTTATTTGGATTTTATTTGCAATACAAACCATTACCAATTTAATCCAATTTCTTTTTATTTGGCAACATCTTCAATAATATTTACTTCACTAACGATGCAAGTCGAATTTAATTTATAACTTGAGTTTTATTTCCAAACTTCAATATTAACTCACAAATTTAGCTTCTACTTAACTGCATTAGGTTCCATTTATATATTGCATTAACTAATTCATTATCTAATTAGTTATCCCCCTATTTATAATTCAATACTTTATTTTTAATCTCAAAATCTCTTCATTTAATTTTCTTAAGTTCAATTTATTTTATAAATCAAGTCTGGATTTTTATTTTATTTTCCAAAACATCAAACAATATTTATTTGAGTTTTCTATTCCACTTTTAAATTTATAAGTCACAACTTATTATTTTAAACATTTCCATTCATTCTAGGCTTGAATATATTCATCTTTTATTTTTAACCCGAAATTCATGCTTATTTATGACCCAAACATATTTTTTTCTCTATGGATTTTTAATTCTTTTATAAGTTATTCTAATCCATTTATTCCAATCCAATTCTTATCCAATTTATTTCTGTTTACTTAAGTAAAATCGAACACTTTTATTTTAAAATTTTAGAAATGCTTTTAAATTCACATCATACCATTAAAATAGCTCTTTATAAAAATACTTCTTATAACTCTATGTCTCAACCAGTCCATCCTTGTTCTCAAAGAAATTCAGTCATACGTTGATCAGGCGTAGGACTAAAAATCTATAAGTACTTAGCAGACCCATTTTTAACATTCAGCGAAAATACTTGGAAATTTTTTTATTGAAAATATCGAAAACAGTTTTTTTTTTGAAAATAGAGGAAATATCTTGGTGGGAATGCTCTGGAAATCATCACCCTCATCCATGGTCGTAGTTACATCCTAGGTTACGTTGCCATCATAGCAAAAGTCCATGCAATTGTAGGCACTCTACGCCCCTCGACTACGCCATGGAACCCACAACAGATCGCAGTTACATTCCAGGGTTACGTTGCCATCGCAACAAAAGTCCATGTAACTGTAGGCATCAGCGACCCTCAATTTTCGCTGTCGAAATGAAACTTCTCCACTCCTACATAAGTCGCAGTCTATCGATATAATATCAAACATAGACTGTCGGCTCTTAGTGGGACACACGATTTTCGCTATGTTACCATAGGTCGCCAGGCGTTTATAAGGCTTTACCCGTATTCCGAACACGATGGAACGTGTTTCGAAACCTAATTCGGTCATAAGTGCAAGTCACGGTAATAAACGACCAATTTTAAATTAAATTGTTTAAAATAGTTTCTCTGCATTTTGAGCTGCCAGGGTCAAACATCAACTCCGATTGCTACGAAAATTGAAATCCGATAATAACTAATGATTACGGATCCAATGGAACTGGTTTCGTCAAATTCCGAGACTGTGCCTCGAAAGGCTATTTTTAAATTCAATTTGAACGATATATTATTAAAACCAAACAAATCACCTTTAAATGAAATTTCAACCATTCTACTATCTTCAGTATCATCATTATTAATTTTATAAGCCTTCAAATTATTTTCAACAGGCTTAAAACTGAAGATTCAATAATTTACCCAATTTCAGTTTATTAAATCCAATAACTCAATTGCTAAATAATAATAATTATTATATTTATATTCAAGTTAAAAATCAACTTTTAAATATTTAAAATCAATTAATTATTCCAATTTAAATTGTTAGAAATTCCGGGTCGTCACAAATCGATGTGATGTTTTGCGGTGTAGTTATGGTCATGATCGCGAGGAGTCTGGTGGGTGAGATCTTCGGCAATGGTTTTGTATTATCGTCGGTGTTTGGTTTCAGGGAAATACATGATGGCTTTTTTTGGATTCTGAAGCGAATCGATGAAGGTTGGGTGGTTAAGGTGATTGGAAAAGTCGTTGATGAGGTGTGGAAGGCTATGGCAATGATCGAAGATGACCAGGGCGACGGTGCATGTGCACTGTGGTGCCCCACCTCTATACCCATGCTAGCCAAGAACACTATGGGGTAATGTCGTCAACTAGCGCGGAGAATAAGGCTGTTGAGGAGCGACCATCTGTATAATTGCTATGTGCGAGTACCAATATGCCAGATAAAAATACAACTTTTCATCACAAGAGGAAATCCGACATACCGATGCAAACTCAAGACTACGACACAGTGGCTATAATATCTTCGGAAACAAATATAGAAATAAGTATAACACAAATCAGTCACAGATGTCCATATCACAAAGGTGGAAAAAGATATGAATATATAACACTTAAAAGTGTACATCAGAGTAGTGGTCAAACAAGATCCACAATATCAAAAAAGAATAGTTACAAGAGCTTCACAAAAGAATAAGTATACATCAATGAGTCTGTATTTCAAATGTATACAACCAAAAACTACTGATCTAAGTAGTTAGCCAAAAGTCAGGATAAAAATAATCCCAGATGAGGAGTCAAGCAGAAGCACCTGTAACATCTCAGTCCGACCCGAGTATTATTTAATAAGAAAATAATAAACGGATCAGACTAACTATAAATATCAAATGAAATGATATAGAATAAGAGATATGACAAAAACGTATGATAACCATAAAGCTATACTGTGATAAGTATGTAATTGAAAATCAACTAGAGATTAATCAATATCACAAGAATCTTCTCAAAAATAAGAAAGAATGTCATACTCTTTATTTTATTCACCAAACCAAAAATATTGATAATTATATCAATGCCAATCACAAAAGTTAATGACATACAAATTCACAAATGCACAAATATTGATAAAAATTATCAATGTAAATCATGAAAATTGGTGAAAACACAATTCTAGAAATCATCAATGGAAATCCATAAATCACGAAAAGGGGGAGGCCTATCACAAAACAAGAGTATGAAAACTCACCAACATGTGTATCACAACATGGAACGATATTACATGGTTGCTAACCATTAATTTTTAAGCCGAAGCTCCATTGAACGACCCCAAGACCATGGGTCGCTACCCCACCAATTTTGAGCCGAAACTCCACATAAACGAGGTTTAGTCTCCCTCGTAGACAAAGAGACATCGCAAATTGCTAGTCTAAATCACAAAAATGATCATCATCGATCGTCAAGAAGTGTCAATTACATTAAGATAGTAAATATATGAGCTTAGCTTCATGTCCCATAACCATTAACTTAATTTAAATATTTACGAACAAATTGTAGATCTCCACTCGAAAATTGTCACAAGAGATTCAATCGAACAAGTCCAAGAATTACCGACGAAGTAAACGCAAGCGTTTCATACCACTTGTTTTACTAAGCCGTTTAATTAGATTTCTCATACGAGTGAGGTAAATGTTTGTATATACTAATGATTGGAAAACGGATTAAGAAACGAGCTTTGCAATAAAATAGTGTTGAAATCGTTTTAATGGAAGAGTTTTGATATTTACTACTAGTAAATAAAACCTTTATATTTTTAAGGTGACAAATCACAAAAATGATTGTAGAAACAATCAATCACTAAAATTCACATTCAAAGACATGAATAAAATCCAAAGAAATCGATTCTTAATCCATCAAAATGTATGTTCACGTAAATCCCGAAGAAAATGTCATCAAAGTGGATAATAAATGATAACAACAAGTAGGAATAAATACAAATCGATTAAATTTGGAAACCCAACAAAAATAGACAAAAATAGGCACAATAGGCAAATAGGAGCAGGTTAGTCGACTGGCTCACTGAGTTTAGTCGATTGAACTCAGTCCTGTAAAATCCGCAGGATGCTTGTCAGTCGACAGGATTCAGTATGCCAGTCGACTGGACCAGAGCCAGGGAAGTGTTCTGGTAGCAGGTCAGTTGACTAGAACAAAGTTCCAGTCGACTGGACCAAAGTTCCAATCGACTGGAACCCGATTCCAGCACTTTCAAGCCTATCTACATGAAGGCAAATCTCTACCAAATTGCAATCGTTCGAGCAATGATACTAGGAGTTTACGCGAATCAGTTACCTAGCCCTATGGCTCTTCGATGCATCACCAAAAGCATGATCAAACAACAAAGCTATGATTTTTAAAGATTTGACTTCAAAACGCCCAAAAATTGGAATATTCACAAAACCAATCCAAATCAAAATCAAATGCACATGAATAAGTGTTAGAAATTCATACCTAACAATCAAAGATAATCATAGACTTAGATGTGAGATAAAAATCTCACCTTTAAACCCAAAACTATGAAGAAGAAGCTATAGAGCCATGGCAAGGACCATCACTCTTCAATTCCAGCCCAACAAGCTTGAATCTAAGCTTAAAAGAGAAACATCTCCTAAGTTAGGTTTAGGAATTTCTAAAATTGGAAGGAGAATGAGTTGGAGAAGAAGAAAAGAAGGCTTACCAAAGCTTCTTCTTGAATTTGAAGTTAGAGCTTGAGTTTTGCAAAGAACCTAGGGCTTAGGATTTTAGTTTCCACTCTTTTCCTCCATTTTTGATGAAGCTTGAATGTATTAGGAAATTATGAAGGAATGAAGAGAAGATGGGGTGCAGCTTGGGTCTAATAAGCTAAAACTAAACCAAAGCCTTAAGTGAAAAAGTAGCAAATTTCCACTAACTCCATACATATCAATTTTTATACTCAAAAAGGTCTTAAACGTCATATTGAACTCAATGGGGGTGGTCTCGAGTCCTAATTCGACTATTTGCAAAAAGTAGCTTTTCGGACAATAATCCGACTAACGATGAATTATTTTAAATAAAATATTTAAATATTCAATCGTAAAATACGCGGGTTGTTACAGACTCCCCTCCTTAAAGAAATTGCGTCCTCGCAATCTTAAGAAATAAATGAACAAAAAGTAACAACCATAAAAGCATATCAACACCAAAAAGATGAAATTTTAAAATAAGAAGTTCACCTCTAAGATCACGAGAGAGTAAGTTCGGATGTGTTCGCTCGATGAATTCTCTAGATTCCCAAGAGCAATCCCTAGGATTTGGGGACCACTGAACTTTCGCAAGCGGGACATATTTATTTCGAAGGCGTTTAACCTTTGTAGCAATAATGCGAATAGGATGTTGCTTATAAGTCAAATTAGGAGAAACTTCAATTTCTTCAACAACACCGGGCTCAAGAATAGAATCAGAATCTCAAAGGCATTTCCGTAATTGAGAAACGTGAAATACGTCATGAATAGCAGAAAACTAAGCCGGTAATAAAAGGCGATAAGCCACAGAACCAATACGTTCGGTGATGGGAAATGGACCAATATATCGAGGTGCTAATTTTCCCGATCGACTGAAACGCACAACACCCTTCATGGGTGAAACACGAATAAACACAAAATCTCCCACAGAAAATTACAATTTCCTTCTTCGGTTATCGGCATAGGATTTTTGTCTACTTTGGGCTTCTTTCATCCTACGACGAATAAGGTCAATCTTTTCTGTGGAACCACGAATAAAATCTGGACCTAAAAACAACTTCTTACTGGCCTCAAGCTAACAAGAAAGAGATCGGCACGGCCTTCCATAGAGTGCCTCGAAAGGTGCCATACCAATACTAGATTGGAAGCTATTATTATAGGAAAACTCAACAAGAGAAATATGATCTTCCCAACTTCCACAAAATAAAGAACACACGCATGAAGAAGATCTTCAAGAGTTTGATTCACACGCTCGGTTTGTCCATCGGACTGGGGTGATAAGCGGTGCTAAAATTAAGCTTCGTTCCCAAAGCTTTTTGAAGACTCTTCCAAAATCCACTAGTAAACAATGGATCACGATCACTAACACTAGAAGTAGGAACTCCATGTAATTTAACAATGTCTTTAATAAAGACTTGGCAAAAAGAGGAACGATCCGATTAGAGCGAACGGGAATAAAATGGGCGGATTTAGTAAGTCTATCAACTATCACCCATAGGCTATCATGACCCGAACGAGAACGGGGAAGGTCGTCAATAAAGTCCACGGAAATTTGATCCCACTTCCAAACTGGAATTTCTAAAGGTTGCAATAACCCACCGGACCTTCGATGCTCGACCTTGACAAGTTGGCAAGTCATGCAACGCTTAACAAAGTTAGCAATATCATATTTCATTCCATCCCAATAATAAAGCCGCTTCACATCCGCATACATTTTACTATTACCGGGATGAATGGAAAATTTAAAACCATGAGAATCTTCTAAAATATCTTTACAAAGATCACTAATATTTGGCACGATAAGTCTACCAAATTTTCGAATGCCGCCACGAGAACCAATATCAAAGTCTTTCAAACTTTCAATACCAATTGTATCCCTACAACTTTGGCTAAGAAGAGCCAATTCGGGATCTAGCTTTTGAGCTTCAAGAATGCGGTCTAAGAGAGAAGGATGAGCCTCAAGGCTACATAAAACAAGAGATGCACACAATTGGATTCACGATCTCGAATATCACAAGTGGATAAAGTCTCGAGATCATTCCATTCGGATATCATCATGGAAACAACCACTTGTAGCTTTCGGCTGCGTCGGCAACATGATTTCCCTTTTCGGAGTATAAAGAATGTCAAGATCATAAGATGCAAGGAACTCGAGCCAACGTTGTTGACGCAAATTAAGTTCCTTTTGAGAAAATAAATACTTCAAATATTTATGATCTATATAGAGAACAAATTTCTCTCCCAAAAGATAATGATGCCAAATTTTAAGAGTGAAAACAATAGCCGCGAGCTCTAAATCATAAGTGGCATATCTAGTCTCGGCTGGCTTCAATTGCCTAGAAGCATAAGCAATAACACGTTCTCTTTGCATGAGAACGGCTCCCAAACCAACACGACTAGCATCGGCATAAACAATAAAATCTTGATTCCCTTCGGGAATAACAATAATAGGAGCATCGAAAAGGATAATTTCTGAAAAGAAGCTTCACATTTGTCCGACCAAATGTATTTAACTCCTTTCTTTGTTAAGCTAGTAAGAGGCATGACAATTTCTGAAAAGTCTTTTATAAAACGGCGGTAATAGCCCGCCAATCCGAGAAAACTACGGACTTCCGTAACACTCTCCGGTCTCTTCCAACTTTGAATCGCTTCAATCTTTGAAGGATCTACGGAAATTCCGGATTCAAAAATAATATGACCGAGAAACTTCACATGAGATTGCCAAAAATGGCATTTATAAAAAATTTCTTTTAATTGATTGCTCCTAAGAGTTTCCAACACAATCCGAAGATGCTTTTCATGCTCTTCCTCGGTTTTTGAATACACAAGAATATCATTAATAAAGATGAGAACAAATCGATCGAGGAAGTCTTTGAAAACTCTATTCATATGGTCAACGAAATAAACCGGAGCGTTCGTTAAACCAAATGGCATAACAAGCCATTCATAAGATCCATAGCGAGTACAGAACGATGTTAAAGGAATACTATCCTCTACAATACGAAGCTGATGAAAACAGGTTGCCATGTCCAATTGTGAAAAGACACTAGCACCACTAAGTTGATCGAATAGATCATCAATCCGAGGTAAAGGATGTAGGATCTAGATTAACCCTAGAGGGGGTTGAATAGGGTTATAGCAAATTTTCTCGATTTAAACGTAAAACAAACTGCAGAAATAATTATGCTGAAAAGTAAATCACACACAAAATTTACCCAGTTTCGGCAACCCCTGCCTACTGCTGCATTCCTAGATTTCTATTAGAATTAAATAGTATCCCGCTTACAAACACTCTACTAGACTCGCAAACCTTTGCTCCCGCTCACAAACACTCTACTAGACTCGCACACCCTGCTCCGCATATAGAGTTTCGCTTACTCGCAAACTCTGCTCCCGCCTATAGAGTTTTGCAAACTCGCACACCCTGCTCACTGAACTAATTCTAACTAGACAATCTGACACTACCTACAACCTATGTGGTGATTTACAAATTCTTTTACTTGAAAAGAAAAAAACAACAATTAAAAGACAATAAAAAATAAATAACCCTAAACCCTAATTTAAACCAAAAGCCCTTTAAAGAAATATGACCGGCCCAATTCAATTCTTCAACCCGTTCCTTTTTCTTTTGGTTTGTGAAAATATGGCGGCCTCTTTTGTATCTTCGTTCGTTCCTCTTTGGCGAAATTAGGGCTTATGCAAATTTGAAGGCGCCGCTTGAATTCCTCGATCGAATAATGATTAACGTGCTTCCTTGATCGATTTGAGACCTCGTTGCTCACCGCGGCTGCTTCGTTGATCGAATTCCTTCCTTGCTTCGGTATGTAATTATATGCTTTTCCTTTTACTGATTTTATGCTTTCTTGAATTCGATACTTTGCCAATGATGATTTGTGGGTTTTTATATAGGTCGAATTCCTATATTTGCGTTCGTATAAAATTGTTTGAATTTGTCAAATTATTTTCTCTGGCCGCTTGATTATGCTTGGATGCTTGAGATTTCACTGACTTATTCAAATTCGTATTTTCGATGCTTGCTTGGTTGACACGGTTTTAAATCAATTTCGTGGTCATCATGGTGTTGATTTTTGACTTCGTCAATACTGCATACGCACTTGAATTTTTGTCACTTGACTTCTGTATATTTCCACGATTTCGGCACTTCTTGGTTTTTGACTTCGAGCTTGTCTTTGATCCTTTGTTTTTTTTTCGGGGGAGAGTCTGATACATATTATTTTTTATTGCTTGTCTGATTTATCATGTATCAACTTGTACTTACTCGGTTTCAAGTATTGTCTTCATTACTTTCATATCTGCTGTCATTACTATATTGAGGTCACTTTACTTTGTTTATGCGATTCATGACATGATAATGTCCACGGCCATCACCGTTGCACTGATATTGTTTCTGGTCAATTCAATACTTCATGTATACTTCTGGTTGTGCTTGCCTTGGTTCACACGTGCACTGCCTGTTCATGTATGTTTGCATCGACTTGTTGCAGTACTTGAATTGAAACTGATGCATAGTGAATTGTTGTTGCATTGTCCACTTTGCTGTATATAGCGTTCACTGTGTGGTTGTTTTGTTCATAGCCACTTCATTGTTGAGGCTGTGTCACTGTTTTGTGTTCCTTGTTGCATATTCATTATTTGTTGTAGATTGCATTAACCTGGTTCTTTTGAATGACCATTGATTTTGTTTGAGCTGCATGCTCCAATGTGTACTTGTGTGCACCCCTTGTGTCTGAACCTTTTACGATATCATGCCGGTCTAAAGCTTTGCACATTTGATCCTTCTGTTCACCTGTATCATGCTTTGGCTTCACTGATGCTGCACTTGGTCTTTGTTCTCCTGCATGTAGTTGGTTGTTTGCATTCTCTTATGGTTTCAAACATGTGAGTTGTTTCAGTTATTGAGTTCTGGACTTGTATGTGGTCTGGAGCTCGAGCTCCATTCATTAGTAGCTTGGTTTGTGTTGTTTCTCTTCATTTAGTGCCTGATGCATACTTCCTGACCATTGTTGCTGTGATGATCATGTTTCTGGTTCAATGCTTGGTGCATTGTGTATTTGTTTTGGACTTGCAGTTTGAATTGCATTGGGTTGAGTCAAGTTTGCAGTCATGGCTTGACCTTTGCACTTTGTTTGTTATTTGGTGCCTTCTTGAATTTGTGTAGACTGTCCATTACACTTGAGTTGAATCCAGTTTTACAACTCGGGTTTGGCCTTGTGTTCGTGTCGTGATTTTAAATATATTGCACGTGAGTTGAACCCGGCTTTTTATTTGGGTTTGACCTGTGCTCACATGTCCCTGTAACATTATCAAGTGTATATCGGTGTGCACGGCCTTGTGGCATATACAGTGATACACTGTGTATGTCACAAGTTGTTCGTGTATGATGAATTCAAATTTAAATGATGACGAACAGCCCAAATAACTGAGGAAAATCATATTTTCAAAAATCATATTTTATTTTATATTGCAAAAACATTTCTTTTTCAATTTTACTGCGTTAGTGAATATTTTTGCAGATCGCTTAGATGCTGGATTCAAACTGGAATGCAGTTGAAGACAAAATACGAGTGCGAGTGATATGTAGTGAGGAAATTATGTAAACTGAATTGTGATGTAATTGTGATGTAATCAAGAATGTATATGTATAGTGAGAGCTTGAATTTGTACTATTCAAGATTGTAATAAATATTTGTTTGAATAAAATTTCTGTTTGAATTCAAATTCTATGTAATATATTTTATTCAAAAAATATTTATTTAATCTATGAAAAACAAAATAGTACATTACCAAATACATTTAAATGAATATATATGTTTATTATCATCAAACAAAAACATATAAGTGCATATTCATACAATCTCCCCCTTTTGATGATAGCAAACATATATTTAAGATTTTGACCGAGGTAAATGTATTTGATCAATTATATACTCTAACTACTTCCCCTATTTAAATGCTTCCTCTCTCCATGATGCTCCCCCTACATATATGCATACAAATAGAAATATATAAATGAGCCTAGATGCAAATGGAAAATTATTTGAAAATTATTTGACCTTTGCTTGTTTCTATTTGACAAAATCTTAACTTTTCTCTCCTCCTTTTGTTATCAGCAAAAGAATAATAGTGTTAGAGAAAATAGAGATAGAGTGATCGTTATTAATCCAACAATAAACTCAAATTGAATATAAATATTGAACTTCAATAAGAATCAAAAAAAAATCATAACTACCCTTGTTAGGTGCATATTCCACTTTTAGAAAGAATGGAAATGATGTTATAATATAAAATCATACAGTTGAATCTTCTTGTGGTACACTTATATTAGGAATTTTGAATATCTACTAATCATGCATAACCGTTTGGACTTTTGAATGAGATTAATAGTATTCCAATTTAATTTTAAAAATGAAATCAAGTATCTTCTAACCACGCTTGACCGTGAGGACTTTTAAATGGGATTAGAATCAACTTGTCTATTTAATCAATTAATTTTGATATGCGTTCCATACATGCATAACCGTAAGGACTTTTAAATGAGCATGGAAGCACATAATCAAAAATCCAAGTAATTTACTCATGCATAACCGTGAGGACTTTTAAATGAGAGTGAATACTTTGGATATTTATTTATTTTTTACAAAAAAATGTGAAATGAAAAACAAACAATCCCTGAATATAGTACCACATATCGACAAACTATATTGAATATTTGATAAACCATGGTCGATAGAAATAATGATAGATATAGAAATGGTCATGGAATCTTTACCCAACAAAAAGTTTTATAATTCTTGTTTTAATTCCTAAAGAAATTTTCAAAATATACTCTCTTAAGTAATGTATGTTAAATATCAACACTTATCACCTTTTCAATCACTATTTATCTTTTTGATAATTAGTAGGGAGTGGGATTAGTCAAAATTTGTCATTTAAAATCAAATAAGATGACTAATCTGAAAATATGGTCAAACAATTATTTTCTCGAAGGGGTTATATGAGAGAAAAAATTCTACTAAATGAAAAAAATTATTTAAAATGAACAATATGCAGATATTTTCCTATGAAAAACGATGCAGTTACAAAATGTCTCAAAAATCACGTTCAACTAGTAATTTTTCTATCAACTAGATTACCAGTATAATCTGCATCTGAGTTTCTCTTTCAATCTGAAATATCACTAACTAAAATTGATAATCCAGACAATGAAGTGTGCATCAAAAATTTCAAACCCAATTTTAGCAACAATTAAATGACATTCTTTGAATTTGAATTGAAGCCATGTAAATAGTCATAAACTGAGAATATAGAGTTAGCTGAATTGTGACCAAATGTATCCAACAAAACACAATGTTTAATTCAAACAAATATGTATGAAGTAATTCCCAGATTGAAATTGAAGTTGAAAGTATATATCCAAGAATATTTCAACTAAAAATTGAAAATTATCAGTCAATTTCTATAATCCCCAAATCCAAACGTAATTTGGAAAATCTGTCTTCGGGGAGGGGTTTTGTGAAAATATCAGCAAGCTGAGCCTCAGTTGAAATATATTCAATGCAAATGTCTTCCTTAGCAATGTGATCTCTAAGAAAGTGGTGTCTCACATCAATGTATTTTGGCGCGAATGATGAACATGATTATTTGACAAGTCTATTGCACTTTTAATATCACATTTTAATGGAACTTGTTTATAAACTAAGCCAAAATCAGAAAGAGTTTGCATCATCCATAAAATTTGAGCACGACAGCTTCCTAAAGCAATATATTCTAATTCAGTGGTGGATAATGCAACACAATTCTATTTTCGACTTGACCATGAAACTAATGAATGTCCTAGCATGAAACATGTCCCACTAGTGCTTTTCCTGTCATCCAATGAACCAGCATAATCAGCATCAGAATAACCAACTAAATCAAAATTTTCACAAGAAGGGTGCCATAATCCAAATTTGTGTGTGTGTGAAAGATATCTCAAAATTCGTTTAGTGGCTTTCAAATGAGATTCTTTAGGATTAGATTGAAAACGGGCACACAAACACACAGAAAACATAATATCAGGTCTAGAAGCAGTAAGATAGAGAAGTGAACCAATTATCCCTCGAAATTTTTTCTAATCGACAGCAATTCCTTTCTCGTCTTTGTCCAACTTCGTTGATGGACTCATAGGAGTTCTCAACTCCAAATTTCTTCAACAGTTCCAATACATTCTTGGATTGTGAGATAAAAATACTATCTCTGGTTTGCTTGATTTGGAATCCAAGAAAATATTTCAATTCTCCAACCAAGCTCATCTCGAATTTAGTCTGCATGACTTGTTCAAATTTCTCGCACAAGAGTTCATTAGTAGCACCATAAATAATATCATCCACATAAATCTGAACAATCAAAAATTCACTTCCATTATGTAATAGAAACAGTGTTGTGTCAGCACTCCCCTTTTTAAAACCATTTTCCAAAAGATATGTACAAAGGCAGTCATACCAAGCTCTAGGAGCTTGCTTAAGACCATATAATGCTTTTTCTAGATTATACACATGATTTGGAAAATCATGATTTTCAAAACCGGGGGGTTGTTCCACAAAAACTTCTTCTTTCAAATCACCATTTAGAAAGGCACTTTTTACATCCATTTGTTCAAGTTTGAAACCCTTATAACATGCAAAACTTAGCAAAATCCTAATGGCTTCTAACCTAGCTACTGGAGCGAATGTTTCATCAAAATCTATGCCTTCTATTTGGTTATATCCTTTAGCGACCAACCTAGCTTTGTTTCTAATTACATTTCCTGATTCATCAAGTTTGTTTTTGAACACCCATTTAGTTCCAACAATTGGATAGTCATTAGGCCTAGGAACTAATTTCCAAACTTTATTTCTTTCAAATTGATTAAGTTCATCCCGCATTGCTAAAATCCAACTTTCATCACTAAGAGCCTCTTCAACAGAATCAGGTTCAATTTCAGAAATAAAACCACTGTGACAACAAAATGCACACAAATTTTTATCAAACGTAGAGCGAGTGCGTATACCTTCCGTAGGATCACCTATAACCAATTCAGGAGAGTGATTGGATTTGAACTTCAATCTATCAGCATCAACAGCCCTATTTTCAGCTTTCTTACTAGATGTCCCTTCTTCAATGACTTCATGATCTACCCCATCATCGATCGTCTTTTCTAGGTCAGATTCATCAAATTTCACATTGATTGATTCAACAATTGTCTTTGTTCGTTTGTTGTATATTCTACAAGCCTTTCTCCTTGTTGAATAGCCCATGAGAATTCCCTCATAGGCTTTTGATTCAAATTTTCCAAGTTGATCACCTGGTTAAGAATGAAACAAGGACATCCAAATGCACGGAAATAAGAAATGTAAGGTTTCCTTTCATGCCACAATTCATAAGATGTTTTTGCCAAGTATTGGCCTGATCATTACTCTATTTATTACATAGCACGAAGTATTCACTGCCTCTTCCCAAAAGGTTAGTGGCAGTTTATACTCACTCAACATGGATCTAGCCAACTCCTGTAATGTACGATTTTTCCTTTCAACCACCCCATTTTGTTGAGGTGTTCGTGGAGCAGAAAATTCATGTTTTAAGCCATTTTCTTCACAAAAGCTTTCAAATTCCAAGTTTTCAAATTCGCCTCCATGATCACTTCTCAAGATTTTAATAGGTACTCCTTTTTCATTTTGAACAAGTTTTGCAAATTTTGAAAAATACTCAAAAGATTCAGACTTTTTGGCTAAGAAATAAACCCGTGTAAATCTAGAGTAATCATCAACCAATACATAACAATAACGTTTTCCATTCAAGCTTGCAATTTCATTTGGTCCAAATAAGTCCATGTGAATTAATTCAAGGACCCTTGATGTACTAACAATGTTTTTAGGGCGAAATGATGATCGACTACGCTTGCCCAAGGATGCTTTACACACTTTATTATTTTTAAATTTCTGATGTTGTAACCCTCTAACTAATTCTTTCGTTTCAAGTTTTTTTAAGAGGCTCATGCTAGCATGTCCAAGTCTTCTATGCCATAAAAATGCCTCTTCGTCAGTGGCTACCAAACATCTAGAAAGATTTAGATTATCAAACGAAAGTGAGTAAACATTTCCTTTTCTTTTGCCCATAAAAACAATGTTATTGGAGATTTTATCAATGATTTTGCAAGTATCACTATCAAAAACCACATTCATACCTTTGTCACATAGCTGGCTAATAGAAATGAGATTGTGTCGCAAATTATCAACGTATAAAACATTAGTCAAGGAAAAAATACCATTACCTACTTCACCTTTACCAATAATCTTACACTTGCTATTGTCCCCCATGATCACATTTCCTCCTTTAAAATTCTCTAGGCTAAGGAACTTCGATTTGTCACCTGTTATATGTCTAGAACAACCTGAATCTAGAAACCATTCTTGTTGTTCCTTAGCTCGCCAACAGACCTACATAGAGAGAGTGGAGAATGACCTAGAGAAACTCTTAGGTCCAATGATATTAGTGACTGAAGCATTGTGAATAAATAGTCCCTTTTGGAACCCAAACTTGTTTAGTCCTTTTATTCTTGTTCCAATAGACATGAAATTTGTTTGTAGAATTCTTAGGAACCCAAACTTGTATAAATTTTGTGTTCTTGTTCCTATGACTACAATTTTCAACACGATGTCCAATTATTTCACTTCTAGCAAAGATACTCCTACCTTTTGCATTATCATCAACTTGTGTTTTCCCAAAACCTAGACCTTTTCTGTTGTTAGCAAAGAGTTGGTTTCCCAAAAGCACGTTGAAAGATTTTTCGCCTCTTGAAAAGTTATTCAGAGATTTCTCAAGGTTTTGGACTTTGGTTTTTAGTGTTGTGTTTTAAGTTACAAGTGAGGTGCATCTATTTATGAAATCCTTTTTTCTAGTGTCAATGGTTTCCATAGGACTCAAGTTTTCTTTTTCAAGATTCTCATAGCTATTCTTAAGTCTTGTCAATTTTGAATCTAAAATTTTACATTTTTTACATTCTAGGTTTTGAATGTTTTCGAGTTCAGTTTCTAACCTAAAATTTTCACGAGCAAGTTCTCTCCTATCAGATTTCAGTTTTTCAATTTTAGATTCAAGAGCATCAACTACTTTAGTGAGATCAAGACACATAAAAACAAGATCTCTATAGGAATACTCACCTGCCTCACTAGATTCCTCAGAGCTTGCTTCTGATTCTGATTTTGCCATACAACACAAGTTAGCCTCCTCTGAGCTGCTATCCGAAACTTCCTCTCCTTCTTCATCATCCCAAGTCGCTGCAAAAGCTTTCTTCTTCTTTTTCTTTCCTTTGTTGTTTTTGAATTCTTGTTTGAAATGGCCAGCCTTGTTGCGGTTATAACACGTCAGTTCATTATCGGAATTGTCAGAATATTTTGACCTATTACCCTTTGTTTTCCTCTTGCGTGGCTTGAATCTTGACCATTTTCTAAGATTATTGATAGCCATTGCAAGCGCTTCAATTGGATCTTCTTCATCTTCATCGCTCTCTTCTTTGCTCTTTAAGGCAATCGTCTTCTTCTTTGGTTCGAAGTTGTCGCGTTCCTCTTTTACTTTTAGCTCAAGCTCATATGTCATCAAGTTACCAATCAACTCCTCCATGCTTAGTTAACTCATATCTTTCGATTCTTGTATTGTCGTGACTTTTGCCTCAAAGTTCATCGGTAATACTCATAGCACCTTCCTCACAAGCTCTACCTCAGTGAATAATTTCCCAAGCGCTCTAGCGTTGTATACCAAAGTTGAAAAGCATCCAAACATGTCCTTTATGCTCTCGCCTTTGTCCATCACAAAGTTTTCATATTCATTGCTGAATAGGGCTAGATGAGACTCCTTGACTTGAGAAGTTCCTTCATGTGTCACCTCCAAGGTATGCCAAATTTCCTGTGCAGTTTTACAATGAGAAATTCTATTAAATTCATTCTTACCAAGAGCACAGATCAAAGCATTCATAGCTTTAGCATTTGTAGTTTTTAATCTCTTATCTTTAGCGTCCCACCTATCCTTAGGTTTAGGAATCTCAGTATCACCAACAGTTATAGTGGGAGGTTTATAGCCAGTTTCAATAATATCCCAAACATCATAATCAACAGAACTAAGATATATACCCATCCTAACTTTCCAATAAGCAAAATCATTCCCGTTAAACATGGGTGGCCTAACAATAGATTGCCCCTCAGTAAAAGCGTTATTTGATGAATTTATGACTCTAGAGTTCAAGAAAAATATCATGCTCTGATACCACTTGTAGGATCTAGATTAACCCTAGAGGTGGGGTGAATAGGGTTATAGCAAATTTTCTCGATTTAAACGTAAAAACAAACTACAGAAATAAATATGATGAAAAGTAAATCAAAGACAAAATTTACCCAACTTCGGCAACCCCTGCCAACTGCTGCATTCCCAGATTTCTATTAGAATTAAACAGTATCCCGCTTACAAACACTCTACTAGACTCGCAAACCTTTGCTTCCGCTCACAAACACTCTACTAGACTCGCACACCCTGCTCCGCCCATAGAGTTTCGCTTACTCGCAAACTCTGCTCCAGCCTATAGAGTTTTGCAAACTCGCACACCCTGCTCACTAAACTAATTCTAACTAGACAATCTGACACTACCTAAAACCTAGGCGGTGATTTACAAATTCTTTGAGTTGAAAAGACAAAAAACAACAATTAAAAGACAATAAAAAATAAATAACCCTAAACCCTAATTTAAACCAAAAGCCCTTTAAAGAAATATGACCGGCCCAATTCAATTCTTTAACCCGTTCCTTATTCTTTTGGCTTGTGAAAATATGGCGGCCACTTTTGTATCTTCGTTCGTTCCACTTTGGCGAAATTAGGGCTTGTGCAAATTTGAAGGCGCCGCTTGAATTTGTAACTACCCGAAATTTTCACACTCGAAAATTCCAGATAGTTATGAAAGAAAAGAAAACGATAGAAGAAGAAGCACAGAAACATCAACAACTCTCATTCGCAGCGGATAAAATATAATAATAAATAATAATAGCTTTCAAAAGAATACTATATATGCTGATTACATTTAATATACATCAGAGCTTCACCTTATATACAGTCACTGAATATTTACAATTATCATGACTCGTATTAACAATAATATAAATACAGCGGAATACTCTATACGATATCATCATCCAGCTCGCCTCCTGAGCTCCAGAACGTACCTACCTGAAAATCTGTAATACTCGGTCTGACCTGCACATTACATCAAAGTAACACCCGGGTCAAGCTGGAAACCAGCGTGAGTAAACCCAACTAACATGGAATACCAAAGCAAACAACTTAAATAAAACCCGGGTACTTATATCAATTTACAACTTCACAAGTTGTTATAGACATCACTTATTTCACAAAGCAATTAAGTGCCAGAACTTAGATTATATGGTACAATTCACTTAAATCATTCCATTACACTGTATTGATTCCACGTATCAATTTATAAAGAATCGAAGTGGTTTCGGGTATCAACAAGTACCCAATTCCGGTCTCTTCGAATTCAGTTCATCTTAACACATGTTATTCAAATGAAATGCAATTCATTTTTTTAAATGAAAGATGTCACCTCTTTTGACTCAGCAATTCAACATTTACAGATAACCACTTTATCATTGTCCACCCAAACACATCATATCACGAACCATTTCATATCAGGGTTATCAATCAATTCAGGGCAATTAATTATCATTTAATCATACACGAGCAAGATAAACCAATCACACCATCTTAAATAAATCCCATTAGCCAAAATTTAAATTAAGTCAATCACCGTTAAATCCTACTTAATTTAATTACAGCCCAATTAATTTATCCTTCCAAAATCACTCATCTTAGTTAATTCTTCGTGAATATTTATTCTTTAATTATATTCAGTTTATCATCATTACCTACTTAATTTTATTAAGTAATTATACTTAACAAAAATCCATGAATGTTTATCCTTAATTAATCAATTAAACTTAATTAATTGCATTCATAAATCAATCCCAATTACTCATAAACAGTAATTACCCCTCTGTAATTACTTGCTTAAGTAATTAACCCCTTACTTAATTTTTAATCCCATTTGGTTAATTACCCATGTAATTCATCCTTAATTATTTCTCATTAAGTAATTCCTTTTAATTTATTATGAATCACTTCTCTAAATCTCATCAAGTATTTATATTTAATTAATCTCCAAGAGATTACCTTTAATTAATTAACAAACTAATTCCAATCGGAAAATCCATCCCTTAATTATCCTTAAATCAAATTAATAAATCTTAATTGTAGATTAATTATTCCTTAACCAATAATTAATAAACCTTAATTATTGATTAACACAATTTAATTACAAATTAAATATTCCTTAATTACCAGTTAATTAATCATAAGTCATTAGGTAATTAAATTACTTAATCATTCGTTAATTAACTTTAAGTAGTTACTTACAAATTTAATTATCAATTACTCATTAATTAACCAGTTTCTAATCACTATTTAAAGGTCATCATTCCTAATTGCCTTCTAAACTAATTAATTGATATTAATTTATTCATCTTAATTAACATTTTAAAGTCTCCCTTAAATTTTGAAAATCAATTTATTATTATCCACAAAACTTAAATGTGAATTCAATTTTATACTTAGGTTAATTACTCAATTAAAATAATTAATTAAGAGTTTGGAAGCATTGTTAAACATTAACCAAATAATTAAAACTCGAATTTTCAACTTAATCTGTTAAACCTTTATTTAGTTGACAGTGTTTTAAATTAGTTGAAACAATTTTGCTTAACTTTGTTATTTTTCTTATATATTATTCTGCGTGATGAAAACCCGAGCATTCCCCCTAGCTAACTCGAGTAGTACTTCGAGTTCCCACCAGTTTTTCCCGAGTCGCCTCTCCCTCCCTCCCGTACCTCTTCTTCTCCTCTTTTTTTTTCAGAGTTTAAGTTTTTACCTAAGATATAAATTTACGTATCCAGCTACTCATCAAACTCGAGTATAACCCCAAGAATCGACACTTTTCCCTAAGTAGCGACTCGAGACCATCTCCTCTTCACAAACGCTGACACCCTCACCGTCGTACACGTGCACGGCGACGCCACCCAATTCCAATGAACTCCGACACCTCAGGCAAACCACAAAACACCCACAAACTCGAATTCCCAACACGAATCGCCTCCAAACTCTTCGAATCAAAATTTAGGCATTTTCTCTAAAAACTATGACCAACATTCCCTTAGCAACGCCTCATCATCACCGTACAGACCATCGGAGTCCCTCAAGCTTCGGCCATACCACGATAGAACGTTCCTCTTCCACTTCCATGAACCTCGTGACACTCGATCATACATAGAAGACAAACACGCACGATTCTGTCACGTCTAGAAACTTGAAACCCAACACTAAATCCATCTCATTCGACCAATTCTCGTATTTTATAAATTATTCAACAATTTTTTCCAACCTCATAGATATTCAAACATGCTTCAAAACCAATTTCAATAATTATTAATGATTCGATCAATCGAACTTGGAAGAAATGCATTTTTTGCCCAAATATATACTGCTCTTGAATTACTAAATTAAAAATCTTCATTTTAGTTTTATAAATCATAACTTCCAGTAAGCATTCATGTTATAAGTTTGAATTTACTTTTTTATAACAATTGGATTTAACAATCTATTGCTTGATTTCCTATAAACAAGGCTTCCAGTAAAAATAATTCACTAACATGTTTAACCAGCCTTGAAAAACTTTGGTTAGGTGTTAAAATCTTATTTTGATTGAAACTGAAAGTTTTACACTAAATTGATGAGTAAAAATTTGAGTTTGGAAATAAACATGTAACCTATAACAACATACAGAGCACCACAGTATTATGTTTATACCATAAACATATGTAAACCACATTATCAATAAATCCAGACTATTTTTAATCAACTTAATGCTTTAAAATTTTGATGTTTACTCACTTGAAAAAAAAGTTACTGGATAGAAAACAATCTGATGTTCTTGAAAACTGCCTTTGAACCTGATGTTTTTGACACTGTCTGCAATCTCTGTTTGTCATTGAAGAATTGAGATGGTGTTGGCTTTTTTTTTTTTCTGGTTATGCTAATTTATTTCTGAACGAACTAAATAGAGGATGTATTTATAAAAGAAAGCACAGGTGTATAAAGGAAGATATTAACTAGTTAAGTGTTTATCTTTTGGTTGGGTCAGAATTTTGTTGCTTTGACTAAAGATATTTTTCCAATTTGGAGGCTGAAATGATCCTGCTATTTCGGCTAAGGTGATCTACATTTGTGCTTGAAAAGAAAACATTAAATGCACTGGTTCCCTAATATGTTTACATACTTATTACTATATATTTTTTTTGTTGTGTATAGATATTTTGTTCTTAGATATTAATTTTATCAACTTCTAGCTTTCACAATTACTGTACACATATTTGTCTGGTATTATTTATACCTTGTACTTACAACTTTTTAACTTATGTTGCAAGCATACCAGAACTACTTAATTCTTGTTTTCATTTTTATTTCTATTTGTATCTTATATTTAAATTATAGTTTTCTTATGTTTATATATTTATGTTTATAACCATATATTGTTTTATACTTATGTTTACTATTCATGTATATATATTATCAGAAGTTAATTATATAGAATCTTTAATTTTTCTTTCTATTGAATAAAACAGACTTAGTATAAATATTTTAAAAGAATTTATTTTAGATTTTCAAATCAAAATTTCCTTCAGAAAACAAATATGACAGATAAATGTCCAAAGATTTTACTAGTTTATAATTTGAAAAGCTTGTTATTTAATTAGATTAAATTATTTATTAAAAATAATGTTGCCAAAATACCGGGTCATCACAGAATTCGTCGATCGAATAATGATTAACGTGCTCCCTTGATCGATTTGAGACCTCGTTGCTCACCGCGGCTGCTTCATTGATCGAATTCCTTCCTTGCTTCGGTATGTAATTATATGCTTTTCCTTTTACTGATTTTATGCTTGCTTGAATTCGATACTTTGCCAATAATGATTTGTGGGTTTTTATATAGGTCGAATTCCTATATTTGCGTTCATATAAAATTGTTTGAATTTGTCAATTTATTTTCTCTAGCCGCTTGATTATGCTTGGATGCTTGAGATTTCACTGACTTATTCAAATTCGTATTTTCGATGCTTGCTTGGTTGACACGGTTTTAAATCAATTTCGTGGTCATCATGGTGTTGATTTTTGACTTCGTCAATACTGCATACGCACTTGAATTTTTGATTTCGACACTTCTTGGTTTTTGACTTCGAGCTAGTCTTTGATCCATTGTTTTTTTTTCGGTGGAGAGTGTGATACATATTTTTTTTATTGCTTGTCTGATTTATCATGTATCAGCTTGTACTTACTCGGTTTCAAGTATTGTCTTCACTGCATTCATATCTGCTGTCATTACTATATTGAGGTCACTTTACTTTATTTATGCGATTGCATGACATGATAATGTCCACGGCCCTCACCGTTGCACTGATATTGTTTCTGGTCATTTCAATACTAAATGTATACTTCTGGTTGTGCTTGCCTTGGTTCACAGGTGCACTGCCTGTTCATGTATGTTTGCATCGACTTGTTGCAGTACTTGAATTGAAACTGATGCATAGTGAATTGTTGTTGCATTGTCCACTTTGCTGTATATAGTGTTCACTGTGTGGTTGTTTTGTTCATAGCCACTTCATTGTTGAGGTTGTGTCACTGTTTTGTGTTCCTTATTGCATATTCATTGTTTGCTGTAGATTGCATTAACTTGGTTCTTTTGAATGACCATTGATTTTGTTTGAGCTGCATGCTCCAATGTGTACTTGTGTGCACCCTTTGTGTCTGAACCTTTTACCATATCATGCCGGTCTGAAGCTTTGCACATTTGATCCTTCTGTTCACCTGTATCATGCTTTGGCTTCACTAATGCTGCACTTGGTCTTTGTTCTCCTGCATGTAGTTGGTTGTTTGCATTCTCTTATGGTTTCAAACATGTGAGTTGTTTCAGTTATTGAGTTCTGGACTTGTATGTGGTCCGGAGCTCGAGTTCCATTCATTAGTTGCTTGGTTTGTGTTGTTTCTCTTGATTTAGTGCCTGATGCATGCTGCCTGACCATTGTTGCTGTGATGATCATGTTTCTGGTTCAATGCTAGGTGCATTGTGTATTCGTTTTGGATTTGCAGTATGAATTGCATTGGGTTGAGTCAATTTTGCAGTGATGGCTTGACCTTTGCACTTTGTTTGTTATTTGGTGCCTTCTTGAATTTGTGTAGACTGTCCATTACACTTTAGTTGAATCCAGTTTTACAACTCGGGTTTGACCTTGTGTTCGTGTCGTGATTTTAAATATATTGCACGTGAGTTGAACCCGGCTTTTTATTTGGGTTTGACCTGTGCTCACCTGTCCCTGTAACATTATCAAGTGTATATCGGTGTGCACGGTGGTATATACAGTGATACACCGTGTATGTCACAAGTTGTTCGTTTATGATGAATTCAAATTTAAATGATGACGAACAACCCAAATAACTGAGGCAAATCATATTTTCAAAAATCATATTTTATTTTATATTGCAAAAACATTTCTTTTTCAATTTTACCGCGTTAGTGAATATTTTTGCAGATTGCTCAGATGCTGGATTCAAACTGGAATGCAGTTGAAGACAAATACGAGTGTGAGTGATATGTAGTGAGAAAATTATGTAAACTGAATTGTGATGTAATTGTGATGTAATCAAGAATGTATATGTATAGTGAGAGCTTGAATTTGTACTATTCAAGATTGTAATAAATATTTGTTTGAATAAAATTTCTGTTTGAATTCAAATTCTGTGTAATATATTTTATTCAGCAAATATTTATTTAATCTATGAAAAACAAAATAGTACATTACCAAATACATTTGAATGAATATATATGTTTATTATCATCAAACAAAAACATATAAGTGCATATTCATACAAAGGATATTTATTCATGATAGTAAGATCATTAAGCTTGCGGTAGTCAACGCAAAGCCTAAGTGTACCATCGGATTTCTTCACGAAAATAGCCGAAGCTCCCCAAGGCGAGGAACTAGAGCGAATAAATTGCTTCGTCTCCAATTCGGATAATTGTTTGCGCATCTCCTCATTCTCTTTATTGGACACTCGATAAGGAGGACGAGTAATAGGTAGAGCTCCAGGGATAAGATTAATTCTGAACTCAATTGCTCGCTTAGGTGGTAATCCTAAAACGGGCTCAAATATGTCGGAAAAGTCATGAACAACGTGAATAAGAGATATGATATCTTCCTCATCATCATTATCGTCATCATGAGGATTTAAAGAATATTAAGATGTAACCAAGTTGGAATCCGAATCTTTAAGATCAATAGAAATCTGCTTAACAGATTGAGGATGTCGAAGATGAATAGTCCGCTCAGGACATAGGACTTGAGCTTCATAGCGGTTAAGCCAATCCATTCCCAAAATCGTTCCAAGCCTAAGTAGCGCATGACATGCAAATCGGCTTGGAAAGAAAAATCACACAAAATAATCTCGACATCTTTACAAAGCAAACTAATTGTTGCGGATCCACCAACCAGATTCGTAATTCTCAAAGAAGTCATTAAAGTAACAACACTTAAAGAAAAAGTATCAACAAGTTCTTTTGATATAAAAGAAAGGGACGCACCCGTATCAAAAAGAACTCGAATAGGATGATCATGAAACACAATAATGCCATTATGGATAGAATGAGAAATACCTTGACCACGAGAAGTGTTACTAGGAGTTTGCACCACATTAAGCCTTCCCTCCTTCCTGCCTTGAAATTTGGGACATGCAGATATATAATGACTTGAACTTTTGCAATAGGGACAAGCAAGGGTCTTTGAACACTTATTAGCATAATGGTCTTTAGAACCACAATTGTAGCATTACCCACTACTAGAGGTAGAAGTCTTTGCCACCGGAGTTGCTTGCTTCCCTTTCTTATTGGTATAAGGACCTTTGAACTTATTAGGCCTTTTCTTGTTGTTGTTGAAGTTTTGTTTGGCACCTATAACTTCAACGTCACTCTCCTTATCCGCCTCTTCAAGACAAAGAGCGATATCAATGAGTTGATCAAAAGAAACTTCTAATTTTAGAAGTAATGGCTTCTTGAGATTTTTATTCAAGCTATAGACAAATCTATGATTCTTCTTCAATGGGGTGTTTATGTATTCGACCCCGTATTTAGAGAGTGACTTGAATGATGCGACATAATCTACCACGGAGGATTCACCTTGAACAAGGTCAATGAAACGATGAACCAATGTCACCTTCTCAGCTTCTGGCACAAACTTTAATTCGAATCATTTCCCGGAATTTCTCCCAAGTAAGATCCGCTTCCTTTATTTTAGAAATCAGAAGCTCGTACCAGTTTGTTAATCCGCCTTTTTACCAGGCCATGGACATGCGGGATTAACATAACCGGTTGCACGTTCGCCAAGGCTGGTGTACGATGGATCCAGTCGACTGGATGGATGGATAACGCAACGTGCTTAGGAGATGGAAATATGATTGGATAAAGATGAATCAACTATGGTTTGGGTCTAGGAAATATGGTTCGGCATTGGCAATCATTCGGCATTGAAGTACGTCCGGCATTCCTCCACTCGGCATTTGTACTCGGCATTGAAGTACGTCCGGCATTCCTTCACTCGGCATCCTCCGCTTGGCATTTGTACTCGGCATTGAAGTACGTCCGGCATCCTCCACTCGGCATTTGTACTCGGCATTGAAGTACGTCCGGCAACCTTTCACTCGGCATCTTCCACTCGGCATTTGAACTTAGCATTAAAGTGCGCTCGGCACACCTCACCCCAGCATCGATCGGCATGCATCACTCAAATGCCTCGTCCGGCATTATTCTATCAGACTTTGTTCGGCATGCATCACTCAAATGCCTCGACCGACATTATTCTATCAGACTTCGTTCGGCATTCTTCCTCCAGACGCTTCGTTCGGCATGGAACGGGTCGGCATTGATGGCTCGGCATTACATGGCCCGGCATATGTGGACCGGCCATAAACTCTGTGGGCCTGAATCACGCAAAGGCCCAACAACTCAGGACTTGCCTATAAATACAGCATGTGGGGGTTCAAAAAAGGGATCCTGATTCTCTCTCCTGCTCTCTAACTTTCTATCCCCTAAGGCTATGTCTAGCCTATCACATTGTAACTGTAATCGATTGTTACAGCAATAAAAAAGAAATTACTGGAGTGGACGTAGGCCAGAGTTAGCCGAACCACTATAAACTCCGTGTCTTTACCGCTTTCATTTTAATTTCTGTTATTCTTCATATTAAATATCCTCTACATACATCCTACCCGTGAACTGTGATTGTTGTTTGGTACTTTCACTTGGATTTGGGTGTTAGTGACCAATTTTAGCGTTAACATTTTGGTGCTTTCACTGAGAACTGAAGCAATCAGGAATTTTGGAATTAGAAACTTGGATTTAAAGGAGTATTGGCTAGACCATTAGTAAAGAAGCAAGTGATATAAACGAGCAATCAGGAGGAAAGTCAAGAGACTTCTTCTAGAAATGGAGCAGGAGGAGCATCCATCTACATCACCAGAGAGGAAATGGAAGTCATGATGAAAAGACAGGAGGAGGTGACGCAAGCCCTTCTCAGACAACATTACGCGAGCAGGAAATGCCGTAACTCAGATCCATGTAGCTGGATCAGAAATGCTCAACCAGCAAGCAGATGAAATGGCTCAGCAGGGGGCAACCCCCAATCAGTAGACGACTATCAATCTGTATGGATCTAGACTCGAGGGCATACCACCAGAAAATGTTGGACCAATCCATAAAAAAAAACACCACCTACCTTGAAAGGAGATGGCACTAGATCTGCGCAACGTCAGCTCATTATCAACTAAACAGGTTTATGGTTTTGAATAAGTAATAGAACTCAAAGTAATACGGCTAGGTCACTTACACACGTACGGGATTGAGGACGGTCCCTAGGCGTGCTCTGAGATAACTGAAAACCGTACTACTTGAGTCTATGAAATTCTGCTTTCTTTCTAGTTTTCTGCAAACTTTGGGTCTCTCTTTCGTATTTCAGACATTTACTTTTCTTTGGTATGGTTTTGGAGTTTGGATTGAACTCCCGATTTGGTTGGTTTTTTCTTGGTTTCCCATTATGGTTTGGATGTTTGATTTTTGATACGGATTTCTGGTTTTATATTTGGTTTTGGATCAATGTAATAAACAGTTCAGGTTTTATAATTACTGCCCCGACCGGAGAGACGGGGCAATGGTCACAAGTTACGAGTCCCTTCGCCGGAGAGCGAAGAAATGGACTCGGGCAGAATATCAAAGTCCTTGACCAGAGAGTCAGGGCCGGAGAATATAAAAAGTCCTTGATCGGAGAGTCGAGGCCGGAGAATATAAAAAGTCCTTGACCGGAGAGTCAAGGCCGGAGAATATAAAAAGTCCTTGACCAGAGAGTCGAGGCCGGAGAATATAAAAAGTCCTTGACCGGAGAGTCGAGGCCGAAGAATATAAAAAGTCCTTGACCTGAGAGTCGAGGCCGGAGAATATAAAAATTCCTTGACCGGAGAGTCGAGGCCGGAGAATATAAAAAGTCCTTGACTGGAGAGTCGAGGCCGGAGAATATCAAAATCCTTAGCCGGATTGCTGAGGTCGGTGAATATCAAAGTCTTTGACCGGAGAGTCGAGGCCGGAGAACATACAAGCCCGTGATGGAAAAGTCAAGTCTGGAACAGGATAACACGACCCGACGAGGTCTACAAAATCAAGATTAAGCCCGGAGAGGTTGTGGATTTGATGATATGGTTACAAAAAGGATGTGGACTTTGGATATCAGATTTGAGGCTATTCAAAACACACCTTCCAATAGCAAGGCATGTTTTGGGGGGCAAGTGTTAACCCGCCTTTTTACCAGGCCATGGACATGCGGGATTAACATAACCGGTTGCACGTTCGCCAAGGCTGGTATACGATGGATCCAGCCGACTGAATGGATGGATGACGCAACGTGCTTAGGAGATGGAAATATGATTGGATAAAGATGAATCAACTATGGTTTGGGTCTAGGAAATATGGTTCGGCATTGGCAATCATTCGGCATTGAAGTACGTCCGGCATTCCTCCACTCGGCATTTGTACTCGGCATTGAAGTACGTCCGGCATTCCTTCAATCGGCATCCTCCACTCGGCATTTGTACTCGGCATTGAAGTACGTCCGACATCCTCCACTCGGCATTTGTACTCGGCATTGAAGTATGTCCGGCATCCTTTCACTCAGCATCTTCCACTCGGCATTTGAACTCAGCATTAAAGTGCGCTCGGCACACCTCACCCCAGCATCGATCGGCATGCATCACTCAAATGGCTCGTCCGGCATTATTCTATCAGACTTTGTTTGGCATGCATCACTCAAATGCCTCGACCGACATTATTCTATCAGACTTCGTTCGGCATTCTTCCTCCAGACGCTTCGTTCGGCATAGAACGGTTCGGCATTGATGGCTCGGCATTACATGGCTCGGCATATGTGGACCGGCCATAAACTCGGTGGGCCTGAATCACGCAAAGGCCCAACAACTCAGGATTTGCCTATAAATACAGCATGTGGGGGTTCAGAAAAGGGATCCTGATTCTCTCTCCTACTCTCTAACTATCTATCCCCTAAGGCTAAGGCTAGCCTATCACTTTGTAACTGTAATCGATTGTTACAGCAATAAAAAAGAAATTACTGGAGTGGACGTAGGCCAGAGTTAGCCGAACCACTATAAATTCCGTGCCTTTACCGCTTTCATTTTAATTTCTGTTATTCTTCGTATTAAATATCCTCTACATACATCCTACCCGTGAACTGTGATTGTTGTTTGGTACTTTCACTTGGATTTGGGTGTTAGTGACCAATTTTGGCGCTAACACAGTCTAATGCTCTTTCTTGGAGCATACTAGAGGCCACCTAAACTCGGTGAAGATCAATAAGATTCATGCGAGAAAAGATTCGATCGCATGTTCTTAGCCAAACTTGGACTTCAATAACGCTTTTGGAACCCATGAATGGCTTCCCACCCAAGTTGGTGTAGTCATTCCACAAGCATGCAAACCCGAATTTAGGGTTAGTAGGTTCTGGAATGGGTCCGGCAGTTTGAGCATTCTTCACGAGATCTAAAAGCTGCTGGGCAGACATAAATACTCCATCCTGGGGAGTAGCACTAGATTGACCGGCACTGGGATGGCCAGATCTAACCATTTCTCTTCTTTAAGAAAGAAAGAAAGAAGAATAAAAAGGTTATTCACAAAATGAATACCAAAAAATAATGATTGATAAAATAAGGTATCACAAAAGAAAATAGGATGAGACGGCATGAAGACTCGAATCAAATCCTAAGGCACGACTCCTAAGATAGACTTAGGACGATGATCCTTGTTAAATTATTCTACATTGTTCCGAAGTTTGGATCTGATACTAAGCTGTGACGCCCCACCTCTATACCCATGCTAGCGAAGAACACTACGTAGTAATGTCGTCAACTAGTGCAGAGAATAAGGCTGTTGAGGAGCGACCATCTGTATAATTGCTTTGTGCGAGTACAGATATGCCAGATAAGAATACAACTTTTCATCACAAGAGGAAATCCGACATACCGATGCAAACTCAAGGCTACTACACAGTGGCTATAATATCTTTGGAAACAAATATAGAAATAAGTATAACACAAATCAGTCACAGATATCCATATCACAAAGGCAGAAAAAGATATGAATATATAACACTTAAAAGTGTACATCAGAGTAGTGGTTAAACAAGATCCACAATATCACAAAAGAATAGTTACAAGAGCTTCATAAAAGAATAAGTGTACATCAGTGAGTCTACATCTCAAATGTACACAACCAAAAACTAGTGATCTAAGTAGTTAGCCAAAAGTCAGAATAATAATAATCCCAGATGAGGAGTCAAGCAGAAGCACCTGTAACATCTCAGTCTGACCCGAGTATTATTTAATAAGAAAATAATAAACGGATCAGTCTAACTATAAATATCAAATGAAATGTGATGTGCATGTAAATGTGCATATTTTAACCACCATATTTATTCTTTTTAAATTAAATAAATGATCATATTGGGTATTTTAACTTGTTTAAACCAAAATTCATATTATTTGAAATTGTCACATATTCATCTTCGTCCAGGGGCAAAATGGTCATTTTTGTGCATATATTAATTTGAGAACATTTAATTGGAAATTTTATATTATTTTGTAGGAAATTACACTCAATTACAAGTGGGTTCATGAAGGAATATGCATGCACAAAATGAATTCAAAAGAATGAAAATGGAAATAATTTAAAGTGAAGAACATGGAGGACCCTACCTATCCACTACCTAATGTACAAATTAAAGGCTAATGCACATGCTAAAAGACATTTAAAGCTTCATGTACATTTAAGTGGGGGATTATTAAAGCTAATGATAGCTTGGCCACCACACTTCCTCCAAGGGCATTTTGGGTACTCCCCAAAAATATGCATTAGGGTTTCTAACTTGTATAAATACCCCTTATGTTTCATGTAGCCATCTTCCCTCTTAGTTAGTTAGTTTTAGTTTAGAAAATAAATCAAAGCTCTCTTTCTTTCCATCGCTACTTAGACATTTTATTTCATGTAATTTTCTTTTCTTTTATGCAATGTTAATTCTCTTTTATTTACATGTTTCTTCTCTTCTTATGTAATAGTGTAGATTTACCTTTATGCAATTAGATTAGTTGTCTTTTCCATTAGCTTTCATTTTCTTTTCTTTTTTCTTTCATGTTGCTTTCTACATTTGTTGATTTGATAACAAATATAAGAGCTTAATCCCTACAATTTAGGGTTAATGAAGCTCTCTAGTATGTAGATGCAACATTTTGATGTTTATACTCTCTTTTGTGCTTTAATGGAAACACTTGAAGTGGTTTAATGATGTTGTTTAGCTTTGAATTTGATAGTCTATGTTGTTCATAACAAATAGGCTATGCTTAAACAAACATAACACAAATTGCCTCTTCATCTAAATATGATTATGGCAAAGAAGTGAATGTTGAAATTGAAATTTGATAGCCTATATTTATAAACAATATTTAATAGGTTGTGCTTAAAATAGATTTTTATTTCAACTTTGTTGTCATATTTCATGAGAGTTAAATGTGTATTAGTGGTTGTGTTATAGTTTGATGGTTTATATTGGGCTAATTAATAGCACAAATATATCATACTTATGATAAGCACATCAACTAATTGCATTAATGAAAAGAAAAGAGAGATCATAACTTCATTTTGTTGATTTATATGATCTAGAGAGTGGATTTATCTCTAAATTGTTCTTTTGACTCTCATATTTTTATCATTTTCTTTTTCTAGTTTTTCTTAGTTTCTTACATTTCTAACTATTCACTCTCGACTTCGGTATAATTTGATTGAATAGAATTTCAAAATCATCAATTCCCTGCGGATCGATCCGTATTTGCCGCGTGCTACATTCGTACACCGTGCGCTTGTGGTTATTTTTAATTTAAATTTGTTCGACGGTTTTCTAAACCGATAGAATTTCCATCGACGAACAAAATGATATAGAATAAGAGATATGACAAAAACGTATGATAACCATAAAGCCAGACTGTGGTAAGTATGTAATTGAAAGTCAACTAGAGATTAATCAATATCACAAGAATCTTTTCAAAGATAAAAAAGAATGCCATACTCTTTATTTTTATTCACCAAACCATAAATATTGACAATTATATCAATGCCAATCACAAAATTTAATGACACACAAATTCACCGATGCACAAATATTGATAAAACTTATCAATGTAAATCATGAAAATTGGTGAAAACACAATTCTAGAAATCATCAATGGAAATCCAGAAATCACGAAAAGGTGGAGGCCTATCACAACACGGGAGTATGAAAACTCACCAACACGTGTATCACAAAATGGAACGCTATTCCATCGTTGCTAACCATTAATTTTTGAGCCGAAGCTCCACAGAACGGCCCGAAGACCATGATTCTCTACCCTACCAATTTTGAGCCGAAACTCCACAGAAACTGGGTTTAGTCTCCCTCGTAGACAAAGAGACATCGCACATTGCTAATCTAAATCACAAAAATGATCATCATCGATCTTCAAGAAGTGTCAATTACACTAAGCTAGTAAATATATGAGCTTAGCTTCATGTCCCATAACCACTAGCTTAACTTAAATATTTATGAACAAATTGTAGATCTCCACTCGAAAATTGTCACAAGAGATTCAATCGAACAAGTCGAAGAATTAACCGACGAAGTAAACGCAAGCGTTTCATACCACTTGTTTTACTAAGCCGTTTAATTAGATTTCTCATACGAGTGAGGTAAAGGTTTGTATATACTAATAGATTGGAAAACGGTTTAAGAAACGAGCTTAGTAATAAAATAGTGTTGAAATCGTTTTAATGGAAGAGTTTTGATATTTACTACTAGTATAGAAAACCTTTATATTTTTAAAGTAACAAATCACAAAAATGATTGTAGAAACAATCAATCACTAAAATTCACATTCGAAGACATGTATAAAATCCAAAGAAATCGATTCTGAATCCATCAAAATGTATGTTCACATAAATCTCGAAGAAAATGTCATCAAAATGGATAATAGATGATAACAACAAGTGGGAATAAACACAAATCGATTAAATTTGGAAACCCAACAAAAATAGACAAAAATAGGCATAATAGGCAAAAAGGAGCAGGTCAGTCGACTGGCTCACTGAGTTCAGTCGAATGAACTCAGTCCCAGAAAATCCGCGGGATGTTGGTCAGTCGACTAGACTCAATATGCCAGTCGACTGGACCAGAGCCAAGGAAGTGTTCTGGTAGCAGGTCAGTCATCTAGACCAAAGTTCCACTCGACTAGAACATGTTTCCAGCACTTCCAAGCACATCTACATGAAGGCCAATCTCTACTAAATTGCAATCGTTTGAGCAACGGCACTAGGAGTTTACGCGAATCAGCTACCTATCCCTGTAGGCTCTTCGATGCATCACCAAAAGCATGATCAAACAACAAAGCTATGATTTTTAAAGATTTGACTTCAAAATGTCCAAAAATTAGAATATTCACAAAACCAATCCAAATCAAAATCAAATGCACATGAATAAGTGCTAGGAATTCATACCTAACAATCAAAGATAATCAAAGACTTAGATGTGAGATAAAAATCTCACCTTTAAACCCAAAACTATGAAGAAGAAGAAGCTATAGAGCAATGGCAAGGACGATCACTCTTCAATTCTAACCCAACAAGCTTGAATCTAAGCTTAAAGAGAAACATCTCCTAAGTTAGGTTTAGGAATTTTTTAAATTGGAAGGAGAATGAGTTGGAGAAGAAGAAGAGAAGCCTTACCAAAGCTTCTTCTTGAATTTGAAGCTAGAGCTTGAGTTTTGCAAAGAACCTAGGGCTTAGGATTTTAGTTTCCACTCGCTTCCTCCATTTTTGATGAAGCTTGAATGTATTAGGAAATTATGAAGGAATGAAGAGAAGAGGGGGTGCAGCTTGGGTCTAATATGCTAAAACTAAACCAAAGCCCTACGTGAAAAAGTAGCAAATTTCCACTAACTCCAAACTTATCAATGTTTATACTCAAAAAGATCGCAAACGTCATTTTGAACTCAATGGGGGTGGTCTCGAGTCCTAATTCGACTGTTTGCAAAAAGTAGCTTTTTGGACAATAATCCGACTAACGATGAATTATTTTAAATAAAATGTTTAAATATTCAATCGTAAAATATGCGGGTTGTTACATGCACCATATGTCACTTATATATGAATTTATTTAGGAATTTGGGGAAGATGACTATGGCTCTGGTTCGTACGCGTGTAATGGAGTGTTTGACTCAAAGCAGATATAAAAAATGAGTTTGCTCGGGAAAATGTTGTGTTGACTCAGGTATTTGATGTTATGGCTCGAGTTTATTGAGTTGGATAGGTTCAATGAGTTTTGAATAAATAGGTAACCAAGTTTTTAAAATCTTTTAAATTAAATAAGTTTGAAAAGGAAGATAAGTCAAATTTTTGTCAAAGAAAATTTATTTACAAGGTTTTAAAATATATTTTTTACTAAGTTCGAAAGTGTTTTAATCTTATATAACATTTGTTTTAAAAGTTTAAACAAACTTAATATTATAATTAAGTGGAAAATTAAGAAGTAAAATGTGTTTTAAAGGATAGTTTAACTTAATGGGTTTAAGTTGATGGATAATTAACCAAGGTGATTTATTGATGAAATTAAATAAAGGTTAATTAAATAAATGATAGAAGTTAAGGATAATTAATAAACGATTGAGGAATGATTTATCAAGTGATTAAAGAATAAGTTAATTAAAGGATAATTAAGTTATGAGATTAATTAATTAAGGTAATTAATTTGAGAAAAATTAATTAATTTAAGGTTAATTAATTAATGAAAATGATTAAGGGATGATGTATTAATTAAAGGTTAATTTATTATGTAATTAACTTAAGAATGATTTATTTGTTGTAATTAATTAAGGTTAATTAAATTAATAATTAAGGGTTGATTAATTATGTAATTAATTAAGGATAATTAATTAAAGGTTTGCTTCCTTAATTATTTAAAGGATAATTAATTTGTGTGATAAATTAATTAAGGTAATTAATTTGGGAATAATTAATTAAAGGATAATTTAATAATTAATGGTTAACTATTTAATGATTAAATTAAGACTGATTAATTAATAATTAAAGTTAATTAATTTATCATTAAAGGATAGTTAATAAAATTGTTTGTAATTAACTAATGTCAATTATCCAGGATTAGTAATTAAATTCAAAAGTAACTAATCTGATCTAAACTGATCAAATAGTTAATTAACCTTACTTATGGATGTTTGAATTGTATGGAATGATTGGAATTGTTGATATCCTTGATGGGTGATGCTATGTTTTGCTATGAGCTGTGATGAATGTAATTTATGTATCTGTGATGAATGTAATTTATTTATCTATGATGAATTTATATTGTTTATCTATGAATCTGTGAATGAAGATAAACGTTATAGGATTATACCGCTTATCGATATTGCTGTATTTGGATTGTGATGATTGATGGTATTGCACTATTGTGTAAAACCCATGGACTACACCATACACAAAAATATGGATTTCATGGGAAATCGGTTAAGTCACGGATAATTCGAAATCTAAATAGTATTTTATTTTTGAATTTTGAATCCAAATGGTTTTGGAAATGGAATCGGGTTGAATATGTAAAACTTTTGAAAAGGAAGTTTTGAAATTTGAAATCTAGTTTGAATATAATACATCTTGTTTAAGTTTTGAAATTATTTTGGAAACTAGGGTTTGAAAGAGTATACAAGTTATACAATAATATATATATATATATGGATTTTAAACCTATTTAAAATTAACCCACGTTTTATACTTTAAAGGCTATATTTAATCGGATTTTTCCGAAGCAAAAGGTCTTTGTTTTCAAATTGCTTTCAAATAAAGAAAGAATTTCCAGTTTCGGTTGGAAGGATTTCAGTTTTGAAATGGAATTGTTTTGAAAGCTATTAATGAATCTTTGTTAAAGATTATTGAACTTTGTTTCCCATGTGAAGAGGATCTTAAAGGTGTATCTTTTGTATAAAAGATTTGAAATGGAAATTGTTTTGAAAGCTATGAATGAATCTTTGTGAAAGATTGGTGAACTTTGTGAAGTGAATCTTTTTGTTTAATTATTTGAAAATGGTAATTTGTTTAACCATTTGAAAGAAAGGTTTTAGGTTGTGACTTAACTAAGATCCCATATATCCATATGTTTTTAAAGTTTGCGCTCATTATTCGGTTTAGCCGGGAGAGGACTTTATGTCATATAACCCATTGCGAATAGTGATACAACGTAATGGATAGCATTTAAAGACAGGTGGTGAAGATCGAGAATTTTCGAAAATGAAAGGATTATCCGTCGAATGTCTCCATACTGAGTCGCGTCGGCATAGAGATCTTCATATGTGATGGGGAGTCCGATCGGGATTGTGAATACCCGGATTGCAAGGGCTTCTTTTGAAGTGCCTTCGGTTCTATTCGAACCCGGAACATACTTGCATGGATGTGTGTCTGATGTTACATTTTGAGATGTAAAGCTTGTTTCTATCAAATATATTTGTGTTTGAAGGCGGAGAATTTATTCTCTTAGCTTAACACCTTTCTTTGAGATGTACGAGCTTAGAGGTTATGTAGTTGATGGTTACTAGTGATACATTCCTAATTTGGTAATGTGGCATACGAAGTGTTGCTGATCATTTGTTGATCAAAGCATGGATTTTGTGTAAAGCGTAGCTTTATGGACGAGACTGCATCAGAACCTCACAACCAGGAAATGGTTGAAAGAGGAAGGATGCAGCAAGGTTATGAGGGTCATACCCTTTAGGGTATGTCATTTCCTTCAGGAAAAGGGTGGTATCATGGTTTGGAGCCCAGATACTTAACTCATGTAGTCACTGCAAAATTATTACTTTGTGGATGTTGCTTGGTGGTTGAGGATCCTCGAATAAAGGTCGCTAACGACCGGGGGATGGCATGCTCGTGAAGTAGTTACCTAGTTACAAAGGTAACCCGACCTTGTGTTGGCAGAGAGCTGGTTAAGTTCTCGGGGCTTCCCTCTAGGGGTATACCAATGTGGCCCAGGAAGTTCCTTTTCCTTACCATTTGTTGGAAATCCAATCACCAATACATGCCTTGTATGGTTTTAGTTGTATAACCTACCATTTACTTATGGTGGTCACCACTGTTTAGATGGTTGTATGTTGTCTAAGATTAATATTATACTTTTGAAAGGTTTTCCGTACTATGCACTAATAATAATATCAAAAGGTTTTCGCGTATCAAGCATGTTTGACTATCATAAGGAGAAATCTCCTCCAATTGTGCATTTGCATTGTGTGTGTGGCGGGAGTCGTAGTTTCATTTTCTAAAAAGCATTGCGGATTTCTTTTAAATTCTTGTGTTTGCTTTTGATAAAGATAAACTATTTTTGCTTGCTCACACCAATGCCATGACTGACCTGGAGTTTATTGTTCCATTTCTAAACTCTGGGAGCCACAATTTTCCACACAGGCAACCTAGCGTTGAGATTTTCAAATAATCAAATAGTAGGTGTAGTTCGATAGCATTCATTCTTTGGATATTAGCAATCACATTTGGATCGAGTTGCTTCACTTCAGCATTGATGGTGGTTCCAACTTATTGGATCGGAATCATCGAAGCAATTTGAGTTGAGCTATTTGGTTTTGGAGCATTAGAGATGGAGTTGCAATATGGACGTTGGTTTTCTTTGAAGCCTTTGTTGTTGGTGTAAATCTTTCCGCTGTTGTGTATCTCTGATTATGTGGTATTCATTGTATCATTGTTGTATTGAATGTTGTATATCAATGATATATTCATTTTCTTCCGCTGTGTTCTTGTACTTAATGTGTTATAAGCTCCGACGAACCAGATTCGATGTTTGGATCTGCGACATTCGAATACGGGTGATGTATTTGGTGCCGATTTTCAAAGGTCGAGTCAGGGTCATTACATTTGGTATCAGAGCTGAATGTTGAGTAATAAATTTAGCTCGGGAATATAACACATTAGGTGACTCATTAATTATAGGGATACAAATGCCCTAGAATGAGTATATCCCTAAGATATCAATCTGTACAACTCAGTAAATTTACTTACTATCCGTTGATAGTGAGTATGAGTGCAAGAAGAGGATGAGATAGGGGACACGGGATACCGCCACAATTGATCAATACCTGCAACAACCAGGAAACAATCTTTTCTTTGTCAATCTCTTTGATCATCAATTCTTTCATGGTTTTCTGGCAGCTCGAAGAAGAAGCTTTGGTGTGGTGATGGCCCTACGTATCATTGAAGAAAAGGTTCTAATTCCTATTTTGTATTCTCTTTATCGGTTCCCTATCAGCTTGAGTTTTTAAACTTTAATCGATTTGATATTTTAATTGGAACTAAATTGGTTAATTAAGTATGAAGTTAAATTGGATTGTATCAATAAAAATGACTTCGGTTAAAACCAAATTTGAGAATTTTGTTGGGAGGATCCACGTCCGAAGAGGGACAAGTTGACGTATACTTGGGGTATTCCGACCTGTGTTGGAATCCATATCGATCATAAAATTTCTTTGGTCCTGAATCGAGCACCGTGCAATCGATTCTTTTTTATGATGGATCTATCCCAAGAATTCAATTAGCTGGGAATTGTATCCATTTGTCTGTTTATTAGGTTTTGATATATTCTACAAATGGTTAATCATTCCTTCGAACTAACCAATCCCCTGCATATTTCGTATAACCAGATAACTCGAGAATACTTCGTGAAATATTGTATGAGTTCATTCTCATATTTATTGATGATATTCTGATTTGGTAAGCCAAATGTAGAATAAATATTCAGCTTGATCTGATGAATTGATTCTCTATCTTTGTGTTCTATGTTCTTTGTTGTCTCAGTGTCTAGCAAATTTCGAGGAGGAAATTTCCTTAAGGGGGGAATCTGTAACATCCCCATTTTTAAATCAAGTTTAAATTGGTAATTAATTTAAGTTTTGAAATTAAATTGTGAATAAATTTTGTATTTTCCAAATTAAATAGATATTTGTTTATTAATATAAATATATATAAATATGATTTTAAGTAGAATTTCTAATTAGAGATTCAGAAATAAATGTTTTGAATAACATATTAGATTTGAAACTCAAATATAAGTATTTTTAAAATAAATTGGATTTAAAAATTTATATTTTGAAATTTATAGATACTTGTTTTCTAATTATAACAAATATAAATATATGTATTTTGAAAATTTTATTTGAATTTAATATAGTAAATTTTCAAAAGTTATTTGAGGGTTAAACTTTATATTTTTAATATATGTATATATGATTATTTATTAACTATATAATTTGATTTCAAATTTTATTTCTTAAGGTTATTTAAAAATTTATAAATTAAAATGAGTGAAGGATTTGAACATAAAAATAGATGTACATGGCATTTATAGATGTAAGCAAAGACAAATGTAAATCATATAAACATGTAAACATAAGAGAATAAGGGTTTAAAAAAAATTTATAAAAATTATTTAAAAGACGATTTTAACATAAAATTACTTATTTTTAACAAGTGTAATCTATTTAAAAACATTTTGACATTTGTAAACAAATTAAGACATACGTAAAACAAGTGTTCGCTTATATAACAAGTGTTAGCATAACATGATTTGGATAATACAAGTGGCAAAATTATTTTTCCTTTTGAAATTGAATTACATAAACATGTATTAAAAATAAATCAGGCTATTTTCTTCGCTTCTCAAAATTCTTTCTTCTTCCTTCTTTCTAAATTAAAACCAGAAAATCAAATCTGAAAGTAAAACCTGATTAAAATAAGCAATCAACCTGGATCATCTCAAACTAAATTAAGTAGTAGATTAAACAAAGCTTAAGAAAATTAAATCAAATATCAAGCTCCAGACCAAAATCTACTTCCAGATATTCAAAGATCAACTTAAAACTGAAGCATGCAAGTTAATTCAAATTTTATCAAAAATAGTCTTCAACTTGATCAATGCTAGATCATCTTAAACTTCAAGTTTCAGTTCAGAACAAAGGGCTCAAGATTATCTTCCAGACTTCAAAATTTTGCTCCGTTTTCAAGACTATGAGTAAACTCGTAACCCTATATATTTATATATGTTGACCTATCATTGATATATGCTTGATTGTGTGATAGTGGAATACTTGAATGAATGCAAATATGTTAGTATACTGCAAGAGTTGAATTTTCATGTCTGGATACACATGTACAGGTCCTTGTTCTTTGTTTCAGGGTTCCAGATTTAAGTCTAAAATTCAAAATCTCTTTGTAAAATCAATATTAGACTAAGAACTTTGTAGAGGAAATGATGATAACCATAAAATTTCATTTTTAAAAATAACTGTAAGAAAAATTACTTAGTAAATATTTTAGAAACAAGGATTTACAGTAAAATCTGTTAAAAATCAAAAAAATCAATGGTTTTAATTTCATAAATTGACTTTGCAATCTAATACGTGTTACGATGATGATTTTGATAATCAAATCTTGATTTTTAAGTGAGTAAATTTTGAGCATTCGCATGATGATCAGAAAACCTACTTTCACAAATTACCATCGACCCACGACGAATTGAAGGTCGTGATCATTAGGGACGATGGCTGGAGCATCGGGGAACTTAGGAAAAAATATTGATTGAATTTATAATATGCTGTGGCGGTGGGAGTTCGTCGATCTAGGGTTTTATGGTGCTGTTTTCTTGTCGAAGTTTGAGGAGATAGTTTGTTGGTGTGGAGGGGTCGGACGAGGCCCGCCCTGGGGAAATCGATGTAATGTTTTACGGCGTAGTTATAGTCATGATCGCGAGGAGTCTGGTGGGCGATATCGTCGGCAATGGTTGGTTTTATCGTTGGTGTTTGGTTTCAAGGAAATATGTTATGGCTTGTTTTGGATTCTGAAGCGAATCGATGAAGGTTGGGTGGTCGAGGAGATTGGAAAAGTCGTTGGTGAGTGTCGAAGGCCATGGCAATGACTGGAGATGATCAGGGCGACGGTGCACATGCACCATATGTCACTAATATCTGAGTTTATTAAGGAATTTGGGGAAGGCGACTATGGCTCGGGTTCGTACGCGTGTAATGGAGTGTTTGACTCGACGCAGATATAAAAAATGAGTTTGCTCGGGAAAATGTTGAGTTGACTCGAGTAATTGATGTTATGGCTCGGGTTTTATTGAGTTGGATAGGTTCAATAAGTTTTGAATAAAAATTAACCAAGTTTTTAAAATCTTTTAAATTAAATAAGTTTTAAAGGGAAGATAAGTCAAGTTTTTTTCAAAGAAAATCTATTTACAAGGTTTTAATTTTTTTTACTAAGTTTGAAAGTGTTTTAATCTTATATAACCTTTGTTTTAAAAGTTTAAACAAACTTAATATTATAATTAAGTGGAAAATTAAGAAGTAAAATGTGTTCTAGTGGATAGTTTAACTTAATGGGTTTAAGTTGATGGATAATTAACCAAGATGATTTATTAATGAAATTAATTAAAGGTTAATTAAATAAATGAAAGTAATTAAGGATAATTAATTAATGATTAAGGAATGATTTATCAAAAGATTAAAGAATAAGTTAATTAAAGGATAATTAAGTTATGGGATTAATTAATTAAGGTAATTAATTTGAGAATAATTACTTAATTTAAGGTTAATTAATTAATGAAAATGATTAAGGGATGATGTATTAATTAAAGGTTAATTTATTATGTAATTAACTTAAGAATGATTTATTTATTATAATTAATTAAGGTTAATTAAATTAATAATTAATTATGTAATTAATTAAGGATAACTAATTAAACGTTTACTCCCTTAATTATTTAAAGGATAACTAATTTGTGTGATTAATTAATTAAGGTAATTAATATGGGAATAATTAATTAAAGGATAATTTAACAATTAAAGGTTAATTATTTAATGATTAAAGGTTGATCTATTTATTAATTAAGACTGATTAATTAATAATTAAAGGTTAATTAATTTATCATTAAAGGATAATTAATTAAAATAGTTTGTAATTAATTAATGTCAATTAACCAGGATTTGTAATTAAATTCATAAGTAAATAATCTGATTTAAACTAATCAGATAATTAATTAACCTTACTTATGGATGTTTGAATTGTATGGAATGCTTTGAATTATTGGTATCCATGATGTGTGAAGCACTATTTTGATTTGAACCGTGATGGATGTAATTTATTTATCTGTGATGAATGTATTATATTTATCTATGATGAATTTATATTGTTCATCTATGAATCTATGGATGAAGATAAGCGTTATAGGATTATACCGCTTATCAATATTGCTGTATTCGGATTGTGATGATTGATGATATTGCACTATTATGTAAAAACCCTGGACTATACCATGTACACACAAATATGAATTTCACGATAAATCGGTTAAGTCATAGATATTTTGAAATCTAAATATTATTTTATTTTTGAATTTTGAATCCAAATGGTTTTGGAAATGGAATCGGTTTGAATATGAAAAACTTTTGAAATGGAAGTTTTGAAATTTGAAATCTTGTTTGAATATATTACATCTTGTTTAAGTTTTCAAAATAATTTTGGAAACCAGGGTTTGAATGGGTATACAAGTTATACAATAATATATATATGGATTTTAAACCTTTTTAAAAGTATTATTCTGGGAATTTAAAATCAACCCAAGTTTTATACTTTAAAGGCTATATTTAATCGGATTTTTTTGACACAAAAGGTCTTTGTTTTCAAATTGTTTTCAAATAAAGAAAGAACTTCCAGTTTTCATTGAAAGGATTTTAGTTTTTAAATGGAATTATTTTGAAACCTATTAATGAATCTTTGTTAAAGATTAGTGAAATTCGTTTCCAAAGTGAAGAGGATCTTAAAGGTGTATCTTTTGTATAAAAGATTTGAAATGGAAATTGTTTTGAAAGCTATGAATGAATCTTTGTGAAAGATTGGTGAACTTTGTGAAGTGAATCTTTTTGTTTAAAGATTTGAAAATGGTAATTTGTTTAAACCATTTGAAAGAAAGGTGACTTAACTAAGATTCCATATATCCATATGTTTTTAAAGTTGGCGCTCATTATTCGGTTTTGCCGGGAGAGGACTTTATGTCATGTAATCCATTCTGAATAGTGATACGACATAATGGATAGCATTTAAAGACCGGTGGTGAAGACCGGTATTTTCGAAAACGAAAGGATTACCCGTCCAATGTCTCTACACTGAGTCGCGCGGTATAGAAATCTCCATATGTGATGGGGCGTCCGATCGAGATTGTGAATACTCGGATTGCAAGTGCTTCTTTTGAAGTGCCTTAGGTTCTGTTCGAACTCGGAACAAACTTGTATCTATCTGTGTTTGACGTTACATTTTGAGATGTAAAGTTGGTTTTCTATCGAATACATTTCTCTTTGGTGGCGGAGAATTTATTCTCTTAACTTACACCCTTCTCTGAAACGTACGAGCTCAGAGGTTATGTAGTTGATGGATACTAGTGATACATTCCCAATTTGGTAATGTGGCATACGAAGTGCTGCTGATCTTTTGTTGATCAAAGCATGGTATTTGTGCAAAGCGTAGCTTTGTGGACGAGACTGCATCAGAACCTCACAACCCGGAAATGGTCGAAACAGGAAGGATGCAGCAAGGTCATGAGGGTCGCGCCCTTTAGGGTATGTCATTTCCTTCTGGAAAAAGGTAGTATCATGGTATGGAGACTAGATACTTAACTCATGCGGTCACTACAAATTTATTACGTTGTGGTTGTTGCTTTGTGGTTGAGGATCCTTGGATCAAGGTCGCTAACGACCGGGGGATGGCATTCTCGTGTAGTAGTTACCAAGTTATAGGGGTAACCCGGCTTGTGTTGGCAGAGAGATGGTTAAGTTCACGGGGCGTCCCTTCAGAGGCGTACACATGTGGCCCAGGAAGTTTCTTTGGCTGACCATTAGTTGGAAATCCAATCACCAATACGCGCCTCGTACGGTTTTAGTTGTGTAACCTACCATTTACTTATGGTTGTCACCACTGTTTAGACGGTAGCTATAATAGGCATACAATAATGGTTGTATGTTGGCAAAGATTAATATTATACTTTCGAAAGGTTTTTTGCACTATGCACTAATAATATTATCAAAAGATTTTCGCGTGTCAAGCAAGTTTGATTATCATAAGGAGAAATCTCCTCTAATTGTGCGTTTGCATTGTGTGTGTGGCGGGAGGCCTTATGGTAGTTTCATTTTCTAAAAAGCATTGCGGATTTCTTCTAAATTCTTTAGTTTGATTTTGATAAAGATTAACTGTTTTAGTTTGCTCACATCAGACCCATGACTGACTTGGAGTTTATTGTTCCCTTTCTAAACTCTGGGTGCCCAAAATATTCCACACGGGCAGCCTAGAGGTGGGATTTTCAGATAATCAAATAGTAGGTGCAGATTCGATAGCATTCAATCTTTGGATATTGGCAATCTTATTTGGATCGAGCTGCTTCAACTCAGGATTGATGGTGGTTCGAGCTTATTGGATCGGAATCTTTAAAGCAATTTGAGTTGATCTATTTGGTTTTGGAGCATTAGAGATGGAGTTGCAATATGGACGTTGGTTTTCTTTGAAGCCTTTGGTGTTGGTGTACGTATTTCCCCTATTGTGTATATCTTATTATGTGATATTCATTGTATCATTTTTGTATCGAATGTTGTATATCAATGGTATATTCATTTTCTTCCTCTGTGTTGCTGTACTTAATGTGTTATAAGGTCCGGCAAACCAGATTCGACGTTTGGATCTGCGGCATTCGAATACGGGTGATGTATTTGGTGCCGATTTTCGAAGGTCGAGTCAGGGTCGTTACAGAAACGAACTTTTGCAAATCATATAAAACTGGTTTAGGTTTAGATCTACGATGATATCATTTAAATAGTTCTAAATATTATTTATATGAGCTATCATGTAATTTACACTATTTAAATATTCCATCTTCAATAATATGGATGATAATCAGTTAGATATGTCTCATAAATGTAAACAGATAACTTAAAATCTTAAATTAATACATGCTCACACGCACCATATGTACATTTATATTATGTTATAAACATCCTGAAAAATATAATTAAAAACATTTGTCTAATGTATCTAACTACAATGCACTAAGTAAAGACATACCAATAGCACTAAACCTAATGTAATTTCCTTACAACCAGCAAGTTTCAGCTTCACTAACCTTTTGCACCATTCTATGAATGTAGTCAACCTAATATCTTACGAACCTTATCTGGAATCGTCGTATCAACACCTCATAATACATCACAAATACAATCAAACATATTGTCACATAATCCATTATAGCACTCCATAAACATAGTATTACTTTACAATACTGACTAAACTTTTCCAATATTCAAGGTAAAATCTTTATCGCCGACTCAAATTTCGGCATAAGCAAGCAACACCAAATCAACATATATGCATGCATACACATCATATAACATCACGACATACTTAAGCAATATTTTAACTCATAAATTTTAAAAATTTTAAAAATTAGTAACTTGAGTTTTAAAAACGTGACTTTTACTCACCATAACTTATATAACTCAAACTAAACTTCCACTGAACTTGATTACAACACTAGCAAACCGCCTTAGCTTGAAAATATGACTTAGTGTGACCTTTTATAGCACAAATGGGTTAGACAAGGGCATAATTAGGCTCGGCCTAACACATAAAAACACACACACATATATACACACACACATGCATACACAACATATAACATTACCACATACTTAAGCAACATTTTAACTCATAAATATTGCAGCTAAAAACTAGTAATTTGAGTTTGAAAAAATGTGAACTTTGCTCAATGTAACTTATATAAACCAAATTAAACTTCCACAGAACTTGGATGCAACATTAGAAAATCAGTTTAGCTTGAAAATATGACTTAGTGTGACCTTCTATGGAACAAATGGGTTGGCCAAGGGCACAATTATGCTCGGTCCAAGGCGGTTCGGAGGTGTAGGGGCTTTTTTCGAAGAGTATTGGTATTTAGAAGTGAAGTATGGCAATTTAACTTGATTTTTTAGAAGTGTACTCACAAATTTTAGCTTAGCACTCTTGGAAGCTATGGATGAACATATAGACATGAAGAGGATAGAAATGAATATTGCAATGATGGCATAATGGAAGATTGTGTAGAGAAAAGAAGGTGTATATAGAAAATGAGAGGAGTAATTCAGTAAAATGACCTTTATTATAAAATGATAATAAACCTTTAATGAAAGCATATAACCATTTCTCCCTCCATACCCTAATATGCACGTTTTCTCCCTTATCCACTCTTCAGCATGCTTTATGTACTTCTCAGGTGTATTTAGGTGATGGTAGTGTACTTAGGTTAGGGTATTTTGATTATATTATATTCTCATGAACATAAATGGTCAAATCATGCATTATCTTAGCCTAAGTTCATTTAATTAAATCCTAACACTTGCTTTATTATGACATGTAGTATTTGTGTGTGCATATTTCACCAAGTATGCACAATGTTCCAGACGACTTTCGGGTGTCGAAAAGTTGAAATTTTAGAAAACTTTTTTCGGTCACATTTTCTATTTTCATTTGAGCTATCTATATCGATAAAAAAATTTAAAATTATTTTATCATAATTATTAAATAATTAAAGTAGGTTTATTTGCTAATAAAAATACATATATTGATTATAAAAATATATTTAAATAACATATAAGAAAGTGGCAAAATCCTGGGTTATTACACATCATTTTGACCATCATTTGTTATTATTTAACAGATTCATATTGTTTTTTATTTATAAAAACTATTTTTTGAATATTTAAAATTTATTAAATATTCGCAAATTAAGGATGGAAAATTTCGGGTTATCACAGTTACATAAACCGCATACAGATCATTGAGATCATTCATTCTACCTCAGAATAATTTTTGAACCTTTTAAATTCTAAAAGAACTTTGGTACCAAACCATATCCAAAATTTTCAAAAGATTATTACATATAAAGATCTATACTTTGATTGAGATTAGATGAATCTGTTGACTTATAAACAAAGTCCATTCAAAACATGTTGAAATATTAAGTTCTAAAAAGTCCAAACGAAATAATGATGACTGGCTCTAATAACACTTGTTAGAAATTGTGATTCAGTTCAAAATAAGTTATTTATCAAACACAAAATTTTAACGAATAAACAATATTGATTTCAATTAGAGAAATCTAAGAAACTAATCTCTAAAATCGTACTTGATTCCATTTATTAATTAAGAGAAAGAGGTGGATCAGCATGAAAAAAGATGGATTTTATCTTCTAAATTATCACAACTCCATACCTATCATTTTCATATAGAAATCATATTGATAGCTTGTTGTAAAACATAAGATGTTAAGAAAACATTAGGGAAAGAGAGCGAAAATATTTTATTCACTACAAGTGTCAACATACAATATAATGGAGCATTATTTATAGGCACGCCATAAAAAATAAAGATTATAATAATGCCCATGTAACATTTAGCCTAATCACCCTTATAATTAACAAATATTATGACATATCACTAATAACGTACTATTATTCCATATAATGAGTATGGGTATAGAAGTTGTTTCGACCATTTCATGTGAAAATGTTGAGACTTTCCAAAATGCAATAAAAAATTGTTTGCTTAAAATACCAAATTTGGCCATATGTATCTTTGGCACACCTAAGTAGCATTAGATATTTTATTATATTGTACAACTCCTTTTCATCTTTGGTTTTTCGAATTTTTAGGCTAAATGCAAAGTTAAAGCTAAGGTTGTTACCAAGGTAATTCTCAACGATTTACAAATATTTTGTTCCAACTTAACATAATATGTTTCCTTTTCATTTGCACTTTATAATGTATTTATATATGTACAAATTATGGGCTGTAATGGATGAAGTATTCTATGTATGCATCCTTGTATATTGTTTGGAGTTCATTTGTGTCCTTTGCATGATGTCTATATGTCAAGTTCAGTTCCATGAGCATGATAGCTAGATACTTTCGTTTTTTGAACAATTTACAATAAAAGCCAATAACTTCGGAAGATGTATGCTACAAACATAAAGGAATATAGGTTGGAACTCAAAAAACAAACTAAGAAATTAATTCAATAAAATCGTTAGGCTACATTTCGTTATGACGATATTTACCAAATACAACAAACAAGGATTTGACGATAATTTTAAAATTAGCACAATCACAGTTTGTATGCGTAGCACGGGTTCACACTAGTATAATATAATAGATAGTTGAGTTTCATGAAATGATATTTATTAAATTGTGATTATTCGGTTTAACTAGTAAATATCACTATATTTTTTCAATGGCTAAGTTTCGATTCATAAACCAATAAAAACTTTGGCACAACTTTATATTGATCCATAAATTTATCATGTAGAACATTACAATAATATTTAATTTAACAAAAAAGAAAACATGTAATACAATCTTAGTGTACATTTATTTTCGGTTTCTACACTGAACTACATATCCAATGATCTGTAAACACAAATAATAGTGGTAGTCTTAACTATCAGTTTCATTATCACACAATGAAGCTAAACAATACATTTTACTCATAATTTTTCTTATAAATTAAGTATCGTAAATACCAAGATGAGGTCATTTCAATAACTAACGTAAAAATATATTAATATCTTAATTATTTTAAGTGAGCATTTTTCATTCTTCTTCATTGCAACAAATACTAAGAGCATTAAAATCACAAAATGCAAATACATTTTTCTTTAATTTTCTCGATGGGTAAACTGTCGTTATAAATTTTGAACAATTAACTAAGAAAAAAATTGTATTATATGCATGCAAGCATACATGCATTTATAAGTATCAAAATAAATCTGAGTATGGAAAATATAAAGTACCGTTGTCATTTTATTTTCTACATTAAAATTTTCTACATTTAAAAAACAATCTAGAAAATTGGAAAAGAAAATCCTATCTTTGAACGAATTCAATAAATATTAGTAAAATACCAGTTCATCAAAACAAATTGAACCACAACTTCAATAAAACCAATTTATTAAACTCCATAATATTACAATTTTAATACCCTGAATTTTAAATAGCATTAAATTATGATGACTCGGAATTTTGGGCAATACCAATTTAATAATTTGTATTAATAATTAAATTGATTTAATGATTTTCTTTCATAATTTTAGTTTAAATTGGCAAGTTTATTCTTTTAAAAACAAATAAATACTTAATTGATAAATTTTATCTTTCAAAAGTTAATAAAATATTTTCTATTTATAATGTATATATGTGTTTGTATACATCGTAAATAGAAAAGCTTTGGTGAATTTAACAAATAAAATCATGTTTTTAAATTCTAATCTATATTCGTAATTTGGAAATTTGGATTAAATTAATATATGACTTTTCAAAGATTATTTAAATAAATAACTATATAGTTTTAAAATATTTAATAAATGTTTAATTGTTTAAATTATATTTTTAGTTTAAGATTAAGATTTTAAATAAGATTAATAAAAAGGTTTGTTTTATTTCCTTTTTAAATATTGATTAATAAATATGTTAATTAATTCAATTAGTAATAGAAGTAATTTATAATCTCTTAAATTATTTAAAATTGACAAATTTGTTATTTTCAAATAATAATAATGTATTCTTTTTATATATATAAATATAAATAGATTTTAAGGAAGATAGAATTGTTATTTTCAAAATTAATATGTTGTTTTATATATGTATAAATATAACTTGATTTTAAATTAGATTTTAAATTTAATTTGAATTTGAATTTTGAATTTAAATTTGAAATTCAAAAGATAGACATTTAAAAATATTTGGATTTAAAATATACGTATAAGCTTTTATTTATATGTAATTGATTTTATTGTATTTTCTTTAAAGAAATTCATATATAAATTTAGATACATTTAAAATAAATAAGATTACTTAAATGACAAGTGTATGTAAATAATGGCTTAATATAACAAGTGTTAAGTAATAAACAATACAAAATGACAAATGTTAAGATATTAGACAAGTGTCATACATTATTTTTGATTTTTTTTTAAATAAATCACTTTAACTTATATAAACATATGCTTTTCTACCTTCATTTTTTTCCTATCCTCTTCATTCCAAAGGCTAAGAAACTTCAGCCGGTAAAATTGAAAGCCTGCAAATTTTCGCAAAAACTAAGAAACTCAAAAAAAACCTCAAAAACAAATCTGTAATCCACTTCACAAATCGAAGATCAACAGCCTGTAAAACTTATTCAAAAATGAAAACTTGTTCTTCTCTTAAAACCTGGAATCAAAGCCTGCATCTTTTCTTCAAATCTGAGAGAAATGAAGCAAGTGATTACAGGTTTTAAATCTAAAACAAAGAAGCAAAGGCATTCAAGTATTAAAGAGTCAAAAAAACATTTTTTATTCCAGCAACTCAAGTTTTAAAAGTTCTAAAGCAATTTCAAATAGAAAGGGCTCTGTTCATCACTTTTAAACCGGTGAGTAGATTTTCCTTTTAAAAATAGTTTTTACCTGATCCTATAATTGTTATCAGAGTAAAATATAATAGCAATATAGTTTAAAATGTTATATGAATGTTGATGTACGCATATATAAAGATAAGTTTGTGGAAATGTCTGTGCATGTGCATATGTTGATCTCTGTTCTCATATACAAGGTAGTATGTCATATGAAAAATTTCATATCTGTCTCTACAATCAGATTTAGGCCTTAATCTTTAAATGGAAAATAATTAATGTTGTGTGGTACTAATTTTAAAAATAGTTTTAAGATTTTATATTTAGTAATTTTCATAAAAAATTACAAATACAGTGAAGATCAAAAAATAGTTAAAAACCAATCACTGTAATATCATATTTTGATTTCAGAATCTGATATGTTGAGCTAAATGATGAATTTTAGGATTCAAATCATGATTTTAATGTGGTACTAATCGAGATATGCTAGGATGAATGATTTTAGGAATATCTCAAATTCTAGATGATCGGCGTATAGAGGTTCGACGATTTTTATATTGATGGTAGCTTTAGTGATGATGATCGTTAGAAAAATGAATGGTGAATTTCCAGATGATCGAGTCGTCAGGGCTAGGGCGATCAAGGGTTTGAGTGTAGTCTTTTGTCTAGTGTGTTGTCGATGTGTTCTCGGCAAGAATGGAGCTTCGGGCTTGATCGCAATGGTTGCAATCACAACGTGATGATGTGAGACTACTCTGGAAGGAGTGGGGAGAGTTCTAGTCAACGTGGTCATCATCAACGTTGAACTCTGTTGTTTGTTTTGAGTTCCAATCGAAATCGAATGACTCATTTTCGATCTGCTATTGCTTTCTTCAAGCTGGGTGGTTAGAAGTTTCAGCAAGGACATGGGTGACTCGAAGGCGATCGGAATTGTGATCGAAGATGCTCGAAGGGTCAGTGCATGTGCATGGTGCACCTTGGCATATCTGGGGTTGGGGAAGATGTTGTGATCTCGGCTTTGTTCTCATGTTGATGCATGCTTTCCTCGAAGTATAGTAGAGGAGAGGGAAAGCTCGTGTGTTCGCTCGTGCGTTTGACGTGGTAGGCTCGGGTTTCTTTTTGTTTGAATCTGGTTTCAAATTTTTGTAAAAGAAATGAAGTCAAAGTTTATAAGCAAACCAAAAATAAGAATTTTTTCAAATTCAAAGTTGTTTAAAAAGTAATAAAGTGTTTAAGAAATTTATTTAATCAAGCTTTTAATGATATGAGTTTCCAAAAGGGTTGTTATAAAAAACAAGTTTTCAAATTTAAATAAAGTAAGTTTTAAATTTTGAAATGAAATTTTTTCAAAAAAATCTATTCTTTATAAAAATAAATGTTTTAAGTAATTAATTTGAGAAAATTTTGTAAGTGTTTAACTTGAATTTGTTAAGTAAATTTTTAACTTATATTGAATCTTAATTTAAAGGATTTAATAAGGAAGATAATTTTTAAAAGTTAAATGATTTTTATTTTAAAACTGTCAAGACCCGATTCTTCGAATTTCGAAAATGACATTAATACGTCCACTGTATCAACTGCCAACAATCGAATGCCGAAAAACCGAAGCCTTAGGGTTTAAAGAAGAAGAGGTAGAAGAAGAAAGAAAGAAGAAGCAACACAAATAATACCAGAATCTCACAATCGCAGCGGAACAACATATATAGATAAATGAATAATCTTTCAATCAAAAGAACTGTACATTTTATACATTACATCATCAGAGTCAATATACAACACAACACAATAATGGACAGTTATATAAACCTGTCCTCACAACTGAATACACAGGGGAAAGATAATATCATATACAAGTGATACGTCTTACCATCCAGCGCGCCTCTTGAGCTCCACAGCACCTCCTGAATTCTAGAATATCCTGATAACCTGACTCTAGGCTGTCCGTGTGGAAAATAATGGGCACCTAGAGTTTAGAAAGGGAACAATAAACTCCAGGTCAGTCATGAGACTGGTGTGAGAACTTAAAACAGTTTATCTTTTCAAAAAAACAAACAAAGAAATATTTTAAAATAGATCTACAATGCTTTTAGAAAATGAAAGTACCATAAGGCCTCCCGCCACACACACAATGCAAATGCAGAATTGCAGGAGATTTCTCCTTATGATAGTCAAACATGTTTGATACGAGAAAATTTCTTCGATATTGTTATTATGAGTGCATAGTGGAAAACCTTTTGAAAGTATAATATAAATCTTAGCCAACATATGACTATTATCGTACGCCTACTATAGCTACCATCTAAGCAGTGGGGCGTCACCACAAATAAATGGCAGGTTATACAACTAAAACTGTACAGGGCTCGCATTGTTTCTTTGGATTTTCCAACAAATGGTCAGGCTAAGGAACTTCTTATTGCCACATGGGAACGCCTCTGGCGGGACGCCCCGAGAACCTAACCGGATCTCTGCCAACACAAGGTCGGGTTACCCCTGCAAAAATAGGTAACTACAGACACGAGTATGTCATCCCCCGGTTGTAAACAACCTTTATCCGAGGATCCTCAATACCAACAACCACAAAGTAATCAATTTGCAGCAACAACATAGGTTAAGTATCTGGGCTCCATACCATGATACCACCTCTATCCAGAAGGAAATGAACATACCCTAAGTGGCACTACCCCCTAAAACCTTACTGCATTCTTCCTGTTTCGACCATTCCGGGTGTGAGGTCCGACGAAGTCTCATCCACAAAGCTTGCTTTTTACATAAGCCATGCTTCGATCAACAAATGATCAGCAGCATTCAACATGCCACATTACCAAATTGGGAATGTATCACTAGTAACCATCAACTACATAACCTCTGAGCTCGTACGTCTCAGAGAAGGGTGTTAAGCTAAGAGAATAAATTCTCCGCCACCAACAAAAATGTATTTGATAGAAACCAGCTTTACATCTCAAATTGTAACGTCAAACACACATCCATACATGTCCGTTCTGGGATCGAATGGAACCGAAGGCACTTCCAAAGAAGCCCTTGCAATCCGGATATTAACTAATCACGTCCGGAATTCCCATCACAAAGGGTGAAAATATCTCTATATCGGGGATCAGCCGATGCAGAGACATTTGATGGTAGTCCTTCCATTTTCGAAAATATCTGGTCTTCAACACCGGTCTTCAAATGATGTCCATTACGACGTATCACTGTTCGGAATGGGATTTATGACCCAAAGATCCTCTCCCGGCTAAATTGAATATCGAGCGCTTATTTTATAATAAGTGCAGCATTCAAATTCAATCAAATCACAACAAATACCCATTTAAAGGTAAATATTGATAGTCGGTTATTTAAGTATCAATAAATATGCACAACATCACCAAATTCCAAATAATTTCCCAAATTATTTATTTTCCAAAAATATCTTTACAAGATATATTTTTCCACACTTCAACCTTTTGAAAACAAATTTCAAATCACTTTTCATCTTTACAACTTTTGAAAACAAATTTCAAATCATTTTCCTTACGCGGAAACACTTCTAAATATTTATTCATCTTTACTGGAAATCTGCCGAGTTTAAATAATTTAAAATAATTTATAACACTTATCCAAAATATATCAGGAAAACACTTTGAAATAAAACTATTTTCTTTAAACACTTTACTTAAAATATTAGTTATAAAAATGAAAAAAAATTATACCAATATTACATATAACTTAAGTCCAAACTAATTTTGAAAAAAAAATTAGTAGATAGAGTATAATTATTCAAATAACTATTTTCTAAATCAATTATTCATTAAATCTTAGAAATAATCGTTTCTATATCAACTTAATAAATCTTTACTTAAAGGATTTAAAATAATTTAAGAAGTTAATTTCTGCTAAGTATCCTTTTCAAAACCAATTCTATAATTATATACATATATATGTATATATTTTTCAAAGTTATTCAAAAAAATTATTCGGCTTTCCAGGGAGAATGCACTTTCATTTCAAAATGGTTCATTTAAACCAATTAAATAAATCCTTACCGATTTACTTTAAGTTTACGTTCCAAATCCGTAAATTTATTTCCACATTTCAAAAATAAATCAATGTTTATTTTTAAACATATTTCCCTTTCCTTTATAAATTCCATGGTGAATTTAAATTTCCAAATATCCATTGATATACGATTTTCAAATCGATTTCAAATTTTCACTTTTAACAACAATTCAATTTTTCAATTGATTTCAAAATAACCAAATCAAATTCCATATTGATTTCCAAGAAATTAAACACCAAGTGAATTTCATTCTAATCTCAAATTGAAATCAATTTCTACTAAACCCCAAATCAATTTTCAAATTGATTCCAAATTCTTTTCAAAACACCAAATAAATTTCCAAATGGATTTTCAAAAGATTTAAATTCAATCACCAAAAATCAATTCCCAAATGGGTTTCAAATTTTATTTCCTTTTAGAAATAAATTCCTTTTAAAGAAAACCAATTCTTTTATTTTTCAAACTCTTTAAAATCTGTAATATTACCCGAAATCCATTTATTAAAGATTTTCCCATATTTTGAAATTTTATTCAATAAGACTAAAAATAAAATTTTATTATCTTAGAATTCCTTCTTTTAAATTTATCCAATTCTCAAAAATAAATTTTAATATAAACTTTCAACCTAAATTTTCAAAAATCAAATTTTTATTTATTTCTGGTATCTAACGATACCAAAATTATATTCGGCTAAATTTTAGCCTTAAACGATTTCAATCACAAAGATAATCACACAGAGACTATAAATAATCAATACGCAACATTGAAACAAATTCAATTATTTGAGGAATCCAGTTGGATCCCTCCAACCTGTTTCCCTGCATCCACATATGTTAGCACAATACCAATCCCGTTTCAAGACGGAATACCGGGTACATGGGTTTATATAAAATATCATCAGCTATTATGTGGCGCAATAGGGTCTCATCCACTATATAATGCGGGAAATCAATTCCAAGTACATATATAATACTAATTCCACTTCAAGGTGGAATATCGCTGTATATGGGTTTAATATAATAACTTCCGCTTAATATGCGGTGTATAGGGTCTATTTCAATACAAAAAATAGAAACCATCATTCAATCACACAGTCAAGTAATTTTAGATTTAACTATTTAAAAAAAAATTAAATCGAAACATAATTCGATTGAGTGAGAAGTTCTCACCTTGCTTCCAATAGCGGTCTCAGCGTTTTATTCCGATTAAAATTAAACGTATGTTTAATTTTACCCAAAATTCACACTAGATCCAATCAACCCCAATCCAGCTCCATCGCATAGTATTCGTCCATACGATTCCAACGCAAGTCGTTTCGTGCGAAACGGACCTCGTATGAAAAAGTTACAACATTTAAAGATTAAACGAATTTCAATATAAATTAATATACAATTTTTTTTTACCCTAGTAAATCATAGCCGTGCATTTCATCACACCAGATCTGGGCCGATGGAATCATTTTCTTCCATCATGCATACATGCCCAGGTAGAGTCGCACGTACAACCCACAAACGACCACCAATAACCCGATGTCGCTCCACCCAACGTCGATCTAGGGGTTGATCGAACTCCTCCACATCGAAGCCCATCCCGTACGTTGCCTGTGCCTAAACGTCGCACCCCCTAACCGCAGCCAATGCCATGAAAATCGAACCCATACGGTAGCAAAATGCGACTAGATTTCTCCTCCATCGTCGCGCCGTTTCAGATTATAACCGTTGATCTTGTAGATCTCGAGAAGCTCTTCAATTTTGTAGTTGAGAGTTTTGTTTGATTGCTAATGGATTGAGAGAAAATTAGACAGGAAAATCAAAAAATTCTGGCCCTTGAATCAAGAAGTGGCGGCTGTAACTAGAAACCCTAATCTCTTTTGGTTTTGTGAAAAATTGAGATGTTAAGGTCCTTTTATAGAAAATTTGACGAAACACTATTCATCTGAGATTTTCCGAACTCCAAACGAAGCGTGTCGGCTGACATTTCGGGGGTTTAATCCGCGTTCCGAACGCAATGGAACATGTTTCGAAAGCTAATTTGATAATATGTGCGAGTTATGAAAATAAACGATCAAATTTAAATTAAATTGGTTAAACTAATTTCTATGAGTTTTGGCTTGCCCCGGACAAACCGTAAATCCGATTGACACAAAATTTGAAATCTTACAATACTTTAACATTACGGATCCAATGAAACTAGTTTCGTCAAAATCCAAGACTATTTGAAAAATGACTATTTTTACTCGTCAATTAAATATTAAAATATTCAATCTCCACAAATTAACTTTTAATTCAATTTTAAAAGTTTTATAACATCATTCTAACTCCAATATGATTTAATACAACTTTACAAATCAATTTAAATCACATCAAACCTAATTTCCAATTAATTCTGTAACTTCAAATATCAAATTATCGATTTAATTATCCAATTAAATCTAGAGATCCGAAATATAATTTATTCGACTTACAAATTTTACCTGTTAATATTTAAAATCAATTAAACATATGAATTTCAAATGACAGAAATTCTACGTCCTTACAAAAACTTAATTAATGATTTAATTAAGTAATGTTAATTAATAAGATAAATGTTTTAATGATAATTAAGTCATTAATAGGGATAATGATTTATCTTAAGTTAATTAAGATTTAATGGTTTGAAAATTATTAAGGTAATAAGGAAATTAAAGTGTAATTAATTACTTTAATTAATTAATGATTATGGATTAATAAATAAGTAATTAAGGATTTAAGTTAATTAAATAAGGGTTAATTAATTTGAAATTAAGAGTCATTAGTTAGATAAGTATAGATTATTAATTAATGATTTGAAATTTATTAATCAAGTAATTTAAAGATTAATTAATTTATAGTTAAGCACTTAATTAATTAAGTAATTAGAGGTTAATTAATTAGTGATTAAAAATTAATTAATTAGTAACTAATAATGGTTAATTAAAGTATAATTAGTTAAGAAAAGTAATTAAGAACTTGTTAATAGTTAATGAGAGATCATTAACTAAGGATTATTAAATAATTAATTAATGTGATTAATTTATGATAAGTAATTAGATTAATTAATTAAGGATAATCATTTGTGGAATTGTTTAAGTATAATTACTTAATGAAGGTAATTAAAGGGATTAATTACTCAATGTAATTAATTAAACTAATGTGACTAGTTTAAGTTAATTAATCTTAAGATAATCACTTGTTGATTTGTTAAGTGTAATTACTTAGTGCAATTTATAAAGTACAATTACTTAGTGAAGTAATTAGTGGGTAATTACTGGATGTAATTAATTGAAGAATGGTAGTAATTTTGGATTTAATTACTTTGTGTAATTAATAAGGAGGATAATTTCTTAGTGGAAGTAATTAATAATTAATTACTTAGTGTAATTAATTTAAGAAGTTAATTAAGAAATGTAATTAATTAAGAGCAGTTAATTACTAAATGTGATTAATCAAAGGTGAATAGTAAATGTGATTAATTATTAAATGTAATTATTTTAAATAGAGCAATTAATTAAAGAAGTAATTAAGGGATCATTAATTAATGTAATTAATGAAGTAATTAAGAGTGGATTAATGTGATTAATTAAGAATAATTAATAAATGAAGTAATTATAGAATAATTAATTAATTGTAATTAATTAAGGATTAATGTAATTAATTATAGTTAATTAATTAATGAGAGTAATTAAATGTTAATTACTGTAAATGATTAAGGATAATTTATTTGTGTAATTAATTAAAGGATAATTACTTAAAGTAATTAAAGGATAATTAATCGATAGTGATTAATTAAGATGGATAATTAAAGGGTGATTAATTAATTAGTTTGAAATTAATTAATGGTTAAGCAAGCAAGGTTTATAGTGATGTAAGTAATTAATTTAATTCATTTTAAATTAATTATAGATGGTGTGATTAATAGATCTTTGCTTATGGATGGCTGAATGTATTGAATGCCTTGGATTGTTTGATATCTCTGATATGAGACAAGTGTTGATCTGTGCCATGAGATGCTTTGATTGATTTGTGATGATATGGATTATCATTTGGTGTGATGATGTGAATTTTCTATCTGTGTGAATGTAGATAATGAATTGAATTGTTTTAACTTTAAAACAACTTGGACCTAAAAGATGGAGTTTTGGATTTCGATGAGACTGGGATCGTGTCTCCAGATTTGGATATCCGAAAACCACATCGTTCCAAATTAACGATAGGTCATGAATCTCAAGTGAAGATGAAGATTCAGAGTGCAAGGGATATTGTCGTTAACTCTATGGGTGATTCCAAAATGAGTGTAACGAGATAATGCCTTCGGTTTCGTTTGAATCCGGAACGAACTTGTACGGATTGAATGCTTTAAGAACATCATCAGGTGGACGATGAGCTTTCTAAGATAGATGTGTTCTATAAAGGTAATCGTAGCCTCAAGCCTCAGCAACCGGGAATGGCTAAAATAGGGGAGGGGCAGCAAGGCTAAGTGGTTAGCACCCAAGTAGGACGAGATTTACCCCTGTCTAGAGGTCCCTTTTTATTCGGCTATGTGGGCAGTTGGAATTGCGCACCAACTATAGGGTTGTCTTGTTCGGGACTATCCATTAAGGGATGGTTTCAGCCTTGTGTTGCAGGGGATTGGGAGTAATCCTCGATACGGTGATCTAGGCCCCGTACTGTGACGGGCGGTACCCAAGTAGCCCTGCCATTGTACGGAATCCAATCTCCAATAAGCAACGTACATTTTAGTTCTGTCCAACTATTTTGGAACGTGAGATGTAAGCATTCCAGCTATTTCTGTATCTTACTTGAAAACCCTAGACCCTATGTAACATCACTTGATTTCCTATCAAATGTTTTGGCTATCGTAAGGTAAAAACTTTTCCGTGTTTATGTGCGGGAAGTCTTACGAGACACCTTTTGTTTCCAAAGGGTTTTCAAAGTTAAGCAACTTTAACCTGTTTACTCACACCAGACTCATGTCTGACCCGGAGTTTATTTTCTATTTTATCAAACCCTTGGGTGCTCAAATTTTTACGAGTAGCCAAGGGATTCAAGTTAGCTTGACGAATTCTAGAGGAGATATGGAGGCGGAGGCTTCAGCGTTTGGAGAGATATAGTGTTTGCGCTGTATTGCTATCATTGTGTTCTATTGCATAGTAATGACTACACAGGTGTTTATAACTGTCTAGTATGTGTTGTATAAGCTGTATAACTCTGATTGATGTCGTATACTATGTAATATCTTATGTGATTAATATAATTTATTCATTCCGCTATTGAGATTCTGATGTTGTTTCGTTCTTTCTTCTCTATATTTTCTCTTTTCTATCCCTTTCTTTCTTAATAATGATGCGTCTTTCGGTTGAGAGAAAGGCGCGTTATCACAGTTGGTATCAGAGCGCTAGATTGAGTGAATACCTGAGCTTTGGAGTGATTTCTTTCTTGAGAGAGCGTATTTGTAATTTTAATATATATACATATATTCTACCTATTTGTTCGGTTATCTGTTCGGGTTTTCCAATATGAAATCTAGAGGTAGAAAGGGTAGTGGTGTGTGTAGCACGATTACGAATGGAAGAAGTCTAACTGTTGAGGTTGAAAGTATATCTACCGAGGTTGTAGACCCAATACCGTCTCGAGTAGGTTTTGCAGCATGGTGTAAGGATTTCACTAATTTCTGAAGGAAACCTGTTAAGGTTCGAAGTCCATCATTGAAGTATAAGTTTGATCGCGCTCATGTGAGCGGATTTTCAAGAGTTTGGACCTGTCAGATGAGTAGAAGCAAGTGATGGTATCTTGGAAACTTTGGGAAGAAGCAGCTGCATGGTGAGATGCAGTTACTATGGATGTGTTCGAAGATGTTTCTTTTGGAGCAAGTTTAAGGAAGTGTGTCAGCATCGATGATGTGACTGAGTTCAATAGGATGTTTGTGTGTAGCTTGAGGTCTGAGTTTCTTGTGGAGATGTCTGCCCATCTCAAGGCTCTGTGTGGGATTGTGTAAGATCCCGGATATTTTTTTAGTTTAAATTGACAATTAAATTAATTTTTGAATAAAAATTGTGAAATTAATTAACTAATCGATTTGACTCCAAATTTAAATAAAATATGTGTGAAATCATTTGAATTTAAATTTTAACTAAATGGTTTAAAAATAATTTGAGTTTATAAAATAAGAGAAACTATGAAATTAACATAAGTGGAAAATGAAATAAAACAAAGTAAATATATGTATGAAAGTGTAGACTAGGAAAAAGAAATAAAATAAGTATTAGCAATAAATATTTCAAATAAATTCAAGGTCAAGTAAAATGTAAAATAAACATGAAAGAATTCTAGAAATATGTATACAATTGGAATACAAGTAAGTATGGAATGAAGTAAGGCAAAAGTAGGCTGTATACGAGTGTGTACATAAAAATTTAAACATATAATACATTCAACTATATAAAGATAAGTATGTACAAATAAAAATAAAAATATCTATGAAGCCTATAAAACAAGACAAAGGCAATCAATGACAATATCTCTAGCCACAATGTATATCGTATCAGCCATTAATACAAGTATTATCAGCCACCATTTGAAAAAAAAAACTCTGATATAATTGTACAAACAAAGATATCATCCTGTACAAAATTTTATCACCTGTAGCTTTCTTTCGTTATATCAATCACTTCATCAGTTCGTTCCTTCAAGCTAAAAAAAATTAATTGAAGTAACTATCTTCTTAAAAACATAAAAAAAACTTTAACTTAAACATCAAAACAAATCAACAACAACCAGAGAATCAAAAAGAAGTTTCAGCAAGCAAATTTTGAAGTTGTGTCAAAAGAAGAAGCTCAGTTCTTTCTTCTGGAGACCACTGTGAGTAACATCAACCTTTTGAAAATTTAAAGCTTGACTTTGTTGCATCTACATCTGAGAATAAGTATGTTTTTATATATTTTTGGATGCTCTGTGAATATTTGAATGAATGGATGATTTATGTGCAGACGGATGATCAAAAAAAATTATTTTCTCTGTCTTAGATTTAAAACACTAGATTTTGATTCAAAAACCATTGTTACCTGATTTACTCGATGTTTAGGTCTAGGATTAAAACAAAATTGTTTGTCCAAGCATATATTAAGTTTTAAAAAAAAATTATACAAGATAAAACAACTTCATATTGTCCCTAGAAATCAAGATACAGGAACTAAATTGCAAAATAAGTCAAATTTCGAACATCTTAATTCCGGAATTCAGGGATGTAATCTGGACTCGTATACTTTGATATGATTTTTAAGGCAAAAATCAAATGTTTTAGGGTGAAGATGAGGGAGCAGATTGGGTTTATCTGTTTTTCTTTGATTGGGTGATTACTGATGATCTATGAGTTCGTGAGAATCAGGACCTTTGTTGGTGATGGAGGGTGAACTGAGATGCTTGGAAAAATAGTGCGGTGGTGGTCAGGCCATTGTGGCGACGACGACTTATGATTTTCGTTTGTTAACCTAGTTTAGGTGAAGTTTTCTAATTTGGTTCGTTTGACATCTGTGTGCAACCAAGTGTTACAAGGGTTTGGGAGATGGTAGAGGGGATGTCGACGAAGCAAAGACCGGAATTTGAGCGTCTCTGGTGGTCGAGGCGTCGAGAGCGATGTGTTGCCAGGTTTTGGTGGAAGTTTTCATCTGTGTTTCCAAGTCTGGAAGTTCGAACTCGATTTCGAATTTGAGGAGATTGCTGGGTTATCATAATCGGAGTTGGATGTGTGGACGTTTTTCGATGTGGGGGGACCATCGGAGATGGTCGGAGGCGGCCAGAAGCAACCGTGCACGTGCACGGTGCACTTCTTGGATCTGGGCATTTTTTCTTTGAGTTGGAGCTGGGTTGTTTGTGAGTTCACTAGAGTATTTACTCGAAGTTTTAGGTGTTGGGCTCGAAGCAAGAGACAGTAGTGATTTTGGCAGGTGTTGTACAGGTTCAAAACCTGTTCTGTTTGTTTTGAAAATTCAAAACTGAATTTGAAATGATAAAACAAAGTTAAAATAAGTTTTGAATCAAAGTTTTAATCTAAATTCCAGTTTAGTTTGACACTTAGTTTGGACATAATTTTTTTTTAATTTAAATTGTTTAAATAACTAAAAGTGCTTAAGTGATTAAAGGGATTTTTAAAGACTTGAATTTAAAATGAAATATGATTTGTAAAGGAAGAATTTAAACACAATTATAAACCAGGACCTGAACCTAAATTGAATTCCAGATTTTGAAAATAAAATAGAGTTCTATAAATTTAAATGTTTAAATAAGTAAAGTATATTTTAAATATGTGAATTTAAAAAGGAATTTGTTCTAACTCTGTTGAATTCCTTTATAATAAAAGTATTATTTAACATGTGAATTTAAAGGTTTTAAAAATTTAGTTGTAGACTTTATTAAAGATAAACTGGTATTTTGATTTTAAATCTTGAATTTAAAATGAAATTTAAAAGTAAATTTGGAAAAATATATTATTAGAAAACATATTTGTAAGTGAAAATTTAACCATTAATAAGATTGAGTTTCACTTTAAAGTTACTGAAAATTTAAGGATTTATAATTCATTAATTATTGTGTTAATTAGAATAGATAATTTATGTTTTGTATTAATTGAATTAGTAACTCCAAGTTAAATTTATTAAGGAAAGTTAAGTTAATTTAATTAAGAAATAATTAAATCATAATTAAGAATTCATTAAGTTACAGTTGACACTTAATTAATTCAATAATTAGGACTAATTAATGAGTTCTTAATGGTTAATTAATTGATAATCAATAGTGATTAATATAAGTAAATTTCTTTAACAAAGTAATTAAAGGAAATTTAATTGTTAGTCAAGGTCGTTAACTAAGATTATTTAAATAATTAATTAATATGGTTAATTTTAATAATTAACTTGATTAATTAATTAATGATAATCATTTATGAAATTGTGTAAGTGTAATTACTTTATGGTAAGTAATTAAAGATTTAATTTCTTGAAATAATTAATCAAGGGATTAATTGATTATGTAATTGGTTTAAAGGTTAAATTAACTAATATGATTAATTAAGAATTATTTAATTAATTAAGGTGATTGATTAATTAATTTATATCAAATGATTTGTAGCTAATTAATCAGGATTGGATAGTTAATTCATAAATAAGTAATTTAATTGGAAACAAATTGAATCAATTAGGATTAAACAATTAATTAATCCTGCTTATAAATGATCATTGAATGCTTGACCTTACTTATGAATGATTGTATTGTATGAGATGCCTTGAATTGATTGTCCTATCCGATCTGTGATATTTTGTTCTATGAGTTGAGCTGTGTATTTTATTTATGTAATTAAGATACATTTGTATATTATCTGTGAATCTGTGAATGAGCGATAAGCGTTATAGTTTATATCGCTTATTAACTATATTTTTGTATTTTGATCTATGATGATGATGTTGTTGCACTATTGTGCTACACCTCTGGACCACACCATACACACACAGATATGGATTTCACGAGGAAATCGATTAAGTCGTAGATTTTTGAAATGATTTTTAAATAGACAATTTGAATTCAACGGTTTGGAAACGGAATCGGGTTAAATGTGAAAAGCTTTTGAAATGAAATTTCAAATTTATTTTTGAATAACTTGATAAAGTTTTGAAATTTAAATAATTTGATTTAAATTTGAATTCAATATTTGAAACTGAATTCTATGATTTGAAACTAGGGACTAAAGATGTTATACAACTTATATAAGGGTTAAACCATTTTAAATGTATTGATTTGGGAATTTGAATAATTCGAAGGCTTTAACTTGTGCAAATATAATTGGATTCTTCTGAAATGAAAACTGTTTGTTTTCAAATAATAAAAGCTTTCACATAAGAAATGAACGTCCAATTTGTGTCAAAAAGAACTTCATGTTGGAATTGAAAATGATTTCCAAGTTATGGAAACGGTTTGAAAGCTATAAGTTAATTCTTTGATTTAAAGATGTAACAAGTTAATCCAATTGAAATGGAAATTCTTTTGAAATCCATGAATGGATCTTGGTGAAACTGAGTGAACTTTGTGAAATAAATCTTTTGTTTAAAGATTTGAAATGGTAATTCGTTTAAACCATTTGAAGAATGGTTTTGGGTTTTTTTTAAGTTGTGACTTAACTGAAATCCGATATCCATATATTTCAAATATTGCGCTCATTATTCGGTTTAACCGGGAGGGGACCTTTGTGTCATTTAACCCATTTCAAATAATGATACGACGTTATGGATAGCATTGGAAGACCAGTGGTGAAGACCGGGTATTTATGAGAACAATAGGATAACCTATCGATTGTCTCTGCATCGGCTGATCCCCGGTATAGAGATTCCCTAAGTGATGGGAAGTTCGATCGGGATTGTGGATACCCGGATTGCAAGGGCTTCTTACGAAGTGCCTTCGGTTCTGTTCGAACCCGGGACAGACTTGTATAGTTGTATGTCTGTCTCTAAACTTTGAGATATAAAGCAGGTTTCTTTCAAATACATATCTATTGGTGGAAGAGAATTTATTCTCTTAGCTTAACACCCTTCTCTGAGACGTATGAGCTCAGAGGTTACGTAGTTGAAGGTTATCAGCGATATATTCCCAATTTGGTAGTGTGACATGCTGAATGTTGTTGTGTGCTGATGATTATTTGTTGATCATTTGTGATCAAAGCATGGCTTTTGTATAAAGCATAGCTTTGTGGATGAGACTGCATCAAGACCTCACAACCCGTAAGTGGTCGAAACAGGAAAGATGCGGCAAGGTTATGAGGGTCGCGCTCTTTAGGGTGTGTCATTCCCTTCTGGTAAAGGGTGGTATCATGGTATGGAGCCCAGATATTTACCTATGTGGTGGGCTTCAATCCCATTTTCTTTGTAGTTGTTGCTTTGTGGTTTAGAGGCGCCTCAAATAAAAGTCCCAAAGGACCGGGGGGTAGCATGCTCGAGAAGTAGTTACCTAGTTACAGAGGTAACCCGGCCTAGTGTTGGCAGAGATTCGGTTAGGTTCTCGGGAAGTCCCGCCAGAGGCGTACCCATGGACAGTGGGAAGTTCCTTAGCCCGACCATTTTTTGAAAATCCAATCAAAACAATACGCGTCCTGTACGGTTTTAGTTGTAGAACCTGCCATTTACTTATGGTGGTCACCACTGTTTAGATGGTAGCTATAATGCGCATAGTTCGGAATGTCTATGGTGGCTAGGATTTATATTCTACTTTCGAAATATGTTCTGCACTATGCACTAATAATAATATTAGAAATTTTCTCGTATCAAGCATGTTTTACTATCATAAAGAGAAATCTCCTCCAATTCTGCATTTGCATGGTGTGTGTGGTGGGAGGCCTTATGGTAGTTTCATTTTCTAAAAAGCATTGCGGATTCATTTTAAATTCTTTTGTTGTTTGTTTTTAATAGAATAAACTGTTTTTGTTACTCATACCAGTCCCATGACTGACTCGGAGATTATTGTTCCTTCCTAAACTCTGGGTGCCCATAATTTTTTCCACACGGGCAATTTAGAGTTGGGTTTTTCAAATAGTCAGGTTTAGTAGATTATCTAGAGTTAGTCCAGTCTTTGGATCAGGACGAGACTTGCTTATCTAGGTGTTATGTGAGTTTGGTTCGAGCTAGCTTTGGATTGGAGCATTGGATTTGGGGATGCATTCTATTGAAGATATTGTTCCGCTGTTGATGTTATCATTATCTTTCCGTTGTGTCTTGTATCTCTGATAGTGTTGATATTCATTGTATCATTCTGTTGTATCATATTATATCAGATATTGTACCTGTCATTTGTATCAATGTTTATTGATATTCTTTTCTTCCACTGTGTTGTACTTAATGGTTTTATAAGCTCCGACGCACTAGATTCGATGTTTGGATCTGCGACATATGAATATGAGTGTTGTATTCGGTGCCGATTTTCAAAAGTCAAGTCTGGATCGCTACAGATTGGATGATATGGCTTTGAGGTTCGAAGAGCTTTAGATAGGAAGTCTTTTGGCATCGGTGGCAGCGGTGCAGCTCGGAGAAACCTGTGTGCCTGTAGGAAGGTCATCTGTCAGCAGTTATCTAGAGATGGAGTTCAGAAGCAGCAGAGTGAATCCATTTCTTCGATCGACTGGTCAGAAAAGCATAAGCTGTTCTGATTGGAAAAGAGAGAACAATATCTTTGGAAATTAGGCTGGATAGGATCGCAAAGTGACTTGCGATAGTTTTAGTGCTCTCTTGAGTTATTGGAGTGTTTTCGGATGTCTTCAGGGAAGTCAGAGGTTTGTCTGCATCTGGAGATTGATTTTTCATATCGATTTAGTTCCTGGAGCTACCGATGGCTCAACTAAGTTGAAGGATAGTTCCTAGAGAAAAGATTTGGTGAAGCAACTTAGGTTTTGGTGGAACTTCTGAGTTTTCTCTTTATGGATCTGTTGAACCAAGTTTTCCAAGAAGTGTTGGACAAGCTTGTGCTCGTGTTCATCATCAGCATTTTCATCTACTCCTGATCAAAGTTGTGCAGCGGAAGCAAGTTTGGGAGTGCACCTGTTTTTTCTTTTTGGGATTGGAGTAGTAAGTTAGTAATCTACTGATGGTTGTGAAGAAGAGTTTGTTCTTGATTTTCGTTAATCTTGAGAGGATCATTTTGTTGGTCCAGTTTGTTTCAAGAGGTATCAGCGAAGGTTGAGCTGATCAGGAAGGATGAAGGCAGTCCAGGATCGTCAGAAGAGTTTTGTGGATAAAAGACGAAGGAATTTGGATTTTGAAATCAGAGATTTGATTTTGGATAAGTTTTCTCCGATCAAAAGATTAGGTAGGATTAGGAAGCTAGCTCCGAAGTATTTTGGATTCTTCTATATTCTGGTAGGAATAAGAGTTTGGTCTTCAAGGTTGAATTTCCAGTTTGGAAGACTGGGATTAAATGTGTTTCACGTATCTCTGAGGGAGTACGTTGCTGATCCATCTCTGGTTTTGGAACCAGCAGTTCAGGAGGATTTGGTAGTTGAGTCGGACTTGTTTGTAGTTTGATATCCTATTCAGTTTTGTAGATCTAGATGAGTAGGAGCTCTTTAGCTTAGTAGTGTAGATTGTTTGGATTCCGTAGAGCGAGTATTCCAGTGTTTATGTCTGGGAAACTCTAGATTGTACTAGGAAGCCTATCTTGATTTGTGTCAGGATTATTAGATTTATTTGATTAAGTGAATTGGTTGCTATGGTTATTAGCATATGATTGATAATATATGTTTGTGGTTTAAAATTAAATTGTTGATGGGTTATTAAATTATCTTTGCTTTTAAATTTCGGGGACGAAATTCTTTTAAAGGGGGAGGAATGTGATAACCAAGAATTTTGGGCAATATCAATTAAATAATCTGTATTAATTATTAACTTGATTTGATGATTTTCTTTTATAATATTAATTGAAATTAGCAAGTTTATTCTTTTAAAGCCAAAATAAATACTTAATTGATAAATTTTATCTTGTAAAAGTTAATAAAATGTTTTCTATTTATAATGTATTTATATATATATATATATATATTTGTATATACTGTAAACAGAAAAGCTTTGGTGAGTTTAACTAATAAAATGATGTTTTTAAATTCTAATATATATTGGTAATTTGGAAATTTTGATTTAAATTAATATATGATTTTTCAAATATTATTGAAATAAATAACTATATAGTTTTAAAATATTTAAGATAAATGTTTAATTTCTTAAATTATATTTTTAGTTTAAGTTTAAGATTTTAAATAAGATGAATAAAAAGGTTTGTTTTATTTCCTTTTTAAATATTGCTTAATAAATATGATATATTAATTCATTTAGTAATGGAAGCAATTTATAATCTCTTTCTAAATTATGTAAAATTGACAAATTTGTTATTTTCGAATAATAATAATGTATTGGTTATATATATAAATGGATTTTAAGGAAGATAGAATTATTATTCTCAAATTAATGTGTTGTTATATATATGTATATATATAACTTGATTTTAAATTAGATTTTAAATTTAATTTGAATTTGAATTTTGAATTTAAATTTGAAATTCAAAAGATAGACATTTAAAAATATTTGGATTTAAAATATATGTATAAGCTGTTATTTATATGTAATTGATTTTATAATATTTTCTTTAAAGAAATTCATATATAAATTTGGATAAGAATTAGTAAATTAATATAAGGCTTTTATTTACATTTCAAATAAATAAAATTACTTAAATGACAAGTGTATATAAATAAAGGCTTAATATAACAAGTGTTAAGTAATAAACAATACAAAATGACAAATGTTAAGATATTAGATAAGTTTCATATATTATTTTTGATTTTTTTTTAAATAAATCATTTTAACTTATATAAACATATGCTTTTCTACGTTCATTTTTTTTCTATCCTCTTCATTCCAAAGGCTAAGAAACTTCAGACTGTATAACTTCAGCCTGTAGATTTTCTCAAAATCTAAGATACTCAAAACAACTTCTCTAAAACAAATCTGTAATCCACTTCACAAATCAAAGATCAACAGCCAGTAAAACTTATTCAAAAATTAAAAACTTTTTTATTTTTTAAAACATGGAATCAAAGCCTGCATCTTTTCTTCAAACCTAAGAGAAATGAAGCAAGCAATTGCAGTTTTTAAATCAAAAACAAAGAAGCAAAGGCATTCAAGTATTAAAGAGTTAAAGAAATATTTTTTATTCCAGTAACTCAAGTTTTAAAAGTTCAAAAGCTGTTTCAAATAGAAAGTGCTCTGTTCATCATTTTTAAACTGGTGAGTAAATTTTCTTTTTAAAAACAGTTTTTACCTGATCCTATAATTGTTATCATAGTAAAATATAGCAGTAATATTGTTTAAAATGTTATATGAATGTTGATGTATGCATATATAAAGATAAGTCTGTGGAAATGTATCTACATGTGCATATGTTGATCTCTGTTCTTATATACAGGGTAGTATATCACATGAAAATTTTCATATCTCTATCTACAATTAGATTTAGGCCCTAATCTTTAAATGGAAAATGATTATTGATGTGTGGTACTATTTTCAAAAATAGTTTTGAGATTTTATATTTAGTAATTTCCACAAAAAAATAACAAATACAGTGAAGATCTAAAAATAGTTAAAAACCAATCATTGTAATTTCAGATTTTGATTTCCGAATCAGATTTGTTGAGTTAAATGATGAATTTTAGGATTCAAACCATGATTTTTGATGTGGTATGCAACGACCCGCAAATTTTGATAAATAAAATTGGTTAAATTAATGAGATTTTGTAATTAAATTTAGAAAGAAAGAAAAACCTTATAATTTATAAATGGAATAATATTGAAACAAATAAAATATGTAAATGAATAATGAAATAATAACTAAGATGAAGTGTAACATTGGTTATTAATGCTAAAATTTTGTAGATTGAACGAAAATACAATAAATGAAATAGTACAAGTGTTATGCCAGGATATAAATTGAATATGAAAAATATGAAGTACGTATTGAACTAGTTAATGAAAGAACACATTGTTACACTAATTGAATGTAAATTAAGGAATTGTGTTAAAGTAAGTTAATAATTAATGAACTTGAATGAACATTCCAATTTAATAAAATAATTTAAATGTTGACTTACTAATAAAATTAATGTAATTAGGTATGAATGTAAGTGTTGTGTACACAAAAGAAAATTGTAATTTGTTAATGAATTTATAACGGGAATGAAATGTAAGAATGTTGATGTAAGCTAATAAATAATTAGTTCAATGCAATCCCGATTAATTGAAACAATTGCAATAAATGTAATTTGTGGTAATATGTAGTAATAATGTAAATTTAGGTAATATGTGGTAATAATGTAAATTTAAAATTAGGTATTACGTTAATGTAAATTTAGGTAATATGCGGTAATAATATAAATTTTATTCATAGAGTACTTATGGATTTAATAAAAAGAATGAAATCAAGATGAATAAATAAATTAGGAGTATAAATTTTAATCAATGTGTGCATCGATTTATAGTAGGATTTAAAAGGCAATTAATAATTTAAAGGTTGATTTATTAAGAAAACAATGTGTAATGGATGGAAATGGAATTAGTGTAGTGAAATGGAAGTTAACTAATAATTGGAACCTTTAATTAAATAAGAGATTAAATTCAAGGTTATAAATGAAATTAAAAGAAATTTGAAATATGTAACCTATAAACCAAAGGATTTGATTATTGAGCATTTAATTAATTGTAGAGATGAGTAACTATTATTTAGTGAGAAATGTGTAATTACTATTTGTATCCAATAATGTAAATATGTTTAAATTACTATTAGATTGGAAAAATTGTTTTACTTCTTATTACATTAATTTAGTCCATTTTGAAACTTAATCAACTGAAATGAATGTAATTGAATATTTCTAAGTAATAGGAGAGAGAATACTAATTGTAAATTAATAGTTGTAATTAAAAGCAGCTTATGTTTTGTGAAAATATAAGGAAAGTTGATTTAATAAAAAGAACATTTACATAAAATAAAATGAATGTTTCATTTCTAAGTGTAGGTTTAATTTCACAAAAATATAGAATAGAATGGTTGATTTTAAAGAAAGAAATATATGTTTATTTGAACAGTATTTTAGCTTATAGATCGATTACAAGAATAGGAAAATAATATATTTCAGTAAGTCATTTATTACTCTTGTATATAAACAATTTTTCTATTTTTTTCATGCATTTTAGTTGTCTTTTTTAAAATTTAACTTTGTAAGTGACTGCAATTAATGTAGTTCAAATGTTTCAATTAAAAGGAAAGAAATTGGTGATTGCAATTAACAGATTTAATAAAAAACACGTGTTTTGTGATAAACAAAAAAGGTGTTTTAATGGTAATAAGAGATCATTTTGGGAAAAACAAATCAAATGTTTTCATTTTTAAGGTAAGTATAAAAAATTGTTATGCGTAGACAAAAACCTAAATGCATAGAAATTCGAATATTACTTGAGTTAATGAAGTTAATTTGGCTACGTTTCAAAAAAAATTGAATGTCAAAAGGTTGTGCGACGTACGTAGTCCCTTCATTTCTTTTTTTTTTTTGAAAATCAATAGGATAAGGGAGCCTTGCCCATTTATTATATCATTGTTCATTACCATAGAATTCATATCAACATACATCAGCTCATATCTTGCAAGTAAACAAATCTAAATAACATACAAGGAAAATATTAAATGAACTATCAACTTGTCTTGATTAATGCCCATGCTCGTACTTCAGAAAACTTGCTACTGCCTCTATGCAATAGATCCATAACTTGCGTCAGTACCCATTATAAGAAACAAACATTCAATTAGAAACATATCAATCAAAGGATCAGGAAGCATATTTCAGTCAGCTAATGTCCATTCTCGTACTTCAGAATCCCTTTTAACTGCCTCAATGCATTAGATCCATAACTTGCATCAGTACCCATTATATGACACAAAAATTCAATATAAAGCACAGCAACCAAAGGAACAGGAAGATCACAGTCAATTAATGCCCATGCTTGTAAATCAGAAACCATGCTACTGCCTCTATGCATCAGCTCCATAACTAGTATCAGTAACCATTATATTAAACAATCATTCAATATAAATCACAGCAACCAAAGGATCAGGCAGTGTATCTCAGACCATTAAAATATACCCACTCATCTAATCTGTCTGATAAGAAAATTTTTTTAATCCTTGCAAACAATTCACTGACTGAATTATATTTATCAGAGAAAATTCTCACATTCCTTTCCTTCCAAATTGCATAAACAAAAATTTTAAGAACGGACAATAATTCTATAGCTCTGGAATTCCTCCATCTAGTAGCTTTGTAAATATTGAACCATTCTTCTTTGGAATTCTTATTGGGAATGTGAAAATTACCAGATGTCATCAACTTGTTCCAAATATCACCTGTAAATGCACAACTAAAAAATAGATGAGTATTGTTTTCCATATGATCATTGCATAGTACACAAGTACTATTATCAGTCAAACCAAAAGATTCAAGTTTATCCTTTGTCAAAAGAGCATTGGCCATAACTTTCCATAGCATGAAATTATATTTAGCTGGACTATCAGTGTTCCATATTCTATTATTCCAAGCAAATCTATCCCTACATTCATTATCCAGAAGCAATTCATATATTAATTTTATTGAATGACATCTTATCTGACTTGACCAAAATACAGTAATATCACTCTCAGGAAATATAATCTTAGCAATTTCATTCCAAATCTATCTAACCTCCATGGAACTGCTGTAAGGAAGCATAATTTCATTATTTTGAAGAAAATTTAAAGCTTTGGTCTGAAGAGGAATGCTAGTAGAAATAAAACTAGAGTAGTTCATACAATTTTTCAAAATTAACCCAATTTTACCCCAAGTGTCAGACCAAAAATAACAACTTAAATTCTTCATTGGATTGATCTGTATCATTGGTAAAAATTTCTCTCTCAACTTTAAAATATTCCTCCAACTCCAACTAGGATTTTGATGAATTTGCATATCCCAAAAATTCTTCCTCTTGATCAAATTATTATTAATCCATTTTGTCCATAAGTCTTCACTATTGCTCAGAATTTTGTCGAAGTATTTTGAGATTGCAGCTTGATTCCATAGTTGTAAATTGATAATACCCAGTCCTCCTTTAGATTTTGGCAGAATTATCTTTTTGAATGATATAGGGATTATTTTCTTGGAGAAAGGATCACATGCCAAAGAAATCTGCTCAGAGCACTATTAATCATGGAAATTAACTTAATAGGTAAAATAAAATGTCTCGTCCAATAAGTTGTCATGGTAGAAGCAATGGACTAGATTATAACAAGTCTTCCAGCTTGAGATAATTTTCTGCTAGGCCATAAAGAAAGCTTTTCAGTGATTTTCTCATATAAAGGTAAACAGTTAACTTTTGAGAGTCTAGATGTTATAAGTGGTAATCCTAAGTATGTTGCATTAGAAGGCATGATATTTAATCCAGAAAACTTAATCAATTCATTTCTGATATTCTCTTCAACTCCAGCTATAAGAATATTAGACTTACTGATGTTAATATGAAGACCAGTGATTTTCCCAAACTTGTTAAGTACCTCCAATACTGACTGAATGTTAGCAATAGTAGGCTTTGTGAATAATACTAAATCATCAGCAAAAAGTAGATGTGTGATCATAGGTTCTTTACATTTTGGATGTAAATCCAAAGATTTATTTTCTACCTTCTCCTTTATTAGAACATTTAAAATCTCCATTACTATGATAAACAAATAAGGTGAGATTGGATCACCTTGCCTAACCCCATGTGTGCCGTTGAAAAAGCCATTTAAACAACCATTTCTAGAGATAGAATAATAAGGTGTAGATATGCATGTATAAATCCAAGCCAACAGAGGTTTTGGAAAATTCATTCTTGCCATGATTGCAATGATAGAACACCATGATATAGTATCTAAAGCTTTCCTAATATCTAGTTTTAACATACACCTAGGAGATATATTAGAAGTTCCATATCCCCTTAATAACTCTTGAGTCAGAAGGATATTATCACTTATGTTCCTATTGGGGAGAAAAGCCACCTGATTATTAGATATAATTGAAGGGAGGACTGCTTGCATTCTAGAAGCTATAATTTTGAGATTGTCTTGTAAACAACATTACAACAAGATATTGGTCTAAACTCTGTAACATTAGATGGATTATCAATCTTAGGCACTAATGTAATTGCGGTAGAATTAAATCCTTTAGAAAGCTTATTAGAACTGAAAAAGAATTTTACTGCTCTTAGCACATCAAATATAATTGTCTTCCAACAATGTTGAAAAAAAATAGGTATTAAACCCATTAGGACCTCCACAACTATCCTTATTCAAATTGAATACTGCTATCTCAATCTCTTCATTAGTAATTTCCTTAATAAGACTATTAGCTTGGGTTACGGATAAGTGAGGAGTTTGAAGATGAAATAAAGGACTCACATCAGCATCATAAGGCTTAGGATTAGCAAGAATGGATGCGAAGTAATCCACAAAAGCAGAATTAATATTATCTTCATTATCGTGCTTTAAACCTTTAATATCATATATACAACTAATTCTTTCTTTTGATTGCTTGACCTTGATAGAATCATGAAAGAATTTTGTATTCATATCTCCAAATTTATCATATTTAGCATGGAGTAACTCCTTAGACATAGATAGTTCAAATTCTAAAATATCTTGCAATGACTTTGATAATTCAGTTTCCTCCAGAGCAAGTGAAGCATTCAAGGGATCAGAAAGTAAAACTCTTTGAACCTCAGATAGCTTTTTTCTCAAATCAGAGGAGATATCAGAGCCAGTACCAAAATTATTCCTAGACCATATCTTCAATTTGCTCTTTAATTTGACAAGTTTAGTCTTGAGAATATACATAGGATTACCAAATACTTCTTCTTGCCAAACCTGTAAAACTAAATCTCGAAAAGAAAAATGATTAGTCCAAAATTTAAAAAATTTAAAAGAGGTGAACTTTGCCTTTGCGACCTCTCCCCATGATAAGATCAAAGGACTGTGATCAGAGATTGAAGGAAGTAGAATGTTACAGTATAGAGAAGGCTAAAGTGAAATAGCTGAAGTATTTTGAAAGGCATGATCAAGTTTACAAAATGTTCTAGGTCCATCTTTACTTTTATTGTACCAAGTGAACAAAGGGCCAAGGGTTTGAATGGGAGATAGAAAAGCATGCAATACCATTTGAAAGAGAGGAGAAATATCTTTGGTAGAAAGAGGTGTACCCCCTGATTTATGGAAAGATGAATACATACAATTAAAGTCTCCTAAAACAAGCCAGGGCACTGAAGAATTTTTAAGATTGCAAATGATTAAGTAGCATTTTCCTTCTATCACTGCAGTTCTGGCCATAGACAAATATAAGAAAAAAGGAAGAATTGGTTTCAACAGAAAGAGCTTCATAATGCAGAAATTGGTCAGATTCTTCCAATTTTTTCATCTGGTAATACTTTAAGTTCCACATCACCATTAGTCTTCCATAGGAAGCACTTGAGATGTTATCATCATGCTGCCAATTAGGAGCAATATACATGAAAGCTCTTCTAGTTAAATCAGCATTCAACTTGGTTTCACTAACACACATAATATGGATGTTTTCCTTTTTAATCAATTTCTTAATTTCATTTTGGTTAGAGAGCAAGTGCCCTCCTCTTATATTCCAGTAGGCTATATTTTTCCATCATCATCAAGTATTTGGAATGTTTAACTTATTAGGATGCCTCCTAGTATGTCTTGTAAATTTTCCTGAAGAATTAAAAACTATGCTGTCTGATTTAGGTTGGACTTCCTCAATACTACAATCAATATCATTGTTCATATCCACAACTTCAAGATTCAAATTATTTCTCTTTGCTTTTCTACCCCTTTTAACTGACAAGTTCAGTGTAGAATTGATAGAAGGATCAAACTTTTGATTAAAAATAATGGTATTTTTCTTCAAAGATGGATTAGGAATCAAAGAATCATTAAAAGATGAAGTAGGAATGGAATTGTCTTGAGTAAAGGAAGAATTCAATTTTACAGGAGAAGATGTAGAGTGAGAAATAGGAGGAGGAAGTATTATATTATCAGGAGGAGACAAGTGAGAGTAAGGAGAGACGAAATGGACTGAATTTGATGGTAAACATCCATCCACAATTTTATTCAGAATTATTATTATCACCTTCACTCATATCAGCTTGAACTGAGAATGTATTAGAAGTAACCACCTCATTATAATTAAGGACAGTATCTTGATTTCCTTTTGATTTATTTACCACATCAGGATATTCCTTGTCCACTACCTGTACAATTTTTGTGTTTTGCGTATCACCAGCATGCACACCAATTTCATTTCCATTTATAATTAAATTTGTCTTTGATTTTTGATTAATACTAACCACTTGAATATCCTTTTTCTTCCAAACCTTATTCTTTCTTTTTTGAGGAACAAAATTGTTCTTATCTAAATCCCTTGATTGATTAACTTGCATGGAATAATTCTTCAACAAATTAACATCATTGGACTCCCTAAAGAATTTACTATCTTCTAAGTAATTATTCCCTAAGCCATCTTCATCATAAGCCTCATAACAATTCCCCAATGCAGATTCCATACAGTTTTCTGAAGTATGTCCAAAAACTTTGCAAAATTCACAAATTCTAGGTCTCTAATCATATTCGATTCTAACTTTGTAACCCCCTTCACCCAAACCATCAATTTCTATATATATTCAGGTAGCTTCTGATTTGGCCCAATTTCTATCAATGCCTTTGCATATTTAAATCTCTTCAATTTTTCAGTATTCTCATCAAAACATATCAGTCTTCCAATATGACATGCCAGCCAGTTAATACCCATAAGAGTCCACGCTATTGTATGGATTTTATAAAAATGAACCCACATTGGAACTCTTCTAACACTTGCTTGCACACAACCAATTGAAGGATTCCACATATTAATTATGAACATTTTTCCTTTGATAAAAATGGGATCAGATTGAAGAATATGAAGTTTGTCTTGCTCATTCGAAAATTTAAAGTAAAAATTCTCATTGTCAGATTTAATATCAACCTCACCTTTAAGCTTCCAAATTCTTTTGAGATGATTAGCAACTGTTAGATAAGAAAGAACACCATCCAGGAAAAATCCAACCAAATGATCGCTCCAATATTTGATACCTTCATTCTTAACATCTTCTGGCAACTGTTTAGGTTTACCATCTCTAATAATATCGAAAACTCTAGGAACATAAACTCCAGCATTTTTAGGCTTTTTCTTGAAAAGTGAAGACCATATTGGAACAAATCTTTATTCTGCTGACCTGACTCCTTAAAAGTACCCGCATCCCCAATACACGAAGAATCAACATCCAAGCCATTAGTGGATTTATCATGAATAGAAGGATCTAAACCAAACTTATTGCCAGGTTGCTCCAAAGAAACAACAGGAACTACATAACAAGAACAATCATCATTGCATTTAAAACTAGAAGATGATATTTTCTCAGAAGGATGGCAGATGGAATGAGAATGATGAGGGAAAGGGATCTGGGGAGAGTGGGGTTGAGGGGAATGGGGTTGAAAAGAAGTACGGAGGAAGAAGGTGGAGGGTTAGTAGAAGAATGGGAAAGGATCAGAGAGTAAGGAGAGTGTATCGGGGAAGAAAAAATCGTGGAAGGACGAGAAGGAGGACGAGAAGGTGGATGAGGAGGAGGAGGAGGGGGAGGAAGGATCAGGGAAGGGATTGAGGGAGGGGGAAGAGGAAGCCGCCATTGCAAAATTCAAAATTTCAACTTTTGAACATTTCAACTTTTGAACATTTCAACTTTTATCCTTCATTTCTTTTATTACTAATTGTTTCACGAATGTTTTAAAATAGTTACCTTATTATTAATACTTGATCCGTGTTTTTTTTTCATCCGTCCAATACCCGAGCACTTTTAGGTTGTATTTAATTCTTGCCACCTCATTTTCATGTATACAAAATTTTGCTTTCGTTTGCAAACTTTTCCATTCCTACGCACATTTACTAATGCATTATTAATGCTTGAAGCTTTCAAATTAAAATGCGCTCCACCTTCATTTCCTAATTATAAATAACCTACAGCTTATTTCTTCTTTTACATTTTCTTTCTCCTAACACCTCATATTCAAAAAGCTCTTATTCTTGCAAATCCAAAAGCTTTCTTTTATAAAAAATGATTTTTTTCTCATTTTTCTTACAATTCCTATCCTCATCTTAGTTGTTCTTCAATCTTTTTCTGAAGCCTCTTCTTGAGAAAAATGTATAAATTTTGTTTATTTATTTATTTTTTTATGCATAATAATTTTTGTTTTAATAAAATTTCTTATAACATGAATATCTTTTCCATATAAATTTTAATTCATGTGCGATTTCTTCTGTTGGATCATATTTAAATTCCGGACAACATGAAATGGATTTAGTTGAATTTGGAGATTGTCGAGTTTTGTGCTTCTATTTGGATTCTTATGGGCTAAAATCAAAGGTGAGTGTTTTAACCCACTCACAACTTCTAAAATTTCTTATGTTTGTTAAATTTAATTTTGTTGTGATTATGCATTTATTTATGACTGTTTCGTATATACATACATACATACATATATATATACATATACATATATATATATATATATATTATCATCATCTCAGTAAATTGCATTTTTTAAATTAAATCGTTATTTAATTTATTGTTGAATATAACTGCCAGTTAATTATCTGTTATAAATTATCAGTTATATATTGATATTGATTGGTTGTTTTGGATGATGATTGTGATGTGTGATAACCCGGATTTCTGGACATCTGTAATTGATAATATAATTGGGTTAATGAATAGAAATACTGAATTCTAAATTGAATAAATAAATCTGATAATAAATATTTATTTGAAATCTCCTAATATAATTATATAATGGGAAACTTATAATGAACAAACAAATTAGATATGTGCTGTTTAAAAACAGATATATAGGATTTTAAATTTAAAATTTGAATTTGAGATTGGAATCCAAAGATAAATATCTTAAAGTAAATTGGATTTAATAATAATGTATGTTTGATTTTAAATGGTAGATAAATAGTTATATAATATTTTCCTTATAAGGATTTTATAAGAATAAATTGAGAAAATGTATTTACCAAATAAAAAATAAAGGATTTTCAAAAATATATAAATATAATAAATGCATACAAAATACAAGTGTAAATACTTTAACACATGTATAAAGACAAGTGTAGATTAGTATAACATGCAAATTACAAATGGAAAATTTATTTTCTCAAAATTGTAATATCAATATAATAGTGTTTTTTTAAAAAAAAGAAAAAGAAAACATGTCAGTACCATATTCATTTCCACCTATCTCTCTTTCATTCCTTTTTCTTTTATCTTCTTCTAAAAAACCATCTTTTATCGTTCTAAAGAAAAAGAAAATAATGGCGAGCTCTACAACTTAAATCGAATGGAAACGACAATCAAGCAAGGGTGAAATTCAACTAATAACAAGTGTAGATCATCTCGAAATTCAATTCCAGATCGACTAAAGAAGTCGCCCTCTGTTCTAAGTATACCAGTGAGTAAATTCTATTTTTTTTTTCTGATTATCACACCAAAAATTTCTTCTTTTGCTAAGTCTTCATCTGGTAGGTTTCGAATGTGATTCATTGGGTTGTATTTGCACGATTGATAATTTATATAATTCAGAACGCAGGTTGGTTCTGAATTACTTTGTGCTCTGGGTTTTTTTCCAGGGGTTTTGGGGCGATTTCGATTTCTGTGACAAGTACACTCTCACAGTTACTATCTCTAAATATAATTATATGCCTATAAAGTTGCGTGTCATAGTATTTGCTTTGCTTTATAATGCATGATCTGTTCCCTAGCTCTTATGAATAAATTCCATTGAATGTGAAAGTTTGATCTAATAATTCACTTTTCCATCTTCCTGTGTCTGGTTCTTATAAATGTCTTGGAATCTAATATTAACTTTTGTATCAAAGAGTATACATGAAGAAAAAAATGAAAATAAATGAAGTTGAGTTTAAGGCACATATGCAGATATATATATCTTCTGTTGAGACTTAAACAATGCATAGTTATACATATTTTGGTGACCTTCGATTTTTGCAGCATAAAGTAGGTGAGTAACACTCACACGAATTTCTTTTTTTAAAAAATAATTAATCTTGTGCATCTTCACTTATTTAACAGCAATACAATTTGATGAGTATGGATGGTTGCTGTGTTGAAATTTACATTGGTATAAGCAATGCCTAAGGTTATAGTCTTGATAATTCTATCTCCTGGAAACACTGTGAAAAACAGAGCTTTAGTCAAAACGTTGCTTTCATGTACCTGGGTTACTTGTTATGCCTGTTAGAATTTACCATTCATGATTTTTTTTTCTTTTTCTGTAATATTATCTCCATAAGTTTTGTCCCTTCAAAATAAAACCTTATGACTTTGAATTATGATAGTATTTCCTACTATATAGTCGTCGGTTTCACATTGCAATCTAACTTTGTTTTTGATATAAAATATTGCTACATGTTCTGACTTGGATCTCACAACTGATAGGTTGCCTTATATTTGGGAAATCTCGACATTCCATCTTTCAATATTTTGTACTCAACATGTGCGTGTATTGGGTTGTATTTTGCATGTATTGTTATCCATTCGTATTGGACTGTGCTTATTCTCTTGTACTTAGCCTTAATGCCTAGTTCATGTGCAGGCTAATTGTTGGCTATCTTGTCCTTGTTCCATTTTTTTTAGTTGCACTTATAATCTGAACCATGTTAGTTATATAATAACCGTATATAAATTACATTTGTATCACACCAGTAAAATCTCCATTAAGTCGTTAAGTGCTTAAGAGGATTGTGAGTAGTAAATTAATATAGTTCAATTGCTAAAAGGGTTAAGTGGCCACTGATGAATGCCTGAGAATATTCACCCAGTTTTTTTTATAACAACTCACTAATTCAATTCTATACTTAATGGATGTTCATGCCCACATGTAAATAATTTCATTGTGGCCTGAAACTTATTGTGTGCTTTTATATAAAGGTTTGTCATTTCTACTCGAAACAGTATGCAGGTTCGACCCGAAGAACTAGTTTTGATCAATTCCTTAAAAATTTATGTCTTTATTTAATAAATATCCTAAACAATTGTTTAAAGAAATTTTATAGTTTGTTTTAACTGGTTAAGTTTAAAAGCTTAAGTTATAATTAACTTAAATTAAATGATTTAATTAAACAAGTAATCATAAAGATAAATGGTTTGAATATGATCATAATCATTAAGAGGTTAAATATCTTAAGGTCAATTAAGACCTTGGATAATTAAGAATTAATTAATAAATTAAGTAAAGAGTAATTAATTTATTATTAATTTAATAATGATTAGGTTAAAATTATTTAATAATTAAGGGGCATGAATTAATTAGATCGAGATTTATTTATTTTTAAATTGGTGATCAAACAATGTAAGTAATTAGAGATTAATTATTTAAATGACCAGTTTCTTAACGTAAGTAATTAAGGGATTAATTTGTTAAAGGTAAATTAATTTAAAATTTGGAATTAAGGGTTAGTTAATTAAGGATAATTAATTAATGAGATAATCCCTTAATGAAGTAATGATGGATAATTGATTTTTTTAGATGGATAATTTAAGGATGATTAAGTAAAGAAATTGATTTAAGGGTTTGTTAGTGAATGAGTTTAATTAAAGGATAATTAATCAAGTAAGTGATTATAGAAAAATTAATTAAAGTAACTAATTAATGATCAATGGAATTAATTAACCAGTGAGAATACTTAAGGGTTAATTAATGAGAATAGTTAAAGAAAAATTAATATGTGTAATTAATTAAAGGTTAATTACTTAATGTAAGTAAGGCACAATTAATCGAGGATGATTAATTTAAATGTTAGCAAAGAAATTATTAATTAATTAATCTAAAATTAATTAATAATTTAGTGAGCTAGATTTAAGGTAATTGAAGTAATTAATTTAATCTAACTAAATTAATTAGAAATGGTGAGACTAATTAAATAAGCTTATGGATGATTGAATTTTAGAAATTCTTTAAATTAGTTGATATCCCTGATATGAATGTTGTGATATGATACATTTTGGGTATACAGTGATAATGTGGTGATCTATTGATTCGAATTACCCGGGTTCTATTTAAGTTGTATGCTTTGTATTCCATGTTAGAGGGGTTTACTCACGCTGGTTTCCAGCCTGACCCGGGTGATACTTTGATGTAATGCTCGGGTCAGACCGAGTATTACAGATTTTCAGGTAAGGACGTTCTGGAGCTGAGGAGGCGAGCTGGATGGCAGGGACGTATGGAGTGTTTCCTTCCGTGTATATTATTCTTATTTATCTAGGACATGTTGTTTAAAACTATCCAGTGTTGTGAAATTGTTGTAACTCTGGTGTATAAATGTATAAGTGAAGTGATACAGTTCTTCTTTGTAAAACAATATAATATGTGATATTATATTTTATCCGCTGCGAATGTGAGATTCCGAGTTCGTGTTTTCTGTTTCTTCTTCGTTCTCTTTCTTCTTTTCACTAACTATCTGGAATTTTCGGGATCGAAATTTCCGGGTCGTTACAATTGGTATCAGAGCAGAAGTTTAAAACGAGAACCTTGGCTCTGGTGGGATTACTCATTAAGGATAGGGTCAACGAAACCCTAGGATGAGTTGAGTGTATATACATATATGAGAGCGTAATTGTTATTTTCTTATATAAAGATTTTGAATGATTTCATATAAGATTATATTTTGATATATAAAGCAATATTTCACTCTAATAAATATTAAGGAAATTGCCTGTTAAATTATTAGAATTAAATTGAAATTAAACAAAGATAAGTTTGAAATGGATTCAACTAAAATTGAAATCTTGAATTGGAAAAGTATTTCAGAATAAGATGATAATGGATGGTTTTAGATATGATAATCTTGGTTATTGTCATAAATGATTGTTATGTGTTTAATAATAAGATGTGTATTAATGATTAAGCAATATGAAATGTTCTAAAGAAGTAAACATTCATGTAACGTATGACTTATAAATTGAAATTGAAAATACCTAAATCATGGAATTTTAAATCTAGGTCCATAAATTTGAAAGGTTGTTTCAAAGTGCTAAAGAATAAATAAGTATTATTTGAATAAGAGAGACTTGTTGAAAACAATGAGTTGTTTAAAGATCAGACTTAAAAAAACATAAGGTATAACTTAGTAACCTAATTAAGTCTAATTTATAGGTTAGGAAGCTCCTGTAGAATTCAGTCCTTGAGAGAGATGACTAAGAGTGAAGAAGGAAGGTTAGGCGCGGAGAGCAAATAGCAGCTGCATTTAGGGATCAAGAGGAAGGAATTCGAGAGTATGAGGAACAGGTTAAGGAAAGGGCTGAACCAGGACCCTATGATAATGTCACATGTACAGATGTTTCAGTAAGGGACATTACGCAGCCAAGTGCAGTAAAACAAGAGAGGAATTGAAGGGTGCATTCCATCGGTTTCGCTCCGGGATCTTGTGCTTTAAGTGTCACAAGAAAGGACATTTTCTAAACCATTGCCCTGAAGTGAGAAAGGCGAAGCGTAAACCTGTGGAACCGACCAATGAGTCGACTATCTGCTATCATTGTAAGAAGACAGGACACATTGCAAGGAATTATTCCGAGAGGAAGAAGAGGAGTAAGGCTGTAGAACGCACTATTGGAGGCGTGAAGGTTGTCCAGATTGATGACAGGGTAGAAACATTTTGTGGTAAATGTTATAAGTGGGGACACCCTGTTGAGAAGTGTATGTTCGGGCTCGGCCCTTTGGAAGGAAGTCCATAGGAAGAATACTTTTAGGAGTATTAGGGCTCTGTTCTTTCCAAACCTCTAGGTAATTGGAAGACATCCAGATTTATGACTTTTGTAAGACTCTTATTTTGGTTTAATGTAAATAATGTAAGAACTACTATTATGTAGTGAATTAATGTATGGATATACATGGTATCAAAGATAATTTGGAACAAACTCTAAGGTGTTGAGTTTTGATTTTCCCTGAAGTGTGATGTATAAGTTTGGAACTTATAGGAGGGAAAGAATTTTGAAATTTAAAGTGGGAATTCAAATTGAGTAAGGTTGATTGGATTTAGCGAATTGAGATTTAACTTGGGAAAAAGTTAAATAAGTTTGAATAAACAAATTGAATTGAAAATTTCAAGATGAAATTGAGATTTAATTTGGGAAGTTAAATGGTTAATTTGAATTGGATTGATTTGAATAATGTGGAATTTGTAATTAAAGTTGAATAGATTTAAATTCAAATGGAATTTGAATTGAATTTGGGAGGAAGTCAGGAATAATTCAACTTGATTTGGAAATAGAGTTTGAAATTGGGAATTAATTCAAACTGGAGTTGAAATGAATTGAAATTGGAACTAGATCAATTGAAATATATTTGAATTAGTAGAAATTCGAGATCAAGGTTGAATAAAGTTAAATTTTGGAAAGAAACTGAGGTTAATTCAACTTGAATTGGGGTTGAATCAATTTCAATGGAAATTGAAGATTATTTAAATTGGAATTGAGTCAATTTACATGGGAGTGGAAATTTAAATGGAATTGTTGGGGAAGTGAACAGTTTTGACTCTAACTATTTTCAATATAAATTGTTTTAATATAAACTTATTTTTTTTCAAGCTATTTAATACATATAACCTTTCTTTTAAAAGCCAAATTATCTTATACTTGTTTTACGATTATTTTTGGAGCTATTTAATCATTTTTCAACTGTTTTCTAAACTAATTACTATTTTTCAACTAAGTTGCGAATTAATTACTTTTTTACAACTATATTGCAATTATTTAAAATTTCTATAACTATTTAACTATTTTTCAACTGTTTTATAATTAGTTAACTATTTTATAGCTATTTTGCAAAATAATAATTATTTTTCAACTACTTATCTATTTTTAGAATTTTCAAGTTATTTTCTAAACTGGTCGGAGTTCAAACTATTATTGATTAAATACCCAACTGAGATAAGAATCGAAATACTAATCCAAATGAGAATTAATGAAATTGTTAATAAGTGAATGGGAATTAAAGGAAATGTGAATAGAAAGGAAATTGATTTGGCCAATAATCAATGAAGTTAAATACGTAGGATGTACGTATATTATTCTATTCGCATAGTGATTTGATCCAGGTACGAGCACAGAATTTCGAGATAGTTATATCGATCCGAGTGGGATTTTTTCACTCGATTTTCGATGGCGAACCTAAATATGGATTGTTGATTGGTTCTGGATATTCTCTATCATAATTATGGCTATGCAAGGAGAATGATGGTTTCTGATCAAGAAAACAGATCTGTGTCTGCACTAGGAAGTCGGGTGACGATACTAGCTCGGAAGTGAAATTGTGTAATCGAGTGAGCGATCAGATTAGTGTAGCGTATGTATGACAAGTGTACATCGTACAGTTTTGAATGAAATTGACGTTGGAAAGAGAAATCAAATTTGAATATTAGATTTTGAATAAACGAAGTTATATATCTTTGTTATATAAGATAAATATCCCCTTGTTGAATCTATTGCCAGAAGAAAAGGGTTTTTGAAAATCTCTGAAGTATAAAAGGAATTTTATACAAATTTGAAATGATCCAAAGTTTTAAAAAATTATATATTCGTATATATAGGGGATCTTATGAGGATTTTAGAAAAGTTTTTGGGAACCTTTGGTTTGGAAAGGCTTTTGATTTTTGGGTAAAATCAATATGAGAATTTGAAAAGCCTGGTTTGAGAATTATCGATTTTGGAATAATCGATTTTGTGTAAAGGAGCTTTGTATGAGATCATACTAGGTGTATGATTTGAAGATACTATGTATAGTATAAAGTATTTTGATGATGGCTCTGGGGAAAAAGGGGCGCTCCCTTGGAATGAACTTCTCAGGAGTGCCACCGGGTCGTGCTGCCTTGAGCCCCAGGGGGTTCTAAAGTTGATCATGTGAGGAGTCCGGACAAAGCTGGTTCCTAAGGATTATGAGTTGAGTATACCATAGCGTAAGTTGTGTGTGCCGTTGAGAGCCAACAGTTACATGGACTTTTGCTGCGATGGCAACGTAACCCAGGATGTAACTGTGACTTATGGTATAACATAGCGAAAGTCGTGTGTGCCGCTGAGAGCCAACAGTCTGTGTTTGATTTTATATCGGCAGACTACGACCTATGTAGAAGTGGAAAGATTTCATTTTGACAGCGAAAATCAGAGGCCGCTGAGAGCCTGCAGTTACATGGACGTTTGCTGTGATGGCAACGTAACCCTAGAATGTAACTGTGATCTGTTGTGTGGGTTCTATGGCGTAATCGAGAGGCCGCTGAGAGCCTGCAGTTACATGGACTTTTGCTGCGACGGCAACGTAACCCTGGAATGTAACTGTGACCATGGATGGGAGTGATGATTTTCAGAGCATCCTCACTAAAGATATTTCCTCTATTTTCAAAAACTATTTTCTAGATTTCCAATAAAATTATTTTCCAAGTATATTCACTGGGTGTTGAAAACGGGTCTGCTAAGTACTTATAGATTTTCAGTCATACGCCTGATCAACGTATGACCGAATTTCTGTAAGAACAAAGATGGACTGGTTGAGACATCGAGTTATAAAAGTATTTTTGTAAAACAATTTTATTAATATTATATAGATTATAAAGTGTATAAAGATTTTTAATAAAGGAGTTTATGGTTTAAAAATGATCAAAGAGAAATTTTACTAATATAAGTATTTTAACAGATAATGGCTTCGTTCCTTTTTGTGGACGAAAAGATTCTAAGGGGGGAGGAATGTAATAACCCTGATTTCTGGACATCTGTAATTGATAATATAACTGGGTTAATGAATAGAAATACTGAATTGTAAATTGAATAAATAAATCTGATAATAAATATTTATTTGAAATCTCCTAATATAATTATATAATGGGAAACTTATAATGATCAAACAAATTAGATATGTGTTGTTTAAAAACAGATATATAGGATTTTAAATTTAAAATTTGAATTTGAGATTGGAATCCAAAGATAAATATCTTAAAGTAAATTGTATTTAATAATAATGTATGTTTGATTTTAAATGGTAAATAAATAGTTATATAATATTTTCCTTATAAGGATTTTATAAGAATAAATTAAGAAAATGTATTTACCAAATTAAAAATAAAGGATTTTCAAAAATATTTAAATATAATAAATGCATACAAAATACAAGTGTAAATACTTTAAAACATGTATAAAGACAAGTGTAGCTTAGTATAACATACAAATTACAAATGGCAAATTTATTTTCTCAAAATTGTAATATCAATATAATAGTGTTTTTTTAAAAAAAGGAAAAAGAAAACAAATCAGTACCATATTTATTTCCACCTCTCTCTCTTCCGTTCCTTTTTCTTTTATCTTCTTCTAAAAAACCACCTTTTATCGTTCTAAAGAAAAAGAAAATAATGGCGAGCTCTACAACTTAAATCGAATGGCAACAACAATCAAGCAAGGATGAAATTCAACTAATAACAAGTGCAGATCAGTTCGAAATTCAATTCCAGATCGACTAAAGAAGTCGCCCTCTGTTCTAAGTATACCAGTAAGTAAATTCTGTTTTTTTTCTGATTATCACACCAAAGATTTCTTCTTTTGCTAAGTCTTCATCTGGTAGGTTTCGAATGTGATTCACTGGGTTGTATTTGCACGATTGACAATTTAGATAATTTAGAACGCGGGTTAGTTCTGAATTACTTTGTGCTCTGTGTTTTTTTCAGGGGTTTTGGGGCGATTTCGATTTCTGTGACGAGTACACTCTCACAGTTACTATCTCTAAATATAATTATATGCCTATAAAGTTGCGTGTCATAGTATTGGCTTTGCTTTATAATGCACGATCTGCTCCCTAGCTGTTATGAATAAATTCCATTGAATGTGAAAGTTTGATCTAATAATTCACTTTTCCATCTTCCTGTGTCTGGTTCTTATAAATGTCTAGGAATCTAATATTAACTTTTGTATCAAAGAGTATACATGAAGAAAAAAATGAAAATGAATGAAGTTGAGTTTAAGGCACATATGCAGATATATATATCTTCTGTTGAGACTAAAACAATGCATAGATGTACATATTTTGGTGACCTTCGATTTTTGCAGCATAAAGTAGGTGAGTAACACTCACACGGATTTTTTTTTTAAAAATAATAATTAATCCTGTGCATTTTCACTTATTTAACAGCAATACAATTTGATGAGTATGGATGGTTGCTGTGTTGAAATTTACATTGGTATAAGCAACGCCTAAGGTTATAGTCTTGATAATTCTATCTCCTGGAAACACTGTGAAAAACAGAGCTTTAGTCAAAACGTTGCTTTCATGTACCAGGGTTACTTGTTATGCCTGTTAGAATTTACCATTCATGATTTTTTTTCTTTTTCTGTAATATTATCTCTATAAGTTTTGTCCCTTCAAAATAAAACCTTATGACTTTGAATTATGATAGTATTTCCTACCATATAGCCGTCGGTTTCACATTGCAATCTAACTTTATTTTTGATATAAAATATTGTTACATGTTCTGACTTGGATCTCACAACTGATAGGTTGCCTTATATTTGGGAAATCTCGACATTCCATCTTTGAATATTCTGTACTCAACATGTGCATGTATTGGGTTGTATTTTGCATGTATTGTTATCCATTCGTATTGGACTGTGCTTATTCTCTTGTACTTAGCCTTAATGCCTAGTTCATGTGTAGGCTGATTGTTGGCCATCTTGTCCTTGTTCCATTTGTTTTAGCTGCACTTATAATCTGAACCATGTTAGTGCTATAATAACCGTATATAAATTTCCTTTGTATCACACCGGTAAAATCTCCATTAAGTAGTTAAGTGCTTAAGAGGATTGTGAGTAGTAAATTAATATAGTTCAATTGCTAAAAGCGTTAAGTGGCCACTGATGAATGCCTGAGAATATTCACCCAGTTTTTTTTATAACAACTCACAAATTCAATTCTATACTTAATGGATGTTCATGCCCACATGTAAATAATTTCATTCTATACTGTGGCCTGAAACTTATTATGTGCTTTTATATAAAGGTTTGTCATTTCTACTCGAAATAGTATCAAGGTTCGACCCGAAGAACTAGTTTTGATCAATTTCTTAAAAATTCATGTCTTTATTTAATAAATATCCTAAACAATTGTTTAAAGAAATTTTATAGTTTGTTTTAACTGGTTAAGTTTAAAAGCTTAAGTTATAATTAACTTAAATTAAATGATTTAATTAAACAAGTAATCATAAAGATAAATGGTTTGAATATGATCATAATAATTAAGAGATTAAATATCTTAAGGTCAATTAAGACCTTGGATAATTAAGAATTAATTAATAAAATAAGTAAAGAGTAATTAATTTATTATTAATTTACTAATGATTAGGTTAAAATTATTTAATAATTAAGGGGAATGAATTAATTAGATCGAGATTTATTTATTTTTAAATTGGTGATCAAACAATGTAAGTAATTAGAGATTAATTATTTAAATGACTAGTTTCTTAACGTAAGTAATTAAGGGATTAATTTGTTAAAGGTAAATTAATTTAAAATTTGGAATTAAGGGTTAGTTAATTAAGGATAATTAATTAATGAGATAATCCCTTAATGGAGTAATGATGGATAATTGATTTTTTTAGATGGATAATTTAAGGATGATTAAGTGAGGAAATTGATTTAAGGGTTTGTTGGTGAATGGGTTTAATTAAAGGATAATTAATCAAGTAAGTGATTGTAGAAAAATTAATTAAAGTAACTAATTAATGATCAATGGAATTAATTAACTAGTGAGAATACTTAAGGGTTAATTAATGCGAGTAGTTAAAGAAAAATTAATATGTGTAATTAATTAAAGGTTAATTACTTAATGTAAGTAAGGCACAATTAATTGAGGATGATTAATTTAAATGTTAGCAAAGAAATTATTAATTAATTAGTCTAAAATTAATTAATAATTTAGTGAGTTGGATTTAAGGTAATTGAAGTAATTAATTTAATCTAACTAAATTAATTAGAAATGGTGAGACTAATTAAATATGCTTATGGATGATTGAATTTTAGAAATGCTTTAAATTAGTTGATTTCCTTGATATGAATGTTGTGATATGATACATTTTGGGTATACAATGATAATGTGGTGATCTATTGATTCGAATTACCCGGGTTTTATTTAAGTTTTATGCTTTGTATTCCATTTTAGAGGGGTTTACTCACGCTGGTTTCCAACCTGACCCGGGTGTTACTTTGATGTAATGCTCGGGTCAGACCGAGTATTACAGATTTTCAGGTAAGGACGTTTTGGAGCTCAGGAGGCGAGCTGGATGGCAGGGACGTATGGAGTGTTTCCTTCCGTGTATATTAGTGTTATTTATCTAGGACATGTTGTTTAAAACTATTCAGTGTTGTGAAATTGTTGTAACTCTGATGTATAAATGTATAAGTGAAGTGATACAGTTCTTCTTTGTAAAACAATATAATATGTGATATTATATTTTATCCGTTGCGAATGTGAGATTCTGAGTTCGTGTTTTCTGTTTCTTCTTCATTCTCTTGCTTCTTTTCACTAACTATCTGGAATTTTCGGGATTGAAATTTCCGGGTCGTTACATGATGGATGTATGATTGTACGATGGATGAATGGATGTTTTATTTATATCATCATAATCTGCAAGTTCTTTATTGATTTGTCATTATAGATTCGGTATTGCGGTTTGAAATGATATATAACCGCATTTTTATTTTTAAATTGCAGATTGAAATGATAAATATCTGTATCACTTGACCATAGGATAGAAAATTATATACAGGCACCGCAGTATATATATATATATATATATATATATAATTATTTTTGAAATGATTTTTTATGGTTTTTGAAAGAATATACGATTTAATAAACATTAAATTTTGATGTTATATAAATATTATTTCATATATATATATAGTTAAATTCTTGAATTTAAGCTATGTATAAAATTGATTAATAAAAATGAGTTTAACAATAAAGTTTGATTTCTTTTATATAAAATGGTTAAGTATCTACTTAAATTCTATTGTATATAGAGTTTATAATGACTCAAATAAATTAAGGTTGGAAGATAAATGTGAATTTGATTTGAATTAATGTATTTAAGAATTAACCTCGAAAATTTTGATTTGAAGTGTAAATAAATTGAGATTTAAAGGGTACGATTTTATTACCTGATTTGTTTGGAGGATTTAAATGAATTGTGACGACCCGAAATTTTAGGCAATACCAATTTAATAATCTGTATAAATAATTAAATTGATTTGATAATTTTTATTTATAATTTTAATTTAAATTGGTAAATTTAATCTTTTTAAAGGTTAATAAATATTTAATCTGGTAATTTTGATCAATATCTTTTTAACAATTTAAAATTGATAAGACTTATTCTTCAAAGCTAATAAAATTTTTATTCTATTTATAATATATATATTTGATATATATTGTGGATAGAAGATCTTTTGTTTTAAATAAAAGATTGAATTTTTAAATTGTAATATATATGTATGTATATGTTATAATTTGGGTTGTTTTGAAATTTAATAGAATCTATTTATAATTTATATATGTATGAATTGTAATTTAAGGCTTTGTTTTAAAATTTAATATCTTTTTAAAAATTAATTTAGATTAATTAAATTTGTTTTCAAAGTATAAGATAATTGTTTATTTTAAGTGTGATAGTTTAGAAAGGATTTAATCAATGTTTTATATTTGTCTTCTTTAAAGTGTTTAAATTTAAAATGGTCATAAATTTATAAAAATATAAATGTTTTAGATTTTTAAAATACATGTATAGAGATTTATTTGTATTATAACCAGTTTCATAATTTTTTTTTTAAAAAGGTAATTTATATTTACATATGTAAGTATTTATTAATAAAGTAACTTAAATAAGTAAGTTTATATTAACATTTAAATTAAATGAAAATTAATTAAAAATACTTAAGAAAAACATGTGTAAACATATTAAGACATCTTTGTAACACATGTAAGAAAATGAAATACTATAGTGACAAGAGGCCTTCATCTTCATTTATTTGAAATTTAAAACATATAAATGAAATTTTTTTTCTCTTTTAATTCCAAACCTTTTCTTCTTCTCATTTCTTTTCTTTTATTCCTTGTTTCAAATTAACTCAAACCAGATTTTTTTCAAAACCTGAAAATGGAAATCAAAATCAAATCTGAAATTAAATCTCTGCAAAGAAAAATGAAATCCGCAATTTCAAACCTGCATTTCAAATGAAGGGCAACAACAAGTTTAAATCAACAATTTGAAGGCATGAAAGGATTCATTTTCATCAGCAAGCAAAATAAAAAGCATATTATCCAGATTTAAGATTAAAGGCCTGGGAAAAACTGCTCTGCTTAAAAATAATGTAAGTAAACCTCTTAAAACAGTTTTAATCCTATTGCAATTGAATTTATTTTTGCATGTGATGAATTTGGCTTGTTAATGAATATTTGAACTGTCATGTGTGTATGTTGTAGATAAGAAATGCCTGAAGATAGGAAACCTATTATGTTCATCACTGTTCATTTACAAAAACTGTTTCCTTAAGGGAATTTCAAAAGAAAAATAAAAATCTTTTAATCTAAGCTATATTAGATCTTGATATATGAATAAAAGTTGTATTTTAATGTTTGATAGTAATTTTAAGAATAGTTTATGTAAATTTAAATTAACAGATAATTTGTAAATTGGAAAATACAGTTAATCTTGATTCAAGTCAGAAAATCAATAACCTTAATTCTTGTTTTGGATTGTATAAATGGATTTGATGTTAAAAATGATGATTTTTAACATGCATTGCATAATTTTTAAATTGATATTTGTTTCGGAAATTTTAGTTGAACGATATCGACAATTTGACGAATTGCCGATGATCGATTCAATGTTTGGAGCTGGAATCTTGGGCGAAGCTTGCTTTGGTGTTGCGGATGATGGGAAAAATGCAATCAAATTTTTCCAATGGATGAATTGTTCGAATTTGATCAAACTAAGGTTTTTATTTGATTTTGAGCGGGCTTGACTGTCGCGACTTTTGCGACTTAGATAGGGGACCGGTGTAATGAAACAATTTTCGACTCATGAAAGTCTACATTAATACGTCCACTATATCAACTGTCGAGCAATCGAAGGCCGAAAAACCAAATTGTTAGGGTTAAAGAAGAGATAGAAGATAAAAGAAGAAGCAATAGAAATAGTAACAGAATCTCACAATCGCAGCGGAAAAACATATAATAGATAAATGAATAATCTTTAAAACAAAAGAACTATATCAGTTATTACATTACATCACATATTACATTATCAAAGTTTACAATAACAAATAACAGAAAAGAAATACTATATACTAGTTGATACGCCATGCCATCCAGCTTGCCTCCAGATCTCTACAGCAACTCCTGAACTCCAGAATATCCTGATAACCTGACTCTAGACTGCCCGTGTGGAAAATGATGGGCACCCAGAGTTTAGGAAGAGAACAATAAACTCCAAGTCAGTCATGGGACTGGTGTGAGAACTTAAAGAGCTTATCTTTTAAAAATAAACAAAGAAATAATTTTAAAATAGATCCCCAATGCTTTTAGAAAATGTAACTACCATGAGGCCTCCTGCCACACACATAATGCAAACGAGAATTGGAGGAGATTTGTCTTTATGATACTCAAACATGCTTGATATGCAAATTTCTTTGATATTTTTACTATAAGTGCAAGGTGTGGAAAACCGTTTCGAAAGTATAATATAAATCTTAGCCAGCATAGGTACCATTATATTATGCCTGCTATAGCTACCTCCTGAGGAGGCAGGTTATACAATTTGCAATCGTAAAGGGTTCGTATTGTTTCTTTGGATTTCCAACAAATGGTCAGGCCAAGGAACTTCCCATTGCCACATGGGTACGTCTCTGGAAAGACGCCCCGAGAACCTAACCGAATCTCTGCCAACACAAGGCCGGGTTAACCCTAACTGGGTAACAACTGACACGAGTATGCCATCCCCCGGTGGTAAACGACCTAAATCCCGAGATTCACTAACAACCACAAAATAATAAGTTTATAGCAACAACATAGGTTAAATATCTTGGCTCCATGCCATGATACCACCTCTATCTAGAAGGAATGACATACACTAAGGGGGCGTTATCCCCTAATAACCTTGCTGCATCTTTCCTGTCTTGACCATTTCCGGGGTGTGAGGTTCGACAAAGTCTCGTCTACAAAGCTGCGCTTTATACAAAAGCTATGCTTTGATCAACAAATGATCAGCAACACTCAGCATTCCACGTTACCAAATTGGGAATATATCACTATTAACCATCAACTGCATGACCTCTGAGCTCGTACGTCTCAAAGAAGGGTGTTAAGCTAAGAGAATAAATTCTCCGCCACCAACAGAAATGTATTTGATAGAAACCAGCTTTACATCTCAAATTGTAACATCAGACACACATCCGTACAAGTTCGTTCCGGGATCGAACAGAACCGAAGGCACTTCCAAAGAAGCCCTTACAATCCGGATATTCACTAATCACGTTCGGACTTCCCATGACAACGGGTGATAAAATCTCTATACCGGAGATCAGCCGATGCAGAGACATTCGACGGTAATCCTTCCGTTTTCGAAAATATCCGGTCTTCAACACCGGTCTCCAAATGCTATCCATTACGATGAATCACTATTCAGAATGGGATTTATGACCCAAAGGTCCACTCTCAGCTAAATCGAATAACGAGTGCTTATTTTTAAAATAAGTGTAGTATTCAAATTCAAGCAAGTCACAACAAATACCCATTTAAAGGTAAATATTGATAGTCGGTTATTTAACTATCAAGGCTAACAAACAAATATCCAGCATCATAACAATCACTAAGCCCTTTTTATTAATCCTCCATAAATTAAATAATTTGCCAGATATTCACTTCAATTTATCTTTAGAAAGATATATTCTCTAAACCATTTCAATTTCCACATTGGAAAACGTTTCCAAATACTTATTTTACAATAAGTAATTCACAAATCTATTTATTTTCAATACTTAGAAAATATTCAATAGGCTTAAAACACGATTAAGTATATATTTTATTCTTTTAAGGAAAACGTTTTCTTTAAACACATTTATTTGGGTCAAACGAATGTTGCGTAAAACACCGTTACGACAACCCAAAATCACTAGTATGGGGATTCGAAATTAAGGTAGATATATAAATCCCAATACTATATAAAACATTTTCTTTGGAAAATCATTTACTATAACAACAGTGTTATAGTCCACCTTTCCCTTTTTATTTTTTGAAAACATCTATTTCAACAAATGAATGTTGAAATCTATGATTTCGATCCTTAACACATTTTAAAACAACTTCAAATCGTTTTAATTCCATTTAAAAGATCACTTCTTAATCATTTCTTTAATATATTTTTCACTGTCCAAAATCGTGAATATAAATCGTTTACCAAATTCAACACTTCTACATATTTAATTTAAAGGATTATCCACTGTCTAAAATTGTGGATATATCTCCTTTAATAAGCTTTCATATTTACTTATCAAATTCAATTGGTTTTGGATTTATTAAACAACGTTTATAAATTCACATTTATTGTTAACGCTAAAATTTGAACGCTAACACCCCGGTGTGTGAAGTGTAGTTGTGAAAGCACCACCCGTGAATACGGGAATCAAGAGATAACAGTAAGTAACAGAAAATGCAGTAAATGAGCGCAGAGTTTATAGTGGTTCGGCTTATGATCAAGCCTACATCCACTTCAATCCTTTTTATTGCTGACTGAATTACAACTTATTACAATCTCTTTCGATTACAATCCAATTCAATTCAAAAATACAAGTAGGTAGAGAAAACTTCAATGCCACAGAGTTCTTTGAATCCATGATTGAATGTGTCGAATCTTTGTGTGAAGTTTGGTCTAAATGTCTTGCGTGAGCTTGAAGTGATGGAGTGCAGCTTGCTTTGAAGATAGTAGAGTTCCAATGCCTTGAAGAAATGATCCAAAAGTCCTTTTCTAGTTGGAGCTAGGGTCGTATTTATAGACATTTCTCGGAGTTAGGTCGTAACCCGTACACGACTTATGATAAGTCGTAACTCGTAGATGACTCATGGTAGGTCACGGCCGACCTACTGGGTTTAGCTCATGGCTTGGTCCAAAGTTATGCACTCATTTAAATAAATGATACAAGTTCTAAGTCGTTCACGAGTTAACCAAATGCAACTTCCTTTATGCTAGCATGAGCCGTACATGACTCATCATAGGTCGTAAGTCGTCAACGAGTCATCTTATTACAGCATGGTATTGAACTTGTCTCTAAGTCTTATGTCGTGAACGACTTATCTGCAGTTATAAATCAGCAGCGACCTAAGTGTTGTTGACCCTTCCTTTTAGTGCTTTGAGTCGTCACTCCTTTAGGTCGCTAGGTCGTAACATCTTTAAGTCGTGGACTTTCTTAAGTCGTGACATTCCCTACGACGTTTAGCTCTTAACCTGTTATGTCGGTAGCCCCTTAACTCGTAAGCTTTTAACTCGCAAGCTCTTTAACTCGTAGACTTTTAACTTGCAGGCTCCTTAACTCGTAGACTCCTTAACTCGTGGGCTTTTTAACTCGTAGACTCCTTAACTCGTGGGTGACACGGGGTTAACATTTGCCCCTTGAAGCACACGCTTAAGTCGTAAGTCGTGTGCTTCGACTCATCATAACCCGGGCGCGCCGATTCGAGTTCCAGCGCCTCCAGATATAAAATGCTTGAGTCGTCCCTCCTATCTCACTCTTCTCATTACTTATCCCCTGAGCCATTCCTGCCATTATCACGTCTTCAAGCTTTCAAAGGCGATCTCGAACCAATCTTACTTCCAACCATCTCTAGCTTCACACCACATAAGCAACTTTCCCTTTTTCCCAATCGCCGGTCACCTTCATCGATCTCCGCCCACGATTTACATCCTTGAGCCTTGCAAATACTACTGCATGGATCATTGGTGGACTTGAGGCTATTTGATTTGATTCAGGATAACTCGCGATTTATAACGATTTCGTAGTGTGATAAGATTAGGGTTGAGGAATGTGAAGTTACTGGGTTAATGGGTCAGGAGAAAAAAAAACTTGTGAGTTAGGAGGAAAGACTAACGGGTTAGGAGAAGAAGTTAACGGGTTAGGAGAAGAAGTTAACGGGTTAGGAGTATGATTCAGCAGTCTTATGCGACCAAGTAATCTCTGCGACTTAGCAACCTTTACGACTCAAGCCCTGAGTCGTAGCCGAGTTAAAGCTTGAAATCTTAAGTCGTGGCCGTGTTAGTACTTAGGAAATTTACCACTGCTTTTCCACTGGAGTCCTTCCTCTGTTTCATGACCTTTGACCCAAAGCACTGCCGACTTAGAACATCATTGACTTAAAATTGAAGCGACCTAAACTGACTCGCCCCTTAATCCTTAAGTCGTGGGCAAGTTAGCCAGAAAACCAATGACCTGACTTATCCCCTAAGAAATTAAAAGGAAAATCTTTGAATCGTTGGCGAGTCATGACTTTTGTTCGTACTTTGAACCATTGCATGGACTTTGAACTGTTGAACTTTATTGCGTTCATTCACGGGTCACTTTAACTTGCAAGCTATCAATCTGTCCAATATAACATTTATAGGAAATTGGGACGAATATACTGCCATCGACTGCCCACATCAAATGACAGATTAGTTAATAACATATAATTAAATTAAATAAATTGTGTGAACGAAGTGCTTTCAACTCATCAATTTCAAGTAAAATATTAAAGCAACGCTGGAATAGTCAATTGAAACCGACCAGCCTGCACTAATATTATGCTTGAACAAACTCTAAAATTTTGTAGTCAATCAATCGTCGGCTAGTTTAATTCCAGTTATATTTACTTGTTATTTTTATTAGTTCTGCATGACACTTCACACTTTTAGGAAACGTGCACCTTCACATTTGAATATCCAGTTGCTTGTGTAGAATGACTTCTCAGGAAGAAGATACAACAGTTCAGACTGGAGAGGCAACTGTTATTCCGGCTCCACTAGTCAATCCTCTCGAAAGAGCCCCTACCACGCTATCATACAAAGTTTTTCGCCAGTTGTGTGCTCAGTTTGGCATTGCTGAATCAGATGCCATTCTTCCCGAGAGAAGTAACACTGCTGACATAGCACCCCCTGGCTTTGTGACAGTTAACCGACAAATGTGCCTGAACGGGGCCATCCCTCCTTTCAACAACTTTCTCCAGCATCTTCTTCGTCAACTGGCCATCGCTCCATCCCAGCTACACCCCAACGGCTATGCCATTCTAATGGGGTTGTGTGTGCTATTTAGGAGAACGCTTGACCGACTTCCGAGCTTTGATGAAATCTATTACTTATGTACCTTTACCCGGACCAAAGATCATCCTTCTATTACTGTTGTGAGAAGTGCCCAAAACCGCAAATTGATTGTTGGCCTTCCAGACACTGCTCATGGGTTCCTAACCCAGTTCTTCTTTGTCCGTTGCCCCCCGGGGTTTTATGCTGTATGGAGGGAAGGAAGTAAGATTAACCATTCTTACTACGCTTGTTATCCGACTTTTGCGAGACTGAATTGTTAAGTGTTAACTTCGCTTCTTTTTTATTCTCAACGCTCCCCCCTCCTTTTAGGGATCCCAGTCATAAGCCAACTTTCGAGAGGCTCAAGGCCGTGCCAGTTGAGGAGAGAGACATTCAATTTCTGTTGAAAGATGAATTTTTGCATCAGTACAGACTTTTACATACTTCTCGTTCTACACATCCTCATGAAATCCCAGACTCCCCGGTTGGAGCGTCGGATGCCCCAGCTTCTACCGGCACATGTATACCAAAAGGACCGCTCCTGAGGCTTCATTAGTGAAGTGCTCCACTTCTGTTGATGTTGCAGGGCCATCTGACAAACTTGCCCCGGTTATTGAGGAAGAAGAGCCCTAGGGATCTCCCCAATATTCATAGAAATCTGGCGAAGAGGCTGAGAAAACCAGCCCTGCCAAGCAGAGCAGGGACGACACTTTCGAAGGACTGAGCGATCTCTTTGCCACCTCACAAGAGATCTTTAAAGATGATTCTATCACTGCCGGGGTTTCTTCTTCAGTAGTTGAAGCGACTTCCATTCTGCAACAGACTCCGTCAACTCAAGAGTTGACGCTAACTACTACACCCACAACTACTCCACAATTAAAGAGTGGTTCGTAGTTTGACGTGCGTAGTTTGCACATTACACACACTTAGAATTTTTGGCACTTTTATGCTTCTGACTCTCTGTACTTTGGAGACTTCTAAAGCTTATCTCTTTTTATTTCAGGTTCTCCAATGGGACGCAGCGGCTCCTACTATGATGACTTCCAACGCTACGGGAGGCGTAGCCAATATGATTATAGGCGCTACCTCCCCTCTTACAGAGAATCCGATGAAGAAAGAGCCGCCCGAAAGGCTCAGGAGAGGAGGGCGTAAGAAGAATGTTCTGAGAGAAGAGAGAGAGAGAGAGGAGCGCCACGATTCTTCCCATAAAAGCGATGATTCCCATAAGAGAAAATCCCACGATGACCGGGGAAAAAGTCATGTGGGTGAGGAACTAAGAAAACGTGCCCGTCACGGTGAGAAGCATACTTCTACAACTCCCGAAAAGATCGCTGCCCCCGTCTCGCTTGACATTCCTTCCGGCTCTCCCGCTCTCGGGAAGAGGGACATCCAAACAATAATTAGCAGGCCTAAATTCCAAGTTGGACCGGGCCCCGCCACTTGGCAAAGCCGGTTTCCACAGTGGTGCCTGAAGGGAGTGCAGTTTGACCTTTACTTGGTCCCCATCGACAAGCCTGCCATGTTACGAAATCTTGATGCAGTCAAGCTTGATATTGAAAGGATGTCGAACTGGCAAAAGCTCGTAGACGAGCTTCAAAGGGTCAACCGTGCAAATATAGAGGCCATGCTTACTATGGAGAACGATAAAGCCGAATGGCAGAAGGTTCTTGAGCAGCATGATACTGAAATGAGGAGCATCGGTACTTACAACGACGAGCTTGAAGCGAAAGTTGAGGAACTTAAACAAGAACTCGCTACTTCTTCTACCACATATACTAAAAAAGAAGAAGTATTTTAGAAACAAGTTCGTGATGCTCATGCAGCTCAGCGACATGCCGAGGCACAACTTGAAGCTGAGCAGAGAACAACAGGAATGTATCGTGTTGAGGTTACAGATCTACAGGAGAAAGTCGGCTCTCAAGAGGCGGAAATTCAAATGCTTAAGCTTCAACTTTCCCAACCTGAAAGAGAGCATGACGAGGCCGTCGCTGGCAAAATTGCAGCTGAAGAATCCCATGAGGCGACGAAGACCAACATCAGCTCGACATTATTCGACTTCTACCCGCACAACGTCTTGGGGCGCGGTAGCCTCGCCTTTCTAGGCCCCAAGTACGAAATTACTCTGGCTGAGGTATGGGAGGCCGCACTTGATATGATCGGTGCTAAAGGTGCTGGCTACGTCGAATTAGCTCTTGAAGAGCATTATCTTGATAACGATGCTCGCGCCGCTCTTGCCAAGGGAAAGGAACAACTTGCAAAATTAAGGGCTGAAATTGCGGTTGGGGAACATTCAGGGAAAACTATCTTAACTGCTCCGACTCAGCCTTCTCCTTCTGCCGAAATCGATATCATTGGTTCCAGTTCCCATTCTCCATCTCCTACTAAAGTTACCACCGAGATCATGAGTATACAGGGTGGAGATGAAGGCGACGGGAGTACCGAGGCACAGGCTTATGAGGTTGATGTCAGGAAACCGATTTCTCCAGGTAACTCTCCCGTTAATCTTACCCAAGTGGACTGCTCATCTGTTTCTTACGAGCTTGATGAGCATTTTGACTATTTTCTGAACCTCAGCGAGCCTTTATCTCTGCTTTTTACTGACTTTAACTTCATTTCTTCTGTAGAGAAAGCACCGAGCATTGTTCAGGCTTCTCCTCCCCTAATTATTCCTTCTCCGCCTCTTAAGGTCACTCCTCCTTCTGCCTCGCAACCCGGGTCACAAGAGGAGCAAATAGAAGCTCTTCACGGCTTGGATGATCCTGTTGCTTCTCAAGATCCGAGAGGAGAAGAAACTGAAGGAAGCGAGAAGACCCCAGAACCTACTGGCTCCGATGATGAACCGCTAGCTAAACTTTTTTCTCCAGGGAGTGGGTCTTCCTCCAAAAAGAGGGGAAAGCAGGGAGTCTCTAAGAAGAAGAAGAGATCTTCAATTGGCGAAGAAAAAACGGAAGAAAGTCCGACTGAGCTCCTCTCTCCTTTGTCCCCTACCCTTAGAAACCGGCCTGAGAAGTTGGTCATCCGGCCAGATGCGGGCTCAAAAGGTGGAAAGAAGAAGAAATGATGGCTCCGATTCTGTGGCTTTCGTATCGCTCTTTTCTTTTTGTATATACTGACCGGAGATTGTGCGGAAAGTTCATGGCCACGACCAACTATCCACGAACGTTTGTCAAGGCGAACTTTTGAAAGAATAGTCGACGACTATCCCTGGAGTCCTCACAATGATGAGGAATACATACCGGAGATGATCGAACAGAAAAAGGAGAATGAAGGTAGGAAAAAGCAGAAAGTCTCGAAAAATGCTCGGCGCTTTAAATCCTCCGACTTCACTCCTTTGACTGACACTCCGGAGAATATCTTCTTGGCAACAAAAGATGTTGTAATGTACCCCAAACCACCTCTGATGGGGAGGGGTGCGCCAGGCAATGGAAAATTCTGTCAATTTCACAATCAGCCTGGCCATGATACTAACCAATATCGCCAGTTAAAGAAAGAGATTGAAGAATTGCTGAAGCAGAATGAACTGCAACAATATGTGAAGAAAGATAGAAATGACCTCTCCTCATCCTCTAAGGGGCAGCTAGGTCCCGCTCAACAATGCAGCTCATATAAAAGAACTGTAGCGCAGGGAGATGAAGGGCCTATTATCAGTGTCATCACGGCAAGCCCTCACCCGGCAGGAGAAAATTGGATGATACGGGAAGACATGCTCATGCCTCAAGGAAATCCTCAAAGTGAAAGGAAATTTCGATTCTGAAAGATGCTGCCATCTAGTCCTCTCATGCCGAAGACTCGATTCCTAAAATCCTGGGACAGCAGTTGCTTGCATATTTTACTTAAACACCTTGTTACAAATTTATAAAAGAATGTTGAATGCATCATTCTTGTATCAAAAGCTATTGTAAAAACAGGGCAAATAAATAATAGGAACTATAAGTCTTGTTTTCTCTATTATTACCAGTCGCTTATTTTATTTCGATATGTAAAGTACTCTGAAAGTATCACTAAAAATGTCGATCTAAATTTGCAGGCAATACCAAACAACCCTTGGTAGCACTCAAAAGCAAGCTTTAAACAACAAAATTCCAGGGTCGAATCCTAAATAAGAAGTACTCCAAGCAAACAAATAGTGATTTGGCTAGAGTATATTTCTTTGGTTAAAACTACCCGCCAGCAGAAGAAGATGATACATGCTTAAAGATGGCACCAAGGAGTTGCTAATATAATCAATCAAACTCACAACTGTCAAAAGAGAACCAATTCCAAGAACTTGGAACAGCAACCATTTGCGTTCATATTAAACTTGAAAGCTTTGCTGAAATACTGTAAAAGAATTACAAATATATGATTCTTCTATTGAAAGCAATCGCAAAACAAGCGAATAACAAAAAGCTATAAAGTGGATATAGGCCCAGTTTTTGGCTAAGCCACTATAACTCTTGTGTTCCCTACTATTATAAACTGCTTTGTTTTATTTCGACATATAAAATACGTTAACTGTGTTACTAAAATGTCGATTTAATAATGCAGGTCATAAAAACAAAGCTTACCCGTCACGAGACTGAGTGATCCTTGACATCACTCAGCAAGCAAGCACTAAACCATGCAAAATTTCCATACTCAAATCCTACAAAAGAAGTGTTTCAAACGAAAGTGGGCAATGCGGATGGAAGTGGACCATCTCTAACTGAATGCAAATGTTTGAACAAACAAACAACCAGTTAAATAGCCTGTGTCTACCACCACCAACTTGCTTAACTATGAAGTGTATTTCTTTGGATAAGGGAAATCATTGGCAACTAAAAATTGTTGACACTTGCAAAAGACAACGGGGTTCACCAACGTGAATGAATGGCAAAAGAGACATGGGCGAGCAAGCATCAGTCAGCGAAAGACCTCTCCGAAGGCACAAGTCCTTTATGGAGGTACAACTCCTTAGAGAAGAAAGACCTCGAGCGGGCCTAGCCAGAAAAAGAGAGATCTTTCTCGTTACAAAGTTGCGGAATGATCGGTCGATACACTCCTGTGAATCCGTCCAACCGAGTGAAAGAAACTCCAAACTTCCAGGCAAAAGCCCTACTCAGAGGCACACGTTTCACCGAGATTGAAATAAAACTTCCAAGTGTTGAAACGTGAAAAGCCCTCTTCGGAGGCCCATTTCACCACAGTTGAAATGCTAAAAGACCTCGAGCGGGCCAAACCAGAAAAAGAGAGATCTTTCTCGATACAAACTTGCGGAATGATCGGTCGATACACTCCAATGAATCCGTCCAACCGAGAGAAAGAAACTCCAAACTTCAAGGCAGTAAACCTACTCAAAGGCACACATTTCACCATAATCGGTCGATACACTCCCGTGAGATGAAATGTGAAAAGCCCTCTTCCGAGGCAAATTGCTTCTTTACGGAGACAAAATGCTTCTCCTCAGAGACCAAAGCCCTCTTCGGAGGCAAAATGCTTCTCTACGGAGACCGAATGCTTCTCCTCAGAGACAAAAGCCCTCTACGGAGACAAAAGCTTCTCCTCAGAGACCAAAGCCCTCTTTGGAGGCAAAATGCTTCTCTACGGAGACCGAGTGCTTCTCCTCAGAGACAAAAGCCCTCTTCGGAGGCAAAATGCTTCTCTTCGGAGACAAAATGCTTCTCCTCAGAGACCAAAGCCCTCTTCGGAGGCAAAATGCTTCTCTACGGAGACCGAATGCTTCTCCTCAGAGACCAAAACCCTCTTCGGAGGCAAAATGCTTCTCTACGGAGACCGAATGCTTCTCCTCAGAGACCAAAGCCCTCTTCGGAGGCAAAATGCTTCTCTACGGAGATTAAATGCCTCTCCTCAGAGACTAAAGCCCTCTTCGGAGGCACAAGCCCTCTTCAGAGGCACAACTCTTCGTAGGATAAAGACCTCTAACAAGGCATTGCCGCAAAAAAGAAAGTTCTCTACTCAACAAAAAAGATTGGAGGAGTCATGACCCTCCAACCATGAGAGAGTAACTTCCACGCAATCAAAACCCTCTTTGGAGGCACATTTCACCAGGAGTTGAAGTGTAAGAGCCCCTCTTCGGAGGCCCACTTCACCGGAGTTGAAATGCCAAACAAAATAAAGCCCTCTTCGGAGGCGCATTTCACCAGGAGTTGAAGTGTAAGAGCCGCTCTTCGGAGGTCCACTTCACCAGAGTTGAAATGCAAAAACAAAGTAAAGCCCTCTTCGGAGGCACATTTCACCAAGAGTTGAAGTGCAACAGCCGCTCTTCGGAGTTTCACTTCACCAAAGTTGAAATGCAAAAAAGAAAAGACCTCTTCCCAGAGGCAAAAATGAAAAAGACCTCCTCCCGGAGGCATAATCAAGCAGAAAGACCTCTTCGGAGGCACACTTTCACCAAGATTGAAATAAAAATTCCAGGTGTTGAAACGTGAAAAAGCCTTCCTCAGAGGTGCAACTTTTCAAAGAAACAAAAATCAAAAAGCCCTTTACTGTGGCGTAACAAAAAAGAAGCCCTCATCAAAGGCACACTTTAACTTCCAAAGGAAGAATGATTCATCTATTCTGAAAAGTACTCTTCCTCAAAAAGAAGTTAAAGTATCCTTCAGAGGCCCGCTTTACCACATAGAAGAATTCACTTGGTAAAATGTGTATATGCACAAAAGAAAAGGTGATATCTTAAAAGGATGAAGTGTAAAAACTTATATGGAGGGAGTTGTACTCTGTTTTTTAGCGAAAATAATATTCCTCCAAGTGTGGAATAATTATTCTCTAGAAAATAAAAGTACAAGTCCCCTCAAAATATAAATATTGTAACGAGCTTATGGTATAGGGGCAACATGGTATAAATACATCGGTAAAATTACGCTCGAACAATATACCACAAGCTCACTGCAATATCGTGTAAAGAAACTTGTACGAAAAAGAATAATAAATGCATTCTCAGATACAGACAGAAGTTTGTACAAAGAAAAAGAATCATTTTATTCAACACTGATAAAATTTTGTACAGGTACAGGTTTCAAAATAAAAAGGAAAAAAAAACGGAGGCCGGTATCCGCACAATCTCCGGTCAGTATATACAAAAAGCAAAGAGCGATACGAAAGCCACAGAACCGGAGCCATCATTTCTTCTTCTTTCCACCTTTTGAGCCCGCACCTGGCCGGATGACCAACTTCTCAGACCGGTTTCTAAGGGTAGGGGACAAAGGAGAGAGGGGCTCAGTCGGACTTTCTTCCGGTTTTTCTTCGCCAATTGAAGATCTCTTCTTCTTCTTAGAGACTCCCTGCTTTCCCCTCTTTTTGGAGGAAGACCCACTCCCTGGAGAAAAAAGTTTAGCTAGCGGTTCATCATCGGAGCAAGTAGGTTCTGGGGACTTCTCGCTTCCTTCAGTTTCTTCTCATCGTTATTTTCCCTTTTCTGTCCTACAGATTCACTCTTGCGTGGAGCAGCAATGTTATCTTCAGCTTTATCCAATACTGCCTTTACCGGTACAGGACGGCTTTCCAGGCGTATGAACTCATCTTCTTTCTTGTAGAATTTTTCAAGGGAATTTGGTTCCTTCATGTTTAGCCATTTTCCAAATTCGCTCGACTTGTCAATGGCCCTCATCAGATAAGTCAAGATCATCCGTGGTTCTGCATTGTCTACCTCGGCCAGTGCTATATTAAAGCGATTCAAGAAAGATCTGATAGTTTCCCCTGGATTCTGTTCTAAACTTGACAACGACATGATATCTTTGGCTTTTGAAGCATATAGTCTGAACTGCTCCTTGAATTTCCGGGTTAGGTCAGAAAACTGATCTATAGACCGGATTGGTAGCTTGGTGAACCAAAGCAGAGCTACACCTTCCAAATATACAGGAAAATATCGACACTTTATTTCATCAGAAGCTCTGGCACCTGTCATGTGCCAATCATACTTATACAAGAATTCGTTCGGATCGGTTGTCCCCTTGGAAGCTGGAATAGTTGGAGGGACGAACTTCATCGGGAACTCAGCCTTTAAGATCCTTTCGGCAAACGAGGTTTTACTTGGAGCGAAACCCCATTCTTTCTCGTCTTCATCCCTTTGCATGCTCTCTTTCATGATTTGTCGAACCATTTCAGAAAGATACCCCTTATCATTTCGAGCTTTAGATCCACCAACTTCAGGAAGTATCTGCTCAAAGGGGCTGGCAGCCCTCTCAGGAACGTTCCTTTCTTCAGCATCATGAACGTTGCCAGCAAAGTTCCTTTCATTACCCGTTGGTTGACGGTTTGCCCCAAGCAAATCGTTCAACCTATTCAAGATTAGGGCATTTTGGGCATTCTGAGCCTCCAATTGTGCATTTTGGGCATTTATCTGCTAGTTCAGCCCTAAGATTACAGCATCCAACTCCGTTTTTGTAACCCCAACAGGTGGAGTGGCTTGATTAGGTACTGGGGAAGCTGAGGTTCCCTCTTGAACATTTCCAGATCTAACAGATCTACTCCTTCTCCATGGAGCCATGATTTCACATAAACTTCTAGTCTTCAGAGAGATTACTTCAACAAGTTTTCGTGGAGCAATGATGATAATTCACCTGAGTTCAGTTCTCAGTGAAAGCACCAAAAATGTTAACGCTAAAATTTGAACGCTAACACCCCAGTGTGTGAAGTGTAGTTGTGAAAGCACCACCCGTGAATACGGGAATCAAGAGATAACAGTAAGTAACAGAAAATGCAGTAAATGAACACAGAGTTTATAGTGGTTCGGCTTATGATCAAGCCTACTTCCACTTCAATCCTTTTTATTGCTGATTGAATTACAACTTATTACAATCTCTTTCGATTACAATCCAATTCAATTCAAAAAGACAAGTAGCTAGAGAAAACTTCAATGCCACAGAGTTCTTTGAATCCATGATTGAATGTGTCGAGTCTTTGTGTGAAGTTTGGTCTAAATGTCTTGCGTGAGCTTGAAGTGATGGAGTGCAGCTTACTTTGAAGATAGTAGAGTTCCAATGCCTTGAAGAAATGATCCAAAAGTCCTTTTCTAGTTGGAGCTAGGGTCGCATTTATAGACATTTCTCGGAGTTAGGTCGTAACCCGTACACGACTTATGATAAGTCGTAACTCGTAGATGACTCATGGTAGGTCACAGCCGACCTACTAGGTTTAGCTCATGGCTTGGTCCAAAGTTATGCACTTATTTGAATGAATGATACAAGTTCTAAGTCGTTCACGAGTTAACCAAATGCAACTTCCTTTATGCTAGCATGAGCCGTACACGACTCATCATAGGTCGTAAGTCGTCAACGAGTCATCTTATTACAGCATGGTATTGAACTTGTCTCTAAGTCTTATGTCGTGAACGACTTATCTGCAGTTATAAGTCCGCAGCGACCTAAGTTTTGTTGACCCTTCCTTTTAGTGCTTTGAGTCGTCACTCCTTTAGGTCGCTAGGTCGTAACATCTTTAAGTCGTGGACTTTCTTAAGTCGTGACAATCCCTACGTCGTTTAGCTCTTAACCTGTTAGGTCGTTAGCCCCTTAACTCGTAAGATTTTAACTCGCAAGCTCTTTAACTCGTAGACTTTTAACTTGCAGGCTCCTTAACTCGTAGACTCCTTAACTCGTGGGCTTTTTAACTCGTAGACTCCTTAACTCGTGTGTGAGACGGGGTTAACATTTATATAAATTTTATAAAAACTTTAACTTATAAAATCTCTTAATTAACGAATTCTATTTAAATCTCATTTAAATGCCAAAAATCCAATTTATAAGTTGATTACTTATAAATCTTTTATTTTACGAAATCTATTCCTTTTATAACTTCACAATTTATAAATCTATAAATTTCATTCACTTATGAAATCCATTTATATTTCATTTTAACACTTGTAAAAACTCGTTTTATGATTCCAATATTTTTAATTTATAAAATATCAATTTTATAAATCTTTTATATAAGCCGTTTATATTAATTTCAAAAATCTCAATTTAAAACTATTTTATAAAATTCATTAACTCCATATTTCAAAAATCAATTTTCAACTATATTTCTCAAAAATCATAATTTTTATAACATTAAAGTTATAACGTTTATTTATTTAAAATGAATCAATTCTAAAATTCAATAAAATGTATACTTTCAAAAATCACTTAAAAATCCTTTTAAATTCAAAATCGTTATTTTAACATTTTTAAAACTCCAAAAATAGGCCCAATGCTGCAACAGCACCAATAAATCAACCACGGCATCAAAACATCATATATCAATATGATAACAGAATATATTGCAAATATCTGTAAATAAATCAATACTGTTGAAGAATCCAATTGGGTCCCTCCAACCTGTTTCCCTGCATTCACAGATGTTAGCACAATACCAATCCCATTTCAATACGGAATATCGCGGTACATGTGTACATATAAAATATTATCCGCTATTATGCAGCGCAATAGGGTCTCATCCGCTATATAATGCGGGAAAATCAACTCCAAGTACATATATAATACCAATTCCACTTCAAGATGGAATATCGTGGTATATGTGTTTAATAAATAACATCCACTTAATATACGGCGCATAGGGTCTATTTAAAAACAATAGATAGTGATTTATCATTCAATCAAGCAATTTTAAATTTAACTATTTAAAATTTAAATTGAAACAATTTCGATTGAGTGAGAAGTTCTCACCTTGCTTCAAATAGCGGTTGAAGTTTTTTATTTCGAATAAAATTAAACGCGCGTTTAATTTTACCAAAAAATTTCACTAGCTCCAATCAACTCCAATCCAGCTCCATCGCGTAGTGCTCGTCAATACGAAGCCAATGCAATTCTTTTCGTCAAATTCCGACCTCGTATGAACAAGTTATGACGTTACAAAGTTTATACGAGTTAATATACAATTTAATTTTCAATTTTATTTTGATTTAACCTCGTTCCAATCTGGGCCGCACATTTCTTTGCCCTGAATCAAGGCCGTCCCCTACCTTCTTCCCTCTCTAGTTAATTTATGCGCAACCTAACCCGTCACGGCCGCTATTGTAACAACCCGCATATTTATCGAGTTTGTATTTAAATATTTTATTTAGATATTAACTCGTTAATCGGATTTTGGTCCGAAAAGCTACTTTTTGCAAACGGTCAAATTAGGACTCGAGACCACTTCCATTGAGTTTGAAATGTCGTTTACAACTTTTTAAGTATAAACATCGATAGGTTTGGAGTTAGTGAAATTTCACTAACTTTTCCCGCTTTGGACTTTGGGTTAGTTTAGCCTATTAAGCCCAAGTTCCAACCCTCTTCTCCTCACTCTTCATAAATTTCCTAACTAACTCAAGCTTGGTCATTAATGGTGAAAGGAATTGGAAATTAAAACTCCAAGCACAAATTCAATTGCAAATCCAACATTCAACTCCAAATTCAAGTAGAAGATATTGGATTCAAGCTTTGGATTGCTTCTCCTTTCTTCTCCTTGCTTTCAAGCTTCATCTTCATAAATTTTAGTGCAAAGGTGAGATTTTTATCTCACAATTCTAGCCTATAACTATATTGGACTGTTGGGAATGATTCCCTATCATTTTTGCATGCATGTTAGCATTTGGTTTGGATTGGATTGGCGAAAAACTCCAATTTTTAGCGTTTTGGTGAATTTTCTGCACTTAGGTCGTTCTGGCCATTTTTAGGTCGTTCGGAGTTAAGTCGTCTCGTGAGTCGTTCACGAGTTAACTTTAGGTCGTTCTGGAAGAATTGGCACTTCGGAATTAGGTCGCTCACGAGTTAAGCCTTAAGTCGTAAGTCGCTCACGAGTTGGGCCTTAAGCCGTAGGTCGCTCGCGAGTTAAGCTTTAAGTCTTAGGTCGTTTCCGACCTATAATCTCTAGGCAAACCTTAGGTCGCTCGTCCACTAAGAGCGACTAAGTCGGCCTGGTTTATCTCGTAGGTCGTCTCCGACCTAAGCTCCTGATAAGTCGTTCGAGTTAGGTCGTTGGACCATTTACCTTAGGTCGCTCGTCCACTAAGTCGGCCTGGTTTATCTCGTAGGTCGTCTCCGACCTAAGCTCTAGATAAGTCATTCGAGTTAGGTCGTTGGACCATTTACCTTAGGTCGCTCGACTCTGTTAAGTCGTAGGTCGTTAGACCTTAGGTCGCTCGACTCTGTTAAGTCGTAGGTCGTTAGACCTTAGGTCGTTCGCCTTCCTTAAGTCGCTCGACCCCTCCACACTAGGTCGCTCGGCTTGCTTGAGTCGTAGGTCGTTGGACCTTAAGTCGCTTGCCTCCCTTAATTCCAGTTAGGTCGCTCGGCCATTGTGTTAGGCCGCGTGAACCCTTAGGTCGTTAGACCTCATTTTGCTTTAGGTCGTAGGCCGCTTGTCTTCACTTAGGTCGTACCGTTTTGGACGGGGCGCTGCCCCGCACCCCGCCGGGGGCGCTGCCCCCTGGACCCCCGCGACCTGACCGGGCAGGTCGAACCCCGTAAGCGGTGGCGTTGCCCCCGCACCCCCACCTTGGGGGGTTGCCACCCCCCCTGGACCCCCCCTCCGTAGGGGATCTTATCTGAAAAACATTGAGCTGATTTCCTTGGATTTTATTCACGTCTCCGTATGCGATTTTTGTGACTGATTGTTTCTACAATTGCTTCTGTGTTTTGTCACTTTATAATATAAAGGTTTCAATACTAGTAGTAAATATCAAAACTCTTTTAACAAACGATTTCAACTCTATTTTTAATAACAAAGCTCTTTTCTTAAACCGTTTTCCAATCTATTAGTATATACAAGCCTTTACCTCACTCGGACGAGAAATCTAATTAAACGACTTAGTAAAACAAGTGGTATGAAACGCTTGCGTTCACTTCGTCGGTTAATTCTTGGACTTGTTCGATTGAACCTCTTGTGACAATTTTATTAGTGAAGATTTACAGTTTGTTCGTAAATATTTAAGTTAAGCAAGTGGTTATGGGACATGAAGCTAAACTTCTATATTTACTAGCTTAGTGTAATTGACACTTCTCGTTGATCTTGATGATCGCTTTATGAATTAGACTAGCAATTGCGCGATGTCTCTTTCATTGCAAGGTTAGACTAGACACCACTTGTGTGATTCCATTCACACATACCTTTCTGCTTTTTGGTTAGTCTTGACCTCAATCTGTGTGATTCCATTCACACATGCGGGGTAGCTCCCCATGGTCTTCGGACCGTCATGTGATAGGCCTCTTTCCCTTTTTATGATTTCTGGATTTCTCGTGTTGATTTCTGGAATTTATGTCATTGACTTGTTATGAGTACAAGTTTAGGGTATGATGCCCTCTTCGAATCTTTGAGAAGATTCTTGTGATATTGATTATCTCTTATTGATTGATCTTCTGTTGATCATTATTTACATACTTATAGTGGTATGTCGTTATGGATGTTTATGTTTATGCCATATCTTTTATGTTATATCATGTCATCTGATATTTATAGCTAGACTGATCCGTTTATTATTTTCTTAAATAATACTCGGGTCAGACCGAGATGTTACAGGTGCTTCTGCTTGAGTTCTTCCCAGGGATTCATCACTCTGACTTTTGGCTAACTGTTTAGATTAGCAGTTTTTTGTTGTATACACTTGAGATATAGACTCATAGTTGTATTCTTTTGTATAGCACGTGTTGCTATTCTTTTGTATTATCGTGGATCTTACTGACCACTACTCTGATGTACACTTTCATGTGTTAGTTATATATTCATATCTTCTTCCGCCTTTGTGATATGGATATCTGTGACTGATTTGTGATATGATTATTTCTATGTTTGTTTCCGAAGATTATTTATAGCCACCGTGTGATAAGCAATTACATGGATGGTCGCTCCTCAACAGCCTTATTCTCCGTGCTAGTTGACAGCACTACTCCGGAGTGTTCTTGGCTAGCGTGGGTATAGAGGTGGGGCGTCACAGCTATTATCCCCTAAATCATGTGATTATCTCGCTTGCCTTGACAAAGATCAGTGACCATCATCTTGTAGCGCCAGCCGAGCTCTATCTTCCTCATGAATATGATCGAAATCGGTTGTGTTTTCACCATGAAAAACGCGGCACGTTCTGTTCGTCAACGGAAATTCTATCGGTTTAGAAAATCGTCGAACGAATTTAGAAATAAAATTTATACCGCAAGCGCACGGTGTACGAATGTAGCACGCGGCGAATACGGGTCGATCCGCAGGGAATTGATGATTTCAAAAATATATTCAATCAAATTATACCAAAGTCGAAGAGGATTTGTTAACTAGAAAGAAAATGAGGCTAACACTAGAAAATGCGATTCAAAAATTATTAGACTAAAGAACAATTTAGAGGCAAATCCACTCTCAAATTTTTGTAAATCAACAAACACATAATTTATGATCTCTAACTTTGATATTAAGTGAAATAATCATTGCATTTATCATAAGTATTTTTTGTTTATGTTATTAGTTAACATAACTCAAACCATCAAACTATAATACAACAATTATACCACTCACAATTCTCATGAAAAAGAAGCCAAAGCAAAAACTATTTTAAGTATGATCTATTTACTATTGTAACTAGTAACATAGATCATCAAATTTCATTTTTACTTTCATTTCATAATCAAAAATTAATTAGCAAATGTTGATGTACATTGTGTTTATGTTGAGTAAGAATAGCTCATTTGCATAAGCAATATAAGCTATCAAACCCACTTGTATAAACTTACATCAAAATTCACATTCATGAAGCATAAACAAAGAGATCATACATCAAAAAAAATGTTGAAATTACATAAAGTTAGAGAGCTTCATCACCCCTAAATTGAAGGGGTTTATCTACTCATTTGTGGCATTGAAGAAACACAAACAAATTTCAACATTAAAAAGAAAAGAGAATAGAAAATAAGCAAAGAAAGCAAAAGAGATTAGCTACTTACTACTTGCATAAATGTAAATCTAAGTTATGAACATAAAGGAAAAGAGAGCATAGAAATAAACATTAACAATAAAACAAAGAAAAGCATGTAGAAAAGAGAGAAGAAAGAGGCTTGGAAGCCATTTTTATTTCATCGAACATTGAGCTTACACTTTGATTTCTTAATTTCCTAAGTAAAATGAAAGAGTAGATGATCCTCTTTTCATGTACATAAGGGGGCTATTTATACATGCATAAAACCCTAATTCTATTTTTAGGGAGCTTCCTAAATTGCCCTTTAGGAAGTGTGGCCACCAAGTAACCATTATCCACTAATTAATCCATCATTTGTTTTGCATGAAGCTTTAACATCCACTTAGTTGTCCATTAGCTCCAAATTGTACATTTACGTAAGTGGGTGGGGTCCTCCATGTTCATGGCTTGAATTATTTCCCTCTTCTTTCCTTTGTATTCATTTGTGCATGCATATATCTTCATATAAGCCTCTTCCATGTGCATTCAAATTCTTATAAAAATTATCAAAAAATGTCCAAGTAAAAATTCTTACATTGACACATGCACAAAATGACCGTTTTGCCCCTGAATGAAGATGAAAATATGATGGTTGGAAATAATTGAATTTTGGTTTTAAACATGTTAAAATGCCCAAATATGATGATTATTCAAATAAAAAGAGATAAAATATGGATGTAAATATATGCACAATTACGTGCATATCACGTTGCAGCCTCGATTTCTCCCTCCACGTCGCTCGAAACACGATCACTACCGTTGGATAGTAAGATCTCACCACCCACTACAATTTTGCAGCTGGAAACTTTTTGAAATAATGCGTAAATTTGATGAAAAATGAGGGAGAAGATTGGAAAATTTTGGCCATTAATATCAAGTGGCGGCTGTAACCCTAGCCAGGGTGTTGGTGAAAAAAATGAAAATAGGGGCGCTTTTATAGAAAATTCTCAAACACTATTCACCCGAAATTTTTTCGAACTCCAAACGAAGCATGCTGCCTGGCGCTTATAATGTTTTACCCCTATTCCGAATGCAATGGAATATATAGGGAGCCAATTCGATCAAATTTGGAAGATAGGTTTTCAAATCGACTATTTAAATTTGAAAATTCACTCAAACCGATTTCAGTGCGTTTTAGCTTGCCCCGAACAAACTGTAAATCCGATTGACACGAAATTTGAAACCATACAATAATATAACATTACGGATCCGATGAAACTGGCTTTGTCAAAATCCGAGACTGTTTGAAAAATGGCTATTTTAACTCGTCGATTAAATATTAAAATATTCAATTTCTACAAATTAACTTTTAATTCAATTTTAAAAGTTCTATAACATCATTCTAACTCCAATACGATTTGATACAACTTTACAAATCAATTTTATTCACATGAAACCTAATTTCCAATTATTTCTGTAATTTTACACATTAAATTATCGATTTAATTATCCAATTAAATCTAGATATTCGAAATATAATTTATTCGACTTACAAATTTTACTTGTTAATATTTAAAATCAATCAAATATACGAATTTCAAATGACAGAAATTCTGGGTCCTTATAAACCCCTTAAAAGAATTTCGTCCTCGAAATTACCAAGTAAGAAAAAGTTACAAAATCCATTAACTTTTCAAACATCCATTCAAATTAAATTTCAAATTCACTTAAGTGTTTAACTTTCCCAAAATCCATAGTTAAACTTCTTACAATAACTTTACTAAGTTTTCAAATCATACTTAGTTATCTTTTCAAAACCAACTATATTGTTTAACTTTTCACTTCCAAAATCAAAGTTATACTTTCCATAAAAAATTTCCAATTCTCAAAAAATATTCTAACGCCTTAAATTTTCAGGAAAATTTGCCATAGTCTCCTTTGCGCGGCTCTATTCGAAAAAAAATGGCAATATATATGTCACAAATATATGTCTCATCAAGTAATGAGGCATCCCGTAGGGAAAAAAGTGTAAAAGTACGATATGTAATCCGAGATATGTACCTTATATATTATTAGCGGGCATATACGACTAATATGGCGTGAAAGCGAGCTCCAAAAGCGAAGCAAGCGCAATCCACACCTACTAAACACTCAACAAATCATGAGAAACATGCATATATGAAAGTAATATCAATATACAACATATACCAGTACAACAACTATCATCCAACAACAATTCCAATCATCCAATCAATATACATTCACTTCTCATTAATATTCAATGAATTTTTTTTTCACATTTGATTCATTAACATTGGACTTTACTAACATTCATTTATTCATTTTCAATTAGTTTATATTCACTAATTTACATTCAAATTAGTTCACTTCCATATTCAAATCAAATTACATAGCTTTCAATTTCATCAATTCAACTTCATATAAATTCCTATACAATCAACTAACAATCATATAACAACCAAATCATAACCAACACAACCAAATTTATTAAATTTACATTCAATTTGGTTTAACACTTACATTCATTATTCTATATCAATTCTTTTACATTCGATTGATTAATATTCAATCCATTAGTTCAATTCAATTGCTAATTCATTTAACAAATAAGGTTGAATTTCATTTATATAACTCAAGTCCACAACCATTTAGTTCATTTTATTATTTTACTTCGATACCAAAATCAACTTCATTCAACATCACTTAAGTTATATTCCATTTCAAAAATCATTTGTTTAACTTAACTTAAATTTCTACTTATAAATCCAATTCAGATTCCAATTCTAAAGTAAATTCTATTTAACTTTTACCAAAGTCAAATTTCATCACTTATTCAAATTCATATCTCGTTTTGCTTATATTCAACAATAACAACTTGGATTTTAATTTCATATTTGTTTATCACAACAAAACTTCCATTTTTTAATTTACTATGGTAGCAAATCCATCACACAGAAACTCGAAAATGATACTAATGATGCTGCAGTCATCGCCCTTCTTATTTTCCAGTAACAGTAGTTAATTCAGTGCTTAATATTCTTTCAAAAAAATTTCCTTTTATTTATAACTCACATTTATAAGTCTTTTTCTTATATAATTTCTTATATTTTCAACAATCAAACAATCAATTTATATACACTTCAATATTTCTTGGAAAATTACTCCTTTATATGTAAAATATAATCGAGGTAAAATTATTTCATTTACCCAATTTAAAATGATACTATGTCGACATGCCTCGTTTAAGTATCTATCGATAATATGGCATCCCACATACTGACCAGAATTCACAAACAGCTCAATGGATAAGCAAACACAATATAAAACATTTTTATATTGACTAACAAATACGCGCTCATAACTATTATTACACTCACACTCATCCAAGTGTACTACTGACTCTATCTTTAATGAGTAATTCCCAACATCGCTAAGCTTGTCGCTTAACCGTATCCTCTGATACCAAATGTAACGAAACGATTTTCGACTCACGAAAGTCGACATTAATACGTCCACTGTATCAACTGCCGAGTAATCGAAGGCCGGAAAACTGAATCGTTAAGGTTAAAGAAGAGGTAGAAGATAGAAGAAGAAAGAAAGATGAAGCAACAGAAACAATAACAGAGTCTCACAATCGCAGCGGAACAACATATAATAGATAAATGAATAATCTTTAAAACAAAAGAACTATATCAGTTATTACATTACATTATCAGAATTTACAACAACAAACAGCGGAAAAGAAATACTATATACTAGTTGATACGCCATGCCATCCAACTTGCCTCTAGATCTCTATAGCAACTCCTGAATTCTAGAATATCCTGATAATCTGACTCTAGACTGCCCGTGTGGAAAATGATGGGCACCCAGAGTTTAGGAGGAGAACAATAAACTCCAAGTCAGTCATGGGACTGGTGTGAGAACTTAAACAGTTTATCTTTTAAAAATAAACAAAGAAATATTTTTAAAATAGATCCGCAATGCTTTTAGAAAATATAACTAACATAAGGCCTCCTGCTACACACACAATGCAAACGCAGAATTGGAGGAGATTTCTCCTTATGATAGTCAAACATGCTTGATACGCAAATTTCTTTGATATTATTACTATAAGTGCAAAGTACGGAAAACCATTTCGAAAGTATAATATAAATCTTAGCCAGCATAGGTACCATTATATTAGGCCTGCTATAGCTACCTCCTGAGGAGGCAGGTTATACAATTTGCAATCGTAAAGGGTTCGTATTATTTCTTTGGATTTCCAACAAATGGTCAGGCCAAGGAACTTCCCATTGCCACATTGGTACGCCTCTGGAAAGACGCCACGAGAACCTTACCGGATCTCTGCCAACACAAGGCCGGGTTACCCCTAACTGGGTAACAACTGACACGAGTATGCCATCCCCCGGTGGTAACCGACCTAAATCCCGGGATTCAGCAACAACCACAAAATTATAAGTTTGCAGCAACAACATAAGTTAAATAACTGGGCTCCATACCATGATACTACCTCTATCCAGAAGGAATGACATACACTAAGGGGACGCTATCCTCTAATAACCTTGCTGCATCTTTCCTGTTTTGACTATTTCCGGGGTGTGAGGTTCGACGAAGTCTCGTCCACAAAGCTACGCTTTATACAAAAGCTATGCTTTGTCAACAAATGATCAGCAGCACTCAGCATGCCACGTTACCAAATTGGGAATATATCACTATTAACCATCAACTACATAACCTTTGAGCTCGTACGTCTCAGAGAAGGGTGTTAAACTAAGAGAATAAATTCTCCGCCACCAACATAAATGTATTTGATAGAAACCAGCTTTACATCTCAAATTGTAACGTCAGACACACATTCATACAAGTCCGTTCCAGGATCGAACAGGACCGAAGGCACTTCCAAAGAAGCCCTTGCAATCCGGATATTCACTAATCAAGTCCGGACTTCCCATCACAAAGGGTGATAAAATATCTATATCGGAGATCAACCGATGCAGAGACATTCGACGGTAGTCCTTCCGTTTACAAAAATGTCCGGTCTTCAACACCTGTCTCCAAATGCTATTCATTACGACAAATCACTATTCGAAATTGGATTTATGACCCAAAGGTCCTCTTCCGGCTAAACCGAATAACGAGCGCTTATTTTTAAAATAAGTGTAGCATTCAAATTCAAGCAAATCACAACAAATACCCATTTAAAGGTAAATATTGATAGTCAGTTATTTAACTATCAAGGCCAACAAACAAATATCCAGCACCATAACAATAACTAGGCCCTTTTTATTAATCTTCCATAAATTAAATAACTTGCCAGATATTCACTTCAATTTATCTTTAAAAATATATATTCTCTAAACCATTTCAATTTCTACATTGGAAAATGTTTCCATATACTTATTTAACAATAAGTAATTCACAAATCTCTTTATTTTCAATACGTAGAAAATATTCAATATACTTAAAACACAATTAAGTATATATTTATTCTTTTAAGGAAAACGTTTTCTTAAGCACGTTTATTTGGGTCAAAACGAATGTTGCGGAGAACACCGTTAGGACAACCCAAAATCACTAGTATGGGATTCGAAATTAAGATAGATATATAAATCCCAATACTATATAAAACGTTTCCTTTTGAAAATCATTTACTATAACAACAGCGTTATAGTCCACCATTCCCTTTTTGTTTCTCGAAAACGTTTATTTCAACAAATGAATGTTGAAATCTATGATTTCGATCCTTAACACATTTTAAAACAACTTCAAATCTTATTAATTCCATTTAAAAGATCACTTCCTAATCATTTCTTTAATATATTTTTCACTGTCCAAAATCGTGAATATAAATCGTTTACCAAATTCAACACTTATACATATTTAATATAAGGTTTATCCACTGTCCAAAATCGTGGATATATCTCCTTTAATAAGCTTTCATATTTACTTATCAAATTCAATTGGTTTTGGATTTATAAAACAACGTTTATAAATTCACATTTATATAAATTTTATAAAACTTCATATTATAAAATCCCTTAATTAACAAATTCTATTTAAATCTCATTTAAATGCCAAAAATCTAATTTATAAGTTGATTACTTATGAAATCTTTTATTTTACAAAATCTATTCATTTTATAACTTCACAATTTATAAATCTATAAATTTCATTCACTTATGACATCCATTTATATTTCATTTTAACACTTATAAAAACTTGGTTTACAATTCCAATAATTTTAATTTATAAAATATCAATTTTATAAATATTTTATATAAACCGTTTATAATAATTTCAAAATTCTCAATTAAAATCTATTTTATAAAATTCATTAACTCCATATTTCAAAAATCAATATTCAACTATATTTCTCAAAAATCATTATTTTTATAACATTAAAATTATAACGCTTATTTATTTAAAATGAATCAATTCCAAAATTCAATAAAATGTATACTTTCAAAAATCACTTAAAAATCCTTTTAGAATCAAAATCGTTATTTTAACATTTTTAAAACTCTAAAAATAGGCCCAATGCTGCAACAACACCAATAAATCAACAACGGCATCAAAACATTATATATCAATATGATAACAGAATATATTGCAAACATCTGTAAATAAATCAATAATATTGAGGAATCCAATTGGATCCCTCCAACCTGTTTCCCTACATCCACAGATGTTAGCACAATACTAATCCCATTTCAATACGGAATATCACGGTACATGGGTTCATATAAAATATTATCCACTATTATGCGGCGCAATAGGGTCTCATCCGCTATATTATGCGGGAAAATCTATTCCAAGTACATATACAATACCAATTCCACTTCAAGATGGAATATCGCGGTATATGTATTTATTAAATAACATCCGCTTAATATACGGCGCATAGGATCTATTGTAAAACAATAGATAGCGATTTATCATTCAATCATTCAATTAAGCAATTTTAAATCTAACTATTTAAAATTTAAATCGAAACAATTTCGATTGAGTGAGAAATTCTCACCTTGCTTCAAATAGCAGTTGTAGTGTTTTATTTCGAATAAAATTAAACACGCGTTTAATTTTACCCAAAAATTTCACTAGCTCCATCAACTCCAATCTAGCTCCATCGCGTAGTCCTCGTCAATACGAAGCCAACGCAATTCGTTTCGTCAAATTCCGACCTTCTATGAACAAGTTATGGCGTTACAAAGTTTATACGAGTTAATATACAATTTAATTTTCAATTTTATTTTTATTTAACCTCGTTCCAATCTGGGCCGCACGTTTCTTTTCCCTGAATCAAGGCCGTCCCCTACCTTCTTCCCTCTCCAGTTAATTTATGCGCAACCTAACCCATCACTTCTGCCATTATGCCCTAAATCACGCGATTATCTCGCTTGCCTCAACAATGATCAGTGGCCAACATCTTGTAGCCCTAGCCGAGCTCTATCTTCCCCATGAATATGATCGAACTCGGCTGTTTCTTCACCATGAAAAACGCGCACGAACGTGGCACATTCCAACCTCGATTTCTCCCTCCACGTCGCTCGAAACACGATCACTACCGTTGGATAGAAAGATCTCACCACCCACTGCAACTTTGCAGTTGGAAACTTTTTGAAATAATGCATGGATTTGATGAAAAATGAGGGAGAAGATTGGCAAATTTCGGCCATTAATATCAAGTGGCGGCTGTAACCCTAGCCAGGGTGTTGAGTGCAAAAAATGAAAATAGGGGTGCTTTTATAGAAAATTCTCAAACACTATTCACCCGAAATTTTTCCGAACTCCAAACGAAGCGTGCTGCCTGGCGTTTATATTGTTTTGCCCCTATTCCGAACGCAATGGAATATATAGGGAGCCAATTCGATCAAATTTGGAAGATAGGTTTTCAAATCGACTGTTTAAATTTAAAAATTCACTCAAACCGATTTCAGTACGTTTTAGCTTGCCCCGGACAAACCGTAAATCCGATTGACACGAAATTCGAAACCATACAATAATATACCATTACGTCCGATGAAACTGGTTTCGTTGAAATCCGAGACTGTTTGAAATATGGCTATTTTAACTCGTCAGTTAAATATTAAAATATTCAATTTCTACAAATTAACTTTTAATTCAATTTTAGAAGTTCTATAACATCATTCTAACTCCAATATGATTTGACACAACTTTACAAATCAATTTTATTCACATTAAACCCAATTTCCAATTATTTCTGTAATTTTAAACATTAAATCATCGATTTAATTATCCAATTAAATCTAGATGTTCGAAATATAATTATTCGACTTACAAATTTTACTTGTTAATGTTTAAAATCAATCAAATATACGAATTTAAATGACAGAAATTCTAGGTCGTTACAACCGGAGTCGTTCGCGTTTTGTGGGATGGTGGCGTGGAGGTCCGGTGGTGCTTTGGAGGGTCGCTGGAGTTTTTCGGTGGTGGCGATCGTCGGTGGTGTTTGGTTTTTGGGGTTGAGTTTCTGCAGTAATTCGAGCATTTGGTCGAAATTTTGATTCGTTTATTTTTCATTCGATTTGGGATTGGTATTGTGCTCGCGTGCGATCGTGGGATGGACAACAATGGTCGTGACGACCTATGGTGGCCGGCGACGTTATTGCACGTGCACGGTTTTGGATCTGAAGACTTTGGAGTTTGGGGGAAGACGTGTTCGGCCGAAGTAGTTATCGCGTTTTCATCGTGATCGTCTCGAAGTTGAAGGAGCTGGGTTTTTGCTCCGAGGCACGCTCGTGTTATTTGGGTTTCGAACTCGATTTTTTGGGTTGTGTGTTATCTGGTTAGCGCTGTGTAAATGCATGTTGCAATTTTAAGCTTGTGTTTGAATAAATTAAATTAAATTTTAAAATTATAAACAAGTTTTATTAAAGAAAACAAAATTTAAAATTTGTTGTTTGAAATAAAGTTAATCAAACTTTTAAAAATGGTGTTAATTGAATTTGTTTTAAATTTAAATATGTTTAAGATGGTTTTTTTTGTAAGTAATTTAACTTAACTAAATTTGAATTTTAAATTTAAATGAGGAATGTTTGAATTTGAATATTTAATCAAAGTTTAAGTAAATTGTTAAGTATTGTTTTAAAAACTAAAGTTTCAAATTTTATTGAAAATAAATAAGTTTAAATTAGATAATTAAAGTATTTTAAGTTCTCAAATTGACTTCCAAATGTTATTTTTTTCAATAAGGTTATTATTATAATTTTGAAAACCAAATTGAATAATTTGTTTTTAAGTTATTTAAATCGGATTAATTCCAAATAATTTATTTATGAAGTAATTAATGGTGAATTTCTGAATGTAATTAAGTAGGGAATAATTACTTATGGAAGTAATTAGTGGGAAATTACTCATGGGAGTAATTAAATGAAAGTGATTAATGGATAAACACTTGATGATATTAATTAAGGAATTAATTAATATAATTGTTTTGAAATTAATTAGTTATGGAGTAATTAATTAATTAATGAATTAAGAATTATTTAATGTTGGAATTAATTACTTGTTAATGTAATTGATTTAAAGAATAATCATCTAATGAAGTAATTAGAAGATAATTACTTATGTAAATAATTAAGGGTTAATTACTTAATTATTTTAGTTAATTAATTAATGTGATTAATTAATTAATGAATGTGATTACTTTAAGGTTAATTACTAAGGGTAATTAATTAAAATTGTAATTAATTAATAAAGTAATTAATTAAGGATTATTTGTTAATTTAATTGATTAAAAATTACTTAATGAAGTAATTAAAGATTAATTAATTAGAATAATTAATCAAAGATTAAATATAATTAATTAAGAAGTTAATTAATTAAGATAAGTAAATATAAATTGTTAATTACTGTTTATGATTAATGAGATGATTAATTATAATTTAATTATTTAATTTATTAGAGGAATTTTTAATTAATAAGAATTTAGTTAATATAATTAATGAATTAATCAAGGTCGATTAATAAAGGTGATTAATTTAAGTGTGATTAATTAATTATAATTAACTAAGATTAATGTAGTTAATTATAATTGATTAATTAATGGAAGTAAATGAAGGATCATTAATTATTGTAATTAATGATAGTAATTAAAGGTTAATTACTGTATATGGTTAAGGATAATTACCTTAATGTAATTAAAGTATAATTAATCAAGAAAGGTTAATTAAGGAAGATCATTAAGAGATGATTAAGTTATTTATTTGAAATAAATTAATGAAGAAGGATTTAAGGTAAATCCAATTGATTTAGAGTTAATCAATTATGCTTATGGATTATTCATCGATATTGGATGATTGATTGATACTGATTGACTGATATTGGATGTTGAATGGTGTTGGATGATTTGGATGCGCTATCTCTGATATGTGATATGCTGCTTTGTGAGATGAATGGTTGATATAAATTATCTATTGTGATAATGTGATTCATCTATCTGTTTATATCATCCTGAATATAAGTTAAATGTTTAAAACCCTTAAACTACTTGGACATTAAAATGGCGTTTGGTTTCGGTGAGACCGGGATCGGATTTCCATATTTGGATAATCCAAAAACCACATCGATCCAAATTAAATGTTAGGTCGTGAATCCAAGTGGAGCTTAGTGAAGACTCGAGGTGTAAGAACTATTTGTCAGTATAACTCTGGCGGTGATTCCATGATGAGTTTGACGGAGATAGTACTTATAGGTTCGAGATGGTGATTTAGAGTGCAAGGGCTATGGTCGTTGACTCTGAGGGTGATTGCAAAATGAGTGCAACGAGATAGTGCCTTCGGTTTCGTTCGAACTCGGAACGAACTTGTATGGATTGAATGCTTTCAGAACATCGTCAGGTGGATGATGAGCGTTCTAAGATAGATGTGTTCTATAAAGGTAATTGCAGCATCAAGCCTCATCAACCGGGAATGGCTAAAACAGGGGAGGTGCAGCAAGCTTAGGTGGGTAGCACCCATTTCAGGGTAAGGTCATTCCTGTCTAGATGTCCATTTTATTTCATCTTAGTGGGTGGTTGATCGCGCCAATCACGAGGTGATCTTACTCGGGACTATTCATTAAGGAATGGTTCTGGCTTTTTGATGCAGGGGATTGGACGTAATCCTTGGTACTGTGATCTAGGCCACGTACTATGACGGGTGGTACCCCGGTAGCCCTGCCATTGATGGAAACCCATTCTTCCGATGAGACCCTACGTTTTGTTTGTATCACCCACTTTTGTGGCTAGTAGCCGGAATTTAATCATGTAAAAATTTCGGCTATTTCTTATTTACTTGAAAACCATAGACACTATATTAATATCACTGGATTACCTATCAAATGTTTTGGTTAGCGTATGGTAAATTTTTTTCCATGTTTATGTGTGGGAAGTCTTACGTGATACCTTTTCTTTTCAAAGGATTTTCTAATGTTAAGCAATTTTAACCCATTTACTCACACCAGACCCCTGTTTAACCCGAATGTTTATTTTCTGTTTTTTTAAACTCTTGGGTACTCATATTATTTATGAGTAGTCGAGGGATTCAGGTTATCTCGACGAATTCTGGACGAGATATGGAGCAGGATGCTTCCACGTGTAGATATATTATGGTTCCGCTATGTTTGTATGGTATCTGTATCTTGTGTACTTGAGTTTATAGTTAGACAAATGTTTATAACTTTCTAATAATGTGTTGTGTAAGTTGTGTACTCTGATGTACATGATACTATGTAATGTTTTATGTGATATAGTATATTTCATTCATTCCGTTGTGAGTTCTCTGATGTTGTTGTGTTTCTTCTTTTCTTATCTTTTCTTCTTCTATCCCTTTCTTTCTTAATTAGTGATGCGACTTTCTGGTGTTAGAAAGTTGGGTCGCTACAGCTGGTATCAGAGCATTAGGTTGAGTTAATACCTAGGCTCTGGAGTGGTGTCCTTCTTGAGAGAGCGTACTTGTAATTTTTATATATAACTATATTTATATATATATCTACCATAATCGGTTGGGTTATGTGTTCGGATTTTCCAACATAAGTTTTGAAGGCAGATGGAGTAGTGGTGTGTGTGTAACACGACTACCACTGATGGAAGAGATCCATATATTTGAGGTTGGAAGTATATTTGTCGAGACTGTAGACCTAATACCGTCTCGAGTGAGTTTAGTTTGGAGTAAGGATTTCTCTGATTTCCGAAGGAAATCTTTTTAAAGATTCGGAGTCCATCTTTGAAGTGTAAGTTTGAATCTATCGGAAGGGCAGAAGTAAGTGATGTTATCTTGATAACCGCGTGATGAAATGCAGTATCCATAGATATTTTCAGAAGATGTTTTCTCTTGAAGCGGTTTTAGAAGTAGTTGAGGACAAGTCTTTACCTGCCGCAAGGAAGACTCGTCTGTGTAGAAGTTGTTTGGATCTTTAGCATAGAGGTTGGCTATTTTGGAATATGAGACTAAGGTTTATGAGTTGTTTCGCTTCGGCATGGTCTCATTTTTCATTCCTTAAGGAGAGCGAGATGCTGATGCTTGGTTTGGAGCCCGAATTTCTTGAGAGGATGCCTGCCATCTCGAAGGTCCGTCGTGTGGTTTGTTGATCATTTTGGTTTTCGAGGAGCTTTTGGATTATAAGTTTTTGGATAGCTGTGGTACCAATGCAACTCGAAGTGTTCGGTGTGTTGACGAAGAGGTCTTTTAGCTTTGCAGTATCATCAACGTAGAGTTTGGAAGTAGTAGTCTGGCCGTTTCTCTGATGATTCGGAAATCTTTGTGGTTCTTCTTTCAGCAGTCTAGGTAGTTGGTGAAAGTTTTCTTGAAGAGTTAACCTTGTTTGGAAAATCTTAAAGCTGTTCTATTTGGGAAAGAGAGGACAGTTTCTTTGGAATCCGAATCGCAAAAGTGACTTGCGATTAGTTTGGGAATTTTTTTCTTGGGCAATCTTTTGTTTGAGACTGAGGGTGCTCATAAGGAAGTAGGAGCTACTGGTGTAATAGAAGTTTGTCTGCAGCTGGTGTTGAGTTCCATATTGTTTTGCTTCCAGAAGCGATTGTGGTAGTTAGCCTAGTAGAAGAGTTGGTGTAGCAGCTTAGGAATTTTTGGAATTTGGATTGGTCAGATCTAGTTTTTGAGTTTGGATTTCTGCTGTAAGGTGGTGACCGAGTTAGATGGGTAACTAAGATTTTATGGATTTGATGAAAAAAGTTTCCCTCATATATTGGATAAGTTTGTACTCGTGTTCATCAATAGTATTCTCATCTATTTCGGAATCAGAGTTGTGCAGTGAAAGCAAGGTAGCAGCTGTACGAGGAAGGAAGTAAGTTCAGTTTGCTATTGCTTGAGAAGTAGAGCATGTGTTTGGATTTCGATGGATCTTGAAAGACTTTTCTGTTGGATAGGATCCAGAAACTGGTTTGCTTTGGTCTAGTTGTTTCTGGAAGTATCAGCATAGGTGAGCTGATCAGGAAGAAGATTGGCAGCCCAGGATTGTCTGTTGAGTTTTGCAGATTTGAGATAAGGAGTTGGAATTCGAAGTTGAAGACTTCATTGTTGTTAATATTTCTCTGGTTAAGAGAGCAGTAATTGGATAAGATTGGATGGCTAGTTCTGAGGTATTTGGGGATTTCTTATCTGTGTTTTGATAGGATAAGATTGAATTGCCAGTTTGGACAGCTGGAATTCATTGTATTTCACGTATCTCTGAAAGAGTACCTGTATGATTCATTGTTGGTTGTAGAATCTGCAGTTCAGTTGGATTTGGAAGTTGAGCTGGACTTGAGTATAGTCTGATGTTCTGTTCAGATTGGTGGATCTAGAGATGAGAGGAGCTCTGTATTTTAGTGGTGTGGTTAGTTTAGCTTCTGTAGAGCGAGTCTCCCAGTGATTTATACTTGGGAAACTCTAGATAGTATTAGAAGATTTATTCTGATTTGTGTCAGGATAATTAGTTAGGTTTGTTTGTTTGATTGATTGCTATGGTTGTTAGTAACTGGATGTCATGTATGCTTTGCTGTTTGAAATTGAAATCTTTGCTGGGTCATTAAATTACCTTTCCTTTTAAATTTCGAGGACGAAATTCTTTTAAGGGGGGAGGAATGTGACGACCCGGGATTTTAGGCAATATTAATTTAATAACTTGTATTAATAATTAAATTGATTTGATAATTTTTCTTGACATCTTTAATTTCAATTGGCAAATTTAATCTTTTTAAAGGTTAATAAATATTTAATCTGGTAATTTTGATCAATGTCTTTTTACAATTTAAAATTGATAAGATTTATTCTTCAAAGCTAATAAAAATTTTGTTCTCTTTATAATATATATATTTGATATATATTGTGGATAGAAGATCTTTTTATAAAATAAAAGATTGAATTTTCAAATTGTAGTATATATGTATGTATATGTTATAATTTGGGTTATTTTGAAATTTAATATAATCTATTTATAATTTATATATGTATGAATTGCAATTTAAAGCTTTGTTTTAAAATTTAATATCTTTTTAAAAGTTAATTTAGATTAATTCAATTTATTTTCAAAGTATAAGATAATTGTTTATTTTAAGTGTGATAGTTTAAAAAGGATTTAATCAATGTTTTATTTTTGTCTTCTTTAAAGTGTTTAAATTTAAAATGGTTATAAATGTATATAAATATAAATGTTTTAGATTTTAAAATACATGTATAGAGATTTATTTTTATTATAACGAGTTTCATAATATTTTCTTTAAAAAAATAAGTTTATATTTACATATGTAAGTATTTATTAATAAAGTAACTTAAATAAGTAAGTTTATATTAACATTTAAATTAAATGAAAATTAATTAAAAATAATAAAGAAAAACATGTGTAAACATATTAAGACATCTTTGTAACACATGTAAGAAAATTAGATACTATAGTGACAAGTGGCCTTCATCTTCATTTATTTGAAATTAAAACATATAAAGAAAATTTTTTTTCTCTTTTAATTCCAACCTTTTCTTCTTCTCATTTCTTTTCTTTTCTTCCTTGTTTCAAATTAACTCAAACCATAATTTTTTCAAAACCTGAAATTGGAAATAAAATCAAACCTGAAAGTAAAGTTCTGCAAAGCAAAATGAAATCTATAATTTCAAACCTCCATTTCAAATGAAGGGCAATAGCAAGTTTAAATCAACAATTTGAAGGCATGCAAGGATTCATTTTCATCAGCAAGCAAAATCAAAAGCATATTATCCAGATTTAAGATTAAAGCCTGGGAAAAACTGCTCTGCTTAAAAATAATGTGAGTAAACCTCTTAAAACAGTTTTATTTCTATTGTAATTGAATTTATTTTTGCCTGTGATGAATTTGGCTTGTTAATGAATATTTGAACTGTCATGTGTGTATGTTGTAGATAAGAAATGCCTGAAGATAGGAAACATATTATGTTCATCTCTGTTCATTTACAAAAACTGTTTCCTTAAGGAAATTTCAAAAGAAAAATAATAATCTTTTAATCTAAGCTATATTAGATCTTGATATATGAATAAAAGTTGTATGTTAATGTTTGATAATGATTTTAATAATAGTTTCTGTAAATTTAAATTTACAGATAATTTCAAAATTGGAAAATACAGTGAATCTTGACTCATGTCAGGAAATCAATAACCTTAATTCTTGTTTTGGATTGTATAAATGGATTTGATGTTAAAAATGATGATTTTTAACATGCACTACATAATTTTAAATTGATATTTGTTTGGGGAATTTTAGTTGAATGATATCGGCAATTTGACGAATTGTCGATGATCGATTTAATGTTTGGAGTTGGAATCTTGGGCGAAGCTTGCTTTGGTGTTGTGGATGATGGGAAAAACGCGATCAAAATTTTTCAACGGCTGAATTGTTCGAATTTGATCGAACTAGGGTTTTTATTTGATTTTGGCTGGGCTTGACTGTCGCGACTTTGGCGACTAGGATCGGGGACCAGAGTCGTTCGCGTTATTGGGGATGGTGGCATGGAGGTCCGGTGGTGCTTTGGAGGGTCGCTGGAGTTTTCCGGAGGTGGCGATCGTCGGTGGTGTTTAGTTTTGGGGGTTGAGTTTCTGCAGTAATTCGAGCATTTGGTAGAAATTTCGATTCGTTTATTTTTCGTTCGATCTGGGTTTGGTATTGTGCTCGCGTGCGACCGTGGGATGGACGACGATGGCCGCGACGACCTATGGTGGCCAACGACGTTAGTGCACATGCACTGTGCACGGTTTTGGATCTGGAGAGTTTGGAGTTTGGGGGAAGACGTGTTCAGCTCGAAGTAGTTATCGCGTTTTCATCGTGATTGTCTCGAAGTTGAAGGAGCTGGGTTTTTGCTACGGGGCACGCTCGTGTTATTTTGGTTTCGAAATCGAGTTTTGGGTTGTGTGTTATCTGGTTAGTACTATGTAAATGCATTTTGCAATTTTAAGCTTGTGTTTGAATAAATGAAATTAAGTTTTAAAATTATAAACAAGTTTTATAAATGAAAACAAAATTTAAAACTTGTTGTTTGAAATAAATTTAATCAAACTTTTAAAAATGGTGTTAATTGAATTTGTTTTAAATTTAAATTTGTTTAAGATGGTTTCTTTTGTAAGTAAACTAACTTAATTAAATTTGAATTTTAAGTTTAAATGAGGAATGTTTTGAATTTGTATATTTAATCAAAGTTTAAGTAAATTGTTGAGTAAAGTTTTGAAAACTAAAGTTTCAAATTTTATTGAAAATAAATAAGTTTAAATTAGATAATTAAAGTATTTTAAGTTCTCAAATTGACTCCCAAATGTTATTTTTTTCAATAAGGTTATTATTATAATTTTGAAAACCAAATTGAATAATTTGTTTTTAAGTTATTTAAATGGGATTAATTCCAAATAATTTATTTATGAAGTAATTAATGGTGAATTTCTGAATGTAATTAAGTAGGGAATAATTACTTATGGAAGTAATTAGTGTGAAATTACTCATGGGAGCAATTAAATGCAAGTGATTAATGGATAAACAAATGATGATACTAATTAAGGAATTAATTAATATAATTATTTTGAAATTAATTAGTTATGGAGTAATTAATTAATAAATGAATTAAGAATTATTTAATGATGGAATTAATTACTTGTTAATGTAATTGATTTAAAGAATAATCATCTAATGAAGTAATTAGAAGCCAATTACTTATGTAAGTAATTAAGGGTTAATTACTTGATTATTTTAGTTAATTAATTAATGTGATTAATTAATTAATTAATGTGATTAATTTAAGATTAATTACTAAGGGTATTTAATTAAAATTTTAATTAATTAATAAAGTAATTAATTAAGGATTATTTATTAATTTAATTGATTAACAATTACTTAATGAAGTAATTAAAGATTAATTAATTAGAATAATTAATCAAAGATTAAATATAATTAAACAAGAAGTTAATTAATTAAGAAAAGTAATTACAAATTGTTAATTACTGTTTATGATTAATGAGATGATTAATTATAATTTAATTATTTAATTTATTAGAGGAATTTTTAATTAATAAGAATTTAGTTAATATAATTAATGAATTAATCAAGGTCGATTAATAAAGGTGATTAATTTAAGTATGATTAATTAATTATAATCAACTGAGATTAATGTAATTAATTATAATTGATTAACTAATGAAAGTAAATGAAGAATCATTAATTATTGTAATTAATGAGAGTAATTAAAGGTTAATTACTGTATATGTTTAAGGATAATTACTTGAATGTAATTACAGTAATTAATCTAGGAAGGTTAATTAAGGAAGATCATTAAGAGATGATTAATTTATTTATTTGAAATAAATTAATTAAGAAGGATTTAAGGTTAATCCAATTGATTTAGAGTTAATCAATTATGCTTATAGATTATTGATCGATATTGGATGATTGATTGATATTGATTGACTGATACTGGATGTTGAATGGTGTTGGATGATTTGGATGTGATATCTCTGATATGTGATATGCTGCTTTGTGAGATGAATGGTTGACATGAATTATCTATTGTGATAATGTGATTCATCTATCTGTTTATATCATCCTGAATATAAGTTAAATGTTTAAAACCCTTAAACAACTTGGACATTAAAATGGCGTTTGGTTTCGGTGAGACCGGGATCGGGTTTGCATATTTGGATAATCCGAAAACCACATCGATCCAAATTAAACGTTAGGTCGTGGATCCAAGTGGAGCTTGGTGAAGACTCGAGGTGTAAGAACTATTCGTCAGTATAACTCTGGGGGTGATTTCACGATGAGTTTGACGGAGATGGTACTTATAGGTTCGAGATGGTGATTTAGAGTGCAAGGGCTATGGTGGTTGACTCCGAGGGTGATTCCAAAATGTGTGCAACGAGATAGTGCCTTCGGTTTCGTTCAAACCCGGAACGAACTTGTATGTATTTAATGCTTTCAGAACATCGTTAGTTGGACGATGAGCATTCTAAGATAGATGTGTTCTATAAAGGTAATCGCAGCCTCAAGCCTCATCAACCGGGAATGGCTAAAACAGGGGAGGTGCAGCAAGGCTAGGTGGGTAGCACCCTTTTCAGGGTGAGCTCATTCCTATCTAGATGTCCCTTTTATTTCGGCTTAGTGGGTGGTTAGTCGTGCCAATCACAGGGTGATCTTACTCGGGATTGTTCAGTAAGGAATGGTTCCGGCTATGTGACGCAGGGGATTGGGCGTAATCCTCGGTATTATGATCTAAATCACGTACTGTGACGGGCGGTACCCTGGTAGCCCTGCCATTGATGTAAACCCATTCTTCCTACGAGACCTACGTTTTGTTTGTATTACCCACTTTTGTGGCTAGTAGCTGGAATATAATCATGTAACAATTTCGGCTATTTCTTATTTACTTGAAAACCCTAGACACTGTTATAATATCACTGGATTTCCTATCAAATGTTTTGGTTAGCATAAGGTAAAAACTTTTCCATGTTTATGTGTGGGAAGTCTTACGTGATACCTTTTCTTTTCAAAGGATTCTCTAAAGTTAAGCAATTTTAACCTGTTTACTCACGCCAGACCCCTGTCTGACCCAAGTGTTTATTTTCTGTTTTATTAAACTCTTGGGTACTCATATTATGTATGAGTAGTCGAGGGTTTCAGGTTCGCTTGACGAATTCTGGACGAGATATGGAGCAGGAGGCTTCCACGTGTAGATATATTATGGTTCCGTTGTGTTTGTATGGTATCTGTATCTTGTGTACTTGAGTTGTATAGTTAGACAGATGTTTATAACTGTCTAATAATGTGTTGTGTGAGTTGTGTACTCTGATGTATATGATACTATGTAATATTTTATGTGATATATTATTTTTCATTCGTTCCGCTGTGAGTTCTCTGATGTTGTTTGTTTCTTCTTTTCTTATCTTTTCTTCTTCTATCCCTTTCTTTCTTAATTACTGATGCGACTTTCTGGTGTTAGAAAGTTGGGTCGCTACATGAATACCAAATTTATTTAAATGAATATTATCAAGGTAATGTAATTGAAAGAATATCCGGTTATTTGAAGTCTAAAGGTTTTACTAAAATGATATTTGATTTATTAAGTTAACATTTCAAATCTAAATAATAGTAGTTGAAATTGATATACATGAAATTATCAAAGAATAAGTTTTGAAATGGTGGAATAATTAAAACTTTGAAATAGATGGAAATTATATTAGTTTAATTGGGGATTTAAATCTATATTTGGAATTGATTTGGGAAGGTGAAGAAGCTATTTTATTATATAAGTAATTTAATATTTAAACCATTTAAACGGTGTAGTATGTTTCGAAGTTTTGAAATTCAAAGTTTTATGTTTTGAAATGCTATATTTCAAGTTTTGGTTTTGAAATATTATAACTTTGAAATGTTATAATTTTAGAAAATGATATAGTTGAAAATGATATCAAAATTGGATTTGGGTACTAAAAGAAGAAATGATATCGTATTTATATGGATTTGAAATGGATATTATATTCTGGTTTTCAAAGTATAAACTATTTTGATAAGACCGCGGTGTTATAATAACGATTAGTTGTTAAAGAGACCGGGATCGGAAGTTGTCATACTCTATGCCAACACCGAAAACCACTTTAACAATCGTGTACACGGTGGAGATTCCAGAATGAAGTAGGATGGTGGCGGCGTTTCCTTTGAGGTAAATACGTGGACCCAACTCTCGTGAGTTGGCATAAAATGGCTAAAACAGGAGCGATTCTCGAGCCAATGAGGTCATTCCTTTGATCGAACGCGCTCCTTTGATATTATACTCTGAATTTTGGATTGATTTGGTGGCCACTTTTGATTTTTGATTTTTGGGGGTGTTGTTCGAGGTGGGCGGTAGTTGCGCGTTTCCACCGGCCCGGATGCCTAATTGGTATATCTAACCTGGCATTGCCTAGTTGTTCCATGTCACCTACCTTAGCGTGCTTTGTACAAGTTTTGTTTTCTCCCGTAGCCCGTGTGGTATCCTCTGGTGACTTCACGATCAGCAGGGACCATGATATTGGATGGGCTACTGGGACTATTACGTGTTAAGGGCTATATGGGTAACCCCTTAATGCTATTAAAAAGTAAGTTTATTTTGCAATAGACATTATTATAATAGCGAAATATTACTACATAGTAAATAGTTTAACGGATCCTTAGAAGGTGTGAATCCCGAGCATCTCTTAAGTTACTGCACTCAAGTTAGACACTGGATAGGAGATGTCAAATCCCATAAACATCTCTGATGCCGTTCCACTCATATTATTTACCGTTGATTTAACTTACATAAGATCTTTTAGTTCTGACTCGAGTGTTTTGTCTTTTCAATTTGCTCGGGTCAGCCAGAGCATTTCAGAATTCGAATATTTTATTCTGGAGGACGAAGACGAAGATTTGTATTACTATTATTTATTATAGTATCCCACTGCATCACATTTGTTCCGCTGCATTGTTATTATTCTTTGGTATGTGTAACTCTGATATATATTGTATAAGAATAATCAAATGTATTTCTAAAACAGCTTCATGAACTGTATATTTAATTATTATATTTTATCGTTCCGTTGATGATTCTATTTTTTTTTCTTTTTCTTTCTCTGCTTTTTCTTATTTACCCCATAACAATCCGCCCTTCTGCATGGTTTAAGTCTGACGTGCGTGGTTTATCGTCGTTTAAAGCGTACAAAAAGGCGGGATGTTACATGGTATTAATCGAGATATGCTAGGATGAATGATTTTGGGAATATCTCAGATTCTAGATGATCGACGTATAGAGGTTCGACGGTTTTTGGGTTGATGGTGGCTTTAGCGATGATGATCATTAGAAAAATGGATGGTGAATTTTCTGGTCATCGAGTCATCAGGGAAAGGGTGATCTAGGGTTTGAGAGTAGTCTTTTGTCAGGTGTGTTGTCGATGTGTTCTCTGCGATAATGGAGCTTCGGGCTCGATCGCGATGGTTGCAATCACGACGTGATGATGTGAGACTACTCTGGAAGGAGTGCGGAGGGTTCTAGTCAACGTGGTCATCATCGGCGTTGAACTCTGTTGTTTTTTTTTGAGTTCCAGTCGAATTGAATGACTCGATTTTGATCTGCTATTGCTTTCTTCAAGCTGGGTCATCAAAAGTTTCAGCAAGGGCATCGGTGACTCGAAGGTGGTCGGAACTGTGGTCGAAGATGGTCGAAGGATCAGTGCATGTGCACGGTGCACCTTGGCGTATCTTGGGTTGGGGAAGATGCTGTGATCTCGGGTTTATTCTCGTGTTGATGCATGCTTTTCTCGAAGTAGAGTAGAGGAGAGGGAAAGCTCGTGTGTTCTCTCATATGTTAGATGTGGTAGGCTTGGGTTTCTTTTTGTTTGAATCTGGTTTCAAATTTTTGTAAAAGAAATCAAGTCAAAGTTTATAAGCAAACTAAAAAAAAGTATTTTTTTTCAAATTTAAAGTTGTTTAAAAAGTAATAAAGTGTTTAAGAAATTTATTTAATCAAGTTTTTAATGATATGAGTTTTCAAAAGGGTTGTTATAAAAAAAGTTTTCAAATTTAAATAAAGTAAGTTTTAAATTTTGAAGTGAATCTTCTTTTTACAAATCTATTCTTTATAAAAATAAAGGTTTTAAGTAATTGATTTGAGAAAATTTTGTAAATGTTTAACTTGAATTTGTTAAGTTAATTTTTAACTTATATTGAATCTTAATTTAAAGGACTTAATAAGGAAGATAATTTTTAAAAGTTAAATGATTTTTTTATTTTAAAACTTAATTAATGATTTAATTAAGTAAAGTTAATTAATAAGATAAATGTTTTAATGATAATTAAGTTATTAATAAGGAATTAGAAAATTATTAATCAAGTAATTAATAAGTAATTAGAAATTTATTAATCAAGTAATTAATTAATGATTTGAAATTTATTAATCAAGTAATTTAAAGATTAATTTATTTACAGTTAAGCACTTAATTAGTTATGTAATTAGATGTTAATTAATTAGTAATTAAAAATTAATTAATTTGCAACTAATAATGATTAATTAAAGTATAATTGCTTAAGAAAAGAAATTAAGAAATTGTTAATAGTTAATTAGAGATCATTAACTAAGGATTGTTAAATAATTAATTAATGTGATTAAGTTAAGACAATTAATTAGACTAATTAATTAAGGATAATCATTTTTGGATTTTGTTTAAGTATAATTACTTAATGAAGGTAATTAAAGGGATTAATTACTCAATGTGATTAATTAAATTAATGTGATTAGTTTAAGGTAATTATTTAGTTTAATTAATTTTAAGATAACCACTTGATGATTTGTTAAGTCTAATTACTTAGTGTAATTTATAAAGCATAATTACTTAGTGAAGTAATTAGTGGGTAATTAGTGGGTAATTACTGGATGTAATTAATTGAAGAACGGTTGTAATTTCGGATTTAATTACTTTGTGTAATTAATAAGGAGGATAATTACTTAGTGGAAGTAATTAATAATTAATTACTTGGTGTAATTAATTTAAGAAGTTAATTAATAAATGTACTTAATTAAGAGTAGTTAATTATTAAATGTGATTAATCAAGGGTGATTAATAAATGTTATTAATTATTAAATGTAATTAATTTAAATAGAGTAATTAATTAAAGAAGTAATTAAAGAATCATTAATTAATGTAATTAATGAAATAATTAAGAGTTGATTAATGTGATTAATTAAGAATAATTAATAAATGAAGTAACTATAGAATGATTAATTATAATTAATTAAGGATTAATGTAATTAATTATAGTTAATTAATTAACAAGTGTAATTAAAGGTTAATTACTGTAAATGATTAAGGATAATTAATTTGTGTAATTAATTAAAGGCTAATTACTTAAAGTAATTAGAGGAAAATTAATGAAGGATGATTAATTAAGATGGATGATTAATTAATTAGTTTGAAATTAATTAATGGTTAAGTAAGCAAGGTTCATAGTGATATAAGTAATTAACCTAATTCATTTTAAATTTTGTAGATGGTGTGATTAATAGATCTTTTCTTATGGATGGCTGAATATATTGAATGCCTTGGATTGTTTGATATCTCTGATATGAAACAAGTGTTGATCTGTGCTATGAGATGCTTTGCTTGATTTGTGATGATATGAATTATCTATTTGTGTGATGATGTGAATTATCTATCTGTCTGAATATAGATAATGAATTGAATTGTTTTAACTTTAAAACAACTTGGACCTAAAAGATGGCGTTTTGGATTTCGATGAGAAGGGGATCGGGTTTCCAGATTTTGATATTCGAAAACCACATCGATCCAAATTAACGATAGGTCGTGAATCTCAAGTACAGATGAAGATTCAGAGTGCAAGGGTTATTGTTATTAACTCTGAGGGTGATTCCAAAATGAGTGTAACGAGATAATGCCTTCAGTTTTGTTCGAACCCGTAACGAACTTGTATAGATTGAATGCTTTTAGAACATCGTCAGGTGGACAATGAGCATTGTAACGACCCGCTATTTTGGACTATTCGCATCCACACATGTCGGACTTGAATAATTCAAAATACCGAATTGTTAATTTAAATTTGGCAAAACTCAAATATACAGTAAATAAATAATCATAAGAATCATAGACACAGAGTAATAATATGCAGCGGAAATAAAAGAGATAGTAGTTAATGAAGCTACTATATAAGTATATAAGATACATCACAGTTAAACCAGATACAACGGAAGAGTAACACGATACATCATATACAAATCAGAATAAATTACTGGAATCATCGAATACTAAAAGCAGAATAGATGGCTGGATCTTCAAGCAAAGCTCCAACTCCAAAGGTGAGTCTCGAATATTGGTATACTCAGTCTGACCCGAGCGTAAAGAAAATCAAAACACTCGGGTCGGGATTAACATTCTTATACTAATAAATCCAACTCAAGTGAAATAACAACTAAAATACAGGTAACTCAAAGGACGTTGGAATAACCGTCCTCTAAGGATCCGTTAAACTGTCTACTATGTAGTAGTGTACGCTAAATAGATAATGCCTATCAATAATATAAAGTATCGAAATAGTGTTAAGGCGTTACCATTATCCCCCTTAACACATTTTATATAAGCGTTATAGTCTATACAGCACTGTAAACTCCACCGTAAACTAGTGGGATATCAGGGAGTACTCCATAGGTATAACACATAAAAAATTCGTAGTGGTCGCGTATATAGCGATGCAAGTATGACAAGGCACATGAGGCAATACCCAAGGTAGTGAAACTACCGTTTGCCTGACCCGGACGGGTGAAAACACATCGCCGCAACGATCGCAACACCACGAAACAACACTCCTGAAATTCCGAGGGTGCACCAATCAATAACAAGTAATGAGTAGTAGTTACGAAGAAGTGTGTTCGCTCAAGGTGGCTAACCCCATTTGGCCCGGCACGGCTCCTGATTTTAGTCATTTCCAATTTGACACAAGTGTCAAGGCTATCCATTATCGTTCTCTTTCTTCAGTCATCAACGTACATCATTCCAACCACTTCATTCTGGATCACAACTCCGCGTATAGTTTTTAAATTGGTTTTCATTTTTGACAGAGAGTATGTCCATAACCGATTCTGGTTTCTTTAATGACTTTCATAATTATTGCACCGATTGGTCGTTTATATATTTCAAAACCAAATCAAATTCAATTTCAATTTGAGTTCATAGATCAATATTTCATTTGTCTTTCAATATCGTTTTCCAAAATCTATGTTTCAAAACTTCCAAATTACCATTTCAAAGTCTTACAATTCAATTTCAGTTTTATTTAAAAAATTCAAATATTGATTCAAGTTCGTATATAAGTTTCCTTCCGAAATCATTCAAATTAACTTAATTTAACATTTAATTCAATTTAAATTCATTGATCGATTACATCCAATTTTCGTTAAGGAAATTTATCATTCAAAAAAATTTCCATTAAATTACCAATTCATTAAGTCAATTGCTTACGTTCAACTTAATTATACCAAATCTTACCATTTAATTAAGTCAATTTCGTCAATCAAATTCTTTAAATTACGAGCCTTACATTTGTTTCAATAAAACACACTTTATTTCTTGTTAAAGAAATTCAATTTAAATTATTTCTTTACTTAGTTACAAGTTTCAAACTCAATTAATAAAGAAACTAAATTTCACATCTTCAAGAAGTCAAATTTCACTTATTAACTTACTTAAGTTTTCTAAAGCTTAATTAATAAAGGAACCCAATTTCATTTATTAAGGAAGTTCAAATTCACTTATTCAAAAGTTAAATTTCTCTTATCGAAGAATTCAATTTTTATTTAATTATCAATTAATTCAATCTCATTCAATTATTAAATAATTTCAACTTAATTATTAAATAATTCCAAACTTAATTATTGAATAATCTCAAGACTTAATTATTAAATAATTTCAACTTAATAATTTCAAACTTAATTATAAATTCAAACTTAATTATCAAATCATTTCATCTTAATTCAATGAAAAATTCCAAATTTATTGTCAAGTAATTTATTTTAAAACAACGTTCTTTCAATAACTACTATGTTAACATTTTGTTTCAGCTTATTAAATATTAACATTATTTCTTTCATTAAAATTTCAAATTCCAACTTCATTTCAAAAACTTATTCTTTATTCAAATAAAATCTTTATTTTATTTTTAAATCAAATTATGACCAATCGGTTATTTAGTTCTCTATCCTAAGTCAAATTCATTTGGGTATTTTTCATTTCAATCCGATTCCAATTCAATTCCAAAATCAAAGCATGACAATGGGAACTTGCAATGTGATAACCGGGATGGTGTCAAAGTAAATAAACATGCAATAGCAACAATCAATAACAATCCACTAACTAATTCAAATAATCCTAAAATAATCGTATTAATTCACATTGTTGTTTGTGCAAATTAATATAATTATTTCTAGAATCTACACTATCATTTCATGTAGATTAAAGATTATTACACCAATATTTATACGGTTCTTCCATTTAAATCAATTATTCAATTTCATACTTCATCAAGTAATACAACATACATTCAAATGGTTCAAGGGTAATTAACTATTTTCTTTGTCAATAATTAAACATTTAAGGGGTCGTATTTTACCATTTAACTAATCAAATTCAACGCATATGTCGACTAAATTTTTTAACTATCCTGCGTCAAATTCAATTGCATAATATTTATCACTTTATACATTACAATTTAACATCCAATATAAACAACAAACAATCAATCACTTATCAACCAAACGAGATTTACCATCATATAATTAATAGAAAATGGTGTCAGATTTCACATATGAACTGATACAGGTAATAACATACATATAACAGTGTAAATAACTAACAGCAGCCTATTTCAATTGTCGTTTCAATTGAAATCTAATTTAATAAATAAAAGAATATTAATCGTGAGTGATTGCTTGCCTTTCGAGGCTAGAGAGAACAAGAGTTGTCACGGATACACACACTGATACCAACACTGACATTGTGTTACAAATCCACCACAACGCTAGATGATCAAGATTTTGATGATGAAATCAGTCACGACAGACAAAGCTGATACAGAGGAATTGACGAAATCAAACGACTTAGCTCGATAGATAGATAATATATATATTTTATTTTTGGAACAATACACATAAACATATAAAATAACGTATTCATATTTAAAATGTAAGATGCTTGTATATACACAATTTTTCTTTTTTACAAATATTATTATAACATTTATACTTATATACTTAACAAATCAATATTACTAATATAAATTAAATATACAAACATCATATGACTGGAAATAGTATATATATAACTCACATACTATATATATTAAAATTAGTTTTAAATATACTACTATAACAGTGTACACGTTATTATATCTTTATGTCTCAAACCCAAACATACTATCGTTAAAACCCTATATTACAATATGAAATGTAAGCCTGACTTTAAATTCATCTGACATATATTACTTTTTTTAACAAATATTTATAACGAAATATATATTAAATCAAACTACAAACTACGTACAAAATCAGACATATATAAAAGAAAATTTTCAATAGTTTCTGTCAGCGCAAATCGTTACAGCATGACCACTAGCAGCCTTAAAATATATGCGTACAACTCCCTTACTAATTCTTTATAATAAAATACAATATCCATCTTTCCTTCTTTGGAACAAACACTTTACAAATATATATATGTACTACATTCTATTATACAACAGCAGTTCTAAAATGTTGACACGCCTTACTTAGAGACTTTATACATTATATATCTTAAGTACTACAAATTTTTATTATTAACAAAACCTTTATAAAAGCTGTACATACTAACAGCACTAACATATGAAAGTATATAACTAATGTATAAGTATATTTATATAATAACAAATAACTGAATATAAAACAATACTTTATATACATATCAGAGTGTTAATACCCATAGCAAAACAGAGGCCATTATTGACCGTTATATAAAAAGGCTACAAAATATATTATAATAATGAATATATAAAATTATTTTATATTTACCTATTATGGAAAGCTTTCGGCCATAGTAAGATCTGGGGCCTTCGGCTATATGCAGGGGAAGGCTAGCGAGATGAAGAAAGGGTGGACCTCGGTGGAGCTCAGGGAGGTCGGCTCTGTGCATGGCGATGGTTGCTGAGAAAGGGAGGAGGTGGCAGTGGCCTAGGTCAACGGGAGGAGCGGGGAAAGAGGCTGGCGCATGCATGGGTGCAATGACGGCATAGGCTAGTCAGAGGAGACACTGTAGCGGGTGGAGCAAGGCTGCGCTCGGCCACAAGTTGAAGGCGAAGGTGATGATCGGAGCTCGGGCGGAGGAGAGAGGCCAAAGTCGATGGGTTGTTGCTGACTTCGGCTAGGTGTGCCGAAAGTGGGTCGCACAAAGAAGGAGGCGGGATGGCAGGATGATGCGGCGTGGGAGGAAAGGTCGAGCAGTGCTCGCGAGGCGGATCAGTGCTGTTGTCCGAAGTTACGGAGGACGGTGGGTGGGTGGTTCGGCACAAGAGAGAGGGGAGAAAAATGAGGCAACGCATGAAGGAAAGTGAACCAGGGAGAGGGGTTGCGTGGGCATTTATCTGGGTAATGGCATGCTTTATTTCTTTTGGAAGAAGTCAGGTAACCCAAATGAAAATAAAACGACGGAAGAGAATATTTGTATCGAATGGGAAAGGAATGGTCACCCATGATTTGAGGAAATTATTAATTGCAAGCGGCTACTCGTTTTCTCCCCGGACAATGAAAAGGGAGAACGAAAAGATTTAAAGGTTACCGATACGGATAACTGTTTTACGGGTTCCGCTACATACCGGGCTACAAAATACAAAATTGTATATATCGCTGAGATCAGTACGACGAGACGATCAAAACTGTATACGGATATTTGTGGTACGATTAGATTATAAAAATTCGAATTTTTATAATAGCGGAAAATGCATGAAAACGTAGAAAAATAAGATCGACGGAGCCAAAGATGTCCGAATTTGGAAAAACGACAAACTAACATCTTGTTCAGAAGATGATTTAGAATTTTTCTGTGTAAAATATATTGGTTCTGAAAACGTTTTATTTTCATCGCTTTTTAACCGATTAAATTGAAGTAAATTTACGCACGAAATAAACTTTCGTATTTTCGGACGAAAATTTACCAGTTGCTATGTTTAACTGGACGAATTTCAAATATTAAATTTTTATTACAAAATTTTATCGTTTAAAATTTCAAAAATTCAAATAAACACGTTATTAAAACCGGTTAAATTTATGGGTCGTTACACTCTCACCCACTCAAAACTTTTCGTCCCTGGAAAGGAAGGAGGTAGGAGATAGATGTGTTCTATAAAGGTAATTGTAGTCTCAAGCCTCATCAACCGGGATTGGCTAAAACAGGGGAGGTGCGGCAAGGCTAAGTGGGTAGCACCCAAGTAGGACGAGATTTACCACTATCTAGAGGTCTATTTTTATTCGACTATGTGTGCAGTTGGAATTGTGCACCAACTACGGGGTTGTCTTGTTCGGGACTATCCAGTAAGGGATGGTTCCGGCCTTGTGTTGCTGGGGATTGGGAGTAATCCTCGGTATGGTGATCTAGGCCCCGTACTGCGACGGACGGTACCCCAGTAGCCCTGCCATTGTATGGAATCCAATCTCCAATAAGTGTCGTACGTTTTAGTTGTGCCCAACTATGTTGGAATGTGAGATGTAAGCATTCCAGCTATTTCTGTATTTTACTTGAAAACCCTAGACCCTATTATATTATCACTGGATTTCCTATCAAATGTTTTGGTTATCGTAAGGTAAAAACTTTTTCGTGTTTATGTGCGGGAAGTCTTACGAGAGACCATTTGTTTCCAAAGGTTTTTCAAAGTTAAGAAACTTTAACCCATTTACTCACATCAGACCCATGTCTGACTCAGAGTTTATTTTCTATTTTATAAAACTCTTGGGTACTCAAATTTTTATGAGTAGCCAAGGGATTAAGGTTAGCTCGACGAATTATGGAGGAGATATGGAGCAGGAGGTTTCAACGTTTGTAGAGATATAGTGTTTCTGCTGTATTGGTATCTTTGTGTTGTATTGCGTTGTAATGACTAGACAGGTGTTTATAACTGTCTAGTATGTGTTGTATAAGCTGTATAACTCTGATTGATATTGTATACTATGTAATATCTTACGTGATTAATATAATTTATTCGTTCCGCTGTTGAGATTCTGATATTGTTTCGTTCTTTCTTCTCTATCTTTTCTCTTTTCTTTCCCTTTCTTTCTTAATAATGATGCGCCTTTCTGTTGAGAGAAAGGTGGATTATCACATAAATAATTAAATAAAATGACATTTTTGTAATTTTACACAAAGTGGAAAAACTAATTTTTTTTTTTATAATTGAAGGAATTTGGGATATTTGTATTTTCCATTCTACCAATTAAAATTTTCTATCCTGAATTCATATATAAGATATCAAAAAATGATATTGAGTAAAGAAAATATAGAACTTCTGCTATAGATTTTGATTTTTGAGTCTATGTTGAAATTATGTATAATAATTAATTAGAATAATAAATGAGAACATTTTTTACTAAGCAATTAAGTGAATATCTTTGAATTACTATAGAAAGAATATAATGGTTTTTTATGCATTAAAAGAAAATAAACGAAAATATTTACACAAATTTGAAATCCTTTTGGGGAGAAACATTGATTTCCATGAAAATAAAAGGGTATTTTCACTCGAAATGCTTCTTAATCTAGGGTCATAATCTTTGAGGAAAACACTCTGAAAAAATAGTCTCAAGGACAACTTACAAGAAAATGATATATGAATTATGAAAAGAATGCATTTATTTAGAAAAATGTTACACATTTTAAAACATGATGGTAATAGTATAAATATGAAAAGAGAACATTTCTTAAGGGAAAGTACACTATCTTTTAATTTATAAAGTGTTTACTTGCTTTTTAGCTAAAGTGGCTAACTTAAAACGGACTTAGAGAACTCATATGGAGTCGATTTGACTTGACATTTTAGGAGAACACTTAGAAGAAATAAAAGAAGACTGACGGAAAAAATGGGATCATTTTTAGGTTATCTGATGTATTTCTAGTGACCTAATTAGAGGAACGCTAACGATCCATTTAGATTGGGCCCCACAAACTGAAGTTTATAGGTTAGATCCTACATACTCTAAACAGAATACCTATAAAGTTTCGTCTAGTTTGAGCAAGCTATGTAGGATTCTACTCTGATAGGCAGTTTGATCCATCAGAACAACCCAAGAGGAGTGGGCCCCATGAATTATGATCTATAGGGGAGGCTCTTCTGCTCATCTACATTGCATTGTGAAGTTTAGTGTGATTTGGTTAAGTATTTGGTGAGTTATTGATGATTCTTATGAACCAAAGGACCCATGAAGACAGATGATCAAATAAACTCCAAACGACTTGATATTTGGATATTGCACTTAAATAGAAGATAGGAAAACAACCAAACTACGATCAATCAAAAATATGCTAAGTCGATGGATAATTAGCGATCCATCTTCTATGGATAGCTAACGATTCTTATGCTATAGACAGCTAAAGATCCACCAAGATAGGTTAATCGCCCTCAAACTTTCCGAGTTCCTTCGTAGCACCAAGTAAAGGCTTCTTGTACAAAATATGCTAAGTTTATGGGTAGATTGAGATACATCCTCTATGGATGGCCAGTGATCCATATAAATGACTCAGACTACTTTGAGATTTTCGGTGATGACTTGGCATAATAAATGAATTCTTCTGAACTTGGACTTCTGGTCCAATACTCACTGAATTCCCCTAAAAGTACTCACCAACCTGCAATTATGGATGAATATTTTCCGATGAGAGAGCCACTATTACTCTACTAGAATTCCTTTACTTCTTCAACTTTCTTCTCCCTTACAACAGCCATCAAGATATTTACTATGATTCTCCATTCAACCCTTGCAGTTGTACCTTATTCTAACTCAGTGCAACTTAGATCTAAGGACTTACTAGCTGATATCTAGAGAGATTTTGCTAGTATAATCATAATTAAGACTGATTAAAGTGGTCGTAGTCTAGATCAACCGAACCATGGTGTTGATCCAGGGTGTTGATTTATCTATGAGTTGTGCTACTGATTATCTGCACTGGTTCTTTCACACTCGATTCAGGGTGTTGATCCATTATTTAGGTTAACATAAATAATAAGGATAAATTACATTTTTAATTTTGTAAACAAAAATAACAACTAATTACAAATTAATTGAGTAATTATAAGTTATAAAGAGCAAGTTCATACTTAATGTCAATGTATATACCAACATACAAAAATACACACAAACATTTGGATATCATTCCATCATTCTTCTTAATATAGTTAATATATACATATATATTGTTAACCCACTTTTCGGCAAGGCTGTGGACATGCAGATTTAACTAAGTCAACTTTTCGTTTATTAAGGCTGGAATATGATGGATTCAGTTTAAAATAACGAAGTGCGCTTGGATATGTCACTCGGTCGAGAAGTGGAGAAGTTGCATGGCTCGATCCGGAAGTAAAGGACTGGTCATCCCTGGTTATGCCGCTCGACATCGAGGTAAGGTTGTGCTGCTCGGCATCGAGGTGAGGTTGTGCCGCTCGGCTTGATGCCAAGCAGCAGAACCTCACCTCGATGCCGAGCGGCACAACCTCACCTTAATGCTGAGCGACATTATTAGGGCTGACCGATCCTTGACTTCCAGACCGAGCCATGCAACTTCTCCATTTCTCGACCAACGACATATCCAAGTGAACTTTGTCATTTTAAACCGAATCCATCATATTCCAGCCTCGATAAACGAGAAGTTGACTTAGTTAAATATGCCTGTCTGCAGCCTTGCCGAATGGCGGGTTAACATATATATATATTTTTGTGTGTGTGTGTGTGTGTGTAGAAATTTACATATGTATGTATGTTTGTACTTATGTATATGTATGTAAAGAGAGAGAGAGGATATCAACAATTTGAACTACTCTGAATTATAATAAATAGTACTGGTTTGTATTATAGTAAATAATGTTAAATAGGAGAAGATAATCCTAATCTTTGTAAACAAGATAAAAGGAAAGGAAGTATTCATATATGTAAGGGGAATAGATATTAAATTTTAAAAAACGATGGAATTCGAAACCTATTTCACTACGTTTGGAATGCCATTATAGGGGAAAAATTACATAACTTATTGGATTCAATACAATGAGCTAGAGTTAGCAGAATCTAGACCCAATGGCATTTCCATAAACATTAAATTTGGAATTAAAGTAATACCCCTAATTTTCACCTATAAATTAAAGGCTAAGACTCCATCATCTTAACTCAAACCCTTACTCGCCATAAGAAATTCTGGTTTCCTTCTTCCTCCTTAAACTCCTCGATTTCAAGCTGTAACGTCCCGCTATTTTAGACCATTCGTATCCACAAATGTCGGACTTGAATAATTCACAATACCGAATTGTTAATTTAAATTTGACAAAACTGAGCATATACAGTAAATAAATGATCAAAGATCATAGACACGGAGTAATAAATGCAGCGGAAACAAAAGATAGTAGTTCATGAAGCTACTATATAAATAACAGAGTTAAATAAGTTACAATAGAAGTCTCGAATACAATAGTCAAATACAAGAATAAGAATATCTCACTAAATCAACTAAATACCCGAAAGCTGGATAGATAGCCGGATCTCCAAGTGAAGCTCCAACTCCAAAAGAGAGTCTCGAATATTGGTACACTCAGTCTGACCCGAGCGTAAAGAAAAACACAAAACACTCGAGTCAGGATTAACATTCTTATATCAATAAATCCAACTCAAGTGAAATAGCAACTGAAATACAAGTAACTCAAAGGATGTTGGAATAACCATCCTCTAAGGATCCGTTAAACTATCTGATATGTAGTATTGTGCGCTAAGTAGATAATGTCTATCAGTAATATAAAATATCAAAATAGTGTTAAGGCGTTACCTGTAACGATACGGATTTTTCACGTTCGAAAATCGACATCCATTACTCCACTTGTACTCGAATGCCGTAGATTCGACCTGTAACTTCCCGGAATTTTTAGCAATATCAATTTAATAATCTATTTTAAAAATTAAATTGATATCGATATTTTGTTAATAATAATTCAAAAAGATTTAATAATCATCTTCAATAAATATTTAAATTGGTTATTTTATCTTTTAAAAATAATAAATTGGTTTCTATTTGTAATATAAATATATGGTTTATATTTTAAATAGATTCACATTGTTTTACATTAATAAATAAAACACATTTTTGTAATGCTTATTATCAGTAGTAATTTGGAAAATTTGTTTTTTATTTAATATTTAAGCTTTCCAAAGTTAAATAAATAAATCTTGGTTTAAACTTAATAAGTGAAACATGTTTTAAAAATTCTAATATATACATTTTAATTTGGAAATTTTGATTTAAAATAGTATTGAGTTTTCAAAACTATTTAATAAATAAATATATGATTTTAAAATTGGTAAGAAAAATGTTTAAATATTTTAAAATAATTTGGCTTGAGTTTTAAATTTAAAATGAATTAACAAACAAAAGTTTTATGACTTAATGAAATAGATAATTTATTAATAAAAATATAATTTCTTTTAGGATGATTTTAATTTAATGATGAGATATTTTAAAAAATAGTATCAATAGTGTATTATCTTTATAAATAGATTTTGAATAAAATTTGCAATTGTTATTTCAAATTAAATTTATAAACATAACTTGATCTGAAAATAATTGATTTTGGATTTGATTTGAATTTAAAATTCCAAAGTATAAATTTTAATTGTTTTAATTTCTTTATGTATAAGTTTTATTTATAAACATGATTTGTTTTATTTCTTTTATAAATTTATATACATATTTAATATTAACTTACAAATTAAAAATAGGCTTAAAGTACATAATAACTTGTAAATTAAATATTAATTACTCTAAATAAGACAAGTGTTGCATTCTTAAGCATTAATTAAACAAGTGTCAAAAGATTAACATAACAATGTGACAAATGTTAGGATTATGTACAAGTGTAAATTTTGTTTTAATTTTTCTTTTATTTGATAAATCTGAAATTTACACTTATATAAGCCTATATCTTCATTTCTTCCTTTCTTTTTTTTCATTTCAATTCAAAGACAGAGAAAATTTAAAACTGTCCCATGCGGATCTGAAAAACATGAAACCCAGATTTAAACATCTTCATATCAATAATCAAACTCCTCTTCAAACTATAGCATACATCTTCAAAAATTCTGCATGTCACCGGAAATCAAAAGGGTCTACATTATTTTCAAACCTGGAAAATAAACTCTGCAAGCAACCTGGATGCAAAACAAATCTGCTTGCAACTGGGACAATAAAGCAACTGCATTTCACTTCAACCTGTAAAATCAATTGTTGAAAGAAGAAGCCTGCATTTCTTCACCTAGAAACAAACATGCAAATGCATCATGACTAAAGTTTTTAAAAAGCAAAAGCAAACTGCAGTTTTTAACGTATTGAAGCAACAGCAGTTCTTAAGTTCTAAAGCAAGTTCAAAGGCCTTCAATCAGAGGCTCTGTTTCTTTATAAAGTAAAAAGGTGAGTAACTTTTAAATTTTAAAATTTTAATAGGTTGTATGCTAGAATATTTTGATATAAATAAGCATGGTTTGTGTGTTGATAAAAGTTGGATGTGATATGTATTTGTGTACATGCTGTAATTCCCTGTTTGTCCTGTTTTTCAAGGAATCTGTGATACAAAAACCTTATCTGTTAATTTAGATTCTGATATAAGGAAATTTATATAACAATGTTGTTTGATTTTCTTAGGTCAACATTTAAAATTTCAAGTAAGTTAAAATATGAGTATTGACTCTGGAAACACAAGAAACATCAATGCATGTTGATTCTTAACAAAATTTAAACATGTTAATTCTGTATTTCAGTATCATAAAACAATAGCATTAACTGAAATATGATTTTTAAATCAAGAATTTGGATTTTAGGTATAAATTTAATTTGCAACTTTGTGTTGAACTGATATTGAATTTCAAGCAAATTCTAGTGATTCTTGAATTGAGGAGTTTTGGATTTCTTCTAAGTGATGGAGAAGGTATAGGTGATGCTTAGAAAAATCGTGGATGGTGTTAAATCTTATCAAAGAGGTTGCAAATTTGGGAATTTATTTTAAACCCTAGTTTTGCTGGGTTTTAAGAAATCAGCCATTTTGGTTTGAATAAGTGACCGAGTGTTGAGATGTATGGGAAATTGATAGTTGGTGCATGGTTGGAGACGAGGCCGAAGGGGTTGATCTCTAGGTGGTCGGAGCGGCGAGGATGGCAATTGACAGGTTTGAGTCAGAAACCTGATTATGATTTCTAGGTTTGGTAGTGTTGAGTTTGATTTTGATTTTTGGGATGGTTGTTTGATTCGAGGGTCGTGGACGGTTGCTGAGATGGTCGCTGGAGTGGGGTGTTCATCGGCGTTGACTATTTATGGCCGGAGTCACCTTGTATATGCACGGTGATGGGTTTTTCTGATGAGATGTCTGAGTAGTATTGGTCAGAGGAAGTTTTTGGTTTTGCTCGAAGCAATTGGGTTGTTGTCTTGGAGTGGATCGGCTTTTGTCTCGAAGCAGTTTTGTATGGTTCTCGGGTTGTTCCAATTTTAGTTTTTTTACAGAAACCTGTAGTTTCTGTTTTGAAACTTTTAAAAATCCGAAGTTATTTTTTTTATGTTAAGGAAAGTTTAAATTCAAGTTTAAATTTAAATTTTAAATTTTATAATTTAAGTTAAATTTAAAAATCTCAGTTTTTTTAATAAAAATAAAGTTTCAAATTTGAACTGAATTAACTACTTTATTTTGGTAAAGTAGTTTAAACCTTTTAATAATGGAGTTTTAAGATATGAGCAAGATTTGAAATTTATTTAAATCTGGAAGTCTAAAAGTTAAATTTGAATTTCATTTTTTAAATTAGAAGAAGATTTAAATTTGAAAGTTTTAAACTAAATGTAAATTGAAGTTATTGAAATTGTGAAATGAATTTAACTTCAAAAATTTAATGAATTTCATTTTTAAGAAAAACTCTTGTTTTAAGGTTTTAAATTGTTTAAACATTGATTTAAGGTTTAATAAATATTGATTAAGGGTTAATCAATTTATAATTAAGATCATTAATTAAAATTTTAAATTAATGGTTAAAGAATTATTAATTAAGTAACTAAGCTTTAATCAAGGTTAATTAATTAAATAATTAGACTTTAATTAACGGATAATTAAAGATAATTTAATTTGTAATTAATCTAAGTTAATTACTTAATGTTAATAATTAAAGAATGGTTAATGAAGGTCATTAACCAGGATTATTTAATAATTAATTAATGTGGTTAATTTTTAATAATTAATTAGATTAATTAATTTAATAATAATCAATTGTGAATTGTTGAGAATAATTACTTGATGAAGTAATTAAGAAATTAATTACTTAATGTAATTAATTGTGCTAAATGTGATTGTTTAATTTAATTAATTAAGTTTAATTAATTCTAAACACTTGAGGTTTTAAAGATAATTGCTTTATGTAATTAATGATTTGGAATTACTTGGTAAAGTAATTGATTGATAATTGCAGGTTGTAATTAATTGAAGATGTTTAAGAATGAAGTAATTTGGAATGTAATTACTTAGTAATTAATCAAGGGATTAATTAAAAAATTAAATAAGGGATAATTAATTTGGTTTAATACAGTAATTAAGTTAGTTAATTACTGAATGTAATTAATTTGGGATGATTAATAATTATGAGTTAATTACTTAATGGTAATTAATTTTAATAAAGTAATTAATTAAAATATAATTAAGGGTTATTAATTATTATAATTAATGATGTAATTAAATTTGATTAATTAAGATTAATTAATTAATGATAAGTGATTAAAGGTAAATTAATTAATGTAATTAATTAAGGATTAATGTAATTAATTATAGTTAATTAATTAATTGAAGAAATTAAAGGTTAATTACTGTTTGTTTGAGAATAATTAATTTGTGAAATTAATTAAGGATAATTACATGAATGTAATTAAGAATAATTAATCAAGAGTGATTAATTAATGTGATTTATTTTGAATGATTAATTAATTGATTGTAATTAATTAAATGGTTGAGTAAGCAAGATATATATTGATGAAGTAATTAATTTAATTTATATTAAATTAATTAAAGATGAAGTAATTAATTTAATTCATTTTAAATTAATTAGAGATGAAATAGTTAATTTAATTCATTTTAAATTAATTATATTGTGATGAGATAAATCATTGCTTATGTATGAATGGATGACATTGATTGTCTTGGATGCTTTGTGATCTCAGTAATGAGATAGGTTATGTGGTAGGAATGATTGGTCGCAATGTGATGATAACATAGATTATCTATTGTGACGGTGATATATGGATTATCTATTTTGATATTGATAATGTGGATTACCTGTTAGTTGATAATGTTGATTATCAATTGTGATTTGTGAGTTATCTATCTCTGTGTATATAGATAATTGAATTGTTTTAAACTTTAAAACAACTTGGACCTAAAAGACACGCTTTGGATTTCGATTAGAACGGTATCGGGTTTCCATATTTGGATATCCGAAAACCACATCGATTCCAATTAAACGTTAGGTCGTGAATCAAAGTGGAGCTTTGTGAAGACTCGAGGTGTAAGGACTATTCGTCAGAATAACTCTGGGGTGATTCCGTGATGAGTTTGATGGAAATAGTACTTACAGGCTCGAGATGGTGGTTCAGAGCGCAAGGGTTATCGTCGTTAACTCCAAGGGTGATTCCAAAATGAGTGTAACGAGATAATGCCTTCAGTTTCGTTCGTACCCGGAACGAACTTGTATGGATTGAATGCTTTCAGACATCGTCAGGTGGACGATGAGCATTCTAAGTGATATGTCCTATAAAGGTAATCGTAGCTTCAAGCCTCATCAACCGGAATGGTTAAAACAGGGGAGGTGCAGCAAGGCTTCGCGGGTACCACTTGAGAGTGAGATTTACCCCTGTCTAAAGGTTCCTTTATATTCGGCTGTGTGGGCGGTTGCTAGCTACAACCGCAGGGTTGTCTTGTTCAGAACTGTTCAGTAAGGAATGGTTCCGGCCTTGTGTTGCAGGGAGCGGGCGTACTCCTTGGTACGTTGATCTAGGCCACGTACTGTGACGGGCGGTACCCCAGTAGCCCTGCCATTGTATGGAATCCAAAATCCAATAAGTGCCAATGGTTTTGATTGTATTACCCACTTTTGTGGCTAGTAGCTAGAATTTATTAATGTAACAATTTCGATCATTTCATATTTATTTGAAAACCCTAGACCCTATTATAATATCATCGGATTTCCTATCAAATGTTTTGGTTAGCGTAAGGTAAATTTTTTTCCATGTTTATGTATGGGAAGTCTTAGGTGATACCTTTCTTTTCAAAAGGTTTTTGAAAATTAAGCAACCTTAACCTGTTACTCACACCAGACCCATGTCTGACTCGGAGTTTATCTTCTGTTTCTTAAACTCTTGGGTACTAAAAATTTTACAAGCAGCCAAGGGATTCAGGTTGGCTTTGACGAATTGTGGAGGTGCAAATGGAGCAGGAGGCTTCTGCGTGTAGATATGTAGTATTCTGCTGTGTAGATTTCTCTGAGTTGTTTCTTGTACTGTATTGAGTTGTATAACTAGACAGGTGTTTATAACTGTCTAGTATGTGATGTATATCTGTGTAACTCTGATAGTGGTTGTAAACTATGTAATGTTTATGTTATTAATATAATTTATTCGTTCCGTTGTTTAGATTCTGTGTTGTTTCTTCTTTCTCTTCTTTCTTTTCTCTTTCTATCCCTTTCTTTCTTAAAAATGATGTGATTTTCTATGGTAAGAAAGTCGGGTCGTTTCACTTGGTATCAGAGCATTAGCTTGAGTGAATACCTAGGCTCTGTAGTGGTGTCTATCTTGAGAGAGCGTATTTATAATTTTAAATATACATGTATTTATTTCTACCTATCTGTTGGGTTACCTGTTCAGGTTTTCCAATATAAGTTATAAAGGTAGATGGGGTAGTAGTGTATGAGACACGACTACCATTGGTTGGAGTTTGAATGTTTACAGTTGGAAGTGTATTTGTCGAGACTGTAGACCAAATACCGTCCCGAGTGAATTTAGTGGTGATGAAGGATTTCATCAATCTCTGAAGGAAACCTGTTAAGGTTCAGAGTCCATTTTTGAAATTGGATGAGTAGAGTTTGGATCTGTTGGCTAGGCAGAAGTGAGTAATGGCATTTTGATACCTCAGGGAATAGTAGATGCATGATGAGATGCAGTGACTGTGGATGTTCCCGAAGATGTTTTCTTTGGAACAAGTTAAGGAAGTGAGTCTGCTTCGATGTTGTGGATGTGTTTAGAATGGTGTTTCTGTTGATTTGAAGTCCGAGTTTCTCGAAGAGCTTTGATTTGGAACTCTTTGGCATCTGTGGCAGCAGTGCAGCTTGGAGTGTTCTCGGTGTTGACAAGAAATCTTCTAGCTTAGCAGTTTTTCTGGAGTGGAGTTCAAAAGCAGTTAATGTGACGCCCCACCTCTATACCCACATTAGCAAAGAGTATTAGAAGATAATACCGTCTGCTAATATGGAGAATAAGGCTGGATAGGAGCGACCACCTATAGCCTTGCTTTAACTATCTATTGAATACATCGACAATTGCCCTACCTAGCAGATCGACATATCCAATGAATACTTATAACCATAGGTGGCGAGAGGATCTATCAGAATAGAATATAACAACTCAATTGCAATATACATCACAGAACAGTAGATCATCATATACACATATACTGATACATAACAGAGTGTACAAAATAATACATGTCAAGTGGTATGGCAAACCACTATATACAAACGATTCCAGATGAATACATATCAGAGATACAACAAAATAGGACAACACAAAAAGCTTTAACAAAAAGAAACAAGCTGGATAGTCCATGCGGAAGCAAAATAGGCTAAGTCCAAATGCACCTAACCTGAAACATCTCGGTCTGACCTGAGTATAAAATACACGGGTCAGTCTAGCTAAACAAATCAGTTAGATAAACTGAACAACAATAACCAGCAAGGTCACAATGTATAACAAATATCTCTAAAAGAGATAACACAATCATCTAGCAAAAGATGAATCATATCACAACAAGCCTCATATCATCGGCATCTCAAATAAACAGAGGATAAAAATATCCCAAAGCAAGACAAGAGGCAAATAACAAATACCCATAAGGTATACAAGTTCCACAAGGTAACCACTATACATCATGCGGTTCAAAAAGACCAACACCGAAGGGAGATACCATGGGAATATAATATCAATGAAACATAAGATTGCTCGAGCTCAGTACTGTATAAAAAGGATTCATAAGTCTGAAGACTCCAAACCCAATATCACACGAGTGGCTCATAAAGACCAACTCCGAAAGCGATACCATAGGGCAACAAACCCGAAGACACAAACCCGAAGGTACAAACCCAAAGAAAACATACCCGAAGGCAACAAACCGTAGTGGTGATGGTCCGGAGGCCCAGTACTGGACACCACTAACTGGCGGAATGTGTCATAACTCTCGTAAAGGAATCTGAAAAGTGTTAACGTGAGTCCCATAACCACTCGTTCGCATTAAACGGTTTACTATCCGTTAGTTAATTTCACACTCAAAGCAGTACAAAGTTTACCTCGTCTCATCGGTAAACCTAACCCAAAGGTCAAAACGATCAATTGAATAGGTCGGGGATTAATCGGAAAGATAAACTCACGGATTCATGGTCCGTGTTTTACCTAACCATTTAATCTCCTTTCCACTTCGCTCGAAGTGCGAAATTGTGTGTGTGCGTTTTAAATAGAAATTATAAATTAGAGAAGCGAGCTTTTAATGCGATTTAGGAGGATCATTTTATAAAAATCCGTGTACGAAAGAAAAAAGAAATCATCAAAGGCAATAATAGATAATATCAACAATCAAATAATCACAAATCAGTAAAAGTTGGGAAATCAACCCAAAAAGAAAATTTGGGCAAAAACAGCAGGTTCGGTCGACCGGACAGGGTCTTCGGTCGGCCGACCCTGCAACCTGGATGGTTTCGGGATACAGGTTCGGTCGACCAAACATGGTCTTCGGTCGGCCGAAACTGCAACCTGGGCTGTTTCCAGCCTATCCAAATGATGAGCAAACTTTTCCCTATTTTGCAACCGGACGATTAATGGCGCCAAGGGTTTATGCCAAATGACAACCCGTCCCTATATGCTCATCAATACACCCCGAAACGCATGATCAAAACATACATAAGAGAAGGTTCATAAATATTTGACTTTGAAACTCAAGAATTGGAATATTCATAAAACCAATCCAAACAAAAGCCAAATGCATATGAATAAGCAATAGGAATTCATACCCATCACCCATGATATCAAGAGATAAAATGTGAGTTCAAAACTCACCTTTTTAAACACAAACAAGGATGAGAAGAACAAACACAAGAAGGAGATTAACTACTCTTCACTCTACAAGCTTCAATCTAAGAATAAAACACATATTTCCCAAATTAGGTTTAGGAAACTTTCTGAAATTGAAGAGGAGAAGAGTTGTAGAAGATGAAGAAGAGGCTTACCAATATCTTCTCTTGATTTTGGAGCAAGAATTCAAGTTGCAAGAAGAAACTAGGGCTTGGAATTTCTAATTCCTCCTCCTTTCCCCCACTTTCAGTATTAGCTTAAGTTTGGAGGTGAAAATCAATGAATGGAAAGAGATGGGCTGAGCTAGGGTATTTAGTTAGCTAGTGGGCTGAACCCAAACCCAAAACCCAACTAGAAAAAGTAGCAAAATTCAACTTACTCTAACCATATAAAAGGTTATACTCAAAAAGATCGCAAACGCCATTTCGGAACCAATGGAAGCGGTATCGAGCCTCAATTTGGCCGTTTGAAAAAAGTAACATTTCGAACCTAAAAATCCGACTAATGACACTATATTTAAATAAAACATTTAAATATAAAATCGTTAAATATGCGGGTTGTTGCAGATCTCCCCTCCTTACAAAATTGCGTCCTCGCAATTCCTAGAGACGATATTTGTAACAACTACATATATGCATCATTCAAAAGAAAGGGAAATAAGCTTGAGATGAAAAGATATTCTCAACGTTGCCAAGAAAAGATAGAAAACTCGGATAAGATCGCTCGATGAACTCTCTGGTTTCCCAAGTACAGTCATTGGGATTAGCGGACCATTGAACCTTAACGAACGGCACGTCCTTGTTTCGAAGGTGTCGCACCTCCGTGTCAAGCACGCGAATAGGCTGCTGTACAATAGATAAGTCCGGTGATACCTCAAACTCTTGCAAATCAGGAGAAGTAATGACAGAATCCGACTCCCGAAGAAACTTCCGAAGTTGAGAGACGTGAAACACGTCATGAATGCCAGATAAATGAGTAGGAAGTGAAACTTTATAATCCACAGGGCCAATATGTTCAGTAATAGAAAATGGTCCTATAAAGCAAGGAGCCAATTTCCCAGTCGTACTGAAACGTATAACCCCCTTCAAAGGAGAAACACGAATAAAGACAAGATCACCAATCGAGAACTCGAGAGGCTTCCTACGGCTGTTTGCATAGGATTTCTGGTGGCTCTGTGCCTCTTTCATTCTCAACCGAATAAGATCAATCTTCTCAGAAGAATCGCGAACAAAATCTGGACCAAGAACAAGCTTCTTCCCAGATTCCAACCAACAAGAAGGTGATCGACATGGCCTTCCATATAAAGCTTCGAAAGGAGCCATACTGATACTAGATTGAAAACTATTGTTGTAGGAGAAGTCTACAAGAGGTAGATGATCCTCCCAACTACCACTGAAATCAAAAATACAAATACGGAGAAGATCTTCTAAGATACAATTCACCCGTTCAGTCTGTCCGTCAGACTGCGGATGATAAGCTGTGCTGTAATTAAGCTTTGTTCCCAAAGCTTGCTGAGGACTCTTCCAAAAATGACTCGTGAATAAGGGATCACGATCACTCACAATAGAACTAGGAACACCGTGAATTCTCACGATTTCCTTGACATACAACTTAGCCAAATGTGAAGTAGTTTTATTAGACTTAATAGAGACAAAATGAGCAGACTTAGTGAGGCGATCAACAATAACCCAAATGCTAGAATGGCCCGACCTCGAACGAGGTAGGTCGTCAATGAAATCCATAGAAATCTGATCCCATTTCCACTATGGAATCTCTAGAGGCTGAAGAAGACCCGAAGGACGCTGATGTTCGGCCTTAATACGCCGACAAGTTATGCCATTACTCACATAACTCACAACATCGCGCTTCATGCCTTCCCAATAATAAAGGTGACGCATATCGGCATACATCTTACTACCACCAGGATGGATAGTATACTTAGAACGGTGACAGTCATCAAGAATGTCATGCCTTAGTGTAAAATCAGAAAGCACAAAAAGATGGTTCTTCTTGCGAAGACACCCATGAGAATCAATGTCGAATTCCCGCAACGCCTCATCACAGGATCTAGACTCACAAAGCTGAAAAAGATGCAACAAATCAGGATCACGCCGCTGAGCATCGGCAATATGATCCAACAAAATGGGTCGAGCTCCCAAACTAAATAATAGAATAGGAGAATCAGAAGATGAACCTCGATCGCGAATTTCATAAAAAGATAGTCTCAAGAATATTCGATTCGGCAAGCATCATAGAAACAACAGCCAAATGTTTGCGACTAAGCGCATCAGCAACACGATTTCCCATTCTAGGGGTATACTGGATATCGAAGTCATAGGGAGCAAGAAACTCGAGCCAACATTGTTGTCTCATATTGAGTTCCTTCTGAGCGAACAAATACTTCAAAGATTTATGATCGGTATAGAGAATGAAGTGCTCGCCCAATAAATAGTGTCGCCAAATCTTCAAGGCAAAGGCAATGGCGGCTAACTCATGATCATGAGTGGCATAGCGAACTTCATTCGGACGCAGTTGCCTAGAAGCATAAGCAACTACCCGATCCTTCTGCATAAGAACAGCACCGAGACCACTACCACAAGCATTAGTGTAGACAACAAGATCTTGATTCCCCTCGGGAACCACCAAAATAGGAGCATTAGTGAGAAGTTCCTTCAATGTCTGAAAGGAAGCTTCACACTTGTCGGACCAAATAAAACGAATGCCTTTCCGAGTAAGGCTGGTGAGAGGAAGCACAACACGGGCAAAATCCTTAATGAACCGACGGTAATAACCCGCCAATCCAAGGAAACTACGAATCTCATGAACATTCTCAGGCCTCTTCCAATTCTGGATGGCTTCGATCTTTGAGGGATCGACAGAAATGCCATCGGAAGATACAACATGACCTAAGAACTTAACCCTATACTCCCAAAAATGGCACTTAGAGAATTTGTCTCTAAGCTGATGATGACGGAGAGTACTCAAGACAATTCTCAAGTGATTAGCATGCTCAACATCAGAGGATCATCAATAAACACAAGGACGAACTTATCGAGATATTCCCGGAATACCCGATTCATGAGATCGACAAAGTAAGCAGGAGCGTTCGTCAAACCGAACGGCATAATGAGCCACTCAAAAGAACCATAATGAGTGCGGAAAGCGGTAAGAGGTATGCTATCCTCCGCGACTCGTAACTGATGAAAACCCATGGCAAGGTCAAGCTGAGAAAAGACCTTAGCACCACTCAATAGATCGAACATGTCATCGATCCCAAGCAATGGATACCTATTCCTAATGGTTAACTCGTTAAGCTTGTGATAGTCAATGCAAAGCCTTAGAGTTCCATCGAGCTTCTTCACAAACACAACCGCGGATCCCCACGGAGAAAAATTAGACTGAATCAACTGCTTTGACTCAAGCTCTAAAAGCTGCTTCTTGTGTTCCTCATTTTCTTTTATAGACATCCTCATGGGAGGACGACTAACTGGCTGCACGCCTAGAATGAGATCAATGCGGAACTCAATTGCCCGCTTGGGTGGCAAACTCGAAACAGGCTCAAAAACATCAGAAAAGTCACAAGCAATAGGAATACGAGATATGTCATCATCATCTCGCGAATCAAGAGAATATAAAGCCATTTCAGAATTATCCACGTCTCGAAGAACAAGAGATAACTGAGTAGACGAATCCGAATGTCGAAGATATATAATCCGCTCAGAACAAATAATCCTGGCATCGTATCTCACTAGCCAGTCCATACCCAAAATCATATCAAATCCCAAACAAGAAATAACGTGCAGATTCACATGAAAAGAAAAACCACATAAAACAATCTCAATATCATCACAAAGCAAACTAAGGGTCGCGGAACCCCCAATAGGATTCGCAATCCTCATTGAAGTAACCAACAAGAAACATCCAAGGATAAATCATCAACAAGCTTTTTCGATACGAAGGAATGTGAAGCACCCGTATCGAAAAGAACTCGTATACTATGGTCATGAAATAAAATAGAAACTTCCAAAATAGATGGATATACCTATGAGCTGAGAAGGACCTTCAGAAGCCTTAGCACATAAAGATTGCTAGACTTGGCACCAGCCGGAACAGTAGGGCAAGTTGAAAAATGATGACCTTCCTTCTTGCAGTAGCGACAGAAGAGAGGCTTAGGACAAGCTCGAATCATATGATCTGGAGAACCACAATTGAAACACTTCCGAATGGAAGGTGTTCCAGCATACTGAGACTGAGGATTATCACCACCAGTCTTCTTCTTCTTAAAAGGAAAAGACTTCTTCTGAAATGGAAACGGCTTCTTGTTGGGGTTCTTAGAAACCTCAACATCCTCACTACTATCACACTCCTTCTCGACGGCTTCGAGATGAAGTGCTGAATCCACCAGTTCTTCAAAAGAAAGCTTAAGTTGGAGCAACAAAGACTTCTAAAGATATTTCTTAAGACCAGAGACAAACTTTAAATTCTTCTTATAAGTAGTGCTAATGATTTCAAGACCATACTTAGATAAAGCCTCGAATAATGCAACATACTCAGAAACAGAAGATTTCCCTTGCTTCAACTCAAGGAAGCGACGGGTCAATAAAACTTTTTCATATTCAGGAACGAACTTGAGCTCGAATCATCCCCGAAACTGAGTCCAAGAAAGAGTAGACTCATCAATTTAGGCTACAAGAAGCTCATACCAATCAAGAGCACACTCTTATAATAAGCAAGAAGTTACAAGGACTATATCATGATCAGAAAGATCCATGCGAGAGAAAATATGCTCGCACGTGCGAAGCCAAGCTTGGACTTCAAGAACATACTCGGAGCATTTAAACGACTTTCCTCCAAGATGAGAAAAATCACTACACAGACGTGTAAAGGCAGACTTGCGAGGTGGAGATTCTCGAGGAGTAACTAGAGGCTGAGTGCTCCTAAGCAACTCCAAAAACTGATTGGCAGACATATAAACACCATCCGGATGTGAGCCACTGGATTGCCCAACATCCGAACGTCGTCCCCTGCCTCTTCCAGCCATACGCTGAAAGTAAGATAAGAACAAGATTATTCACAAGGTAGATATCATTAATTCAAATGTGGAATACTATGGAACAAAATGCATTCCTAGACGTATTACCACATTCTATCTACCACCAAAGGCACAAAAGGAATATAGAGGCACGATGGTTCAAAGATTTGTATCACTTATACACTTTGATGTACCGGAATATGTGCTTCTATTATGTGTTTGTCATATTTTGTTCTGAACCCAGCTCTGATACCAAGCTGTGACGCCCCACCTCTATACCCACATTAACAAAGAGTATTAGAAGATAATACCGTCTGCTAATACAGAGAATAAGGCTGGATAGGAGAGACCATCTATAGCCTTGCTTTAACTATCTATTGAATACATCGACAATTGCCCTACCTAGCAGATCGACATATCCAATGAATACTTAAAACAAAACCATAGACGGCGAGTGGATCTATCAGAACAGAATATAACAACTCAATTGCAATATACATCACAGAACAGTAGATCATCATATACACATATACTGATATATAACAGAGTATACAAAATAATACATGTCAAGTGGTATGGCAAACCACTATATACAAACGATTCCAGATGAATACATATCAGAGTTACAACAAAATAGGACTACACAAAAAGCTTTAACAAAAAGAAACAAGTTGGATAGTCCATGCGGAAGCAAAATAGGCTAAGTCCAAATGCACCGAACCTGAAACATCTCGGTCTGACCCGAATATAAAATACACGGGTCAGTCTAGCTAAACAAATCAGTTAGATAAACTGAAAAACAATAACCTGCAGGTCACAATCTATAACAAATATCTCTAAAAGAGATAAAACAATCATCTAACAAAAGATGAATCATATCATAACAAGCCTCATATCATCGGCATGTCAAATAAACAGAGGATAAAAATATCCAAAGCAAGCCAAGAGGCAAATAACAAATACCCATAAGGTATACAAGTTCCACAAGGTAACCGCTATACATCATGCGGTTCAAAAAGACCAACACCGAAGGGCGATACCATGGGAATATAATATCAATGAAACATAAGATTGCTCAAGCTCAGTACTGTATAAGCAAGGATCCTAAGTCCGAAGACTCCAAACCCAATATCACTTGAGTGGCTCATAAAGACCAACTCCGAAAGCGATACCATAGGGCAACAAACCCGAAGGTACAAACCCAAAGGCAACAAACCCAAAGGCAACAAACCGTAGTGGTGATGGTCCGAAGGCCCAGTACTGGACACCACTAACTGGCGGATTGTGTCATAACTCTCGAAAAGGAATTCGAATAGTGTTAACGTGAGTCCCATAACCACTCGTTCGTACTAAACGGTTTACTATCCGTTAGTTAATTTCACATTCAAAGCAGTACAAAATTTACCTCTTCTCATCGGTAAACCTAACCCAAAGGTCAAAACGATCAATTGAATAGGTTGGGGATTAATCGAAAAGATAAACTCACGGATTCATGGTCCGTGTTTTACCTAACCATTTAATCTCCTTTCCACTTTGCTCAAAGTGCGAAATTATGTGTGTGCGTTTTAAATAGAAATTATAAATTGGAGTAGCGAGCTTTTAATACGATTTAGGAGGATCATTTTATAAAAATCCATGTATGAAAGCAAAAAGAAATCATCAAAGGCAATAATAGATAATATCAACAATCAAATAATCACAAATCAGTAAAAGTTGGGAAATCAACCCAAAAAGACAATTTGGGCAAAAACAGCAAGTTCGGTCGACCGGACAGGGTCTTCGGTCGGCCGACCCTGCAACCTGGAAGGTTTCGGGATAAGGGTTCGGTCGACCGGACATGGTCTTCGGTCGGCCGAAACTGCAACCTGGGCTGTTTCCAGCCTATCCAAATAATGAGCAAACTTTTCCCTATTTTGCAACCAGACGATTAATGGCGCCAAGGGTTTATGCCAAACGACAACCCATCCCTATATGCTCATCAATACACCCCGAAACGCATGATCAAAACATTCATAAGAGAAGGTTCATAAAAATTTGACTTTGAAACTCAAGAATTGGAATATTCATAAAACCAATCCAAACAAAAGCCAAATGCATATTAATAAGTAATAGGAATTCATACCCATAACCCATGATATCAAGAGATAAAATGTGAGTTCAAAACTCACCTTTTTACACACAAACAAGGATGACAAGCACAAACACAAGAAGGAGATTAACTACTCTTCACTTTACTCTACAAGCTTCAATCTAAGAATAAAACACATATTTCCCAAATTAGGTTTAGGAAACTTTGTGAAATTGAAGATGAGAATTGTTGTAGAAGATGAAGAAGAGGCTTACCAATATCTTCTCTTGATTTTAGAGCAAGAATTCAAGTTGCAAGAAGAAACCAGGGCTTGGAATTTCTAATTCCTCCTCCTTTCCCCCATTTTCAGTTTTAGCTTAAGTTTGGAGGTGAAAATGAGTGAATGGAAAGAGATGGGCTGAGCTAGGGTATTTAGTTAGCTAGTGGGTTGAACCCAAACCCAAAACCCAACTAGAAAAAGTAGCAAAATTCAACTTACTCCAACCATATCAAAGCTTATACTCAAAAAGATCGCAAACGCCATTTCAGAACCAATGGAATCGGTATCGAGCCCCAATTTGGCCGTTTGCAAAAAGTAACATTTCGGACCTAAAAATCCGACTTACGACACTATATTTAAAAAAAACATTTAAATATAAAATCGTTAAATATGCGGGTTGTTACAGTTAAGTGGGCCCGTTTCTTCGATAGGTTGGCTAGTTAAGTGGAAGCTGTTTTGTTTGGTAAAGGGAGAACGGTTTTCCTTGGATTTGGTTAGGGCTGATCGCAAAAGTGACTTGCGATTATTTGAGTGTTCTCTTGGGTTATCTGAGTTTTTCTGAATGTCTTCAGAGAAGTAAGAACTTTGTTCGCATCTGGAGATTGAGTTTTCTTGTCTTCTAGGATTCCAATATTGGTACCGGTGGTTCAGCTTTATAGAAGAATGGTTCCAAGAGATCGAGTTGGTGTAGCAGCTCAGAGTTTGGGAGGAACTTCTGAATTTTTCTTAAGGATTTGTGAACCATATTGTCCGGGATGTGTTGTCCAGTTTGTGCTCGTGTTCTTCTTCAGCATTCTCTTCTACGTCGGATCAGAGTTGTGCAGCGGAAGCAGTTTGGAAGTGCATCTGCTTTTCTTTTCTCGACAGAAGAAGTTATTGTTTTCTGATGTTTGTAGGGTAGGGTTGATCTTGAGAAGATCATTTTGTTGAGTAGATTTGTCTAGTTTGTTCTAGAGACATCAGCAAGGGATGAGCTGATCAGTATGGTTGTGGGCAGCCCAGGATCGTCTGGAGATTTTATGGATAAGAGATGAAGGAATTTGAATTTTAAAGTCGGAGATTTAATTTTTGATAAGTTTTCTCCGATCGTAAAGGAGCTATTAGATTGGGTAAGGCTGGAAGGCTAGCTCTGAAGAGTTTTGGATCTTTTTTGTGATCTTGGAGGTTAAGTGATTGATCTACAGGATTAAATTGCCGGTTTGGATAGCTGGGATTCGATGGGTTTTACGTATCTCTGAGGGAGTACCTGTTTCACCTATCTCTGGTTTTGGAATCAACACTTCTGGAGTTTTGGTTGTTGAGTCAGACTCGTCTGTAGTCTGATATCTTGTCTAGTGTTATAGATCTAGATGAATAGGAGCTTTGTAGCTTCATAGTATTGATTGTTTGATTTCCATAGAGCAAGTATCCCGGTATATATATATACACACACACCTGGGAAAACTCGAAGAAATTCTATCCAGAATTTTGTCTGGATAGTGAGATTTGTTTGATTGGATGAATTGATTGCTTTGGTTGTTAGCATATGTTTGATATATGCTTGTGTTTTAAAATTTAAAATTTTAATGAGATTATTAAATTACCTTTGTTTTAAATTTTGAGGACGAAATTCTTTTAAGGGGAAGGATTGTAACATCTCGGAATTTTTATCAATTTAATAATCTGTATTAAAAATTAAATTGATATTGATATTTTATTAATAATAATTCATAAAGATTTAATAATCATCCTCAATAAATATTTAAATTGGTTTCTATTTGTAATATAAATATATGGTTTATATTTTAAATAGATTCACATTGTTTTACATTAATAAATAAAACACATTTTTCTAATGCTTATTATCAGTAGTAATTTGGAAATTTTTTTTTTATTTAATATTTAAGCTTTCCAAAGTTAAATAAATAAATCTTGGTTTAAACTTAATAAGTGAAACATGTTTTAAAAATTCTAATATATACATTTTAATTTGGAAATTTTGTTTAAAATAGTATTGAGTTTTCAAAACTATTTAATAAATAAATATATGATTTTAAAATTGGTAAGAAAAATGTTTAAATATTTTAAAATAATTTGGCTTGAGTTTTAAATTTAAAATGAATTAACAAACAAAAGTTTTATGACTTAATGAAATAGATAATTTATTAATAAAAATATAATTTCTTTTAGGATGATTTTAATTTAATGATGAGATATTTTAAAAAATAGTATCAATAGTGTATTATCTTTATAAATAGATTTTGAATAAAATTTGCAATTGTTATTTCAAATTAAATTTATAAACATAACTTGATCTGAAAATAATTGATTTTGGATTTGATTTGAATTTAAAATTCCAAAGTATAAATTTTAATTGTTTTAATTTCTTTATGTATAAGTTTTATTTATAAACATGATTTGTTTTATTTCTTTTATAAATTTATATACATATTTAATATTAACTTACAAATTAAAAATAGGCTTAAAGTACATAATAACTTGTAAATTAAATATTAATTACTCTAAATAAGACAAGTGTTGCATTCTTAAGCATTAATTAAACAAGTGTCAAAAGATTAACATAACAATGTGACAAATGTTAGGATTATGTACAAGTGTAAATTTTGTTTTAATTTTTCTTTTATTTGATAAATCTGAAATTTACACTTATATAAGCCTATATCTTCATTTCTTCCTTTCTTTTTTTTCATTTCAATTCAAAGACAGAGAAAATTTAAAACTGTCCCATGCGGATCTGAAAAACATGAAACCCAGATTTAAACATCTTCATATCAATAATCAAACTCCTCTTCAAACTATAGCATACATCTTCAAAAATTCTGCATGTCACCTGAAATCAAAAGGGTCTACATTATTTTCAAACCTGGAAAATAAACTCTGCAAGCAACCTGGATGCAAAACAAATCTGCTTGCAACTGGGACAATAAAGCAACTGCATTTCACTTCAACCTGTAAAATCAATTGTTGAAAGAAGAAGCCTGCATTTCTTCACCTAGAAACAAACATGCAAATGCATCATGACTAAAGTTTTTAAAAAGCAAAAGCAAACTGCAGTTTTTAACGTATTGAAGCAACAGCAGTTCTTAAGTTCTAAAGCAAGTTCAAAGGCCTTCAATCAGAGGCTCTGTTTCTTTATAAAGAAAAAACGTGAGTAACTTTTAAATTTTAAAATTTTAATAGGTTGTATGCTAGAATATTTTGATATAAATAAGCATGGTTTGTGTGTTGATAAAAGTTGGATGTGATATGTATTTGTGTACATGCTGTAATTCCCCATTTGTCCTGTTTTTCAAGCAATCTGTGATACAAAAACCTTATCTGTTAATTTAGTTTCTAATATAAGGAAATTTATATAACATTGTTGTTTGATTTTCTTAGGTCAACATTTAAATTTTCAAGTAAGTTAAAATATGAGTATTGACTCTTGAAACACAAGAAACATCAATGCATGTTGATTCTTAACAAAATTTAAACATGTTAATTCTGTATTTCAGTATCATAAAACAATAGCATTAACCAAAATATGATTTTTAAATCAAGAATTTGGATTTTTAGGTATAAATTTAAGTTGCAACTTTGTGTTGAACTGATATTGAATTTCAAGCAAATTCTAGTGATTCTTGAATTGAGGAGTTTTGGATTTCTTCTTTGTGATGGAGAAGGAATAGGTGATGCTCAGAAAAATCATGGATGGTGTTAAATCTTATCAGAGAGGTTGCAGATTTGGGAATTTATTTTAAACCCTAGTTTTGCTGGGTTTTAAGAAATCGGCCATTTTGGTTTGAATAAGTGACCGAGTTTTGAGATGTTTGGGAAATTGATAGCGGGTGCATGGTTGGAGACGAAGCCGGAGGGGTTGATCTACAGGTGGTCGGAGCGGCGAGAGATGGCCGTTGATAGGTTTGAGTCAGAAACCTGATTATGGTTTCCGGATTTGGGAGTGTTGAGTTCGATTTTGATTTTTGGGATGCTTGTTTGATTCGAGGGTCGTGGACGGTTGCTGAGATGGTCACTGGAGTGGGGCGTGCATCGACGTCGACAATTTGTGGCCGAAGTCACTGTGCATATGCACAGTGATGGGTTTTTCTGATGAGATGTCTGAGTAGTATTGGTCAGGGGAAGTTTTAGGTTTTGCTCGAAGCAATGGGTTTGTTCTCTCGGAGTGGATCGGCTTTTGTCTCGAAGCAGTTTTGTATGGTTCTCGGGTTGTTCCTATTTCAGTTTTTTTAAAGAAACCTGTAGTTTCTGTTTTGAAACTTTTAGAAATCCGAAGTTCTTTTTTTTATGTTAAGGAAAGTTTAAATTCAAGTTTAAATTCAAAGTTTAAATTTTAGAATTGAAGTTAAATTTAAAAATCTCAGTTTTTTTAATAAAAATAAAGTTTTAAATTTGATCTTAATTAACTACTTTATTTTGGTAAAGTAGTTTAAACCTTTTAATAATTGAGTTTTAAGATATGAGCAAGATTTGAAATTTTATGTAAATATGGAAATCAAAAAGTTAAATTTGAATTTCAGTTTTTAAATTAGAAGAAGATTTAAATTTGAAAGTTTTAAACTAAATGTAAATTGAAGTTATTGAAATTTCGGAATGAATTTAACTTCAAATTTTTTATGAATTTCATATTTTTAAGACAAACACTTGTTTTAAGGTTTTAAATTGTTTAAACTTTGATTTAGTTTAAAATATATTCATTTTAAATCATATATTTAAAATGAAATTTAAAAGTAAGTTCAAAAGAAAATTTGTTTTCAAATAAATTTGTTTTTGAACATAATTTAGAAATGTTTTATCTTAATTAGTTAAGATTAGTGTTTTGAAATTAATTTAATTAATAAGGTGATTAAGGAATGGTTAGCTAATTTAATTAATTATTGGTTAGGTTTAATAAATATTGGTTAAGGTTAATCAATTTATAATTAAGATCATTAATTAGATTTTTAAATTAATGATTAAAGAATTATTAATTAAGTAATTAAGTTTTAATCAAGGTTAATTAATTAAATAATTAGACTTTAATTAATGGATAATTAAAGATAATTTAATTTGTAATTAATCTAAGTTAATTGCTTAATGTGAATAATTAAAGAATGGTTAATGAAGGTCATTAACCAGGATTATTTAACAATTAATTGATGTGGTTAATTTTTAATAATTAATTAGATTAATCAATTTAATAATAATCAATTGTGAATTGTTGAGAATAATTACTTGATGAAGTAATTAAGAAATTAATTACTTAAGGTAATTAATTGTGTTAAATGTGATTGTTTAATTTAATTAATTAAGTTTAATTAATTTTAAACACTTGAGGTTTTAAAGATAATTACTATGTAATTAATGATTTGGAATTACTTGGTAAAGTAATTGATTGATAATTACAGGTTGTAATTAATTGAAGATGTTTAAGAGTGAAGTAATTTGGAATTTAATTACTTAGTAATTAATCAAAGGATTAATTAAGAAACTAATTAAGGGATAATTAATTTGGTTTAATAAAGTAATTAAGTTAGTTAATTACTGAATGTAATTAATCTGGGATGATTAATAATTATGAGTTAATTACTTAAAGGTAATTAATTTTAATAAAGTAATTAATTAAAATATAATTAAGGGTCATTAATTATTATAATTAATGATGCAATTAAAGTTGATTAATTAAGATTAATTAATTAATGATAAGTGATTGAAGGTAAATTAATTAATGTAATTAATTAAGGATTAATGTAATTAGTTCTAGTTAATTAATTAATTGAAGAAATTAAAGGTTAATTACTATTTGTGTAATATCCCGGAATTTCCAAGAGTTTAAAATGTTGATAATCTCTTATTTAAATTATTTGAAATTGATAAATTGTTATTTTCAAAGATATTTAACCCAAAAATAAAAATATAATATTTTAATTATGGTTATAAATTGGTTTTATATTAAGATTAATTATTTTATTTGTGTAAATAAATTCTAAATTGATATATTGTTATCAAAAGTTATAAGTGTGTTTAAATTGCATTTATATCTGTGTATTTAAATCTGTGTATTTTAAATTGATTTCAAAATAGGATATATTATTTATAAATAATTATGATCTTATTTAAAAATAGATGTTTATATCTATTTAAATTTATTTTAGATTTGATTTTTAAATTGGACTTTGAAATGAATATATATTTGAATTCAAAGATTTACGTGCATCTTAAAATAAAATAATAATACAATTTGGTTTTAAAAATATATATATAACTAGTGTGTGGCCCGTGCTACGCACACGGGCTGTTGTGTAATTCAAAAGTGTGACAGTAAGAATACCCTGAAATATAACTTGTTTATGTATTTTGCAATAACAATATATTATGGTTCATATATAATGGTATGCTTAATTTATTCTGAACTTTAATGTTGCATGATAGTTATTGTTTTTGAATCAGGCAATGTGTAAAAAAATTTTAACTAAAACAATCAAATGACATTAACCAAGTAAGTCAATAAATTGTCACCCCTATTAGGATAAACTTCTTCAAAGTTGAAGGTACAATTAAAAACTTGAAACTTAGTCAATGTTGTTAAACTCAATAAGAAGGTCTTTGTATAAACCTTGAGCAAAAGATTTAAAATAAGGAACAGATTCTTATATAGGACTAAATGAATAATTTATGGAAGATTAAATGGATGAATTATCACGCACTTTGGAGGTTGGGTCTTAATAGCTATATTACCTAAGTAATGCTAAACATTTAACACTCACATGTGTGGCCTGTTTATTCAATTTTGAAATCAGACCTTTGAACCTTTGTAAATATAGGATTGGACATCATATGAGGCGACGTATGAAAAAAGTAGTTAATATAAGATGCATCTTTTATAAATTTGATGTTATTTGTAAGTCTAACCTATTGACACTAAGGATGCATTGGCCTGAATTTTGTCATCAAGTTCCCTCATTTGACTCATCAAATAATGTGGAGTTAGCAAGGAGTAAATATTCTCCTTTCCCATTAATTTTTTTTAACTCAGTAACATCTTTTAGTTAATTTCCCAATTAATTATTATTATATTTTTTTAAAAATAATTAAAAATATAACAGGCAAAAATAATTATTTTTGAGAAATGAAAAAATAAATTAACAAAAATATTTTTGTTAAAATGTTATAATAAAAATTTATTAACACCAATAACCAATAGTTTGCAACCCCGTTGAACCTTCCTTCACAATGGCAAGCATTTTCAAGATGTGTTATTTATCGACAAATTTTTGTTATAATAAAATATAAAAATCATTTCACACGAATAACATAAACTAATATTCATAATATTATGCTAATCGGCAACTAACATTAATTTTCAAACATTGGGTTTTAATAAAACCAATAACATTAACGATAATAAATAATAAAAATTAAAATGTATAATTACAATATTGCAATTACAAAACAAAAATAATACAAACAAATAATCTCAGCACGTTCCCCCAGTTCCATCCATTTTGGTGCAGATAATGGTTTCAATCGGGCCATGCTTGCTTCAGTCTACTGATCTCAGCCAGCCAATGCAACTCTGACCAAGGTCTGCTCACTAAGGTGCAGTCCAACCCATTTTGTAGTAGTAAAAACTTCATATCTGCTACATCTATTCCATTATATGGAGAAAGAATCAGAAGAATGATTATAGTCATAGTTTAGACTTCAATATTAGTTCTCTCCTCAACTATAGCAGCGCAATTCAGTCTAGTTCATGTGTTTGTCCACCATTAGTTGAAGCAGCTCAACTGCTTGGTTAGCATGGCATTTCAGTTCTTGAACACACAAGTCTTCTCTATTCTCCATGCCTTCACCTCAAGAACAGCGCACTCTGGAGCTTCTTCGATTTAGTCTCAACATACAAAGACAATTCAATTCCCATCAGTTTCACTTTTCTTTGTGTAAGCAATGATCATTCCCGTAGCGCACCTCTGTTGTCTACATCACACTGCCACATCATGTAGTTTACCATCTACAGTCGCATTATCTACAGTTGCAACACTCTCTCCCTGATCTTTGCGGTCATTTGTGGAAGCCATAACAACTCTAATGATGCACCATCATTGCCTGCAGTTCAAGGGAATTGCATGATTTCTGCCATTTTCTGCATCATCCTCTACCTGCATGCCAAAATTCAACTCCTGTTATAAGTTGTATAAAACTGCACTTGAAGTAAAGTGATTTACACAAACGCGCACACATAGCATATATATAGCAGGCACACATAAGTTATTTGTTGTCAATAAAACATCACACACACTTCAGTAGCTATGCCTATTGCCAGATTACATGCACCAAGCTAAGAGCAATTACTTGCTTTCCAAACTTGAACTCCTGTCATACATACTTTAGTATTTTGTTTGAATTAACATATGCCTTCAATGTAGCCTAGTACTGATGCTAATAATGCTTGTTGTGTCCAATTTCTCCTTGCATATGATCAAGACATGCTTTAGATTATTACCAATGATTGTTTCATAATATGTTTAATCCACATATTCGAACATTAAGAATAGTCAACTTAGTAAATATATTTAGACATTGACTTCAAGCTATATAATACACATCTTCCTTTTGCATTATTCATTAATAACTTCCGTTTACTACTCTTTAACATTCTTCATTGGTTTACAATGAACTTAATTCACACTAAAATTCATACATTGTAGTTGACACAATAGTTACTAACCTTCAAAATTTTGAAATGACAGTCAGATGAAGTTAGAAGCAGAATCAACTAAGTACTGCTAATTAATATACATGTAGTAAACATAAGAATGAAATAACAACTGACATACATATATAATGAACTAATAAAGCTATGATAAAGAGTTAAATTGAGATTATTAGCTCAGCAAATCAGAAATAATCAAAAATAGTTACCTTTTTCTGTCTTTCCTCTCTTGTGTTTTGTCAATGTTCCCTTACATGATTATCACCCAAGTCTCTATTCTTATCTAGCAAAATGAAAAAAAATAGTATAGATTATCAACAACATTTAAAAGTTAGTATTTTCAACTAAGCTCGCGCATGTTTCAGTTCTCTAAGAATGAATACCCATTTTAAACAGTCTACTGTAATGCAACTATGTCAGGAAAGGCAAGTAATTATTTTTTGAATCCATTATTCAAAACATGTGTGAGCTTATATTTGGCAGATGAGAATATAATAATTACCAAACGTTGCATGGGAATATAATATTCACCACGCGTGAGCTTATATATTTGATTTAAATCTATATAATGTTTAATCCATGTGTGTATTATCAAAAAATATTTAATCCATATATAGGCTTATATTTAAAACATGAGTTATCAACAACATTTCAAACAGGTCTATATAGGAATATAATATTTACCACGTTTAAAATATATTTAGTAAATGGTAGACTGCAATTACAATATTTCATAAAAATAAATGACAAACATTTTAAAAGATTACTTCTATGCCAGTCATACGGTTAATGAGTCAGTCAGACAATAGTTATCATAGATTAAGTTATCAATAGTGGAATCAAATCGGTTGCAAAAGCATAGTATGATGGTACAAAATGTCAGCTTTTATTAGCATTCGTAAGTGGAGCAAATATTATAAAAGTTAGTAAGTTGATAATTCATGTACAACATATGGATACTGACAGAAGATAGGAAGAATAAGGTATAAAAAATACAAAAATGAAAAGGAAAAAGATGTGGATCCGATTAAGTAGCAAACTGTACATATTTAGTCCTTTGGGAAGAGCAATAAGGATGACGTATTAAAGCAGGCGAGCCCATTAAAAGAAAAAATATAAATGTTGAATCAGTTGAATGTACTTTTGATAATCATTTCTAGGCAATTTAATATGCCTGGAGGCCCTCGTTTACAAAATCAAAAACAAAAGGTACAAAAGGAATTCTTCGATTAAATTCAACCGCCAAGATCACAAATTCACTTGCTACGTATATATTACGTTGGACATGGAAAATAATAGGTCCATTGAGCTCATAGTGAAGATAATATTACCCTATTAGTTCACAGAAGGAGCAAAATGTTTTGAGGACAGTGATCGATATGACCATAATGTATTTAGTATTAAAAATTCATACGTTGTCTTTCAAATTTTGTATTAGTCGGACATTATTTGAAAGATATTTTAAAGGTTCTTCATTTTGTTCATAGACATTTGTCTTTATAGAAAGATAGGTTAAGTATACTCTTGTATGGATAGGTTCCAATTAGTATATATGTGTTATATAAGGGTAACATCAGAGTACATATATATTATTTTATTTTAATTAACAAACTATACATAAATTTATTTTACAAAAGCAATAATATACAACTTTAGTAACTAAAATGATAGCTGAAAGATAAATTCTTATAACCTAACGTAGTTTAATGACTGAGTGGCCAATGTTTTTTTCCATTGTCGAAATGCTTATACTAACAACCCCTGTAAATATTGGATTATCACCATTACGATATAAATCGAGACAAAACATTATTTGAATATATATATATATATAATACTAAGTATGTAGGGAAAAAATCGCAATTCTTCTAGGATCCTATCTTCTCATATAGATTATTGGTATTAGCTAATATGGCTATTAAAAGAGAAATTTTGTTAGCTCTCCTTGGTTAAAAACCAAGCGGAATTTTACAACAAACTGGCATCATCATTTCGACACTAAATTCAAGCCTAAAACCAAATCTCCTATAATGGAGACTTAAAACTTACTATTGAAGATAATAAATATATGGTTCGTTGTAGCACTAATGAATCAAATATAACTAAAACACTAAAATTCTTCAATCCTCTTTAGATTTGTGAAAAAAAATTAAAGCCTGTTAATTTATTTATTTATTGCAATCCGATACATACATACCTAAAATTAGTTAGTTCGTTTACCACTAATTTATCTTTTGAGACATAAATATGTATGTAAAAGGAGAAATAAATGAAAATTCAAACCAATTATAAGTAAGTAATAAATTAAGAGGTCCTTCCCTATAAATACTTCATGAAGATGTACTCCAACACCCAGCTGCTCATTCAGTGAAACTATGATAATTTCAAAAAATCAAGATCTAACCAATTTCATATATAAAGCAATTGGAAACACAACTAATCTGCACATAAACTAATATTGTGGATTACAGAATTATGTAATAAATGAGATATAAATTGTTCGGAGTTAACACCTATCCGTGGAGGAGTAAATTTATAGGACATCCTATCAGCATAATTATTGACTTCCAACAATAAATAATATGATTAGTAGATTTATGTTTATTGGATTGTGCTTTAAAATACAGTCAATGTTATCATGCTACAATCTCCTAAATTACTATATAACAAATTATAAATAAGTGAAATGAATGCAAAGATGAAAACTACTAATGAATTTGCACAAATTGGAATCAAAATAAGAAACTTGTGACATCGCTTATAAGAGAAGGGGTATTCCATAAGAGCATAAGGATATGACTGCAAAATGACATGAATAAAATTGGCCATTGATATACCCAGGACGAAGGATATGGAATCGATCCATAACGGGAACTCTAAAGTTCATAGAAATATGGAAACAACTTTCTCTTTGATTTCAAAAATAGTGCTAATAAGAAAATCCACAGCACCAGCTTAGAAATGCAAGGAATAATCAAGGGAATTGAGCATTTAAAACTCAGGCTAATGATTTAGGGAAGATGAGGCTGTAGAGGTTGTAGAAATTTTGAGAGGTGATAATGCAGCGAGAAATTAAACCCAGTTGTTGCCATATCAACATCATCACCGTATAATATTTTTCCATATTGCAACATATTGATTTGCAAAGAAACGACTGTAAATTCCATTATTACCAGGATAGTTTCCTATCCATATAGTAAAAGTTAAATATTATTTCCTTACTACACCCAGACCATAGTTAATTTAATTTCAAGCACCAGTCAGACAGTACAGTTGAGAATTAGAGCAAACACTAGTAGAGTAAGTTGAAAAAGCAGAATTACAGACTGGAGCTTGAACTTAGCATGACTTACTTCTATTGATATGATAAGATGATGAAACCAAATATCCATTATTATGTACCTATTTTTAAATCTATATTGCATTATAATATTAGCTGCTAACCACCGTACACGCAAACTGTTTCATTCAATTAAAAAACTACCATAACAGTATGTAAAGTAATATTCCCTACTATCCATTGTATAACAGTTTGCATTGCCAGTGTTAAACCAATATTTATATTTAAGTGGGAAAAAGGGGAAGCGGGATAAAACAGAAAATTTAACAAACAACATTTTATGTTTTCTACACATAAAGTACTGCATCTACAAATTAATTGCTAACCATCGTATTCGTGAACTATTTCATTCAATTAGAAAACTAATGACCACAGTAACAGTATGCAAAATAGCATTTCCTCACATCCATTGTATAACAATTTGCATTGCCAGTATAAAACCAATGTTTCAATTAGTGGGAAAAGGGGGAAGAGGTAAAAACAAAGATTTACCAAATAACATTTTAGGATCTACAAATTAAAGTGGTTGTTAACATACTTAGGACGTAAAAAACTTAGGTCAAATAGTCTTAATGATGAACATAAATTTATATAAACTAATTGAATCAAACAACCAGGTAATGTCCTGATAAAAAACTTAGATCAAATAGTGTTAACAACGAATAGAAATTTACATAAACTAATTGAATCAAACAACCAGGTAAATGTCTTGTAATAATTATAAGAAATATTAGTTTCCTCGGTTGTACATACAATACTACAGTAGGACTTTCATCCCAAAAGATAACTGCCAATCTCAGTTTTACCGTTTTATAATAAATGACATATACATAGTCCACTAATCTTTATGCATATCTAAAACTACTGCAAAAAGAGGAGTGCGAATCAGATTGGGATAACATAATATTTCAAAAATCAGTTCATAAATGTTGCCTACAAAACTTTTAGATCACTCCTATATAAAGGTTTGCAAAATTAAACTAAAACTAAAGTAGTACGGTTTATTTCTTCAAATTATGGTAATATAAGAAACATGGTTGGCAACATAGAAGAATTTCCTTTACAAACACAACCAGCTATGCATCTGGAAAATCAAAGTTACAAAATGCAGGGGATTTGAAATGCATCGAATTCATGTATTTGAAATGAATTAAAAGGAATTTGACATATAGCAGCAAATTAGATCATCCCCATATGTTATCAAACAACATTATTCATATAAATTGAATAGTGTTGTGTAAAAAGCAATATTAACTCAACAACTTTTAAGTTTAATGGGAAGGTAGAAGCGGAAGTCAAAGTATTAGTCAGATACGAAATAACGGTTGCCTAAATAGCGTGATGTACTACAATTCGTCCATGGCTGAAAATATTACCAGAGCGTGAAATTGGAACAAACTAATTCATCAAAAACAAAGTTTATGAAAAAAGTCGCAGATTACTGATCTAACAAACCCTCCTTTTTTCCAAAGTTGTCGATAAATTGATGATTGGAGAGTGTCGATGAAGTCTAGTGCGTCGATAAAATGCAGGTTCATTTTCTTGCAGAACTATTTTATCTTATGCTGCACAAATGTGGGATCCAAATGCATATTGTGTAATATGAAACATTTAACTTAGAGGGTCAAAATACTGAAGGATGGGATCGAAATTCTCAAAACTTCTGACGTGTTTTTTGATATCTATATAGGTATATCTGAAAAGAATTTCATTCCCACTTCCTAACATAATCACTCTTTGACCAAAAAAAATAAATAGGAAAATAATAGAGAAAAAGTTTCTTACCTTTTCACCTTTGATGAAGTAGTCGAGTAGGCAATCACAGCCCAAATAGATTCATCTTCCACTGAACATGACCTATACCCAACAAAGCAAAGTTTCTCTTATCTTTCCTCGAAATTAGACTCTTCAAACTTCGAAAAAGTGGACCAACCATTTCCTAAGTACTATTAAAAATGCAAGGCAGTTAGAAATTATTACAATATTTAGAGTTTCATATTTATCACCAATTGTGAGATTGAGAAAAAAAATGTCATGTAGGAGATAGTAGGTACAACAGATAATCGAATTATAGGTACAATCGAAACATGTAAAATAATTAATATTCAAATGCTCTATATCAGAATTAACAAACTGGTAATCAGTTAGAGATGAATTTTTTTTTCAACACGGTTAACAAATAATGCCTGTCCAACATGATAGCATCTCCGTAGACATGTGTAATGCAAATAGTGTGAATCTAGTTTAGTTCGATTGATTTGGGAAAGGTTACAAAAAAAACATAATAAGGTGCACCTCTAACTGTGGTTCAAAAGAACATAGAAATCTGTGATAGTGAAATCTTCAGCGAGCATATGCAAATAGATGTTGAGAATTAAGGTATAAAACAACAGTGAATGAAGGTTGAAACAACCGGTTTTCTCTTTAGAAAAAAAAGAAGTAAATGCATTTAGCAGATTACGAACTGAATAAAATTCTGGCCAAAGAAACAGTTACTGCTAAATTGTAAGATTTATCCACCTTTGTCAAATTTTGTTAAAAAGGTTATGTAGAAAAAAGGATATATGCACCATATAGTAGAACAAATATCATGAAATCAAGTTTTACGACCTAACCCACCGACTGTGTGGTCAATCATATGCATAATACCCAACTCCATCGAAAAGGATTAACAAATTAGTTACATGAAAGCCTTTTATTTGAAATAGATAAAAGGGATGTAGCACAAATTTGGAGTAACAAATAACCAGGTAAAGTATGATTGTAAATCCTACCAACTATGTGTTGAAATATATAAAAATCCGCAATTCGAGCAATAAAAATCAACAAATAACCGACCTAATTCCAGTAAATCCCCAATTCGGCTTCGCGATTTCACGAGCAGTACAACATCTCTAATGTTGAATTTTTGGGGTAAGATTAGTTGATGGAAAAAGAAAGAAAGAAGTAGTGGGGTTTGTAGAGCATGGATAAAGAAGTGAGGAGGACGAAAAGGAATATGGTTTTGGAATTCAAAGTAATGGTTTTGTGGAAAAAACACATCGTGCCGACTGGGATTCAAAGTGGTGGAATTAGGAGAAAACACATCGTCTACGGACTGATAATGTTGCGCTTCCGAAAATACCCTATCTTAAAAGAGGACACATGTCATCATATAAGAGATCTGGTTTTTCTTTTCCTATATAAGTAATAGATATTTTAATTAGAAATAAGATTTTGTTTTATTTTTCTTTTATAAATGTTTATCTAAACTAATTTGATTTGTGTTTATTTAATAAAGAATAAATACAAAGGCTTTTTAAAATAAGTTTGAAATGTTGTATATAATTTTATTTAAATTTTACTTGGTTTCATTTCTTTTTAAAGATTATATTTTATATAAACTAGCATACATTCAAAAATGTATAAGTGTATTTGTTTAGAAAAGTATTTTTAAAATTTAGAAAACATACTTGTTAATTAGGAAAATAATTTTAAAAGTCTTTTGAATTTTCTTTTAAAACAAATACATAAGAAGTAACAAATGTTTATTTCTAAACACTTTGATAACAAGTGTTACAACCTCTATGTAATTAGAGACAAGTGTCACAATATTTGTATTTTCTTTTATTTTTATTAAAATCTGAAATTTTATCATATAAACACTCTTTTCATTTTTTCCCTTTTTCTTTAAAACTTTGTGTTCATGTCTAAAAAGAGAAACTTAAATATGCATGCAACTTTGAAGCTCCTCAATTCAAACCATCCTCAAACTAAATCTGAAAATTTCATGCTCAAAATTAAACATACCAAAACCTGAAGTTTTTTAAATGCAAGGCCTGCATCCATTCTTCCAAGTCAAATATCAATCCCTGTAATCAATCCAGTTTTCAAAATTCAAAGAGCCTGAAACCATAATGTTTACAAATCAAAGCATGTAAACATTCTTTCCGGATCAATGCTCAAACATGTAAAACATTTTCTCAAAACCTGGAAATACTTTCAAAACTGCAAGCCTGCAGATTCAAAATAAATCTGCGTTTAAATTCCTCAAACTTAATTATCTGCATCAAATATTCTTATGCATGCAAGTGTTACCTGAAAACAAATTGTTGAAGAATATCTGAAGGTTTCTCTGTTTCAATAAAGCTTCAAATTCAAATTCTTTTGCAAACTTCCAGTTTAAACTCAAATCTGCAAAATGATTTCAAAAAGCTTGATGAAATTTCAACCAGTTCTGCAAATCTTTCATATGCATGCATGAGTCAGAATATAACCTGAAACAAATTGTTGAAGAAATCTGAAGCTTTGTGTTTCAAAAAGGGGATCATCTTCAAAATTCAGAGCATTTTGCAATTTCCTGTTCTTTCTCCTAAAACCCTGCACTGCATTTCTAAATGAGGCGAGTAAACAATTTTACTAAAATATAGAGCAGTAAATATCTGATTTTATATAAGTTTATGATGATGTTTGTAGTAAATATGAATTTATGTCTGTGTTGATAAATCTGCAAAATTGTGTAAGGCTTGAATCTGTGAATGTTATATTCATGTTTCACCTTACTGAAAATTTAGATATAATCAGAAATTTCAAGTTATTATATTTAAACAAATGTTAAGTCTTAGAATTTAAACAAGGCAGTTAGTTTAAGTATTAATTAGGATTTAAAGATGAACAGAGTCTTGATATTTGAAATTTTCTGGTAAACCAACCAGGCAATGATAATTAGTCACCAATGTGTGAAATCTAATGTTAAAATTTGAGAAAATAACTATAAAATCTGGTTTATCACTGAAGAGTATGATTTTTGGAAAGAATTTATAATTTTTAAAAGTATAATGGGAGAGTAATGGGGGTTTTCTGCATTTTGGGATTCTGCAAAGCTTGTTGATTCTGTGTATTCGGGTAACTCGTGATTGTTGACGGAGCTAGAACCATGGTTGTGGGTTGCGGCAAAAATAGTTGAAGCATTTATTAATCATTGTGGAATTTGATTTTGACAGAGATTTGATTTAAACCTAGTTTTGGAAGCTTACTGCAAAATTGATTACTGAATCTTCAATTTAGCATCGAGCCGAATGAAATCTTGGATAAAGAAGGCGCGGCAGGTCAGCAATAGATGGTCGGAGTTGTAGGATCTATACTTGATCGGAGGCGAGGTCTCAGGGGGAGTTTCCTGATGATGTTTGGGTTCAGGTTCACCTGAAAAGCTCGTTTTTGAATTCGAGGCAAGAGGTGTTGTTCTGTTGGTCGTAGAGGTTTTGCGGGGTGTTTGGGTGGCGTGTGGGTAGGTTCGCCGATGACCAGAGATGGTCCGGCTATGGTGCAGGTTGCACGGAGGAGTTGTATGTGTCAGGGTGATTTGGGTTTGTTGGGGATTGTCTTGTTTTTCTCGAAGCAGGTCTCGGGTAGTTGGGAAGATAGCTCGGGTAATTCTCGCATGGTCATAGGGGTTGTGTGTTACAGTGTTAAACTGTTAGTTTAACAGTTTTAACTTTTAAAATTAAAACAGTTTTAAACTTTAAAAAGGGGCAGATTGTTTTAAGTATGTGTGCTCATACTTAAATTCAAGTTTACATGGGTTGCATCCAATTTAATGTTCAACCAGGTTTTAATTTAAAATTATTAAAGTTTTAAAGTTTAAAAATTTAAGCTTAGTTAAATTCTTATTTTAGATTGATTTGTTTTATAATTGAATTTGCATGATTTGTTTAACTGTTTTGAGTTAATATTATTTCAAAACTTATTTTGAAATATAAAAGAGAATTTTAAATAAAAGTTTTATTAATTAGTGTAAAATGATTTATAAATTAACAATTAAAGTTTTCAAAGTGGTTTATTTGAAACTAAGGATTGTTAATTAATAAAGAGGTAAGTAATTAATGATTACTTTATATTTTAAAACTTAATTAAAGATTTAATTAAGTTAAGTTAGTTGTTAAGATAAAATGTTTTCAAAATAATTAAAGATAACGTATTATCTTAAAGATAATTAAGTTTAATGAGTTATAATTAATTAAGTTAATTAAGAAATTTTTAGTCTAATTAATTAAATTAATTAATTATTTTAAAAGTGGGTTAATTAAGTAATTAATTAAGTATAATTAATTATTTAATTAACTATTAATTAAGATGATGATTTAATTAATGACAAATGATTAATTAAATTGTAATTACTTATTAATTAAGTAATTAAGGGTTAAATAAAATAGTAATAAATTAATAAAGGTTTTATCAAGTCTTAATTGGGTTTTCTTAATTAATAATTAAAGGATTATAAAAAAATAAATGCTAATTAAATAAGAATTAATTAACTATTTTTAATTAAGGTTAATTAATTTTAATGAAGGATTAATTAATTAAATTTATGGATTAATTAATTTGTAATTCTGATTGTTAATTAATGATTAAGAGTTGATTAATCAGTTAATTAAGCTTAAATTAATTAAGTATAAAGGTAATTAGTGATTAATTACTTTGTATTAAAGAATTGATTAATAATTAAGGTTTATTAATTAATATTTGAAGATAATTAATCTGTTGATTGAAGATTAATTTGGGTTAATGAGTAATTAGGGATGAATTACTCAATGTTGTTTTATGAGATGAGTGAAATCAAGTAAGTTAATTAATTTGTTAATTGATTAAATATAGTCACTTAATAAATGATTAATTATTATTACTTAATAAGTTTTAATAAGGCTAATAACTTAAGATAAGAATTTGATAATTACAGAGGTAATTGAGTTAGGTAATTTACTGATTGGGAAGTAATTTTAGATGGCTAATTACTGGTTAAAGTAATTAAGGATTTATTACTTGGTATAACAAATCAATGAATTTTTAAAGTAATTAAGAAGTAATTAAGAATCATTAATTACTGTATTTAAGTTGATTAAATTTAAGCAATTAACCTCAGCATGATTAATTAATTAAGGTTCATTAATTGATATGATTAATGAAAATAATTAACGATTTATTTCTTTATTAAGAGTTAATTAATCAAGGTTAATTATGATTAATTAATTGATTTAACTAATGTTTATTTAAGCAAGATTTATTATGATGAAGGTAATTAATTTAATTAATTTTAAAATTAATTAAGTGATTAGGTAATTAATTTTGATTCACTTTAAACTAATTAGAGATAGTTAATTTAATTCAGTTTAAATTAATTATATTGTGGTATGAGTAAATCATTGCTTATGTATGAATGGATGACATTGATTGTCTTGAATGCTTTGTGATCTCAGTAATGAGATAAGTATGGTTGTATGATGAGAATGCTTGGTTGCATTGTGATGATTACATAGATTATCATTTGGGATGTTGATATAGGGATTACCTATTTTGATATTGATAATGTAGATATCTGTTATTTGATAACGTTGATTATCAATTATTGATTTGTGAGTTATCTATCAGTGTATATAGATACTGTATTGAATTGTTTTAAAACCTTTAAACAAATTGGACTTAAAAGATAAGCTTTGGATTTCGATGAGACCGGGATCGGATTTTCATAATTGGATATCCGGAAAACCACATCGATTCTAAATAACGTTAGGTCGTGAATCAAAGTGGAGCAAGTGAAGACTCGAGGTGTAGGGCTATACGTCAGTATAACTCTGTGGGTGATTCCGTAATGAGTTGACGGAATAGTACTTATAGATTCGAGATGGTGGTTCAGAGTGCAAGGGTTATTGTCATTAACTCTGAGTGTGATTCCAAAATGAGTGTAACGAGATAATGCCTTCGGTTTCGTTCGAACCCAGAACGAACTTGTATGGATTAAATGCTATCAGAACATCGTCAGGTGGACGATGAGCATTCTAAGTGATGTGTCCTATAAAGGTAATCATAGCCTCAAGCCTCATCAACCGGGAATGGCTAAAACAAGGAAGGTGCAGTAAGGCTTCGTGGGTCGCACCCACTGGAGAGTAAGATTTACCCCTGTCTAGAGGTCCCTTTTATTTCGGCTGTGTGGACGGTTGAATAGCTACAACCGTCGGGGTTGTCTTATTTGGAACTATTCAGTAAGGAATGGGTCCGGCTTTGGGTTGCAGGGGATCGAGATTGGTCCTCGGTACTGTGATCTAGGCCACGTACTGTGATGGGCGGTACCCCAGTAGCCCTGCCATTGTATGGAATCTAAAATCCAATAAGTGCCAACAGTTTTGATTGTATTACCCACTTTTGTGGCTAGTAGCTGGAATTTAATCATGTAACAATTTCGGCTATTTCTTATTTATTTGAAAACCCTAGACACTATTATAATATCATCGGATTTCCTATCAAATGTTTTGGTTAGCGTAAGGTAAAAACTTTTCCATGTTTATGTGTGGGAAGTCTTACGTGATACCTTTTCTTTCAAAAGGTTTTAAAAGTTAAGCAACTTTAACCGTTTACTCACACCAGACCCATGTCTGACCCGGAGTTTATTCTGTTTTTCTTAAACTCTTGGGTACTCAAATTTTATAAGTAGCCAAGGGAGTCAGGTTAGGATTTTAGGTTGGCTTGACGAATTCTGAAGGAGCAATGGAGCAGGAGGCTTCTGCGTAAGTTATAGAGTATTCCGCTGTGTGTTCTCCGAGTTGTTGTATTGAGTTGTATAACTAGACAGGTGTTTATAACTATATAGTATGAGTTGATTATGCTGTGTATCTCTGATGTATATGATACTATGTAAAGTATTATGTGATTAATATAATTTATTCGTTCCGCTGTTTAGACTCTGATGTGTTGTTTCTTTCTTCTTCTCTATCTTTTCTCTTTTCTATCCCTTTCTTTCTTAAAGATGATGCAATTTTCTGGTGGTAGAAAGTCGGGTCGTCTCACTTGGTATCAGAGCGTTAGGTTGAGTGAATACCTAGGCTCTATAGAGGCGTCGTTCTTGAGAGAGCGTACTTGTAAATTTTATATAACTATATATATATATATATATATATATATATATATATATATATATATATATATATCTACCTATCTGTTGGGTTACCTGTTCGGGTTTTCCGACATAAGTTATAAAGGTAGATGGGGTAGTAGTATGTGTAACACAACTACCATTTGTTGGAGTTTGAATGTTTGAGATTGGAAATGTATTTGTCGAGACTGTAGACCTAATACTGTCTCGAGTAATCTTTGTATTTGGAGTAGGATTTCATTGATCTCTGAAGGAAACCTGTTAAGGTTCAGAGTTAATCTTTGAAGTATAAGTTTGTTTGCGCTCGTGTGAGCGGATTTTTGAGAGTTTGGATCTGTTGGTTGGGCAGAAGCGAGTAATGGTATTTTGATACCTCAGGAAGTACTAGCTGCGTGATGAGATACAGTGACTATGGATGTCTCTGAAGATGTTTCTTTTGGAGCAAGTTTAAGGAAGTGTGTTTGCTTCGGTGTTGTGGCTGAGTTCAGCAGGGTGTATGTGTTTAGTTGGATGTCTGAGTTTCTCCAAGAACTTTGGATAAGAAGTCTTTTGGCATCTGTGTTAGCGGTGCAGCTCGGGAGTGCAGCTCGAGAGTGTTCTGTGTTTCAGCAGGAAGATCTTTTTGGCATTAGTATTTCCTGGAAGTGGAATTCAGAAGCAGCGGTGAGGATCTGTTTCTTCAGTGGATTAATTGGTCAAGGATAAGCTGTTCTGATTTATGGAGAGAAAACAGTATCTTGGATTTGGATTGGTTGATCGCAAAAGTGACTTGCGATAGATGGGTGATTATCTTAGATAGTCTTTGCTTGGATTTGTGGCATATCTAGAGGATGTGAGAGTTATGAGATTGTTGAAGATTTTTTCTGGATATATCTTTAGGGAAGTTAGAGTTTTGCCCGCATTGGAGTTTAAGTTCTGAATCGACTTGATGTCAGGAGTGATAATGGTGATTAAGCTGGGTAGAAGGTTGTCTCCTAGGATGATTGTTTGTTGTAGCGGCTCTGTATCTTTTGGAATTTCTGATGAATCTTATCTCCAACATGTGATGTTTAGTTTGTGCCTGTGTTCATTCGACGGCATTTTCATCTGCTCCAGATCAGAGTTGTGCAGCGGAAGCAAGGTAGTTGTTGTTCTTGAGTGGAAGCAATAGGGAATTGCAGTATTTTGGGTTAGAGAGTTTCTACTGAATTTCATTTTCAGAATCTGAGGCAAGTTGGCGAGTGATTCTGTTCTGTCTTTTCCGGATAGGAGGAGTTGTTTTCTTCTGTTGATAGTAGAGTTTGGTTTTGATTTTGGATTGATCTTGTGAGAATTAGTATGTTGAGTTGATCCAGTTTGTTTGTAGAAATATCAGCGAAGGTGGAGCTGATCGGGAAGGATCTGTTGGCAGTTCGGATCATCCGGGAAGTTTTGAGGTTAAGAAATGGAAGAATTTGGAATTCGAAGTTGGAGACTTCGATGTTGTTGAGATTTCTCTGATAAAGGGAGCAATGAGTTTTTGTGAGCTTCGAGGTATATTGGATTCTTCTGAGTTTTTGTAGAGATCAGTGCTTTGGTTTGAAGAGTTGAATTGCCAGTTTGGAAGACTGAAATTCAAATTATTTCATGTGTCTCTGAGAGAGTACGTGTTTGGTCATCACTGGTTTTTGAGACCAGTAGTTCTGTGAAGGTTTTAGTTGTTGATCAGACTTGTCTATGGTCTGGTATCTTGTGTAGATTATAGGTCTAGCTGAGTGGGAACTCAGTAGCTTATTAGTATAGCTAGTTTGGATTTAATTGAGCTAGTATCCCTGTGTCTATACTGGTGAGACTCGAGATAATTTAGGAAGTTTATCCGGATTTGTGTCCGGATAGCTAGTGTTGTTTGATTGAATTGGTTGATTGGATGAAATTGTTTGTTTGATGATAGTGTATGGCTGTTATGAATGTTTGAATCGCTTGAAATAAAAAAAACTTTGGATTATCTTTGTTTTAAATTTCGAGGACGAAATTCTGTTAAGAGGGGAGGATTGTAATATCCCAGAATTTCCAGGAGTTTAAAATGTTGATAATCTCTTATTTAAATTATTTGAAATTGATAAATTGTTATTTTCAAAGATATTTAACCAAGAAATAAAAATATAATATTTTAATTATGGTTATAAATTGGTTTTATATTAATATTAATTATTTTATTTGTGTAAATAAATTCTAAATTGATATATTGTTATCAAAATTTATAAGTGTGTTTAAATTGCATTTATATCTGTGTATTTAAATCTGTGTATTTTAAATTGATTTCAAAATAGGATATATTATTTGTAAATAATTATGAGCTTATTTAAAAATAGATGTTTATATTTATTTAAATTTATTTTAGATTTGATTTTTAAATTGGACTTTGAAATGAATATATATTTGAATTCAAAGATTTACATGCATCTTAAAATAAAATAATAATATAATTTGGTTTTAAAAATATATAGATAATATTTTAACTAGAAATAAGATTTTGTTTTATTTTTCTTTTATAAATGTTTATCTAAACAAATTTGATTTGTATTTATTTAATAAAGAATAAATACAAAGGCTTTTTAAAATAAGTTTGAAATGTTGTATATAATTTTATTTAAATTTTATTTGGTTTCATTTCTTCTTACAGACTGTATTTTATATAAACTAGCATAAATTTATAAATGTATAAGTGTATTTGTTTAGAAAAGTATTTTTAAAATTTAGAAAACATACTTGTTAATTAGGAAAGTAATTTTAAAAGTCTTTTGAATTTTCTTTAAAAACAAATACATAAGAAGTAACAAATGTTTATTTCTAAAACACTTTGATAACAAGTGTTACAACCTCTATGTAATTAGAGACAAGTGTCACAATATTTGTATTTTCTTTTATTTTTATTAAAATTTGAAATTTTATCCTATATAAACACTCTTTTCATTTTTTCCCTTTTTCTTTAAAACTTTGTGTTCATGTCTAAAAAGAGAAACTTGAATATGCATGCAACTTTGAAGCTCCTCAATTCAAACCATCCTCAAACTAAATATGAAAATTTCATGCTCAAAATTAAACATAACAAAACCTGAAGTTTTTTAAATGTAAGGCCTGCATCCATTCCTCCAAGTCAAATATCAATCCCTGAAATCAATCCAGTTTTCAAAATTCAAAGAGCCTGAAACCATTATGTTTACAAATCAAAGCATGTAAACATTCTTTCCAGATCAATGCTCAAACATGTAAAACATTTTCTCAAAACCTGGAAATACTTTCAAAACTGCAAGCCTGCAGATTCAAAACAAAATCTGCATTTAAATTCCTCAAACTCAATTATTGCATCAAATATTCTTATGCATGCAAGTGTTACCTGAAAACAAATTATTGAAGAATATCTGAAGGTTTCTCTGTTTCAATAAAGCTTCAAATTCAAATTCTTTTGCAAACTTCCAGTTTAAACTCAAATCTGCAAAATGATTTCAAAAAGCTTGATGAAATTTCAACCAGTTCTGCAAATCTTTCATATGCATGCATGAGTCAGAATATAACCTGAAACAAATTGTTGAAGCAATCTGAAGCTTTCTGTTTCAAAAAGGGGATCATCTTCAAAATTCAGAGCATTTTGCAATTTCCTGTTCTTTCTCCTAAAACCATGCACTGCATTTCTAAATGAGGTGAGTAAACAATTTTACTAAAATATAGAGCAGTAAATATCTGATTTTATATAAGTTTATGATGATGTTTGTAGTAAATATGAGTTTAGATCTGTGTTGATAAATCTGCAAAATTGTGTGAGGCTTGAATCTGTGAATGCTATATTCATGTTTCACCTTACTGAAAATTTAGATATAATCAGAAATTTCAAGTTATTATATTTAAACAAACGTTAAGTCTTAGAATTTAAACAAGGCAGTTAGTTTAAGTATTAATTAGGATTTAAAGATGAACAAAGTCTTGATATTTGAAATTTTCTGGTAAACCAACAAGGCAATGATAATTAATCACCAATGTGTGAAATCAAATGTTAAAATTTGAGAAAATAACTATAAAATCTTGTTTATCACTGAAGAGTATGATTTTTGGAAAGAAGTTTATAATTTTTAAAAGTATAATGGGAGAGTAATTGGGGGTTTTCTGCATTTTGGGATTCTGCAAAGCTTGTTGATTCTGTGTATTCGGGTAACTCGTGATTGTTGATGGAGCTAGAACCATGGTTGTGGGTTGTGGCAAAAATAGTTGAAGCATTTATTAATCATTGTGGAATTTTATTTTGACAGAGATTTGATTTAAACCTAGTTTTGGAAGCTTACTGCAAAATTGATTACTGAATCTTCAATATAGCATCGAGTCGAATGAAATCTTGGATAAAGAAGGCGCGGCAGGTCAGCAATAGATGGCCGGAGTTGTAGGATCTATACTTGATCGGAGGCGAGGTTTCAGGGGGAGTTTCTTGATGATGTTTGGGTTCAGGTTCACCTGAAAAGCTCGTTTTTGAATTCGAGGCAAGAGGTGTTGTTCTGTTGGTCGTAGAGGTTTGCGGTGTGTTTGGGTGACGTGTGGTGGGTTCGTCGATGACCAGAGATGGTCCGGCAACGGTGCAGGTTGCACGGTGGAGTTGTATGTGTCAGGGTGATTTGGGTTTGTTGGGGATTTTCTTGTTTTTCTCGAAGCAGGTCTCGGGTAGTTGGGGAGATAGCTCGGGTAATTCTCGCGTGGTCATAGGGGTTGTGTGTTACAGTGTTAAACTGTTAGTTTAACAGTTTTAAGTTTTAAAATTAAAACAGTTTTAAACTTTAAAAAGGGGCAAACTGTTTTAAGTATGTGTGCTCATATTTAAATTCAAGTTTACATGGGTTGCATCCAATTTAATGTTCAACCAGGTTTTAATTTAAAATAAATAAAGTTTTAAACTTTAAAAATTTAAGCTTAGTTAAATTCTTATTTTAGATTGATTTGTTATATAATTGAATTTTCATGATTTGTTTAAATGTTTTAAGTTAATATTATTTCAATACTTATTTTGAAATATAAAAGAGAATTTTAAATAAATGTTTTATTAATTAGTGTAAAATGATTTATAAATTAATAATTAAAGTTTTCAAAGTGGTTTATTTGAAATTAAGGACTGTTAATTAATAAAGAGGTAAGTAATTAATGATTACTTTATATTTTAAAACTTAATTAAATATTTAATTAAGTTATGTTAATTGTTAAGATAAAATGTTTTCAAAATAATTAAAGATAACGTATTATCTTAAAGATAATTAAGTTTAATGAGTTATAATTAATTAAGTTAATTTAGAAATTTAAGTCTAATTAATTAAATTAATTAATTATTTTAAAAGTGGGTTAATTAAGTAATTATAACGACCCGCTATTTTGGACTATTCGCATCCGCACATGTCGGACTTGAATAATTCAAAATACCGAATTGTTAATTTAAATTTGGCAAAACTCAGATATATAGTAAATAAATAATCACAGAATCACAGACACAAAGTAATAATATGCAGCGGAAGTAAAAGAGATAGTAGTTCATGAAGCTACTATATAAATATATAATATACATCAGAGTTAAATAAGTTACAACAGAAGTCTCGAATACAACAGTCAAATATAAGAATCAGAATACATCACTGGAATCATCGAATATCTGAAAGCTGGATAGATAGCTGGATCTCCAAGCGAAGCTCCAACTCCAAAGATAAGCCTCGAAAGCTGGTACTCTAAGTCTGACCCGAGCGTAAAGCAAAACACAAAACACTCGAGTCAGGATTAATATTCTCATATCAATAAATCCAACTCAAGTGAAATAGTAATCGAAATACAAGTAACTCAAAGGATGTTGAAATCACCATCCTTTAAGGATCCGTGAAACTATCTACTATGTAGTAGTGTACGCTAAAAGATAATGTCTATCAGTAATATAAAGTATCAAAATAGTGTTAAGGCGTTACAATTATCCCCCTTAACACATTTTATATAAATGTCATAGTCTATACAGCACTGTAAACTCCACCGTAAACTAGTGGGATATCAGGGAGTACTCCATAGGTATAACACAAAACAAACTGGTAGTGGTCGCGTATATGGGAATACAAGTATGACAAGGCACACGAGGCAATACCCAAGGTAGTGAAACTACCGTGTGCCTGATCCGGACTGGTGAGAACGCATCGCCGCAGCGATCGCAACACCGCGAAACAACACTCCTGAAATTCCGAGTGTGCACCAATCAATCACAAGTAATGAGTAGTAGTTACGAAGAAATGTGTTCGCTCGAGGTGGCTAACGCCATTTGGTTCGGCACGGCTCCTGATTTTAGTCATTTCCAATTTGACACAAGTGTCAAGACTATCCATTATCGTTCTCTTTCTTCAGTCATCACGTACATCATTCCAACCACTTCATTCTGGATCATCACTCCGCGTATAGTTATTAAAGTGGTTTTCGGTTTAGATAGAGAGTATATCCATAACCGGTTCCGGTCTCTTTAATAACTTTCGTAATTATTACACCGATTGGTCGTTTAATCAATATCAAAACCAAATCAAATCCAATTTCAATTAGAATTTATAAATCAACATTTCATTTGTCTTTCAAAATCAATTTCCAAAAATCTATGTTTCAAAACACTCCCAAATTATCATTTCAAGGTCTTACAATTCAGTTTCAATTTTATTTAAACCATTCCAATATTGATTCAAGTTCATATATAAGTTTTATTCCAAAAATCATTTAAATGATTAAATTCAACATTCAAACTAATTTAAATTTATTTATCGACTTCATTCGTTAAGTTACTTTATTATTCAAAACAATTTTACTTGATTCCCAATTCATTAAGTCAATTACTTAAGTTCATCTTCATTTTATCAAAACCTCAAATTAACTAAATTTGATTTGTCAAATCAATTCTCAAAATTACAAGTCTTACATTAATTTCAATAAATCACATTTAATAATATAAGTTTCACATGTTCGAGAAGTTCAATTTCACTTTTTACTTATTTAAATATTTTTCCAAACTTCATAAATAAAGCAACTCCATTTCATTTGTTAACGAAGATCAAATTCACTTAAACGAAAGTTCGATTTCCTCTTATCAAAGAATTCAAATTTTTATTCAATTATCAAGTAATTAAATCTCATTCAACTATTAAATAGTTTCAATCTTAATTATTAATAATTTCAAAACTTAATAATTACAAACTTGATTATAAATTCAAACTCAATTATTAAATGATTTCAAACTTAATAATTTCAAAATTCAGTTATTACTAATTCCAAATTATTTATTAATAATCCCAAATTTAATTATTAAATAATTAAATTCCAAACAACGTGGTTTCATCTATTACTACGTTAACATTTGTTTCAGATTTCAATCTTTACATTTTCTTTTTTTAAAAAGAATTCAAATTCCAACTTCATTTCATAACTTATTCTCTGTTCGAATAAACTCATCAATTTATTTTTAAATCAAATTATTGACCAATCGGATTTTATTTAATTCTCTATCCTATGTCAAGTTCATTTTGGGTATTCATCATTTCAACCCGATTCCAATTTCAAATCAAAACATAACAAAGGGAACTTGCAGTGTGATAACTGAGATGGTGTCAAAGTAAATAAACGAGCAATAACAATCAAACACAATTCAATAATCAATCCAAATAATCCTGAAATAATCTTATTAATTCGCATTGTTATTTGTGCGAATTAATATAATTATCTCTAGAATCTACACTATCATTTCGTGTAGATTAAAGATTATTACATTTCGGTTTTTTCACTTGTCGTTCAATTTTAATTCTACACAATTTATTCAATATACGTTCAAGGTTCAAAGTGTAATTTATCAAATTCTACGAGTCAATTAACTTAACAATTTCGAGGGGTCATATTATTCAAATTAACTAATCAAATTCAACACATATGTCGATTCAAAATTTATAACTATCCTGTGTCAAATTCAATTGCATACTATTCATCACTTTTTTTACATTTCAATTTAACATCCAATATAAACAACAAACAATCAATCAATTTCAACCAAACTGTATTATCATTGCATAATAATTAACAGATAATGGTGTCTGATGTCCTAGGTGAACAGATAGAGGTAATAACAGTGTACATAACTAACAACAGGTATATTTCAATTGTTGTTTCAATTGAAATCAAATTTAATAAATAAAAAAATATTAATCGTGAGTGATTTGCTCGCCTTTCGAGGCTAGAGAGATGAATAGACAACGAAGTTGAGTCACGGATCGTAAGCACGACTTTCGGAATAACTAGATTGGCACGAATCGACTAGCAGAGCTGTTAAATATGAATCGTCGAAATCAAATCAGAATAGGAGCGATGAAAGTAAATGGTATCAGTGAACATATATACATAACAATATTCTAGAATTAAACACATAAAATATAAAAAAAAATCAATTCTAAACATATATTTTCAAATCGATATTTAATTTAACACAGATAAAATTCCACAGATATGCATTTCTAACGCCATTTTACAATTGAATCACATATATTTAAATTCAAACATATAATCATTTATTTATTTATTATTATTATTATTATTATTATTATTATTATTATTTTATTAACAACAATATCCAAAATCATCTTTCTTAAATACAACATTTAAAAGAAATCAAATCAAAACATTCAACATAGCAATAATTACAAAACATGTTATGCGTCAAAGTTTAACAATATAATTCTATGTGCTACCGAGATCAAAATGGTCTGAAATTTGGTATGAATAAAGATCAAAACTTGTATTTCAAACTGCAAAAAAAATCACTTGATTTGGACAAGAGACGAGAAAAGTTACGATGTCACGAACATAGACTCAGACCATGTTGCGACTGTCAAATGTTCAGGTCTAAAAACCTCTCTGGGTTTGACTTTCAGGTAAGAAACAGATGACTGAACCACCTCGTATGAAGCTAAAATTTTATATACAGAAAGTAGAAAACTTTATCTTTTAAACAAAAAGAGAATCACTGTATTCCGACATAAGACGGAAGAGATACGATGCGTCAAACATGAACTCAGGTCGTGTTTGCAGCAGTGTAAAATAATTTCAAGTACAAAAGAACAGCTGCCTGGGTCAAACTTCTAGATCCTCGACCACTGATCAAACGATGTCGGATTTTGCTGAAATTTGACATGCATAAACTAGGTAACTTCGACTCTTTTTTAAAAATAGAATCAACCCATTCTGATAAAACATGAGTGAGATATGATATCGTGAACATGAGGTCTAACTGTTGTTCAGAAGAAGAAAAGTATATATATAAACATATTATAAGCATAACGCCATAAAATACAAACTATATATGTATCCCACTGCAAATTAAAATTTATAAGACTCGTATACAACTATATAAAAGTGACCAGTCACGGCTATGATAAGTCCAACCCTTTATGCATACTTAAAAAACAAATATATAGTACTTTACTGCTCCTACATATAGCAACTAAAAATAGACCTTTACACTAAACCACTTACATACATATTAAAACAAAATATATATATTTATAAGCTAATGTACCAATACATCATCCCATTACTCAAAACAAAATTCTTAAGCACATATTCAACAGCGAAATCTTTACATACATATAATATAGAAGTCACAGCATATCACTTGTATTCATAACAAATATGTGTACATAGTGTAAAATTACTTGTATACGTATATAGTAATACACTATAATAATCTCTATACAACTTATATAAAATGATGCAGGCATGCTGATATGTGTATATTTCTTAAAAAAAACAACAAAATTCTTACGTAAATATTGTATGCACTTGAAACTATCAATATATATGAGATAGACTATGTAACAACTATGCATTTGTTTAAAACCAATTATATTTACATATAAACAAAACAAGCTTCTATGACTTCTAAAAACAGAACACTATATAACGTATTTTACAAAATAGAGAAAAGTTTTAAAACACGCGCAACTTATATAAACTGAAAACAAAAGAAAGCAAAGCCTATTATATTACTTACAAATCAAGTGGGAACGCATGCAAGACACGTCACAGCAAGGTAAGCGAGGGAAGAGGATGAACCGTAGGTGATAGCTGCACGGCAAGCAAATTCAGGGGTTGAAGCATGGTCGGCTTCAGTTGGCTGCGGCCACACGTGCTGCCGGTAAGAGGGACTGAAGTGGCAGGCGGATGGAGGAAGGGAAGAGAGAGAGGAGGGAGGGCGAGTGGAAGTGGTGGCGAAATTGGTAGGTTTGGAGATGAGGCCGTGAAGGGTAGTGGAGGCGGAGTTCACGCACATGGGAAGATGGGCGTCACGAGTTTGAGGGTGGTGGCAAGCAGATGTGGTCAGTGTGGAGATGGTCGTGCGGTGTCAGTGGAAAACTTGAGCGAACATGCGATTGAGCACCGGGTGAATGGCGGTGGTGAAGATGCGGTCTCGTATGGGTTTGCATGAGGGTATGTGAAGGGTGAACATGGTGGTTGTGGGCTTGCTTGAGATGAGAGGCTAGGAGGTTCGGGCTCGGTTTACACGTAAATTTTTCCCTCTTCTTCTTCTTTTTTTTTTTTTTTTTAAGAAGCATGCATGAAAAGAAGAGGAGGAGCGGTGAGATGAGAAGGCAAAAGTAATATGTGCAGCTAGGCATCAAAGAGATGGAACAGCAAAACCAATGAGAGAGGGAGCACGAAAAGGTAAGTATCATTAATTATGTTAAAATGCAATGGAACCGAAAAGGCGGAAAGAAATAGCCAATATCAAAGTGAATCATTAAGATAATAAATTTCTAGGGGAAAACAACGGCCCATTTTGCTTTGATTTGGGTGAATAATTAAAGCAACTCATTTAGTTCATTGGGCTGCACGTTTGAAATTTTGAAACTGAAGAAAAGTGTAAAGTCGAAATTTTCGGTACCGTTACAACTAACCATTTATTATTTTCGAGGCGCACCGGACCTCAAAACACAGAATTAAACATACCGTAGAGATCAGCACGACGAGACGATCAAAACGGTATACAGATATCAATGGTATGGTTGAATTATAAAAATTCCAAATTTTCTACTACGAAAAATGCAAGAAAATCGCAGAAAAATAAGATCGACGGAGCTAAAAATGTCCGAATTTGAAAAAACGACAAACTGACAACTTGCTCAAAAGATGCTTTAGAATTTTTCTATGTAAAAATATTTTGGTTTCGAAAACGTTTTATTTTCATTGCTTTTTAACTGATTTAATTGAAGTAAATTTACGCACGCAATAAAGTTTCATATTTTCAGACAAAAATTTACCAGTAGGTATGTTTAATTAGACGCATTCCAAATATCAAATTTATATTTCAAAATTTTATCGTTTAAAATCCCACAAAATTTCGATTAGTAACGTTACTAAAACCAGTTAAATTTACGGGTCGTTACATTCTCCCCCACTCAAAACTTTTCGTCCCCGAAAGGAAGAAAGTAGAAGAATAGAAACAACCAAAAGAAAATTACTTGAATTACATGATAAACGATTAATTTAAACCATATAAATTTCAATTTAAATAAACTTATATTCAACGCTTTGTTTTTAAGTTCAAGATTTTCATTAAATTAATTAGATTTCACTCATTAATATTAGATACAAAAAGTTTCTTTCCAATGAAATTCAATTTAAATTCAACTAATTCAAGATACTCCCTTTAAGTTGATTCAATTTCAATTTATTAACTTTCACAACAAAATTTTTATTCTATTTATCACAACTATTATTCAATTAACTTATTATTCTATTTATCTCCATAAACATTTTATAATTAAAATTTAAGTGAACAACATTTGTTATACACACTAACATTTTATTTGTAAAGACAGTTTATATTGTATATTATCCAATTTTCTTAAATTAACAATTTCAAAGATCTTAAATTTGAATAAACATTTATGATAATCATACTTTTTCGACAAATTTAATTCTTCTTTATTCCAAATTATTATTAAATAATTTACTTATTATATCTTATCACATATATGATAAATGCATTTGCATTTATATAACTACTCAAATTTATTTAAAAATTTCCTCTGATATCATTTTATACTGTATAATATTTAATTACATAGTTGACTTTTGAAAATTTAGGTAAGTTATATATAATGCAATTGATTATTATACAAGAAAATTTCTAATTTAATTATTCAGGCCTAAATATTTGTTCAAAATTTCAATTTCATATCATAATTGAAATTATCCTTTATCATAAATTTAAGAATTAAATTCCGAGTAACTACAAGTTTATTTAGAAATAAATAAATATATATGTATAATATATCGAATCAGATTTAATCATATACCAATATATATTACAAATCAAATCATACTTTAAGAAATTCAAATCAATTTATTTTTCAAAACAAACCGTAGCAAAGCTACAACATAGTCTCTCCACTTCGAAACTCGAAAATGAATGTCGATGATGCGGCCGTCATCACCGAAATTATTTTCCAGCGACAAAGAGAAGAATATTGATTTAAACATTTTAACTCTTTGAAATGATTTAAATTTGAAAATATTTTAAAACTATACACGTTAAAACTTTCAAATCAAAATTTGAAATCACCGGAAATTAAATTCTCAGATTTCAATTTAAATTCACTTCAAATTCTAAATCAAATTACAACTAAATTTTATAATTTCATTTATTTATATTATAAAATAGTCAATGATTTATAAATCAATAAATGAGAATTAAATTTTCAACAACGGATTCATTAACATTTTAGTTTCGGAAAAATTTATACTTATACATAATATAATCATACAAAATTTAGTTTATTTACCAAATTTGAAAACAATATCGTATCAGTTTGCTCTGTTCAAGTGTTTTGGAAATCCTATCGATAGCGTTGATCAGACGAACCGATCGGAAACCCAAATCAACATCAACAACTCAAACAACACAATATATTTTTCTTATTTTTAACATTGATTCACAAATACACTTTCTCGCTCGACGATACAAGGATGGATTTCAAATTAATAATAGAGATTTAAATTTTGATGGAAATCAAATCAAAGAGAATTTGGATTCGAAAGTAAGTTCGAAACAGAAGATAAGATAATTCAATTAATCGAATCAGGAGATGGATAAGCTTATTTAATTCACGGGCAACCTTTCGGGTCAACCGTAACTTCAAGAATAAGATCGATGCTGAATTCCGAGGTAAATCAACATTCGATCTCAAGAAATAGAATTCAGGTATAGCAGGAGATAGATAGTATCGTAAACCGAAAATATAGAAATCTTCGGTAAATCGATGTCTATTGTAAATGAGTTTCACCCATTTACAGATAAATTTGGGATTGGCGAGACCGCCGACTCACTATATAGATCATTCGAAGTGGAGTTATGGGGTACTCAAGAATCAAAAGAAGATAAATAGTAAGAGATATGAATGAATTTTGAAACCGCAGAGAACGTTCCAAAATTCAAAGGAATTGAGTTAAAAGGAAGAGATTGAAACTCGAGTGATAGTGATTATGTAAATACATTTACCCTATATGCTAAGTTTTGCCTAGAGCTACCAAAAGCTATGATACCAACTGTAACGGCCCGCTATTTTGGACTATTCGCATCCGCACATGTCGGACTTGAATAATTCAAAATACCGAATTGCTAATTTAAATTTGGCAAAACTCAGATATATAGTAAATAAATAATCACAGAATCACAGACACAGAGTAATAATATGCAGCGGAAGTAAAAGAGATAGTAGTTCATGAAGCTACTATATAAATATATAATATACATCAGAGTTAAATAAGATACAACAGAAGTCTCGAATACAACAGTCAAATATAAGAATCAGAATACATCACTGGAATCATCGAATATCTGAAAGCTGGATAGATAGCTGGATCTCCAAGCGAAGCTCCAACTCCAAAGATAAGCCTCGAAAGCTGGTACTCTAAGTCTGACCCGAGCGTAAAGCAAAACACAAAACACTCGAGTCGGGATTAATATTCTCATATCAATAAATCCAACTCAAGTGAAATAGTAATCGAAATACAAGTAACTCAAAGGATGTTGGAATCACCATCCTCTAAGAATCCGTGAAACTATCTACTATGTAGTAGTGTACGCTAAATAGATAATGTCTATCAGTAATATAAAGTATCAAAATAGTGTTAAGGCGTTACCATTATCCCCCTTAACACATTTTATATAAATATCATAGTCTATACAGCACTGTAAACTCCACCGTAAACTAGTGGGATATCAGGGAGTACTCCATAGGTATAACACAAAACAAACTGGTAGTGGTCGCGTATATGGGAATACAAGTATGACAAGGCACATGAGGCAATACCCAAGGTAGTGAAACTACCGTTTGCCTGATCCGGACTGGTGAGAACGCATCGCCGCAGCGATCGCAACACCGCGAAACAACACTCCTGAAATTCCGAGGGTGCACCAATCAATCACAAGTAATGACTAGTAGTTACGAAGAAGTGTGTTCGCTCGAGGTGGCTAACCCCATTTGGTCCGGCACAGCTCCTGATTTTAGTCATTTCCAATTTGACACAAGTGTCAAGGCTATCCATTATCGTTCTCTTTCTTCAGTCATCACGTACATCATTCCAACCACTTCATTCTGAATCATCACTCCGCGTATAGTTATTAAAGTGGTTTTCGGTTTAGATAGAGAGTATATCCATAACCGGTTCCGGTCTCTTTAATAACTTTCGTAATTATTACACCGATTGGTCGTTTAATAAATATCAAAACCAAATCAAATTCAATTTCAATTAGAGTTTATAAATCAACATTTCATTTGTCTTTCAAAATCAATTTCTAAAAGTCTATGTTTCAAAACACTCCCAAATTATCATTTCAAGGTCTTACAATTCAGTTTCAATTTTATTTAAACCATTCCAATATTGATTCAAGTTCATATATAAGTTTTATTCCGAAAATCATTTAAATGATTAAATTCAACATTCAAACTAATTTAAATTTATTTATCGACTTCATTTGTTAAGTTACTTTATTATTCAAAACAATTTTACTTGATTCCCAATTCATTAAGTCAATTACTTAAGTTCATCTTCATTTTATCAAAACTTCAAATTAACTAAATTTGATTTGTCAAATCAATTCTCAAAATTACAAGTCTTACATTAATTTCAATAAATCACATTTAATAATATAAGTTTCACATGTTCGAGAAGTTCAATTTCACTTTTTACTTATTTAAATATTTTTCCAAACTTCATAAATAAAGCAACTCCATTTCATTTGTTAACGAAGATCAAATTCACTTAAACGAAAGTTCGATTTCCTCTTATCAAAGAATTCAAATTTTTATTCAATTATCAAGTAATTAAATCTCATTCAACTATTAAATAGTTTCAATCTTAATTATTAATAATTTCAAAACTTAATAATTACAAACTTGATTATAAATTCAAACTCAATTATTAAATGATTTCAAACTTAATAATTTCAAAATTCAGTTATTACTAATTCCAAATTATTTATTAATAATCCCAAATTTAATTATTAAATAATTAAATTCCAAACAACGTGGTTTCATCTATTACTACGTTAACATTTGTTTCAGATTTCAATCTTTACATTTTCTTTTTTTAAAAAAAATTCAAATTCCAACTTCATTTCATAACTTATTCTCTGTTCGAATAAACTCATCATTTTATTTTTAAATCAAATATTGACCAATCGGATTTTATTTAATTCTCTATCCTATGTCAAGTTCATTTTGGGTATTCATCATTTCAACCCGATTCTAATTTCAAATCAAAACATAACAAAGGGAACTTGCAGTGTGATAACTGAGATGGTGTCAAAGTAAATAAACGAGCAATAACAATCAAACACAATTCAATAATCAATCCAAATAATCCCGAAATAATCTTATTAATTCGCATTGTTATTTGTGCGAATTAATATAATTATCTCTAGAATCTACACTATCATTTCGTGTAGATTAAAGATTATTACATTTCGGTTTTTCCACTTGTCGTTCAATTTCAATTCTACACAATTTATTCAATATACGTTCAAGGTTCAAAGTGTAATTTATCAAATTCTACGAGTCAATTAACTTAACAATTTCGAGGGGTCATATTATTCAAATTAACTAATCAAATTCAACACATATGTCGATTCAAAATTTATAACTATCCTGTGTCAAATTCAATTGCATACTATTCATCACTTTTTTTACATTTCAATTTAACATCCAATATAAACAACAAACAATCAATCAATTTCAACCAAACTGTATTATCATTGCATAATAATTAACAGATAATGGTGTCTGATGTCCTAGGTGAACAGATAGAGGTAATAACAGTGTACATAACTAACAACAGGTATATTTCAATTGTTGTTTCAATTGAAATCAAATTTAATAAATAAAATAATATTAATCGTGAGTGATTTGCTCACCTTTCGAGGCTATAGAGATGAATAGACAACGAAGTTGAGTCACGGATCGTAAGCACGACTTTCGGAATAACTAGATTGACACGAATCGACTAGCAAAGCTGTTAAATATGAATCGTCGAAATCAAATCAGAATAGGAGCGATGAAAGTAAATGGTATCAGTGAACATATATACATAACTATATTCCAGAATTAAACACATAAAATAAAAAAATAAAAAATCAATCCTAAACATATATTTTCAAATCGATATTTAATTTAACACAGATAAAATTCCATAGATATGCATTTCTAACGCCATTTTACAATTAAATCACATATATTTAAATTCAAACATATTATCATTTATTATTATTATTATTATTATTATTATTTTATTAACAACAATATCCAAAATCATCTTTTTTAAATACAACATTTAAAAGAAATCAAATCAAAACATTCAACATAGCAACAATTACAAAACATGCCATGCGTCAAAGTTTAACAATATAATTCTATGTGCTACCGAGATCGAAATGGTCTGAAATTTGGTATGAATAAAGATCAAAACTTGTATTTCATACTGCAAAAAAATCACTTGATTTGGACAAGAGACGAGAAAAGTTACGATGTCACGAACATAGACTCAGACCATGTTGCGACTGTCAAATGTTCAGGTCTGAAAACCGCTCTGGGTTTGACTTTCAGGTAAGAAACAGATGACTGAACCACCTCGTATGAAGCTAAAATTTTATATACAGAAAGTAGAAAACTTTATCTTTTAAACAAAAAGAGAATCACTGTATTCCGACATAAGACGGAAGAGATACGATGCGTCAAACATGAACTCAGGTCGTGTTTGCAGCAGTGTAAAATAATTTCAAGTACAAAAGAACAGCTGCCTGGGTCAAACTTCTAGATCCTCGACCACTGATCAAACGATGTCGGATTTTGCTGAAATTTGACATGCATAAACTAGGTAACTTCGACTCTTTTTTAAAAATAGAATCAACCCATTCTGATAAAACATGAGTGAGATATGATATCGTGAACATGAGGTCTAACTGTTGTTCAGAAGAAGAAAAGTATATATATAAACATATTATAAGCATAACGCCATAAAATACAAACTATATATGTATCCCACTGCAAATTAAAATTTATAAGACTCGTATACAACTATATAAAAGTGACCAGTCACGGCTATGATAAGTCCAACCCTTTATGCATACTTAAAAAACAAATATATAGTACTTTACTGCTCCTACATATAGCAACTAAAAATAGACCTTTACACTAAACCACTTACATACATATTAAAACAAAATATATATATTTATAAGCTAATGTACCAATACATCATCCCATTACTCAAAACAAAATTCTTAAGCACATATTCAACAGCGAAATCTTTACATACATATAATATAGAAGTCACAGCATATCACTTGTATTCATAACAAATATGTGTACATAGTGTAAAATTACTTGTATACGTATATAGTAATACACTATAATAATCTCTATACAACTTATATAAAATGATGCAGGCATGCTGATATGTGTATATTTCTAAAAAAAACAACAAAATTCTTACGTAAATATTGTATGCATTTGAAACTATCAATATATATGAGATAGACTATGTAACAACTATGCATTTGTTTAAAACCAATTATATTTACATATAAACAAAACAAGCTTCTATGACTTCTAAAAACAGAACACTATATAACGTATTTTACAAAATAGAGAAAAGTTTTAAAACACGCGCAACTTATATAAACTGAAAACAAAAGAAAGCAAAGCCTATTATATTACTTACAAATCAAGTGGGAACGCATGCAAGACACGTCACAGCAAGGTAAGCGAGGGAAGAGGATGAACCGTAGGTGATAGCTGCACGGCAAGCAAATTCAGGGGTTGAAGCATGGTCGGCTTCAATTGGCTGCGGCCACACGTGCTGCCGGTAAGAGGGACTGAAGTGGCAGGCGGATGGAGGAAGGGAAGAGAGAGAGGAGGGAGGGCGAGTGGAAGTGGTGGCGAAATTGGTAGGTTTGGAGATGAGGCCGTGAAGCGTAGTGGAGGCGGAGTTCACGCACATGGGCAGATATGCGTCACGAGTTTGAGGGTGGTGGCAAGCAGATGTGGTCAGTGTGGAGATGGTCGTGCGGTGTCAGTGGAAAACTTGAGCGAACATGCGATTGAGCACCGGGTGAATGGCGGTGATGAAGATGCGGTCTCGTATGGGTTTGCATGAGAGTATGTGAAGGGTGAACGTGGTGGTTGTGGGCTTGCTTGAGATGAGAGGCTAGGAGGTGAGGGCTCGGTTTACACGTAAATTTTTCCCTCTTCTTCTTCTTCTTTTTTTTTTTTTTAAGAAGCATGCATGAAAAGAAGAGGAGGAGCGGTGAGATGAGAAGGCAAAAGTAATACGTGCAACTAGGCAATATAATTAGATTCAACTTGTATACTTTCTCAAAGAGATGGAACAGCAAAACCAATGAGAGAGGGAGCATGAAAAGGTAAGTATCATTAATTATGTTAAAATGCAATGGAACCGAAAAGGTGGAAAGAAATAGCCAATATCAAAGTGAATCAGTAAGATAATAAATTTCTAGGGGAAAACAACGGCCCATGTAACATGTCGATTTTTCGTTGCCGAAAAACCAAATAGTTAGGGTTTTAAAAAAAAAATTGAGAAAAGAAAAAGAGAGAAAAAGGTAGAAGATAGAGGGAAAAGAAAATAGAAAATTATAAAATAGAACGGAACAGAAAACAACAACAGAACACCATCAGAATCTCACAATTCGCAGCGGAACAACATATAATAATAAATGAATAATCTTTAAACAAAGAACTATATCAGTTATGACATTACATTTTATTTCATTACATCATATCATCAGAGTGTACAACAACATACAACATCAAACAGCGGAAAAAGAAATACTATATACTAGTAATACGCCATGCCATCCAGCTTGCCTCCAGCAATTCCTGAATATCCAGAATATCCTGATAAACCTTAACTCTTGACTGCCCGTGTGGAAATTGGTGGGCACCCAGAGTTTAGGAAGGAAAACAATAAACTCTGAGTCAGTCATGTGACTGGTGTGAGAACTCAAAACAGTTTATTTATCTTTAAAAATCAAAATAGAGGAATATTTTTTATTTTAATTCGCAATGCTTTTAAAAATGAGACTACCATAAGGCCTCCCGCACACACACACAATGCAAACGCAGAATCGGAGGAGATTTCTCCTTATGATAGTCAAAGATGCTTGATACGCATTTAAAATAACATTTGACATTATTACTAGTGCATAGTGTAGGGGAAAAATTCATTTTGAAAGTAGAATATAAATCTTAGCCAACATACGACCATTATCGTATGCCTACTATAGCTACCATCCAAACAGTGTTGCGACACCATAAGTGAATGATAGGTTCTACAACTAATACCGTACAAGTTTCGTATTGTTTCTTTGGATTTCCAACAAATGGTCAGGCCAAGGAACTTCCCATTGCCACATGAGAATGCCTCTGGAAGGACATTCCCGAGAACCAAACCGGAACTCTGCCAAAACAAGGCCGGGTTACCCCTAACTGGGTAACTACTGACACAAGCACGCCATTCCCCGATCGTAAACGACCTTTCTCACGGGATCCCGATAACCAACAACCACAAAGTAATAAATTCGCAGTAACCATATAGGTTAAATATCTGGGCTTCATACCATGATACTACCTCTATCCAGAAGGAAATGCACATACCCTAAAGGGTGCTACCCCTCATAACCTTGCCGCATCTTTCCTGTTTTGACCATTTCCGGGGTGTGAGGCTCGACGAAGTCACGTCCACAAAAACATACTTTATACAAAAGCCATGCTTTGGGTCAACAAATGATCATAGAAATGATCACTAAGATAGACGATCAAATAAATGATCCTATCACAAATAATCAACACAATGATCATTTACAGCAACACTCAGCATGTCACATTACCAAATTGGGAATATATCGCTGATAACATTCAACTACATAACCTCTGAGCTCGTACGTCTCAGAGAAGGGTGTTAAGCTAAAAGAATAAATTCTCCGCCACCAACACAAATATATTTGAAAGAAATCGGCTTTATATCTCAACTTGTAATGTCAGACATACAATCCATACAAGTCTGTTCCGGGATCGAACAAAACCGAAGGCACTTACAAAGAAGTCCTTGCAATCCGGATATTCACAATCCTGATCGGATTTCCCATCACTTAGGGAGTCTCTATACCGCTGCAACTCTGTGCAGAGACAATCGACAAGTCATCCTATCGCTCTCGCAAATACCGGGTCTTCAACACCGATCTTCAATGCAATTATAACGACGTATCACATATTCGGAATGGGTTATACGACCCCATGGTCCTTTCCCGGTTAACCCGAATAGTGAGCGCTTATTCAAAAATAAGTGTAGCATTCACATTCAAACAAATCACATCAATTACCCATTCGAAGGGAAATATTGATAGTCGGTTATTGAACTATCACTGGATATGCACACATCACCAGTTTCCAAATAATTTTCCAAATTATTTATTTTCCAAAATATCTTTACAAGATATATTATTTCATACTTCAAAAATAAATCAATATTTATTTTTAAACCAATTCCACATTCTTTTATAAATTCCTTAGTGAATTTATAATCCAAAATATCTATGGATATTCGATTTCAATTATTCATTTCAATTTATCTTCAAAAAGATAAATTCTCAAAATATTCACCTTATATTGGAAAACATTTCCATACTTATACATTCATAAGTAATTCACAAATTTTATTTATTTTCAACACTTGGAAAATATTCAATATACTTAAATCGAGATTAAGTATATATTTTATTCTTTAAGGAAATCATTCTCTTAAACATATTTATTTGGGCCAAAACGAATGTTACGTAAAACATCGTTACGACAACCCAAAATCACTAGTATAGGGATTCGAAATTAAAATAGATATATAAATCCCAATACAATACAAAACATTTCCTTTCGGAAATCATTTACTATAACAACAGTGTTATAGTCCACTATTTCCTTTTCATTTCTCGAAAACGTCTATTTCAACAATAAACGTTGAAATCTATGGTTTCGAATCTCAATGCATTTAAAACATCGTTAGATCGTTTTAATTCTGTTTAAAATATCACATTCAAAACAATTTCTTTAACATATTATTCACTATTCAAAAACGTGAATATACTACGTTAACACATTTCATCATTTCTATACATTTTATTTCAAAGGATCATTCACAGTCAAAAATGTGACTATAACTCCATTAATAAGTTATAACAATTTATTTATCAACATAAGTCATTTGCGAATTTATAAAACAACGTTTATAAATCCCTTTTTTATTTATCTTATAAAAACTTCTTTTTATAAATTCCTTTATTAACCTATTCCAGTTTATAACTCAATTATAACTAAAGGTTCATATTATAAGTTAAATACTTATAATTTATTCGTTCACAAAAATCGTTCCTTTGAACTTCATAATTATAAATCTTATAACTTATAAGATTCAATTATTTATCCAAAACCATTCTTTTAATAACTTTATAAAATTTATAACTTCACCGTTTATAATTCTATAAATTTCATTCAATTATGAAATTCATTTTCACTTCATTCAAACACTTATAAAAACTCGTTTTATAATGTCCATATTTCAATTTATAAATATCCATTTATAAATCTCTTAATATAAATCAATTTATATTATTCTTTTAAAACTTCTTTATTCTCCTTTATTATTTCACCATCTTGATTCATAAAATAATTAAATTTTATAAATCCTATATTTAAACTTTTCACAATAAATTCAAAAATCCCGATTAAACTATTTTATAAAGTCATTAATTCCTTATTTTCAAAAATCAGCTTTTAACTATATTTCTTAAAAATCATAATTTTTATAACTTTAAAAATTATAACGTTTATTTATTTATAATGGATCAATTCCAAAATATAGTATATTCTCAAAAATCACTTTAAAAATCATTTTAAAATCCCAAAATTTGGTCCAATGATGCTACACACCAAATAGTCAATCACGACTACAACGATATCATATATCAATATGAAAATCCATCAAATATCAAAATATCTGAAATCAAATAAAAACTGTTGAGGAATCCAGTTGGATCCCTCCAACCTGTTTTCCTGCATCCACAAACATTAGCACAATACCAATTCCGTTCCAGTACGAAATTATCGCGGTATATGTTCTTATTAAATATTATCCGCTTAATAACGGCGCAATAGGGTCTCATCCGCTAAAAAATGCAGGGAATCAACAACTGCAATATATACATATGCCAATATATATATATTGATATTATTTATAATACCAATTTCACTGTTTATGAAATATTCGCGGTATATGTTTTAATAAATAACATCCGCTTACTAACGGCGTATAATGTCTATTTTAACAATCAATATATAACAATCATCATTCAAACATGCATTCAAATATTTTAAATCTAACTATTTAAAATAAAATTGAAACTGATTCGATTGAGTGAGAAGTTCTCACCTTGATTTCAATTTCGTTTTAGCGATTTATTTCAAATAAAATTAAACGCGCGTTTAATTTCACCCGAAATTCTCACTAACTCCAAACGACTCCAATCGAACTCCATCGCGTAGTGCTCGACGATACGATTCCAACGCAACTGGTTTCGCGCGTTTTCGACCTCGTATGAAAAAGTTATTGATTTTATAAGTTTGCACGAATTTATACTTAATATTTACAACATTAATTATAAAATTTATAACCTACAGCTAACACAAGCCGTTGGATCTGCATCTAAGGCTTCACGTTCATCTTCCCAACCCCCTCACTATCTCACGCGCACGCACTAGTACAGGGCGCAACATGAACCCAACATTAAATATTAGGGTTACTTCTTGCATCCACCTCGCTCCACTAGAATTTGATAAGGAAGCTCCACCACGTTCGCCATCACTTGCTCTAGGTTCGGCCCCAACCATAGGAAGCTCGGTCGCCTAAATCACCTTAAAACACGTGCGCAAGTTAGCACGAACGCAGGCCATTATCTCCCAAAATACAGCTCCAAATCACATCTCCACCGTTGAAGTTGTAGATCTCTTCATGTTCTACAATATTCGTTTAGGAAGTTTGTTGTAATTGTTGATAGATTTTGAAATAATTGGAGAAGAAGGCAAGAGAATTTCGGCCTTCCATTTCTTCACTGGCGGCGGCTAGCAAATTAGGGTTAGGTTTTGTATATTTTTTTTTTCTAAAGAGGGGTGGGCTATTTATAGAGAAAAATCGAACACTATTCATTCCGATTTTCCAAACTCCGATTTACGCGCCGAAACTGACGTTCCTAGGGTTTATCCCGCGTTCCGGACACAATGGAACAGGTTTCGAAAGCTAATTCGGACATCTGTGCGAGTTATGGCTGTAAACGCTCAATTTAAATTAAACCGATTTAAACCGATTTCTAGGCGTTTTAATTTGTACCGGACAAACGGTAAATCCAATTGACACGAAATTTGAAACCTTATAATAATATCACATTACGGATCCGATGAAACTGGTTTCGTCGAAATCCGAGACTTTTTGGAAAAATGGCTATTTTCACTCGCCAAATTTAAATTAAAAACAATTCGATGCGTTTCGAGCTGCCACGATCAAACGATAACTCCGATTGACACGAAAATTGAAATCCGGTAATAACTAACCATTATGGATCTGGTTTCGTTCAATTCTGAGACTGTTCAAAAATTGACTATTTTCACTAGTCGATTTTATATTAAAATATTCAATTTTCACAAATTAACTTTTAATTCGATTTTAAAAGTTCTAAAATATCATTCTAACTCCAATATGATAAAATAAAATCTTACAAATCATTTTCAATCATATTTAACGCTATTTTCAATTATTTCCATAATTTAACATATTAAATTATCGATTTAAAAATCCAATTAAATCCAATAATTCAAATAAAAATTTATTCGACTTATAAATTCACTTATTAATATTTAAAATTAATTAAATATTCAAATTTTAATTAAATAAAATTCTGGGTCGTTACAATCTTCCCCCCTTAAAAGAATTTCGTCCTCGAAATTACAAGTAAGAAAAATTACAGAAGCTATTAATTTTCCCAAAATTCATAGTTAAATTTCTTATAATACTTTACTAAGTTTTCAAAATCATACTTAGTTATCTTTTTCAAAACCAAATTATATCATTTAACTTTCAATTCCAAAATCAAAGTTTAAGTTTTCAAAATTTTCCAATTTTCTCAAAAAATTTCGAACACCTTAAATTTTCGGAAAAATTCGCCATAGTCTCCTTTGCGCGGCTCGATCCGAGAAAAAAAAATGACAGTATATATATCACAAATATACATCTCATCAAGTAATGAGGCATCCCGAAGGGAAAAAATGTAAAAGTACGGTATGTAATCCGAGATATGTACCTTATATTTTATTAGCAAGCATATACGGCTAATATAGCGCGAAAGCGAGCTCCAAATGCGAAGCAAACGTGATCCGCACCTACTAATTACTCAACAAACAACATGAGAATCATGCATATAGACAATAGTATCAATATACATCATATAGCAACTGAAACAAAAGCAACCAATGCAAACATCAACCAACTATCATTCAACTAACATCCATAACCAATAAATATTCATTTATATTCTCATTAATATTCAATGAATTGGTTTTCAATTTAATCACATTTGATTCATTTACATTGGGTTTACTAACATTCATTTTCAATTTGCTTATATTCACTAATTCATATTCAAGTTGGTTCACCTCCAAATCAAATTCAATTCCATTTAAGATTCACTTAACTTCCAATTGAATTTCAATTACTTTAGCTTTCAATTTCATTAACTCAATTTCATTAACACTTAATGAATTATATACAATCAATCAACTAACAACCATATAACAACCAATGTATATTAATTACAACCAAATTCCTTTGCTTACAATTGGTTTAATTAATTGATTTTTATTCAACTTCCAATAACATTAGATTTTAATGAATTTCACTTACATTCATTATTCCATATCAATTATTTACATTTAATTGATTAACATTCAATCCATTAATTTAATTCAATTACAAAAGTTGAATTTCATTTACATAACTCAAGTTCACATCTATCACTTGGTTTTATTAATTTTCTTTGATACTAATATCAACTTCATTCCATATCACTTAAGTTACATTTCATTTTACTTTAAATTCACTTTTTTCTTACAACTCATATTCATAAATATATTCATATAGTTTCACTTCTTATATATATAAGTTTATTTCACAATTGTAAATCACTTAAATTAAAATTCAATTCTTATAATCCTTTTGCTTATACAATTATTCCTTTATTTAGATTATTCAAACAACCAAACAATCAACTTATATACTTTAATAATTCTGAAAAATTATTCCTTTATATATAAAATATAATCAAGGTAAAATTATTTCATTTACCCAATTTAAAACAATATTATGTCGGTTTATCTTGTTTAAGAGTTTAGAAACTCCTATCTACGATAGTTAGCAAGACTACATCGACCAGAATCCATAAACAATCAACCGATAAGTCAACACAATATAAAACAATTTTATATTCACTAACAAATACGCTCTCATAGCTATTATTACACTCAAACTCATTCTAGAGTACTACTGACTCTATCTCTAATGAGTCACACCCAACAGAACCATGGTTGTCGCTTAACCATATGCTCTGATACCAAATGTAACATGTCGATTTTTCGTTGCCGAAAAACCGAATAGTTAGGGTTTTAAAAAAAAAATTTAAGAAAAGAAAAAGAGAGAAAAAGGTAGAAGATAGAGGGAAAAGAAAATAGAAAATTTTAAAATAGAACGGAACAGAAAACAACAACAGAACACCATCAGAATCTCACAATTCGCAACGGAACAACATATAATAATAAATGAATAATCTTTAAACAAAGAACTATATCAGTTATGACATTACATTTTATTTCATTACATCATATCATCAGAGTGTACAACAACATACAACATCAAACAGCAGAAAAAGAAATACTATATACTAGTAATACGCCATGCCATCCAGCTTGCCTCCAGCAATTCCTGAATATCCAGAATATCCTGATAAACCTTAACTCTTGACTGCCCGTGTGGAAATTGGTGGGCGCCCAGAGTTTAGGAAGGAAAACAATAAACTCCGAGTCAGTCATGTGACTGGTGTGAGAACTCAAAACAGTTTATTTATCTTTAAAAATCAAAATAGAGGAATATTTTTTATTTCAATTCGCAATGCTTTTAAAAATGAGACTACCATAAGGCCTCCCGCACACACACACAATGCAAACGCAGAATCGGAGGAGATTTCTCCTTATGATAGTCAAAGATGCTTGATACACATTTAAAATAACATTTGATATTATTACTAGTGCATAGTGTAGGGGAAAAATTCATTTTGAAAGTAGAATATAAATCTTAGCCAACATACGACCATTATCGTATGCCTACTATAGCTACCATCCAAACAGTGTTGCGACACCATAAGTGAATGATAGGTTCTACAACTAATACCGTACAAGTTTCGTATTGTTTCTTTGGATTTCCAACAAATGGTCAGGCCAAGGAACTTCCCATTGCCACATGAGAATGCCTCTGGAAGGACATTCCCGAGAACCAAACCGGAACTCTGCCAACACAAGGCCGGGTTACCCCTAACTGGGTAACTACTGACACGAGCACGCCATTCCCCGATCGTAAACGACCTTTCTCACGGGATCCCGATAACCAACAACCACAAAGTAATAAATTCGCAGTAACCACATAGGTTAAATATCTGGGCTCCATACCATGATACCACCTCTATCCAGAAGGAAATGCACATACCCTAAAGGGAGCTACCCCTCATAACCTTGCCGCATCTTTCCTGTTTTGACCATTTCCGGGGTGTGAGGCTCGACGAAGTCACGTCCACAAAAACATACTTTATACAAAAGCCATGCTTTGGGTCAACAAATGATCATAGAAATGATCACTAAGATAGACGATCAAATAAATGATCCTATCACAAATAATCAACACAATGATCATTTACAGCAACACTCAGCATGTCACATTACCAAATTGGGAATATATCGCTGATAACATTCAACTACATAACCTCTGAGCTCGTACGTCTCAGAGAAGGGTGTTAAGCTAAAAGAATAAATTCTCCGCCACCAACACAAATATATTTGAAAGAAATCGGCTTTATATCTCAACTTGTAATGTCAGACATACAATCCATACAAGTCTGTTCCGGGATCGAACAAAACCGAAGGCACTTACAAAGAAGTCCTTGCAATCCGGATATTCACAATCCTGATCGGATTTCCCATCACTTAGGGAGTCTGTATACCGCTGCAACTCAGTGCAGAGACAATCGACAGGTCATCCTATCGCTCTCGCAAATACCGGGTCTTCAACACCGATCTTCAATGCAATTATAACGACGTATCACATATTCGGAATGGGTTATACGACCCCATGGTCCTTTTCCGGTTAACCCGAATAGTGAGCGCTTATTCAAAAATAAGTGTAGCATTCACATTCAAACAAATCACATCAATTACCCATTCAAAGGGAAATATTGATAGTCGGTTATTGAACTATCACTGGATATGCACACATCACCAGTTTCCAAATAATTTTCCAAATTATTTATTTTCCAAAATATCTTTACAAGATATATTATTTCATACTTCAAAAATAAATCAATATTTATTTTTAAACCAATTCCACTTTCTTTTATAAATTCCTTAGTGAATTTATAATCCAAAATATCTATGGATATTTGATTTCAATTATTCATTTCAATTTATCTTCAAAAAGATAAATTCTCAAAATATTCACCTTATATTGGAAAACATTTCCATACTTATACATTCATAAGTAATTCACAAATTTTATTTATTTTCAACACTTGGAAAATATTCAATATACTTAAATCGAGATTAAGTATATATTTCATTCTTTAAGGAAATCATTCTCTTAAACATATTTATTTGGGCCAAAACGAATGTTACGTAAAACATCGTTACGACAACCCAAAATCACTAGTATAGGGATTCGAAATTAAAATAGATATATAAATCCCAATACTATACAAAACATTTCCTTTCGGAAATCATTTACTATAACAACAGTGTTATAGTCCACTATTTCCTTTTCATTTCTCGAAAACGTCTATTTCAACAATAAATGTTGAAATCTATGGTTTCGAATCTCAATGCATTTAAAACATCGTTAGATCGTTTTAATTCTGTTTAAAATATCACATTCAAAACAATTTCTTTAACATATTATTCACTATTCAAAAACGTGAATATACTACGTTAACACATTTCATCATTTCTATACATTTTATTTCAAAGGATCATTCACAGTCAAAAATGTGACTATAACTCCATTAATAAGTTATAACAATTTATTTATCAACATAAGTCATTTGCGAATTTATAAAACAACGTTTATAAATCCCTTTTTTATTTATCTTATAAAAACTTCTTTTTATAAATTCCTTTTGTGACGCCCCACCTCTATACCCACGCTAGCCAAGAACACTCCGGAGTAGTGCTGTCAACTAGCACGGAGAATGAGGCTGTTGAGGAGCGACCATCCATGTAATTGCTTATCACACGGTGGCTATAAATAATCTTCGGAAACAAACATAGAAATAATCATATCACAAATCAGTCACAGACATCCATATCACAAAGGCGGAAGAAGATATGAATATATAACTAACACATGAAAGTGTACATCAGAGTAGTGGTCAGTAAGTCCCACGATAATACAAAAGAATAGCAACACGTGCTATACAAAAGAATACAACTATGAGTCTATATCTCAAGTGTATACAACAAAAACTGCTAATCTAAACAGTTAGCCAAAAGTCAGAGTGATGAATCCCTGGGAAGAAGTCAAGCAGAAGCACCTGTAACATCTCGGTCTGACCCGAGTATTATTTAAGAAAATAATAAACGGGTCAGTCTAGCTATAAATATCAGATGACATGATATAACATAAAAGATATGGCATAAACATAAACATCCATAATGACATACCACTATAAGTATGTAAATAATGATCAACAGAAGATCAATCAATAAGAGATAATCAATATCACAAGAATCTTCTCAAAGATTCGAAAAGGGAATCATACCCCAAACTTGTACTCATAACAAGTCAATGACATAAATTCTAGAAATCAATGCAAGAAGTCCAGAAATCATAGAAAAGAGAAAGAGGCCTATCACATGACGGTCCGAAGACCAAGGGGAGCTACCCCACATGTGTGAATGGAATCACACAGACTAAGGTCCAGACTAACCAAAAAGCAAAAAGGTATGTGTGAGTGGAATCACACAAGTGGTGTCTAGTCTAACCTCGCAACAAGAGACATCGCACAGTTGCTAGTCTAAATCATCAGAATGATCGTCATGATCAACGAGAAGTGTCAATTACACTAAGCTAGTAAATATAGAAGTTTAGCTTCATGTCCCATAACCACTTGCTTAACTTAAATATTTACGAACAAACTGTAAATCTTCACTAATAAAATTGTCACAAGAGGTTCAATCGAACAAGTCCAAGAATTAACCGACGAAGTGAACGCAAGCGTTTCATACCACTTGTTTTACTAAGTCGTTTAATTAGATTTCTCATCCGAGTGAGGTAAAGGTTTGTATATACTAATAGATTGGAAAACGGTTTAAGAAAACAGCTTTGTTATTAAAAATAGAGTTGAAATTGTTTGTTAAAAGAGTTTTGATATTTACTACTAGCATTGAAACCTTTATATTATAAAGTGACAAAACACAGAAGCAATTGTAGAAACAATCAGTCACAAAAATCGCATACGGAGATGTGAATAAAATCCAAGGAAATCAGCTCAATGTTTTTCAGATAAGATCCCCTACGGAGGGGGGGTTCAGGGGGGGTGGCAACCCCCCAAGGTGGGGGTGCGGGGGCAACGCCACCGCTTACGGGGTTCGACCTACCCGGTCAGGTCGCGGGGGTCCAGGGGGCAGCGCCCCCGGCGGGGTGCGGGGCAGCGCCCCGACCAAAACGGTACGACCTAGTGAAGACAAAATGAGGTCTAACGACCTAACGACTCAAGGGTCTAACGACCTAACGACTCAAGGGTCATACGACCTAACGACTCAAGGGTCATACGACCTAACGGGATAACTCGTAACCGACTTAAGAGTTGCGTGACTGAAGGGCTGCACGACTTAAGGGTTGCACGACTTAAAGGGTCATACGACCTAACGGGATAACTCGTAACCGACTTAAGAGTTGCGTGACTGAAGGGCTGCACGACTTAAGGGTTGCACGACTTAAAGGGTCATACGACCTAACGACTCAAGGGTCATACGACCTAACGACTCAAGGGTCATACGACCTAACGACTCAAGGGTCATACGACCTAACGGGATAACTCGTAACCGACTTAAGAGTTGCGTGACTGAAGGGCTGCACGACTTAAGGGTTGCACGACTTAAGGGTTAGCTCGTAAACGACTCACGACCTATGGATGAACGACTTAACTCCGAACGACCCAAAAATGGCCAGAACGACTTAAGTGCAGAAAATTCAACAAAACGCTAAAAATTGGAGTTTTTCGCCAATCCAATCCAAACCAAATGCTAACATGCATGCAAAAATGATAAGGAATCATTCCCAACAGTCCAATATATTTATAGGCGAGAATTGTGAGATAAAAATCTCACCTTTGCACCAAATATCAATGAAAATGAAGTTTTAAGCAAGCAAGAATCAATCCTTCTTCTATCTAAGCACAAGAAGCTTGAATCCAATGTCTTCTTCTTGAATTTGGAGTAGAAAGATGGATTGCAATTGAATTTGAGTTTTGGAATTTTAATTTCCCATTCCCTCCACCATTAATGCCAAAGCTTGTTTAGTTAGGAAATTTATGAAGAGTGAGGAGAAGAGGGTTGGAACTTGGGCTTAATAGGCTAAACTAACCCAAAGTCCAAAGCGGGAAAAGTTAGTGAAATTTCACTAACTCCAAACCTATCGATGTTTATACTTAAAAAAGTTGTAAACGACATTTCGAACTCAATGGAAGTGGTCTCGAGTCCTAATTTGACCGTTTGCAAAAAGTAGCTTTTCGGACCAAAATCCGATTAACGAGTTAATATTTAAATAAAATATTTAAATACAAACTCGATAAATATGCGGGTTGTTACACCTTTATTAACCTATTCCAGTTTATAACTCAATTATAACTAAAGGTTCATATTATAAGTTAAATACTTATAATTTATTCGTTCACAAAAATCGTTCCTTTGAACTTCATAATTATAAATCTTATAACTTATAAGATTCAATTATTTATCCAAAACCATTCTTTTAATAACTTTATAAAATTTATAACTTCACCGTTTATAATTCTATAAATTTCATTCAATTATGACATTCATTTTCACTTCATTCAAACACTTATAAAAACTCGTTTTATATTGTCCATATTTCAATTTATAAATATCCATTTATAAATCTCTTAAAATAAATCAATTTATATTATTCTTTTAAAACTTCTTTAATCTCCTTTATTATTTCACCATCTTGATTCATAAAATAATTAAATTTTATAATCCTATATTTAAACTTTTCACAATAAATTCAAAAATCCCGATTAAACTATTTTATAAAGTCATTAATTCCTTATTTTCAAAAATCCGCTTTTAACTATATTCCTTAAAAATCATAATTTTTATAACTTTAAAAATTATAACGTTTATTTATTTATAATGGATCAATTCCAAAATATAGTATATTCTCAAAAATTACTTTAAAAATCATTTTAAAATCCCAAAATTTGGTCCAATGATGCTACACACCAAATAGTCAATCACGACTACAACGATATCATATATCAATATGAAAATCCATCAAATATCAAAATATCTGAAATCAAATAAAAACTGTTGAGGAATCCAGTTGGATCCCTCCAACCTGTTTTCCTGCATCCACAAACATTAGCACAATACCAATTCCGTTCCAGTACGAAATTATCGCGGTATATGTTCTTATTAAATATTATCCGCTTAATAACGGCGCAATAGGGTCTCATCCGCTTAAAAATGCGGGGAATCAACAACTGCAATATATACATATGCCAATATATATATATTGATATTATTTATAATACCAATTTCACTGTTTATGAAATATTCGGGGTATATGTTTTAATAAATAACATCCGCTTACTAACGGCGTATAATGTCTATTTTAACAATCAATATATAACAATCATCATTCAAACATGCATTCAAATATTTTAAATCTAACTATTTAAAATAAAATCGAAACTGATTCGATTGAGTGAGAAGTTCTCACCTTGATTTCAATTTCGTTTTAGCGATTTATTTCGAATAAAATTAAACGCGCGTTTAATTTCACCCGAAATTCTCACTAACTCCAAACGACTCCAATCCAACTTCATCGCGTAGTGCTCGACGATACGATTCCAACGCAACTGGTTTCGCGCGTTTTCGACCTCGTATGAAAAAGTTATTGATTTTATAAGTTTGCACGAATTTATACTTAATATTTACAACATTAATTATAAAATTTATAACCTACAGCTAACACAAGCCGTTGGATCTGCATCTAAGGCTTCACGTTCATCTTCCCAACCCCCTCACTATCTCATGCGCACGCACTAGTACAGGCCGCAACATGAACCCAACATCAAATATTAGGGTTACTTCTTGCATCCACCTCGCTCCACTAGAATTTGATAAGGAAGCTCCACCACGTTCGCCATCACTTGCTCTAGGTTCGGCCCCAACCATAGGAAGCTCGGTCGCCTAAATCACCTTAAAACGCGTGCGCAAGTTAGCACGAACGCAGGCCATTATCTCCCAAAATACAGCTCCAAATCACATCTCCACCGTTGAAGTTGTAGATCTCTTCATGCTCTACAATATTCGTTTAGGAAGTTTGTTGTAATTGTTGATAGATTTTGAAATAATTGGAGAAGAAGGCAAGAGAATTTCGGCCTTCCATTTCTTCACTGGCGGCGGCTAGCAAATTAGGGTTAGGTTTTGTATATTTTTTTTCTTTTTCTAAAGAGGGGTGGGCTATTTATAGAGAAAAATCGAACACTATTCATTCCGATTTTCCAAACTCCGATTTACGCGTCGAAACTGACGTTCCTAGGGTTTATCCCGCGTTCTGGACACAATGGAATAGGTTTCGAAAGCTAATTCGGACATCTGTGCGAGTTATGGCTGTAAACGCTCAATTTAAATTAAACCGATTTAAACCGATTTCTAGGCGTTTTAATTTGTACCGGACAAACGGTAAATCCAATTGACACGAAATTTGAAACCTTACAATAATACCACATTACGGATCCGATGAAACTGGTTTCGTCGAAATCCGAGACTTTTTGGAAAAATGGCTATTTTCACTCGCCAAATTTAAATTAAAAACAATTCGATGCGTTTCGAGCTGCCACGATCAAACGATAACTCCGATTGACACGAAAATTGAAATCCGGTAATAACTAACCATTACGGATCCAATGGAACTGGTTTCGTTCAATTCTGAGACTGTTCAAAAATTGACTATTTTCACTAGTCGATTTTATATTAAAATATTCAATTTTCACAAATTAACTTTTAATTCGATTTTAAAAGTTCTAAAATATCATTCTAACTCCAATATGATAAAATAAAATCTTACAAATCATTTTCAATCATATTTAACGCTATTTTCAATTATTTCCATAATTTAACATATTAAATTATCGATTTAAAAATCCAATTAAATCCAATAATTCAAATAAAAATTTATTCGACTTATAAATTCACTTATTAATATTTAAAATTAATTAAATATTCAAATTTTAATTAAATAAAATTCTGGGTCGTTACAGCCCATTTTGCTTTGATTTGGGTGAATAATTAAAGCAACTCATTTAGTTCATTGGGCTGCACGTTTGAAATTTTGAAACTGAAGAAAAGTGTAAAGTCGAAATTTTCGGTACCGTTACAACTAACCATTTATTATTTTCGAGGCGTACCGGACCTCAAAACACAGAATTAAACATACCGTAGAGATCAGCACGACGAGACGATCAAAACGGTATACAGATATCAATGGTATGGTTGAATTATAAAAATTCCAAATTTTCTACTACGAAAAATGCAAGAAAATCGCAGAAAAATAAGATCGACGGAGCTAAAGATGTTCGAATTTGGAAAAACGACAAACTGCCAACTTGCTCAAAAGATGGTTTAGAATTTTTCTATGTAAAAATATTTTGGTTTCGAAAACGTTTTATTTTCATTGCTTTTTAACTGATTTAATTGAAGTAAATTTACGCACGCAATAAAGTTTCATATTTTCAGACAAAAATTTACCAGTAGCTATGTTTAATTAGACGCATTCCAAATATCAAATTTATATTTCAAAATTTTATCGTTTAAAATCCCACAAAATTTCGATTAGTAACGTTACTAAAACGAGTTAAATTCACGGGTCGTTACAGTAATTAATTAAGTATAATTAATTATTTAATTAACTATTAATTAAGATGATAATTTAATTAATGACAAATGATTAATTAAATTGTAATTACTTATTAATTAAGTAATTAAGGGTTAAATAAAATAGTAATAAATTAATAAAGGTTTTATGAAGTCTTAATTGGGTTTTCTTAATTGACAATTAAAGGATTATAAAAAAATGTTAATTAAATAAGAATTAATTAACTATTTTTAATTAAGGTTAATTAATTTTAATTAATGATTAATTAATTACATTTATGGATTAATTAATTTGTAATTAAGATTGTTAATTAATAATTAAGTTTATTAATTAATGATTAAGAGTTGATTAATCAGTTAATTATGTTTAAATTAATTAAGTATAAAGTTAATTAGTGATTAATTACTTTGTATTAAAGAATTGATTAATAATTAAGGTTTATTAATTAATATTTGAAGATAATTAATCTGTTGATTGAAGATTAATTTGGGTTAATGAGTAATAAGGGATGAATTACTCAATGTTGTTTTATGAGATGAGTGCAATCAAGTAAGTTAATTAATTTGTTAATTGATTAAATATAGTCACTTAATAAATGATTAAGTATTATTACTTAATAAGTTTTGATAAGGCTAATTACTTAAGATAAGTAATTGATAATTACAGAGGTAATTGAGTTAGGTAATTTACTGATTGGGAAGTAATTTTAAATGGGTAATTACTGGTTAAAGTAATTAAGAATTTATTACTTGGTATAATAAATCAATGAATTTATAAAGTAATTAAGAATCAATTAAGAATAGTTAATTACTGTATTTAAGTTGATTAAATTTAAGCAATTAACCTAAGCATGATTAATTAATTAAGGTTCATTAATTGATATGATTAATGAAAATAATTAAGGATTTATTTCTTTATTAAGAGTTAATTAATCAAGGTTGATTATGATTAATTAATTGATTTAACTAATGTTTATTTAAGCAAGATTTATTGTGATGAAGGTAATTAATTTAATTAATTTTAAAATTAATTAAGTGATTAGTTAATTAATTTAATTCACTTTAAATTAATTAGAGATAGTTAATTTAATTCAGTTTAAATTAATTATATTGTGGTATGAGTAAATCATTGCTTATGTACGAATAGATGACATTGATTGTCTTGAATGCTTTGTGATCTCACTAATGAGATAAGTATGGTTGTATGATGAGAATGCTTGGTTGCATTGTGATGATTAAATAGATTATCATTTGGGATGTTGATATAGGGATTACCTATTTTGATATTGATAATGTAGATATCAGTTATTTGATAATGTTGATTATCAATTATTGATTTGTGAGTTATCTATCTTTGTGTATATAGATACTGTATTGAATTGTTTTAAAACCTTTAAACAACTTGGACTTAAGAGACACGCTTTAGATTTCGATGAGACCGGGATCGGATTTCCATAATTGGATATCCGAAAAACCACATCGATTCCAAATAACGTTAGGTCGTGAGTCAAAGTGGAGCAAGTGAAGACTCGAGGTGTAAGGGTTATTCGTCAGTATAACTCTGGGTGATTCCGTAATGAGTTGACGGAATAGTACTTATAGATTCGAGATGATGGTTCAGAGTGCAAGGGTTATTGCCGTTAACTCTGAGGGTGATTTCAAAATGAGTGTAACGAGATAATGCCTTCAGTTTCGTTCGAACCCAGAACGAACTTGTATGGATTGAATGCTATCAGAACATCGTCAGGTGGACGATGAGCATTCTAAGTGATGTGTCCTATAAAGGTAATCGTAGCCTCAAGCCTCATCAACCGGGAATGGCTAAAACAGGGGAGGTGCAGCAAGACTTCGTGGGTCGCACCCACTGGTGACTAAGGTTTACCCCTGTCTAGAGGTCCCTTTTATTTCGGCTGTGTGGACGGTTGAATAACTACAACCGTCGAGGTTGTCTTATTTGGAACTATTCAGTAAGGAATGGGTCCGGCTTTGTGTTGCAGGGGATCCGGAGTGGTCCTCGTTACTGTGATCTACGCCACGTACTATGACGGGCGGTACCCCAGTAGCCCTGCCATTGTATGGAATCCAAAATCCAATAAGTGCCAACGGTTTTGATTGTATTACCCACTTTTGTGGCTAGTAGCTGGAATTTAATCATGTAACAATTTCGGCTACTTCTTATTTATTTGAAAACCCTAAACACTATTATAATATCATCGGATTTCCTATCAAATATTTTGGTAAGCGTAAGGTAAAAACTTTTCCATGTTTATGTGTGGGAAGTCTTACGTGATACCTTTTCTTTCAAAAGGTTTTAAAAGTTAAGCAACTTTAACCGTTTACTCACACCAGACCCATGTCTGACCCGGAGTTTATTCTATTTTTCTTGAACATTGGGTACTCAAATTTTTACGAGTAGCCAAGGGAGTTAGGTTAGGATTTTAGGTTGGCTTGACGAATTCTGAAGGAGCAATGGAGCAGGAGGCTTCTGCGTATAGCTATAGAGTATTCCGCTGTGTGTTCTCTGAGTTGTTGTATTGAGTTGTATAACTAGACAGGTGTTTATAACTGTCTAGTATGAGTTGATTATGCTATGTATCTCTGATGTATATGACACTATGTAAAGTATTATGCGACTAATATAATTTATTCGTTCCGCTGTTTAGATTCTGATGTGTTGTTTCTTTCTTCTTCTCTATCTTTTCTCTTTTCTATCCCTTTCTTTCTTAAAGATAATGCGATTTTCTGGTGGTAGAAAGTCGGGTCGTCTCAATTTGTTTGAGAATAATTAATTTGTGAAATTAGTTAAGGATAATTACATGAATGTAATTAAGAATAATTAATCAAGAGTGATTAATTAAGGTGATTTATTTTGAATGATTAATTAATTGATTGTAATCAATTAAATGGTTGAGTAAGCAAGATATATATTGATGAAGTAATTAAATTAATTTATATTAAATTAATTAAAGATGAAGTAATTAATTTAATTCATTTTAAATTAATTAGAGATGAAATAGTTAATTTAATTCATTTTAAATTAATTATATTGTGATGAGATGAATCATTGCTTTTGTATGAATGGATGACATTTATTGTCTTGGATGCTTTGTGATCTCAGTAACGAGACAGGTTGTGTGGTATGAATGCTTGGTTGCATTGTGATGATAACATATATTATCTATTGTGATGGTGATATATGGATTATCTATTTTGATATTGATAATATGGATTACCTGTTATTTGATAATGTTGATTATCAGTTGTTATTTGTGAGTTATATATCTGTGTGTATATGGATAATTGAATTGTTTTAAACTTTAAAACAACTTGGACCTAAAAGACAAGCTTTGGATTTCGATGAGACCAGGATCGGGTTTCCATATTTGGATATCCAAAAACCACATCGATTTCAATTAAACGTTAGGTCGTGAATCAAAGTGGAGCTTTGTGAAGACTCAAGGTGTAAGGACTATTCGTCAGAATAACTATGGGGGTGATTCCGTGATGAGTTTGATGGAAATATTACTTACAGGCTCGAGATGGTGGTACAGAGTGCAAGGGTTATCGTCGTTAACTCTGAGGGTGATTCCAAAATGAGCGTAACGAGCTAATGCCTTCGGTTTCGTTCGAACCCGGAATGAACTTGTATGGATTGAATGCTTTTAGAACATCGTTAGGTGGACGATGAGCATTCTAAGTGATATGTCCTATAAAGGTAATCGTAGCCTCAAGCCTCATCAACCGGGAATGGCTAAAACATGAGAGTTGTAGCAAGGCTTCGTGGATAGCCCCACTTGAGAGTGAGGTTTTCCCTTGTCTAGAGGTTCCTTTATATTCGGCTGTGTGGGCGGTTGCTAGCTACAACCGTGGGTTGTCTTGTTCGGAACTGTTCAGTAAGGAATGGTTCCGGCCTTGTGTTGCAGGGGAGAGGGCGTACTCCTCAGTACGTTGATCTAGGCCCGTACTGTGACGGGCGGTACCCCAGTAGCCCTGCCATTGTATGGAATCCAAAATCCAATAAATGCCAACGGTTTTGATTGTATTACCCACTTTTGTGGCTAGTAGCTGGAATTTAATAATGTAACAATTTCGACCATTTCATATTTATTTGAAAACCCTAGACCCTATTATAATATCATCGGATTTCCTATCAAATGTTTTGGTTAGCGTAAGGTAATTTTTTTTCCATGTTTATGTGTGGGAAGTCTTACGTGATACCTTTCTTTTCAAAAGGTTTTTGAAAATTAAGCAACCTTAACCTGTTACTCACACCAGACCCATGTCTGACCCAGAGTTTATCTTCTGTTTCTTAAACTCTTGGGTACTCAAATTTTTACAAGCAGCCAAGGGATTCAGGTTGGCTTTGATGAATTATGGAGGTGCAAATGGAGCAGGAGGCTTCTGCGTGTAGATATATAGTATTCCGCTATGTAGATTTCTCTGAGTTGTTTCTTGTACTGTATTGAGTTGTATAACTAGACAGGTATTTATAACTGTCTAGTATGTGATGTATATCTGTGTAACTCTAATAGTGGTTGTAAACTATGTAATGTTTATGTTATTAATATAATTTATTCGTTCCGCTGTTTAGATTCTGTGTTGTTTCTTCTTTCTCTTCTTTTTTTCACTTTCTATCCCTTTCTTTCTTAAAAATGATGCAATTTTCTATGGTAAGAAAGTTGAGTCGTTTCACGACCGTTGAAATCCGAGTCGCCGGAGCTTATAACACAATTAAGTAAAACAACACAGCGGATGAAAAAGAAATGAATATCATATACAACCAATGATACAATATCCAGAATGATACAACAATGATATATATATGATATAAGAAATATCAGAGACAAGATAACAAATGCTACAGTTGAAAACACAATATGATATAGCAGCGGAAAACGAATAGCCATGAGATAACTCCAATCCAATGCTCCAAAGCAAAAGCTCCAAACCACAAGCTCGAACCACCATCTCTTTTCACCAAGACAAGCAAGTCTCGGCCATGACTCCAAAGACTTCAATATCAAGAGTCTCCAAAGAATACCAAAGAGAAATCTAGAAGCTACTGAATCGATATCTATATCTAAAAACTCATCTCTAGACTTCCCGTTTGGAAAATATTGGGCATCCAGAGTTTAGGAAAGGAACAATAAACTCCGGGTCAGTCGTGGGACTGGTATGAGCAACAAAAACAGTAACTTTAAAATAAACAAAAGAATTTAAATTTTTGAAATCTGCAATGCTTTTTGAAAATGAAACTACCATAAGGCCTCCCGCCACACACACCATGCAAACGCAGACTTGGACGAGATTTCTCCCTATGATAGTCAAACATGGTTTATACGTGAAAACCATTTTATATTATTATTAGTGCATAGTGGAAAACATTTTGAAAGTATAATATAAATCTTAGCCGGCATAGGTACCATTATATTATGCCTGCTTTAGCTACCATTTTAAGTGGCAGGTTCTACAACTAAAACCGTACAAGGCGCGTATTGTTTCTTTGGTTTTCCAACAAATGGTCAGGCTAAGGAACTTCCTGGGCCACGTAGGTATGCCTCTGGAGGGACGCCCCGAGAACCTAACCGAATCTCTACCAACACAAGGCCGGGTTACCTCTGTAACTAGGTAACTGCTGACACGAGTATGCCATCCCCTGGTCGTAACCAACCTTTATCCGAACGCTCGATACCAACAACCATAAAGTAATGTATTTGCATTAACCACATAGGTTAAATATCCGGGCTCCATACCATGATATCACCTCTATCCAGAAGCAAATGAACATACCCTCAGGGGGCGCTACCCCTAAATAACCTTGCTGCATTCTTCCTGTTTCGACCATTCTGGGTTGTGAAGTTCGACGAAAATCTCGTCCACAAAGCTACGCTTTTCAAAAGCCATGCTTTGATCAAAAAATGATCAGCAGCACTTCGTATGCCACATTACCAAATTGGGAATGTATCACTGGTAACCATCAACTACATAACCTCTGAGCTCGTACGTCTTAGAGAAGGGTAGTGTCAGACACACATCCATACAAGTCTGTTCCGGGTTCGAACAGAACTGAAGGCACTTCCAAAGAAGCCCTTGCAAATCCGAGAATCCACAGTCCCGATCGGACTTCCCATCACTTCGGGAATCTCTATACCGTAGCTACTCGGTGCAGAGACAATCGATAGGTCATCCTATCGTTCTCGTAAATACCTGGTCTTCACAACCGGTCTTAAAATGCTATCCGTAATGTCGTATCACTATTCGGAATGGGTTATATGACACAAGGTCCTCTCCCGGCTAAACCGAATAATGAGCGCAATATTTAAAAACATATGGATATGGGATCTCAGTTAAATCACAGCTCAAAGCCAAAAACTCTCATTCAAATGGTTAAAACAAATTACCATTTCCAATCCTTTAAACAAAAGATTCATTTCAAAAACCTTCAATGGTTTGAAAAATTTCTACATTTAAATCTTGTAAACAAAAGATTCACTTTTCAAAATTCCGTTTCAATTTAAAACAAGAATCATCAATCTTTGACAAAGATTCATTCATAGCCTTTCAAAACAATTCCTTTTCAAATTGGATTAATTCATTCGGTCTTTAAATCAAAGACTCATTTTATTATTTTCAAAACAATTCTAGTTTATCTTATAAAAGATACTTTATTTAAAAATCCCTTTGATTCTAAAATAGGGTTCAACTATCTCTCACGTAGAGTCAATTATAGCTTTTAAAACAATTCAATTTCAAACTTGAAATCTTTTCATCATAGTTGGGAAATTCTTTCCTTATATAAAAGCTATTATTATTTAACGTCACTTGTTTCCGATTCGGTAAATCTGATTATATTTGCACGAGTTAAGGCATTACAGATATAAATTTGAGTTAAATTCAAATTCTCAAAACCATATTTTTTTTAAATGGTTTAAAACCCATATAAATACCTTGTATAACTTGTATAATCTTTTAAACCAAAGTTTCAAAATCATTGAATTCCATTTTTAAATATTGAATTTAAACTCAAATTAAAATATTTTAGATTTAAAGTTATTCAAGTTCCAAATTTTATTAAGTTACTTAAATAACTTTCATTTTCAAAACACCTTTTCAAAAGCTTTTCACTTAAAACTCAATCCATTTCCAAAATCATTTGAATTTAAAATTCAAATTCAAAATTATATAAAAATCTGTGACTTAACCGATTTCCACGTGCAATCCATATTTGTTTGTGTATAAGTGTGGTCCAGGGGTTTACACACAGTAGTGCAATAACAATCAACACAAATATATCGATAAGCGGTATAACTCATAACGCTTATCTTCATTCACAGATCACAGATAAAATAAATTTATCAGTCATAAAGATTCATTATTACAACTCGATGTGGGTTTCGGATAACCAAATGGGATCTGACTCCCTATCGCATCGAAATTCAAATGTTGTTTAACGGGCCAAGGAGTATTTACACAAACATATCATAAACATCACAGATCAATACATGGCAACTCACATCATAAAGCATCACAAATTGAGGAATATCAACCCTCCATACATCAAATAGAATCCAAACATTCATAAGACAAAGTAAATTAAATTATCTGATTTAAATTAACTCAGGTTAGTTACTTATGAATAAATTTTTAATCTTGGTTAATTAATATTAATTAATTACAAATCAATTTGATTTATTACTCCTTAATCATTTATTAATTAACTTTTAATTATTAACAACCCATCCTTAATTAATGAATCAATTAACCTTTAATTACTAAATTAATCTTAGTTAATGACCTTTATTAACAATTAAAAATTTCTTTATTGACCTTGCTAAAGAATTTCACTTATATTTATCATTTTTTTTCATTATAAATTGAATAACCATCAAGAACTCTTTTATTAATCCTAATTATTTAGTTAATTAGGTACCTAACAATAACCAAATTAATTCTTAATTACTTTCTAAAATAATTAATTAATATTAATTATTTAACTTAATTAACATTTTATGAGTCTTCTTTAACTTGTTGAAAATCAATGTATTTCTAACTACAAACTTAAATATTTACAAATTACATACTTAACCTGAAGTAATTACTTAATTTGGGGTAATACTATTAAGTGTATTAACTAAGATAATTAAACTTGTATTAAGTTTTAACTCAAAACTGTTAAACACGATTAAGTTTTATAGTATTTAAAATTTGATAAAAACTGTTACTTAACTTTACTTCTTTTATTATATTTGCAGTTATGGAACCTGATCGTTTCCCTGATCAAACTCGAGTGTTGCTTAGAGTTGCTCGTCCAATTTCCTCGAGACACAATCCCAGGTACTTCGAGCCAAACGCCAAGTTATTAGAGGAAATTCAAGTTCCCATCCCCGATCAACCATTTAATATACACTTTAACAATTTAAAGTTTTTTTAAAACAATTTAAAATTTTAAAACTTCCTTTTTATTTTAATTTTATGAAACAAACTAAGTCTGATTTCTTATTAAACTTGATCAAACTTTACTTTTAAATTTTCTTTCAGATTTAAAAGAAAAATTCCAAACAGGTTTTAAAAAACTGTAGCTTGTAATCTACCCAAACCCACCCTAATCTACTTCGAGCAACCCATCTGATTCCTTCGAGCCCAACTTCGAGTACAATTCTCAGCCCACAACAACACTTCACTTCTGATATGCACTGATGGCCACGTGCACCTGCACCACTGCCGGAGCCACCTCCAATCTTTGCCACACCCTCCAGCACTTCACCGCAACACACTTCGACCATCAAACCATCACCATCAGCCTTAAATCAAAATCAAGCTACTCAGTAAAACTGGAACCTAAGTCAGTCGCTAACAAAACCCTTCGTCCACCTCGCTTCGATCACCAGAGGTCAAAATACTATGACCACAATCTGTCGACACCCCACGACACCTTTACCCCAAGTCCCAAAGCACTCGATCGACCAGAGTAGTAGCAATGATTCAAAGTTCAAACTTGTTCCAAAACTAGGGTTCGAAAAGAAAAATGCTCGCCACCATTACCACCGTGCCTGGATCACTCTCCTGACATTTTTTCCAACACCTCTGCTCACCCCACTACAACCAGATGCAACCCCAACTTCTCAGATCGTCGGGATCACTAGAGGCCTCCCAAAACTCCATTTCCAGTTCAATTCGAACTGCTCTCAAATGCTAACTCTAAAAATTGTAATTTCACTTCTAAAAGTCATTTTTTTGGATAAGGTTTCAATTAATGTTCCTGGATTGCTAAATTGAAATGTTCGAGTTTCCACTAATATCAAACTTGTTTTGTCCTTCTGGATTTTTAGAGATATCTGATATTTAGTTTACTTAATTATAAGTTTTAATCATAATATATATTGAAACAAACAACTTTTGATTGAATATTAATTCCTAACAAAGGTTTGTTCAAGAGATTTTTGATTTCTTGTTTCAATTCAGGAGCCTGGAAAACTGAAAAAACAGGGTAACACAAGAAAACACTGCATGCACATAATTATTTATACAAACTAATTTCATATCATCATCACAGGCACACAAGCAACAACATGTAACTAGATTAGGGATTGATAAATTTGCTCACCAGTTTCTAAGATGATGAATAGAGGACTCAAGCCTGATGTTGAAGAAAACAGAGACAAGAATTTCTTTTCTTCCTTTTTTTTTATTTGCTTCAAAGCTGAAAACTTTACTTCTCAGGTTGACTGTCATTTGCATTTTCTTTTTACTGCATGCTTTTGATTTTGAAAATCTTGAACTTGTAAATTGATCTGGACCTTATACCCTTTGTTCCTTTAAATGCTTGCTGATGATCAGGTTGTAGATTTTTATTCTAATTTCTTTCCAGATTTGAAAACTGCATGTTGCTTTGGTTTATGATTTAAGTTTTCAAATTGCCTGAAGCTTGGTTTTAATTGTTGAGATGCTTCAGATCTCTGTTTCTTTTGCACTATTTTAGTCATCTCAGATCTTTTATTCCTTGATCTGGATTTTTCTTTGGGTTTTCATTTCTTCTCAGTCCTGAATTTGGGCTTCTCAGGTTTTACTTTGCTTTGTTGAATTTTGATCTGATCCTCTTGCTTTGCTTTCAGGTTTGATTTTGTTCTTCCTTTTGATTAAATGAAGATGTTGAAGTTTTGAAAAGAAAAACAAAAATCTTGCCAGTTGTAAAATATATTTACACTTGTATTAATTCTTGACAACAATGTTTACAAATGTAGATTGTTATTGCAAAAATTCACACACATGTAGAATTTTTGTATATTTATGTTTATGTCCTTTGTTCAATAAATTTTAAAATTTAGTTTTAAATCCTTGCTTCATTTTATATTTACAAATCATGTTCATGTTTTATTATTTATTATTTTAGAAGATATATATAAATTTTTAAACTTTGTATTAATTCTTTTACATACATATACACCTTCTAATTTGGGATCTAAGTTTCAAGCATTTTTATTTTTAATCTTTTTTTTATAGAACACATATTTTATTTACAATTTAATAACACATGATTTGAAATCAAATTATCAAATCCTATTCAAGATGAACTATTAGTTTTAATGTTTTAAATACATTCACAAACCTTTATTCAAATGTATATATTATTATTATTTTTATTTAAAAGAAACAACATTAACCTTTTTATTAAACTTAGATATTGTGTATATATATACACCTATAAATTATACTTGCATAATTTTTCAAAAGAAAATTTTATTTAAAATAAAATTGTACATTGATAAATAAACCTCTAATTTGTTATTCTAATAAATTTACCTTTAATTAATTTCATAAATTAATTCTTTTGAAATTAAGTAATAATTTTTAATTACTTACAATCCAATAATTAAAACAATTCAAAGGTATTTAACTTCAAGCATTTTAAATCTTCTTGTAAATACTTATTCTTAAATTTCAAATTAAAGTCTATTTATAATCCAATTTATTTATTTATTCTAAAATTTTCAAATTAATTCATAATTAAATTCACAAATAAAATTTCAAAATTAAATAAATCGCAAATTAAACTTGTTCGAAATTCGAGAATGTTACAGATTCCCCCCCTTAGGAAATTTCGTCCTCGAAATTTGAAAGTAGGGAGACAACAAAGGATGGATACACAAAGATAAAGAAACAGTTTTCAAAACAAACTGGGTATCTATTCTGCATTTGGCTTACCAAATCAGAATATCAATAATGGATACAAGAACGAATCAAGGTATTCGGTTCACCAGATCTACGAAATATACAGAGGTATCGGTTAGTTCGACAGATAACTAACCACTCGTAGAATATATCGAGACCCAACAGAATAAACAGATATATGGATGCAATCCTAAGACTTTTAGTTTGAACAACCAAAATATACCTATCAACCATAAAAACAATTCATCCAAACAAACAATTCTGACCCATTTGGAGTTTGTGTTCCATGCAGAATCAAAGCTTCTCCCTGGAGCTGCCAGGAATCATCAAAGAATTGAAAAGATGAATCAAAGGAGATTGATAGAGAAAGTTGTTTTCGCTATTGCAGGGTATTGACCATTTGCAGTCGTATTCCCCTGTCCCCTATCTCGTTCTCTTCTCGCACTCATACTCACCATCAGTGGAGAGTAAGATAATTTACTGAGGCATTCGAATAGATATCTTGGGGATTACTCATTCCAGGGTATATTTCACCCTATCTCTAATGAGTTACTTAATGTGTTATACTCCTGAGCTAAAGTTTCAACCTTCAGCTCTGATACCAAATGTAACGATACGGATTTTTCGCGTTCGAATATCGACATCCATAACTCCACTTGTACTCGAATGCCGCAGATTCGACCGTTCAAATCCGAGTCGCCGGAGCTTATAACACAATTAAGTAAAACAACACAGTAGAAGAAAAAGAAATGAATATCATATACAACCAATGATACAATATGCAGCATGATACAACAATGATATATATATGACACAAGAAATATCAAAGACAAGATAACAAATGCTACAACGGAATACACAATATGATATAGCAGCGGAAAACGAATAGCCAAGAGATAACTCCAATCCAATGCTCCAAAGCAAAGCTCCAAACCACAAGCTCGAACCACCATCTCGTTTCACCTAGACAAGCAAGTCTCGGCCATGACTCCAAAGACTTCAATATCAAGAGTCTCCAAAGAATACCAAAGAGAAAGCTAGAAGCTGCTGAATCGATATCTATATCTGAAAAAACCCATCTCTAGACTGCCCGTGTGGAAAATAGTGGGCACCCAGAGTTTAGGAAAGGAACAATAAACTCCGGGTCAGTCGTGGAACTGGTATGAGCAACAAAAATAGTAACTTTAAAATAAACAAAAGAATTTAAATTTTTGAAATCCGCAATGCTTTTTGAAAATGAAACTACCATAAGGCCTCCCGCCACACACACCATGCAAACGCGGACTTGGATGAAATTTCTCCTTATGATAGTCAAACATGCTTGATACGCGAAAACCATTTTATATTATTATTAGTGCATAATGGAAAACATTTTGAAAGTATAATATAAATGTTAGCCGGCATAGGTACCATTGTATTATGCCTGCTATAGCTACCATTTTAAGTGGCAGGTTCTACAACTAAAACCGATCAAGGCGCATATTGTTTCTTTGGTTTTCCAACAAATGGTCGGGCTAAGGAACTTCCTGGGTCACATGGGTACGCCTTGGAGGGACGCCCCGAGAACCTAACTGGATCTCTGCCAACACAAGGCCGGGTTACCTCTGTAACTAGGTAACAGATGACACGAGTATGCCATCCCCCGGTCGTAACCAACCTTTATCCGAGCGTTCGATACCAACAACCACGAAATAATGTATTTGAAGTAACCACATAGGTGAAATATCCCGGCTCCATACCATGATATCACCTCTATCCAGAAGGAAATGAACATACCCTCAGGGGGCGCTGCTCCCAAATAACGTTGCTGCATTCTTCCTGTTTCGACCATTCCGGGTTGTGAAGTTCGACGAAGTCTCATCCACAAAGCTGCGCTTTTCACAAAAGCCATGCTTTGATCAACAAATGATCAGCGGCGCTTCGTATGCCACATTACCAAATTGGGAATGTATCACTGGTAACCATCAACTACATAACCTCCAAGCCCGTACGTCTTAGAGAAGGGTGTTAAGCTAAGAGAATAAATCTCCGCCACCAAACAGAAATGTATTTGATGGAAACCAGTTTTACATCTCAAAATGTAGTGTCAGACACACATCCATACAAGTATGTTCCGGGTTCGAACAGAACCGAAGGCACTTCCAAATAAGCCCTTGCAAATCCGGGAATCTACAGTCCCGATCGGACTTCCCATCACTTAGGGAATCTCTATACCGTAGCTACTCGGTGCAGAGACAATCGATAGGTCATCCTATCGTTCTCGCAAATACCCGTTCTTCACCACTGGTCTTCAAATGCTATCCATAACGTCGTATCACTATTCGGAATGGGTTATATGACACAAGGTCCTCTCCCGGCTAAACCGAATAATGAGCGCAATACTTAAAAACATATGGATATGGGATCTCGGTTAAATCACAGCTTAAAGCCAAAAACACTCATTCAAATGGTTAAAACAAATTACCATTTCGAATCCTTTAAAAAAAAGATTCATTTCAAAAATCTTCAATGGTTTAAGAAATTTCTACATTTAAATCTTTTAAATTGAAGATTCACTTTTCAAGACCCCTTTCAATTTAAAACAAGATTCATCAATCCTTGACAAAGATTCATTCGTAGCCTTTCAAAAGAATTCCTTTTCAAATTGGATCAATTTATCCGGTCTTTAAATCAAAGACTCATTTTATTGTTTTCAAAACAATTCCCGTTTATCTTATAAAAGACACTTTATTTAAAAATCTCTTTGATTCCAAAATAGGGTTCAACTATCTCTCACAAAGATTTAATTATAGCTTTTAAAACAATTCAATTTCAAACTTGAAATCTTTTCGTCATAGTTGGGAAATTCTTTCCTTATATAAAATCTATTATTATTTTAATTCACTTGTTTCCGATTCGGTAAATCTGATTATATTTGCACGAGTTAAGGCCTTTCGGATATAAATTTGTGTTAAATTCAAATTCTCAAAACCATATTTTTTAAATGGTTTAAAAACCCATATAAATACCTTGTATAACTTGTATAATTTTTTAAACCAAAGTTTCCAAATCATTGAATTCCATTTTTAAATATTGAATTTAAACTCAAATTAAAATATTTCAGATTTCAAGTTATTCAAGTTCCGAATCTTATTAAGTTATTTAAATAACTTTCATTTTCAAAACACATTTTCAAAAGCTTTTCACTTAAAAATCAATCCATTTCCAAAATCATTTGAATTTAAAATTCAAATTCAAAATTATTTAAAAATCTATGACTTAACCGATTTCCACGTGCAATCCATATTTGTGTGTGTATAAGTGTGGTCCAGGGGTTTACATACAATAGTGCAATAACAATCAACACAAATATATCGATATGCTGTATAACTCATAACACTTATCTTCATTCACAGGTCACAGATAAAATAAATTTATCGATCACAAAGATTCATTATTACAATTCGATGAGGGCTTCAGATAACCAACTGGGATCCGACTCCCTGTCGCATCGAAATTCAAATGTTGTTTAACGGGCCAAGGAGTATTTACACAAAAACATATCACAAACATCATAGATCAATACATAGAAACTCACATCATAAAGCATCACATATTGAGGAATACCAACCCTCCAAACATCAAATAGAATCCAAACATTCATAAGTCAAAGTAAATTAAATTATCTGATTTGAATTAAATCAGGTTAGTTACTTATGAATAAATTTTTAATCTTGGTTAATTAATATTAATTAATTACAAATCAATTTGATTTATTACTCCTTAATCATTTATTAATTAACTTTTAATTATTAACAACCCATCCTTAATCAATGAATCAATTAACCTTTAACTACTAAATTAATCTTAGTTAATGACCTTTATTAACAATTAAATATTTCTTTAATGACCTTGCTAAAGAATTTCACTTATATTAATTATTTTTTATTATAAATTGAATAACCATCAAGAACTCTTTTATTAATCCTAATTATTTAGTTAATTAGGTACCGAACAATAACTAGATTAATTCTTAGTTACTTTCTAAAATAATTAGTTAATATTAATTATTCAACTTAATTAACATTTTATGAGTCTTCTTTAACTTGTTGAAAATCAATGTATTTCTAACTACAAACTTAATTATTTACAAATTACATAATTAACTTGAAGTAATTACTTAATTTGGGGTAATACTAATTAAGTGTATTAACTAAGATAATTAAACTTGTATTAAGTTTTAACTTAAAACTGTTAAACACGATTAAGTTTTACAGTATTTAAAATTTGATAAAACTGTTACTTAACTTTAATTCTTTTATTATATTTGCAGTTATTAAACCCGATCGTTTCCCTGATCAAACTCGAGTGTTGCTTCGAGTTGCTCATCCAATTTCCCCGAGACACAATCCCAGGTACTTCGAGCCAAACGCCAAGTTATTAGAGGAAACTCAAGTTCCCTTCCCCGATCAACCATTTAATATACACTTTAACAATTTAAAGTTATTTTAAAACAATTTAAAATTTTAAAACATCCTTTTTATTTTAATTCTATAAAACAAACTAAGTCTGATTTCTTATTAAACTTGGTCAAACTTTAATTTTAAATTTTATTTCAGATTCAAAAGAAAAATTCCAAACAGGTTTTAAAAAACTATAGCTTGTAATCTACCCAAACCCACCCTAATCTACTTCGAACAACCCATCCGATTCTTTCGAGCCCAACTTCGAGTACAATTCTCAGCCCACAACAACACTTCACTTCTGATATGCACTGATGGCCACGTGCACCTACAACACTGCCGGAGCCACCTCCGATCTTCGCCACACCCTCCAGCACTTCACCGCAACACACTTCGACCATCAAACCATCACCATCGGCCTCAAATCAAAATCAAGCAACTCAGTAAAACTGGAACCCAAGTCAGTCGCTAACAAAACGCTTCGTCCACCTCGCTTCGGTCACCAGGGGTCAAATTACTATGACCACAATCTGTCGACACCCCACGAAACCTTTACCCCAAGTCCCAAAGCACTCGATCGACCAGAGTAGTAGCAATGATCCAAAGTTCAAGCTTGTTCCAAAATTAGGGTTCGAAAAGAAAAATGCTCGCCGCCATTACCACCGTGCCTGGATCACCCTCCTGACATTTTTTCCAACACTCTGCTCACCCCACTACAACCAGATGCAACCCCAACTTCTCAGATCGCCGGGATCACCATAGGCCTCCCAAAACTCTATTTACAGCTCAATTCGAACTTCTCTCAAATGCTAACTCTAAAAATTGTAATTTCACTTCTAAAAATCGTATTTTTGGATAAGGTTTCAATTAATGTTCCTGGATTGCTAAATTGAAATGTTTGAGTTTCCACTAATATCAAACTTGTTCTGTCCTTTTGGATTTTTAGAGATATCTGAAATTTAGTTTACTTAGTTATAAGTTTTAATAATAATATATATTGAAACAAACAACTTTTGATTGAATCTTAAATCCTAACAATGGTTTGTTCAAGAGATTTTGGATTTCCTGTTTCAATTCAGGAGCATGGAAAACTAAAAAAATAAGGTAACACAAGAAAACACTGCATGCACGCAATTATTTATACAAACTAATTTCATATCATCATCACAGGCACACAAGCAACAACTTGTAACTAGATTAGGGATTGATAAATTTTCTCACCACTTTCTAAGATGATGAATAGAGGACTCAAGCCTGATGTTGAAGAAAACAGAGACAGGAATTTCTTTTCTTCCTTTTTTTTTATTTGCTTCAAAGCTGAAAACTTTACTTCTCAGGTTGACTGTCATTTGCATTTTCTTTTTACTGCATGCTTTTGATTTTGGAAATCTGGAACTTGTAAATTGATCTGGACCTTATACCCTTTGTTCCTTTAAATGCTTGCTGATGATCAGGTTGCAGATTTTTATTCTAATTTCTTTCCAGATTTGAAAACTGCATGTTGCTTTGGTTTATGATTTAAGTTTTCAAATTGCCTGAAGCTTGGTTTTAATTGTTGAGATGCTTCAGCTCTCTGTTTCTTTTGCACTGTTTTAGTCATCTCAGATCTTTTTTTCTTTGATCTGGATTTTTCTTTGGGTTTTCATTTCTTCTCAGTCTTGAATTTGGGTTTCTCGGGTTTTACTTTGCTTTGCTGAATTTTGATCTGATCCTCTTGCTTTGCTTTCAGGTTTGATTTTGTTCTTCCTTTTGATTAAATGAAAATGTTGAAGTTTTGAAAAGAAAAAAAAAAACATCTTGCCACTTGTAAAATATATTTATACTTGTATTAATTCTTGACAATAATGTTTACAAATGTAGATTGTTATTACAAAAATGCTCACACATGTAGAATTTTTGTATATTTATGTTTATGTCCTTTGTTCAATAAATTTTAAAATTTAGTTTTAAATCCTTGCTTCATTTTATTTTTACAAATCATGTTCATGTTTTATTATTTATTATTTTAGAAGATATATATATAAATATTTTAAACTTTGTATTAATTCTTTTACATATATATAACCTTCTAATTTTGGATCTAAGTTTCAAGCAATTTTACTTTTAATCTTTTTTTTATAAAACACATATTTTATTTACAATTTAATAACACATGATTTGAAATCAAATTATCAAATCCTATTCAAGATGCACTATTATGTTTTAATGTTTTAAATACATTCACAAACCTTTATTCAAATGTATATATTATTATTATTATTATTATTTAAAAGAAACAACATTAACCTTTTTGTTAAACTTAGATATTGTATATATATATACCTATAAATTATACTTGCATAATTTTTCAAAAGAAAATTTTATTTAAAATAAAATTATACATTGATAAATAAACCTCTAATTTATTATTCTATAAATTTACCTTTAATTAATTTCATAAATTAATTCTTTTAAAATTAAGTAATAATTTTTAATTACTTACAATCCAATTATTAAAACAATTAAAAGGTATTTAACTTTAAGCATTTTAAATCTTCTTGTCAATGCTTATTCTTAAATTTCAAATTAAAGTCTATTTATAATCCAATTTATTTATTTATTCTTGAATTTTCAAATTAATTCATAATTAAATTCACAATTTAAATTTCAAAATTAAATAAATTGTCAAATTAAACTTGTTCAAAATTCGGGAATGTTACATTACCATTACCCCCCTTAACACATTTTATATAAGCGTTATAGCCTATACAGCACTGTTAACTCCACCGTAAACTAGTAGGCTATCAGGGAGTACTCCATAGGTATAACACAAAACAAATTCGTAGTGGTCGCGAATATAGGGACACAAATATGACAAGGCACATGAGGCAATACCCAATGTAGTGAAACTACCGTTTGCCTGATCCGGACTGGTGAAAACGCATCGCCGCAACGATCACAACACCGCGAAACAACACTCCCAAAATTTCGAGGGTGCACCAATCAATAACAAGTAACGAGTACCTTACGAAGAAGTGTGTTCGCTCGAGGTGGCTAACCCCATTTGGCCCAGCACGGCTCCTGTTTTAGTCATTTTCAATTTGACACAAGTGTCAAGGCTATCTATTATTGTTCTCTTTCTTCAGTCATCGCGTTCGTCATTCCGACCACTTCATTCTGGATCACATTCCGCATATAGTTATTAAAGTGGTTTTCGGTTTAGACAGTGAGTACGTCCCTAACCAATCCTGGATTCTTTAATAACTTTCGTAATTATTTCGTCGATTGTTCGTTTAATAAATTTCAAAACCAAATCAAATTCACTTTCAATTAGAATTTATAAATCGACATTTCATTTGTCTTTATATCAATTTCCATAATTTACGTTCAAACTTCCAAATTACTATTTCAAAATCTTATAATTCAATTTAATTTTCTATCGAAAACAATTCAACTATTGATTCAAGTTCGTATATAGGTTTCTTTCCCAAAATCATTTAAATCCATTTAATTCCACATTCAAATCAACTTAGATTCATTGATCGATTTCATTAAATTTCTTTAAGTAAATTTATCATTCAAAAACACTTTCTATTTAATTTCCAATTCATTAAATCAATTACTTAAGTTCAACTTCATTATATCAAAACTTACCAATTGAATTAAATTGAATTCGTCAAATCAAATTCTTTAAATTACAAGTCTTACATTAATTTCAATAAATCACATTTTATTTTTTGTTAAAGAAATTCAATTTCACATATTTACTTGTTTGGTTACAATTTCAGAACTCAATTAATAAAGAAACTTAATTTCACTTAATCAAGAAGTTTAATTTCATTTTATTAAAGAATTCAATTTTATTTGATTATTAAAAATTCAATCTTATTTAATTATTAAATATTTTCAAAATTTAATTAATAATTTCAAAATTTATTTATTAAATAATTTCAAAACCTAATTGTTAAATAATCCCAATCTTAATTATTAAATCATTCCAAACTTCATTTATTATATAATTAAATTTAGACAACGTTCTTTCATCGAATATTATGTTAATATTTTGTTTCAGATTATCTAATATCAACATTTTCCTTTCATAAAAATTCAAATTCCAACTTCATTTCAAAACCTTATTCTTTATTCAAATAAAATCATTATTTTATTTTTATATCAAATTTTTGACCAATTGGTTTATTTAATTCTCAATCCTAGGTCAAGTTCATTTGGGTATTTATCGTTTCAACCCGATTCCATTTCAATTCAAAAATCAAAACATAGCAAAGAAAACTTACAGTGTGATAACTGGTATGGTGTCAAAGTAAATAAATAAGCAATAGCATCCATACATAACAATTCGATAATTAAATCAAATAATCCCGAAATAATCGTATTAATTTACATTGTTATTTGTGCAAATTAATATAATTATTTCTAGAATATACACTATCATTTCATGTAGATTAAAGATTATTACACTAATATTTATACGGTTCTTCACTTGATATTCATTATTCAATTTCGTAATATATCAATTTATACAACATAAATTCAATGGTTCAAGGTGTAGTTAACACTTTTTCTACGTGTCAATTTATTTAACATTTAAAAGGGTCATATTTACAAATTTAACCAATCAAATTCAACACATATGTCGATTCAACTTTTTAACTATCCTATGTCAAATTTAATTGCATAAAATTTATCACTTTAAACATTAACAATTTAACGTCCAATATAAACATCAACAATCAATAAATTATCAGCCAAACTGTATTATCACTGCATAAATACTTAAAAGATAATGGTGTCAGATGTCACAGGTGAACTGATACAGGTAATAGCATATATTTAACAGTGTAAATAACTAACAGCAGCATATTTCAATTGTCGTTTCAGTTGAAATCAAATTTAATAAATAAAAGAACATTACTCATGAGTGATTGCTCACCTTTCGAGGCTAGAGATGAACGAAAATGAGATGGGTTACAAAGTCCAAGCACAAATCTCAAACAAGGCAAGATTGAACTCAAATCGAGAACGAAGCTGATAAATGAGAATTGATGAAACCAAATCAGAACGGAATCGATGAAGATAAATTGGAATAAGTGAACTGATATATATAGCTATATATGTAAAAATCTTATTTTAACTTCAAATATGTATTAAATTAAATATATATATATATATTAAATTAAATATATATACTCATTTCAGAATCCATTGCTCTAAATTGAAACTCAATATTAAAGTCAAACATATTTACATATAATATATTTGAAATAAATACTTATATATATATATATATACCGACATATTAAAATTTCAAAGTACTACATATATAATATATTTCATTTGCAATTATCCATATATTAAATAATCAATTCAAACATATATTTCAGAGTTTATAACTATATTCAAACACAAAACAAGATCTACAAAAATAAAATGAATTTTGTATATGTACGTTGAAAATGTAACAAAATAACACATATATGACCAATGTCAAAGCGCATACTTTACAGGAAATTATAGACACCCGAACATATTATATATTCAAAATCCAACAGCTACTATGGTTTGTAACATAAAAGCATATTTTATCAAACCTTTATATTCAGCCAACGAACTATAAACATAATTATACGTACAACTTTATATCATTTGAATATATTATATGCTGATAAATAAACCAAATGTTATACCAACAGACATAACTCATATAACATTGTAGCTTTTATAACACAACATATTAACAAAGTTCTTCCCAGTATTATATCTTTATAGAAATGAACACATATAAGCTTTATAAATACTTCATTGGCATTCCAAAAACAAGACTACCTTATAACAGTTGAAACTATATATGACCTTATATGTAATACTCCCTTATAATGTATTCAAATAATAGAATCTGTACTAGATGTATCATAAACTGAATGTCAAAACAGAAATCAAAGCATAGACTTATATTTATACAAATTGACATATATAACAAAGTAGGCATATATATATATATATATATCGTACTATAACATATGACAAATATACATATGACATATAAACTAATAAAATTTACATAAACCAAATACTAACTTGAACAAAATGGCTAGAGGTGAGCTCAAAAAAATGATCGTCTGAGTGTTGTGAAGACGAAGCAATAGTGCTCAGCCAAGGCTGGGAAGAATATGCTCGGATAGCTTGATGCCCGAAGTTTGCGAGTGGATGGGTTGCTCAGCTATGGTGGTCAAGGAAGGCGAAGGCCATCGTTGGGTGCTGTCCGGCGACGTGGGCAGTGGAGGCAAATTCAAATGAATGTCAGCTGTAGCGTACGATGGTCGATGGAAGGTGGCTGCTCTGTTGACGTCAGGCCGGAGGCGTGGTTTTGGTCGACGTTCGCTCTGTGGCGGAGGAGCTTACGCGCGCGGGTGAGAGGAAGGGGACAAGTGGTGATGTAACAACCCGCATATCTATCGATTTTTATATTTAAATATTTTATTTAGATATTTTATCGTTCGTCGGATTTTGGTCCGAAAAGCTACTTTTTGAAAACAGTCGAATTGGGACTCGAGACCACCCCCATTGAGTTCAAAATGACGTTTGCGACCTTTTTGAGTATAAACTTCGATATGTTTGGAGTAAGTTGAATTTTGCTACTTTTTTCTTTAGGGCTTTGGGTTGGGTTTCAGCCCATTAACCCCACTTATACTCTAGCTCAGCCCTCTCCTCTCCATTCACTCATTCCCTGTAACATCCCACCTTTTCGCACACTTTAAACCGACACACGTGCCAATTCAAACCATACGGAAGGGCGGATTGTTATGGGGTAAATAAGAAAAACAGAGAAGAAATAAAACAAAATAGAATCTCACAGCGGAAGGATAAAATATAATAATAAATATACAGTTCATAAACGGTTTACAAACACTTGTTATTCTTTACACAATAAATATCAGAGTTACACATACCAATACAATCAATGCAGCGGAACTAAATGGGTGTGGTGCAATACTATAAATAATAATAATACGGATTCTTCTTCTTCGTCCTCCAAAGCTAAAGTCTTCCATCCTGAAACGCTCGGACTGACCCGAGCGAATTTGAAAAGACAAAAACACCCGAGTCAGACTAGAATATCTTATGTGAGTTAAATAAACAGAAATAAATATGAATACAGTAACTCAAGAGATGCTCGGGATTTACATCTCCTAAGGATCCGTTAAACTATTTACTATGTAGTATATTGCGCTATTATAATAGTGTCTATTTATAAAATAAACTTACTTTTTAATAGCGTTAAGGGGTTACCCATATAGCCCTTAACACAAATAATGCCAATAGTCTATACAGTACCGTAATACCTCCTGATCGGGAGGCTACCAGAGGATACTCCATAGGTACGACACAAATAGAAACTCGTAGTAAAGGCTCGGTATGGTAGGTGACACGGCACAACTAGGCAATGCCAGGGTAGATATACCAATTGCTATCCAGGCTGGTGGAAACGCGTAGCCGCAGTTACCGCCCACCTCAGACTAACTCCCCAAAATCAAAATATAGAAGTGGCCACTGAATCAATCCAAGTCAAAGTATAATATCGAAGAGGAGCGTCCGATCAGAGGAATGACCTCATTGGCCTGAGAATCGCTCCTGTTTTAGCCACCTTATGCCAACTCACGGGAGTTGGGTCCACGTATTTACCTTACAGGAAACGTCGCCACCACCTACTTCATTCTGGAATCTCCACCGCGTACACGGTTAGTCAAAGTGGTTTTCGGTATCGACAGAGAGTATGTCCATATCCGATCCCGGTCTCTTTGCCAACCCATCGTTATTATAACACCGCGGTTATTTAAAAACAGTTTATACTTTAAAACCAGAATATAATCCCTTTCAAAACCATAACATTACGATATCATTTCTTCTTTAAAAACATAAACAATTTATTTTCATATTATTTTATAAAAGCCCAAATCAATGATATCGTTTCCCAAATAAAATTTTCCTTTCCGAAAATTATGTCACTTTTTATTATTTAATATCCCATGTAACCAATATTTTGTTTGTAACTTTCAACATAATTCTTCGAAAATCCATAGTATTTTAAAACCATTATTTTCCAAACTAAATGCTTTGGATATTCAACGATATGCGAATTAAAAAGGTTAACTTTACTGTTGCTTTATAAAGAAATAAATTACATGGCTTTCCAAATATTTCTTCTTTAAAGTTAAACCAAAATCCAAAATATTACTTCAAGTCCCAAAACCATTTCAATTTTATATATATTTATATCCATTTTTGAGCATTAATATTTCAACTTAAGTTGGATTTTTATCCTTTCAAAATCAATATTCTATTAAATAATCTTGACCATTCACATAAAATCCATAAATAATAAGACTTCAATTTCTAGTAATAAAATATATATATTTTCCAATTCAAATTATACTAGAATATTCATTTCAATTTATTTTGGGAAAAATCAAATTGTAAATATACTATCTTAAAATTTCCAACTTAACATTTAAACATAGGATATAAATTATCAAACTCCATTTTCTAAATTTTCTTCCATTTTAATAAAGAGATTTATACACCTTTTTATTTCAAATTTTCCAACTTCATATGTATATAAATATGGAAGAAAACATTTATTCAGTATAAAATTTAAGATTTTTATAAACCGTATTCCATCCAAACCATAGAAATCTCATTAAAAATAGTTATATATAGACCGCGGTGCCTGTATATAGTTTTCTATCCTATGGTCAAGTGATACGGATATTTATCATTTCAATCCGCAATTTAAAAAAATAAAACTGCGGTTGTATATCATTTCAAACCGCAATCCCGAATGAAATGTAAATGCATACTAACTTGCAGTTTAATGATATCCAAATAAAACATTCATTCAACAACACATCCATCATCCAATCACACATCGATCAATATCAATCAATAACAATTATATATGTGATCATATATAACAGGTGATAACTGGCAGTTTATTCAAATTAAATTTATCAACTATTAATCTAACAGTTTATTCAGTAATAATTTATACAACTGTTAACTAGCAATTCATATGCAACAATAATTTCCAACAGCCAATTAATACGCAATAAATCAATTAAATTAACAGCTAAATTCAAAAAAAATGCAATTCAATAGATATGGGTGAAATAACATGCCAAAAGCTCATAAATAAATTTCTATTCATTTCTAAATTTTATTTAACAAACATAAAAGCTTCTAGTAATTATGAGTGAGTTAAAACACTCACCTTTTGAATTTAAATCGAATTTAAATCCGATTTAAACCCAAAAATTCGCCCGTCTCAGAATTCGTCCAAACCAGCGTCATCGAGTCCGGAATTAAATTACGATCCTAGCAAAAGAAATTTCGTGTGAATCCGACTTCGTATGAGAAAGTTATGGCGAAAAATGGTGATTGAATTCAAAATTTAGAAATAACAAAATGACACACATTTGATAAAACTTGCCACGTCATCTGAAGGATGCGCAACATCTCCCTACCCATGATTCACGGCCCCTGCAGAACGCACGCACGCACGTTCCCAGGCCGCCCCCTTCTCTCGCTCGCGCACGCCACTATCGACCGCCGTTCACCAAGCTACCACCACCATCGCGAAGCTCTTGCCACGCCGCCTGCATCTGTCCCTGTAACAACCCGCATATTTATCGATTTTATATTTAAATATTTTATTTAAATATTTTTTCGTTCGTCGGATTTTGGTCCGAAAAGCTACTTTTTGCATACGGTCGAATTAGGACTCGAGACCACCTCCATTGAGTTCAAAATGCCGTTTGCGACCTTTTTGAGTATAAGCTTCGACATGTTTGGAGAAAGTTGAATTTTGCTACTTTTTGCTTAGGGTTTTGGTTTGGGCTGAGCCAATTAACCACTTATGTATTCAGTCCCAATCCCCCTCTCCTCTTCATTACTTCATTCCAACTCCTCAAACTCAAGCTCCAACTGAAAATGGTGGAGAGGAAAAAGAATTAAAACTCCAAGCCCTAGCTTCCTTAGCAAATCTATCTCCTTGCTCCAAACTCAAGAAGAACCCCTTGGTAAGCATCTCCTTCTTCTTCTCCAACTCTTTCTCCATTCAATTTCAGAAATTTCCTAAACCTAATTTCGGGAATGTTCTTGTTTTTGAGCTTAGATTCAAGCTCATTTGGGTTGTGATTGAAGAAAGGTTGATTCTCCATTTGCTCTCAAGCTTCTTCTTGTTCGATTTTGTGAAAAGGTGAGAGTTTTATCTCACATCTATGACTATAATTATCTTTGGTTGTTGGGTATGAATTCCTAACACTTCTTCATGTGCATTTGCTCTTGATTTGGATTGGTTTTGTGAATATTCCAATTTTTGGGTTTTTAAGACAAATTTGTGTAAAATCCTTTTATGGATGTTTGATCATGCTTTTGGTGATGCATCGAGGAGCATATAGGGCCGGGTTGCCGATTGGCATAAACCCTTAGAGCCAATGTTCGTCCGATTGCATTTTGGAAGAGTTTGCTCTTCATTTGAATAAGGCTGAAAAAAACAGCCCAGGCATGATTCAGTCGACTGAAAAACTCTGTTCAGTCGACTGAAACTGAAACCCGAGAGTTTCCAGGCATGATTCAGTCGACTGAAAAACTCTGCACAGTCGACTGAAACTGGAAACAGAAAGTTTCCTGAACCTGGAAAATTTCCATGTACAGGGTCAGTCGACTGAAAATCTCTGTTCAGTCGACTGAACCTGCTGTTTTAGTCCAATTTGCCTTTTTGGATTGAATTTCCAATTTAAATCGATTCGTGATGATCCTATTTATTGTCATCATTTATTATCATCTTTGATGACTTATTTTCTTTGGGAATTTTAGATATATCCACTTCGATGGATCCTTTATCGATTTCATTGGATTTTTATTCACATCTTCGAATGTGATCTTTGTGATTGATTGTTTCTACAATCCCCCTTTTTCTTTGTCACTTTAAAAATATAAAGGTTTTCTATACTAGTAGTAAATATCAAAACTCTTTCCTCAAACGATTTCAATACTATTTTAATACCAAATTCGGTTATAAAACTGTTTTCCAATCTATTAGTATATACAAACCTTTACCTCACTCGTATGAGAAATCTAATTAAACGACTTAGTAAAACGAGTGGTATGAAACACTTGCGTTTACTTCGTCGGTTAATTCTTGGACTTGTTCGGTTGAATCTCTTGTGACAATTTTCTAGTGGAGATCTACAATTTATTCGTAAATATTTAAGTTAAGCTAGTGGTTATGGGACATGAAGCTAAGCTCATATATTTACTAGCTTAGTGTAATCGACACTTCTCTTTGATCATGACGATCATTTTAGGTTTTAGACTAGCATCGTGCTATGTCTTTGTGATTTGGTTCATCGGACGTCCCGCTGTACGACGTCGTTGTTCCCTTTGATTGTGATTTGGTTCATCGGATGTCCCGCTGTACGACGTCGTTGATCCTTTCCTTGTGATTTCTGGATCTCGTGTGCTGATTTCTGGAATTTATGTTTCACCAACTTTTACGATGGGCACTGATATATGTCATTTATTGTGGCTTGGTGAATGAAATTAGGAGTATGACATTCCTTTCTATCTTGAGTAGATTATTGTGATATTGATTAATCTCTTGTTGATTTCCAATTTACTTATTTATCACAGCTTGGCATTGTGATTATTATATGTTTATGTCATATCTATTATTATATATCACTTCATCTGATATTTATAGCTAGACTGATCCGTTTATTATTTTCTTATTAAATAATACTCGGGTCAGACCGAGATGTTACAGGTGCTTCTGCTTAACTTCTCTCTTGGGATTGATCCCTCTGACTTTTGGCTAACTACTTAGATTAGTAGTTTTTGTTGTATACATTTGAGATATAGACTCCATAATGCATACTTATTCTTTTGTGTTGTTCATGTAACTATTTCTTTTGTGATATGTGGATCTTTTTAGACCACTACTCTGATGTACACTTTCATGTGTAATATTCATATCTATTTCCGCCTTTGTGATATGAATTGTCTATGACTGATTTATGTTATGTTTATTTCTATATTCGTTTCCGAAGACATTATAGCCACTGTGTAGTAGCTTTGAGTTTGTGTCGGTATGTCGGATTTCCTCTTGAGATGAAAAGTTATATTTTTATCTGGCATATCGGTACTCGCACAAAGCAATTATACAGATGGTCGCTCCTCAACAGCCTTATTCTCCGTGCTAGTCGACAGCATTCACAGTAGTGTTCTTGTCTAGCGTGGGTATAGAGGTGGGGCGTCACAGCTTGGTATCAAAGCCAAACTTCGGAACAATGTAGAATAATTTAGCAAGGATCATGTCCTAAGTCCATCTTAGGAGTTGTGCTTTAGGATTTTATTCGGGTCTTCGTACCGTTCTATCCTATTTTCTTTTATGATTCCTTGTTTTATCTATCAAGATTGCTTGATATTCATTTTGAGAATAACTTTTTCCTCTTCTTTCTTTCTTTCTTAAAGAAGAGAAATGGTTAGACCAGGCCGTCCCAGCGCCGGTCAATCTAGTGCTACTCCCCAGGATGGAGTATTCATGTCTGCTCAACAACTTTTGGATCTTGTAAAGAATCAAGAGTTTATCTATGCTTTGAGTAAGAACCCCGAAATGGTTCTACCTTTGAAACTTGAAGTTTCTTTCAATCAGCTTGTGGATGTTACTCTTCTTCACGGAGAGGTTGGTAAAGGAAGTGTTTGTGATATTGGGACTTCCAAGAAGAGGCATATTAAGTTCAAGAGCCTTAATCCCAATAAGAGAGTGAAGCAAACTACTTTTGTAGCAAAGACTCCAATCCCTGATCGTGGAGGATGCTACAATTGTAATTCTAAGGAACACTATGCGAATATGTGTCCAAAACCCCATTCTTGTCGCTATTGCAAGAAACCGGGTCATCTTTTATATGCGTGTCCCAAACTTTTGAACAAGGACATGAGAAAGCTAAATATTGTGCAGGCCCCTAGCAACTCTTCTCTTGGTCAAGGTATTTTTCATTCAATCCTTGATGGCATTGTTTTAATTCGTGAGCTTTCTATTTGAGTTCTTTTTGATATGGGTTCCATCTCACTATTTTATATCAAAAGAACTTGTCGATTCTTTTTCTTTGAATATTTTGGGCTTGATGACTTTTTTGAGGATTGTGAATCCGGATGGTAGATCCGCAACACTCAATTTGCTTTTTATTGATGTCGAAATTATTTTATGAGACTTTTCTTTCCGAGCTGATATTTTTACTTAGGCTTCGGAATTGATTTTTTTTAAGGATCGGCTTAATCATTGTGAAGCCCATATCCTATTTTTCGAGTGGATTATTCATCTTCGACAGTTTCAATCTGTTAGGCAGATTTCTATTTTTCCTTTATGATTTTTGATTCCAACTTGATGGCATCATTTTATTCCTTAAGCCCACTTATAAGGAAAGTGTTATTTCTCTCATTCATGTAGTTTGAGAAATTTTCCGGTATTTTTGAGTTTGTCTTAGGATTATCACCTAAGAAATCTTTTGTGTGGTGTTAAGGTCTTTTCAGTTTGACTTTACCACCGGTTTTCGTTTGCTACAAGTTGCGGAAGTTAGCATTTCACTTATCGCATTCCGCACTTGTTATGATTCCTATGAATGAATTATTATGCCATTCAATTTGTCCAACTCATTTCATCCATTTTATAAATCGAATATTCTATGAATATTTCGATGAGACCATTCTTGTATTTATTGATTTTGGATGAAAATAGAAATTTAAAAATTTTGCAAATCTTTTTCATAAGATTTAATTATAAGTGCAATTTGATTTTGTTCTTGAAACGAGCAAAGAATATTCTTAAAACTTTTTAAGAGATTTATTTATCCTATAAAAGATGATTTTGTGATTGTATTGCCCGTCGAGTGCTTTAAGAATTTTGGTCGATGCGCTTGATCAACGTTATCGATAGGAATCTCCTAAACGCTTTGATGAGACAGTCAGACAAGATATATTGACTTGTAAAAATGTAAATTTTTCTAGAAAGATTATTACATAATGATAAATGTAATTTTGAAAGTTTTAACTTTTCGGGAAAGAGAATTATTTAAAAGAAGTTCTTTCTTTTCGATACTCTTATTCTTTCTTGTGATTCCTGAAGGGGAACCAAGACTTTGCTATTTGTACCGATACTAGTCGTATTGGTTTGGAATGCCATTCTCTTACAAAGGAGGACGTGATATCGCTTGTGCTTCTAAATCATTATAGCTTATCGAGACTAGATATGCCACTCATGATCTAGTGTTCGAGGCTATTGTTTTTGCTTTTGGAATTTGACATCATCATCTTTGGGGAAGAAATTTGTTCTCCATCTCGATCATAAATCTTTGGAATATTTATGTTCTCTTAAGGAACTTCATGTTGACTCGAGTTCCTAGCATCTTATGATCTTGATATTCTTTTATTCCCGAGAAGGGAAATCGTGTTGCCAATGCGCTTTGTCGTAGGCAACAAGTGGTTGATTCTTTGATGTTGTCTGAATGGAATTATTTTTCTATCAAGTTCATCGGACGTTTTGGTATACTTCGTTTTATTGAGCTTTATCTCATTCCTTTTAAGGACTAGCGTCCGATGTCCTTTTATTGTGTTCGGTTCATTGGACGTACCGTTTTTGTACTGCGTCAGTGTTCCGAATTATTTGGGATTTGATTCATCGGATGTACCGTTGTACTACATCGATGTTTTGCTATTTGATTCATCGGATGTACCGTTGTACTACATCGATGTCTTTTCTTTTGATTCATCGGATGTACCGTTGTACTACATCGATGTCTTTTCTTTTGATTCATCGGATGTACCGTTTGTACTACATCGATGTCTTTGCTTTTGATTCATCGGATGTACCGTTGTACTACATCGATGTCTTTTCTTTTGATTCATCGGATGTACCGTTTGTACTACATCGATGTCTTTGCTATTTGATTCATCGGATGTACCGTTGTACTACATCGATGTCTTTGCTTTTGATTCATCGGATGTACCGTTTGTACTACATCGATGTCTTTTCTTTTGATTCATCGGATGTACCGTTGTACTACATCGATGTCTTTGCTTTTGATTCATCGGATGTACCGTTGTACTACATCGATGTCTTTTCTTTTGATTCATCGGATGTACCGTTTGTACTACATCGATGTCTTTTCTATTTGATTCATCGGATGTACCGTTTGTACTACATCGATGTCTTTGCTTTTGATTCATCGGATGTACCGTTGTACTACATCGATGTCTTTGCTATTTGATTCATCGGATGTACCGTTTGTACTACATCGATGTCTTTTCTTTTGATTCATCGGATGTACCGTTTGTACTACATCGATGTCTTTGCTATTTGATTCATCGGATGTACCGTTTGTACTACATCGATGTCTTTGCTTTTGATTCATCGGATGTACCGTTGTACTACATCGATGTCTTTGCTATTTGATTCATCGGATGTACCGTTTGTACTACATCGATGTCTTTGCTTTTGATTCATCGGATGTACCGTTTGTACTACATCGATGTCTTTGCTTTTGATTCATCGGATGTACCGTTGTACTACATCGATGTCTTTTCTTTTGATTCATCGGATGTACCGTTTGTACTACATCGATGTCTTTGTTATTTGATTCATCGGATGTACCGTTTGTACTACATCGATGTCTTTGCTTTTGATTCATCGGATGTACCGTTGTACTACATCGATGTCTTTTCTTTTGATTCATCGGATGTACCGTTGTACTACATCGATGTCTTTTCTTTTGATTCATCGGATGTACCGTTTGTACTACATCGATGTCTTTGTTATTTGATTCATCGGATGTACCGTTTGTACTACATCGATGTCTTTGCTTTTGATTCATCGGATGTACCGTTGTACTACATCGATGTCTTTTCTTTTGATTCATCGGATGTACCGTTTGTACTACATCGATGTCTTTGCTATTTGATTCATCGGATGTACCGTTGTACTACATCGATGTCTTTGCTTTTGATTCATCGGATGTACCGTTTGTACTACATCGATGTCTTTGCTTTTGATTCATCGGATGTACCGTTTGTACTACATCGATGTCTTTGCTTTTGATTCATCGGATGTACCGTTGTACTACATCGATGTCTTTGCTTTTGATTCATCGGATGTACCGTTTGTACTACATCGATGTCTTTGCTTTTGATTCATCGGATGTACCGTTTGTACTACATCGATGTCTTTGCTTTTGATTCATCGGATGTACCGTTTGTACTACATCGATGTCTTTGCTTTTGATTCATCGGATGTACCGTTTGTACTACATCGATGTCTTTGCTTTTGGTTCATCGGATGTACCGTTTGTACTACATCGATGTCTTTGCTTTTGGTTCATCGGATGTACCGTTTGTACTACATCGATGTCTTTGCTTAGGTTCATTGGGCGTACCATTTTTGTACTACGCCGTTGCACCGGCTCAATTTTCTGCTATTCTTGACGTACCCCACGTCTTTTATCTACGGGAATGCCTTAGGGATTCCGGTTTTCATTCTTGAGCCCGGTGTTATTGTGGAAATTGAAGTTTTACTAGATTTCCTGCTAACTCTTTTGTGCACTTTAGGGTGAACTTCCTATTTCAAATTTTCTTTTGTGTTAATATGCTTCTATGGTTGTTACTTCTTATATTTCCTTCTTAATTATTGCGAGGACGCAATTTCTTTAAGGAGGGGAGTCTGTAACAACCCGCATATTTATCGATTTTATATTTAAATATTTTATTTAAATATTTTTTCGTTCGTCGGATTTTGGTCCGAAAAGCTACTTTTTGCATACGGTCGAATTAGGACTCGAGACCACCTCCATTGAGTTCAAAATGCCGTTTGCGACCTTTTTGAGTATAAGCTTCGACATGTTTGGAGAAAGTTGAATTTTGCTACTTTTTGCTTAGGGTTTTGGTTTGGGCTGAGCCAATTAACCACTTATGTATTCAGTCCCAATCCCCCTCTCCTCTTCATTACTTCATTCCAACTCCTCAAACTCAAGCTCCAACTGAAAATGGTGGAGAGGAAAAAGAATTAAAACTCCAAGCCCTAGCTTCCTTAGCAAATCTATCTCCTTGCTCCAAACTCAAGAAGAACCCCTTGGTAAGCATCTCCTTCTTCTTCTCCAACTCTTTCTCCATTCAATTTCAGAAATTTCCTAAACCTAATTTCGGGAATGTTCTTGTTTTTGAGCTTAGATTCAAGCTCATTTGGGTTGTGATTGAAGAAAGGTTGATTCTCCATTTGCTCTCAAGCTTCTTCTTGTTCGATTTTGTGAAAAGGTGAGAGTTTTATCTCACATCTATGACTATAATTATCTTTGGTTGTTGGGTATGAATTCCTAACACTTCTTCATGTGCATTTGCTCTTGATTTGGATTGGTTTTGTGAATATTCCAATTTTTGGGTTTTGAAGACAAATTTGTGTAAAATCCTTTTATGGATGTTTGATCATGCTTTTGGTGATGCATCGAGGAGCATATAGGGCCGGGTTGCCGATTGGCATAAACCCTTAGAGCCAATGTTCGTCCGATTGCATTTTGGAAGAGTTTGCTCTTCATTTGAATAAGGCTGAAAAAAACAGCCCAGGCATGATTCAGTCGACTGAAAAACTCTGTTCAGTCGACTGAACCTGAAACCCGAGAGTTTCCAGGCATGATTCAGTCGACTGAAAAACTCTGCACAGTCGACTGAAACTGGAAACAGAAAGTTTCCTGAACCTGGAAAATTTCCATGTACAGGGTCAGTCGACTGAAAATCTCTGTTCAGTCGACTGAACCTGCTGTTTTAGTCCAATTTGCCTTTTTGGATTGAATTTCCAATTTAAATCGATTCGTGATGATCCTATTTATTGTCATCATTTATTATCATCTTTGATGACTTATTTTCTTTGGGAATTTTAGATATATCCACTTCGATGGATCCTTTATCGATTTCATTGGATTTTTATTCACATCTTCGAATGTGATCTTTGTGATTGATTGTTTCTACAATCCCCCTTTTTCTTTGTCACTTTAAAAATATAAAGGTTTTCTATACTAGTAGTAAATATCAAAACTCTTTCCTCAAACGATTTCAATACTATTTTAATACCAAATTCGGTTATAAAACTGTTTTCCAATCTATTAGTATATACAAACCTTTACCTCACTCGTATGAGAAATCTAATTAAACGACTTAGTAAAACGAGTGGTATGAAACGCTTGCGTTTACTTCGTCGGTTAATTCTTGGACTTGTTCGGTTGAATCTCTTGTGACAATTTTCTAGTGGAGATCTACAATTTGTTCGTAAATATTTAAGTTAAGCTAGTGGTTATGGGACATGAAGCTAAGCTCATATATTTACTAGCTTAGTGTAATCGACACTTCTCTTTGATCATGACGATCATTTTAGGTTTTAGACTAGCATCGTGCTATGTCTTTGTGATTTGGTTCATCGGACGTCCCGCTGTACGACGTCGTTGTTCCCTTTGATTGTGATTTGGTTCATCGGATGTCCCGCTGTACGACGTCGTTGATCCTTTCCTTGTGATTTCTGGATCTCGTGTGCTGATTTCTGGAATTTATGTTTCACCAACTTTTACGATGGGCACTGATATATGTCATTTATTGTGGCTTGGTGAATGAAATTAGGAGTATGACATTCCTTTCTATCTTGAGTAGATTATTGTGATATTGATTAATCTCTTGTTGATTTCCAATTTACTTATTTATCACAGCTTGGCATTGTGATTATTATATGTTTATGTCATATCTATTATTATATATCACTTCATCTGATATTTATAGCTAGACTGATCCGTTTATTATTTTCTTATTAAATAATACTCGGGTCAGACCGAGATGTTATAGGTGCTTCTGCTTAACTTCTCTCTTGGGATTGGTCCCTCTGACTTTTGGCTAACTACTTAGATTAGTAGTTTTTGTTGTATACATTTGAGATATAGACTCCATAATGCATACTTATTCTTTTGTGTTGTTCATGTAACTATTTCTTTTGTGATATGTGGATCTTTTTAGACCACTACTCTGATGTACACTTTCATGTGTAATATTCATATCTATTTCCGCCTTTGTGATATGAATTGTCTATGACTGATTTATGTTATGTTTATTTCTATATTCGTTTCCGAAGACATTATAGCCACTGTGTAGTAGCTTTGAGTTTGTGTCGGTATGTCGGATTTCCTCTTGAGATGAAAAGTTATATTTTTATCTGGCATATCGGTACTCGCACAAAGCAATTATACAGATGGTCGCTCCTCAACAGCCTTATTCTCCGTGCTAGTCGACAGCATTCACAGTAGTGTTCTTGTCTAGCGTGGGTATAGAGGTGGGGCGTCACAGTCCCCCTGCGCACGACCCTGGTGGCCTCCGCCGCCGCTAGAACCCATATACTCGAAACCCTAAGTCAATTTTTGGCGACAATCTGACCGTCGAATCGACGAACGAATCATATGGATGCGCTCCTCTCAGTCCACTCTGCAAAACCCAGAAGCAGTTTTCCGATCCGACGAAGTTTGTTACGGCGATGATGAACGGTTTTGGGGCTGTTTGAATTTATTCTGGATGAACGATAGCTCCAATTGAAAAACGAATTACACCATGAGATTACGCGTATCGAAAACATCAACATATATTTTTTTGAGAATTTTCTGAATTTTTTTGAGTTTTGACTTTTGATTTTGAACTGTGGATAGATCTGGAATTGGATCTGAGATGTATACATTTGGGGAAGAGAAAAGAGTGAAGAAATGAACGTACGGCAAAAGAATAGAGACTAGGGTTTATAGCTGTATATATATAGTAGGCTAGCGATAGGGTAGATGGGCTGTAGAATGAACGTGCGTGACAAACTATGGTCCAAAAAGCCCGCTATACCTCCGGAACCGAATTTGTTAAAACTATATATCCAAATAGGTGTTTTAAAATATTCTGAACGCGATGGAAAAAGTTTCACGTCCAAATTTGATCGTATGAAGAAGTTATGCTGAAAATAAGATTTCCAAATTGATTTCAAATTGATTTTTAATAAAATTGATTTCAAGGCGTTTCGCGTCCGTACGATCAAACGACAAGTCCGATCGATACGAAACTTGAAACTCTATAATAATTCACCGATACGGATCCGATGAAACTGGTTTCGTCGAAATCCGAGTCCGTGACAAAAATGGCTATTTTTAATATTTATTAAATCAATTAAATAAATCATAAAAATCCAATTTTATTTTTCAACCTCTAATATTGGCCAAATTTTGTGACTTATATAATTCAAACAATCCCAAATGGTTTTCCAAGCTTGGATGTAAATTAAAATTTATAAGTATATCAATTTTGCAGCGTTAATTTCTGCGTTTTCTTATTATTTGGGAATTATAAATTTTATTCGCAAAAACCCAATTATTAAATCATATACTCTTATACTCTCACTTAAATCCAATTAGATAAATAGATTTGACTTCCATTCCAACTCATTTGATTGCAAATAAACTTTTACCATAAATAAAATTCCAAATTATTAATAACTTTATTCTCATTTCCTTTACACGCAAACATCGTATTATAAAGGTATCTACATTATTCTCCATTGGTTTGCCTTAACTTATTTAAGGTAACCTTACATTAATATCCATTGCTATGTTTTCAAGTTATTCTTCCCTCATTCTTCTTTACTATTATTAATTCCAATCTTAACGAATTCAACATTGTAAGTTTGATAAATTTATTAAATTCACTCAATTGTTTACAAATTCCATTTTAAATTCAATAACGTAATATTTTACGTTTAATTCTATTTTATTTGTAGTAAATACCCTTTGTTGGATTTAATATTCAAATTATAAATAAAATCTTGCTTTCTAAAGTTATATCAACAATGGTCCAACTAAATTTGAATTAGCTTTAACTTTATTTTATGGAATTAACTATTGCAATAAATCCAAATTGATAAATAAGGCTTGATTCCTATATTAACTACTTTGGTTCCAATTAACCTTTTATGGTGAATATGAATTTCAAGGTATAATTGAAATCTTTATATCCATTTGATTTCACTGTTTCATTTTTATTATTAAATCCATTATAGCCAAATGCATGAAATTAATATACACAAATATTTTAAATCCCAATTTAAGTTTTACTTAACGCATAAATAAACGTTTAAATTTTCTTAATTGCAATAACTCAATTACCTTCATTCTTTTTATTCACGTAGCCAAATCTTGATTTAAAATCTTTACTATAACCCATAGTCTTATTAAAATAGGAATTTACACTACCTGTAACGTTAATTTCCATCAGTAAAGATCTTACACCCTTTGTTCCATAGATTTAGATTTCACAAATTTAGCTACTGCATTAATTCTTATTTATATAACATAAATGTTCATATACTTTGAATTCATTCCCAATTCACCAACTCAATTAATTATGCTTTACAAATGTGTTTCCAATATATAGGTATTTTATACTAATTGTTATCATACCCATAATTACACGCTTATAACTAATTCCCACATTTGCATAAATTTATTAAGTTAGAATGTTTATTAAGGTTTATGCATTTCCAACTTGTACTGATTTTACACAATTATTATGATTTCTCACAGAACGTTAAATTTATTAAATGACCATTTATTATAATTTAATTCCCTTAATTGAATCAATTGCTTATTATTATATATATTCTTTTCATTCTACCATTCCTTCCCATTATAAATTCATTAACGTATTTACACATCTCTATCTTTCAAATATCAATAACCAAACTTGATTACAAACACTGTCCTTATCAATCTTCATAAATTTGTTCAGATCTATACTCTATATAATTAGAGTTTATGTCTCTATTAGATTTCTTTTCACTACAGGCATAAATTATTACTATCTTACTAATTACATCTTTGTATTAATGAACACCATTCAAGTTAATATTTGTACTACATTCACAGATTCAACATTTGTTTGTTTCTTAAAATTAACTTTAAATCAAATTGTGACAATTTGCATTATCCACATTTATCATCATAAAATCTAATTTACAAGCCTATACTTAATTATTACCCTACAATACGTTTACGTTACTATAATATCCACTCTTCCGTTACTACGTTTCTATAAATTTATTCATTTATAAATTTATTGTCTGAAAGTTCTCCTTTTATTGACTAGACACAACAATAACCAAAATAATTAATTAGATTCATTTATATACATTAGATAAATGGGTACACTTCTGCAATAATCCTATAAATGAAAATATTTTGGTGCATAAATTTCTACATACTTAGTGCATTCATTTATTAAATTACAAATTTCCTCAATCCACATAAATCACCCATTCACATAGTTTAATTTAGCGTTTATTTAAATCTTCGTTTATACATTTAGAGTTTCTACTAAATTGAATTACACAACTTATGAACTTTAACAAATTTAGTTCACTTAATAAATTTTCTAATGTTTATTAAATTGCAATCCAATCCAGTTATCATTTCATTAATACCATTTAATCAGCTAATTATAACTAATAGCCACCCACCAATTTACGTTAATTCAATCCATGCCATATAAGAATTTAATTGTCAACATTAAATTACAATCACTATATCAATTTCTACATTTATTCTTAAACAAATTAAAATTTATATCAAATTAATTTATTAAATATTATTAATTCACGGGTCGTTACACTCTCCCCCACTCAAAACTTTTCGTCCCCGAAAAGGAAAAGAAGGGAGAAGGAAGAATAAAATAGTGCATCTTGTTTCAAATATTAACTTATAAACAATATTTTGCCGGATTAATTCCCTTTAATGAAATACACTTGTTTTATAATCATTATATCCTTTAATACTTGAATTATTAAAGTTGGAAAAATATTTTCACAAAATTCTAAGTCAAAATTTTCTGAAAATTTTGGCAGAGTCTCCTTTGTACGGAGGGACTCTGGAGAAAATATAATATCCAAGTATACAAATATATTACACATATTATCCAAATAAAATATCCCACATGGGAAAATATATAAAACAGCGCTTTAAACGAAATCCGAAAACGTACCTATTTGTCGGGCAATACGCTTATATTTTTATTGTAACGACCCTGAATTTCCGACCCGTTTTAAAACTTTAAAATTCAACGTTTTAATGTAAAATTTTGAAAATTTATAAACGATTTCAATTTGCGTCCAAACTTTAGTTATGACATACGTCTAGTTAGATATGAGCATGGAAAAAGTTTCGTCGCAAAATATTACAGTAAACTTCGTTCGCGTTTTACTGTATATCAGTCCATATAAAGCTGCGTAAAATTTATCTTCCAAATCCAAATATTTTTACATAGTTATGTTGTAAAAATTATTCTGATCATGATTATGAAATGCGTTTCGTCAAAAACGGTCATCGCCTACTCCGTTTAAATAGTTTTGCAAAACGCACAATTTTAGCGGCGTAAATGCGAATTTTATAAAACCATCGTATCGCAATAAATCCGTGTACCGTTGGAAGCGCGTCATCGTACTGATCAAAACGGTATATTGATTTGCGTCATTCGAAGTTCGACAAAAATAGTCGCGTTAATTTAACGGTTCCAAACGGACCGTTTAAATAAAATCTCAGCCCACATTTCTTAAGCCCGTTTACAAAAGAAAATTTAAAAAATATAAATCAGCTGATCATTAATACGTTGGTTGGGAGTTAATAGCTAGGTGTTGCTTGGAAATATGTGTGAACGTTTGGTATTTTGGTGGGAGAATTTGGGAATACACGGGACAGCTGGGAAAATGGGAAAAATGTTATTTACCGTGACTACATTTTCAAGGATAAAAGAAACTATCTCGTTCTTTACTTTCCACTGCTCTTTCATAGCTTCACTTTCCACTACTCATTCATAGCTTCAGGTACTCTTGTTCTTCTCCTCATATTTTCTTTCCCTCTGCATATTTCTTCCTTCATTTAAATATAAAGATGAAGCACCATAAACTCCACCACTGCAACCAGTCCCTCCACTCGCTCACTTGCACACGGCCCACCATCCACATAAGCCACCCCACCTGAAACCACCCACCGACTCAGCGCACTTCCCAGTCATCGTCGTTACTCCAACGTCCCCTGTCTCGCCGCACCATCACCCGAATCTCCTGACTTCGGGTTCGTGCTGTGTGCACAAACGTGTGCATGAATAACATGCAAAAGATGAATGGTGAGCGAGCTTCCAGCATATTGAAGGGTGCATATGTTAGAGGGAGTGCATGATGAGGTCTCGGCCTATATATAAAAAAAAAAAAAAAAAATTTGCAAAAGGAAAAGGCTTCAGCAAGTTGGAGAGGAAAGTTGATGAGACTTGGAGGGGATGTCGTGCTTTAGTTCTGGTGTGCATGGAGTAGTTGGTGCATGCATTAAAAAAAAAAAAAAAATGAAAGCTTGCATGCGTTTTGGAGAGGCCAGCATGATCTGGCGTGTGTGTATTTTGTGAATGACGGTTGTGTTGTGAGTGTGCGTGTGTCATGTATATGTAAAAAAAAAAAAAAAAAAATGAAATGGTGGGTGAGGCATGCGTGAGATGGGAGGGGAAAAGCAACATGCTTCAGGGCATTTTGTTCTTGGCCAAAGAACTACCAGCTTATGCAAGTTTGCATTTTGTTCTTGGCCAAAGAACTTGCATGATATTTCATGCGTGAAGGTGAAAGAAAAAAAAAACAAAAAGAAAAAAAAAAGAAAGAAAAGGAAAAAAAATAATATAAAGAAAAAAATATGAAATTGAACGGTATCGTTTGGTTGCCAAAATAGTAACCGTTTTCTTTTCCTTGTTGTTGCAGCAACCGACTGAATCCTTTTGCGGCAGTACCGATCTTCAGCTTTCGCTCTTTTCTCCATCGTCGGTAAGCGCATTTATATAAATTTATAAAGTTTATACAAACGTTCATTGTATTAATATCGTTTTCTTTTGTCGATATTACAGTGTTCGTTGTTCGTGTGTACCGACTTCTATTCGTGCTTATTTTTGCTTTGGGTCCATTTCTTTATCCACGAAAGGTGAATTAATTTTCACGACATATATTCTTATGCAAGTTTGGTTGAATTGATTATTATGTTGAATGTTGATTGCTATTGTTAAGTGATAAATAGTTTGCAAGTGAAATTTGAATAGGATAGTTAACCAATTTAAATCGGATTATATACGTCAAACTTTGATTTGTTAAACTTGACCCCTTCATATGTTGAATACTGATTAGTTAAACTTGACACTTTAATTGTTAATTAAATTGACGTAGAAATTAGTTAATTTCACTTTGTACCATTTAACGTATATCGGATTTATTGTTTAGTGTAAATTTGAAATTGAATTGAACGACAAGTGAAACCGTAATAATCTTTAATCTACATGAAATGATAGTGTAGATTCTAGAAATAATTATATTAATTTGCATAAATAACAAATGTAAATTAATACGATTATTTCGGGATTATTTAATAAATGGTTAAATTGTTGTAAATGGATGCTATTGCCTGTTTATTTACTTTGACACCATCCCAGCTATCACACTGCAAGTTCCCTTTTGTATGCTTTGATTTTGAATTGAAATGGAATCGGGTTGAAATGATAAATACCCAAATAACCTTGACTTAAGATAGAAAATTAAATTAAAACCGATTGGTCAATGTTTTGATTTAAATGAAATAGAATTTATTTGACTAATAACAAGGTTTTGAATAAAATTTGAATTTAATTCCGAATGAATGTAAATGTGAACATTGAATTTGAAACAAATATTAACGTCGTAATTGACAAAAGGACATTGTTTTTAAAATTTAATTATTTAATGATTAAATTTAGAATTAATTGATAATTGATTTTGAAATTATTAATAATTAAGTTGAAATGGGTAATAACCAATTTGGAATTATTAATAATCAAGTCTTGAAATTTATTAATAATGAAGTTTGAAGTTATCGATAACGAAGTTTTGAAATTATAAATAATTAAGTTTTGAAGTTATTAGTAATTTGGTTTTAAAATTAATAATTAAGTTTGGAATTATTAATAAATGAGATGAAGTGATAATAATTAAGATTTGAAATTATTTGATAATTGAATAAGATTGAATTGTTTAATGATTGAACTAAATTGAATAAGATTGAATTGTTTAATGATAAAACTAAATTGAATAGAATGAATTATGTAATAATTGAATTGAATTGAATATTCTTTATTAAGAGAAATCGAATTTTGAATAAGTGAAACTAAGTTCTTAATTGAGATTTGAAATTTGTAACGAAAGAAATAAATATATGAAATTGAATTTCTTTAATAAGAAATAGAACGCGCTTATCGAAAACAAATGAAATGCTTGTAATTTAGAGAATTAGATTCGATAAATTCAAATTGAATAAATATGTAAGCTTTGATAATGAAACGAACTTAAGGAAGTAATGAATTGGAAATGTAATTGAGATGTTTAATGATAAATTAATTTATTGAATATCGAATGAAATCGATAATTGGATTTAAATCGATTCGGACGTTAATTGATTTTGGAATGAACTTATACATGGAATTAAATGAATATTTGAAATTGTTTTAAATTGAAACTTTGAAATTGAATTATAGAAAATATGGAAATGGAAGTTGTGAAGTTAGGAAACGTAAATTTTGGAAATTGATTTAGAAAGATTAACGAAATGTTGATTTACGAATTATTTTCGAAATTGAAATTTAATTGGTTTTTGAAATATATTAAACGACCAATCGGCAAATTAATTACGAAGGTTATTAAAGGAACCGGAATCGGTTAGGGACATACTCACTGTCTAAACCGAAAACCACTTTAATAATTATACGCGGAGTGATGATCCAGAATGAAGTGGTTGGAATGACGTACGCGATGACAGAAGAAAGTGAACGATAATGGAAAGCCTTGACACTTGTGTCAAATTGGAAATGACTAAAATCAGGAGCCGTGCCGGGCCAAATGGGGTTAGCTACCTCGAGCGAACACACTTCTTCGTAAACTACTCATTTACTTTTGTGATTGATTGGTGCGCACCCTTGAACTTGGAGTGTTGTTTCGCGGTGTTGCGATCGTTGCGGCGATGCGTTCTCACCAGTCCGGATCAGGCGAACGGTAGTTTCACTACCTTGGGTATTGCCTCATGTGCCTTGTCATACTTGTATTCCGTATACGAGACCACTACGAATTTGTTTTGTATTATACCTATGGAGTACTCCCTGATATCCCACTAGTTTACGGTGGAGTTTACAGTGCTGTATAGACTATGATATTTATAAAATGTGTTAAGGGGGATAATGGTAACGCCTTAACGCTATTTTGATATTTTACTTTACTGTTAGACATTATCTATGTATCGTACACTATTATGTATAAATAGTTTATCGGATCCTGAAAGATGTTTATTCCATTCATCTTTGAGTTATTGTTATTTTGAATTTGGATCATATTATCTGTATAAGAATATATGTCCTGATTCGAGTGTTTGTTTGTGCATATGCTCGGATCAGACTGAGGATTGCTGTTGCTGTTTCTGCTTGGAGCTGAAGACTGAAGACTATCTTTATCTTATTTTATCAGTATTACTCTATCTATTTGGACTATTCAGACTTCTATGTTGTTTATTTCCTTTTATTTGAGACATTGTTGTACTTATGGGTAGCTTCATGAACTACTCTTATGACTATGTTATATTTCCGCTGCACTATTCTGTGATGTTATATTTCTGTGATTCTGTGATGATTCTCATTTATATATATCTATACTCCATTAATGATTCGTGTTTTGTACTATTTAAGTTGACATGTGTGGATTATTGTCAATTTAAATGGTCCAAATATACGGGTTGTTACAGTTGGTATCAGAGCTTTGGTTCCCGATAACCTTAGCCTGTGGAGTTTTAAAAGCTCATTAGAGATAGGGTAAATATACCCTAGAATGAGGAGAATCTTTTCAGAATCCACATCTTTTGATTCATCTTTCTTATTGAATTCGTTTGAGTATAATTTCCTTAAGTTCTATAAATTCCTATCTTAGATTCCAAATCACTTTTGGTATTCCAGGATGGCTGCCAGAAGAAATGTTAGAGGTGGAAGGGGTGGAAATGCTCCTGCTCCACAAGCCCCTGCAATCCGATTCTCCACTCTTAGTAAGGAGTACACTCAGCTTGGAGGAGTCAAATTCACTGGCTCCGAGAGTATCATCGAAGCACAGCAATGGCTAAAGAGTTTGGAGAGGATCTTTACTGGCTTGGAGATCACAGACGCTCAAAAACGTCAGTTGGCCGCTTGGCAGCTTCAGGATGCTGCACAAGACTGGTGGGAATCCGTCACTTCTCGTACCGATGAGGAAAACATCACTTGGGCCCAGTTTAGGTAGAAATCTATCTAAATTACATCAAAATATAAATTCCCTTTATCTCGTTCAAATTTTGACTCGTTTTCATATCGTGTGTAAATAGGGACTCCTTTATGGCTCAATGGATGCCAGCTGCTGGGAAAGCCCAACTCTATCGTTCTTTTATGGATCTTAAGCAAGGCAACATGACTTTCACTGAGTATGAACGGAAGTTCAACGAACTATCCAAGTTCGGACCTGGCTTGATTGACACACCACTGCTTAAGAATGAGAAGTTCATACATGGCGCACGCCCTGAGTATTACGAGCTTCTCACCGCTCATGTCCATGGAACATTCACTGAGTTGATGGATTTTGCTCTTCGATATGAGGGAAAGCCAAAGGAAACATCATCTTCAAAAGCCCCAGTTGCTCAGACATCAGCTAGTAAGTCGGGAAAGAGAAAGCCAAACTTTGCACAACAGAAGAAGAACTGGCAGCAGAAAACAGGGCTTGGATACTCTCAGAAGAAGCCCATTGACATATCATCTATTACTTGCTTCAACTGCAACCAAAAGGGTCATTATGCTAGTAGCTGCCCATCTCCAAAGAGCGCAGCTGTTCCGCCACCGGCACAGATGACTAGGAGAGATTTGTGTCATATCTGCTTACAACCTGGACACTTCAAGAAAGACTGCCCAACACAGAAGCGTGGTACACCATCTGGAGTCTTTGCTCTTTCCACACCTGCCCCGGAAGTTCCTACCCCGGAAGTTCCGGATAACCAAGGTACTTTACATAGTACTTTTATGTTGCATACCTTGCCTGTTAGAGTTTTATTTGACACCGGAGCAACACACAGCTTCATATCTATTGACTTGTGTAATAAACTTGGTTTGGAACCCACTCTTGCATCTATTTCCTTATGTGTATCTAATCCTATCGGAGGACCCGCTAACCTCAAAAGGGTTTGCAAATATGTCACTCTTATGCATGGCATTCACCGCTTCACTTGGGATTTCTATGTTCTTGGATTCGAGGCATTCGATATTCTATTAGGCATTGATTGGCTACGAAAGTTCGAAGCCGTTATCTCATGCAAAACTCGAACTGTCTCTCTTATTGACGACAAGAGTATGCCTTTAGTTGTTAAAGGCAAATCACCTCAAGAATATGCTGGGAGTTTTATATTCTCTCTTGACTCCCATCCAAATGAACTAAGCTCTACTCCAGTTGTCCAACTCTTTTCTGATGTATTTGGAGAGGTTAATTCTCTACCACCTCCGCGGGAAATCGAATTCCGCATTGACCTTATCCCTGGTGCACGACCAGTAGTTCTTCCTCCAAGGAGAATGGCTCCTAAAGAAAAGGCAGAGTTGAAGGTTCAAATTGAAGATTTATTTTCTAAAGGCTTGATTCGGCGCAGTCATTCAGAATGGGGTGCTGCAGTCGTATTTGTCACTAAATCTGATGGCTCACTCAGAATGTGTGTAGACTATAGAGAGCTAAACAAACTCACACATAAAAACAGATATCCGATGCCTCGCATCAACGATCTTTTCGACCTGCTTCATGGAGCTAAAGTCTTTTCTCAACTTGATTTGGCTACCGGTTTTCACCAACTCAGAATCGCTGAGGATAGCATTCCTAAAACAGCATTCCGCACAGAAAATGGTTTCTATGAATGGCTAGTTATGCCGTTCGGTCTCACTAATGCTCCAGCCTATTTCGTCGACTTGATGAATAGAGTTTTCCGTGATGTTCTTAACAAGTTCGTGCTTGTTTTCATCGATGACATTCTCGTCTTCTCCAAAGATGAGAAAGAACATAGTTCACATTTGGCTTTTGTACTTGAAACTCTTCGCAAACATCAGCTTAAAGCCAAGTTTTCGAAATGCCACTTTTGGCGAGATGAAGTTCGTTTCCTTGGCCATATTGTTTCGGAGAATGGGATTTCGGTCGATCCAGCTAAGATCGCCGTAATCAATGTGAGTTCTATTCTTACTTGTCAATTCTATCTAAACAACTTATCGATATCTAAATTCGAATTCTTGAAATTTGCAGGATTGGGAGACTCCCAAAACTCCTACAGATATCCGCAGTTTCTTGGGATTAGCTGGCTATTATCGCAGATTTATAGAAAACTTTGCTCGTATCGCTGCCCCACTTACCGCACTGACCAGGAAGAATGTGAAATTTATTTGGAGTGAAAAGTGTGAAGCAGCTTTCAATGAGATGAAGCGAAGATTGACATCTGCCCCAGTTCTTACAGTTATTGATGGTAGTGAAGGATTGACCGTCTATACAGATGCCTGTCGTGATGGTCTTGGAGCAGTCTTAATGCAAAAAGGAAAGGTTATTGCATATGCGGGTCGTCAGTTAAAGACCCATGAAGCAAATTACGCAACTCATGACCTAGAGCTTCTTGCGGTTGTATTTGCTCTTAAGCTATGGAGGCACTATCTATTGGGAACAAAATTCGAGTTATTCACTGACCACAAGTCACTGAGATATATTTTCTCGCAAAAGGATTTGAACCAAAGACAAGTCCGATGGCTCGAATTTCTGGCTGCATATGATCTTGATATTAATTATACTCCAGGGAAAGCGAATGCCGTAGCCGATGCTTTGAGCAAAAACCAAACAATGGCATGTTGTAATCTTGTTGAAGGAATGTTATTCCAGCTTTCCGTCTCCCCAGCTCTTATGGATCGTATTATAGCCAAACAATACGAGGACACGTTGCTTTATCGTATCAAGGAAATAGTCCTTGGAAGAATTGGAAACGCTGACAATAAATTGGGTGCACATGTTGATAGTAATGGAGTCTTGAAAATTGATAATCGCATTTGTGTCCCTAATGTCGATGGTCTAAGGCAAGAAGTGCTGAAAGAAAACCACAACTCTTCACTTTCATTTCATCCCGGTGTTACTAAAATGTACCAGAATATGAAGAAGTTATATTGGTGGAGTGGGATGAAGCGTGATATTTCTACCTATGTCAGCAGATGCACAACTTGCCAGCAAGTAAAAGCTGATCATAGAAAGACAGCAGGTTTGCTTCAACCATTAGAAATTCCAGGATGGAAGTGGGAGCAAATTTCTATGGACTTTATTGATGGGCTGCCAAGGACTAGAAAGGGTAACGAAAGCATATGGGTGATTGTCGATAGACTGACGAAATCCGCCCACTTTATTCCAGTTAAGACCACTCGTACTGCTTCGAGTCTGGCCGAAATATATATGAGGGAAGTCGTTAAACTTCATGGTGTACCATCTAGTATCGTATGCGATCGAGATCCTCTTTTCACCAGTAAATTCTGGAAAGCATTTCAGGATACTTTGGGCACCAAACTGAATCTGAGCACAGCTTACCATCCTCAGACAGATGGCCAAACTAAGAGGGTGAATCAGATATTGGAAGACCTTCTCCGAGCTTGTATTATTGACTTCGGTGGATCTTGGGAAGATCATCTTCACTTGGTAGAATTCACTTATAATAATAGTTACCAGGTAAAGATATTGAATTTCAAATTTGAATAAGCATATTTGAACTTGAATTAATTTTCTTCAATAAACCAGGCAAGCATTGGTATGGCACCGTTCGAAGCCTTATATGGACGGCCGTGCAAATCACCAGCTTGTTGGATCGAGTCAGGTGATCGACTAGTGCTTGGACCAGAAATAATTATGGAGGCTTCCGAAAAAGTCGAAGAAATCAGGAAGAAGATAAAGACGGCACAGGATAGACAGAAGAGCTACGCTGACAAAAGGAGAAGAGATCTTGAATTCAGCGTAGGAGACAAAGTATTTCTGAAGGTGTCGCCTTTGAAGAATATTGTTCGATTTGGAAGGAAAGGGAAGCTAGCTCCGAGATTTGTTGGTCCGTTTGAGATTACAGAAAGAGTCGGAACATTGGCATATAGAGTTGCATTACCAGAGAAGTTCGCCGGTGTGCACAACGTGTTCCATGTCTCTCATCTTCGCAAAGTTGTACACGATCCATCTATGACTATTCCTACTACTCAGTTCGAGGAGATAGTTATCGAGCCTGATTTGACCATCGAGCGTAAGCCACTTCGGATAGTCGATCGTGAGACAAAGCAACTCAGAAGGAAGTCGGTAAATCTCGTCAAAGTCCAATAGAGTGCAGATGAGCGAGATTGCACCTGGGAAACAGAGGATAGTATTCGGGATTCAAACCCTGAATTACTAATTTCAGGTATAATTCGAATTTCTTAAAATCTATCTTAACTTTTCTGCTTATTTCTTTTCTACTTCACTCGTCTCGTTCCTTTTCGAGGACGAAAAGTTTTGAGTGAGGGAGATTGTAACGACCCTGAATTTCCGACCCGTTTTAAAACTTTAAAATTCATCGTTTTAATGTAAAATTTTGAAAATTTATAAACGATTTCAATTTGCGTCCAAACTTTAGTTATGACATACGTCTAGTTAGATATGAGCATGGAAAAAGTTTCGTCGCAAAATATTACAGTAAACTTCGTTCGCGTTTTACTGTATATCAGTCCATATAAAGCTGCGTAAAATTTATCTTCCAAATCCAAATATTTTTACATAGTTATGTTGTAAAAATTATTCTGATCATGATTATGAAATGCGTTTCGTCAAAAACGGTCATCGCCTACTCCGTTTAAATAGTTTTGCAAAACGCACAATTTTAGCGGCGTAAATGCGAATTTTATAAAACCATCGTATCGCAATAAATCCGTGTACCGTTGGAAGCGCGTCATCGTACTGATCAAAACGGTATATTGATTTGCGTCATTCGAAGTTCGACAAAAATAGTCGCGTTAATTTAACGGTTCCAAACGGACCGTTTAAATAAAATCTCAGCCCATATTTCTTAAGCCCGTTTACAAAAGAAAATTTAAAAAATATAAATCAGCTGATCATTAATACATTGGTTGGGAGTTAATAGCTAGGTGTTGCTTGGAAATATGTGTGAACGTTTGGTATTTTGGTGGGAGAATTTGGGAATACACGGGACAGCTGGGAAAATGGGAAAAATGTTATTTACCGTGACTACATTTTCAAGGATAAAAGAAACTATCTCGTTCTTTACTTTCCACTGCTCTTTCATAGCTTCACTTTCCACTACTCATTCATAGCTTCAGGTACTCTTGTTCTTCTCCTCATATTTTCTTTCCCTCTGCATATTTCTTCCTTCATTTAAATATAAAGATGAAGCACCATAAACTCCACCACTGCAACCAGTCCCTCCACTCGCTCACTTGCACACGGCCCACCATCCACATAAGCCACCCCACCTGAAACCACCCACCGACTCAGCGCACTTCCCAGTCATCGTCGTTACTCCAACGTCCCCTGTCTCGCCGCACCATCACCCGAATCTCCTGACTTCGGGTTCGTGCTGTGTGCACAAACGTGTGCATGAATAACATGCAAAAGATGAATGGTGAGCGAGCTTCCAGCATATTGAAGGGTGCATATGTTAGAGGGAGTGCATGATGAGGTCTCGGCCTATATATAAAAAAAAAAAAAAATTTGCAAAAGGAAAAGGCTTCAGCAAGTTGGAGAGGAAAGTTGATGAGACTTGGAGGGGATGTCGTGCTTTAGTTCTGGTGTGCATGGAGTAGTTGGTGCATGCATTAAAAAAAAAAAAAAAAAATGAAAGCTTGCATGCGTTTCGGAGAGGCCAGCATGATCTGGCGTGTGTGTATTTTGTGAATGACGGTTGTGTTGTGAGTGTGCGTGTGTCATGTATATGTAAAAAAAAAAAAAAAATGAAATGGTGGGTGAGGCATGCGTGAGATGGGAGGGGAAAAGCAACATGCTTCAGGGCATTTTGTTCTTGGCCAAAGAACTACCAGCTTATGCAAGTTTGCATTTTGTTCTTGGCCAAAGAACTTGCATGATATTTCATGCGTGAAGGTGAAAGAAAAAAAAAACAAAAAGAAAAAAAAAGAAAGAAAAGGAAAAAAAATAATATAAAGAAAAAAATATGAAATTGAACGGTATCGTTTGGTTGCCAAAATAGTAACCGTTTTCTTTTCCTTGTTGTTGCAGCAACCGACTGAATCCTTTTGCGGCAGTACCGATCTTCAGCTTTCGCTCTTTTCTCCATCGTCGGTAAGCGCATTTATATAAATTTATAAAGTTTATACAAACGTTCATTGTATTAATATCGTTTTCTTTTGTCGATATTACAGTGTTCGTTGTTCGTGTGTACCGACTTCTATTCGTGCTTATTTTTGCTTTGGGTCCATTTCTTTATCCACGAAAGGTGAATTAATTTTCACGACATATATTCTTATGCAAGTTTGGTTGAATTGATTATTATGTTGAATGTTGATTGCTATTGTTAAGTGATAAATAGTTTGCAAGTGAAATTTGAATAGGATAGTTAACCAATTTAAATCGGATTATATACGTCAAACTTTGATTTGTTAAACTTGACCCCTTCATATGTTGAATACTGATTAGTTAAACTTGACACTTTAATTGTTAATTAAATTGACGTAGAAATTAGTTAATTTCACTTTGTACCATTTAACGTATATCGGATTTATTGTTTAGTGTAAATTTGAAATTGAATTGAACGACAAGTGAAACCGTAATAATCTTTAATCTACATGAAATGATAGTGTAGATTCTAGAAATAATTATATTAATTTGCATAAATAACAAATGTAAATTAATACGATTATTTCGGGATTATTTAATAAATGGTTAAATTGTTGTAAATGGATGCTATTGCCTGTTTATTTACTTTGACACCATCCCAGCTATCACACTGCAAGTTCCCTTTTGTATGCTTTGATTTTGAATTGAAATGGAATCGGGTTGAAATGATAAATACCCAAATAACCTTGACTTAAGATAGAAAATTAAATTAAAACCGATTGGTCAATGTTTTGATTTAAATGAAATAGAATTTATTTGACTAATAACAAGGTTTTGAATAAAATTTGAATTTAATTCCGAATGAATGTAAATGTGAACATTAAATTTGAAACAAATATTAACGTCGTAATTGACAAAAGGACATTGTTTTTAAAATTTAATTATTTAATGATTAAATTTAGAATTAATTGATAATTGATTTTGAAATTATTAATAATTAAGTTGAAATGGGTAATAACCAATTTGGAATTATTAATAATCAAGTCTTGAAATTTATTAATAATGAAGTTTGAAGTTATCGATAACGAAGTTTTGAAATTATAAATAATTAAGTTTTGAAGTTATTAATAATTTGGTTTTAAAATTAATAATTAAGTTTGGAATTATTAATAAATGAGATGAAGTGATAATAATTAAGATTTGAAATTATTTGATAATTGAATAAGATTGAATTGTTTAATGATTGAACTAAATTGAATAAGATTGAATTGTTTAATGATAAAACTAAATTGAATAGAATGAATTATGTAATAATTGAATTGAATTGAATATTCTTTATTAAGAGAAATCGAATTTTGAATAAGTGAAACTAAGTTCTTAATTGAGATTTGAAATTTGTAACGAAAGAAATAAATATATGAAATTGAATTTCTTTAATAAGAAATAGAACGCGCTTATCGAAAACAAATGAAATGCTTGTAATTTAGAGAATTAGATTCGATAAATTCAAATTGAATAAATATGTAAGCTTTGATAATGAAACGAACTTAAGGAAGTAATGAATTGGAAATGTAATTGAGATGTTTAATGATAAATTAATTTATTGAATATCGAATGAAATCGATAATTGGATTTAAATCGATTCGGACGTTAATTGATTTTGGAATGAACTTATACATGGAATTAAATGAATATTTGAAATTGTTTTAAATTGAAACTTTGAAATTGAATTATAGAAAATATGGAAATGGAAGTTGTGAAGTTAGGAAACGTAAATTTTGGAAATTGATTTAGAAAGATTAACGAAATGTTGATTTACGAATTATTTTCGAAATTGAAATTTAATTGGTTTTTGAAATATATTAAACGACCAATCGGCAAATTAATTACGAAGGTTATTAAAGGAACCGGAATCGGTTAGGGACATACTCACTGTCTAAACCGAAAACCACTTTAATAATTATACGCGGAGTGATGATCCAGAATGAAGTGGTTGGAATGACGTACGCGATGACAGAAGAAAGTGAACGATAATGGAAAGCCTTGACACTTGTGTCAAATTGGAAATGACTAAAATCAGGAGCCGTGCCGGGCCAAATGGGGTTAGCTACCTCGAGCGAACACACTTCTTCGTAAACTACTCATTTACTTTTGTGATTGATTGGTGCGCACCCTTGAACTTGGAGTGTTGTTTCGCGGTGTTGCGATCGTTGCGGCGATGCGTTCTCACCAGTCCGGATCAGGCGAACGGTAGTTTCACTACCTTGGGTATTGCCTCATGTGCCTTGTCATACTTGTATTCCGTATACGAGACCACTACGAATTTGTTTTGTATTATACCTATGGAGTACTCCCTGATATCCCACTAGTTTACGGTGGAGTTTACAGTGCTGTATAGACTATGATATTTATAAAATGTGTTAAGGGGGATAATGGTAACGCCTTAACGCTATTTTGATATTTTACTTTACTGTTAGACATTATCTATGTATCGTACACTATTATGTATAAATAGTTTATCGGATCCTGAAAGATGTTTATTCCATTCATCTTTGAGTTATTGTTATTTTGAATTTGGATCATATTATCTGTATAAGAATATATGTCCTGATTCGAGTGTTTGTTTGTGCATATGCTCGGATCAGACTGAGGATTGCTGTTGCTGTTTCTGCTTGGAGCTGAAGACTGAAGACTATCTTTATCTTATTTTATCAGTATTACTCTATCTATTTGGACTATTCAGACTTCTATGTTGTTTATTTCCTTTTATTTGAGACATTGTTGTACTTATGGGTAGCTTCATGAACTACTCTTATGACTATGTTATATTTCCGCTGCACTATTCTGTGATGTTATATTTCTGTGATTCTGTGATGATTCTCATTTATATATATCTATACTCCATTAATGATTCGTGTTTTGTACTATTTAAGTTGACATGTGTGGATTATTGTCAATTTAAATGGTCCAAATATACGGGTTGTTACATTTATGGAACCAAAGCAATAGCAGTGGCTTCCATCACCTGTATTCACTTATATAATCTAAAAGTTAAATATTTATTTTACAGTGAAATGTTTAGGTAGATTCAATCCTTCATATCCAATCAATTGCAACAACCATACATTTTAACAAACAGCACACACCACAACAAACAGTCGTTCAATCCAACAAACAATCAGTTGTTCGGGTTCAAATTTTTGAAATCATACATCAACCAAACAATTCAAACCAACATCAAGATAGCTTATTATACATTTATTTCATAATTCAGTGGTTAAATTTTCTTTCCTTCATTTATGAGGGATTTCTTTGTTTCTTACAAGTTTTATTTTCCAATTATCTCAAAATTCATTATATTTGTATTTCCTTTTTATTACTTAAGTTTCCTTTTATTACTTAAGTCTATAAAATAAATTCTCATTAATAACAACAAATATTTTTGAATATCTTCATTTTCTTACTCTTCACTTGTAAGATTTCCCTTAAATTCTTAATCTGCTAACATTCATTCTTATAAGTGGGTTTTTTTTTTTTCATTAACTATGGATTACAGTCATTTCAATTCTTCCTTCTTTCTATTATATTAGAATTGGGAAGATTAAAACATACTTAAGTCAATAATCATACAATCAATTCTTATTTTGAATTTCATTTTTTATACTTAGGTTCATATCATCTATTAATAATTCTTAACCCTTTTTCAGTAAAATTTCAATTATAACCTAAGTTTATACCATTAAATTCTTATTTATAACGGTAATTTATTGAATACTTCATTTTCCTACATTCCTACTTGTAAAATATTCAATTCCAGTTTCTCATTTAACACTTCAACTTTTATATTTGGGTAAGTTATTTATGTTAAGGAAATTGCAATTGAACTTATACAAGTTTAATCTCCATTCTTTTAATTAAATTTAATGTTTATCCATATTACTCTTTGTCTCATATGTACTCAATTTCTCTTTATAACTTTGCAATAATTCTCTTATTTAAATTAGAGGTTTCAATTCATTTATTACTTAACTTTTATTTTACTAACATAATTTTAAACAATTAATTAATGGAAAATTTTAGAATTAAATTCCGGTCAAATTTCAATTTATTTTGAAATAATAGATAAATAATTTCTTACACTTATATATCTCTAATTATATTTAAAACAATTAAAATTTAAATATTTCAAAATAATCTGCAGTAGAATCTACTACAGTGGCCTTTCCCCTTCGAAATTCGAAAATGAAAGTCGATGATGCGGCCGTCATCACCGAAATTATTTTCCAGCGACAGAGAGGAAAGTACAAAATTTAGTTCTTTTCCAAAATCTTCTTTAAAACAATTCTTCCAAATTATACGAAATATTTATATAAGAAAATACTTATAAACCGAATCATTATATTTCATAAATTCTTTGAAAACAGATTTTCAAAAATCCCGGACTTAAGTTCTAAAATCTCCAAATTTGGTTTATTATAATTTCATTTAGCTTCAGTTATTATAAATATTTTATTGCCTAACACCCAATCTATAGCAACCAAATATATATATATATCTTTATAAAAATATTTTTATATATAGAAAATATAATAGGCAAAATTCTTTCATTCACCTATATTAAAACAAATATTATGTCGGTCTGTCCTATTAAGTGTTTAGAAATCCCTATTGATGACATAGCGTCCCATGCATCAACCAGAATTTATAAATACAAAGCGGAACAGATTAACACAATATAAAAATCTTTTTATTAATACTAACAAATACGCTCTCTCATATATATACACTCAGCGACTCCCATAGGATATCTCTACCCTATTAACAAAGAGTCGAACCCCACAAAGCCAAGGTTTATCGCTAAACCAAAGCTCTGATACCAACTGTAACATCCCACCTTTTCGCACACTTTAAACCGACACGCGTGCCAATTCAAACCATACGGAAGGGCGGATTGTTATGGGGTAAATAAGAAAAACAGAGAAGAAATAAAACAAAATAGAATCTCACAGCGGAAGGATAAAATATAATAATAAATATACAGTTCATAAACGGTTTACAAACACTTGTTATTCTTTACACAATAAATATCAGAGTTACACATACCAATACAATCAATGCAGCGGAATTAAATGGGTGTGGTGCAATACTATAAATAATAATAATACGGATTCTTCTTCTTCGTCCTCCAAAGCTAAAGTCTTCGATCCTGAAACGCTCGGACTGACCCGAGCGAATTTGAAAAGACAAAAACACCCGAGTCAGACTAGAATATCTTATGTGAGTTAAATAAACAGAAATAAATATGAATACAGTAACTCAAGAGATGCTCGGGATTTACATCTCCTAAGGATCCGTTAAACTATTTACTATGTAGTATATTGCGCTATTATAATAGTGTCTATTTATAAAATAAACTTACTTTTTAATAGCGTTAAGGGGTTACCCATATAGCCCTTAACACAAATAATGCCAATAGTCTATACAGTACCGTAATACCTCCTGATCGGGAGGCTACCAGAGGATACTCCATAGGTACGACACAAATAGAAACTCGTAGTAAAGGCTCGGTATGGTAGGTGACACGGCACAACTAGGCAATGCCAGGGTAGATATACCAATTGCTATCCAGGCTGGTGGAAACGCGTAGCCGCAGTTACCGCCCACCTCAGACTAACTCCCGAAAATCAAAATATAGAAGTGGCCACTGAATCAATCCAAGTCAAAGTATAATATCGAAGAGGAGCGTCCGATCAGAGGAATGACCTCATTGGCCTGAGAATCGCTCCTGTTTTAGCCACCTTATGCCAACTCACGGGAGTTGGGTCCACGTATTTACCTTACAGGAAACGTCGCCACCACCTACTTCATTCTGGAATCTCCACCGCGTACACGGTTAGTCAAAGTGGTTTTCGGTATCGACAGAGAGTATGTCCATATCCGATCCCGGTCTCTTTGCCAACCCATCGTTATTATAACACCGCGGTTATTTAAAAACAGTTTATACTTTAAAACCAGAATATAATCCCTTTCAAAACCATAACATTACGATATCATTTCTTCTTTAAAAACACAAACAATTTATTTTCATATTATTTTATAAAAGCCCAAATCAATGATATCGTTTCCCAAATAAAATTTTCCTTTCCAAAAATTATGTCACTTTTTATTATTTAATATCCCATGTAACCAATATTTTGTTTGTAACTTTCAACATAATTCTTCGAAAATCCATAGTATTTTAAAACCATTATTTTCAAAACTAAATGGTTTGGATATTCAACGGTATGCGAATTAAAAAGGTTAACTTTACTGTTGCTTTATAAAGAAATAAATTACATGGCTTTCCAAATGTTTCTTCTTTAAAGTTAAACCAAAATCCAAAATATTACTTCAAGTCCCAAAACCATTTCAATTTTATATATATTTATATCCATTTTTGAGCATTAATATTTCAACTTAAGTTGGATTTTTATCCTTTCAAAATCAATATTCTATTAATTAATCTTGACCATTCACATAAAATCCATAAATAATAAGACTTCAATTTCTAGTAATAAAATATATATATTTTCCAATTCAAATTATACTAGAATATTCATTTCAATTTATTTTGGGAAAAATCCAATTGTAAATATACTATCTTAAAATTTCCAACTTAACATTTAAACATAGGATATAAATTATCAAACTCCATTTTCTAAATTTTCTTCCATTTTAATAAAGAGATTTATACACCTTTTTATTTCAAATTTTCCAACTTCATATGTATATAAATATGGAAGAAAACATTTATTCAGTATAAAATTTAAGATTTTTATAAACCGTATTCCATCCAAACCATAGAAATCTCATTAAAAATAGTTATATATAGACCGCGGTGCCTGTATATAGTTTTCTATCCTATGGTCAAGTGATACGGATATTTATCATTTCAATCCGCAATTTAAAAAAATAAAACTGCGGTTGTATATCATTTCAAACCGCAATCCCGAATGAAATGTAAATGCATACTAACTTGCAGTTTAATGATATCCAAATAAAACATTCATTCAACAACACATCCATCATCCAATCACACATCGATCAATATCAATCAATAACAATTATATATGTGATCATATATAACAGGTGATAACTGGCAGTTTATTCAAATTAAATTTATCAACTATTAATCTAACAGTTTATTCAGTAATAATTTATACAACTATTAACTAGCAATTCATATGCAACAATAATTTCCAACAGTCAATTAATACGCAATAAATCAATTAAATTAACAGCTAAATTCAAAAAAAATGCAATTCAACAGATATGGGTGAAATAACATGCCAAAAGCTCATAAATAAATTTCTATTCATTTCTAAATTTTATTTAACAAACATAAAAGCTTCTAGTAATTGTGAGTGAGTTAAAACACTCACCTTTTGAATTTAAATCGAATTTAAATCCGATTTAAACCCAACAATTCGCCCGTCTCAGAATTCGTCCAAACCAGCGTCATCGAGTCCAGAATTAAATTACGATCCTAACAAAAGGAATTTCGTGTGAATCCGACTTCGTATGAGAAAGTTATGGCGAAAAATGGTGATTGAATTCAAAATTTAGAAATAACAAAATGACACACATTTGATAAAACTTGCCACGTCATCTGAAGGATGCGCAACATCTCCCTGCCTATGATTCACGGCCCCTACAGCACGCACGCACGCACGTTCCCAGGCCGCCCCCTTCTCTCGCTCGCGCACGCCACTATCGACCGCCGTTCACCAAGCTACCACCACCATCGCGAAGCTCTTGCCACGCCGCCTGCATCTGTCCCCCTGCGCACGACCCTGGTGGCCTCCGCCGCCGCTAGAACCCATATACTCGAAACCCTAAGTCAATTTTTGGCGACAATCTGACCGTCGAATCGACGAACGAATCATATGGATGCGCTCCTCTCAGTCCACTCTGCAAAACCCAGAAGCAGTTTTCCGATCCGACGAAGTTTGTTACGGCGATGATGAACGGTTTTGGGGCTGTTTGAATTTATTCTGGATGAACGACAGCTCCAATTGAAAAACGAATTACACCATGAGATTACGCGTATCGAAAACATCAACATATATTTTTTTGAGAATTTTCTGAATTTTTTTGAGTTTTGACTTTTGATTTTGAACTGTGGATAGATCTGGAATTGGATCTGAGATGTATACATTTGGAGAAGAGAAAAGAGTGAAGAAATGAACGTACGGCAAAAGAATAGAGACTAGGGTTTATAGCTGTATATATATAGTAGGCTAGCGATAGGGTAGATGGGCTGTAGAATGAACGTGCGTGACAAACTATGGTCCAAAAAGCCCGCTATGCCTCCGGAACCGAATTTGTTAAAACTATATATCCAAATAGGTGTTTTAAAATATTCTGAACGCGATGGAAAAAGTTTCACGTCCAAATTTGATCGTATGAAGAAGTTATGCTGAAAATAAGATTTCCAAATTGATTTCAAATTGATTTTTAATAAAATTGATTTCAAGGCGTTTCGCGTCCGTACGATCAAACGACAAGTCCGATCGATACGAAACTTGAAACTCTATAATAATTCACCGATACGGATCCGATGAAACTGGTTTCGTCGAAATCCGAGTCCGTGACAAAAATGGCTATTTTTAATATTTATTAAATCAATTAAATAAATCATAAAAATCCAATTTTATTTTTCAACCTCTAATATTGGCCAAATTTTGTGACTTATATAATTCAAACAATCCCAAATGGTTTTCCAAGCTTGGATGTGAATTGAAATTTATAAGTATATCAATTTTGCAGTGTTAATTTCTGCGTTTTCTTATTATTTGGGAATTATAAATTTTATTCGCAAAAACCCAATAATTAAATCATATACTCTTATACTCTCACTTAAATCCAATTAGATAAATAGATTTGACTTCAATTCCAACTCATTTGATTTCAAATAAACTTTTACCATAAATAAAATTCCAAATTATTAATAACTTTATTCCCATTTCCTTTACACACAAACATCGTATTATAAAGGTATCTACATTATTCTCCATTGGTTTGCCTTAACTTATTTAAGGTAACCTTACATTAATATCCATTGCTATGTTTTCAAGTTATTCTTCCCTCATTCTTCTTTACTATTAGTAATTCCAATCTTAACGAATTCAACATTATAAGTTTGATAAATTTATTAAATTCACTCAATTGTTTACAAATTCCATTTTAAATTCAATAACGTAATATTTTACGTTTAATTCTATTTTATTTGTAGTAAATACCCTTTGTTGGATTTAATATTCAAATTATAAATAAAATCTTGCTTTCTAAAGTTATATCAACAATGGTCCAACTAAATTTGAATTAGCTTTAACTTTATTTTATGGAATTAACTATTGCAATAAATCCAAATTGATAAATAAGGCTTGATTCCTATATTAACTACTTTGGTTCCAATTAACCTTTTATGGTGAATATGAATTTCAAGGTATAATTGAAATCTTTATATCCATTTGATTTCACTGTTTCATTTTTATTATTAAATCCATTATAGCCAAATGCATGAAATTAATATACACAAATATTTTAAATCCCAATTTAAGTTTTACTTAACGTATAAATAAACTTTTAAATTTTCTTAATTGCAATAACTCAATTACCTTCATTCTTTTTATTCACGTAGCCAAATCTTGATTTAAAATCTTTACTATAACCCATAGTCTTATTAAAATAGGAATTTACACTACCTGTAACGTTAATTTCCATCAGTAAAGATCTTACACCCTTTGTTCCATAGATTTAGATTTCACAAATTTAGCTACTGCATTAATTCTTATTTATATAACATAAATGTTCATATACTTTGAATTCATTCCCAATTCACCAACTCAATTAATTATGCTTTACAAATGTGTTTCCAATATATAGGTATTTTATACTAATTGTTATCATACCCATAATTACACGCTTATAACTAATTCCCACATTTGCATAAATTTATTAAGTTAGAATGTTTATTAAGGTTTATGCATTTCCAACTTGTACTGATTTTACACAATTATTATGATTTCTCACAGAACGTTAAATTTATTAAATGACCATTTATTATAATTTAATTCCCTTAATTGAATCAATTGCTTATTATTATATATATTCTTTTCATTCTACCATTCCTTCCCATTATAAATTCATTAACGTATTTACACATCTCTATCTTTCAAATATCAATAACCAAACTTGATTACAAACACTGTCCTTATCAATCTTCATAAATTTGTTCAGATCTATACTCCTTTATATAATTAGAGTTTATGTCTCTATTAGATTTCTTTTCACTACAGGCATAAATTATTACTATCTTACTAATTACATCTTTGTATTAATGAACACCATTCAAGTTAATATTTGTACTACATTCACAGATTCAACATTTGTTTGTTTCTTAAAATTAACTTTAAATCAAATTGTGACAATTTGCATTATCCACATTTATCGTCATAAAATCTAATTTACAAGCCTATACTTAATTATTACCCTACAATACGTTTACGTTACTATAATATCCACTCTTCCGTTACTACGTTTCTATAAATTTATTCATTTATAAATTTATTGTCTGAAAGTTCTCCTTTTATTGACTAGACACAACAATAACCAAAATAATTAATTAGATTCATTTATATACATTAGATAAATGGGTACACTTCTGCAATAATCCTATAAATGAAAATATTTTGGTGCATAAATTTCTACATACTTAGTGCATTCATTTATTAAATTACAAATTTCCTCAATCCACATAAATCACCCATTCACATAGTTTAATTTAGCGTTTATTTAAATCTTCGTTTATACATTTAGAGTTTCTACTAAATTGAATTACACAACTTATAAACTTTAACAAATTTAGTTCACTTAATGAATTTTCTAATGTTTATTAAATTGCAATCCAATCCAGTTATCATTTCATTAATACCATTTAATCAGCTAATTATAACTAATAGCCACCCACCAATTTACGTTAATTCAATCCATGCCATATAAGTATTTAATTGTCAACATTAAATTACAATCACTATATCAATTTCTACATTTATTCTTAAACAAATTAAAATTTATATCAAATTAATTTATTAAATATTATTAATTCACGGGTCGTTACATTCCCACTCCTCAAACTCAAGCTCCAACTGAAAATGGTGGAGAGGAAAGGGAATTAGAAACTCCAAGCCCTAGTTCCTCTTGCTAGCTCAAATTCTTGCTCCAAAATCAAAGAGAACCCATTAGTAAGCATCCTCTTCTTCTTCTCTAACTCTATCTCCATTCAATTTCAGAAATTTCCTAAACCTAATTTGGGTAATGTTTCTCTTTTAAGCTTAGAATCCAGCTTCTTGAGTTAGGATTGAAGTGTGGTTGATCTTCCTTTGCTTTCAAGCTTCTTCTTCATTGATTTGGGTTAAAAGGTGAGATTTTTATCTGACATATATGACTATAATTATCTTTGGTTGTTAGGTTTGAATTCCTAACACTTCTTCATGTGAATTTGCTCTTGATTTGGATTGGTTTTGTGAATATTCTAATTTTTGGGTTTTTAAGTCAAATTTGTGTGAAAATCCTTTTATGGGTGTTTGATCATGCTTTTGGTGATGCATCGAGGAGCATATAGGGCCGGGTAGCCGATTGGCATAAACTCTTAGAGCCAACGTTCGTCCGGTTGCTTTTTGGAAGAGTTTGCTCTTCCTTTGGATAGGCTGAAAAACAACCCAGGCATGATTCAGTTGACTGAATCTTCTGTTCAGTCGACTGAACCTGGAACCCGAAAGTTTCCAGGCATGATTCAGTCGACTGAATCCTCTGTTCAGTTGACTAAACCTGGAAACAGAAAGTTTCCTAAACCTGGAAAATTCCCAGGTACAGGGTCAGTCGACTGAAAACTCTGTTCGGTCGACTGAACCTGCTGTTTCAGTCCATTTTGCCTTTTTGGATTGAATTTCCAACGTTAATCGATTCGTGTTGATTCCCTTTTGTTATTATCACTTATTATCGACTTTGATGACATTTTCTTCGTGATTTTTGGGAATATCCATTTTGATGGATTTGGTATCGATTTCTTTGGATTTTATTCACGTCTTCGAATGTGAATTTTAGTGATTGATTGTTCTTACAATCTTCTTTGTGATTTGTCACATTAAAAATATAAAGGTTTCAATACTAGTAGTAAATATCAAAATTATTTCATCAAAACGATTTCAACACTATTTTATTACAAAGCTCGTTTCTTAAACCGTTTTCCAATCTATTAGTATGTACAAGCCTTTACCTCACTCGTATGAGAAATCTAATTAAACGACTTAGTAAAACGAGTGGTATGAAACGCTTGCGTTTACTTCGTCGGTTAATTCTTGGACTTGTTCGATTGAATCTCTTGTGACAATTTTCTAGTGGAGATCTACAATTTGTTCGTAAATATTTAAGTTAAGCTAGTGGTTATGGGACATGAAGCTAAGCTCATATATTTACTAGCTTACTGTAATTGACACTTCTTGATGATCATGACGATCGTTTTTATGTTTTAGACTAGCATGTGCAATGTCTTTGCTTATGATACATTGGATGTACCGTTTGCACTACATCAATGTCTTTGCTTTTGATTCATTGGATGTGCCGTTTGCACTACATCAATGATATGCTTTTGATACGTTGGATGTACCGTTTGCACTACATCAATGTCTTTGCTTTTGATTCATTGGATGTACCGTTTGCACTACATCAATGATATACTTTTGATTCATTGGATGTACCGTTTGCACTACATCAATGATATGCTTTTGATACATTGGATGTACCGTTTGCACTACATCAATGTCTTTGCTTTTGATTCATTGGATGTACCGTTTGTACTACATCAATGATATGCTTTTGATACATTGGGTGTACCATTTGCACTACATCAATGTCTTGGCCATCCTTTTCTTGTGATTTCTGGATTTCGTGTGTTGAATTCTGGAATTTATGTTTCACCAACTTTTACGATTGGCATGGATATATATATCATTTATTGTGGCTTGGTGAATGAAATTAGGAGTATGACATTCCTTTTTATCTTTGAGAAGATCTTTGCGATATTGATTGATCACTTATTGATTTTTCAATTAGTTATTTACCACAGCTTGGCATTGTGATTATTATACGTTTAGTCATATCTCTTATTCTATATCATTTCTTCTGATATTTATAGCTAGACTGATCCGTTTATTATTTTCTTCTTAGATAATACTCGGGTCAGACCGAGATGTTACAGATGCTTCTGCTTGACTTCTCTTCTGGGGTTATCATATGATCTTTTGGCTAACTACTTAGATTAGTAGTTTTTGTTGTATACATTTGAGATACAGACTCTATCATGTATACTTATTCTTTTTTCTAGCACTTGTATCTATTCTTTTTGATATTGTGGATCTTGTTAGACCACTACTCTGATGTACACTTTCATGTGTTAGTTATATATTCATATCTTCTTCCGCCTTTGTGATACGAATTATCTGTGACTGATTTATGTTATACTTATTTCTATATTTGTTTCCGAAGATATTATAGCCACTGTGTAGTAGCTTTGAGTTTGTATCGGTATGTCGGATTTCCTCTCGAAATGAATTGCATGTTATTCTATCCGACATATCGGTGCTCGCACAAAGCAATTACACGGATGGTCGCTCCTCAACACCCTTATTCTCCGTGCTAGTTGATAGCATTACTTCGTAGTGTTCTTGGCTAGCGTGGGTATAGAGGTGGGGCGTCACAGCTTGGTATCAGAGCCAAACTTCAGAACAATATGGAATATTATAACAAGGATCATCGTCCTAAGTCCATCTTAGGAGTCGTGCTTTAGGATTTAATTCGAGTCTTCGTACCGATTCATCCTATTTTACTTATGATTCCCTGTTTTATCAATCAAGTTTGATTGAAATTTATTTTGAGAATAACTTTTTCCTCTTCTTTCTTTCTTTCCAAAGGAAGAGAAATGGTTAGACCAGGCCATCCCAGCGCCGGTCAATCTAGTACTACTCCCCAGGATGGAGTATTTATGTCTGCCCAGCAGCTCCTAGATCTTGTTAAGAATGCTCAAGCTGCCGGACCCAATCCAGAGGCCACTCATCCTAGATCCGGTTTCGCACGCTTGTACAGAGACTATACCGATTTGGGTGGAAAGCCATTCAGGGGATCCGAGAGTGTTATAGAAATTCAAGCTTGGCTCAAATCATGCGATCGCATCTTTTCTCGCATGAACCTTATTGACCTTCATCGAGTCCAAGTGGCTTCTAGCATGATCCAAGAAAGAGTGTTGGATTGGTATGAGCTCTTAATTTCTGAAATCGTTGAAGCGGATCTTACTTGGGAGCAATTCGGGAATGATTCGAATTAAAGTTTGTGTCGGAGGCTGAGAAAGTAACTTTAGCCCGGCGTTTCATAGACCTTGTTCAAGGTGAGTCTTCTGTGACAGACTATGTCGCATCTTTCAAATCTCTGTCCAAATACGGGGTTGAATACATCAACACCCCATTGAAGAAAAATCAAAGATTTGTCTATGGCTTGAATAAGAATCTTAAGAAGCCATTACTCCTGAAACTTGAGGTTTCATTTGATTAGCTTATTGATATCGCTCTTCGTCTTGAAGAGGCCGATAATGAAGGTGATGTTGAAATTGTGCGTGCCCAACAGAACTTCAACAACAACATGAAGGGGCCTATTAAATTCAAAGGCCTCATTCCCAACAAAAAAGGGAGGCAAGAAACCCCGGTAGCATAAGCACCTACCTCTAGTCGTGGACGATGCTACAATTGTGGTTTCACAGACCACTATGCTAGGGAGTGCCCGAAACCCCTCTTTTGTCGTTATTGCAAAGGTTCGGTTCATCTTTTATCTTCGTGTCCTAAGCTTCCAAGCAAGAGAGAAGGAGAGCAGCAAGCCCCTAGCAACTCTTCTCTTGGTCAAGGTATTTTTCACTCAATCCTTGATGGCATTGTTTTATTTCTTGATCTTCTTATTTGAGTTCTTGTTGATACGGGTTTCATCTCATTATTTTTACTTCAAAAGAACTTGTCGATTCTTTTTCTTTGAATATTTTGGGCTTGATGACTTCTTTGAGGATTATGAATCCGGATGGTAGATCCGCAACAATCAATTTGCTTTCTATTGATGCCGAAACTATTTTATGTGATTTTTCTTTCCGAGCCGATATTTTTACTTAGGCTCCGGAATTGATTTTTGTAAGGATTGGCTTTGTCGTTGTGAGGCCCATATCCTATTTTCCATGTGGACTATTCATCTTCGACATTTTCTATCTGTTAAGCAGATTTCTATTTTTTCTTGTGATTCCGATTTCAAATTTTTGAAGGCATCATTTTATTCCTTAAGCCCACTTATAAGGAAAGTGTTATTTCTCTCATTCATATAGTTTGTGAAACTTTCCGGTATTTTTGAGTTTGTCTTAGGATTTATCACCTAAGAAATCTTTTGTGTGGTGATAAGGTCTTTTCAGCTCGACCTTGCCACCGGTTTTCATTTGCTACGAGTTGCGGGAGTTTGCATTCCACTTACCGCATTCCGCACTCGTTACGATTCTTATGAATGACTTATTTTGTCATTCAGTTTGTCCAGCTTATTTCATCCATTTTATAAATCGAATATTCTATGAATATTTCGATGAGACCATTCTTGTATTTATTGATTTTGGATGAAAATAGTAATTTAAAATTTTGCAAATCTTTTCCATAAGATTTATTCAAAAGTAAAATTGGATTTTGTTCTTAAAACGAACAAAGAATATTCTTAGAAGTTTTTGAGAAACCTACTTACCTTATAGAATATGATTTTGTGATTGTATTGCCCATTTAGTGTTTTAAGAATTTTGGTCGATGCGCTTGATCAACGTTATCGATAAGAATCTCCTAAACGCTTTGATGAGACAGTCAGACACGATATATTGACTTGTAAAAATGTAAATTTTTCTAGAAATATTTTTACATTGAGATGATTGTAATTTTGAAAGTTTTAACTTTTCGGGAAAGATAATTATTTAAAAGAAGTTCTTTCTTTTCGATACTCTTATTCTCGTGATTTCCGTGGGGAACCAAGACTTTATCTTTTGTACTAATGCTAATCGTATTGGTTTGGATGTCGTTCTCTTGCAAAGGAGAACGTGCTATCACTTGTGCTTCTAAATCATTATAGCCTATCGAGACTAGATATACCACTCGTGATCTAGTGCTCGCGGTTATTGTTTCTACTTTTAGAGTTTGGCATCATCATTTTTGGAGGAGAAATTTGTTCTCCACCTCGATCATAAATCTTTGGAATATTTATTTTCTCATAAGGAACTTCATGTTGACTCGAGTTCCTAGCATCTTATGATCTTGATATTCTTTTATTTCCGAAAGGGAAATCGTGTTGCCAACGCGCTTTGTCGTAGGTAACGAGTTGTTGATTCTTTGATGTTGTCTGAATGGAATTATCTTTTTATCAAGTTCATCGGACGTTTTGATGTACTTCGTTTTATTGAGTTTCATCTTATTTCTTTTATGGACTTGCGTCTGATGTTCTTTTATGGTGTTCGGTTCATCGGATGTACTGTTATTATACTACATCGATGTTCCACCTTATCTGGATCAATGGATGTACCATTATTATACTACATCGTTGTTCAGGTTTATCGGCTCATTGGACGTACCGTTTTTGTACTACGTTGGTGTTCTGAAATTATTCGGGCTTTGGTTCATTGGGCGTACCGTTTTTGTACTACGCCGTTGCACTGGCTCAATTTTCTGCTATTCTTGATGTTCTCCACGTCTTTTATCTACAGAAATGCCTTAGGGATTCCGGATTTTATTCTTGAGCCTGGTGATATTGTGGAAATTGAAGTTTCACTAGATTTGATTTATGAGAATCATTCCATTCGCATCATTGCTTCGGAGGTTGAGCGCCTTCGGAATAAAGATATTCTTCTTGTGAGAGTTCAATGTTTCTCAAATCCTAAAGATTGCTCTTGGGAATCCAGAGAATTCATCGAGCGATCCCGTTCAAGCTTACTCTTTCATGCTCCTTATGGTGAACTTCCTATTTCAAATTTTCTTTTGTGTTGATATGCTTCTATGGTTGTTACTTCTTATTTTCTTCTTAAGTATTGCGAGGACGAAATTTCTTTAAGGAGGGGAGTCTGTAAAAATCCGCATATCTATCGATTTTTATATTTAAATATTTTATCGTTCGTCGGATTTTGGTCCGAAAAGCTACTTTTTGCAAACAGTCGAATTGGGACTCGAGACCACCCCCATTGAGTTCAAAATGACGTTTGCGACCTTTTTGAGTATAAACTTCGATATGTTTGGAGTAAGTTGAAATTTGCTACTTTTTTCTTTAGGGCTTTGGGTTGGGTTTCAGCCCATTAACCCCACTTATACTCTAGCTCAGCCCTCTCCTCTCCATTCACTCATTCCCACTCCTCAAACTCAAGCTCCAACTGAAAATGGTGGAGAGGAAAGGGAATTAGAAACTCCAAGCCCTAGTTCCTCTTGCTAGCTCAAATTCTTGCTCCAAAATCAAAAAGAACCCATCAGTAAGCATCCTCTTCTTCTTCTCTAACTCTATCTCCATTCAATTTCAGAAATTTCCTAAACCTAATTTGGGAAATGTTTCTCTTTTAAGCTTAGAATCAAGCTTCTTGAGTTAGGATTGAAGTGTGGTTGATCTTCCTTTGCTTTCAAGCTTCTTCTTCATTGATTTGGGTTCAAAGGTGAGATTTTTATCTCACATCTATGACTATAATTATCTTTGGTTGTTAGGTTTGAATTCCTAACACTTCTTCATGTTAATTTGCTATTGATTTGGATTGGTTTTGTGAATATTCTAATTTTTGGGTTTTTAAGTCAAATTTGTGTGAAAATCCTTTTATGGGTGTTTGATCATGCTTTTGGTGATGCATCGAGGGGCACATAGGGCCGGGTAGCCGATTGGCATAAACCCTTAGAGCCAACGTTCGTCCGGTTGCTTTTTGGAAGAGTTTGCTCTTCCTTTGGATAGGCTGAAAAACAACCCAGGCATGATTCAGTCGACTGAATCTTCTGTTCAGTCGACTGAACCTGAAACCCGAAAGTTCCCAGGCATGATTCAGTCGACTGAATCCTCTGTTCAGTCGACTGAACCTGGAAACAGAAAGTTTCCTGAACCTGGAAAATTCCCAGGTACAGGGTCAGTCGACTGAAAACTCTGTTCAGTCCACTGAACCTGCTGTTTCAGTCCATTTTGCCTTTTTGGATTGAATTTCCAACGTTAATCGATTCATGTTGATTCCCTTTTGTTATTATCAATTATTATCGACTTTGATGACATTTTCTTCATGATTTTTGGGAATATCCATTTTGATGGATTCGATATCGATTTCTTTAGATTTTATTCACGTCTTCGAATGTGAATTTTAGTGATTGATTGTTCTTTCAATCTTCTTTGTGATTTGTCACTTTAAAAATATAAAGGTTTCAATACTAGTAGTAAATATCAAAATTCTTTCATCAAAAGGATTTCAACACTATTTTATTACAAAGCTCGTTTCTTAAACTGTTTTCCAATCTATTAGTATGTACAAGCCTTTACCTCACTCGTATGAGAAATCTAATTAAATGACTTAGTAAAACGAGTGGTATGAAACGCTTGCGTTTACTTCGTCGGTTAATTCTTGGACTTGTTCGATTGAATCTCTTGTGACAATTTTCTATTGGAGATCTACAATTTGTTTGTAAATATTTAAGTTAAGCTAGTGGTTATGGGACATGAAGCTAAGCTCATATATTTACTAGCTTACTGTAATTGACACTTCTTGATGATCATGACGATCATTTTTATGTTTTAGACTAGCATGTGCAATGTCTTTGCTTATGATACATTGGATGTACCGTTTGCACTACATCAATGTCTTTGCTTTTGATTCATTGGATGTACCGTTTGCACTACATTATTGATATGCTTTTGATACGTTGGATGTACCGTTTGCACTACATCAATGTCTTTGCTTTTGATTCATTGGATGTACCGTTTGCACTACATCAATGATATACTTTTGATTCATTGGATGTACCGTTTGCACTACATCAATGATATGCTTTTGATACATTGGATGTACCATTTGCACTACATCAATGTCTTTGCTTTTGATTCATTGGATGTACCGTTTGCACTACATCAATGATATGCTTTTGATACATTGGGTGTACCATTTGCACTACATCAATGTCTTGGCCATCCTTTTCTTGTGATTTCTGGATTTCTTATGTTGAATTCTGGAATTTATGTTTCACCAACTTTTACGATTGGCATGGATATATATATATCATTTATTGTGGCTTGGTGAATGAAATTAGGAGTATGACATTCCTTTTTATCTTTGAGAAGATCTTTGCGATATTGATTGATCTCTTATTGATTTTTCAATTAGTTATTTATCACAGCTTGGCATTGTGATTATTATACATTTGGTCATATCTCTTATTCTATATCATTTCTTCTGATATTTATAGCCAGACTGATCCGTTTGTTATTTTCTTCTTAAATAATACTCGGGTCAGACCGAGATGTTACAGGTGCTTCTGCTGGACTTCTCTTCTGGGGTTATCATATGATCTTTTGGCTAACTACTCAGATTAGTAGTTTTTGTTGTATACATTTGAGATACAGACTCTATGATGTATACTTATTCTTTTGTCTAGCACTTGTATCTATTCTTTTTGATATTGTGGATCTTGTTAGCCCACTACTCTGATTTACACTTTCATGTGTTAGTTATATATTCATATCTTCTTCCGCCTTTGTGATATGAATTATCTGTGACTGATTTATGTTATACTTATTTCTATATTTGTTTCCGAAGATATTATATCCACTGTGTAGTAGCTTTGAGTTTGTATCGGTATGTCGGATTTCCTCTCGAAATGAATTGCATGTTCTTCTATCCGACATATCGGTGCTCGCACAAAGCAATTACACGGACGGTCGCTCCTCAACAGCCTTATTCTCCGTGCTAGTTGACAGCATTACTTCGTAGTGTTCTTGGGTAGCGTGGGTATAGAGGTGGGGCGTCACAGGTGAGGCGGGCGGGTAGGGGCGTTGGCTTGCGTTAAGGTGAAAAGCTTCAGTGAGGTGCCCAGCTTGCAAGCGGAAGGAGATGGCGAATGAGTGAAGGGAAAAGCAAGGCTAAGGCTTTTGCGTGAACTAATGTGATAAGGAAGAGATATATTTTGGGTTTCCAGGCTTGTATATGCTTTGATATAAAGTTTTTTTCTTCTCTTCTGTAACGCCCGGCCCCTATACCCATGCCAGCCAAGAGCAATACTAAGTATTACTGTCGGAAAGCACAGAGAATGGGACTCGATAGGGCAAAATGTTGTACTCATTCCCTTGAATTAACACTGGCACGAGAAATTTTTTGATTTTTTTCTTCTTCTACTTACCATTCGTGTGCACTGTTTGCTCAAAGCAATGGTATAAGATAAAAAAATTCAGGTTACATAGTACAGAATATAATAGAATGTACAGTTTAGCACAACAACAGCATAATGCATAATACATATCATAATAGTAATGTCCACGATACATAGTCCATAGTACATATCACTTCCAAAATACATAATAACATACATACAATAATACATATTAACTACTCCTAAGTCCAAGCTGAAAAGTCCAAAACCCTAAAAAGTGGAAAATAATATGAGTGTTGCTACAGTCCACGCAACCTAACCTGCAACCATAATTCTCAGACTGACCCGAGGATTATAAAACAAATCACACGGGTCAGACTATTTCTAGTGTGAGTGAAGTAAGATCTATGATCAATAATTGTCTCAACCCACAAAAAGGAAAAGAAAGCGCCGCATGTATAAACCAACATGAGGCATATATGTGTGTGAGAACCAACATGCAAATTTGGTTTCATAAACAATTCCCTTAATCAAACAATGGTTTTAGGCCAAACATATCGTATGTAATCCAATACGATACCAACCCAATTGTCATTTGTAACACAAAGAATAAGTTCATACACACATTCTCCAAAGATAATAGGTTTTCAAAATCAACTTTAATACTTTCCAAAAATCATAAAGTAAAGAAAATTGCATTATGAGAATTATGGGATAAATATAACATGACTCATAAAATATACCAAATAAACAGACGCTAGTATTGTAAAATCACAGTGGTAGAGATCGAGCGCGCGTGGAGACATCAACACCGTAACCTACTCATAAAGCCATAATACACCTGGCGATAAACCCAGGATAACTAAGACGGTCTAAGGCAAAGGCCGTATGCTACCCGTTCACGGATCTACACGTGGGTCCCTCACGCCTCCATCCGTCATAGTCCGTGACCGCCGATCGGAGATCCCGATCAAAAATAAGATTATCCCTATGTAGCAGACCGTTGACCTTTGGTGGTAAAAGGGCATGTGATATACCACCGATTCAGGTAGCGATCCTGAATCAGGTCGGCCAAGGTGGAGTTTTGGCCCATTGGTACAACAGAGTCCAATCTATCCCGGCCCAAAAACCAAAGTGTTTATAATTTCAAAATACTTCTAAAAAAAATCAATGGCGACAACATCTTCCAATAAAACCTTTGATAAACCCAGTATAATATTCAAAAGAAAATAAAATTTAGCAAAACAATTATGCGTATAAAAGAAAATAATTACATCTCTGTTTCGCATTAACACATAAGCACCTTATAATACTTATGTATCAAGGCGAAACACAGAAATCTAACTTATTGGATTAAAATTATTAAAATTCGTTAAGTTAGAAAAAATTGATAACAATTAATTTAATTAAAAAGGCAAGCTTTAGTATTCAAAAAATAATAATCAAAATTCCAAATAAAATGTTCTATTTTCGTACACAATTTTATCAAGGATTATAATAATAAGTAATATAAAAATAAAGTATGATGAATCTTTAAAAATTTCATTATTCTTCTTTGAAAGCTTTTCTTTAAATAAACTTACTTTCAAATCACGAATATATAATCACCTTCAAATTCAACATTACTTTCAAAAAGAATCACTGAGTTTCATATAGAACCCACCTCAGTCTGTAATTCATAAAAAATGAAATAAATTTCATAAAATTCTACATTTTTAACATGTTGTTCATAACTCATTAATAAATCATCTGTAAAAATTTCATACAAAAATATGACCATTTGATGGGTTAAATCATAGTCTTACAGCAGGTATTTTTAGGCAGACCCCAGTGCGAAAATCTGCACTTATACACCTCTGTAAACGATTGATTCAACCTAACAAATCTCATTATTTTTCACTGAAATTTTTACAGAGTATTCTAATTTGAGATATAAACAACATATTTAAATTTCATAATTTTATCAAATTTATCTAATTGTTATGAATTTCGTATTGACAGCCACTGCTGTTACAAAATCTGGGCAAATATAGCATTGTAAATAATTGATTTCACCAATCAAAACAAAATATTAGTCAGTGAAATTTTCAGAGCATATGCGCATACATGTAGAAAATAACATATCAAAATTTCAGAAATTTATGATTTTTTCTCAATTTATTGTAATCTCCGGATCAAGTGTTGTTTCAACAATATAACAATAAAGATCCCCAAATATATTTAATAGGTGATCTAAACTCAAATTTGCATAAGAAGAAGAAATTATAACAAGAAAAAAAATACATATTCATTCAAAGGAAAAGGCCAATTCAACCATAAAAATAAGGACTACATATCACTCACTTAAAACTCCAAGAAGCAATCGTCAAGCTCTAAATTAGCTAGCCTTCGATTGCTTGCCTTTCAGCTTTCCAATTATCTTAAAATGAGAATCTTTTCTTTTATCTTTTGATTGCAAAGAGAGTTTTGTGTTTGACTAGAAGGATATGAAATTAGGTTTTCTGCTTTCTGAGTAATAGTACCGTTCTGTACGTACGGTAAAAAGAAGGGAGAAGGAAGTGGGCAGAGTTTTGTAATTGAGGCCTTTTCTAGAATTCTCTCTGAAAATATCCTTTTTTTTTCTTCTATTTTTAATCTTTTCCCTTTGTAATAGAATGTATTCTTTTTATTTTATTCTTGTTCTAGAAATTTCTTTTGCTTAATATTATTTTATTCAATTTCTAGATCCTTCCAACATGACATTATAAAAAAAAATGATATTATTATTTATTATTATTATTTTATTATTTTATTTATAATTTGTAAATTAGTATGAAAATTTCTCATTTTTTTTCAATGTATAACATGAGAATTAACATAAAACTTAATTTATTTAAACTTCTGCTCACTTTATTTTTTTTCTTTTAAACTTTTTAAGTAACAACGACTCCTCTACTCTTTTTTTTTTAAATTCGTTAAATAGAATTTCCTTATTAAATAAAAGACACAATTCATTACATTCAATATACATAACAAATAAGTTACGAATCATTCATTTCCCTCTTATCCACTTTAATTTTTATTTCAATTTTTCAAACAAAATATTTATTTATTTATTTACTTTATCATTATTAACAAATGAATTATAATTTTTTTAACTTTTCCTTTCTTTTTCTTCCTTTTATTCCTAATTGAAAATCCACATAAAAAAATTCTCATCTAAACTTTTCGTACATAATACACATTTTATCTAATGTAATTAGTTATCATTCTTTCATAAAAAAAATATTTCATTCTCAATGTTTAACTTTTCAAATAGTTAGGGTTAATAAAACGGTTCATCTACTAAAATAAATTACACTACCACTAAAAAGACAAAATTTATAACTCCAAATAAAAGTAAATAAATTTGTTACCATTTATTTTCCTCTCAACCCCATTAATATTAAATATCCATTTTATTTTCTTTTGTTTTCATTTATTTGTCATTTCATCATCTTTTTTCCATAAATATTTAATTGTTTGTTATTATTAACAGATTACTTGTCAACTTATTAGTTTATTCCCAATTTAGTATCCCTAAAAATCGGGTTGTTACAGACTTCCCCCTTAAAAAAATTGCATCCTCGCAATTTCTACGTAAGGGCGATATCAGCACTAGGAGCAGCATTAGGAGCGGGTGCTTCCTGAGGCATGATCCGCATCAACTCTAACCACTGCTCCATAGTCAAACAGGGATGCCTTCCAGCCATCTTTCTCACTACTCTGCATAGTGAGAAATGTTGTTAAGCTGGAATTAAATTAATTCTCATACTAAAAAGATCAAAGATTTGGGGTTTTGGTTTAGGCATGTATGACTATTATTATATTATGGAAGTGATACTTATGGTATATAGACATGTACAATGCTCCTACTGCTTTGTGCTAACTTATATTCAAAATATATTCTATATTATTGTTAACCTGGCTCTGAGACCAAAAATGTAACGTCCGGCCCCTATACCCATGCCAACCAAGAGCAATACTAAGTATTACTGTCGGAAAGCACGGTGAATGGGACTCGATAGGGCTAAATGTTGTACTCATTCCCTTGAACTAACACTGGCATGAAATTTTTTTTGATTTTTTTCTTCTTCTACTTACCATTCGTGTGCAGTGTTGGTTCAAAGTAATGGTACAAGATAAAAAAAATTCAGGTTACATAGTACAGAATATAATAGAATGTACAGTTTAGCACAACAACAGCATAATGCATAATACATATCATAATAGTAATGTCCATGATACATAGTCCATAGTACATATCACTTCCAAAATACATAATAACATACATACCATAGTACATATTAACTACTCCTAAGTCCAAGCTGAAAAGTCCAAAACCCCAAAACGTGGAAAATAATATGAGTGCTGCTACAGTCCACGCAACCTAACCTGCAACCATAATCCTCAGACTGACCCGAGGATTATAAAACAAATCACACGGGTTAGACTATTTCTAGTGTGAGTGAAGTAAGATCTATGATCAATAATTGTCTCAACCCACAAAAAGGAAAAGAAAGCGCCGCATGTATAAACCAACATGACGCATATACGTGTGTGAGAACCAACATGCAAATTTGGTTTCATAAACAATTCCCTTAATCAAACAATGGTTTTAGGCCAAACATATCGTACGTAATCCAATACGATACCAACCCAATTATCATTTGTAACACAAAGAATAATTTCATACACACATTCTCCAAAGAAACTGGGTTTTCAAAATCAACTTTAATACTTTCCAAAAATCACAAAGTAAAGAAAATTGCATTATGGGAATTATTGGATAAATATAACATGACTCATAAAATATACCAAATAAACAGACGCTGGTATTGTAAAATCACAGTGGTAGAGATCGAGCGCGCGCGGAGACATTAACACCGTAACCTACTTATAACGCCATAATACACCTGGCGATCAACCCAGGATAACCAAGACGGTCTAAGGCAAAGGCCGTATGCTGCCCATTCACGGATCTACACGTGGGACCCCCACGCCTCCATCCATCATAGTCCGTAACCGCCGATCGGAGATCCTGATCAAAAATAAGATTAGCCCTATGTAGCAGACCGTTGACCTTTGGTGGTAAAAGGGTATGTGATATGCCACCGATTCAGGTAGCGATCCTGAATCAGGTCGGCCAAGGTGGAGTTTTGGCCCATTAGTACAACAGAGTCCAATCTATCTCGACCCAAAAATCAAAGTGTTTATAATTTCAAAATACTTCTAAAATAAATCAATGGCGACAACAACTTCCAATAAAACCTTTGATAAACCTAGTATAATATTCAAAAGCAAATAAAATTTAGCAAAACAATTATGCGTATAAAAGAAAATAATTACATCTCTGTTTCGCATTAACACACAAGCACCTCATAATACTTATGTATCAAGGCGAAACACAGAAATCTAATTTAATGGATTAAAATTATTAAAAATTCGTTAAGTTAGAAAAAATTGATAACAATTAATTTAATTAAAAAGGTAAGCTTTAGTATTCAAAAAATGATAATCAAAATTCCAAATAAAATGTTCTATTTTCGTACACAATTTTATCAAGGATTATAATAAGAAGTAATATAAAGATAAATTACGATGAATCTTCAAAAATTTCATTTTTCTTCTTTGAAAGCTTTTCTTTAAATATACTTATTTTCAAATCACGAATATATAATCACCTTCAAATTCAACATTACTTTCAAAAAGAATCACTGAATTTCATATAGAACCCACCTCAGTCTGTAATTCATAATAAATAAAATAACTTTGTAAAATTCTACATTTTTAATATGTTGTTCATAACTCATTAATAAATCATCAGAAAAAATTTCATACAAAAATATGGCCATTTGATGAGTTAAATCATAGTATTACAGCAGGTGTTTTTAGACAGACCCTAGTGCGAAAATCTGCACTTATACACCTCTATTAACGATTGATTCAACCTATCAAATCTTATTATTTTTCAATGACATTTTTGAAGAGTATTCTAATTTGAGTTGTAAACAACATATTTAAATTTCAGAATTTTACTAATTTTTCTTTAATTGTTATTAATTTCGTATTGACAGCCACTGCTGTTACAAAATCTGGGCAAATATAGCATTGTAAATAATTGATTTCACCAATCAAAACACAATATTAGTCAGTGAAATTTTCAGAGCATATGCACAAACATGTAGAAAATAACATATCAAAATTTTAGAAATTTATGATTTTTTCTCAATTTATTGTAATCTCCGGATCAAGTGTTGTTTCAACAATATAACAATAAAGATCCCCAAATATGTTTAATAGGTGATCTAAACTCAAACTTGCATAAGAAAAAGAAATTATAACAAGAAAAGAAAAGAAAAAAAGAAATACATATTCATTCAAAGGAAAAGGCCAATTCAACCATAAAAATAAGGATTACATATCACTCACCTAAAACTCCAAGAAGCAATCTTCAAGCTCTAGATTAGCTAGCCTTTGATTGCTTGCCTTTCACCTTTCCAATTATCTTAAAATGAGAATCTTTTCTTTTATCTTTTGATTGCAAAGAGAGTTTTGTGTTTGAGTAGAAGGATATGAAATTAGGTTTTCTGCTTTCTGAGTAATAGACCGTTCTGTACGTACGGCAAAAAGAAGGGAGAAAGAAGTGGGCTGAGTTTTGTAATTGAGGCTCTTTCTAGAATTCTCTTTGAAAATATCCTTTTTTTCTTCTATTTTTAATCTTTTCCCTTTTTAATACAATGTATTCTTTTTATTTTATTCTTGTTCTAGAAATTTCTTTTGCTTCACATTATTTTATTCAATTTCTAGATCCTTCCAACATGACATTATAAAAAAATGATATTATTATTTATTATTATTATTTTATTATTATATTTATAATTTGTAAATTAGTATGAAAATTTCTCCTTTTTTTTTCAATGCATAACATGAGAATTAACATAAAACTTTATTTTATTTAAGCTTCTGCTCACTTTATTTTTTTTTCTTTTAAACTTTTTAAGTAACAACAACTCCTCTACTCTTTTTTTTTAAATTCGTTAAATAGAATTTCCTTATTAAAATAAAAGATACAATTCATTACATTCAACATACATAACAAATAAGTCACCGATCATTCATTTCCCTGTTATCCACTTTAATATTTTATTTCAATTTTTCAAACAAAATATTTATTTATTTATTTACTTTATCATTATTAACAAATAAATTATAAATTTTTTAAACTTTTCCTTTCTTTTTCTTCCTATTACTCCAAATTGTAAATCCACATAAAAAAATTCTCATCTAAACTTTTCATATATAATACACATTTTATCTAATGTAATTAGTTATCATTCTTTCATTAAAAAAACATATCATTCTCAATGTTTAACTTTTCAGACAGTTAGGGTTGATAAAACGGTTTATCTATTAAAATAAATTACACTACCACTAAAAAGACAAAATTTATAACTCCAAATAAAAGTAAATAAATTTGTTACCATTTATTTTCCTCTCAGCCCCATTAATATTAAATATCCATTTTATTTTCTTTTGTTTTCATTTATTTGTCATTTCATCATCTTTTTTTCCATAAATATTTAATTTTTTTTTATTATTAACAGATTACTTGTCAACTTATTAGTTTATTCCCAATTTAGTATCCCTAAAAATCGGGTTGTTACAGACTTCCCCTTACAAAAATTGCGTCCTCGCAATTTCTACGTAAGGGCGATATTAGCACTAGGAGCAGCATTAGGAGCGGGTGCTGCCTGAGGCATGATCCGCATCAACTCTAACCACTGCTCCATAGTCAAACAGGGATGCCTTCCAGCCATCTTTCTCACTACTCTCATTAGTGAGAAATGTTTTTAAGCTGGAATTAAATTAATTCTCATACTAAAAAGACCAAAGATTTAGGGTTTTGGTTTAGGCATTTATGACTATTATTATATTATGGAAGTGATACTTATGGTATACAGACATGTACAACCCTCCTACTGCTTTGTGCTAACTTATATTCTAAATATATTCTATACTATTGTTAACCTGGGCTCTGATACCAAAAATGTAACGCCCGGCCCCTATACCCATGCCAACCAAGAGCAATACTAAGTATTACTATCGGAAAGCACGGAGAATGGGACTCGATAGGACTAAATGTTGTACTCATTCCCTTGAACTAACACTGGCACGAGAAATTTTTTTATTTTTTTCTTCTTCTACATACCATTCGTGTGTAATGTTGGTTCAAAGCAATGGTACAAGATAAAAAAAAGTTAGGTTACATAGTACAGAATATAATAGAATGTACAGTTTAGCACAACAACGGCATAATGCATAATACATATCGTAATAGTAATGTCCACGATAGATAGTCCATAGTACATATCACTTCCAAAATACATAATAACATACATACCATAATACACATTAACTACTCCTAAGTCCAAGCTGAAAAGTCCAAAACCCCAAAACGTGGAAACTAATATGAGTGCTGCCACAGTCCACGCAACCTAACCTGCAACCATAATTCTCAGACTGACCCGAGGATTATAAAACAAATCACACGGGTCAGACTATTTCTAGTGTGAGTGAAGTAAGATCTATGATCAATAATTGTCTCAACCCACAAAAAGGAAAAGAAAGCGCGACATGTATAAACCAACATGAGGCATATATGTGTGTGAGAACCAACATGCAAATTTGGTTTCATAAACAATTCCCTTAATCAAACAATGGTTTTAGGCCAAACATATCGTATGTAATCCAATACGATACCAACCCAATTATCATTTGTAACACAAAGAATAAGTTCATACACACATTCTCCAAAGATACTAGGTTTTCAAAATCAACTTTAATACTTTCCAAAAATCATAAAGTAAAGAAAATTGCATTCAGTGAATTATGGGATAAATATAACATGACTCATAAAATATACCAAATAAACAGACGCTTGTATTGTAAAATCACAGTGGTAGAGATCGAGCGCGCGCGGAGACATCAACACCGTAACCTACTCATAACGCCACAATGCACTTGGCGATTAACCCAGGATAACCAAGACGGTCTAAGACAAAGGCCATATGCTACCCGTTCACGGATCTACACGTGGGACCCCCACGCCTCCATCCATCATAGTCTGTGACCGCCGATCGGGGATCCCGATCAAAAATAAGATTAGCCCTATGTAGCAGACCGCTGACCTTTGGTGGTAAAAGGGCATGTGATATACCACCGATTCAGGTAGCGATCCTGAATCAGGTCGGCAAAGGTGGAGGTTTGGCCCATTGGTACAACAGAGTCCAATCTATCCCGACCCAAAAATCAAAGTGTTTATAATTTCAAAATACTTCTAAAAAAAATCAATGGCGACAACATCTTCCAATAAAACCTTTGATAAACCCAGTATAATATTCAAAAGCAAATAAAATTTTGCAAAACAATTATGTGTATAAAAGAAAATAATTGCATCTCTATTTCGCATTAACACACAAGCACCTCATAATACTTATGTATCAAGGCGAATTACAGAAATCTAATTTATTGGAATAAATTATTAAAAATTCGTTAAGTTAGAAAAAATTGGTAACAATTAATTTAATTAAAAAGGCAAGCTTTAGTATTCAAAAAATAATAATCATAATTCCAAATAAAATGATTTATTTTCGTACACAATTTTATCAAGGATTATAATAATAAGTAATATAAAAATAAATTATGATGAATCTTTAAAAATTTCATTATTCTTCTTTGAAATCTTTTCTTTAAATAAACTTATTTTCAAATCACGAATATGTAATCACCTTCAAATTCAACATTACTTTAAAAAAGAATCACTGAATTTCATATAGTACCCACCTCAGTCTTTTATTCATAATAATTAAAATAAATTTCGTAAAATTCTACATTTTTAATATGTTGTTCATAACTCATTAATAAATCATCGGTAACAATTTCATACAAAAATATGACCATTTGATGGGTTAAATCATTGTATTACAACAGGTGTTTTTAGACAGACCCTAGTGCGAAAATCTGCACTTATACACCTCTATAAACGATTGATTCAGCCTACCAAATCTCATTATTTTTCAATGAAATTTTTACAGAGTATTCTAATTTGAGTTGTAAACAACATATTTAAATTTCAGAATTTTATCAATTTTTCTCTAATTGTTATGAATTTCGTATTGACAGCCACTGCTGTAACAAAATCTGGGCAAATATAGCATTGTAAATAATTGATTTCACCAATCAAAACACAATATTAGTTAGTGAAATTTTCAGAGCATATGCGCATACATGTAGAAAATAACATATCAAAATTCCTGAAATTTATGATTTTTTCTCAATTTATTGTAATCTCCGGATCAAGTGTTGTTTCAACAATATAACAATAAAGATCCCCAAATATGTTTAATAGGTGATCTAAACTCAAACTTGCATAAGAAGAAGAGATTATAACAAGAACAAAAAGAAAAACAAAGAAGAAATACATATTCGTTCAAAGGAAAAGGCCAATTCAACCATAAAAATAAGGATTACATATCACTCACCTAAAACTCCAAGAAGTAATCTTCAAGCTCTAAATTTCTAGCCTTTGATTACTTGCCTTTCACCTTTCCAATTATCTTAAAATGAGAATCTTTTCTTTTATCTTTTGATTGCAAAGAGAGTTTTGTGTTTGAGTAGAAGGATATGAAATTAGGTTTTCTGCTTTTTGAGTAATAGTACTGTTCTGTACGTACAGTAAAAAGAAGGGAGAAGGAAGTGGGCTGAGTTTTGTAATTGAGGCCCTTTCTAGAATTCTCTTTGAAAATATCCTTTTTTTTCTTCTATTTTTAATCTTTTCCCCTTTTAATATAATGTATTCTTTTTATTTTATTTTGTTCTAGAAATTTCTTTTGCTTAACATTATTTTATTCAATTTCTAGATCCGTCCAACATGAATTATAAAAAAAATGATATTATTATTTATTATTATTATTTTATTATTATATTTATAATTTGTAAATTAGTATGAAAATTTCTCCTTTTCTTTCAATGCATAACATGAGAATTAACATTAAACTTTATTTTATTTAAGCTTCTGCTCACTTTATTTTTTTTCTTTAACTTTTTAAGTAACAACAAATCCTCTACTTTTTTTTTAAATTCGTTAAATAGAATTTCCTTATTAAAATAAAAGATACAATTCATTACATTCAATATACATAACAGATAAGTCACTGATCATTCATTTCCCTCTTATCCACTTTAATATTTTATTTCAATTTTTCAAACAAAATATTTATTTATTTATTTACTTTATCATTATTAACAAATAAATTATAAATTTTTTTAAACTTTTCCTTTCTTTTTCTTCCTATTATTCCTAATTGTAAATCCACATAAAAAAATTCTCATCTAAACATTTCATACATAATACACATTTTATCTAATGTAATTAGTTATCATTCTTTCATAAAAAAAACATATCATTCTCAATGTTTAACTTTTCAAATAGTTAGGGTTGATAAAACAGTTCATCTATTAAAATAAATTACACTACCACTAAAAAGACAAAATTTATAACTCCAAATAAAAGTAAATAAATTTGTTACCATTTATTTTCCTCTCAACCCCATTAATATTAAATATCAATTTTATTTTCTTTTGTTTTCATTTATTTGTCATTTCATCATCTTTTTTTCCATAAATATTTAATTGTTTGTTATTATTAACAGATTACTTATCAACTTATTAGTTTATTCCCAATTTAGTATCCCTAAAAATCGGGTTGTTACATCTTCTCTCCAAATGTAAATGGCAAAAAGAAGAGTAAAGATAGATGGAAAAACCAATATAATTAAACTGGTAGGTAGAGGCTTCAAGAGAAAGATGTTTAGAGAGGAAGAAAATGAAAGGGAATTTTGCTGTGAAAATCTATCCGGAGGAAGGACAATGAACAGCCAAAAGTAGAAATTCACGTATAACTTATATAAACATTTCATATTGAATGTTGGGGAAGAGTGACAGGCACACGAATTTATGAAGTAATAAAAGCAAACAGCCGTTGGTTAATACACGGTTAAATTTGAATGGACACAAACAAATTCAAAAGGCTTCAAACGTACCGATAAGATGAACCAGTGCACGGCTCCGTCGCGTACCAGACTCGAAACACTGATATGAATATACTGCGGTGGTCAGCACGATGAGATGATCAAAACAGTATACAGATATCGGTGGTATGATCGAATTATTAGTGGAAAATGCAGCAAAAACGCAGAAAATTAAGATCAACGGAGCTAAAGAAGCCCGAATTTGGAAAAACGAAAAATGATGACTTACTGAGAAGATGGTTTACAATTTTTCTATGTAAAAATATTTAGGTTTTGAAAACGTTCTATTTTCATCGATTTTTAGCTGATTAAATTGAAATTAATTTACGCACGAAAATAAACTTCATATTTTTGGACGAAAATTTACTAGTTGATATGTTCAACTAGATGCATTTCAAATATTAAATTTCTATTTCAAAATTTTATCGTTTAAAATTCCATAAAATTTCAATAAATAACGTTACTAAAACATGTTAAATTTACAGGTCGTTACACAAGTACTTTTTTGTTCACTCTTCAAATTTTCATATCAAAAGTAAACAAGTAAGTGGAAGGGATAAGAGTATTATAGAATAATAGACAAATTAAAGGATATAGGAAGGAAACACTAATTTGAGTTTGTTTAAAAAGATAATATCAAGGGAAAGAGAAGGAAAGCTAAAAAGTTCAGTGGATTTGTCTATGACTTTATTATGCTGCAAAAAAGTATATAGATTCCATTTATATAGCTTCTTAAAATTAAAGAAATATGATTTTTGGTCTGAATCCTTGCCCTTTATTTAAAAATACTTCTATAATTGTTTAAAGTTTTAAATAATTGAACTATGAAATTTTTGTTTAATAGTTTTCTATGAAAAAATTCTTAGAATTATACGTATTTGTAGCAAATGTGTAAATATTAATATTTGGTTTTTATTTACATTAAAATTTGAATCTGATATTATATATGTATATGTATGTGTGTGTGTGTGTATGTATAAATGTATGTATATGTATGTGTGTATGTATACGTATGTGTGTGTGCATGTGTGTAAAAAGAATGAATCATTATAATATGGCTAAATTACTTTCACTTCAATGGAATAGGAAAAGGATAGACCTATTTGAAATTAGTAAATGGAAATTATACTGTTTTGGGACTGTATGAATATTTAAAATTATAATTTCCGAAAGTCGATAAAATTAAGAATAAATGTAACCTTAATAGAACCGCTATTACAAAAAAAGAAAAAAAAATTGTTAGATATGTAAAATAATGGATTTGGGTTTATCTGACAAATGGAAAGTAAATGAATAATTTTTTAAGATCTACCTATATTTGTTTCAAATAACATTAAATAGACATAGATAGTTGATTGATGTATACGTAGATGAATGTAATAAAATATTATATAAAATAAATGAAATAAAACTACATGTAATCGTGAAAACAAAATGAAAACTATAGTCAAATAGTTATTAAAAATTAATCTAGCACCTACACTTGAATTCGTGGAAGAGAAACAAAATAAATAAAAATAATTCTATTGTTGAAATAAGATTTTTTGGAATTATTAATTTTTTTAGGATCCTCCTAGGGAGGAAATTTCGATAATTAATTATTGGATTTAGTCACGTTAAGAATACTCAACTTATATTGTGAAAGTAGTTATTTCCTTACATATATAGGATGTGCACACTAAAGAACACTCTAAACCCATAAAACAAAACCTTTTTTACCGTGCATATCTAATAAATATTATTACATACATAGTTGTAATAGCCTTCATAAAATGTTTACTTTAATCATCTTTTGATTACTTCCATCTTATAAAATAAACCTTTCCCACATAGAACATTCATTCCTACTTTGATGTAATAAAAGATGCTATTAATATCATTTAATTACTCTCCATAATCTACCAAATCTATTTTTGAGGCAATATATGTGAGTCGTAATTCCGTATTGATTTAAAATATTTTCTAAATCTACATAAATTTGGAAATATTGTATCATTGAAATTTAACAAATTTGATATGATAGAATTACTCATTCAAATAATAAATGATTAATATTTTCGCATATTTATTTCAAAATCATAGCTATCATTATTTTCAAACAAAAACGATATTTCACTCGTCTCACCTATCTACAAACAGTTGAAAAGAGTCTTAGCAAGTGCTTTCCATTTCTGCTTCATTTGATTGAGATATTTATATTTTCAACCTATTCAGAAATTTTGGTTATGACTGCTTTTTTGGAATAATTAAGGAATAAAATAGTGTAGATTTAACTTCGGCTCTGACTATATCTTATCCACTTAAGTGATTCAATTTTGAACTTCTTTATTTTTAATCAAAGTTAATTAATAGATGGTATGTATTTGTAATTCTGAACATAAAATATGTATTATACGTAGAAAAAGTTGACATTATTATTGATTGATTTCCTCTTTATGTTATTTTTGTTGAACTACGTTTAAATTGACAAAAATATCATAGTTCTCCTGAAATTATTTTGCTATCGTCTTCATTTACTTATAGTCATTTTATTTTAGTACATGTTAATTGCATTTTTTCATTTAGGCTTTCACTCGCTATTGCTTTTTCACTATTTTTAGATCTTGAAGAGAGAATTCACAAAGGAGGAATCCAAAACCTCAACTGTGTTCTATCTCACTTTTCAACGAAATCAGAATAAAACGTTTAGGATCCCACTGAAAGTTTGAACCTTATCTCAACATGATAGATAGTAATAAAGTTACTCCAGTATGTGAAGATGTTTTGGTGGATATACTTTGTCGATTACCGGAGAAAGCATTTGCGCGAAGCATGTGCATTTGTAAAGCATGGAATCATTTTATCAAAAAAACATGCGTTCCTAGATATTCAATAAGCCCACCAGTTGCATGCTTAAGGTTTGTCATAAAAACTGCAAATTAGGCTTTAAACCCTGGGGGACCTGAGAGAAGGTTGAAATACGTCGACATAAATGAAAATAATCTATCTTAGCTTGTTAATAAGGTACAAGGTTTTCCTTTCCACAACTTTCCTCATTGCTTGCTTTTACAGTTGTAATAGTCTTCTTATGTTTTACACTCTAAAAAACTATCAGTACTATGTGTGCAACCCCACAACTAAAGAATTCATTTCGCTTCCTAATGAATGCAAGCATGTAAAATGTTTGCCTGCTATTCTAGCTTTTGATCCATGTAAGTCGTTCCATTTTAAAGTGGTATGCTTCTTCCATGTATCTGAAAACACACATTTGCATGTCAAAATATATTCTTCTATATTAGCTAACTGAGATATTTACATCATTCCACTTCAAAATGATCCTCTAGTTAGTTTGTGGTTGCGTCCTTTGTTTTGCTTTTGTGGGAAGGTGTATATCAACTCACGTTGTGGGAAAGCCTTATGCTTTGACCTTGCTTTCATGACTATTAGTCAAATTATGCTACCGGAATACGAAGAAGGGAACTTAATTTCCTTGAATTATGACAGAGGTGTTTTGGGGATATCAATTAGACGGCTATGTTATACCACTACATAGGATTACAATGCACCATTAAAATTATGGACTTTTGATGATGATCAGTGTGAAGGCGGTAAATGGATTTTAAAGCATTGTATTGCATGTTGGAGGTTGAAGAGTTGGCCCCCGTAGCCAATCCTACATATTTTACACCTGTGTTACCCTATTGCTTCAACTCGAGTTATGATGTTGTGTATGTTGGCAAACGTATGGTAATTTTCAGTTATGAATTCAAAAGCAGAAAGTGCAACGAAGTTATCAGAATGAGATTGAACATCCATTCATTTTCACATCTAATGTTTCCTTTTGTATGTTGCCTTGCGTCTTTGAATTATATTAAAGGAAATACCATGAATCCTATTCAATTGTAAGTTTTCTTTATTTTATATTTTATATTTTATTTGAAAAACTAATTTATGTATCCTAATATTCTGCTCTTTTCACATGTTGATTAACATTCCTATTAATATGACAAATAAACTGTAAAAGTGAACCAACAATTTAAATTGAATATAGAGTCTTGATCAATCACTGACTTTTAAATAAGAAGAATAAAACTTAAAGATAAGTGGTTCAATTCCTCAAATAATTAAAATAGAAATTAATAGGAGGTTTAACTAATATAAATAAATTAAAACTTAGGCTTCTAATTTTTTAAATTTGGTTAAATTTTTTATTTTAGACCGTACAATTTCAAAATTCCATTAAGGTTGTAAAGGCATTTATATCATTTGCACGAATGGTTTTTATTTAATAAAAAGTTTGAATTGACATGTAATCATAGATGAATATTTTAGGGAAGACAAATCAAGTGAGATCCAATGTAGATCTAACTTTCTATTCACTCGTGGGATCCGAGCTGTTCGAGAGGGACCACCGCGGCTCCTCTCTTCTCGAGAATCCTAGAAATACCCATTTCTCAAAGAAAAATAGACACTATGTAACTTGAGTTGTTCAGTGCGACTAGATGTATTTTCCAACTCTGCAATATTGAACTCAACAACATCAAGGCATGGGTCACATCATCCACCTTCTAATTATGGTTGCCAATTAGTTCACAATTACATTACTTGGCTTCTCCCATTTGTCCTCTAATGGCTAGTGAAGATCGTTGAGTTATAGAAAATCCTACAAAATCCCTAATTCCTTCAATTAATTTTTCCACACTTATCTTCACCATATCAACTATAAAGGTTCTTCCCAAGGTATCTACATAATTAGGTTATATAAGAGATAAGAAGAGAAGAATAAATAATAAGTAGAGAAAGTAACGCTAACAAACCCTTTATTTATTTCTTCGTAGATTAGAAGAGAGTCTAAAAATTGAGAAGATATCTCAATCCTCAAAAAAGTAACCTTTTTCCCGTGTACTTATAATAACTTTGTCCGTGCACTTTTATAATAGTCTTGATAAATGCCTTCTTTAATAAGATATTTAGAAAAATTGATTGATTACTTCCATATCTAAAAACTAATTCTTATGACATAGATAATTTCCTTTTTTAAAGCAATAGAAGATGCAATTATTGTTCTTTGGTCGCCATTCAAAATCTACAAAATCTATAAAAGAGACAATATACTTGAGTCATAGTATCACTTTGATTTACAATATATTCAAGATATACTTTAATTTTGAAATATCATATCATTGAAATGTAACAAAACCAAGTACAAACGTAAAAGACATATTCTTATTCATTATTTTCTCTTTTGGGACTACCACTACGACAGTTAGTAATTAAGTAACCAAAGAAGTTGAGATGGATATTCTGCGTCACTGTTGAAAAAAGCTTTGATGGGACGCAAATTTGTTTTTAAAGAATGGAATCATTTGATTACTGAGATATGCATTCCTCGAAATTTCAAATACGGACCTACCTCAAGTGTAGTGTTTGTAGAAATGATTACCAAAACAGAAGGAATGAGGAAACGCCTGAATTATGTGGGCATAAATGAAAAAAAACATTCGAAATTCATTTGTAATGAGCAGGGTCATTTTCCTTTCAACCACTCTGCTGATTGGTTGCTTGACTGCAGCAACGGCCTTCTTTTGTTCCACATCCCTAGCAATTATCAATATTACGTGTGTAATCCCAAAACCAAAGAATTTATGTGGCTTCCCAATGAATGCAAATATGCAGTTGATTGTCTATCTACTACTTTGGATTTTGGTCCATTAGAGCCAACAGTTCATATTAAAGTGGTTGGCATCTCCTATCTTAGTGGTAAAAAATTGCGAGTTGAGACATATTCTTCCAAGTCCTTAAAATAGGATATTTTCACAACTGCACTTCCTATCAATCCTCCACTAAATACTTGGTTACTTCCTTTAGTATGCTTTTAAGGTAGGTATATACAAACTCAAGCTGTGGGATAGCGTTATGCTTAGACCTCACTTTGATAACTACAAGTCTGAGTAGGCTTTCGTATTATCGAAGGAGAAAATCTAAGTATGTGGAATATCATGAAGATGTTTTGAGGGCATCAAACGAATATATGTAGTATACCTCCACAGCCAAAAATAATACATGGTTGAAAATATGGTTGTATGCTAAGGACTTTAGTTGGTTTTTTTTGTATAATCTCAAGTTGTTGAGGATAAAACAAATGATCCCCTGGACTGTTACTCATACTCCTACTGTGAGAGTGTACCCCTTTAGCTTCATCCCAACTTGTGATATTGTATATGTTGGCACAAGTGGAATAATTTTTAGTTATGACTTAAAAAGTCATGAGTGCAAGACAGTTCTTGTTAGTTCAATGTAATAAACCCTCCACTTCATCCGTTCGATGTTTTCTGTTTTTAGTCGCCCTATCTCTTTGAATTCTATCAGCTTAAGTGTCTCGTATCCAGTTAAACTGTAAGTTTTCTTTATTTTTTGTTTCATTTTTCTACTTTTTTCACTTATACTTGGATGTCTACGCTCTTTTGATTGTTCCATTCATATATATTCAACTCTTATCTTCTTTCATGCATTGGTACATGCTTATCCTTTATTTGAAATTAGTTTACATTTCCAATGTATATACCTTTAATTCAGATGACACAATACTTTATATTTTTTACTTTTATCCGAAACTATGGAAAAACTATGAATTTATGGGTGCTATATTTAAGAATTATAAAGATAAATATAAGTATTTTGTTCCCTCTTACAACTACTGATTTTCATGAACTTTTATGTTTAAAATTGCATAACTACCAGTGCTTTATGGCATTATTAATTACAAAGGAACCGAGCCGGCTTCATAGCATGCGGATCGAAATTTGCATTGACATTCGGAATATAGATGCTAATTAGTCTAACGTGCATCGGTCTATTGACTTTATTTAAGTTTCCATATAGTGTCAGATTGTAATATTTGGAGTGTTGAAACTATTATATTTTTATGAATTAGATGATATGTTTTCTTAGTTCAGCATTTGTTTGATTTGATATGCTTAGACTACAATTTCTATTATCTACTAAGAAGTAGTGCACAGTGATGATCAAAGTTTGGTATAATAAGACTTGTTTTTGTAGATTGTCGAATATAGTGTGCATGTTGATAACCTTAAAGAAAAGTGATGTTTTAATTCATTGGTTAGGGTGGTTGGTGAAACGAATATGAAACACACTATTAAATGAAAGCTGGAGCTTTGTGAGTGTTATTTGTGTATTACTGGAATTGTTTTTTTGTCCCCTTCGTTTATTGGTCATGTTTCTATAATAATCTCTCTAGTAATGGGGGTAAGATGGCATATAACACACCTGTTGGATGTGTGCTTTGGAACATTGGAGTGTATCATGGACGAAAAAATTACTTATTGAAGTTATGCCACATGTTATACAAAAGAGGATATTGTGAATAGTATATTAGTAAAATTTTACACTTATAACTAGAATGTAAAAATCTAAGGCAGTAAATAGTACATAATAAAGTTTGCAAGTGAAGTAAAAAGGGAAAACACATAGTTTTTGTAACGACCCGGAATTTTGGATATTTGAAATAGGAATATTTAATTGATTTTAAATATTTAAAAGGTTAATTTTGACTTGAATTTCAAATATAACTATTTATTGGATGATTAAAATTTTGAAATTAATAACTGGAAATTGGGTGATTAAATTATTTAATTAAATGAGTGGATTTGGGAAAAATATTGAGTCTTGGTTTTTAAACTTGTTAAAAATAGTTTAAAGGCTTATAAAATTTATATTAATAATACTGATGGTAAAGGAACTTTTAAAATTGAATTTGAAAGTAATAAAAATATATCGTTTAAATTGACATTTAAAAATAGCCTTCCGAGGCACAGTCTCAAATTTTGATGAAACCAGTTCCATTAGATCCATAATAATGCATTATTATCGGATTTCAAATTTCGTAGTGTTTGGAGTTGTCGTGTGATCGTACGGGATATAAACACGCTGAAATTTTCAAAAATTCAATATAATTATTCGGTCCAAAAAGCTTATATTCTCCATATGTTCGAAATAGGGGTATAACATTATGAATGCCTAGCGGCACGCCTTGAGAGGAGGTCGAGGATTTAAGTGCGGACTCGAGAGGATTTAAAATTAAAATTATTATATATACATATTGATTGATTTTTACTCACATCAGAACTTTTTGGTTTCAATTCAAATGTCACTGTAGCATCCCTTAAGCACACCACCTCCTTTTCAAAAGCTCACGTCCCCTCTCTGTTTCTACAGCCGAATACAGTGAATAACAAACACAGAAAAGAAAAATAAAAATGGCGGTATTATTTTTCCTCTGGCAACCAAACAATATCAAATTTATCTTCCTCTTCATTTTAAATCAAGCATCTATGAAATTTCATTTAAAAATTCATTCGATTCGTGAAAATAAAGGGAAACGCATATCGCGTCGCCACGACCTAAAGGGGAGCGCAAGAAGTAGAGGGAGGTCGACAATGAAAGGAGGATCGATGGGTGAAGGCGTGGGGAATTTGGGGATGGCTAGGGGGCGCGAGGAGGCGATGGTCAGTGCAGCGCTATGAGGTGCGATGGAGGAGAGCAGCTCGAGGCCAGGTCGCGGTGCCTGATGGGTATGGCCATAGGTGGAGTTGCGCGTGATAGCTAGGGTTGAGAGGAAGGTTACAAACTCAGCCTATGCATCGTGAAGGTATAAAAATTGTATCTTTAGTTTAATTTAATACATATATATACAGATTGAATATAAAGACGAGAAATATATATGTTTAAAACAAAAATTTGTCCGGTTTGAAAAAAATTGTAAACGAAGTTATATACTATTTTGTGTAATCATGTTGGAAAGGAAATTATATATATATATATATATATATATAGATATATATATATGCACGTTTTAACTTACTGTTAAATTTGGGAAAAGGATATATCTTAAGGAAACTTAATAATTTTAAACATTTTAATTTAAGGTTAGGTAAGTTAAACTTTTAATTTAAATTGTTTATCAAAAATTTCATAGCAAAGTAAAGTTTGGAATTGTATTAATCCAATATATTTAAATTTAAAATGAGAATATTAGTGATTGTTTAAAATCATGGAAAATGTTAATAAATTCGAAAATTTCATATATACAAGGTCCAGAATCAAATGAAACCAGCCGGGTTGGTTCGTTGCTGAATCAATGGAATAAAGTCAAAAGTGATTTAATCTCACTCAAAATTGGGTTACCGCTTAATTCAAATAGTTACAAATAAAATTATTGGTGGATTGATTGAATGTGATTATTATTATTATTATTATCAATCTGGATGTGGTATTATATATAATAGTGTATGTATGTGTGTGTTTGTGTATATTGTAGTGATTGATATCCCCGTAATTATATAGCAGATAAGCCCCTTTGTGCCCCATATAACAGCGGATGACCCTATATACCGTAATATCCCTCTCGAAGTGAGATTGGTATTTTTATATCATGCTAACATCTATGGATGCAGGGAAACAAGTTGGAGGGATCCAACAAGATTCCTCAAAAATGTTGAATTTGTTTTCATTTCAGTGATATATGAAATGTTGGATAATTTGTGATATATTATGTTGGAAAAATAAATTTATGGACGCTATGATATTAATGGATATATTTTTAGCATTTTTAAATATCAAAAACGTAAACATTGGAATTTTTGAAGAAAATAAAAAGGAAATTTATAACTAAAGTATTTATGGAGTAGTTGGATAAATTAAAAGAATAAATTTGGGAAAAAGTAAAAAGTTTGATTTTTAAAATCGTATTAAATAAATTCCGAGTATGGAAAAATAGAGATTTTGGATAAATGTGAATTAAAGGGGTTTTAAAGATATGGAACTAAGCAATACTATTTTTAAGTATAAAGGATTTATTTTAAATTCAAGTTGTACATGGAAGGGGAAAATAAAAGGAGAATTTTGAAATAATGTGTGAAATTGATATCTCAGATTTAAATAAGGTTTTAAATCATAATAAAGGAGTGAATCTTGGATAAATGGATTTTGGAATAAAATTAGGTAAGTCAAGAAAAAAATTTCAAACTGGAATTAATTCAGACAATCGATTAAGTGTTTTTGAGATAGTGATGAACGATAAATGAGATTTTGGAAATTATAAATGAAGGTTATAATATAAAGTGAAGTAAAAATATCGGTGGATATTTGAGATATTAAATTCACGATGGGAATTTATAAGGAGGTGATAACTTATTTTAAAAATAAATAGTGGTTTTATTTTTAAAATGTGAGAAAGGAAATTTACGGAGCTGGAACGTAAATATAAAATGGAGATAAATCGAGAAGAATTTATAAATGAAAAGACCGATTTTATTGAAGTGGAGATGTATTTTCCTGGAAAGTTAAGTATATTTTAAAGGAAAGATTTTTAAGTATAAATTAGAAGTTTTAAAGGTATTTTTAAAAAGAATTTTTTTATGAAAAATTATTATTTAATTGTTTTAAAATTGCTAAAGTAAATATTTATTTAAGATAATCATAGTAGTTAATTATTTTTAAAGGTTAAACTAGTATTATGATTTAAAAGATAATTATTAAATATTTATACTTTATATAATAGTTTTATTTTTTAAAAAAATTAGTTTTTGGCTAAGTTTTACTTGGAGAATTATTTTAGAATTTCATAAGTATTATTTTGAATAAAGAATTTAAGTAGCTTTGTATTTAAATGTTTTAAGTTTATATTTTTGGATAAAGTGATTTAATGTATTTAAAATCTAAATTAAATAGGACTTGATGTTTTCAGTGGAAATAAAATATTTGGTTGAATGATTATTTATTTTATCGTTAAGTAACCGACTATTAAATATGGACCCGAATATAACTTTGGAAATATCTAGAGGAAACGCGGGAATTATATGGTATAGTCACCGTTCTAGGTGCTATACTGTACGTATAAACTCGCTCAATCTTCTAGGACATTTATAAGGAAATCCATCCACTAATGGTTAGGAGGTGATCTCCAATCTTATTTTCATTTGTTTATTTCCTAGAGAATCGTGGTTGAGTTTACCAAAAATAGTGAATGTTGGTTCGAAGAGACCGGGATCGGATTTGTGATCCGAAAACCACTTCGATCCAACGAGTACATTTTCGTAAGGAAGACAAGAACTTGAGTTGAAGATGGAGCAGTGAAGTGCAAGGGCTAATTGCTACTAATCCTGAGAGTAATTACAAAATGGATGAAGTTGGAGTAGTGCCATAGGCTCCGTTCAGACCGAGAATGGACTTATATGGACGAATGCTATCAGACTATCGTCATTGGAGGATGGTGAGCATTCTCATTGAATGTGTGCTAAAAAGGTAATCGTAGCCTCAAGCCTCATCAACCGATAATTGCTAAAACAGGGGAGGTGCAGCAAGGCAAAGTGGGTAGTACACAAGTAGGGTAAGGTCATCCCTGTGTAGAGTCCCTTGACCTCGGCTGTGTTGCGGTTGCTGATCCCAACAGTGCGGTGACCTTATTCAGACTATCCAATAAGGGGTATCTCCGGTCTTGTGTTGTAGGGGATTGAGAGTGGTCCTCGATTCGTTGATCTAGACCAGGTACTGTAACGGGCGATACCCCAGTAGCCCTACCATCATATGAAATCCATTCTCCAATAAGCGTCCGTACGGTTTTGATTATGCCCAACTATGCTTGAACATGAGATGCAAGCATTTCAACTACTTGAATAAATATTTGTACTTAGACACTAGTATAAAATCAGAGGATTTTGATATAAAATGTTTTGGTAATCGTAAGGTAAAAACCCGATATGTTTATTTATGGCATTGTCTTACGAGATACCTTTGATTTCAAAGGATTTTGGAAACTTTAATAATTCAATTGAGTGTGTTTCCTCATGTCGGTTTTCCAGACTGACTCGGATTCCATTTTATAACAATGCTCAAGTTAGACCGAGTATTACAGATACAGGATAGGATGCTATGGAGTTCCGGAAACGAGCTGGATGACGGAGGCGTATATCTCGTTTCTGACTTATATTCCACTGTGTATGGTATGTTGTATATTCAGCTTTGTGAGTACAAGTTATTATAACTGTCCAGTATTATGCTATTATTTTGTATGTACTCTGATGATGTAATGTATAAAAACAATTATAGTTCTTTTATATAAAGATCAGTTGTTAGCTATTATATATTGTTCTGCTACGATTGTGAGATTCTGTGTTGTTGTTTTCTCTTCTTCTTCTACCTTTTTCCTCTTTAAACCTAATGGTTTGTATTACCATCCAATTGGAGTTGAGCTGATGGAGAATATTGTCGACTCAAAAGGGTACGTATTTGCGGGTCATTACACTTGGTATCAAAGCTGAAGGTTAAGTGAGAATCTTGGCTCTGGTGGGGATTACTCATTAGAGATAGGGTCAGTAGTGCACTAGAATGGGTTTGAGTGTATTAATAAATATGAGCATGTATTTGTTAGTGAATATAAAATCGTTTTATATTGTGATGATTGGTTTGTTGAGTGGTTTATAGATTCTGTCAATATGAGTAATTAACTTTATTGATAGGGATCTCTAATCACTTGTACAGAACAATTCAACATAGTGTTGTTTAAATAGGGTAAATGAAATAATTTTACCCAAATTATTTTTATAGGGAAGTAATAATTTTTTGTAAATTATAATAAGCATATGTGGTTGCTTAGTTGTTAGGAAATGATAATAATTGACTATTATCATTGTTGTTGTGGAAATTGAATAAGGAATTGAAATTATAACCAAAAGTTAAGGAAATTAATTCCTATAACAGAATGGAATTTGTAAATGTGATTTATAATTGAAATGGGATAAAATTCTAGAGTAATATTTGAATATAGATTGGAAGGATTTGAAATTCGAAACTTTGGAAGATTTAATTTCCTTTGGGTTTGAAAATGATTTTCAAAGGCTTTGGAGGATTAATGGTGATATTATTCGGAAATATTTTTGAATGGGATATGAAATCTGGGAAGATTTGGAATTAAAAATGTTTGAAATGTTTTTGAAAAAGAATAAAAGCATTAAACTCGCTTCGGTCGCTTGAAAATAATTTCAGTGATGATTACAGCATCATCGATGTTCATTTTTGAGTTCCAAGGGAGGAATTGCTACTTGTATGTTGTGAATTGGAATTTGTTTGCAAAATTTGGGTTTAGTTTTGAAAATTCAAAGGAATAATTCGATATACCAAAGGATTTTGGGATACAATCGATTTGAAAAATGATTTTTGAAATGCTTAAGTAACTGCTTAAACTATGGAATCTTGTTTAAAATGTTTATGGGACATAAACAAGTTGGGATTTATAAAAATTTTGAAATGGGATTATTGGAATGGAATTGAAACTTAACTTAAGGTTTAAAAATAAAGTGAGTTTTGAGAATTTGGCCTAGATAAGCTAAATGGAATAAGAGTATTGAAATAAAATTTATTAAATTGGAGGTAAATTTTTGGATAAACAGATTAATTTAGTTATAAGTAAATAGGATTGAAATTGAATATTGGAGTGATGTTTAATTTGGATTATGTTAAATAAAGTGAAGTTGAAGGAGTAGTTTGAATAAACCAAATAATATAAAAGGGTTTGGAAATAAAATTTGATTGAGATATGAATAAATTAATGAGTGGAACTAATTACAGAAATGGTTAATTAAATATGGTTTGAGATTAGGTGAATAGAATTCAATAAAATTGGAAGGTAAATTGAATTCAAATGGAATTGAAAATACAAAGTGAATAAAAATGGATATAAAACCAAAATGATAAAGAGGAAATCAATATAAGAAGTTGTATAAAATATTTATAAAAAATTTAAGAAAGTAAATGGTGAAATTCTTAAGTAAAAATTTAGTATTGGAAATATACTAGTTAATATTTGAATGAAGATTAAACCAAAGGTTGTGAAAAAGGGTTAGTGTGAATAAGTGAATAGAAATTGAAATAAATGTGAATAGAAAGAAAATTGATATAAATAATAGCTAGTTGGAAATTTATACGTAATTCTACATATATTATTTTATTCGCATGACGATTCGATCCAGATTCGAGCATAGAATTTTGAGATACTTATATCGATCCGAGTTGGGGTTTTTCACTCGATTTTCAACGGCGAACCCTGGATATGGATTTTTCATTGACTCAAGAAATTCTCTATCATAGCATATGGCTATGCAAGGAGGATGACAGTTTCTAATCAAGAAACCAGATCTGATTCCACACTAGGGAGTAAAGTGGATGATACTAGTTCGGAAGAGAAATTGTGTGATCGAGTGAGCGATCGAATTTGATATTGCGTACGGATGATATATGTGCATCGTACGAGCTTAAGTAAAAAATATATTGAATATTTTGTAAAGAAATGAATAAAATGATTTTGAATGCTGTGAGTAGATGTTATTGCTGAGTAGGGTATAGTTATTTAAAAGCAAAAGAAAATTGGTGTTTTTTATTTCAGAAGATAAATTTGAACGGCCCGACAAAAAGGTATGTATTTAAAATGTCATATGAAATTTGATGATTTTCTGATCTAGACACCTGCCTTTTTTTTTGAAAATTTCGGGCTCGTAGAGGCATTTTGTAGTTATTCCGATCTAGCTGCGCAAAGGAGACGCTGACAAAAAAATTTCAAAAATTTAAGGAGTTAGACAATTTTTGATAGTTTAAAATTTGGTTTTAAGCTATAATTTGAATTACTGAGGGGATAATATTATTTGGAACCTACAGATGAGTTTGTAAAATTAGAAAGAGTGATAATGTGTCTTCAATTAAAAGATTGTTTTGGGAGTTGTTAAAAACTGTTTAGCTTTGGGAAAATAGTTAGCGGGTTTTGAACCATTCTTCTTACCCGGCAATTTCGAGGATAGAATTCTTATAAGGGGAAGGAGTGTAACGACCCGGAATTTTGGATATTTGAAATAGGAATATTTAATTGATTTTACATATTCAAAAGGTTAATTTTGACTTGAATTTCAAATATAACTATTTATTGGATGATTAAATTTTTGGATTTAATAACTGGAAATTAGGTGATTTAATTATTTAATTAAATGAGTGGAATTGGGAAAAAAAAATTAAATATTGGTTTTTAAGCTTGTTAAAAATAGTTTAAAGGCTTATAAAATTTATATAATAATACTAAAGGAAATGGAACTTTTAAAATTGAGTTTGAAAGTAGTTTGTTCGGTTTTAAAAATATATCTTTTAAATTGACATTTAGATATAGCCTTGCGAGGCACAGTCTTGTATTTTGACGAAATCAGTTCCATTGAATCCGTAATAATGTATTATTATCGGATTTCAAATTTTGTAGGTTTGAGTTGTCGTGTGATCGTATGGGATATAAACCGCTAAAATTTATATCGAAAATTCAATATAATTATTAGGTCCAAAAAGCTATCTTCTCCTTACGATCGAATTAAGACTCGAAACCTTTCCCATTACGTTCGAAATAGGGGTATAACATTATGAACGCCTAGCGGCATGCCTCGAGAGGAGGTCGAGATTTTATGTGTGGACTCGAGACAATTTAAAATTAAAATTAAAATATATACATATTGATTGACATTTTATTCGCATCAGAACTTTTTGATTTCAGTTCAAATGTCACTGTAGCATCCCTCAAGCATGCCACCTCCTTTTCAAAAGCTCACGTCCCCTCTCTTTTTCTATAGGCCGAACATAATGAATAACAAACATAGAAAAAAATAGCGGTATTCATTTTCTCTGGCAACCAAACGATATCGTATTTATGTTCCCCTTCAGTTTAAATCAAGCATGTATGAAATTTCATTTAATACTTCGATCGATTTCGAAATTCAAAACCCACGAATTCCTTTCCTTCATTTATACACGAGCTTCCCTCCTTCATTTTCTCAGATCTGAAACCGCAAAAATAAAGGGATACGCAAATTGCTTCGTCGTGACCTGAGGGGGAGCACGAGGGGTAGAGGGTGGTCAGAAATGGAAGGGGGATCGATGGGTGATGGTGTGGGGATTTTGGGGAGGGCTAGGGGGCGCGAGGAGGCGAAGATCAGCGCAGCGCTATGAGGTGCGGTAGGGAGAGCAGCTCGAGGCCAGGTCGTGGTGGCTGATGGGTATGGCCGTAGGTGGAGCTGCACGCGATAGCTAGGATTGGGGGGAACGTTGCGAACTTTGCCTGTGCATCGTGAAGGTATAAAAATTATGTCTTTTATTTAATTTAATACATATACATATATATATTGAAAAAAGCGAGAAATATATATAAGTTTAAAATAGAAATTTTCTGTTTTGAAAAAAAAATGAAGTAATATACTATTTTGTGTAATCATGTTGGAAAAGAATATATATATGTGTGTGTATATATATATATATATATGCTTTTTTTAACTTACTATTAAATTTGGGAAAATAATATATCTTAAGGCAACTTAATCTTTTCAAACATTTTAATTTAGGTTAGGTAAGTTAAAACTTTAAATTTGATATGTTTATCAAAAATTTCACAGTAAAGTAAAGTTTGGAATTGTATTAACCCAATAGATTTAAATTTAAAATGATAATATTAATAGTAGTTTAAAATCATGGAAAATGTTAATAAATTTGAAAATTTCATTTATACAAGGTCCAGAATCAAATGAAACCAGTCGGGTTGGTTCATTGCTGGAATCGATGCAATAAAATCAAAGGTGAGCTAATCTCACTCAAAATTAGGTTACCGGTTAATTCAAATAGTTAAAAATTAAGTTTTTGATTGATTAAATGTAATTAGTATTATCAGTCAATATGTGGTATCTATATATAATAGTGTGTACATATATATATATATTGTAGTCATTGATATCCCCGCAATTATATAGTGGATGAGACCTAATGCGCCCCGCATAATAGCGGATGGCCTATATACCGCAATATCCTCATCGAAGTGGGATTGGTATTTTAATATTGTGCTAACATCGGTGGATGCAGGGAAACTGGTTTGCGGGATCCAACAGGATTCCTCAAAAATTTTGAATTTACTTTCATTTCAGTGATATATGAAATGTTGGATAATTAGTGATAGATTATGTTGGAAAAATAAATTTATGGATGCTATGATATTGCTGGATAGATTTTTGGCATTTTAAAACATCAAAAATGTAAATATTGGATTTTTGCAGGAAAATAAAAAGGGAATTTATAAGTAAAATATTTATAGAGAAATTAGATAAATTAAAAGAATGAATTTGGGAAAAAGTAAAAAGTTTAATATAAAGACCCGTAAATCCGTACTCCTTGAATAGACACTAATCTCCTTTGTTTAATTCAAGATGAACGAAAATACGAACCCTTAGGGGTTTTAAGAAAAAGAAAAGAAGAAAAAAAAGAAAAAAAAAGAAGATAGGAAAGAAGGAAATAGAAAATAGAAATTAGAGAGAATATAAAACATAAAAGAAGATAGAACATTTTAAAATAGAAGAAAAAGAGAATAGAGAACATAGAAGGGGAAAGAAAAATAGAACATAATTTTAAAATAGAACGGAACAGAAAGAAAACATAAACAACATCAAAATCTCACAATTCGCAGCGGAACAACATATAATAATAAATGAATAATCTTTAAACAAAGAACTATATCAGTTATTACATTACATCACATTACATCATATCATCATATCATCAGAGTGTACAACATCAAACAAACAGCGGAAAAAGAAATACTATATAAGTAATACGCCATGCCATCCAGCTTGCCTCCAGCAACTCCAGAATATCCTGATAAACCTAACTCTTGACTGCCCGTGTTGAAATTGGTGGGCACCCAGAGTTTAGGAAGGAAAACAATAAACTCCAAGTCAGTCATGTGACTGGTGTGAGAACTCAAAACAGTTTATTTATCTTTAAAATCAAAAATAGAGGAATATTTTTAAATTCAATTCGCAATGCTTTTAAAAATGAGACTACCATAAGGCCTCCCGCACACACACACATGCAAACGCAGAATCGGAGGAGATTTCTCCTTATGATAGTCAAAGATGCTTGATACGCATTTAGAAGAACATTTCATATTATTATTAGTGCATAGTGTAGGAAAAATTCATTTCGAAAGTAGAATATAAATCTTAGCCAACATACGACCATTATCGTATGCCTACTATAGCTAACTATGTTCAATAGCAGGTTACCGCCACATTCCATAGCAGGTTATACAACTAAAACCGTACAAGTCACGTATTGTTTCTTTGGATTTCCAACAAATGGTCAGGCCAAGGAACTTCCCATTGCCACATGAGAATGCCTCTGGAAAGACATCCCCGAGAACCAAACCGGAACTCTGCCAACACAAGGCCGGGTTACCCCTAACTGGGTAACTACTGACACGAGCACGCCATTCCCCGATCGTAAACGACCTTTCTCACGGGATCCCGAAAACCAACAACCACAAAGTAATAAATTCGTAGTAACCACATAGGTTAAATATCTGGGCTCCATACCATGATACCACCTCTATCCAGAAGGAAATGTACATACCCTAAAGGGTGCTACCCCTCATAACCTTGCCGCATCTTTCCTGTTTTGACCATTTCCGGGGTGTGAGGTTCGACGAAGTCACGTCCACAAAAACATACTTTATACAAAAGCCATGCTTTGGGTCAACAAATGATCAACACAATGATCACCAAGATAGACGATCAAATAAACGATCCTATCACAATAATCAACACAATGATCATTTACAGCATCACTCAGCATATCACATTACCAAATTGGGAATATATCGCTGATAACTTCAACTATATAACCTCTGAGCTCGTACATCTCAGAGAAGGGTGTTAAGCTAAAAGAATAAATTCTTCGCCACCAACAGAAATATATTTGAAAGAAATCGGCTTTATATCTCAACTTGTAATGTCAGACACACAATCCATACAAGTCTGTTCCGGGCTCGAACAAAACCGAAGGCACTTACAAAGAAGTCCTTGCAATCCGGATATTCACAATCCTAATCGGATTTCCCATCACTTAGGGAGTCTCTATACCGCTGCAACTCAGTGCAGAGACAATCGACAGGTCATCCTATCGCTCTCGCAAATACCGGGTCTTCAACACCGATCTTCAATGCAATTCACAACGACGTATCACATATTCGGAATGGGTTATACGACCCCATGGTCCTTTCCCGGTTAACCCGAATAGTGAGCGCTTATTCAAAAATAAGTGTAGCATTCACATTCAAACAAATCACATCAATTACCCATTCAAAGGGAAATATTGATAGTCGGTTATTGAACTATCACTGATATGCACACATCACCAGTTTCCAAATAATTTTCTAAATTATTTATTTTCCAAAATATCTTCACTAGATATATAATTTCAATACTTCAAAAATAAATCAATATTTATTTTTAAACCAATTCCACTTTCTTTTATAAATTCAATGGTGAATTTACATTCCAAAGTATTAATGAATATACGACTTCAATTCGATTTATAATATTCATTTTCAATTTATCTTCAAAAGGATAAATTCTCTAATATTCACTTTATATTGGAAAAACATTTCCATACTTATTTATTCATAAGTAATTCACAATTTTTTATTTATTTTCAACACTTAAAAAATATTCAATATACTTCAATCGAAATTAAGTATATATTTCATTCTTTAAGGAAATCATTCTCTTAAACATATTTATTTGGGCTAAAACGAATGTTACGTAAAACATCGTTACGACATCCCAAAATCACTAGTGTAGGGATTCGAATTTAAAATAGATATATAAATCCCAATACTATACAAAACATTTCCTTTCGAAAATCATTTACTATAACAACAGTGTTATAGTCTACTATTTCCTTCTATTTCTCGAAAACGTCTATTTCAACAATAAATGTTGAAATCTATGGTTTCGAATCTCAACACATTTTAAAACATCGTTAGATCGTTTTAATTCTATTTAAAACATCCAAATCCAAAACAATTTCTTTAACGTGTTATTCACTATTCAAAAACGTGAATATACTTCATTAACAATTTCATCCTTTTATTCATTTTAATTTAAAAGATTATTCACTATTCAAAAATGTGAATATAACTCCATTTATAGGTTTCAACAATTAACTTATCAAAATAAGTCATTTGCGAATTTATAAAACAACGTTTATAAATTCCATTTCTATTTATCTTATAAAAACTTCCTTTTTATAAATTCTTTTATTAACCTATTCCAGTTTATAACTCAATTATAAACTAAAAGTCCATATTATAAGTTAAATGCTTATAAAACGATTATTTTACAAAATCGTTCTTCTTAACTTCCCAAATTATAAATCTTATAACTTATAAGATTCATTCATTTATCCAAAATCATTATTTTAATAACTTAATAAATTTTATAAACCTACTGCTTATAAAATTCCATTTATAACTTCACCGTATAAAATTTTATAAATTCCATTCAATTATGAAATTCATTTTCACTTCATTCAAACACTTATAAAAACTCGTTTTATAATGTCCATATTTCAATTTATAAATATCCATTTATAAATCTCTTAATATAAATTAATTTATATTATCCTTTTAAAACGTCTTTAATCTCCTTTATTATTTCACCATTTTGATTCATAAAATAATTAAATTTTATAAATCCTATATTTAAACTTTTCACAATTATTTCGGAAATCCCAATTTAACTATTTTATAAAGTCACTAATTCCTTATTTTCAAAAAAATCAGCTTTCAACTATATTTCTTAAAAATCATAATTTTTATAACTTTAAAAATTATAACGTTTATTTATTTATAATGGATCAATTCCAAAATATAGTATATTCTCAAAAATCAACTTTAAAAATCATTTTTAAAGTTCCAAATTTGGTCCAATGATGCTACATACGAAATAGTCAATCACGACAACAACGATATCATATATCGATATGATAATCAATCAAATATCAAAATATCTGAAATCAAATAAAAACTGTTGAGGAATCCAGTTGGATCCCTCCAACCTGTTTTCCTGCATCCAAAAACATTAGCACAATACCAATTTCGCTCCAGTACGAAATTATTGCAGTATATGGGATTTAAATATTATACGCTTAATAACGGCTTAATAGGGTCTCATCCGCTAAACAAATAAATGCGGGAAATCAATAACTCCAATATATACATATGCCAATATATATATATTGCTATTATATATAATACCAATTTCACTGTTTATGAAATATTCGCGGTATATGTTTTTAATAAATAACATCCGCTTACTAACGGCGTATAATGTCTATTTTAACAATCAATAGATAACAATCAACATTCAAACATGCATTCAAATATTTTAAATCTAAATATTTAAAATAAAATCGAAACCTATTCGATTGAGTGAGAAGTTCTCACCTTGATTTTATTTCCGTTTTAGCGATTTATTTCGAATAAAATTAAACGGACGTTTAATTTTACCCAAAATTCTCACTAACTCCAAACGACTCCAAACCAACTCCATCGTGTAGTGCTCGACGATACGATTCCAACGCAACTGATTTCGCGCGTTTTTGACCTCGTATGAAAAAGTTATGAATTTTTAAAGTTACACGTATTAAAATATAACTAATTACAACATTAACTTAACTATTTTCAAACTCAACTTAATCAAGACCGTTCACTTCTACCCCAAGCCCATCAGGCCCTCCAACCTTTCTTCCCCTTCATCACGGTCACTACAGATAATTGCCGAACTAAATCAAACCCAATAACATAAACTAGGGTTCATGAATTCGATCACTTCGCTCAACTTGAACTCGATCAAGATCCACCACTGGAAGCGCCTACCCCTCCTCCATGCTCGGCCTGACCCCTGTGGCACTCGGCCTCCTCGTGACACGCGCGCACGTGTAATGAACGGCCACGTTTACACTCAAATTCCCATCAATCCGTGAAGCCATTCGCGATCTTGACCGTTGATATTAAAGATCTCTCTATGCACTACAATCTTCCAGTTAGAAGTTATTCGATTCGATGCATGGTTTAGAAGATTTGGAGGGAGGAAGTTAGGACATTTTCGGCCATGGATTTTTGTAGGTGGCGGCTGATGAAGTTAGGTTTAGGGTTTAGTTTATTTGCTTATAAAATTTGTGAATTTAGGTGTATTTATAGAGTTTCGTTCGACACTATTCATCCGGAAATTCCGAACTCCGATTTACGCGCCGAAACTGACATTCCTAGGGTTTATCCCGTGTTCCGGACACAATGGAACAGGTTTCGGAAGCTAATTCGGACATCTGTGTGAGTTATGGCTGTAAACGCTCAATTTAAATTAAACCGATTTAAATCGATTTCTAGACGTTTTAATTTGTAACGGACAAACGGTAAATCCAATTGACTTGAAATTTGAAACCTTACAATAATATCACATTATGGATCCGATGAAACTGGTTTCGTCGAAATCCGAGACTTTTTGAAAAATGGCTATTTTAACTCGCCAAATTAAAATTAAAAATAAATCGATGCGTTTCGAGTTGCCACGATCAAATGATAACTCTAATTGACACGAAATTTGAAATCCGGTAATAACTAACTATTACGGATCCAATGGAACTAGTTTCGTTCAATTCCGAGACTGTTCAAAAATTGACTATTTTCACTAGTCGATTTAAATATTAAAATATTCAATTTTCACAAATTAACTTTTAATCCGATTTAAAAAGTTCTAAAATATCGTTCTAACTCCAATATGATAAAATAAAATTTTACAAATCATTTTCAATCATATTGAACCCTATTTTCAATTATTTCCATAATTTAACATATTAAATTATCGATTTAATTATCCAGTTAAATCCAATAATTCAAATTAAATTTATTTGACTATAAATTCACTTATTAATATTTAAAATAAATTAAATATTCAAATTTTAATTAATAAAAATTCTGGGTCGTTACAATCTTCCCCACTTAAAAGAATTTCGTCCTCGAAATTACAAGTAAGAAAAGTTACAGAATTTATTAATTTTCCCAAAATTCATAGTTAAACTTCTTACAATAACTTACTAAGTTTTCAAATCATACTTAGTTATCTTTTCAAAAACAACTACTATTGTTTAACTTTCAACTTCAAATCAAAGTTTAAAGTTTTCAAAATTTTCCAATTTTCTCAAAAATTTTCTAACGCCTTAAATTTTCGGAAAAATTCGTCATAGTCTCCTTTGCGCGGCTCGATCCGAAAAAAAAAGACAGTATATATATCAAAAATATACATCTCATCAAGTAATGAGGCATCCCGCAGGGAAAAAAGTGTAAAAGTACGGTATTTAATCCGAGATATGTACCTTATATTTTATTAGCTAGCATATACGGCTAATATAGCGCGAAAGCGAGCTCCAAATGCGAAGCAAACGCGATCCGCACCTACTAATCACTCTACAAACAACATGAGAACATGCATATAGATAATAGTATCAATATACATCATATAGCAACATAATAACTATATATGTTAACATAGAAATTGAAACAAAAGCAACAAATGCAAACATCAACCAACTATCATCCATAACCAAATCAATATTCATTTATATTCTCATTAATATTCAATGAATTGGTTTTCAATTTAATCACATTTGATTTATTGATAGTGGACGTTTTTACTAACATTCATTTTCAATTAGTTTATATTCACTAATTCATATTCAAGTTGGTTCACTTCCAAATCAAATTCAATTTATTTAAGATTCACTTAACTTCCAATTGAATTTCAATTACTTTAGCTTTCAATTTCATTAATTCTTAATGAATTATATACAATCTCTTAACTAACAATCATATAACAATCAATGTATATTAAATACAACCAAATTCCTTTGCTTATCAATTGGTTTAAATTAATTTAATTTTCATTCAACTATTCAACTTTCCAATAACATTAGATTTTAATGAATTAACACTTATATTCATTATTTCATATCAACTTTATTCACATTCATTTGATTAACATTTAATCCATTCATTCAATTCAATTACAAAAGTTGAATTTCATTTAAATAACTTAAGTTCATATCCATCACTTAACTTTATTAGTTTTCTTTGATACTAATATCAACTTCATTCAACATCTCTTAAGTTATATTCATATAGTTTCACTTCTTATATATAAGTTTATTTCACAATTGTAAATCACTTTAATTATAATTCTTTTTCTTATACAATTATTCTCTTATTTAGATTATTCAAACCACCAAACAATCAACTTATATACACTTTAATAATTCTGAAAAATTATTCCTTTATATATAAAATATACTCAAGGTAAAATTATTTCATTTACCCAATTTAAAACAATATTATGTCGGTTTATCTTGTTTAAGAGTTTAGAAACTCCTATCTACGATAGTTAGCTAGACTACATCGACTGGAATCTATAAACAATCAACCGATAAGTCAACACAATATAAAACAATTTATATTCACTAACAAATACGCTCTCATAGCTATTATTACACTCAAACTCATTCTAGAGTACTACTGACTCTATCTCTAATGAATTATACCCAACAGAACCATGGTTGTCGCTTAACCATAAGCTCTGATACCAACTGTAAAGATCTAGGCTTTTCAACCGTCGACAGCAGTCACAACCGGTAGGCTTTTCAACCATCCCAGCCCCACCGTGGCTTACACTGGTACCCCAGACCTTGCTTTTACGGCCAGCCTCTCGACTGTCTCAGGTTACACCTAACCAACCCCCTAAAAGAGGATGTGTGGGAGTAAGAGTCTCCCGTTCGCCACCTAACCGCGAAGCGAGAACCCCCCATCACATAGCCCAAAGCTTAACAGGACTGTGTGAGAACTCAAAACAGTTTATTTATATTTAAAATCAAAAATAGAGGAATATTTTTAAATTCAATTCGCAATGCTTTTAAAAATGAGACTACCATAAGGCCTCCCGCACACACACACATGCAAACGCAGAATCGGAGGGGATTTCTCCTTATGATAGTCAAAGATGCTTGATACGCATTTAGAAGAACATTTCATATTATTATTAGTGCATAGTGTAGGAAAAATTCATTTCGAAAGTAGAATATAAATCTTAGCCAACATACGACCATTATCGTATGCCTACTATAGCTAACTATGTTCAATAGCAGGTTACCGCCACATTCCATAGCAGGTTATACAACTAAAACCGTACAAGTCACGTATTGTTTCTTTGGATTTCCAACAAATGGTCAGGCCAAGGAACTTCCCATTGCCACATGAGAATGCCTCTGGAAAGACATCCCCGAGAACCAAACCGGAACTCTGCCAACACAAGGCCGGATTACCCCTAACTGGGTAACTACTGACACGAGCACGCCATTCCCCGATCGTAAACGACCTTTCTCACGGGATCCCGAAAACCAACAACCACAAAGTAATAAATTCGTAGTAACCACATAGGTTAAATATCTGGGCTCCATACCATGATACCACCTCTATCCAGAAGGAAATGTACATACCCTAAAGGGTGCTACCCCTCATAACCTTGCCGCATCTTTCCTGTTTTGACCATTTCCGGGGTGTGAGGTTCGACGAAGTCACGTCCACAAAAACATACTTTATACAAATGCCATGCTTTGGGTCAACAAATGATCAACACAATGATCACCAAGATAGACGATCAAATAAACGATCCTATCACAATAATCAACACAATGATCATTTACAGCATCACTCAGCATATCACATTACCAAATTGGGAATATATCGCTGATAACTTCAACTATATAACCTCTGAGCTCGTACGTCTCAGAGAAGGGTGTTAAGCTAAAAGAATAAATTCTTCGCCACCAACAGAAATATATTTGAAAGAAATCGGCTTTATATCTCAACTTGTAATGTCAGACACACAATCCATACAAGTCTGTTCCGGGCTCGAACAAAACCGAAGGCACTTACAAAGAAGTCCTTGCAATCCGGATATTCACAATCCTGATCGGATTTCCCATCACTTAGGGAGTCTCTATACCGCTGCAACTCAGTGCAGAGACAATCGACAGGTCATCCTATCGCTCTCGCAAATACCGGGTCTTCAACACCGATCTTCAATGCAATTCACAACGACGTATCACATATTCGGAATGGGTTATACGACCCCATGGTCCTTTCCCGGTTAACCCGAATAGTGAGCGCTTATTCAAAAATAAGAGTAGCATTCACATTCAAACAAATCACATCAATTACCCATTCAAAGGGAAATATTGATAGTCGGTTATTGAACTATCACTGATATGCACACATCACCAGTTTCCAAATAATTTTCCAAATTATTTATTTTCCAAAATATCTTCACTAGATATATAATTTCAATACTTCAAAAATAAATCAATATTTATTTTTAAATCAATTCCACTTTCTTTTATAAATTCAATGGTGAATTTACATTCCAAAGTATTAATGAATATACGACTTCAATTCGATTTATAATATTCATTTTCAATTTATCTTCAAAAGGATAAATTCTCTAATATTCACTTTATGTTGGAAAAACATTTCCATACTTATTTATTCATAAGTAATTCACAATTTTTTATTTATTTTCAACACTTAGAAAATATTCAATATACTTCAATCGAAATTAAGTATATATTTCATTCTTTAAGGAAATCATTCTCTTAAACATATTTATTTTGGCCAAAACGAATGTTACGTAAAACATCGTTACGACAACCCAAAATCACTAGTATAAGGATTCGAATTTAAAATAGATATATAAATCCCAATACTATACAAAACATTTCCTTTCGGAAATCATTTACTATAACAACAGAGTTATAGTCTACTATTTCCTTCTATTTCTCGAAAACGTCTATTTCAACAATAAATGTTGAAATCTATGGTTTCGAATCTCAACACATTTTAAAACATCGTTAGATCGTTTTAATTCTATTTAAAACATCCAAATCCAAAACAATTTCTTTAACGTGTTATTCACTATTCAAAAACGTGAATATACTTCATTAACAATTTCATGCTTTTATTCATTTTAATTTAAAGGATTATTCACTATTCAAAAATGTGAATATAACTCCATTTATAGGTTTCAACAATTAACTTATCAAAATAAGTCATTTGCGAATTTATAAAACAACGTTTATAAATTCCATTTCTATTTATCTTATAAAAACTTCCTTTTTATAAATTCTTTTATTAACCTATTCCAGTTTATAACACAATTATAAACTAAAAGTCCATATTATAAGTTAAATGCTTATAAAACGATTATTTTACAAAATCGTTCTTCTTAACTTCCCAAATTATAAATCTTATAACTTATAAGATTCATTCATTTATCCAAAATCATTATTTTAATAACTTAATAAATTTTATAAACCTACTGCTTATAAAATTCCATTTATAACTTCACCGTATAAAATTTTATAAATTCCATTCAATTATGAAATTCATTTTCACTTCATTCAAACACTTATAAAAACTCGTTTTATAATGTCCATATTTCAATTTATAAATATCCATTTATAAATCTCTTAATATAAATTAATTTATATTATCCTTTTAAAACGTCTTTAATCTCCTTTATTATTTCACCATTTTGATTCATAAAATAATTAAATTTTATAAATCCTATATTTAAACTTTTCACAATTATTTCGGAAATCCCAATTTAACTATTTTATAAAGTCACTAATTCCTTATTTTCAAAAAAATCAGCTTTCAACTATATTTCTTAAAAATCATAATTTTTATAACTTTAAAAATTATAACGTTTATTTATTTATAATGGATCAATTCCAAAATATAGTATATTCTCAAAAATCAACTTTAAAAATCATTTTTAAAGTTCCAAATTTGGTCCAATGATGCTACATACGAAATAGTCAATCACGACAACAACGATATCATATATCGATATGATAATCAATCAAATATCAAAATATCTGAAATCAAATAAAAACTGTTGAGGAATCCAGTTAGATCCCTCCAACCTGTTTTCCTGCATCCAAAAACATTAGCACAATACCAATTTCGCTCCAGTACGAAATTATCGCGGTATATGGGATTTAAATATTATCCGCTTAATAACGGCGTAATAGGGTCTCATCCGCTAAACAAATAAATGCAGGAAATCAATAACTCCAATATATACATATGCCAATATATATATATTGCTATTATATATAATACCAATTTCACTGTTTATGAAATATTCGCGGTATATGTTTTTAATAAATAACATCCGCTTACTAACGGCGTATAATGTCTATTTTAACAATCAATAGATAACAATCAACATTCAAACATGCATTCAAATATTTTAAATCTAACTATTTAAAATAAAATCGAAACCTATTCGATTGAGTGAGAAGTTCTCACCTTGATTTTATTTCCGTTTTAGCGATTTATTTCGAATAAAATTAAACGGACGTTTAATTTTACCCAAAATTCTCACTAACTCCAAACGACTCCAAACAAACTCCATCGCGTAGTGCTCGACGATACGATTCCAACGCAACTGATTTCGCGCGTTTTTGACCTCGTATGAAAAAGTTATGAGTTTTTAAAGTTACACGTATTAAAATATAACTAATTACAACATTAACTTAACTATTTTCAAACTCAACTTAATCAAGACCGTTCACTTCTACCCCAAGCCCATCAGGCCCTCAACCTTTCTTCCCCTTCATCACGGTCACTACAGATAATTGCCGAACTAAATCAAACCCAATAACATAAACTAGGGTTCATGAATTCGATCACTTCGCTCAACTTGAACTCGATCAAGAGCCACCACTGGAAGCGCCTACCCCTCCTCCATGCTCGGCCTGACCCCTGTGGCACTCGGCCTCCTCGTGATACGCGCGCACGTGTAATGAACGGCCACGTTTACACTCAAATTCCCATCAATCCGTGAAGCCATTCGCGATCTTGACCGTTGATATTAAAGATCTCTCTATGCACTACAATCTTCCAGTTAGAAGTTATTCGATTCGATGCATGGTTCAGAAGATTTGGAGGGAGGAAGTTAGGACATTTTCGGCCATGGATTTCTGTAGGTGGCTGCTGATGAAGTTAGGTTTAGGGTTTAGTTTATTTGCTTATAAAATTTGTGAATTTAGGTGTATTTATAGAGTTTCGTTCGACACTATTCATCCGGAAATTCCGAACTCCGATTTACGCGCCGAAACTGACATTCCTAGGGTTTATCCCGTGTTCTGGACACAATGGAATAGGTTTCGGAAGCTAATTCGGACATCTGTGCGAGTTATGGCTGTAAACGCTCAATTTAAATTAAACCGATTTAAATCGATTTCTAGACGTTTTAATTTGTAACGGACAAACGGTAAATCCAATTGACTTGAAATTTGAAACCTTACAATAATATCACATTACGGATCCGATGAAACTGGTGTCGTCGAAATCCGAGACTTTTTGAAAAATGGCTATTTTAACTCGCCAAATTAAAATTAAAAATAAATCGATGCGTTTCGAGTTGCCACGATCAAACGATAACTCCGATTGACACGAAATTTGAAATCCGGTAATAACTAACTATTACGGATCCAATGGAACTGGTTTCGTTCAATTCTGAGACTGTTCAAAAATTGACTATTTTCACTAGTCGATTTAAATATTAAAATATTCAATTTTCACAAATTAACTTTTAATACGATTTAAAAAGTTCTAAAATATCGTTCTAACTCCAATATGATAAAATAAAATTTTACAAATCATTTTCAATCATATTTAACCCTATTTTCAATTATTTCCATAATTTAACATATTAAATTATCGATTTAATTATCCAGTTAAATCCAATAATTCAAATTAAATTTATTTGACTATAAATTCACTTATTAATATTTAAAATAAATTAAATATTCAAATTTTAATTAATAAAAATTCTGGGTCGTTACATTTAATTTTTAAAATCCTATTAAATAAATTCCGAGTATGGAAAAATAGAGATTTTGGATAAATGTGAATAAAAGGGGTTTTAAAGCTAAGGACTTAAGCAATATTGTTTTTAAGTACAAAGGAATTATTTTAAATTCAAGTTTTAAATGGGTCGGGAAAAATAAAAGGTGAATTTTGAAAAAAAGTGTAAAATTGGTATCTCAGATATAAATAAGGTTTTAAATCATAATAAAAGATTGAATCTTGGATTAATGGATTTTGGAATAAAATTGGATATGTCAAGAAACAAATTTCAAACTGCAATTAATTTAGAAAATCGATTAAGTGTTTTTGAAACAGTGATGAATGGGAGATGAGATTTTGGAAATTATAAACGAGAGTTATAATATAAAGTGAAGTAAAAATATCAATGAATATTTGAGACATTAAATTCACGATGGGAATTTATAAGGAGATGGTAATTTGTTTTAAAAATAAATCGTGGTTTTATTTTTAAAAGCGAGAAATGAAATTTACGGGGTTGGAATGTAAATTTAAATTGGAGATAAATCGAGAAGGATTTATAAATGAAAAGACCAGTTTTATTGAAGTGGAAATGATTTTCCTGGAAAGTTAAGTATATTTTAAAGGAAAGATTTCTAAGTATAAATTAGAAGTTTTAAAGGTGTTTATAAAAAGAATGTTTTTAGGAAAATTTGTTATTTAATTGTTTTAATAAAGTAAATATTTATTTAATATAATCATAGTAGTTAATTATTTTTAAAGATTAAATTAGTATTATGATTACATAATTATTAAATATTTATACTTTATATAATAGTTTTATTTTAAAAAAGTAGTTTTTGGCTATGTTTTACTTGGAGAATTATTTTAGAATTTCATAAGTATTATTTTGAATAAAGAATTTAAATAGCTTTGTATTTAAATGTTTTAAGTGTATATTTTTGGATAAAGTGATTTAATGTATTTAAAATTTAAATTAAATAGGGCTTGATGTTTTCAGTGGAAATAAAATATTTGGTTGAGTGATTGTTTATTTGATAGTTAAACAACCGACTATCAAATCTTGACCCGAATATAACTTCTGAAATATCTAGAGGAAACATGGGAATTATATTGTACAATTACCGTTCAAGGTGTTATACTGTACGTATAAATTAGCTCGTTCTTCTAAGACGTTTATAAGGAAATCCATCCACTAACAATTAGGAGGTGATCTCAGATCTTATTTTCGTTTTTTATTTCTTAGAGAACCGGGGTTGAGTTTACTGGAAATAGCGAACGTTGTTTCAAAGAGACTAAGATCGGATTTGTGATCCGAAAACCACTTCGATCCAACGAGTACGTTTTCATAAGGAAGACTAGAGCTTGGAGTCGAAGATGGAACAGTGAAGTGCAAGGGCTAATCGCTACTAATTCTAAGGGTAATTCCAAAATGGATATAGTAGGAGTAGTGTCTTAGGTTCCATTCCGACCGGTAATGGACTTGTATGGACGAATGCTATCAGACCAACGTCAATGGAGGAGGTGAGCATTCTAAGTGAATGTGTGCTAAAAAGTTAATCGTAGCATCAAGCCTCATCAACCGGTAATGGCTAAAATAGGGGAGGTGCAGCAAGGCTAAGCGGGTAGCACCCAAGTAGGGTAAGGTCATCCCTATCTAGAGTCCCTTGATCTCGGCTGTGTGGCGGTTGTTGATCCCAACCGTGGGGTGATCGTATTCAGACTATCTAGTAAGAGGTAGCTCCGGTCTTGTGTTGTAGGGGATCGGGAGTGGTCCTCGATATGCTGATCTAGACCAGGTACTGTGACGGACGATACCCCAGTAGCCCTGCCATTGTATGGAATCCATTCTCCAATAAGCGCTTGTATGGTTTTGATTGTGCCCAACTATGCTGGAACGTGAGATGCAAGCATTTTAGGTATTTGAATAAGTATTTGTACTTAGACACTATTACAAAACCTGAGGATTTAATATAAAATGTTTTGTTATCGCAAGGTAAAAACCCTACATGTTTATTTGTGGCGTGGTCTTACAAGATACCTTTGATTTCAAAGGATTTTGGAAACTTCAATAATTCAATTGAGTGTGTTTTCCCGCGCTTGTTTTTCAGACTGACTCGGGTGTTATTTTATTATAATGCTCGAGTCAGACCGATTACAGATACAGGAGTGGATGCTATGGAGCTCAGGAGACGAGCTGGATGACTGAGGCATATATCGTGTATCTAACTTATATTCCGCTGTGTGTGTATGCTATATATTCCGCATTGTGGGGACAGGTTATTATAACTGTCCGGTATTATGCTATTGTTTTATATGTACTCAAATGATGTAATGTATAAATACAGTTATAGTTCTTTTGTATAAAGATCATTTGCTAGCTATTATATATTGTTCCGCTGCGATTGTGAGATTCTGTGTTGTTGTTTTCTCTTCTTCTTCTACATTTTTCTTCTTTAACCCTAATGGTTTATATTTCTGTCCAATTTGAGTTGAGCTAATGGAGAATATTGTCGACTCAAAGGGGAACGGATTCGCGGGACATTACATTTTTTTTATACTGGCTTGGAATCTTACGTCTAATCTTGTATTTGGATTGTGGACTATATTGTTGTTGATGGCGATCAATAGGGAAGCATACGACAGGGATGGAGATGATAGTGAGATTAGATTTGAGGTTTTCAAAATATAATAAAATATATGCTTCAAATGTAATAAAATATTCAATTTGAGGTTTGTAAAATACAACGACGTATTTTTAGTTCAATTTATAAAAAAATTCATAATTTTTAATTTGAAAAATAATTAAACTTTCGTTTGATGTATTTTATGACAAACATTGGTATTTTGAAAACTTTGTTGAATAAGTTAATTATGTTTATTTTATTGTTTTTTGTAATTGTGCATATTGTTGTGTGCGATCGTATTTTTATTTCCATCTTTACGGTTCATAGCTTAAATAGATGTTTTGTGAGGTTGTATCTAAACTTTATTTTCAAAACTCAAAGTTTAATTACGGCACTCACAAGTTGCACATCTATTTTGGAACCTTTGTACATCTATTTTTGGTGTCCTTCTTGCCGACGTTTGACAAGTTTGGGATAGATAAAATCATTTGGTTGATTTGCATTAATGTTTGCTTTTTGTTTCACTTAGCTTTTTTAAGGAAAATTGGTTTATGTATATTTGCATTAAAGTATGAACACATTCCATTTCCTTCTCTGCCAACATGTTTTCACTTTCAACCTTCATTTGATTTATCCATCAACTCCTCATGCACACAGTATTAGACAAAGCAACCAACTTGAAAGTGGTAGAGGACGAAACAAGCTATTTTATGGTAGTATTCGTCCGATTTAAGCGAAGTGGTGTGGCAGGGAAATAACGGTAGATGGTTAATGGTGGTGGTTGGATTTGCAAGTACCTGGTCATGCATCCGACGACGCTGAGTTCAAAGACGAAGATGCCACGTGATTTCATGTTCGAAGGAGAAAGAACGAGGTGGAGGAAGTTGTGATGATGGGTTGGAATTTATATACGGGTTCATGCATTTCAAAACGGAGAAGAGGAGTGCGGGTTGCATGCGTGTTGGGCTTGGGCCGTGTGCGACCTGGATTGTAGGTGATGGAGTTTTGAGTGCTTGCTTCATGCATAGAGAAGAGACAATAGAGGTGGGACACAATTAGTAGCAGTCGTTCAAAAGAGGGCAAGGGGGTCAAAAGCCTACGTTTGGGTGATGGGGCAAGTGGGCTGTAGAAAACAGTTGCGGGTAGGAGTGTTTGCGCCTTGGGCTGAAGGCTTATTGTGAGATATTATATTTGGTTTATTGTTTAAGATTATGAAATTAAGTGTTTACTTAAAAATGGCATATGTCGTTCATTTTACACCCGATTGACTCGTGGGTTTTCGCACTAGGTTGTTATGGACTAGTAGGACACTATGATATAATTAGTTGTTAGTTTCACGGAAGTATAAATTTATGATAAAACAATAGTGGTTGGATGTAATTATGTTATTTTTAATAATAGCTTGGTTAAATTAATTATATTTCATTGGTGTTATCTATTTAACCAAAAAAATGACTTTTTCGTCAAATTAAACTGGATAGATTATATGCACTCATGTTTAGCAGAATAAATCATTGTTTTATTATATTCACTAAATAGATTATATTTGGACATCTATTTAGCAGAAAATAAATCTCGTTTTGCTATTGCATTAATGTGGACACTTATTCCTTTACTCATTGAAAAAATATTGTGTTAATAATTGATTATTAATTGTGGTTTTGATTTACATATATACCTGTTATGTAAATACCAGTAATTTAACTTGGGAATTTAAATTAATCTAGTTGTGACTTGTTCAAGTACCTTTGGGGTCGCTAAGACTTCTTCTAATTTTGATAAGTTAATTAATTATTAAAGGTGATTAAAGTTAATTATTATTTTAAGGTTAATTAATATTCTAAAGTTAATTACCGTTTTAAAGTTATTATATTCATTATTAATAACGAGTATATATGCACGCACAGATGGGTCCGCATTTAATCACAATGTGCATGCATTTTATGCACCATGGAAGTAGATTTTCCAGTCGCATTACCAGCACAAACTAAACTTGAGGCAACGACCGAGAAGTCTGATACAACTGAGGAACATTCCAGGAACCAATAATTTGAAAGCATTCGTAGTTTTGTCATTCCTTTCTTTTGTTTTAATTTATTTTTTTTCTACTCGAACTGAAAAAATACTTGTACTTTTACATGCTTTTGCTCTTTCAGCTAATGGAGCTGTGAATAAAAAAGTATCGAAATATATCGGCGATTAATTATTTCTTTACCACTCTTTTATGATTTTTGTGTTTTATGCTTTCAAGATACACTTCTGGAAAACAAATGTAATGACCCACTGTTCATTCCATAGAAAGGCGTATCATTATCAAGAAAGAAAGGGATAGAAAAGAGAAAAGATAGAAAAGAAAGAACGAAGCAATATGATAATCTCATAGCGGAACGAATAAATTACATTAATCATATAGTTATTACATAATATACAACATCTATCAGAGTTACACAACTTATTACAACACATTAGACCGTTATAGAACATGTCTATCATACAATTCAAGATACAACACAGAGATACCAACACAGCGGAAACACAATATATCTACAAACACTGAAGCCTCCTGCTTCATATCTCCTCCAGAGTTCGTCAAAGCTAACCTGAATCCCTTGGCAACTCGTAAAAATTTGAGTACCCATGAGTTTAAGAAAACAGAAAATAAACTCCGAGTCAGACATGCGTCCGGTGTGAGTAACAGGTTAAAGTTGCTTAACTTTGAAAACATATGAAAACAAAAGGTATCTCGTAAGACTTCCCGCACATAAACATGGAAAAAAATTTACCTTACGATAACCAAAACATTTGATAGGAAATCCAGTTATATTACAACAGGGTCTAGGGTTTTGAAGTAAAATACAGAATAGCTGGAATGCTTACATCTCACGTTCCAACATAGTTGGGCATAATCAAAATGTACGGCACTTATTAGAGAATGGATTCCATACAATGGCGGGGCTATTGGGATACCCCCGTCACAATACGTGCCTTAGATCACCTTACCGAGGATCTACCCTAAATCCCCTGCAATACAAGGCTGGAACTACCCCTTACTGGATAATCCAGAATATGACAACCCCAGCAGTTGTTGCAATCAACTGCCCACACAGCCGAATAAAAAGGGACCTTTAGACAGGGGAAATCTTATCCTGCTTGGGTGCTACCCACTTAGCCTTGTTGCACTCTCCTATTTTAGCCATTCCCGGTTGATGAGGCTTGAGGCTATGATTACCTTTTCAGAACACATAACTTAGAATGCTCATCGTCCCCCAATGACGATGTTCTGAAAGTATTCAGTCCATACAAGTTCGTTCCGGGTTCGAACGAAACCGAAGGCATTACCTCGTTACACTCATTTTGAAATCACCCTCAAAGTTAACGACAATATCCCTTGCACTGTGAATCTTCATCTCGAACTTCACTATAGATTCACGACCTATCTTTTAATTTGGATCAATGTGGTTTTCGGATATCCAAATTTGGAAACCCGATCCCGGTATCATTGAAATCCAAAACGCCATTTTTTAAGGCCAAGTTATTTAAGTTTAAACAATTCAATTTATTACCTATATTCACAAAGGTAGATAATTCATATTATCACAAATAGATAATCCATATCATCACAATTCAAACAAAGCATCTCATATCACAAATCAGCACATATCCCATATAAGAGATAGCAAACAATTCAAGGCATTCAATATCATTCGGCCATCCATAAGCAAAGATTAATTAGTCACACCATCTCTAATTAATTTAAAATAAGTTAAATTAATTACTTCCATTACTATAAATCCTGCTTACTTAACCATTAATTAATTACAAACCAATTAATTAATCATCCTTTAATTATCCATCTTACTTAATCATCCTTGATTAATTATTCTTCAGTTACATTAAGTAATTTGCCTTTACTTAATTACACAAATTAATTATCCTTAACTATCTACAGTAATTAACCTTTAATCACTCTAATTAATTAGTTAACTATAACTAATTACATTAACCCTTAATTAATTACATTAATTAATTATTATGTGTTCACTTATATTGATTAATTATCCTTTAATTAATCAAACCTTAATTACTTTCATTAACTATATTAATTAATGATCCTCTAATTACTTCTTTAATTAATTATTCTTCAAATTAATCACTTTTAATAATTAATCTTTAATTAATCACATTCATTAATCAACTTTGATTAATCACATTCAATAATTAACTATCCTAAATTACTAACATTAATTAGTTACTCCTTATTTAATTATCTTTAATTAATCCTTTGATTAATTACACTGAGTAATTAACCTTTAATTACTTCAACTAAGTAATTATTCACTTTAATTACATCTAGTAATTACCCATTGATTACTTACACTAAGTAATTACACATTATTAATTATATTAAGTAATCATACTTAATCAATCATTAAGTGATTATCTTAAATTAATTAAACTAACTAATAAACTTAAATTAATCACATTAATTTAATTAAGAACATTGGGTAATTAATTCCTTCAATTACTTTCATTAAGTAATTATACTTTACTTAACCATTTTTAAGTGCAAATTAATTAATTCCTAATTACCAATTAATTAATCTCTAATTACTTAATTAATTAATTCTTAGTTATAACTTAATTACTGAATTAATCAATCTCTAATCATTAATTAAAAACCTTTAATTATCTAATTAATAATCCTTAATTACAAATTAATTAATCTTAATCATTAATTAATTAAATTAATTAATTATATTTTTTACTTAATTAAATTAATTAATCATTAATCATTAAAACCTTAATTATTTTTGAGATAAATCATTTTTATTAATGACATAATTATCATTAACATATGCATTTAAAACATTTGTACTTTTAAATTAACTTTAAATTTCCTTTCTAATTTAAGATTTAAAATGATTTACAAATTTAACTTTAACAAAATTAAGTTAAACAATTTACAAAACCTCTTAATTAAATATAAAGCAAAATTTATTATCTATAAAAGAAATTTATAGAAGGAAAAGTTTAAACTAAACTTATTTAAATTCAAAACCATGCTTTTTAAAACTTAAAAAACTATTTTAAATATGCTTTGGGTTCAACCCGATGGCTACTCGAGCTTTGCCCGAGGAAATCCAATTCTCGTTTTCTTTTTAAATATTTGTTTAAGTTTCAAAGTTAAAATATGGAAACAAATTACACTCTCGAGCAACCCGTGTCCTCACTCAAGTCTCCCACCCAAAAACACGAGCCTTCCTTCGAGACAACACCACAACCCAAAACTACTGACACAACCACATTGCCGTGCACGTGCATCGGCAATCTAGCCTTCTTCGACCATCCACGACTCCACTAACCTATCGATGATCATCCCTATACCAGATCCCGACCACCATAACTTCAATTCTAACTCAAAATCAGATTCGAGCAACCCTGCACAAACATGGAACAAAACCACAGCCTGAAAAAAACCCCTCGAACCCATATCTCCGACCATCGGAATGCCAGAGCCTCTGGCCACGCCTTCACCAGCTTTCCCTCTACCATTTCCCAAAGTTTGGTGGAACTCAATCCACGAGAGGTGCCATGGTGACTACATCTCCAACCATGACAAAAACTAGGGTTTAAAACAATTTCACCCCACCACCGCCACCACAGTAGTTTGTACACCCTTCTGACATTTTTGACGAGCTCACCGAACTCCCCTCTACCTCCAATGAAGTCCCCAACCACCCCGATCACTTTGATCATCAGAAACGACCCAAAACTCATTTTCTGATCAAACTCAAACTGCTCGCTTAAACCAAAACTAAAAATTTTGATTTCACTTCTAAAAATCATGATTTTAGATAAGGATTCAGATTATATGCCTGAATCGATGAACTAAGAATTTTGAAATTTTACATATCTTAAGCTTGCACTGTTCTTCTTGGTTTTCCCAAGAATTTCAAATTTAATTCACTTACCTTAATCTATGATTAAACAAATAGATTTTGTTTGAAACCTAAGTCCTAACAGAGACTAGATCAAGAGATAATGAATTTTGATTAAAATCTTGAGCTTTGAAACTATGAACTGAGATGTCACAGGTATATCAGGCATGCACACATCTATACATTCATATATACAGAATATTCACGTATATATATATATATATATATATATATATACACAAAACATACTTTTTCCAGTAATTCACATGCAATCAGATTTCTATATACTTAAGCTTTTTTAAAAAGTTTGTTACTCACCAGTTAAAAAGATGAACATAGCTATTTTGAAATAGCTTTGAAACTTTAAAACTTAAAGTGCCTCTTGATTTTGAAAACTGGATGTTATGATCTGGAAATTTGTTGTAGAGATGACTTAATGTTGAAAACAGAGATGATCCTGCCTTGTTTTCTCCTTGAGTGTGTTTGATTAATCTTGGTTTTAAAGAAAATATTACAGGCTTTTGATTTGAATTACTTCTGGTTTGGGAATATTGATTACGGATTTGTTTTTGAGAATATTTTACGGGCTTGAGTTTTTCTATGTTTTAAATTAAAAAAGATAAAAAAAGAAATGTAGAGAAGAAACATGAGATTATAAAGGCTAGATTGTGATTTATTAAAAATAAAAGAAAATTAAAATTAAAAGTGACACTTGTTTAAAAACATACCATTTGTCATTAACATATGCTTATCATCTAACACTTGTTACTAATGTGAGTTGATTATTTAACACTTGTAATTATGAAATTTTTATTTATTTTAAATGTTAGTAATAAGCTTTTATACTTATTTTACTATTTAATAATTACTTCCTTAATTTATATAAATAATTTTTTTTAAATGTTATAAAACAAATTATATATACTAATAAAATCTTATACATATCTTTTATATCCAAAATATTTTAAATATCTATCCTTTGAATTTCAAATTTAAATCAAATTTCAAATTCAAATTAAATTTAAAAAATCCAATTTAAAATCAAGTTCTATATACATACATATATAACAACACATTCAGTTTGAAAATAACAATTCTATTTTCTTTAAAATATATTTATATCTATATATAAAAACAATCATTATTATTCTTGTTTGAAAATAACAATTTTGTCGATTTAAATAATTTTTAGTTTAAACTTTGAAATAAGATTTAATTTAATGCCCATTTCTTTTTAATTTTCTTTCTTTTAAATTTAGTTTTGGAAAATGTATTTTTGAATCTATATAAATAAAATATAAATTGAAATAAACATAAACATGTTAATATAAATATAAGAAATTAGTTAAATAATGATTTAAAACATTTGTAAATATAAGTAATTAATATAATATTGAAATAAGACATATGTATGGCCATAAAAACATGCAAAGACATTTGTAAGCATTTTACAACTTAAATAAACAAGTGGCAACACAATTTTCCTTTAAAATTTAATTATATTAATAAAGAGTTTAAGAGCAATAACCTGTTTATTTTCTTTCGTTCCAAAATCTTTCAACTCTTTTACTCCTTATCTTTTCAAAATTTAAAACAAAACCTGAAACCAAAAATCAAAAGAAAATCAAAATAGCAGCCCGTTCCAGTTTAGCTTGAGCAAACAAGAAGATTAAGCTAGTAATAATTTCAAAATTTCTTCAACATATTCTAACTTGAGCAAGCCAACAATTCAATTCAAGTAACAGATTCAAAGATGCAAGTTCGGTTTTAAATCAAATTTCTAGGTAAATAAACAAAGGCTGATTCTCCGTTCTTCCAACAGTGAGTAAACATTTATTTTAAAACAGTTTTTAGATCTATGAATGTACTTAAATGATTGTAATGAATCTTTGTGGTAATATGGTTGCACATGAATATATCTGTGAATGCATGCTTGTATAAATATAAATATATGTCTGAGGAAGTGTCTATATAAATATACACTCCTCTGTCTTATTTACATGCTTCAAAAATTTATAAGGAAAATTCATATCTCTCCCAGTAATCAAATTTAGACTTCGATCTTCAAATGAAAGATGATTGTTGCAGTATAATATTAATTATAAAAATTGTTTTAGGATTTTAATTTGGTAAATTTAACGACCCAATTTTTTGACGCCTGAAAGTCGACATCGATGCGTCCACTGTATCAAATGTCGAACAGTCAAATGACGGAAAACCGAACCGTTAGGGTTTAAGAAGAAGATGATAAAAGAAGAAAACAGAAACAACAACAGAATCTCACATTTTGCAGTGGAACAATATATAATAGATAAACGAATATCTTTAAAAAAAGAACCATATCTGTTATTACAATATACCATCAGAGTTTACAACAACATGATAAAACACTGGCATTCATTAGAACTTGCTACATAGAAATTTACTTTACAACAAACCACGCGCAACGGAAACTTCATAGTGTAAGTGATACGTCTCGCCATCCAGCTTGAACTCCGGATCTCCACAGCAACTTCTTGACTTCGCTCCCGAATAACTGATAACCTGACTCCAGGCTGCCCGTGTGGAAAATTATGGGCACCCAGAGTTTAGAAAGGGAACAATAAACTCCAGGTCAGTCGTGGGACTGGTGTGAGATCTTAAAAATAGTTATTTTCACAAAGAAAATAAAAAAAATCCGTTATGCTTTTGGAAAATGAAACTACCATAAGGCCTCCCGCCACACATACAATGCAAACGCAGAATTGGAGGAGATTTCTCCTTATGATAGTCAAACATGCTTAATACGCAATTTTTTTTAATATTGTCATTAGTGCATATTGCATAAAACATTTTGAAAGTATAATATTAATCTTAGCCAGCATACGACCATTATTGTATGCCAACTATAGCTACCATGTTCAATAGCAGGTTACCGCCACATTCCATTGCAGGTTATACAACTAAAACCGTACAGGGCGCGTATTGTTTCTTTGGATTTCCAACAAATGGTCAGGCTAAGGAACTTCCCACTGCCACATGGGTACGCCTCTGGAGGGACGTCCCGAGAACCTACCCGGATCTCTGCCAACACAAGGCCGAGTTACCTCTGTAACTAGGTAACTACTACTCGAGTATGACATCCCCGGGTCATTTGCGACGTTTATCAGAGGATCCTCAACCACAAAGCAACAACCAAACAATAAATGAGATTGAAGCAACCACATAGGTTAAGTATCTGGGTTCCATACCATGATACCACCTTTTTCCAGAAGGAAATGACATACCCTAAAGGGTGCGACCCTCATAACCTTGCGCATCTTTCCTGTTTCGACCATTTCCAGGGTGTGAGGTCCGATGAGGTCTCGTCCACAAAGCTACGCTTTACACGAAAGCCATGCTTTGATCACAAATGATCATCAACACAGAACAGCACTTAGCATGCCACACTACCAAATTGGGAGTATATCGCTGATAACCTTCAACTACATAACCTATGAGCTCGTACGTCTCAGAGAAGGGTGTTAAGCTAAGAGAATAAATTCTCCGCCACCAATAGATATGTATTTGAAAGAAATCTGCTTTATATCTCAAAGTGTAGTGTCAGACATACAACCATAAAAGTCTGTTCTGGGTTCGGACAGAACCGAAGGCACCTCGTCCAATAAAGGAAGAAACCCTTGCAAATTCGGGTATCCACAATTCCGATCGGACTCCCCATCACATGTGGAGATCACTATACCAGAGCAACTTAGTGCAGAGACATTCGATAGGTTATCGTATCGTTTTCTAAGACACCCGGTCTTCAACACCATCTTCAAATGCTATTAATTTTGTCGAATCACTAATCGGAATGGGTTATATGACACAAAGTCCTCTCCCGGCTATCCGAATAACGAGCGCTTATTTTTATAAAAATAAGTGTTATATTTAGATTTCAATAAATCACAACAATTTTCACTTTGATCTTTGAAATAAAAGATCCATCACAATCACAAAGGTTTGATGTGGTTTTCGGATATCCACTTGGAATCCGACCCCCGGTCGCATCGAAATTCAAATGCCATTAAAAAGGCCAATATTGATAGTCGGTTATTTAACTATCAATCATCATTCACAACCATCACTGGATTTCAAAATGTTTTCCCAAATCATTTATTTCTAAAATATCTTCGCAAGATATACTTTTATCACTTTAATATTTTGAAAACAAATTTCAAATCACTATTTGTATTTCAATCCTTTGGAAACAAATTTCCAAAGCATTTTCCTTACACGGAATATATTTTGAAATATTTATTCATTTCCACTGAAAATATGCCGAGTTCAAATATTTTAAAATAATATAAAATACTTATCCAAAATATACTTTGAAACATTTAAAATAAAGCTATTTTAAAATATTTATTTAAATATTAGTTATGAAAATATTATACCAATATCTCATATAAAACTTCAAGTCCAAACTAACTTTAAAATAAAATTAGCAGATAGGATATAACTATGTAAATATCCAATTTCTAAAATAAATATCAATTTAAAACTTTGAATAATAACTTCTACAATAGTTTAAAATATATTTTACTTTAAAGATTTTCAAAATAACCTATGAAAATATTTTTTTTCCAAACATTCTATCCTTAAAACCAGCTTTACAACTTCAATCTATAAATATAGACTATATTGAAAACATTCTCGGCTTTCAGGGAAAGTACGCATTCAATTCTAAAACGGCTCATTCAAATCAATTTATAAATCTTTCTGGATTTATTTTAAATTTACGTCCCAAATCTGTAAATTCCTTTCCATCTTTTAAAAATAAAACAATATTTATTTCTAAAACAAATTTCTCTTTCTTTTTTTAAAATTTCCATTTTGGACCTAATTTTTTTAAATATCCATTGATTTACGATTTTTCAAATCGATTCCCAAGTAATTCACTTTCAACACCAAATCAATTTTCAAATTGATTTCCAATTTATTTCAACACCAAATCAAATTCCAACTTGTTTCTAAATTCATTTCAATCAACAAATCAATTTTCATATCAATTTCCCAAAGGTTTAATTTTAAACACCAAATTAATTTTCAAATTGATTTCAAAAATCTTTTCAAACACTAAATTGAATTCCAAATTTAATTTCTAAAATTTATTTCCCTTTATCTCTACCAAACCATTTAAAATCCATATTTTAAATAAATTCTTCAACTTTTGAATAATATTACCCGAAATCCATTGATTAAGCCTTTTTCCCATATTTTGGAATTACATTCAGTAGGATTCAAAAATAAAAATTTATCCTTTTAAAAATTCCTTCTTTTTAATTTATCCAATTTTCAAAGTAAATTTTTACTGTAACCTTTCAACTTGAATTTCAAAAATCCCATCTTATTTATTTCCGGTATCCTACGATACCCAAAATTAATTCTGCTAAACTATGGCCTTCAACGATTTCAATCACAATATATTTACACACAGATTATAAACAAATCAACAAACAATTATTGAAACAAATTCAACCGTTTAAGGAATCCTGTTGGATCCCTCCAACCTATTTTCTTGCATCCACAGACGTTAGCACAACAATTAAATACCAATTCCACTTCGAGTTGGAATATTGCGGTATATGGGATTTATAAAATATCATCCGCTATTATGCGGCGTATAAGGTCTATTTCGATACAACTGATGATAATTTATCATCCAAACACATAATCAACAATTTCAAATTTAACTATCATAATTCAGCAATCAATCAATAACTAAAATTTTCAATTATCATAATTTGAGTGAGAAGATCTCACCTTTAACGATGCATGCAATCCATTTTCCATTTTCGGCTTGATTCCTTTCAAATTTTGACCTTGTATAAACAATTTATACAATTTATTAATATTCGAAATAATCGATTAATCAATTTTCATTTGATAAATTTAATTAGCCAATTATTTAATTTTTTTAAAATTCAAATTTGTTTTGAAACAAAAATATTTTCTTTTCTTTTCTTTTGAAACCTCACTTAAAAAAATTTAATTTATATAAATTCAAAACTCCAATTTTAAATAACTCTTCAATATTTTAAAATCTTATCTACCTAAATATATATATATATTTATTTATATTTGTTGTTTATCAATAAATATATTAAAATATGTGTTTGTGTTTTATATAGATATACCTATTTTATATTTTACCTTTCTGCAAAAACAAATAGAAATTTTTACTGAGAACATTTTAAAAATTCCCATATTTTTTACTTCTTTAATCTATATAGATTCCAAATTCTTTTTTTTAGCTTAACAAATAAAATTATAAACTTAAACCAAATCGCAAAATATACCTACGAAGTTTGACACCTCCACTACCATCGCCAGTTTCCAACTTCCACCGCGGCCGACATCATCGACATAATTGTGAAAACCTCCAACCTACTACTCGTATTGCGCCTCGAACTGCTCCTCCTCCACGAGCTCGCGGCACTCCACCATACTTGCGACGTCGCCGATTGCCTCTTCATACCCTAGCCGCGATTTCAATCGCGCGAACCACCAAATCGCCCCTCACAAAATCGAGCAGCCGCGCTCGAGATTGCTACCCCCAGGTCTTTCGAATTTGCCTCCAACGTCCATGGCTGGACTATCCCTTGAGGCCGCAGCCACCTCATGCGCAAGCCTGCCCTCGCGAACGCGTGTGATTTCCTCTTTGTTTCATCCATTTGTGAATTTGAATGATTCAGCCATTAAATCGAATTCGAGATGAAGCTTCTTTTTTTTTCCAATTTCGAGCATTGGCTATTGTTTGATTTTGAACTTAGGAAGTAAAAATGGAGGTTGTGTAATTTAAACGGAAAAAGGAGACAGGATCGATTACTAGGGTGGCTTATTTCAGAGGAGGTCGGCTGAGATGAAAGGCTGATGGGAAAGAAAAGCAGTTGACGGGATGAAATTTCAGCTGTTGACTAGAGTATATAAATTTATATTTAAATTAAATCGATTAGTTATTGTCTAGGCATTTATATCTCGTACGATCACACGATAGCTTCGAAAGCAACGGGATTTGAAATCTGATAATAATTCAATATTGCAGATCCAATGGAATTGGTTTCGTCGAATTCCGAGACTGTGCCTCGGAAGGTAATTTTTAAATATCAATTTAAATCATATAATTTCAAAACTAAACAAAGCATTTGCAAATTCAATTCTGAAGCTTCCATTGTCTTCAGTATCATCAATATAAATTTTCTAAGCCTTGAAAATATTTTTAATCAGCTTAAAATTTCAGATTCAATTTTTTTACCCAAGCTTTAGTAATTAAATTAAATAATTTAATTGCCAAATTCATAGTTATAATTGAAATTCAAGTTAAAATAACTTCCAAATTTTAAAATCGATTGAATATTTCATTTCAAATGTTAAAATTTTCCGAGTCGTCACATAAATAATTTTAAAATGAGGAATAACAATGAAAATCTGTTTAAAGAGAAAAAAAATCAAACATCGTGATTTAATAATTGGAATCCATAATCAGGTTATTTATTGTAAATCATTAATTTAGGTATAACAATTGTGATTTTTAGTTTAGAAATTTCTGAGATAATCGGTGTTGATCAATTTTGGGTGTTTTGTCAATCGTCAGCGATCGTGGACGATTTGAGGCTCGGGGTTGTGATCGAGGATGGCTTTAGGGATGTTGATCACTAGAAAAATAGGTAAGGATTTTTCTGGTGATCAAGGTGTCCGGACGAAGGTGATGTAGGGTTTGTAGGGTGGTTTGGATCATGTTGATAGTCGAGGTTTCTAGGTCGTCGTTGATGCTTGGAGTTCGATCGCGAGGGTAGGGATAGTGGTGTGTAAGATTGGGCTGCTCTGGACATGGTGGCAGGAATTCTGGTGGTCCGTTTCATCGTCATCGAGGAGTTGTGACATAGGGGTAGGTTCCAGTTTTCAAATGTTGGGTTCAATTTTGATTCGCTAGCGAATCGGTGAATCTGGGTGGGCGTGTGCGACGGCGGGGTGGTCAATGACTCGGCGAGGGTCCGGAAGATGGTCAGAGAAGCTTGGCGTCGCCGTGTATGTGCACGGTGCACTTTCGTATCTGGTTTGGTTAGTTTGGCAAGAAGTTGCATTCTCGAGTTTGGCTCGGGATGTTTGTGCGTCTGCCTCGAAGTATGTTGGTGCGTGAGTTTGCTCGGGGGTTTCTTGGTTTAACTCGAGTATCCAAGTGAATGGTTCGGGTAGGTAATTTGAATAACCATTTTTTTTAAAGGCAAAGTAATTCATGTTTTCAAATTAAATCATCTAAGTTTTGAAAGTTTAAAATGTTTTAGCTTTCAAAAGTAATGTTACTAAGTTTTAAAAAGTGTACTTTAAATGAAAATGATTTCAAACCAAATTAAATTTTAAACAAAATTTTCAAAAGAAATTTCCAGATATATATTAACCAGTTTTGAAATACATGAATACTTGAAGTTTAGAATAAGATGCTGGACAAATTTAAGTTTTAAAAGTATGGATTTTCAAAGTTTAAATTTTGTAAATAGTTTGGTTTATATAAATATTACATTAAATAAATCATGCAATTAGTCCATAAATGTTTTCAAATAAAATGCAATTGATAAACTTAGATGTGATAAAGTAAAAAGATTTAACTTTAATAAAATCAAATGATGATGATTTCGTATAAACCAAATTCAAGCTTTTAATTTAATTTAAATGGTAGGTAAGAGTTTAATGTAGTAAATGGGTTATCTAAGTTTTATTAACTAAAGTAATTAAAGTATGATTACTTAATTAACTAAGATGATTGATTTAGGTTATTAAATTAAGATAAATTAATTTGTGTAATTAATTAAGGGTAGTTGATTACTTAATTTAGGGTTGATTAATCTAAGAAATCAAAGATTAATTATTTAAGGAATAATTAATTACTGGATGTAATTAGATGCTAATTACTTAATATTAAAAGGGTTATTAAGGGTAATTACTTAACGAAGTAATTAAAGAAATGAATTACTCAATGTAATTAATTTAATTAATGTGGTTAATTTAAGTTAATTAATTAGTTTAATTAATTAAAGATAAACACTTGAAAATGGGTTAATTATAATTACATAATATAATTAATAAAGTGTAATTACATAGTGAAAGTAATTAATGGGTAATTACTGGATGTAATTAATTAAAAGGGAATTACTTGATGAAAAGTAATTAAAGAATAATAACATAGTGGAAGTTATTAAGGGTTTATTACTCAGTATAATTAATTAAAGGATTAATTAATGTAATTAATCAAGGAGTTAATTTAATTAATGTAAGTAATTAAAGCATAGTTAATTACTGAAAGTAATTAATTAAGGGTAATTAATAAATGTAATTAAGTTAAAGATTTCTTGTTAAATGGAATTAACTAGAAAAATAATTAATTAATGAAAGTAATTAGAGGATCATTAATTAATGTAATAATGAGAATAATTAAAAGGTTAGTTAATTAATGAATAAGATTAACTAATAGATAATTAATCAATGAAGTGATTTTAGTATAATTAATTAATATAATTAATTAGGGATCAACATAATTAATTATAGTTAATTAATTAATAAGAGTAATTAAAAGTTAATTAATGTGAATGGTTAAAGAATAATTAATTTGTGTAATTGATTTAAAGGCTAATTACTTAATGTAATTAAAGAATAATTAATCAGGGATGATTAATTAAGAGAATAATTAAGGGATAATTAATCTATAATTAAAGATTAATAAATTGGTTTATAGGGTAATTAAGGATGATTAACTAATTAAATGGTTGTAATTAATTAATGATTGATTTAAGCAGGGATAGGTGGTTAATTCTCAAGTAATTAATTTAATTTAAGTTAGTTAAATTAATTATAATATGGATTAGTAATTCCTGTTGTGGATAATTGTTTGAGTAGAATGTCTGGATTGATTGATACTTATAGTTTCATAATCTGTGATATTCTATTTTGTGATATATCAAGTAAAGATTTAGAGGATAGGCTATGGTCGTTAACTCTGAGGGTGATTCCATAATGAGTTGACGAGGATAGTGCTTTCAATTGAGATAAAAATTCAGAGTGCAAGGGCTATTGTCGTTAACTCTGAGGGTGATTCCAAAATGAGTTTAACGAGATAGTGCCTTCGGTTTTGTTAGAACCCGAAACGGACTTGTACGGATTGAATTCTTTCAGAACATCGTTGGGAGGACGATGAGCATTCTAAGATAGATGTGTTCTTTAAAGGTAATCTGTAACGACCCGTAAATTTCATGGATTTAATTTGGTTGAATTAATGAGTTTTGTAATTTAATTTAGTAGAAATAAAAAAAACTTTATAAACAAATATTGAAATGAACGCTAAATTTAAATCATACGAATGGTGACTTAAAACCTATTTACTAGCAATTTGAATAAATTTCCATAAATGAAATGGGGTAAGTATTATACCTGGATATAAAATTTGTTTAAAGGGAATTATTAATATGTTAATGTAAATTTAGAAAACATTAGAATAAATGATAATTCCATTCGTACTTGTAAGAAGTTATTATAAGTTGCATGTTGAAAGGGTTGATTAAATTTGAATTTATATTTAATTTAAATGAAAATATTAAAGGTTTACAATAACAAAAATTTAGATAATAAGGTTAGAACAAGTTGATAAATAATAACGAAAATAAGGGAATAGCATTAATATAAATAAAGTTGGAACAAATTGGATATAGAGAAATAAATGTAAGCATTTAATATATTAATTAATGTCGGTTTGATGATAACGTTACTTGGTGATTAATTATATAGTAACGGAAGTGTAACGTAAAGTAATAAAAGCATAGATTTATGTTAAGTAATAATTTGTGGATTTGGGGAATAATTTGAAATTTTGATAATTAAGAAATTAATACGTAAAAGTATGTAAAGTAAGTTATAGAATGTAAAGTATTTGACGACCGTAATTTATGTGTTCAATATATAGAAATACACATTTAAAAACATAATATTCATTCAAATTTGAAATGTAAATAGGTGTATATTTAGGTAATGAAATAAAATTAGCATTGAGGATGAAATTTGAGCATATCAATGGAATGAAATATGAGACAAGTGCTAATTGTGGTGTAGAGTTATAATAGACTCAATTTAAGGGTTGGAATTAAATCTAACCCGTTTAATTGGAAAATTATTGAAATAAATTGGATTCAATTTATAATAAAGAGGTTATTTTAAGAAATTGAAATAAATTCTATAATGGGTGAATTAAGTTACTTTAAATAGAGATGGGAATTGGTTTTAAAGAATTATAAATTTATAAGTAATACAAGATGATAAAACTTATGAATTAGAAAATTTGAATTTTTAATAGTGAGTTAATATATTTAATTTATAATAATGGGATTTATTGCAAATGAATGAAATCAAATATGTAATTATTACGTTAATTTAAAAATTAAGTTGAAAACGGAAAATATTTATGTGATAATTTTAAATCCAATGGTAAACCCTTCTATTTGAAATTATGAATGGAATAATTATGGGTAAATTCAATTTAATGGAAATTTTGGAAATTTATCTATAATTTTGAATTTTATGAAATTGAAGGTCTCTATTGATTAGTCTTTAATAAATTGACTTTTAAAAAAATTGTTAAACATTGTAAATGTTTGAAAATTATAAAGTGATAAAGATTGCAAAGTTTAGATTTTTTAACACGAAATTTGATTTAATTAATTTATTCTAAATTTATTTAATTAATATAAAAATAGCCATTTTGGTCACGGACTCGGATTTCGCGAAACCAGTTTCATCGGATCCGTAACAGTGAATTATTGCAGATTTTCAAGTTTCGTAGCGATCGGACTTGTCGTTTGATCGTACGAATGTGAAACGTCTTGAAATCAATTTAATTGAAACCAATAGAAATCAATTTGAAAATATTGATTTCAGCATAACTTCTGCATACAATGTAAGTTGGACGTGAAACTTTTCCATCGCGTTCAGAATATTTTAAAACACCTATTTGGATATATGGATTTAATCAATTTCGTTCCGGGGTTAGAACGGGCTTTTTGGGCCACCTTAGCGGTAGTACGTATATCTATCAACCCGACCCATCTATTTTTTCAACTTTATCTATAAATACCCTACTAAACCCTAGCCTCTGACTATTCTCATTTGTCTACATGTAAATTTCATCAGCTCCTTCTCTTCTTCCAATGGATGCAAACCCTAGATCCAATTTCAAAATTCAAAAATCAAATGAAAATTCAAGCACTTCGAAAAATTCGAAAAAAAATTTAGAATCGAAGATCTCATCGATATGAATCTACGCGTAGCTTCTGTTTTTGAAATTGGTGCTCGAATCAACGGCAAATCTTGGTTAAAGTTCATGAATTTCGAAACCCTGGGGATAATTGGGCGTTTTTGATTCGGAAAAAAATTGGAAAAATCAAAATATGGGTATTGTAGATCTCGTCATGAGTTCGAGACGGTGGTAGTCGGTTGTGCTATTTTGATCTAAGGAGCCGGGAATTTCATTTTTAGGGTTCGGCAAACCCTAAACTGTGGATGGCGGCGGCCGACACCATAGGGGTGGTCGAGGCTAGGGGAGAGGTGGCTCATCTTGGGCGAGTGGATGATCGTCATCGGCATGGCAAACGGTGGTCGTGGCGGCCTATGGATCGTAGTCAATGGTAGTAAAAGGGGCGGCCATTCAAAATGTTTTCCTGGAGATAGTGCGAACGTATGAGTCACGTGGAGAAGATAGAGTGACGTGTGCAAGTAATGTTTATTTCTTATGTTATTTTATTTTTATTTCGAATTCAATTGTTCAAACTCTAATAACTTTCCCATACGAACTCCGTTTTACGCGCAATTTTTTTGTTAGGATCGAAATTAAATTTTAGATCTTTTGACATAGGTTTGGACGAATTGGGAGACCATCAAAATTTTGGGTTTAAATTGGATTTTTATTCAATTTAAATCCAAAAGGTGAGTGTTTTAACCCACTCACAATTTCTAAAATTTCTTATTTTGTTAAATTGATTTGTGATGTGTTTAAAATTTTATTATAGCTATTTGGCATATATTCATCATTTTCTCAGTTAAATTGCATTCATTTAATTTACGCGTTATTTAATTCATTTTGCATATAAACTGCCAGTTAAAAATTTAGTTAAATTTATTATTGCATATGAACCACAGTTAAAAAATATTAAATTCATTATTGAAAGATTGACTGTCAGTAATTAATTACTATTTATTGATGTGATTGTTTGAATTGGATGATAAATTGATGAATCTTTGATGATTGATATGATGGATGAATGAATGCTGGATTTATATTGTATAAACTGCAAGTTATTAAGCATTTTCATTTCATTCGGGATTGTGGTTTGAAATGATATACAACCGCATTTTTATATTTAAATTGCGGATTGAAATGATAAATATCCGTGTCACTTGACCATAGGATAGAAAATTTTATACAGGCACCGCGGTGTGTGTGTGTGTGTGTATATATATAATTATTTTTTAAATGATTTTCAATGCTTTTGGATAGGATACGGCTTAATAAGTATAAAAATTTGATATTATATAAATATTATTATATATATACATATATAGTTAAATGTTTGAATTTAAGCTATGTATAAATCTGTTAAATAAAAATAAATAAGTTGAAAAAATAAAGTTTAATAATTTATATTTTTGTTTAAGTACAGGTTTAAATTTTGTGTATATATAGAGTTTTAAATGATTCAAATCAATTAGATTGGAAGATAAATTGGAAATTTATTTGGAATTGAGCTTATTTAAAATTAAACTCCATAAGTTGATGTAAACTTATTTAAACTTGGAAATTTAAAGTTATGATATTTATAAATGGATTTTTATTCAAGATAAATTAAATGAATATTTCTAGTATAAATAAATTGAAGGAAATATTTACTTGTTAGTAATTTGAGTTTATTTTTAATGATCTTGGATTCATTATGTAAATATTTCAAACTAAATAATAGGACAATAAATTGTTAAATAGAAATTTCCAACCTTAGCTTTGAAATTGTTAATTACTCAAAGTTTGAAATATATTGGAATCGAAGTGTTTTTATTGAAATTGGAAGTGAATCTAAAAATTTATGGGTTTAGACTTAATTTGAAGTGAATAATGGTAAAGGCGTGGAAATTATTTACTTTATAAAGTAATTTAAAATCAACTATTTTACATACTGTTTAATATCCAAACCATTTAAGGTTCGAAAGTTATGGTTTTAAAGCTACAAATTTCGTAGTTTTATGTTTGAAAATTATAATTCAAATGTTTGGTTCCAATTATTATAAATTTTAAAGTAATATGATTTTGGAAAAGAAATATATTTGAAATAGAATGATATTATATTAATTTGGGTTTTATAAAAATAATATCAAATGAGTTTGTTTTGAAATGGATATCGTATTTAAATGGTTTTAAAATAAATATTTATTCTGGTTTTGAAAGTAAAATTATTTTTAAATGATTGCGGTGTTATAATAACGTTTGGTTGTTAAAGACCGGGATCGGAAGTTGTCATACTCTCTGCCAACTCCGAAAACCATTTTAACAACAGTGTACGCGGTAGAGATTCCAGAATGAAGTAGGATGGTGGCGGCGTTTTCCTTTGAGGTAATTATGTAGACCCGACTCCGGTGAGTTGGCATAAGTTGGCTAAAACAGGAGCGATTCTCAGGCCAATGAGGTCATTCCTCTGATCGGATACTCCTCTTCGATATTATACTCTGACTTTGGATTGTTTCGGTGGCCACTTTTGATTTCTTTGATTTTAGGGGGAGTTTGTCCGAGGTGGGCGGTAGTAGCAGCTATGCGTTACCACCAGCCCGGATGCGTAATTGGTATATCTACCCTGGCATTGCCTAGTTGTGGCGTGTCACCTACCCTATCGCGCCTTGTTCGAGTATGGATTTTTCCCGTAGCCCGTGTGGTATTCTCTGGTGGCTTCCCGATCAGGAGGGACTATGATATTGGATGGACTACTGGGACTATTATTGTGTTAAGGGGGAGATTAGGTAACACCTTAACGCTATTTAAAAGTAAGTTTATTTTACAATTAGACACTATTATAAAAGCGAAATATACTACATAGTAAATAGTTTAACGAATCCTTAAGAGATGTGAATCCGGATCATGTTTTAAGTTACTGCACTCATATTTATTTCTTTTATTTTAACTTACATAAGATCTTTTAGTTCTGACTCGAGTGTTTTGTCGTTTTCAATTCGCTCGGGTCAGTCCGAGAATTTCAAGATTTGAAGTTTTAGCTCTGGAGGACGAAGACGAAGATTTGTATTACTATTATCTACTATTATTCCACTACACTATTTAATTCCGCTGCATTGATATTTATTGGTATGTGAACTTTGATATTTATGTATATAGAAGAATCAATTGTTTTGTAAACAGTTTTACGAACTGTATATTGATTATTATATTTTACCCTTCCGCTGTGAGATTTTTTTTTCTTTTATTTCTTCTCGTTTTTCTTATTTACCCCATAACAATCCGCCTTTTTGTATGGTTTGAATTGACATGTGTGTCGATTTAAAACGTTCGAAAAGGCGAGATGTTACATAATCCTAGCCTCAAGCCTCACCAACCGGGAATGGCTAAAACAAGGGAGTTGCAGCAAGGCTAAGTGGGTAGCACCCAAGTAGGACGAGATTTTCCCCTGTCTAGAGGTCCCTTTTTATTCGGCTGTGTAGGCAGTTGGTTGGAAACAACTGCACGATTGTCTTGTTCGGGACTATCCAGTAAGAGATGGTTCCGGCTTTGTGTTGCAAGGGATCGGGAGGGATCCTCGGCATGGTGATCTAGGCCACGTACTATGACGGGCGGTACCCCCGTTGCCCTGCCATTGTATGGAATCCAATCTCCAATAAGTGTCGTACATATTGATTGTGCCCAACTATGTTGGAATGTGAGATGTAAGCATTCCAGCTATATCTGTATTCTACTCGACAACCCTAGACCCTATTATAATATAACTGAATTTCCTACCAAATGTTTGGTTATCGTAAGGTAAAAGCTTTTCCGTGTTTATGTGTGGGGAGTCTTATGAGATACCTTTTGGTTTTCAAAGGTTTTCAAAGTTAAATAAGTTTAACCGTTTACTCACACCAGATCTATGTCTGACCCGGAATTTATTTTCTATTTTCTTAAACTTTTGGGTACTCAATTTTTACCAGTAGCCAAGGGATTCAGGTTTGCTTTGACGAATTCTGAAGGAGAATTAAGTAGGAGGCTTCAGTGTTTGTAGATATATAGTGGTTCCGCTATGTTGATCTCTGTTTTGTTGTTGAGTTATATGTTAGACAAGTATTTATAACCGTCTAATTTGTTTGTATAAGTAGTATAACTCTAATGTATATGATACTATGTAATATCTTATGTGATATAACATAATTTATTCATTCCGCCGTGAAATTCTAATGTTGTTTAGTTCTTTCCTTTCTATCTTTTCCCTTTTCTATCCCTTTCTTTTCTATTAATGATGCGTCTTTCTGTGGAATTAAAGGCGGGTCGTTACAATGGTATCAGAGCGCTAGGTTGAGTGAATACCTAGGCTTTGGAGTGATTTCTTTCTTAGAGAGCGTACTTGTATTTATATATATATATATACATATATATGTATACATACATATATATACCTATTTTGTTGGGTTACCAGTTCGGGTTAGCCAACATGAGATCTAGTGGTAGGATAGGTAGTGGTGTGTATAGCACGACTACCACTAGTGGAAGAAGTCTGAGTAATTAAGGTTCGAAGAGTATCTGCCAGGGCAGTATTGTGCATCTCGAGTAAGCTTTGCAGCATAGTGTAAGGATTTAACAAATCTTTGAAAGAAACCTTTTTTTTAAGGTTTGGAGTCCATCTTTGGATGTAAGCTTGGTTGCTCTCATGCGAGCGAATTTTTCTAGAATTTGGATCAGTCGAAAGTACTGAAGCAAGTGATGGTATCTTGGCAACCTTTGGAAGGAGTTTTGTCTATATCAGAGTATAAGACTCAGTTCGACAAGGTGTTTGTGCTTGGTTTGAAGCCCGAGTTTGTTGAGAGATATCTGCCCATCTTGTAGGCTCTTTTGGGGAGTTGGTTGATATAGCTTTGTGATTCGAGGAGATTTTCGATAAGAAAGTCTTTGGCATCTGGGGCTTCAATAGCAGCTCGGAGGTGTTGAGTGTGCTGGTAGGAAGGTCTCTTGGCTTAGCAGTGTCCTAGAGGTGGAGTTCAGAAGTAGTAGAGTGGTCCGTTTCTTCGAATGATTCATGAGTCTTTGTGATTCTACTGTCATCAGGTCGAGCAGATTGTGAAGGCTTGCCCACTTCTTTTGAAAGCTCAGCAGGGTACGAGGTTTGTGCTTGAGGGTGGACCATCAGTTTCTTTTTTTAGTTAAAAAGGCTTAAACTGGTCTGATATGTGAACAGAGAACATTTTCTTTGGAATCTGAACTGAGTAGAATCGCAAAAGTGACTTGCGATGGTTCGGAAATTCTCTTGGTAATCTTTGCTTTGGATTGAGGCATCTCTAGAGGATGTAGGAGCTATCAAAGTGGTTTGAGATTTTTCGAATATCTTCGAAGAAGTCAAGGTTTGCATCCACATCAGGAGATTTAGTTATGTATCGACTTGGTTCTTGGAGCATTGCCGGTGGTTCAGCCTAGTAGAGGGAGGGCTCCTTGAGAGAGGTTTTTATGAAGCATCTTAGGATTGATCGGATCTAGTTTTATGATTGGATTTTCTTGCTGTGATATTTGTGACCGAATCGGATAGGTCACTAAGATTTTATGGAATTTGATGGATAATGTTTTCAGGATATGGATCAATCTGCGCTTGTGTTCATCGATGGCATTCTCATCTTCTTCAGATCAAAGTTGTGCAGTGGAAGCATGGAGCAGCTATTCCAGAGTAGAAGCAACCTCGGACTCCTTGCAAGTTTGTGTTTGTCTTGGAATAGAGGATTTCTATAGGAAGTTCATTCGGTACAAAAGCTTGGTTGTCTACTGCACCTGTTCTATTTTTTCGGATTAGAGAAGTAAGTCCGAAGTCTACTGTTGCTTGTTAAGTAGAGTTGGTATACTGGATTTCGATGGATCTTGAGAGCACCATCCAGTTAGGTAGGATCCGAAGACCGTCTTGTCTCGGTCCAGATTTTTTTCGTGAGGCATCTGCGAAGATTGTGTTGATCAAGAAGGATAAAGGCAGCCCAGGATCGGCAGAAGAGTTTTGTGGATAAGAGACGAAGGAATTCTGCATTCGAAGTCGGGGATTTAATATTGGATAAGTTTTCTCCGATCGTAAGAGCAATAAGATTTGGTAAGATTGGAAAGATAGCTCAGAAATGTTATCTTTCTGTGTTCTTATAAGGGTAAGTGTTTAGCCTACAGGATTGAATTGCCATTTTGGATGGCTGGGATTCGTAATGTATTTCTCATATCTCCGAGGGAGTACATGTATGATCCATCACTGGTTTTAGAACCAGCAGATCAGGAAGATTTGGAAGTTGAGTGGGATTTGTCTGTGGTTTGATATCCTGTTTAGATTGTAGATCTAGATATAGGAGCTCAGGATCTGAGTGGTGTAGCTAGTTTAGATTCAGTAGAGCGAGTATCCCAGTGCTTGTACCTAGGAAACTCTAGGAAGTTCAATCCAGAATTTTGTCTTGATAGTTAGATTTTTTGAATGAATTGGTTGCTAGTATATGGTTGATAACATATGCTTGCTGTTTAAAAAATTAAAATCTGTGTGGGATTATTAAATTATCTTTGCTTTTAAATTTCGCGGACGAAATTCTTTTAACGGGGGAGGAATGTGATGTCTTGGAATTCTGGGCAATATTTATTTGATAGTTTCCATTAATAATTATTTTAAACGTGCAATATTTATTTAATAATATAATTTAACATAATTTATCTTTTCAAAACTTAATAATAATAATTTAATTTGGCAAATTTTATTCTTTTCCAAGTAAAAAATATTTAATTGTTAAAAATTTATCTTTCTAAGCTAATAAAAAAGTATTCTATTTAAAAAGTATATACATTGTGAATAGGAAGTTTGGTTTCAATTTAATAAAAATATTTTCAAATTAAAATATATATATATGTGTGTGTGTGTGTGTGTATTGTGATTTGGAAGATTATGATTGAACTTAATATAAAAAAATTTCAAAAGCTATTTAAAAATTTATCTTATATATTCAAAAAAACTTAAAGTAAATATTTATTTTGTTAAAAAATATGATAGCTTAAAATAATATATTATCATAAAAGTTTAATATGTTTTCTTTTAAAAATTGGTTCTTGAAATAAATTTAGTTTATATATATATAAGTACAATTTTTTTAGTTTAAACATTAAAATAAGATTTTTAATTCAATGCCCATTTCTTTTTAATTTATTTCTTTAAAATTTAGCTTTGGAAAATGTATTTTTGAATATATATAAACAAAACTTAAATTCAAATAAACATAAATATGTTAATATATATAGGAAATTAATTAAATAATGATATAAAACATTTTTAAATATAAGTAATTAGCATAATATTGAAATCAAACATGTGTAAGGCCAAAAAAAACATGAAAAGACATTTGTAAGCATTTTACAACTTAAATAAACAAATAGCAACACAATCTCCTTTAGAATTTAATTATATTATAAAGATTTTAAGAAAAATAACCTATTTATTTTCTTTCAATCCAAAATCTTCTCAATTCTTTTACTATCCATATTTTGAAAATTTAAAACAAAACCTGAAACCAAAAATCAAAAGAAAATCAAAATAGCAGCCTGTTCCAGTTTAGCCTGAGCAAACAAGAAGATCAAGCTAGTAACAGTTTCAAAATTTCTTCAACATATTCTAACTTGAGCAAGCCAACATTTCAAATTCAAGTAACAGATTTAAAGATGCAAGTTCGGTTCTAAAGCAAATTTCCAGATAAATAATTAGAGGCTGATTCTTTGTTCTTCCAACAGTGAGTAAACAGTTATTTTAAAAACAGTTTTTAGATCTGTGAATATACTTAAATGATTGTAATGAATCTTTGTAGTAACATGGTTCGCATATGATTATATCTGTGAATGCATGCTTGTATAAATATAAATATATGTCTGAGGAAGTGTCTGTATAAATATACACTCCTCTCTCTTATTTACAATCTTCAAAAATTTATAAGGAAAATTCATATCTCTCCCTCTAATCAAATTTAGACTTCTATCTTCAAATGAAAGATGATTGTTGTAGTATAATATTAATTATAGAAATGGTTTCAGGATTTTAATTTGTAAATAATTTTAAATGAGGAATAACAGTGAAAATCTGTTTAAAGAGAAAAAAATTAAACATCTTGATTTAATAATCGGAATCCATAATCGGGTTTGTTATTGTTAATCATGAATTTAGGTATAACAATTGTGATTTTTAGTTTAGAAATTTCTAAGATAATCGGTGTTGATCAATTTTAGGTGTTTTGTCAATCGTCGGCGATCGTGGACGATTTGAGGCTCGGGGTTGTGATCGACGATAGCTTTAGGGATATTGATCACTGGAAAAATAGGTAAGGAATTTTCTGGTGATCGAGGCATCAGGATGAAGGTGGTGTAGGGTTTGTAGGGTAGTTTGGAACATGTCGATGGTCGAGGTTTCTGGGTCATCGTTGATGCTTCAAGTTCGATCGCGAGGGTAGGGACAGTGGTGTGGTGAGGTAGGGCTGCTCTGGACATGGTGGCAGGAATTCCGATGGTCTGTTTCATCATCGGCGAGGAGTTATGATATAGAGTTTTGGTTCTAGTTTTCGAACGTTGGGTTTGATTTTGATTCGTTAGCAAATCGGCGAATCTGGGTGGGCATGTGCAACGGGGGGGGGGGGGGGTAGTCGATGACTCGGGGATGGTCGGGAAGATGGTCGTAGAAGCTTGGCTTCACCGTGCATGTGCACGGTGCACTTTCGTATATGTTTTGGTTAGTTTGGGAAGAAGTTGCATTCTCGGGTTTGGCTCGAGATGTTTGTACGTCTGCCTCGAAGTATGTTGGTGCGTGAGTTTGCTCGGGATTTTCTTGGTTTAAACCGAGTATTCGAGTGAATGGTCCGGGTAGATTATTTGAGTAACCAGTTGTTTTTTAAGGCAAAGTAATTCATGTTTTAAAATTAAATCAACTAAGTTTTTGAAGTTTAAAATGTCTTAGCTTTCAAAAGTAATGTCACTAAGTTTTAAAAAGTGTATTTTAAATGAAAATGATTTCAAAGCAAAATTAAATTTTAAACAAAGTTTTCAAAAGAAATTTCCAAATATATATTAACCTGTTTTAAAATACATGAAAAATTGAAGTTTAGAATAAGATGTTAGACAAATTTAACTTTTCAATGTATGGATTTTCAAAGTTTGAATTTTATTTTAAAAATAGTTTGGTTTATATAAATATTACATTAGATAAATCGTGTAATTAGTCCATAAATGTTTTCAAATAAAATGTATTTGATAAATTAAAAAGACTTAACTAAAGTAATTAAAGTATTATTGCTTAATTAACTAAGATGATTGATTTAGGTTATTAAATTAAGATAAATTAATTTGTGTAATTAATTAAGGGTAGTTGATGACTTAATTTAGGATTTGTGATATCCCGTAAATTTCAAGCAAAATTAAATGTGATAATCTCTTTTATAAATTAATAAAATTTGGCAAAATTGTTATTTTAAAACAATAATACTAATGTGTTGATATATATATATATATATTAAATGAAATAATTATATATAAATCGGATTTGTATTGTTTAAATATATATATATATATATATATATCAAATTGATTTTTAAATTGGATTGGAAATTTAATTTGAATTTGGATATTTAAATTGAAATTCAAAAGATATATATATATATCTTAAATTATACTTTGGTTTTAAAATGTATTTATTTGATTTTATTTAGAACATAAATTGTTTTATATATATATTTTTTAAAGAATTTATTTATATATGTATTTATAAACTAGGAAATTAGTTTTAAAGGATTTTTAAAAACATTTAAAAATTTATTTATGCACGCAAATTTACATGAGTTAAGTTATAAACCTTTTTAATTACAAGTGTTAGCAAATTATCTAAGGATTATGACAAGTGTTAATAATTTATACAAGTGTCTTTTAATTCTTTTTATTTTTAAAAAATTAAATAAAGATAAAACTAAGATATTTAAAAACCTCTCCACTCTCCTCTCTCATTTTTATTTACCAGTTCTTTTTCAAAAACTTAGTGAAGGAAATAACTTGTAAAACCAAAAACAAGTAAAAACAAAATCTAAGAATTCAAGCAATTTTCTCTAAAAATTCAAGTCTAAAAGCAAAATAAAATTCAAGTTTAAAGTAGCTCCAACCAGAAATTTTTCAAAAATCGGTCATCTCAACAACATCAAGTTCCAATCTAAAGATCATGAACAAAATTTAAGCTTTCCAGTTTGCAAAGTTTAACATCTAAGTTTTTGGTCTCTGCACATCATAATCTGGTGAGTAAGCCCAACTTTGTTTTTATTTTAAATCTGGATGCATGAATGAAATTCAGAAGTTTTATGTAAAATTCTTTGCATGATGATGTATTGAATATATATGAATGTAAAACTGGGTGCATGTATTGAGGTATCAGTGTTCTTCTCTTTTTAAAAGTACATAGTTCAAATTTAAATAAAAAATTCAATTCCTCTCATTCTAATCGTTGTTAGGCTTAGGTATTTAAACAAAATATGTTTGTTTAAAATTAAACTAAGATTTAAAAATATTTTTAAGAATAATGAATAGAAATATTATCTGGAAAATAAAAAGAACAGAGGAACTTAAGTACATGTAAAAAAATCAAATACAATGATTTGTTAATTCATATTTATAATCTGAATCTTCTTATCAAACTATGATTTTTAAAACAAAAATCTTGAATTTTAGTTTGGATTTGAGGTTGCATTTTTGTGATGACCAGAAATGGGAGTTTGAGCAAAATCTAGCGTCTAGGCGATCTCTGGTGGTCAGGGTTTTGATTGGAGGTGGGGAAGGATCGGTGATCTTGGCAAAAATATCTAGAAGGTGGTTAACCCACCGTGGCGATGACGATCAATCGATTTACGTTTTTAACCCTAATTTGGTTCATAGTCGGGTCTGGTGCATCGAGAAACGTCGGACCAGGTACGTTGCGGCGTGGAAGTCTGGCGAGGCTGAGGATGGAATTTCACGACCTCTAGCGGTCGACGTTAGGTGCTCGAAGTGGTTTCAGGCGAGGTGGTGGTTCCTGGAATTGTTCGAGTTGCTTCAATTTTGATTTTGGTTCTGTTTGGGTGTTTAGGTGATCGGAGTCATATGTGTGGATGACCGTCGATGTATGCGAGGTGTCGTCAGTGGTTAGATAGGCGCCGATCACTAGTGTATGTGCACAGGGTTGATCTGTGTGTCAGTGGAATGGAAGAGTGGATGTCTCGAAGGATAGCTCAGGTTTTGTGGGGTGTTTTCTCGAGTTCATACTTGGGTGATTGTGCGTGTGTTGTATCATGAAACAGATTTTTAAACTTAACCAAAAAAAAATTGAAAAAAGGATGATGAAGGAAACTCGAGTCGACACTCAAGTCAAAGACGGGTCAAACCCGAAACAGAATTGATCATTTTAAAAAGGTCTTAATTAGCTTGTTTTAAAATTTAAATTAAAAATTGGTTTGGACTATTATATGGAAGATGTTTTTAAACTATTTTGATTAAAGGAGTTTTATGATTTGTTAACTTAATTTGAGAAATGTTTAAGTATTTTAAAAACTTAATTTTTTTAAAGGTAATTAAGTATAGAGGATGTAATGATTTTAAAACATGTATTGATTAAAGTTAAGTAATTAATGTAAATGTTTTATCTTGAAAGATAATTAGGGTTTTATGATTAATTTATTTTGAGAATAATTAACTAATTTAATTATTAAATATAAACTTTATTAATTTATAAGGGTTTTGTTAATTAATTAAGGATTAATTAATTTTTAATTAAGAACTAATTTAATTGAGAAAATAAGATTAATTAATTGATAATTATAATTTAATTAATTAGACAATTAAAAATTAATTAACCAATGATTAAAATTAAATAATTAAATGATTAGTGATTAATTAATTAATAATTAAGAGTAGATTAATTAACTAATTAGGGTTAATTAATTTATAATTATGGATAATTAATTAAGTGATTAAGATAAATTAATTTATAATTTGAAATTAATTAACTAAGTAATTAAGGATTAATTAATAATTAATTGAGAATTAATTAATTGATAATTAGCGATTGATTAACCAATAATTGAGGATTAATTAATTTACAATTAAGTTTTATTACATAATAATTAAGGTTATTAATTAATAGATAAAGGATAATTAATTAATTAAAGATTAATTAATTGATTATTAGGTTAATTAAGAAGTATTAACTAATTAAATGATTGTAATTAATTAATGATTGATTAAGCAAGGTTAAGTGATTAATTATTAAGTAATTAATTTAATTTGAATTAATTAAATTAATTACAATATGGATTAAAGATTCTTGCTTATGGATGATTGTTTTGAGTATAATGTCTAGATTTGTTGATATCTATTGGATGATAATCTGTGATATTTTGTGATGAGATATTGGATATATCTATGATAGATGTATGTTGTTATATGTTGTTATCTGTGAATAATGCTGTGTGAATTCAATATTTTAAATTGAATTGAATTGTTTAAACATAAACAACTTGACCTTTAAGATGGCGTTTGGATTCGATGAGACCGGGATCGGATGACAAGTTTGACTATCTGAAAACCGCATCGATCCAAGTTAAACGCTAGTTCGTGAATCTCAAGCGAAAATCGAGATGAAGAATGAAAGGGTTATTGTTGTAACTTTGAGGGTGATTCCAAAATGAGTGTAAGATAATGCCTTCGATTTTGTTCGAACCCCGAACAAACTTGTATGGATTGAATACTATCAGACCATCGTCAATGGAGGATGATGAGCATTCCAAGATGTGTTCTTGTAAAGGTAATCGTAGCCTCAAGCTTCATCAACCGGGAATGGCTAAAACAGGGTAGGTGCAGCAAGGTTAAGTGGGTAGCACCCAAGTAGGACAAGATTTACCCCTGTTGAAGGTCCCTTTTTATTTCGGCTGTGTGGGCAGTTGTTGGCCACAACTGGGGGGTTGTCTTGTTTGGGACTATCCACTACGGGATGGTTCCGGCCTTATGTTGCATAGGATTTATGATGGATCCTCGGTACGTTGATCTAGGCCACGTACTGTGACGGGCGGTACCCCGGCAGCCCTGCCATTGTATGGAATCCAATCTCCAATAAGTGCACGTACGGTTTTGATTGTGCCCAACTATGTTGGAACGAGATGTAAGCATTCCAACTATTTCTTTATTTTATTTTGAAAAAACTAGACATATATAATATCACTGGATTTCCTATCAAATGATTTCTTTAGCGTAAGGTAAAAACTTACCCATGTTTATGTGTGGGAAGTATTACGTGATACCTTTGCTTCCATATGATTTTAAAGTTATACAACTTTACCCCGTTTACTCACACCAGTCCCATGTTTGACCCGGATTTTATTTTAGTTTTTCTTAAACTCTTGGGTACTCAAATTTTTATGAGTAGCCAATTGATCAGGTTTGGCTTGGTAAATATTTTGGTAGCTTGAAGCTGGAGTCCAGACGTATCTATCTATATCATTTCACTGGGTTGTGTCTTTGGCTGTTATATTTTGGATGTAATGGTTAGACAGGCCTTTATAACTGTCTAATGTAATGAAGTTGTATTACTATGTGTACTCTGATGTAAAAGACTATGTAATGCATATGTGAAATATTATTATTTTTTCTGTTTCCGCTGTGAGATTCTGACGTTGTTTGTTCTTTCTTTCTACCTTTTCTGTTTCTATCTATTTCTTTTATTATTGATTAAGCATCTTTCTGTGGAATGAAAGGCGGGTCGTCACAGTTGGTATCAAAGCATAGGTTGAGAAACACCTAGGCTCTGGAGTAGTATCTATCTTGAGAGTGCGTATTTGTAATTTTTATATAACTATATCCCTATCTAAATTGGTGGGTTTACCTGTCCAAGTAGCCAAAATGATTTCAAGAGACAGAAGAGCCAGAGTAGTAGGAAGCATGTCAACTAATGATGGGAGAGGTCAGACGGCTAACGAGGCTGTTAATCCAGCACCGGCCCGGGTCAGTTTTGCCGCTTTATGCAAGGACTTCACCAACCTTGGAGGGAGACTATTTAAAGGATTAGAGACTATAATTGAGGTTCAGGCTTGGCTGTGCTCAGCGCATTTTTAAGAGTCTGGATTTGTCTAACGAGCAGAAAAGAGTAATGGCTTAACGGCAATTGCAAGAAGGTGCTGCAGCCTGGTGGGATGCGGATACAACAAATTTCTCAGAAGACGACATTTCGTGGAGTAGATTTAAGGAATTGTTTGAAGAAAAATTCATGCAAACAGCTGCAAAGACCCGTTTATATAGAGATTTTCAGGATATGAAGCAGGGAAGCATGACTATAACAGAATATGAGACCAAATTTAATGAACTATCTCGCTATGGTCCAGGACTCATAGACACTCCCCTCAAAAAGAACAAGATGTTTGTGCAAGGAATGAGGCTAGAATTTCACGAACAGATGACAGCGCATTTGAAGAGATCTTTTGTAGAGTTGATTGATATGGCACTTAGATATGAGGAGTTAATGAATAAGAAAGCAGGGGCATCTGTTGCAACATCAAGAGGAAATTCTTCCAACCCAAATAAGAGAAGTTCAATCCTAATTGGAAGAAGTAGAATAAGAAGAAACCTGGAAGCAACAACGGACCTCGGAAATGTTATAATTGTCAACAAGTTGGTCATTTGGCTAATCAGTGCCCTCAGGCAGATCTCAGCTACATTAGAATGGACTAGGATCAGCAATGGTTCAGATTTCATTGTGCTGCAACTGTCACCAGCCGGGCCATATGGTGAGAGCTTGCCCGCTACTTTAAAAAGCTCTGCAAAACAAGGTGTTTTCTTTGGAGGGTGTACCATCAACTTCTTCTAAAGGCAAAGGAGTTTTGGAAGGTACATTACTTTTAGATGGAAAGTATATTAAAGTATTATTTGATTCGGGTGCCTCTCTTAGTTTTATTTCTTTGGAATCAGTAGAGAAGTTCCTTCTTACCCCTAGTAATGTAGATTGTCCCATTTTTGTATCTAATCCTATAGGGAGTAACCAAATTAGATATGATCTGTAAGGATTTGAGAATTTTCTATCCATCCCATAGTTTTTCATGTGACCCTTATGTGTTGGATTTAAGGGGTTTGACCTTATAATGGGTATGGATTTGCTTGATAAGTATAAGGCTGTCCCGAATTGTGATGAGAGAACGGTTTCTTTGGAAACTGATCTGGGTAGGATTGCTAAAGTGATGTGTGATAAATCTGGAATTCACTTGAGTAGTCTTTTACATGGAGTTGAGATTTCTCAAGAGGAGGTTGGAGATATCGAAGTAGTCTAAGATTTTCCCGATGTATTCGAGGAAGTCAAGTGTTTACCTCCCCACCGAGAAATAGAGTTTCGCATTGATTTGGTTCCAGGAGCAGTACCAGTGATTCAGCCTAGCAGGAGGATGGCTCCTAGAGAGAGGGAAGAGCTAATTAAGAAGAGTCGGTATTTTTTGGAGAAGGGATTGATTAGGCCCAGTTTTTCTTGTCGGGGTTCTGCTGTAATGTTCGTCACCAAGTCAGATGGGTCGCTAAGGCTGTGTTAATTATCGGGAATTGAACAAAGTGACCATTCGAAATAAGTATCATTTACCCCGCATTGATGATCTTTTCGATCAGCTGCATGGAGCTTCTGTTTTCTCTCAGTTAGATTTAGCTTCGGGTTTCCACTAATTAAGGGTAGCTGAGGATAGTATACCCTTAACTGCGTTTAGGGGCCCAATTGTTTCTATGTGTGGTTGGTTATGCATTTCGGGTTAACCAACGCTCCTGCCTACTTTGTTGACCTGATGAACCGAGTTTTTCGAGATGTGTTGAATAAGTTCGTACTCATGTTCATAGATGATATTATGGTTTACTCTAAGTCTGAAGAAGAGCACAAGTAGCTTTTGGGGATAGTGTTGGAGACTCTGAGAAGGCATGTTCTGAAGGCGAAGTTCTCTAAATGCCATTTTTGGAAATTGGAAGTCAAATATTTTGGGCATATTGTTTCTAGAGAGGGCATCTCTGTAGATCCAGCTAAGGTAGCTAATATTCTGGGGTGGAAGCAGCTGTAGACACTGATAGAAGTCCGCAGTTTTCTAGGATTGGCAGGGTACTACAGAAAGTTTATCAAGGATTATTCCAATATCTCTTCGCACCTAACTAAGCTGACAAGGAAAGGAGAAAAATCCAAGTGGACCCCTGAATGTGGGGAAGCTTTCCGTAATCTAAAAGCGAAGCTGACAAGTTCTCCTGTGTTGGCTATTCCGAATGGTAAGAGAAAGTTTGAGGTTTATATGGATGTCTACATAGTTGGACTGGGTGCAGTTCTGATGCAAAATGGAAGAGTGATTGCATATGGAGTCGGCAATTGAAGCCACATGAAAGGAACTACCCTACACACGATCTAGAGTTGTTAGCCATTTTTTTTGCTTTAAAAATCTAGAACACTATCTTTTAGGAGAGAAGTTTGAGCTATTCACGGATCACAAACCATTGAAGTACCTTTTCTCTCAAAAGGATCTAAACCTGAGACAGCAGCGATGGGTTGAGTTTTTGGCATCGTATGATTTGGATATCATGTATACTCCGAGAATGGCGAACGTTGTGGCAGATGCTCTTAGTAGGAATGCGGTTCTATCTCTTTTAGAAGTTGTTCCGTCTCTCCAGGAAAGAATCGTAAGTAGTCAGATGAAGGATAGATCTTTTGAGGAATTGATTCTTGGAACCAAGGATGGTCGATATTCGGATTTCAAGGTGGAATTTCAAGGAGTTTTGAGGATCAACGGTCGTTTGTGTGTGCCTGATATAGATGGATTGAGGCAAGAAGTTCTTTCAGAAAATCATCGCTTCAGACTGAATATCCACCCAGGAATTTCAAAGATGTATAAGGATATGAAGAGAGTCTTCTGGTGGCCAGCATGAAGAAAGATATTGCTGCTTTCATTAATGGATGTTCTATCTGTCAGCAAGTGAAAGGAGATCAGCAGATGATAGCCAGATTGTTGCAACCTTTGGAAGTCCCAAGATGGAAGCGGGAAATGATTTCTATGGATTTCATCGACGGTTTTCCAAGGACAAAAGGGGGAAATGAACGAATATGGGTGATTGTAGATCGGTTGACCAAAAGCGCTAATTTTATTCCGGTTAAGGCAACCCATACTGTAGCTTCTTTGGCAGAGATTTTTTGAGGGAGATTGTCAGATTGCATGGTGTTCCAGTCAGCATAGTTAGTGATCGCGATCCTATCTTCACCAGCATGTTCTGGGAGGCTTTGAAATAAGCTATGGGTACGAGTTTGAGTTTGAGCACAGCATATCATCCCTAGACAGACAGATAGACGGAGAGGCTGAACCGAATTCTAAAAGATATGCTGAGGGCTTATGCATTGGATTTTGGTGGATCTTAGGAAGACCATCTACATTTAGTGGAATTCTCTTACAATAATAGTTACCAGGAAAGTGTTAAGATGGCTCCCTATGAAGCTTTATATGGAAGATCTTGTGAATCCCAATCTTGTTGGGTAGAGTCAAGAAATCGTCTTGTGCTTGGACCAAATCTTATTCGTGAAGCATCTGCGAAGGTAGAGCTTATTAAGAAGAGAATGAAAACTGCTCAAGACCGTCAGAAGAAGTATGAGGATAAGAGACGAAGACAATTGTAATTTAAGATTGGAGATTTAGTCTTTGTCAAAGTTTCCCCGATTAAAGGAGCGATAAGATTTGGGAAGATGGGAAAACATTCCCCAAGGTATATTGGACTGTTCAAAGTGCTCGAGAGGATTGGAGTTGTGGCCTACAGAATTGAGTTTCCAGTCCGAATGGCTGGAATCCATAATGTATTTCATGTATCCCATCTGAGAAAGTTTATCCATGATCCATCTCTTGTTGTGGAGCCAGCTGTGCAAGAAGAATTAGAGATTGAGCCGGACTTATCAGTTGTCAGGCATCGTGTCCAGATTATTGATCAAGATGAGAGGCAACCCAGGAGCAAGGTGGTGAAACTTGTCAAGGTCCAATGGAGCAAGGATCCCAAAGACTGTACTTGAGAGACTCTTGATAGTTTTAGCAAGGCTTATCCGGATTTGTGTCCGGATAGCTAGTGATGTTTGTTTGAATGAATTGTTATTTGGATGAATTGGTTGTTGGTTGTTGGTTGCTAATGTATGGATGATATGTATGCTTGAAATTATTGAAATAAAATAAAAGCTTTTGGATATCTTTTGTTTAAATTTTGGGGACGAAATTCTTTTAAGGGGGGAGGAAAGTGATATCCCGGAAATTTCAAGCAAAATTACATGTGATATTCTCTTTTATAAATTAATTAAATTTGGCAAAATTTTTATTTTAAAAAATAATAATGTGTTGATATATATATATATATATAGATTTTAAATGAAATTATTATATACAAATTGGATTTGTGTTGTTTAAATATATATATATATATATAGATATATCAAATTGATTTTTAAATTGGATTTGAAATTTAATTTGAATTTGGATATTTAATTTGAAATTCAAAAGATATATATATATATATATATATATCTTAAATTATACTTTGGTTTTAAAATGTATTTTACTTGATTTTATTTATAACATAAATTATTTTATATTATTTTCTTTTTAAGGAATTTATTTATATATGTATTTATAAATTAGGAAATTAATTTTAAAGGGTTTTTAAAAACTTCGGAATATTTATTTATGCATGAAAATTTACATGTGCTAAGTTATAAACCTTTTTAATTATAAGTGTTAGCAAATTATCTAAGAATTACGACAAGTGTTAATAAATTGTACAAGTGTCTTTTAATTCTTTTTATTTTTAAAAAATTAAATAAAACAAAACTAAGATATATAAAAACCTCTCCACTCTCCTCTCTCATTTTTCTTTACCAGTTCTTTTGCAAAAACTTAGTGCAGAAAATAACCTGTAAAACCAAAAAACAGTAAAAACAAAATCTAAGAATTCAAGCAATTTTCTCTAGAAATTCAAGTCTAAAAGCAAAATCAAATTCTAGTTTAAAGCAGCTCCAACCAGAAATTTTTCAAAAGACAGTCATCTCAACAACCTTAAGTTCCAGTCTAAAGATCATCGACAAAATTTAACCTTTCCAGTTTGCAAAGTCTAACATCTCATTTTTTGGTCTCTACATATCATAATCTGGTGAGTAAACCCAACTTTGTTTTTATTTTAAATCTAGATGCATGAATGAAATTCAGAAGTTTAATGTAAAATTGTTTGCATGATAATGTATTAAATATATATAAATTTAAAACTGGGTGCATGTATTGAGGTATTAGTGTTCTTCTCTGTTTAAAAGTACAGAGTTCAAATTTAAATAAAAATTCCAATTCCTCTCATTCTAATCTTTGTTAGGCTAAGGTATTTAAACAAAAATTGTTTGTTTAAAACTAAAATAAGATTTAAAAACGTTTTTAACTATAATAAATAGAAACATTATCTGGGAAATAAAAAGAACAGAGGAACTTAAGTATATGTAAAAAAAATCAAATACAATGATTTGTTAATTCATACATATAATCTGAATCTTCTTTACAAACTATTATTTTTAACACAAAAATATTGAATTTTATTTTGGATTTGAGGTTGCGTTTCTGTGATGACCAGAAATGGGAGTTTGAGAAAAATATGGCAACTAGGCGATCTCTGGTGGTCAGGGTTTCGATTGGGGGTGGGGAAAGGTTTGGTGATCTTGGAAAAAATATCTAGAAGATGGTTAACCCACCGTGGCGGCGACGATCAACCGATTTATGTTTTTAACCTTAATTTGGGTCATGGTCAGGTTTGAGATGACTGTGTCATCTCTGGTGCATCGAGAGGCGTCGGACCGGGTGCTTTGCGGCGTGGATGTTTGGCGAGGTTGAGGACAGAATTTCACGCCCTCTAGTGGCCGACATTAGGTGTTCGAAGTGGTTTCAGGCGAGGTGGTGGTTCTTAGTGAAAGTCTATATGAGTGGATCGTATATGATATATATGCAAGTATGAACAACTAACTATATAATATAACTTGATAGATAATAATAGCAACGTAAACTAAAATATTCACACCGGGATTTTATACTGGTTTGGACCTCCCGTCCTACGTCCAGTCCCGAAGCTCCTCTTCGGAATTTCCTTTCAACCAACCCTCACTTGACCCGGAGGAACAGGTTTACAATAGCAGAGTTTCTTTGTCAAGAATGTGTTCTATAACACACATGTTGACTATTGAGTACAAGTGCTTCCAATACATATATACATACATATATACATATACATATATACATATACATACATATATATATATATATATATAGAGGATATTGAATAATGAGTTCTGAATATACGGAAGTGTTAAATACAAGTAGTTGATGGTTAGAGAATAGGTATAAGTCATAGTATAGGAATTAAGAGCATAAGTAAGTAAGGTGGTTCCTTCTCTTGAATTCCCGATGCTATTTATAGTGGTAGAAAGATTCTTCGTGTAGTTGCATCCATTAACAATCGTTGTATAGTTGCTCCTGTTGGTGATGAAGAGTTGCAGTGAAGAGGAGCGAACGCGTCTTTTCGGATGTGACAGTTGGTCTTTGAAATTACACAGCCGAGTCTATTATCAGACGTCTGGAAAGTATCCTCAGACGTCTGGCCTTCATATATTTTTTGCGTCTAGTAGCATTTCAGACGTCTGTGTTTATTAACCAGATGTCTGGTCTTCATATCTTTTTTATATCTGGATGCTTTTCAAACGTCTGACTTTGGTAACCAGAGGTCTGATTCTTTCTGAGTTATGAACCAGAGGAATCAATCAGACGTCTGGCTAGTGTACCCAAACGTCTGAAAGTGTGCATGTTGCTTTTATGTATGCATGAGCAATCCTTCTACCACTCCTATAATCTTGAAATCTTTTGATACTTCTTTTGAGTCTTATTTTTGTCTCTTTGGTGATGTTACTTTGTCATCTACCTGTAAATGTAAATATATATGTACATTCGATTTCCATTGTATAGTTGTTATCATCGAAACTATATAATCGATTTCCTAACAATCTCCCCCTTTTTGATGATGACAGCTATTCAATGTACTTATATATAGATTATAAATCTCCCCCTGAATATGTGCTTAGTTTTAATGTTTTATGATTCTATCTATATTTCTCCCCCTTTGACATTATCAAAAAGAATTTATAATATTTAAGCCAATCGTCAAAAAGGAAAATTTTCATTAATAACATAAAGAAGTTACATACATAGATTTGTACAAAATATAAACATTACAATTCCTAAATTCTTAGAGTTCCTTTGGAGATGCTTGATTTGGATCATCTTCCTTTGGTGAAGCTTGATTTGTATCACCCTCCTTTGGTTCTTCTTTTGTAGAAGTGCTAGCTTTTAAAGGAGATGTCAAAGCTTCCTTTGGAGGTTCGTCGTCAAATAATTTGAAATGTTTTGCAGGAGGAGAAGGTACAGGAGTAGGAAAATCCTCAGAAGGTGGAGTTGGACCACGAACCCAATGTAACACTTCTTTAAGGACCAATAAAACAGTTGAAAGAGAATCTTCAACTGTGGCTAGTTGTAGAAAATGAGGTTTCAAAGTTCTCAATTCGCTTAGCTAAATATTTTTAATTTAGGGATAGTATATGTTGGTTCCAGAGAGTGAGATCTCGAATACTTTCATTTGGATTTGTTTCTAGTCAAGTCTCTGTAATTTCTTCTTGTCCTGGATAATCAAAAGGTTGAGGAGGAGGAGGAGTAGCTTCTCATTGTTGCTCTTCTTGTTGAGATGGAATAATGGATGGTTGAGGAGGATTTTCAACTCTTCTAGATTCTCGTGAAGCGTCCAATCTTCGAAGGACTTGAATTCTGGAGCAATATCAAGTAAGTGCATTAAAGAAAAGAATTTTTTGAAGCGTATTTTGGCGAAATTTCTTCAAATGTCGAGAGATAGGAGGGAATATTGTGTGCACGAAGAAGTCTCATAATATAGGTAGGATAGATGATCGATGGCCTTGATCGAGTCCAAAAGTATTTGAGCTCGTCGAAGATAAATTTTGCCCAATTTACTCTTGTCCTACTAAATAGAGAATATAATGCTTTATGCTCCAATTCAGTAATTTTCTCATGACTACCCATTCGTGGAACAATTGTATTAATTATCATCCGTGTTAGGAGTCGAGCTTTCGGACGTAAATATTTTGAAGCTAACTTTGGCATTTCATCTTCCTAGATTTGATGAGTAATAGTATTTCGAGGCTTGAATCTCATATCTGTTATGTTGTGTAAGTCTTCCCCGGTGTCGGAGCAACCTAGGGTTCGTCCTATCAAACCAGGAGTCAATCGAATCGTATTCCCGTATACACTAGACCAAAGCCAATTGTCCTCGTCCTCGGTGTTCCATACTGAGGTACTATCTAGATTTGCATAAAATTAAAAAAATAGCTAATTGGTCTATTTGGATATCATTTGATGTAAAGGTAATTAGGGTTTCTAATCCAGCCTCTTTACATAACTCATCCGATTCGTACATAGGAAATTTTAAGAGATTGTAGAATGGTCCTATGTGAAGTTTCTTTTTTTGGATATCTTCGTACCTTTTTATAGAATGCGGAGCTCTATTCATCCATCGTTCGATTTGGTCGTCGGAGCAAACCTGGGGATTAGAAGATGTAGTCGGTTGATCTTGCTTTCTTTTGGACACTTTAGAATTCTTAGTACGAGGTGGCATCTTGATTATATTTGCTGTAGGACAGTGATTTGGAGTGAAATTTTTTTTCGTAAAAATCATAGGAAGCAATAATTTTGGGACAAAAGAAAAAAAATGACATTATCTGATAGGATTTAAATGGTCGATTGGGAATCCGACATCTGGATTAGAAATCAGACGTCTGGTTTGCCCTAAGTTTTATCCAAAGGATAAAATCAGACGTCTGCTTTGTGACCCAGACGTCTGGTTTTGAGCATAGGTATAAAATTGTAGATACAGTGAGATTTGTCAGACGTCTGGAATTGAAAACAGACGTCTGTTTTTGTTTAATTTCGAAACAGAAAACTAAGGCGGACGTCTGGATCTTATTTCAGATGTCTGAATTGTTTTGAATTTTATTTGGAGGAGACAAAATAATATTTCAGACGTCTAGGGGGTATATCAGACGTCTAATATATGCACACTAATAAATTTTTGAATAGTATATCCTTGTGTCAGACGTCTGGAAGTTGTTGATAGACGTCTGAAAATTGCAGATGGGCTAAAAATGACTTAAAGTGTGATGATTTCACTTATATATCGAATGTAGATAAAAAATAACTTTATTGTTGTAAAAATATAATAACAAATAAGTTTAGATACATTCAATACTTAATACAATTTATTTATTTAGATGGAGATGGAGTTTTCGGATTTTCGGTCATATGCTTGGAGCAACCGCTATCTAGTATCCATTTCTCCTTATTTTTTATTTTGGGTACCTACAAAATAGAAAATGTTTTAATTGGTACCCATATATTTTATTAGGGTCCTATTTGTTAGAGGAAGGTAGCCATACCCAAGATGGTTTGGTACCTTTATAAATATAATTCTTATTATAGACTACACTTTCTAAGTAATTATTAATATGCTTTTGTCTAATCAAATTATTATTTGTTTTAGGAATCCAAATTTTCATATAATTGGTATTCAATTTAGTCTTGACAAACTTTTAGCTTTCATATGTCTACTATTTTTAGCATTATTTTCTTTTTGTTTAAAAGAATTTTTGAATCCTATTCCATTTCTGTTACTTGATGGTTTTGAGGTTTTTATAAGATTTTCCAAATCTTGTTTACCTTTATTAAATTTTGACATGTTATTGGTAATTTTATCGAATTTTTCTCTCAACTTTATATTTTCAATTTTCAACAATTCAATACTATTTTTAAAATCAATATTTTCTTTTAATAAATTTTCTTTTTCTATAGAAATATTCTCACTTTCTATCATATTATTTTTGATTTTTTGTTGAGATATTTCAAGTTCTTCTTCTAGAATAATTTTTTCATCTTTCAACATCCCTACCTCAAGTTCTAATCTATTTATTTTGATTGTATGTTCTTTGTTCAATTTTTTTATTTGTCTAAATTTATCGTCTAGTTCCATGCTAAGTTCAGGACATATCTCTTCACTTTGTGCAATAAAATATACATTAGCTTGTTCTCTGTCACTATCGCTATCACTTTCAGAAGATGAAGAATCCGAATCATCCCAAGTTACTTTGAAAGCCTTCTTCTTCTTGAATTTTTGAATTTTGTTATTCTTTTCGTCGTTATTGAGTTTAGGGTAATCCTTCTTCATATGTCTGTATTGATCACATTCATAGCACTTGATTTGAGATATGTTTGTTGTGTTGGACTTCCCTTCTTTTTTAAACTTGGTCATCTTTCTAAATTTCTAGAATCTATTATAATTGTTGGCAATTAAAACTATTTCTTCTTCATCTAGATCAGAGTCATCATTTTTTGTTGTTGCAAATGCTATATTCTTTTTCTCTGAATTAAGTTCTTTTCATGCCTGCAAGTTAGCTTCATAGGATATTAAATTTTCTATCAACTCTTCAACTTTGAAAGTGGAAAGATCATTAGCTTCTTCTATAGCTAAAACCTTCCTTTCCCAATCTGATGTCAAAGAGTTGAGTATTCGAGATATTCAATCAAAGTCAGTGATTTAACTCCTAATGCCTTAAGATCATGTTGGATAGTTTGAAATCTAGAATACATGTCAACAATAGTTTCATTTTGCTTCATTTTAAATGAAGAAATTGGTTTTGCAAAATCAAATTCTTAGTTTGTTTGACCTTTGTTGTACCTTCATGTGTAATTTGTAAGGTACGCCAAATATCAAATGCAGTGGCGCATAACATGACACGTGAAAATTCATTTTTGTCTAAAGAACAAAATAAGACGTTCATAGCTTTAGCATTATTTGATACTAAGGTCTTTTGTGCATCGGTCCAAGTGTTCATAGCAGTAGTAGGTGCTTCATATCTATCTTGTGTGGCTGACCAAATTTCAAGACCATTAGCTTCCATAAAAATTCTCATACGTGTTGACCAATATGCATAGTTAGATCCATTAAAAAGTGGGGGTCATGCAGTGGATTGTCCTTTTTGAAAAATACTTGCCATATTAAATTGATTCAAAAACGTGTTACTGTTATTTGATCAAAACCTTGCTCTGATACCAATTGAAAGTCTATATGAGTGGATCGTATATGATATATATGCAAGTATGAACAACTAACTATATAATATAACTTGATAGATAATAATAGCAACGTAAACTAAAATAATCACACCAGGAATTTATACTGGTTCGGACCTCCCGTCCTACGTCCAGTCCCGAAGCGCCTCTTCGGAATTTCCTTTCAACCAACCCTCACTTGACCCGGGGGAACAAGTTTATAATAGCAGAGTTTCTTGTCAAGAATGTGTTCTATAACACGAACGTTGACTATTGAGTACAATTGCTTCCAATTTATATATCTATCTAGAGGATATTGAATAATGAGTTCTGAATATATGGAAGTGTTAAATACAGGTAGTTGATTGTTAGAGAACATGTATAAGTCAGAGTATAGGAATTAAGAGCATAAGTAAGTAAGGTGGTTCCTTCTCTTGAATTCCCGATGTTATTTATAGTGGTAGAAAGATTCTTCGTGTAGTTGCATCCATTAACAATCGTTGTATAGTTGCTCCTGTTGGTGATGAAGAGTTGCAGAAAAGAGGAGCGAACGTGTCTTTTCGGATGTGACAGTTGGTCTTTGAAATTACACAGCCGAGTCTATAATCAGATGTCTGGAAAGTATCCTCAGACGTCTGGCCTTCATATATTTTTTGCGTCTGGTAGCACTTCAGACGTCTGTGTTTATTAACTAGACGTTTGGTCTTCATATCCGTTTTATATCTGGATGCTTTTCAGACGTCTGACTTTGGTAACCAGACGTCTGATTCTTTCTGAGTTATGAACCAGAGGAATCAAGCAGACGTTTGGCTAGTGTGCCCAGACGTCTGAAAGTGTGCATGTTGCTTATATCTATGCATGAGCAATCCTTCTTCCACTCCTATCGGCTTGAAATCTTTTGATACTTCTTTTGAGTCTTATTTTTTTCTCTTTGGTGATGTTACTTTGTCATCTACTTGTAAATGTAAATATATATGTACATTCGATTTCCATCGTATAGTTGTTATCATCGAAACCATAGAATTGATTTCCTAACACCTGGAATTGTTCGAGTTGCTTCGATTTTGATTTCGGTTCTGCTTGGGTGTTTAGGTGATCAGAGTCATATGTGTGGACGATCGTCGATGTGTGCGAGGTGTCGTCGGTGGTTAGATAGGCGTCGATCGCCAGTGTATGTGCATAGGGCTGATCTGTGTGTTAGTGGAATGAAAGAGAGGATGCCTCGAAGGATAGATCGTGTTTTGTGGGTTGTTTTCTCGAGTTCATACTCGGGTGATTGTGCATGTGTTGTATCATGAAGCAGATTTTTAAACTTAACCAAAAAAATTTAAAAAAAAGGAAGATGAAGGAAACTCGAGTCGACACTCAAGTCAGAGAAGGGTCGAACCTGAAACAGAATTGATCATGTTTTAAAAAGGTTTTAACAAGCTTGTTTAAAAAATTAAATTTAAAATTGGTTTGAACTATTATATGAAAGATGTTTTTAAACTATTTTGATTAAAGAAGTTTTATGATTTGTTAACTTAATTGGAGAAATGTTTAAAATTGGTTTTTAAACTTAATTTTTTCAAATGTAATTAAGTATAAAGTTAAGTAATGAATATAAATGTTTTATCTTGAAAGTTAATTAGGGTTCTAATGATTAATTTATTTTAAGTATAATTGACTAATTTGATTAATAAATATAAAGTTTATTAATTTATAAGGGTTTAATTAATTATTTAAGGATTAATAATTTTTAATTAAGAACTAATTTAATTAAGAAAATAATATTAATTAATTGATAATTAGAGGTTAATTAATTAGATAATTAAAAATTAATTAGTCAATGATTAGAATTAATTAATTAAGTGATTAGTGATCAATTAATTAATAATTAAGAATAGATTAATTAAGTAATTAGTGTTAATTAATTTATAACTATGGATAATTAATTAAGAAATTAAAATAATGTGACGCCCCACCTCTATACCCACGCTAGCCAAGAACAGTACGAAGTAATGCTGTCAACTAGTACGGAGAATAAGGCTGTTGAGGAGCGACCATCCGGGTAATTGCTTTGTGCGAGCACAGATATGTCAAATAGAATAACAAGCAATTCATTTCTAGAGGAAATCCGACATACCGATACAAACAAAAAGCAACTACATAGTGGCTATAATATCTTCGGAAACAAATATAGAAATAAGCATAACATTTATCAGTCACAGATAATTCATATCACAAAGGCGGAAGAAGATATGAATATATAACTAACACAAGAAAGTGTACATCAGAGTAGTGGTCAAAAAGATCCACAATAATACGGAAGAATAGCAACACGTGCTATACAAAAGAATACAACTATGAAACTATATCTCAAGTGTATACAACAAAAACTGCTAATCTAAATAGTTAACCAAAAGTCAGAGTAGCAAATCCTAGAAGAGGAGTCAAACAGAAGCACCTGTAACATCTCGGTCTGACCCGAGTATTATTTATTAGAAAATAATAAACGGATCAGTCTAGCTATAAATATCAGATGACATGATTAAAGAAAAAGATATGGAATAAGCATATAATATCCATAATGGCATACTACTATAAGCATGCAAATGATGATCAACAAAAGATCGTTCAATACCACAAGAATCTTCACAAAGATCCAGAAAAAGGCATCATACCCAAAAATTGTATTCACAACAAGTCAATGACACACGAATTCAACAATGCACAAAAATTGATAAATCATATCAATGAAAATCACTAAAATTGGTGAAGCATAAATTCCAGAATTCAACACACGAAATCATAAAAAGGGGGGGGGGCCTATCACACGAACGGGAGCATGAAAACTCACCAACATATGTATCACATGAACAAGACGCTATCTCATGGTAGCTAGCCATTAATTTTTGACACACGAACGACCCGAAGACCATGGGGCACTACCCTACATGTGTGAGTCGAAATCATATTGAAACGGGGTCTAGTATCCCTCGCAGACAAAGAGACATCGCATAATTGTTAGTCTAAATCACAAAAATGATCGTCATGATCAAAGAGAAGTGTCAATTACAGTAAGCTAGTAAATATATGAGCTTAGCTTCATGTCCCATAACCACTAGCTTAACTTAAATATTTACGAACAAACTGTAGATCTCCACTAGAAAATTGTCACAAGAGTTTCAATTGAACAAGTCCAATAATTAACCGACGAAGTAAACGCAAGCATTTCATACCACTTGTTTTACTAAGCCGTTTAATTAGATTTCTCATACGAGTGAGGTAAAGGATTGTATATACTAGTGGATTAGAAAATGGTTTTAAGAAATGAGCTTTGTAATAAAATAGTGTTGAAATCGTTTTGACGAAGGACTTTTGATATTTACTACTAGTATTGAAACCTTTATATTTTTAAAGTGACAAATCACAGAAAAAGCTTGTAGGAACAATCAATCACTAAAATTCACATCCAAAGACGTGAGTAAAATCCAAGGAAATCGATACTGAATCCATCAAAATGGATATTCCCAAAAATCACGAAGAAAATGTCATCAAAGTCGATAATAATTGATAATAACAAAAGGGAATTAACACGAATCGATTAAAGTTGGAATTACCAAGCAAATAGGCAAATAGGCAAAAAGAGTGTAGATTCAGATGTCTGAAATCAAGGATTCAGACGTCTGAATCTGGAAAATAAAATATTTTCCAAAACAGAATTCAGACGTCTAAATCGTTGATTTCAGACATCTGAAATAGGCACTTTTTAGCCTATTTCCTTTCTGGTTCCCAATGAACCAATTCAGACGTCTGAAATATAGATACAGACGTCTGAATACTGGGGAATAAAAATTCCCATTATAATAATCAGACATCTGAATACTACGTTTCACACGTCTGAATCAAGGGTTCAGGGCATTCCCTGAACCTAGGCCAAAAATAGCCAAACGGATACCGAAAGCTATCAATCGAGCGACAACGACCAAGGGTTCACATCAAGCGACAACCCAGCCTTAACGGCTCTTCGATACGCCTCAAATATCAATGTCCAAATATCCATAAAAGGATTTTCATAGATTTTGATTTCAAAACACTAAAAATTGGAATATACACCAAATCAATCCAAACCAAAATCAATTGCACAAGAATAAGTGTTAGGAATTCATACCTAATAATCGAAGATAATTATAGACTAAGATGTGAGATAAAAATCTCACCTCTGAACCCAAAAAAATGAAGAAGAAGCTTGAAAGCAAAGGAGAATCAACCACTCTTCAAATCCAACACAAGAAGCTTGATTCTAAGCTTTAAAAGAAGAACATTCCCAAAGTTAGGTTTAGGAATTTCTGAAATTGATAAGAGAATGAGTTGGAGAAGAAGAAGAGAAGGCTTACCAATGGGTTCTCCTATTAGTTTGGAGCTAGAGTTTGATTTGCAAAAGAAAACTAGGATTTGGAATTTTAGTTTCCCATTCCACTCACCATTGTTATAAAAGCTTAAGTATAAGGAAAGTAGAAAGGAAGTAAATGAAGAGGAGAGGGTTGGAACTGAGTTAAGTGGGGTTAATGGGCTCAGCCCAAACCAAAGCCCTAAGTGAAAAGGTACCAAAATTCCACTAACTCCAAACATATCAAAATTTACACTTAAAAAGATCGCAAGCGGCATTTTGAACTCAATGGAAGTGGTCTCGAGTCCTAATTCGACTGATTGCAAAAAGTGGCTTTTCGGACTAAATTCTGAGTCGATAAAATATTTAAACAAATATTTAAATATAAAATCGATAAATATGCGGGTTGTTACAGACTCCCCTCCTTAAAGAAATTGCGTCCTCACAATATTTAAGAAGAAGATATATAGTAACAACCATAAAAGCATATTAACACAAAAGAATTTTGAAGTAAGAAGTTCACCTTAAAGAGCATGAGAAAGTAAGTCAGGATGCGTTCGCTCGATGAACTCTCTAGATTCCCAAGAACAATGCTTAGGATTTGAAGACCATTGAACTTTTACAAGCGGAACATCTTTATTTCAAAGGCATTTGACTTCCGAAGCAATAATACGAATAGGATGTTGCTCATAACTTAAATTAGGCGAAACTTCAATCTCTTCCACAGCATCGGGCTCAAGAATAGAATCGGAATCTCGAAGGCACTTCCATAATTGAGAAACATGAAACACGTCATGCATAGCAGAAAACTGAGCCGGTAATGTAAGGCGATAAGCCATAGAACCAATGCGTTAAGTGATAGGAAATGGCCTAATATATCGAGGTGCTAACTTTCCCGACCGACTGAAACGTACAACACCTTTCATAGGTGAAACACGAATAAAAACAAGGTCTCCAACAGAAAATTCTAATCTCCTACTTCGATTATCGGCATAGGATTTTTGTCTACTGTGGGTTTCTTTCATCCTATGTCGAATAATTTCAATCTTTTATGTGGAATCACGAATAAAGTCTGGACCTAACACCAGCTTCTCACCGGCCTCAAGCCAACAAGAAGGAGATCGGCATGGCCTTCCATAGAGTGCCTCGAAAGGTGCCATACCAATACTAGATTGGAAGCTATTATTATAGGAAAATTCAACAAGTGAAATATGATCTTCCCAACTTCCACCAAAATCGAGCACACAAGCACAAAGAACATCTTCAAGAGTTTGATTCACACGCTTGGTTTGTCCATCGGACTAGGGGTGATAAGCGGTGCTAAAATTAAACTTCGTTCCTAAATCTTTTTGAAGACTCTTCCAAAATCCACTAGTAAACAATGGATCACGATTACTAACAATAGAAGTAGGAACTCCATGTAATTTAACAATTTCTTTGACAAAAAGTTTGGCCAAGAGAGGAACGGTTCGGTTAGACCGAACGAGAATAAAATGGGCGGATTTAGTAAGTCTATCAACTATAACCCATAATCTATCATGACCCGAACGAGAACGGGGAAGGCCATCAATAAAATCCATGGAAATTTGGTCCCACTTCCAAATTGGAATTTCTAAAGGTTGCAATAACCCACCGGGCCTTTGATGTTCGGCCTTAATGAGTTGGCAAGTCATGCAACACTTAACGAAGTTAGCGATGTCAAGTTTCATTCCCTCCCAATAATAAAGTCGCTTCATATCCGCGTACATTTTACTACTACCGGGATGAAATTTAGAACGATGGGAATCTTCTAAAATGTCCTTTTGAAGATCACTAATATTTGGCACGATAAGTCTACCAAATTTCGAATGCCGCCACGAGAATCAATATCAAAGTCTTTCAAACCTTCAATTTCAATTCTATCCTTAATATTTTGACCAAGAAGAGCCAATTCGAGATCTAGCCTTTGAGCTTCAAGAATGCGGTCTAAAAGAGAAGGTTGAGCCTGAAGGCTACATAAAACAAGAGATGAACCTAAATCGGAAACACGGTCTCGAATTTCACAAGTGGATAAAAACTCGAGATTATTCCATTCGGATATCATCATGAAAACAACTGCTTGTTGCTTGCGACTAAGAGCATCGACGACACGATTACCCTTACCGGGGGTATAAAGAATATCAAGATCATAAGGAGCAATGAACTCGAGCCAACGTTGTTGACGTAAATTAAGTTCCTTTTGAGAAAATAAATACCTCAAAGACTTATGATCGGCATACAGAATAAATTTCTCTCCCAATAGATAATGACGCCAAATTCGAAGGGCGAAAACAATAGCCGCGAGTTCTAAATCATGTGTGGCATATCTAGTCTCGACCGGCTTCAATTGCCCAGAAGCATAAGCAATAACACATTCTTTTTGCATAATAACAACACCCAAACCAACGCGACTAGCATCGGTATAAACAATGAAATCTTGATTCCCCTCGGGAATAACAAGAATAGGAGCATCGGAAAGGAGTTCTTTCAATTTCTGAAAAGAGGCTTCATATTTTTCCGACCAAATGTATTTCACTCCCTTCTTAGTCAAGCTAGTAAGAGGCACGGCAATCTTAGAAAAGTCTTTGACAAAACGGCGATACTAACCCGCCAATCCAAGAAAACTACGAATCTCCGTCACACTCTCCGGTCTCTTCCAATCTCGCATCGCTTGAATCTTTGAAGGATCCATGGAAATTCCGGATTTGGAAATAATATGACCGAGAAACTTCACACGAGATCGCCAAAAGTGGCATTTAGAAAATTTCTCCTTTAATTGATTACTCCTAAGAGTTTCCAATACAATCTGAAGATGTTTCTCATGTTCCTCCTCGGTTTTTGAATACACAAGAATATCATCAATGAATATGAGTACAAACCGATCGAGGAAATCTTGAAAACTCGATTCATAAGGTCAATGAAATAAGCCAGAGCATTCGTTAAACCAAACGTCATAACAAGCCATTCATAAGATCCATAACGGGTACGGAATGATGTCAAAGGAATGTTATCCTCTGCAATACGAAGCAGATGAAAACAGGTAGCCAAGTCCAATTGTGAAAAGACTCTAGCACCGCTAAGTTGGTCAAATAGATCATCAATCTGTGGTAAAGGATATTTATTTTTGATAGTAAGATCATTAAGCTTGCGGTAATCAACGCAAAGTCTAAGTGTACCATCGGATTTCTTCACGAAAATAGCCGAAGCTCCCCAAGGCGAGGAACTAGAGCGAATAAATTGCTTCGTTTCGAAATCGGATAATTGTATGTGCATCTCCACATTTTCTTTATTGGACAAACGATAAGGAGGACGAGTAATAGGCTGAGCTCTAGGTGTAAGATTAATTCTGAACTCAATTGCTCGCTTAGGTGGCAATCCTAAAACGGGCTCAAATATGTCGGAAAATTCACGAACAACGTGAATAAGAGAAATGATGTCATCCTCATCATCATTATCATCATCACGAGGATTTAAAGAATATAAAGATGCAGATAAAGTGGAATCCGAATCTTTGAGAATAATAGAAATTTTCTCAACAGATTGAGGACGTCGAAGATGAATAGTCGGCTCAGGACATAGGATATGAGCTTCATAACGGTTAAGCCAATCCGTTCCCAAAATCATCCCAAAGCCTAAATAACGCATGACATGCAAGTCGGCTAGGAAAGGAAAATCACACAAAATAATCTCCACATCTTTACAAAGCAAACTAAGAGTTGCGGATCCACCAACTGGATTCGAAATTCTCAAAGAAGTCATTAAAGCAACGACACTTAAAGAAAAGGTGTCGACAAGTTCCTTTGATATAAAAAAGTGGGATGCACCCGTATCAAAGAGAACTCGAATAGGTTGATCACGAAATATAATAATATCATCAAGGATAGAATGAGATATACCTTGACCACGAGATGTGTTGCCAGGGCTTGAGCAACATTAAGCTTTCCCTCCTTCCTATTTTGAAGTTTGGGACATACATGCATAAAATGGTCCGGGCTTTTACAATAGCGACAACGACGGAGCTTTAAACACTTGTTCGCAAAATGGTCTCTGGAACCATAGTTAAAGCATTTCCCTTCAGTAGAGGAAAAAGTCGTCGTAGTAGGAGTTGCCTGTTTACCCTTTTTACTGGGATAAGGACCTTTGAATTTGTTTGGCCTCTTCTTGTTGCTGAAGTTTGGTTTGGAAACCACCACTTCAACATCACTTTCCCTATCCGCCTCTTCAAGACGAAGAGCGATATCAATGAGTTGGTCGAAGGGGACTTTTAATTTTAGAAGTAATGGCTTCTTGAGATTTTTGTTTAAGCCATAGACAAATCTTTGGTTCTTCTTCAATGGGGTGTTGATATATTCAACCCCATATTTGGAAAGTGACTCGGAGGATGCAACATAATCAGTCACGGAGGCTTCACCCTGAACAAGGTCTATGAAACGCCGAGCTAATGTCACTTTCACTGCTTCTGGCATGAATTTTAATTCGAAGCGTTCCCGGAATTGCTCCCAAGTGAGATCCGCTTCATTAATCTCAGAAATAAGAAGTTCGTACCAGTCCAATGCTCTCTCTTGGAGCATACTGGAAGCCACCTGAACACGGTGAAGATCAACTAGATTAATGCGAATGAAGATTCGATCACAGGTCCTCAACCAGGCCTGGACCTCGATGACAGTTTCAAAACCTTTAAATGGCTTCCCACCCAGGTTGGTGTAACCATTGCACAAACGTGCAAACCCAGATTTAGGGTGACTAGGTTTTGGATTAGAACCATCTTCTTGAGCATTCGTGACAAGGTCAAGAAGTTGCTGGGTAGTCATAAAAACTCCATCTTGGGGTGGAGCACTAGATGGTCCAGCTCTGGGACGACCTGGTCTAACCATTTCTCTTCCCTAAGAAAGAAAGAAGGAAGAAGAAGAAGGTTATTCACAAAATGAATATCAAGCAATCTTGATAGATAAAACAAAGAATCATAAAGAAAATAGGATGAATCGGTACGAAGACTCGAATTAAATCCTAAAGCACGACTCCTAAGATAGACTTAGGACGATGATCCTTGCTAAGTTATTCTACATTGTTCCGAAGTTTGGCTCTGATACCAAGCTGTGACGCCCCACCTCTATACCCACTCTAGCCAAGAAAACTACGAAGTAATGCTGTCAACTAGTACGGAGAATAAGACCGTTGAGGAGCGACCATCCGGGTAATTGCTTTGTGCGAGCACCGATATGTCAGATAGAATAACAAGAAATTCATTTCTAGAGGAAATCCGACATACCGATAGAAACTCAAAGCAACTACACAGTGGCTATAATATCTTGGGAAACAAATATAGAAATAAGTATAACATAAATCAGTCACAAATAATTCATATCACAAAGGCGGAAGAAGATATGAATATATAACTAACACAAGAAAGTGTACATCAGAGTAGTGGTCAAAAAGATCAACAATAATACAGAAGAATAACAACACGTGCTATACAAAAGAATACAACTATGAGTCTATATCTCAAGTGTATACAACAAAAACTGCTAATCTAAATAGTTAGCCAAAAGTCAGAGTAGCAAATCCCAAAAGAGGAGTCAAACAGAAGCACCTGTAACATCTCGGTCTGACCCGAGTATTATTTATAAGAAAATAGTAAACGGATCAGTCTAGCTATAAATATCAGATGACATGATATAAAGAAAAAGATATGGCATAAACATATAATATCCATAATGGCATACTACAATAAGCATGCAAATGATGATCACCAAAAGATCGTTCAATACCACAAGAATCTTCACAAAGATCTAGAAAAAGGCATCATACCCAAAACTTGTTTTCACTACAAGTCAATGACACACGAATTCACCAATGCACAAAAATTGATAAATCATATCAATGGAAATCACTAAAATTGGTGAAGCATAAATTCCAGAATTCAACACACGAAATCAAGAAATCATAAAAAGGGGGGAGGCCAATCACATGAACGGGAGCATGAAAACTCACCAACATATGTATCACATGAACAAGACGCAACCTCATGGTAGCTAGCCATTAATTCTTGACACACGAAAGGCCCGAAGACCATGGGGAGCTACCCCACATGTGTGAGTCGAAATCACACTGAAACGGGGTCTAGTCTCCCTCGCAGACAAAGAGATATCGCACAATTGTTAGTCTAAATGACAAATTGATCGTCATGATCATTGAAAGTGTCAATTACAGTAAGCTAATAAATATATGAGCTTAGCTTCATGTCCCATAACCACTAGCTTAACTTAAATATTTGCAAACAAATTGTAGATCTCCACTAGAAAATTGTCACAAGAGTTTCAATCGAACAAGTCCAAGAATTAACCGACGAAGTAAACGCAAGTGTTTCATACCACTTGTTTTACTAAGCCGTTTAATTAGATTTCTCATACGAGTGAGGTAAAGGATTGTATATACTAGTAGATTAGAAAACGGTTTTAAGAAACGAGCTTTGTAATAAAATAGTGTTGAAATCGTTTTAACGAAGGAGTTTTGATATTTACCACTAGTATTGAAACCTTTATATTTTTAAAGTGACAAATCACAAAAAAAGCTTGTAGGAACAATCAATCACTAAAATTCACATCCAGACGTGAATAAAATCCAAGGAAATCGACACCAAATCCATCAAAATGAATATTCCCAAAAATCAAGAAGAAAATGTCATCAAAGTCGATAATAAGTGATACTAACAAAAGGCAATCAACACGAATCGATTAAAGTTAGAATTCTCAAGCAAATAGGCAAAAAGAGTGCAGATTCAGACGTCTGAAATCAAGGATTCAGACGTCTGAATCTGGAAAATAAAATATTTTCCAAAACAGAATTCAGACGTCTGAATCGTTGATTTCAGACGTCTGAAATGGGCACTTTTTAGCCTATTTCCTTTCTGGTTCCCAATGAACCAATTCAGACGTCTGAAATATAGATACAGACATCTGAATACCGGGGAATTAAAATTCCCAGCATAATATTCAGACGTCTGAATACTACGTTTCAGACATCTGAAACAAGGGTTCAGGGCACTCCTTGAACCTAGGCCAAAAATTGCCAAACGGATACCGAAAGCGATCGATCGAGCGACAATGAACAAGGGTTCACGTCAAGCGACAACCCAGCCTTAACGGCTCTTCGATACGCCTCAAATATCAATGTCCAAATATCCATAAAAGGATTTTCATAGATTTTGATTTCAAAACACTAAAAATTGGAATATACACCAAATCAATCCAAACTAAAATCAATTGTACAAGATTAAGTGTTAGGAATTCATACCTAACAATCGAAGATAGTTATAGACTAAGATGTGAGATAAAAATCTCACCTTTGAACCCAAACAAATGAAGAAGAAGCTTGAAAGCAAAGGAGAATCAACCACTCTTCAAATCCAACACAAGAAGCTTGATTCTAAGCTTTAAAAGAAGAACATTCCCAAAGTTAGGTTTAGGAATTTCTGAAATTGATAAGAGAATGAGTTTGGAGAAGAAGAAGAGAAGGCTTACCAATGGGTTCTTCTATTAATTTGGAGCTAGAGTTTGATTTGCAAAAGAAAACTAGGGTTTGGAATTTTAGTTTCCCATTCCACTCACCATTGTTATAAAAGCTTGAGTATAAGGAAAGTAGAAAGGAAGTAAATGAAGAGGAGAGGGTTGGAACTGAGTTAAGTGGGGTTAATGGGCTCAGCCCAAACCAAAGCCCTAAGTGAAAAAGTACCAAAATTCCACTAACTCCAAACATATCAAAGTTTACGCTTAAAAAGATCGCAAACGGCGTTTTGAACTCAATAGAAGTGGTCTCGAGTCCTAATTCGACGGTTTGCAAAAAGTGGCTTTTTAGACTAAATTCCGAGTATCGATAAAATATTTAAACAAATATTTAAATATAAAATCGATAAATATGCGGATTTTTACAAATAAATTAATTTATAATTTGAAATTAATTAATTAAGTAATTAAGGATTAATTAATAATTAATTAAGGATTAATTAACTGATAATTAGGGGTTGATTAACCAGTAATTAAGGATTAATTAATTTATAATTAAGTTTTATTAATTAATAATTAAGGTAATTAATTAACAGATAAAGGATAATCAATTAATCAATTAATTAATTAAAGATTAATTAATTGATTATAAGGGTAATTGAGAAGTGATTAATTAATTAAATGATTTTAATTAATTAATGATTTTAATTAATTAATTCTTAAGTCACTAATTTAATTTTAATTATTTAAATTAATTATAATATGGATTAAAGATTCTTGCTTATGGATGATTGTTTTGAGTAGGATGTCTGGATTGGTTGATATCTTTGGATGATAATCTGTGATATTCTATGATGAGATATTGGATATATCTGTGATAGATGTATGTTGTTATCTGCGAATAATGCTGTGTGAATTCAATGTTTTAAATTGAATTGAATTGTTTAAACATAAAACAACTTGACCTTTAAGATGGCGTTTGGATTCGATGAGACCGGGATTGGATATCAAGTTTGATTATCCGAAAACCACATCGATCCTAGTTAAATGATAGGTCGTGAATCTCAAGTGAAGATTGAGATGGAGAATGCAAAGGTTATTGTCGTTAACTCTGAGGGTGATTCCAAAATGCATGTAACCATATAATGCTTTCGGTTTCGTTCGAACCTGGATCGAACTTGTATGGATTGAATGCTATCAGACCATCGTCAATGGAGGACGATGAGCATTCCAAGTTGTGTTCTTGTAAAGGTAATCGTAGCCTCAAGCCTCATCAATCGAGAATGGCTAAAAAAGGGGAGGTGCAGCAAGGTTAAGTGGGTAGCAACCAAGTAGGACAAGGTTTACCTCTGTCTAAAGGTCCCTTTCTATTTCGGATGTGTGGGCGGGGTTGTCTTGTTCGGGACTGTCCAATAAGGGATGGTTCCGGCCTTGTGTTGTAGGGGATTTAGGGTGGATCCTTGGTACGTTGATCTAGGCCACGTATTCTGACGGGTGGTACCCTAGTAGCCCTGCCATTGTATGGAATCCAATCTCCAATAAGTGCCTGTACGGTTTTGATTGTGCCCAACTATGCTAGAACGTGTAAGCGTTCCCGCTATTTCTGTATTTTATATTGAAAACCCTAGACACTATTATAATATCGCTGGATTTCCTATCAAATGATTTGGTTAGCATAAGGTAAAAACTTATCCATGTTAATGTGTGGGAAGTCTTACGTGATACCCTTGTTTCCAAATGATTTTAAAGTTAAACAACTTTAATCCGTTTACTTACACCAGAGAAATATCTGACCTGAAGTTTATTTCTTTTTTCTTAAACTCTTGGGTAATCAAATTTTTATAAGTAGCCAAGTGATCAGGTTTGGCTTGGCAAATATTTTGGAAGCTTGGAGCTGGAGTCCAGACGTATCTATCTATATCATTCCACTGGGTTGTGTCTTTGGCTGTTATATTTTGGATGTAATGCTTATGTAGGCCTTTATAACTATCTAATGTAATGAATTTGTATTACTGTGTTTACTCAAATGTATAAGACTATGTAATCCATATGTGAAATATTATATTTGATTCCATTTCCACTGTGAGATTCTAATGTTGTTTGTTCTTTCTTTCTATCTTTTCTATTTCTATCTATTTCTTTTCTTATTGATGATGTGTCTTTCTGTGGAATGAAAGGCGGGTCGTCACAGGATTGATTAATATAAGAAATCATAGGTTAATTAATTAAGGAATAATTAATTAATGGATGTAATTAGAGGCTAATTACTTAATATTAAAAGGGTTATTAAGGTTAATTACTTGTGAAGTAATTAAATAAATGAATTACTCAATGTAATTGATTTAATTAATGTGGTTAATTTAAGTTAATTAATTAGTTTAATTAATTAAAGATAATCACTTGATAATGGGTTAAGTATAATTACATAATGTAATTAATAAAGTGTAATTACATAGTGAAAGTATTTAATGGGTAATTACTGGATGTAATTAATTAAAAGGGAATTACTTGATGGAAAGTAATTAAAGAATAATTACTTAGAGGAATTTATTAAGTGTTAATTACTAGGTGCAATTAATTAAAGGATTAATTAATGTAATTAATTAAGGAGTTAATTTAATTAATGTAAGTAATTAAAGAATAGTTAATTACTGAAAGTAATTAATTAAGGGTAATTAATGAATGTAATTAAGTTAAAGATTTATTGTTAAATGGAATTAATTAGAAAAATAATTAATTAATGAAAGTAATTATACGATCATTAATTAATGTAATTAATGAGAATAACTAAAAGGTTAGTTAATTAACGAATAAGATTAATTAAAAGATAATTAATCAATGAAGTGATTTTAGTATAGTAAATTAGGGATCAATGTAATTAATTAATAAGAGTAATTAAAAGTTAATTAATGTGAATGGTTAAAGATTAATTAATTTGTGTAATTGATTTAAAATCTAGTTACTTAATGTAATTAAAGAATAATTAATCAAAGATGATTAATTAGGAGAATAATTAAGGGATAATTAATCTGTAATTAAAGATTAATAAATTGGTTTATAAGGTAATTAAAGGATGATTAATTAATTAAATGGTTGTAATTAATTAATGATTGATTTAAGCAGGGATAAGTGATTAATTCTCAAGGAATTAATTTAATTTAAGTTAGTTAAATTAATTATAATATGGATTAATAATTCCTATTGTGGATGATTGTTTGCGTAGAATGTCTGGATTGGTTGATCCTCACAGTTTGATAATCTGTGATATTCTGTAATGTGATGTTGGTTATAACTGTGTGAAATGTGTGATATTTATCTATGAATGATGCTGTGCAAATTCAATGTATTGATTTGAATTAAATTGTTCAAACTTAAACAACGTGGACATTAAGATGGCGTTTTGGATTTCGGTGAGACCGGGATTGGATTTCCAAATTTGGATATCCGAAAACCACATCGATCCAAATTAAACGATAGGTTGTGAAATCTCAAGCAAAGATTCAGAGGAAAGGCTATGGTCGTTAACTCTGAGGGTGATTCTAAAACGATTTAAATAATGCCTTCGATTGAGATTAAGATTAAGACTACAAGGGCTATTGTCGTTAACTCTGAGGGTAATTCCAAAATGAGTGTAACGAGATAGTGCCTTCGATTTCGTTCGAACCTGGAATGGACTTATATGGATTGAATGCTTTCAGAACTACGTCGGGAGGACGATGAGCATTCTAAGATATACGTGTTCATTGTAGCCTCAAGCCTTATCAACCGAGAATGGCTAAAACAGGGGAGGTGCAACAAGGCTAAGTGGGTAGCACCCAAGTAGGACGAGATTTTCCCCTGTCTAGAGGTTCCTTTTTATTCGGCTGTGTGAGCAGTTGGTTCAAAACAACTACGCGGTTGTCTTGTTCGGGGCTATCCAGTAAGGTATGGTTCCGGCTTTGTGTTGCAGGGGATCGGGAGGGATTATCGGTACGGTGATCTTGGCCACGTACTATGATAGGCAGTACCCCAGTAGCCCTGCCATTGTATGGAGTCCAATCTCTAATAAGTGTCGTACACATTGATTGTTCCTAACTATATTGGAATGTGAGATGTAAGCATTCTAGCTATTTCTGTATTTTACTTGAAAACCCTAGACCATATTATAATATAACTAGATTTCCTACAAAATCTTTAGTTATCATAAGGTAAAAACTTTTCTGTGTTTATGTGCGGGGAGTCTTACGAGATACCTTTTAGTTTTCAAAGGTTTTCAAAGTTAAACGAATTTAACCATTTACTCACACTAGACCCATGTCTGACCCGGAGTTTATTATCTGTTTTCTTAAACTCTTGGGTACTCAATTTTTACGACTAACCAAGGGATTCAGGTTTTCTTTAACGTATTTTGGAGGATGATTAGAGCAGGAGGCTTCAGCGTTTGTAGATATATAGTGGTTCCGCTGTGTTGATCTCTATGCTGTTGTTGAGTTGTATTCTGAGTTGTATGTTAGACAGGTGTTTATAACTGTCTAATTTGTGATGTATAAGCTATATAACTCTGATGTATATGATACTATGTAATATCTTACGTGATATAATATAATTTATTCGTTCCACTGTGAGATTCTGATGTTGTTTAGTTTTTTCCTTTCCATCTTTTCTCTTTTCTATCCCTTTCTTTCTTATTATTGATGCATCTTTCTGTGTAATGAAAGGCCGGTCGTTACAAAAACAAACCTTTTTGTTAATCTTATTTAAGTTTAAACTAAAGCTAAAATATAATTTAAACAAGCAAACATTTACCTTAAGTATTTTAAAACTATATGGTTAACTATTAAAATAACCTTTCAAAAGTTTTATATTAAATTTAATCATAACTTCCGAATTACCAAAATATATATTAGAACTTGAAAACATGGTTTTATTTGTTAAATTCAAACCAAAACTTTTCTATTTAAAATATATACAAATATATATACATTATAAATAGAAAACATTTTATTATCTTTAAAAGATAAAATTCACCAATTAAATATTTATAAAAGAAGATTATTAAATTAATTTAAATGCTTATTAACAAAGATTATTAAATAAATATTGCCCAAAATTCCAGGTCATCACATTCCTCCCCCTTAAAAGAATTTCGTCCCCGAAATTTAAAAGCAAACATAATTTAATAATCCAACAATGATTTTATTTCCAAATAGCAAGGTACACATATTAGCCAAATACTAACAACCACAACAACCAATTTATTTAACAAACAAATCTACTATCCAGAAAAACTTCTGGATAGTACATTCTAATACTATATAGAGTTTTCCAAGTTCAAACACTGGAATACTCGCTCTACTAAATCCAAACTAGCTACACGACTAAGCTTCTGAGCTCATACTCATCTAGATCTACAAAACTGAATAAGATATCTGACCACAGTCAAGTCCGACTCAACAACCAAATCCTCCTGAACTGCAGATTCTAAAACCAGTGGTGGATCATACACTACTCCCTCAGAGATACGTGAAACATAATGTGAATCCCAGTCATCCAAACTGGCAATTCAATCCTGTAGACCAAAACACTTATCCTTACAAGAGCACAAAAAGATCCAATATACCTCGGAGCTAGCTTCCTAGTTCTACCAAATCTTATAGCTCCTTTGATCGGAGAAAACTTATCCAAAATCAAATCTCCAACTTCGAAATCCAAATTCCTCCGTCTCTTATCCGCAAAACTTTTCTGACGATCCTGGGCTACCTTCATCCTTCCTGATCAGCTCAACCTTCGCTGATGCCTCTTGAAACAAACTGGACCAAAAACAACCCAACAAAATGATCCTCTCAAGATTAACCAAAATCAAGAATACAAAACCTACTCCACAATCATCAGTGGACTTCAAACTTACTTCTCTTATCTGGAAAAGACAAAACAGGCGCACTTGCCAATCTCGCCTTCAGATCCTGAAAAACTTCCTGTGGAAGTTTGCGGTCGCTTCCTCTCTAAAACAGATGCTACCTCGCTTCTGTTGCACAACTCTGATCTGGAGTAGATGAGAATGCGGATGATGAACACGAGCACAAACTTGATCAGCACATCCCAGAAAATACGGTTCATCAGATCCATAAAGAGAAAACTCAGAAGTTCCCTGATATCCTGAGCTGCTTCACCAAATCCTCTTTCTAGAAACAACCCTTCTACTTAGCTGAACCACCGGTACCACTCCTGGAATCCTAGTCAATACGAAAACTCAATTCCAGATGCTATGGCAAACCCGACTTCCTTGATGACATCCAGGAGAAAAAATCTCTGAGTACTTGCATAACTCCTATATTCCTTAGAGATGAGTCGATCCTAAGCAAAAGATTACCCAAGAGAACACTCAACTATCGTAAGTCACTTTTGCGATCAACCCATCCTAATTTCCAAAGATATTGTTCCCTCTTCACAAATCAGAACAACTTATGCCTGACTAACCAATCCATCGAAGAAATGGATCCACTTTGCTGCTTTTGAACTCCATCTCTAGAAAACTACTTAGCCAGATGACCTTCCTGCTAGCACACAGAACACTCCAATCTGCAACGCTGCCACTGATGCCAAAGACTTCCTATCCAAAGCTCTTTGAACCTCAAAGCCTTATCATTCAATCCCACACAGACCCTAGAGATGGGCATACATTTCCTCAAGAAACTCCGGCCTCAACCCAAACACAAACACCCTGTTGAACTTAGTCTCATCACCAATGCAGACACACTTCCTTAAACTTGCTCCAAAAGAAACATCTTCGGAAACATCCATAGTCACTGCGTCTCACCACGCAGCTGCTTCTTCTTGAAGTTGCCAAGATACTATCACTCGCTTCTGCTCATCCGACAGATCCTAATTACCTGAAAATCCTCTCACATGAGCGCAATCAAACTTGTACTTCAATGATGGACTTTGAACCTTTAAAAAGTTTACTTCAGTGATTGGTGTAATCCTTGCAAATCTCACTCGAGGCAGTATTGGGTCTATCGCACTCGCTCGGACTTCCCACCTCAACACTCGGACTTCTTTCATAAGTGGTAGTCGTGCTACACACACCACTACCCCTACTACATCTAGAACTTATATTGGAAAACCCGAACAGGTAACCCAACAAATAGGTAGAAATATATATATATATATATATATATATATATATATATTAAAATTACAATACGCTCTCTCAAGAAAGAAATAACTCCAAAGCCTAGGTATTCACTCAACCTAGCGCTCTGACACCACTATAATGACCCGCTGTTCATTCCATAAAAAGACGTATCATTATTAAGAAAGAAAGGGATAAAAAAGAGAAAAGATAGAAAAGAAAGAACGAAACAATATTAGAATATCAGAGAAAAGATAGAAAAGAAAGAACGAAACAATATTAGAATATCACAGCGGGACGAATAATATATTAATCACATAGTTATTACGTAATATACAACATCTATTAGAGTTACACAGCTTATTACAACACATTAGACAGTTATAGAACCTTTATATCATACAATTCAAGATACAACATAGATATACCAACATATTGGAAACACATTATATCTACAAACGCTGAAGCCTCCTGCTCCATATCTCCTCCAGAGTTCGTCAAATCTAACCTGAATCTCTTGGCTACTTGAAAAACTTTGAGTACCCAAGAGTTTAAGACAATAGAAAATAAACTCCGGGTCAGACATGGGTCTGGTGTGAGTAACAGGTTAAAGTTGCTTAACTTTCAAAACCTTTGAAAACAAAAGGTATCTCATAAGACTTCTCGCACATGAACACGGAATTTTTTTTACCTTACGATAACCAAAACATTTGATAGGAAATCCAGTTATATTATAATAGGGTCTAGGGTTTTCAAGTTAAATATAGAAATAGGTGGAATGCTTACATCTCATGTTCCAACATAGTTGGGCACAATAAAAACATACGACACTTATTGGAGATTGGATTCCATACAATGGTAGGGCTACTGGGGTACCGCCCGTCATAGTACGTGGCCTAGATCAACGTACGGAGGATCCACCCTAAATTCCCTTCAACACAAGGCCGGAACTACCCCTTACTGGATAATCCCGAATAAGACAACCCTAGCAGCTGTTGCAATCAACTGCCCACATAGCCGAATAAAAAGGGACCTCTAGAAAGAGGAAATCTTATCCAACTTGGGTGCTACCCACTTAGCCTTGCTTCACCTCCTCGGTTTTAGCCATTTCCAGTTGGTAAGGCTTGAGGCTATGATTACCTTTTCAGAACACATAACTTAGAATGTTCATCGTCCCCTAATGACGATGTTCTGAAAGCATTCAATCCATACAAGTTCGTTCCGGGGTCGAACGAAACCGAAGGCACTACCTCGTTACACTCATTTTGAATCACCCTCAGAGTTGACAACAATAGCCCTCGCACTCTGAATCTTCATCTCGAACTTCACTTGAGATTCACGACCTATCGTTTAATTTGGATCGATGTGGTTTTCGGATATCCAAATTTGGAAACCCAATCCCGGTCTCATCGAAATCCAAATGCCGTCTTTTAAGGCCAAGTTGTTTAAGTTTAAAGAATTCAATTTATTATTTATATTCACACAGATAGATAATTCACATTATCACAAATAGGTAATCCATATCATTACAATTCAACCAAAGCTTCTCATATCATAGATCAGCACATATCCCATATCAGAGATAGCAAACAATGCAAGGCATTCAATATCATTCAGCCATCCATAAGTAAAGATTAATTAGTCACACCATCTCTAATTAATTTAAAATAAAATAAATTAATTACTTCCATTACTATAAATCCTGCTTACTTAACCATTAATTAATTACAAACCAACTAATTAATCATCCTTTAATTATCCATCTTACTTAATCACCCTTGATTAATTATTGTTCAATTACATTAAGTAATTTGCCTTTAATTAATTGCACAAATTAATTATCCTTAATTATTTACAGTAATTAACCTTTAATTACTCTTATTAACTAATTAACTATAATTAATTACATTAACCCTTAATTAATTACATTAATTATTTATTCTATAATCACTTATATTGATTAATTATCCTTTAATTAATCAACACTTAATTACTTTCATTAATTATATTAATTAATGATCCTCTAATACTTCTTTAATTAATTATTCTTCAAATTAATCATATTTAATAATTAATATTTAATTAATCACATTCATTAATCAACCTTGATTAATCACATTCAGTAATTAACTATCCTTAATTACTAACATTAATTAATTACTCCTTATTTAATTATCTTTAATTAATCCTTTGATTAATTACACTGAGTAATTAACCTTTAGTTAATTCCACTTAGTAATTATTCTCTTTAATTACATCCAGTAATTACCCATTAATTACTTACGCTAAGTAATTACACTTTATCAATTACATTAAGTAATCATACTTAATCAATCATTAAGTGATGTTCTTAAATTAATTAAATTAATTAACTAACTTAAATTAATCACATTAATTTAATTAATTACATTGAATAATTGATTCCTTTAATTACTTTCATTAAGTAATTATACTTTAATCAACCATTTTTAATTACAAATTAATTAATTCCTAACTACCAATTAATTAATCTATAATTACTTAATTAATTAACTTAATTATGACTTATTAATTAATTAATTAATCTCAAATCATTAATTAAAATCTTTAATTATCTAATTAATAATCCTTAACTACAAATTAATTAATCTTAATCATTAATTCATTAATTAAATTAATTAATTATATTTTTTTACTTAATTAACTTAATTAATCATTAATCATTAAAACCTGAATTATTTTTGAGATAAATCATTACCTTTATTGATGACTTAATTATCCTTAACATATGCATTTAAAACATTTGTACTTTTGAATTAACTTTAAATTTCCTTTCTAATTTAAGATTTAAAATGATTTACAAATTTAATTTTAACAAAATTTAAGTTAAACAAATTACAAAACCTCTTAATCAAATGTAAAGTAACATTTATTATCTATAAAAGAAATTTATATATTTTAAATTAAATTTATTTAAATTCAAAACCTTGCTTTCTAAAACTTAAAAAAAAAAACTGTTTCAAATATGCTTCGGGTTCAAACTGATGGCTACTCAATCTTTGACCTAAGGAAATCCACTTCTCGTTTTCTTTTCAAAAATTTGTTTAAGTTTTAAAGTTAAAATCTGGAAACAAATTACACTCCCGAACAAACTGTGTACTCACTCGAGTCTCCTACCCAGAAACATGAGCCTTCCTTCGAGAAAACACCACAACCCAAAACTACTAACACAACCACACTGCCGTGCACATGCACCGGCGATCTATCCTTCTCTGACCATCCACGACTCCACTAACCTGTCGACGATCATCCCTACACCAGATGCCGACAACCATAACTTCAATTCTAACTTAAAATCAGATTCGACCAACCCTGCACAAACATGGAACAAAACCACAGCCTGAAAAAAACCAACGAACCGACATCTCCGACCATCGAAATGCCCGATCCTCCGGCCACGCCTTCGCCAGCTTCCCCTCTACCATTTCCCAAAGTCTGGTGGAACTCGATCCACCAGAAGCGCGACGGTGACTACATCTCCAACCATGAGAAAAACTAGGATTTAAAACAATTCGACCCGCCGTCGCCACCACAGTAGTTTGTACACCCTTCTGACATTTTTGCCGAGCTCACCGAACTCCCCTCTACCTCCAGTGAAGTCCCCGACCGCCCGATCATCTTACTCATCAGAAACCACTCAAAACTCATTTGCTGATCGAACTCGGACTGCTCGCTCAAACCAAAATTAAAATTTTTGATTTCACTTCGAAAAATCATGATTTTAGATAAGGATTCAGATTATATGCCTGAATCGATGAATTAAGATTTTTGGAATTTTAAATATTTTAAGCTTGCACTGTTCTTCTTGGTTTTCCAGAGAATTTCAAATTTAATTCCCTTAAATAAAATTTTAAACCTTAATCTATGATTAAACAAACAGATTTTGTTTGAAACCTAAGTCCTTATAGAGATTAGATTGAGAGATAATGAATTTTGATTAAAATCTTGAGCTTTGAAACTAAGAACCGATATTTCATAGGTATATTACGCACGCACACATCTATACATTCATATATATATATAGAAAATTCACTTATGTATGTACACAAAACATACTTTATTCTAGTAATTCACATGCAAATAGATTTTTATATACTTAAGCTTTTTTAAAAAGAATTTTACTTACCAGTTAAAAAGATGAATAGAGCCCTTTTGAAATAGCTTTGAAACTTTAAAACTTGAAATGCCTCTTGATTTTGAAAAATGGATGTTATGATCAGGAAATTTGTTGTAGAGATGAGTTAATTTTGAAAACAGAGATGATCCTTCCTTGTTTTCTCCTTGAGTTTTCTTTGATTTAATCTCAGTTCCAAAGAAAATGTTACAGGCTTTTGACTTGAAGTACTTCTGGTTTGGGAATATTGATTACGGATTTGTTTTTGAGTATTTGTTACAGGCTTGAGTTTTTCTAAGTTTAGAATTAAAGAAGAAAGAAAAAGAAATGAAGAGAAGAAATATGAGTTTATAAAGGCTCAATTGTGATTTATTAAAAATAAAAGAAAATTAAAATCAAAAATCCCATTTGTTTCAAAACTTACCATTTGTCATTAACATATGCTTATCATCTAACACTTGTTACTAATGTGACTTGATTATTAAACACTTGTAATTATGAAATTTTATTTATTTTAAATGTTAATAATAAGCTTTTATATTTAATTTACTATTTAATAATTACTTCCTTAATTTATATAAATAAAATTCTTTAAAGAAAATGTCAAAAACAAATTATATATACTAATAAAATCTTATACATATCTTTTATATCCAAAATATTTTAAAATATCTATCCTTTGAATTTCAAATTTAAATCAAATTTCAAATTCAATTTAAATTTAAATTTAAAAAATCCAATTTAAAATCAAGTTACATATATATATTTATAACAACACATTCAATTTGAAAATAATAATATATTTTCTTTAAAATCTATTTATATCTATATATAAAAACAACATATTACTATTATTGTTTGAAAATAACAACTTAGTCAATTTTAAATAATTTATAAAAGAGATTATCACATTATTTATAAATTACTTATATTACCAAATGAATTAATGTATCATATGTTTTATATGCAGGTAAATAGGCACAGGGAAGAAGTCGTAAAAAAATTTAGTCTTGAGGGCAACAAGTTTGTTTTTTAGTCTAAAGGACACTTTTTAGTGCAAAGTGAAAATGATAGTTACAACTATCATTCTATGATTTACACTGAAAAGTCTCCTTCAACATAAAAACCAAATTTCTTGTCCCTGAAACTAAATTTTTCTCTAACTTTTTCCTTGAGCCTAAAAACCCCTTTTATATGTTTATGAATTTTATTTTAAACTTTTATAAATATTTACAAATCATATTTATCAAGAAATATTTAGAAGAGAGTAAAACAAACCTTTTTGTTAATCTTATTTAAATTTAAAATTAAGCTAAAATATAATTTAGACAAGTAAACATTTACCATAATTATTTTAAAACTATATGGTTAACTATTTAAATAACCTTTGAAAAGTTTTATTTAAATTTAACCATAATTTCCAAATTACCAAAATATATATTAGAATTTGAAAACATGATTTTATTTGTCAAATTCAAACCAAAGCTTTTCTATTTAAAATACATACAAATATATATACATATAAATAGAAAACATTTTATTAACTTTAAAAGATAAAATTCACCAATTAAATATTTATTAAAGAAGATTATTAAATTAATTTAAATGCTTATTAACAAAGATTATTAAATAAATATTGCCCAAAATTCCAGGTCATCACAACAACATTAAAATTACTATTTTTTCTTCTGGAAACCAGTAATTTTATATTTGTCTTTCTTAAGTTTGTATTTTTTATATTTAGGGCTGTCAATGGATGTACAAAAAATCTAAAATCTATCTGCATTCGCATCCGAAAAGCGGATAAATATATCTGATATCAGGAAAAAAGGGATGCGGATTCGAATATGAAGACATTCGCATCCAAAAGTTATCCGTCCTAATTTTGTCAAGACTATAGTTCGAATTATTTATATTTTAGTGCAGTAAAAGATATTTGTTTATTATTTTATTAAGTTATAGTTTATATTATATGCCCCTAATGCTTTTTAACTGCCCGAAACCATTTATTACCATCATATTTGTTAATTTTTAACACATTTATAATCAATCGGATTGAAAAGTATTTATGTTATACTTAAATTTTCTTTTTATAATCTTTGATTTAACAGTCATTAGCAGACAGGATAATTATTCGATATCCGTACCATCCACGGATGTGGATATCCGTTATGTGAAAATGATTTTGAATGCGAATGCGAATATGACACTATCCGCATCTAAAAGCATCCGTTGACAGGCCTACTTATTTTATTAGGATTAATTACTCGAGGTGTAAACTCTTCATATTTTCTTTCCATTTTAATGATTTTTTTCTTCATTTGTTCCAACATTAAACAGAAGAAACATGAATCTCAAAGAATAGACATGAAACGAATCATAAAAAGAAGTATAAATTCGTTACTAGTTTGTACATCCGAACTTGGTATTCGGATAAGGGCATGAATTCTTGAGGTTGTAGGTATAAAATTTCCCAGAAGTGTGATGGTGTGGTTCTACTACTAGAATTAAAAATATGAAAGTCAATGTCTTCCTTATCATAACATTGAATGAAATATATCCCGACCTTAATGCATACACAACCTTAACAGAATAATATACGAACATATAATCCTAAATAGAAAATCATCCATATGGGACAAAAATGAATAATAGAATATAACTATTCACAAAAAGTAAGTAGTAAGCATACCTCACTCACTAGTGAGATGGGTGCAAACAATAAGCACATGTCAGAATAGAATTATTGATTTATTTAGTTCCAAAAAAAAACTCCAAACAAAATTTTAGCATAACACGAAAAACACCATCTCTCTATATTTTTTATTTAACAGGACCATACTACATTGTTTGTTTGAGTGCAGCTGCGTACGTCCATGCTAAATAACTTTCGGATGAAAGCAGTGAGAGCTGTATTTCATCTCATAAATAACTGACACTTAAATTCCAAGCAAATACGACATCAATACAAAACATATAAAGCATAATACAATACAAATCATATGAAGCATAATAACACTTCAATGATTCATCGCACAAAAACAATGCAAAATACAGTTATTAATACAACTTCCACAAATTAAAAGAGGCGAAACTGTAAAAATGATTCAACATTTGTTTGTTACAAATCATAACCATCCTTTTGCGGCAATTTTGGTCACAAAGATCTTGAGGTAGCAACTTTATATATATAACTAGCCATCCAAAATCATCTTCAAGAAGAACAATTGATTAAGGATAAATTTAGGTTATAGATATATGAGGGCACAAGAAAGCTCGCTAGAGAAGTACAGAAATTATCAGTAGAAAATTAAGGTCATGCAATAATGGTAAAGGTATGAAACAAAACCATCAAATCTACAACTGAGATGTGCCAATTAAAAAGGTGAAGGTTAAAAAAAAAAGTAAAAATATCATATACAAAAAGTATGAAATTACAATGAGCAAAATAGAAACGAACTTTTACAAATCACGTAAAAGTGGTTTAGGTTTAGATCTACGATGATATCATTTAAATAGTTCTGAATATTGTTTATATGAGCTATCATGTAATACACACTATTGAAATATTCCATCTTCAATAATATTGATGGCAATCAGTTAGATATGTCTAATAAATGTAGACAGATAACTTAAAATCTTAAATTAATACATGCTTGCATGCAACATATATAAACACACACACACACATATATATAACCGTTCTGAAAAATATAATTAAAACATTTTCTAATGTATCTAACTACAACGCACAAAGTAAAATGATACCAATAGCACTAAACCCAACGTAATTTCGTTACAACCAATAAGTTTCAGCTTCACCAACTTTTTGCATTCTTCTATGAATATAGTCAACCTAATATCTTGCAACCCTTATCTGGAATCATCGCATCAACACCTCATAATTCATCGCGAATAAAATCAAACATATTATCACGTAATACATTATAGCACCCTCATAAACATAGTATTACTTCAAAACACTGACTAACTTTACCAATATTCAAGGTAAAATCTTTATTACCTACTCAAATTTCGACATAAGTAAGCAACACCAAATCAACATATATACATGCATGCACAACATATAACATCACCATATCCTAAAGCAATATTTTAACTCATAAATTTTACAACTTCAAAAAATTAGTAACTTGAGTTTTAAAAATGTGAACTTTACTCACCATAACTTATATAAGTCAAATTAAACTTCCAACGAACTTGATTACAACACCAGCAAACCACCTTAGCTCAATAATATGACTTAGTGTGACCTTCTATGGCACAAATGGGTTAGACAAGGGCATAGTTAGGCTCAGCCTAACACACACACATATACATACATGCATACATAACATATAACATCACCACATAATTGAGCAACATTTTAAGTCATAAATTTTACAGCTAAAAAACTAGTAATTTGAGTTTTAAAAACATGAAATTTGCTCACTGTAACTTGTATAAACCAAATTAAACTTCCACAGAACTTGGATATAACAATAGAAAACCACTTGAACTTGAAAATATGACTTATTGTGACCTTCTATGGCATAAATGGGTTAGCCAAAGGCATAATTAGTCTCGGTCCATGGCGGTTTTGAGGTGTTTTGGGGATTTATTTGGAGAGTATGGTATTTGGAAATGAAGTATGGCAATTTAACTTGATTTTTTAGAAGTGTATTCACAAATTTTAGCTTAGCAATTTCTCTTGAAAGCTATGGATGAGCTTATAGATATGAAGAGGATAGAAATGAATATGGCAACGATGGCATAATGAAAGATTGTGTAGAGATAAGAAGATATATACTGAAAACGAAAGGAGTAATTTAGTAAAATGACCTTTATCACCATTTCTCCCTCCATACCCTAATATACACATTTGTCTCACCTTGTCCACTCTTCAGCATGCTTTATGCACTTCTTAGTTGTATTTAGGTGGTGGTGGTGTACTTAGATTAGGGTATTTTGATTATATATTATTCTTATGAACAAAAATGGTCAAATCATGCGTTATCTTAACCTAAGTATATTTAATTAAATCCTAACACCTACTTTATTATGACATGTAATATATGTGCGCGCATGTTGCACCAATTGTGCACAATGTTCCGGACGACTTTCGGGTGTTGAAAAGTTGAAATTTTTGAAAATGTTTTTCGGTCTCATTTTCTACTTTCATTTGAGCTATCTATATTGATAGAAAATTTGAAAATTATTTTATCATCATTATTAAATAACTAAAATAGGTTTACTTGCTAACAAAAATACATTTATTGATTATAAAAATATATTTAAATAGCCTATAACAAAGTGGCAAAATCCTCGGTTGTTACACATCTATTTTGCCATCATTTGTTATTATTTAAAAGAGTCATATTGTTTTTAATTTATAGAAACTATTATTTGAATATTTAAAATTTATTAAATATTCACAAATTAAGGCTGCAACATTTCAGGTCGTTACAGTTATATAAACCACATACAGATAATTGAGATAATTCATTCTGCTTTGAAATAATTTTCAACCTTTTAAATTATAAAAAAACTTTGGTACCAAAACATATCCAAAGTTTTCAAAAGATTCTTACATACACAAATCTGTAATTTGATTAAGATTACATGAAACTGTCGACTTATAAACAAAGTCCACTCAAAACATACCGAAATATTAATTTCTAAAAAGTCCAAATGAAATCATTGATGATCGCTCTACTACCGCTTGTTTGAAATTGTGAATCAGTTCAAAATAGGTTATTTGTCAAACACAAAATTTTAAAGAATAAACAATATTGATTTCGGTTAGGGAAATCTAAGAAAACTATTCTTTGAAGTCGTACTTGATTCCATCAATTGATTAAGAGAAAGAGATGGATCAGCATGAAAAAGTATGGATTTGATCTTCTAAATCATCAAAACTCCATATCTATCATTTTCATATAGAAATCATGCTGATAGCATGTTGTAAAACATAAGAAGTTAAGAAACCATTAGGGAAAGAGAGAGAAAATATTTTATTCCGTGCTGGTGTCAACATACAATATAATGGAGCAATATTTATAGGCACGTCATAGGAAATGAAGATTATAATAATGCCCATGTAACATTTAGCGTACTAACCTTTATAATTAACATTTATTATAACATATCACTGATAATGCACTATTATTCCATATAATGAGTATGGGTATAGAAATTGTTTTGACCCCTATCATGTGAAAATGTTGAGACTTTCCTAAAAGCAACAAAAATTGTTTGCTTAAAATACTAAATTTGGCCATATGTATCTTTGGCACACCTAAGTAGCATTAGATATTTGATTATATTATACAACCCCTTTCATCTTTGGTATTTTGAATATTTAGGCTAAACGCAAAGTTAAAGCTAAGGTTGTTAGCACGCTAATTCTCAATGATTTATGAAGATTTCGTTCTAACTTAACATAATATGTTTCCTTTTCATTTGCACTTTATAATGTGTTTATATATGTAAAAATTATGGGTTGTAATGGATGAAATGATCTATGTTTGTATCCTTGTACATTGAATTGACTTCATTTGTGTCCTTTGCACAATGTCTATATGTCTAGTTCAGTGTCATGAGCATGATAGCTAGATACTTCCGTTTTTTGAATAATTTACAATGAAAGCCCACAATTTTGAAAGATATATGCTGCAAACATAAAGGGATATAGGTTGGAACTCAAAAATAATACTAAGAAATTAATTTAATAAAATTGTTAGGCTAGATTTCATTGTGATGATATTTACCAAATACAACAAACAAGGATTTGATGATAATTGTAAAATTAGTGCATTCACGGTTTGAATGCGTAGCATGGGTTCACACTAGTATAATATAAAAGATAGCTGAGTTTCATGAGAATGATATTTATTAAATTATGATTATTCAGTTTAACTAATAAATATCACAATGTTTTTTCAACCGCTAAGTTTCGATTCAATAAACCAATAAAAAATTTGACATGATTTTTTATTTATGCATAAATTTATCATGTAGAACATTACAATAATATTTAATTTAACAAAATAGCAAACATGTAGTACAATCTTAATGTTATTTTATTTCAGGTTTCTACACTGAACTATATTTCCAATGATCTGTAACAGTAATAATAGTGGTAGTCTTAACTATTAGTTCCATTATCACACATTGAAGCTAAACAATAATTTTACTCATAATTTTTCTTATAAATTAAGTATCATAAATATCAAGATGAGGTTATTTCAATGTCTAATGTAAAAATATTAATATCTTAATAATTTTAAGTGTGCATTTTTCATTTTTCTTCATTGCAACAAATACTAAGAGCATTACAATCACAAAATGCAAGTACATTTTTCTTTAATTTTCTTGATGAGTAAACTGTCATTATAAATTTTAAAAAATTAACCAAGAAAAAAAAATTGTATTATATCCATGAAAGCATACACGCATTTATAAGTATCATGTAACGACCCACTATTTTGGACCATTCAAATCGACAATAATCCACACATGTCAGACTTGAATAATTCAAAATAACAGTTTGTAATAAAATATGAAGCAAATAAAATCATTCACAGAATCACAGACACAGAAATATCAGAATAACTCGCAGCGGAAATAAAATACCATAGTAGTTCATGAAGCTACTATATACATACTCTCAAATCATATACAAAATATCATAGTTTAAAAATGGATACAATAGAAGTCTGGATACATGACTTACTAATACAGAAGCAATACCGAATAGAAGATAACTAGAAGAAGTAGACGAATAGATAGTCAGATAAGCTCCAACAATTCTCTAGCTCCAGAAGGTGAATCCAAAGCTGTGATTCTCAGGCTGACTCGAGCGTAAAGTAAAACACAAACACTCAAGTTAGGACATACATACGTATACAATGCAAACTAACTCAAGTGAAATGTAATAGCATGCACAATAACTTAAAGGATGCTTGGGATCGCCCATCCTTTACGGATCAGTCAAACCATCAATTAAGTAGTGATAAACACTTTTCTAGAAATATCCATATTAAAGTAAACAATGCAAATAACAGTGTTATTGTGACTAGGGTAGCGTAGAGCTGTAGTAACCGCTCACCTCTAGCCACACTCTTAAAATCAAAGGTGAGCATCAAACAATCACAAGGAAATCACATGACACACAAAGCAGTATACCCATGGTTATAAATTTCAAAATGATTTATAATTCCAAATTAAGATCATTCATTTAAACCATTAAAAAGTGAAGCCATTATTCCTTCAAATCAAATTTTCAACTCCCAAAAAATTTAGCCTTTTCTGAGTTCATTTATTCAGTTAAACACTTCAAATAAACTTTGATTTAAACCATTTTTAGCTTATAAAATTTCATATTTTCGACTATAAAAATGGTCATGTAAATACTCTTGAACTTATGATTTTTATAAACTAAATTTCACAAATAAATATCAATAATTTCACTTATTAAATTCAAGTGTACGAATTCCCCATTCTTTACCTTTTAACAATTATTTATCACTTAAATTTCAAATTACCATTTTATACATTAAACTAAATTTCCCTTTTATTTAATTTATTTAAACTTCCATTTTAAAACCAAATCTCATAATTCTAAGTCAAGTTAAATTCCAAATTTCCATTTAACTATCCATTTATTTAACATTTAAACTAATTACATAACTTCAAAATACATTGTAAGTTGCTTAACTTTATTTTACAAATAACTTGATATTTTATTTTACCTTATATTTATCCAATTCATACATTAATTATATTAATTACCAAGTTAAGCTTATAATTCCATTTTTACTTAAATTCCTATTATTAAGTTAAATCAAACTTTCACACTTCAACTCAAACCATCTATTAACTTATACTATTTAACCTTTAGAAAGTCACTGCTTAACCGTTTTAAATCCAACCTTAGTCAAATTTCATATATATTTTTTTCTTTCGTTTACAATACATGAAATTTATAGAAATCATATTTGGAATCAACATGGGTCCGGATAATATTTCATGCCTAAATCAAGTGATATGAAAATTGTCATTTAAATCCGTACTCAGTAAAATTTTTGGGTTTTGATTATTTCAAACCCGCAATCCCAAGACAAATACAAATAAATAAAAATCACCCAGGCCTATCATTTAAGCGCGTAATGATTTTTCCCTAGTCTAAATTCTGTTCGGGTATGTATCATTTCAACTCATAGTGATTCTATTCTACAGGGAACTTGCAGTGTGAGAACAGAATAAAATAAATAGTATAACAACATAAAGCGGTATCAGATGATACGACAGATAAATAAACAGGATTAACATCATGTAATTTAAAACACAGGCTGGTATAACATGGTGTAATAATTTCTGCACTTTCACTTGCTATCAACTCACAGTCATATAAATGCCAAGTATAATTACTCACCTTTCAAAGCTGGAGTTCGCAAAACAAACAACACGAATAAATTCCAGAAGGCACGATAACACGACTATAGACTCAAGTGGGAAGAGAGCTAAGCTATTGATCATGTAGCAACCAATAGAACAAGACAAATATAAATATAAATTCTGTAACAACCCGCTATTTTTGACTATTCGCATCCGCATATGTCGAATTTGAATAATTCAAAATACCGAATTGTTAATTTAAATTTGGCAAAACTGAATATATACCGTAAATAAATAATCATAGAATCACATATACAGAGTAATAATATGCAGCGAAAGCAAAAGATAGTAGTTCATGAAGCTACTATGTATGTAATAGAGTTAAATTAGTTACAACAGGAGTCTCGAATACAATAATCAAATACATGAATCAGAATACATCACTGAAATCAACTGGATATCTCAAAGCTGGATAGATAGCTGGATCTCCAAGCGAAGCTCCAACTCCAAGGTGAGTCTCGAATACTGCTACAATCAGTTTGACCCGAGCGTAAAGCAAAACACAAAACACTCGAGTCAGGATTAACATTCTTATATCAATAAATCCAACTCATGTGAAATTACAATTGAAATACAATTTAACTCAAAGGATGTTGGAATAACCATCCTCTAAGGATCCGTTAAACTATCTACTATGTAGTAATATACGCTAAATAGATAATGTCTATCCGCAATATAAAATGTCAAAATAGTGTTAAGGCGTTACCATTATCCCCCTTAACACATTTTATACAAATGTCATAGTGTATACAGCACTGTAAACACCACCGTAAACTAGTGGGATATCAGGGAGTACTCCATAGGTATAACACAAAACAAATTCATAGTGGTCGCATATATAGGGATACAAGTATGACAAGGCACATAAGGCAATACCTAAAGTAGTGAAACTACCGTTTGCCTGATCCGGACTGGTGAGAACGCATCGCCGCAACGATCGCAACACCGCGAAACAACATTCTCAAAAGTACGAGGGTGCACCAATCAATAACAAGTAATGAGTAGTTTACGAAGAAGTGTGTTCGCTCGAGGTGGCTAACCCCATTTTGTGATATCCTGGAAATTTTAGCAATATCAATTTAATAATCTATATTTAAAGTTAAATTGATTTGATAAAATTTTAATAAAAACTTACTTGATTTAATGATCCAATTAAATAAATGTGTAATTGATGAATTTTATCTTTTAAAAGCTAATGATTGTTTTCCTATTTATAATGTATGTATATATATGTATATATATTATAGATAGATAAGTTTTGAGGTGAAATTAAATAAACAAATAAGATCTTGTTTTTAAAATTCTAATATTCATTTGATATTTTGAAGATTTTTATTTTATTTAATAAATGACTAATTGGTTTAAAATACTTAAAGTAATTGTTTTGAATTGTAAAATTGTATTTTAAACATAGTTTAAAATTTTAATAAGATAAATAAAAGTTTATTTTATTTGTTTTAAATATAGCTTAATAATTATAATTTGGAATTATATGAAAATTTAAGATACTCCTTATATATTAAACATTAATTCTTTTAATTAAGATAAATAAGACAAGTAATTTATGATTTCTTTTATAAATAATTTAAATTGGATAAATATGTTATTTTCAAAATAATAATAATGATAAATATATAAATATAGATAGATTTTAGTAAGGCAATATTATTAATTTAAAATATAAAAATATGTTAATATAAACTAGTTTAAATTGGATTTTTAAAATGTATAAATAGAATTTGGTCTTGAATTTATTTTGAATTCAAATGAATAACCATATTTAAATTTTGTAAATGAGCTTTGATGTTTTATAAATTGTTTTATTTCATTAAAAAGAAATATATATATATATATATACATTTATTAATGAAACTACTATATATGTATTTAATAAAGAAAAGAGGATTTTTATTTATCTTTAAATTAAAAATAATAAGTAACATAAGTATAAAACAAATGTTAACATTTTAATCAATTAATGAGACAAGTGTAAACAATTAAACTACTTAATTTGACAAGTGTTGAAGATTTTAACAAGTGTCTTTTATTTTTATTTTTCTTTTATATTTTTAATAAATCATTTTTATCTTATATAAGCATGTTTCTTCACACTCATTTTTTCTTCTAATGTTTTTTTTTCAAAAGTTAAGGAAAAAAATTTCTCAGCTAAAATCAAATCTGAAACAAAAGTTGTATTCCAAATTCTCAAAACCCAAATCAATATACTTTAATTCATTTTCAATTAATCAAATATGAAACCCCTCCTTAATCACAGCAAGCGAATCCTCAAATTCAAAATGCAAAAGCATTTTAAACCTGTAAATTCCATCAACCTGAATCTGTAATGCAAGCAAATCCTCTATAAACCATTTCCAAATACAAAAGATTTTCCTACATGATCAAACAAGTAGCCTCTGCATTTCTTTACCTGGAAATAAAAGTGAGATATGAAGCAAGTTTTGAATGGCCTGCATTTTTTCTTAAATTTGGGTTTGGCTTCTGCAATATGCTTTGTTCAAATCTGCATCCAAGTTTAAAGTCTGCAACTCAGTTTTCAAAATTCCATAAGCATGCAAATTACAGTTTCAAAGCAGAGAGGCGCCCATGTTTTATCAAAAGTTTTTCAAATTATAGGCTCTGTCCTCATTTTCCCTGGTGAGTAACTTCTTTTCTTAAAATAAACTTAAGTATAATTTGATTTATGACTGAAATGAATATGCTTGTGAGTTTATATATCTGATAGAATGTTGATTTGTGTGTTTGTGAGTAACATTCATTTTTCTTTTCAAAAGTTTAAGTATGAAACTGTTGCTTGATATATGACTTGTATATATTTACCTGGATATCATGTTAATTTGAATGATTAACCTCAGTAGATTAAAAACTCAAGTATGGTTATGATGATGATGCATGTCTGTTCCTGTAATTGATTTTATAAACTTACCGTTTTAAAATTATTACAGTACTTGTTTTACTAAGTTCCACATCCAAAGTTTTAAAAGAAAACTTAAGTGTTTTTAAAATTTATCTTTACTAATACAAGAGATTTGATTAATGTATGTTTAATATATCATAAATGATAAGTTAAAGATTTTGTTCAAGAAGAAAAAAAAAAGAAGAAAAGAAAGAAAACAATACCTGCAGTTTTACTGAAAAAAATAAAAAAGTAAACTAAATTAGACAAATCCAAGTTGATATTTCTTAGTTTCAGGTGAATAGATCTGAAGCTAAAACTAAGTTGTGATTTGTAAAACAAAAATTTCAATTTTTAGAATTGGGATTTTGTGCAGTGTTTTTTTTCCCTTCTGGGTAGTAAGAGGGGAAAAGCCTTGTCCTAGTTTTAGGTACATCATGATTTGATCTGTGGGGAGACCACAGTGGACCGAGTGTTAAGATTTTCGGGGTAATGGCTGCTTGGGTGTAGAAGAAGTGATTGGCGGCGGTGCTAAGCTTCCTATAGCTGGAGGTGATAGGATGAATGATTTGACAGGTTTGGGGTTTGAAGCTTAAAACTGTTGTAGTTGTTTCAGGTTTCGGTTTGGAAACTCAAGCTCGATTTGATGATTTTTGTGGGGTTCTGATGATCGTGGGTGGATCGGGGTGCAAGCGTTGACCTTCTTGTTGCCTGGGTAGTGGTCGGAGGTGGCCAAGATCACCGTGCATATGCACGGTGAAGAAGATGGTGACAGGTGTTTTGTTGGGTCGCAGTATAGTTTGTCTCGGGTTACTACTCGAGTAATTGGCGTTTTTATTTTTACTCGAAGTAGACAAGGGTGGACTCGGGTATCTTAGTGGTTACAAGTTTCCAGAGAAACCTGAATGTTTTCAACTCTAAAATTTAAAAGCAAAATTTGAATCAAGTTTTAAAATAAACTTTAAAGCTTAAATTCTGAGTATGGATTCAAAACTAAGTTTGAATCCCAGTTTAAAATGTAATTTAAATTTTATAAATTAAAATATTCAAACAATCTAAAAAGGAGTTTAAATAGTTTAAGTTTAAAGTAAAGCTTAAAAATAAAAGTAGAGATTTAACTTTGGTTTAAATCTAGATTCAAATTCAGATTTGAATCATAATTTAGAAATATGGGTAGTTTCTAAAATTTAAATTATTTTAATACAACTTTGAATGTAAAGCTAATTTATATATGATTTGTATCTTAAAATGAATTTGGGGTTTAAATTTCTTTTAACTTCTTTTATAAAATAAGAAATCTTTAACATAAGATTTTAAAGGTTTTGAATGTTTTAAAACTTTGTTAAAGTTAAGTTTAATTTCATTTTTTAAAATTTAATTTGAAACAAATTTTAAGTTAAATTGTTTTAAATTATTTTGTTAATGATAAAGTAATCATTAAAAAGTAATGTTTTATTTTAAAGTAAATTAAAAATTTAATGATTTTTGTTTCATTTAATTAGTAAGGTAATTTAAGTAATTTAATTAATTAATTTGTTTAATTAATTAAAGATTTGAAATTAATTAAGGTTAATTAAATTTGTAATTAATTTAAGTTAATTACTTAAGAAAGGTAATTAATAATTTGTTAATAAGTTAATGAAGGTCATTAACTTGTGATTATTTATTAATTAATTAATGTAATTAATTTTGATAATTAATTGGATTAATTAATTTAGATAATCAATTATGAAACTTAATTAAGTATGATTACATTATGGAAATAATTAAAGATATTAATTACTCATTGTAATTAATTTATTAATTGGATTAGTTTAAATTAATTAATTAAGTTTAATTAATTTAGAATAATCATTAAATGGGTTGATAAGTAATCAATGAGGAATAATTACTTAGAGAAGTAATTAAGATAAGTAAATTACTGGAGATAATTAATTGAAGTATGGTATTTTAGGATTAATTACTTTGTGTAAATAATAATGAGGATAATTACTTTGTGAAAGTGATTAATAATTAATTACTTAGTGTAATTAATTTAAGCATTAATCGATTAAGTCATCTTGAGATGATTGAGTAATGTAATTAATTAAGAGTAATTAATTACTAATGAGATTAATCAGGATGATTAATAAATATAATTAATTATTAAATGTAATTAATTTAGAAGTAATTAAGGAAGTACTTAAGGGTAGTTAATTACTAAATGTAATTAATCAAGAATGATTTATAATTGTGATTTAATTAAAGGTTAATTACTTAATGAAAGTAATTTAAATAAGTAATTATTTTAAATTTAATTTAGGATCATTAATTAATATGATTAATAATGTAATTAAGGATTAATTAATTAAAATTAATTAATCAATGATAAGTGATTAAGGAAGTAATTAATTAATGTAATTAATTAATTAATGAAGTAATTAAAGGTTAATTACTGATTTTGGTTCAGGATAATTAATTTGTAAAATTAATAAAGATAATTACTTGAATGTAATTAAAGAATAAATAAAAAAGGGTGATTAATTAAGGTGATTAATCTGAGGATAATGATTTAATTGATTGGTAATCAATTAAGGGTTAGGTAAGCAAGTTTTAAAATGGTGAAGTAATTAATTTAATTCATTCTAATTAATTAAAGGTAGGTAATTAATTTAATTCACTTTAAATTAATTAGAAATAGAAGTAATTAATTTAATTCATTTTTAAATTAATTATAGATGGTGTGATTATAGATCTATGCTTATGAATGGATGATATGGTTTACCCTGAATGATTTGAATCTCAGGCATGAGATAAATAGTGTTGTGTGATAGTGATACATTGGTTGCATTGTGATGATGATATAAGTATCTATTGATGATGATAATATAGATTATCAATTAGTGATGATTACCTGTTTTTGATAATAATGATAATTATCTATTATGATGATGTGAATTATCTTTCTGTGTGTATATGGATAATTAGATTGAATTGTTTTAAACTTAAAAGAACTTAGATCTAAAAGACACGCTTTGGATTTCGATGAGACCGGGATCGGGTTTCAATATTTGGATATTCGAAAACCACATCAATTCCAATTAACGTTAGGTCGTTAATCTAAGTGGAGCAAGTGAAGACTCGAGGTGTAAGGGCTATACGTCAGTATAACTCTGTGGGTGATTCCGTAATGAGTTTGACAGAATAGTGCTTATAGATTCGAGATGGTGAATCAGAGTGCAAGGGCTATGGTCGTTGACTCTGAGGGTGATTCCAATAATGAGTGCAACGAGATAGTGCCTTCGGTTTCGTTCGAACCCGGAATGAACTTGTATGGATTGAATGCTTTCAGCACATCGTCAGGAGGACGATGAGCATTCTAAGGTTTGATGTCCTATAAAGGTAATCGTAGCATCAAGCCTCATCAACCGGGAATGGCTAAAACAGGGGAGGTGCAGCAAGGCTTCTTGGGTAGCCCCCACTGGAGAGCAAGATTTACTCCTGTCTAGAGGTCCCTTTATATTCGGTTGTGTGGGCGGTTGATTCGCGACAACTGCCGGGGTTGTCTTGTTCGGAACTGTTCAGCAAGGAACGGGTCCGGCCTTGTGTTGCAGGGGAGTGGGAGTACTCCTCGGTATGGTGATCTAGGCCACGTACTGTGACGGGCGGAACCCCAGTAGCCCTGCCATTGTATGGAATCCAAAATCCAATAAGTGCCAACGGTTTTGATTGTATTACCCACTTTTGTGGCTAGCAGCTGGAATTTAATCATGCAACAATTTCGGCTATTTCATATTTATTTGAAAACCCTAGACACTATTATAATATCACAGGATTTCCTATCAAATGTTTTGGTTAGCATAAGGTAAAAAATTTCCATGTTTATGTGTGGGAAGTCTTACGTGATACCTTTCTTTCAAAAGGTTTTTCAAAGTTAAGCAACTTTAACCTGTTACTCACACCAGACCAATGTCTGACTCGGAGTTTATTTTTGTTTTTCATAAACTCTTGGGTACTCAAATTTTTACGAGTAGCCAAGAGATTCAGGTTAGGATTCGGGTTAGCTTTGACGAATTATGGAGGAGCAAATGGAGCAGGAGGCTTCTGCGTGTAGATATATATAGTTTTCCGCTATGTGTTTTCTCTGAGTTGTTTCTTGTACTGATTGAGTTGTAATACTAGACAGGTGTTTATAACTGTCTAGTGTGTGTTGTATTATCTGTGTACTCCGGTAGTGGTTGTAAACTATGTAAATATTTCATGTTATTAGTATAATTTATTCGTTCCGCTATTTAGATTCTGATGTGTTGTTTCTTCTTCTTCTCTTTCTTTCTCTTTTCTATCCCTTTCTTTCTTATAAGCGATGCGACTTCCTGGAGTTTGGAAGTTGGGTCGTTACACATCTGGTCCGGCACGGCTCCTGTTTTAGTCATTTCCAATTTGACACAAGTGTCAAGGCTATCCATTATCGTTCTCTTTCGTCAGTCATCACGTACATCATTCCAACCACTTCATTCTAGATCACACTCCGCGTATAGTTATTAAAGTGGTTTTCGGCTTAGACAGAGAGTATGCCCATAACCGATTCCGGTTTCTTTAACAACTTGCGTAATTATTACACCGATTGGTCGTTAAATATGTTTCAAAACAAATCAATTTCAATCTCACTTAGAATTTGAAAACCAACATTTCATTCGTCTTTCTATATCAATTTTCATAATTTACATTCCAAAACTTCCAAATTACCATTTCAAAATCTTATATTTCAATTTCAAATTTTATTTAAACAATTCAAATATTGATTCAAGTTTGTATATAAGTTTCGTTCCGAAAACATTTTAATAAATTTAATTCAACATTCGAATCAATTTAAGTTCATTAATCGACTTCATTCAATATTCATTAAGTAAATTTATCAATGCAAACAATTTCTATTTAGTTTTCAATTCATTAAATCAATTACTTAAGTTTAACTTCATTATATCAAAACTTCAAATTGAATTAAATTAGATTTGTCAAATCAATTTTTTTTTTAAATTATAAGTCTTACATTAATTTCAATAAAATGCATTTTTATCTCTTGTTAAAGAAATTCGATTCCACTTACTCGTCTACTCAGTTACAAATTTCAAAACTCAATTAATAAAGAACTTAATTTCATTTATTAACGAAGTTCAAATTCACTTATTCCGAAGTTCAATTCCTCTTATCAAAGAATTCAATTTTTATTTAATTATCAAATAATTCAATCTTATTCAATTATTAAATAATTTCAAAACTTAATTATTAAGTAATTTCAAAACTTAATTATTAAATAATTTCAAACTTAATACAACGAATAATTCCAAATTTTATTATTAAATAATTTATTATAAAACAATGTTCTTTCAACAACTACTATGTTAATATTTTATTTCAAATATTAAATATTAACATTTTCCTTTCATTAAATTCAAATTCCAACTTCTTTTCAAAACTTATTATTTATTCAAATAAATCTTTATTTTATTTCTAAATCAAATCATTGACCAATCGGGTTTTATTTAATTCTCTATCCTAAGTCAAGTTTTATTTGGGTATTTATCATTCAACCCGATTCCAATTCAATTCAAAAATCAAAGCATGACAAAAGGGAACTTGCAGTGTGATAACTGGGATGGTGTCAAAGTAAATAAACAAGCAATAGCAACAATCAATAACAATCCAATAATTAATTCAAATAATCTCGAAATAATCGTATTAATTTACATTGTTGTTTGTGAAAATTAATATAATTATTTTTAGAATCTACACTATCATTTCATGTAGATTAAAAATTATTACACTAATGTCAATACGGTTCTACACTTGACACTTATTATTCGATTTCATACTATATCAATTTATACAACATACATTCAATGGTTCAGGGTGTACTTAACCAATTTCTACGTGTCGATTAATTTAACATTAAAGGGGTCATATTTTACCAATTTAATTTGCCAAATTCATCACATATCAATTTAAATTATTAAATATCCTATATCAAATTCAATTTTAAATTATTTATTACTTCATACATTAACAATTTAACGTCCAATGTAAACATCAAACAATCAATCAATTAACAACCAAACTGTATTATCATCGCATAAATAATTAACAGATAATGGTGTCATATGTCACAGGTGAACTGATACATGTAATAACATAAATAACAATGTAAATAACTAATAACGGGTATTTCAATTTGTCGTTTCAATTGAAGTTGAATTTAATAAGTAAAAGAACATTAATCAAGAGTGATTTCTCACCTTTCGAGACTATAGAGACAGGAGATAACACAGATACGAACACAGATACAGACATTGGAATTGAGTTACGAATCCAAGCACGAATCCGAAGGCAAGCTAGATTGACACGAATTGACGACACAGCTGATAGATAAGAATCGGTATGAAAAGGACAATCAGTTTTGATAAAAACGAAAAATATATACATTATTATTATTATTTTCATGAAATCAATATGTAAATTACATCATTGTTTAAAAATAATCCATATATTAACCAATATATATACACATATGAATACAAACAAATGTAGAACATAGGTATAAACTTTCATACATACTATATTTAAAATCAATAATCATAAAAGAAATCAATACGACTTATATAAATTTGTATGTGTATGTAAAACTAGAATTCGACAGGCCGTACAATATATATTACAGACTAAATGCGTATATAAATGTTCCAAATCCAACAGAATGAATTTACTTATACTTTTGTATGAAATCTTCCTAATTATTACGTGCTATAACCTGTATGTACTTCCGTGCCTATATACTATTGTACATATATTTTACTGTAAATATGTACAAACTTTAACATAAATTTTTAAAACAAAAGAGCCCGAGGCTTACAACTTACATACATCTCAAAAGCAAGGCTTTGTCAACTATACAACATATCATTTATAGCTGATAAATATAAACTATATATATATATATATCAAAGTCTATATATATGTACACGGTAAAAAAATCAAATTTATTAAACTCCCATATTATCTTACTGCGTCGATGACAAATACTAATATATATAAGCCTTTCATATATATACTGTAAGTATTATAAATAGATGCAACACAAACAATACTTATATAACTATTATATATATACTTCACAGCAATTACTTTTAAAACATAGCTTTATAACTTATATACAATATATCAAACAATTCTTATTCATATATACATTAAAATAGTACAGGATAACATTTAAAACAACCCAGTTCATACACACAGTACCTATATAATATAAAATAACCTATATATAACAGAATCTGATAAGTAAATGAAACTTACTTTATATTTATAATCCATATGTACATATTCAACAATATAAAATATCGCAGCACTATGCTACTGGTAATATGCTATACTAACACGTTAATAACCAATATAATATATAATAACAAATAAATAAATATACTAACCTACTAGTTGAAAATATACACACACGCACGGAGGAAGAAAAGGCGAGAGCCGGGCAGATGAAGGGCACGGTGGCGAGTAAAGGAGCTACCGTCTCAGGCGACGGCCACGACTAGGGATTGTGGAGTGGGGCGGAGGAGAGGCGAGGCATAATGGTTGCTTGCCATGTGCGTTGGTGCTGTGAAAGTCGGGGAGAGAAGAACGACGCTAAGCACGGTGGAGTTGAGGAGGTGGTGGTGGGTCATGTGTGGCCGTGTACTTCGGTGGTAGTCGGGTTGGTAGGCGGAGAGCTACAGGTTGGGTTTGGCGGTGAGTGCTAGGCTATGGGGATGCTAAACAAGTGGCGGGATGGCCGTTCGTGTTGCTGGCCACTGGAGAGTGGAGCTTCGAGCTCGGGTGGTCGGAGCAAGGTGAAAGAAAAAAGGTGGTCGTGGTCAGCGCGAAAGGCTTGGCGCAGCAGCTTCGAGAGGGTGGAGAGCAAGGGTAAGGTGGAGATGGATGGAGTTGTTGGATGGTGGAGCAAACTGCATGGCATGGGGAAGGGGGTGCTCGGGTTGGAGGCTAGGGAAGGCAGTGTGGTCCATGCGTGAGTGGTTTGAGTTGACACGCGAGTAGTGTGAGGCGAAAGGCATGTTAAGGAAGAAGTTTCGTGGGAAGGAGAGTGGGTTCTCATGAGCTCAGGCGATTTAAAGAATGAAGAATGTAACTTGTTTTGTTATATATATAACAATATTTCATATTGTACCAAAAGCCGTAGCTAACTGTTTACAGCAAAGAATGCCAAATGACATAGTTGGGAGCACGAACTAAAGATAAATAGCAATTATAAATTCTATCAGTGGGAATAGAGAAAGGTAATATGGGAAACAGCAAATGAAACAAGAGGTCAGCCATTTATTCCAAAATTTATTGATAGCTAGAAATAGGGAAAGTCTATGCATGAATTCAAGAAAAATACAATGATAGAAAACAGTTCCTTTTTTTCACCCGTTGGAAATTTGAGTAGATACACAAATCAAAATCGAACGTTAAAAGAGATATGGATACATTGGATTTTTATCGATTTCGCCGCGTACCAGACGCCAAAACAGACAAACGAATATACCGTGGAGATCAGCACGACAAGACGATCAAAACGGTGTGCGTATATATATATATATATATATATATATATATATATATATATATATATATATATATATATATATATGTATATATCAAAGATTTGGTTGAATAAAAAATTCAAATTTCCTCCTATTAAAAAATGCAGCAAAAACGCAGAAAAATAAGATCGACGGAGCTAAAAAGGTCCGAATTTGGAAAACCGAAAAATGACATCTTTCTCAGAAGATGGTTTAGAATTTTTCTACGTAAAAATATTTAGGTTCCGAAAATATTTTATTTTCATCGCTTTTAACTGATTAAATTGAAGTAAATTTACGCACGAAATAAACTTTCGTATTTTTGGACGAAAATTTACCAGTTGCTATGTTTAACTAGACGCATTCCAAATATCAATTTCATATTTCAAAATTCTATCGTTTAAAATTTCACAAAATTTCAATTAATAACGTTATTAAAACCGGTTAAATTTACGGGTCGTTACAAATTCAATATAACATATATTGAAACAATCTTTGAAATAAGAAGCAAAATGAATAAAATTGCTTTGGCCATGCTTTCAACAATCAATTGCTCGACCTAGAGGATTAATATGGTTCGACCATGACATGGTATGGCTTGGGTATGGGTCTGGTTTGGACTCAAATGCACGGCTACAAGAGAATAGGAAGAGTTAGTGGTGTTACAACAACAAAATTCAAACTTCTTCATAGCTAGTGATATTGTTTGGTGTTAAGAGCAACCTGTTTTAATTTTAAGAATTTTAGGGATTTGAAAATATTTATAGTGATGCTATTGTAAAGAGGATGGTGAGAGGATGAAGGAAGAAAAAAATATGTTTTTAATTTATTTTCGATTCCTTCCCTTTTATTTCCAATAGTTATGGTCAAAATCAGATAACTTCCGCCAATTCTAATTAATGTAAAATTAATTGATACCCAAGCAATTAATTTCCCACAATGTTTATATAGTAAATAAATATGTATTCAAAATTCAAATTTTGAATAGAATTCCATAATTAAGATATAGAAAATATAAACATATATGCATATATTTGCACTAAATATGTATATACATATTAGGCCCACAAGTAAAAACTCTAAATATAGAATTTGATGCCTATAGCCGTATTTGTTAGTTTTCCATAACAAATGCAATCAAGGCACATTCATATTATAGACATAATTCAAAAATTAGGATACATGTTAATTAATGCTCAACTAATTGTCAGTCCATTCAATTAATTTACCGTAGTATATGAAATCAATATATAACCAATCATATACATATTCCAAAATCAAGATATACGTCAACAAATACACAATCCAATTATAATATAATATTTTCATTTTAAGTAATTAAATCTCAATTATATACTCAAATTAAGTGTTTCCCAAAACCTAGGGTTATACAGACTCCCCACTTAAGAAAATTCCGTCCTCATAATTTCCTCTTAGGAGAAATCTAAAATGTTTAAATAAACATATATAATTTTCAAAATACGTATATACATACCTTCAAAATCATATCTTTTTAAAAAAATTTAAGGTATTTTTCAAACATTACAATCCAAAATAAATATATTGCAGTGTATTCCTTTTCAAAATTGCTACACAATATATTTTCAAAATCAAGGTTTACAATTATGGAGTTCTTTTCAAAGCATCACGAAATATACATTTTTTTGGGTGGAGTTTTGTCGTACGGAGTGCACGGCCTTGACTGGTCAAAGGAGGAGGATGTGATAGGTGGTGGATGTTGAAGAGGCGGAGGGGGTGGTGGCTATAGCCGAGCATGGCAAGAGAAGAGCATGGTCAAAACATTGAAAAATCAATAAGAAAAGTGAAGAGAAAAGTAGAAAAAATAGAAGCCATTACCTTTTTCCTTTCATATCTGAAACCTTGCGTGAAAAGTGAGATAAGAAGAGATGTTTTCACGTGAATTTTATAAAGAAAAAGTCACGGCTATCAAGGAGAAGTTATGGTAGAAAATTAAGGGATGGGAAGATAAAAAGGTAATAAATCAAAACGTTACGCATGCCTTCAATTAAAAATAGGTAACGTATCAAATTTTGATTTGTTTCCCATCTATATAATAAAATATATGCCAAAGAAATAATTCAAAATAAGAAAACGGTTATAGAAACATATAAATTAATTGCTATTTGCGTCTTTGTATGTTGCTTCATTTACAAAGTATATATCCAAATTAAATGAAACAAAACAGACAAATATTGTAGATTTATACATAAATGTACCGTTACATATATATGCACAATTATAACATGATATATCAACCAAAATTATTACTTATATTAATTAAAATAAACATTTAAAGGTATGCCTTTTAGAACAATAACGTATATATATTTGAAATTTCCTTCCAAGAAATAAATAGGGATCTAAATACTTATCCATTTAGTTACTAAATGAACGTATAGATAAGAAAAAATAAGGTAGAGATAGATATTATTAAGAATAAATAAATAGCTGGAGGAAAAGTAGGAAATAAATAAAGAAAATACTTTATTTAACGGAAACTAGAATTAAAAATTGAAAACAGTATACAATCAACATTTGAAAATTATAACTATGCTTTAAAAATGTTTTAAAAATAAAATATATGCATAACATATCATGTTACACAAATTAGAGCATGATTTTACAAACAAAAATATTATTTATATAAATTTAAAATAAACAAATTTCTTAACTAAAACAATTTACACACAATATTGTAAAAAGCATAATTTTCACAATATTAATCCGATTTCAAAGAAACGAAAAGAAGTATTCTTGAAATTAAATCTATTTTCATAATAAAAGATAAAATTAAAAATTAAAAAATATTTAAATTTTAAATTTAAAAGCCAAAGTTTGACCATTTTGACCAAAATCCACTTTTTTGGAAATATTCCATTTATTCTGGTTTGGAATTATAATTCACGGAAAAATCAAAATTTATATTTAAAAATAACAAAATATCCATTTTAATAAATAAAATAAATTTTTTAAATCAGGAATTTTAGTTAAAATAATTAAAATATAAAATTAAAATAATCACAAAATACAGGGTTGTTACATATCAAATTAAATTTAAGTATGGCAATATGACCTATCGTTATCATTTTATTTTCTACATTTAAATTTTCTACATTTGACGAACAATCTAGAAAATTAGAAAAGAAAATCCTATCTTTGGACGAATTCAATAAATATTAGCAAAATACCAGTTCATCAAAACAAAATGAACCACGAGTTCAAGAAATCCAATTCATTAAACTCCATGACATTACAATTTCAATACCCTGAATTTTAAATAGAATTAAACAATTAAATAAAATGATATTTTCGTAATTTTACAAAAAGGGGAAAAACTAATTTTTTTTTTATAATTGAAGGAATTTGGGGCATTTCAATTTTCCATTATACCAATTAAATTTTCTATCCTGAATTCATATATAAAATATCAAAAAATGATATTGGTTAAAGAAAATATAGAACTTCTACGTTAGATTTTGACTTTTGTGTCTATGTTGAAATTATGTTTGATGCTTAATTACAATAATAAATGAAAACATTTTAGTAAGCAAATAAGTGAATATCTTTGAATTACTATAGAAAGAATACAGTGGTTTTTTATGCATTAAATGAAAACAAAATGAAAATATTTACATGCACAAATTTTGAAATCCTTTTGGGGGGAAGCATTGATTTCCATGAAAATAAAAGGGTATTTTTCACTCAAAGTGCTTCTTGGTCTAGGGTAATTAGCGTTGAGGAAAACACTCTGAAAAATCAGTCTCAAGGACAACTTAGAAGAAAATGATAAATGAAGTTATCATTTTCAGTTATACAGAGAAAATGATATATAAATTTGTCATTTTCTTGCATAACTTAAAATGAATTTATCATTCTCTTATAAATTGACTTAAAACTATTTAGAATTATTATTCTTAAAACTTATTACCCCGTAATGAGAAGCCCTTTCTGACCATTTTCCACAATAAATGAAATATATTGTTATATCTAATGAAATGATATGGTACGTATATTAGAAAGAGAAGATAAAAATATATTTATGAACGGAATGCATTTATTTAGAAAAACGTTACACATTTTGAAACATGATATTAATAGTACAAATATGAAAGGAGAACATTTCTTAAGGGAAAGTATACACTATCTTGTAATTTGTAAATTGTTTACCCGCTTTTTAATTAAAGTAGCTAACTTAAAAAGGACTTAGAGAACTCATATGGAGTCGAATTGACTTGACATTTTGAGAGAACACTTAGAAGAAATAAAAGAAGGCTAGAAGAAAAAATGGGATCCTTTTGATGTTGTCTAATGGATTGCTATTGACCAAACTAGATGAATTGCTAGCGATCCATGCAGATTGGGCCCCAAAACTGATTAGGTTAACATAAATAATAAGGATAAATTACATTTTTAATTTTGGAAACAAAATAACAACTAATTACAAATTGATTAAGTAGTTATAAGTTATAAAGAGCAAGTTCATACTTAATGTCAATGTATATACCTCCATACATAGATGTACATAGACGTTAGAATATCATTCTATCATTCTTCTTACAATAGTTAATACATACATACATACATACATACATACATACATACATACATACATACATACATACATATATATATATATATTCACATGTATGTATGTTTGTACGTATGTATATGTATGTAAAGAGAGAAGGGATATCAACAAATTGAATTACTTTGAATTATAATAAATAGTATCAGTTTGATTATAGTTAATAACATTAATTAAGAGAAGGTAATCCTAATCTTTGTAAACAAGATAAAAGGAAATGAAGTTTTCATATATGTAAGGGGAAATGATATTAAATTTTCAAAAACAATTGAATTCAAAACCTATTTAATGCCATTTGTAGCGGAAAACTTATGTAACTTTTTGCATTCAATACAATGAGTTAGAGCTAGCAGAATCTAGACCCAACGGCATGTCCATAAATAATAATTTTTAATTTAAAGTAATACCCCTAATTTTCACCTATAAATTTAAGCCTAAGTCTCCATCATCTTAACTTAAACCCTTACTCGCCACGAAGAAATTTTATTTTCCTTCTTCCTCCTCAATACTCCTCGATTCCAAGTAATTTTTCTTCACTTCTTCAAATTTCTAAATCAAAAGTAAACAAGTGGAAGAGAAAAGAGGATTATAGAACAACAGACAAATTAAAGGACACAGGAAGGGAACACTAGTTTGAGTTTGTTTAAAAGATAATTTAAAGGGAAAGAGAAGGAAAGCTAAAAAAGGTCAGTGGATTTGTCTATGCCATTATTATGCTGCAAATAAGTATTTAAAGTCCACTTATATAACTTCTTAAAATTAAAGAAATATGATTTTTGGTCCGAATCCCTGCCCTTTATTTAAAAATACTTCAGCAAGTGTTTAAAGTTTTAAATAATTGAACTATGGAATTTTTTTTTAAAGTTTTCTATGAAAAAGTTCTTAGAATTATATTTATTTGTAGCAAATATGTAAATATTAATATATGGTTTTACTTACATTTAAATTTGAATCTGATATTATACATGTATATATATGTATGTATGTGTCTGTATGTGTGTGTGTATGTATAAGTATGTGTATGTATAGGTATGTGTGTGTGCATGTGTGTAAAAGGAATGAATCGTTATAGTATGGCTAAATTACTTTCACTTGAATGGAATAGTAAAAGGATAGACCTATTCGAAATTAGTAAATGCAAATTATACTGTTTTGGGACTGTATGAATATTTAAAATTACAAGTTAGGGAAGTCGATAAAATTAAGAATAAATGTAACCTTAATAGAACTACTATTACAAAAGAAAAAAAATGAAAAAAATAAATAATTTTTAGATTTGTAAAATAATAGATTTTGATTGATTTGACAAATGGAAAGTAAATGAATACATTTTTTAAGATCTACCTATATTTCTTTTAAATAACATTAAATAGACATAGATAATTGATTAAAGTATACAGAGATGAATGTAATAAAATACTATATACACAATAAATGAAAATTACTACTTGGGATGTGTGAAAACAAAATGAAAACTATAGTCAAACAATTGTTAAAAATTAATCTAGCACCTACACTTGAATTCGTGGAAGAGAAACAAAATAAATAAAAATAATTCTATTGTTGAAATAAGATTTTTTTGGAATTATTCAAATTTTTTAGGATCCTCCTATGAGAGGAAACATCGATAATTAATTATTTGATTTAGCCACTTTAAGAATACTCAACTTATATTGTGAAAGTAGCTATTTCCTTACATTTATAGGATGTGCACACTAAAGAACACCATAAAACCATAAAACAAAACCTTTTCAACGTACATATCTAATAAATATTATTACATACATAGTTGTAATAGCCTTCATAAAATGTTTACTTTAATCATCTTTTGATTACTTCCTTCTTTCAAAATGTACCTTTTCCACGTAGAAAATGCATTCCTTCTTTGATGTAATAAAAGATGCTTCTAATATCGTTTAATTACTCTCCAAAATCTACCAAATCTATTTTTGAGGCAATATATGTCAGTCGCAATTCCGCATTGACTTAAAATATTACAAAATCTACGTAAATTTGGAAATATTGTATCACTGAAATCTAACAAATTTGATATGAGAAGCTTACTCATTCATTCATATAATAAATGATTAATATTTTGGCATATTTATTTCCAGTCACAGCTATCATTATTTTCAAACAAAAGCCATATATCTCGTCACATCTATCTGTAAACAAATTTTTGTTGAAAAGAGTCTTAACAAGTGCTTTCCATTTATGCTTCATTTGATTAAGATATTTACATTTTCAACCTATTCGGAAATTTGGTTTATGACTACTTTTTTGGAATAATTAAGGAATAAAGTAGTGTAGATCTAACTTCGGCTATGACTATATCTTATCCGCTTAAGTGATTCAATTTCGAATTTCTATATTTTTAATCAAAGTTAATTAATAGATGGTATGTATTTGTATTTCTGGACATAAAATATGTATTACACATAGAAAATGTTGACATTATTTTTGATTGATATCTTCTTTATGTTATTTTTGTTGAACTACGTTGAAATTGACCAAAATATCATAGTTCTCCCGAAATTATTTAGCTACATTTCTATTTTTATTATCGTCTTTTATTTATAGTCGTTTTATTTTAGTACATGTTAATTGCATTTTTTTCATTTGGTTTTTCACTCACTATTTTTTTCACTATTTTTTAGCTCTTGAAGAGAGAATTCACAAAGGAGGGATCCAAAAATTCAATTGTGTTTTATCCCACTTTTCAACGAAATCAGAATAAAAGGATTTGGATCCCACCGAAATTTTGAACCTTATCTCAACATGACAGATAGTAATAAATTTACTCAACTATGTGAAGATGTTTTGGTGGATATAATTTGTAGATTGCCGGAAAAAGCATTGGCACGAAGCATGTGCATTTGCAAAGCATGGAATCATTTCATCAAAAAGTCATGCATTCCTAGATATTCAATAAGCCCACCAGTTGCATGCGTAATGTTTGTCATAGAAACTGCAAATTGGGCTTTTAGTCCTAGGGGACCTGAGAAAAGGTTGAAATATGTCGACGTAAATGAAAATAGTCTCTCTTGGCTTGTTAATAATATACAAGGTTTGCCTTTCCACCACTCTCCTCATTGCTTACTTGACAGTTGTAATGGTCTTCTTCTGTTTTACACTCCTAAAAACTATCAGTACTACGTGTGTAACCCCACAACTAAAGAATTCATTTCGCTTTCCATTGAATGCAAGCATGTAAAATGTTTGTCTGCTATTCTAGCTTTTGATCCATGTAAGTCGTTCCATTTTAAAGTGATATGCTTCTTCCATGTATCTGAAGGCACACATTTGCATGTCAAAATATATTCTTCTAAATCATCTAATTGGGATATTTACACCATTCAACTACCTAATGAATCTCCAGTTGATTTGTGGTTGCATCCTTTGTTTCACTTTTGTGGGAAGGTGTATATCAACTCACGTTGTGGGAAAGCCTTATGCTTGGACCTCGCTTTCATGATTATTAGTCAAATTACGCTCCCAGAATATAAAGAAGAGAACTCAATTTCCTTGAATTATGATAGAGGTGTTTTGGGGATATCAATTGGACGGCTATGTTATACCACTACGCAAGATTATAATGCACAATTAAAATTTTGGACTTTTGATGATGATAAGTGTGAAGGCGGTAAATGGATTTTAAAGCATTGTATTTGCATGTTGGACATTGAAGAGTTGGCCCCCATAGCCAAATCTAGATATTACACCCCTGTGCTCCCCTATGGCTTCAACTCGAGTTGTGATGCTGTATATGTTGGTACAGAATCAGTAATTTTCAATTATGAATTCAAAAGCAGAAAGTGCAACGAAGTTATCAGAATGAGATCGAACATCCATGTATTTTCACATCCAATGTTTTCTTTCGTATGTTGCCTTGCGTCTTTGAATTCTATTAAAGGAAATACCATGAATCCTATTCAATTGTAAGTTTTCTTAATTTTATATTTTATATTTTATTTGAAGAACTAATTTATGTATCCTAATATTTTACTTTTTTCACATGTTGATTACCATTCCTATTAATATGACAAATAAACTATAAAAGAAAACCAACAATTTAAATTGAATATATAGTCTTGATCAATCACTTACTTTTGAATAAGAAGAACAAAACTTGAAGATAAGTGGTTCCATTCCTCAAATGATTAAAAAAGAAATTAGTAGGAAGGTTTACTAATATGAATAAATTAAAACTTGGGCTTCTAATTTTTTTAATTAGGTTAAATTTTTTATTTTAGACCATACAATTACAAAAGTCCATTAAGGTTTGTAAAGAGATTTATATCCTTTGTAAGAACAGTTTATATTTAATAAAAAAATTTAATTGATATGTAATCATAGATGAATATTTTAGGGAAAATAAATATAGAAATACACTTAGTTATTGTAAATTCTCAAAACAACATAAGGTAGAAATTTCTTAATCTCTTTTGCCTATTTAATTCTCATATGCACTTCCTTGTAAAATAAACTAAAGTAAAAATATATGTTTTTCTTAGGAAACCTATTCATATGATGATTTACATAATGAAAATCTAGAGTTTTGAACTAATTTTATTCATATCAATTATATTGAAGATATCCTATATGGTTTTTGTATTTTTATAGTGATGGGAGTATAAAGTTTGAATTCTAAATTATATTACTTATAAGTTGTTTATGATTTGTAAATAGATTGAAGTTTTGTTTAGCTATTATTTTTCTATAAGAGTACACTCATTTATGTTTGTCTCTGAATTCTAGATTATGTAAATAATTTTCCTAAAGTGATTTTTTTTTCTTATATTTAACTGAAAATTCTAGAATCATTTCGTTTCTTTAGGTTCAACCTTTGCATCTCTTCGTTAAGGAGGTTACTGACCATATATCTCATCGAAACAACTCTATCCAAATTTGAGTTTTTCAGCACGACTAGAAGTATTTTCCAATTCTTCGATATTGAACTCAACAACATCAAGGCATGGGTCTCATCATCCACCTTCTAATTATGGTTGCCAATTGGTTCACAATCACATTACGAGGCTTCTCCCCTTTGTCCTCTAATGGCTAGTGAAGATCGTTGAGTTATAGAAAATCCTTTGACTTCCTACTTCCATAACCCCTCATTCCTTCAATTAAGTTTTTCCACACTTATCTTCACCATATCAACTATAATGGTTCTTCCTAGGGTTTCTACATAATTATATTATATAAGAGACGAGAAGAATAAAAAATAAGAGGAGATAGTGCCCCTAACAAACCCTTTATTTATTTCTTCGTAGATTAAAAGAGAGTCTAAAAATTGAGAAGATAGCTCAATCATAAAAAAAGCAAACTTTTACCCATGACTTATAATAACCTTGTACGTGCATATTTATAATAGTCTTGATAAATGCCTTCTTTAATTAGCAATTAAGAAAAATTGATTGATTACTTCCATCTCTAAAAATAAATTTTTATGACATAGATAATTTTCCTTCTTTAAAGCAATAGAAGATGCAATTATTATTCTTTGGTCACCATTCAAAATGTATAAAACAGACAATATATTTGACTTATAGTATCACTTTGATTTACAATATATTCAAAAATACTTTAATTTGGAAATATCATTCCGTCGAAATGTAACAAAACCAAGTACAAACGTAAAAGACATATATTCTTATTTATTATTTTCTCTTTTAGGACTACCACTACGACAGCTAGTAATGAAGTAACCAAAGAAGTTGAGTTGGGTATTCTGCATCGACTGTCGGAAAAAGCATTGGTGCGATGCAAATGCATTTCCAAAGAATGGAATCGTTTGATTACTGAGATTTTCATTCCTCGATATTTCAAATGCGGACGTACCTCGTGTGCAGTGTTTGTAGAAAATATTACCGAAACAGAAGGAATGAGAAAATGCCTGAATTATGTGGACATAAATGGAAAAAACCATTCAAAATTCATTTGTAACATGCAAGCTCATTTGCCTTTCAACCACTCTGCTGATTGCTTGCTCGACTGCAGCAATGGCCTTCTTTTGTTCTACATCCCTAACAATTATCAGTATTACGTGTGTAACCCTACAACCAAAGAATTCATGTTGCTTCCCAATGAATGCAAGTATGCAGTTGATTGTCTATCTACTACTTTGGATTTTGGTCCACTGGAGCCAATAATTCATATTAAAGTGGTTAGCGTCTTCAATCTTAGTGGTACAAAATTGCGAGTTGAGACATATTCTTCCAAGTCCTTAAAATGGGATATTTTTACAATTGCACTTCCTATCAATCCTCCACTAAATACTTGGTTACTTCCTTTAGTATGCTTTGAAGAGAAGGTATATATAAACTCAAGCTGTGGGATAGCGTTATGCTTGGACCTCACTTCGATGACTACAAGTCTGAGTAGGCTTCCGTATTATCAAGGGAGAAAACCTGAGTACGTGGAATATCATGAAGGTGTTCTGAGGGCATCAAATGGATATATGTGGTATACCGCCACAGCCAAAAATAATACACGGTTGAAAATATGGTTGTATAGCAAGTACAGTAGTTGGATTTTGCTGTATAATCTCAAGTTGTTGAGGATAAAAAAGAGGATGCCTCGGACTATTACTCATACTCCTACTGTGAGAGTCTTCCCCTTTGACTTCATTCCAACTTGTGATACCGTATATGTTGGTACAAGTGGAATAATTTTTAGTTATGACTTAAAAAGTCATGAGTGCAGGGAAGTTCTTGTTAGTTCAAAGCAAGAAAGCCTCCACTTCACTCGTCTGATGTTTTCTGTTGTTAGTTGCCCTATCTCTTTGAATTCTATCAGCTCAAGTGTCTCGTATCCAGTTCAACTGTAAGTTTTTTTTATTTTTTGTTCCATTATTCTACTTTTTTCAGTTAAACTTGGATGTCTACGTTTTTTTTGATTGTTCCACTCATATATATTCAACTCTTATCTTCTTTCATGCATTGGTCCATTATTCATTTATTTTCCTATTTCGGGGATTTTAGGCTTAAGGAAAAAGTTGCAGAAAAATTTAGTTCTAGGGACAAGAAGTTTGCTTTTTTGGCTGAAGGACACTTTTTAGTGTAAATCACAGAATGATAGTTGTAACTATCATTTTCTATTTACAATAACAAATGTCCTTCAGACTAAAAAGCAAATGTACTGTCCCTAAGACTAATTTTTTTCGTAACTTCTTCCTTGGGCCTATTTTCCTGTTTCTCTAATATATATACTTTTAATTTAGATGACACAATACTTTTATCTGTTACTTTTATCACGACTTGTGGCAAGACTATGAATTTATGGGTGTTACATTTAAGAATTATAAAGATAAATATAAGTATGTCGTTCCTTCTTTCAACTGCTGATTTTCGTGAACTTTTATGTTTAAAATTGCAGAACTACCAGTGCTTTATGGCATTATTAATTACAAAGGAACTGAGCCAGCTTCATAGCACGCGGATCAAAATTTGCATTTTCATTCGGAATAAAGATGCTAATTAGTCTAACGTGCATCAGTCTACTTGAATTTGTTTAATTTTCCATATAGTGCCAGATTGTAATATTTGGAGTGTTAAAACTATTATATTTATATGAATTGGATGATATGTTTTCTCAAATTCTCGTTCAACATTTATTTGATTTTATATGCTTAGAGTACAATTTTATATTATCTGATAAGAAGCAGTGCACAATGATAATCGAAGTTTGGTATAATCAGACTTGTTTTTGTAGATTGTCGAATATAGTGTACATGTTGATGACCTTAAAGAAGAGTCATGTTTTAAATAATAGGTTAGGGTGGTTGATTAAATGAATACAGAACACACATTAAATGAAAGTTGGAGCTTTTTGAGTGTTATTTCTGTATTACTGGAACTGGTTTTTTTTGCCCTTGGTTTATTGGTCATATTTCCAAAATAATCTCTCCAGTAATGGGGGGAAGATGGCATATAACACACCTGTTGGCTGTGTGCTTTTGATTATTAGAGTGTATCATGGACGAAAAAATTACTTATTGAAGTTATGCCGCATGTTAAACAAAGGGGGATATTGTGAATATTATCGGTAAACATTTTACACTTATAACTAGAAAGTAGAAATCTAGGGCAGTAAATAGTACGTAATAAAGTTTGCAAGTAAAAAAGGGCAAACATAATTTTTCTGTAGTGGGTTGGAATCTTACATCTAGTCTTGTATTTGAATTGTGGACTATATTGTCGTTGATGGCGATCAACAGGAGAGCATGCGATAGGGATAGAGATGATAGTGAAATTAGATTTGAGGTTTTCGAAATTTAATAAAATATATACTTCAATATAATAAAATATTCAATTTGAGGTTTGTAAAACACAACGACTATTTTTAGTTTAATTTATAAGATTTTTTCATAAATTTTAATTTGAAAAATAATTAAATTTTCGTTTGATGTATTTTATGGCAAATATCGATATTTTGAAAACCACGTTGAATAAGTTAATTTTGTTTATTTTATTATTGTTTTGTAGTCGTGTCATATTGTTGTGCGCGATCGTATTTCTATTTCCATCGTTTGCGGTTCATAGCCTAACTAGATGTTTTGTGAGGTTGTATCTAAACTTTATTTTCATAACTCAAAGTTTAGTTACGGCACACACAAGTTGCACATCTATTTTGGAACCTTTGTACATCTATTTTGGTGTCCTTCTTGCCGACTTTTGACAAGTTTGGGATAGATAAAATCATTTGGTTGATTTGCATTAATATTTTCTTTTCTTTTCACATTGCCATTTTAAGGAAAATTGTTTATGTATATTTGCATTAAAGTATGAACACATTCCATTTCCTTCTCTAGCAACATGTTTTCACGTTCAACCTTCATTTGATTTATCCAACAACTCCTCATACACAAAGTATTATACAAAGCAACCAACTCGAAAGTAGTAGAGGATGAAACAACCTATGTTATGGTAGTATTCGTCCGAGTTGAGCGAAGTGGCATGGCGGGGAAATGATGGTCGATGTTAATGGTGGTGGTTGGATTTGGAAGTACTGAGTCAACCGTCCGATGACGCTGAGTTCAAAGACAAAGATGGCACGCCATTTCATGGTCGGAGGAGAAAGAATGAGGTGGACGAAGTTGTGGTGATGGGTTGGAATTTATATATAGGTGTATGCATTTCAAATTGGAGAAGGGGAGTGCGGGTAGCATGCGTATTGGGCTTGGGCCGTGTGGGACCTGGATTGTAGATGATGGGGTTTTGGGTGCTTGCTTCATGCATCGGGAACCGAAAATAACATAGAAAGGAGATGATCGAGGCGGGCTACAATTAGTAGCAGTCGTTAAGAAGAGAGGAAGGGGGATCTAAAGCCTACGTTCGGATGAAGGGGGTAATGGTTGAAGCCAACGGTTGCGGTAGGAGTGTTTGGGCCCTAGGCTGAAGGCCTTTGGTGAGATGTTATATTTGGTTTATTATTTAAAATTATGAAATTAAGCGTTGACTAAAAAATGGGATATGTCATTCATTTTACACCCGATTGACTCGTGGGTTTTTGCACTAGGTTTGTACGCACTAGTAGAACACTATGATATAAACAGTTGTTAGTTTCATGGAAGTATAAATTTATGATAAGATATAGCGATTGAATATAATTACGTTATTTTCAATAATAGCTTGGTTAAATTAATTATATTTCATTGGTGTTATTTATTTAACCAAATAAAATACAGTTTTTCCAAATTAAATTGCATAAATTATTTGGACTCCTGTTTAGTAGAATAAATCAATGTTCTATTATATTCACTAAATAGATTATATTTAGACATCTATTTAGCAGAAAATAAATCTCGTTTTGCTATTGCATTAATGTGGACACTTATTCCTTTACCCATTGATAAAATATTGTGTTAATAATTGATTATTAATTATGGTTTTAATTTACATTCTTGCATGTTATGTAAATATCAGTAATTTAACTTAGGAAGTTAAATTAACCTAATTATGACTTGATCAAGTACCTTTGGGGTCACTAAGACTTCTTCTAATTTTGATAAGTTAATTAATTATTAAAGGTGATTAAAGTTAATTATTAATTTAAGGTTAATTAATATTCTAAAGTTAATCAGCGTTTTAAAGTTATTATATTTATTATTAATAACGAGTATATATTGTAACGAACCGGGGTTTCACACCAATTAATTATCGTCATTAAACGATTAATGTTGATTGCTAGTTGTTATTGGGAATTTTTAAATCAGGTTGAGATTCTTTTAGAAATTCGTTAAGGTTATGCAGGCTTTAAAATAATCTTGGCCCACGTTTTTATTGGTGCTGTGATAATTAACAAGTGCCGATACCGTTCCTCCATTATTCATTCTTTTTTTTGCAAGCCCTAGCAAAACAAATGAAAATGGCGGCTCTGTTGTTCGTTCCTCTTTCTTCAGAAATTAGGGTTTTGGGTATTCGTTGATGCCAATTTCAAATGCTTGATTTCCTTGCTTGGTTGTTGATCGTCTCTTGAGATGCTTGCGGCAGCTTGATTGAGTTCGTCTTTGTTTCGAAAATAGGTGAGTGATCTTGACTCACATCTTTAATTCACTCTTAGTACTATGCTCGGCAGTTCGATTTTATTTTGTTGTTGATGAGTTCATTGACTTTATCAATTTCGTATGATTTGATAAGGGTTCGTTCATCACGGCATGCATTCGTGACTATTACAGCCCTTTTGATTTGGTTTCTTTTGATTTTTCGACCTCGATCAATTGATTTATGTAAGGCTATGAGCTTGTTCAACTTCGATTTTGATTTAACTTCCATTTTTTGATGACTTCGGCCTTGACACTGATTTCTTAAAATGCTGGTGATATTGTTCGAACTGTACACTTGATTTTGTGATGGAAAGAATAAGTATTGGTCTTGTTCGACTTGTGCTTGCTTCCATCTCTGGTTCTAACTGAATTGAAAGCAAGGAAAAGTGAGTTTATTCTCACACATCTAAATTATAATCAGTAACTCTCTGACCTTGTTTTGAAAACATGGTTTTCTATGATTGGAACTCTGTTTTGTTGTGATTTTTGCAACATTGCAAACTGTGTTTTGCACTGCAATTTTCTATTTTGATTTCGATATGAGTGCTCGCATGTGTATATATGCATTCATATTGGTACATATATGTTTTCATCGTGTATACCTCTGTCAGTAGTAGCTCTGCTTCATGATGGATATATACTCGTGGTCACTACATATTATATTTGCATACTAAAGTGAAAATTGAGCTCTGTCCTCCCTGAAGTTTTGTGTGCTATACTAGTTTGTTTAGCTTACCTTAATCACATGGACTTCATGTGTATAATTGTTGTTACTTGAACCAATGGATTTAAGTGGTCACACTGCTTTTATCCATACAATATCCTTTGCTGGTTCCATTTACTCAGGTTCATTGCTTCAAAGCATGTAAATATACCACTTTGATACATGCGTGTGCACAGTCCCTGATGTATGCCAAATTTATAGCTTGGTTATAACTTTGTTTTTTTCCAATATATAAGTAGTTATACCATGGGTTGTTTTAAATAGTGCATGTCATTCATGCGTGTTTATATAGAGTGGTCAGAGTTGTGTAAATTGTACAATTGGATTTCACTGTGCACTTCTTGGTTGTATATGCAATTTTTAGTGTTGTACCACTGTGGTGTTGCCTTATTCTTGAGCATTTGTGAGATCTTTTCCATGGTTGCCTCGGGTTTGAGTTTTTCTTGTCTTGGAGTTTCAGACCTGTAGCATTAAGTTGACTCTGATTTTGCTGAAAAATATTTGATGTGCACAATTCATGTGTTGCCACCTCTGTTTGCTTTCACCACTATGCACTGTGGTTTCTCTGACCAATCTGGTTTGGTCGTTTTGATTTTCTGGATTATCATTTGCTGTAATATTTAGAGTTGTGCTAACATCATATGCTGTAGTGGCGAGGCAGTACATGTGAGCGTGTACTGCAGCCCTATCAGAATTGTCGTTTTAATTGATATTTCAATTGCTTGAATTGTTTAGTGTGCTCAATTTAATATTTTGAAATTGTATTTTGATTTGAGTTGATTTGATTATTTTGTTGCTATCTAATTATCTATTGGATAATTAGGTTATGTGTTCTAATTATTTATTTAATAATTAGATTTTGTTGTTAATTGCTGTTTAGGCAATTCTATGGTTTACAAATTATCTTCATTGATAAGCCTTTTATATATCTTTGTTGATGATTTGGCTTTGTTGATTTTCTGTTTCTTGCTGTTACGTGTTATTTCTACCGTTATCCGATTCTGTTACGAAGGATTGGATATGCGAGATTTACTGAGGCTATCGTCTATTTGATTATTTAATTATTATTGCTTCCGCGCATTATAACCGAGTTTGAATTAGACTGACCCACGTATTATTTTCTTTTGAATTAATATTCGGGTCAGACCGAGTTATTACAGGCTGTTGATATCTCGCCTTGGGGATGCTGATTGAGCTATGAAGTCTCTTTATATCTTTTGGAGTAGTCGTTGTCATTTTATAGGATGATATGTATTCATGTATATTATTTACTATAATATACTTGCATATGTAACTTCCAATGTCGACAGTTGTGGTTGTATCACATGTATTGTATCACATCTATTGTAACCGACTTCAGTTATAAATATATATGAGATTTGATATTGTCCGTGTTCTGTGTTTATCTGTGTTATTATTATATATGTGTCCTAAACTATTATGAACCATCGTAGTTCGTTTTATACTGGAATTGAATATGCCGATGGGAGTAAATAAACAAAGAGATGAAAAAATAAATATATATACCACTCCTATCGAGATAACCAATACTAGTGTAAGGCCTAACTACACTAGACTGCTCCTATCCAGCCTTATTCTTCGTAATAACAGGCAGTATTTCCTTTTAATACTCTTTGTTATTGTGAGCATAGAGGTGGGGCGTCACATATATGCACACCTATATAGGTCTGCATTTAATCACAACACACATGCATTTTAGTTGCACCCATGAAAGTGGATTTGACAATAGCATTACTAGCATAAATTGAACTTGAGGCAATGACCAAGAAGTCTGAGAAAACTGAAGAATATTCATAGTGCCAATAACTTGAATGCATTCGTAGTTTTATCATTCCTTTCTTTTGTTTTAGTTTATTTTATACTACTGGAAATGAAAATAATACTTGTACTTTTACATACTTATGCTCTTTTAGCCAATGTGAGCTATGACCAAAAAAGTCTTGAAATATAGCGACGATTAATTGTTTCTTTACAACTCTTTTGTGATTTTTTTCTTTTATGCTTTCAAGATACTCTTTTGGAAAACAGCATTCAAATTACTATTTTTTTTTGGAAACTACTAATTTCATATTTGTCTTTCTTAAGTTTGTACTGCTTACTTTTAGGGATGTCAATGGATATCTGAAAAATCCAAAATCCGTCTGCATTCGCATACAAAAAGCGGATAAATATATCTGCTATCCGAAAAAAAGGGACGCGGATTCGGATATGAAGACATTCACATCCAAAAATTATCCGTCCTGATTTTATCAAGATTATAGTTCAAATTACATGTATTTTATTATAGTAAAACATATTTATTTATTATTTTATTAATTTAATAGTTTATATTATATGCACCTAATTCTTTTTAACTACTGGAAACCATTTATTATCATTATATTGTTAATTTTTAACAATTTTATGATCAATCGGATTGAAAATTATTTATGTCATACTAAAATTTTCTTTTTGATATCTCTTGATTTATTGGTCGTTAGTGGATAGGACAATTATTCGATATCCGTCCGTATCCATGGAAGCGAAAATCCGATATCTGAAAATGATTTCGAAAGTCGATATGGATATGACACCATCCGCATCAAAAAGCATCCATTGACAGGCCTACTTATTTTAATAGGATATAACTATTCACAAACAGTAAGCAGTAAGCATACCTCACTGATCAGTAAATAAAGAAGTGAGATGGGTGCAAACAACAACCACATGTCAGAATAGAATTATTGATTTATTTAACTCCAAAACCAAAAAAAAACTCTAATTTTTTTTGGTATAACGCAATAAACACCATCCCTCTATTTTTTTTAACAAGACCATACTACATTTTTTGTTTGAGTGCAGCTGTGTACCTTCATGCTAAAAACTTTTGGTTGAAAGCAGTGAGAGCTGTATTTCATCTAATAAATAACTTACACTTAAATTCCAAGCAAATACGACTTCAATACAAAACATATAAAGCATAACACAATACAAATCATATAAAGCATAATAACACTTTAATGATTCAGTGCACAAAAACGGTGTAAAATACAGTTATTAATACAACTTCCACAAATCAGAAGAAGCGAAACTGTAAAAATGATTCGAATTTGTTGGCCATAAATCATAACTACCCTTTTGCAGCAATTTTTGTCACAAAGATCTTGAGGTGGCAACTTTGTGTATATAACTAGTCATCCAAAATCATCTCCAAGAAGAACAATTGGTTAAGGATAAATTTAGATTACAGATATAAGAGGGCATAAGAAAGCACGCTTGAGATTTACAGAAATTATTAGTAGAAAATTAAGGTCATGCAATAATGTCAAAAGCATGAAACAGAACCATTAAATCTACAACTGAGATGTGCCAATTTAAAAGGCGAAGGTTAAACAAAAAAGAAGTAAGAAAAACCATATATAAAAAGTATGAAATTATAATGAGAAAAATAGAAACAAACTTTTGCAAATCATATAAAAGTGGTTTAGGTTTAGATCTACAATGAGATCATTTAAATAGTTCTAATTATTGTTTATAAGAGCTACCATGTAATGTACACTATTTAAATATTCCATATTCAATAATATTGATGATAGTTGTGATGAGCCGAAATTTTGGACAATATAAATTTAATAATCTGTGTTAATAATTTAATTGATTTGATAATCTTTGTTAATAAAATTTGAATTTAATTTAATAATCTAATTGAATAAATATTTTATTAGTGGATTTTATCTTTTTAAAAGGCTAATAAAATGTCTTCTATCTATAATGTGAATATATTGTTACATATTGTAGATAAATAAGCTTTGGTCTAAATTTAACAAATAAATCTTGTTTTTAAATTCTAATATATTTTTGGTAATTTGGAAATTATGATTTATTTAGTGTATAACTTTTCAAAGCTATTTAGTATATATGGTTTTAAATACTTATGATAAATATTAATTGTTAAAATTATATCTTAGCTTAAGTTCGAATTTAAATAAAAGGTTTATTTTATTTTCTTTTTAAAAAAGCTTGATAAATATGATTTGAAATATATATAAGTTTAAAATACAATTTACATATTAAACATTAATTCACATAAGAAGATAAGTAATAAGTAATTTATAATCTCTTTTATAAATTATGTAAATTTGATTTATGTGTTATTTTCAAACAATATTAAAATTGTATAAATAAAAATAGATTTTAATATTTATGGAATTGCTATTTTTAAATTGAATATGTTGTTATAAATTGGCTTTAAATTGGATTTTTAAATTTAAGTTGGATTTGAATTCGAATTAATTTTGAAATTCAAAAGGTAAATATTTTAAAATGTTTTAGATTTTAGAATATTTGTATAAAATTTTATTTATGTATATAATTGGTTTTAATTACCTATATATATATATAATTAATAAAGTACTTATTAGCTAAGTAATTAAGTATATACTTATATTAAACATTAAAATTGATACTAGTTACTAAAAAGACAAGTGTTGTTATATTAAGGTCTCATTGTAACAAGTGTAAATTGATAAGTGAATAAAATTGACGAATGTAAATATCTAATACAAGCGTCATTTTGTTTTAAAGTTTTCTTTTATTTCTTTTAAATAAATCATTTATACTTATAAAACATGTTTTCTTCTTTCTCATTGGTCTTCTAATCTTCATTTTTCAAAAGCTAAGAAAAGAACTTTCAGCAGAAATTTATTTAAAACTAATATGCAACTATAATACTTCCTCAAAACCAAAATCATGTTCAAATTAAAGATCTGGAAATTATCCTCAAACAAAAAAAAATCAAATCAAAGCCAACATGTTTTAATCCTGAGCATCTACATTTTTTCAAACCTGAGAACAATAAAACATGCAAAGCATTTTCAATTCAAAGGCTTGCACTTTTATTCAAACCTGAAATCAAATGATCAACCTGTAAAACAAATCCTCAAATCAAAATGCAAACCAAAACCAGTAGTTCATTTTCTTCAATCTGTTCTAGCCTATGCATTCTTTTTCAACTTGAAATCTAAGCAAGTCAAATCTGAAGCAAGATCAAGAATGCATGCAGTTTTAAATAGAAAACAAGAAGCTAGGGGAATTTCAGTTTAAAGTTTTCAAAGGGAAAAGACATTTCCAGCAACTTCAAATTTGATGCTCTGTTCTTCATCTTCTTTATAAGGTGAGTAACATCACATTTTTAAAACTTAAATATGGTTATGGTTGCATGCTAGTTTTCTGTGATAAATATTGTATTGTGTATGTTTATCTTCTGTGTACATGAATGGATATATGAGTGTAGACTGTTGTTGTATGCTACTACAGTTTTTAGATTCCAAGTGCTTAATTTAGTCAAAAATCATTTTCTCTTGATCCAATCTGTGATTGTACTTAAGTCTTGAACAAAGTATGTTTGTTATACAATAGATTTAAGTTTAAAATTTGTTTAAGTAAAAACAAAATTATATTGTCTCTGGAAATTTAAAACAACAGAGCAATCTTAAAATAAGTCAAAATTTAATTACTATGTTTTATGGATTTAGGAATCTAAATCAAATGCTTAAGCTAAAACTTGATTTTTAAAAGAGGAATCAAATCATTTAGTTAAGCTTTGAGGGAGCAGTTCTGGGTTGAAATGGAAATTTGGATATTTCTGATGATCTCAAGGATCTGGGAGGTTGTAGTTTCCAGAGATAATAGTAGAACCATCGGTGATGATGGGAAAATTTTCAGATGGGTGAGTAAGCAATCGAGGTGGTTGTGGGTGGTCGGATTTGTTCTAAAACCTAGTTTTGGGTAGTGTAATAGTTTTTTATCAACTCGAATCCTCTAGTTGATCGAGTTCAATAGAACTCAGGGGAAGGGTAGCTAGAGTATAGACGAAGTCGAGGCTGGAGGTACTGTCACTCTAATGGTCGGAGATGAGTTGATGAGTGGTTTTCAGGTGATTACTCTTGTGGTTCCAGGTTTTGTTAAAAGACTCGAATTCGATTTCGAGTTGATGGTCACGATCTGATGATCGTGATGGGTTGCGTGGATGTTCGCTGTTAACTCCTATGTTAAGCGACTCAGCGACCCAAGGCAATAGCAAGGCAACTGGAATGAGACTCTACATCACAACTTAGCGACTTAAAGACAAAAGCAACCTACGAGTTAACAAGATAATGACCTAACGACCTAACAGGTGAAGCGACTCGTAAGCGACTTAAAGCATAAACAAGTTAATAATTATGGACCCCGCGACCTAAAGATTGAACGACCTAATGACTTTAGTCCTCAGCGACCTAAGAGCTCCGGCGACTTAAAAGGTAGAACACTGCTAAGCGACCTAACAGGTAATGACTTAAGGAAAGCAGCGACCTAAAAGATTAGATGGTCCAACGACCTAACAGCTTGAAGGCTAGGCGCTCAATGGTCCAATGACTCACGACCTACCGAGTTAACGATATAAGGAGTGAAGTGGCTCAACAACCTAGCCTAGGTCGCTACATTGGATATCTCAACGTTGTTGGGTCTCTAACTACTCCCATAAGTCACCACCGACCTACGACTTACCCTAGGTTGTTCACGACCTAGTACATGGTGATAAAATCATGCCGCTTTCCTCTAGGTCGTTACGATCTACCAGCTAATTCAAATGACTAAGTGCGAACCAGTTAAGTCATAGCTCGTATTCCCTTAACTCGCTAGCGACCTATGACCCACCTTACGTCGTGCACGACTTATACCTCGCCCAGGAAATCTCCTATAAATATAGCCCTTACTCCAATACGATGGGGGACTTTTAACTCATTCTCGAAGCGCCAATACTCTGCCATTTTCTCAACTCGAACAGCACTTCAAGCACTCCAAACACCAAAGATATTACAACAAACTTCAAGAGAAAATCTACATCATTTGACATGGATTCGAAAGATTATTCTACATCGAAGTTTGAACTACTAGTCTAAAGTGTGTTGTAATTGAAGAAAGTTTATAAGTTGTACTTGAGTCAGCAATAAAGAGATTGAAAGTGGACGTAGGCTTGACTATAAGCCGAACCACTATAAAAACTATGTCTTTTATTGCTTTTCTGAGATTTTCCTGCTTATTTCTGATTCCCGTATCGACGGATGGTGCTTTCACACTTATACAATTCACACCGGGGTGTTAGCTTTTGATTTTTACGTTCACATTTTTGGTGCTTTCACTGAGAACCCAACTCAGGATACTGTCATCATAGCTTCGTAGAAATTTATGGAAAGGATCTCTCTAAAAATCAGAAGTTTATCAGAAATAATGGCTCCTGGAAAAAAGCGCAAGTCTGTTAGATCCGACGATGTTCGCAAGACTACTGCCACTTCTCCACCTTTAAGTCAAACAACTCCAACTGTTGGAGTAACGCGAGCAGAATTAGATGCTGCGGTTTCTGGGCTATATCAGCAGATGGAAGCCCAAAACAATCTGTTGTTGGAAAGGTTGAATGCTTTGCTTGGGGCTAACCGTCAACCAGTGAATAATGAACCAAACTTTGCTGATAATGTTCATGATGTTGAAGAAAGAGATGTTCCTCAAAGGGCAGCTGGCCCAAAAGGGTAGCTGGCCCAGTCAAAGACACACATCCCCAAGTTGGAGGATCGGGACAACAGCCAACTTTCCGTGAGCGCCTGTCAAGGCAAACTTTTGAGAAGATGGCCAATGCCTGTCCTGCTGAGCCCCTTAATGATGAGGAATATTTCTCAGGGATGGTCCGACAAATCATGAAGGAAAGTATGCAAAGGGAGGAATACGAAAAAGAATGGGTGTTCGCTCCGAGCAAGACTCCATTCACTGAAAGGATTCTGAAAGCAGAGTTTCCTAGGAAGTTCGTTCCTCCTACCATTTCGGCTTATAAGGGGACAAGTGACCCTAATGAATTTCTGTAAAAATATGATTGTCACATGACGGGTGCCAGAGCTTCTGATAAGATCAAATGCCGGTATTTTCTGGTATACCTAGAAGGAGTTGCTTTACTTTGGTTCACAAAGCTGCCGGTCCGGTCGATAGACCAGTTTTCTGATTTGACTCGAAAGTTTAAGGAATAGTTTAGATTGTACGCTTTGAAGGCGAAAGATATAATGTCGTTATCCAGCTTGGAGCATAATCCTGGAGAATCCATAAGATCTTTCTTGAATCACTTCAATATAGCTGTGGCTGAAGTAGACAACGCAGAGCCGAGAATGATTTTAACGTACCTGATGAGGGCAATTGATAAGGCAAGTGAGTTCGGAAAGTGGTTGAAAATGAAAGAACCGAATTCGCTTGACAAATTTTATAAGAAAGCCGATGAATTCATGCGCTTGGAAAGCCTCCAAGCAACGGCTAAGGTGGTATCAACAGGGGCTGGAAATAGTAATGCTGTTCTGAATAAGAAGGAATCTGGCCATCAGAAGAGGGGAAACGATAGTCAGAAGAAGCAAGGAGATGCAATGAAGATTCGTCCCTTCAACTTCACCCCTCTGACTGATACCCCGGAGAACATCTACTTTGCAAACAAAGACACGGTTGAATTCCCCGCACCAGCTAAGCAAAGGGTTAAAAAGAAAGCTGAGAAGAATGGAAGGTTTTGCCGGTTCCATAACCAGCCCGGGCATGATACCAATGAGTGCCGTCACTTGAAGGAGTTGATTGAGGAACTATTGAAATAAAACAAGCTCCAGCAATATGTAAAGAGGAACAGGAATGGCCTAACTTCGTCAACTCAAGGACAAAGGCTCTTGTTCATCGTCCTTGCTCGAGTGAAAAGGCAGCAGCTCATGAACCAGAGAGTCCCATTATTAATGTGATTACAGGAGGACCTCACCCAGCTGGCAGAAACTAGGGTGAGATGGAACGATACGCTCATGCATTGAAGTATGCACCAGCAGAGGAAAGTGTTTTTGTGTTAGAAGATGATGCACCTCTGAAGCAGCAGAAAACTTTTAATGATGACATTGTCTTCAGAGTCAGGGATTCTATGGGTGTTGAAGCCCCTACCATAGATCCCTTGGTTATTTCTGCTGGCATTGGGCCAGCTATTGTAAGAGGAGTACTTGTTGATTGCGGTGCTTCTTGCAATATTCTTTTCAAAAAGACCTTTGATCAGATGATGATCCCAATGGCTGATGTTCAAGCTTCGTCGCAAAAGATTGTTGGGTTTACTGGGGAACCCAGGCAGCTGATTGGGACTATTGACCTGTTCGTGGAACTTGGAGAGGGGCAGAAGAAGGTCGTTCGAAGGAAGAATTTTGTAATTGTTGATGAATTTTCAGCCTATAACGCCTTCCTAGGCCGTCTAACTCTTGCAGCCTTTAAAGCAATCCTCGCCCCGTGGTGCCTTACCATGAAATTCCCTACAGATAATGGAGTCGGTGTGGTTAAAGGGGATCAGAATGCGGGGCGGGAATGTTATCTGATAGAACTGCGTGAAGCAAGAAAGAGAGAGATGGGAAAGGATGCGGCTGCCCCAGTCCGCATCAAAGAATCAACCTTGTAGCAATTACAGGGCGGACCCTGTACTGGCGAATGTAGCGGAGTACGAAGAAAAATGGATCCCAGAAAAGCCAGTGCAGGGGAGAATCGAGCGGTGCCCGTGGAAGTAACGGTACCAGTACCTGTTGACCTAAAAGACCCAAACAAGGTGCTGAATGTGGGTTCACAACTTAGTACGACAGTTCAGAATATTTTGATATCATTCCTGAAAGCAAATCTGGATGTATTCGCTTGGACCCATGCTGATATGTGTGGAATATCACCTGAAGTTGCAGTACATACTTTTGATATTGATCCGAAGTTTACACCTGTGAAGCAGAAAAGAAGAACCCAGGGTCCCGAGAGGTCAGCGGCATTAAAAGAAGAGGTAGATCGGCTCATGGAGAATGGCTTTATCAAAAAATCTACTTATCCGAATTGGGTTTCAAATCCAGTACTAGTTAAGAAAGCTAATGGAAAGTGGAGAGTATGTATCGACTTTTCAGATTTAAACAAGGCCTGCCCCAAAGATTGTTTCCCGTTACCCAGGATCGATCAGCTGGTGGATGGAACAACGGGGCATGAATTGTTGACTTTTATGGATGCTTACTATGGATATAACCAGATCATGATGCATGAGCCAGATCAAGAGGACACGAGCTTCATTACTGATGTTGGTCTTTACTGCTACAGAGTCATGCCCTTCGGACTGAAGATTGCGGGGGCAACTTACCAAAGACTTGTTAATGCGATGTTCAAGCCACAGATTGGAAAGACTATGGAAGTTTATGTTGATGATATGTTGGTTAAATCAAAGAAAGAAGTAGACCATATGGACCACTTGGCAGAGATGTTTGCCTCTCCGAAAGTATGGAATGAAGCTTAATCCCTTGAAGTGTTCATTCGGAGTGGAGTCCGGAAAGTTCTTAGGTTTCATTGTGAGCGCTAGGGGCATTAAGGCTAATCTTGCTCAAATCACTGCCTTAAGAGAAGTCAAAGCTCCTAGAACGAAGAAGGAACTGCAAAGTCTCAATGGAAAAGTCGCTGCCTTAAGTCGATTCATTTCCAGAGCTACTGATAAATGCATTCCATTCTTTGATGCTCTGAAGAAAGAAAGGAAAAACTTTGACTGGACTCCAGAATGCCAGAAAGCTTTCGATGAATTAATTCGCCATATGGAAACGCCTCCGACACTTTCTAAGCCCGACAATGGTGAAGATCTTTTTGTATACTTGGCGGTCTCAGCTCATGCTCTTAGTGTAGCACTGGTACGGGAAGGCGCCAAAATTCAGCACCCAGTCTACTATATTAGCAAAAGGTTTACTGGGACAGAAATGAATTATTCAAAATTGGAGAAGCTCGCCTATTGTCTACTGATTGCATCAAGAAAATTGAGGCCATATTTTCAAGCTCATCCAATCAAAGTCCTCACTGATCAGCCTCTGAAGCAAGTCCTCTTTCGCCCTGAGACTTCGGGTCGCCTTTTGAAGTGGAATATCGAACTCAGCCAATATGACATCACTTATCATCCCCGGAGAGCAATCAATGGACAAGCTTTAACAGATTTCATCGCGGAATGTACAGACAAAGGTGATAGCGAGGAAGTAGTGACCGATAATCCCCCAATTCGATGGAAATTGTATGTTGATGGTGCAAGAAACGATTACCGTTCCGGGGCTGGGGTTGTGCTTGAAACCCCTGAAGGGCGGTCATTGTGTAATGCTTTAAGATTGGAATTCCCTTCGACAAACAATGAAGAAGAGTATGAAGCTATTATTGCCGGTTTGAGAATAGCTAAAGAATTGAATGTCAAAATGTTGCAGATCTTCAATGATTCACAACTTATTGTATGTCAAGTCAAGAAAGAGTTTCAAACTAAAGGGGGAAATCTGCCCGCTTACTTGTCAAGAGCCTGGGAGCTTCTCGATGACCTTGACCATTACACGATAAATCATATACCCCGGGAAGAAAACATGAAGGCAGATTCTCTCGCAAAGTATGCAAGCACTGGTGAAGCTCAATTATTGGGATTAGTTCCTGTGGAAGTCCTGCCAACTCCAAGCATTGATGAGATGGATATTGACTGGATCATGACTATATCACAGGAACGAGAATCATGGATGACTCCGATATTGGAATATCTGCGCGACGGTTCTCTACCAGAGAAATCAAAAGAACGGCAGAAGTTGTTAAGAAAAGCTTTCAGATACATAATTCAAGATGGCCGATTGTATAGGCGGGGATTCTCAATGCCATTACTCCGATGTGTGACCAAGGAAGAAGCTGAGACAATTCTAACTGAAGTACACGGAGGAGAGTGTGGAGACCATTCAGGTGGTCAAACTCTAGCAAAGAAAATTCTCCGTTATGGGTATTTTTGGCCAGATATTAATCGTGATGCTGCAAGTTATGCCCGAAAATGTGACTGATGCCAGAGATTGGCAAAAATCCCAAGAGCACCTTCCACTGAGGTAACGCAGATGGTCAGTCCGTGGCCATTTGCTATTTGGGGAATAGATCTCATCGGGCCTTTGCCAACTGCCAAATCCGGAATCAGATATGCTATTGTTGCTGTTGATTATTTTACTAAATGGGCTGAATCTGAACCATTAGCTACTATTACCTCTAAGAAGATGATAAACTTTGTAACTAAGAATATCATTTGCAGGTATGGTGTGCCTCAAAAGATAATCACAGACAATGGAACCCAATTCGAAAGTGAAGAGTTCCAAGATTTTTGCAAGAAATTCAAGATCCAGAAAAGCTTCTCAGCAGTAGCTCATCCGTAGAGAAACGGGCAAGTGGAAGCAGTGAACAAAATTATCAAGTCAACCATTAAAAAACAGCTTGAGAAAGCAAAAGGTGGTTGGGTCGATAGGCTGCCACTAGCACTATGGGCATACAGAACTACCCACAAAACTGCTACAGGACACACTCCATTTTCACTGGCATATGGATCAGAGGCAATGATTCCGGTAGAAATAGAGGACCCTTCACATAGAAGAATCCATTTCAATCAAGCCGAAAATGAAAAGCTGCAACTTGAAGCCCTTGACTTCCTTGATGAAAAAAGAGAAGAGGCTGAGCTCAGAATTGCGGCTCATCAGCAAAGAATAGCCAGACACTTCAATTTCAAAGTTCGCCAACGCATCTTTGAAGTTGGGGATCTAATCTTGAAAAGAATTATGACACCTACAGGCATGTTTGGGCCAAACTGGAAAGGGCCGTATGTCATAGGCCAAAAACTTCTTGATGGCACATTCAAACTCATAACTGTCGAAGTAGACCCAATTCCAAGAGCTTGGAACAGCAATCATTTGCGCCCATATTTTACCTAAAGGCTTTAATAAAATATTGTAAAAGAATGATGAATGCATGATTCTTGTATTGAAAGCCATTGTAAAGCTAGTGCAAGTGAATAATAAGAACTATAAAGTGGATGTAGGCCCAGTTCTTGGCCGAACCACTATAAATCTTGTGTTCTTTACTATTATAAACTACTTGTTTTATTTCTATATATAAAATACGTAAATTGTATTGCTAAAATGTCGATTTAATACTACAGGCCATTAAAAGACCAAGCAATCCGTGACATCACCCAACAACCAAATGCTAAGCCGTTCAAAATTTCCATACTCAAATCCTACGAAAGAAGTGCTTCAAGCAAAAAGTTAGCGATTCTATTGGAAGTGGGCCCTTGCTAACTAATTATGGTTGTTTGTACAAACAAGCATCCAATTAAATAGCCTGTGTCTGCCCCTACCAACTCGCATGACTATGAAATATACTTCTTTGGATAAAGGAAATTATTGGCAATAGAAAGAGAGGTTTGTTTGGAAATATAACGGGGATCGCCGATATGAATCAATGGCAAAGAGACATGGGTGAGTAAGCATCAAACAGCCAAAGACCTCTTCGGAGGCACAAGCCCTCTTCGGAGGCACAACTCTTCGGAGGATAAAGACCTCGAATGGGGCATGCCAAAAAACGAAAGTTTTCTTTCTCAACAAAAAAGATTGGTATGGAATGACCGGGAGCACCTTTCCAACTGGAAGGAAAAGCGATTGTTCACTAGCTGAGACAGTTTACGCAGACAAACGTCCAAGTAACTTGCGTCCGCCCCGTGAATCCATGGGATGATCGGAGGCACCTTCCCAAGTGGAAGGCAAGGCGCTTGTTCACTAGCTGAGACAGTTTGCGCAAATAAACGTCCAAGTAACTTGCGTCCGCCGCGTGAATCCAGCCAACCATGAGGAAGAAACTTCCAGGCATACTCGGAGGCACGCATTCCACCGAGATCTGAATTAAAACTTCACAAGTGCTGGAATGTGAAAAGCCCTCTACGGAGGCCCATTTCACCATAGTTGAAATGCTAAAAGACCTCTAACGGGCCTCGCCAGAAAAAGAGAGCTCTTTCTCGATAAAAAGTTGTGGACTGATCGGTGGTACAGAACACTCGTGTCCGCCCCGTGAATCCATCCAACTGAGAGAAGGAAACTCCAAACTTCCAGGCAAAAGCCCTACTCAGAGGCACACATTTCACCGTGATCTGAAATAAAACTTCACACGAGTCGAAATGTGAAAAGCCCTCTTCGGAGGCCAGCTTCCCAGCGAACAGGGAAAAAATAAAAGCCTCTCCCAAGAGGCAGAAACAAAAAGACCTTTCACAGAGGCACAATAAAAAAAAGACCTCTTCCTAGAGGCGCAACCAAACAAAAAGACCTCTTCCCAGAGGCGCAATCAAACAAAAAAACCCTCTTCGGAGGCACAAGCAGGTTGAAGCCCTTTTTCGGAAGGCCCACTGTACTATGAAGTAAAATTCACTTGCCAAAGAAAAAGTTACTTTTTCCAAAAGTGAAGTCTAAAAACTTTGCAAAAAAAGAGAAGACTCCTCCAATATGAAGTGCATTCTACTAAATTAGAAAATATTTCCTTGGAACGGAAATATTATCCTATAAAGTACAAATGCAAACCTCCGTCTAATGGAAGAGTTGTTCTCTAAAGGAAGAGTACAAGTCTTCTCGAAACAGAAGAGTTGGTCTCCGAAACTTTGCCAATGTGAAAGAGATTGGAATAAACCATGGTATGGGGGCAATACAATATAGTCATCGCAAAAATAAAAACAATTCTCAAGCAACATACCATAGGTTTACTGCAACTTCACATAAAGAGGATAAAGAAACTTGCATGAAAACGGAAAATAAATGCGTTCTCAAATGCAGACAGAAATTTGTATAAGTAAAAGAATCATTTTATTCCATACTATGAGTATTTTATACATGTGCAGGTTTCAAAGTAAAAGAAGGCAGGGACTGGTACCCGCACAATCTCCAGTCAACGCAAGCTTATACACAAGCAAAAAGCAAAGAGCGAGATAAAAAGCACAGGACCAAAGCCATCATTTCTTCTCCCTTCCACCTTTTGATCCTGCGCCTGGCCGGATGACCAACTTCTTGCGCCGACTTGAAAGAGTAGGGGAAGAAGGAGAAAGGGAAACAATTGGACTTGCTTCTGCTTTTTCCTCGCCGGATGAAGCTTCCTTCTTCTTTAAGACTCCACTTTTCCCCCTTTTCTTAGAAGAAGACCCGCTTCCTGGAGTAAAAACTGTGGCTAACGACGTATCGTCAGAACCATTTAGTTCCGGAGTCTTTTCACCTTCTTCAGTTTCTTCTCCCCTATGTTCTTGTGAAGCAATGGGATCGTCCAAGTCTTGGAGAGCTTCTATTTGCTCCTCTTGTGACCCTGATTGAGAGGCAGAAGGAGGAGTGATCTAAAGAGATGGAGGAGGAATAACTGGAGAAGGGGAAGTTTGAACAATACTTGGTGCTTTTTCTATAGGAGAAGAAAAGTTAAAGTCAGTATTCCTCATAAAAAGAGGGGTTAATGGTTCATCGACACTTAAGAAATAAGCAAGAAGCTCATCGAACTCAGTCGAAGCAAACAAGCAGCCTGCTTGAGCAAGATCAACATTAAGGTTACCTGGAGAAGTAGACTTCACTATGTCGATTTTGAAGTCCTACGCTTCGGCGCTTCCTTGAGCCTCATCTCCAGTGTGGGCGGTGGTGCTTTCGGTAACGACTTTAGTAGGAGGCGGAGAATGGGAACCAAAACCAACAATGTCGATATCGGCAAAAATCGAAGGGTGAACTGGGTCGGTTAAGGTTGCCTTTTCTACATGTTCTCCTTTCGCAATTCCGACTCTCTCTTCGGCCAGTTGCTCCTTTCCTCTGGCAAGAGCGGCGCGGGCATCGTCACCAAGATAATTTGCCTCTAAATCCGCCTCAGCATAGCCGGCACTGCCAAACATGTCAAATATGGCCTCCCACACTTCGGCCCCGAGTTATTTCATATTTGGGGCCTAGAAAGGAGAGACTACCATGCCCCAGGATGCTATGCAAGTAGAAGTCAAGCAACGTTGAGCTGATATTGGCCTTCGTTGCCTCATGAGACTCTTCAGCTGCAATTTTGCCGGCAACGGCCTCATCACGCTCTCTTTCAGCTTTAGAGAGTTGAAGTTTTAGCATTTCGATCTCCACGTCCTGAGAGCTAGTCTTCTTTCGCAGCTCTGCGATGTCAGCAATATGGCCCTCATTAATTCTTTTTGCTCATCAAGCCTATCTTCGGCATCTCTTTGAGCGGCATGAGCATCTCGCACTTTTTGTTGAAGCACTTGCTCCCTTTGTAAATAGGAAGTGGAGGAAGTGGCAAGCTCTTCTTTGAGGTTTTCAACTTCCGCTTCGAGCTTTTCATTATAAGTAGCGATGCTTCTCATTTCCGCGTCATGTTGCTCGAGAATCTTCTGCCACTCAGATTTGTCGTTTTCCATTGTTAACATGGCTTCAAGATTCGCGCGATTTACCCTCTGGAGCTCATCGACAAGCTTTTGCCAGCTTGATATTCTTTCGATATCAAGTTTGACAGCATCAAGGTTGCGCAGCATAGCCTGCTTATCGATCGGGACCAGGTCAACATCAAAGCACACTCCTTTCAGGCACCAGTTCGGGAATCGACTCTGAAGATTAGCTGGGCCTGGACCAACTCGATATGGGGGCCTTTCAATGATTGTTTGAATATCAGTACGTGCCAGGGCAGGAGATTGAGGCAGTATAGGAGCAACAGGTTGTTCGGAAATCTCGGATGCTGGTCTTTCGCCATGTTTGGCTCTTTTACTCACATCTTCGGCAATCTGAATTTTCCCCTTGTTGTCACGGGACTTCCGTTTATGAGAATCATCTTCCCTCTGGGAAGAATCGTGTTGCTCGTCCCATCTTTCATGACGTTCTTCGTGGGCACGCCTTTGACGAGGTTTTCGTGCGGCTCTTTCTTCGTCAGTTTCCCTATAAGAAGGAAGATATCTCTTGGGATCAAAAGAGCCGCGTCTTGCGTAGCTCTGAAAGTCATCGTAATAAGAGCGTCGCCCCATTGAAAGACCTGAAAATGGAAAAGAGGCAAAGCTTGAGAATCTTTGAAGTAAAGTGCATGTAAGTACATAAGAATGCTAAAAGTCCTAAGTGTGTGAAACGTGCAAACTACACGCTTCGAACTACGAACCACTCCTCGGTTGTGGGGAAATGATGGGTTTTATGGCTAACTTCAACTCTTGAGTTGACGAAGTCTGTTGTAAAGTGGATGTTGCTTCAATTGCTGAAGAGGTAGCTCTAGCAGAAACAGGGTCATCTTTAAAGAGCTCCTGTGAAGTGATCATCAGATCGCTCAACCTTTCAAAAATGTCATCCCCACTCTGCTTGGCAGGACTCGCTCTCTCAGTTCCCTCATCACCGGATTTCCCTGAATGATGAAAAGGCTCTTCCTCTTCGATGATCGGGGCAAGTGTAAGCTTGTCAGATGGCCCCGCAATATCAGTAGAAGTAGAGCACTTCACCAGTAAAGCTTCAGAAGTAGGTTCCTTCGGTATAGGTTCCTCAGTAGAAATGGGGGCATCTGGCAATTTGGCCGGAGAATCGGGAACTTTGTGAGGTTGAGTGGAGCGAGAAGAGTGCAAAAGCTCGTATTGGTGCAGAATTTCATCTCTCAGCAAAAACTTAATACTTCTTTCTTCAGCCGGCACGACACTTAATCTATCAAAGGTCGTCTTGTGAACAGGATTTCTAGAGGGAGGAGGAAGTGCTGTAAAAGAAAAGAATGAAGTTAGCACTTAGCAATTCGAATCTTTGAAAACTAAAACAAAGAAACAGGGATGAGCAATCTCACTTCCTTTTCTCCAGATGGCATAAAACCCTAGAGGACAACGGACAAAGAAGAATTGATTCAGAAAGCCGTGAGCACTCTCGGAAAGATCAGTAGTAAGTTTGCGATTTCTGGCACTTCTAAAAAATATAAAGGAGGGGTGGTCTTTATTCTTCGAAAATATGCAGAAGTAGCAAATTTCTTCGAACCTCGGGAGGCGGTTAAGTGTCTTCCTGAATAAAACACATAATCCCATCAGGATGGCGTATCCATTGGGATGTAGTTGAAAGGGAGAGATGGTTAGCCGGAAAAGGAGTTGATGAAGAAACTCATTGAAAGGGGGAATGGCACCACAAAGGCACATCTGACGGTTGACGACAACAAAACCAAGAGGCGGCCTGTCGGCAGTATCATTTGGGCCAGGAAATCTAGCATCCTCTTCGGCAATCCCAAATTGAATACGTAGATGATTGAATGTCCGCTGACTTAAGGTAGTTGGAGTTCTCTCCGGAGGATCAACCAATGGCTCAGCTATTGGAAAGACTCCTTCAGGTTGCTCGATTATCTCTTCTTGAGAAGACATTCTACATAAGGAACTGGATATTCAAATATGAAGGTGCACGTTTCCAAAATGTGTGAAGTGTTGTGTAAAAATAATAAAGTGACAAGCAAATATAACTGGAATTAAAATTAATAAACATATGACAAGTGTAAAATTTCAGGACTTGTCGCCTTAAGTCCAAATGCAGGTGCAGTATTGATGCAAACAAATCGACTTTAGTTGATTAACATTGCTTTACTACTTCACTTGAATTTGTTGGTTCACAGCACTTCATATAATTTCTTTAAGTTGATTATGTTTTATCGACTAATCTGTCATTCGATGTGGGCAATCAGTGGCAGTATATTCGTCCCATTTTCTGCAAATGTTGTATTTAACAGGTCATTAGCATTAAGTTGATTTAATCTGTTAAGAAAGCATAGAAAGGCCATGCAAGTTATCTCGGCAGTTCAAAGTTCAGGTTGGAAGTTCAATCAAGTCCTATCAAAATTTTGAGGCTTTCAAGTTATATTCGAAGTTCTTAAGTCGCAATCCGAGTCAAGAAGCCCAAAGTTTAGAAGCTTCGAAATCAAGGCGGTGAAAATTTGCTCAAGTCCTAGGTCGCTCGCGACCTGGCAAGTAGGATGAGATTGGTATAGGCCGCAAGAAGCAACTCAACACTGTAAATTTACTTAAGTCGCCTACACGACCTAAGTGTTAAGTCGCCTACACGACCTAAATATTAAGCCGCATAGAGTAGGTCGTAGGAGTTTTTAGGTCGGCCAAATATGTAAGGTTTTGAAGGTCTGTAGGTCGCTTGGATTTATTAGATCGTTCCTGAAGTGATGCAACGATCCCAAGCTACCTCCCGTTAAAACCGCTATGCCCTACTCTCCAATTGCACTTTGCCGCGTGTCCTCCAACCGCTGCGTCGTTTGAAGCATCATCATCTCCTCTGAATCTCCAGTGATCCAATAACCCCTCAACCTATTAAGAACTTTCTGGCTCCCTTCAAACTCGCAAACCAGCTAACTTGGAGTCCTATAATCCATCATCTCCTCCTCGAATCATTGAAAATCACCCAAAAATCGAATCAAACCACCTCAACTCCATCAGAAATCAATCACGACATGGTTTACGAAGAAAACATAAGAATAGAATTGGAACTAGAGTTTAAAAATGGGAATCTAGAACTCGTGATTTAGTTACGATAGCGAAGTAAGTAGAGAACGGAATCACTTACGTAATATAGTAGTTGGAATGGATTGACAGCTTGATTGGAAAGGATTTGCCTTAGGAAGCTCGAAAGATCATTAATGGCGGAGGAGGTTATTAAGACAGTTCAGTTAAGGGGAAGGAGCGAGTCAATGGTTTAAATAGGGTAAAAAGAAGAAGATGAATGGCCATACGAATTATCTCTTGGGTCGCTCACGACATAATGAAACTAAATCGAAGCACACGACCTACGACCTAGGCGTGTATTTCGAGGGACAAATGTTAACTCCTATGTTAAGCGACTCAGCGACCCAAGGAAATAGCGAGGCAACAGGAATGAGACTCTGCGTCACAACTTAGCGACTTAAAGACAGAAGCGACCTACGAGTTAACAAGATAAGGACCTAACGACCTAACAGGTGAAGCGGCTCGTAAGCGACTTAAAGCATAAACAAGTTAACAATTATGGACCCCGCGACCTAAAGGTTGAACGGCCTAATGACTTTAGTCCTCAGCGACCTAAGAGCTCCGGCGACTTAAACGGTAGAACACTGCTAAGCGATCTAACAGGTAACGACTTAAGGAAAGCAGCGACCTAAAAGATTAGATGGTCCAGCGATCTAACAGCTTGAAGGCTAGGCGACTCAATGGTCCGACGACTCACGACCTATTGAGTTAACGATATAAGGAGTGAAGTGGCTCAACAACCTAGCCTAGGTCGCTACATTGGATATCTCAACGTTGTTGGGTCGCTAACTACTCCCATAAGTCACCACTGACCTACGACTTACCCTAGGTTGTTCACGACCTAGTACTTGGTGATAAAATCGTGCCGCTTTCCTCTAGGTCGTTACGATCTCCCAGCTAATTCAAATGACCAAGTGTGAACCAGTTAAGTCGTAGCTCGTATTCCCTTAACTCGCTAGCGACCTATGACCCACCTTAGGTCGTGCACGACTTATACCTCGCCCAGGAAATCTCCTATAAATACAGCCCTTACTCCAATACGACGGGGGACTTATAGCTCATTCTCGAAGCGCCAATACTCTGCCATTTTCTCAACTCGAACAACACTTCAAGCACTCCAAACACCAAGGACATTATGACAAACTTCAAGAGAAAATCTACACCATTCGACATGGATTCGAAAGATTATTCTACATCGAAGTTTGAACTACTTGTCCAAAGTGTGTTGTAATTGAAGAAAGTTGTATAAGTTGTACTTGAGTCGGCAATAAAGAGATTGAAAGTGGACGTAGGCTTGACTATAAGCCGAACCACTATAAAGACCGTGTCTTTTACTGCTTTTCTGAGATTTTCCTGCTTATTTCTGATTCCCCTATCGACGGGTGGTGCTTTCACACTTACACAACTCGCACCGGGGTGTTAGCGTTTGATTTTTACGTTCAGTAGGTGATGACCGGAGAGGGTCGGAGCCACCATGCACATGCACGACGTAGTGGTTTTGCCTGGTGAAGTTTTGGGGTGTTGCAGGATTTTTGGACTCAAGTTTATCTCGAGCAATTCGAGTAATTGCTCGAAGTGATGAAGGGTTTTTACTCTAAGCAAATAGGAGGTGGCTTGGGTAGAATGTTTGGTTACAGGTTTAAAACCTGATCTGTTTTTAAAATTTAAAACTGAGTTTTAAAATGTAAAGTAAAGGTTTAAACAAGTTTTAAATCTAAATTTAAATCCGATTCAAGTTTAATTTGAATTTCGGTTCAAAAATAAAAGGAAGTTTTATAAATTAATTTTTTTAAACAACTTTAATTGTTTAAAGTGCATTTTAAATGGTAAGAATTTAAAAGCAAATTTGGTTTAAATTCTTAAAGTTCTTTTTATAAGATGACTATTTCTTTAACATATGATTTTAAATGTTTGTAAATGGTTTTTAAACATTGTTAAAGTTTTCATTTTAAATCTTAAATTTAAAATGGAATTTAAAAGTAAATTTGAAAGTTAAATGTTTTCAAATGTGTTTTTGAATGATAAATATCATTAATAAGAAGATGTTTTTATAAAGACTTAATGATTTGTGATACATTAAATTAGCATGGTAATTTAAATGGATAATTAATTAATGATTTGGGTTAATTAATTTAGTAATTAATGGTTTATATTAATTAAATAAAATTTAAGATTAATTAATTAAGGAATAACTAATTTGTAATTAAGATCATTAATTAGATAAGATTAGATTTTTAATTAATGATTAAGAATTAATTAATAAAGTAATTAAGGATTAATTAAGTTACAGTTAAAACATAATTAATTAAATAATTAGAGGTTAATTAATTAGTAATTAAAATTTATAAATTGTAATTAATAATAATTAATCTAAGTTAATTACTTAAGAAAAGTAATTAAAGAATTTTTAATAGTTAATGAAGGTCATTAACTTGAGATTATTTAATAATTAATTAATGTTATTAATTTTGATAATTAATTAGATTTATTAATTTAGGATAATCATCTATGGAATTAGTTAAGTATAATTACTTTATGAAAGTAATTAAAGGCATTAATTACTCAAGATAATTACTTAATTAGTTTAATTAGTTTTAGTTAATTAATTAAGTTTAATTAATTTAGAATAATCATTGGATGGTTTGATAAGAAATTGCTTAATTTCATTAATAAAGTATAATTACTTAGGAAAATAATTAATAAATAATTACTAGATGTAATTAGTTGAATGATGATTTGTTAATCGAATAATTTGAGTATAATTACTTTGTGTAATTAACCAGGGGATTAATTAAGATAATTAATTAAGTAGTATTTAATTTATTTAATTAAGTAATTAAGGGTAGTTAATTACCGAATGTGATTAATCTCGCGGATTAATGAATGTGGTTTAATTTAAGATTAATTACTTAATGTAATTAATTCAAATAGAATAAATAAGTAATTAGGATCATTAATTAATATAATTAATGACGTAATTAAGGGTTGATTAATTAAGATTAATTAATCAATGATAAGTGATTTATGAGTAATTAATTAATGTAATTAATTAAGGATTAATGTAATTAATTATAATTAATTAATTTGTGAAGTAATTAAAGGTTAATTACTGTATTGATTATAATTATTGTATTGATTAAGAATAATTAATTTGTGAAATTAATTAAAGATAATTATTTGAATGTAACTAAAGGATAGTTAATCAAGGGTGATTAATTAAGGGGATAATTAGAGGATAATCAATTAATAGATTTGTAACTAAATAATGGTTATATAAGCAGGATTTATAAAATGAAGTTATCAATTTAATTTACTTTACATTAATTAGAGATGATATAATTAATATTAAATTAATTATAAATGATGTGATTATTAATCGTTGTTTATATATGGTTGATATGGATTTCCTTGAATGGATGAGATCTCAGATATGAGATAAGTGATGTTGTGTGATATGGATGCTTTTGTTGCATGGTGATGACAATATGAATTATCTATATGTGATGATAATGCGGATTATCTGTTTATGATGATAATATTGATTACCTATTGTGATATGTGAATTATCTATCTGTGTGAATATAGATAATAGAATTGAAATCGTTTTAACTTTAAAACAACTTGACCTTAAAAGATACGTTTTGAATTTCGATGAGACCGAGATCGGATTTGCTACATTACAGCATGATTGGGGGTTCTCGCTATGCGTTTAGTGGTGAACGAGAGACTCCTACCCCTACATGTCCCTTTGAGGTAGTATAAGGCCTTGGGTTGGTTGCGAGTCGAGAGGCTGGCCGTAAAAGCAAATTCAAGGCACCAATATCTGCCACGGTGGTGCTGGGAGGGTTGCAAAGCCTACCGGTTGCCACTGGCGTGGCCCGGATAGTTGGTATCAGAGCGCTAGGTTGAGCGAATACCTAGTCTTTAGAGAGATTTCTTTCTTGAGAGAGCGTATTTGTAATTTTGATATATATTCATATACTTATTTCTACCCATTTTGTTGGGTTACCTGTTCGGGTTCTCCAATATGAGTTCTAAAGGTAGATAGGATAGTGGTGTGTGTAACACGACTACCAATGGAAGGAGTCTGAGTGATTGAGGTTGGACGTATTTGTCGAGAATGTTGACCTAATACTATCTCGAGTAAGCTTTGCTGTGGTGAAAGGATTTCATCAATCTCTGAAGGAAACCTATTAAGGTTCAGAGTCCATCTTTAAGGAGCAAGTTTGGACGGATAAGAGTTTGGATCTGTCAGTTAGGCAGAAGCAAGTGATGGTATCTTGGCAACCTCAGGAAGTAGTAGCTACATGATGAGACGCAGTCACTATGGATGTCTCCGAAGATGATTTCTTTTGGAGCGAGTTTAAGGAAGTGTTTCTGCTTCGGTGTTGTTGCTGAGTTCAGCAGGATGTTTGGGTTTGGTTTGGACCCAAGTTTCTTAAGGAGATGCCTGCCCATCTCAAGGTTCTGTGTGGGATTGGTTGATATGGCTTTGAGGTCCTAGTTTCTCGAAGAGCTTTTGGATTAGGAAGTCTTTGGCATATGTGTCAACAGTACAGCTTGGAGTGTTCTTGGTGCCGTCCAGAAGGTCTTTTGGCTTAGCAGTTTGCTAGAGGTGAAGTTCAGAAGCAGCAGAGTAGATCCATTTCTTCGATGAATTGGCTAGATAAGCATAAGCTGTTCTGAATGGTAAAGAGAGAACAGTTTTCTTTGGATATTGGTCTGGGTTGATCGCAAAAGTGACTTGCGATAGTTTGAGTGTTCTCTTGGATTGTTGGAGATTTTTTTCGGATGTCTTCAGGGAAGTCAGAGGTTTGTCTACATCTGGAGATTGAGTTTTCTTATCGACTAGCATTCTAGGAGTGATACCGGGGGTTCTGCTTAGTTGAAGGATGGTTCCTAGAGATAGAGTTTGGTGAAGCAGCTCAGGATTGGTGGAATTTCTAAGTTTTTCTTTATGGATCTAATGAATCATATTTCTGGGATGTGTTGTCCAGTCTGTGCTTGTGTTCATCATCAGCATCCTCTTCTACTCCAAATCAGAGTTGTGCAGCAGAAGTAATTTGGGAGTGCACCTATTTTTCTTTTCGGATAGAAGAAATAAGATCAGTTTTCTGATGTTTGAGGAATAGAATTTGTTCTTGGTTTTGGTTGATCTTGGAAATATCATTTTGTTGGGTTGTTTTTGGTCTAGCTTGTTTCTAAAGGCGTCGGTGAAGGTTAAGCTGATCAGGAAGGATGTTGGCAGCCCAGGATTGTCAGAAGTGTTTTGTGGATAAGAGATGGAGGAATTTGGATTCCGGAGTCGGAGATTTGATTTTTGATAAATTTTCTAAGATCAAAGGAGCTATAAGATTGGGTAAGACTAGGAAGCTAGCTCCGAGGTGTTTTAGCTCTTTTTGTGCTCTTGTGAGGATAAGTGTTTGGTCTTCAGGAATTGAATTGCCAGTTTGTATAACTGGGATTCAGTATGTTTCACGTACCTTTGAGGGAGTTCATGTATGATCCATCTCTGGTTTTGAAACCAGTAGTTCAGGAGGATTTGGTAGTTAAGTCGGACTTGTCTGTAGTCTGATGTCATGTTCAGTTGTAGATCTAGACGAGAAGGAGCTCTATAGCTTAGTAGTATAGCTAGATTGGATTCTGTAGTGCGAGTATCTTGGTATTTATACCTGGGAAACTCTAGGAAGTTCTATCCAGAATTTTTTCTGGATAGTTAGATTTGTTTGATTGAGTGAATTGATTGCTATGGTTGTTAGTATATGATTGATAATAGATGCTTGTGATTTAAAATTAAAATCTTTAATGAGATTATCAAATTACCTTTGCTTTTAAATTTCGGGGACGAAATTCTTTTAAGGGGGAAGGAATGTGATGACCCGAAATTTTGGGCAATATAAATTTAATAATCTGTGTTAATAATTTAATTGATTTGATAATTTCTGTTAATAAAATTTGAATTTAATTTAATAATCTAATTGGCTAAATATTTTATTAGTGGATTTTATCTTTTTAAAAGGCTAATAAAATGTTTTCTATCTATAATGTGAATATATTGATACATATTGTAGATAAATAAGCTTTGGATTAAATTTAACAAATAAATCTTTTTTTTGTAAATTCTAATATTTTTTTAGTAATTTGGAAATTATGATTTATTTAATATATAACTTTTCAATGCTACTTAATAAATAACTATATGGTTTTAAATACTTAAGATAAATATTAATTGTTTAAATTATATCTAGGCTTAAATTTAAATAAAAGGTTTATTTTATTTTCTTTTTAAATATAGGTTGATAAATATGTTTTGAAATATATATAAGTTTAAAATAAAATTTACATATTAAACATTAATTCGTATAAGAAGATAAGTAATAAGTAATTTATAATCTCTTTCATAAAATATCTAAATTTGATTTATGTGTTATTTTCAAACAATATTAATAAATGTATAAATATAAATTGATTTTAATATTTATGGAATTGCTATTTTTTAATTGAATATGTTTTTATAAATTGACTTTAAATTGGATTTTTAAATTTAAGTTGGATTTGAATTTGAATTAATTTTGAAATTCAAAAGGTAAATATTTTAAAATGTTTTGGATTTTAGAATATTTGTATAAAATTTTATTTATGTATATAATTGGTTTTAATTACCTATGTATATATAATTAATAAAGTACTTATTAACTAATTGATTAAGTATAAACTTATATTAAACATTTAAAATTGATACTAATTACTAATAAGACTAGTGTTGTTATATTAAGGTCTCATTATAATAAGTGTAAATTGATAAGTGAATAAAATTGAAAAATGTAAAGATCTAAAATAAGTGTCATTTTGTTTTTAATTTTTCTTTTATTTATTTTAAATAAATCATTTATACTTATAAAACATGTTTTCTTCTTTCTCATTTCTCTTCTAGTCTTCATTTTTCAAAAGCTAAGAAAAGAACTTCAACTAAAATTTATTCAAAACAAATATGCAACTCTAATATTTCCTCAAAACCAAAATCATGTTCAAATTAAAGATATGGGAATTCTCCTCAAACAAAAAAATCAAATCAAAGCCTGCATGTTTTAATCCTAAGCATCTACATTTTTCCAAACCCGAGAACAATACAAGAAGCAAAGCATTTTCAATCCAAAGGATTGCACTTTTATTCAAACCTGAAATCAAATGATCAACCTGTAAGACAAATCCTCAAATCAAAATGCAAACCAAAACCAGTAGTTCATTTTCTTCAATTTGTTTAAGCATGTGCATTCTTTTTCAACTTGAAATGTAACGCCCCACCCCGAGACCCACATTAATAAAGAGCATTACTGGGTAATACTGTCTGCAAATGTAGAGAATAGGGTTGGATAGGAGCGACCATCTATAGCCTTGTCTTAAATATCTATTGAATACGTCGACAATGCCATTTTTTCCTTATTCAAGTGGATCGACATATCCAATAAATACTTAATACAAAGCCATAGGTGGCTATATGATCTATCAGAACAAAATACAATAACTCAAGTGTAAAACACATCACAGAATAGTAGATAATTCCATAGATACACACATACACAGATACATCACAAAGTATATAAAATGATACATCACATATGTGGTACGACGACCACAGTACAAACACGAGTCAAAAGAATATACATATTAGAGCAGCAAACCAAAAAGGACTACACAAAAATCTATAACAAAAAAAAGCTGGCCGAATAGTCCATGCAGAAGCAGAATATGCTAAGTTCAAAAGTTCCTAACCTGAAACACCTCGGTCTGACCCGAGTATAAAATACACGGGTCAGTCTAGCTAAATGAATCAGTAAAAGGTGATAGTAGAATAATATAGCATAAGAGCATAGTGATATTCTTCTTAAACAAGAAGAAACCATAAGAAAGCAGACTATAGTCATATGGAGGATACAGAAAATGTATGACATATATGGTTATACTAGGTGATAAAACACTATTGCTTCAAAAAGCATAAAACACAAAATCTCATGAATCGCTAAAATGTAGCATGCCTCATATCATCGGCAATCATAAATAAATAAGAATGGTTTAGGGAATAGCAAAATGTAAACTCCTAAAAGAGTAATTCCCAAACCCGCCATATCGGCAACTCCAAGAAAACATAAGCAAAAGCCATCGGCATAAGCCATAAGGCAAATGTCGACAAAGAGATAAAAATCTCATACAACGCCAAAAGGCAAATCTCAAAAATAGCGCCAATAGGCAATTTCAACATATATATACGCCAAAAGGTAAATCTCGACACGCTAGTGTAGGCAATGAAAATCTCAAAAGAACTCCCAAGAGTCCAAAAATACCAAAGTAATCGCCACTGAATGGATCAAAGGACCGATTCCATAATGACGACACACAAGGGTAAAAATCATCTCAAAAAGGTTTTGCACGTGCTATTTTTGCCGAGTACTGTTTCACATAATAGGTACCTCGCCCAAAGGCAAACGTCAAAAGACAAATACGCCGCAATGGCAAATATGCCGCAATGGCAAACATCCGAAGACAAATACGCCGTAATGGAAAACATCCGAAGACAAATACGCCTTAATGGCAAATGACCCGAAGGTCCAGTACTGGCACGCCAACAGGCAAATGTGTCACAAACTCTCGGAAAGGAACCCGAAAAGTGTTAACGTGTGTCCCATACCACCCGTTCGCACTAAACGGTTTACTAACCACTAGTAAATTTCACACTCAAAGCAGTAAAAGGTTCACCTCATATCATCGGTATACTTGACCCGTAGGCCAAAACGATCAAGCGGACAAGTTAGGAATTAACCGAAAGGATAGACGCACGTATCCCATATTACGTGTTTTACCCAAACGTTTAACTCTCCTTCTCTTTCGCTCGATAGTGCAAAAACGTGTAGTTTTTATAAGAAAATAATTTACCTTGAAAATAAGCTTTTAAAACCGATTTCGGAAACCATTTAGAAACCATATTTGAAATTTCCCTTATTATAAGGACCAAATAGGTTTTATACTTGAAAATACTTTAAAATATTATATAATTATTATTTTTAAATTCTCTAAATTTTAAAAATCATTTCAAAAAGAACTAGAGAAAACCGTGCTCGAAAACGACCAAAAACAAGCAAAATTCCACTTAAATCGAAATTCAAATTTAAATTCAAATTAAATTCAAAATTGTCAAATTTTGAATTTTGAATTCATCAAAACCAAGCTAACCTCAAATACTTCAAAAATATCACAAAAACAAAAGTAAATGTCAAAAATCGGAAGGAAAAAGGACAAAAACACTTGGCCAAAATAGTACCCAGGTCTAAAATCTTCTCTGGATTCAACTTTCAGACATAAAACAGGTGGTCGAACGATCTTCGATTCATACGAAAATTAGTGTGCATAAAGTAGAAAACTTCATCTTTCATACAAAAAAAGAGTCAATGTATTCGAAAAGAAAATGGAAAAGTTATGCTGTCACAAACAAGAACTCAGACCATGTTTGTAGCAGTTCAACAAGGATGTGCCCAGGCTTAAAATCCACTCTGGGTTCAAATTTCAGGCATGAAACAGAGGATCAAATGACATCGGATTGAGCTCAATATTGGTTCACACGTAGTAGAAAACTTCATCTCTCAAACATAAAAAGAATCATCTAATTTGGATACAACTAGAGAAAGTTATGATGTCTCAAAAATGAACCCAGACAGTGTTTTCACTGTAAAATTCTGGGCAAAAACATGGTCTAGGTCGATGTTTAGCAGCATATTTCTATAAGATATCTAAGTCTAAATGACCTAAAATTCAGTACGATTATAGTGGAAGACACCATATTTCAAAAAAAAAAAGAATCACGCAATTTAAGTTAGAAACGAAAATGTTATGCCATCGCAAACATGGACTCAAGCCATGTTTGCAGCAACAAAACACAGTTTGTACAGGCAGAAAAACTGTGTTTTGTTGATTTTGCAACAACGGTTTGAACTCTCAAATGACAACATTTTGTACCCAAACTTTTCACAGATGAAGTTCAACATGCAAGTTACCAAACAAAAGAAATCCGAAAGCATTTCGTTGCCGGAATCAAAAGTTATGAGGGTCCAAAGTAGCAACAAAAACTAGATTATGAACAGGCAAAATCAACCATAGAAAATTTTGTACAGCAGCGAATTTCACATTTTTGAGCGATTTAAGCTTTGCTCAGCTAGCATTTGTGAGTTTTAGAAAATCACATTGCTGATACAATGGAAAGACTCGGATTTATGTTGCAAGTTGGAAGCTTTTTGCTAAATTGAAGGCTCTAAGAACCTGTAGAACAAAAGAAAAAGACATGCAAGAAGAATTCAACAATAAATTAGAGAACCCATTTTGAAATTAGGGTTTTGCCGAAATTGTAGGGTTTTGGAGTTGATTACCTGAGATTTATTCTCTAGATTGAAAAAGATAGCAATTTGATGGATTTATTAAAGAAATTTGCTTGGATTTCAATTTGATGGAGGTGGGTTTACTGGTTTCTGTTTTAGGCTGAAGGAGGAAGAAGAATTTGAGAAATAAAAAAGAAAATGAACGTACTTTGTTTTCTCATTTTCTCAACTAGGTTAAGTCCTAATGGGCCTTGGATCCATTAGTAGAAAGAAATAGAATGGTCTATTGGTTAAATAATCAACTCTTAATTAGAAATGTATTAATATTTACACTATTTAAATAAACAAATGTCATTTTCTTTCAAACTTTCACACAAAAAGGTATGTAATTCTACATACTTATGAAGTAACATATTTTATACTATATAAAAAGATTAATTCTAATTTTTAAAACACTTATATTATTAAAACCCCTTATTTTACAAAAATACACAATTTTAACAAATAAATAGACAAAACATTATTTTTAACTTCTAAAATTCCACAAAAATATTTTTCTTGCTTAGAAAAATATAACTACCCATTCTAAACTCAAATTTATAATTGAAACTCATTTTTAAATCAATTTCCACCTTTTTATTTGATTAAACAACCTTTGAAAATCAATTACTTCCTTTAAAAATTATTAAAAGAAGTAATTGGCGATAATTAATAAAATTATTGTGTTTTCTCTTAATAAAAAATATTTTTCATTTATTATTAACCCAAACAAATAAAATAAAGTTTCAAACTTTATTTTCTCATTTTATTACAAAATTCGTTGTTTATTCCAAATAAACAATTTAATATCTCCAATTTTATTTTAATTCACAATATTAAATTATAACTACCATTATAATTTAATATTTATAGGTAATCTCCAGAACTAGGGTTGTTACAGACTCCACCGCTTGACAAAATTGCGTCCATGCAATTTCTATAATGGAAGTTATCTATAACACTTATTTCATCACAACAAGATTCAAATCAAAAGATAGGATCAAAGATATTCATCCTCAACAGATGATGAAAGGATCATGACAAGTTTGCTCGGCAAATCCTATGGTTTCCCAAATACAATACTCAGGGTTTGCGTACCATAGAATTTCATAAGTAGACTATTCTTATTTCGAAGGTGTTTATTATTCGAAATAACTACACGAATAGAATTCAGCACATGCACAGGTCGGTGAGACTCGTGATCATGCAACATAAGTGAATTAACAATCGAGATTAAATCTCGAAGAAATAATGAATTGGGTTACCTGGAACATATTATGAATACCCAAAACTGAACAGAAAACACTGCATGAAAGCAATCGAACCAAGACGTTCAGTAATAGTAGATGATCCAATATAACTAGGAGTCAACTTTTCAAATATAGTGAAACGCACTTAACTCCTTTAAAGGAGTGACATAAATAAGCACAATCATCAAAAGAGGCTTAAACAAAAGATAAGTGGGATTTCAAGCTACCACCATAACACATGACTGCATGAATGCAAGTCATCACAAGAACTGTACTTAGGCAAGAGACACAAGAATTTATTACAAGAAATTTTCCCAAAAATTTGTTATAAGAGTTTTCACTCAAATCTATTTTCTTTTATACATAAAATTCAAACTTCAGTACTTGAAATTTTTTAAAGTCTCTTACTTAAATTTTAAACTCAGTCATCTTTACTTTAAACTTAAAGTAAATTAAATTAGATTTGCCCATACTCTAATTCCAAAAATAAATATACTACAATAAGTAATATATTTTTTTCACTACATTTATCAAATTTAAACCATTTTACTTTATGATTTAAAAAGGACACTTATTAGACCATTCATCGATGGCTCTAAATATTCACTATTTAAATTTTCTAAAATTTTTTCTAAGTGTTTAATTTTTCGAAAAATTCGGCGAGGTCTTCATTTCATAGAGAGCCTTATACAATTTTATAAATATGAATTATATATATACATCGACAAAAAGGTCGGAACACTATATATATATATATATATATATATATATATATATATAATTCTTAACACATAAACACTTAGCAATTCATATCTTTCATTTTAAGCGTTTAAAATGCAAGCATGCTTACTTTTATACTTACTATTTGCTAATTAATCATATAAATATCCTCTTGCACCTGCACTTAATTTATTGAAACATATTAGCATGCACTTATAAACATATGAAGCATTAAAATCAAAGTTTAAATAAGATAACAACTCAAAATTTCAAAATTTTGAAATTCAGGCCTGCTACAAAGACTCAGGCTTTTGACACAATAAAACTCATAATCTAAAAATACTCATAAAATAAAAGTTATTCTACTCGGTCCAAGTTTTCCAGAGATATAAAAATCTTTAAAATCGGATTTAGGGTTTGAAAGTTATGCCCAATTTACTTTCAACTTTAAACTCAGAAATTATAAAAGAGGACAGAAATGTCCATCAGTTTTCAAACTCATTTTTGAATAACCAAACTGCAAAATTTTCAAAAATGATACAAAGATGATTTCTATCTTACTGAAAGTAATATCTTTTGCAAAAAGTATGGACTCATTTTGATTTGTAAATCATAAGTTATCGCTGTTTTAAACAGCACATTTTAATCAAAAATTTTCGACACAAGACCCTGTTATTGTCAAAAATTTTAAACCATAATTAAATCCACACTACATAATGCTAGATCAAAATTTTTTTCTCTTAAACATTTATTATATGACCCTTTTCTTCGGAATGCTAAGAAATGTAGAATTACACTATAATTTATACAACAAACTTTCAACATGGTTTACAAAGAAAACTTTTTTTTCTAAACCTCATTCTAATCAATATTTTGGTTTTCTAAACAATTCATTTTCTATTAATCACTATCACATGATATTTCACCCGATTAAAGAATTTCCTTAATTAAAATTATTTGCCATATAAATGAATTAGCATAAGGTAATATTTTCCAAAATACTTTACCCAAAAGCTTACTTAAGCATTCTTAATTTTCCATGTATGTAAAATTTCACAAACATTACTATGACCAATAATGAATACAATTTATTTAAATGAAACCATATTCAAATTTTCCAATTATCAGTTTATAAAATGGTAATATCTAACTAATTAATTTGTAGTGAATGACATTTCAAGGACTGCAAAGTTGACCAAGATCAACATTGCTTCTCCATTGCCCTCTATGTCACACTATTTCCATAAGTCCTTAAGTATATATATAAAATACTTATCTCAAATAGAAATTTAGAATTTTCAAAATCTTTGCAATGTCTATATATTTTTGCGTTCAACATCCATACTAGTAAATATTATTTATTGCCATTTCAAAAGCATGTATCACATCGCCTCATAAGCGTTTAGGAATCCCTATCGATAACGCTGATCAGACGCATCGACCAGAATTCTTAAAATACTTATTAGCCAATTGACACAAGAAATTATAAAACCTGTTTTGATTTCTTAATGAACCTTAAACTTGGTTATAGCAATGGTTATCTTCAAAACATAAAATGTTTTCTAATTACACAACCATAAAATCAATTCATAAAACAATCAAGCTATGTACTTAAGTATATCTCTTGTTAGAAAGATTTTCCATTCACATGGATGCTTTCTTTCCAAAAAAAATTCTTTTATTAATTTTACTTCTTTAAAATGCATCCATGAAATTCTTAAACATTATATTTTTATTTCATTTTAACCATTGGTTAAATACCGCTTATGGATTAAATTTCATTTTCAAAATTTAATCTTTCTAATAATTATTGCGGTAGCTACAACTTGAACACACCGCAAGTTCTTATCATTTGCATCGAGTAGGTTTCTAACTCTCAATTATATTATCTACTCAATATTATTTCAACAATTACTATGCTAACACACATTCATTATCTGCCAAACAAGCATTTATTAAAAACAAAGCATTAAATTTGCCTAGCAAAAACAGTCACGCTATTTCCACTGCGCAACTCTAATCACTAAGGATCAAAACACATAATTTAAATCTAAGCCGTCTGAGGTCTAATTTTTACTATTTTAAAAATAGTGATATTTAAAACCCTTATAATGTTTTCAAACTTATTATCCATTCTAAGAAAATGAAAAGACTAAAAGCACGATTGAGGAATACGATAGTGGGAAACTATGTTATCACTTGTATTATACTTGGATGTACTGTAATATGTGTTTCTATTCTGTGTTTATCATATTTTGTTCCGAGCTCGGCTCTGATACCAAGCTGTAACGCCCCACCCCGAGACCCACATTAACAAAGAGCATTACTGGGTAATACTGTCTGCAAATGTAGAGAATAGGGCTAGATAGGAGCGACCATCTGTAGCCTTGTCTTAAATATCTATTGAATACGTCGACAATGCCATTTTTTCCTGATTCAAGTGGATCGACATATCCAATAAATACTTAATACAAAGGCATAGGTGGCTATAGGATCTATCAAAACAAAATACAATAACTCAAATGTAAAAAACATTATAGAATAGTAGATAATTCCATAGATACACACATACACAGATACATCACAAAGTATACAAAATGATACATCACATACGTGGTATGACGACCACAGTACAAAAACGAGTCAAAAGAATATACATATAAGAGTAGCAAACCAAAAAGGACTACACAAAAAGCTATAACAAAAAAAAGCTAGCCGAATAGTCCATGCAGAAGCAGAATATGCTAAGTCCAAAAGTTCCTAACCTGAAACACCTCGGTCTGACCCGAGTATAAAATACACGGGTCAGTCTAGCTAAATGAATCAGTAAAAGGTGATAGTAGAATAATAGAGCATAAGAGCATAATGATATTCTTCTTAAACAAGAAGAAACCATAAGAAAGCAGACTATAGTCATATGGAGGATACAGAACATGTATGACATATATGATTATACTAGGTGATAAAACACTATTGCTTCAAAAAGCATAAAACACAAAATCTCATGAATCGCTAAAATGTAGCATGCCTCGTATCATCGGGAATCATAAATCAATAAGAATGGTTTAGGGAATAGCAAAATGTAAACTCCTCAAAGAGTAATTTCCAAACCCGCCATATCGGCAACTCCAAGAAAACATAAGCATAAGCCATCTCGACATAAGCCATAAGGCATATTTCGACAAAGAGATAAAAATCTCATACAACGCCAAAAGGCAAATCTGAAAAATAGCGCCAATAGGCAATCTCAATATATATATACGTCAAAAGGCAAATCTCGACACGCCAGTGTAGGCAATGAAAATCTCAAAAGAACTCCCAAGAGTCCAAAAATCCCAAAGTAATCGCCACCGAATGGTTCAAAGGACCGATTCCAAAATGACGACACACAAGGGTAAAAATCATCTCAAAAAGGTTTTGCACGTGCTATTTTTGCCGAGTACTGTTTCACATAATAAGTACCTCGCCCAAAGGCAAACGTCAAAAGACAAATACGCCGCAATGGCAAATACGCCGCAATGGCAAACGTCCGAAGAAAAATACGCCGCAATGGCAAACATCCGAAGACAAATACGCCGCAATGGCAAATGACCCAAAGGTCCAGTACTGGCACGCCAACAGGCAAATGTGTCACAAACTCTCGGAAAGGAAGCCGAAAAGTGTTAACGTGTGTCCCATACCACCCGTTCACACTAAATGGTTTACTAACCACTAGTAAATTTCACACTCAAAGCATTAAAAGGTTCATCTCATATCATCGGTAAACTAGACCCATAGGCAAAAACGATCAAACGGACAAGTTAGGAATTAACCGAAAGGGTAAACGCACGTATCCCATACTACGTGTTTTACCCAAACGTTTAAATCTCCTTCTCATTCGCTCGATAGTGAAAAAACGTGTAGTTTTCATAAGAAAATAATTTACCTTGAAAATAAGCTTTTAAAACCGATTTCGAAAACCATTTAGAAACCATATTTAAAAATTTCCCTTATTATAAGGAACAAATAGGTTTTATACTTGAAAATACTTTAAAATATTATATAATAATTATTTTTAAATCCTCTAAATTTTAAAAATCATTTCAAAAAGAATTGGAGAAAACCGTGCTCGAAACGACCAAAAACAAGCAAAATTCCACTTAAACCGAAATTTAAATTTAAATTCAAATTAAATTCAAATAATTCAAAATTTGAATTTTGAATTCATCAAAACCAAGCTAACCTCAAATACTTCAAAAATATCTCAAAAACAAAAGTAAATGTCAAAAATCGGACGGAAAAAGGACAAAAACACTTAGCCAAAATAGTACCCAGGTCTTAAATCTTCCCTGGGTTCAACTTTCAAACATAAAACAAGTGGCCGAACGATCTTTGATTCATACGAAAATAAGTGTGCATAAAGTAGAAAACTTCATCTTTCAGAAGAAAAAAAGAGTCGATGAATTCCAAAAGAAAACGGAAAAGTTATGGTGTCACAAACAAGAACTCAGACCATGTTTGTAGCAGTTCAACAAGGATGTGCCCAGGCTTAAAATCCGGTCTAGGTTCAACTTTCGGGCATGAAATAGAGGACCGAATGACATCGGATTGAGCTCAATATTGGTTCGCACGTAGTAGAAAACTTCATCTTTCAAACAGAAGAAGAATCATGTATTTGGATACAACTAGATAAAGTTATGATGTCTCAAAGATGAACCTAGACGGTGTTTTCACTGTAAAACTGGGCAAAAACATGGTCCAGGTCGATGTTTAACAGCATATTTCTATAAGATATCTATGTATAAATGACCTAAAATTTGGTATGATTATAGTAGAAGACACCATCTTTCAAAGAAAAAAAGAATTACGCAAATTTCAGTTAGAAACAAAAATGTTATGCCATCGCAAACATGGACTCAGGCCATGTTTGCAGTAACAAAACACAGTTTGTACAGCCAGAAAAACTGTGTTTTGTTGATTTTGCAACAACGGTTTGAACACTCAAATGACAACATTTTGTATCCAAACTTTGCAAAAATAAATTTCAACATGCAAGCTACCAAACACAAGAAATCCGACAACATTTCATCGCCGGAATCAAAAGTTATAAGGGTCCAAAATAGCAACAAAAACTAGATTATGAACAGGCAAAATCAACCATAGAAAATTTTGTACAGCAGCGAATTTCACATTTTTAAGCGATTTAAGCTTAGCTCAGCTAGCATTTGTGAGTTTTAGGAACTCACCTTGCTGATACAATGGAAAGACTTAGATTTATGTTGCAAGTTGGAAGCTTTTTGCTAAATTGAAGCCTCTAAGAACCTGTAGAACAAAAGAAAAAGACATGCAAGAAGAATTCAACAATAAATTAGAGAACCCATTTTGAAATTAGGGTTTTGCTAAAATTGTAGGGTTTTGGAGTTGATTACTTGAGATTTATTCTCTAGATTGAAAAATATAGCAAATTGATGGATTTATTAAAGAAATTTGCTTGGATTTAATTTGATGGAGGTGGATTTACTGGTTTCTGTTTTAGGCTGAAGGAGGAAGAAGAAGTTGAGAAAGAAAATAAAAATGAACGTACTTTGTTTTCTCATTTTCTCATCTAGGTTAAGTCCTAATGGGCCTTGGCTCCATTAGTAGAAAGAAATAGAATGGTCTATTGGTTAAATAATCAACTCTTAATTAGAAATGTATACATATTTACACTATTTAAATAAGCAAATTTCATTTTCTTTCAAACTTTAATACAACAAGGTATGTAATTCTACATACTTATGAAGTAACATATGTTATACTATATAAAAAGATTAATTCTAATTTTTAAAACATTTATATTATTAAAATCCCTTATTTTACAAAAATACACAATTTTAACAAATAAATGGACAAAACATTATTTTTAACTTCTAAAATTGTACAAAATATTTTTCTTGCTTAGAAAAATATAACTAACCATTCTAAACTTAAATTTATAATTGAAACTCATTTTTAAATCAATTTCCACCTTTTTATTTGATTAAACAACCTTTAAAAATCAATTACTTCCTTTAAAAATTATTAAAAGAAGTAATTGGCAATAATTAATAAAATTATTGCATTTTCTCTTAATAAAAACTATTTTTCATTTATTATTAACCCAAACAAATAAAATAAAGTTTCAAACTTTATTTTCTCATTTTATTACAAAATTCGTTGTTTACCAAATAAACAATTTAATTTCTCCAATTTTATTTTAATTCACAATATTAAATTATAAATACCATTATAACTTAATATTTATAGGTAATCTCCAAAACCAGGGTTGTTACATGAAATCTAAGGAAGTAAAATCTGAAGCAAGATCAAGCATGCATGCAGTTTTAAATCAAAAATGAGAAGCTAGGGGCATTTCAGTTTAAAATTTTCAAAGGGAAAAGACATTTCCAGCAACTTCAAATTTGATGTTCTGTTCTTCATCCTCTTTATAAAGTGAGTAACATCACATTTTTAAAACTTAAGTATGGTTGTGGTTGCATGCTAGTTTTTTGTGATAAATATTGTATTGTGTATGTTTATCTTCTGTATATATGAATGGATATATGAGTGTAGACTGTTGTTGTATACTACTAGAGTTTTTAGATTCCAGGTTTATAATTTAGTCAAAAATCATTTCCTCTTGATCCAATGTGTGATTGTACTTAAGTCTTGAACCAAGTGTGTTTGTTATGCCATAGATTTAAGTTTAAAATTTGTTTAAGTAAAAACAAAATTTTATTGTTTTTGGAAATTTAAAACAACCGAGCAATCTTAAATTAAGGCAAAATTAAATTACCATGTTTTATGGATTTACGAATCTAAATCAAATGCTTAAGCTAAAACTTGATTTTTAAAAGAGGAATCAAATCATTTAGTTAAATTTTTAGGGAGCAGTTCTGGGTTGAACTGAAAATGAAAATTAGGATGTTTCTGATGATCTCGAGGATCTGGGTGGTTGTAGTTTCCAGAGATGATAGTAGAACCATCGATGATGATGGGAAAATTGTTAGATGGGAAAGTAAGCTATAGAGGTGGTGGTGGGTGGTCAGATTAGTTATGAAACCTAGTTTTGGGTAGTGCAAGAATTTTTTATCAACTCGAATCCTATGGTTGATCGAGTTCAATAGAACTCAGGGGAAGAGTAGCTGGAGTATAGACGAAGTCTAGCCCGGAGGTACTGTCACTCTGATGGTCGGGGATGAGTTGACGTGTGGTTTTCAGGTGATTGCTCTTGCGGTTCCAGGTTTGGTTAAAACACTCGAATTCGATTTCGAGTTGATGGTCACGATCTGATGATCGTGATGGGTTGTGTGGGTCGGAGCCACCGTTCATATGCACGGTGCAGTGGTTGTGCCAGGTGAATTTTTGGGGTGTTGCAGGAATTTTGGACTCGAGTTTATCTCGAGTAATTCAAGCAATTGCTTGAAGTGATGAAGGGTTTTTACTCGAAGAAAATAGGAGGTGGCTCAGGCAGAATGTTTAGTTACAGGTTTAAAACCTGATCTGTTTTTAAAATTCAAAACTGAGTTTTAAAATGTAAAGTAAAGGTTTAAACAAATTTTAATTCTAAATTTAAATCTGATTCAAGTTTAGTTTGAATATCAGTTCAAAAATAAAAGGAAGTTTTATAAATTAAATTATTTAAACAACTTTAATTGTTTAAAGTGTATTTTAAATGGTAAGAATTTAAAAGTAAATTTGGTTTAAATTCTTTAATTTCTTCTTATAAGATGAGTATTTCTTTAACATATGATTTTAAATGTTTGTAAATGGTTTTTAAACATTGTTAAAGTTTTCATTTTAAATCTTAAATTTAAAATGGAATTTAAAAGTAAATTTGAAAGTTAATTGTTTTCAAATGTTTTTTTTGAATGATAATTATCATTAATAAGAAAATGTTTTTACAAAGAGTTAATGATTTGTGATTCATTAAATTAGTAAGGTGATTTAAATGGATAATTAATTAATTCAATTAATTAATGATTTGGGTAAATTAATTTAGTAATTAAGGGTTTGGATTAATTAAATAAGATTTAAGATTAATTAATTAAGGAATAATTAATTTGTAATTAGGATCATTAATAAGATAAGGTTAGATTTTTAATTAATGATTAAGAATTAACTAATGAAGTAATTAAGGATTAATTAAGTTACAGTTAAAACTTAATTAATTAAATAATTAGAGGTTAATTAATTAGTAATTAAAATTTATAAATTGTAATTAATAATAATTAATCTAAGTTAATTACTTTAGAAAAGTAATTAAAGAATTTTTAATAGTTAATGAAGGTCATTAGCTTGAGATTATTTAACAATTAATTAATGTGATTAATTTTGATAATTAATTATTTTAATTAATTTAGGATAATCATTTATGGAATTGGTTAAGTATAGTTACTTTATGAAAGTAATTAAAGGCATTAATTACTCAAGATAATTAATTAATTAATTTGATTAGTTTAAGTTAATTAATTAAGTTTAATTAATTTATAATAATCATTGGATGGTTTGATAAGAAATTACTTAATGTAATTAGTAAAGTATAATTACTTAGGAAAGTAATTATTAAATAATTACTAGATGTAGTTAGTTGAATGATGGTTTGTTAATAGAAGTAATTTGAGTATAATTACTTTGTGTAATTAATAAAGGGATTAATTAAGATAATAATTAAGGAGTAATTAATTTATTTAATGAAGTAACTAAGGGTAGTTAATTACTGAATGTGATTAATCTAGAGTGATTAATAAATGTTGTTAAAATAGAGTAATAATAAGAAAATAAACTGTAATGGAGGAAGATGATAATGTTTACAGAGAGAAACTTCAATATTTATTAAACAAAGCAATACAATTTAAATACTGAAAGGAAAGATAGAACCTAAAAGTTTGCAGTGATAAGAAAAGGTAAACATTTTGAAATATTCAAATGAGAACCTTCATGCAGCAGTCCTAAACACATCAGCTAACACTCCTCCTTGCTTTAGGAACTGCTGCACACACCAAGCTTTGTTCTAAGAAATTCAAACTTACTAAAAGGCAGTGGCTTAGTAAAAACATCTACAATTTGATCGTTTGTTTTGTAATAAACAAGATTGACAGCTCCATCGTTTTGTACTTCCCTTAAAAAATATAATTTGATATTAAAATGCTTAGTTTTTCCATGAAACATAGGATTATGAGAGATAGCAATAGCAGCTTGGTTGTCAACAAGAATATCTGTGCTTTCCTTCTGCTCCAGATCAAGATCAAGTAAAACTTTTCTCAGCCATAATGCTTGATTAACAGCAGCAATTACAGCAATGAACTCTGCTTCGGCAGTGGATTGCGCTACAGTTTCTTGCTTTTTTGAGCTCCATGAGAAAACACCAGAGCCAAGAGTGAAACAGTAGCCTGAAGTGCTCCTCATATCATCAACAGAACCTCCCCAGTCACTGTCAGAAAAACCAACCAGCTTGAACTCCTTGCTCCTAGTGAACTTAACACCTAAATCACTTGTGCCTTTGACATATCGAATCACTCTTTTGGCAGCCTTGAGATGTAATTCACTTGCACAATGCATGAATCGAGACAAAATACTTACAGCATTCAAAATATCAGGCCTTGTTGCTGCAAGATACATCAAACAACCAATCAAACTTCTGAATTATCCTTCATCAACTTTTTCAGCATCATCTTCTTTGCACAGCTTCTCTTTTTGATTCATTGGAGTGCTTGCTGCCTTGCACTCCTCCATCTGAAACTTCTTCAATATTTCTTTTGTATATTTTTTTTGACAGATAAAAATTCCACCTTGCCTTTGCTTGATCTCCATGCCAAGAAAGTAAGACATGAACCCGAGATCTGTCATTTCAAACACCTTCATCATCTTCGGTTTGAAATTTTGAATATGATATACATTGTTTCCTATAACCAATAGGTCATCAACATACAATGAAACAATAAGAATGTCAGTACCATTGTGCTTGACATACAAGGTTGTTTCTGATAGACTTCTAACAAATCCCAAGTTCAACAAATGTACATCGATTTTGCTAAACCAAGCTCTCGTAGCTTGTTTTAGACCGTAAAGGGCCTTATTAAGGAGGTAAACTTTATCTTCTTCACCTTCCTTTACAAATCCTTGGGGCTGGTCGACATAGATTTCTTCTTGTAAGACACCATTTAAAAAGCTGATTTGACATCCAAATGGTACATTTTCCAGCCCTTTTGTGCTACTTTTTCGAACAGTAACCTAATTGTGTCCAATCTAGCAACATGAGCAAATGTATCGGAGTAATCAACAACAAAGATTTGGGCATATCCTTTAACTACAAGCCTGGCTTTATGCTTGTTGATCGAGCCATTAGCATTAAGATTGGTTCTAAACACCCACTTAACTCCAATTACTTTCCTGCCTTGAGGTCTTTCCATAAGGATCCAAGTCTTGTTCTTCTCTATCATTGATAGCTCCTCCTTCATTGCAGCCATCCACCTTTGATGCTTTTTTGCTTCTGTATAGTCAGCAGGTTCACACACAGCAATATCGCACCTTTTATAAATATTGGAGAGTGATCTTTGTTATCCCATTTTTGGTCAAAACTGGAATATCAATGTTGTGTGCGTTTCCACCAAGACCGAACCAAGAAGAAGCAGCCAGCAAGCATATATAAGTCTGGGATTTCACTCATGATTCAAGTATAAAAGTCCATTCGGTATGAAAGGTTTAAAGTTTCATTCGGCAATGTAGAGCGAAATCTCATTCGGCATTCAAGATGCCTTGGTTCATCCAACATTCTCAATACAAGAGCTCATTCGGCACTCGCATAGCCGAACCAAGCTCCATCCCTACCATCGGTCCAACTCCATCTCCATACCACTACCGAACCAAGCCTCACCTCCAACAACTACCGATCCAGGCCACCTCCTACCGAACCAAGCCTCACCTTCAACAACCGCCTCTACTCCATCACCGAACCAGATCCCCTCTCCTCCATCACCGGACCAAACTCCACATAGCCACTGCCGGACCAACGTCCCACCGAACCAACTCTTCACCCAAGCCATGCCGAACCAACGTCCCACCGAACCAACTCTTCACCCAAGCCATGCCGAACCAACTTACTCCAACCACTACCGGACTAAGTGGATACCGAACCAACATCGCCAGACCAGATTGCTTCAGCCCAGGCCCACCAGCAGCTATATACATCCAGGACCCCTGCCCCCAGCCTCACTCTATAAATAGAGGGGCAGGGGTACAACAATGGCAGACAAGTTTGAGAGCTCAAGCACGGAAGGAACTTTCAAACAACTTTCATTTACTTGTAACCAAAGCTTTGTACTTGTAATCTGAAGAGAAAGAGGAGAATAACATATAAAGTGGACGTAGGCACGTTCTGGCCGAACCACTATAAATCTGTGTGTCTTTTACAGTTTAGTCCCTGCTTTTTATATATTTGCATAAATCACCCAGATCACTAAGAACAATATATAATCAACTAAATCGTACGACTTTGAGGTGTTTGCCCATTTTTTGCGCAAACATTTTTGGTGCTTTCACTAAGAGTTGAACTCAAGGACCTACCGCTTGGAAGTTGAATTTGAAGGTTTAGAGATTCAGATTGGAAGAGTCATGGCGAGACAATCAAGCAGAAGGCCAAGGCCAGAGCAGAGTCAATAGGAAAGGATTCAAGAGGCTTCCTCAGGAGCAAACCAAGCTTCAGCCTTCATCACCAGGGATGAGATGGAGGCTATGATGAGAAGACAAGAAGAGATGATCCATAACTTGCTTCAGCAAATTGGGCAACTTGGAGCACAAAACCAAGGAGCAACTGGAGTTCAGAACGGAGCTGGACCATCTGGCGTAGCACCAGAGCTAGGGGCACTCACGCAGAGCATGTTGATCCGACCCCGGGAAGAGAGATGGGGGCATCCGAGCCACCTGGTAGCAATAGAGGAATGAACGTTCAGCCAGGGAGGCATACACATGAAAACCCCCGCGGACTCGAGGGGCAGGTCGAAGGCAGTGAACGAGGACTACAGCTTGGAGACAATGAAAGATTAGCAGAGATGGTTAGAAGAGCTATGAGAGGCGGTTTAGTAAACAGAGACATGGAAGATGTAAACCGGAGTCCTTTTTCTTCTGTGATTAGGGTGGCTAGGAACCCACCAGAATTCAAGCTACCATCAGTAGAGATGTACGATGGGAGGACAGACCCTGCGGTCCATCTTACTAAGTATATGAGGCACATGGAAGTGCTGGGGGCACCACAGGAGATCATGGCCTGGTGCTTTCCACTGTATTTGACGGATATTGCAGCGTTATGGTTTAGGCAACTGGAGAGCGGCTCCATAGGAACGTGGGCAGATTTAACTGAGAGATTCATGAGGCAATTCAGGGTTCATATTGCGAGACCCAAGAATGTGATGACTTTGGCAACCTTGAAGCAGAAAACTGGAGAGACTTTGAGGAGCTTTCTAACGCAATTTAATGCGGCGGCAACATCAGTGGATCGACCAGATCCATCTATGGTCATGATGGCGGCTGTATCTGGAATAGCTGATAGTACAGAGTTCAAGAATTCGTTAACTAAGGATCCGCCTATGAATCTGGGAGAGTTCTATCATGAGGCTGAAAAGTTTCTGCGTTTGGAAGATGCTAGTGCAGAAAGAGAGTAAGAAGACGACGTTTACGCAATCAAGAGCGGAAACCCACCTGGAAAGGGTGCAGAGACTAGAAAAGGAAAGAGAAAGGCTGAGGATAATGATGACAGGACAAAACGGCAACGGAGGGAGCCGCGATTCACCACTCGCACTGAGCTGAATGTGAGTCTGGAACGAATTTATCAGGATACCAAGGAGCGTGTTCCGTATCGTAGACCAATACGAAGGGATCCAACCTCTGACGAAAGAAAATCAGATAAGTTTTGTGTATTCCATGAATTAAACGGTCATAACACTAATGATTGTAGGCATTTAAAGGACGAGGTGGAAGGGCATATCAGGAACAATATGCTCCTTCAGTATGTGAGGAGGCGAACTCCAGCTGTGGAGCCAGAGTGACCACCGTCTACATCGGCTAGAGGTGACCCTGGATCGGGGCACCGTTTGATTATCCATTGATTACTTGATTAAAATAACGATGAACAAGTTGTAAACCTCTCGCTAACACGGTTAAATCATTTACACATGTGAGCGATCGCGCACGATCCATAGGCATGCTCTGAATGACTACCAGCCGCGTTATAGTAAGAGTTTACGCTTTGACATCTTCATTCTGCTCTTTGCTTTAATTTTGATTTGAGCATTTAAATTCTTCCTGTTTGGACATGTCTGCTGTAAGGTTCATATGATTATTGCTTTAACATTTATAATTCTATGGAAAAATTACTTGTACGCCCGTGGATCGCGAACGGTCCACGAGCACCTCTTGCATGGAAGTGAACTGCCGAAGTCATTGATTCGGAAACTCCCCCAAACAATAACTCCGACACTAATAATATTAAGTCCCCCCCCCCCCCGGGAACACACACTCGCCTCGAACGGCACCCGACCTCGAACGGTCACAAATCGCCTCGAACGGCACCCGACTTCGAACAGTCACAATTCGCCTCGAACGGCACCCGACGTCGAACAGTCACAATTCGCCTCGAACGGCACCCGACCTCGAACAGTCACAATTCGCCTCGAACGGCACCCGACCTCGAACGGTCACAATTCGCCTCGAACGGCACCCGACCTCGAACGGTCACAATTCGCCTCGAACGGCACCCGACCTCGAACGGTCACAACTCGCCTCGAACGGCACCCGACCTCGAACGGTCACAATTCGCCTCGAACGGCACCCGACCTCGAACGGTCACAACTCGCCTCGAACGGCACCCGACCTCGAACGGTCACAATTCGCCTCAAACGGCACCCGACTTCGAACGGTCACAATTCGCCTCGAACGGCACCCGACTTCGAACAGTCACAAACTCGCCTCGAACGGCACAACTCATCTCGCCACAAATGGCTCGATCGCGAAAGGTCGCCATTTGAGGTCCACCCCCTGACCGCCAACAGTCGCACTTACCATGAATGGCTCGATCTCGAACGATCGTCATCCGAAATAAGGCGCTTGACCGCGAACGGTCCCATTTCATCTTTTGCCGCGAACGGCACAGGCCGTGAACGGTCATATTTTACCCCAAGTGGCTTGATCGCGAAAGGTCGCCATTTGAGGTCCGCCCTCTGATCGGGCTCGGTCGCACTTTACCTCGAATGGCTCGATTCCGAACGGTCGTCATTTGAAGTAAAGCGCTTGACCGTGAACGATCACATTCCACCGCAAATGACTCGATCTCGAACGATCGTCGCATGGATTTAGACGCTTGACCGCGAACGGTCGCACTTCACCTAAAATGACTCGATCGCGAACGGTCGTCGTTTGAAGTTAGGCGCTTGACCATGAACGGCCGCGCTTCATCCCAAATAGCTCGATCCCGAACGGTCGTCATTTGGGGCCATATAAAATATCAAGCTCTTTACAGGTTGTCAACAGGATATGAACATCCAGCTCATGGCATTACAAAACACGCCTTCCTACTGCAAGGACATCAACAGGATATGAACATCCAGCTCATGGAATTACAAAACACGCCTTCCTACCGCAAGGACATCAACAGGATATGAACATCCAGCTCATGGCATTACAAAACACGCCTTCCTATCGCAAGGCATGTTTTGGGGGGCAAAGTGTTATCCCCTTTTTGGTCAAAACTGGAATATCAATGTTGTGTGCGTTTCCACCACGACCGAACCAAGAAGAAGCAGCCAGCACGCGTATATAAGTCTGGGATTTCACTCATGATTCAAGTATAAAAGTCCATTCGGTATCAAAGGTTTAAAGTTTCATTCGGCAATGTAGAGCGAAATCTCATTCGGCATTCAAGATGCCTTGGTTCATCCGGCATTCCCAATACAAGAGCTCATTCGGCACTCTCATAGCCGAACCAAGCTCCATCCCTACCACCGATCCAGGAGAAGGCGACCACCGGTCCAACTCCATCTCCACACCACTACCGAACCAAGCCTTACCTCCAACAACTACCGATCCAGGCCACCTCCTACCGAACCAAGCCTCACCTTCAACAACCGCCTCTACTCCATCACCGAACCAACCCACACCGAACCAGATCCCCTCTCCTCCATCACCGGACCAAACTCCACTTAGCCACTGCCGGACCAACGTCACACCAAACCAACTTTCCACCCAAGCCATGCCGAACCAACTCACTCCAACCACTACCGGACCAAGTGGATACCAAACCAACATCGCCAGACCAGATTGCTTTAGCCCAGGCCCACCAGCAGCTATATACATCCAGGACCCCTGCCCCCAGCCTCACTCTATAAATAGAGGGGCAGGGGTACAACAATGGCAGACAAGTTTGAGAGCTCAAGCACGGAAGCAACTTTCAGTTACTTGTAACCAAAGCTTTGTACTTGTAATCTGAAGAGAAAGAGGAGAATAACATATAAAGTGGACGTAGGCACGTTCTGGCCGAACCAATATAAATCTGTGTGTCTTTTACAATTTAGTCCCTGCTTTTTATATATTTGCATAAATCACCCAGATCACTAAGAACAATATATAATCAACTAAATCGTACGACTTTGAGGTGTTTTCCCATTTTTTGCGCAAACAATCTTGTTCCTCTAACGGGAAAGTCATCCATTGTTTCATTTTGTCGGTTATCTTCTTCTTCGATGTTTGAACCAGAAAACTTGAGTTTCAGCTCTGCCATGGTCTGACTCTTTTTCTCTGCATCATCCCAGCTCCACTCTTCATCCTCCACAAAGTGAACATCCCTACTAACAACAATATTTCCAGTTTGTGGCTGGAAAATTTTATAGGCCTTGCTGACAGTACTATAGCCTATAAAGATACCCGGTGTAGCTCTCCTATCAAGCTTGTCACGCTTACTCTGTGGAACATGAGTGAAACATAAGCAACCAAATATTTTAAGGAAATTCAAAGATGGTTTATATCCATGCCAGAGCTCAAATGGTGTTTTATCCCTCACTACTCTTGTGGAAAGTCTGTTTTGCAAAAAAACAACAGTGCTTGCTGCTTCAGCCCAAAATTGTTTTGGCAAGTTTTTCTCATGTAACATACACCTTGTCATTTCCAGTATAAATCTACTCCTTCTTTCACTAACGCCATTTTGTTGTGGAGTGTATGGTGTGGTCAATTGATGTTGAATGCCTGCCTCTTCGCAAAAGTGATCAAATTTTTCAGAAGTATACTCCTTGCCGTTATCTAAACGAAGAGTTTGAATTCTACAACCACTCTCGTTCTCAACTCTGACTTTGAACTTCTTAAACACTTGAGCTACATCTGATTTGTGTTTCAAAAAGAAAATCCAGCACATACGCGTGAAATCATCAATGAATGCAACATAATAAAGACTGCCATTTAGAGAAGGTGTTCTTTGTGGAACTGCAATATCTGTATGTACTAGCTGAAGCTTCTTTGTTTCTCTCCATGTTGTTTTCGGAAATGGGCATCTGCTTTGCTTTCCATATTTACAAGCGTTGCAATTTGGAATATGATTATCAAGTTCTGGAAGACCATTTGCCATCTTCTTTGATTTCATTTGGAGCAGCCCCTTATAATGATAGTGTCCAAGTCTCTTGTGCCATAACTTGTTGAATATGCGCTTATATGTTTTTGTTTGATGATAATAAACATATATATTCATTTAAATGCATTTGGTAATGTACTATTTTGTTTTTCATAGATTAAATAAATATTTGTTGCATAAAATAAATTACACAGAATTTGAATTTGAATTCAAACAGAACAAGTTACACAGATTTTGAATTCAAACGAATATTTTATTCAAACTAATATTTATTACAATTTTAAATAGTACAATTACATGCTCTCACTATACATATACATGTTTGATTACAATCACATCACATTTCACATTTACAGTTAACCTCACTACATATCACTCACACTCGTATTTTGTCTTCAACTGCATTCCAGTTTGAATCCAGCATCTGAGCAATCTGCAAAAATATTCACTAACGCAGTAAAATTGAAAAAGAAATATTTTTGCAATATAAAATAAAATACGATTTTTGAAAAAATGTTTTGCCTCAGTTATTTGGGTTGTTCGTCATCATTCACACTTGATTTCATCACAAAGTCGTGCATATAGATATTACAGGGACATGTAACCATAAGTGGCTGCAATACACACGTGTACATTCATACACGTGTGCACTGCCTCGCCAACTCGTGTGCGCAGCCAACAAGAGCAAGTGTACAACAGTGTCGAGTTGAGCAAGTGTACAACAGTGTCAAGTTGCTAACAGTTCAAAGCTTCGACAATGCACTATGCAATGTACAACCAGACTGACCAGAATACAAATGAACAGCCATCATGAGTGCAGTTGCAACATGAATGAAAAGACCAGACACAAGGGCAGTAATACAAAGCAAAGTGGTAACAAACATGAAGTGAATCAAGTTCAAGCCACAAGTGTACATGAATACAACTCGACTGCAACAGTACAGTCATGAAGACTGCAAGAACATGAACACAGAGCAATAATGAAACTGACTCAAAGCACAAAAGTGCAACAGTGAAGTGACAAATGTTCAGTGGTGAAGCAACAGAGATCAGAGAACAAGTAAAGCATAGTAACTGCATAGCAACAGCAAAAAGGGACTGCAACAAACATGTATGCAACATCAAGTCAAAGTATGCAACTACGTGACATAAATGCAACTACAATGATGCAAGCGAAGAACCAAAGTCAGTGACAACATAGAGCAGTCATAATGAAACAACTGCAGAAGCAACTACTATAATGCAACAGTGTAGCAGTGCAAATCACCAAATGAAGACCACAAATATGTCAACTACATGAAGCAACAGTCAGACCAAAAGGCTACATGAAGTATGCAAGTTCAACCTCTTCATTAAACAACTCAGGACCAAAGAGAAGTAGTGCAAGCATATGAAATAGGAACAACATAATGAATACTGCAAAAGAGTACATGCATGAAACAGTGCATGAACCAGTGATACAAATGCAACAGTGAAGCTACTGAAGGAAACATGAAGAAATGTACATGCACCAGTGATGAAAGCTACAAGATACACAAGTTTAGTTCAAATACCAGTGATACAAGTGCAACACAGTTGCAAACAACATGACAGCACTGCATCAATACAAAGTGTACATGAATGCATCAATAAACCAAACTGCAAGACCTCAAGTGACACAGTGAAAGTAGCACAAACTACAGTGCAACTTAAACCAATATAGTAGCAACTCCAAGACCAAAGTGAAATAGAATGCAGTGGCAACAAGAATGGTGAAGCAGTGCAAATAAGAAAGTGCAACAGTGAATCGAAACATGCACTTGCAAATGAGCAACTACAAGATGAACAACAACCAAGTATACAACTACAGTAGCAAGCTACAATGGATGCAGCAATACCAAGTTCAACAACATCAAAGACAACACAAGTTCAGCTGTGCAAAATGTATACAAAGACAGTGAGCATATATGTATGGATGAAATGCAAATGTTCAGGCCGAGAATAAAGCAAGTAGCATGTGGATGTCATCATATGTACTCAATGCAAAGTCCAAGTCGAAATCATGGATCAGTGCCAAAGTCGAAGAATAACAATGCAGACTTACAAATGTAACGCAGTGATAAAAATTCACGACCGAGTACAGTATGCAACAGAGATGGTTGAAGTTAAATACAAATCGAAGTCAGAATTTAATGAAACTCAAATTTGTAATCTTTGAAATAGTCAGCAAAATTAAAAAGGAAAGTTTCTGTTTTATACAAGAAGAATCGAACGTGTAAAAGTTAAAGCCGTGTGACTCAAGGCAATCAAACGCTACAGAATAGAAGCCGTGCGTATCAAAGTTGCAACAAATTAGGAAAGTGATGAATTCGCGAGTGAATACGAACGAATCAATTGATTCGAATTCATATAAATTCAACCCGAAGGTATCATCATCAGTGTGTGCTTCAATTCACAATCGAACTATCAATCGCAATCCCAATCTATCATCATCGGCATTGAAAAAGAGCAAGCAATCAAACAAGCAACAAAAGAAACAACATACCAAAGAGTCGATTGCTGAAGTAAGACAGAGAAGAACCAAATAGTCATCAACGAATAGAAGAAACCGAAGCCGAACCCTAGTTTCTCAAATTAAGAGAAGCAGCCGAGCGCGACTCCAAGCAAGTGATCGACAAGGCAACCAACCAGCAATCAAGAGCGGCAGATTAAATTGAAGAGCCCTAGTTGCCACAAGGGAACGAAGCCCTAATTCGACATAGAAAGGCCGACATTTTTACAAGCAAAAGAAGGAACGGGTCAAAGCCAAAGTGGATCGGGTGAAACAAGAATAAGGGGCCGGCCTTATTAATTAAAAGGGGGTTTAGTTTAATTTTATAATAAGTTTTTTTTTGTTTTTAATTTGAGCAAAAATTAGGGATTCTAGTTTACATTTTAATTTTTGCTCCTGCGTGTATTTTTGAAATTGTTTTTTTTTCGAGTCGAAGAATTTGTAAATCACCACCTAGGGATTAGGTAGTGTCAGATTGTCTATTTAGAATTAGTTCAGTGAGCAGGGAGTGCGAGTTTGCAAAGCTCTATAGGCGGGAGCAGTGTTTGCGAGTCAGCGAAACTCTATAGGCGGGGGCAGGGTGTGCGAGTCTAGTAGAGTGTTTGTGAGCGGGAGCAAAAGGGTCTGCGAGTCTAGTAGAGTGTTTGTAAGCGTGATACTGTTTAATTCTAATAGAAATCTAGGAATGCAGCAATAGGCAGGGGTTGCCGAAGCTGGGTAAATTTTGTGTGTGATTTACTTTTCAGCATATTTATTTCTGCAATTATATTTCTGTGTTTAATTTGAGAAAATTTGCTATAACCCTATTCACCCCCCCCCCTCTAGGGTTAATCTAGATCCTACATAACTCACTCATATTTTCTTTGATTTTGAAGGCAGTATGCTCCTCCTCTAAAGGATTTAAAGAAAAACTTTTCGCTTTCATTTTTATTCTGAAAATATCTTTACCGTTCGCATCTTTTATCGAACAACATTTGTCTTCGAACACCACTTTATAACCCATTTCAATTAGCTGACCGACACTTAACAAATTCTGATCAATTTCAGGGACATACAACACATCAGTAATAAATTTTGTACCTGAACAAGTTGAGATTGTAACGGTTCCTTTTCCCTTCACAGCTATGTACTTGCCATTGCCAACTCGAACCTTTGATGAATTTGTGGTACTTAGTTCTCGAAATAAATCCTTGTTATATGTCATGTGATTAGTACAGCCGCTATCTATAAGCCAACTTTCATTTGAATCGATGCCAGAGAAACATGTGGCAACAAACAAGTGATCCTCCTCCTCTTGATCAGCGGATTTTGCCTCTTCATTTGTGTGTTGATCTCTGTTTTTGCATATAATAGCTTCATGTCCCATCTGATTGCATTTGATGCACTTGGCATCAGGTCTTTTCCAACATCTAAATGGAGGATGGCCTTTCTTTCCACAATGTTGACATGGTGGGTAAGTTCTCTTCTGAAATTTTTTCTTCCCCTTTGCATTTGCATATGCTGTACTTGCACCATTGTCTTCACTATCCTCCTCAGTTTTACTTTTGGCTGCGTTCTGATGCTTGGCTGCTAAAGCTCCTTCGGTGTTTGTTTCCTCCCTCATCAATCTTCTTTGTTCTTGTGCTTGCAATGCATGCAACAATTCAGCCAAGGAAATTTTTGACAAATTCCTTGTATTTTCCAAGATTGTGATGGTTGCTTCATACCTTTCAGATACAGTAACTAGAATCTTTTCAACGATTCTCGAGTCAGTAAACGCGGATCCAAGAAGTCTCACTTTGTTTGCAATACTAACAAGTCTGTCAGTATAATCCTGGATATTCTCAGAATCCTTCATTCGCTGAAGTTCAAATTGTCTAATTAAGTTCATGACTTGGATGCCTTTAATTCTTTCATCGCCTTCATACTCTTTTTTAAGATAATTCCATATCTCTTTGGTTGTCGTTAAGGACATGATACGAGTAAAGATGGTCGATGATACTGCAGCAAACAGGAAAGCTTTTGCCTTTGATTTCTTTATTTTCTTTTCTCTGTACACTTTTATTTGTGCCAAAGTTGGATTATTTGGAAGTTATGGGATTGCAAGATCTTCTTCCACTTCTTCCCATAGATCCAAGGCTTCTAAATATGTCTGCATGCGTACCGCCCAAATCTGATAGCCACTTCCATCGAACACCATTGGAGCAAATGTAGAGAGATTGGCTTCAGTTTCCATGGATTTTAAATTCAAACACAGATCCCTTAAGAAGAAAGCTCTAATACCAATTTGTTGTTAAAATAGAGTAATAATAAGATAATAAACTGTAATGGAGGAAGATGATAATGTTTATAGAGAGAAACTTCAATATTTATTAAACAAAGCAATACACTTTCAATACTTAAAGGAAATATAGATCCTAAAATTTTGCAGCGCTAAGAAAAGGTAAACATTTTGAAATATTCAAATAATAAACTTCATGGAGCAGTCCTAAACACATCAGCTAAAAATAAATGTGGTTTAATTTAAGATTAATTACTTAATGTAATTAATTCAAATAGAATAAAAAAAGTAATTAAGGATCATTAATTTATATAATTAATGATGTAATTAAGGGTTGATTAATTAAGATTAATTAATCAATGATAAATGATTTATGAGTAATTAATTAATGTAATTAATTAAGGATTAATGTAATTAATTATAATTAATTAATTTGTGAAGTAATTAAAGATTAATTACTGTATTGATTAAGAATAATTAATTTGTGAAATTAATTAAAGATAATTACTTGAATGTAATTAAAGGATAGTTAATCAAGGGTGATTAATTAAGGGTATAATTAGAGGATAATCAATTAATTGATTTGTAATTAATTAATGGTTATAAGAGCAGGATTTATAAAATGAAGTAATTAATTTAATTTACTTTAAATTAATTGAAGATGATGTGATTAATTTAATTCATTTTAAATTAATTATAAATGATGTGATTATCAATCATTGTTTATATATGGTTGGTATATATTTCCTTGAATAGATGAGATCTCAGAAATGAGATAAGTGATGCTGTGTGATATGGATGCTTTGGTTGCATGGTGATGATAATATGAATTATCTATTTGTGAAGATAATGTAGATTATCTGTTTATGATGATAATGTTGATTATCTATCGTGATATGTGAGTTATCTGTCTGTGTGAATATAGATAATAGAATTGAAATTGTTTTAACTTTGAAACAACTTGGCCTTAAAAAATACGTTTTGGATTTCGATGAGACCTGGATCGAGTTTCCAGATTTGGATATCCGAAAATCGCATCGATCCAAATTAACGATAGGTTTGTGAATCTGAAGTGAAGATGAAGATTCAGAGTGTAAGGGTTATCTTGTTAACTCTGAGGGTGATTCCAAAATGAGTGTAACGAGATAATGCCTTCCATTTCGTTTGAACCCGGAATGAACTTGTATGGATTGAATGCTTTCATCACATCGTCAGGTGGACGATGAGCATTCTAAGATAGATGTGCTCTATAAAGGTAATCGTAGCCTCAAGCCTCGTCAACCGGGAATGGCTAAAACAGGGGAGGTGCAGCAAGGCTAAGTGGGTAGCACCCAAGTAGGACAAGATTTTCCCCTGTCTAGAGTCCCTTTATATTCGGTTGTGTGGGGCGGTTGATTCACGACAACTGCCGGAGTTGTCTTGTTCGGGACTGTCCAGTAAGGGATGGTTCCGGCCTTGTGTTGCAGAGGATTTAGGGTGGATCCTCGGTACGTTGATCTATGCCACGTACTATGACGGGCGGTACCCCAGTAGCTCTGCCGTTGATGGAAACCCAAACTCCTGTAAGTGCCCTTAGATTTGATTGTAAACTTATGTATGTTGGAATTTAATAAATGTAACAATTTCGGCTATTTCATATTTATTTGAAAACCCTAGATCTATTATAATATCACCGGATTTCCTAGCAAATGCTTTGGTTAGCGTAAGGTAAAAACTTACCCATGTTTATGTGTGGGGAGTCTTACATGATACCTTTTGTTCTCAAAGGTTTTTCAAAGTTAAGTAACTTTAACTTATTACCCACACAAGACCCATGTCTGACCCGAAGTTTATTTCTGTTTTCTTAATCTCTTGGGTACTCAAATTTTTACGAGTAGCCAAGGGATTCAGGTTAGCTTAGATGAATTATAGAGGAGCAATGGAGTAGGAGGCTTCAGCGTTGTAGATATATATAGTGTTTCGTGTGTTGGTATCTCTGTATTGTTTTGAGTTGTGATAACGAGACAGTTGTTTATAACTGTCTATGTGATGTATAATCTGTGTAACTCTGATAATGGTTGTATACTACGTAATACTTATGTTATTAATATAATTTATTCGTTCCTCAATTGAGATTCTGATGTTGTTTCTTCTTTCTTCTCTATCTTTTCTCTTTTCTATCCTTTTCTTTCTTGCTCATGATACGTCTTTCTAGTAGGTGGGAGACGGGTCGTGACAATAGTCAGTTGGAATATATCTAATAAATGTAGACAGATAACTTAAAATCTTAAATTAATACATTCTCACACACAACATATATACATATATAGTATGTTATAACCTTTCTTAAAAATATAATTAAAAACATTTGTACAATGTGTCTAACTACAATGCACAAAGTAAAGACATACCTGTGACGACCCAGAATTTTGAACATTCGAAATTAGAATATTTAATTGATTTTAAATATTTGGAAGTTAATTTAACTTGAATTTCAAATATCATTATTTATTGCCATTAACTTTCTGAATTTAATTATTGAAAATTGGGGAAAATATTAAATCTTGATTTTTAAGCTGGTTAAAATTATTTCAGAGGCTTGCAAAATCTATATTGATAATACTAGAGATAATAAAACTTTTAAAAGTTGAATTTAAAACTGTTTTGTTCAGTTTTGAATTTTATCATTTAAATCGATATTTAAAAATAGCCTTTCGAGGCGCGGTCTCGGATTTTGACGAAACCAGTTCCATTAGATCCGTAATATTGTATTATTATCGGATTTAAAATTTCGTAGCATTTAGATTTGTCATGTGGCCGTATGGTAGGTGTAACGACCCAGAATTCCTGTCATTTGAAATTTGTATATTTAATTAATTTTAAATATTAACAAGTAAAATTTGTAAGTCGAATAAATTTTATTTTGAATATCTAGATTAATTGGATAATTAAATCGATAATTTAATATTTGAAATTACAAAAATAATAGGAAACTGGGTTTAATGTGATTAAAATTGATTTGTAAAGTTGTATTAAATTATATTGGAGTTAGAACGATGTTATAGAACTTTTAAAATTGAATTAAAAGTTAATTTGTGGAAATTGAATATTTTAATATTTAATTGACGAGTAAAAATAGTCAATTTTCAAACAGTCTCGGATTTCGACGAAACTAGTTTCATTGGATCCGTAATATTAAATTATTGTAAGATTTCAAATTTCGTGTCAATCGGATTTACGGTTTGTACGGGGCAAGCTAAAACGCACTGTAGTCGATTTAAGTGAATTTTAAATTTAGAATAGTCGATTCAAAAACCTATCTTCCAAATACGATCGAATTGGCTCCCGATACATATTCCATTGCGTTTGGAATGGGGGTAAAACATTACAAACGCCAGCGGCACGCTTCGTTTGGAGTTCGGAAAAATTTCGGATGAATAGTGTTTTGAGAATTTTTTATAAAAGGACTTCATAATTCATTATTTTCAACCAAACCCTAGTTCTAAGCCCTAGCCGCCAGAAGATAATTCTGTAACAGACCGTAAATCTGTACCCCTTGAGTTAACACTATTCTACAACAATCAACTCAAGTTGTACAGAAATACGGACCATTTGGGTTTAAAGAAGAAGAGGTAGAAGAAAAAAATAGAAAACATTAACAGAATCTATCCATCGCAGCGGAATAAAATATAATAGATAATAAATGATCTGTACTCAAAAATCAAATATCTTTGTTTATATATTACATCATCAGAGTACATCAATCACAGCTCAACATCAATATCATACAAATGGATACACAATAACTCAACACAGCGGAAAAATATATATAAAGAAGTACGAGAGTACGTATCGTCATCCAGCTCGTCTCCTGAGCTCCACAACATCATATCCTGTATCCTATAATACTCGGTCTGACCCGAGCATTATAGTTAAATAACACCCGAGTCAGTCTGGAATACCAGCGTGAGAAAATCACACCTAATTGATTATTAAAGTTTCAAAAATCCTTTGAAAACAAAGGCATCTCGTAAGACCGCGCCACAAATAAACATGTCGGGTTTTTACCTTACGATAGCTAAAACATTTTTATTAAAGTCCTCTGATATTATAATAGTGTCTATAGAAAGTAAAATAGAATCTAGCTGAAATGCTTGCATCTCACGTTTCAGCAATAGTTGGCACAATCAAAATCGTACGGGCGCGTAGGGAAAATTGATTCCAACTAATGGCTAGGCACTTGCGTGCCACCTGTCACAGTACCTGGTCTAGATCAGCGTACCGAGGAGCCACACTAACTCCCCTGCAACACAAGACCAGAACCATCCTTACTGGACAGTCCCGAGCAAGATCACCCGCGATTGGGATCAGCAACGTCCACTAAGCCGAAATAAAAAGGGACATCTAGACAGGGATGACCTCACCCTCCAGTGGGGGCTACCCACGAAGCCTTGCTGCATAACCCTTGATTTTCATCCATTCCCATTTGATGAGGCTTGAGGCTAAGCGTTAGCTTTTTAGAATATATCCCTTAGAATGCCCATCATCCACCTGACGATTTTTCGCAAGTATTCATCCATACAAGTCCGTCCTGGGTTCGAACGGAACCGAAGGCACTATTCCTACTACATCCATTTTGGAAATATCCTCAGGATTAGTAGCGACTAGCCCTTGCACTTCACTGCTCCATCTTCGAATCCAAACTCGTTTCCACGAAACGTACAAACCAGATCGAAGTGGTTTTCGAGAAATAAATCTCGATCCCGGTCTCTTCGAAACGATCAACGTATTTGGCCAATATTGATAGTCGGTATTTAACTATCAATTAATATTCACAAACAACCATCAACCAATAAATAATTTCCAAATTATTTATTTACCTCAAAATATATTTACTAGATATATTCTCACTTCCAAATCCCTTTTGAAAACAGTTTCCAAACTATCTTCCTTTTCTCAGAATAAATTCCGAGTATTTCCATTTCCACTGAAATCACCAAGCACAAAACTTAAGATTTTTAAAATAATTTTAAAAAACACTTAATTTTAAAATATACTTAACATTTAATTTAGAAAAAAATTTCGTTAATACTTAATTTATAATAATACTTTAGAAATAACTAAAATAAGGTTACCTTATAACTATACATGAGATTTTCTTCTTGAAACAAATACCAAATCATTCTTTAAATAATTATTAAGATAATAGATTAAAATAAAATACTTACTTTGAAATTTTACTTTAAAACATTCAAATTAGGACTACTTCAATAACTTGCTAAAATACATACTATATAAACATTTGAAAATAAAGTTACTTAATAAAATATAAACTAGATTTCTACTTTTAAAAGCAAAATATTAAGTTACTTCTTAATAATTACTGCTAAAATAGATTAAAAGAAAATACTTACTTAAGATTTTAAATATTAGAAATAATAAATTTTACAAAACTTGCTTTCTTTAAAAACAACTTTAAAACATTTAATTTATATTTAAAAATTTACTTTTTAAAAACATGTACTGTGAGATTCTAATGTTGTTGTTCTTTCTTTTCTATTCTTTTCTATTTCTATCCCTTTCTTTTCTTAATGATGTCACAGCAGTTTCAAACCAAAAATCAAAGCTATGAAAATCAAGTAACAAAAGCTCATACGACTTTGAACTAGATGTGAGTGAGGAAATCACTCACCTTTCGACGAGCGTAGATTGAATGAGTTGGCTATCCAGAGAAAAATTCCAACTTCAATCACTTAAATCAATTTTCCCAAATTGATTTCCAATTTATTTTATTTGAAATAAATTCTTTTACTATCATTTCATTTCCAAATTCAGTAGTTACGGATTTTATTATTATTATTTATTATTATTATTTTCTACTCTTTCAATAATTCAAATCTTAAATTCTAAATAAATGTTTGTTCTTTTTAATTAATAATACTGCATTTTAAAATTTATTAACTTTCTGTTTATTCAAATTTTCCTTTTCATTCTCAGGATTCATTTATTAGAAGTTTAAAGTCACTTTATTTCTTTTCCACGTCATTCTTAAATTTATTTTATAATTATTTTACTTACAATTTCACTTCTTTTATTTTTATTTCAAAAATCAAATTTATATTTTTGGTAATTCATTATACCCAATTATATCAACCAAGCCATAGCATTCAATACTTCCACATAGTTCATCATAGAATATCAAATAACCAGAACAGAGAATTTTAAATATTTTAAATAAAAGTTGAGGGGTCTAGTTAGATCCCTCCAACCTGTTTTCCCTGCATCCACAAACGTTAGCATCACATAATATGCCAATTTCAAATTATACCTTGCTATAGCACATCAATCAATTCAAGCATTCAAACAATTATTTAAGTTTAATCATTTAAATTTAAATTTTAAATTCACTGAGTGAGATTAACTCACCTTTGCTTTTAATTTGCAATCCACTTCCAAACGCTTGTTTACCTCTTCACGATTTTGACCTTGTAAAAACATTAGATTGTTTATTATTATTCGAATAAATCGAACAATTAAATTCTCATTTGATTAACTAATTACTTAATTTAAATTAGTAATTTTTTTCCAAGAATCCCTTAGGAACTAAAATAGTAAATGAGTTTATTAAACAATTTATCTTAATACATTTTTTCCAATTTAACTAGCAAGTCCAAGTATATATATATATATATATATATATATATATATATATATATATATATTTACCTTTAAAACACACATTCCTTTGAACCCTATCCACTTATAAAATTTATATATATAGATTCAAAAATCTAGTTTTCATAAAACTTTTTTTCAACACTTAAAATTCTATATTTTTTTTCTCCAAAATTTCATATATTTTTAAATTGAAATCCGCATGTGCGTTTATCTATATATATATTATGTAAATATAAAATCCTACCTATCAATATTTCTGCTTCTCATAATATGTATATATATAAATATTTTATTTACACAATATAAATTAATTTATTTAATCGAAATAAGCAAATTGAAGATACCTCTCTGACCAATTGATCTCGACCGCACTGCCGACGCACGCGACCCCAAGCCCTAGCTCGGCCTCCTAAAGCGAGCTGTCGAGCACGAAAACCACAAGACGCCACCAGAATCACGACTCCAAGCATCACTGCGACTTCGAAACCCTTATCGTTGCGCCATACAAACGAGCCTCCATGTCCTATCGAGCTCGCAATTCACAACTTAATTCCCTCGTTGCCAGATCCATCGTGACCAAGATTCCATATCGTCCCCCTTCGTTGCCGTGAATCAATCAGGATTAAAGAGGAACACGCGATTTCGATCGTGGGTTGAACTCGAATGCCGCGGCCATTTTTTATATATATCGAACTATTTCGTTCGACAAAGGAAAGTGGAGATGGGAAAACGAAATTTTAATATCGATTATTATACAGAAGGGGATTTCGATTATTCTCTAATTGATTTCGAAGATGGAGGAGGGCTCAGTTCTTAATATAAAAGAAGGAAACACGATGTGAAGTTGGCGTGTTTTAAACGAAACCAGGCGGCTCTGATTAGATAAAATTTCGGCTGAAAGAAAGTTGAATTGATTGTACACATTATTTTATTCCAACCCCAAAATATCTCGTTATCAAAAGCAACTTACAATTTCAAACTACTAAAGAGGCATGCCGCTAGGCATTCATAATATTATCCCCCTATTTCGAATGCAATGGAAAAGGTTTCCAGTCCAAATTCGATCGTTTGGAGAAGATAACTTTTTGGATCCAATTATTAAATTAAATTTTCGATATAAATTTAAGTGTGTTTATCTACCGTAACAGCCCGCAAATCCGTACCCCTTGAGTTAACACTATTCTACAACAATCAACTCAAGTTGTACAGAAATACGAACCATTTGGGTTTAAAGAAGAAGAGGTAGAAGAAAAAAATAGAAAACATTAACAGAATCTATCCATCGCAGCGGAATAAAATATAATAGATAATAAATGATCTTTACTCAAAAAACAAATATCTCTGTTTATATATTACATCATCAGAGTACATCAATCACAACTTAACATCAATATCATACAAATGGATACACAACAACTAAACACAGCGGAAATATATATATATATATATATAAACAAGTACGAGAGTACGTATCGTCATCCAGCTCATCTCTTGAGCTCCACAGCATCATATCCTTTACCCTATAATACTCGGCCTAACCCGTGCATTACAGTTAAATAACAACCGAGTCAGTCTGGAATACCAGCGTGAGAAAATCACACCCAATTGATTATTAAAGTTTCAAAAATCCTTTGAAAACAATGGCATCTCGTAAGACCACGTCACAAATAAACATGTCAGGATTTTACCTTACGATAGCTAAAACATTTTTATTAAAGTCCTTTGATATTATAATAGTGTCTATAGAAAGTAAAATAGAATCTAGCTGAAATTCTTGCATCTCATGTTTCAGCAATAGTTGGGCACAATCAAAACGGTACGGGCGCGTAGGGAAAATGGATTCCAACTAATGGCTAGGCACTGGCGTACCACCTGTCAAGTACCTGGTCTAGATCAACGTACCGAGGAGCCACTCTAACTCCCCTGCAACGCAAGACCGGAACCATCCCTTACTGGACGGTCCCGAGCAAGATCACCCCACGGTTGGGATCCGCAACCGCCCACTAAGCCAAAATAAAAATGGACTTCTAGACAGGGATGACCTCACCCTCCAGTGGGGGCGACCCACGAAGCCTTGCTGCATAACCCCTGATTTTCGGCCATTCCCATTTGATGAGGCTTGAGGAGAAGCGTTACCTTTTTAGAATATATCCCTTAGAATGCCCATCGTCCACCTGACGATGTATCGCAAGCATTCATCCATACAAGTCCGTCCTGCGTTCGAACGGAACCGAAGGCACTATTCCTACTACATCCATTTTGGAAATATCCTCAGGATTAGTAGCGACTAGCCCTTGCACTTCACTGCTCCATCTTCGAATCCAAACTCGTTTCCATGAAACATACAAACCAGATCGAAGTGGTTTTCGAGAAATAAATCTCGATCCCGGTCTCTTCGAAATGATCAACGTATTTGGCCAATATTGATAGTCGGTTATTTAACTATCAATTAATATTCACAAACAACCATCAACCAATAAATAATTTCCAAATTATTTATTTATCTCAAAATATATTTACTAGATATATTCTCACTTCCAAATCCCTTTTGAAAACAGTTTCCAAACTATCTTCCTTTTCTCAGAATAAATTCCGAGTATTTCCATTTCCACGGAAATCACTAAGCACAAAACTTAAGATTTTTAAAATAATTTAAAAAAACACTTTATTGTAAAATATATTTAACATTTAATTTAGAAAAAAAAATTCTTTAATACTTTATTTATAATAATACTTTATTTATAATAATACTTTAGAAATAACTAAAATAAGGTTACCTTATAACTATACATGAGATTTTCTTCTTGAAACAAATACCAAATCATTCTTTAAATAATTACTATGATAATAGATTAAAATAAAATACTTACTTTGATATTTTACTTTAAAACATTCGAGTTAGGACTACTTCAATAACTTGCTAAAATACATACTATATAAACATTTGAAAATAAAGTTACTTAATAAAATATAAACTAGATTTCTACTTTTAAAAACAAAATATTAAGTACTTCTTAACAATTACTGCTAATATAGATTAAAAGAAAATACTTACTTAAGATTTTAAATATTAGAAACAATAAAATTTACAAAACTTGCTTTCTTTAAAAACAACTTTAAAACATTTAATTTATTTAAAAATTTACTTTTTAAAAACATGTACTCAGCTGTCCAGAGAAAAATTCCAACTTCAATCACTTAAATCAATTTTCCCAAATTGATTTCTAATTTATTTTATTTGAAATAAATTCTTTTACTTATCAGTTCATTTCCAAATTCAGTAGTTATGGACTTTATTATTATTTATTTTTTATTTTTACTCTTTCAATAATTCAAATCTTAAATTCTAAATAAGTGTTTGTTCTTTTTAATTATTAATACTGCATTTTAAAATTCATTAACTTTCTGTTTATTCAAATTTTCCTTTCCATTCTCAAGATTCATTTATTAGAAGTTTAAAGTCACTTTATTTCTTGTCCAAGTCATTCTTAAATTTATTATATAATTATTTTACTTGCAATTTCACTTCTTTTATTTTCATTTCAAAAATCAAATTTATATTTTTGGTAATTCATTATACCCAATTATATCAATCAAGCCATAGCATTCAATACTTCAACATAATTCATCATAGAATATCAAATAACCAGAACAGAGAATATTAAATATTTTAAATAAAAGTTGAGGGGTCTAGTTAGATCCCTCCATCCTGTTTTCCCTGCATCCACAGACGTTAGCACCACATAATATGCCAATTTCAAATTGTACCACAATATAACACATCAAATAATTCAAGCATTCAAACAATTATTTAAATTTAATCATTTAAATTTAAATTTTAGATTCTCTGAGTGAGATTAACTCACCTTTGCTTTTAATTTGCAATCCACATCCAAACGCTTGTTTATCTCTTCACGATTTTGACCTTGTAAACACATTAGATTGTTTATTATTATTCGAATAAATCGAACAATTAAATTCTCATTTGATTAACAAATTACTTAATTTAAATTAGTTATTTTCTTTCAAGAATCCCTTAGGAACTAAAATAGTAAATGAGTTTATTAAACAATTTATCTTCATACATTTTTTCAAACTAGCAAGTCTAAGTGTATATACGTACATACATACATACATACATACATACATACATACATATATATATATATATATATATATATATATATATATATATATATATATATTACCTTTAAAACGCACATTCCTTTGAACCCTATCCACTTATAAAATTTATTTATATAGATTCAAAAATCTAGTTTTCATAAAACTTTTTTTTCAACACTTAAAATTCCTATATTTTTTTTCTCCAAATTTTATATATTTTTAAATTGAAATCTGCATGTGCATTTATATATATATATATATATATATATATATATATATATATTATGTAAATCTAAAATCCTACCTATCAATATTTCTGCTTCTTATAGTACGTATATATATATATAAAAATATTTTCTTTACACAATATAAATTGATTTATTTAATCAAAATAAGCAAATTGAAGATACCTCTCTGACCAATTGATCTCGACAGCACTGCCGACACACGCGACCCCAAGCCCAAGCTCAGCATCCTAAAGCGAGCTGTCGAGCATGAAAACCACAAGACGCCACCAGAATCGTGACTCCAAGCATCGCCGCGACTTCGAAACCCTAGTCGTTGCGCCATACGAATGAGCCTCCACGTCCTATCGAGCTCGCAATTCACATCTTAATTCCCTCGTTGCCAGATCCATCGCGACCAAGATTCCATATCGTCCCCCTTCGTTGCCATGAATCGATCAGGATTGAAGAGGAACATGCGATTTCGATTGTGGGTTGAACTCGAATGTTGCGGCCATTTTTTTAATATATCGAACGATTTCGTTCGGCAAAGGAAAATAGAGAGGGGAAAATGAGATTTTAATATCGATTATTATACAGAAGGGGATTTTGATTATTCTATGATTGATTTCAAAGATGGAAGAGGGCTTGGTTCTTAATATAAAAGAAGGAAACACGATGTGAAGTTGGCGTGTTTTAAACGAAACCAAGCGGCTTTTAGTAGATAAAATTTCGGCTGAAAGAAAGTTGAGTTGATTGTATACATTATTTTATTCCAACCCCAAAATATCTCGTTATCAAAAGCAACTTTGTAACAGCCCGCAAATCCGTACCCCTTGAGTCAACACTATTATACAAAAATCAGCTCAAGTTGCACAGAAATACGAACCATCTAGGTTAAAGAAGAAGAGGTAGAAGAAGAAAACAGAAAAAAACAACAGAATCTAACCATCGCAGCGGAATAAAATATAATAGATAATAAGTGAGCTTTACTCAAATCAAATATATCCATTTATATATTACATCATCAGAGTACATCAATCAACAGCTTAACAACAACATACAAATGGATACACATCAACTCAACACAGCGGAATATATAAATATATAAACAAGTACGAAAGTACGTATCGTCATCCAGCTCGTCTCCTGAGCTCCACAGCATTTCCTGTATTCTATAATACTCGGTCTGACCCGAGCATTATAGTTAAATAACACTCGAGTCAGCCTGGATTACAAGCGTGAGAAAATCACACCAAATTGATTATTAAAGTTTCAGAATCCTTTGAAAACAAAAGCATCTCGTAAGACCACGCCACAAATAAACATGTCGAGTTTTTCCCTTACGATAGCTAAAACTACTTTTTTATAGAAATCCTCTGATATTATAATAGGGTCTATATACAAATACTTATAAATTAGCCTAAATTGTTACATTCATTAAATTCCAGCTACTAGCCACAGAGTGGGTAATACAAACAAAACTCATACAAGGCTCGTAGGAAGAATGGATTTCCAACTAATGACTGGGCATTGGGGTACCACCTGTCACAGTACGGGGCCTAGATCACGAGGAGTACGCCCGCTCCCCTGCAACACAAGAGCGGGACTACCCCATACTGGATAATCCCGAGTGAGATCATTCCGCGGTTGGGATCAGAAACTGCCCACTAAGCCGAAATAAAAAGGGACATCTAGACAGGGATGACCTCAACCTGCTTGGGTGCTACCCACCTAGCCTTGCTGCATAACCCCTAATTTTCAGTCATTCCCATTTGATGAGGCTTGAGACTAACCGTTACCTTTTTAGATTATCCCTTAGAATGCCCATCGTCCACCTGACGATGTTTCGCAAGCATTCATCCAAACAAGTCCGTCCTGGGTTCGAACGGAACCGGAGGCACTATTCCTACTACATCCATTTTGGAAATATCCTCAGGATTAGTAACGAATAGCCCTTGCACTTCACTGCTCCATCTTCGACTCCGAAAACGTTTTCACGCAAAGTACATATCGGATCGAAGTGGTTTTCGAGAAATAAATCTCGATCCCGGTCTCTTCGAAACGATCAACGTATTTGTCCAATATTGATAGTCGGTTATTTAACTATCAATTTATATTCACAAACATCCATCAAACAATAAATAATTTTCCCAAATTATTTATTTATCCTAAAATATCTTCACAAGATATATATCTATTTGCAATCCTTTAAAAACAATTTTAAAACCATCTTTCCCTTCAGAATAAAATTCCCAATTATTTTTTGTCTCCTCTGAAATTACCAAGCATAAAACCAGATTTTAAAATAATTTAAAACACTTTACTTTGAAATATACCTTAAAACATTTATTTTAAAACTACTTCAATGATTTGTTAAAAATACAAACTATATGAATATTTGAAAATAAGGTTACTAAATAAAATATAAACTAGATTTTTACTTGTAAAAATAAACTACTAAGTCACTCTTTAAATAATTATTGCTATAATAGATTAAAAGGAAATACTTACTTTAGAATTCAAATATTTAGAAATAGTAAATTTTTCAAAACATACTTCTTAAAACAACTTTAAACTTTTAATTTATATTTAAAAAGTTACTTTGAAAACGTACTTTGTTATTCAGAGAGAAATTTCCAATCTCAATCACTTAAATCAATTTTCCAAATTGATTCCCAATTTATCTCATTTGAAATAAATTTCTTTACTTATCAAATCATTTCAAAATTCATTATTATAGACTTTATTATTATTTTCAGTTTGATTTTTAAATCCTTTAGCTGAAATATACAAATTTCATGTTATTCCCAATTTCTTCTTTATTCTTCTTAAATAATTTAAATTCTAAATTTAAAATAAATGTTTTGTTCTTTTAAACAATAACATTGAAGTTTAAGTTTCATTAACTTCCTGTTTATTCAAATTTTCCTTCCCATACTCAAGATTTATTTATTAAAATCTTAAAATCACTTTATTTCCTTTCCAGTTCATTCATAAATTTATTCAACTTTTCTATAATTATTTTGCTTACAATTTCACTTCCCTTATTTTCATTCCCAAACTCAAATTATATATTTGGTAATTCATTATTGTCCGATTATAACAATCAATCCATAGCATTCAATATTTCCACATAATTCATTACAGAATTTCAAATATCCAGAACAGAGAATATTAAATAATTAAATAAAGTTGAGGGGTCCAGTTGGATCCCTCCAACCTGTTTTCCCTGCATCCACAGATGTTAGCACAATATAAAATGCCAATTCCAAATATATACCACACTACAACACATAAATCAATTCAACCATTTCAAACAATTATAAAATTTAATCATTTCAATTTAAATTTAACTGAGTGAGATTAACTCCCCTTTGCTTTTATTTCGCAATCCGATCCAACCTGGCTTGTTTCTTCTCGATTTTCAACCTTGTATAACATTAGATATTTTTTTATTAACATTCTTAAATAACCGACCCATCAATTATCCTTCCAAATAAATTTAAATCAACTAGTATTTTAAATTTAGACAGGTAATTTAAAATTTAAAATAAATTTTCCAATGATAACCAATTTTCCAGTAACCAAAAATTTAAATGAGTTACTTAAACCGCTTATCATCTATACATTATCACAAATGTAATTGCAATTTTAAAACATGTATATTTCTTTTCTTTTTTTCTTTTTTATTTCTTCCTTCAGTAAAGAATATAAATATTTCTGTTGTTCTTCCTTCTGTAAATAAATTCAAAAACAATATATATATATATATATATATATATATATTAAATTTAAAACATAACTTAACTTTCATCTTACTGTATTTATTATCTTGTCTGTAAATAGAAATTTCTAATATATATAAGGCTATATGAACGCTTATTATAATTATGAAATTTAATATTTTCCAGTTCTCTGCATATATCCATATGAATTAAACAAAGGAAAATTACTTCAGCGAAAATCTTACTCCTCTCTTTTGCAACAGCAAGTTCCAAACGTGCACTGGCCACCCCACGAACATCGCCGACCTCCACTGAAAGATTGCCGACTGCACGCGAGGGTTTCGACCCAAAATTTACATCCCCAAAAGTTGCCTCGCGAATCCTCCTTCCAGCGGCTTCGAGTCCACTCATGACAAACCCTAGCTCGCAACTGGAAATCAAACGCCACCACACCAAATCCCACTGCCTCACGACATCTACGACCAATATCGGCTTCACTTCCCCTCCACGGCCTCGTGCCTCGCATGATAGAATTCCACTGCAACCCTCAACGAGCGTCGGCCTTCTTGAAATCGCGATCGACTTGGGTTGCGCTGTGGTCTTCGAGCTTCCTCCATTTTATCTATTTATTCATTTATTTAATTTTTAGGAACGATTTCGGTTTATAGAAAAGTTGAAGGGAAGGAGAAACTCACGATTTTGATAACTGAATATAAGCGGCCTTTAATTTGCCCCCTTTATTTACTCGATCTGTAGAGTGAATTACAAAGGAAGGAGAAGAGCAAAACACAATCGAGTGGTTGCTTGTAGGAATAGGGGCAATGATTTGAGGGAAAGGCAGCGATTTGAAAGAATGGCAGCTATATATTGATTTTTATATATTTAATATTATTAAATTTTCAAAATATCTCGTATAACATAACTCGAAATCTCGAATTCTAAATTAGACCCGCCGACAGGCATTTATAAGGCTTTACCCGTATTCCGAACACAATGGAACGTGTTTCGAAAGCAAATTTAATCGTATCTGGAAGTTAGTTTTACAAATCGATTTAAATATTAAATTGTAGATTTTAATTTCAAAGCGTTAATATATCGTATGCTTACACAACAACTCCAAACTCTACGAAAATTTAAATTCGATAATAACACGATATTATGGATCCAACGAAACTGGTTTCGTCGAAATCCGAGAATGTGTCTCGGAAGGCTATTTTTTTAAAATTCAATTTAAACTAAAAAATTCCAAAACTGAACAATTCAATGTTAAATTCAATTTTAAAACTTTTTATTATCTTCAGCATTATTAATATAAGTTTTACAAGCCCTCAAATTATTTTTAACCGGCTTAAATCTCCAGATTCAACATTTTACCCAACTCCCAGTTATTAAATTCAATTATTTAATTATCAAATAAATAGTGATATTTGAAATTCAAGTAAAAATTTAACTTTTAAATATTCACAATCAATTGAATATTCAAATTTTAAAGGTTTAAAAATTCCGGGTCGTCACATTCCTTCCCCCTTAAAAGAATTTCGTCCCCGAAATTACTGGTTAGGAAGAATGGTCTAATACCCGTTTACTTTTCCCAAACTAATCAGTTCAACATCTAACCAACTATCTTTTATTAAAAGATCATTATCATTTTTATTAACTTCTCAATTCTCCCATAGTTTCCGAACAAATTTACTTATTCAACTACTCAAATTATAATTCAAAACCAAGTTTATAATTTTCAAAATTTCTTAAAATTTTTTGAACTCTCTAAATTTTCAAAAAATTTCGCCAGCGTCTCCTTTGCGCGACTAGCTCGGTACAACTACAAAGGCCTCTACGGGCTCCCAAATCCAAAAAGAAAACAAAAGGCCAAGTGGCTCAATCCAAAACCCAATCAAATTTCACAAAAAATTAAACACATACCTTTTGTCGAGCATTTCAAATTTATCTTACGAAATCAAAGTCAATCCTCTTTTCTCTTTATAATACCTGCATATCTTACTTAGCAATAATATCTAATCACAACATTCCCAAAACATTTTATCGATTTCCTTACAAATGTCAATATTTATTCATTCAAATATTAACTTAAATTTATTTTAAGATTAATTTCCAATTAAGAACTCACCATTCCTTTCTTAAGTTTAGTATAAGCATTTTATATGTTTCTTATATTTATTTTCACTTCACCACTTTAGTTTATATCTATTTCTATTCAAATTGATTCTTTCATTTCCATATGAATTAAATTTACCTACATCTCAAGCCATATTCAATTAATTATTTCCTTAATTAGTCCCACTACTCATTTAGTGTATTTATTTCCAAACTATAAATTATTTTTAGCCTATACAAATCTATCTTTCAACTTCACTTTACTTTACTTCACCCAATCTACATTAAATATTATTCCATTATAAAATTTCCAACTCATGTGCTTACTCACATGAATCAATTAGTGCTTACTAATCCTAATTTCAATACTTTGCTTTTAATTAGTCTAATCCTGACTAATTTTCCCATTCCATAGAATACAACACAATTCAGCTTTAAATTTCAAATTTGAAATCGGTTTGTCGTTAACTAAATTTCCCAAAAATTCTAAAAATATTCTAACTCCCAAAATTTCTGAAAATTTTTGGCAGAGTCTCCTTTGTACGGAGGAGATTTTGCAATTTGACAAAAGATATAAATATATATACATCGACCCACACGGTCGGAAAAACCAAAAACAGTTCATATTTCCTATTTTTATTGCGTAGGCGTACCTTATTTAGCATTTTTAAGCAAACAACTTATATTCTTAGCATCTAGCATGACCAAAATCCAGCCAAACGGCTTCCTGGTACCTGTACTTACTCAATTTAAACATATAAGTACTATATATAGGAAGTTTATAACATTTCACTTAAATTTAAATAGCTAAAACCTCAATTCTGTAACAGTGTATGTGATGTACTGGCATAAACACATAAATTTCACATATACTGCATGTTATATAATTTCCATAAGCATATATAAGGTTCCGACACTTATTACAATTACTTATAATCAATTTTCAAACCATTCCATTCAGTTGATGTGATTTTCAACTTACTTGCTTTTATTTAATTCATTTTAAGCAAAACAATCTCATATTTATTTCCACTGATTTCAAAATACATTTATCAAACTGCTATTGATTCATATAATTTTGCTTACCTTCGTTTATGTCGAACTATCAATTTATTAATGCAATTCAACAATATTAATGTGAATAAATAATAACAAAAGCTTTGTAACCAATTTAAATTGATTCCAACCCAATTTACACTTAATCCCATCCCATTTATTAATTTATTCACAAACTTTCATTTGCATTTCTTTCATATCTAAATAGATTTGATTCCAGACCATTTTATTTCTGAACGACATCATCCCATGCTTCTATTAATTTTTTTTAATATCAACTTTACTTTATAAGTACAACAGTTGATCCATTTATTCATTCACCAATTCATTATTTCACCAATAAATTTTATTTCCAAACATTAATTATTTTTAGTCTATTTGAATTTATTCTACCCCTTATTTTACACATTTAAATCAGCATCATCCAACATTGAATTTTCAATTCATTTGCATACCATAGTGACTAATCAGTTACTTATAAATTTTAATCTTAAATTTTCGTTCATTTAATCCAACTTAACTGAATTTTCTTTTCCAAACTTAAGTTCAACATTAAATTTTGAAAACATATATATATATATATATATATATATATATATATATATATATATATCTTACCAAACTGTTCCTTTGCATTTTCAAAATCAACCAAATTTCTCCAACAAACATTAATCCAAAACATCCTGGCAGCAATCCCTCTTTTGGAAACTCGAAAATGAACACCGATGATGTCGCGATCATCATCGGAATTATTTTCCAGCGACCGTAAAGAGTTCAATGCTTTTATCTCTTTTAAAACCTTTCAAATATTTTCTAAATTCCAAATCTCTCTAGACTTCACATCCGATTCAAAATATTTCTCAATATATATTACCTTCTCAACTTTTGAGAAACATTTCCAAATTCAAAGGAATTTAAATTTCCAAATTTTCAAATTCCAAACTCTTTAAATTTATATTCAAACATTACTTTGGAATTTTATTTTATGTTAATTATTAATCACACTATAATTTACATTTATAGTTTACATTTACAAATTTCATTTGTATATGAATTTGTGTCTAGTTTTTAATTATGTTTCAATATCTTATTCAATTATGAACCACATTTACAAATCTCATTTATTTATCAATTTATTCCTCCATCTTTGGTTATTACTTCAATTTCTCATTTAATCCTCATACAATGATAATAATGTAATATTATCACTCCTAACAACCAAGCATCCATATATAACTATAATAATTTACGAAAAATTATTCCCTTTATATACAAAATAATTTTGGGTAAAATTATTCTATTCACCCTATTTAAAACAATACTGCGTCGGTTTATCTTGTTCAAGAGTTTAGAAATTCCTATCGATGATATGGCGTCCCATATATCGACCAGAATCCATAAAGACTCAACCGATAAATCAACGTAATATAAAACAATTTTATATTCACTAACAAGTACGCGCTCATATCTATTAATACTCTCAAACTCATTTTAGAGTACTACGGACTCTATTTAATGAGTAATCCCCACCAGAGCCAAGGTTATCACCAACCTAAGCTCTGATGCCAAGTGTAGCAGCCCGCAAATCTGTAACCCTTGAGTCAACACTATTCTACAAAAATCAGCTCAAGTTGCACAGAAATACGAACCATCTGGGTTAAAGAAGAAGAGGTAGAAGAAGAAAATAGAAAACAACAACAGAATCTAACCATCGCAGCGGAATAAAATATAATAGATAATAGGTGAGCTTTACTCAAATCAAATATATCCGTTTATATGTTACATCATCAGAGTACATCAATCAACGGCTTAACAACAACAACATACAAATGGATACACAGCAACTCAACACAGCGGAATATATATATAAACAAGTACGGAAGTACGTATCGTCATCCAGCTCGTCACCTGAGCTCCATAGCATTTCCTGTATTCTATAATACTCGGTCTGACCCGAGTATTATAGTTAAATAACACTCGAGTCAGTCTGGATTACCAGAGTGAGAAACTCACACCCAATTGATTGTTAAAGTTTCAAAATCCTTTAAAAACAAAAGCATCTCGTAAGACCACGCCACAACTAAACATGTCGAGTTTTTCCCTTACGATAGCTAAAACAATTTTTTTATAGAAATTCTCTGATATTATAATAGGGTCTATATACAAATACTTATAAATTAGACGAAATTGTTACATTCATTAAATTCCAGCTACTAGCCACAGAGTGGGTAATACAAACAAAACTCGTACAAGGCTCGTAGGAAGAATGGATTTCCAACTAATGACTAGGCACTGGAGTACCACCTGTCACAGTACGGGGCCTAGATCGCCGTACCGAGGAGTACGCCCGCTCCCCTGCAACACAAGACCGGGACTACCCCTTACTGGATAATCCCGAGTGAGTTCACCCCGCGGTTGGGATCAGCAACCGCCCACTAAGGCAAAATAAAAAGGGACGTCTAGACAAGGATGACCTCACCCTGCTTGGGTGCTACCCACCAAGCCTTGCTGCATAACCCCTGATTTTCAGTCATTCCCATTTGATGAGGCTTGAGACTAAGCGTTACCTTTTTAGATTATCCCTTAGAATGCCCATCGTCCACCTGACGATGTTTCGCAAGCATTCATCCACACAAGTCCGTCCCGGGTTCGAACGGAACCGAAGGCACTATTCCTACTACATCCATTTTGGAAATATCCTCAGGATTAGTAACGAATAGCCCTTGCACTTCACCGCTCTATCTTCGACTCCGAGCACGTTTTTACGCAACGTACAAACCGGATCGAAGTGGTTTTCGAGAAATAAATCTCGATCCTGGTCTCTTCGAAACGATCAACATATTTGTCCAATATTGATAGTCGGTTATTTAACTATCAATTTATATTCACAAACATCCATCAAACAATAAATAATTTTCCCAAATTATTTATTTTTCCCAAAATATCTTCACAAGATATATTTCTATTTTCAATCCTTTGAAAACAGTTTTAGAACCATCTTTCCCTTCAGAATAAACTTTCCCAATTATTTTCTATCTCCTCTGAAATCACCAAGCACAAAACTAGATTTTAAAATAATTTAAAACACTTTACTTTGAAATATACTTTAAAACATTTATTTTAAAACTACTTCAATGATTTGTTAAAAATACATACTATATGAATATTTGAACATAAGGTTACTAAATAAAATATAAAACTAGATTTTTACTTTTAAAAATAAACTACTAAGTCACTCTTTAAATAATTATTGCTATAATAGATTAAAAGGAAATACTTACTTTAGAATTCAAATATTTAGAAATAGTAAATTTTTCAAAACAAACTTCCTAAAAAAACTTTAAACTTTTAATTTATATTTAAAAAGTTACTTTGAAAACGTGCTTGGTTATTCAGAGAGAAATTTCCAATCTCAACCACTTAAATCAATTTTCCAAATTGATTCCCAATTTATCTCATTTGAAATAAATTTCTTTACTTATCAGCTCATTTCAAAATTCATTAATTATGGACTTTATTATTATTTTCAGTTTGATTTTTAAATCCTTTAGCTGAAATATGCAAATTTCAGGTTATTCCCAATTTCTTCTTTATTCTTCTTAAATAATTTAAATTCTAAATTTAAAATAAATGTTTTGTTCTTTTAAACATTAACATTGGAGTTTAAGTTTCATTAACTTCGTGTTTATTTAAATTTTCCTTCCCATACTCAACATTTATTTATTAAAATTTTAAAGTCACTTTATTTCCTTTCCAGTTCATTCATAAATTTATTCAACTTTTCTATAATTATTTTACTTACAATTTCACTTCTCTTATTTTCATTCCCAAACTCAAATTATATATTTGGTAATTCATTATTGTCCGATTATAACAATCAAGCCATAACATTCAATATTTCCACATAATTCATTACGGAATTTCAAATATCCAGAACAGAGAATATTAAATAATTAAATAAAGTTGAGGGGTCCAGTTGGATCCTTCCAACCTGTTTTCCCTGCATCCACAGATGTTAGCACAATATAAAATGCCAATTCCAAATATATACCACACTACATCACATAAATCAATTCAACCATTTCAAACAATTATTTAAATTTAATCATTTAAATTTAAATTTAACCGAGTGAGATTATCTCACCTTTTCTTTTATTTCGCAATCCGATCCAACCCGGCTTGTTTCTTCTCGATTTTCAACCTTGTATAACATTAGATGATTTTTTTTATTAACATTCTTAAATAACCGACCCATCAATTATCCTGCCAAATAAATTTAAATCAACTAGTATTTTAAATTTAGACCGGTAATTTAAAATTTAAAATAAATTTTTCCATGATAACCAATTTTCCAGTAACCAAAAATTTAAATGAGTTACTTATACCGCTTATCATCTATACATTATTTCAAATGTAATTGCAATTTTAAAACATGTATATTTCTTTTCTTTTTTTCTTTTTTCTTTCTTCCTTCAGTAAAGAATATAAATATTTCTGTTGTTCTTCCTTCTGTAAATAAATTCAAAAATAATATATGAATATTAAATTTAAAACATAACTTAACTTTTATCTTACTGTATTTATTATCTTATCTGTAAATAGAAATTTCTAATATATATAGGGCTATATAAACACTTATTATAATTATGAAATTTAATATTTTCCAGTTCTCTGCATATATCCATATAAATTAAACAAAGGAAAATTACCTCAGCGAAAACCTTACTGCTCTCTTTTGCAACAGCAAGCTCCAAACGTGCACTGGACACCCCACGAACATCGCCGACCTCCACTGAAATATTGCCGACTGCACGCGAGGGTTTTGACCCAAAATTTACATCACCAAAAGTTGCCTCGCGAACCCTCCTTCTAGCGGCTTCGAGTCCACTCACGACAAACCCTAGCTCGCAACTGGAAATCAAACGCCACCACACCAAATCCCACTGCCTCACGACATCTACGACCAATATCGGCTTCACTTCCCCTCCACGGCCTCGTGCCTCGCGTGATATAATTCCACCGCAACCCTCAATGAGCGCCGGCCTTCCTGAAATCGCGATCGACTTGGGTTGCGTTGTGGTCTTCGAGCTTCCTCCATTTTATCTATTTATTCATTTATTAATTTTTAGGAACGATTTCAGTTTATAGAAAAGTTGAAGGGAAGGAGAAACTCACGATGTTGATAACTGAATATAAGCGGCCTTTAATTTGCCCCTTTTATTTACTCGATCTGTAGAGTGAATTACAAAGGAAGGAGAAGAGCGAAACACGATGGAGTGGTTGCTTATACGAATAGGGGCAATGATTTGAGGGAAAGGCAGCGATTTGAAAGAATGGCAGCTATATATTGATTTTTATATATTTAATATTATTAAATTTTCAAAATATCTCGTATAACATAGCTCGAAATCTCGAATTCCAAATTAGACCCGCCGATAGGCATTTATAAGGCTTTACCCGTATTCCGAACACAATGGAACGTGTTTCGAAAGCTAATTTAATCGTATGTGGAAGTTAGTTTTACAGATCGATTTAAAATATTAAATTATAGATTTTAATTTCAACGCGTTAATATATCGTATGCTTACACAACAACTCCAAACTCTACGAAAATTTAAGTCCGATAATAACACGATATTGCGGATCCAACGAAACTGGTTTCGTCGAAATCCGAGACTGTGTCTTGGAAGGCTATTTTTTTAAAATTCAATTTGAACTAAAAAAATTCCAAAACTGAACAAATCAATGTTAAATTCAATTTTAAAACTTTTTATTATCTTCAGCATTATTAATATAAGTTTTACAAGCCCTCAAATTATTTTTAACCGGCTTAAATCTCCAGATTCAACATTTTACCCAACTCCCAATTATTAAATTCAATTATTTAATTATCAAATAAATAGTGATATTTGAAATTCAAGTAAAAATTTAACTTTTAAATATTCAAAATCAATTGAATATTCAAATTTTAAAGGTTTAAAAATTCCGGGTCATCACAAACTTACAATTTCAAACTCATAACATGGCATGCCGCTTGGCATTCATAATGTTATACCCCTATTCCGAATGCAATGGAAAAGGTTTCCAGTCCTAATTCGACCGTTTGGAGAAGATAACTTTTTGGATCCAGTTATTAAATTAAATTTCCGATATAAATTTAAGTGTGTTTATCTACCGTACGCTCACACAACAACTCCAAACACTACGAAATTTGAAATCCGATAATAATTCAATATTACGGACCCAATGAAACTGGTTTCGTCGGATTCCGAGACTGTGCCTCGGAAAGTTATCTTTAAATTCAATTTGAACTATAAAATTTCAAAATGAACAAATTACTGTTAAATTTGATTTTACAACTTCTATTATCCTCAATGTTATCATATAAATTTTATAAGCCTTCAAATTATTATTAACAGGCTTAAAACTCCAGATTCGACATTTAGCTCAACTTCCAATTATTTAGTTCAAAAATTTTAAATATCCAATAAATTGTAATATTCGTAATTCAAGTTAAAATTACTCTATTGAATATTTAAAATCAATTAAATATTTCAATTTTAAATGCTCGAAAATTCCGGGTCGTCACAAATTCTATGGCAGAAAATACGTCTTCTTCTTCCTCGATTTTCTCTTAATCCACAAACTAATATCAAAAACCTTCAACACGAAAATCATAGAGCTATGTGAGATCTAAAAATCCATATGGGGATGATCGATTTTAGTTGAGAAATCAATGGCAATTTCGACTTGAACACCACACGTTCACACAGGATTTCGAGGCCTATGGATGGCCGAGTGTCAAGCCGTTCAGGGCGTAGGTCGAGCTCGCGACGAGCTTTCATTTGGCATAGGTTGATCGTGTTCTCGATAATCGTAGTGGTCGCGGGAGTTAAGGTTTGTAGCGTGGCCGTGGGTTCAAATCGCGTGCGTAACCTGGGTCTTCACGCGTGGGAGAAGAAACAACGTGCGGCCCTCATGCAAGCGAATGGAACGTACTTCTATGATGGATTAAGGTTATGAATTAAATAATAAAATTGTAAATTATTATATTTAAAATTCGTATAAACTTCTAAAAGCTGTAACTTGTTCATACGAGGTCGAAAAATGATGAAACGACTTGCGTTGGAATCGTTTGGACGAATACGTGATGGAGTTGGATTGGGATTGATTGGAGCTAGTGTGAATTTTGGGTAAAATTAAAACGGCATTTAATTTTATTCGAAATAAAACACTGCAATTGTTATTTAAAGCAAGGTGAGAACTTCTCACTCAATCGAATTTGTTTAGATTTAAATTTTAAATAGTTAGATTTAAAAATGCTTGATTGTGTTGATTGTATGCTTGGATGATAAATTGCTATATGTTGTATTGAAATAGACCGTATATGCCGTATATTAAGCGGAGGTTATTATATTAGACACATATACCGCGATATTCCACCTTGAAGTGGAATTGGTATTATATATGTACTTAGAGTTGATTTCCCGCATTATATAGCAGATGAGACCCTATTGCGCCGCATAATAGCGGATAATAGTTTATATAAACCCATGTACCGCGATATTCTGCCTTGAAACGGGATTGATATTGTACTAACGTCTGTGGATGCGGGGAAACAGGTTGGAGGGATCCAACAGGATTCCTCAAATAATTGAATTTGTTTCAAAGTTGTGTATTGATTATTTATAATCTCTGTGTGATTTTCTTTGTGATTGAAATCGTTGAAGGCTAAAATTTAGCCGGATATAATTTTGGTATCGTTAGATACCAGAAATAAATAAAAATTTATTTTTGAAAATTCAGGTTGAAAGTTTATATTAAAAATTATGATGGTTTGAGAAATATAGTTGAAAGGTGATTTCTGGAAATATGAAGTTGATTATTTTATAAAATAATTTAAATGGTGATTTTTGAAATTATTATAAAAGCTTTATATATAAGATTTAAAAAATTGGATTTTTATAAATCGAAGTGATGGAATTATAAAAGAGTTTTAAAGACGTTTTAAAATGATGTTATAAATGGATTTTATAAAAGGATAGAACCTACGATTTGTGAAGTTATAAAATGAATGAATTTGTAAATAGAGAATTATAAGTAATTTGCTTATAATTTGGATTTTGGCGTGTAAATGGGATATGGATAAAATTTGTTAATAAAGTGATTTTATAAGTTGAAGTTGTTATAAAATATAAATGGAATTTATAAACATTGTTTTATAAATCTGAAATCGACTTATTTTGATAAGTTAATTATATAGCTTATTAAAGGAGATATATCCACGATTTCAGACAGTGGATAATCATTTAAAATAAAATGGGTAGAAATGTTGAATTTGGTTAACGAAGTATATTCACGATTTTGGACAGTGAATAATATAGTAAAGAAATGTTTTGGGGAAGTGATATCTTAAATAGAATTAAAACGATTTAAAAATGTTTGAAAATGTATTAAGTATCGAAACCATAGATTTCAATATTCATTGTTGAAATAGACATTTTCGAGAAAAAAAAGGAAATGGTGGACTATAACAGTGTTGTTATAGTAAATGATTTTCGGAAGGAAATGTTTTATATAGTATTGGGATTTATATATCTATCTTAATTTCGAATCCCTATGCTGGTGATTTTGGGTTGTCCTAACGATGATTTACGCAACATTCGTTTTGACTCAAATGAATGTATTTAAGAGAATATTTTCCTTAAAGAATAAAATATATACTTAATTGTGATTTAAGTATATTGAATATTTTCCAAATGTTGAAAATAAATAGATTTATGAATTACTTATTATTAAATAAGTATGGAAATATTTTCCAATATGAAGTGAAATGTTTTGAGATTATATCTTTTAAAGATAAATTGAAAGTGAATATTTGAAATCGATTTGAAAATCGTATATCAGTGGATATTTGGAAATTTAAGTTCACCATAGAATTTATAAGGGGAAGGGAAATTTGTTTAAAAATAAACATTGATTTATTTTTGGAGCGTGGAAATAAATTTGTGGATTTGGAACGTAAATTTAAAATAAATCGGTAAGGATTTATTTAATTGGTTTAAATAAACCATTTTGAAATAAAAGTTTATTCTCCCTGGAAAGCCGAGTAAAATTTATGAATAGCTTTGAAAAATATATACATACATACATACATATATATATACACACACACACATATACATATACATATATGTATATATATATATATGTATGTATATATATAATTCTAGAATTGGTTTTGGAAAGGGTACTTTGGAGAAATTAACCTATTAAATTGTTTTAAATCCTTTAAGTATAGATTTATTGAATAGATTATAGAAATGATGATTTCTAGGACTTAATCAATAATTGTTTTAGAAAATAGTTATTTAAATAGTTATACTCTATTTAATAATTTTATTTTGAAAATTAGTTTGGACTTAAGTTATATGTAATATTGGTATAATATTTTTATAACTAATATTTTAAGTAAAGTGTTTAAAGAAGAAAAAAAGTTTTATTTCAAAGTGTTTTCTCGATATATTTGGGATAAGTGTTATAAATTATTTTAAAGTATTGAACTCGGCAGATTTCCATTAAAAATGAATAAATATTTAGAAGTGTTTCTACGTAAAGAAAATGAGTTGAAATTTGTTTTCAAAAGTTGTAAAGGTGAAAAATGATTGGAAATTTGTTTTCAAATGGTTGAAGTGTGGAAAATATTGTAAAAATATTTTTGGAAAATAAATAATTGGGAAATTATTTGGAATCTGGTGATGTTGTGCATATATATTGATAGTTAAATAACCAACTATCAATATTTACCTTGTAAATGGGTATTTGTTATGATTTGCTTGAATTTGAATGCTAAACTTATTTTTAAATAAGCGCTCGTTATTCGGTTTAGCCGAGAGAGGACCTTTGAGTCATGAATCCCATTCTGAATAGTGATACGTCATAATGGATAGAATTTGAAGACCGGTGTTGAAGACCGGATATTTCTGAAAACGAAAGGATTACCGTCGAATGTCTCTACATCGGCTGATCTCCGATATAGAAATTTTATCACCCTTTATGATGGGAATTCCGGACGTGATTAGTGAATATCCGGATTACAAGGGCTTGTTTGGAAGTGTCTTCGGTTCCGTTCGATCCCGGAACGGACTTGTATGGATGTGTGTCTGACGTTACAATTTGAGATGTAAAGCCAGTTTCTGTCAAATACATTTCTGTTGGTGGCGGAGAATTTATTCTCTTAGCTTAACACCTTTCTCTGAGAGGTACGAGCTCAGAGGTTATGTAGTTGATGGTAACTAGTGATACATTCCCAATTTGGTAATGTGGCATACGAAGTGCTGCTGATCATTTGTTGATCAAAGCATAACTTTTATGAAAAGTGCAGCTTTGTGGACGAGACTTCGTCAGACCTCAGAACCCGGTAAAGGTCAAAACAGGAAAGATGCAGCAAGGTTATAGGGAGTAGTGCCCCTTAGGGTATGTGCATTTCCTTCTGGATAAAAGTGGTATCATGGTATGTAGCCCAGATACTTAACTTATGTGGATATCGCAGATATATATGACTTTGTGATTGTTGTTGGTTCGGGATCCTCGGATAAATGTTGTTTACAACCAGGGAATGACATACTCGTGTCAATAGTTGCCTAATTTTGCAGAGGTAACCCGGCCTTGTGTTGGCAGAGATCTGGTTAGGTTCTCGGGGCGTCCCACCAGAGGCGTTCCCATGTGGCACTAGGAAGTTCCTTAGCCTGACCATTTGTTGGAAAATCCAAAGAAACAATACGATCCCTGTACGGTTTTAGTTGTATAACCTGCCATGGAATGTGGCGGTAACCTGTTATTGAACATGGTAGCTATAGTAAGCATAGTTCGAAATGTCTATGCTGGATAAGATTTATATTATACTTTTGAAATGTTTTCCTACACTTTGCACTTATAATAATATCAAAGAAATTTGTGTATCAAGCATGTTTGACTATCATAAGGCGAAATCTCCTCCGATTCCGCGTTTGCATTGTGTGTGTGCGGGAGGCCTTATGGTAGTTACATTTTCTAAAAGCATTGCGGATCTATTTTAAAATAAGATTTAAAGATAAATAACTGTTTTAAGTTCTCACACCAGTCCCATGACTGATCTGGAGTTTATTGTTCCCTTCCTAAACTCTAGGTGCCCATCTTTTTCCACACGGGCAGCCTAGAGTCAGGTTATCAGGTTATTCTGGAATTCAGGATTTGCTATAGAGATCTGGAGGCAAGCTGGATGGCATAGCATATCAACTAGTATATAGTATTTCTTTTCCGCTGTTTGTTGTGTAAACTCTGATAATATAATGAATGTGATGTAATGCATTAACTGAAATAGTTCTTTGTTTTAAAGATATTCATTTATCTATTATATGTTTTTCCGCTGCGATTGTGAGATTGTGTTATTGTTTCTGTTACTTCTTCTTTCTTTCTTCTTCTATCTTCTACCTCTTCTTTAACCCTAACGGTTCAGTTTTTCGGCATTCGATTGCTCGGTAGTTGATACAGTGGACATACTAATGTCGACTTTCGTGGGTCGAAAATCACTAATCGTTACAGTTGGTATCAGAGCAATTGGTTAAGGGACAACAATAGCTCTGTTGGTTGTTACTCATTAGAGATAGAGTCAGCAGTACTCTAGAATGAGTGTGAGTGTAATAATAGATATGAGTTCGTATTTGTTAGTGAATATAAAAATTGTTTTATATTGTGTTGATTGGTTTGTTGAGTGGTATATGGATTCTGGTCAATACGAGTAATTAACGTTATTGATAGGAATCTCTAAACACTTGTACAGAACAAATTCGACACGATATCGTTTTAAAATAGGGTAAATGACATAATTTTACCTAAATTATTTTCGTATATAAAAGAGAAAAATTTCTATGAATTATTATAATATATGATTGCTTGGTTGCTAGAAAGTGATGATATTAAATTATTATCATTAATGTTGAAAAAGAAATTGAAATCGTAACTCCAAAGTTAAGAAATAAATTCACATACAAATAGAATTGGAGAATATAAATTGTAAATGTGATTTGTAATTTGAAGTAAAATTCTAGAGGAATATTTGGAAATGTTTTGAAAGGGTTTGCAATTCGAAAAAGATTAAATTCCTTTTTGAGTTTGAAAATTGTTTTCAACGGTTCGAAAAAATGTTTTTGGGAGGGATAAAAGCTCTAAACTCTTTTCATTCACTGGAAAATAACTTCGGTGATGACTGCAGCATCATCGGTGTTCATTTTCGGATTTCCAAAAGAGGAATTGGGGCCAAATTATTTAAAATTTGAGGTTGTTTGGAAAACAGGGTTTGGTTTTGAAATTCAAAGGATAATTTGAATTGGTTTCAAAAATGGTTTTGAAATGTTGGAAAGACTATAGAATCTGATAAAAATAGTTATGGAATAAAATTTATTGAGTTGAAAATAAATTTGGGTTAGAAACAAATGAATTGAAATTGAGTTCGAATTATGGAAATAAATTTATGAGTGAATGAATTTACAATTGCGAGTAAATGAAATTGGAAACAAAATGTTGAAATTCATCTTGAAATTGCAAGTAAATTGAAAATTTGTCAAGTTAGATCAAATGAAGCTAAGTATTAAAATAAAATTAGTAAGTAAAACTAATTGAAGAAATGACAAATTTATTATGGGTTGAAATGAATTGAATTCAACATTTATAAATAAAGAGTAAATTAAATTCATATGGAATTTGAAATCCAGTTTAAATATATGTGGTTATAAAACGAAATAGTGAATTGAATTGTGTTTGGGAACGAACAAAAGAATAAAAAACTGAAATTGAAAACTGAATATCGAAATCCAATTTGAATTGTGCGAGATGAAATGAGTTAGAACTTGTAATGAATTAGTAAAACAAACTAATTTAAATAGCAAGATGAATCGATTGTGAATGAAAAATAATTGATAAAATTCAATATTCAAAAGGTAAATTGTGTTCAAGTGAAATTGACAATGTGAGATTGAATGAAAATGGATATTACGGTTAGCAGGATATACAGGTGGGTTAAAGGAAATTGGGATTTTGATTTCGAAGATAAAAAAATTGAATTGCTCGACAAAAAGGTATGTATTTGAATTTCAGTATGAAATTTGATGATTTTCTTATCCAGCCACTTGGCCTTTTCTTTTCTTTTTGAAATCTGGTGGCCGTGTGACACAGCGGATATTCAAGAATGGATACAACGATGAAAAGTATGAATCGATGGATTGAAAAATACCGAATGCCCAAATTCATTGATCTCGAGAGATACCGAATTCTAGTTATCTCCAACACGTTGATCGCGCACAATACCGTGTTAAAAGATCTACGATTCTTCTACGTTGATCTCGTGCACGAGATTCCGTGAATTGGCTTCAAATCTGTTGATTCGAGCGCACTCGAATACCGCAAATGGAGAAAGGAGTTCATACTCAACTTCCAATTTCGAAGAGGCACAAAGCACTCAAATAAAGTTTTATTCAAAATCAACCACGTTTACAAATGACCCAACATCCCTATTTATAGGGTTACAACACAACACTAGGTCGTTAACGACCTACCAAATATAAACGACAACCCAGGAAGCCACGACCTAACAGTGGCGACGGAACAGATGCGACTCAATTTCAACTCATGCACGACCTAACAGTAGCGACTTACATGACACACGACTTAGCAAATAACTACTCAACATACATACAACACGAGTTACGACCTAAGTAACACCCGACATAACCATATATACATCACAACACATCCACACGACATACGACCCTAAAACAAGGCGACCTAAAAATTGCAACACTGCTTCGTGACAGCGACTTAGGCTTCAGCGACCTAGGAATTGGCTTCTGGAAATCTTCATGCGGCTTAAACATCTGGAGCGACCTAAGGAGTGGCATCTCTTCAGCGACCTAACTTCGCAGCGGTATAAGGTCGAGCGAGTTAACTCGCTATGTTGGTTTTCCTGTAGGTCGTAGCTTGGTAGGGTTAGGTCGTAGCACTGGTTTGTTTATCTCACTAGGTCGCTTGAATGCCTTAACGCTTACTTCGTTAACTCGCGAGCGACCTTCCTTAGGTCGTGAGCGACCTAAGGCCCCTGAACGACTCGTCCATTAAGTTGGTAGATTGCGTTGCATCATCTTCCCCCGGTTGACAAGAATTTGGCGTCGAATTTGCACCTTCTTCTTTCTCAACAAGCTCATCCCCATGATATGGAATCAAATATTTGACATTAAAAACGTCTGCAGTGTGAATATGATCCGGCATCTTCAACTGAAATGCATTGTCATTGATCTTATTCAAAATTTCCACTCGTCCAAATTTTCGAGCTTTCAACTTATTGTAAGTTCCCACTGGAAAACGATCTTTCTTCAAAATGGCGTAAACCAAATCACCTTCTTTGAAGTCCACACTTCTTCGCTTCTTACCCGCCAATTGTTTATACTTCACATTGGATGCAAGCAATCGTTCTTGAACAACTTTGTGGCATTCTTGCAGATCATTCACCAAATCACTAGCCCCGTTTAACAACTCCTTTCTGAAATGCAACAATCGATAAATCCAACGATCCCTTTGGAATTGTTGAATAGACAACCTGAAATGGACTGAAACCTGTGCTACGATTAACTGCATGGTTGTGTGCAAACTCAGCTTGACATTACTTCGAATCCCAACTCTTCAGATTATCATCCACAAGGCATCGCAACAGATTACCTAGGTATCTGTTCACCACTTCAGTCTGTCCATCCGTCTGTGGATGATAAGCACTGCTAAATTTCAACTTAGTTCCAACCATTTTCCATAGACTCATCCAAAAATGGCTCAGAAATCGAGTATCTCTATCCAAAACAATAGATTCGGGTAATCCATGAAGTCTATAGATCTCTTTGAAGTATAACTGAGCGACATTAACGGCGTCTGCAGTCTTCTTACAAGCAATAAAATGTACCATTTTTGAAAACCTATCCACCACCACATAGATAGAATAATTGCCCCGTTACGTTCTCGACAATCCCAACACAAAGTCCATGCTACATCCACCCAGGGTTTAGTAGGTATAGGCAACGGCATATATAATCCTGCATTTGTAGCGGTTCCTTTCAAAACTTGACAGATAAGACATCTCTCCACAAACCTTTCGATTTATTTTCTCATTGAGGCCAAAAATAAGATTGAGAAATCAACTGCAATGTACGATCTCTACCCACATGACCTTCTTCATGTAACTCCTTCACAATCTTTATTCGCAAACTACAATCTGGAGTACATAATCGATTTCCTTTGAAGAGAAAACCATCCATTAACACAAACTCATCCGTCTTCCCTTTATTGACTTCGACTACAAACTTCGCAAAGTAAGGATCATCAACAAGAAATTATGGCAACAAATCAAACCCGGTCACTTCAACCCTCATTGTAGTCAACAAATGATTCCTCTTGCTCAATGCATCTGCCATGCGGTTCGTAAATCCCGACTTATGTTTCATAACAAATGTAAATTGCTGCAGGTATGCAATCCACGATGCATGCCTAGCAGAAATTTTCTCCGACCCTTGCAGATGTTTCAAAGCTTCATGGTCTGTATACAAAACAAACTCCTTATGAAACAAATAATGTCTCCAGTGTTTCACAGCTTGCCCAATGACATAAAATTCCACGTCATAAGTATTATATCTCATCTTTGCCCCAAAAACCTTCTCACTGAAATAAGCAATAGGACGTCCCTTCTGACTCAACACCCCTCCAATCGCAACCTTCGATGCATCAGTATGTAACTCCAACAACAACTGAAAATCCGACAAAACTAGAATTGGTGCTGTCGTCAAAAGTTCCTTGATTCGCTCAAAAGCAATTCCTGCTTCCTTCGACCAGGAAAACTGCTTGCCCTTTATACAATCAGTAACCGGCGCCATCGCACTACTAAAGTGTGGTATAAATCTCCGATAAAATGAAGCCAGCCCATGAAAACTTCGGACTTCTGCAATAGTCTTGGGCTGTGGCAATACCTGATTGCTGCTACTTTATTATGGTCTATCTGTAAACCTTCCTCAGACACAACATATCCCAGAAATAAAACACTCCGCGCCATAAACACACATTTCTTCGTTGCTGCATAGAATTGTTCTCGACGAAGAATAATTAGTACCTTTCGTAAATGCTGAATATGCTCCTCTGTACTAGCACTATAAATCAAAATATCATCAAAGTAAACTACCACAAACTTCCCAATGTACGGCCTGAAAATTTGGTTCATCACCATCATAAATGTACTTGGTGCATTCGATTGACCAAACGGCATAACCAGCCATTCATATAATCCTTCCCTCGTCTTGAGCGCTGTCTTCCATTCATCTCCTGGTCTAATTCGAATATGATGATAACCACTTTTAAGGTCAATCTTTGAAAAGATTACAGACCCACTGATTTGATCTAACAGATCATCAAGCCTCGGCATAGGAAACCTGTATCTGACAGTTATTTTGTTCAGTGCCCTGCTATCTGTACACATCCTCCACGAACCATCCTTCTTCGGCACTAACAATGCTGGTACAGCACAAGGACTTAAGCTCTCTTGTATGCGCCCATGTTCAAGCAATTCTTCCACCTGCCTTCTCAACTCCTCATGTTCCTTTGGACTCATCCTGTAATGTGGTTTATGTGGTAACACAGCTCTTGGAACAAGATCAATCTGATGGTGTATGTCCCTCAAAGGTGGTAATTCTTTGGGCAGCTCTTCAGGAAACACATCCTCAAATTCCTTCAACACTGGTCTGACTTCGTCAGGAATTTCAACCACTTCATTACTCTCACGTCCAATCAACAAAAATACTTCAGGCTCATCCTCCACTTCTTTAACAAACTCCTTTAAAGATAGCAAAGTTTTCAGCTCTTCAATCTCCTCCAACTTGCTTTCTTCCTATTGCCGCTTCTTAGGAACTAAAGTTATTTTTGTGCCTTCGAACATGAAACTGTAGCTGTTGGTACGAGCATCATGTTGCATAGCTCTATGATACTGTCATTGTCTCCCCAGTAACAAATGACACACATCCATATCCACAACATCACACCAAATCTCATCTTTATATTTCTTCCCACTGGAGAAAGTTACACGAGCTCTTCGACCAACCTTTACTTCTCCACCTTACCTCAACCAAGCTAACTTGTAAGGTTTAGGATGCTTCTCAGTCTTTAATTCCAACTTCTTTACAGTCTCTGTAGAAATGATATTGTCACAACTACCTGCATCAATAACGAATTTACAAACCCTTCCCAGAATGGTGCATGTTGACTGAAAGATGTTACTCCTCAACCAGCTAGTCTCCTCGTCCTGCTTTGGTGTCAAGCAATTTCTTCTCATCATTAAATTATACCCTTCGTCCCTCGACACTTCTTCTTCCTCCTCAATTTGTGGTGAGTTGGAACATTCTTCTTCAGCTTCCTCATCTTCCACCTCAGCAATCATCGCTCGCTTCTTAGGCTTCAGACATTCATTGCTCTTATGACCAAACTCCTGACAATTAAAGCATTTGATACCACTATTGACCTTGGTCTTAGCAACTTCATTGACAACTGGATTCGCAACAGCCTTGGAAACATTCGCATTGCTACTAGCCCCTTTCACTTGATTGTTGGAATTTGTAAACACACCACCTTCTCTTTTGCATTGCTTCTCCCAAGCTAATGCCTTCTGGTGTGCTTCTGCAGCAGATCTCGGATCAAACATATTCACCATGTCCTGGATCTGTATTCTCAACCCTCCAACAAATCTAGCTGTCAATTGTTCTTCCGTCTCCATGATATCGTTTCTGGCAATAAGTTGATAAAATTCATCTGCATAATCATTCACCGACTTCGTTCCCTGTTTCAAGTTCTACAATCGCTGATACATAAGAGATTGATAATTATAAGGCAAGAAAGTAGCCTTCATCAATTTCTTCATCTTCTCCCATGCGACAATCTTCGATTTGCCCATTCTCTCCCATGTAAGTTTTGTTTGCTGCCACCATGCCATAGCTCTTCTTCTCAAACGAGTAGCAACTAACTTAACTCTGCGAGACTCAGGAACTTCCTTAAAGTCAAAAATTTCTTCAACATTAGATAACCAATCAAGAAATTCTTCAGCTACCATTCCACCCTTGAATTATGGAATTTCCATCTTCATCCCCGACTCCCATTTACGATCATCTTCTACCTCCCGATAGGGATTTCGTACTTGGTCTCGATCTCGATAATGAACACTACATCTATCACCATCTTCATCATAATCAAATGTACTTCGGTATCGATCTCGACCATCAACATCTCTATGATCACGCATATCTCTTCTACTATGTCTTTCAGCATTACGATATGGCTCATCTCCAAACTCACGTGGAGTTCTTCTTTCTTCGTTTCTATACTCATGGTCATCACTTCTCGTTGAAACTGATGATTCTCTTTGATCTCGATGGGATGGTGGTGACACCCTCCTCGCTTCTGTAACCGATGGCAAAACTCTGTTTCCTCCATGGTTCGAGACTGACGACCTTCTCCTTTGACCTTGATTCATATCAATCATCAATTTCTCTAACTTGCCAATTCCTTCATCAAACATTTCATTGATCCGTTGTTCCATTTGCTCAGCTTCTTCTCTTCTATACAATGCTTCAACATTTTGATGACGATTAGCTCTTCTCGGAGGCATTGTCGAATCTTCAATAAATTCAAATACACTTCAACTAGCTCAACTTCAACTCAAATCCGAACTTGGTTTTGCTCTCGGCCTGCACTTACTCTCGGCTGTAATTGCTTTGACTCGGCTTTGACAAAGCTTCAACACTTCAACATTTCAAATCTTCTCCCAATAGGCTCGGCTTAGCTTTGATTGGCTAAGTCTAGCTCTAATACCAAACTGACGCAGCGGATATTCAAGAAATGGATACAATGATGAAAAGTATGAATCGATGGATTGAAAAATACCGAATGCCCAAATTCGTTGATCTCGAGAGATACTGAATTCTAGCTATCTCCAACACGTTGATCGCGCACGATACCGTGTTAAAAGATCTATGATTCTTCTACGTTGATTTCGCGCACGAGATTCCGTGAATCGGCTCCAAATCCATTGATTCAAGCGCACTCGAATACCACAAATGGAGAAAGTAGCTCACACTCAACTTCCAATTTAAAAGAGGCACAAAGCACTCAAACAAAGTTTTATTCAAAATTAACCAAGTTTACAAATGACCCAACATCCCTATTTATATGGTTACAACAAAACACTAGGTCGTTAACGACCTACCAAATACAAACGATTCAACCCAGGCAGCCACGACCTAACAGTGGCGACCTAACAGATGCGACTCAATTTCAACACATACACTACCTAACAATAGCGACTTACATGACACACGACTTAGCAAATAACAACTCAACATACATACAACACGAGTTACGACCTAAGTAACACACGACATAACCATATATACATCACAACACATCCACACGACATACGACCCTAAAACAAGGCGACCTAAAAATTGCAACACTGCTTCATGACAGCAACTTAGGCTTCAACGACCTAGGAATTGGCTTCTGGAAATCTTCATGCGGCTTAAACATCTGGAGCGACCTAAGAAGTGGCATCTCTTCAGCGGCCTAACTTCGTAGCGGTATAAGGTCGAGCGAGTTAACTCGCTACGTTGGTTTTCCTATAGGTCATAGCTTGGTGGGGTTAGGTCGTAGCACTGGTTTGTTTATCTCACTAGGTCGCTTGAATGCCTTAACGCTTACTTTGTTAACTCACGAGCGACCTTCCTTAGGTCGTGAGCGACCTAAAGCCCTTTAATGATTCAAGTCCATTGAGTTGGTAGATTGCGCTGCATCACCGTGGTGCCATTTTTGTAATCGTACCGACCTAGCCGCCTAAAGGAGATGCTGGCGAAATTTTTCGAAAATTTAAGGCATTAAAATATTTTTGAGAAAATTGGAAATTTTTAAAAACTATAACTTTGATTTTGGAGTGAAAAGTTAAACGATATAGTTGGTTTTGAAAAGATAACTAAGCATGATTTGAAAACTTAGTAAAGTTATTGTAAGAAGTTTAACTATGGATTTTGGAAAAGTTAAAATGTTTAAATGAATTTGAAATTTAATTTAAACAAATGGTTTTAAAAAGTTAATGAATTTCAAGACTTTTTCTTACTTGGCAATTTCGAGGACGAAATTCTTTTAAGGGGGGAAGTTTGTAACGACCCAGAATTCCTGTCATTTGAAATTTGTATATTTAATTGATTTTAAATATTAACAAGTAAAAATTTTAAGTCGAATAAATTTTATTTCGAATAACTGGATTAATTGGATAATTAAATCGAAAATTTAATATTTGAAATTACAGAAATAATTGGAAATTGGCTTTAATGTGATTAAAATTGATTTGTAAAGTTGTATTAAATCATATTGGAGTTAGAATGATGTTATAGAACTTTCAAAATTGAATTAAAAGTTAATTTGTGGAAATTGAATATTTTAATATTTAATTGACGAGTAAAAATAGTCATTTTCCAAACAGTCTCGGATTTCGACGAAACTTATTTCATTGGATCTGTAATGTTAAATTAATGTAAGATTTCAAATTTCGTGTCAATCGGAATTACGGTTTGTCCGGGGCAAGCTAAAACGCACTGAAATTGGTTTAAGTGAATTTTAAATTTAAAATAGTCGATTCAAAAACCTATCTTCCAAATACGATCGAATTGACTCCTGATACATATTCCATTGCGTTCAGAATGGGGGTAAAACATTATAAATGCCAGGGGCACGCTTCATTTGGAGTTCGGAAAAATTTCGGATGAATAGTGTTTTGAGAATTTTCTATAAAAGGACATCATAATTCTTTATTTTCAACCAAATCCTAGTTCTAAGCCCTAGCCGCCAGAACATAATTTTATGGCCGAAAATACGTCTTCTTCTTCCTCGATTTTCTCTTAATCCACAAACTAATATCAAAAACCTTCAACACGAAAATCATAGAGCTATGTGAGATCTACAAATCCATACGGGGATGATCGATTTTAGTTGAGAAAATCAATGGCAATTTCGACTTGAACACCACGCCTTCGCACAGGAATTTCGAGGCCTATGGATGGTCGAGTGTCAAGCCATTCAGGGTGTAGGTTGAGCTCGAGACGAGCTTTCGTTTGGCATAGGTTGATCGTGTTCTCGATACTCGTAGTGGTCGCGGGAGTTAGCGTTTGTAGCGTGGCCATGGGTTCAAATCGCATGCGTAACCTGGGTCTTCACGCATGGGAGAAGAAACAACATGCGGCCCTGATGCAAGCAAATGGAACGAACAGCTATGATTGAATAAGGCTATAAATTAAATAATAAAATTGTAAATTATTGTATTTAAAATTCGTATAAACTTCTAAAAGCTGTAACTTGTTTACACGAGGTCGAAAAATGACGAAACGACTTGCATTCGAATCGTATGGACGAATACTACGTGATGGAGCTAGATTGGGATTGATTGGAGCTAGTGCGAATTTCGGGTAAAATTAAACGCGCGTTTAATTTTATTCGAAATAAAACACTGCAACTGTTATTGAAAGCAAGGTGAGAACTTCTCACTCAATCGAATTTGTTTCGATTTAAATTTTAAATAGTTAGATTTGTCTTGATTGTATGCTTGGATGATAAATTGCTATCTATTGTATTGAAATAGACCATATACGCCGTATATTAAGCAAAGGTTATTATATTAGACACATATACCGCGATATTCCACCTTGAAGTGGAATTGGTATTATATATGTACTTGGAGTTGATTTCCCGCATTATATAGCGAATGAGACCCTATTACGCCGCATAATAGCGGATAATATTTTATATAAACCCATGTACCATGATATTCCGTCTTGAAACGGGATTGGTATTGTGCTAACGTCTGTGGATGCAGGGAAAAGGTTGGTGGGATCCAACGGGATTCCTCAAATAATTGAATTTGTTTCAAAGTTGTGTGTTGATTATTTATAATCTCTATATGATTTTCTTTGTGATTGAAATCGTTGAAGGCTAAAATTTACTCGAATATAATTTTGGTATCATTAGATACCGGAAATAAATAAAAATTTGGTTTTTGAAAATTCAGATTGAAAGTTTATATTAAAAATTATGATGTTTTGAGAAATATAGTTGAAAGGTGATTTCTAAAAATATGAAGTTGATTATTTTATAAAATAATTTAAATGGTGATTTTGAAAATATTATAAAAGCTTTACATATAAGAGTTAAAAAATTGGATTTTTATAAATCAAAGTGATGGAATTATAAAAGAGTTTTAAAGACGTTTTAAAATGATGTTAAAAATGGATTTTATAAAAGAATGGAATCTACGATTTGTGAAGTTATAAAATGAATGAATTTGTAAATAGAGAATTATAAGTAATTTGCTTATAATTTGGATTTTGGCATGTAAATGGGATATGGATTTAATTTTTTAATAAAGTGATTTTATAAGTTGAAGTTGTTATAAAATATAAATGGAATTTATAAACATTGTTTTATAAATCCAAAATCGACTTATTTTGATAAGTTAATTATTATAGCTTATTAAAGGAGATATATCCACGATTTTGGACAGTGGATAATCCTTTAAAATAAAATGTGTAGAAATGTTGAATTTGGTTAACGAAGTATATTCACGATTTTGGGCAGTGAATAATATATTAAAGAAATGTTTTGGGAAAGTGATACTTTTAATAGAATCAAAACGAGAATTAAAATGATTTAAAAGTGTTTGAAAATGTATTAAGTATCGAAACCATAGATTTCAACATTCATTGCTGAAATAGACATTTTCGAGAAATAAAAGGGAATGGTGGACTATAACACTATTGTTATAGTAAATGATTTTCGAAAGGAAATGTTTTATATAGTATTGGGATTTATATATCTATCTTAATTTCGAATCCCTAAACTAGTGATTTTGGGTTGTCGTAACGATGTTTTACACAACATTCGTTTTGACTCAAATGAATGTGTTTAAGAGAATGTTTTCCTTAAAGAATAAAATATATACTTAATTGTGATTTAAGTATATTGAATATTTTCCAAATGCTGAAAATAAATAGATTTTTGAATTACTTATTATTAAGTAAGTATGGAAATGTTTTCCAATATGAAGTTAAATGTTTTGAGATTATATCTTTTAAAGATAAATTGAAAGTGAATATTTGAAATCGATTTGAAAATCGTATATCAGCGGATATTTGGAAATTTAAATTCACCATGGAATTTATGAAGGAAAGAGAAATTTGTTTAAAAATAAACATTGATTTATTTTTGAAGTGTGGAAATAAATTTACGGATTTGGAACGTAAATTTAAAATAAATCGGTAAGGATTTATTTAATTAGTTTAAATGAACCATATTGAAATGAAAGTGTATTCTGCCGAATAAAATTTCTGAATAGCTTTGAAAAATCCATATATATATACATATATATATATATATATATATATATATATATATAATTCTAGAATTGGTTTTGAAAAGGGTACTTTAGAGAAATTAACCTTTTAAATTGTTTTAAATCCTTTAAGTAAAGATTTATTGAATTGATTATAGAAATGATTATTTCTAAGATTTAATCAATAATTGTTTTAAAAATAGTTATTTAAATAGTTATACTCTATTTACTAATTTTATTTTGAAAATTAGTTTGGACTTAAATTACATGTAATATTACTATAATATTTTTATAACTAATATTTTAAGTAAAGTGTTTAAAGAAAAAAAATGTTTTATTTCAAAGTGTTTTCTCGATATATGTTGGATAAGTGTTATAAATTATTTTAAAGTATCGAACTCAGCAGATTTCCTGTAAAAATGAATAAATATTTGGAAGTGTTTCCACGTAAGGAAAATGATTTGAAATTTGATTTCAAAAGTTGTAAAGGTGAAAAATGATTTGAAATTTGCTTTCAAACGGTTGAAGTGTGGACAAATATATCTTGTAAAGATATTTTTGGAAAATAAATAATTGGGAAATTATTTGGAATCTGGTGATGTTGTGTATATCTATTGATAGTTAAATAACCGACTATTAATATTTACCTTTAAATGGGTATTTGTTGTGATTTGCTTGAATTTGAATGCTACACTTATTTTTAAATAAGCGCTCGTTATTCGGTTTAGCCGGGAGAGGACCTTTTGGTCATGAATCCCATTCCGAATAGTGATATGTCGTAATGGGTAGCATTTGAAGACCGGTGTTAAAGACCGGATATTTTCGAAAATGGAAGGATTACCGTCGAATGTCTCTGCATCGGCTGATCTCCGATACAGAGATTTTATCACCCTTTGTGATGGGAATTCCGGACGTGATTAGTGAATATCCGGATTACAATGGCTTCTTTGGAAGTGCCTGTTATCCCGCTTTTTGGCAAAGCCGCGATACCAAAAGATTGATCGAAAACGAAGGACAGTTCGCCTCAGAGGTTGATCGTACTTCCTTTAGCCATGGATATCACTGAATTTTATCCGAGTCCAGAATGAGCCACAATTGATAGGACACGGCAAGAAAGACTACAGGAGTCAGCATTTCAAATTTCAAGGCAATCCGAGTTCATACGCTCGAGTTATGATCAATTCAATTTGAAGGGGAAAGCCCGGGTTTCGAACCCATCATTTGTCAACGGTTCGAAACCATCACCTTCGAATCCCTCAACTTCGAATCCATCGGAGCGCTCCTGTTCGAAACCATCATCTTCGAAACCCTCGCGATGCCTCGGTTTCGAAACCATCAGGTCCATACCTACCAAGTCCATAACAATGGACTTCGAATCTATCAGAAAGTAGCTGTTTCGAATCCATGTTCCACGACCTAACTTCGAAACCACCAGACAAGCATGCTTCGAACCCATCGACCTGTTACGTTCGAACCCATCACAGTGCCATCTTCGAACCCATTGCAGAAGCCACGTTCGAAACCATCACGGAGCCATGTTCGAACCCATCCTGCTTTGCCTTGTTCGAACCCACTGGGTCAACCCACGTGTCTTCCATCGGTTCGAAATAGCCGAGATACATGGAGTCGAAGCGGTCAACACGGAGAGAAGTCCGGATCGATTCGAAACTTGCGCTCCACGTCACCACGAAGTCGCGTGCCACACTGGGTTCGAAACCATCGTTTCGAGACCATGGGTTCGAACCAAACAGCCTTGTAGTGATGTCCATTTCGAAACCAACATATCTCCTAGCCTACTGATCCAAATGCAATGAAACTTTCACAGATGTTTGCATACATGTTGAAGAATGTCCACGCCAAATTTCACCTCGATTGGATGAATTCTTGATCGGTTCGAATGGAGTTCGAACCGATGCCAAAGTGGGCCCAAATTTCCCGAGGCCGTACGCGTGGGCCCCCTCACGTGCCAGAAGTGGTCTCCCGAGTTTTCAGCGAGATACCAGCAGCCTACACCTATAAATAGAACCCCAGGGCCAACAGAAAAGGGATCTTCTGACTCTGAGACGCCGAGACTCTGCCGGATCAAGATCTCCATCATCCTACATCATAATTCTATTGTTGATTTCGAATTTCCAGTTGTAACTTGCTGTGGACCGCTGTAACAACTTGTAATCATTGAAAGAGAATCAATAAAACATCAAAAAACTTCACAGTGGATGTAGGCAACACGCCGAACCACTATAAATCGCTCGTCTACGCATTTACTTTACTGTTGATTGGAGTTTTTGTTAGATAATATCTGTTTTGAACTTGCATTCTTGACTATTATCTCTTCAACGACTCCCGAAGAGTGTTGTGCCCAATTTTGACACAAACACTTTGGTGCTTTCACTGAGAAAACCCAGCTTTTCTCCTGCTCGTTGGATCTGTCATCGATACCGGATTGAATAAATCTAAGAGAGAGATCCAGATTGTTAAATCCAACTTCCTTCCCTTCTATTCAGATTTGCATAAAGTCTAGGAAAGGAACTCAACTGTAAAAATGGTTAGCACAAGAACCACCTCGAACGCCGTCAATCAAGAAGGACAGGATAGACAGAATCCTGCCCCTCTGCCTCCACCTAATCAAGATGCCGCTGGGCACTCAGAACCGTCGGGTCCGGTTACCCGACAAGAATTGCAGTTGTTACTTCAAGAGCTGACCCAGAGTCGGCGACAACTAGAAGAACAGTTACGCGCCAACGCTGAGCTAATTAACCAGCTGGATCGCCAGAAACGAAAACGATCCACGAGAGATCGTGCTTATCGCTCTTCTAGCGAAAATTCTTCATCTTCCGATTATCATAACCGACCTCCACGACCCCGGTTAGATGAGGGTCGTATACCATCCGCTGGAAACCAACCGATATTGACCGTTGGACAAATAAGAGTTGGTCCGTCAGCCAGCTTCCAAACCGGACCCTCCTCCCGAGGGGGTGCCATTCCTCACCACGCCGCTGAGTACCGCACCGCTAGCGTTGCGGCTGAACCAGGGGTCGACACTCGAGATCAGTCGGACCCGAACCGTCGTCAAAGCGGTCATACTCCTGAACCGTACGTCCCAGAGGACTATGAGCCGAGAAGGCGAGATTTGAACCGTCAACGATATCCGGCTCAAACCCAAAGTATGGAACGTGACCATACTCCGGTGCAAATGCCGGATCTATCGACTATGATACGACAGATGATTCGTGAGAGTCAGGGATTCACAAACGACGATTGGGGGGTTTCCCGAAGTCACACTCCCTTTACGGACGACATTCTTAATGCTGAACCCCCACGGCGATTTCGAATGCCCACTCTGCCCATGTATGAGGGGAACTCCGATCCCAATCAACATATTCTAAAATATGAATGGTCGATGACGGCTGCCAGAGCCGACGACGCTGTGAAATGTCGTAGTTTCCCCATATCCCTGGGGGGCATCGCCACCATGTGGTTCACCCGATTGCCTCCTCGATCCGTCTCCTCATTCGACCAGCTGGCCACAAAATTCGTCGAGCAATTCCGCATGCACGTCGTAAGGCCGAAAGATGTCAACACTCTATCCAGTGTCACGCAAGCTCCCGGAGAGACGCTCAGACACTACTTAGAAAGATTCCATACTGCATGTGCGGAGATTAGTAATCCAAATGATAACTCCATCCTTATGGCGTTAACCAAGGGGATCGACCCCGATTCTGAATTCGGCAATTGGCTAGCTGGAAAACCACCTGCGTCATTGGACCGTTTCCATGCCAAAGCAGCTCAATTCCTGAGACGGGAAGACGCGAAACAGTCTAGGAAGCAAACTGACGCAGGATCAAACGTGGGAGGAACCCAAAGCAATGTTGCAATAAAACAATCCGGTGAGAGCTCCGGAAAAGTTCAGTTGAACATTAAAAATAAACAAGCTCGGCGAAGAGAGAGCGTGAATCAAATTAAAAAACAAGATCAAAATAGCGGTCCGCAACGCAAAAATCCGAAGTTCGACAGTTATACTCCTTTGAATACTTCATTGGAGGACTTGTATTTACAAACCCGTAGTACAATTCGATATGAAAAACCTGCTCCGAGACCGTCGTCAGAGAGACAAATCCAAACAGGAAAATTTTGCAGGTTCCATGAAGGCTACGGACACGATACGAACGAGTGTCGTCACCTACAGGATCTTGTTGAAAAACTGATCAGGGAAAGGAGACTCGATCGATTTGTGCGGACACCACAACCCAGGGAAGCAGGTCCATCAAATCAAATTAATGAACCCGATCAACCGAGGCATGAGGACTCCGATGGTCCTCGCGGGAGATTGGTGATAAACGCCATCAGTGGCGGACCGACTTTCTCAGGAGCCTGGAACGACGAGGATCTTCGTCATTGTCACACATGACAGGCTCATTCAATCTATGAATATTTTGCAATTTCATTTACATTCTGAAATTTGATTTTGTAATAAGGCACTGACTTTGCCATATTTTCTCATTTCAGCAATAAAACATTATCTCTTCAAGCTAAAGCTGTGATTCATCGAATACAACATTCAACAATCACGACACACGAAGAGCTAAGTTCCATCGAACAATGGAATTTATTCAAATAGCGAGTGACTGCGTTACAACCGGCCACTCACTAAGTGAAACCCCAGCTCGGGGGCAAGTCGACACATCGAAGGCTGAATCGGACCAACACACGACAGTCCATTCGATAATTCGTTCCCGGAGTGCGAACGGACTCCAACTTCCCACTGCGTGAATTGGAGTATAAACATTTAACAATTCGTTCCCGGAGTGCGAACGGACTCCAACTTCCCACTGCGTGAATTGGAGTATAAACAATTAATAATTCGTTCCCGGAGTGCGAACGGACTCCAACTTCCCACTGCGTGAATTGGAGTATAAACATTTAACAATTCGTTCCCGGAGTGCGAACGGACTCCAACTTCCCACTGCGTGAATTGGAGTATAAACATTTAACAATTCGTTCCCGGAGTGCGAACGGACTCCAACTTCCCACTGCGTGAATTGGAGTATAAACACTTAACAACTCGTTCCCGGAGTGCGAACAGACTCCAACTTCCCACTGCGTGAATTGGAGTATAAACATTTAACAACTCGTTCCCGGAGTGCGAACGGACTCCAACTTCCCGCTGCGTGAATTGGAGTATAAACATTTAACAATTCGTTCCCGGAGTGCGAACGGACTCCAACTTCCCACTGCGTGAATTAGAGTATAAACATTTAACAATTCGTTCCCGGAGTGCGAACGGACTCCAACTTCCCGCAGCGTGAATTGGAGTATAAACATTTAACAACTCGTTCCTGGAGTGCGAACGGACTCCAACTTCCCGCAGCGTGAATTAGAGTATAAACATTTAACAATTCGTTCCCGGAGTGCGAACGGACTCCAACTTCCCGCAGCGTGAATTGGAGTATAAACATTTAACAACTCGTTCCTGGAGTGCGAACGGACTCCAACTTCCCGCAGCGTGAATTGGAGTATAAACATTTAATAATTCGTTCCCACTGCGTGAACCAACCCATCAACGCGGACTCCGAATCCCCAAAACATTAATCGGGGTATGAACATAAGCTACGGGTTCCCGGAGCGCGAACCGAAGCATCCGTGTAAACTCCATATTCCCGAAGTGCGAGTTGGGGTACAAATGTCAATTCCGGGTTCCTGAAGTACGAACCCAAACTTACATGTTTTATCCAAGCTCCCGGCGCGTGAGTTGGAGCACCAACACCAGGTCAAAGTTCCCATAGTGCGAACTAAAGCGTTAATACTAACTCCGAGTTAGTGGAGTGCAAGTTGGAATGTGAACACCATCCCCAAGTTCCCGGAGCGTGAACCATGTTACAAGTATCAATAACACTTGAACTCCTGGAATGCATACCAGGTTATCAATCTCAAATTACTCTAAGTCCCCGGAAGACGGACGTGTACTTAAGATTCGCAACAAGTGCAATCGACTGCCAAAAATATAAGTGTTGTTCCCCAAGACTGGGGGGCACGGAAGTTAAGTGTCAATCACTCACCGAAGTGATACAACGTCCGAAGTTCAACTCATTCATCAATCGCAACTTGTGACCAAGGTTCTCAAGCGTGGCAAATGAAACGAGCCCTACTTAAACGGTGAAAACACCACAAGTACACCGGACCGAAAACAAGGCATTGCAAGTACTTAAGCACAAATAAAACAAGAGTTGAAACAAAGAAACTAAAGTTTATTTCAACTAACCAAAAATGAGGGCTTACATATGAAAAAGTTTTCCCAAAAACAATCCCTACTAGCAGGAGCCGAACCTGCATCTATACACGGCTTACGAAAATAAAAAACAAGTACTTGTCTACCAAAAAATCTACTTGTAAAGCCACTCTACTTCTTCCTCTTCTTCGTCTTCCTTATTAGTGGTTCATCGTTATCAGAATCACTAGCGACAGAAATTCTTTTGGAGTGCCTCCTCTTCGGCGGTGACGCTTCGGCTGGGGGCATGATATCGATGTCCTCCTCAGAGCTCGAATCTACAGGGAGGCTTCCCGCCGGAGGAGTGGGGGGGACTGGATCTGTAACGGAAATTGAGATAGTGCCACCCGATGGTACTATCCTAGCAGGTGTTGAGCTGTGCGCCGTCGCGCTGCCACCGGCGCTACCACTGTGCCCCGCAGCTTCTATCTCAGCGCTGATTTCAGCCAAAATTTCCTCTTCTCGAGTCGCTTGGGCTTGGCTGGGGGCATCCGCAGCTTGCGTCGAAGAACTTGAGGTCGGCAGGGGATCACTAACGATGATAAACTGTAAGTCCGTAGAGAAACCGCCCTGCTCACCGAGCAGCTCGCTCACCATCTGTTCCTCGAGAGACAACCCGCTCCCCTGTGCCGCCTCGGTCGATATCGCCGCTACAGCAGTGGTCTCGGTGGCGATGGCCTTAACCTTTTGGCTTGGTTCTTGAGCCGTGACTGTCGGGGCAACCTCCGTCACTAGGCAAAAACGATAAGTTATCAGTAACTTCTTCAAAACAAACTCTTTATTTAGAAAACACTTGAGATAATTTCGAAATACCTTCTCCAGTTTGACTCACAGATGGCTGAACGACCTCGGAAGTGTGCTCATGGATAGGAGATAAGTGCGGCCGCTCCGGGTCGTAAGCAGGAACAGGTGGCAAGCTGACCGCAGACGCAGACACGGACGAAGGCGATGTGGTGACTTCAGTGACATCCGCATGGTGCTCAACGCCCGATCCCTCTCCAACTTCCAGGGAACGACCACCCACCATCTCCTTCTCATGAGCAATGATAGCATCGTGAAGGACCTTCTTTTCATCCTCAGTTAGTAACCGGTTCTCAAGCTCGAATCGGTCAACCGATTCGCCCGGGTGCGTTTCCCCCTCTTCCTCGACCAATCGCTCCCAAGCGCTGCGAAGGTGAACGGGATAATCTTGAAGCCAGGCTAAATTTCGGTGTTTTAACACGTTGGCGTTATAAGTTATAAGCAGATCTTCGATATCGGCCTCTAGCCTGGCCTCTGCTCGTTGAACTTTCTCCTCCACCTCTATCTCGACCGCTTGAACTTTCGCCACCGCAGCATCCCTTTCGGTGCGAAGAATCACAGCTTGTTCGCACGCCTCCTGAGCTGCGCTATTCGCATCATCCCTTTCCTTGGCAATTTCAGCAAATTTTGACTTAAGCTCATTCAACTCCTTCAGGGCAGCGTCCCTCTCCGCAGTAACCAATGTGTTTCGATGACCCATGTCCTCAACCGTGGCGTAGTGTTCGCGTTTCATCCTATCCATGATTGCCTGGGCTTCATCAGCTTTTTTAGTGGCCTCTATTTCAGATTTACGGGATGATTCAGCCTCGGTATTTAGCACTTGAATGATGCGATCTTTTTGTGCTAACTCGGCTTGCAATTTTTCAATGGTGGCTGCTCTTTCGAAGGCCAAGGCCGATGCTTTTTCGGCCGCTCTATACCACACTTTGTACTGTGCGTAAAAATCGTGCACATAATCAAGCGCCCACTGCTCGGCCTCCTGTGGGATTCTTTTCAAGTTCGGTGGGAATACGTAGTTGTCGAAGCATATATTCGGGAACTCCCTTTTCAATTGCGCGAGCCTGATTGCTCCTTCCCCCATGATTTCAGTAGGAGGTTCCTCCGCAGCCATCGGTGCCGTCACCTCAGATCTAGAAGCTTGAGAAACTGGCGCATGTCGAGAAGAGTCACGAGGAACATGAACGGGATGTTGTACGGGACCTCTGGAAGGAGGAGGGGTACGCGATCGCGATCGACGCCTGTGGCCCTTGTCCGAATCGTATCTATCATGACTAGAATATCCGGAACGTCCTTGGTCATAGTATCCAGGGCGTCCCTGATCATAATCTCTATCTCCCTCTCGCCTGCGCGAATCATAATAAGAAGACTTGCGAGCATGTCGAAGACTACCAAGCATTGAGCCTCGTTTAGACATAGTATCTGCAAAGCAAAATAAAATCGAATCAATCACCCTTCGAAACAGATAATTGACAGCCAAAGTTTATGCAGTGTCGTGAAATGTGTATGAATATGCATTTCCCCCCGACCAACCAGAAATGTCGACCTCGCTAGTAATAAGAGGCTCGCTCAATTCTAGATTACGATGGAATTCCTCCAACCCGGCATCATGTTGAAAAGACACATCTTCCGGGATTGGAAGGTCGGCAAGCCCTTCGTAGAGGCTTTCAGTACGCGGAGGAGACATCTCAGAGATTCTAACTCCGGAAGAGGGCCGGGCAATGACAACCGATTTCCGTCTCCCCCGCTTAGTTGACTTAACCATGGCAGCCTTGCCTTTTCTCCGCTCCGCGACATCCGAAGCTACATCCGTAGGCTCGATCAGCGGCTCGTCGTCAGTATTAGTTCTTTCAGAGTCAGCCTCCTCGGCTATGACAACTTCGGGCTTCTTATGTTTGACTCGTTTCTTAGGAACGATCCTTTGTGCCACCTCAAACCTTATACTCTGTCCTCGTTCAATCAGCCCAAAGGTCCGGAGATTCCTATCGGTCAAAAGCAACTCGATGTCCCTATCTTCGCTCGGGACTTCTCGAAGTATTCGCACCATCTCCTTAAACTCTTCACCTTCGGGTCTCGGGATCGTTGCTGTAAAAAGAAAAAATTAATATAAGTCTCACTTCGGCTGCAATTGTCGTAGTAAATATTTGAAAACTCGGTTATACTCACGTCTGAATAACCATCGTCGAGCAAATCCTGGAGGACATCTGACATAGAACCATTCTGTCCTATAGTAACTCAGCCTTGTCCAGGATCCGGTGACCACTTGGCAATTTCTCACCGCCTCCAGAAATGTGAAAGAAGGATAATCACCACGAGTTTTGAAGTTGAACAAGTATCTAATTTCGATTGGAAGCGGCGGTCGATGGAGACATTCCATAAATGCAATGAACAAGCTATTGATCGACGCATATCCGTTCGGATGCAACTGAGATGGGGCGATCCTCAAAAATGACAATACTTCTCTTATATACTCGTTGAACGGGGGAAGTGTCCCGGCCGCACACGCGTGGCGATTAAATGCTGTATACCCTTCTGGCGGATTATGTGGTCTATCATTCGGCCCCGGCAGTAATACATCGTCCAATGACAAGCCGTGCCTCAAGCAAATTCTTCCCAACATGTCTTCAGAGATATTCGATGGAACGGAATCTGATGGATTGGCAATGAACGACGCATCAGGAAGTTCGTCCGGAGCCGGACCGATGATCTCAGGATCTATATCCGGAACTTCTAGCCTCGGAGGGGCTGTACCTTGAATCTCTTGCTGCTGTGAACTTGAAGATTCCATAACTAACTAACTCATGAGAAACCATCGTTAGACGACAAAGAACCCGTGTGTTCCCCAGTGTAAAGTGCATGAATGTGTGTGGTACCGTGCCATGCATTACTTGAACAAATGTTGCAGAGTTAAAGTGAACATTCAAACGACAAAGCTACGAAGTTCGGCTATAATGACCGTCATCGCTGACCGTCATCACTAAATCGTTTATATGATGGAAGTCAATTCAAATAGAAGTTGTTATAGTTCCATCGACGAGCTTCAAAAGGCAATCAAACATGCAGTTCAATATTCAAGTCCAGATATGCAGGGATGAAGCTCGTCGGAGTTATGCTTGAAAAATTTCAAATTTTGGAGTCCATCGCACAGGGTTCGAAACCATCACAGAGGCTTCGTTCGAACCCAATCAAACACCTCTTCGTTCGAACCCGTCCAAACTCCTTTCGAACCCACGCGTTCGAAACCATCATGTCATTGCTTCGAACCCATGCATTCGAAACCCTCCTGACATCACTTCGAAACCATACAGTTAGACGCGCTTCGAACCGATAGCCTAATGACAAGTTCGAACCGATACACTTCGTACCGATACGAAGTTGTCGACTTCGAACCGATCCACTTCGTATCGATACGAAGTTGTCGACTTCGAACCGATAACCTATGGATTCGAATCCATCGATTCGAATGGATCCCTCGAATCCCCCAATCGGTGCGAACTGCGCATCCCAACAAGGACATTCCAAGGATCGATTCGAAATCCAATGAAAACACACCACCGTCATCGGTTCGAACTCGAATACACACATCGGTTCGAATCCTTCCTAAACCAGATCTGGTTTTGCCAAACTCTAGGTTATGCAATCGATGAAGAGAGAAGTGGATTCGAAATAGCATCGTCACTTGAATCCAAGGCTAATTACCTAGTTCGATCAGTGGATTCAAGAAGATTTAGTTCTTAGATCTTGATGGATTCGAAAACACGACGCAGTGTTTTTCTCTTTTGAAGCTTCGAGACGATGCAGAGAGCAAGTAAAAGTAAAAAGTGAAAATGAGGCTGGACCACTGCTATTTATATGGTGGGTAGAAAGTGACCGGGACGATTCGAGTTCCGGTGAGAATTGACCGAGTACATTAGGTCAAAAGGCAAAATCGTTTCGAAACCAACTTTCGAACCCAAATGCCTGAGACTCCATCGTGTGAAGCACACGAACAACTGCCAAGAACCGAAGTTTCGTACCCATCCAAATCATCGGTTCGAAGATCATTTTCGAACCCATCGAAACGAACTGCTAGTTCGAAACCATCCTTTAACATCAATTCGAATGAGAATTTCGAACCCATCGTAGTACAAAGCATGCTCCATCTCTTAACATCGGTTCGAAAGTCAACTTCGAACCCATCATGACACGAGTGTACTCCGTTGGGTCGAATATCAATTTCGAATCCATCCATGCTCCAACGCATCGACTCGAAATCTTATTTTCACACGACCCATCCTTACACGGACATATTGCATCCATACAAGTTTGAATTTCGAAACCATTGATGCTCAAGTACATCGGTTCGAAACCTTACGCTTGCGCAATACAAATTCATTTTCTTCAACCTTCAATATCGGTTCAGGAGAGGATCGATACGAAGAAACTTTTCAAAACAACCATCAAGCGTTGTTTCAAAGTCAAATTTCAAAATCGGTTCAGGAGAGAATCGATACGAAATTCCGCAGCAAACCTAACTGATAACGACTCGTGGACGCACGATGTTAACAAGGTCCAAATTAACATATGTGCATACATGTCGGACTAACATTCGATTTTGAGTATTCACAGGGATCAAACACTCATCCTGTTACAAATGCGACAGCCAACGGCTAAGCACTATTATACAGCAGTCAATCATATCAACGCAGGGTTACAGCAGTACAGCATACGAGTTTCAACAAAAAAGAGAACAATGATTGTTCAGAGAGAAATGGCAGCTATTCAAAGCACGTCATGTTCCCACAAGACGTACTTTGGGGGGCAAAATGTTATCCCGCTTTTTGGCAAAGCCGCGATACCAAAAGATTGATCGAAAACGAAGGACAGTTCGCCTCAGAGGTTGATCGTACTTCCTTTAGCCATGGATATCACTGAATTTTATCCGAGTCCAGAATGAGCCACAATTGATAGGACACGGCAAGAAAGACTACAGGAGTCAGCATTTCAAATTTCAAGGCAATCCGAGTTCATACGCTCGAGTTATGATCAATTCAATTTGAAGGGGAAAGCCCGGGTTTCGAACCCATCATTTGTCAACGGTTCGAAACCATCACCTTCGAATCCCTCAACTTCGAATCCATCGGAGCGCTCCTGTTCGAAACCATCATCTTCGAAACCCTCGCGATGCCTCGGTTTCGAAACCATCAGGTCCATACCTACCAAGTCCATAACAATGGACTTCGAATCTATCAGAAAGTAGCTGTTTCGAATCCATGTTCCACGACCTAACTTCGAAACCACCAGACAAGCATGCTTCGAACCCATCGACCTGTTACGTTCGAACCCATCACAGTGCCATCTTCGAACCCATTGCAGAAGCCACGTTCGAAACCATCACGGAGCCATGTTCGAACCCATCCTGCTTTGCCTTGTTCGAACCCACTGGGTCAACCCACGTGTCTTCCATCGGTTCGAAATAGCCGAGATACATGGAGTCGAAGCGGTCAACACGGAGAGAAGTCCGGATCGATTCGAAACTTGCGCTCCACGTCACCACGAAGTCGCGTGCCACACTGGGTTCGAAACCATCGTTTCGAGACCATGGGTTCGAACCAAACAGCCTTGTAGTGATGTCCATTTCGAAACCAACATATCTCCTAGCCTACTGATCCAAATGCAATGAAACTTTCACAGATGTTTGCATACATGTTGAAGAATGTCCACGCCAAATTTCACCTCGATTGGATGAATTCTTGATCGGTTCGAATGGAGTTCGAACCGATGCCAAAGTGGGCCCAAATTTCCCGAGGCCGTACGCGTGGGCCCCCTCACGTGCCAGAAGTGGTCTCCCGAGTTTTCAGCGAGATACCAGCAGCCTACACCTATAAATAGAACCCCAGGGCCAACAGAAAAGGGATCTTCTGACTCTGAGACGCCGAGACTCTGCCGGATCAAGATCTCCATCATCCTACATCATAATTCTATTGTTGATTTCGAATTTCCAGTTGTAACTTGCTGTGGACCGCTGTAACAACTTGTAATCATTGAAAGAGAATCAATAAAACATCAAAAAACTTCACAGTGGATGTAGGCAACACGCCGAACCACTATAAATCGCTCGTCTACGCATTTACTTTACTGTTGATTGGAGTTTTTGTTAGATAATATCTGTTTTGAACTTGCATTCTTGACTATTATCTCTTCAACGACTCCCGAAGAGTGTTGTGCCCAATTTTGACACAAACAGTGCCTTCGGTTTCGTTCGATCCCAGAACGGACTTGTATGGATGTGTATCTGACGTTACAATTTGAGATGTAAAGTTGGTTTCTATCAAATACATTTCTGTTGGTGGCGGAGAATTTATTCTCTTAGCTTAACACCCTTATCTGAGACGTACGAGCTCAGAGGTTATGTAGTTGATGGTTACTAGTGATACATTCCCAATTTGGTAATGTGGCATACAAAGTGCTTCTGATCATTTGTTGATCAAAGCATAGCTTTTATGAAAAGCGTAGCTTTGTGGACGAGACTTCGTCAGACCTCACAACCCGGTAATGGTCAAAACAGGAAAGATGCAGCAAGGTTATAGGGAGTAGCGCCCCTTAGGGTATGTGCATTTCCTTTTGGATAGAAGTGGTATCATGGTATGGAGCCCAGATACTTAACTTATGTGAATAGCGCAGATATATATATGTCTTTGTGATTTTTGTTGGTTGAGGATCCTCGGATAAAGGTTGTTTACAACCGGGGGATGATATACTCGTGTCAGTAGTTACCTACTTTTGTAGAGGTAAACTGGCCTTGTGGTCGCAGAGATCCGGTTAGGTTCTCGGGGCGTCTCGCCAGAGGCGTTCCCATGTGGCAATAGGAAGTTCCTTAGCCTGACCATTTGTTGGAAAATCCAAAGAAACAATACGAGCCCTGTACGGTTTTAGTTGTATAACTGCATGGATTGTGGCGGTAACCTGCTTTTGAACATGGTAGCTATAGTAGGCATAGTTTGGAATGTCTATGCTGGCTAAGATTTATATTATACTTTCAAAATATTTTCCTACACTTTGCACTTATAGTAATAATATCAAAGAAATTTGCGTATCAAGCATGTTTGACTATCATAAGGAGAAATCTCCTCCGATTCTGCGTTTGCGTTGTGTGTTTGTGCAGGAGGCCTTATGGTAGTTACATTTTCTAAAAACATTGCGGATCTATTTTAAAATATTTCTTTGTTTTGTTTGAAAGATAAATAACTATTTTAAGTTCTCACACCCGTCCCATGACTGACCTGGAGTTTATTGTTCCCTTCCTAAACTCTGGGTGCCCATCATTTTCCACACGGGCAGCCTAGAGTCAGGTTATCAGGTTATTCTGGAATTCAGGAGTTGCTGTAGAGATCTGGAGGCAAGCTGGATGGCATGGCGTATCAACTAGTATACAATATTTCTTTTCCTCTGTTTGTTGTTGTAAACTCTGATAATGTAATGAATGTGATGTAATGTAATAACTGATATAGTTCTTTGTTTTAAAGGTATTCATTTATCTATTATATGTTGTTCCGCTGCGATTGTGAGATTTTGTTATTGTTTCTGTTGCCTCTTCTTTCTTTCTTCTTCTACCTTTTATGCGACGCCCCACCTCTATACCCACGCTAGCCAAGGACACTACGAGGTAATGCCGTCAACTAGCGTGGAAAATAAGGCTGTTGAGGAGCGACCCTTCGTGTAATTGTGCGTGTACCGATATGCCAGATAAAAATATAACTTGCATTTTAAGAGGGAATCCGACATACCGATGCAAACCCAAAGCTACTACACAGTGGCTATAATATCTCCGGAAACAAATATAGAAATAAGAATAACATAAATCAGTAACAGAAGTTCATATCTCAAAGGCGGAAACAGATATGAATATTACACATGAAAGTGTATATCAGAGTAGTGGTCAAACAAGATCCACAATATCACAAACGAATAGATACAAGTGCTACGCAAAAGAATAAATATACATCAATGAGTCTATATCTCAAATGTATACAACCAAAAACTACTAATCTAAGTAGTTAACCAAAAGTCAAGATAATAATCGCAGATGAGAAGTCAAGCAGAAGCACCGATAACATCTCGGTCTGACCCGAGTATTATTTAATAAGAAAATAATAAATGGATCAGTCTAACCATAAATATCGGATAAAATGATACAGAATAAGAGATATGACAAAAATGTAAGATAACCATAAAGCCATACTATGATAAGTATGTAACTGAAAACCAACTGGAGATTAATCAATATCACAAGAATCTTCTCAAAGATCAAAAGAATTTCACACTCTTTAGTTTTATTCACCAAGTCACAAATATTGACATCGTATCGATGCCAATCATAAAAGCTGGTGGATCACAAATTCTAGAAATCATCAATAAAAATCCAGAAATCACAAAAAAAGGGGGGAGGCCTATCACAAAACGAGAGCATGAAAACACACCAACATGTGTATCACAAATGGGATGTTATCCTATGGTCGCTAACCATAGAGCCGGTACAACGACGTAGTACAATATCGGTACGCCCGAGGAACCTAAAACTCGAATCGTTCAGAACAACGACGTAGTACAACGATACACCCGATGATCCGGATAATCTGGTGCAACAACATAGTACAAAGGTACGTCCGATGGATCGAACTCCATAAAAGAACATGGGTCGCTAGCCCACAAAAAATAGAGTCGAAACTCCAAATAATACATAGGTCGTTAGCCTATAAAAGAAATGAGACGAAACTCAATAAAACGAGGTACCGTCCCCTACGTGGACAAAGAAACATAGCATATCGCTAGTCTAAATCACAAAAATGATCGTCATCAATCATCAAGAAGTGTCAATTACACTAAGCTAGTAAATATATGAGCTTAGCTTCATGCCCCATAATCACTAGCTTAACTTAAATATTTATGAACAAATTGTAGATCTCCACTAGAAAATTGTCACAAGAGATTCAATCGAACAAGTCAAAGAATTAACCGACGAAGTGAACGCAAGTGTTTCATACCACTTGTTTTACTAAGTCGTTTAATTAGATTTCTCATACGAGTGAGATAAAGGTTTGTATATACTAGTAGGTTGGAAAATAGTTTAAGAAACGAGCTTTGTAATAAAATAGTGTTGAAATCATTTTGATAAAAGAGTTTTGATATTTACTACTAGTATTGAAACCTTCGCGTTTTAAAGTGACGAAGCACAAAAATGATTGTAGAAACAATCAATCACCAAAATTTCACGTTCGAAGACGTGAATAGAATCCAAAGAAATCGATACTGAATCCATCAAAATGTATGTTCACAAAAATCCCGAAGAAAATAAGTGGATAATAAATGATAACAATAAGTGGGAATAATTACGAATCAATTAAATTTGGAAACCCAACAAAAATAGACAAAAATAGGCAAACAGGAGCAGGTCAGTCGACTGAACTCAGAGAGTCAGTTGACTGACCGTAGGAAACAGAGCCCCCAAGCCTCTACACACAGCCTGCGAAATGCTTATTAGCTACAGCCAGTCGACTGACTGGTGCTTAGGCAGTTTTCTAGCATATATAATTGATGTGCAATCACATCCAATTCGCGACCGAACGAGCAATGGCGCTAGGGATTTATGCCAATCGGCAACCCAGCCCTATAGGCTCTTCGACGCATCACCAAAAACATCCATAAAAGGATTTTCATAGATTTTTCTTTCAAAACACCAAAAGTTGGAATATATATACCAATCCAATCCAAACCAAAAGCAAATGCACATGAATAAGTGTTAGGAATTCATACCCAACAATCAAAGATAGTTATAGACATAGATGTGAGATAAAAATCTCACCTTTAAACTCAAAACTATGAAAAAGAAGCTATAAAGCAATGGTAAGGACGATCACTCTTCAATTCCAACCCAAAGAGCCTCAATCTAAGCCTAAAAGTGAAACGTTTCCTAAATTAGGTTTAGGAATTTCTTAAATTGGTAAAAGAATGAGTTGTAGAAGAAGAAGAGGAGGCTTACCAAAGCTTCTTCTATAAATTTGGAGCTATAACTTGATTTGCAAATGGAAACTAGGGCTTGGAGTTTTAATTTTCCATTCCTCTCTCCATTGTTGCTAACGCTTTAGTATTAGGAAAATCATTAAGGAATGAAGAGAAGAGGGGGTGAAGCTTGGCTCTAATGGGCTGAAACCAAACCAAAGCCCTAAGTGAAAAAGTAGCAAAATACCTCTAACTCCAAACATATCGAAGTTTATACTCAAAAAGGTCGCAAATGTCATTTTGAACTAAATGGGGGTGGTCTCGAGACCTAATTCAACCGTTTGCAAAAAGTAGCTTTACGGACACTAATTCGACTAACGATGAACTATTTTAAATAAAATATTTAAATATTCAATCATACAATATGCGGGTTGTTATAGACTCCCCTCCTTAAAGAAATTGCGTCCTCGCAATCATAAGAAATAAATGAATCAAAAAGTAACAACCATAAAAGCATATCAACAAAAAAGAAGAAATTTGGAATAAGAAGTTCACCTCAAAGAGCACGAGAAAGTAAGTTTGGATGTGTTCGCTCGATGAATTCTCTGGATTCCCAAGAACAATCCTTAGGATTTGAGGACCATTGAACTTTCATGAGAGGAACATCTTTATTTTGAAGGCGTTTAATCTCCGAAGCAATGGTACGAATAGGATGTTGCTCATAAGTCAAATTAGGCGAAACTTCAATTTCTTCCACAACACCGGGCTCAAGAATGGACCAATATATCGAGGTGCTAAGTTTCCCGGTCGACTGAAACACACAACAACCTTCATAGGTGAAACACGAACAAATACAAAATCTCCCACAGAAAATTCTAATTTCCTTCTTCAATTATCGGCGTAGGATTTTTGCCTACTTTGAGCTTCTTTCATCCTATGACGAATAAGGTCAATCTTTTCTGTGGAATCACGACTAAAATCTGGACCAAAAACCAGCTTCTCACCGTCCTCAAGCCAACAAGGAGATCGGCACGGCCTTCCATAGAGTGCCTCAAAAGTTGTCATCCCAATAGTAGATTGGAAGCTATTATTATAGAAAAAATCAACAAGAGAAATATGATCTTCCCAACTTCCACCAAAATCAAGAACACATGTACGAAGAAGATCTTCAAGAGTTTGATTCACACGCTCGGTTTGTCCATCGGACTGAGGATGATAAGCGGTGCTAAAATTAAGCTTCGTTCCCAAAGCTTCTTGAAGACTCCTACAAAATCCACTAGTAAACACTGGATCACGATCGCTAACAATAGAAGTAGGAACACCATGTAGTTTAACAATTTCCATAATAAAGAGCTTGGCCAAAAGAGGAACGGTCCGATTGGACCGAACGGGAATAAAATGGACGGATTTAGTAAGCCTATCAACAATCACCCATAAGCTATCATGACCCGAACGAGAACGGGGAAGGCCATCTATAAAATCCATGGAAATTTGATCCCACTTCCAAATTGGAATGTCTAAAGATTGCAATAACCCACTGGGCCTTTGATGCTCGGCCTTAATGAGTTGGCAAGTCATGCAACGCTTAACGAAGTTAGCGATATCAAATTTCATTCCCTCCCAATAATAAAGTCGCTTCATATCCGCGTACATTTTACTACTACCGGGATGAATGGTAAATTTAGAACGATGGGAATCTTCTATGATTTCTTTGCGAAGATCACTAATATTTGGCACGACAAGCCTACCAAATTTTCGTATACCGCCACAAGAATCAATATCAAGGTTTTTCAAACCTTCAATATCAATTTTATCCCTCAATCTTTGGCTAAGAATAGTCAATTCAGGATCTAGCTTTTAAGCTTCAAGAATGCGGTCTAAAAGAGAGGGATGAGCCTCAAGGTCACATAGAACAAGAGATGAACATAAATCGGATACACGATCTCGAATCTCACAAGTGGATAAAATCTCGAGATCATTCCATTCGGATATCATCTTGGAAACAACCGCTTGTTGCTTATGACTAAGTGCATTAGCTACATGATTTCCCTTTCCGGTAGTATAAAGAATATCAAGATCATAAGATGCAAGAAATTCGAGCCAACGTTGTTGACGCAAATTAAGTTCCTTTTGATAAAATAAATACTTCAAAGATTTATGATCGGTGTAAAGAATAAATTTTTCTCCCAAAAGATAATGATGTCAAATTCGAAGGGCGAAAACAATAGCCGCGAGCTCTAAATCATAAGCGGCATATCTAGACTCGGCTGGCTTCAATTGCCTAGAAGCATAAGCAATAACACGTTCTCTTTGCATAGAACGACACCTAAACCAACGCGACTAGCATCCATATAAACAATAAAATCTTGGTTTCCTTCGGGAATCACAAGAATAGGAGCATCGGAAAGGAGTTCTTTTAATTTCTGAGCAGAAGCTTCACATTTGTCCGACCAAATGTATTTAACTCCCTTCTTTGTCATGCTAGTAAGAGGCAAGGCAATTTTAGAAATGTCTTTGATAAAACGACGGTAATATCCCATCAATCCGAGAAAACTACGAATTTCCGTCACACTCTCTGGTCTCTTCCAATTTGAATCACTTCAATCTTTGAAGGATCCACTGATATCCGGATTTGGAAATAATATGACCGAGAAACTTCACACGAGACTGCCAAAAGTGGCATTTAGAAAAATTTTCTTTTAACTGATTACTCCTAAGAGTTTCCAACATAATCCGAAGATGCTTTTCATGCTCCTCCTTGGTTTTTGAATACACAAGGATATCATCAATAAAGATGAGAACAAATCGATTAAATAAATCTTTGAAAAATCGATTCATAAGGTCAAAAAAATAAGCCGGAGCATTCATTAAACCAAATGGCATAACAAGCCATTCATAAGATCCATAACGAGTACGGAACGATGTCAAAGGAATGCTATCCTCTGCAATACGAAGCTGATGAAAACTGGTTGCTAAGTCTAATTGTGGAAAGACTCCAGCACAACTAAGTTGATCGAATCGATCGTCAATCCGAGGTAAAGGATATTTATTCTTGATAGTAAGATCATTAAGCTGGCGGTAGTCAACGCAAAGCCTAAGTGTACCATCAGATTTCTTCACAAAAATAGCCGAAGCTCCCCAAGGAGAGGAACTAGAGCGAATAAATTGCTTCGTCTCCAATTCAGATAATTGTTTGTGCATCTCCTCATTTTCTTTATTGGACATTCGATAAGGAGGACGCATAATAGGTAAAGCTCCAGGAATTAGATTAATTCCGAATTCAATTGCTCGCTTAGGTGGTAATCCTAAAACGGGCTCAAATATGTCGGAAAATTCATGAACAACGTGAATAAGAGAAATGACATCTTCCTCATCATCATTATCGTCATCATGAGGATTTAAAGAATATGAAGATGCAGCCAAGTTGGAATCCGAATCATTAAGATCAATAGAAATCTTCTTAACAGAATGAGGATGTCGAAGATGAATAGTTCGCTCAAGACATAGGATTTGAGCTTCATAGCGGTTAAGCCAATCCATTCCCAAAATCATTCCAAAGCCTAAGTAGCGCATAACATGCAAATCGGCTTGGAAAGAAAAATCACGCAAAATAATCTCGACATCTTTACAAAGCAAACTAATTGTTACGTATCCACCAACCGGATTTGCGATTCTCAAAGAAGTCATTAAAGCAACAACACTTAAAGAAAAAGTATCAACAAGTTCTTTTGATATAAAAGAATGGGACGCACCCATATCAAAAAGAACTCGAATAGGTTTATCACGAAATAAAATAATGCCATCAAGGATAGGATGAGAAATACCTTGACCACGAGAAGTGTTGCGAGGGGCTTGTGCAACATTTAACTTTCCCTCCATCTTGCCTTGAAGTTTTGGACATGAAGATAAAAGATGACCCGAACTTTTGCAATAGCGACAAAAGAGAGGTTTCGGATATCTATTGGAATAATGGTCTTTAGAACCACAATTGTATCATTGCCCACTACTTGGGGTAGGAGTCTTTGCTACAGAAGCTGCTTGATTCCCTTTCTTATTGGGATAAGAACCTTTGAATTTAATAGGCCTTTTCTTGTTGTTGTTGAAGTTTGGTTTGGCACCCACAACTTCAACATCACTTTCTTTATCTGCCTCTTCAAGTCAAAGAGCGATATCAACAAGTTGATCAAAAGAAACTTCTAACTTTAGAATTAATGGCTTCTTGAGATTTTTGTTCAAGCCATAGACAAATATTTGGTTCTTCTTCAATGGGGTGTTTATATATTCGACCTCGTATTATAAAGTGACTCGAATGATGCGACATAGTCTGCCATGGAGGATTCACCATGAACAAGGTCTATGAAACGATGAAGCAATGTCACCTGCTCAGCTTCTGGCACAAATTTTAACTCGAATCATTCCCAGAATTTCTCCCAAGTAAGATCCGCTTCAGTAATTTCAGAATAAAAAGCTCATACCAATCTAATACTCTTTCTTGGAGAATACTTGAAGCCACTTGGACACGGTGAAGATCAATTAGATTCATGCGAGTAAAGATGCGATCGCATGTTTTGAGCCAAGCTTGGACTTGAATGATGCTTTCGAAACCCTTAAATGGCTTCCCACCCAAGTTGGTATAGTCACTGCATAAACGTGCAAATCTGGACTTAGGGTGAGTAGGCTCTGGATTGGGTCCGATAGCTTGAGCATTCTTTACTAGATCAAGAAGTTATTGTGCGGACATAAATACTCCATCTTGGGAGTAGCACTAGATTGACCGGCGCTGGGACGGCCAGGTCTAACCATTTCTCTTCTTTAAGAAAGAAAGAAAGAAGAAAAAGGTTATTCACAAAATAATTATCAAACAATCATGATTGATAAAACAAGGTGTCACAAAGAAAATAGGATAGAACGGTTCGAAGACCCGAATAAAATCCTAAGGCACGACTCCTAAGATGGACTTAGGAGATGATCCTTGTTATATTAATCTACATTGTTCCGAAGTTTGGCTCTGATACCAAGTTGTGACGCCCCCACCTCTATACCCACGCTAGCCAAGGACACTACGGGGTAATACCGTCAATTAGCACGGAGAATAAGGCTGTTGAGGAGCGACCCTCCATGTAATTGCTTTGTGCGAGTACCGATATGCCAGATAAAAATATAACTTCTATTTCAAGAGGGAATCCGACATACCGATGCAAACTCAGAGCTCCTACACAGTGGCTATAATATCTTCGGAAACAAATATAGAAATAAGCATAACATAAATCAGTCATAGAAGTTCATATCTCAAAGGCGAAAGCAGATATGAATATTACACATGAAAGCGTATATCAGAGTAGTGGTCAAACAAGATCCACAATATCACAAAAGAATAGTTACAAGTGCTACACCAAAGAATAAGTATGCATCAATGGGTCTATATCTCAAATGTATATAATAAAAAACTACTAATCTAAGTAGTTAGCCAAAAGTCAGGAAAACAATCCCAGATGGGAAGTCAAGCAGAAGCACCTGAACATCTCGGTCTGACCCGAGTATTATTTAATAAGAAAATAATAAACGGATCAGTCTAACCATAAATATCGGATAAAATGATACAGAATAAGAGATATGAAAAAAATGTAAGATAACCATAAAGCCATACTATGATAAGTATGTAACTGAAAACCAACTAGAGATTAATCAGTATCACAAGAATCTTCTCAAAGATCAAAAGAATTTCACACTCTTTAGTTTTATTCACCAAGTCACTAATATTGACATCATATCGATGCCAATCATAAAAGCTGGTGGATCACAAATTCTAGAAATCATCAATAGAAATCCATAAATCACAAAAAAAGGGGGGAGGCCTATCACAAAAAGGGAGCATGAAAACTCACCAACACGTGTATCACAAACGGGACGCTATCCCATGGTCGCTAACCAAAGAGTCGGTACAACGACAAAGTAAAATATCGGTACGCCCGAGGAACCTGAAACTCGAATAATTCAAAACAACGACGTAGTACAACGATACACCCGATAATCCTGAAAAGATGGTGCAACAACGTAGTACAAAGGTACGTCCGATGGACCAAACTCCATAAAAGAACATGGGTCAATAGCCCACAAAAATTGAGTCGAAACGCCAAATAATACATAGGTCGTTGGCCTATAAAAGAAATGAGACGAAACTCAATAAAACGAGGTACCGTCCCCTACGTGGACAAAGAAACATAGAATATCGCTAGTCTAAATCACAAAAATGATCATCATCAATCATCAAGAAGTGTCAATTACACTAAGCAAGTAAATATATGATCTTAGCTTCATGTCCCATAACCACTAGCTTAACTTAAATATTTACGAACAAATTGTAGATCTCCACTAGAAAATTGTCACAAGAGATTTAATTGAACAAGTCTAAGAATTAACCGACGAAGTGAGTGCAAGCGTTTTATACCACTTGTTTTACTAAATCGTTTAATGAGATTTCTCATATGAGTGAGATAAAGGTTTGTATATACAAGTAGATTGGAAAATGGTTTAAGAAACGAGCTTTGTAATAAAATAGTGTTGAAATCATTTTGATAAAAGAGTTTTGATATTTACTACTAGTATTGAAACCTTCGCGTTTTAAAGTGATAAAGCACAAAAATGATTGTAGAAACAATCAATCACCAAAATTTCACGTTCGAAGACGTGAATAGAATCCAAAGAAATCGATACCGAATCCATCAAAATGTATGTTCACAAAAATCCCAAAGAAAATGTCATCAAAGTGGATAATAAATGATAACAAAAAGTGGGAATAAATGCGAATCGATTAAATTTGGAAACCCAAAAAAAATAGACAAAAATAGGCATAATAGGCAAATAGGAGCAGGTCAGTCGATTGAACTCAGAGAGTCAGTCGACGGACTGCAAGAAGCAGAGCCCCCAAGCCTCTGTAGACAACCTTCGAAATGCTTGTTAGCTACAGCCAGTCGACTGAATGCAATGGTCAGTCGACTGACTAGTGCTTAGGCAGTTTACTAGCCTACATAATTGATGTGCAATCACATCCAATTCGCGTCCGAAACAAGCAATGGTGCTAGGGATTTATGCCAATCGGCAACCCGGCCCTATAGGCTCTTCGACGCATCACCAAAAACATGTTCAAACATCCATAAAAGGATTTTCATAGATTTTGCTTTCAAAACACCAAAAGATGGAATATATATACCAATCCAATCCAAACCAAAAGCAAATGCACATGAATAAGTGTTACGAATTCATACCCAACAATCAAAGATAGTTATAGACATAGGTGTGAGATAAAAATCTCACCTTTAAACCCAAAACTATGAAGAAGAAGCTATAGAGCAATGGCAAGGACAATCACTCTTCAATTCCAACCCAAAGATCTTGAATGTAAGCTTAAAAGAGAAACATTTCCTAAATTAGGTTTAGGAATTTCTAAAATTGGTAAGAGAATGAGTTGGAGAAGAAGAAGATGAGGCTTACCAAAGCTTCTTCTATAAATTTAGAGCTATAACTTGATTTGCAAATGGAAACTAGGGCTTGGATTTTTAATTTTCCGTTCCTCTCTCCATTGTTGCTAAAGCTTGAGTATTAGGAAAATCATGAAGGAATGAAGAGAAGAGGGGGTAAAGCTTGGGTCTGGCTGAAACCAAACCAAAGCCCTAAGTGAAAAAGTAGCAAAATACCTCTAACTCCAAACATATCGAAGTTTATACTCAAAAGGGTCGCAAACATCATTTTGAACTCAATGGGGGTTGTCTCGAGCTCTAATTCGACTGTTTGCTAAAAGTAGCTTTTCAGACACTAATCCGACTAACGGTGAATTATTTTAAATAAAATATTTAAATATTCAATCGTAAAATATGCGGATTGTTACATTATACCTCTTCTTTAACCATAACGGTTCGGTTTTTCGGCATTCGATTGCTCGGCAGTTGATACAGTGGACGTATTAATGTCGACTTTCGTTGGTCGAAAATCAGTGGTTGTAAACGCGATGAATTCTATATTGAAAATTTAATATAATTACTGGTCCAAAAAGCTATCTTCTCCATACGATTGAATTGGACTCGAAACCTTTTCTATAGCGTTCGGAATATGGGTATAACCTTATTAATGCCTAGTAGAATTCCTCGATAGGATGTAAGAATTTTAAGCATCGATTTCAAGACAGTTTAAAATTTGAATTTTAAATTTAAATATAAATATATTAATGCACCGAAGTACTGTAGCATCTGACACGTAGAGAAAATTAAAAACACGTGTTTGTCGGGTTAATACGCGTCCTTCATGCATTAGTCCCCTTTCCACCTTTTTGATAAAATTAAGTCATTCGATAATTCACCAAATAAGTGGTTCTCCTCTTCTTCACTTTTTTTCACCTTCTGTTTGAATTAAAACGAAAAGAAAAAAAATAGCGGAAACGAAGTAAATTAGGAATAGCCATGCCCTCGTCTTTATTTCCAAATCAAAATCGTTCAAACCTAAAGTTGTGGCCGCCTCTTCATTTTCGTCAAAGCCGAGTTCAATTCAAGCTCCAAGGGGGGAGATGTTGTGGGTCGCGCTCGCGCTAGTTCGGAGGCGCTTTCGTGTGCGCGCTCGAGGCTAGCGATAGGTCGTGAGCAAGCAAGGCAACTGGGAACAGTGGTATCGTGAGCAGATTGTCGCGTCGTGGTGATTGTGGGGCGACACTCAGAAGGGATTGCTTGCGAATTGAGGTAAAGGCGAAGAGCACGATGAGCTTTTTGGTTGCCGTGGCGACCAAAGCTGTCATCACTGCGATGGAGGTGGCACGCGAATCATGGCGAGGTGGCCATGCGATGTCACGAGTTCGAAAATATCTGATGCGAGCTATCTACGGTTTCGTCGAGCAGGTTAGGGAGGTATAGATTTTTTGTTTTTTCCTTATTTTAAATTTAATATATTTTAACTACAAAACTATTTTAAAAGAAGAAAAAATAAAAAAAATAAAATTACAGCAAATAGAATGTTTAATATATAGATACAATAAAGCATAAATGATTTATTATTTCAATTTAAGCTTATATATACACGTATATGTTTACATTAAAGTGATAAATATATATATCATATAAATATAGGTTTTTGAATCAATAAATTAATCTCAAAGTATATGTAGTTTCAATAGAAATAAATATACATAATTACGATTTAGAATTACTTCTTTAAAAGTATGTGTTATGGAGGTCAATTTGTCTAGTTAACTTGTTTAATTATTTTTAAAATGGTTAAAGAGAAATTAGTTTAAAACTAAATATTCATAAATTGAATTTCACTAAAATTGACTGTTCGATTTTATTTCGGAATATTAATAAATCATAAAATTGTTTATGTAAGGTCGAAATTGTGAAGAAAATCAAGCCGGAATGGGAATGGATTTCAAATGATAAATTAAAGGTGAGATCTACTCACTCACTTGGTTGCTTATTTAATTTAAATAGTTAAATTTAAATTCTGGATGTGCTTAGATGAATTTGATAATTTATCTATCGGTGATATTAGATATAGTAGTGTGTATATATATATTGGAGTGATTGATTTCCAGCATTATATAGCGGATGAGACCCTACGCGCCATATAATAGCGGATGATATGACATAATCCCATACACCGCGATATTCCACCTCGAAGCGGAATTAGTATTTAATTTTTGTGCTAACATCTGTAGATGCAGGGAAACGATTTGGAGGGATCCAACTGGATTCCTCAAATTGTTGAATTTATTTCATATGTTGTGATGTGATTATTGATAATTTGTGAATGATTATATTGGTGATTGAAATTTATTGAAGGCTTTGGTTTGGTCGAATATATTCTGATATTTTAAAATACCAGGATATATAATTGGATTTTTTGGAAATTAAAATAGAAAATTTTAAGTGAATTAATTTTAGGAAATTAGGTAAATTAAAAGAAGGAATTTAAAAAGGGTAAAGGTTGATTTTTGAGATTGTATTGAATAAATTCCAAGTATGGGAAGAAGATTTCAATAAATGGATTTTGAGTAATATTAATTAAAAGTTGAAGAATTTATTTTAAAATTCGGATTTTAAAACCTAAATGAAGGTGTGAATATTGGATTATGGGTTTTTAAAATAAATTTGGATAAGTAAAGGGATAATTTTTAAATAAAATAAAATTTGGAAATCAATTTGTTAATGGATTTGGTGTTTGAAAATAAATTTTTGGGAAATCAATTTGGAAATTGATTTGGTGTTGAAAGTAAATTTTGGAAATCGATTTGAAAATTGTATTTCAGTGGATATTTGGAAATATAAATTCATGATGGAATTTATAATGGAATGGGTAATTTGTTTTAAAAACAAATAGTAGTTTATTTTTAAACGTGTGTAGGGAAAGTGTATTTTCCTTGGAAAGCCGAGCATGTTTTCAAAAGTAGCTTTTAAATATAAATTAAAAGTTCTAAGTTGGTTTTAAAGAGAATATTTTTGGAGAAATTACTTTCTTAATTTTTTTTAAAATTTTGAAGTAAATATTTATTAAGTAAATTATAGAAGTGATTATTTTAAAGATCTAACTGGTATTTGATTTAGAAAATGGTTATTTAGATAATTACACTCTATCCAATAATTCTATTTTTAAAATTTGTTTTGGGCTTAAGTTTTATATGAGATACTAGTGTAAAAATTTCATAACTAATATTTCAAATCAAGTGTTTAAACATAGTTTTCATTTTAAAGTGTTCCCAAGTATATTTTCGGATAAGTGATTTAAATTATTTTAAAATATTCGGACTTGGCAAATTTTTCAGTGAAAATAAACAATATTTGGAAATTTATTCCGCGTGAGGGAAGTGATTTGAAATTTGTTTTCAAAGGTGAAAATATATATTGTGAGGATATTTTGAAAATAAATAATTTAGGGAAATTATTTAAATTTGGTGGTTGTTGTGAATATTTTTTGATAGTTAAATAACCGACTATCGGTATAAACAATTTCTGAAATTATAGAGGCTTGATGGTTGTTTTGAATGTTGTTTGATAGTTAAATAACCGACTATCAATATGGCCCTTAAGATGGCACTTGAATTTGTTTTTAAAATAAGCGCTCATTATTCGGATTAGCCAGGAAAAGACATTGAGTCATAAAACCCATTTCGAATAATGATACGATGAAATGGGATCGCATTTGCTATAAGTTCAGCATGATAGGGGGTTCTCGCTTTTTGTTTAGTGGAGAGTAGGAGACTCCTACCCCTATATGTCCCTAGGGAGGGGTTGGCTAACCAGGTTGGTTGAGAGTCGTGAGGCTGGCCGTCAAAGCAAATGCAAGGTGCCTATATACGCCACGGTGGGGCTAGGATGGTTGAAAAACCTACCAGTCGAGATTGGCCGTTGTCGATGGTTGAAAAGCCTAGACCGTTACAGAGTGGTATCAGAGCAATTGGTTGAGCGATAACCTTGGCTTTGGTGGGTATTACTCATAGAGATAGAAGTACTCTAGAATGAGTTTGAGTGTATTAATTGATATGAATATGTATTTGTTAGTGAATATAAAAATTGTTTTTGTATTGTGTTGACTTATCGGCCGAGTGTTTGTGAATTCTGGTCAATATGTGGGACACGATTTTATCGATAGTGGTTTCTAAACTCTTAAACAAGATAAACCGACATAGTATTGTTTTAAAAAAGGGTAAATGAAATAATTTTACCCAAATTATTTTTGGTATAAAAAAGGAAATAATTTTTCGTAAATTATTATAGTATATGATTGCTTGGTTGTTAGAAAGTGATAATATTAAATTATTATCATTGTTTTGGAATAAGAAATTGAAATCATAACTAAAAGCTGAGAAATAATTCATATGCAATTGGGAATTTTAAATAAAACGCAAATGTGATTTATAATTTGAAATAGAATTCCCGAGAAATATTTTCAAATAAATTGAAAGGATTTGAAATTTTGTGATTTGGGAAATTTAATTCCTTTGATTTTAAAATGATTTTCAACGGTTTTGGAAAAATAATGGTGGTATTATTTTGGGAAATATTTTTGAATTTGATTTGAAATCTGGTTGAATTTGGGATTTAAAAATATTTGGAAAGTGTTTTTAAAGGTGTAAAAGCACTAAAACTCTTTTCGGTCGCTATAAAATAAGTCTGATGATGATTGCGACATCATCGGTGTTCATTTACGAGTTTCCAAGAGAGGAATCGCTGCCAAATTATTTTAAATTGAAGTTATTTGCAAATTTGAGATTGATTTTGAAATAGTTTGATTTGGGGTATAATTGATTTCAAAAATGTTTTGAAATACTTAGTGATTATTAGACTCTGAATCTTATTAAATATGGTTATGGAATAATAAATAAGTTTGGAAAATTTAGAAAAATTCGAATTGAAACTGAATTTAACTTGGATTAATTTAAATAAAAATAAATTTGAGAAGTAAGTCTAGTAGACTAAATGAATTGGAATAAAATTTATTAAGATGAAAAATAAATTTTTGAACAAATAAATGAATTTACAATAGCAAGTAAATGAAATTGAAACTGAATGTTTAAATTCATTTCGAATTTGTAAGTAAATAGAACTAGAATTGGAATGAAATATTGGAATCAAATTTAAATGATGTTTAATATAGTGAAATTGTGTGACGACCCGAATTTTTAACCCCAAAAATCCGTATCATCTTGAAGAAAGAAAGGGGTGAGAAAATAGAAATGATAGAGAAGAATGAACAACAACATCAGAATCTCACAGCGGAACGAATAAATTATATTAATCATATAAGTATTTATAATATACAACATCAATCAGAGTTATACAGAAAATACATCACATACTGGACAGTTATAGGCACCTGTCTAATTATACAACTCAATACACAAAACAACACAGAGATATCAACACAGCGGAACTATATACATATCTACAACGCTGAAGCCTCCTGCTCCATTGCTCCTTCAGAATTCGCCAAAGCCAACCTGATTTCCTTGGCTACTCGTAAAAATTTGAGTACCCTAGAGTTTAGGAAAAAGAGAAATAAACTCCGGGTCAGACATGGGTCTGGTGTGAGTAACGGGTTAAAGTTGCTTAATTTTGAAAACCTTTGAAACAAAAGGTATCACGTAAGACTCCCTACAAATAAACATGGGTAAGTTTTTACCTTACGCTAACCAAAACATTTGATAGGAAATTCAGTGATATATAATAGGTCTAGGTTTTTCAAGTAAATAGAAAATAGCAGAAATTGTTACATCTATTAAATTCCAGCTACTAGCCACAAAAGTGGGTGATACAATCAAAATCGTTGGCACTTATTGGATTTTGGATTCCATACAATGGCAGGGCTACTGGGGTACCGCCCGTTATAGTACGTGGCCTAGATTAACGTACTGAGGATCACTCCCGACCTCCTACAACACAAGGCCGGAACCATTCCTCACTGAACAGTCCCGAACAAGATAACCCCGGCAGTTGTTGCAATCAACCGCACACATAGCCGAAAAATAAAGGGACATCTATAAAGGGGTATATCTCATCCTACTTGGACATGACCCACCTAACCTTGCTACACCTCCCCTGTTTTAGCCATTCCCGGTTGATGAGGCTTGAGGCTGCGATTACCTTTAGAGAATACGTCTCTTAGAATGCTCGTCGCCCACCTGACGATGTTCTGGAAGCATTCAATCCATACAAGTTCGTTCCAGGTTTGAACGAAACCGTAGGCATTATCTCGTTACACTCATTTTGGAATCACCCTCAGAGTTAACGACAATAACCCTTGCACTTTGAATCTTCATCTTCACTTCAGACTCACAACCTATCGTTAATTTGGATAGATGTGGTTTTCGGATGTCCAAATATGGAAATCCGATCCCGGTCTCATCGAAATCCAAAAACGTATCTTTTAAGGCCAAGTTGTCTATTTAGTCTTAACAGTTTAATTCAATATTATCAATATAGACACAAATAGATAATTCACAATATCACAGTAGATAATCACATCATCATCTTAAACAGATAATTCATATTACCATCCCAATCAGATAATAAATATTATCATACTTAAACCAAGCATCCATATCACGTAGATATTTTTCATCTCATATCTGAGTTCACAATCATCTAATGAAATATCAATATCAATCATCCATTAGCAATGATTTATAATTAAACCATTTATAATTAATTTAAAATGAATTAAATTAACTACTTCTATCTCTAATTAATTTAAAGTAAATTAAATTAATTACTTCATCTATAAATCCTGTTTATATAACTATTAATTAATTATAAATCAAATTAATTAATTATTCTCTAGATATTCATCTTGATTAAACACCCTTGATTAATCATCTTCTAATTATAACAACTAAATAATCTTTATTTAGTTCCACAAATTAATTATTTTAAATCATTCATAGTAATTAACATATAATTACTTCATTTATTAATTAAATATGAATAATTACATTTATCCTTAATTAATTATATAAATTAATCACCAACTTATTAATTATTTCTTAATTAATCAATTCTTAATTACATCATTAATTATATTAATTAATGATCTCTAATTCAGATTTAAATTTAATTACTTTATTTAAATTAATTACATTAAGCAATTAATCTTCAATTAAACACAATTATTAATCACCCTTGAATTAATAACAAACCAGTAATTAACTATTCTTAATTATTTATATTAACAAATTAATTATTCCATAATTAATTATCTCCATTAATTAATCCCTTGATTAATTACAAAAGTAATTATCCAAGTTACTTCATTAACACATCATCTTTCACTAATTACATTCAGTAATTAACATTAATTACTACCCTAAGTAATTGTGCTCCATTAAATACACTAAGTAATTGCACTTATCAAAACATCAAATGATTCTTTAAATTAATTAAACTAAATTAATCAACTTAATTTAATCATATCATCTAAATTTATTACAATAAGTAATTAATCTCTTAATTACTTTTATCAAGTAATTACACTTAAAAATTTACAATAGATTATCTAAATTAATTAATCTAATTAATTATCAAAATTTGTCAAATTAATTAATTAATTAATAATTCTTAGTTAATTATTAACTAATAACATTTCTTTATTTACTTCTTCATTAATCTCTAATTATAAATTAATCTAAATTATTAATTTATAAATTAAATACATAAGTCATTCATTAACTAACCTATCATTAAATCATTTAAATATCTTAATTATTCCTAAGATAATTTATTTCTATATCAATGACTTCATTCATTTTAAAGTGTATTAGAACAGTACATTTTAAATTTAAATTCAAATTCCATTTTGAATTTAAGATTCAATATGATTATTTATTGAAACATTAACCAAATTTAAATTCAATTTATAATCTTATAAATAACATTAATTACTTACATATAAACTTATATAAGAAAAGCCTTTAAATTCAACTACTTAAATCTTTATTTAAATTTAAACTTCCAAAATACATTAACATTTTAACTTGCAAATTCAAGTTAAAACAATTTATTTAACTTCCATTCAAAAACCCTTTATAAAAGAATTCTCTCAAAATCAAGTTAAATATTTATTCGCAACAAATATACTTTTCAAAACTATTTTAGTTGAACTTATTTTTAAAACAATCATGTTTAAAAACCAATTTAAATTTTCAAATTGGAATTCAAGAAAAACTTGAATTCATTAATTTAACTTTGAATTTAAAACTTTGTTTTTAACTTGCTTTTCAAAAACTTGGTTTTAAATTCTTGATTTAAAATCCAAATTCATTTTTAAAAACTTAGATTCAAAAGTTCATTTGAATCTATTCTTTAAATTTTTGAATTTAAATCACAGTTTAAATTCTGTTTTCAAACTTTAAATTAATTTAAAATCTAAAAACCTGTCAGGTTTTTAAACCTGAAAACCCCCCTTTAAACATTTTAAACTTTGATTTCATTTCAAATTTGAATTCAAAAATAAACTTGAATTCAAACTTCAAACTGGATTTAAACTTGTTTAAATCTATTATTTATTTTTAGGTTTCCTTTGAATATGTTAAAAAAAACAAATTTTGCTTCCAGGTTTTTACAAAAGCCTGAACAAGCACTGACTCGACGCGAACCAAAAATGCTTCGAGTCCTCACCTTCCTTGCTTCGAGTCACACACTCGAATGACTCGAGTATGTCCCGAGTCAAAATGCCCTGCACCCAACCACAAATGCCTCAGCACTTCAATGGGCACGGTGCATGTGCACCGTGGCTCCAGCCACCTCCGGCCACCCACAACAACTTCAACACGACGCCAACCATCACCAGACACGATCATGACCACCCATAGCCATCACAGCAACCTGAATCGAAATCGAGTTCGAAACTCAAACCTGGAAACTCGACATCGCCTATCACCCAAAACCTGGAAACGTCACGCATACCCAATGCCGATCACCAGAAAAACAACGACTCCGGCCACACCATCTCCTACTTCCTACTTCCATCCCCTCGAGTTTGGTCACGCTCGATCGACCAGCGCCGACGCCATGATTCAAAGAATACAACCTGCTCAAACTTAGGGTAACATACTTCAAACGATTGCCACCATCGCCACCGTACTCAGACCAACCACCAGACATTTTCCTATCACCATTGTAGGCCCCTCGATCGTCACGAGCAAGCCCGACTACCCAGATAACAGTGATCACTCAAAAATCCCAAATTTGCATTTTCAGTTCATACCCGAACTGCACTTAACTTCTTGTACTAAAAATCTTGATTTAAGTTTTAAAATTCAATTTTGGTTACAGAGATTCAATGTATGTTCCTGGATTTATAATTTAAAATGTTTGGTATTTCTCTTATTCAAGTTTTGCTCTATTATTTTGATTTTCCAGCACAATCTTCAAATTTTGTTCAACTTAAATAGAACTTAAACTCTAAATTATGTTGAAACAAACAATTTCTGTTTGTATTCTAAGTCCTGAAAGCTATTAGATCAAGAGATAAAAAATTTGAATGAAACTCAAGCCTGGAAATAAAATAACTAGGTTTGTTACAGAGACTTCAAAATGTACCCAGACAACATCCATATGCATAGAAGAATACATACATACATATCACACTTATTCTAGATTTTAACATTGCAACCAGTTTTAAATGCTTATGTTTTAGAAATTAAAGTTACTCACCTTGTTCTGAAAATGAACAGAGCATATTGTATTGAAACAGCCTGAACTTTAAAAACTGACAATGGCATTGCTTTTGATTTTAAATCTTCTTGCCTTGTTGAGGTATAAAGCTTCAGTTTTATAAAAATAGAATTGTTGGCTACTTGTATATTTTTAGGTTTACTAAGACTTGAACGAACTAAAATAAGAAGGCATGTATATAAAGAAGTTTACAGTGTAGGTGATATCTGGGTTAAGCAATTTGCAAGTACTATTATTTGTTTGTATCAGCCGAGATTTTTGTATTAGGAGGCTGAGTTGATCTTTATACAATTCGAAATGACTTTGTTAGCTACTAAGAAATGAAAGCATTTAATGCTAATGTATTTAATGTCTCATACATATCTTATTAGTACATAGATATTTTTCTTACTTATTTACTTTGCTTTGCATTTTTTTCTATTTCTTGCCTGAATCTTTATTTACAGGCTACCCGCATTTTTATTTTTACTTTACTTTGTTTCTCTAACCTGCATATTTTATGTTCAGATATTTTTGCTTTTACCTTTTTTTTATTTGATAGAATACTTATTTTACTTTGTTAATATACTTGCTTGCATACTTATTTACAACTACAAATACACAAAGCCCGGCACATCTTCTTTTATTTTATAAACATATTTTACTTGCCTGCATTCTAAACCTTACAGTCCCGTTCATTTCCTTTTGCTTGGCTTATTACCTTACATAACTATGTGTTTGTGGATATAAAGCTATTTTAGTTATGTTTGTATACTTTATTTACTTTGCCTTAGTTACTAGTTATTTGTTTATAAAGTTTTAACTTATGGATTTAGTTTTATTTCTAATACAAGTGCTTATTATTATTTCACTTATAATTTTAGAACTTAAATTATCAATACTAAATTTACTTATTATTATTTCAAACTTATGTTAATTTTTTTTGGAAGACTAATTTTATTTTAAATTTACAATCATAGCTTTCCAAAATATGTGTGTATATATAAATATAAGTTTAAAATAACAATTCCTATTTATTTAAAATCCATTGTTGTAACGACCCACTATTTTGTACCATTCAATTTAGATAATAAATTAAAACTTGTCAAGCTTGAATAGTTCAAAACAATAGATTGTAAATAAATTTGAAGCAAACGAAATCAAATCACAGAATCACAGACACAAATATCAGAAAACTCGCAGCGGAATTTTAAATGCTTAGTGGTTCATGAAGCCACTATAAATAGTCTCAAACAAATAAAAATTACATAGGCTTTAATCTCAGATATAGTTTAAATCATGAAATAGAAAATCCAGATATTCCATAGTCTTGATTACATAAATAAGATAACGGACTGAAAGTTTTGCCGGCAGCTTGAAAAATCTACAGAAGTCCAAGCTCCGGGATGAAAGCTGAACTGCAACTCAGGCTGACCCGAGCGTAAAATAAAACATAAACACTCGAGTCAGGACATACATACTTATATAGTGTAAGCTAATTCAAGTGTATTGTAATGTAAAGCAAGTAACTTAAAGGATGCTTGGGACCGCCCATCCTCTAAGCATCCGTTAAACTATTTACTATGTAGTAATACCTCACTATTATAATAGTGTCTATTTGTAAAATAAACTTACTTTTAAATAGCATTAAGGCTTTACATTTTCCACCTTAACACATAAATAGTGCCAGTAGTCTATACAGCACCTGCATATCTCCTGATCGGGAGACTACGAGAAGATACTCCATAGGTACGACACAAATCAAACTCGTACAAGGCTCGCTATGGTAGGTCACACGACACAACTAGGCAATGCCAGGGTAGATATACCAATTGCTATCTGGACCGATGGAAACGCGCAGCGCGCAGTTGCCTCCCACCTCGAACAACACTCCCAAATCAAAGGTGCGCACCAAAACAATCACAAAAGTAATAGAATGACATACGAAGAAGTGCGTCCGATCAGAGGTGCTACCTCATTCATCCGAGAATCGCTCCTGTTTTAGCCACCTTATGCCAACTAACGGGAGTCGGGTCCACGTATTTACCTCAAAGAAAACGTCACCACCATCTTACTTCATTCTAGAATCTCCACCGCGTACACGGTTGTCAAAGTGGTTTTCGGTATCGGTAGAGAGTATGCCAGATATCCGATCCTGGTCTCTTTAACAACCAAACGTTATTATAACCCGTGGTTACTACTTTTAAAAATGGTATTTATACTTTAAAAATCAAAATAAATTTCAAATACCTTCAATATCATAATATCATTTTTAAACATCCGTCATTTTATAAAATACCATTTAAATCTATTCAATTTATTTAGGAATTAATTGCCTTTCAGCTCACATTTAAAAGTTAAATTCTTCCATTTAAAACCATTTAAAGTCAATTCCTTACTTTTGTTAATTACATATTAATTTCCAAAATTTAAGCTTTTTCCCAAATATTATTTCCATTAAATTCTTTTATTAAAACAATCAAAATTCAGTTTCCGTAGCACTTATAAAAATGCTACCTAAAGTCATAGGTTAAAACAGTTCATTTACAAAAGACAGCATTTAAGTGCTGTAATAAATTATTAACATAAGAATTAAATTTTAAATTCCCAAATATAACTTATTATCAATTATTTTACTTAACTAAAATCTCACCGTTAACAAAAATTCAGAATAAGTTATATTCCAAAATTTTACTTAAAACTTCCATTTATTTAACATTTTGACTCATTCAAAAATCATTATAAATTTCATAAAATCCTTTAAATACATTTTAAGCCAGAATATCATAAACTTTCTATTTAAAATATTTTTAAAACATTTCATAAAAATATTATATAAACCATGGGTTTGTATATAGTTTCCTAGCCTAGGTCAAGTGATACAGGTATATATCATTTCAATCCGCAATTTACAAAAACCCGGGTTCTATCATTTCAAACCCACAATCCCAAGTTAAATAATAAATAATTAAACAATTAAATAAATAATTATCGCTCAGGCCTATCTTTTTAGCCTATAACGATCTCAATTTACAGGGAACTTGCAATGATGATTAACAGTAAATAACATTAAATAGTATAACTGAAATAATATTACAATAAAAAACAACTGATGATGTGTCAATTAATAATGGGGTTTAACATCATATGTTTATATCGTAGGTAGATAAAAAAAAATTAAATTCTTTTTACAATTACACTTGTGATAAATTCACAGATATATAGGTATGTTTGTCTGGTGAGAAATACTCACCTTAAAGCTGCAGAAAATTAGATTCAAACAGTTGTATCACTTGATAAAGAAACGTATAAATGGCATGATCAGACTTCCGCGGATGCCACGCCTTGATTTAATTCTATAACAAGATCCAAATACCATATACTCGACCTTAAAAATTACGATCAAAGCAAAATTTTAAATAGCAGCCGGAACGAGATTTAAATTAGAAGATTTTTTTTGACACCCGCAGCTCGGCCACTCCATCACTCAATCCGTTCAACATCTCCAATGCTCGCCCCTTTCAAATTTGTTATTTAAATGCTTTTGGGAAAAGAATGCTTTGTAAATAAATAAATAAAATGCTTTGTAAATAAAATATATACTTTGTAAATAAAATATATTGAGTCTCGAAAATATGTTATTAGACTAGCAAAATTTTTAAAACACTTTGGAAAAATGCACGCAGGCACTTATGCATGGGCACGACCCTGGGTTTGTTCCACACGCAACTACTCTATATCACAAAGAAATTTCCAGCCTGGCTCCATTACAAAATTTCGTTCGCTAACATTTTTTTTAAAACACTTAGAAAAACTCACGCATGCACTGATTCTTTTATAAATGAATGCATGCACGTGCACGTTATGGCCGAGTACACTATTTTGCTTGCTAAATATTCAAAGTGCCACAGTCATGCAATTCACGTGGCCACAACTACATGCACATATATTTTTTACTTCTTCCAGAGATGCAAATGAAAATATACTTTTTTTTCGTTTGTTAACATTTTATTAAAATGACTCATGCATGAATTCAAAAAACGAGGTGATACAATCTAAATAAATGTCACGGTCTCCTTGCCTATTTTAAACCCCATAAGCATGCACTCAAAATATACAAGTCACTGCATATTTTGGAAATAATTTAGGTAATAAAAAGTTCTACCTATCTGCTGAAACAAACGTGATTTTGCACGTGTGAGTGTATGCAAAATGAAAGATATTAGTTTTGTTTGTTACCATTTTTTTCAAAGATGACACACTTTAGTAATTCATATTTTAAAAAAATGACTCACGCAAGAAGTTCAAGTGGCCACAACCACAGGGGCGCATGCCTTTTTCTACAGAGTGCAAAAGGATATTAAGCTTGACTTCCTACAACAATCTGACATGTATGTCAAAATAGATCAGAGAGGGAAAAAGGAGATGTGAGAAGGACAGGTGGTGGAGCAGCCGAGTAGTGTGGACATCGGACCAAATGAAACAAGAAGAAGAACAAAATAAATGAAAGCAAGGTTCGGCCATTTACCTGAAGAAGTTTTTTACGCAAGCAACTGGAACAATGCAAATGGACAATGTTGAGGTGGTGAAACTTTGTGGTGTGGGTTTGATTTATATAAGAGAAAAGTTGCGATAATTTAGGCATGAATAGAAATTTGGGCAAGAGTCCCGTTTGTTTCGGCAAGGAAATCAATGCAGAGAAGAATAAACGGCAAGTAAAAATCTTTATTTTTTTTTATCATTTACTTGCGTACGTGCACTAGAATTTTGGAGATAAACTTGCGGTATTTAGGCAAGTATTTAATTCCTTTGATTGTAATTAAGAAAACCGAAAACATTACAGTTTCCATTTTGAACTGAAATGGAGGTTTCTTTATTTTTTGAACGTCGAAAACTTTCCAGGTAAGAAAAGTTGATTGTGCGAGTGAATATGGGAAGAAAATAATTATTTGCATTGATTGTAAAAGAAGGGTAAGGAAGCACGATTTGAAGAATTTCGAACGTTACCTTCTTTTTATATAATAATTTGCGTTGATTTGTCCGGTCAAAATTATTAGATTTGGAACGTTATCCCATCTAAAGATCCTATTTGATTTTGTTCGTGAATTATATGTGAAATCTTAGGTGGAGAAACGGCAGAATTAATTTCTGAGAATGTAAAAGGAAATCACAGATTATATACCTATTAACCAAATGAAGTTGTACGTAGACCAGCATTGATTTATAAAGAAACGGTAAAGTTTTATTAGACAATTTAAAGCAAATTGAATGCGTTGATTTTTTTTTTATTATTACGTTTTCCTATATACGTTACTTATACCATTAAAAATTTGTGCCGTTTTAAATGCGAAATTTCACGGTCTATAAATACACTGACTTGTCAAAAGTTATTACTTAACTTAAAATTAAATTCATTTACATTCTTCGTATTTAAAATATACAAAATTCATTGTTATTAAAATTCCCGTTTGGAGTTGTCCTTTAACAAAGTTAAAAAATTTCAAAACTTTCATTTTATACCTAGAATTTTGGGGAATGATTAAATCAAGTTAAAATTTATATTAAATTTCAAGGTTTTATAAATAAAAAGAAATAAATTGCCAAAAATACTAGGGCCGTTACAATTGTAAATATATTACATTATTATTGTTTAAAAATAACTCATTATTAAATTAAAATAATTTATAAAAGAAATTATTACTTAATTACTTATTTTTATCAAGCTATATTTAGAAAAGAACAAAAAACCCTTTGTTAAATTTAAATTTTAGCTAAAATCATCTAAACAAAATTTAATTTTATCTTGAGTATATTTAAACCATATTTTTATCATGCTATACTAAAAAGAAAATAAAACAATCTTTTTGTTAATAAATTTTAATTTTAAACTTAAGCTAGAGTAAGTTCTAACTATTAAACATTTATCTTAAGTATTTAAAACCATATAGTTATTTATTTAATAGCTTAATACTAAATTAAATCAAATTTCCAAATTTACCAAAAATATTAGAATTATAAACATAACTTTATTTATTAAATTTAAAACAAAGATTAGCTATTTACAATATATACAAATATATATGTATATACATTATAAATAAAAACAATTTAAATTATCTTTTAAAAGATAAATTATGAGTTAAATATTTATTTAAAAGAAGATTATTAAATCCATTCAAATCTTATTGACAACTATTATCAAATTAATTTAATTTTTACATAGATTATTAAATTTATATTGCCAAAAAATTTCGGGATATCACATTCCTCCCCCTTAAAAGAATTTCATCCCCGAAATTTAAAGCAAATGTAATTTAATAATTCAATTAAAGATTTAAATTTTAAACACAGTCATATATCAACCAGATGCTAACAATCATAGCAACCAATTTATCCAAACAAACAAATCTAACTATCTAGAAAAAATTCCGAACAGAATTTTCTCGAGTTTCCCAAATATAAATACCGGGATACTCGCTCTACATTATCCAAACAATCAAGCTACTAAGCTACAGAGCTTCCACTCATCTAGATCTACAAAACAAGACGGGATATCAGACTACAAACAAGTCTGAATCAACAACTAAAACTCCCTGAACTGCTGGTTCTACAACCAGAGATAGATCTTACACGTACTCCCTCAGAGATACGTGAAATACAACGAATTCCAGTTATCCAAACTGACAATTCCATTCTGAAGACCAAATACTTATCCAAAATCGAATCTTCGACTTCGGAATCCAAATTCCTCCGTCTCTTATCTACAAAACTCTTCGGACGATCCTGTGCTGGCTACATCTTCCTGATCAGCTCAACCCTTGCTGATGTCCTTAGAAACAAACTAAACCAAAGACAATCCAACAAAATGATCTTTCCAAGATCGACTAAAACTCAAAACACAAACTCTATTCCAAATCAGAAAACAAAACTCACTTCTCTCATCCGGAAGAGATAAAACAGGTGCACTCCAATCTGGCCTCAGATCCTGAAAAATTTCCTGTAGAAACTCTCTAATCCAAACACTGCAACATCCAGTTTCTTCCACTCTAAAACAGCTGCCACCATGCTTCCACTGCGCAACTCTGACTGTACAGATGAAAATGTTGAAGTCGAACACTGGACAACAAATTCCAAAAATAAAGTTCACATATCCAAAAATAAAACTCAGAAGTTCCTCCAAAACCTGAGCTAACTCACCAAACTAAAAAAGAACATCCTATTACTAAGCTGATCCATCAGTACCACTTCTGAAATCCAGTCAATATCAAACTCAATCTTCAGACGTTGACAAAACTCTGACTTCTTGAAGACATCTAGAAAAATATCTCTGAAATACAAGAGAACACTCAAACTATCGCAAGTCACTTTTGCGATCAATCCAGCCTAATTCCAAAAATACCGCTCTCTCTTTACTAAACAGAACAGCTTACGCTTATGTAGCCAATCCATCAAAGAAATGGAACTACTATGCAGCTTCTAAACTCCACTGCTGACTCAGAAGCCAAAGACTACCTAATTCAAAGCTCTTTGAGAAACTCGGACCTCAAATCAAACAGAAACACCCAGCTGAACACAGCGACAACAACGAGCAGACACACTTCCTTAACTTGTTCCAAAGAAACATCTTCAGAGGCATCCATAGTCACTGTGTCTCATCACACAACTACTACACCTTGATGTATCAAGATATCATGACTTTCTTCTGTCCAACCGACAGATCCAAATTCTAGCTCATCCAAACTTACTCTTCAAAAATGAACTCCGAACCTTAATAGGTTTCCTTCAGAGATTAATGAAATCCTTACACCAGCAAAGCTCACTCGAGACGGTATTAGGATTACAGTCTCGATAAATACACCTCCAACCTCAATCATTCGAACTCTAACCATTGGTAGTCGTGTTACACACACCACTACCCAATCTACCTTTATTAACTTATTGGAAAACGAAACTGGTAATCCATCAAATAGGTAGAAATATATATATACACACACACACACACACACACACACACCAAAATTACAAATACGCTCCCTCAGGAAAGAAATCACTCAAGAGCCTAGGTATTCACTCAAACTAGCGCTCTGATACCAACTGTGACGACCCGAATTTCTGATCCCAGAAATCCATATCATCTTGAAGAAAGAAAGGGGTGAGAAAATAGAAATGATAGAGAAGAATGAACAACAACAACAGAATCTCACAGCGGAACGAATAAATTATATTAATCACATAAGTATTTATAATATACAACATCAATTAGAGTTATACATACAATACATCAAATACTAGACAGTTATAGACACCTGTCTAGTTATACAACTCAATACACAAAACAACACAGAGATATCAACACAGCGGAACTATATATATATATATATACATACATACATACATACATATATATATATATATCTACAACGCTTAAGCCTCCTGCTCCATTGCTCCTCCAGAATTCGTCAAAGCCAACCTGAATCCCTTGGCTACTTGTAAAAATTTGAGTACCCGAGAGTTTAGGAAAAACAGAAATAAACTCCGGGTCAGACATGGGTCTGGTGTGAGTAACATGTTAAAGTTGCTTAATTTTGAAAACCTTTGAAACAAAAGGTATCACGTAAGACTCCATACAAATAAACATGGGTAAGTTTTTACCTTACGCTAACCAAAACATTTGATAGGATATTCAGTGATATTATAACAGGTCTAGGTTTTTCAAGTAAATAGAAAATAGCCGAAATTGTTACATCTATTAAATTCCAGCTACTAGCCACAAAAGTGGGCAATACAATCAAAACCGTTGGCACTTATTGGATTTTGGATTCCATACAATGGCAGGGCTACTGGGGTACCGCCCGTCACAGTACGTGGCCTAGATCAACGTACCGAGGATCACTCCCGACCCTCTACAACACAAGGTTGGAACCATTCCTTACCGAACATCCCCGAATAAGATAACCCTGGCAGTTGTTGCAATCAACCGCCCACACAGCAGAAAAATAAAGAGACATAAAACAGGGGTATATCCCATCCTGTTTGGGCATGACCCACCTAACCTTGCCGCACCTCCCCTGTTTTAGCCATTCCCGGTTGATGAGGCTTGAGGCTGCGATTTCTTTTAGAGAATACATCTCTTAGAATGCTCATCGCCCACCTGATGATGTTCTGGAAGCATTCAATCCATACAAGTTCGTTTCAGGTTCGAAAGAAACCGAAGGCATTATCTCGTTACACTCATTTTGGAATCACCCTCAGAGTTAACGACAATAACCCTTGCACTCTGAATCTTTATCTTCACTTCACATTTACGACCTATCGTTAATTTGGATCGATGTGGTTTTCGGATGACCAAATATGGAAACCCGATCCCGGTCTCATCGAAATCCAAAAACGTATCTTTTGAGGCCAAGTTGTCTATTTAGTCTTGACAGTTTAATTCAATATTATCAATGTACACACGGATAGATGATTCACAATATCATAGTAGATAATCACGTCATCATCGTAAACAGATAATTCATATTACCATCCCAATCAGATAATAAATATTATCATACTTAAACCAAGCATCCATATCACATAGATATTATTCATCTCATATCTGAATTCATAATCATCAAATGAAATATCAATATCAATCATCCATAAGCAATGATTTATAATTAAACCATTTATAATTAATTTAAAATGAATTAAATTAACTACTTCTATCTCTAATTAATTTAAAGTAAATTAAATTAATTACTTCATCTATAAATCCAGTTTATACAACCATTAATTAATTATAAATCAAATTAATTAATGATTCTCTAGATATTCATCTTGATTAAACACCCTTGATTAATCATCTTCTAATTACAACAACTAACTAATCTTTATTTAATTCCACAAATTAATTATTTTAAATCATTCATAGTAATTAACATATAATTACTTCATTTATTAATTAAATATGAATAATCACATTTATCCTTAATTAATTACATAAATTAATCACCACCATATTGATTATTTCTTAATTAATCAATTCTTAATTACATCATTAATTATATTAATTAATGATCTCTAATTCAGATTTAAATTTAATTACTTTATTTAAATTAATTACATTAAGCGATTAATCTTCAATTAAACACAATTATTAATCACCCTTGAATTAATAACAAACCAGTAATTAACTATCCTTAATTATTTATATTAATAAATTAATTATTCCATAATTAATTATCTCCATTAATCCCTTGATTAATTACAAAAGTAATTATCCAAATTACTTCATTAACACATCATCTTTCACTAATTACATTCAGTAAGTAACATTAATTATTTCCTAAGTAATTGTGCTCCATTAAATACACTAAGTAATTGCACTTATCAAAACATTGAATGATTCCTTAAATTAATTAAACTAAATTAATTAACTTAATTTAATCATATCATCTAAATTTATTATAATAAGTAATTAATCTCTTAATTACTTTTATCAAGTAATTACACTTAACAATTTACAATAGATTATATAAATTAATTAATCTAATTAATTATCAAAATTTATCACATTAATTAATTAATAATTCTTTGTTAATTATTAACTAATAACATTTCTTAATTTACTTCTTAATTAATCTCTAATTATAAATTAATCTAAATTATATATTTATAAATTAAATACATAAGTCATTCCTTAATTAACCTATGATTAAATCATTTAAATATCTTAATTATTCCTAAGATAATTTATTTCTTTATTAGTGACTTCTTTCATATTAAAGTGTATTAGAACATTACATTTTAAATTTAAATTCAAATTCCATTTTGAATTTAAGATTCAAAATGATTATTTATTTAAACATTAACCAAATTTAAATTCAATTTATAATCTTGTAAATAACATTAATTACTTACATATGAACTTATATAAGAAAAGCCTTTAAATTCAACTGTGAAGACCCAAAAATTTTTGATAATAAAAGTTACTTTAAAAGAAAAACAGGAAATGGAAAATAAATGTCAAGAATGAATGAAGTAAATAAATGAGAGAATGATAGTTAGAGAAAATAAAAACGGGGAGAACAATAGCTGAGTAAAGAGGAGCATTATATTTTATGTGTAAATATATATATATATATATATATATATGTATTATATAAATAACCAAAGAATAAAAATAGCTTGAAATTGAATATCAGAAGTGAGTGAAGAAATTACGCAAGGAATAATTATTTTTATACAGTGATGAGAGGAAAATGATTAAGTATAAAATGAATTCTAAAATTCACATGACTTGTATATATGTGAATATTGTATAGAAAATATATATATGATCAAAGAAGCAGGGATGATAAAATAAAAATCCTCTTGATAATTAAAATGTATAGAAATCAGTCAAGCAATATTTATGAGTGTGGATGCATTTTTGAAATAAATCATGAAAGAAGCAAATGGTAAATTATGTTAGTTAAAATCAAAACTTATAGAAAGAAACATGAGAATTAACCCGAGTATGATAAAATACTTTGTGAAATTAAGTCATATAAAAACAATGTGCAGATAAAAGCATGCAAAAATCATGTGCACAGAAAAGCAGTGAGATAACTGCTTTTACCAGAAATAGAAATTAAAAAGAAAATGGCCAAATTAGCCATAAACATGCATACAGGCTTCTTTTATTTTTGCGAGGATAAAATGGGTGTTTCCTCTATTAAAATCGTAGTTAAATGATTTAAATCAAGGGGTAAGGCAGAGGTTTTCTCTGAGGAGGAAAAACAAAAGTTTAAGTAAAAAAACAAAAGGAAAGAAGAAACCGACACAGTCTTCAAGCTAAAGCATTCTCGGGGAAGAGGGGAGGAAGGTGAGTGATAATCGCTTAAGAGATTTAAGGCATCAAGACCCAAGTTTGGGCAGCCAAATTATTTTATACAAAATCATATTATGTTTTTCTGTTTGATTTTATTCTCTGAATAAATACATGTTGATCATGGATGGAGATTTTGGTTGAATTTCTGGTCAATGTTTTGATCTGTTTTGAGTTCTTATAATTGTTTCAATTTTTGCTCTCAAGTATAATTAATCAAACATATATTCATATAATAGAAATGGATTTTATAATCCAGTTTTATATGAAGAATAAACTAAATTTTTTACTAAGAAATAGGATATTAAAGGGAAATGAAGTGGGCAGTGTGAATAATGAGATTCATGCTCATGCCTAGTTCATATTAAAAATGATATGAACAATGCAATACTATAAACATGTGCTAATTTGTTCAGATCATGAGCCAATATGTTTTTATGGGTTTTTCCTAAAAACCCTATCCTATGTTCACAGTAAAATAAATATAGTATTTCTTATGGTATCATCATATTTATGCAAGCAATGGGCTAGAAATAAATATACAGGAAGTTTTATAAAATAAGATTAAGACAGAATGACTTTGGATGTGCACTTTTGCATGAATGCTTTGAATGATTGGATGTAAACCCTTGAGTGAGTTTAAATAAATTTTAGGGTTTATGTAATGAAAGGAAGAACATGAGAACCTCTGGAATTAAAAAGTAAAATTCCTCAGCAATTAAATGTGCATGGGATCTAAATTACAAAGTAATTTAGGAGAGGTGCCTTGATCTACTCATCATCAGGTGGATGATGGGTGTGTGCATGACTTGTTCAAGTCCTGAAGGCCTTTGTGCAAAGGTTAACAGAATCGAGTCCTTTGCAATGTACACTTTGTGTTCGAAGGCAAGAGTTTAGACCATATAAAATATAAAATGGGATTGAAAGATTATGCTATGGATTTTAGGAAGCCAAATTCCGTAGGAGTCTGTACATGTACAACAGAATGGATTGAATGGATGAATGCTTGGGTGTATGTTAGTTAGATAAATTTATATGTACATATGCTCAGGTTTAACATGAAATTGAATAGTGTCAAATATATATGTTCTCTGCACAGTTTTAAGAATTTATAAGTTGTTTTAATAATGATTTCAATCATACCAGAATTTTATTTCTGACCCTACTTGTTGCTTTGTGACATTTGGGGTGTCTCATTTCATTAAGGCAGCTCTAGATGTTGCTGCAGGAAAGGAAGCATGAGAAACTTGCTTGCATGGATATTTGAAAGATTTACTTGAGATTTAAACACTTAAAGAATATGACAGAAATATTGTAGTGAATAAGCTAGGCAAAAAGCTTCATTATGTTCTCAGTATGTTTAGAGTGATGTTGTTTGTTTCTCTGTGTAAAGGCTATGTAAAGGTTAAAGTATTATATATGTGAATGGGAGTTTCTATTTTAAGTATTTGATTTGGATATTTTTCCAGTAAAGTATGATGAATAAAATTATGCCATATAATTTAATATGTGGTCATACTTTCTTTGGTAATGTCTGCTAAATAATTGAAAGCAAAATTGATATGGTTTTAGAAAAAAAAAGCATGTGATATATCTGTTAAGCGATGAGTTGAAACTGGTCTGGGTTAACCAGGAAGGCTTGATCATGACTTGTAATTAATATGAGTATATGTCAAGTTTAGAAAACAAGGCCTATAATCCTCCACCTGTGCAATAAGTTTATTGTAGGAATTTTTGTTGCTTGGTGTAGTAAGTTCATGTGCATTTCTGGAGTTTGTAAACTTCACTGCTACAATACTCAACAAACCTTACTATCTAGATACATGGCCCATGTCTGATTGCATTTGGTCATGATAAACCTGAGGTAGTTTAAGTAACATGTAGTTGTACCTAGAAATCAAGCATGTCAGTAAATCCACTGTTTAATTGATCACAAACATTTGTTTTATAATTTAAGGATTTGGCAGTAACCTTTACTATATGTCCATTTGAAAGTTTTGCAACAGTCTAGTTTTGATACTTCTATAATCATACTATTTTCAAGTATATGTTGGTCTTCATTGACATGATAAATTAAGTTAACATTTTGATCATATGCATTGTTTTCACTGCTTGGCCTTTAAATTGATTTACTGTCTTGATATTCATCAGATCATTGCATACTTTATAAAAAATGACATAAGAAATTTTCTTAGCATAAAAATTGCTTGAGTTTAAGAATAGAATCCCCAGGATAGACAAACATGTATGAGTTGAAATAACACACTTTATCAATCAAATTATCTAGCATCAAATCCCTAAAATTCTATGAATCAAATAGCTAGCTTGTAAAACCCAGAAATTAATTAATCTGAGTTATCTAAAAGGCTTGGAAATTAGACAAGAAAATGATGTGATTATTTTAGGATTAGAAATCAAGTCTGGGTTTAATTAAAAAATATATAGACAAAATGGCTATGTGACACAAAAGTCCCTCAATTATGAGGAACAAGGTGTGAATGAGATTCTTTGCTGTTTTAATTGCTCTGATAAGCAAAGAACTATTTATATATCTTCACATATATAAATGACATGATTTAGTTTATATACTGATATTTTTATATCAGTTAAATTCTGGATCTTGGGAAAATGAATTTAAAGAAGTGACCACTTAAATGTAAAAAAAAACTCACCAAAAATCACATAAATTAGAGTAAAAAGGAAGTGGGTCACTCCAGTTGGTATCAGAGCTATGTTGTTAAAACATAGCATAAATATATTATCCAATCTTCTTGTATGGATAAAAATTCAAAAAAAATAATAATGTATACATACAATAATGATAGAAATCAATATCCACAGTAGAAATAAATTGCAGAAAATAATCAAATTAGAAATATGACTAACTAGCTATGCAATTGAATAGTGAATCATGGTAGGAAGACCACCAAGCACTGGAGCAGGACGCTCAAATGCTGCACCATTGGTTAACTTGCAAGATTTGGTGAGAGCATTAAGGGAGAGATCGGTGTAGAGGGAAGAAAATCCTTATGAGGAATTAGCTAAGCTATTGAAGACATTTTCAAATTTAGGAGGCAAGGATTTTGAAGGCACTGAAGGAGTAATGGGAGTGCAGACATGGTTGAGAACTTTAGAAAGGATATTTGTAGACATGCAAATTAATGATCAAAGAAAGAGGCAGATAGCTTCAAGAAGACTCAAAGGAGAAGCATTGGATTGGTGGGAGGTGATCATTACGGGAAGGCCAGAAAATGAGATAACATGGGATCAATTCAAGGAGATGCTTGAGGCAAGGTTTGTTCCAGCAACGGCTAAGACAACATTGCTTGAGGAATTCATAAGGCTGAGGCAAGAATCAATATGTGTGTTTGAATACACTCAAAAATTTGAGAGTTTGTCTTAAGTATGGAACAATGCTCATAAGAAATGAAGAATCAAAGAATTCAAGATTCATTCAGGGACTCAATGCTAGTTTGAGTGGAGCAATGTTACCATACAACGACAGGACATTTGATCAAGTCATAGATCTTACTATTTCCTTTGAACAACATGATAATGCTAGAGAAAAGTTTAGGAATATGAGGGAAAATAGTCAAAAGAAAGGGAAAAATAGGACACATCCTTATGATAAAAAGAATGCAGACAGGAAAGTTGAAGGAGCAACTAGTAGGGAAGCTAAGAAGAAGATTACTTGTTATAACTGTGGCAAAGAAGGACACATGAGTAATAGGTGTCAAGCAGCCAAGAAGGCACCATTTAGCAGCTATAACTATGGGAAAGAAGGTCATATTAAAAGAAACTGCCCAGAGTTTAAGAAAGGAGCAAAGGTAGGAGCATTGGAAATAAAGGCAAAGGCAAATGCAGCAGGAAGCTCTGGACAATTGGAAGGTATACTTCTAATTAAAAGTTACCCAATCACAGTTATATATGACACTGGAGCCGCAGATTCTCTAATATCATAAGACATAGTGGATAAATTAGCTCTCACATGCCACAAAGTTGAAAAACCCTTGTTTATTCAAAGTCCCCTGGGTAGCTCTTACTTGCTAGGATTAAAATGTTTGGGAGTAGAATTAAACATAGGAGGAAATGTGTTTAAATCTGATTTGTTTGTATTGAAATACCCTGGAGTAGGAATTATTTTGGGGGTAGATTGGTTGAGTAAATTCAAAGCAATTTTGAATTTAGAAAACTTCACTACATCTTTGAAAACCGGAAATGGTAAAAATATTTTAGTCATGAGTGAAATAGCTAAAACAAATGCCTTAATCAAATATGGAGTATGACTGGAAAGAAATTAATTTTGGAAGACATAGAAGTGGTAAGAGAGTATCCAGATGTTTTTGGAGAGGTAGTAAGGGTACCAGACAATAGACCAGTTGAATTCCAAATAAGGTTAATTCCAGGATCAAGTCCTATCATGAAGAAGCCTAGTAGAATGAGTCCAAAAGAATTAATAGAATTGAAGCAGTAGCTGCAAGAATTGGAACAGAAAGGCTTCATAAGGCCTAGCAGTTCAAACTGGGGTTCTCCAGTGGTGTTTGTGAAAAAGCATGACAGTACACTAAGAATGTGTATTGATTATAGGTAACTAAATAAAGTCACCATCAAGAACAAATACCCACTCCCCAGAATTGATGATCTATTTGATCAATTAAATGGAGCAAAGATCTTTTCAAGTCTAGACTTAGCCTCTGGGTTTCATCAGACGAAGGTAGAGGAAGAAAGCATTAAGTACACTGCCTTCAATACAAGGTATGGATTGTATGAATTTTTGGTGATGCCTTTTGGATTGACAAATGCACCATCATATTTTGTAGATTAATGAATAGAACTTTTAGAGATTTTCTAGGTAAATTTGTAGTTGTCTTTATTGATGATATATTAGTATACTCAACATCAAAAGAGGAGCATGCAAGGCACTTGCATCTGATTTTGTCAAGGCTAAGAGAACATAATTTAAAAGCAAAATTCAATAAGTGCACATTTGGCAGAATGAAGTAAAGTTTTTGGGACATATTATATCTCAACAAGGCATTAGAGTAGATCCAAACAAGGTCATGGCAGTTCAATCTTGGAGCAGACCCAAATCAGTGACCGAGGTGAGATCATATTTAGGAATGGCAGGCTATTATAGGAGATTTATAAAAGAATTTGCAAGAATAGCCTTCCCACTGACCAAGTTAACTAGAAAAGAGCAACCATATGTGTGGACAGAAAAGTGTGAACAAGCATTTGTGTCACTAAAGAAAGCATTGATGGAAGCTCTAGTTTTACAAGTACCAGAGGGAAATGAAGGACTAGTAGTTTACACAGATGCTAGTGGATCAGGACTAGGGGCAGTGCTCATGCAACATGGTAGAGTCATAGCATATGCATCAAGGCAACTCAAGCCAAATGAAACAAGGTATGCCACACATGATTTAGAACTTGCTGCTGTAGTATATGCATTGAAGCTATGGAGACACTATTTGTTAGGTGCTAAGTTTGAATTGTTCACAGACCATAAGTCACTTAAATATTTGTTTTCCCATAAAGACTTGAACATGAGGCAACATAGGCGGGTAGAATTCCTAGCTGCCTATGATCTTGATATATTGTATACCCCAGGAAAAGCTAATAAAGTGGCAAATGCGTTAAGTAGACACCAAGCAAAATTGGCAAGCTTAATGATGGCTGAGTTTAGGGATTTGACAATCCATAGTGAGGTGGAGGCAAAAGAATAAATTGGGGTATTGGATAAGGCCTACAGTGAGATGAATGAGTATGGTAAATTAAGCCTCATTTCTTTAAAGTCGACATTGGTCTATAAAATAGGACAAATGCAGAATCAAGATACAAATTTGAAGGAGAAAAAGAACATGATATCACAAGGCATGACAGTGGAAAACTATGAGGTAGATGATAAAGGATACTTAAGGAAAAAGTGAAAACTCTGCATACCAAATATAGAGGAACTGAAACAAGAAGTTATGGATGAGCATCACAAAACAAAATATACTATACATCTAGGTGGTACAAAAATGTACCATGATCTTAAGAGAAATTACTGGTGGCCAGGGATGAAAGGAGCAGTGGCAAAATATGTGGCAAATTGCTTGACATGCCAACAAGTAAAGGCAGATTATCAAAGACCCTCAGGCCTATTGCAGCCTTTGGAAGTGCCTACTTAGAAATGGGAAAGCATATCCATGGATTTTGTGGATGGTTTGCCAAGAACAAGAAGAGGCAATGATAGTGTTTGGGTAGTGGTTGATAGGCTTACAAAAACAACACATTTCATCCCTATAAATTCAAACAGAAATGCACATAAGCTAGCCCAGTTATTTGTGAAAGACATAGTGAGATTGCGTGGTATCCCCAAGACTATCATTAGTGATAGAGATACTTTGTTTACTTCAAGGTTTTGGAGTAGCTATCAAGAAGCTATGGGGACATAATTAAGCCTAAGCACAGCCTACCACCCACAAACAGATGGGCAACTGAAATTGTTAATAAGGTTTTAGAAGATTTGCTTAGAGCATGCATACTTGATTTTGGAGGCAACTGGGAGGATCACATTTATTTGGCTGAATTTTCTTACAATAATAGCTACCAGTCCACCATAGGAATGGCTCCCTTTGAGGCTTTGTATGGGAAGCCTTGTTTATCTCATGCAAGTTGGATGGAGGTAGGAGAAAGAGTGTTGCTTAGACCAGAATGAATGAAGTAAATAAATGTCAAGAATGAATGAAGTAAATAAATGAGAGAATGACAGTTAGAGAAAATAAAAATGGGGAGAACAATAGCTGAGTAAAGAGGAGAATTATATTTTATGTATAAATATATATATATATATGTGTGTGTGTGTGTGTGTGTGTGTGTGTGTATTCTATAAATAACCAAAGAATAAAAATAGCTTGAAAATGAATATCAGAAGTGAGTGAAGAAATTATGCAAGGAATAATTATTTTTATGCAGTGATGAGAGGAAAATGATAAAGTATAAAATGAATTCTAAAATTTACATAACTTGTATATATGTGAATATTGTATAGAAAAAATATATATGATCAGAGAAGCATGGGATGATAAAATAAAAATCATCTTGATAATTAAAATGCATAGAAATCAGTCAAGCAATATTTATGAGTGTGGATGCATTTTTGAAATAAATCATGAAAGAAGCAAATGGTAAATTATGTTAGTTAAAAACAAAACTTACAGAAAAAAACATGAGAATTAACCCGAGTATGATAAAATACATTGTGAAATTAAGTCATATAAAAACAATATGCAGATAAAAGCATGAAAAAACCATGTGCACAGAAAAGCAGTGAGATAACTACTTTTACCAGAAATAGAAATTAAAAAGAAAATGGCCAAATTAGCCATAAACATGCACACAGGCTTCTTTTATTTTTGTGATGATAAATGGGTGTTTCCTCTATTAAAACCCTAGTTGAATGATTTAAATCAAGGGGTAAGGCAGAGGTTTTCTATGACGAGGAAAAACAAAAGTTTAATCCAAAAAAAATAGAAAGAAGAAACCCACACAGTCTTCAAGCTAAAGCATTCTCGGGGAAGAGGGGAGGAAGGTGAGTGATAATCACTTAAGAGATTTAAGGCATTAAGACCCAAGTAAGGGCAGCCAAATTATTTTATACAAAATCATATTATGTTTTTCCGTTTGGTTTTATTCTCTGAATAAATACATGTGATCATGGATGGAGATTTTGGTTGAATTTCTGGTTAATGTTTTGATCTGTTTTGAGTTTTTATAATTGTTTCAATTTTTGCTCTGAAGTATAATTAATCAAACATATATTCATATTATAGAAATGGATTTTATAATCCATTTTTATATGAAGAATAAACTAAATGTTTTACTAAGAAATAGGATATTAAAGGGAAATGAAGTGGGCAGTGTGAATAATGAGATTCATGCTCATGCCTAGTTCATATTAAAAATGATATGAACAATGCAGTACTATAAAAATGTGCTAATTTGTTCAGATCATGAGACAATATGTTTTTATGGGTTTTTCCTAAAAACCCTATCCTATGTTCACAGTAAAATAAATATAGTATTTCTTATGGTATCATCACATTTATGCAAGCAATGGGAAAATTTCTAGAAATAAATATACAGGCAGTTTTATAAAATAAGATTAAGATAGAATGACTTTGGATGTGCAATTTTGCATGAATGCTTTGCATGATTGGATGCAAACCCTTGAGTGAGTTTAATAAATTTTGGGGTTTATGTAATGAAAGGAAGAACATGAGCACCTCTGGAATTAAAAAGAAAAATTCCTCAGCAAATAAATGAGCATGGTCTCTAAATTACAAAGTAATTTAGGAGAGGTGCCTTGATCTACTCATCATCAGGTGGATGATGGGTACGTGCATGACTTGTTCATGTCCTGAAGGCCTCTGTGCAAAGGTTAACAGAATCGAGTCCTTTGCAATGCACACTTTGTGTTCAAAGGCAAGAGTTTAGACCATATAAAATATAAAATGGGATTGAAAGATTATGCTATGGATTTTAGGAAGCCAAATTCCATAGGAGTCTGTACATGTACAACTGAATGGATTGAATGGATGAATGCTTGGGTGTATGTTAGTTAGATAAATTTATATGTACATATACTCAGGTTTAACATGAAATTGAATAGTGTCAAATATATATACGTTCTCTGCATAGTTTTAAGAATTTATAAGTTGTTTTAATAATGATTTCACTCATGCCAGAATTTTATTTCTGACCCTACTTGTTGCTTTGTGACATTTGGGGTGTCTCATTTCATTGAGGCAGCTCTAGATGTTGCTGCAGGAAAGGAAGCATGAGAAACTTGCTTGCACGGATATTTGGAAGATTTACTTGAGTTTTAAACACTTAAAGAATATGACAGAAATATTGTGGTGAATTAGCTAGGCAAAAAGCTTCATTATGTTTTCAGTATGTCTAGAGTGATGTTGTTTGTTTCTCTGTGTAAAGACTATGTAAAGGTTAAAGCATTGTATATGTGAATGGGAGTTTCTATTTTAAGTATCTAATTTGGGTATTTTTCCAGTAAAGTATGATGAAGAAAATTATGACATATAATTTAATACGTGGTCATATTTTCTTTGGTAATGTCTGCTAAATAATTGAAAGCAAAATTGATATGGTTTTAGAAAAAAAAGCATGTGATATATTTGTTAAGTGATGATTTGAAACTGGTCTGGGTTAACCAGGAAGGCTTGATCATGACTTGTAATTAATATGAGTACATGTCAAGTTTAGAAAACTAGGCCTATAATCCTCCACCTGTGCAATAAGTTTATTGTAGGAATTTTTGTTGCTTGGTGTAGTAAGTTCATGTGCATTTCTGGAGTTTGTAAACTTCACTGCTACAATACTCAACAAACCTTACTATCTAGATACATGGCCCAAGTATGATTGCATTTGGTCATGATAAACCTGAGGCAGTTTAAGTAATATGTAGTCTTACCTAGAAATCAAGCATGTCAGTAAATCCACTGTTTAATTGATCACAAACATTTGTTTTATAATTTAGGGATTTGGTAGTAACCTTTACTATATGTCCATTTGAAAGTTTTGCAACAGTCTAGTTTTGATACTGCTATAATCATAATTTTTTCAAGTATATGCTGGTCTTCATTGACATGATAAATTAAGTTTACATTTTGATCATATGCATTATTTTCACTGCTTGGCCTTTAAATTGATTTACTGTCTTGATATTCATCAGATCATTGCATACTTTATAAAATATGACATAAGCAATTTTCTTAACATAAAAATTGCTTGAGTTTAAGAATAGAATCCCCAGGATAGACAAACATGTATGAGTTGAACTAACAACCTTTATCAATCAAATTATCTAGTATCAAATCCCTAAAATTCTATGAATCAAATAGCTAGCTTGTAAAACCTAGAAATTAATTAATCTGAGTTATCTAACAGGTTAGGAAATTAGACAAGAAAATGATGTGATTATTTTCGGATTAGAAATCAAGTCTGGGTTCAAAAAAAATATATAGACAAAATGGCTATGTGACACAAAAGTCCCTTAATTATGAGGAACAAGGTGTGAATGAGATTCTTTGCTATTTTAATTGCTCTGATAAGCAAAGAACCATTTATATATCTTCATATATACAAATGACATGATTTAGTTTATATACTGATATTTTTATATTAGTTAAATTCTGGATCTTGGGAAAATGATTTTAAAGAAGTGATCACTTATATGTAAAAAAAACTCACTAAAAATCACATAAATTAGAGTAAAAAGGAAGTGGGCACTTCATCAACTACTTAAATCTTTATTTAAATTTAAACTTCCAAAATACTTTAATATTTTAACTTGCAAATTCAAGTTAAAACAATTTGTTTAACTTCCATTCAAAAACCCTTTATAAAAGAATTCTCTCAAAATCAAGTTAAATATTTATTTGAAACAAATTTACTTTTCAAAACTATTTTATTTGAACTTATTTTTAAAACAATCATGTTTAAAAACTGATTTAAATTTTCAGATTTGAATTCAAGAAAAACTTGAATTCATTAGTTTAACTTTGAATTTAAAACTTTGGTTTTAACTTGCTTTTAGAAAACTTGGTTTTAAATTCTTGATTTAAAATCCAAATTCATTTTTAAAACTTAGATTCAAAAGTTCATTTGAATCTATGATTTAAATTTTTGAATTTAAATCGCAGTTTAAATTCTGTTTTCAAACTTTAAATTAATTTAAAATCTGAAAACCTGTCAGTTTTTAAACCCGAAAACCCACCTTTAAACATTTTAAACTTTGATTTCATTTTAAATTTGAATTCAAAAATAAACTTGAATTCAAACTTCAAACTGGATTTAAACTTGTTTAAATATATTATTTATTTTTAGGTTTCCTTTGAATTTGTAAAAAAAACAAATCTTTCTTCTAGGTTTTTACAAAAGCCTGAACAAGCACTGACTCGACGCGAACCAAAAATGCTTCGAGTCTTCACCTTCCCTGCTTCGAGTCACATACTCAAATGACTCGAGTATGTCCATTATCAAAATACCCTGCACCCAACCACAAATGCTTCAGCACTTCAATGGGCACGGTGCACGTGCACCGTGGCTCCAGCCACCTCCGGCCACCCACAAGAACTTCAACACGATGCCAACCATCAGCAGACACGATCACGACCACCCATATCCATCACGGCAACCCGAATCGAAATCGAGTTCGAAACTCAAACCTGGAAACTCGACATGGCCTATCACCCAAAACCTGGAAACGTCACGCATACCCAATGCCGATCACCAGAAAAACAGCGACTCTGGCCACACAATCTCCTACCTCGCTACTTCCATCCCCTCTAGTTTGGTAACGCTGGATCCACCTGCTCCGACGCCATGATTCAAAGAGTACAACCTGCTCAAACCTAGGGTTACATACTTCAAACGATTGCCACCATCGCCACCATGCTCAGACCAACCACCAGACTTTTTTCCCATCACCACTGTAGGCCCCTCGATCGTCACGAGCACGCCCGACTACCCACATAACAGTGATCACCCAAAAATCCCAAATTTGCATTTTCGGTTCATGCCAGAACTGCACTTAACTTCTTGTACTAAAAATCTAGATTTATGTTTTAAAATTCATATTTTGTTACAGAGATTCAATGTATGTTCCTGGATTTATAATTTAAAATGTTTGGTTTTTCTCTTATTCAAGTTTTGCTCTATTATTTTGATTTTCCAGCACAATATTCAAATTTATTTCAACTTAAATAAAACATAAACTCTAAATTATGTTGAAACAAACAATTTCTGTTTGTATTCTAAGTCCTGAAAGCTATTAGGTCAGGAGATAAAAAATTTGAATCAAACTCAAGCCTGGAAACAAAATAACTAGGTTTGTTACAGAGACTTCAAAATGTACCCAGACAACATCCATATGCACAGAAGAATACATACATACAAATCACACTTATACCAGATTTTAACCTTGCAACCAGTTTCAAATGCTTAAGTTCTAGAAATTAAAGTTACTCACCTTGTTCTAAAAATGAACAGAGCATATTGTATTGAAACAGCCTGAACTTTAAAAACCGAGAATGGCATTGCTTTTGATTGTAAATCTTCTTGCCTTGTTGAGGTATAAAGCTTCAGTTTTATAAAAATAGAAATGTTGGCTACTTGTATACTTTTAGGTTTACTATGACTTGAGCGAACTAAAATAAGAAGGCATGTATATAGAGAAGTTTACAGGGTAGGTGATATCTGGGTTGAGCAATTTGCAGGTACTATTATTTGTTTGTATCAGGCAAGATTTTTGTATTAGGAGGCTGAGTTGATCTTTATACAATTCGAAATGACTTTGTTAGCTGCTAAGAAATGAAAGCATTTAATGCTAATGTACTTAATGTCTGATACATATCTTATTAGTACATAGATATTTTTCTTACTTATTTACTTTGCTTTGCATTTTTTTTTCTATTTCTTGCCTGAGTCTTTATTTACAGGCTACCTGCATTTTTATTTTTACTTTAGTTTGTTTCTCTAACCTGCATATTTTATGTTCAGATATTTTTGCTTTTACCTTTTTTTATATTTGATAGAATACTTATTTTACTTTTTTAATATACTTGCTTGCATACTTATTTACAGCTACAAATACACAAAGCCCGGCACATCTTCTTTTATTTTATAAACATATTTTACTTGCCTGCATTCTAAACCTTACAGTCCCATTCATTTCCTTTTGCCTGGATTATTACCTTACATAACTATGTGTTTGTGGATATAAATCTATGTTTAGTTATGTTTGTATATTTTATTTACTTTGCCTTAGTTACTAGTTATTTGTTTACGAAGTTTTAAGTTATGTATTTAGTTTTACTTCTAATACAAGTGCTTATTATTATTTCACTTATAATTTTAAAACTTAAATTATCAATACTAAATTTACTTATTATTATTTCAAAATTATGTTAATTTTTTTATAAGACTTATTTTATTTTAAATTTACAATCATAGCTTTCCAAAATATGTGTATATATAAACATAAGTTTAAAATAACAATTCCTATTTATTTAAAATCCATTGTAAAGATATTACATTGTTATTATTGTATAAAAATAACTCATTATTAAATTAAAATAATTTATAAAAGAAATTATTACTTAATTACTTATTTTCATCAAGCTATATTTAGAAAAGACAAACAACCCTTTGTTAAATTTAAATTTTAGCTAAAATCATCTAAACAAAATTTAACTTATCTTGAGTTTATTTAAACCATATTTTTATCATGCTATACTAAAAAGAAAGTAAAACAATCTTTTTGTTAAAAAATTTTAAATTTAAACTTAAGCTAGAATAAGTTCTAACTATTAAACATTTATCTTAAGTATTTAAAATCATATAGTTATTTATTTAATAGCTTAATACTAAATTAAATCAAATTTCAAAATTTTCCAAAAATAATAGAATTAGAAACATAACTTTATTTATTAAATTTAAAACAAAGATTAACTATTTACAATATATACAAATATATCTGTATATACATTATAAATAGAAACAATTTAAATTAGCTTTGAAAAGATAAATTATGAGTTAAATATTTATTTAAAAGAAGATTATTAAATCCATTCAAATCTTATTAACAATTATCATATTATTAAATTTATATTGCCCAAAATTTCCGGGATATCACAAATTGTGTAATTTGTCCGAAGAAATTAAAAGAAGTAAAAGTTTGGAAATGAACTTCTATTTGAGATATGAATAAATTAATAGTAGACTGATTAAAGATGGTTTGAGATAAGATAAACAAAATTCAAATTTGAAGATAAATTGAATTCAAGAAAAATTGAAAATGAAAATTTGAATAAAAGTAGATAAAAACCAAGTGGTGTAGTGAAATAATATAGGAAGTATCTAAAATACTTATATGGAGCTTAAGAAATAAATGGTGAAATGATAATTGTGGATAAGTGAATGAAAATCAAAATAAATGTGAATAAAGGAAAAGGGAATTGATATATCTAATAATCAATCAACATAAATACGTAGGATGTACGTATATTATTTTATTCGCATAGCGATTCAATCCAGAATTCGAGCATAGAATTTCGAGATAGTTATATCAATCTGAGTTGGAATTTTTCTCTCAATTTTCGACGGCGAACCCTGGATATGGATTTTTGGTTGATTCTGGAAATTCTCTATCATATTTTACGGCTATGCAAGCAGAATGGTGGTTTTTGATCAAGAAACCAGATCTGAGTCCGCATTAGGTAGTCGGGTGGACGATACTAGTTCGGAAATGAAATTGTGTGATCGAGTGAGCGATTGAATTTGGTATTGCGTACGGATTATATACGGACATCGTACGGGCTTGAATGAATATTGAAATTTTTATAAAGAAATTTTTAAAATGATTTTGAAAGGTATGATTGGATATTATTACTGGTGTTATAAAGGAAAAATGATTGGGATTTTTGATTTTGAAGATAAATTTAAATTGCTCGACAAAAAGGTACGTATTTAAATTTCTATATGAAATTTGATGATATTGTGGTCTAGCCACTTGGCCTTTGGTTTTCTTTTCGAAATCTGGGGGCCCGTTGTGGCATTTTGTAGTCGTACCGAGCTAGCCGTGCAAAGGAGATGCTGGCAAAAAATTTCGAAAATTTAGGGAGTTAGAAAATTTTGAGAAAATTTTGATAATTCTAAATTTGAATTTAAATTTAAATTTGAATTTTTGAGAAAACAATATTGTTTGGAACTTATGGTTGGGGTTGGAAAGTTAGTTGAAGTGATAATGGGTCTTTAATAAAAGATTTGTTTTGGCAAGTTGATGAAACTATTTGAATTGGGAAAATAATAAACGGGTTAAGGATCATTATTCTTAACTAGTAATTTCAGGACGAAATTCTTTGAAGGCGGAAGAATGTGAAGACCCAGAATTTTGAACATTTGAAATTAGAATATTTAATTGATTTTAAATATTTGGAAGTTAATTTAACTTGAATTTCAAATATCATTGTTTATTTGGCAATTAAATTTCCAAATTTAATTATTGAAAATTGGGTAAAATATTGAATCTTGATTTTTAAGCTGGTTAAAATTAATTCAAAGGCTTGTAAAATCTATGCTGACAATACAGTAGATAATAGAACTTTTAAAGGTTGAATTTTAAACTGTTTTGTTCAGTTTTGAATTTTATCGTTTAAATCGATATTTAAAAATAGCCTTCTGAGGCATGGTCTTGGATTTTGACGAAACGGGTACCATTAGATCCGTAATATTGTATAATTATCGGATTTCAAATTTCGTGGTGTTTGGAGTTGTTGTGTGGCCGTACGGTAGGTAAACGCGTTGAATTTTATATCGAAAATTTAATATAGTTACTGGTCCAAAAAGCTATCTTCTCCATACGATCAAATTTGGACTCGGAACCTTTTCCATTACTTTCGGAATAAGGGTATAACCTTATGAACGCCTAGCTGAACGCCTTGATAGGATGCAAGAATATTAAGCATCGATTTCAAAACAATTTAAAATTTGAATTTAAATTTAAATATAAATATATTAATGCACCGAAGTACTGTAGCATCTGACACGTAGAGAAAATTCAAAACATGTGTTTGTTGGGTTAATACGTTTCCTTCATGCATCAATCTCCTTTCCACCTTTCTGATAAAATCAAGTCATTCGATAATTCATCAAATAAGTGATTCTCCTCTTCTTCCCTTTTTTTCACCTTCTATTAGAATTAAAACGAAAAGAGAAAAATGGTGGAAACAAAGTAAATTAGGAATTGCCGAGCCCTCCTCTTTATTTCCAAATCAAAATCGTTCAGGCCTAAAGCTGTGGCTGCCTCTTCATTTTTATTTTCGTCGAAGCCAAGTTCTATTCAAGCTCGGGGGGAGATGTTGTCGGGCGTGCTTGCGTTGGTAAGGAGGAGCTTTCGCGCGCACGCTCAACGCTAGCGGCAAGTCATGAGCAAGCAAGGTGAAGGGGAACCGTAGTATCATGAGAAAATTATCGCATCGTGGTGATTATGGGGCGACACTCAGAAGGGATTGCTAGCATAATTGAGGTAATGGTGACGAGCTCGATGGGTTTTTGGGTTGCAGTGGCGACCGAAGGTGGATTGCAGCACTGTGATGGAGGTGGCACACGAATCGAGGCGAGGTGGCCAGGCAATGTTGCGAGTTCGAAAATATATGGTGCGAGCGATCTAGGGTTTCGTCGAGGAGGTTAGGGCAGGTATAGAATTTTTGCTTTTTTTTCTTATTTTAAATTTAATATATTTTAAGTATAAAACTGTTTTAAGGGAAGAAAAAAATAAATAAATAATAAATTTACAGCAAATAGATTTTTAAATATATAGATACGGTAAAGCATCAAAAGATTTATTATTTCAATTTAAGCTTATATACACACATATATGTTTACAGTAAAGAGATAAATATATATACCATATAAATATAGATTTTTGAATCGATAAATTAATCTCAAAGTATGTGTAGTTTCAATAGAAATAAATATACATATTTACGATTTAGAATTACTTCTTTAAAAGTATGTGTTATGGAGGTCAATATGTTTTATTAACCTGTTTAATTATTTTTGAAATGGTTAAAGAGAAATTAGTTTAAAACTAAATATTAGTAAATTAAATTAACTAAAATTGACTGTTCGATTATTTTATTTTCAAATATTAATAAATCATAAAATTGTTTATACAAGGTCGAAATTGTGACGAAAATCAAGTCGGAATGGGAATGGATTACAAACGATAAAATTATAAGTGATATCTTCTCACTCACTTGGTTGCTTGTTTAATTTAAATAGTTAAATTTAGATTATGGATGTGCTTAGATGAATTTGATAATTTATCTATTGTTGATATTGGATATAGTAGAGTGTGTGTGTGTGTGTGTGTATACATTGGAGTGATTGATTTCTCGCATTATATAGCGGATGAGACCCTATGTGCCGCATAATAGCGGATGGTATGATATAATCCCATATACCGCGATATTCCACCTCAAAGTGGAATTAGTATTTAATTGTTGTGCTAACATCTGTGGATGCAGGGAAACAGGTTGGAGGGATCCATCTGGATTCCTCAAATTGTTGAATTTATTTCATATGTTGTGATGTGATTATTGATAATCTGTTAATGATTATATTGGTGACTGAAATTTATTGAAGGCTATGGTTTGGCCGAATATATTATAATATTTTAAAATAACAGGATATAAAATTGGATTTTTGGAAATTAAAATAGAAAATTTTAAGTAGATTAATTTTAGAAAATTGGGTAAATTAAAAGAAGGAATTTAAAAAGGGTAAAGGTTGATTTTTAGAATCCTATTGAATAAATTCCATGTATGGGGAAAAGATTTTAATAAATGGATTTTGAGTAATATTGTTTAAAAGTTGAAGAATTTATTTTAAAATTCGGATCTTAAAATCTAAATGAAGGTGTGAATATTGGATTAAGGGATTTGAAATAAATTTGGATAAGTAAAGGGGTAATTTTCAAATGAAATAAAATTTGGAAATAAATTTGGAAATTGATTTGGTGTTTGAAAATAAAATTTGGAAATCAATTTGGAAATGGATTTGGTGGTTGAAAATAAATTTTTGTGAAATTAATTTGAAAATTGATTTGATGTTTGAAAGTAAATTATGGAAATCGATTTGAAAATTTTATATCAGCGGATATTTGGAAATTTAAATTCACGGTGGAATTTATAATGGAATGGGTAATTTGTTTCAAAAATAAATAGTAGTCTATTGTTAAAGGTGTGAATGGAAAGTGTATTTTCCCTAGAATGACGAGTATGTTTTCAAAAGTGGCTTTTAAATATAAACTAAAAGTTCTAAGTTGGTTTTAGAGAGAATGTTTTTGGAGAAATTATTTTCCTAAGATGTTTAAAATTTTTGAAGTAAATATTTTTGAAGTAAATTACAGAAGTGATTTTTTCTAAAGATTTAATTGGTATTTGATTTAGAAAATGGTTATTTAGATAAATACACTCTATCTAATAATTCTATTTTAAAATTTGTTTTGAGCTTAAGTTTTATATGAGATATTATTATCAAAATTTCATAACTAATATTTCAAATAAAGTGTTTAAAAATAGTTTTCGTTTTAAAGTGTTCCTAAGTATATTTTTGGATAAGTGAATTAAATTATTTTAAAGTATTCGGACTTGGCTAATTTTTCAGTGGAAATAAACAATATTTGGAAATTTACTCCGCGTGAGGAAAGTGATTTGAAAATTATTTTCAAATGGTTGAAGTGTGAAAATATATCTTGCAAAGATATTTTGAAAATAAATAATTTGGGAAAATTATTTAAATTTGATGGTTGTTGCGAATACTTTTTGATAGTTAAATAACTGACTATCAGTATAAACAATTTGTGAAATTATTGAGGCTTGATGGTTGTTGTGAATGTTGTTTGATAGTTAAATAACCGACTATCAATATTGGCCTTTGAACCATCACTTGAATTTATTTTTAAAATAAGCGCTCACTATTCGGATTAGCCGGGAGAGGACATTGAGTCATAAAACCCATTCCAAATAATGATATGACGAAATGGGATTTGAAGATGGTCTTGAAGACTGAATATTTTCGAAAATGAAAAGATTACATGTCGAATGTCTCTGCAGTGAGTTGCTCCAGTATAGAGATTTTTATCACCCTTTGCGATGGGGAGTCTGAACGTGAGTATGGAATATCCGGATTTGCAAGTGCTTCTTTCCTTAATTGGAGGAAGTGCCTTCGGTTCCATTCAGGCCGAGAATGGACTTGTATGGATGTATGTCTGATGTTACACTTCGAGATGTAAAGCTGGTTTCTATCAAATACATTTACGTTGGTGGTGGAGAGTTTATTCTCGTAGCTTAACACACTTATCTAATATGTACGATCTCAGAGGTTATGTAGTTGATGGTAACTAGTGATATATTTCCAATTTGATAATGTGGCATGCTAAGTGTTGATCATTTGATGATCTTAGCATGGCTTTTGTGAAAAGCGTAGCTTTGTGGACGAAGCTTCGTCAAACCTCACACCCCGAAAATGGTTGAAATAGGAAAAGATGCAGCAAGGTTATGGGGTCATGCCCATCAGGGTATGTACATTTCCTTCTGGACAAAAAGTGGTATCTTGTATGCAGCCTAGATATTTAACTTGTGTGGACAAAAAATGGTATTCTAGTATGGAGCCCAGTTTTTTACTTATGTGGTTGTTGGTTGTTGAGGAGCCTCGGAAAAGTTAGTTCTAGACCGGGGGGTAGCATACTCGTGACAATTAGTTGCCTAGTTACAGAGGTAACCCGACCTTGTGTTGGTAGAGAGCTGGTTAAGTTCTCGCGGCGTCCCTTTAGAGGCGTACCCATTCGATGAAGGAAGTTCCTTAGCCTTGACCATTTGTTGGAGATCCAAACAAAACAATACGACCCCTGTACGGTTTTAGTTAAATAATTTGCCATGCAGTGTGGTGGTAACCTGCCATAAAATAGGTAACGGCCTGAAAATCCATACTACATGATTCAACACGATTCTTTAACATATCAACTCAAAGTGAATGGAAAATACGAACCATTAGGGTTAAAGAAGAAAGAGGTAGAAGAAGAGGAAACAAACAACAACAGAATCTAACCATTGCAGTGGAATAAAATTTAATAGATAATAACTAATCTTTGCACAAAGGAAAAATATATCTATTTAAACATTACATCGTTAGAGTATACATAACACATAACTGGACAGTAATCATAACCTGTCCTCACAATCTGAATACACAGCGAATATTTAACACAAATACGGAAGTATGTATCGCCATCCAGCTCGTCTCCTGAGCTCCACATCATCTTTTCCTGTATCCTATAACAATCATTCCAACCCGAGCATTATAGTGAAATAACACCCGAGTCAGTCTGGAATACCAGCATGAGAAAACCACACTCAAATTGATTATTAAAGTTTGAAAATCCTTTGAAACCTAAGGTATCCCGTAAGACCACGCCACGAATAAACATGTCGGGTTTTTACCTTACGATAGCCAAAATACTTTTTTTCAAAATCTTCTGATATTATAGTAGAGTCTATCTACAAATACTTATTCAAATAGTCGAAATTGTTACATTTATTAAATTCCAGCTAATAGGTATACAAACAAAACCATAAAGGCAAGTAGGGAGAATGGATTTCTAACTAATGACTAGGTATTGGGGTACCACCTATCACGGTACGTGGCCTAGATCACCGTACCGCGGATCCACCCTAAATCTCCTGCGACACAAGACCGAGACTACCCCTTACTGGATAATCCCGAGTAAGATCACCCTGCGGTTGGGATCAACAGCCGCCACACAACCAAAATAAAAGGAACATCTAGATAGGGTTGACCTCATTCTAATGGGTGCTACCCACTTAGCCTTGCTACATAACCCTTGATTTTCAGTTATTCCCGGTTGATGAGGCTTGAGGCTGAACGTTACCTTTTTAGAACATATCACTTAGAATGCTCATCGCCAACCTGACGATGTTCTGAAAGCATTCATCCATACAAGTCCGTCCTGGGTTCGAATGGAATTGAAGGCGCTACTCCTACTACATCCATTTTGGAATCATCCTCAGGATTAGTAGCGAATAGCCCTTGCACTTCACTGCTCCATCTTCGAATCCAAACTCGTCTTCCTCACGAAAAGGTACAAACCGGATCGAAGTGGTTTTCGAGAAACTAATACCAATCCCGGTCTCTTTGAAACGATCAGCGTATTGTCCAATATTGGTAGTCGGTTATTTCACGATCAATTAATATTCACAAACATCCATCGAACATAAATAATTTCTCCTTAATTATTTATTAACCTCAGAATATCTCCGCAAGATATATTTCCATTTTCAACCCTTTTGAAAACAGTTTCAAACCACATTTTTCCCATGAAATAAATATCCAAATATTTATTTCCACTGAAAGCACCAAGTACAAAGCTTTAGATTTTTAAAATAATTTAAAAATCATTATTATAAAATATCCTTTAAGACATTTAAGTTAAAAATACTTTAATACTTATTCAAAAATATATACGTTAAGAATATTTAAAATAAAGCCGCTTTATAAAATATAAAACTAACTTTTCTCTTAGGTTAAAACAAAATACAAAGTCACCTTTAAATAATTACTGCTATAATAAATTTGAAAAATGCTTACTTTAGAATTTAAACATTTAGAAACGATAAATTTTTATTAAAACATGCTTTTTAAAACAACATTAAAACTTTTACTTATATTTAAAAAAATTCTTTGAAAACGTACTAAGCTATCCAAGGAAATATACTTCCCTTCGCATCGTTTAAAAATAAATCACAATTTATTTTTACACAAATTTTCCCATTCCTTTAATAAATTCCCATCGTGAATTTATTCGTCCAAATATCCACCAATATATTACTTCCTCATTTTTAAAAACCCAGTTTATAAATTCCAAAGTCTCACTTCTCTTTTAAAATCCCGGTTTTAAACACTTAAAATCAATTCCCAAATTGATTTCCAATTTACTTCGCCTTTAAATAACTTTCCTTACTTACTCCATTTATTTCAAAATCCATAAACTTTAAATTTCATTTCTTTTGTTATGATTTAAAAAAAATGCCGTTTTAACTGAAAATACCAATTTTCAGATTTCCCGAGTTCCTTCTTTATTCTTTTAAATAAATTTAAATCTTAGATTTTAAAATAAATTCTTTATTGCTTTAGATAAACTCACTTAAGTTTTAAATTCGTTACTCCTCTATTTACTCAAAATCCCCTTTCCCATATTCGGAATTTATTTATTTAAAATCTAAAAATTCACTTTTATTCTTTCCAATTTATCCTTCAATTTATTCAAACTTCTATAATTATTTTACTTAAAGATTTTCTCTTTTATTTTCTTTTCCAAAAATCCAATTCTATAGATTCTGATAACTCAGTATACCAAAACATATTAATTTCAACCATAGCATCCAATATTCCAATTATCAATGAAATTCACCATAGAATATCAAATAATCATGACATGGAATTATTAGAACAATCTCCATAATTATGAGGAATCCACTTGGATCCCTCCAACCTGTTTCCCTGCATCTACATACGTTAGCACGATATAAAATACCAATTCCACTTTAAGGTGGAATATCGCGGTATATGGGATTTGTATAATATCATCCGCTATTCTACGGCACATAGGGTCTCATCCGCTATATAATGCGGAAAATCAATCACTCTAATATATACTATATACTACTACATATAATATAGCACATCAATTCAATTCAATCATTCAACCAATTATTTAAATTTAACCATTTAAATTTAAATAGTAATCCAGATGAGCGAGATTAACTCACTTTTGCTTTTATTTGCAATCCATTCCAATATGGACTTGGTTTCTCGTTTTTTTTTGACCTTGAGTAAACATATTATGATTTTATTAATATTTGACTAATTGCACAATTTATTATCCATTTTATAATTTTAATTAACAAGTAAATTATTTTTAAACAAATTTCCTTTTAATAAAATATTTTTAGTAACTAAGATAAATCACATAACTTCAATAAATACATAAATTTGTACTAAACATATATTTTAAAACACTTAGTAGTGAGAAAATGTGAGTATGTATATTTACTTTTCCTTTGAATCTACATATATATATTTTTGTAAAATAAAAATCTGGTTTTTAACATTCCTTTTACTTTTTAAAAATAGAGACTCTAGCTTATTGTTTATTTTTAAAAAAACAGACCTTTCTCTTTGAACCCCACTATAAGTATACATAGTTGTACTAATACTAAATTGACGTTATAAACATATACTATCATCACGCGATAGCCCAAACCGTGCCTCCCCGCCGCACGCGATGATCACATGATCATCGAAGACCAAAATTTCGAGCCCACAACTATCGCCTTCGTCCCATGATCTCGAGTGCACCAAGAGTTGACCAAAAACTCCATCATCATAAGTATCGATGTCGGCCACTACGCTGCTTCACCTACCAGCTCCCTTACGAGAGCGCTCTCCCCATAAAATGATACGACTCGACTTCGGCCACCTTGAGATGCCGCTGCCTTCGCCTCGAGCTACCCTGATTTCCAAACCCTAGGCCACTGTTCGTAATCTATTGACGTTTGACTACGAGAAGATGCGACCATACCCTTTTCAATTTGTCGTGATTTCAAATTCGAGCCTTCATTTTTTTTGAATTTTATTTCTTTTGTTTTTCGGTCGAATAAGTTTGGGGATTGAATGAAAGAGAGGGGGAAATTTTTTATTAGCACCCATTTTTTCTTCTGATATGCTCTGTTTGTTCTAAAAAAAATGCAGAGGAAGATTGTTCTATGATGGGAATGGGGGGACAGGAATAAATGTTATCGTGCTTCACTCAACTTGCTACGGTGCTTCTGAGGTGGAGAGAAAAAGCACTGGTGTGACATTTTTTCAACTGAAGGTTGCCTGGTCAAAATACCCAATATATTATTTTAAATTTAGATCTAAATCGCCTTGAATTCATAACTTAAAAAAACTTGACATCCTATCGAGGCGTGCTACTAGGCGTTTATATTATTATAGCCCTATTCAGAACACAAAGGAAAATGTTTCGAGTCCTAATTCGATCATACGGAGAAGATTGATTTTTGGACCTTATTATTATACTGAATTTTCGATATGATTTCAGCGCGTTTATATATCATACGATCACACGGTAACTTTGAAAGCTACGAAATTTGAAATCCGATAATAATACAATATTACGGATCTAATGGAACTGGTTTCGTCGGCTTTTGAGACTGTGCCTCGGAAGGCTATTTCTAAATATCAATTTAAATGATATATTTTCAAAACTTAACAAAACACTTCCAAATTGAATTTTAACACCTTTACTATCTTCAGTATTATCAATATAAATTTTATAAGCCTTCAAATTATTTTTAGCAAGCTTAAAACTCAAGATTCAACGTTTTACCCAACTTCAAATTATTTAATTCAATAATTTAATTATCAAATAAATAGTGATATTTGAATTCAAGTTAAAAATTAACTTTTAAATATATAAAATCAATTAAATATCCCAATTAAAATTGTCCGAAATTCCGAGTCGTCACATTCCTCCCCCCTTAAAAGAATTTCGTCCCCGAAATTACTAAGGCAGAAGAATGTCCCAAACCCATTAACTTACTAAAACCCATTTAGTGAAAATCCCATATTCACTTTTCCAATCCTTTAGTTCCAACTAAACAATTAGTTACAATGTCCATTTTCAAAATCCCTTATTTCAATTCCGATACGAAATCGTTTTGTTGCTAATGAAAATTCTTCCAAAAAGTTTCTAACTCCCAAAATTTTCAGAAAATTTTGACAGTCTCCTTTGTACGGAGGAGCTTTTGCAATTTGACAAGAAATATAAATATATATACATCGACCCACACGGTCAGAAAAACAAAAAAAGTTTATATTTCCTATTTTTATTGCATAGGCGTACCTTTATTTAGCATTTTTAAGCAAGCAGCTTGTTATTTTAGCATTTAGCGAGATCAAATCTAGCCAATTGGTTTCCCGGTAGCCGCACTTGCTCAATTCAACCATGTAATTGCTAAATATATGAAATTTATTAACATTTCACTTACTTTCAGTAGCTAAACACATGCATTTCATAAGCCACATGCACTAGACACTTTCCATGAGCAATTTATATGATTTCAAAGCTAATTCAGTTGCTTTCAACCAATTCATGTGCCATTCCATTCAACTATAATGGTTTACACTTCAATTTCTTACATTCAATTTATTTTTAACCCAAACAAGCTCATATTCAACTCAATTGATTTCAAAAATAAATTTTATTTCACTACTATCAATTCATAGAATTTTATATAATCTCATTTTCGTCAAACGACAATTTATTTCTACGCAATTCGACTATGTTCATGTGAAAAAATAATTACATAAGCTTATAACCATTTTAAATTGATTCCAACTCAATTTTTATTTAATTCCTTCCATTTTAATTCATTGACATTCATTTTATTTAGCTCAACACATTCCATGCTTATATACTACTAATCATTCCCAAATTAATTCAACCCAAGCTTTTATTTAATGGTCTGCACTTCCTACTCGAAGTCAAGCTTCTCATTATTCTTAACTTAAGTTAATTTACTTCAATTTATTCCAACTTCAAACTTGAGTTCACTTCTATTTAATTTGATTCTCATCTAATCTAATTCCATTTAATTCAGTTATCCCATCCATTTATTTTAATTCACCTTCTCAATTTATCAAAATAATATCCAAGCGCATACTTAACTCATTTGCACTCGAATTCAATTTTATTTGTAACTTAAATCATTTCTATTATAATCCAATTTCCATTTTATTTTTACAACATCTCTACTTATTTTAATTCATTATTAATCCAGGTCGAATTCTATTTATAATTCAAGTTTATTTCCAAACTTCATTATTAACTTATAATCCATTTTATTTAACCGAGTTAAATTTTATTAACATACTCTATCAAATAATTTATTTAGCAAATTATCTTACTTCCAACTTGTAAATCAACCGATTTTATTACAAAATCACTTCATTAAATTTTCCTAAGTTCAATTTTTTTTCATAATTCCAGTTTGGATTTTCTTTCATTTCCCAAAATTCCAACACTTTTATTTTGGCTTATTTATTCCCTTTTTACATTTTTATAAGCTACTCACTTATTAATATTTATACTTCTCCATCCATTTACAGTCAATCACTTTTTCACTTTACTTTTAACTAGGGGTTATATTTTTATTTCAATTCTTTTATAAGCTTCCAAAGCTTATTTATCCCAATTCAGTACTTACTTAGTTTACGCTTATTTATTTAAGTAATAATTTTATTTCATTCAACATTATCTATAACTCAACCGAATTTATTTCAATTCAATTTTATTTAACTTAACTTCAGTTAAATCTAGCATCATACCATTCTCTTTAATCTACTCAGTCCACTTGAATTTAAATCAAGTAAGAACTTACTTTCACTCAATATCACCTACATCTCAATTTATTTCATTTCAATTCAATTTCAACTTAATTTAAATACAACTGGGTTTTATTTTTAGTTTAATTCAATTTATTCCAATCCAATTAAATTTCATCTCCCAATCCAAATTCAATTTCTATTTTCCTATTCCAATCATATTCAAGATTTACTAATTATTTCTTCCAATCATCCATTAAATTTTCGACAATTTAATTCCTTCACCATTATCCAAGTTAAATTTATTTTCACTCTCTTCTTTTTTTCGCTTTTAAATTTTGATTACAACATTCACATCTCTTATTTTCCTTCCTTATTTTAAAATCATCTCAATTTATAAGTTTATTACTTATCTCATCAGCTTTTTCAATTCAAATAAGGATTCAGGATTTTTAAACACCCGGCTTTTGGCTTCTAATCATTTGAAATCACCATTATCTCAAAATCACAGTTCTCAAATTTGTAAACCAATCCTGGTTTTTATCCCCAACAAATTTCCTTTGAAATTTCAGAAGAACAAAACTAGTTTTTATGGACAAATCAATTTGGCAGCTATCCGTCACTTAGAAACTCGAAAATGAACATCGATGATGCTACAGTCATCACTAAAGTTATTTTCCAACGACTGAAGTGAGCTCAATGCTATATCCCTTCCAAAAATTTATTTGAAACAATTTATTTTCAGAAATACTTCTAAAACAATAATGCTATTATTGGTCTCCAAAACACTTCCAAAATCTCCGGGGTTTTAAATTTTCAAATTTTGACTTCAATCAAATTTTATCTATAATTCATTTGTATAATTTGTGCTCATTCAAATTCCCATTTGATTATCCAAGTCATTCCAATTTTTTTATAATCTTATTTGCTTAAGATATTACCATCCAAACATCCAAGTTATATAACAATTTAAGAAAATATTTCTTTTATATCAACATATATTTGGGTAAAATTATTTCATTTACTCGCTTTCGAAAACAATGTTGTGTCGAATTGTTCTATTCAAGTGTTTAGAAACACCTTTGATACAGTTGTCCAGACTGTGCCGACGAAGGTTCATATGCCACTCGATAAATCAATCAACACAGTATAAAACCATTTTTACATCCACTAATAAATAAGCACTCATATCCATTAATACGCTTAAACTCATTCTTGAGTGCTATTGACTCTCTCTCTAATGAGCAATCCCCACTAAAGCCAAGGTTCTCGCTTAACCTTCAGCTCTGATGCCAAGTGTAACGGCTCGCAAACCCGTACCCCATGAGTCGACACTATTTTCTAACATATCAACTCAAAGTGAACGGAAAATACGAACCATTAGGGTCAAAGAAGAAAGAGGTAGAAGAAAAGGAAACAAACAACAAAAGAATCTAACCATCGCAGCGGAATAAAATATAATAAATAATAACTAATCTTTACACAAAGGAAATATATACCTATTTAAGCATTACATCATCAACGTATACATAACACACAACTGGATAGTAATCATAACCTGTCCTCACAATCTGAATACACAGCGGAATATTTAACACAAATACGGAAGTATGTATCGCTATCCAGCTCGTCTCCTAAGCTCCACAGTATCCTTTCCTGTATCCTATAATAATCGTTCTGACCCGAGCATTATAGTGAAAAAACACCCGAGTCAGTCTGGAATACCAGCATGAGAAAACCACACTCAAATTGATTATTAAAATTTCAAAATCCTTTGAAATCAAAAGCATTTCGTAAGACCACGCCACAAATAAACGTGTCGGGTTTTTACCTTACGATAGCCAAAACACTTTTTATCAATATCCTTTGATATTATAATAGTGTCTATCTATAAATACTTATTCAAATAGCCGAAATTGTTACATTTATTAAATTCCAGCTAATAGGTATACAAACAAAACCGTAAAGCCACGTAGGGAGAATGTATTTCTAACTAATGACTAGCCACTGGGGTACCACCTGTCACAGTACGTGGCCTTGATCACCGTACCGAGGATCCACCCTAAATCCCCTGCAACACAAGACCAGAACTATCCCTTACAGGATAACCCCGAGTAAGATCACCCCACGGTTGGGATATGCAACCGCCACACAGTCGAAATAAGAGGAACATCTAGACAGGGATGACCTCACCCTAATGGGTGCTACCCACTTAGCCTTGCTGCATAACCCTTGATTTTCAGTCATTCCCGGTTGATGAGGCTTGAGGCTAAGCATTACCATTTTAGAAAATATCACTTAGAAAGCTCATCGCCCACCTGACGATGTTTAGAAAGCGTTCATCCATAGAAGTCCATCCCGGGTTCGAAAGGAATCGAAGGCACTACTCCTACTACATCCATTTTGGAATCATCCTCAGGATTAGTAGCGACCAGCCCTTGCACTTCACTACTCCATCTTCGAATCCAAACTCGTCTTCCTCATGAAAACGTGCAAACCGGATCGAAGTGGTTTCCGAGAAATTAATCCCGATCCCGATCTCTTCGAAACGATCAGCGCATTGTCCAATATTGATGTTCGGTCATTTAGCTATCGATTAACATTCACAAACATCCATCAAACATAATTAATTTCTCCTGAATTATTTATTAACCTCATAATATCTTCGCAAGATATATTTCCATTTTCAACCGTTTTGAATACAGTTTCAAACCACACTTTTCCCATGAAAAAAATTTCCAAATATTTATTTCCACTAAAAACACCAAGTATAAAGCTTTAGATTTTTTAAAAAATTTAAAACTTTTTATTATAAAATATCCTTTAAGACATTTAAGTTAAAACTACTTTAATACTTATTCAGAATTATATACGTTTAGAATATTTAAAATAAAGCCTCTTTATAAAATATAAAACTAACTTTTTTCTTTCCATAAAACAAAATACCAAGTCACCTTTAAATAATTACTACTATAATAAATTTGAAAAATACTTACTTTAGAATTTAAACATTTAGAAATGATAAATTTTCTAAAACATGCTTTTTAAAACAACATTAAAACTTTTAACTTAAATTTAAAAATTTACTTTGAAAACATACTTCGCTATCCAAGGAAATATACTTCCCTTCACATCCTTTAAAAATAAATCGCTATTTATTTTACACAAATTTTTCCAGTCCTTTAATAAATTCCAATCGTGAATTTATTCTTCCAAATATCCACTGATATATTACTTCATCATTTTTATAAACACCGTTTATAAATTCCAAAGTCCCACTTCTCTTTTAAAAATCCCGGTTTTAAACACTTAAATCAATTCCCAAATTGATTTCCAATTTACTTCGCCTTTAAATAACATTCCTTACTTACTCTATTTATTTCAAAATCCATTAACTTTAAATTTCATTTCTTTATTATGATTTAAAAAAAATCCCTTTTTAACTTAAAATACTAATTTTCAGATTTCCTGAATTCCTTCTTTATTCATTTAAATAAATTTAAATCTTGGATTTAAAATAAATTCTTTAGTCCTTAGATAATCTCACTTAAGTTTTAAATTCTTTACTCCTTTGTTTATTCAAAATCCCCTTTCCTATATTCAAAATTTATTTATTTAGAATTTAAAAATTCACTTTTATTCTTTCCAGTTTATCCTTCAATTTATTCAAACTTATATAATTATTTTACTTAAAGATTTTCTCTTTTATTTTCTTTTCCAAAAATCCAATTCTATAGATTTTGATAACTCAGTATACCGAAACATATTAATTTCAACCATAGCATCCAATATTCCAATTATTAAAGAAATTCACTACAGTATCAAATAATCATGACACAGAATTATTAGGACAATCTATATAATTTTGAGGAATCCAATTGGATCCATCCAACCTATTTCCCCGCATCCACATACGTTAGCACAATATAAAATACCAATTCTACTTCAAGGTGGAATATTGCGGTATATGGGATTTATATCATATCATCCGCTATTATACGGTGCATAGGGTCTCATCCGCTATATAATGTGGGAAATCAATCACTCCAATATATACTATATACTACTATATATAATATAGCACATCAAATCATTTCAATCATTCAACCAATTATTTAAATTTAACCATTTAGATTTAAATAGCAATCTAGAAGAGTGAGATTAACTCATCTTTGCTTTTATTTGCAATCTATTCCAATATTGCTTTGGTTTCTCGATTTTTTTGACCTTGAATAAACATATTATGATTTTATTAATATTTGACTAATTGCTCAATTTATTATCCATTTTACAATTTTAATTAACTAATAAATTATTTTAAAAAAAATTTCCATTTAATAAAATATTTTTAGTAACTAAGATAAATCATATAACTTCAATGAATACATAAATTTGTACTAAACACATATTTTAAAACACTTAGTAGTGACAAAATGTGAGTATGTATATTTACTTTTCCTTTGAATCTACATATATTTATTTTTGTAAAATAAAATCTGGTTTTTTATATTCCTTTTACTTTTTAAAAATAGAGACATTAGCTTACTCTTAATTTAAAAAAACAGATCTTTCCCTTTGAACCCCACTGTAAATATACATAGTTGTATTAATATTAAATTGAAGTTATAAACATATATACCTTACTATTTTCGAGCGCCCATGCAAAAGCGATAGCCCCGATCGTGGCTCCCCGCCGCACGCGATGATCACATGATGATCGAAGCCAAAATTTCGAACCCACAAGTATCGCCTTCGTCCCACGATCTCGAGTGCACCCAGAGTTGACCAAAAACGCCATCATCATGAGAATCGACGTCGGCCACTGCGCTTCTTCACCTTCCAGCTCCCTTACGAGAGCGCTCTCCCTCTAAAATGATACGACTCGACTTTGGCCACCTCGAGATGCCGCCGCCGCCGCAGCCTCGAGCCTCCCCAATTTCCAAACCCTAGGCCACTGCTCGTGATCTATCGACGTTTGACTACGAGAGGATGCGACCATACCCATTTCGATTTGCCATGATGTAACAACCCGCATATTTATCGATTTTATATTTAAATATTTTATTTAAATATTTTATCGTTAGTCGGATTTTAGTCCAAAAAGCTACTTTTTGCATACGGTCGAATTAGGGCTCGGGACCACTCCCATTGAGTTTAAAATGCCGTTTGCGACCTTTTTGAGTATAAGCTTCGATATGTTTGGAGAAAGTTGATTTCTGCTACTTTTTACTTTGGGTTTGGTTTTTGGGCTCAACCCTATGTTAACTTATGCTCAAATCTGAGCCACTCTTCCCCCACTCACCCTCATTCTCTTCTCATTTCAGTTTTTAGAGTGTTAATGGTGGGAGAGATTGGAAATTAAAATTCCAAAACCCTAGTTTCTCTTGCTAATCAAATACCTTGCTCCAAACTCAAGAAGAACCCATTGGTAAGCTTCTCTTCTTCTTCTCCAACTTATTCTCTTCCCAATTTCAGAAATTCCTAAACCTAATTTCGGGAAAGTTCTTGTTTTTGAGCTTAGATTCAAGCTCATTTGGGTTGTGATTGAAGAGAGGTTGATTCTCCATTTGCTTTCAAGCTTCTTCTTGTTCGATTTTGTGAAAAGGTGAGATTTTTATCTCACATCTATGACTATAATTATCTTTGGTTGTTGGGTATGAATTCCTAACACTTCTTCTTATGTATTTGCTCTTGATTTGGATTGGTTTTGTGAATATTCCAATTTTTGGGTTTTTAAACCAAATTTGTGTGAAAATCCTTTTATGGATGTTTGATCATGCTTTTGGTGATGCATCGAGGAGCATATAGGGCCGGGTCGCCGATTGGCATAAACCCTTACCGCCAATGTTCGTCCGATTGCATTTTGGAAGAGTTTGCTCTTCATTTGAATAAGGCTGAAAAACAGCCCAGGCATGATTCAGTCGACTGAACCTGAAACCCGAGAGTTTCCAGGCATGATTCAGTCGACTGAAAATCTCTGCACAGTCGACTGAAACTGGAAACAGAAAGTTTCCTCAACCTGAAAAATTTCCATGTACAGGGTCAGTCGACTGAAAATCTCTGTTCAGTCGACTGAACCTGCTGTTTGAGTCCAATTTGCCTTTTTGGATTGAAATTCCAATTTAAATCGATTTGTGATAATCCTATTTGTTGTTATCATCTATTATGACTTTGATGACTCTTTTTAGGGATTTTTGAATATCCATTTCGATGGATCCTTTATCGATTTCGTTGGATTTTATTCACGTCTTCGTATGTGAATTTTTGTGATTGATTGTTCTTACAATCTTCTTCGTGATTTGTCACTTTAAAAATATAAAGGTTTTCTATACTAGTAGTAAATATCAAAACTCTTTCCTCAAACGATTTCAATACTATTTTAATACCAAATTCGTTTATAAAACCGTTTTCCAATCTATTAGTATATACAAACCTTTACCTCACTCGTATGAGAAATCTAATTAAACGGCTTAGTAAAACAAGTGGTATGAAACGCTTGCGTTTACTTTGTCGGTTAATTCTTGGACTTGTTCAATTGAACCTCTTGTTATAATTCTCTAGTGGAGATTTACAGTTTGTTCGTAAATATTTAAGTTAAGCAAGTGGTTATGGGACATGAAGCTAAACTCATATATTTACTAGCTTAGTGTAATTGACACTTCTCGATGATCATGACGATCATTTTTTGTGATTTAGACTAGCAATGTGCGATGTCTCTTTGTCTGCGTGGGAGACTAAACCCCGTTCGTGTGTCAAATTTATGGGGTAGCAACCCACGGTCTTCGGGCCATTCGTGTGTCAGGTCTTCGGACCATTCGTGTGTCAAATTTATGGTTAGCTACCGTGAGATAGCTTCTCGTTCATGTGTTACAGCTGTTGGTGAGTTTTCATGCTCCCGTTCATGTGATAGGCCTTCCCCCCTTTGTGATTTCTGGATTTCTTGTGTAGATTCCTAGAATTTGTGTTTCACCAATTTTTGTGATTTCCATTGATAAGTTTTATCAATATTTGTGCATTGGTGAATTTGTGTGTCATTGACTTTAGTGATTTCTGGATTTCTTGTGTAGTCTTCTGGAATTTGTGTGTCATTGACTTTAGTTATTTTTGGATTTCTTGTGTAGTCTTCTGGAATTTGTGCGTCATTGACTTTTGTGATTGACATTTATATTATCGTCAATATTTATAGTATGGTGAACGAAATAAGAAGTATGACGTTTCTTAGATTCTTGTGTAGTTCTGGTGACATTGATTAATCTCTTGATGATTATCAACTAAGTATGTATATATATATGTGTGTGTGTGTGTGTATATATATATCACAGCTTGGCATTGTGATTATTATGTGTTTAGTCATCTCTTATTCTATATCGTTTCATCTGATATTTATAGTTAGACTGATCCGTTTATTATTTTCTTATTAAATAATACTCAGGTCAGACCGAGATGTTACAGGTGCTTCTGCTTGACTTCTCATACGGGATTAACTCCTTGACTTTTGGGTTAACTACTTAGATTAGTAGTTATTTTGCTGTATACATTTGAGATATAGACTCCTTAATGTATACTTATTCTTTTGTGTAGTTCGTGTAACTATTCGTTCGTGATATTGTGGATCTTTTTAGACCACTACTCTGATGTGCACTTTCTAGTGTAGTATTCATATCTTATTCCGCCTTTGTGATATGAATTGTCTGTGACTGATTTGTGTTATGCTTATTTCTATATTTGTTTTTCGAAGGATTTATATAGCCACCGTGTAGTAGCTTTGAGTTTGTGTCGGTATGTCGGATTTCCTCTTGAAATAGAATGCATGTTATATTATCTGACATATCGGTGCTCGCGCAAAGAAATTACATGGATGGTCGCTCCTCAACAGCCTTATTCTCCGTGCTAGTCGACAGCATTCACCGTAATGTTCTTGGCTAGTGTGGGTATAGAGGTGGGGCGTCACAGCTTGGTATCAGAGCCAAACTTCAGAACAGTATAGAATATTATAACAAGGATCATCGTCCTAAGTCTTTCTTAGGAGTTGTGCTTTAGGATTTTATTCGGGTCTTCGTACTGTTCTATCCTATTTTCTTTATGATTCCTTGTTTTATCTATCAAGATTGCTTGATATTCAATTTGGTGAATTACCTTTTCTTCTTCTTCTTTCTTTCTAAAGGAAGAGAAATGTCTAGACCAGGCCGTCCCAGAGCCGTGCCATCTAGCACTCCACCCCAAGATGGAGTTTTTATGACTGCTCAACAGCTTCTTGATTTGGTAACAAATGCTCAAGCAGCTGGAGCTAACCCGGAACCTACTCACCCAAAGTCGGGATTTGCACGCTTGTGTAGCGATTACACTAATTTGGGTGGGGAGCCATTCAAAGGTTCCGAAACTGTTATTGAAGTACAGGCTTGGCTAAGGTCATGCGATCGAATCTTTTCTCGCATGAATCTTATTGACCTTCACCGAGTTCAGGTGGCCTCTAGTATGCTCCGAGAAAGAGCATTGGATTGGTACGAGCTTCTTATTTCTGAGATTAATGAAGCGGATCTCACTTGGGAGAGATTCCGAGAATGCTTCGAGTCGAAATTCGTACCGGAAGTTGAGAAACTGACATTGGCTCGACGATTTATAGACCTTGTTCAAGGTGAGTCCTCCGTGACTGATTACGTCGCCTCCTTCGAGTCGCTTTCCAAATATGGGGTTGAATACATCAACACCCCTCTGAAGAAGAATCAGAGATTTGTTTATGGCTTAAACAAAAGCCTCAAGAAGCCATTACTTTTAAAGTTAGAAGTTTCTTTCGACCAACTCGTTGATATCGCTCTTCGTCTTGAAGAGGCGGATAGAGAGAATGATGTTGAAGTGGTGGGTTCCAAACCAAACTTCAACAACAGAAAGAGGCCAAACAAATTTAAAGGCCATTATCCCAATAAGAAAGGGAAGCAAGCAACTCCTGCTGAAAAGACCTTTTCCTCTACTCAAGGGAAATGCTATAATTGTGGGTCGAAAGACCATTTTGCGAACAAGTGTTCAAAGCCTCGTACTTGTCGCTATTGCAAAAGCCTGGACCATTTTATGCATGTGTGTCCCAAACTTCAAAATAGGAGGGAGGGAAAGTTAAATGTTGCTCAAGCCCCTGGCAACACATCTCGTGGCCAAGGTATTTCTCATTCTATTCTAGATGGAATTATTTTGTTTCATGATCATCCTATTCGAGTTCTTTTTGATACGGGTGCGTCCCATTCTTTTATATCAAAAGAACTTGTTGATACCTTTTCTTTGGATGTTTTGTGTTTAATGACTTCTTTGAGAATTGCGAATCCGGTTGGTGGATCCGCAACAATCAGTTTATTGTTTAAAGATATCGAGATTATTTTGTGTATCTTTCCGAGCCGATTTGCATGTCATGCGTTACTTAGGCTTTGGAATGATTTTGGGAATGGATTGGCTTAACCGTTATGAAGCTCATATCCTATGTCCTGAGCGGACTATTCATCTTCGACATCCTCAATCTGTTAATCAGGTTTCTGTTATTCTTAAAGATTCAGATTCTGCTTTGGTTGCATCTTTATATTCTTTAAATCCTCGTGATGACGATGATGATGATGAGGGTGATATTATTTCTCTTATTCACGTCGTTTGTGAATTTTCCGACATATTCGAGCCCGTTTTAGGATTACCACCTAAGCGAGCAATTGAGTTCAGAATTAATCTTATTCCGGGAGCTCAACCTATCACTCGTCCCCCTTATCGTATGTCCAATAAAGAAAACGAGGAGATGCGTAAACAATTGTCTGAATTGGAAACGAAGCAATTTATTCGCTCTAGTTCCTCGCCTTGGGGAGCTTCAGCTATTTTTGTGAAGAAATCCGATGGTACACTTAGGCTTTGCGTTGACTACCGCAAGCTTAATGATCTTACTATCAAAAATAAATATCCTTTACCTCGGATTGATGATCTATTCGATCAACTTAGTGGTGCTAGTGTCTTTTCACAATTGGACTTGGCTACCGGTTTTCATCAGCTTCGTATTGCAGAGGATAGCATTCCTTTGACATCGTTCCGCACTCGGTATGGATCTTATGAATGGCTTGTTATGCCATTTGGGTTAACTAATGCCCCGGCTTATTTCGTTGACTTAATGAATCGAGTTTTTAAAGACTTTCTCTACCGATTTGTTCTCATCTTTATCGATGATATTCTTGTTTATTCTAAAACCGAGGAGGAGCACGAAAAACATCTTCGGATTGTGTTGGAAACTCTTAGGAGTAATCAATTAAAGGCAAAATTTTCTAAATGCCATTTTTGGCAATCTCGTGTGAAGTTTCTCGGTCACATTATTTCCGAATCCGGAATTTCCGTGGATCCTTCAAAGATTGAAGCGATTCAAGATTGGAAGAGACCGGAGAATGTGACAGAGATTCGTAGTTTTCTTGGATTGGAGGGCTATTACCGTCGTTTTATTAAAGACTTTTCTAAAATTGCCGTGCCTCTCACTAGCTTGACGAAGAAAGGTGTTAAATACATTTGGTCGGACAAATGTGAAGCTTCTTTTCAGAAATTAAAAGAACTTCTTTCTGATGCTCCTATTCTCGTTATTCCCGATGGGAATCAAGATTTCGTTGTTTATACCGATGCTAGTCGCATTGGTTTGGGTGCCGTTCTTATGCAAAAGGAACGCGTTATTGCTTATGCTTCTAGGCAATTAAAGCCTGCTGAGACTAGATATGCCACTCATGATTTAGAGCTCGCGGCTATTGTTTTTGCTCTTCGGATTTGGCGTCATTATCTCTTAGGAGAGAAATTTGTTCTTTACACAGATCATAAATCTTTGAAATATTTATTCTCTCAAAAGGAACTTAATTTGCGTCAACAGCGTTGGCTCGAATTTCTTGCACCATATGATCTTGATATTCTTTATACTCCCGGTAAGGGTAATCTTGTCGCCGATGCTCTTAGCCGTAAACAACAAGCTGTTGTTTCCATGATGATATCCGAATGGAACGATCTCGTGATTTTATCCACTTGCGAAATTCGAGACCGTGTTTCCGATTTATGCTCATCGTTTGTTTTATGTAGCCTTGTGGCTCATCCATCTCTTTTAGACCGCATTCTTGAAGCTCAAGGGATAGATCCCAACTTGGCTCTTCTTGGCCAAAATATTAGGGATGAAATGGATATTGAAGGTTTGAAAGACTTTGATATCGATTCTCGTGGCGGCATTCGGAGATTTGGTAGACTTATCGTGCCAAATGTTAGGGATCTTCGTAAAGATATTTTAGAAGATTCTCATCACTCTAAATTTACCATTCATCCCGGTAGTAGTAAAATGTACGCGGATATGAAGCGACTTTATTATTGGGAGGGAATGAAACTTGACATCGCTAACTTCGTTAAACGTTGCATGACTTGCCAACTCGTTAAGGCCGAGCATCAAAGGCCCGGAGGGTTATTGCAACCTTTAGAAATTCCAGTTCGGAAGTGGGATCAAATTTCCATGGATTTTATAGATGGCCTTCCCCGTTCTCGATCGGGTTATGATAGCTTATGGGTAATTGTTGATAGACTTACTAAATCCGCCCATTTTATTCCTGTTCGGTCTAACCGAACTGTTCCTCTTTTGGCCAAAATATTTATCAAAGAAATTGTTAAATTGCATGGTGTTCCTACTTCTATTGTTAGTGATCATGATCCATTGTTTACTAGTGGATTTTGGAAGAGTCTTCAAAAAGCTTTGGGAACGAAGCTTAATTTTAGCACCGCTTATCATCCCCAGTCCGATGGACAAACCGAGCGTGTGAATCAAACTCTTGAAGATCTTCTTCGTGCTTGTGTTCTTGATTTTGGTGGAGGTTGGGAAGATCATATTTCACTTGTTGAATTTTCCTATAATAATAGCTTCCAATCTAGTATTGGTATGGCACCTTTCGAGGCACTCTATGGTAGGCCATGCCGATCTCCTTCTTGTTGGCTTGAGGCCGGTGAGAAGCTGGCTTTAGGTCCAGATTTTATTCGTGATTCCACAGAAAAGATTGATCTTATTCGTCATAGGATGAAAGAAGCCCAAAGTAGACAAAAATCCTATGCCGATAACCGGAGAAGGAAGTTAGAATTTTCTATGGGAGATCTTGTGTTCATTCGTGTTTCACCTATGAAAGGTGTTGTACGTTTCAGTCGATCGGGAAAGTTAGCGCCTCGATATATTGGGCCATTTCCTATCGCTGAACGCATTGGTTCCATGGCTTATCGCCTTTTATTACCGGCTCAGTTTTCTGCTATGCATGATGTGTTTCACGTTTCTCAACTTCGGAAATGTCTTCGAGATTCCGATTCTATTCTTGAGCCCGGTGTTGTGGAAGAGATTGAAGTTTCGCCTAATTTAACTTATGAGCAACATCCTATTCGTATCATTGCTTCGGAAGTCAAACGACATCGAAATAAAGATGTTCCGCTTGTTAAAGTTCAATGGTCTTCAAATCCTAAGGATTGTTCTTGGGAATCTAGAGAGTACATCGAGCGTACACATCCGGACTTACTTTCTCGTGCTCTTTGAGGTGAACTTCTTATTTCAAACTTCTTTTGTGTTGAATATGCTTCTATGGTTGTTACTATATATCTTCTTCTTGTAATATTGCGAGGACGCAATTTCTTTAAGGAGGGGAGTCTGTAACAACCTGCATATTTATCGATTTTATATTTAAATATTTTATTTAAATATTTTATCATTAGTCGGATTTTAGTCCGAAAAGCTACTTTTTGCATACGGTCGAATTAGGGCTCGGGACCACTCCCATTGAGTTTAAAATGTCGTTTGCGACCTTTTTGAGTATAAGCTTCGATATGTTTGGAGAAAGTTGATTTCTGCTACTTTTTACTTTGGGTTTGGTTTTTGGGCTCAACCCTATGTTAACTTATGCTCAAATCTGATTCACTCTTCCCCCACTCACCCTCATTCTCTTCTCATTTCAGTTTTTAGAGTGTTAATGGTGGGAGAGATTGGAAATTAAAATTCCAAAACCCTAGTTTCTCTTGCTAATCAAATTCCTTGCTCCAAACTCAAGAAGAACCCATTGGTAAGCTTCTCTTCTTCTTCTCCAACTTATTCTCTTCCCAATTTCAGAAATTCCTAAACCTAATTTCGGGAATGTTCTTGTTTTTGAGCTTAGATTCATGCTCATTTGGGTTGTGATTGAAGAGAGGTTGATTCTCCAATTGCTTTCAAGCTTCTTCTTGTTCGATTTTGTGAAAAAGTGAGATTTTTATCTCACATCTATGACTATAATTATCTTTGGTTGTTGGGTATGAATTCCTAACACTTCTTCTTATGTATTTGCTCTTGATTTGGATTGGTTTTGTGAATATTCCAATTTTTGGGTTTTTAAACCAAATTTGTGTGAAAATCCTTTTATGAATGTTTGATCATGCTTTTGGTGATGCATCGAGGAGCATATAGGGCCGGGTCGCCGATTGGCATAAACCCTTACCGCCAATGTTCGTCTGATTGCATTTTGGAAGAGTTTGCTCTTCATTTGAATAAGGCTGAAAAACAGCTCAGGCATGATTCAGTCGACTGAAAAACTCTGTTCAGTCGACTGAACCTGAAACCCGAGAGTTTCCAGGCACGATTCAGTCGACTGAAAATCTCTGCACAGTCGACTGAAACTGGAAACAGAAAGTTTCCTGAACCTGAAAAATTTCCATGTACAGGGTCAGTCGACTGAAAATCTCTGTTCAGTCGACTAAACCTGCTGTTTGAGTCCAATTTGCCTTTTTGGATTGAAATTCCAATTTAAATCGATTTGTGATAATCCTATTTGTTGTTATCATCTATTATGACTTTGATGACTCTTTTTAGGGATTTTTGAATATCCATTTCGATGGATCCTTTATCGATTTCGTTGGATTTTATTCACGTCTTCGTATGTGAATTTTTGTGATTGATTGTTCTTACATTCTTCTTCGTGATTTGTCACTTTAAAAATATAAAGGTTTTCTATACTAGTAGTAAATATCAAAACTCTTTCCTCAAAAGATTTCAATACTATTTTAATACCAAATTCGTTTATAAAACCGTTTTCCAATCTATTAGTATATACAAACCTTTACCTCACTCGTATGAGAAATCTAATTAAACGGCTTAGTAAAACAAGTGGTATGAAACGCTTGCGTTTACTTTGTCGGTTAATTCTTGGACTTGTTCAATTGAACCTCTTGTTATAATTTTCTAGTGGAGATTTACAGTTTGTTCGTAAATATTTAAGTTAAGCAAGTGGTTATGGGACATGAAGCTAAACTCATATATTTACTAGCTTAGTGTAATTGACACTTCTCGATGATCATGACGATCATTTTTTGTGATTTAGACTAGCAATGTGCGATGTCTCTTTGTCTGCGTGGGAGACTAAACCCCGTTCGTGTGTCAAATTTATGGGGTAGCAACCCACGGTCTTCGGGCCATTCGTGTGTCAGGTCTTCGGACCATTCGTGTGTCAAATTTATGGTTAGCTACCATGAGATAGCTTCTCGTTCATGTGTTACAGCTGTTGGTGAGTTTTCATGCTCCCGTTCATGTGATAGGCCTTCCCCCCTTTGTGATTTCTGGATTTCTTGTGTAGATTCCTAGAATTTGTGTTTCACCAATTTTCGTGATTTTCATTGATAAGTTTTATCAATATTTGTGCATTGGTGAATTTGTGTGTCATTGACTTTAGTGATTTCTGGATTTCTTGTGTAGTCTTCTGGAATTTGTGTGTCATTGACTTTAGTGATTTCTGGATTTCTTGTGTAGTCTTCGGGAATTTGTGTGTCATTGACTTTTGTGAATGACATTTATATTATCGTCAATATTTATAGTATGGTGAACGAAATAAGAAGTATGACGTTTCTTAGATTCTTGTGTAGATCTGGTGACATTGATTAATCCCTTGATGATTATCAACTAAGTATATATATATATATATCACAGCTTGGCATTGTGATTATTATGTGTTTAGTCATATCTCTTATTCTATATCGTTTCATCTGATATTTATAGTTAGACTGATCCGTTTATTATTTTCTTATTAAATAATACTCGGGTCAGACCGAGATGTTACAGGTGCTTCTGCTTGACTTCTCATCCGGGATTAACTCCTTGACTTTTGGGTTAACTACTTAGATTAGTAGTTATTTTGCTATATACATTTGAGATATAGACTCCTTAATGTATACTTATTCTTTTGTGTAGTTCGTGTAACTATTCGTTCGTGATATTGTGGATCTTTTTAGACCACTACTCTGATGTGCACTTTCTAGTGTAGTATTCATATCTTATTCCGCCTTTGTGATATGAATTGTCTGTGACTGATTTGTGTTATGCTTATTTCTATATTTGTTTTCCGAAGGATTTATATAGCCACCGTGTAGTAGCTTTGAGTTTGTGTCGGTATGTCGGATTTCCTCTTGAAATAGAATGCATGTTATATTATCTGACATATCGGTGCTCGCGCAAAGAAATTACATGGATGGTCGCTCCTCAACAGCCTTATTCTCCGTGCTAGTCGGCAGCATTCACCGTAATGTTCTTGGCTAGTGTGGGTATAGAGGTGGGGCGTCACACGTGAATTCGAATTCGAGCTTCCAATTTTTTTTGAATTCGATTCCTTTTGTTTTTGGGTCGAATAAGTTTGGGGATTGAATGAAAGAGAGGGGGGAATTTTTTATTAGCACCCATTTTTTCTTCTGAGATGCTCTATTTGTTCGGAAAAAAATGCAGAGGAAGATTGTTCTAAGATGGGAATGGGGGGACAGGAATAGATGTTATCGTGCTTCACTCAACTTGCTACGGTGCTTCTGAGGTGGAGAGATAAAGCACTGGTGTGACACTTTTTCAACTGAAGGTTTCCTGGTCAAAATACCCAATATATTATTTTAAATTTAAATTTAAATCATCTTGAATTCATATCTTAAAAATACTTACATCCTATCAAGGCGTGAAGCTAGGCGTTTATAATGTTATACACCTATTCCGAACGTAAAGGAAAAGGTTTCGAGTCCTAATTCAATCGTATGGAGAAGATTGCTTTTTGGACCTTATTATTATACTGAATTTTGGGTATGATTTCAGCGCATTTATATATCGTACGATCATATGATAAGTCCAAAAGCTACGAAATTTGATACCCGATAATAATACAATATTACGGATCCAATGGAACTGGTTTTGTCGAATTCCAAGACTGTGCCCCGGAAGGCTATTTCTGAATATCAATTTAAACGATATATTTTCAAAACTTAACAAAACACATCCAAATTCAATTTTAACACTTTTACCGTCTTCATATTTACTAATATAAATTTTACAAGTCTTCAAATTATTTTTAACAGGCTTAAAACTCAACATTCAACATTTTACCCAACTTCAAATTATTTAATTCAATATTTAATTATCAAATAAATAATGATATTTGAATTCAAATTAAAAATTAATTTTAAATATATAAAATCAATTAAATATCCCAATTTAAATTGTCCAAAATTCTGGGTCGTCACAAAACACGGTAGCTATAGTTGGTATACTATAATGGTAGTATGCTGGCTAAGATTAATATTATACTTTCGAACTATTTTATGCACTAATAATAATATCAAAAGGATTTAGCGTATAAAGCTTGTTTGACTATCATAAGGAGAAATCTCCTCCAATTGTGCTATTGCATTGTGTGTGTGGCAGAAGGCCTTATGGTAGAATCATTTTCCAAAAAGCATAATGGATTTCATTTCCTTTTCTTTTGTGCAAATAACTGTTTTAAGATCTCACACCAGTCCCATGACTGATCTGGAGTTTATTGTTCCCTTTCTAAACTCTGGGTGCCCATAATTTTTCACACATGCAGCCTAGAGTCAGGTTAGCAGTTGTTCTGGAGCGAAGTCAGGAAGGTATGCTGTGGAGATCAGGAGGCAAGCTGTATGGCGAGACGTATCACTTATATTATGTAGTACCTACTGCGTATGGGTTGCTGCCAATTCAGTTGTCATGAATGTCTACTTTCATGTTTTGTTGTTGAAATATTCTGATGATGTAATGTATAAAATGATATAGTTCTTTTGTTTAAAGATTACTCATTTATGTATTATATATTTTTCCACTGCGTATGTGGGATTCTGATATGGTTTCGATTTCTTCTTCTTCTTTAACCCTAACGGTTCAGTTTTTCGGCATTCGATTGTTTGACATTTGATACAGTGGACATATTGATGTCGACTTTCGGGCATCGAAAAATTGGGTCGTTACTATACCGATAGCACTAAACCCAACGTAATTTCCTTACAACCAATAAGTTTCAGCTTCACCAACCTTTTGCACCCCTCTACAAATATAGTCATCCTAATATCTTGCAACCCTATCTGGAATCATCGCATCAACACCTCATAATACATCGCAAATACAACCAAACATATTATCACATAATACATTATAGCACCCTCGTAAACATAGTATTACTTCACAATACTGACTAACATTACCAATATTCAAGGTAAAATCTTTATCGCCTACTCAAATTTCGACATAAGCAAGCAACACCAAATCAACATATATACATGCATACACAACATATAACATCACCACATACTTAAGCAATATTTTAACCCATAAATTTTACAACTTTAAAAAATTAGTAACTTGAGTTTTAAAAACGTGAACTTTACTCACCATAACTTATATAGGTCAAATTAAGCTTCTAGCGAACTTGATTACGACAATCGCAAATCGCCTTAGCTTGAAAATATGACTTAGTGTGACCTTCTATGGCACAAATGGGCTAGCCAAGGACATATTTATGCTCGGCCTAACACATACACATGCATACATAACATATAACATCACCATATACTTAAGAAACATTTAAACTCATAAATTTTACAGCTAAAAAACTAGTAATTTGAGTTTTAAAAATGTGAACTTTGCTCACTGTAAATTATATAATGTGACAAACCGGATTTCTAGACATTTGTAGTTGATATTATAATTGGATTAATAAATAGAAATACTGAATTATAGATTGAACAAATGAATCTAATCAGATCAATATTAATATTTGTAATTGTGTTGTATATATATAGATTTTAAATAGAATTATTATATACAAATTGAATTTGTGTTTGTTTAAATTTATATATATATATATATATATCAAATTGACTTTTAAATTGGATTTAAAATTGAATTTAAATTTGGATATTTAAATTTGAAATTCAAAAGATAGATATATATCTTAAATTATACTTTGGTTTTAAAAATGTATTTTAAATGATTTTATTTAGAACATAAATAGTTTTATATTATTTTCTTTTTAAAGAAATTTATTTATATAAATTAAAATATGTATTTATAAATTAGAAAATTAATTATAAAAGCTTTATAATACATTTATAAATTAATTTATGCATGTAAATTTACATGTGTTAAGATTTAAACCTTTTTAATAACATGTGTTAACAAATTAAATAAGGTTAGAGATAGTTTTAAATTTTAAGACAAGTGTCACCCATTTGTTTTTATTTTCTTTTTATTTTCAATAAATCCTTATTAAACCTTTATAAACATATCTATCTCCTCTCTTAATTCCTTTCCAATTTTTTCTCATATTCAAAAAAAAGTAACTAAGCCATAATGAAATCAGATCTGAGGCAAAGTTAAAAACAAACAGGAAATTTCCAAAATCAAAAGCCTATATCAAAACAAAAACCATTGAATAGAAATCAAAACTGGAAATCCAAAAGCAAATAAAACTGAATCAAGCCTGCAACTTCAAACTTTTCAACCTAGAATTATACAAACATAAAGAAGATCAACAGCTAGTTCAAGTTCTCAGATCAAAAATTCCAGTTCCAAGAGCATTTCCAGTTTTCTTTTCACAAAGGCTTCTCTGGTTCTAAATTCTCTGTGAGTAAACTACTACTCTTTTTAATGCTTAATCCTGTTTGAAAATTGATGCTTGTGAGTAAACATCCCTTTTAAAAGCTTAAATAAGTGGCAGTCTGTTGAATGTGATTTCCTGAAATAAAGATTGCTTTGCTTTTATACATATAAGTATAGTCTTTGTCTATATATATGTGTTTATGGTGTACATGGCTGTTAAACTCTGTTCCTTGCACAAGTCTTAAAATTTAGATAAATTTCATTTTCACTTCTTCTGATCTCTGTTAGGATTAAATCTCAAAAATGAATTTAAGTAAATAATTGGATGATTATCTGGAAAAATGAAAAGACTGTGAAGATCCTTTTAATCATTTTAAAATCAAACATTGTAAATTGTTGTTTTAGGAATGTAACATGAATCTACATTGTGAAATATGACTTTTAAAATGAAAATAAAAAAAGTTGGATTCAGAGTGAGATATTGGGGTTTGATCAGAATGTGAGTTCTGTGCATTTGTGGGTGATCGGAGTATTGTGGAGGGGCGGGGTTTTGCTGGAGCTAGCTGGATGATCAATGATGTTGGCAAAAATGGTAGGAAGGGTGATAGTCCACCAAGGCGTCGGCGGTATGACAATCTAGTTTTAAACCTTAATTTGGTCGAGCTGGGGAAATTGAATCACTGCTTCCTCTCTGGTGTATAGAGTTTGATGAGACCAAAGGGGATGGGTTCGTGGATGGTCATATTTTTCATGGCCGGAAGCGCAACATCTCTGGTGGTTGGAGGTGAGTGTTCGAGGCATTTTCTGGTGAAGGTTATTGTTCCAATCACTTCTGTGTTGCTCGATTTTGATCTCGAGTTTGTAGAGATGTTTGTATGGTCGAGTTTGCTTGTTGGGATGTTCAGTGACGAGACGAAGGTGTCGTCGACGATCGATGAGGCTTCGGCCGATGGTGCATGTGCACGGTGTCGTTGAGGGTGTCAGTGGTTTCTTTGTGATCTGGTTTGGTTGACTCGAAGGAGAGATCAGGTTTTAGAGGGGGTGACTCAAGTGGTTTTAGGTGATAGAGCTGCTGAGTTTTTAACATAAAATAAATTTAAGTTTTGAGAAAAAGGAGAGTAGTAGAAGAAAACTCGGGTTAGACCAGAGTGGTCTTCGGGTTTCACCGAAGTACAATATTGAGCAGATTTTAAATGTTTAAAATCAATGTTCTTTTTGTAATTTAAAAACAAATCTAGTTTAAACTTTTCTTATATAAATTACTTTATATATAATTGTTTCCTTTAACAATTTGGTTAAGAAGTTTACAAATTTGTTTAATTTAAATTTGGTTAAGTATAGTTTGAAATGATTTTAAAACCTAAGCTAAAAAATGGAATTTTTAGATTTTTATAAAAGCAATTTTAAAATTTAAAATTGGAACTAGTACTAAAATTACTACTTTGTGATGACCCGGAATTTTGGGCAATATAAATTTAATAATCTGTGTTAATAATTTAATTGATTTGATAATCTTTGTTAATAAAATCTGAATTAATTTAATAATCTTCTTTTAATAAATTTAATTGGTGAATTTTATCTTTTAAAAGCTAATAAACTATTTTCTATTTATAATGTATGTATATATGTATATATTGTAAATAGATAAGCTTTGATTTGAAATTTAATAAATAAATAAAATCTTGTTTTTAAATTCTAATATACATTTTGGTAATTTGGAAATTTGATTTTAATTTAATATATAACTTTTCAAACCTGTTTAAATAAATAATTATATAGTTTAAAATATTTAAGGTAAATATTAATTGTTTATATTATATCTTGGCTTAAATTTATATATAAGGTTTATTTTATTTTCTTTTTAAATATAGCTTGACAAATATGATTTGAAATTTTATATAGAAGTTTAAAATACAGTTTACGGGTAAAACATTTATTCCTTTAAGGGATATAATTTATTTATTAATAATAAGATAATCACATTTATAAATTATTTAAAATTGTCAAATTTGTTATTTTCAAACAATATTAATAATGTACTATTTTAAATAGATAGATTTGTTATTTCCAAAATTTAATGTATAGTATATATGTATATGTATAACTTGATTTTAAAATTTGATTTTAAAATTTAATTTAAATTTGAATTAATTTTGAAATTCAAAAGGATAAAACATTTTTAAAAAAATTGGATAAGCTTTTATTTATATATATAATTTGTTTTATTTCATTTCCTTTAAAAAAGAAATTCACATATACATATACATAAGGATAAATAAATTACGTAAATACTTTTACTAACATTTAAAATAAGCATTAAATGTTTAATTAACAAGTGTTAAAATATTAAATAACCATAGTGGCATGTGTAACAAAATGAATAAATGTATATGAAAAATGTTGTGACATTAGACAAGTGTCCTTATATTATTTGATTTTTCTTTTTATTTTTAAAATAAATCATATTAACTTATAAAACATGCTTTTCCTCCTCCTCATTCCTTTTCTAATCTTCATTTTCAAAAGTAAAGATAAACTGAAACTTCAGCTGAAAATTTATTTAAAACCAAATCTAAACACAAACCATTTCTCAAACAAAATTTATACATGTTCAAATCTGATTTTCAATACTCAAACTCCTCACAAAACCAAAATTTCAATTCAAGCATGCAAAACCTTCCTCAATCAAAAATCTAAAACATCTCCATAATGCAATCTGCAATCCACTTTCAAAGTGAAGATCAGATCAAAAACCTGTGATCATTTTTCAAATTTTCAAAAGACCGAATAACTTTTACAAATCTGAGATGAATCAAAAGCTTGCATTTTTTTCAAGTCCTGTACATTTTCAAATACCATAACAATCTGCAAAACATCTTCCACAAAACCATTAGCCTACATTTCTGGAATCAATTCAAAGGCTTGCATTTTTGTCCAAACCCGAGCATTTGCATTTTAAACCTGAGAATAACTCAAAAGCCTGCAAGCTTTTTCAAAATCAAAATCTATGAAGCATTTTTTTTCAACCTGAGTTTTATAGCAAGCAACTTAAGTTTTAAATCAAAAACAAGAAGCTAGGGGCATTTCAGTTTAATGTTTTCAAAGGCAAAAGACATTTCCAGCAACTTCAAATTGGTGCTCTTGTGACGACCGCCCATGACTCCCGCACAAAACAAGGGAATGGTGCGCTGAAAGGTGTGCCAGGCAACCATGGACGATAGTCATGGTAAGATTAAACAGCGGAATCTATCGTATTACTCACAGCGCATGGATAAAATACAATAGGAAATATACATAGTGAAGCTCTATAGAACAGAAGTCTCATCATATAAACTCATAATAGTTTTATACAATCATCTGAATATTCAATACATCAAGCCTCACTACATAACACTCAGAGTATCAAACAAACAGCGGAACATCCAGTACATATAGAGGAAAACAATATGCAAAAGCCTCCAACTCGTCTTCGTCATCAACAGCGTTGGTAGTCAAGAACAGCACCTGTCACCTGCTACCTAGTCTGTCCATCCCAACATGGATGAACAGCCCAAGGTAATAAGAGTTGAACATAAAACCTTGAGTCAGACAACAGTCTTAGTGAGCAGTAAATTAACTATCAAACATACCAAAAGATAATAAAGGATAAAAGGAATAGGAACTCAACCATCCCACTCCACCTCATTCTACAGTGATAGCCCCCAGACCCACTAAGCAGAAACAAGCATAACAAAGCAGACAATTTAGGTAAAGCAATTATCACTCGAGTCAAGGTCGATGTTTTCCAAATACAAACCCCCAAGGCCTAAACCAAGATCAGATAAGCACTCAGAAAACACCGCTCTTGAGGCCGAATGATGGTACAATCAAACATCCATGACTTTGGCTACCACGGTTATCATTGCCTCGATATCACCGTTAATTGAATGACCGGCACATTCTTTCAGCCATCCGTCAAGGGCTAATGGCAACCCCGGTTCTAGACATAACTCCGCACGTCATCATGACCCGTGCCTAGGACTATCGCATCTGCCCAGAGTACTAACACGTCATCATGACCCGTGTCTGGAACGTCATCGTGACCCGTTCCAACGTACTCTTGCTTTGAGCATGCTAGAACCTTCAATAACGATAAGATCCAAGCCTCCTAGTCATCCTCCTCGACGACTATTCTCACACTAGCTCAAGCGCCTCTCGAGCCCACCATTATCAACCAACTCGAACCGCATCATCGAGTTATCAACATACTTGGGATGATCCCGTCTGGATTAAACCAAGGCTTCACACATCATGCTTTGCTTCAACGCATTATAGCAAAGTCCCATCTCAACATCATGGTTTGCGCCATCGCATCATGGCAAAGTCCATCATCATCGAATCTATCCATATAAGCTTCCACATCCGCTTCATATGCCACAAGCAGCTTTCACCATTCAAGAGCCTTTCCACTTAGCTTTTGAATCATCTTCGACCAACTTGTCCAAATCAAGTTGTCAATCAACTAATCAATCGAATCAAACATCAATCCAAGTAATCAATCATTCAAACAAGATCAAAATAGACAATTGCAACAATAATGGCAATTTCGTAATTAAAGTGTCCAAATCTAACAAGTATGAATCATAGGCATATGTCTCTACAACTTGATGAATAAACTTATACAAGTAATCATGTAGTAAAATAGGTGTCAAAACTTCATAGATGATAGATTTACATGCAAACTTTAGGAAAATGCAAGAAATCACTATCTTTAACACATAAACAAGCCACCAATCCAATATACTCCTTTGGGTCCGTGTGAGAGATAACTACCACTCACCGAATCACCTAAACACCTTAAAAACAATCAACTCCAGATCTGGACAGCAAGGAACCAAGCTTGATCCGGAAAAAATCTCGCTTCAAACGATGAAATCTCTCTTTGTTGGATGAATATCTTCAACTTTGGCTCTTGGATCTTTGATTTGATCTTCAATTTAGACGGAAGAAATCACTAGGTTAGAGTGGAGAAAAGAAGTGAAGAAGTGTTGTAGTCGAGCTCTCAAAATGGCAGCACTTCGTCGCTTCAAAATCCGGTGCCAAAATAGTGAGATATGGACGAGTATTTATAGGCTGAAACGTCCCTTAAGTCGCCGCCCCTATGAGTCGTCCACGACTCAACAGAACCCCTAAGTTGTCCACGACCTAATACCCACGACCTACGACTTAGCACACTCGCAACCTAACGGCTTACGACCTAACAAACACGGAGCCTCACGCACGACTCAACACAGGCACGACTCAACACATGCAGTGCCTCGACCTAACGACCTAAGTCCTTAACACACGTGCGCGACTCAACGGCCTACGACTTAAAGCCCAGCCGGCCTCACCAAAACCTGATGCCGACCCAACGACTCAATATACACGCGACCTGACAGAGATACGCGACCTAACTCGTACACGAGTTACGACTTACCACTAAGTCGCTCACACGACTCAGCGACCTAACGCTATACGACCCAACTCAGCACACAGAGTCCCACGACTTAAGTCTTCCCCCTTAGGTCGTTCGAACGACTTATCCCTTAGGTCGTTCGAACGACTTATCCCTTAGGTTGTTAACCCTGTTAAGCTGCTAACTTCCCCCAAGCCGTTAACCACTAGGTCATTATCACCTTATTCCCTAAGTCGCTGGCTCTCTTAACTCGTAACCCACTTACAACCTTAAGTCGCTCAATACACTAACTTGCTAACCCTTAAGTCGGTCATATCTATGAGTCGGTCACGACTTAAGCTCTCTCACGACTTAAGCACCACACGAGCTAGCTTCCATACGACTTAAGCTATGGTCGACTCAAACTTTAAACGACTTAACAACATCAACGACTTAAAGCATATAGTTTAACAATGTTTCGATCCGTAAAGATACGGGTCGTTACATTCTCTCCCCTTTAGGAATTTCGCCCCCGAAATTCCAAACAACAAGAGCAACCAAAGTTATTCCTCATGCCTACCATCCATAGCAATCAACAAACCATGCATCCAATTACTAGCCTAGCATGCAGAATTCTAAGACTTAGAACAAGCTACAAATTCATGAGATGTCACGACACCTTAGGGCCATACCTCGAAGAGTTCAGGATGAGCTGCCTTCATCCTCTCTTCCTCCTCCCATGTACAGTCATTAACATCATCACTCCATTGTACCTTGAGCAACGTAATCGTCTTCCTCCTAAGCTGTTTCGTGTCGGTTTCAACAACACGAAACGGCTTACGAGGTCTCGTAACAACTGGGTCAACTTCTAAATCTTCACAGCTATCAGCAGAAACCACCGTATTCGAGTCATGCACATACTTCCGTAGATAAGATACATGAAAAACATTGTGCACACCCGCCATCCTTTCCGGTAACTCCAGTCTATAAGCGAGCTTTCCAATTCGCTCGATGATCGGGAATGGTCCAACAAATCTCGGAGTCAATTTCCCTTTCTTCCCTAATCTAATAACATTCTTCAGAGGAGAAATCTTCACGAAAACCATAATACCTACGTCGAATTCCAATTCCTTACGACGCTTATCGGCATAACTTTTCTGACGATCTTGGGCTGCCTTCATTTGTCGCCGAATGATCTCTATACATTCCTTAGTCTGACGAATCATTTATGGCCCGAGTATCAGCTTTTCTCCAGTTTCCAACCAACATGTCGGAGAGTTACACGGCCTTCCATACAATGCTTCATACGGTGCCATACCAATACTTGACTGATAACTGTTATTATTTGCAAATTCCACCAAATGAAGATGATCTTCGCATGATCCCCCGAAGTCCAAAACACATGCTCTGAGAAGATCTTCCAAAACTCGGTTGACTCTCTCGGTCTGACCATCTGTTTGGGGATGATAAGCTATACTCAAACACAACTTAGTCACCAAAACTTCCTGGAAGCTCTTCCAAAATCCACTAGTGAACAATGGGTCTTGATCGCTCACTATACTCTTCGGAATACCGTGGAATCGAACTATCCACTTAACATACAACTCAGCCAACTTCGATGCGGTCCTAGTTGATCGAACAGGAATGAATCTTGCACTCTTAGTCAAACGATCTACGATGACCCAAATCCCTTCATTTCCTGCCCTGGTTCTAGGTAGACCATCGATAAAATCCATCGATATTTGCTCCCACTTCCATGTAGGAACCTCTAATGGCTGAAGCAATCCACTAGGCTTCTTCTGCTCAGCTTTCACCAACTGGCAATTCAAACATTTGGAAATGAAATTTCCAACATGCTTCTTCATACCTTCCCAGTAGTAGGTTCTCTTCATATCTCGGTACATCTTATTTCCACCTGGATGAATTGTCAACTTCGAGTGATGACTTTCCCTCAAAACTTCATCTCTCAATCAATCTATATCGGGAACAACTAGTCGTCCTTGTTTCCGAAACCAATCCTTTCGATCAACTTCAAATCCTTTATCCTTTTCTGGGTTCAATCCAGATTCCAAATCACGGATAATCTTGACAAGCTTATCATCTCGCTTTTGGCCCTCGCCAATTCTTTCCACAAGAGTAGGTCTTATCGATAAGTTTGCCAACATCTCAGGTTCCAATTCACATCTAGGCCTGAAGTCAAATCCAGCCAAATACTCAAGATTCTTCCATTCCGAAAACAAGGCTCCCAATCCTGCATGTCTTCGACTCAACGCATCAGCCACTGCGTTACCTTTTCCCGGGGTATACCAAAATAATATGATGCTAAAAACTCTAGCCATCGTTGCTGTCGAAGATTCAAATCCTTTTGGGAGAACAGATACTTCAACGACTTATGATCTGTAAACGACTCGAATCGAACTCCCAATAGATAATGTCTCCACATCTTCAGAGCAAAAACAATCGCCGCTAACTCCAAATCATGAGTCGGGTAATTCCTTTCATGGGGCTTCAGTTGTCGACTTGCATATGCAACAACTTTATCCTTTTGCATTAGCACTGCTCCAAGTCCAGTACCACATGCATCGGTGTACACCACCATCTCATCATTCCCACTCGGAATAGTCAAAACAGGAGCACTTGTCAGTCGCTCTTTCAGGATTCCGAAAGCTTGCTCACACTTATCGTTCCATCTGAACACTTGGTTCTTTTTCGTCAATCCTGTTAATGGTGCAGCTATCTTGGAAAAGTCTTTGATAAACCGACGATAATATCCAGCTAATCCAAGAAAACTTCTCACATCAGATACATTCTTAGGTCTCTCCCAATCCTGGATTGCTGCCACCTTTGCGGGATCAACCGCTATTCCATTTTCAGAGTTAATATGGCCTAAGAACCTCACTTCACTCTTCCAGAAGTGACACTTCGAAAACTTAGCCTTCAGCTGATGTTTCCGCAAGATTCCCAAAACAATTCGTAAGTGTGTCTTGTGCTCTTCTACAGTTTTGGAATAAATCAGAATATCATCCACGAACACAAGTACGAACTTATTCAACTGATCTCTGAATACTCTATTCATAAGATCCACAAAATATGCTGGTGCGTTAGTCAATCCAAACGGCATTACCAGCCACTCATAGAAACCGGATGGTGTCCTAAAAGCAGTCTTTGACACACTATCCTTAGCCACTCTCAACTGGTGAAATCCCGTTGCCAAATCCATCTGAGAAAACACCCTAGCTTCATGAAGCTGATCAAACAAATCATCCATTCTCGGCAATGGATACTTGTTCTTCTTAGTCACCTTATTCAGCTCACGATAATCGACACACAACCTCAACGATCCATCTGCTTTGGTTGCGAACACAACTGGTGCACCCCATTCGGACACACTACGCCGAATGAATCCTTTCCGTAAAAGGTCGTCAATTTGCTCCTTCAGCTCTTCCTATTCCCTAGGCGCCATCCGCCTAAGAGGCATCACAACTGGTCTGGCTCCCTCAACTAGATCGATACGAAACTCGATCTCCCTATGCGGCGGTAACCCTTTGACCTCGTCAAAGACGTCCTCAAATCCATTCACAACCGGCATCGATGACAGTCCATCCCGTGGAACAACCAGCGAATACATGAAGCCCATGAAGACGCCTTCTTCATGCTTACATCGTATCACAACCTTTCGCCCTTCCACATTCCCGACTGTCACCTCCAGTTTCTCACAATCAACCTTTGCCGCATACTTCCTAAGCCAGTCCATCCCCAAAATAATTCTGAACCCCGTAAAGTTCAGAACAAAACAATCACAAACAAAAGAGCAATCATGACTCGATACCACTAGACCACGGCATACCATACACAAACAAGACGAACCCCCAACTGGATTAGTCACAACCAATGGTCTATCAACAATTTCTGGTTCCAAACCCAACCGTCCTACAAGATCATCACAAGCAAACGAATGCGATGCCCCAGTATCAAACAACACCCTAACTGGAACACCACATATGGAAAGAGTACCTTGAACCACCACACTCTTCCCTTTCTCTTCCGCAGTAGGAGCTTTCGAAGATGATGGAACAGCCCCCAAAGCATAAGCTTGCAAAATCTGTTTGCCCTTCTGTGGTTCTGGACAATTCTTCCTAATATGCCCCAACTTATCACAGCTGTAGCACTTCAACAGTACCTTTGGATTCTTGCAATCCCTGGAGAGATGGCCCTTCTGCCGACAATTGTAGCAGGTCACTTCACCCTTTGGCTTCTTCTGGCCATCCTTACCCTTCTGCTGTTGCTACTTCCTCTTCTTATTTCCACCCTGTTGTGGTTTGGACTCTTCCTTGGTCACAGCAACAACAGACCCTTCCTTAGGAAACAAACTCTCGTGCCTGAGAGCTTTCTCCACAAGTTTCTCAAAAGGATCGTCCAGATGATCCACCAACTGCCTCCCAAGATAACTATCCAAACCTGTCACAAACTTCTCGTTCTTCGGGTAGGGAGATTCAATATACGACCGAGCATACTTGGACAAAGCTTCAAACTCAGAAACATACTCAAGAACTGGTCTCCCACCTTGCTTAAGTTCCACAAACTTCTTAAACAAAATAGACCTCTGAGCTGTAGAAATGAACTTAGCTTCAAATCTAACTTGGAATTGCTCCCAAGTGATCTCTTCCTCTGGAGTGTCAATGGTGATAGAACCCCACCAATCAGCAGCTCTTCCCTGAAGCTGTCTCGATGCAAGCTTCCTTTTAGTTGCGTCCTCAATTCCCAAGTCACCAAAGATCCTTCTACAAGCATCTATCCATCTCTGAACTTCAATAATCGATTCCATTTCCAAGAAAACCTTTCCTCCAAGAGCAGTATAGTCTTTACACAACTTAGCAAAGTCCACTGGCCTTGGAGCTTGAACCTGAACTCCAACATCTATTGATGGCCCCGGAGCTGGAATCCTCCTCATGATCGAAGTCATCATAGCCTCGAACATAGGAGCATAATCAGCAGCCCCCTCAACAGCACGGCCTTCCCTAGCAGCTGGTCTCCCTCTTCGACTCATCCTTAATATCTACAAAAAGGAATGACTTAGAACACCTTGAGAAACAACTGCATAAGGAGTTCAAATCCTTCTAAGCTACTATATTATATATATAGTAATCATCCATCAAAATACAATTACGTCTCTCATACGTAGTTACGTCAGCGAGCGTTGGCTAAAATCGTTTAACCTGGCTCTGATACCAAATGTGACGACCGCCCATGACTCCCACACAAAACAAGGGAATGGTGCGCTGAAAGGTGTGCCAGGCAACCATGGACGATAATCATGGTAAGATTGAACAGCGGAATCTATCGTATTACTCACAGCGCATGGATAAAATACAATAGGAAATATACATAGTGAAGCTCTATAGAACAGAAGTCTCATCATACAAACTCATAATAGTTTTATACAATCATCTGAATTTTCAATACATCAAGCCTCACTACATAACACTCATAGTATCAAACAAACAGCGGAACATCCAGTACATATAGAGGAAAACAATATGCAAAAGCCTCCAACTCGTCTTCGTCATCAACAGCGTTGGTAGTCAAGAACAGCATCTGTCACCTGTTACCTAGTCTGCCCATCCCAACATGGATGAACAGCCCAAGGTAATCAGAGTTGAACATAAAACCTTGAGTCAGACAACAGTCTTAGTGAGCAGTAAATTAACTATCAAACACACCAAAAGAGAATAAAGGATAAAAGGAATAGGAACTCAACCGTCCCACTCCACCTCATTCTACAGTGATAGCCCCCAGACCCACTAAGCAGAAACAAGCATAATAAAGCAGACAATTTAGGTAAAGCAATTATCACTCGAGTCAAGGTCGATGTTTTCCTAATACAAACACCCAAGGCCTAAACCAAGGTCAGATAAGCACTCAGAAAACACCGCTCTTGAGGCCGAATGACGGTACAATCAAACATCCATGACTCTGGCTACCACGGTTATCATTGCCTCGATATCACTGTTAATTGAATGACCGGCACCTTCTTTCAGCCGTCCGTCAAGGGCTAATGGCAACCCCGGTTCTAGACGTAACTCCGCACGTCATCATGACCCGTGCCTAGGACTATCGCATCTGCCCAGAGTACTAACACGTCATCATGACCCGTGTCTGGAACGTCATCGTGACCCGTTCCAACGTACTCTTGCTTTGAGCATGCTAGAACCTTCAATAACGATAAGATCCAAGCCTCCTAGTCATCCTCCTCGACGACTATTCTCACACTAGATCAAGCGCCTCTCGAGCCCACCATTATCAACCAACTTGAATCGCATCATCGAGTTATCAACATACTTGGGATGATCCCATCTGGATTAAACCAAGGCCTCACACATCATGCTTTGCTTCAACGCATCATAGCAAAGTCCCATCTCAACATCATGGTTTGCCCCATCGCATCATGGCAAAGTCCATCATCATCGAATCTATCCATATAAGCTTCCACATCCGCTTCATATGCCACAAGCAGCTTTCACCATTCAAGAGCCTTTCCACTTAGCTTTTGAATCATCTTCGACCAACTTGTCCAAATCAAGTTATCAATCAACTAATCAATCAAATCAAACATCAATCCAAGTAATCAATCATTCAAACAAGATCAAAAGAGACAATTGCAACAATAATGGCAATTTCGTAATTAAAGTGTCCAAATCTAACAAGTATGAATCATAGGCATATGTCTCTACAACTTGATGAATAAACTTATACAAGTAATCATGTAGTAAAATAGGTGTCAAAACTTCATAGATGATAGATTTACATGCAAACTTTAGGAAAGTGCAAGAAATCACTATCTTTAACACATAAACAAGCCACCAATCCAATATACTCCTTTGGGTCCGTGTGAGAGATAACTACCACTCACCGAATCACCTAAACACCTTAAAAACAATCAACTCCAGATCTGGACAGTAAGGAACCAAGCTTGATCCAGAAAAAATCTCGCTTCAAACGATGAAATCTCTCTTTGTTGGATGAAGATCTTCAACTTTGGCTCTTGGATCTTTGATTTGATCTTCAATTTTGATGGAAGAAATCACTAGGTTAGAGTGGAGAAAAGAAGTGAAGAAGTGTTGTAGTCGAGCTCTCAAAATGGCAGCACTTCGTCGCTTCAAAATCCGGTGCTAAAATAGTGAGATATGGACGAGTATTTATAGGCTGAAACGTCCCTTAAGTCGCCGCCCCGGTGAGTCGTCCACGACTCAACAGAACCCCTAAGTTGTCCACGACCTAATACCCACGACCTAAGACTTAGCACACTCGCAACCTAACGGCTTACGACCTAACAAACACGGAGCCTCACGCACGACTCAACACATGCAGTGCCTCGACCTAACGGCCTAAGTCCTTAACACACGCGCGTGACTCAACGGCCTACGACTTAAAGCCCTGCCGGCCTCACCACTAAACCTGATGCCGACCCAACGACTCAATATGCACGCGACCTGACAGAGATACGCGACCTAACTCGTACACGAGTTACGACCTACCACTAAGTCGCTCACACGACTCAGCGACCTGACGCTATACGACCTAACTTAGCACACAGAGTCCCACGACTTAAGTCTTCCCCCTTAGGTCGTTCGAACGACTTATCCCTTAGGTCGTTCGAACGACTTATCCCTTAGGTTGTTAATCCGTTAACCCTGTTAAGCTGCTAACTTCCCCCAAGTCGTTAACCACTAGGTCGTTATCACCTTATTCCCTAAGTCGCTGGCTCTCTTAACTCGTAACCCGCTTACAACCTTAAGTCGCTCAATACACTAACTTGCTAACCCTTAAGTCGGTCATATCTATGAGTCGGTCACGACTTAAGCTCTCTCACGACTTAAGCACCACACGAGCTAGCTTCCATACGACTTAAGCTATGGTCGACTCAAACTTTAAACGACTTAACAACATCAACGACTTAAAGCATATAGTTTAACAATGTTTTGATCCGTAAAGATACGGGTCGTTACAGCTCTGTTCTTCATCATCTTTTTAAGGTGAGTAACATCACTATTTAAAATTTAAGTATATGTTTATGTTGCATGCTTACCTCTGAAATCAAGAATGTTTGTGAATGCATTTATAAGTATATCTCTGTGTGTATATATGAATGTTTAGTTTGCGCACTACTGTGTGACTGGATGTTTTCTCTGATTTTAGTTTCCAGGTTCAAATTCAAATCAAAAATCACTTGCTCTTGATCCAATTTTTGTTAAGACTTAAGTCTTGAACAAAGTTTGTTTGTTATATCATAGTTTGAAGTTTACAAATTTGTTTAAGTTAAAATATTCTGTATTGTCTTCGGAAATAATAAAACAACAGTGCAAACTTAAATAAGTTAAAATTCAATTATCACGATTCATGGATTAAGGTATATGAATCAAATGCTTAAACTAAAACTTGATTTTTGGAACAAAAATTACAAATTTTAGTAGTGGGATTTGAGGGCATTTATAGTTTGACCAGAAATGGGTATTTAAGAGGTTTCTGATGATCCCGAGGATCTAGAAGGTCGGGGTTTCTTCTGGTGATAATAGGATGATCGGTGAGTGGAGGAAAAATAATGGATTGGTGTGTAGATGACCGTGGCGATGGTGGTTGATCTGGGAAGTTTCAAAACCTATTTTTGGCCGGGTTAAAAATTTGTGATCATCTCAATGTCTCTAGGTGATCGAATTCGATGGAACTCAAGGAGATGATAGCTTGTATGTTGAAGAAGGTTTGGACGGAGTTTCAGAACCTCCGGTGGCCGGATATGTGAGGACAAGTGGTTTTCAGGTGATTGCTTTTGTGGTTCCAAGTTTTGGTTAGAAGCTCGAATTCGATTTTGAGTTGATGGTCACGATCTGATGATCATGATGAGTTGCGGAGTTGATCGCTGATATGGTGAGGCCATCGGTGATGACCGGAGAGGGTCGCAGCCACCGTGCATATGCACGGTGCAGTAGTATGTATCAGGTGAATTTGGGGTGTTGCAGGACTTTTGGACTCGCATAATTCTCGAGTAATTTGAGTTTTGGCTCGAAGTAAGAAATGTTTTTGCTCGAAGCATTTTAGAGGTGGCTCAGATATATGGTTGTTACAGGTTTCTTTGGAAACCCGTCTGTATTCAAACTTAAATTTGAAAGCATGTTTTAAAACAAAATTTAAAACCCAATTTAAAGCATGGATTCAAAATTAAGTTTGTATCCAAGTATTAAAATTTAAATTAAGTTTTATAAATCAAATTGTTTTAACAACTTTAATTGTTTCAAGTGTATTTTAAAAAGGTAAGAATTTAAAAGTAAATTTGGTTTAAATTCTTTAAGTTTCTTTTATAATATGATTGTCTTTAACATATGATTTTAAAAGTTTGTAAATGTTTTTTTAAACTTTGTTAAGTTAAAATTGTTTTCATTTTAAATTTTATATTTGAAATGAAATTTGAAAGTAAAATGTTTTCAAATGTGTTTGTGAATGATAATTGAATCGTTAATAAGAAAATGTTTTTACCTTAAAGTTAATTAAGACTTAATGATTTGGGATAAATTAAATTATTAAGGTAATTAAAGAATAATTAATTAATTTAATTATTTAAATGATTTGAATAAATTAATTGAGGTTGAAGTTAATTAATTAAGATTGATTAATTTGAAAATAAGATCATTAATTAGATAAGTTAAGATTTTAATTAATGATTAAGAATTAATTAATCAAGTAATTTAAAATTAATTAAGCTACAGTTAAAAATTAATTAATTAATAATTCGAGATTAATTAATGGGTTATTAAGGATAAATTAATTTGTAATTAATAATAATTAATTTAAGCTAGTTACTTAAGAAAAGTAATTAAAGAATTGTAAATAGTTAATGAAGGTCATTAACTTGAGATTATTTAATAATTAATAAATGTGACTAATTTTGATAATTAATTAGATTAATTAATTAAGGATAATCATTTATGGAATTGGTTAAGTACAGTTACTTTATAAAAGTAATTAAAGGCATTAATTACTCAAGGTAGTTTATTAATTAATTTGATTAGCTTAAGTTAATTAATTAAGTTTAATTAATTTAGAATAATCATTGGATGGTTTGATAAGAAATTACTTAATGTAATTAATAAAGTATAATTACTTAGGGAAGTAATTGATGGTAACTACTGGATGTAATTAATTGAAGGGTTATTCAATAATGAAATTTAATTTGGATTCAATTACTTTGTGAAATTAATCAAGTAATTAATTAAGAAATTAATTAAGGAGGTAATTAAACGTAGTTAATTACTGAACGAGATTAATCAAGAGTGATTAATAAATGTGGTTTAATTAGTGATAAATTACTTAATGTAATTAATTTAAATAGTAAAATTAAAAATGTAATTGAGGATCATTAATTAACACAATTAATGATGTAATTAAAGGTTGATTAATTAAGATTAATTAATAAATGATAAGTGATTACAGAGTAATTAATTAATGTAATTAATTAAGGATTAATGTAATTAATTCTAATTAATTAATTTGTGAAGTAATTAAAGTTAATTACTCTATTTGGTTAAAGATAATTAATTTGTGAAATTAATTAAAGATAATTACTTGAATGTAATTAAAGGATAATTAATCAGGAATGATTAAGTAAGGTGGATGATTAGAGGATAATTAATTAATTGATTTGTAATTAATTAATGGTTATATAAGCAGGATTTATAATGATGAAAGTAATTAATTTAATTTACTTTAAATTAATTAGAGATGAAATAATTAATTTAATTCATTTTAAATTAATTATAAATGGTGTGATTATTAATCCTTGTTTATATATGAATGGTATAGATTTCCTTGAATGGTTTGAAATCCCATATATGAGATTAGTGATGCCGTGTAATATGGATGCTTTGGTTGCATTGTGATGATAATACGAATTGTCTATTTGTGATGATAATGTGGATTATCTATTTGTGATGATGATATTGATTATCTATTGTGATATGTGAATTATCTATCAGTCTGAATATAGATAATAAAATTGAAATTGTTTTAACTTTAAAACAACTTGGACCTAAAAGATACGTTTGGATTTCGATGAGACCAAGATCGGATTTCCAGATTTGGATATCGGAAAACCACATCGATCCAAATTAACGATAGGTCGTGAATCACAAGTGAAGATGAAGATTCAGAGTGCAAGGGTTATCGTCGTTAACTCTGAGGGCGATTCCAAAATGAGTGTAACGAGATAATGCCTTCGGTTTCGTTCGAACACGAAACGAACTTGTATGGATTGAATGCTTTCAAAACATCGTCAGGTGGACGATGAAAATTCTAAGAGATGTGTTCTATAAAGGTAATCGTTGCCTCAAGCCTCATCAACTGGAAATGGCTAAAACAGGGGAGGTGCAGCAAGGCTAAGTGGGTAGCACCCAAGTAGGACAAGATTTCCCCTTGTATAGAACTCCCTTTTTATTAGGCTGTGTGGGGCAGTTGATTCGCAACAACTGCCGGGGTTGTCCTGTTCGGGACTATCCAGTAAGGGATGGTTCCGGCCTTGTGTTGCAAGGGATTGGGAGTAATCCTCAGTACGGTGATCTAGACCCCGTACTGTGACGAGAGGAACCCCAGTTGCCCTACCATTGTATGGAATCCAAAATCCAATAAGTGCCATCAGATTTAATTGTATTACCCACTTTTATGGCTAGTATGCTGGAATTTAATCATGTAACAATTTCAGCTATTTCTTGTTTATTTGAAAACCCTAGACCTATTGCAATATGATCGGAATTCCTATCAAATGTTTTGGTTAGCGTAAGCTAAAAACTTACCCATGTTTATGTGTGGGAAGTCTTATGTGATACCTTTAGTTTTCAAAGGCTTTTTAAAGTTAAGCATATTTAACCTATTATTCACACCAGACCCATGTCTGTCTCGGAGTTTATTTCTGTTTTTCTTAAACTCTTGGGTATTCAAATTTTTACAAGTAGCCAAGGGATTCGGGTTAGCTTTGACGAATTGTGAAGGAGCAATGGAGCAGGAGGCTTCAGCGTTGTAGATATTTATAGTGTTCCGCTGTGATTGGTATCTCTATATTGTATTGAGTTGTAATAACTAGACAGGTGTTTATAACTGTCTAGTATGTGATGTATTATCTATGTAACTCTGATTAATGGTTGTATTCTATGTAATACTTATGATATAATTTATTCGTTCGGCTGTTGAGATTCTGATGTTGTTTTTCCTTCTTTCTTCTCTATCTTTCTATTCTCTATCCCTTTCTTTTTACTCATGATACGTCTTTCTGGGAGATGAAGGGCGGGTCGTGACGGTTGGTATCAGAGCATAGGTTGAGATAATATCTAGGCTTTGGAGTGATGTCTATCTTGAGAGAGCGCATTTGTAATTTTGGATATATATATATATATATATATATATATATATATATATATTTAAATTTCTACCTATTTTTTGGATTACCTATTCGGGTTTTCCAATATAAGTTATAAACGTACATGGGGTAGTGGTGTGTGTAGCACGACTAACAATGGTTGGAGTCTGAGTATTGAGGTTGGAAGTATTTGTCGAGACTGTAGACCTAATACCGTCTCGAGTAAGCTTTGCAGTGTGTAAGGATTTCATTCTCTGAAGGAAACCTGTTAAGGTTCGAAGTCCATCTTTAAGGAGCAAGTTTGGATGAGTAGGTTTGGATATGTCGGTTGAGCGAAAGCGAGTGATGGTATCTTGGCAACCTCACGAAGTAGTAGCAGCGTGATGAGATGCAGTGACTATGGTTTGTCTCCGAAGATGTTTCTTTTGAATAAGTTAAGGAAGTATGTCTGCTTCGGTGTGGTGGCTGAGTTCTGCGGGGTGTTTTTGTCCGAGTTTCTCGAAGAGCTTTGGATAAGGAAGTCTTTGGGCATCTGTGTCAGCAGTGCAGCTCAGAGTGTTCTGTGTGCCAACAGGAAGGTCTTTGGCTGAGCAGTTTTCTAGAGGTGGAGCTCAGAAGCAGCAGAGTGGATCCATTTCTTCGATGGATTGGTTAGATAAGCATAAATTGTTCTGCTTGGTAAAGAGAGAACAATTTTCTTTGGAATTAGAGTGGATTGATCGCAAAAGTGACTTGCGATGGTTGAGTGTTCTCTAGGGTTGTCAAAGATTTTTTGAATATCTTCGTAGAGGTCAGAGGTTTGCCTTAGCATCTGGAGATTGACATCCGTATAGACTAGGATTCTAGGAGTGGTACCGGTGGTTCAGCTTAGTAGAAGGATGGTTCCTATAGATATAGTTAGTGAAACAGCTCAGGTTTTGGTGGAACTTCTGAGTTTTTCTTTATGAATCTGTTGAACCATATCTCTGGGATGTGTTGTCCAATTTGTGCTTGTGTTCATCATCAGCAGTTTCATCTACTCCAGATCAGAGTTGTGCAGTAGAAGCAGTTTGGGAGTGCATTTGTTTTGTCTTTTCCGGATAGGAGAAGTAAGTTCAGTCTTCGGATGTTTTTGGAGTGGAGTTGGTGTTCTTGATTTTAGATTGATCTTGAGAGGACCATTCTGTTGGGTCGTTTTTGGTCCAGTCTGTTTCTAGAGGCATCAGTGAAGGTTGAACAGATCAGGATGGATATAGGTAGCCCAGGATCGTCAGAAGAGTTTAGAGGATAAGAGACGGAGGAATTTAGATTTCGGAGTTGGAGATTTGATTTTGGATAAGTTTTCTCCAATCCAAGGAGCTATAAGATTTGGTAAGACCGGGAAGCTAGCTCCGAGGTGTATTGGATCTTTTCTGTGTTCTGGTAGGGTAAGTGCTTTGGTCAGCAGGATTTAATTTCCAGAGTGGATAACTGGGATTCAATGTGTTTCACGTATCTCTGAGGGAATACGTGTATGATCTATCTTTGGTTGTGGAACCTACAGTCCAGGAAGATTTGGTAGCTGAGTTAGACTTGTTTATGGTCTGATATCCTATTTAGTTTTGTACATCTAGATGAGTAGGAACTCTATAGCTTAGCAGTATAGATTGTTTGGGTTCTGTAGAGCGAGTATCCCGGTATTAATATCTGGGAAACTCTAGGAAGTCCTATTCAGAATTTTTGTTTGGATAAATAGATTTTTTTGTTTGGATGATTGGTTGGGTTGTTAGCATATGATTGATAATATATGCTTGTGATCTAAAATTAAAATCCTTAATGGATTATCAAATTACCTTTGCTTTTAAATTTCAGGGACGAAATTATTTTTAAGGGGGGAGGAATGTGACGACCTGGAATTTTGGGCAATATAAATTTAATAATATGTGTTAATAATTTAATTTATTTGATAATATTTGTTAATAAAATCTGAATTAATTTAATAATCTTCTTTTAATAAATTTAATTGGTGAATTTTATCTTTTAAAAGCTAGTAAACTGCTTCCTATTTATAATGTATGTATATATGTATATATTGTAAATAGATAAGCTTTGATTTGAAATTTAATAAATAAATAAAATCTTGTTTTTAAATTCTAATATACATTTTGTAAATTGGAAATTTGATTTTAATTTAATATATAACTTTTCAAAGCTATTTAAATAAATAAGTATATATTTTAAAATATTTAAGGTAAATATTAATTATTTAAATTATATCTTGGCTTAAATTTAAATAAAAGGTTTATTTTATTTTCTTTTTAAAAATAGCTTGATAAATATGATTTGAAATTTTATACAGAAGTTTAAAATACAATTTACATATAAAACATTTATTCCTTTAATGGATATAAGTTATTTATTAATAATAAGATAGTCTCATTTATAAATTATTTAAAATTATCGAATTTGTTATTTTCGAACAATATTAATAGTGTATTATTTTAAATAGATAGATTTGTTATTTTCAAATTTTAATGTATAGTATATATGTATATGTATAAATTGATTTTAAAATTGGATTTTAAAACTTAATTTGAATTTGAATTAATTTTGAAATTCAAAAGGATAAAACCATTTTTAAAAATTTGGATAAGCTTTTATTTATATATATAATTTGTTTTATTTCATTTCCTTCAAAAAAGAAATTCATATATACATGTACATAAGGATAAATAAATTAAGTAAATACTTTTATTAACATTTAAAATAAGTATTAAATGTTTAATTAACAAGTGTTAAAATATTAAATAACCATAGTGACATGTGTAATAAAATGAATAAATATATATGACAAATGCTGTGACATTAGACAAGTGTCCTTTTAATTTTTTATTTTTATTTTTTATTTTTAAAATAAATCATCTTAACTTATAAAACATGTTTTTTCCTCCTCCTCATTCCTTTTCTAATCTTCATTTTCAAAAGCTAAGATAAATTAAAACTTCAGCTGAAAATTTATTCAAAACCAAATCTGAACTCAAACCATTTCTCAAACAAAATTTGTACATGTTCAAATTTGATTTTCAATACTAAAACTCCTCACAGAACCATAATTTCAATTCAATCATGCAAACCCTTCTTCAATCAAAAACCTGAAACATCTTCATAATGCAATATGTAACCACTTTCAAAATGAAGATCAGATCAAAAACCTGTGCTCATTTTGCAAATTTTCTAAAGACTGAATATATTTTTCAAAACTGAGATGAATCAAAAGCCTGCATTTTTTTTCAAATCCCATACATTTTCAAAGACCATAACAATCTACAGAACATCTTCCTCAAAACCATTAGCCTGCATTTCTGGAATCAATTCAAAGGCTTGCACTTTTGTTCAAACCTAAGCATCTTTATTTTAAAACTGAGAACAACTCAGAAGCCTACAATCTTTTTCAAAATCAAAATCTGTGAGGCATTTTCTTTTCAACCTGAGTTATAAAGCAAGCAACTTAAGTTTTAAATCAAAAAAAAAAGCTAGGGGCATTTCAGTTTAATGTTTTCAAAGGCAAAAGATATTTCCAGCAACTTCAAATTGGTTCTCTGTTCTTCATCATCTTTTTAAGGTGAGTGACATCACTATTTAAAATTTAAGTAAATGTTTATGTTGCATGCTTACCTCTGAAATCAAGTATGTTTGTGAAGCATTTATAAGTATATCTCTGTGTATATATATGAATGTTTAGTGTGCGCACTGCTGTGTGACTGGATGTTTTCTCTGATTTTAGTTTCCATGTTCAAATTCAAATAAAAAATCACTTGCTCTTGATCCAATCTTTGTTGAGACTTAAGTCTTGAACAAAGTTTGTTTGTTATATCATAGTTTTAAGTTTAAAAATTTATTTAAGTTAAAATAATCCATATTACCTTTGGAAATAATAAAACAACAGTGCAAACTTAAATAAGTTAAAATTCAATTATCATGATTCATGGATTCAGGTATATGAATCAAATGCTTAAACTAAAACTTGATTTTTGGAACAAAAATTACAAATTTTAGTGGTGGGATTTGAGGGCATTTCTGGTTTAACCAAAAATGGGTATTTAAGAGGTTTTTGATGATCCCGAGGATCTGGAAGGTCGGGGTTTCTTCTGGTGATAATAGGATGATCGATGAGTGGAGGAAAAATAATGGATGGGTGTGTAGATGACCGTGGCGATGGTGGTTGATCTGGGAAGTTTCTAAACCTAGTTTTGGCTGGGTTAAGAATATGTGATCATCTCAATGTCTCTGGGTGATCGAATTCTATGGAACTCAAGGAGATGATAGCTTGGATGTTGAAGAAGGTTTGGACGGAGTTTCAGAACCTCCGGGGGCCGGAGATATGAGGACGATTGGTTTTCAGGCGATTGCTTTTGTGGCTCCAGGTTTTGGTTAGAAGCTCGAATTCGATTTCGAGTTGATAGTCACGATCTGATAAACGTGATGAGTTGTGGAGTTGATCGCTGATATGGTGAGGCCATCGGTGATGATGGAGTGTGTCGGAGCCACCGTGCATATGCACGGTGCAGTAGTATGTGGTGTTGCAGGGCTTTTGAACTCGGGTAATTCTAGAGTAATTCGAGTTTTGGCTCGAAGTAAAGAATGGTTTTGCTCGAAGAATTTTAGAGGGGGCTTGAATATATGGTTGTTACAAGTTTCTTTGGAAAGCCGTCTGTTTTAAATGTAAATTTGATTTTAAATTTGAAAGCAAGTTTTAAGACAAAATTTAAAACCTAATTTAAAGTATGGATTCAAAATTGAGTTTGTATCCTAGTTTTAAAATTTAAAATTAGTTTTATAAATTAAATTATTTTAACAACTTTAATTGTTTAAAGTGTATTTTAAAAGGGTAAGAATTTAAAAGTAAATTTGGTTTAAATACTATAAGTTTATTTTATAAGATGAGTATGTCTTTAACATATGATTTTAAAAGTTTGTAAATGTTTTTTAAAACTTTTTTAAGTTAAAATTGTTTTCATTTTAAATTTTATATTTGAAATGAAATTTGAATGTTGAAAGTAAAATGTTTTCAAATGTGTTTGTGAATGATAATTAGATCATTAATAAGAAAATGTTTTACCTTAAAGTTAATTAAGATTTGATGATTTGGGATAAATTAAATTATTAAGGTAATTAAAGAATAATTAATTAATTTAATTATTTAAATGATTTGAATTAATTAATTAAGGTTGAAGTTAATTAATTAAGATTAATTAATTCGAAAATAAGACCATTAATTAGATAGTTAAGATTTTAATTAATGATTAAGAATTAATTAGTCAAGTAATTTAAAATTAATTAAGTTACAGTTAAAACATAATTGATTAAATAATTAGTGATTAATTAATGGGTTAATAAGGATAAATTAATTTGTAATTAATAATAATTAATTTAAGTTAACTTAAGAAAAGTAACTAAAGAATTGTTAATAGTTAATGAAGGTCATTAACTTAAGATTATTTAACAATTAATTAACGTGATTAATTTTGATAATTAATTAGATTAATTAATTAAGGATAATCATTTATGGAATTGGTTAAGTATAATTACTTTATGAAAGTAATTAAAGGCATTAATTACTCAAGGTAGTTAATTAATTAATTTGATTAGCTTAAGTTAATTAATTAAGTTTAATTAATTTAGAAGAAACATCGGATGGTTTGATAAGAAATTACTTAATGTAATTAATAAAGTGTAATACTTAGGGATGTAATAAATGGTAATTACTGGATGTAATTAATTGACGGGTGATTCAATAATGAAAAGTAATTTGGATTCAATTACTTTGTGAAATTAATCAAGGAATTAATTAAGATAATTAATTAAAGAGGTAATTAAAGGTAGTTAATTACTGAATGAGATTAATCAAGAGTGATTAATAAATGTGGTTTAATTAATGATTAATTACTTAATGTAATTAATTTAAATAGTATAATTAAAAATGTAATTAAGGATCATTGATTAATATAATCAATGTTGTAACTAAAGGTTGATTAATTAAGATTAATTAATCAATGATAAGTGATTATAGAGTAATTAATTGATGTAATTAATTAAGGATTAATGTAATTAATTATAATTTATTAATTTGTGAATAATTAAAGTTAATTACTGTATTTGGTTAAAGATAATTAATTTGTGAAATTAATTAAAGATAATTACTTGAATGTAATTAAAGGATAATTAATCAGGAATGATTAAGTAAGGTGGATAATTAGAGGATAATAAACTAATTGATTTGTAATTAATTAATGGTTATATAAGCAGGATTTATAATGATGAAAGTAATTAATTTAATTTACTTTAAATTAATTAGAGATGAAATAATTAATTTAATTCATTTTAAATTAATTATAAATGGTGTGATTATTAATCCTTGTTTATATATGGATGATATAGATTTCCTTGAATGGTTTGAAATCTCAGATATGAGATTAGTGATGCTGTGCGATATGGATGCTTTGGTAGCATTGTGAAGACAATATGTGTGACGCCCCACCTCTATACCCACACTAGCCAAGGACACTACGGTGTAATGCTGTCAACTAGCGTGGAGAATAAGGCTGTTGAGGAGCGACCATCTGTATAATTGCTTTGTGCGAGTACCGATATGCTAGATAAAAATATAATTTTTCATCTCAAGTGGAAATCCGACATACCGACACAAACTCAAAGCTACTACACAGTGGCTATATGTAATCTTTGGAAACAAATATAGAAATAAACATAACACAAATCAGTCACAGATAATTCATATCACAAAGGCGGAAATAGATATGAATATAACACATGAAAGTGTACATCAGAGTAGTGGTCAAACAAGATCCACAATATCACAAAAGGATAGATACAAGTGTTAGACAAAAGAATATGTGTACATCAAGGAGTCTCTATCTCGAATGTATACAAAACAAAAACTACTAATCTAAAGAAGTTAGTGAAAATCAGATGATGGTCCCTGATAAGCAGTCAAGCAGAAGCACCTGTAAAATCTCAGTCTGACCCGAGTATTATTTAATAAGAAAATAATAAACGGATCAGTCTAACTATAAATATCAGATAAAGTGATATAGAATAAGAGATATGACAAAATCGTATAATAACCAAAATGTCATACTATGTTAAGTATGTAATTGAAAATCAAAAAGAGATTAATCAATATCACAAGAATCTTCTCAAAGATAAAACGGAATGTCATATTCTTAATTTAATTCACCAAGCCACAAATAACGACATACATACTAATGCAAATTTGTAAAAGTTGGTGAAACATAAATTCCAGAAATCAACCAATAGAAATCCAGAGATTAAATAATTCGAAGCAACGACGTCGTACAGCGTAATGTCCGATGATCCAGAAACACAATAAATAGGAACAACGACATTGTACAGCGTAACGTCCGATGAAACCAAGCACAATAAAGCGGAACAATGACGTCGTACAGCGTAACGTCCAATAAATCAAAACACAATAAAACGGAACAACGACGTCATACATCGTAACGTCCGATGAACCAAATCACAATAAAACGGAACAACGACGTCATACAGCGTAACGTCCGATGAACCAGATCATAACAAAGCGGAACAACGACGTCGTACAGCATAACGTCCGATGAAACCAATCACAATAAAGCGGAAAAACGACGTCGTACAACGTAACGTCCGATGAACCAAAACACAATAAAACGGAACAACGACGTCGTACAGCATAACATCCGATGAACCAAATCACAATAAAATGGAACAACGACATCGTACAGCATAACGTTCGATGAACAAAATCACAATAAAACGGAAAAACGACGTCGTACAGCGTAACGTCCGATGAACCAGATCATAATAAAACGGAACAACGACGTCGTACAGCGTAACGTCCGATGAACCAAATCACAATGAAACGGAACAACGACGTCGTACAGCGTAACGTCCGATGAACCAGATCACAATAAAACGGAACAACGACGTTGTACAGCGTAACGTCCGATGAACCAAATCACAATAAAACAGAACAACGACGTCGTACAGTGTAACGTACGATGAACCGAATCAAAGAGACATCGCACATTGCTAGTCTAAACCATAAAATGACTATCGTCAATCATTAAGAAGTGTCAATTACTGTAAGCTAGTAAATATATGAGCTTAGCTTCATGTCCCATAACAACTAGCTTAACTTAAATATTTACGAACAAATTGTAGATCTCCACTAGAAGATTGTCACAAGAGATTCAATCGACAAGTCCAAGAATTAACCGATGGAGTAAACTCAAGCATTTCATACCACTCGTTTTACTAAGCCGTTTAAATAGATTTCTCATACGAGTGAGGTAAAGGTTTGTATATACTAATAGACTAGAAAACGGTTTAAGAAAGGAGCTTTGTAATAAAATGGGGTTGAAATCGTTTTAATGGAAGGGTTTTGATATTAACTACTAGTATAGAAAACCTTTATATTTTAAAGTGACAAATCATAGAAGTGATTGTAGAAACAATCAATCATAAAAATTCACATACGAAGACGTGAATAAAATCCAAAGAAAATCGATATCAAATCCATCAAAATGTATATTTCCGAAAATTCCTGAAGAAAATGTCATCAAAGTCAATAATAAATGATAACAACAAAAGGGAAACAACACGAATCGATTAAAGTTGGAAATTCAACAAAATAGATAACATAGGCAAAATTGGCAAATAGGAGCAGGTCGGTCACCGGACTCCCTGAGTCGGTTTACCGAACTAAAGATGGAAGTGCATGAGTAGCAGGTCGGTCGATCGGACCCTGAGCTCGGTCGACCGGAGCCTGTAACCTGCGCTTCCAAACCAGAGGAAGGAAGTACTCGGGTAGCAGGTCGGTCGACCGGACCCTGAGCTCGGTCGACCAGAGCCTGTTGCCAGCACTCCCATGCCTATCTAATAAATGCCCTTCCCTTCCCAATTGCTATGGTCGAGCAACGACACTAAGGATTTACGCCATCGACTACCCGGCTATATAAGCTCTTCGATTCATCACCAAAAACATGATCAAAACATCAAAGTTAGGATTTTTAAAGAATTGAACTCAAAACACTAAAAATTGGAATATTCACCAAATCAATCCAAACCAAAAGCAATTACACAAGAATAAGTGTTAGGAATTCATACCTAACAATCGAAGATAATTATAAGCATAGATGTGGGACAAAAATCTCACCTTTTTACAAAATCAATGAAGAAGAAGAAGCTATAGAGCAATGGCAAGAACAATCACTCTTCAATTCCAACCCAACAAGCTTGAATATAAGATTAAAGGAGAATCATTTCCTAAATTAGGTTTAGGAAATTTCTGAAATTGAATGGAGAAAGGGTTGGAGAAGACGAAGAGAAGGCTTACCAAAGCTTCTTCTTGAATTTGGAGGTAGAAGCTTGAGTTTGCAATAAAGATTAGGGCTTGGAGTTTTTATTTCTCATTCCTCCCACCATTTTTGCAAAAGCTTGAGTATTAGGAATTAAAAATGAAGTAATGAAGAGTTGGAGTGGAGTTGGGTTCATATATTAGGTTAATGGGCTGAAACCCAAACCAAAGCCCTAAGTGAAAAAGTAGCAAAATTCTACTATCTCCAAACACATCAAAATTTATACTTAAAAAGATCGCAAACGTCATTTTGGACTCAATGGAAGGGGTCTCGAGTCCCAATTCGACTGTTTGCTAAAAGTAGGTTTTCGGACTAAAATCCGACGAACGATGAAATATTTAAATAAAATATTTAAATATACAATCGATAAATATGCGGGTTGTTACAGACTCGCCTCCTTAAAGAAATTGCGTCCTCGCAATATTCAAGAAGAAAGTACATGGTAACAAACATGAAAGTATATTCAATACAAAAGAAATTTGAAATAAGAAGTTAACCAAAAAGAGCACGAAAGAGTAAGTACGAACGTGTTCGCTCGATGAATTCTCTGGATTCCCCAGAGAAATCCTTAGGATCTGAGAACCAATGAACTTTCACAAGAATAACATCTTTATTCCGAAGGCGTCAACCTCCGAAGCAATGATGGGAATGGAATGTTGCTCATAAGTGAAATCTGGTGAAACTTCAATTTCCTCAATAACACCGGGCTCAAGAATATAATCGGAATCCCTATGGTATTTCCACAGATAAAAGATGTAGAAATCGTCATGAATAGTAGAAGATTTAACCGGTGCAACGGCGTAGTACAATAATGGTATGCCCAATGAATTGAACACTATAAAAGAACATCGGACGCTAGTCCATAAAAGAAATGAGGCAAAGCTCAATAAAACGAAGTACATCAAAACGTCCGATGAACCTGGTAAAAAGATCATAAGATACAAGGAATCTCGATCCAACGAGGTTGACGCAAATTGAGTTCCTTATGAGAAATAAATATTCCAAAAACTTATGATCGAGGTGGAGAACAAATTTCTCTCCAAAAATGATGATGCCAAATCCTAAAAGAGAAAACAATAGCCGCGAGCACTAGATCATGAGTGGCATACCTAGTCACGATAGGCTTTTATGACTTAGAAGCACAAGTGGTAGAACGTTTTCTTTTGCAAGAGAACGACATCCAAACCAATACGATTAGCATTGGTACAAAAAGATAAAATCTTGGTTCCCTTCGGAAAACACAAGAATAAGAGTATCGGAAAAGAATTCTTTCAAATAATCTTCTTTTGCCAAAAAGCTAAAACTTTCAAAATTACAATTATCTCAATGTAAAAATCTTTCTAGAAAAATTTACAATTTACAAATCAATATATCGTGTCTGATTGTCTCATCAAAGCGTTTAGGAAATTCCTATCGATAACGTTGATCAAGCGCATCGACCAGGATTCTTAAAACACTAAATGGGCAATACAATCACAAAATCATCTTTTATAGGATAAATAAGTCTCTTAAAAATTTTTAAGAACATTCTTTGCTCGTTTTAAGAACAAAATCCAATTATACCTTTTTTAAGAAAAATGTGTGATCCTCTAATAAAAGAGGAGAGAACACATGAAGCGCTATATATATAACAAAAAAGAAGGAGCTGCCAACATGCCTGGCAGGTGGCACAACTATAAAACTAAAAATAAATAAAGAAAAAGATACCCCTCAAATGAGCTCCGGCAAAGCCACCACCCATTACACCGTAATATCAAGCTCTGGCAAGGCCACCGCCCAATAATAGGTTGTTAGAGGTATCTAAAATCCAAAATACTAAAGCACAAAACTCAATGAAAATTCCTGAGGTGATCCATAGAGAAGGACTCCAAAAGGTGGACCAAAAAGAAAAACTCCACACTGAAGACCCGGAGTAAACAAAAGAAACGCCAGACGCAATCCGAAGTCCAGAGAAAAGCTATCCTTCCAACATGAATAAAGCTGCAAGCAAACCTGCAAACCAGTCAAGAGAAAACCAGCAACCTATCTAAACCAAACCTGTAACAAAACTAGGAAATCAAGTTAGAATGAATCACATATATGTATATAAATAGAATTTATATACATATATGTGAGAATAAAAACCAAAGAGTAAATGAAAGCAAGTATAATCTAGAACCAAAAACAAACAATTTTAAGAATGAGAAAATATAAGAAAAAAAGAAAAAACAAAACAAGAAACTAGTTCATGGGCAAAAAATAGTAAGAGAATTATGATGCAACATATGAACATTATTTAAATCAGAAAAGGGATTAATATAAGTATTATTAGAAGCAAAATTATTGATATTAAGTTTGAATATGTTAATATTATTTCTAACCTTGTTAAGGTAATCCTTAAAGAAAATATTTTTGGCTAATTTATATTTGGGATTAGAAATCCAATTTAAACAGAAATTTGAAATTAAAATAATCAAATTATTATAATGTTGATTTTTATTATTAAAAATCATTTGATTTCTTTCAAACCAAATGTACCAACAAGAAATGGTGAATAAAGAACCAAGAAAGTATCTATAATTCTTATTGAATCTAAATCTAAAAGAGTTCCAATAGAAAAAACAATCAGAAACTCTAGGGCTAATATTAAACTCAAAAATATTATGGGTCTTTAAAAAAGAATAAAATGAGTATCCAAACATTCATAATAAATATGATTAATATCTTTAGAGTATGTGTTGCAAAAATAACATTTATTATCAATATTAATATTTTTCTTTTTTAAAAATTCAATAGTGTTTAATTTACCATGAATGATGAGCCACATATGAATCTTTGATTTTGGAGGAGCATTTGACTCCCAAATAAATTTAAAACTATTGGCAGAAACCCCCCAAAAGTCAATAAGTTTGTAAAAGGAATTAGAAGAATATTTCTTACTCTTGTCCCACTCCCAACTAATTTGGTCATTATCATTGTCAATGTTATACAGATTTAGTTTAGCATAAAGCAAATAAAGATGTCTAAGGGTAGGGCCTACTAAAATACTATTAAAATTGATAATCCAAGGAGAGCCACTTTCAGAGTTAAAAACATCAGAAATAAACGCAAATTTAAAGTTACAAATATCATATAAATCTTTGAACTCGTACTTAAGAGGAGTAGAGGAAATCCAACTATCGTACCAAAAAGATGTATTATTATCTGAATGAACAATAATATTTAAACCTAAGTTGAAAATATCACTACATTTTAAGATGGATTTCCAAAAATAAGATAATTTACTATAAATCGAAGGACTAATATGATAGAGATTATAACTACCATTATAGTAAAATTTAGAAATAGTCTCCTTCCAAATGGCATTATCACTAGTATCTCTGAATTTCCATAACCATTTACCAAGAAGAGACAGGTTCATATTATGTAAATTAATGACTCCTAAACCACCCTCTTTTTTAGACTTACAAACACTATTCCAATTAACTAAACATTTAATGCTATTATTAGGATTATCACCACTCCAAAGGAAATCCCTTCTAATTTTATCAATTTTATCTATCACCCAGTCTGGAAAAAGGTGCATAGACATCAAATAGATAGGGAGAGCTGATAAAACAGAATTAATCAAAATCAATCTAGCAGCTCTAGATAAGAATCTCCCATTCCAATTAGTAATCTTATTTTTAATTTTATCAATGATTATTAACCAATCATCATGCTTAAGTTTTGAAGGTCTGGTAACAAAACCAAGATAGTCGAAAGGAAAACTCATAGTTTTACAATTTAAAGTATTAGCAACTAAATTTTCTACACTATCAAAATCATTTAAAACTAAAACAGAACTTTTATCAAAGTTTATTTTTAAACCTGATAAAAGTTCAAAACTATAAAGAATAAACTTGAGAGCAATAATATGACTAGGAAGATGTGAGGAAAAAAAGCAAAGTATCATCAGCAAATTGAAGGACAGACAAACCAAAACTAGAAATATCATTACCAATAAAACCCAAAAGATTATTGCTAACAGCATTCTTAATAATCTTAGAAAAGACATCAGCCGCTAAATTAAACAAAAGGGACGATAAAGGATCCCCTTGCCTTAAACCTCTCTTGGATTGAATTTTATTACCTAAAACACCATTAACCAAAATACTAGAATTACCCGTTTTAAGCAAGTTAATGATCCAATTAATCCATCTATTACTAAAGCCTCTGGCAAGGAAAATATCAATAAGAAAATCCCAATCAACCGAATCAAAGGCTTTAGCAAAATCTAATTTTAAAATAGAAAAAGTTATATTATTTTTACAACAAAAATTAATATATTCTTGAACAACTGCTACACCATCAGTAATATTTCTTTCTTTAATGAAAGTTGATTGAGAACAGTCAATTAGATCATTCATTTTTAAACTAAGTCTATTAGCTAAAACTTTGGAAATAATTTAACAGAGCATTTAATCAATGAAATGGGTCTAAAGTCTTTTAAAGTATTAGCACCAAATTTTTATGTAATAAAATAACGTTAGAAAAATTAAAACAACCTAATTAGAGGTAACCATTATAAAATTCATTAAACATACAAATTAAGTCTAATTTTAAAACCTCCCAAAAAGATTGATAAAAGAAAATAGGAAACCCATCCAGGCCCGGAGATTTATCTGCTGGTAAATCAAAAAAGGCTTTTCGAATTTCCTCTTTAGCAAAAGGAACGTCTAAATCAGAGAGGTTAATGTTAGAGACGGATGGATAAAGATCATTCCATCTAACATTAACTCTACGCTTAATTTTATTGCCAAAGATATCTTTATAATATTCAGTAAAAGCATTGTTAAGGTCACGTTGTTCAACTAATTCCACATTATTAACTAAAATGGAATTAATTGTATTACTACGTTTTCTACTATTAGCAATATTATGAAAAAATTTGGTATTATAGTCACCTTCATTAATCCAATGAAAATTTGATCTCTGTTTCCACATAACTTCCTCTTTTTCAAGAATAGAATTAAGTTCATCTTTTAAGTTATTAAGAACATTTCTCTCACCTTAACTTAAACGACTAGATTCTTCAATCTTATTTAGTTTAAGCAACTCATTGAGAATATTATCTTTTTTAACTTTTATATTACCAAAAACGTTTTTATTCCAGTTTTTAGGAAAAAATCTGAGTTTTCTAAGCTTGAGCACAAAAGCTTTGGCTGAATTGTCACTAAACTTTAAACTATAAAAAATCATAGAAGACCATTTAATGAAGATTAAATTAGAAAAACCAGATTCTAGAAGCCACATTTTTTCAAATTTAAAGGCTATACTAATAATTCTATGAATATCACAAGAAAGGATAATGGGACAATGATCAGAAAGGGTATAAGGTAAACTTGACACTCTACAGATAGGAAATTTATCCTCAATTTCATCACTAACGAAAAATCTATCTAATAGAGCAAAAGAGGGAGAATCCCTATTATTGCCCCTAGTAAAAGCTCTATTGGATAGAGGAATTTCGATCAAATTAGAATGAATAATAAATTGATCGAATTCCTCCATTGCCGAATAATCACCTTCCCGGGGAGAACGCTCCCCAATAAAACGAGTAACATTAAAATCACCCTCCAAAATCCAAGACCCGGGGGCAAAAGATCTAAATTCGAGGCATTCATTCCAGAGAATACGTCTATCTATTTTAGAGATAGGCCCATAAACATTAGAAATATTTAAAAATGAATTGTCGGCTAAATTAATTAAAATAATATGTAAAGAGTGTTGCTTTTGAATACACTGCATTAATTTAAAGAGGTTATCTCTCCAACCAATCATTAAACCCCCCGAAAAGCCCACCGAAGGAAGAAAAACCCATTTACTAAAATGAAAGCCACCTAATCTTCTAAAAAACGAAAGTCTGGACATTCTATTTTAGTCTCTTGTAAAAGAGCGATAACAATAGAAAAGTCTTTAAAAAATATTTTAACTTTATCACATTTATTAAGGTCATTCAAACCTCTAATGTTCCAACAAATGACTCTCATAAGCCCATAGATCTAGCCCTATCAAGTTCCTTACTTCTAATAAACTCACGATCTAACTCAATGTCAGAGAAAATAAAAGCAGAACAATTAGCTAACTGACTAAAATTAGTAGCTGATAAATCACCAAGAGCATAAGACGAATAAATGCTACCCAAATCAAAATGCGTACCTGAGCCTGATTCTGAAACACCGCTCACGGTGTTCGAACCAGGAAACTCACCCAACGATTGAGAGCGGCTGTCTCTAATCCTGACACTATGACGAACCGTCCCGCTAGAAGCTGATAACTTTCTTCTTCTACCTCTCTTCGAAGTAGAAAAAGAAGGAACAAAATCACCACCAGACTCCCTAATCTGACCATAAAGAAGAACACTCGAACTCTTCTTCAATGCACCAGAACCAAAAGAATCAACAGTACCCAATGGAGCAACGACCAGATTAACAATCCCATCCAATTGCTCACTAGTGGAAACAACCTTCTCAACACAATTATTGTTTGCACAAAAAAGGGCAAACACCTCCTAGTCGTATGATTTAGTTGATTATATGTTGATCTAGATGGTTTGGGTGATTTATGCAAATATACGAAATAGATGGACTAAACTATAAAAGACACACAGATTTATAGTGGTTCGGCCAGAACGTGTCTACGTCCACTTTATATGTTATTCTCCTTTTTCTTTCTGATTACAAGCATAAAACTTTGTATACAATTTTGTGAAAGTTGTTTGAAAGTTCCTTCCGTGCTTGAGCTCTCAAACTTGTCCGCTATTGTTGTACTCCTACCCCTCTATTTATAGAGTGAGGCTGGGGGCAGGGGTCTTGGATGTATACAGCAGTTGGCGAGCCTGGGCTGATGCAATCTGGCCTGGCAGAGTTGGTCCGGTTTGCTTTGGTCAGGTGATTGGAGATGGTTGGACCGGTGGAGCTTCGGTTCGGTGGTTGTTGGTAGGAGATGAGACCTTGGTCCGGTATGGTTGGTTCGGCTAGGACGTGGAGATGTGGTGGTTCGGTGGAGGGTGAGGTTTGGCTCGGCAGTGGTTAGACCGGGTTTGTCGATTCGGTTGTTGGTCCGGTGTTGTTGAGGAGATGTTTTGGTTCGGCCGGGGAATGGTCCGGTGGTAGGGGTCGGAACTCGGTTCGGTAGGTACAAGAAGAGGTTGGTTCGGCTTTGAGGTGGAGAGGTGGCGTCTCCTTTTCTTTTTGGATCGGTGGTGGTGGAAATGCACCCAACATTTGCCCCCCAAAGTAGGGTATATGCCTGTATATGGCGTGCTTTGTTTTCTCGTGGTTTGGATGGTTTCATTCGGTTGTGAGTGTCGAACCGGTTGGTCCAGTTACCCTACGCTCGCCTATAAGTAGGGGCATCATGCCACTGCCATTCCCTCACCTTTCGAGATAGCCGAACCAATTGATTTTCGAATCAAAATCCCATTCTTGCCGAATCAGGTGAGATCTTATTCTGCCGAATGTGTGTTTGTTCTCAACTACCGAATGGACTCGGGAACCTTGTGTACCGAATGAACATGAAAACCTTGTTTTACCGAATGGGATAAGGAGTTGAGTGCCGAATGGACCTTTGATATTGTACTAGCGGATGTGTTCGGGGACCCTGTGTACCGAATGAACTTGAAAAACCTTGATTACCGGATGTCCTCAAAGACTATCAATACCGAATGAATTCGGGAGCTTAAATGTCGGATGTCCTTTTGTGTTTTGAATCGTGAATGAAACTCCAGGCTGCATGTACTTGTTCGTTTACATTTTCATACTCCTTGTTCTAACAATATGTCTTTCCGGTGATGCAGATAATGTCTTACAAAGTGGAAACTCGATCAGATAAGAGAAAATCCAAGGGCGAAGGAGAGTCCTCCGCAGTGCCCCCAGCCCAATCAGGACCGGGACGACAGGGGCCCATCCAGAGATCGCTAGTGGATGGATATGGTCCTTAAGAGCTCTTGAACTCTCCTCCTGACTGCTTTCCTTGCTCCCTCCGAGAGGAGCAGCTTGATGTTATATCCCGCTCCTTTGGGATTGATAGAGCACTCATGCTGTTGCCGGGGGACGGAGTGATACCGTACAATCCCCCTGAAGGATATTTTGCATGTGGTAGGCACCATTGCATGTGCGGGGCCATTCCTCCGATCAATGCGTGGATAGTCAGCTTCATTACTTACCTGAAAGTGGCTCCTTTTCAGCTTCAGCCAACTCCTACGCCATCTTAGTGTGTCTATTCGTTATCTTCCAGAGGAGGTATGGGCGCCCCCTTCTAACCGGGAAATCCGATATCTATACAATCTGAGGGGCTACAAGAAGGGTCTCCGTACATTAGTTTAGAGTTAGCCATGGCCTTCAACCCGGTCTTGGACTTATACTCGAAGTTTACCATGTTTAAAAAGGAATGGTTCTTCGTCAAGGACGACTCCGTTTCTTTTCGCCTTTTCACTTCTGGCTGTAAGTTGAATTCCACTTCTAATTTCTTCGTCCCGACTGCAATGCTTCTTCTTATATGCTTTTATTTCTTGCTAGCGATAGGTGGCTTTGCGGTCGTGGAGAATGATCGCCTGGTACAGATGGCCGCGGAGATAGAGGCTATCTTTGGAAGGGACATTTCGGCTTCTTACCTAATCAGGAATGCCACTCTCCTGGAGCACAACCTGATTCTGCCACGTCAATCCGTGGTTAAGCAGAGAGATACAGCCGAGGAAAGGGCTGCTAAAGCTAAAGATGGGGCTAATGCGAAGAGCAGCAAGAGGAGGCCTTTTACAAAACCTCCAGTTGTCAGAGGTAAGAAGCTCAATAAGTCCGACGGCCCTTCCCCTAGCACGTGCCCAATTAATCCGGGGGAGGAAGACGTGGAGGAGGATAGAGGTGAAGGCGAAGGAGGCGAAGGAGGCGATGTAGGAGGAGAGGCAGAGAGCGGAGACAACAAAGAAGGTGATGGTGGTGGTGATGGCGCCGGGGCTTTGCCTCCTAGGCAAGCAGGCGAGATTCAAGAGTGGACGGATGATGCCTTCCGCCAGGCTTTTGAGGGGTTGGAGGAAGGATCAGCCTTGGTGGAGAAATCGAAGAGGTCTGATAAGGCCGGGTCCGGTGTCAGTCTATCTTCTGAGAGTATTTCAGCTAAGGCAACTCCGGCGGTTCAAGGTGAATTCTTAACTCCTTCTTTTAACTTCACACGTTTCTTGAGTCATAGTTTCATGCATGCTTGTAACACTTGGTTTTTATTCCAGGAATGGGTAAGGTGGCCAAGACATCAGATATTCGGCACCGCCTTGAACAGTATAAGTCACTCAAAGCTTCCGCCAAACCAAAGCCGTCAGCTAGCCGTCCTGGAGATGCGGTTAGATATCGCCCTCTTCTCGGAGTTATTGAAGAAGATATGCAAAAGAGAAAGAGGGGCCGATCTTCGTTTGAACCTTCACCCGGCCCTCAGCCTCCAGCCCAGCCTATCCATGATATTACTAAGGAGCATACTGAGCTTATGCCTTCCCCACATCCGTCCGAAAATCCAACCGTCACCCCGATAGACCATCCTGGTTTGGTTCATAACCCATTTGCCAGCCATCCGGATCTGGACCCGAGTTTTCAGGATATCTCTTTTGACGAGGCCACGGGTGAGCATCTTCTTCCCCGCAATCCCATGGTACGGGTGCTTGATGAGGCTAAGTCCTTAGACCTCGATTTGCTTACTACGCGGATAGTTACCATGGGGGACGAAGCCAAGGCTAATATTGATCGGGTCGCGGAGGAGACCAGTAAGTTGATGGGGCATCATGCCTGTCTGGTCAAGGCTGGAGAGGAGATTGGGAGTGCTAATATTCGGTTGCGGCTAAAGGTTGCTGATCAGGCCAAACAGCTTGCCAATCAAGCCATTCAGATTTTTCAGCACGAGGCAGCCTCCAGGCGGTTGAAGGAGACTATGGAAGAGGCTAGTAGGGCAGAACTACGAAAGATAGAGGCCGCCTGCAAGGAGCGGATTGACATAGCCATTGCTACGGTGGATGAGGTTCGGAGGGCGGATCTCGAGAAGGTAGAGGAGTTATCTGGGAGGCTTGAGGCCGCAGAGCTTGCCCAGGCCAGGCTAAAGGAAGAGATGAAGGAAATGAGGAGGCCTCTCCAGGCTGACCGCTTGAGATATCGATCGGAGAGGAATGTTGCTATCGCTAAGTTGCTGTCCTCCGAGGCCCGGGTGAGGGAGTTTGAGGAGAATGAAGGGATGATGGATGAGATGTTGCAGGATACGTACTTCCGTACTTGGAAGCAGGGTAACCTATCCTAGATGGATGACTATCCCCGGGTCATGGCTAGGATATATCTCCGGGCTTTGGAGGAGGCCAAGGCCAATGCGGATAAGGAAGGTGGAGCAGCATTCAGGATAGATGTGGCTACCGCCCAGTTCTCAAAGGAGGAGAAGGAAGCGGTGAAGGAGGGGATGCGGCTACTTGCCACGGAGGAAGCCGGTGTGCAGTTGGGGGATGAGGACCAAGGATCGGGTGTTGGTGAGTTTCCCCTTTTAGCTTTTCATAACTTGATCGTTCGTTGTCGGTTTAATGGACTCTTTTCCTGAATTGGACAGGTGGGGCCTCTGGTCATCATGCTGGGAGCTCCGATCCTACAGTCAAGTAGATTCGAAGAGCTGGTAGGACGAGGGTGGAGCACGGGTGCAGTTGGTTATTTTATTTGGTCTGCTTGACATTCCTGTACATGCTAGTTCAAAACATTAATGTACCCTTAAGTTGTAATTATGTTATTGAACGTCTTTATGTAAGTTTATAACACAAGCTGATTCTGTTATATTTTGAATGCTGTTATTATTTTGAAGTGCTGTATAAAAAACATAGTTATACATATGCCTATGATTTAGTTGTGTTCGATGTTAAGCTTTTGCTCGAAATATAATCTCATGTTTTGCAATGTTATGAATAAGTCACAGCTACATGATTATGTACAAGAGAAAAGAGTACCGCCCTTCATGTTCGGGTTGCAGGGGGTAGCTTTGGACATCTTGTGTAATTGACCATGAATGCGGCTGAGTGCCTTGTCACCCAGTTTGCGGGCTCAGATTCTCGTGACCGAACGCCTCCTATTTAGTGTCCTGTACTTTGGGGACCGTTATGCAGGATACAAGAAAAGTATTTGAATGGAATGGAAATATAGGAAAAGTAAAACTTCCAGTCACGGAAGGCCGTCGATATGCTTAGGTTCGTGGCAAACGGGTTTTGTAGTCACTTTCCCTAGCTGTGGGCCTTGGAGACATTTGTCACCCATCTTACGCCTCCGCGGGGAGTTTATCTTTTTTACCACAGCCGCACTTAAGACATATCGGAGCCGAGATCGCGCACAGTAACTACCAGAGCCATTATGGTCCGTAATCATGGGTATTATTCGATTTACTGTGGCCGGCTAGCGTGGGTGCCGATCGTCAACCGTGAACTACCCCTGGCTGGCGATACCTTATGTTGGGGCTTAAAGTAGGTTCACAGTTGCCGGCGAGCCGAACGCCGTAATGAGCTGCCATCGGCTATAGTTGGCCTTCATGATGGCTTATAATCGGCTCATTACAGTTGGCTTTGAGGGCAGTCGCGAGCAATGAGTTAACCCGCAGCAGAGGGATGCTGGAGCAAAAGTGTCTCATTGGCCAGTGCATAGAATCGCATAGTACCTGTTGGTTCTCGTCCAGGTGAGGTTGCGCCACGAAGTTCCAGTACGGAAATGTCGTTATACATGATTTCGTTCAACAGACAAGGATAATGCTTAACAAGCAGCCAAGATATAAAGGAACAAGTTAAAAAGAGACAAGATTTTTAAAGTGGTTCGGCACGAAAATGCCTACGTCCACAGATTCTCTTTGTTAATTCACTTCATATGGGCAGTACAAGTTAAGAAAAGTATCGACGGAGGTGCTGGATGTTCCATGCCCTCTGGAACACCTCTCCGTCCACTATTGACAAAATATAAGCTCCGTTGTGGAGATCTTTATGAATTACATAGGGTCCGTCCCAGATTGGATCTAGCGCTCCGGGGCGCGGGAAGATCCGCTTGAGGAGAAGATCTCCTTCTTGTAAGCTGCAGTGCTTGACTTTAGAGTTGTATTATGCTGCTACTTTTTGCTTGTGAGCTGCCGCTTTAAGTGCTGCATCATTTCTTCTTTCTTCAATTAGACCCAAAGACATGTGTAGGAGTTCTTCATTCTCTTCTAGGTTGTAGTGGATCCTATGGTGGAAAGGCACTGCAGTTTCAACTGGGAGCATGGCCTCCGATCCGTATGCCAAAGAGAAAGGAGTATGCCCTGTTGATGTTCTGTAAGATGTGCGGTAGGCCCAAAGTGCCGTAGGAAGTTCATCCACCCAAGCACCTTTTGACTTTTCAAGTTTCTTCTTGATTATGGTTTTGAGGATTAGACAGCTTCGACTTGTCCGTTTGCCTGGGGGTAAGCCACAGATGAGAAGCTTTTGTGAATTCCGTGCTCTTGGCACCAGTCGGCGAATTCCTCGCTATCAAATCGAAGTCCATTGTCCGATATGATTTTGAGTGGAACCCCGTACCAGCATAAAACATTTTTGATCAAGAAGTTAATAACTTTTGCCGAAGATATTTTATTTAGAGGCTCCACTTCCACCCATTTGGTGAAATAGTCAACTGCTACTATGGCATATTTGGCTCCGCCTCTGCCCACTGGCAGTTCGCCAATCAAGTCAATTCCCCATATTGCAAAGGGCCAAGGGCTGGTCATTTGAGTAATCTCGTTTGTTGGTAGTCGAGGAATTTTAGCAAATTTCTGACATCTGTCACATTTTTTGACGAAGTCTAGGGCGTCTTTGTTTAAGGTAGGCCAGTAATATCCATATCGGAGTATCTTCTTTGCCAGAGTCTGCCCACCAGTGTGATCTCCGCAACTTCCTCGATGTATGTTGGATAAGATCTCCTTGGCTTCCCTTCCAGCGACACACCTTAATAAGGGATTAGAGAAGCCGCGTCGATAGAGGATGCCATCTTCTATCGTGTAGCGGGAAGTTTTCCTCAAGATTTTCTTGACTTCGTTACGCCCGTCGGGCAGGATGCCATCTTGTTAATATTTTCGGACAGGAGTCATCCAAGTTTCCTCTTTGATTGCAGCTATCATGTTCATTGTCTCGTAACTCGGGGCTAGTTGCTGTGAGATTGTTATTGCTCGGGAAGCGGCGCCGTCCTTCATGCTAGCTTGCTTCGCCAATTCGTCGGCCTCCTGATTCTCTTCTCGAGGAATGTGTTTGATTAAATAGTGATCCAACTGATTGAGCAGCAGCTTGGTCTTCTTTAGATATGTTGTGAGTCGTTCTCCTCGAGTCTGGAATTCTCCCAGTATTTGATTTACAATAAGTTGAGAATCACTATGGAGACATAAAGAACCGACTCCCATCTCCAGGGCAAGTTCTAATCCGGCTATCACTGCTTCGTATTCTGCGTCATTGTTATTGGTAGCGAACTCCAACCTTTGGGAGTAGTGCAGCTTCCTTCCCCTGGGGGTGATTATCACAACACCTGCCCCCGAGCCTTGTTCATTTGATGCTCCATCAACGAAGAGGTTCCACTTGATATTTTCTGCTACTTCAGATTGCACCTTACCTTAGTTAGTAGTGAATTCGACAATGAAATCAGCTATGGCTTGTCCCTTGATAGCGGTACGAGGATGGTAGTAATATCATATTGACTCAGTTCAATGCACCACTTAAGTAGTCGCCCGGAAGTGTCGGGGCGATGGAGTACTTGCCTTAGTGGTTGATCGGTTAAAACTCTGATGGAATGAGATTGGAAGTAGTGTCGCAGTTTCCGTGACGTGATTAGCAAACAGTATGCTAGCTTTTCAAGTTTAGCGTATGTGGCTTCTGCCCCTATGAATCTCTTGCTTACAAAGTATACGGGTCGCTGTGCGTGGTTGTCCTCCCTCACCAAAGCGGCGCTTAAAGCATGGGACGATACAGCAAGGTATATGTATAGTTCCTCGCCTTCATTTGGAGTTGAGAGTACTGGTGGTCTTTGGAGGTGTTCGATTAAGTTAAGGAAGGCTATCGAGCATTCGTCAATCCATTCGAACTTTCCTTTATCTTTCTTAAGAGCTTCGAAGAAAGGGACGCATTTGTCGGTTGCTTTAGAGATGAACCTGCTTAGGGCAGCCACCTTCCCATTTAGGCTTTGCATCTCTCTTTGAGTGGATGGTATCCTGATATCTTGCAAGGCCCGGACTTGTTCGGGGTTCACTTCAATCCCCCTGGCATGGACGATGAATCCTAAGAACTTTCCCGACGATACTCCGAAGGAGCACTTTAGAGGATTCAGTTTCATTCCATATTGGCGAAGTACTTGAAACATCTCGTTCAGGTGGTTTATACGATCGTTGGCTTTCCTTGATTTTACCAGCATGTCGTCCACATAAACTTCCATAGTTCGCCCTGTTAATTTCGCAAACATCTTGTTGACGAGGCGCTGATAAGTAGCTCCGACGTTTTTAAGTCCAAAAGGCATTACTTTGTAGCAGTACAATCCCCGGTCAGTGATGAAACTAGTGTGGTCTTGATCGGGGGCGTTCATAGGGATCTGGTTATATCGTGAGTATGCGTCCATAAAGGATAAGAGTTCGTGTCCGGCTGTGCTGTCCACGAGCTGGTCGATTCGAGGGAGTGGGAAGCAGTCTTTTGGGCAAGCGTCATTTAAGTTGGAGAAATCGATGCATGTTCGCCACTTCCCATTAGCTTTCTTTACGAGTACCGGGTTGGCGATCCATTCTGGGTAGATGGCTTCTCGTATGAAGTCATTGGCAAGTAAGTTCTTTACTTCTTCCTCGAGGGTTGTCGATCGTTCTACCCCCATGCTCCTCTTTTTCTGCTTCACTGGCACCTTGGTGGGATCGATGTTCAGTATGTGGCATGCTATGTATGGAGAGATTCCTGTCATGTCGGCGTGCGTCCACGCAAATACATCCATGTTGTGGCGAAGAAAATCAACGAGTTGGTCTTTCAACTCCGCTCTTAACTGAAACCCGACTCTCAGCAGTCTACTTGGGTTGTGTTTGTCTACAGATACAATTTCCATAGCCTCTGCAGGCTCGGCGGTGGCCTCCTCCTCTTTGTCCCTGGGGTCTAATTCACTGAAAGGGTCACTGGTATATCGAAGAGGAGGGGCTTTCTTTAGTTGCTATGCTTCCATGTTTTTCATGCAGAGAGTAGTCTCTGCATTTTTTCCTTTATCTTTTCTGCGGTTATTGCGAAGTTCAGTTACATAGCAGTTTCGAGCAGCGTCTTGATCCCCCTCCATTTCTCCTACTCCGTTATCTGTTGGGAATTTCATTTTCAGGCACCATGGGGCTAACACAATTTGGAAGTCAGACAAGGCTGGTCTTCCCAAAAAGGCATTGTAGGCCGAGTGGCTTTCTATTAGCACAAATGTTTGTTTTCACACAACGGAGCGGGGATGACTTCCTATTTCAACAAAAAGGTCCAGTTGCCCGAGGGGCATCTTTGCATCTCCAGTGAAACCATGTAGTGGTTTGTTACAGGGAGACACATCCTTCATTGACAGCTTCATTTTGTCGAAAGCATGCTTAAATAGGATATTTACCGAGCTTCCAGTGTTTACTAAAATTCGAAAAACTTTGGCTGGACCGAACCAGGCAGAGATGACCATAGGATCCATGTGTGGGTACTGCCTTCCCTCTAGATCATGCCTACTGAATGTGATGTCGTCCTTCTCTTTCCATTTCGGGTGGCGTTCTTCCAAAACAGAGTTAACGTAGCCTTCATCGTTTCTAAGTGACTTACCGTATCTTTCCATCTCTGCCCAGCTTCTGTCGGCGACGTGTGGTCCTCCTGATACGGTATGGACCACTATCTTCTCTTGACTAGAGCCGCTAGTGTTGCGATTTCCTCCGCCTACTTCTGGGAGGGGTAGCCCAGGATTCTCATTGGCAGGAGTCGAAGTCCTGTTCTGGTTTTTTACATAGCGTTCCAGTTTCCTCCTTCTAATGTGTTCTTCAATCAAGTCCCGGAGATGGTGGCATTCATTGGTGTCATGTCCGTGGGATTCGTGGAAGCGGCAGAACTTTCCAAACTTGAATGCGTTATCTGACTCCTTCTTGTGCAGGGGGCGCTTGTATCTAACTTCGTCTTGAGTGGCTAGGAAGATGTTTTCGATTGTTTCATTCAAAGGAGTGTAGGAGTCAAATCTTGGTCCTGGTCAGTACGAGCGCTTTTCTCCCTTCTTGCCCCCTGCACTGTCTCTAGAGTCACTTCTCCGAACATCCTTTGCTGCAGCGGGAACCTTGTCCGGAGCTATCTTAACCTGTTGCCCTAACTGCCTCTCAGTCGCAACGTCTTCAAGTCTCATATACGTTCCAGCTTCATGGAAGAAATCAGGTAAAGTAGCTGGTTTTTCCTTGGTTAGTCTTCTAGCAAATTTAGTATCCGGATGTACACCATTGCAGAGGGCCATTAGGATAAGTTTCTCGTCGGCATCTTGGACTGCGGCCGCTGCGGCGTTGAATCGGGTTAGATATTGTTGCACTGTCTCTTCGGGCTTCTGTTTGATATTAGATAAGGAATAAGCGTCCTTGGGTTGTTCCACATGGATGCGGAACTGGCTGATGAACTTTTCTTTCAGCATTTCCCATGAGCTGATGGACCCTTGGGGTAGGTGGAAGAACCAGAAAGTAGCTAGATCTGCCAAGAAAAGTGGAAAGCATTTGCACAATACTCCCTCCGTTGCTCCGCTCATGAGCATATGCTGGGTGTATCTCTGTAAGTGTACTATGGGGTCAGAGGTTCCCTTGTAAGGTTTCATCGTTGCCGTTTTCCATTCCTGGGGGGTGATGGCGGTTTCGATATTGCGTGTGAAGGGGCTGGTTACCCTAGTGCCTATTCCCCGATCCCTTTGCTCCCGTTGGACGCATTCTCTGAACAATCGCGCCATCCTTTCATCAGAACTTGGAGCGGATAGAAATGAGTTTGGCTCTTCCCTGCGGGACTGATTCTGTCCAGATGGCTTGTAGGGATGGTATCGTTGTCCCTCCTAACATTCTCCAATGGCTGCCTCTGGTCTTCTAGGGGCATGCTGGGGTCAGCCACAGTTGGCCCTTGCCTTGATCTTCCCCTGCTGGGTTCTGTTCTCAGCACTTCCTCGGGTCCAACTTCGGGCCGGACTCCAGCTCGGCCCCGTCTACTGGTGTTTTCATGGTTAGGTAGCATGACAGGCTCAGCCACGTCCGACCCCTGCCTGGCACCTCCCCCATTGGGTTCGGTTCCAAGTGTTTCCTCGGGTCGGAATTCGGGCTGAGTCCGGGCTTGGCTCCTACCATGGCTGTTTCTGTTGTTAGCCTCTTCGAAGAAGAAAGACGTTCATCGCCTCCCAGATCCTCTAGACCGGGACTCACCCCATGATTCAGTGTTACGGTTGGATTCTTCAGCATCCCTTAAGCGTGACATGAGTTGGTCCACCAAGGCTTCTTCTTGAGATGCGAAGCAGTTTGTTATTTCAGTCACGATCCTGTCCAGATCCGCCGTTGTAATTGGTTGTTCCGTAGCGGGGGCTGTCGGATTTGCCTGATTTGAATTTTTCGTTGGAACCTGACGATTGTCTTGGTCCCTAATCACTAGATCTGGGATATTGCCAGTGGCAATGTTCTTTCCTATGTTAGTATCTTTCTTCTGCCCGGGAGGCATGTTTTCCAAATGAACGATGTTGACAGGAAAAGGATTAAGTGGGAGAAGCTGAAGCTTCGAGCTCCTGAGTTCAGCTCTCAGTGAAAGCACCAAAAATGTTTGCACAGAAAATGGGCAAACACCTCCTAGTCGTATGATTTAGTTGATTATATGTTGATCTGGATGGTTTGGGTGATTTATGCAAATATACGAAATAGATGGACTAAACTGTAAAAGACACACAGATTTATAGTGGTTCGGCCAGAACGTGCCTACGTCCAGTTTATATGTTATTCTCCTTTTTCTTTCTGATTACAAGTACAAAGCTTTGTATACAAGTATGTGAAAGTTGTTTGAAAGTTCCTTCCGTGCTTGAGCTCTCAAACTTGTCCGCCATTGTTGTACCCCTGCCCCTCTATTTATAGAGTGGGGCTGGGGGCAGGGGTCTTGGATGTATACAGCAGTTGGCGAGCCTGGGCTGATGCAATCTGGCCTAGCAGAGTTGGTCCGGTTTGCTTTGGTCCGGTGGTTGGAGATGGTTGGACCGGTGGAGCTTCAGTTCGGTGGTTGTTGGTGGGAGATGAGACCTTGGTCCGGTATGGTTGCTTCGGCTAGGACGTGGAGATGTGGTGGTTCGGTGGAGGGTGAGGTTTGGCTCGGCAGTGGTTGGACCGGTGTTGTCGATTCGGTGGTTGGTCCGGTGTTGTTGAGGAGATGTTTTGGTTCGGCTGGGGAATGGTCCGGCGGTAGGGGCCGGAACTCGGTTCGGCAGGTACGAGAAGAGGTTGGTTCGGCTTTGGGGTGGAGAGGTGGCGTCTCTTTTTCTTTTTGGATCGATGGTGGTGGAAACGCACCCAACAATTATCACAAACGACCCCAGTATCAATAGAGGCAACACTACCCAAAGGAGTTAAAAACCGAAAGTCACTCCTACCCAAATTATCAACAGTGGAAACTACTAAGCCATCACCAACATCACAAAAGTCATTATGAGCCCGTGCATCATGCACAACTGCAGCAGTGTGCAAATCATCAAGATCAGGTTTGAGCAAATATAAAAACTCATCATCAACATGATTCTCTGGCTCAGAGTCACTCCTACCCAAATTATCAACAGTGGAAACTATTAAGCCTTCTCCAATATCACAAAAGTCATTATGAGCTTGTACATCATGCACAACTGCAGCAGTGTGCAAGACATCAAGATCAGGATTGAGCAAATATAAAAAATCATCATCAACATGACTCTCTGTCTCAGCAAAATGAACACCCACAAAATGATGTTCAAAAGAGAGAAACCAACCTCAGAAGACAACACATTCATTACAAACTGAAGAAGCAGAGCCATCTGAAACTGCTGTAAATGCCCAATCATCCACACTATCACTAATGAGGGGTTGTGTGGTCTGAACAGTCAGATCGAAATTAACAGGCAAATTAATAGAAGCTAATGATGCCCACAAACCATTCACCAAAGAAGAAGACTTATCCTCCTCCAAATGACCATCATTTTTACCATCAAACAAGGTGCTCTGATGATCTATATCTTGATCAAACAAGAACTCACTAAAGAAGAAACAATTCTCAAGACTGACCCCTTGATCAATACCATTAAATTCATTTACCAAACACTCTGACAATTGATTATCTAACAAGAAATCAAATGAGAGATTGTCTCTATCCACAACCTTCCAATTATACTTATAAATAAATCTTTATGAAAAAGATTTGTAAAAAAATTTAAATTGCTATTTTCATCCAAAATCAATATATACAAGGATGATCTCATTTAAATATTCATAGATTACTCGATTTATAAAATGGATGAAATAAGCTAGACAAACTGAATGACATAATAAGTCATTCATAAGAATCATAACGAGTGCAGAATGCGGTAAGAGGAATGCTAGCTTCCGCGACTTGTAGCAAATGAAAACTGGTGGTAAAGTCGAATTGAAAAGACCTTAGCACCACAAAAAAGATTACTTATGTGGCAATCCTAAGACAAGCTCAAAAATACCGGAAAATCATAACTACCTAAATGAAAGAAATGACACTTTACTCAACATATGGGCTTAAAGAATAAAATGATGCCACCAAATTGGAATCAAAATCACAAAGAATAATAGAAATCTGCTTAACAGATTGAAATGTCGAAAATGAATAGTCCACTCGGAAAAATAGGATAGAGGCTTCATAATGATTAAGCCAACCCCTTTCACACAAATCAATTCCAAAGCCTAAGTAACGCATAACATGCAAATTGGCTCGGAAAGAGAAATCACAAAAAATAATTTCGACATCAATAAAAAGCAAGCTGAGTGTTGCGGATCCACCAACCGGATTCGCAATTCTCAAAGAAGTCATCAAGCCCAAATTGTTTAAAGAAAAAGAATCAACTAGTTCTTTTGATAAAAATAGTGAAATGAAACCCATATCAAAAAGAACTCGCAAAGGAAAATCATAAAACAAATGAAATCAAGGATTGATTAAGAAATACCTTGACCGGGAGAAGTATCACTAGGAGCTTGAACAACATTCAGCTCTCCTTCTCTCCTACTTCGAATTATGGGACATGTAGATATAAGATGACCCGAACTTTTGCAATAACGACAAAAGAGAGGTTTCGGGAACTCCCTTGCATAATGGTCCGTGGAACCACAATTGTAGCATTGTCCGTGACTACAGGTGGGAGTCTTTTCTATCGGAGTTTGTTGCTTCCCTTTCTTATTGGAATTGGGGCCTTTGATCATAATAGGCCTCTTCATGTTGTTGTTGAAGTTCTGTTTGGTAACCACAACTTCAACAATACTCTCTCCATCAGCCTCTTCAAGACGAAGAGCGATATCAATAAGCTGATTAAATGAAACCTCAAGTTTCAGGAGTAATGGCTTCTTAAGATTCTTATTCAAGCCATAGACAAATCTCTGATTTTTCTTCAATGGGTATTAATGTATTCAACCACGTATTTGGAAAGAGATTCGAAAGATGCGACGTAATCTGTCACAGAAGATTCGCCTTGAACAAGGTCAATAAATCGCCGTGCTAAAGTTACTTTTTCAGCTTCCGGCACAAATTTCAATTCGAATCTTTCCCGGAATTGCTTCCAAGTAAGATCTGCTTCAAGATTTCGGAAACCAAAAGTTCATACCAATCTAATGCTCTTTCTTGGAGCATGCTAGAAGCCACTTGGACTCGATGTAGATCAATAAGGTTCATGCGAGAATAGATGCGATAGCTTGATTTGAGCCAAGCTTGAATTTCAATAACACCCTCGGATCCCTTGAATGGCCTTCCACCTAAATCGGTATAGTCTCTACACAAGCGTACAAAACCGGATCTAGGATGAGTAGGCTCTAGATTAGAACCGGCTGCTTGAGCATTCTTTACTAGATCAAGAAGCTGCTGGGCAGACATAAATACTCCCTCTCTGGGAGTAGCACTAGATTGACCGGCGCTGGCACGGCCAGGTCTAACCATTTCTCTTCTTTAAAAAAAAGAAAGAAGGAGAAAAGTTATTCTCAAAATAATATCAAGCAATCTTGATAGATAAAACAAGGAATCATAAAGAAAAATAGGATGAATCGGTACGAAGACGCGAATAAAATCCTAAAGCACGACACCTAAGATGGACTTAGGACGATGATCCTTGTTAAATTATTCTACATTGTTCCGAAGTTTGGCTTTGAAACCAAGCTGTGATGCCCCACATCTATACCCACACTAGCCAAGGACACTACGGTGTAATGCTGTCAACTAGCGCGGAGAATAAGGCTGTTGAGGATCGACCATCTGTATAATTGCCTTGTGCGAGTACCGATATGCTAGATAAAAATATAACTTTTCATCTCAAGAGGAAATCCGACATACCGACACAAACTCAAAGCTACTACACAGTGGCTATATGTAATCTTCGGAAACAAATATAGAAATAAACATAACGCAAATCAGTCACAGATAATTCATATCACAAAGGCGGAAATAGATATGAATATAACACATGAAAGTGTACATCAGAGTAGTGGTCAAACAAGATCCACACAAAAGGATAGATACAAGTGTTAGACAAAATAATATGTGTACATCAAGGAGTCTCTATCTCGAATGTATACAAAACAAAAACTACTAATCTAAAGTAGTTAGCCAAAATCAGATGATGGTCCCTGATAAGCAGTCAAGCAGAAGCACCTGTAAAATCTCAGTCTGACCCGAGTATTATTTAATAAGAAAATAATAAACGGATCAGTCTAACTATAAATATCAGATAAAGTGATATAGAATAAGAGATATGACAAAATCGTATAATAACCAAAATGCCATACTATGTTCAGTATGTAATTGAAAATCAACAAGAGATTAATCAATATCACAAGAATCTTCTCAAAGATAAAAAGGAATGTCATATTCTTAATTTAATTCACCAAGCCACAAATAACGACATACATACTAATGCAAATTTGTAAAAGTTGGTGAAACATAAATTCCAGAAATCAACCATTAGAAATCAAGAGATTAAATAATTTTGGAGCAACGACGTCGTACAGCGTAACGTCCGATGATCCAGAAACACAATAAATAGGAAAACAACGACTTCGTACAGCGTAACGTCCGATGAAACCAAGCACAATAAAGAGGAACAACGACGTCGTACAGCGTAACGTCCGATGAACCAAAACACAATAAAACGGAACAATGGCGTTGTACAGTGTAATGTCCGATGAACCAAATCACAATAAAACGGAACAACGACGTCGTACAACGTAACGTCCGATGAACCCAATCACAATAAAGCGGAACAACGACGTCGTACAACGTAACGTCCGATGAAACCAATCACAATAAAGCGGAACAACGACGTCGTACAGCGTAACGTCCGATGAACCAAAACACAATAAAACGGAACAACGACGTCGTAAGCATAACGTCCGATGAACCAAATCACAATAAAATGGAACAACGACGTCGTACAGCATAACGTTCGATGAACAAAATCACAATAAAACGGAACAACGACGTCGTACAGTGTAACGTCCGATGAACCAGATCATAATAAAACGGAACAACGACGTCGTACAGCGTAACGTCCGATGAACCAGATCACAATAAAACGGAACAACGATGTCGTACAGCGTAACGTCCGATGAACCGAATCAAAATGACATCGCACCTTGCTAGTCTAAACCATAAAATGACCATCATCGATCATCAAGAAGTGTCAATTACAGTAAGCTAGTAAATATATGAGCTTAGCTTCATGTCCCATAACCACTAACTTAACTTAAATATTTACGAACAAATTGTAGATCTCCACTAGAAGATTGTTAGAGATTCAATCGAACAAGTCCAAGAATTAACCGACGAAGTAAACGCAAGCGTTTCACACCACTCGTTTTACTAAGCCATTTAATTAGATTTCTCATATGAATGAGGTAAAGGTTTGTATATACTAATAGATTGGAAAACAGTTTAAGAAAGGAGCTTTGTAATAAAATGGTGTTGAAATCGTTTTAATGAAAGGGTTTTGATATTTACTGCTAGTATAGAAAACCTTTATATTTTAAAGTGACAAATCATAGAAGTGATTGTAGAAACAATCAATCATAAAAATACACATACGAAGACGTGAATAAAATCCAAAGGAAATCGATATCAAATCCATTAAAATGGATATTTTCAAAAATTCCCGAAGAAAATGTCATCAAAGTCGATAATAAATGATAACAACAAAAGGGAAACAACACGAATCGATTAAAGTTGGAAATTTAGCAAAATAGACAAGATAGGCAAAATTGGCAAATAGGAGCAGGTCGGTCAACCGGATTCCCTGAGTCGGTTGACCGAACCAAAGATGGAAGTGCATGAGTAGTGTAACAACCCGGAATTTTGGGTCGCTAAATTTGAACATTTAATTCATTTTAAATGTTGAATAAGGATTATAATTTGAATTTTTTTTGAAATACAAGACTTTGGTTAAGTTATTAAAATTTGTTAAATTTCAAATAATTTAATTGGAATTTGAATAATAATAGCTTAATATTAGGATTAGGTAATTGGTCAATCTGACTGTAAATAAATATGAAAATTGTTTCTAAAAATTTATTTAAGTTTATTTTGATGTAAATAATAATATTGGGACCATTGGATGGAATTAATTGGCGATAGATTGAATTTGGGAATTTATATTAATTTAATAGTGGAATTTAATAGTATAATAATGCAAATATTCATATTTCGATTTAAAACTAAATCGAAATGATCTCTAATGTGATTATATATTTTATATGATTTATTGTTAAGTTATTAAAATTTTAAAGGTGAAATTTTAAGTGCTTTCGTCAATTTTGAGAAATCGCTCGATTTAATCGACGAGTAAAATAGCCTTCCGGGGCACAGTCTCGGAATTCGACGAAACTAGTTCCATTGGATCCGTAGTAGTTAGTTATTATCGAATTTCAATTTTCGTACCAATCGGAGTTGTCGTTTGACCCCGGCAGCTCGAAACGCATAGAAATCGATTTAACCGATTTAAACTAAATTGATCGTTTCTTTTCGTAACCCACACGTATGACCGAATTAGCTTATGAAACCTGTTCCATTGTGTCCAGAAAGTAGAAACACCCTAGAAACGCCTGTTGGTACGTGAGAATTGGTGTTTGTTTGCAATAAGATATTACATTGAGAATAATATTAATAAAATAATATTAAACAATATTTATATATACATCTATTTTACTAAACCCTAGCATAATGACCGGCCGCCGTTTTCTTTTCTTTCAATGGCCAGAACATGGTTCGCTCTTTCCTCAAATCTCTCCTTATTTGTCCACTTTCACGACAAAACTTCTATAGGAAAGTCGTGGAGCTCGTCGAACTCTAGGGAATGAACGGTAGAGATCGATTTTCGTCGACCGGAGAGGGGCTTTGGGGGTCGCGTTCATATGCTATTTATGCACAAATTCCGGTGCATCGGGGACGCCGAGCTGAGGCGCGTGTGGGCCGTGGGTAGTTTAGCGTTGGCGCACGCGTAGGTGGTGATGGATCGAGTTATCGATGCGTGTAAGGAGTCGCGTTTTGTGGTGGATAGGGCGGCTGATGGGTTTGAGCAACCAGAGTTATCGCGTGACGACGGAGATGTAAGGATCGGCCTGGATTTCATGCTCTAGGTGAACGGCCCTGATTTGTTTGTGGTCAAATTAATAATTAAATAAAAGGAAATTGTTTTAAATTCAATTCAAATCTTTAAATTTAAATAACTTTCTCGTATGAAATCAGATTCAAACGAAATTTACGGCGCCGGAATCGCAGAGATGCGTACTACGCAGTGGTACAGTTTCGGAATTTTTCTAAACAGGTGAAAATTTTGCACTAAATCGAACGTGGTCGATTTAATGTAAAATTTGAATACTCGGCGTTTCGAAACTCAAGGTGAGTTATTCTCACTCACATCTGGATGCTACACAATTTAAATAGTTAATATTTAAATATCTGTGTGATTGGTTGAATATAATTGTTGCTATCAGTCTGGATTGAAATTTATATATGTGATGTGCTAATAGTCGTGGATGCTGGGAAACAGGTTGGAGGGATCCAACTGGATTCCTCACAATATAGTAATCATTTTTATAATTGATGATGCAATCTGTTTATATGTTGTGATTGATAACTCTGAATTAAATTGTACTGTGATATTGCTGGATAAGTGTATACATAGAATTTTAAAAAATAAAATTTAATAAATTGGGTTTTTAAAGAAATAAAGAAATCGATAAATAAAGAAATTAAGGGAATAAAATTTGGAATCTGGGTTGGGTGAAGAATGAAAATTTGTAAATTTGGAAATATAAATAAAGTGGAACATTTATTACTTGATAAATGTGAAGGTATGGATTTGTGGTGATAAATTTGATAAGAAGTTATAAATTGTTAAAAATAACAATGGGCTTAGTTTGATAATAATGTTTCCTAGAAATTAAGTATGATTTCAAAAAAAACCCTTCAAAATTAAATTTGAAGTAAATTTCATATTAGAATGTTTTAGAAATACTATTTAAAACCATTGAAATGTAAGTAGGTATTTATTTAAGCAATTCCTTATGTATGATTGTCATTAAATAAATTTTTAATAGTTTATTTAAAAAGACTTTTAAACCTATACTTTGGAAGTAGATTTTCGGGAATGGAAATGTGGTTAAGCTTCGTAAGAAGTTATTTTAAACGTGGAAAGTAAATTTATGTTATGAAAACATAAATCTGAATTGAAACAAATCGACAGAATTTATAAGATGGATTCTTCTGGGTTGTTTAAGTGGGAATGAGTTTTCCTAGAAAACAAAGTTCGAGTTTTTAAATAGATTTTATTAAAAGAAAGTCTGAGTTTAAAACCTGTTTAAAAGAGTGTTTTGAAAATTATTATTTTGAAGTAACTTATTAATAAATTAGCAATAATAATTATTTACGAATACATTATAAATTATTTTTACAAATGGATTTATTTAAAGGTTAGTTTGAATAAAGTTATTTGAAATTGTTATTAATCCTTTTAAAACTCTACCTTTAAATTTAGTTTAACTAAACCGTTATTTAAAATCAATTTCACGTCTCTTAATAAATAGTTTTGCTTCACATATTTTAAATTTATATTTTGAGTAATAACTAGAAGTAAATTTACAAATTATAAAGTATATTCCAGAATAAAATGGTTTAACAGTTTTAAATCTAAATTGTTTTGAACTTGGTTATTTCCAATGGGAATAAATGGTAAAGGATTTACCGGGTAAAGGAAGAGATTTGGAGATTGTTTTCAAACGAGTTTTGAAAATTTTGAAATATATCTATTAAAGATATTAGAGGAAAATAAATAATGTGGAATATTATTTATTGTGTGATGGATGTTTGTGAATATAAACTGATAGTTAAATCACCGACTATCAATATTGGACAAATACGTTGATCGTTTCGAAGAGACTGGGATCGAGATTTATTTCTCGAAAACCACTTCGATCCGGTTTGTACGTTTCGTTTGAAAAATGTGTTCGGAGTCGAAGATGGAGCAGTGAAGTACAAGGGATAGTCACTACTAATCCTGTGGATATTTCCAAAATGGATGTAGTAGGAGTAGTGCCTTCGGTTCCGTTCGAACCCGGAACGGACTTGTATGGACGAATGCTTTCAGAACATCGTCAAGTGGGCGATGGGCATTCTAAGTGACACGTTCTTAAAGGTAACGCTTAGCCTCAAGCTTCATCAAATGGGAATGACTGAAAATCAGGGGATATGCAACAAGGCTTCGTGGGTGGCCCCCACTGCAGAGTAAGGTCATCCCTGTCTAGATGTCCCTTTTTATTTCGGCATAGTGGTTGATTGCTGATCCCAACCGCGGGGAGATCTTATTCGAAACTGTTCAGTAAGGGATGGGTCCGGCCTTGTGTTGCAGGGGATGGGGAGTGGTCCTCGGTACGGTGATCTAGGCACCATACTGTGACAGGTGGTACCCCAGTGCCTAGTCATTTGTTGGAAATCCATTCTCCCTACGAGCCTTGTACGAGTTTTGTTTGTATTACCCACTTTGTGGCTAGTAGCTGGAATTTAATCATGTAACAATTTCGGCTATTTTATAAGTATTTGTAAATAGACCCTATTATAATATCAGAGGATATCTATAAAAAGTGTTTTAGCTATCGTAAGGTAAAAACCCGACATGTTTATTTGTAGCGTGGTCTTACGAGATGCTTTTGTTTTCAAAGGATTTCTGAAACTTTAGTAATCAATTTGGATGCATTATTATCAGTTGGTATTGCAGACTGACTCGGGTGTTATTTGATTATAATGCTCGGGTCAGACCGAGTATTATATGTTCAGGACAGGATGCTATGGAGCAAGAGAGGAGCTGGAGTCCGAGACATATTATCAGAACCTATATATATATATATTCCACTGCTGCGATTTTATGGATTTGTCTGTCCGGTAAATATTTGATGTATGAGATAATATGATGATGTGATGTATCAATCTGGTATAGATTTCATTTTGTGTAAAGATCTATATTTACTATTATATTTTATTCCGCTGCGACTGTGAGATTCTGACATTATTTAGCTTCTTCTACATCTATCTCTTCTTCTTAAACCCATATGGTTCGGATTTCTGTGCCACTTGAGTTAACAGAGGTAAAATTGTGTTGGTTCAAGGGGTACGGATCTGCGGGCTATCACACTTGGCATCAGAGCTTAGGTTGGCGACAACCTAGGCTTTGGTGGGGTAACTACTCATTAAACAGAGTCAATAATACTCTATAATGAGTTGAGTGTAGTGATAGCTATGAGAGCGTACTTGTTAGTGCAAATAAAAATGTTTTTATACTGTGTCGACTTATCGGTTGAGTGTTTATGAATTCTGGTCGGTACGGGAAGTACAACCGTATCGATACGGGTTTCTAAACTCTTAAATAAGATAAACCGACATAGTATTGTTTTTAAAGTGGGTAAATGAAATAAATTTACCCGAAATTATATTTTGATATAAAAGGAATAATTTTTCTGAAATTATTATCTATTTTTGGATGATTGGTTGTTAATGTCTTAATTAAATAAGAATCCAAAATTTAATCTTGAATTAGAAATGGTTGTAATCAAATAAATTCTATAGGTATAAATTATATAAAGGAAGAATAAATAAATTTAAATTGAACCAGAATTTAAATCCCGGAAGTTTTGGAAAGGATTTTAAATATATTGAAAATAAAGTTTGGAAATTTAAAATCCTGGGAAAGTTTGAAATGTTTGCTAAGGTGTTTGAAGGCAATATTGGAATATTATTTTGGGAAGTATTTTTGGATGGGAACTGTTTGAAATGAATTTGGGAAAGTAAGAAGCACTGAACTCACTTCAGTCGCTGGAAAATAATCCTGATGATGCTGGCCACATCATTAGAATTCATTTTCGAGTTTCTAAAGTGATGTACTGCTACCAAAGTGGTTGGTTATGATATTGTTTGAACTTGTTGGGTATACCAGTTGTTTTGGAAATTTAAAAAAAGAAAATTGTTTGGTAAAAGCAGATTGTTTTGGAATCTGGGGTTTGGTTTGATATAGCACGTGGGAATATATTGATTATTATTTCAAAATGGTTTTGAAATAAAACCAGGTAATTGAATTCTGGAAAATTCTATTTGAATAACGTGTAAGGTTAAATTGAATCAACCCATGAACTTATTAAATAAAGTTGATACTAATAAGAAGGGAATGTAAATTTTAATCTTGGAATTAAAATTTAACCTGAGTAAATGGGAGTGAATAAAATATATCGAAGTGAATAGAAAATTGGAATTTAACTTAGATAAGTTAAATAAATTGGGATTGGAATTAAATTGATTTGGGTTAGATTAAAATGTAAGTTGACTTTGTAATTGTGGGTCATTGAGAAATAACTTGTACCCATGAGCTATTAAGTGTTATGCTTGTAGTTTGAAATTGTGGATTTAAAATTTGCAGAGAATTAAGTGAAGGAAATTTGTATCTTTAAGAATTCAGTGACACATATATATAGAAAATTAGAATTGTGATTACAAGATGAAAGTAACTCAAATGAGCAATATAAGCTTTTAAGTATATAAGTCGGTGAACTTATAAATAGAAATTGGAATTTATAATCACAAGTGGAAATAGCTTAATGGTATGTTGAATTCAAACTTAATCTCTAATGAGATGTAAATTGAAATAAGGTAAAGTGAGAGATTATAGATGTGAATGAACTTAAGTTTGTAAATAAGTTTTGAACTTGTATATAGAGAATTAAAATTAAATTGAATTGGATTTAACTTCAATCGATGGAATTGAGATGGATTTGGATTTAATTAAAAACAAGATTCAATTGTGTTATGAATAGAAATGAATGGAATTTAATTCTTATTTAAGATAGTAAAGGAAATGATATAAATTCAAGATGGATAAATAAATTTGGTTGAACTTGAATTAGAATTTGGAAAGAATTAAATTGAAAGAAAATTTAATTCAGGGAAGTAAGGATGATATCATGTGAATAAAATTTTCACTCAACTAAATTTAAAGGAATTGTTTGAGAATGAATTTAGCGTAAGCTAAATTAAGTAAAAAGAAGCTTGAAAATGAATTTTGTGTAAGCTAAATTAAATGAAATGTGTATGGTAATGAATAGAATTTTGATAGTTTGGTCAAAATCTGAAAAGTCAATAAAATCTAATTGTGGCATGGGATTTAAATTTATGGTAACAAATATTGAAGTGTGAATGAAAGATGGAATTAGATTATAATGGTGATAGTTTGAATTGTGAATAAATTCAAAGGAATGAAATAATTTAAAGTGGTTTCTTTGCTAATAAAATAAATCTTAAAATGGGTAGAATAAATAAACAAAGTGCATTAAAATTTATAAATGATTTGATTTGGGTAAGAATCAATTAAAATGGGAATAAATTGAGATATTATGGAATTGAAATCATTTAAGAATATGGTGAGATGGTTATAGTTAAGCTTATGAAATAGTTTTTGATGAAATTTGTGTAGATAATAAAATTGGAATGCAAGTAAATGGATTGGAATTGATTTGGACGAGAATCAAATAAAAATAAAATAAAATTGGTATAAGAAGATAATGAAAATATGGTGAAAATTGGAAGAACTTAAGCAAATTGAATGATGTTGTCTTGGATAAATTTTGTTGGGTAATAGACATTGAAATGCAAGTGGAGAAAATTTTAATTAATTTTTGTGGTAAGTTAAAGATGTATGAGTTGTAAATAATATAGAATGTGATGTTATTAATTTAAACTTAAACGATGATCTTGAAGTGAAAATAAGAAAATTAAGTTAAAAAAATTTTTGCAATGGAATAAGAATGCTTGGTTTGTGAACCATGCAAAATTGAATAAAATTACTATGGATATAGTTGGAATTAATGTTAATGGTTATAAGCTTAAGGTTTGGTTATTTGTTCGAATAACCGCAACCTACATAGAAATTAGTCATTAAATTTAAGTGAATGGATTAAAGGAAGTAAATGAAAATGATATTTGAATACTGGGAAATGGATTGGAATCTATTTAGTGGGTTTGTATGTAAATGCAGGTTAATTAAAAAGAAAAATAAATGAATCAAAAGCATATATTACTCTTATTGAAGTGAATGTGAATCTAACAATTGCAACGCGGATGTAAGACATTCGAGTGGAATATAATGAAGTTTGAATTTGATTTTTTTTTCAAATAAACCATAAGTACATTAGATTGTGAATAAATTTGAATTTAAATGGAAGTAAATTGAAAATAGTAAAGCTTATGTTCGTAATATTGAAGTGAATATAAATTAGTGGTAGTAATTATGAATTGAGAATGGTAAACTTTTGTGTAACTCATTTGTATGAAATAAAATGGAGCTTGGAATTAGAAAAGGAACTTGGTACATGTTATAAAACATGATTTACTTGTGAAATCATGCAAAATTGTTGGTTAGGCTGTGAAATGGATATGTTTGGTATAAATTTATATTGGAAATGTTGTTAAAATGTTCATATCTTTGAGAACTGATGAGTTCGTTTGAGTAAGTACAGGTACGGGAGGCGATCGATAGAGTTGGAGCATGTATATGCATTATATATTAGCCGCTTGCTATTAAAATTTGGTAAAAAGGTACGCCTACGCTAATATAATTGGGAAAATGATATATTTGTTGTGATATATTTTGGTTTCCGACCGTGTGGGTTGATGTATATATATTTATTTGTATCGCGATATCGCGAAAGCTCCTCCGTACAAGGGAGACTCTGCCAAAATTTTCCGGAAATTTTGGGAGTTAGAAAATTTTTGGAAATTTTAGAAATTTTAGTAACTAGTAATGTTGTTTTGAAATAATGTTGCCACAAAAGCTTTTGAGTATAAATAAAGAAAATGAGTTAGGATTTGAGCTAAAGGGTTTTAGGAAGTGTATATAAGTTTTAATTAAAGAAGTTTTGGTTAAGTTAATGAGTGTAGGAGCATTGGTTTCATTAGCGACAAGTTGATTGCAAATAACAATTGGAAATAAAGGATTTTGGAATAGGATTGAATTAGTAGTTTCAATTTGAAAACTATAGAATTTGACCAAAGTGAAAATTGAGATTTCACTAAGTAAGTTTGTTATTGAGCTGGGAACATTCTTTCTACCTTAGCAAATTACGGGGATGAAATTTTTATAAGGGGGGAGGAATGTAACGACCCGGAATTTTGGGTCGCTAAATTTAAACATTTAATTCATTTTAAATGTTGAATATGGATTATAATTTGAATTTTTTTTGAAATAAAATACTTTGTATAAGTTAATAAAATTTGTTAAATTTCAAATACGGGAATTTAATTGGAATTTGAATAATAATAGCTTAATATTAGGATTGGGTAATTGGTCAATCTGAGTGTAAATAAATATGAAAATGGTTTCTAAAAATTTATTTAAGTTTATTTTGATGTAAATAATAATATTGGGACCATTGGATGGAATTAATTGGCGATAGATTGAATTTAGGAATTTATATTAATTTAATAGTGGAATTTAATAATATAATAATGCAAATATTCAGATTTCGATTTAAAACTGAATCGGAATGATCTCTAATGTGATTATATATTTTATATGATTTATTATTAAGTTATTAAAATTTTAAAGGTGAAATTTTAAGTGCTTTCGTCAATTTTGAGAAATCGCTCGATTTAATCGACAAGTAAAATAGCCTTCCGGGGCACAGTCTCGAAATTCGACGAAACTAGTTCCATTGGATCCGTAGTAGTTAGTTATTATCGAATTTCAATTTTCGTAGCAATCGGAGTTGTCGTTTGACCTCGGCAGCTCGAAACGCATAGAAATCGGTTTAACCGATTTAAACTAAATTGATCGTTACTTTTCGTAACCCGCACGTATGACCGAATTAGCTTATGAAACATGTTTCATTGTGTCCGGAATGCGGAAAAACCCTAGAAACGCCTGTTGGTACGTGAGAATTGGTGTTCGTTTGCAATAAGATATTACATTGAGAATAATATTAATAAAATAATATTAAACAATATTTATATATACATCTATTTTACTAAACCCTAGCATAATGACCGGCCGCCATTTTCTTTTTTTTCAATGTCCAGAACTTGATCCGCTCTTTCCACAAATCTCCCCTTATCTGTCCACTTTCACGACAAAACTTTTACAGGAAAGTCGTGGAGCTCGTCGAACTCTAGGGAATGAACGATAGAGACCGATTTTCGTCGACCGGAATGAGGCTTTGGGGGCCGCGTTCGTATGCTATTTATGCACGAATTCCGGTGCATCGTGGACGCCGAGCTGAGGCGCGTGTGGGCCGTGGGTAGTGTTAGCGTTGGCGCGCGCGTAGGTGGTGATGGATCGAGTTATCAATGCGTGTAAGGAGTCGCGTTTTGTGGTGGATAGGGCGGCCGATGGGTTTGAGCAACCAGAGTTATCGCGTGAGGAAGGAGGTGTAAAGATCGGCCAGGATTTCATGCTCTAAGTGAACGACCCTGATTTGTTTGTGGTAAAATTAATAATTAAATAAAAGGAAATTGTTTTAAATTCAATTCAAATCTTTAAATTTAAATAACTTTCTCGTATAAAATCATATTCGAACGAAATTTGTGGCGCCGGAATCACAGAGATGCATGCTACGCAGTAGTGTAGTTCTAGGATTTTTCTGAGCAGGTGAAAATTTTGCATTAAATCGAACGCGGTCGATTTAATGTAAAATTTGAATGCTCGGTGTTTCGAAACTCGAGGTGAGTTATTCTCACTGACATCTGGATGCTAGACAATTTAAATAGTTAATATTTAAATATCTGTGTGATTAGTTGAATATAATTATTGCTATCAGTCTGGATTGAAATTTATATATGTGATGTGCTAATAGTTGTGGATGCAGGGAAACACGTTGGAGGGATCCAACTGGATTCCTCACAATATAGTAATCATTTTTATAATTGATGATGCAATCTGTTTATATATTGTGATTGATAACTCTGAATTAAATTGTACTGTGATATTGCTGGATAAGTGTATATACAGAATTTTAAAAAATAAAATTTAATAAATTGGGTTTTTAAAGATATAAAGAAATCGATAAATAAAGAATTTAAGGGAATAAAATTTGGAATCTGGGTTGGGTGAAGAATGAAAATTTGTAAATTTGAAAATATAAATAAAGTGGAACATTTATTAGTTGATAAATATGAAGGTATGGATTTGTGGTGATAAATTTGATAAGAAGTTATAAATTTTTAAAAATAACAATGGGTTTAGTTTGATAATAATGTTTCCTAGAAATTAAGTATGATTTCAAAAGAAACCATTCAAAATTAAGTTAGCAGTAAATTTCGTATTAGAATGTTTTAGAAATACTATTTAAAACCATTGAAATGTAAGTAGGTATTTATTTAAGCAATTCCTTAAGTATGATTGTCATTAAATAAATTTATAATAGTTTATTTAAAAAGACTTTTAAACCTATACTTTGGAAGTAGATTTCCGGGAATGGAAATGTGGTTAAGCTTCGTAAGAAGTTATTTTAAACGTGGAAAGCAAATTAATGTTATGAAAACATAAATCTGAATTGAAACAAATCGACAGAATTTATAAGATGGATTCTTCTGGGTTGTTTAAGTGGGAATGAGTATTCCTGGAAAACCAAGTTCGAGTTTTTAAATAGATTTTATTAAAAGAAAGTATGAGTTTAAAACCTGTTTAAAAGAGTGTTTTGAAAATTATTATTTTGAAGTAACTTATTAATAAATTAGCAATAATAATTATTTACGAATACATTAGAAATTATTTTTACAAATGGATTTATTTAAAGGTTAGTTTGAATAAAGTTATTTGAAATTGTTATTAATCCTTTAAAACTCTACCTTTAAATTTAGTTTAACTAAACCGTTATTTAAAATCAATTTCACGTCTCTTAATAAATAGTTTTACTTCACATATTTTAAATTTATATTTTGAGTAATAACTAGAAGTAAATTTACAAATTTTAAAGTATATTCCAGAATAAAATGGTTTAACAGTTTTAAATCTAAATTGTTTTGAACTTGGTTATTTCCAATGGGAATAAATGGTAAAGGATTTACCGGGTAAAGGAAGAGATTTGGAAATTGTTTTCAAACGAGTTTTGAAAATTTGGAAATATGTCTTTTAAAGATATTAGAGGAAAATAAATAATGTGGAATATTAATTAGTGTGTGATGGATGTTTGTGAATATAAACTGATAGTTAAATCACCGACTATCAATATTGGACAAATGCGTTGATCGTTTCGAAGAGACCAGGATCGAGATTTATTTCTCGAAAACCACTTCGATCCGGTTTGTATGTTTCGTTTGAAAATCGTGTTCGGAGTTGAAGATGGAGCAGTGAAGTACAAGGGCTAGTCGCTACTAATCCTGAGGATATTTCCAAAATGGATGTGGTCGGAGTAGTGCCTTCGGTTCCGTTCGACCTCGGAACGGACTTGTATGGACGAATGCTTTCGGAACATCGTCAGGTGGGCGATGGGCATTCTAAGTGAAACGTTCTAAAAGGTAACGCTTAGCCTCAAGCCTCATCAAATGGGAATGACTGAAAATCAGGGGATATGCAGCAAGGCTTCGTGGGTAGCCCCCACTGGAGAGTAAGGTCATCCCTGTCTAGATGTCCTTTTTTTATTTCGGCTTAGTGGGCGGTTGCTGATCCCTACCGCGGGGTGATCTTATTCGGAACTGTCCAGTAAGGGATGGGTCCGGCTTTGTGTTGCAGGGGATGGGGAGTGGTCCTCGGTACGATGATCTAGGCCGCGTACTGTGACAGGTGGTACCCCAGTGCCTAGTCATTTGTTGGAAATCCATTCTCCCTACGAGCCTTGTACGAGTTTTGTTTGTATTACGCACTTTGTGGCTAGTAGCTGGAATTTAATCATGTAACAATTTTTCTATTTTATAAGTATTTGTAAATATACCCTATTATAATATCAGAGGATTTCTATAAAAAGTGTTTTAGCTATCGTAAGGTAAAAACCCGACATGTTTATTTGTGGCGTGGTCTTACGAGATGCTTTTGTTTTCAAAGGATTTCTGAAACTTTAATAATCAATTTGGATGCATTATTATCAGCTGGTATTCCAGATTGACTCGTGTGTTATTTAATTATAATGCTCGGGTCAGACCGAGTATTATATGTTCAGGAGAGGATGAGCTGGAGTCCGAGACGTATTATCAGAACCTATATATATATATATATATATATATATATATATATATATATATATATATATATATATATATATATTCCGCTGCTGCGATTTTATGGATTTGTCTGTCCGGTAAATATTTGATGTATGAGATAATATGATGATGTGATGTATCAAACTGGTATAGATTTCATTTTGTGTAAAGATCTATATTTACTATTATATTTTATTCCGCTGCGACTGTGAGATTCTGACATTATTTAGCTTCTTCTACATCTATCTCTTCTTCTTAAACCCATATGGTTCGTATTTCTATGCCACTTGAGTTAACAGAGGTAAAATAGTGTTGGTTCAAGGGGGGATCTGCAGGCTATCACAAGTAGCAGGTCGGTCGACCGGACCCTGAGCTCGGTCGACCGGAGCCTGTAACCTGCGCTTCCAAACCAGAGGTAGGAAGTGCTCGGGTAGCAGGTCGGTCAACCAGACCCTGAGCTCGGTCGACCGGAGCCTGTTGCCAGCACTCCTATTCCTATCTAATAAATGCCCTTCCCTTCCCAATTGCTATCGGTCGAGCAACGGCACTAAGGATTTACGCCATCGACTACCCGGCCATATAAGCTCTTCGTGTAACGACCCAGAATTTATATTAATTAAAAATTTAATATTTAATTAATTTTAGTTATTAATAAGTGGAATATATAAGTCGAATAATTTATTTTCGAATATTGGATTTAATTGGATAATTAAATCGATAATTTAATACGTTAAAATACAGAAATAATGGAAAATTGAGTTAATATGATTGAAAATGATTTGTAAAATTTTATTTTATCATATTAGAGTTAGAATGATGTTTTAGAACTTTTAAAATCGAATTAAAAGTTAATTTGTGAAAATCGAATATTTTAATATTTAATTATCGACTGAAAAATAGCCAATTTTTGAACAGTCTCAGAATTGAACGAAACTAGTTCCATTGGATCCGTAATAGTTAGTTATTATCGGATTTCAATTTTCATAGCAATCGGAGTTGTCGTTTGACCGTGGCAGCTCGAAACGCATCGAAATTGTTTTAATATTAATTTGGCGAGTTAAAATAGTCATTTTTCAAAAAGTCTCGGATTTCGATGAAACTAGTTTCATCGGATCCGTAATGTGATATTATTGTAAGATTTCAAATTTCGTGTCAATTGGATTTACCGTTTGTCCGGTCCAAGCTAAAACGCCTAGAATTTTGATTTACCGATTTAATTTTAAATCGAACGTTTATTGCCATAACTCGCACAGATGACAGAACTAGCTCCCGAAACACGTTCCATTGTGTTCGGAACGCGGGGTAAACCTTTGGAACGCCAACCGGTACGCTTCGTTTGGAGTTTGGAAACTCCGGAATGAATAGTGTTTGCGAAATTTTCTATAAAAGCCTTAGATATTTCATTTTGCAAACAACTTACAACCCTAACCCTAAAAATTGTTCAGCCACCTCCAAAATAATAAATGGCCGAAAATGATTCTTGTTTCTCCCTCAAAATCTTCAAATCTATGCATCGATTCGAGAAAGCATTAACTACAATGTTGTAGTGCTCGACAAGATCTTCAGATCCATACGGTCGAGAGGGGGTTTAGCGTCGCGTGGAGGTTCTAAAATGGCCGCGTCCTCCTGTAGTTACGGACGCAAATCGAGACGATGGGGGGCGAGTTGCATGGGGTGGTGGCCGAAGGTAGAGGAGGTGATGGGCTTCCATATGGCACAACCTGATCGCCTTCGAAGTCGTCGTTGTTGCCGTGATTTTCAACCCTAGTTAGGGCATGATGGGTTCTATGTTACGCACGGTTTCTAGGGGGAGGGAGATGTGTTGCGTGGGAAGGCTTGGATGCAGGGGCAGGGATCCTACGTTGGTGATTTGGTGTAGGGTTTAAAATATAAGATTATTTTGAAATTTATATATTAAAAATTCATGTAAATTTAAAATATCGTATCTTTTTCATACGAGGTCGAAAACGCGCGAAACTAGTTGCGTTGGAATCGTATGGACGAGCACTACGCTATGGAATTGGATTGGAGTCGTTTGGAGTTAGTGAGAATTTCGGGTAAAATTAAACGTCTGTTTAATTTTATTCGAAATAAATCGCTAAAACGAAATTGAAATCAAGGTGAGAACTTCTCACTCAATCGAATCGGTTTTGATTTTTATTTTAGATAGTTAGATTTAAAATTGTTGATATAATGCATGAATGATGATTGTTATCTATTGATTGTTAAAATAGACATTATGCGCCGTTAGTAAGCGGAGGTTATTTACTAAAAACATATACCGCGAATATTTCACCGTATAGTGAAATTGGTATTATTATTGTACTTGGAGTTGATTTTCCCACATTATATAGCAGATGAGACCCTATTGCGCCGTCTATTAAGCGGATAATATTTTATAAATCCTATATACCGCGATAATTCCGTACTGGAATGGGATTGGTATTGTGCTAATGTTTGTGGATGCAAGGAAATAGGTTGGAGGGATCCAACTGGATTTCTCGACTGTATTGATTTATTTGCAGATATTTTGATATTTGTTGATTATCATATCGATATATGATATTTGGATGTCGTGATTGACTATTTGGTGCTGCTGCATCATCGGATCCATTTCTGAAGTTTTAAAATAATGATTTTTGGTTTTAAAAGGAATTTTAAAGTGATTTTCAAAAGTATACGTTTTATTTAAATTTTGAATTGTTAAAACACATAAACGTTAAAATTTTATTTTCATAAAAGTTATGATTTTTGGAAAATAATGCTTAAGTATGATTTTGAAGTATATAAGCTTTAAATAACGATTTTTAAGTTATTAAAAGAATAAATTGGTTTAAATCGGGATTTTTGAATTATTAAAAATGATGTATATAAAAGACTTATAAAATTGATATTTTATAAATTAAAAATATTGGAATATTAAAACGAGTTTTTTATAAGTGTTAAAAATGAAATAAAAATGGATTTCATAACTGAACGGAATTTATAGATTTATAAATTGTGAAGTTATAAATTGAATAGATTTTGTAAAATAGAAGATTTATAAGTAATTATCTTATAAATCGGATTTTGGCATTTAAATGAGATATAAATGGAATTTGTTAAAAAAAATGAGATTTATAAATCAAAGCTTATAAATAGAAATGGAATCTATAAACATTTTTTATAAATTCAAAATCAATTGAATTTGATAAATTGAATGTTGAAGTTTATTAAAGGAAATATATTCACGATTTTGGACAGTGAATACATTATTGAATAAAATGGTCATATTTGGCAAAATGGATATTATTAAAAGAAGTTGATTTTCTTAACGACGTTTTAAAATGCATTAAATATCGAAAACATAGAATTCAACGTTTATTATTGAAATAGACGTTTTTGAGAAATAAGTAAATGGTGGACTATAACACAGTTGTTATAGTAAATGATTTCCGAAAGGAAATGTTTTTGTATAGTATTAGGATTTATATATCTATCTAAATTTCGAATCCCTATACTAGTGATTTTGGGTCGTCGTAACGATGTTTTACGTAACATTCGTTTTGACCCAAATAAATGTGTTAAGTGAATGTTTTCCTTAAAGAACGAAATATATACTTAATTTCCACATTAAGTATATTGAATATTTTCTAAGTATTGAAAATAAATGGATTTGTGAATTACTTATAAATAAATAAGTATGGAAATGTTTTTCCAATGTAAAATGAAACGGTTTGAGAATTTATCTTTTTGAAGACAAATTGAAAATGAATATTAGAAATCGATTTGGGAATCATATATTCATGGATATTTTGGAAGTGTAAATTCACTATGGAATTTATAAAAGAAAGGGGAATTTGATTAAAAATAAACGTTGATTTATTTTTGAAGTGTGGAAAGATATATCTAGTAAAGATATTTTGGAAAGTAAATAATTTAGGAAATTATTTGGAATCTGGTGATGTTGAGCATGCCTTTTGATAGTTAAATAATCCAACTATCAATATTTACCTTTAAATAGGTATTTGTTGTGATTGTTTGAATTTGAATGCCACGGTTATTTTTGAATAAGCGCTCACTATTAGGGTTAGCCGGGAAAGGACCTTGGGGTCGTATAACCCATTCCGAATATGTGATACGTCGTAATGGATTGCATTTGATGACCGGTGTTGAAGACCGGATATTTTTGAAAACGGAAGGGTTACCGTTGAGTTACTCTGCATCGGCTGATCTCCGATATAGAGGTTTTATCACCCTTAGTGACGGAAAGTCCGGACGTGATTAGAAATTATCCGGAATGCCAGGACATCTTTGTAAGTGCCTTCAGTTCTGTTCGATCCCAGAACAGACTTGTATGGATTGTACGTTTGACATTACAAATTGAGATATAAAGCTGATTTCTTTCAAATATATTTCTGTTGGTGGCGGAGAATTTATTCTCTTAGCTTAACAACCTTCTCTGAGTCGTACGAGCTCAGAGGTTATGTAGTTGAAGGTTATTAGTGATATACTCTCAATTTGGTAATGTGACATGCTGAGTGTTGCTATGAAATGATCATTGATTGATCATTTGTGATATGATCATTTGTTTGATCGTTTATCTTTGTGATCATTACTTTGATCATTTGTTGACCCAAAGCACAGCTTTTGTATAAAGCGTGACTTTGTGGACGAGACTTCGTCGGACCTCACACCCCAAAAATGGTCAAAACAGGAAGGATGCAGCAAGGTTATTAGGGGTAGCGCCATTTAGTGTATGTCATTCCTTCTGGATAGAGGTGGTATCATGGAATGGAGCCCAGATACTTAGCCTATGTGGTTACTGCATTATTATTCTTATGTGGTTGTTGGAAATCGAGGATCCTCCGATAGATCGGTTACGATCAGGGGATGACATATTCGTGTCAGTAGTTACCCAGTTAGGGGTAACCCGGCCTTGTGTTGGCAGAGATCCGGTTTGGTTCTCGGGACGTCATTCCAGAGGCGTTTCCATGTGGCAATGGGAAGTTCCTTGGCCTGACCATTTATTGGAAATCCAAAGAAACAATACGATCTTGTACGGTTTTAGTTGTAGAACCTATCATTCACTTATGGTGGCGCCCCACTGTTTGGATGGTAGCTATAGTAGGCTTAAGTGCGGAATGCCTATGTGGCTAAGATTTATATCTTTACTTTTGAAATGATTTTTCCTACACTATGCACTAGTAATAATGTCAAATGTTTCTTTTTAATGCGTATCAAGCATCTTTGACTATCATAAGGAGAAATCTCCTCAGATTCTGCGTTTGCATTGTGTGTGTGTGCGGGAGGCCTTATGGTAGTCTCATTTTCTAAAAAGCATTGCGAATCTATTTTAAAAATTATCCTGTACTTTGTTTTTAAAAATAAACTGTTTTGAGTTCTCACACAAGTCACATGACTGACTCGGAGTTTATTATTTACCTTCCTAAACTCTGGGTGCCTACCAATTTCCACATAGGCAGTCAAGAGTTAGGTTATCAGGATATTCTGGAATTCAAGAGTTGCTGGAGGCAAGCTGGATGGCATGGCGTATTACTAGTATATAGTATTTCCTTTCCGCTGTTTGTTATTGTTTGTTGTTGTACACTCTGATGATGAAATGTAATGTAATATGATGTAATGTAATAACTGATATAGTTCTTTGTTTAAAGATTATTCATTTATCTATTATATGTTGTTCCGCTGCGATTGTGAGATTCTGATATTGTTCTGCTGTTTTCTGTTCTGTTCTACGTTTTTTTTCTCTCTTCTTCTATCTTTTCTTCTTCTTTAACCCTAACATTTTAGTTTTTCGGCAACGAAAAATCGCATTCGTTACATTTGGTATCAGAGCTTATGGTTGAGCGACAACCATGGCTCTGTTGGGTATTACTCATTAGAGATAGAGTCAGTAGTACTCTAGAATGAGTTTGAGTGTAATAATAGATACGAGCGCGTATTTGTTAGTGAATATAAATTGTTTTATATTGTGATGATTTGTTTGTTGAGTGGTATATGGATTTTGGTCAACACGAGTAATTCGCGTTGTTGATAGGGATCTCTAAACACTTGAATAGAACAATTCGACATAGTATTGTTTTAATAGGGTAAATGAAATAATTTTACCTTGATTATATTTTATATATAAAAAAGAATAATTTTTCAGAATTATTAAAGTGTATATGAATTGATTATTTGGTTGTTGAATAAGTTAATTAAAAACAATAGCTTTAAAAGAATGAATTGTATAAGCAATTGAATTATAAGTATGAAGTTATAATTAAAATAATTTACACTTGTGAAATAATCTTATATATAAGAAGTGAAATTATATAAGTAAAAGATTTATAAATGTGATTTATAATCTGAAAATAAAATTCCAGAGAAGTGTTTTGAAAGGATTAGATATTTTGGAAAATTGTTTTGGAAAGATAAAAGCTCTAAACTCTTTTCGGTCGCTGGAAAATCATTCCGATGATGACCGCCGCATCATTGGTGTTCATTTTCGGGTTTACAAAAGAGGGACTGCTGCCAAATTGTTTAAAAGAAAGTTGATTGGAAAATTTGGATTTGGTTTTGGAAATTCAGAAGGTAATTCGAATTGATTTCAAAAATGGTTTTGAAAGGTTGAAAAGACTCTGGAATCCTATTTAAAATATTTTTGAGAATGATAATGAGTTGATAACTTATACAATTTGAATTTTGATCGAATAAATTTAACTTAATGGATGAAGTTAAATTAAAGGAAGTATAAGTAAATCAATAAAATCCAAGTTGAAATAAATTTGAGTTGTCATCAAAGACATGTGATTTGAAATTTAACAAAAGGAAAGTTAAATAAATTGATTTGGATTTGATAAGATGTTTGAAATGGAATATAAACTAAGTGATGTTGAATGAAGTTAATTTTTGGTGTCAAAGTAAATTAATAAGTGAATTAATGAAATGAAGTCATCAAGAATTTGAACTTGAGTTATATGAATGAAATTCAACTTTATATTGTTAAAGGAATTAGCAATTGAATTAAACTAATGAATTGAATGTATATCAATTGAATGCAAATAAAATTGATATGGGATAATGAATGTAAGTGTTAATTCATTGAAAGCCAATGAAATTAGAAGTTGAATAATTGAATGAAAATCAATAGAATATCAAACCAATTGGAATTAAAAGTGTTGGACCAAATTGAATGTAAATTAAATAATTTGGTTATGTTGAATGAACATTGGTTGTTAGTTGATTGTATATAAATTTATTAAGTGTTAATGAAAGTGAATTAGCGAAATTGGAAGCTTAAGAAATTGAATCCAACTTGGAAGAAAATGAACTTAAATGGAATTGAAATTTGATTTGGAAATGGACCGACTTGAATGTAAATTAGTAAATGCAAACTAATTGAACTTGGATATGAATAAATGTTGATAAAATCCAATGTTAATGAATTAATTGGAAAACCAATTCATTAAATATTAATGAGAAGTAAATTTATATTGATTTTGTAGTTGCATTTATTGCTATTGAATTCATTGCTATGTTGGCACATGTAATTGTTATGTTGCTATATGATGTATATTGATATTATTTTCATATATGCATGTTTCTCATGGTTTGTTGAGTGTTTAGTAGGTGCAGATTGCGTTTGCTTCGCATTTGGAGCTCGCTTTCGTGCTATATTAGCCGTATATGCTCGCTAATAAAAAAATAAGTTACATATCTCGGATTAAATATCGTACTTTTAAACTTTTTTCCTTGCGGGATGCCTCATCACTTGATGAGATGTATATTTGTGATATATGTACTGTCATTTTTTTTTCGGATCGAGCCGCGCAAAGGAGACTATGGCGAATTTTTTCGAAAATTTAAGGCGTTCGAATATTTTTGAGAAAATTGGGAAACTTTTGAAAACTAAGTTTGGATTTGGAAACTTAGTAAAGATTTTGTATGAAGTTTAACTATGAATTTTGGGAAAGTTAAACACTTAAGAGATTTGAAAAATCTAATTTGAATGGTTTGTTTTGGAAAGTTAATGAATTATGTAACTTTTTCTTACTTGGTAATTTCAAGGACGAAATTCTTTTAAGGGGGAAGTCTGTAACGACCCAGAATTTATATTAATTAAAATTTTAATATTTAATTAATTTTAATTATTAATAAGTGGAATTTATAAGTCGAATAATTTATTTTCGAATATTGGATTTAATTGGATAATTAAATCGATAATTTAATATGTTAAAATACAGAAATAATTGAAAATTGAGTTAAATATGATTTAAAATGATTTATAAAATTTTATTTTATCGTATTGGAGTTAGAATGATGCTTTAGAACTTTTAAAATCGAATTAAAAGTTAATTTGTGAAAATCGAATATTTTAATATTTAATTATCGAATGAAAAATAGCCAATTTTTGAACAGTCTCAGAATTGAACGAAACTAGTTCCATTGGATCCGTGATAGTTAGTTATTATCGGATATGAATTTTCATAGCAATCGGAGTTGTCGTTTGACCGTGGCAGCTCGAAACGCATCGAAATTGTTTTAATATTAATTTGGCGAGTTAAAATAGTCATTTTTCAAAAAGTCTCGGATTTCGACGAAACTAGTTTCATCGGATCCGTAATATGATATTATTGTAAGATTTCAAATTTCGTGTCAATTGGATTTACCGTTTGTCCGGTGCAAGCTAAAACGCCTAGAATTTTGATTTACCGATTTAATTTTAAATCGAACGTTTATTGCCATAACTCACACAGATGACCGAACTAGCTCCCGAAACACGTTCCATTGTGTTTGGAATGCGGGGTAAACCTTAGGAACGACAACCGGCATGCTTCGTTTGTAGTTCGGAAATTCCGGGATGAATAGTGTTTGCGAAATTTTCTATAAAAGGCCTTGGATATTTCATTTTGCAAACAACTTACAACCCTAACCCTAAAATTTTTTCAGCCGCCTCCAAATTAATACATGGCCGAAAATGATTCTTGTTTCTCCCTCAAAATCTTCAAATCTATGCGTCGATTCGAGAAAGCATTAACTACAATGTTGTAGTGCTCGACAAGATCTTCAGATCCATACGGTCGAGATGGGGTTTAGCGTCGCATGGAGGTTCTAAATGGCCACGTCCTCCTGTAGTTGCGCACGCAAATCGAGACGATAGGGGGGCCGAGTTGCATGGGGTGGCGGCCGAAGGTAGAGGAGGTGATGGGCTTCCATATGGCACAACCTGATATTCTTCGAAGTCGTCGTTGTTGCCGTGATTTTCAACCCTAGTTAGGGCATGATGGGTTCTATGTTACGCACGGTTTGTCGGGGGAGGGAGATGTGTTGCGTGGGACGGCTTGGATGTAGGGGCAGGTATCCTATGGTGGTGATTTGGTGTAGGGTTTAAAATATAAGATTATGTTGAAATTTATATATTAAAAATTCATGTAACTTTAAAATATCGTATCTTTTTCATACGAGGTCGAAAAAGCGCGAAACCAGTTGCGTTGGAATCGTATAGACGAGCACTACGCTATGGAATTGGATTGGAGTCGTTTGGAGTTAGTGAGAATTTTGGGTAAAATTAAACATCCGTTTAATTTTATTCGAAATAAATCGCTAAAACGAAATTGAAATCAAGGTGAGAACTTCTCACTCAATCGAATCGGTTTCGATTTTTATTTTAAATAGTTAGATTTAAAATTGTTGATATAATGCATGAATGATGATTGTTATCTATTGATTGTTAAAATAGACATTATGCGCCGTTAGTAAGCGGAGGTTACTTATTAAAAACATATACCGCGAATATTTCACTGTATAGTGAAATTGGTATTATTATTGTACTTGGAGTTGATTTTCCCGCATTATATAGCGGATGAGACCCTATTGCGTCGTCTATTAAGCGGATAATATGTTATAAATCCTATATACCGCGATAATTCCGTACTGGAACGGAATTGGCATTGTGCTAATGTTTGTGGTTGCAGGGAAACAGGTTGGAGGGATCCAACTGGATTCCTCAACCATATTGATTTATTTACAGATATTTTGATATTTGTTGATTATCATATCGATATATGATATTTGGATGTCGTGACTGACTATTTGGTGCTGCTGCATCATAGGATCCATTTCTGAAGTTTTAAAATAATGATTTTTTGTTTTAAAAGGAATTTTAAAGTGATTTTCAAAAGTATACGTTTTATTTAAATTTTGAATTGTTAAAATAAATAAACGTTAAAATTTTATTTTCATAAAAGTTATGATTTTTGGAAAATATTGCTTAAGTATGATTTTGAAGTATATAAGCTTTAAATAACGATTTTTAAGTTATTAAAAGAATAAATTGGTTTAAATTGGGATTTTTGAATTATTAAAAACGATGTATATAAAAGACTTATAAAAATGATATTTTATAAATTAAAAATATTGGAATATTAAAATGAGTTTTTTATAAGTGTTAAAAATGAAATAAAAATGGATTTCATAAGTGAACGGAATTTATAGATTTATAAATTGTGAAGTTATAAAATGAGTAGATTTTGTAAAATAGAAGATTTATAAGTAATTATCTTATAAATCGGATTTTGGCATTTAAATGAGATATAAATGGAATTTGTTAAAAAAAATGAGATTTATAAATCAAAGCTTATAAATAGAAATGGAATTTATAAACATTTTTTATAAATTCGAAATTAGTTGAATTTGATAAATTGAATGTTGAAGTTTATTAACGGGAATATATTCACGATTTTGGACAATGAATACATTATTGAATAAAATGGTCATATTTGGCAAAATGGATATTATTAAAAGAAGTTAATTTTTTTAACGACGTTTTAAAATGCATTAAATATCGAAACCATAGATTTCAACATTCATTGTTGAAATAGACGTTTTCGAGAAATAAGGAAATGGTGGACTATAACACAGTTGTTATAGTAAATGATTTCCGAAAGGAAATGTTTTTGTATAGTATTGGGATTTATATATCTATCTAAATTTCGAATCCCTATACTAGTGATTTTGGGTCGTCGTAACGATGTTTTACGCAACATTCGTTTTGACCCAAATAAATGTGTTAAGTGAATGTTTTCCTTAAAGAAGAAATATATACTCAATTTCGATATTAGGTATATTGAATATTTTCTAAGTATTGAAAATAAATGGATTTGTCGATTACTTAAAAATATATAAGTATGGAAATGTTTTTCCAATGTGAAATGAAACGGTTTGAGAATTTATCTTTTTGAAGACAAATTGAAAATGAATATTAGAAATCGATTTGGGAATCATATATTCATGGATATTTTGGAAATGTAAATTCACTATGGAATTTATAAAAGAAAGGGGAATTTGATTAAAAATAAACGTTGATTTATTTTTGAAGTGTGGAAAGATATATCTAGTAAAGAAATTTTGGAAAGTAAATAATTTGGGAAATTATTTGGAATCTGGTGACGTTGAGCATGCCTTTTGATAGTTAAATAATCCGACTATCGATATTTACCTTTAAATAGGTATTTGTTGTGATTGTTTGAATTTGAATGCCACACTTATTTTTGAATAAGCGCTCACTATTCGGGTTAGCCGGAAAGGACCTTGGGGTCATATAACCCTTTCCGAATATGTGATACGTCGTAATGGATTGCATTTGATGACTGGTGTTGAAGACCGGATATTTTTGAAAACGGAAGGATTACCGTTGAGTTACTCTGCATCGGCTGATCTCCGATGTAGAGGTTTTATCATCCTTAGTGGCGGGAAGTCCGGACGTGATTAGAAATTATCCGGAATGCAAGGACTTCTTTGTAAGTGCCTTCGGTTCTGTTCGATCCCGGAACAGACTTGTTGGATTGTATGTCTGACACTACAAATTGAGATATAAAGCTGATTTCTTTCAAATATATTTCTGTTGGTGGCGGAGAATTTATTCTCTTAGCTTAACACCCTTCTCTGAGACGAACGAGCTCAGAGGTTATGTAGTTAAAGGTTATTAGTGATATACTCCCAATTTGGTAGTGTGACATGCTGAGTGTTGCTGTGAAATGATCATTGATTGATCATTTGTGATATGATCATTTGTTTGATCGTTTATCTTTGTGATCATTACTTTGATCATTTGTTGACCCAAAGCACAGCTTTTGTAAAAAGCGTGACTTTGTGGACGAGACTTCGTCGGACCTCACACCCCGAAAATGGTCAAAACAGGAAGGATGCAGCAAGGTTATTAGGGGTAGCGCCCTTTAGTGTATGTCATTCCTTTTGGATAAAGGTGGTATCATGGAATGGAGCCCAGATACTTAGCCTATGTGGTAACTGCATTATTATTCTTATGTGGTTGTTGGAAATCGAGGATCCTCGGATAGATCGGTTACGATCGGAGAATGACATATTCGTGTCAGTAGTTACCCAGTTAGGGGTAACCCGGCCTTGTGTTGGCAGAGATTCGATTTGGTTCTCGGGACGTCATACCGGAGGCGTTTCCATGTGGCAATGGGAATTTCCTTGGCCTGACCATTTGTTGGAAATCCAAAGAAACAATACGATCTTGTACGTTTTTAGTTGTAGAACCTATCATTCACTTATGGTGGCGCCCCACGGTTCGGATGGTAGCTATGGTAGACATAAGTGCGGAATGCCTATGCTGGCTAAGATTTATATCTTTACTTTCGAAATGATTTTTCCTACACTATGCACTAGTAATAATGTCAAATGTTTCTTTTTAATGCATATCAAGCATCTTTGACTATCATAAGGAGAAGTCTCCTCCGATTCTGCGTTTGCATTGTGTGTGTGTGCGGGAGGCCTTATGGTAGTCTCATTTTCTAAAAAGCATTGCGAATCTATTTTAAAAATTATCCTGTACTTTGTTTTTAAAAATAAACTGTTTTGAGTTCTCACATCAGTCACATAACTGACTCGGATTTTATTGTTTTCCTTCCTAAACTCTGGATGCCCACCAATTTCCACACGGGCAGTCAAGAGTTAGGTTATCAGGATATTCTGGAATTCAAGAGTTGCTGGAGGCAAGCTGAATGGCATGGCGTATTACTAGTATATAGTATTTCCTTTCCGATGTTTGTTGTTGTTTGTTGTTGTACACTCTAATGATGAAATGTAATGTAATATGATGTAATGTAATAACTGATATAGTTCTTTGTTTAAAGATTATTCATTTATCTATTATATGTTGTTCCGCTTCGATGTGAGATTCTGATATTGTTCTGCTGTTTTCTGTTCTGTTCTATGTTTTTTTTCTCTCTTCTTCTATCTTTTCTTCTTCTTTAACCCTAACATTTCGGTTTTTCGGCAACGAAAAATCGCAGTCGTTACACTTCGATTCATCACCAAAAACATGATCAAAACATCAAAGTTAGGATTTTTAAAGAATTGAACTCAAAACACTAAAAATTGGAATATTCACCAAATCAATCCAAACCAAAAGCAATTACACAAGAATAAGTGTTAGGAATTCATAATAATAATCGAAGATAATTATAAGCATAGATGTGAGATAAAAATCTAATCTTTTTACAAAATCAATGAAGAAGAAGCTATAGAGTAATGGCAAGAACAATCACTCTTCAATTCCAACCCAACAAGCTTAAATCTAAGCTTAAAGGAGAAACATTTCCTAAATTAGGTTTAGGAAATTTCTGAAATTGAATGGAGAAAGGTTTGGAGAAGATGAAGAGAAGGCTTACCAAAGCTTCTTCTTGAATTTGGAGGTAGAAGCTTGAGTTTGCAATAAAGATTAGGGCTTGGAGTTTTAATTTCCCATTCCTCCAACCATTGTTGCAAAAGCTTGAGTATTAGGAATTAAAAATGAAGTAATGAAGAGTTGGAGTGGAGCTGGGTTCATATGTTAGGTTAATGGGCAGAGACCCAAACCAAAGCCCTAAGTGAAAAAGTAGCAAAATTCTACTATCTCCAAACACATCAAAGTTTATACTTAAAAGGATCGCAAACGTCATTTTGAACTCAATGGAAGGGGTCTCGAGTCCCAATTCGACTGTTTGCTAAAAGTAGGTTTTCGGACTAAAATCCGACGAACGATGAAATATTTAAATAAAATATTCAAATATACAATCGATAAATATGCGGGTTGTTACAATATGAATTGTCTATTTGTGATGATAATGTGGATTATCTGTTTATGATGATAATATTGAATATCTATTGTGATATGTGAATTATCTATCTGTGTGAATATAGATAATAGAATTGAAATTGTTTTAACTTTAAAACAACTTGGACCTAAAGATGTGTTTTGGATTTCGACGAGACCGGGATCGGGTTTCCAAATTTGGATATACGAAAACCACATCGATCCAAATTAACGAGAGGTCGTGAATCTCAAGTGAAGATGAAGATTCAGAGTGCAAGGGTTATCGCCGTTAACTCTGAGGGTCATTCCAAAATGAGTGTAACAAGATAATGCCTTCGGTTTCGTTCGAACCCGGAACGAACTTGTATGGATTGAATGCTTTCAGAACATCGTCAGGTGAACGATGAACATTCTAAGAGATGTGTTCTCTAAAGGTAATCGTAGCCTCAAGCCTTATCAACCGGGAATGGCTAAAACAAGGGAGGTGCAGCAAAGCCAAGTGGGTAGCACCCAAGTAGGGCATGATTCTCCCTGTCTAGAAGTTCCTTTTTATTCCGCTATGTGGGGCAGTTGATTCGCGACAACTGCCGGGGTTGTCTTGTTTGAGACTATCGAGTAAGGGATGGTTCCGGCCTTGTGTTGCAGTGGATTGGGAGTAATCCTCAGTATGGTGATCTAGGCCCCGTACTGTGACGGGCGGTACCCTAGTAGCCCTGCCATTGTATGGAATCCAAACTCCAATAAGTGCCCTCGAATTTAATTGTATTACCCACTTTTTTGGCTAGTATGCTGGAATTTAATCATGTAACAATTTCAGCTATTTCTTATTTATTTGAAAACCCTAGACCTATTATAATATCACTGGAATTCCTATCAAATGTTTTGTTTAGCGTAAGGTAAAAACTTACCCATGTTTATGTGTGGGAAGTCTTACGTGATACCTTTAGTTTTCAAAGGCTTTTTAAACTTAAGCAACTTTAACCTGTTACTCACACCAAATCCATGTCTGACCCGGAGTTTATTTCTGTTTTTCTTAACTCTTGGGTACTCAAATTTTTACGAGTAGCCAAGGGATTCGCATCAACTTTAACGAATTGTGAAGCAGCAATGGAGCAGGAGGCTTCAGCGTTGTAGATATTTATAGTGTTCCGCTGTGATTTGTATCTCTATATTGTATTGAGTTGTAATAACTAGACAGGTGCTTATAACTATCTAGTATGTGATTTATTGTCTATGTAACTCTAATTAATGGTTGTATTCTATGTAATACTTATGTTATTAATATAATTTATTGGTTCCGCTGTTGAGATTCTGATGTTGTTTTTCCTTCTTTCTTCTCTATCTTTCTATTCTCTATCCCTTTCTTTCTTACTCATGATACATCTTTCTAGGAGATGAAGGGCGGTCCGTGACATACTTATTTAAAGGAAGTCTTGTTAACTTTAATTTATCAAGTTAATGATAATTTTTTGAAAACTTGATTAATGATTTAATTAAGTAATGTTAATTATGAAGATAAATTGGTTTAAATATGTAATGCTAATAAAGGAATTAATAAGATAATGTTTTATCTTCAAGATAATTAAGGTTTTAATGAGTGAGATTAGTTAAATTAATTAAGGAAATTAAGGATTAATTAAGTAATTAATTAAGAGCAATTAATTGATTTGACTAATAAATAATTAAGGGTTATAAATTAATTAATTAAAGATTTATTCTTAATTAAGGATAAAATTAATTAAGTAATTAAAGATTAATTGCTTAAATAATAATTACTTAATGTAAGTAATTAAAAGATAAATTTGTTAAGGATTAATTAATTTAATTAGTAATTAAAGGTTAAATTAATTAATAATTAAAGGTTAATTAATTGTGGATAATTAACCAATGAGATAATTACTTAATGAAAGTAATTAATTGAAGGGAAACTACTAAATGGAAGTAATTAATGATTAATTACCTAGTGTAATTAATTAAGAATTGATTGATAGTTTAAGGGTAATTAATTAAGGGCGATTAATTAAGATAAATAATCAAAAGACGATTAATTAATTGATTTGTAATTAATTAATGTTCAATAAAGGTAATCCAAGTGATTAAAGATTAGAAATTAATTTAATCAGAGATAAATTAAATTAATTTTGGAAGTGATCAATCTTGCTTATGAATGATTAGATGATGTTAAATGCCTTGAATTGGTTGATAGCTCTGATATGAAATGTTTTTTGATATGATATGTTTGGGTGGACATTGATAATGTGGTTATCTAATAATGATGAATTGCTGTGTAAAAAGTGCCATCTTGTATTTAAAGTTGAATTGTGTTTCACTTGAATTACTTGGGTTAAGATGGTACTGAATTCGAAGAGTCCGGGGTCGGGTACAGTAAATACCCGAACCCACTTCAATTTGCAACATACTATGATTCTTAATAGATTGATAAGTGAAATCAATAGGCTGAAATCGAATAATTTAAATGACTGGACTGTGATGAGTTGGATTTTTCGCGTTCGGAAATCGACACCATACTTTACATCATACTCGAACGCCGCAGATTCGACCGTTCAAATCCGAGTCGCCGGAGCTTATAACAAAATTAAGTAAACAACACAACGGAAGAAAACGAATAATACATTGATATACAGCATTGATACAATATCTGATACAACAGATGATACAATAGATATCAACATACCTCAGAGATATGATACAAGAAAATAGCAACTGAACAAATAACTCTAAGATAGCCTTCAAAAGAGAATTCCAGTAGCAGCTCCAACCAACATCACGATACACAAAGATAAGGAAGTCTCGTCCGCATCTAAAGACTGAACTAGCTCCAGATAATCTACTAAACCTGATTTATCTGAAAAACCCAACTCTAGACTGCCTATGTTGGAAAAAAAATTTGAGCATCCAGAGTTTAGGAAAGGGAAAATAAACTCCAGGTCAGTCGTGGGACTGGTATGAGTAACAAAAACAGTTTATCTTCTAAAAAAAGAAATATTTTAAAATTGATCCGTAATGCTTTTAGAAAATGTAACGAGCATAAGACCTTCCACACAACACAATGGAAACGCAGAATTGGAGGAGATTTCTTCTTATGATAGTCTAACATACTTGATACGTGAATTTCTTTGATATTATTACTATAAGTGCAAAGTGCAGAAAAAACATTTCGAAGGTACAATATTAATCTTAGCTAGCATAGGTACCATTATAGTATGCCTACTATAGCTACCATTTTAAATGGCAGGTTCTACAACTAAAACCGTACAATGCTCGTATTGTTTCTTTGGATTTCCCAACAAATGGTCAGGCCAAGGAACTTCTCATTGCCACATGGGTACGCCTCTGGAAGGACGCCCTGAGAACCTACTGGATCACTGCCAACACAAGGCGGGGTTACCCCTAACTGGGTAACTACTGACACGACTATGCCATCCCCCGGTCATAAACAACCTTTATTCCGGGATCCCGATAACCAACAACCACAACGTAATAAATTCACCGTAACCACATAGGTTAAAAATATGAGCTCCATACCATGATACCACCTCTATCCAGAAGGAAATGAACATACCCTCAGGGGGCGCGATCCCTAAATAACCTTGCCGCATTCTTCCTGTTTTGACCATTACCGGGTTGTGAGGTTCGATGAAGTCTCGTCCATAAAGCTACGCTTTTCACAAAAGCCAATCAGCAAATGATCAGCAGCACTCAGCATGCCACATTACCAAATTTGGAATATATCACTGATAACCTTCAACTACATAACCTCCAAGCTCGTACGTCTCAGAGAATGGTGTTAATCTAAGAGAATAAATTCTCCACCACCAACAGAAATGTATTTGAAAGAAATCTGCTTTATATCTCAATTTGTAATTTCATACATACAATCCATTCAAGTCTATTCTGGGTTCGAATAGAACCGAAGGCACTTCCAAAGAAGCCCTTGCAGATCCGGATAATCCCTAATCACGTCCGGACTTCCCATCACATATGGAATCTCGATACCGGGGAACATTCGATGCAAAGACATTCAACGAGTTATCCTTTCGCTTTCGAAAGTGTCCGGTCTTCACCAGCGGTCTTTAAATGCTATCCGTAACGTCGTATCACATATTCGGAATAGGCAAAGGTCCTCTCCCGGCTAAACTGAATAGTGAGCGCAATATTTACAAGAAACATATGGATATTGGGGTCTCAGTTAAGTCACAACTTATTACCTAAAACTTTTCTTTCAAATGGTTTAAACAAATTACCATTTCTAATCTTCTAAGCAGAAAGATTCATTTCACAAAGTTCACCCCGTTTCATAAAGACTCATTCATAGATTTCAAAACAATTTCCATTTCAATTGGATTAACTCGTTAAATCTTTAAATCAAGATTTTAATTTATAAATTTCAAACTCTTTTCCAAAGATTCATTTATAGCCTTTCAAAACATTTCAATTTCATTTCAAGCTTGAAACCTTTCAACACAAATTGGAAGTTCATTACTTATGTGACAGCTTTTATTAATTTGAAAACAAATAGTTTTAAAAATCCAATTATATTTTCACGAGTTAAAGACCTTGAATTAAATTCAAATTCCCAAATCAATACTTTTAAAATAGTTTAACCCTTATATAACTAGTATAATATCTTTAATCCCTAGTTTCAAATCATAGGATTTCAAATTTAAATCCAATTATTTAAATTTCAAGGCGAAATCAAGTTATTCAAAAATAAATTTTATCTTAAAATTCCATTCCAAAAACTTTTCACATTTAACCCGATTCCGTTTCAAATTATTTGAATTTAAAAATTCAAATTCAAAACTAGTTTCAAAAATCTGTGACTTAATCGATTTCCTTGTGAAATACATATTTGTGTGTGTATAGTGTGGTCCAGGGGTTTAACACAATAGTGCAACATCATTCAATCATGACAGATCAAATACAACAATATATTTGATAAGCGATATCAACTATAACGCTTATCTTCATTCACAGATCGTGTGTGTGTGTGTGTGTGTGTGTGTATCACAGGTAATGAATTACACCACAGATAAATTACATTACAACTTAAATCAGGATATATCACAAAGCATCACATATCAGGGATATCAAACAATTCAACATCCAATATAATCTAAACATCCAATAATAGGGTCAATTTAATTATCTGATGGATTTAAATCAGATTAATTTCTATGTATACTTTGCTAGTTATGGTAAATTAACAATCAATTCATTAAAATATTTAATAAATTTCTTTTAAATAAATCATTAATTAACTCTTCATTAATAATTAATCCTTAATTTATTATCTTTAATCAATTACAATGAGTAATTAACTACTCCTTAATTTATGATCATTTCTTAATAAATTACACTGGTTAATTTATCATATTATCCTTCAATTGATTTTTTTAATCACTTGATTAAATCAACTTTAATCATAAATTAATATCTAATTGATAATCTTTGGTTTACAAATAAATTATTCCTTGATTAATAAATCTTTAAACCTTAATTAATGATTTTAAACCTTTAATTACTTATTTAATTAACCCAAATCATTAATAAATTAAATAAATAAATTATTCATTTTAATTAACTTAAGAAAAATCTCATTCTTATTAGTGATTTATTATCACTTATAAATATGTTGACAATTCATATTCAATTCACTTTCAAATTCATTTCAAATTTCAAGATTTAAAACGAATAACCCTTTTTAAAATATACTTAAATATTTAACACATTTAAGTTATTAAACAAATTTGAATTTTTAAACTTTATTTCCAAACTAAGTTTCAAAACTAACTTGAATTCATTCTTACACTTTGATTTTAAAATTTAACTTAAACTTTGTTTTATAATTTGAAATAAATTTTAAAATTCCAAAACAAACAGAACAGGTTTTGTTTAAACCTGGAAAACCACTCATACCCGAGCCCCTCAAAATTTGCTTCGAGCAAATCAATCAAATCGTCGAGCATGGCTTCGAGCCTCCCCCTTCTAATCTAGCTTCGAGCCAACACCTATCGCCTTCGAGTCGTGCACGATAGTTACTTCGAGTTTACGCGATATTTTCGAGACGAGCTGCTATCTTCTACTTTCCATCCAACTAACACACCAAAATGCACATGAACGTGCACAGAGGATCGAAGCTCCTCCAATCATCGCCTCCACCTCCCAAGAGTCACCACTGACCCTCTCGACCCAAACCACCACCTAAAAACATGAACAAACTCGAGATCGAATTCGAGTAAAAAAAAATGAAACCTGGAACACGCAAAAGCAATCCCACCTCAAACCTGTCAACGCGCCGTACTTTAAATTTCAACCACCGGAGTTCGTGCAACTCCGACCGCGCATGCGACAACAGTTCCACCACCATCACCCCAATCCACGTTGAACTCGATCGCCTATTGGTGACGAACGAATCAAAACACACGGCCTCGACCAAACTAGGGCTACAAAAGAGAACAGCTTGCCCCCGCCGTCTCGATCGACTACACGCCACCGTCCATTTTTCTGATATGATTGACTACCTGACTTGCTTCATACAGAGTTTCAACATCAAATAAATTTTCGATCGCTGGAAATTGGATGAAATCCATTTTCAGTTCATCCACAAATTGTTGATGATGCACTAAATGAAAAATCACGAATTTTGTTTTAATAATCATGTTTTCGAATAACAATTCCCAATATATACCTGAATCAATGATTCATCATATTCGAAATTAACATATGTTTGAGTTTTCCCTATAAAAAAACTTTAAATACTATGTGTCACCATATAGCTTGAAACTATTTTTAAATTTTCATTTAGGTGGAAACAAACTAATTTGGTTTTAAACTTGAAACCTAAAAATGATCAAATGAAGTGAAGTTGAAGTTTTCTTGTTAGTTTACAACCTGTGACCAAAAAAAGAGAAGGAGTATACAACTCAGACATGTCTACATATATAGAGTCAAATTGTAAGAAAATTCCAAGCAAAGAACCATATAAAACATAGATCATACATACATATTTAATTCAACTTAGATCATGGAATAATTTGTTTACTCACTTGATTAAGAAATGGACAGAGCTTCTTCTAAACCAGGCTATTGAAATTGCAAGTTGAAGCTTTTCTTGATCCTCTGGTTTTGAATTGAAGTGTTGAATCGTGGTTGTTTGCAGTTGAATTCTTTTGTTTAAATTTTAGATGATGCGTACCTTATATTTTCTCAGCTTGAAAAATGAATGAAACTGACATACAGAAGGTTAATATATAGGGAAGAAATGTACATGTACTTATATTGTTTGTACAAGGTAATGTTATATTTTCTTTGTACCATACAAGGCATGGCTGAAGATGTTTGCTTTTACATACTTTTATACATATCACTTTTTCCTTACTTCTTTCCATACCTACTTGTCCTTGTTCATATGTGAATGTGCTTTATTTCTATGATTTTCTTCTATTATACTAATATTTTGCTTGTACACTTTGTTTATGCCTGCCTACATTTCTTTACTCGGCTGATAATGTTGTTTGAATCTTAACCATGTGTATTTATTTTTATTCTTTTGTTTTGTTTGAAGATATTTTCATTTGTTTACAAATTTATGCATGCTGATTTTATTTTCTTTGTTTATTTTTTTATATCTTTTCTTTCATACTTTACTTTCATACATACATTTGGTTTTCTTAGTTATTGGTTATAGATTTTAACTTATGTACAAATATACTTTTATACTTATACTTGAATATATTATATCTTTTGCTTTATCTACTTGCTTTAAAATATAAATGAAATTCCATACAAGTCTATTCTTAATTTATCATTATTTATTTTTCTACTTATGTCACATATATATAAGATTTAAATTCAAATGATTTAACACATATTTTTCCTAAGTCATTAAATTAAATTTTAAGTTCAAATACAAATTAAATATTCAAATTTCAAATTTATTCCAAAATTTATTCAAAATTTAAATTAACTATTAATTAAAATAAATTCCAAAATTAGGGTCATTACAGACTTCCCCCCTTAAAGAAATTTCGTCCCCGAAATTTACGGGCACGAAAATAACACAGAGATAGATGAAAGATAGATGAAAAATGTTTCATCAAATCAAACGGAATATCTGCATTTGGCTTACCAAATCAGAATATCGTAGATAGATACAAGAACGAATCTATTTTACCCTTCACAGGATACTCGGGTTATCCAGATCTACGAAATATGCAAGGCACTGGTCAGTCCGATGGATAACTAACCGTCCGTAGAATATATCGAGACCCAAACCATAGATAAATGGATTTGATTTTCCACAATTCTTAAACACTAGATATGGATTCCAAACTCAAGTCGGAATATCCCAAATTATATACCAACTTGTCCCTCTTCCTTCTTCGATATTCACAAGAAATTATAATAGAATTTCAAATTTGGTTTTAAACGAAATAGTTTTATCGATACAATTCAAATTATCCCCATATTCTATTAATCAATTTAACTTAATTTAAAATTTAAAATTTATTTAAAATTTTCAATTCCAAATTTCCAATTCATTATTCATTAAGGTTTAAATCAAAAAAATTGATAAGAAACCGATGAAGATACGAAGTAAGGATTTTCTACAACGATTCGTAGGGCCACCATCACATCGAAACTTCTTTCTGGAGCTGCTACGAAGAAAGAAAAAAGAATTGGAATTGAATCAAAGGATATTTATAGAGAAAGTTATGCCCACTGTCGCAGGGCATTGACCATTTATAGTGGTACTCCTCTGTTCCCTATCTCGTTCTCTTCTTGTACTTATACTTACTATCGATGGATAGTAAGAGAATTTACTGAGGCATTCGAATGGATATCTTAGGGCTCATTCTAGGGTATACTTCACCCTATCTCTAATGAGCTACTTAACGTGTTATACTACTGAGCTAAAGTTCAACCTTAGCTTTGAAACCAAATGTGACGAGCGGGATTTTTCGCGTTCGAAAATCGGCATCCATACTTACATCGTACTCGAATGCCGCAGATTCGACCGTTCAAATCCAAATCGTCGGAGCTTATAACAAAATTAAGTAAACTACATAGCGGAAGAAAAAGAATAATACATTGATATACAGCATTGATACAATATCTGATGCAACAGATGATACAATAGATATCAAAATACATCAGAGATATGATACAAGAAAATAGCAGCGGAACAAATAACTCTAAGATAGTCTTCAAAAGAGAACTCCAACAGCAGCTCGAACCAACATCACAATACACAAAGATAAGCAAGTCTCGTCCGCATCCAAAGACTGAACTAGCTCCAGATAATCTACTAAACCTGATTTATCTGAAAAACCCAACTCTAGATTGCCTGTGTGGAAAAAAAATTTGAGCATCCAGAGTTTAGGAAAGGGAAAATAAACTCCAGGTCAGTCGTGGGACTGGTATGAGTAACAAAAACAGTTTATCTTTTAAAAAAAACAAATAAATATTTTAAAATTGATCTGCAATGCTTTTAGAAAATGTAACTAGCATAAGACCTCCCGCGACACACACAATGCAAATGCAGAATTGGAGGAGATTTCTTCTTATGATAGTCTAACATGATTGATACGTGAATTTCTTTGATATTATTATTATAAGTGCAAAGTGCAGAAAAAAATATTTCGAAAGTACAATATTAATCTTAGCCAGAATAGGTACCATTATAGTATGCCTACTATAGCTACCATTTTAATTGGAAGGTTCTACAACTAAAACCGTACAAAGCTCGTATTGTTTCTTTGGATTTTCCAACAAATGGTGAGGCCAAGGAACTTCCCATTGCCACATGGGTACGCCTCTGGAAGGACGCCCCAAGAACCTAACTGGATCTCTGCCAACACAAGGCCAGATTACCCCTAACTGGGTAACTATTGACATGAGTATGCCATTCCCCGGTCGTAAACAACCTTTATTCCGGGATCCCAACAACCAACAACCACAAAGTAATAAATTCGCAGTAACCACATAGGTTAAATATCTGGGCTCCATACCATGATACCACCTCCATCCAGAAGGAAATGAACATACCCTCAGGGGGCGCGATCCCTAAATAACCTTGTTGCATTCTTCCTGTTTTGACCATTACCGGGTTGTGAGGTTCGACGAAGTCTCGTCCACAAAGCTACGCTTTTCACAAAAGCCATACTTTGATCAACAAATGATAAGCAGCACTCAACATGCAACGTTACCGAATTGGGAATATATCACTTGTGACGCCCCACCTCTATACCCACGCTAGCCAAGGACACTACGGTGTAATGCCATCAACTAGCACGGAGAATAAGGCTGTTGAGGAGCGACCATCCGTGTAATTACTTTGTGCGAGCATCGATATGTTAGATAGAATAACATGCAATTCATTTCGAGAGGAAATCCGACATACCGATACAAACTCAAAGCTACTACACAGTGGATATAATATCTTCGGAAACAAATATAGAAATAAGCATAACATAAATCAGTCACAGATAATTCATGTCACAAAGGCGGAAATAGATTTGAATATAACACATAGAAGTGTACATCAGAGTAGTGGTCAAACGAGATCCACAATATCACAAAAGAATAGATACAAGTGCAAGACAAAAGATTAGTTATACATCATGGAGTCTATATCTCAAATGTATAACAAACAAAAACAACTAATCTAAAGTATTTAAGCAAAAGTCAGAAGAGGGTTCCAAATAGGAAGTCATGAGGAAGCACCTGTAATATCTCAGTCTGACCCGAGTATTATTAATAAGAAAATAATAAATGGATCAGTCTAGTTATAATTATTAAATAAAATGAGATATAAGAAGAGATATAATAAAAAGACGTATGATAACCAAAAATGTCATACTACGTGTAACGACCCGCCTTTTTGGACAGTTTAAACCGACGATCAAATACCCATGTCGATTCTAAACCATTAAAAGGGCAGATAGTTATTGGGGTAATTAAGAAAAGAAAAGGAAGGGAAATAAAGGAAATGAAACAACACAGAATCTCACAGCGGAAGGCTAAAGTATAATAATAAAATAACAGTTCATGAAGCTGTTAATTAAATGAATACACTTGAAATGAATACATTTGATTATTATTATACAACATTTATCAGAGTTACATACACAGCAAGTATCATACAACAATGCAGCGGAATGGAATGAATATAATAGTAGTAGATAATATACCAAATCTTCGTCTCCGTCCTCCAAGGAAATGATCTTCAACCTAAACTGAAAACTCAGGTCTGACCCGAGCGTAATGAAAAGACAAACACTCGAGTCAGGACTAAATATCCTCATGTAAGTTAAGTCAATCGTAAATAAATATGAGTGTAACGGCGTCAGAGATGTTTACGGGGTTTGACATCTCATATCCAGTGTCAACGTGCGTGCAATAACTCAAGAGATGTTACGGGATTTTCCATCTCTCAAGGATCCGTGAAACTATCTACTATGTAGTAATATACGCTAAGTAGATAATGCCTATCAGTAATATAAAGTATCAAAATAGCGTTAAGGCGTTACCATAATCCCCCTTAACACATTTTTATATTCCCAAAAGCATATACAAGACCGTAGTTTCCCCAAAACCGGAAGTCACCAGAGGGCAATCCATATACTCAAGGTACAAATCAAAAACGTAGTGGTCGCGAATAGGATAATCAGTATGACAAGGTACATGAGGCAATACCAACTAGGATACTAGTAGTTGCGTGATCCGGACTGATGTTGGGCATAGCCAGCAGCTACCCCAACACCGCGAAACAACACTCCCAAATCAAGGGGTGCACCCAAATCGCATCACAAATGTAATAGATATGGTATCGAAGAAGTGTGTCCGCTAGAGGTGGCGAACCTCAATGGCCCGGCGCGGCTCCTGTTTTAGTCATGTCAGGGGTCATCCAATAATCGTTCTCTTTCTTCAGTCAACGCGTTCACCAAACCATCCACTTCATTCTGGATCATCACTCCGCGTATAATAGTTATTAAAGTGGTTTTCGGTATCGACAAAGAGTATGTCCATATCCGATCCCGGTCTCTTTAATAACTACGTATTATTACACCTTTGGCTCTTTATATTTCAAATCGATTCATAATTGATATCAAAATATCATATTCGCTTCAAAAATCAAATCCATTCAAATATCATCGTATCTTTCAAAATATCAGATTTTATATTTAAATTCAAGATTTAAATATAAACATTTCACCTTATTGACCAGCTTAGGATTTTAGAAAAATAGTTTTAAGTAGTTTAAAAGTAGTTTTAAATAATTAAAATAGTTAAAAACACTTAAAATCTTTAAAATAGATAAATTAGTTTAAAATAATTTAAATTGGGTTAAGTAGATTTAAAATAGATTAAAATAGTTTAAGTATTCAAAATGGTTTATATAACAGAGTAATTTGGAAAACAAATTAAAACAGCTTCAAAATCAATCCATTTCAATTATAACTTCCCAATTCAAATCAATTTCAACTTCCATTCTACCGATTCAATTTCGATTTCAATTCAAAACAATGTCAACTTTTACTTCCAATCAATTCAATTCTACATTCACCTTTAATTAATTCAATTTCAATTTATATCGATTTGGAGCTTGATTTCTCAAAATATCAATTTATAACACTTAACAAAATTTCCAACAATATTCAAGTTTAAATCCAAATTCCAAATATGATTCAATTCCAAACTCGATTTCAAAATATCATTTTCATATCACTTTTACTTAATAATATTCAAAGCTCGAAAAAATGTTCAATCTTTAAAATAAATAGATTTTCGAAATTCAATCATATCCAAATTTTAAATTTTAAAGTCCAACTTAAATTATTTACCAATTTCTTTTAACCAAAATTTATTTCAACATTCCAACTCAAATTTTCGACAAATTCGATTTCTATAAATTGATTTCTATTTATCACTTTTAAATCGAAACATTTAAATAAATTTCAAATCGACGATTTCAAAATTTATTAATTTAGCCAATTCGGTGTCCGTATATAATTTTCTATCCTATGGCCAAGTAATTATTTATTTCAATTAAATGTCAGGGATGAGTCTATATTACTTAAATTAAATCTCACTATCATATGTATGCATAACAGGATCTATATAAGCAAATAAACATCCAAACATTCAATTATCAACCAATAGCATCCATCAAAATACATCATCCAATAAACAATACAATTCATGGCAGTTTCATAGTTATCAATGTCAGGTAATTTAATCGCAATTCAATTTTAATTTCAATTTAACTGTCAATTTAATTTTTCAACGGTTAATGCAAATGACAAGCTATATGACAATTAAATTTTTACCAAACAACGACAAATAAAATCATAACACTTCATAATATCAAATTTAACTAGCATAAAATATTTAGTACGGTGTGAGCGTTATAAAACACTCACCTTGATTTTTACGATTTAAATCAAATCGAACGACGTTCGATTTAACCCAAAATTTTCTCTAGCTCCAAATGATTCCAATCCAGTTGCATCGTGTAGAGCTCGTCCATACGATTCCAACGCAAAAAGTTTCGCGCGTTTTCGACCTCGTATGAAAAAGTTATGCATTTTAGAAGTTTACACAAATTGAAAAATAAATAATATACAACTTTTATTTTATTACTAACCCTAACAGATCTGGGCCATCCATCTCAAAGCCTGCAAATCCAAGCCGTGCGCGTTCTTCCTCCTTCCTCACGTTACTTCTACAGGAAACGCACGCATGAGAACCCATCAAGCTTCAAACTAGGGTTCCATTTTGCGACCACCACAAGCGTCGGGAAGTTGATCAGAGATCATCGTTGCGAAGCCCCGCTCGAGAGCCACCATCGGCTGCCACCATGTTGAACTCGGCCTCCCCTATCACCTCGAAAAACGTGAAAAACGCAGCCCCTTCCTACACGATTTCCCGTTGATTCGAAGCTCCGTTTTCGATCATCTCCGTATGGATTTGAAGCTTTCATCGTCCTCTACAACTTTGTAGTTGAGAGTTTTTGCTAATTGTTGATGGATTGAGAGGAAAATGAGGAAGAAGTTTCGAATTTCGTGGCCATTGATTCAGGAAATGGCGGCTAGGGCTGAAGTCAATTAGGGTTTCTGGATTAAAATAATAATAAAACTGCCTCGGTTTGCGTGCGTATTTATATAGGTAGGTCCAAAATCATCCGAACTCCAATCGAGACGTGCCGCCAGGCGTTTATAAGGTTTTACCCCCATTCCGGACGCAATGGAATAGGTTTCGGAGGCTAATTCGATCGTATGTGAGAGTTACGGAAATAAACGATCAATTTTACATTAAACCGATTAAACGAATTTCTATGCGTTTTGGCTTGCCCCGGACAAATGGTAAATCCGTTTGACTTGAAATTTGAAACCATACAATAATATCACATTACGGATCCAATAAAACTAGTTTCGTCGAAATCCGAGACCGTTTGAAAAATGACTATTTTAACTCGCCCAATTAATATTAAAACAATTTCAACGCGTTTCGAGCTGCCACGGTCAAACGACAACTCCGATTGCTACGAAAATTGAAATCCGATAATAACTAACTATTACGGATCCAATGGAACTAGTTTTGTCCAATTCTGAGACTGTTCAAAAATTGGCTATTTTCCAGTCGAAAGTTAAATATTAAAATATTCAATTTTCACAAATAAATTTTAAATTCAGTTTTAAAAGTTCTATAACATCACTATAACTACAATATGATAAAATAAAATTTTACCAATCATTTTTAATCATACTAAACCCGTTATTCAATTTATCCAATAAATTCCAATTTCAAAATCTTATTAACTCTATTATAATCCCAATAGATTCAACATTTATTATTATTCCAAACGACTTACAATTTTTTTTCTAACACTAAATCATGAAATCTTATTAAATTAGCTATTTTAATTATCGAAAATTTACGGGTCGTTACACTCTCCCCCACTCAAAACTTTTCGTCCCCGAAAAGGAAAAAAGAAGAGAAAGGAACTAAGTAAAGAATTCAACATTTGATATATTTTATTCAAAATTATCCACTTATAAACAATGAAATTCCATTTATAAAGTCATAACTACGCTTTCACTAAGTTACTCCGAACGGCTTCCTAACTTTAAAAGTTAGTACTCAAAACAAGTTATAAAATTTTTTTAAAACTTGAAAATTTTCTAACACCCGGATTTTACGGAAAATTTCGGCAGAGTCTCCTTTGCGCGGCTCGATCGGACAAAATATAATAGCATATATAACACAAATATACATCTCATCTCAATGATGAGGCATTCCATATGTGGGGAAACAACATATAAATATCACCAATATCATATAAAACCGTAAGCGTACCTTTTATTTAGCATTTATTAGCATTTTACTTACATTATGCGTTTAGCGTAGAAGCGAGCTCCACAACGAAGCGCAACCCCTTTGCTACCTACTAAAATGCTCAATAACTAAGTTAGAACCATGCATATAAAGATAGATCGCTATACTTAGCCTACACAACATATATATAACATATTTAGCTTCAAAACTGAGATTTCAATTTCTGGACAGCAACAAATCTTAGCTTTAGGTCACCTAAACGATAAAATTTGACAATAGAATCTAAACAAAAGTTGTTTCATTCATTTCAGGCTTTCCGGAATGTCCAAAATCATCGAATTCGGATCATCCGTTCAAAAGTTATGGCCGTTTACTTAGGAGATACGCTTCAGCCTGGGCAGTGTTTGCGCAGGTCAGCGACGTTCACCCACGTTTTCGACCTTCTAAACGATATCAAAACACAAAACACTTAAAACAAAAGTTTTAGATTAAGTTCTTAGCTTTCCATAAAGTGCAAGATCATCAAAATCCGATAAACTAGTAAAAAGATATGGCGAAAATACTAAGGGTGTATACTACTGATTTTACTTATTTTTACACAGAACAGCGAGTAACATTCAAGTTTTTAACCTATTAAACGAAGGAATTTTCTCAAGTTATCTAAACAAAAGTTGTGCTATAGTTTTTGAGCTTTTCGAAAAGTCCAAGATCGTCGAATTCCGTTCAGCCATTTAAAAGTTATGGTTGTTTTCGTTTCAGCATATATTGGACAAATTTGGATTTTTCCAAAAATTTGCTTTTATTATTTCAAAGTGCAAACCATCAAAACTTCAAATTTTCTAAAAAAAACAATCATAAACACAAAGTCATTTATTTTCTTATTCATCCATGCAATAGGTTTACATTCAATTTGTTTCCGATTTATTCAAGTTTGTTTCTTCACATTTTTAATTCAAGTCAATTTGCTCCCAATTTGAATTTAATTATTTAAAATTTTATTCCGTTTATTCAATTCCATTAACACTAATGAATTCTAGTTAATCAATTATCATCCATCTAACAACCACTGCATATCAAACATTAACATCCATCCAAAATCTACACTAAATCAATTATACATTTCCAAGTCAATTTTAATTTCATACACTTCCAAGTTTATTGACATTTAGTTATATTCAAATTTAATTAGTTTCCATTTACCAATTTTATATTTCATTAAGTTTAAATTTTATTCATTCACTTATACATGTATCATTCATTTTACAGCTTAAATTTCTTTTATATTTACAACTATCAATAGATCTTTACATTTTATTTTTCACTCTCACACTGGTATATTATTACTCTACTTATCCTTATTAGCATTTTAAACCCTTTAAGTATTTGGTAAGTTATAGTTATGCAAATAGAATGTAGCTAAACAACATACAACTTCTTTTCATTTAAAGTTGAATTTTCAATTTATCAATTCTTAAGTCATTACTTAAATTTCACTATAATTTAATTTCACATTTACATTCACATATAGTATTTTCATTTTATATTAACCTAATTGTGAATCACCTTTAAATGTTAATTTAAATTCCAATTATTTACTAACAATTTTATTTATATTTGCAACCATTAATTAAATGCATATTTCATTATTCAAACCTATACTTGTATATTATCCAATTAACAATTCATATAACATTTTTGAACTTCTTAAATATTTTGGTAAGTTATATCTATGCTATAGAATGAAATTTAATACTACGCGAGTTTTACAGTTTCAATTTTATTTTAAGTTCATAATTTCCTAATTCTAAGGATTTCTACTTCAATTGATATTTTCACTTAGCTCTTAGGTTCATTTCTCATTTCACAATTCAGAAGTCCATTAATGATTCAAGTCTAAATTCATTTCAATCAAAAAAAAAATCATTAATTATTAAAGAACTTAAGAATTCCAATCCCGGTTTCATTTCAAATCAAGGTTTGAAATAATATATACTTATATAATTTATATATCAAATCATACTATAGAGAATGCAAAACAAAATAAAATTTGAGTCAAAACAAGGTTTAGACAAGCTATTAAGTGGTCTCCCCCACTCGGACTCTCGAAAATAAACGCCAATGATGCGTGCACACATCATCGAAATCATTTTCTAGCATCAAGAGAAGGGAATATAACACTTATCATAAAAAAAAATCCTTCGAAAACAATTTCAACTCAATTATACTATCATATAATGCTCATATTATATTTTTCAAATTCTTGTAAGTCAATCTCAAACACCGGAATCTAAATTCCCAAATCCAAGTTAAAATTCATTTATATTCATTATCAATTGTGTTTACAAGATTTCATTTTCCTAAATCCATTGTTATTTAATCAATTGTTGTAAATATTGACTGATCAAACAATAACGATAATAATCTAATATTATCATCTCCTAACAATCAATTCAATCAAAATGAATAAATATTCAAATAATTCTTTTATATGAAATATATTCCAAAATGATATTGTGTTGGTTTGTCCTATTCGAGTGTTTAGAAATTCCTATCGACGCCTTGGCGTCCCAAGTATCGACCAGAATTCATAAATACTCAACGGAACAAATTAACACAATATAAAACCATTTTATATCAAATAACAAATACGCTCTCTCATATACACTCAACTCATTCATATAGTTTACCTCTATTTCAATGAGTTATTCCCCACTAGAGCCAAGGTTTATCGCTAAACCAAAGCTCTGATACCAACTGTAACGACCCGCCTTTTTGGACAGTTTAAACCGACGATCAAATACCCATGTCGATTCCAAACCATTAAAAGGGCAGATAGTTATTGGGGTAATTAAGAAAAGAAAAGGAAGGGAAATAAAGGAAATGAAACAACACAGAATCTCACAGCGGAAGGCTAAAGTATAATAATAAAATAACAGTTCATGAAGCTGTTAATTAAATGAATACATTTGAAATGAATACATTTGATTATTATTATACAACATTTATCAGAGTTACATACACAGCAAGTATCATACAACAATGCAGCGGAATGGAATGAATATAATAGTAGTAGATAATATACCAAATCTTCGTCTCCGTCCTCCAAGGAAATGATCTTCAACCTAAACTGAAAACTCAGGTCTGACCCGAGCGTAATGAAAAGACAAACACTCGAGTCAGGACTAAATATCCTCATGTAAGTTAAGTCAATCGTAAATAAATATGAGTGTAACGGCGTCAGAGATGTTTACGGGGTTTGACATCTCATATCCAGTGTCAACGTGCGTGCAATAACTCAAGAGATGTTACGGGATTTTCCATCTCTCAAGGATCCGTGAAACTATCTACTATGTAGTAATATACGCTAAGTATATAACGCCTATCAGTAATATAAAGTATCAAAATAGCGTTAAGGCGTTACCATAATCCCCCTTAACACATTTTTATATTCCCAAAAGCATATACAAGACCGTAGTTTCCCCAAAACCGGAAGTCACCAGAGGGCAATCCATATACTCAAGGTACAAATCAAAAACGTAGTGGTCGCGAATAGGATAATCAGTATGACAAGGTACATGAGGCAATACCAACTAGGATACTAGTAGTTGCGTGATCCGGACTGATGTTGGGCATAGCCAGCAGCTACCCCAACACCGCGAAACAACACTCCCAAATCAAGGGGTGCACCCAAATCGCATCACAAATGTAATAGATATGGTATCGAAGAAGTGTGTCCGCTAGAGGTGGCGAACCTCAATGGCCCGGCGCGGCTCCTGTTTTAGTCATGTCAGGGGTCATCCAATAATCGTTCTCTTTCTTCAGTCAACGCGTTCACCAAACCATCCACTTCATTCTGGATCATCACTCCGCGTATAATAGTTATTAAAGTGGTTTTCGGTATCGACAGAGAGTATGTCCATATCCGATCCCGGTCTCTTTAATAACTACGTATTATTACACCTTTGGCTCTTTATATTTCAAATCGATTCATAATTGATATCAAAATATCATATTCGCTTCAAAAATCAAATCCATTCAAATATCATCGTATCTTTCAAAATATCAGATTTTATATTTAAATTCAAGATTTAAATATAAACATTTCACCTTATTGACCAGCTTAGGATTTTAGAAAAATAGTTTTAAGTAGTTTAAAAGTAGTTTTAAATAATTAAAATAGTTAAAAACACTTAAAATCTTTAAAATAGATAAATTAGTTTAAAATAATTTAAATTGGGTTAAGTAGATTTAAAATAGATTAAAATAGTTTAAGTATTCAAAATGGTTTATATAACAGAGTAATTTGGAAAACAAATTAAAACAGCTTCAAAATCAATCCATTTCAATTATAACTTCCCAATTCAAATCAATTTCAACTTCCATTCTACCGATTCAATTTCGATTTCAATTCAAAACAATGTCAACTTTTACTTCCAATCAATTCAATTCTACATTCACCTTTAATTAATTCAATTTCAATTTATATCGATTTGGAGCTTGATTTCTCAAAATATCAATTTATAACACTTAACAAAATTTCCAACAATATTCAAGTTTAAATCCAAATTCCAAATATGATTCAATTCCAAACTCGATTTCAAAATATCATTTTCATATCACTTTTACTTAATAATATTCAAAGCTCGAAAAAATGTTCAATCTTTAAAATAAATAGATTTTCGAAATTCAATCATATCCAAATTTTAAATTTTAAAGTCCAACTTAAATTATTTACCAATTTCTTTTAACCAAAATTTATTTCAACATTCCAACTCAAATTTTCGACAAATTCGATTTCTATAAATTGATTTCTATTTATCACTTTTAAATCGAAACATTTAAATAAATTTCAAATCGACGATTTCAAAATTTATTAATTTAGCCAATTCGGTGTCCGTATATAATTTTCTATCCTATGGCCAAGTAATTATTTATTTCAATTAAATGTCAGGGATGAGTCTATATTACTTAAATTAAATCTCACTATCATATGTATGCATAACAGGATCTATATAAGCAAATAAACATCCAAACATTCAATTATCAACCAATAGCATCCATCAAAATACATCATCCAATAAACAATACAATTCATGGCAGTTTCATAGTTATCAATGTCAGGTAATTTAATCGCAATTCAATTTTAATTTCAATTTAACTGTCAATTTAATTTTTCAACGGTTAATGCAAATGACAAGCTATATGACAATTAAATTTTTACCAAACAACGACAAATAAAATCATAACACTTCATAATATCAAATTTAACTAGCATAAAATATTTAGTACGGTGTGAGCGTTATAAAACACTCACCTTGATTTTTACGATTTAAATCAAATCGAACGACGTTCGATTTAACCCAAAATTTTATCTAGCTCCAAATGATTCCAATCCAGTTGCATCGCGTAGAGCTCGTCCATACGATTCCAACGCAAAAAGTTTCGCGCGTTTTCGACCTCGTATGAAAAAGTTATGCATTTTAGAAGTTTACACAAATTGAAAAATAAATAATATACAACTTTTATTTTATTACTAACCCTAACAGATCTGGGCCATCCATCTCAAAGCCTGCAAATCCAAGCCGTGCGCGTTCTTCCTCCTTTCTCACGTTACTTCTACAGAAAACGCACGCATGAGAACCCATCAAGCTTCAAACTAGGGTTCCATTTTGCGACCACCACAAGCGTCGGGAAGTTGATCAGAGATCATCGTTGCGAAGCCCCGCTCGAGAGCCACCATCGGCTGCCACCATGTTGAACTCGGCCTCCCCTATCACCTCGAAAAACGTGAAAAACGCAGCCCCTTCCTACATGATTTCCCGTTGATTCGAAGCTCCGTTTTCGATCATCTCCGTATGGATTTGAAGCTTTCATCGTCCTCTACAACTTTGTAGTTGAGAGTTTTTGCTAATTGTTGATGGATTGAGAGGAAAATGAGGAAGAAGTTTCGAATTTCGTGGCCATTGATTCAGGAAATGGCGGCTAGGGCTGAAGTCAATTAGGGTTTCTGGATTAAAATAATAATAAAACTGCCTCGGTTTGCGTGCGTATTTATATAGGTAGGTCCAAAATCATCCGAACTCCAATCGAGACGTGCCGCCAGACGTTTATAAGGTTTTACCCCCATTCCGGACGCAATGGAATAGGTTTCGGAGGCTAATTCGATCGTATGTGAGAGTTACGGAAATAAACGATCAATTTTACATTAAACCGATTAAACGAATTTCTATGCGTTTTGGCTTGCCCCGGACAAATGGTAAATCCGTTTGACTTGAAATTTGAAACCATACAATAATATCACATTACGGATCCAATAAAACTAGTTTCGTCAAAATCCGAGACCGTTTGAAAAATGACTATTTTAACTCGCCCAATTAATATTAAAACAATTTCAACGCGTTTCGAGCTGCCACGGTCAAACGACAACTCCGATTGCTACGAAAATTGAAATCCGATAATAACTAACTATTACGGATCCAATGGAACTAGTTTTGTCCAATTCTGAGACTGTTCAAAAATTGGCTATTTTCCAGTCGAAAGTTAAATATTAAAATATTCAATTTTCACAAATAAATTTTAAATTCAGTTTTAAAAGTTCTATAACATCACTATAACTACAATATGATAAAATAAAATTTTACCAATCATTTTTAATCATACTAAACCCGTTATTCAATTTATCCAATAAATTCCAATTTCAAAATCTTATTAACTCTATTATAATCCCAATAGATTCAACATTTATTATTATTCCAAACGACTTACAATTTTTTTTCTAACACTAAATCATGAAATCTTATTAAATTAGCTATTTTAATTATCGAAAATTTACGGGTCGTTACACTACGACAAGTATACATTAGAAAATCCACAAAAGTCACGTAATATCTCAAGAATCTCATAGCATCAAAAGGATGTCATATTCTTTATTTCATTCACCAAGCCACAATAAAATGACATACATATCAATGCCAATTGTAAAAGTTGGTGAAACATAAAATCCAGAAATCATCAATTAGAAATCCAGGAATCATAAGAAAAGGATGGCCAATCCCAAACGAAACGCTATTCCATAGACCAAACATCGACGCACCTAAGTAGAGACGCCCCATGCACAGTCAAACATTGACACACCTAGAAAGGTACGACCCATGAAAAGAAAAACATTGACGCACCTAAATAGATACGCCCCATGTAATGTCTAGCGTCGATGCACCTAGAAAGACACACCCCATGCATAAATAAGCATCGACGTACCTAGAAAGATACGCCCCATGCATAAATCAACATCGATGTATCTAGAAAGATACACCCCATGTAATGTCTAACATCGATGCACCTAGAAAGATACACCCCGTGAATAAATCAACATCGATGTATCTAGAAAGATACACCCCATATGGACAACGAGACATCGCACATTGCTAGTCTAAACCATAAAATGATCATCATCGATCATCAAGAAGTGTCAATTACAGTAAGCTAGTAAATATATGATCTTAGCCACATGTCCCATAACACTAGCTTAACTTAAATATTTACGAACAAATTGTAGATCTCCACTAGAAAGTTTGTCACAAAAGATTCAATTGAACAAGTCCAAGAATTAACCGACGAAGTAAACGCAAGCGTTTCATACCACTTGTTTTACTAAGTCGTTTAATTGGATTTCTCATACGAGTGAGGTAAAGGTTTGTATATACTAATAGATTGGAAAACGGTTTAAGAAACGAGCTTTGTAATAAAATAGTGTTGAAATCGTTTTGATGAAAGAGTTTTGATATTTACTACTAGTATTGAAACCTTTATATTTTTAAAGTGACAAATCATAGAAATGATTGTAGAAACAATCAATCTTCAAAATTCACATTCGAAGATGTGAATAAAATCCAAAGAAATCGATTACGGAATCCATCGAAGTGGATATTCCCAAAAATGATGAAGAAAATGTCATCAAAGTCAATAATAAATGATAACAACAAAAAGGGAATCAACACGAATCGATTAAAGTTGGAAATTCAAGCTAAATAGGCAAATAGGCAAAAGACTGCAGATTCAGACGTCTGAAATCAAGGATTCAAACGTCTGAATCTGGAAAACCAAAAGTTTTCCAGAGTATATTTCAGACGTCTGAACCCTATATTTCAGACGTCTGAAATAGGCAATTTTTAGCCTATTTCCTTTCTGGTCCAAAACAAACTAATTCAGACGTCTGAAATATAGATTCAGACGTCTGAATCTAGGAATACAAATCTTCCTAGTATAATATTCAGACGTTTGAATCTAACGTTTCAGATGTCTGAAACTGGGTTCAGGGCATTCCCTGAACCTAGACCAAAAATGGCCGAAATAAATACCGGAAGCGATCGGACGAGCAACGACGACTAAGGATTTATGTCTAGCGGCAACCCAGCCTTAACGACTCTTCGATACGCCTCAAATATCAATGTCCAAATATCTATAAAAGGATTTAAATAGATTTTGATTTCAAAACATCAAAAATTGGAACATACACCAAATCAATCCAAACCAAAATCAATTTCACAAGAATAAGTGTTAGGAATTCATACCTTACAATCGAAGATAATTATAGACAAAGATGTGAAATAAAAATCTCACCTTTGAACCCAAAAAATGAAGAAGAATCTTGAAAGCAAAGGGAGAATCAACCACTCTTCAACACAACTCAATTGAGCTTGAATCTATGCTTAAAAAGAAGAACATTCCCAATGTTAGGTTTAGGAATTTCTGAAATTGATAAGAGAATGGGTTGGAGAAGAAGAAGAGGTGGCTTACCAAAGCTTCTTCTATTGATTTGGAGCTAGAACTTGATTTGTAAATGGAAACTAGGGTTTGGAGTTTTGATTTCCCATTCCACTCACCATTAATCTCTTTAGAACTGAAAAGTAGAGGAAGAGGGAGTGAATGAAGAGGGGTTTCAGTTTTGGGGTATTAAGTTAGAACATTGGGCTGAACCCAAACCCAAACCCAAAGTGAAAATGGTCAAATTTTGGGCTAGCTCCAAACATATCAATGTTTATACTCAAAAACGTTGCAAACGGCATTTTGAACTCAATAGAAGGGGTCTCGAGTCCCAATTCGACTATTTGCAAAAAGTAGGTTTTTGGACTAAAATCTGACGAACGATGAAATATTTAAATAAAATATTTAAATATACAATCGATAAATATGCGTGTTGTTACATCACTGCTAACCTTCAACTAAATAACCTCCGAGCTCGTACGTTTCAGAGAAGGGTGTTAGGCTAAGAGAATAAGTTCTCCGCCACCAACAGAAATGTATTTGAAAGAAATCTGCTTTATATCTCAATTTGTAATGTCAGACATGCAATCCATTCAAGTTTATTCCAGGTTCGAACAGAACCGAAGGCACTTCCAAAGAAGCCCTTGCAAATTCAGATAATCCCTAATCACGTCCGGGCTTCCCATCTCATATGGAGTCTCTATACCAAGGACCATTCGATGCAAAGACATTCGACGAGTTATCCTTTCGCTTTCGAAAGTATCTGGTCTTCACCACCAGTCTTCAAATGTTATCCATAACGTTGTATCACATATTCGGAATGGGCTATATGACACAAAGGTCCTCTCCCGGCTAAATCGAATAGTGAGCGCAATATTTACAAGAAACATATGGATATTAGGGTCTCATTTAAGTCACAACTTATTACCCAAAACTTTTCTTTCAAATGGTTTAAACAAATTACCATTTCTAATCTTTTAAACAAAAATATTCATTTCACAAAGTTCACCCCGTTTCATAAAGATTCATTCATAGATTTCAAAACAATTTCCATTTCAATTGGATTAACTCGTTAAATCTTTAAATCAAGATTTAATTTATAAATTTCAAACTCGTTTCCAAAGATTCATTTATAGCCTTTCAAAACATTTCAATTTGATTTCAAGCTTGAAACCTTTCAACACAAATTGGAAGTTCATTATTATGTGACAGCTTTTATTTATTAGAAAACAAATAGTTTTCGTTCAGAAAAATTCAATATATTTGCACGAGTTAAAGCCCTTGAATTAATTTCAAATTCCTAAATCAATACTTCTAAAATAGTTTAACCCTTATATAACTAGTATAATATCTTTAATCCCTAGTTTCAGATCATAAGATTCAGTTTCAAATTTTGAATTCGAATTTAAATCCAATTATTTAAATTTCCGGGCGAAATCAAGTTATTCAAAAATAAATTTTATCTTGAAATTCCATTCCAAGAACTTTTCACATTTAACCCGATTCCGTTTCAAAACTATTTTCAAAAAATCAGTGACTTAATCGATTTCCTTGTGAAATCCATATTTGTGTGTGTATAGTGTGGTCCAGAGGTTTAACACAATAGTGCAACATCATTCAATCATGATAGATCAAATACAACAACATATTTGATAAGCGATATCAACTATAATGCTTATCTTCATTCACAGATCACAGATATGTATCACAGGTAATGAATTACACCACAGATAATTAATTACGTTACAACTTAAATCAGGATATATCACAAAGCATCAAATATCAGGGATATCAAACAATTCAACATCCAATATAATCTAAACATCCAATAATAGGGTCAATTTAATTATCTGATGGGTTTAAATCAGATTAATTTCTATGGATAATTTGCTAGTTATGGTAAATTAACAATAAATTAATTAAAATATTTAATAAATTTTCTTTTAAATAAATCATTAAGTAACTCTTCATTAATAATTAATCCTTAATTTATTATCTTCAACCAATTACAATGGCTAATTAACTACTCCTTAATTTATGATCATTTCTTAATAAATTACACTGGTTAATTTATAACATTATCCTTCAATTGATTTTTTTAATCACTTGATTAAATCAACTTTAATCATAAATTAATATACAATTAATAATCCTTGGTTTACAAATAAATTATTCCTTGATTAATAAATCTTTAAACCTTAATTAATGATTTTAAACCTTTAATTACTTATTTAATTAACCCAAATCATTAATAAATTAAATAAATAAATTATTCATTTTAATTAACTTAAGACAAATCTCATTCTTATTAGTGATTTATTATCACTTATAAATATGTTGACAATTCATATTAAATTCACTTTCAAATTCATTTCAAATTTCAAGATTTAAAGCGAATAACCGTTTTTAAAATATACTTAAATATTTAACACTTTTAAGTTATTAAACAAATTTGAATTTTTAAACTTTGTTTCCAAACTAAGTTTCAAAACTAACTTGAATTCATTCTTACACTTTGATTTTAAAATTTAACTTAAACTTTGTTTTATAATTTGAAATAAATTTTAAAATTCCAAAACAAATAGAACAGGTTTTGTTTAAACCTGGAAAACCACTCATACCCGAGCCCCTTAAAATTTTCTTCGAGTAAATCAACCAAATCCCCGAGCATGGCTTCAGGCCTCCCACGTCTAATCTAGCTTTGAGCCAACACCTATCGCCTTCGAGTCGCACACGATATTTACTTCATGTTTACGCGATATTTTCGAGAAGAGCTGCTATCTTCTTCTTTCCATCCAATTGACACACCAATATGCACATGAACGTGCAGAGAGGATCGGAGCTCCTCCGTTCATCACCTCCACCTCCCACGAGTCACCACTGACCCTCTCGCCCAAACCACCACCCAGAAACGTGAACCAAACTCGAGAACGAATTCGAGTAAAAAAATGAAACCTGGTACACGCAAAAGCAATCCTACCTCAAACCTGTCAACATGCCGTACTTCAAATTTCGACCATCGGAGTTCGTGCAACACCGGCCGCGCACGCGTCAACACTTCCTCCACCATCACCCCAAACCACGTTGAACTCGATCACCTATTGGTGACGAACGAATCAAAACACACGGCCTCGACCAAACTAGGGCTACAAAAGAGAACAGCTTGTCGTCGCCGCCTCGATCGACTACACGCCACCACTCCATTTTTCCTGATATGATTGACTACCTGACTTGCTTCATACAGAGTTTCAACATCAAACAAATTTTCGATCGCTATAAATTGGATGAAATCCATTTTCAGTTCATCCACAAATTGCTGATGATACACTAAATTAAAATCACAAACTTTGTTTTAAAAATCATGGATAACAATTCCCAATATATACCTGAATAATGATTCATCATATTCAAAATTAACATATGTTTGAGTTTTCCCTGTAAAACAAAATTTTAAATACTGTGTGTCACCATATAGCTTGAAACTATTTTTACATTTTCATTTAGGTGGAAACAAACTAATTTGGTTTTAAACTTGAAACCTAATGATCAAATGAAGTGAAGCTGAAGTTTTCTTATTAGTTTACAACTTGTAACCAAAAACAGAGAAGGAGTCTACAACTCAGGCATGTCTATATATATATAGAGTCAAATTGTAAGAAAATTCCAAGCAAAGCACCATATAAAACATAGATCATACACATATATTTAATTCAACTTAGATCATGGAATAATTTGCTTACTCACTTGATTAAGAAATGGACAGAGCTTCTTCTTTAAACCGGGCTATTGAAATTGCAAGTTGAAGCTTTTCTTGGTCCTTTGGTTTGAATTGAAGTATTTAATCATGGTTGTTTGCAGTTGAATTCTTTTGTTTAAATTTTAGATGATGTGTACCTTATATTTTCTCAGCTTGAAAAATGAATGAAACTGAGATATAGAAGGTTGATATATAGGGAGAAATGTACAGGTACCTATATTGTTTGTACAGGGTAATGTTATATTTTCTTTGTACCATACAAGGCATGGCTGAAGATGTTTGCTTTTACATACTTGTATACACGTCACTTTTTCCTTACTTCATTCCATACCTACTTGTCCTTGTTCATATGTGAATGTATTTCATTTCTGTGCTTTTGTTCTATTATACTAATATTTTGCTTGTACACTTTGTTTATGCTTGCCTACGTTTCTTTACTCGGCTGATAATGTTGTTTGAATCTTAACCATGTGTATTTATTTTTATTTATTTGTTTTGTTTGAAGATATTTTCATCTGTTTACAAATTTATGCAGGCTGATTGTATTTTCTTTGTTTATTTTTTTTATATCTTTTCTTTCATACTTTACTTTCATACATACATTTGTTTTTCTTAGTTATTGGTTATAGATTTTAACTTATGCACAAATATACTTTTATACTTATGCTTGAATATATTATATCTTTTGCTTTATCTTCTTAGTTTAAAATATAAATGAAATTCTATACAAGTCTATTCTTAGTTTATCATTATTTATTTTTCTACTTATGTCACATATATATAAGATTTAAATTCAAATGATTTAACACATATTTTTCCTAAGTCATTAAATTAAAATTAAAATTCAAATAAAAATTAAATATTCAAATTTCAAATTTTGTTCCAAAATTTATTCAAAATTTAAATTAACTATTAATTAAAATAAATTCCAAATTTGGGTCGTTGCATGGACCATTTAAAACTAAGTAAAGGTTCGTATGGATTGATTTGTGAATATAAGTATTAACTATAACAAGTTGTAAACTTGTAGTGATGAACGAGTTACCCCGGGTTTTAAATAAGTTCTATGCATTGGAATTTCATTTTAGATGAGTTTACTAACGTTGGTTTCCAGTCTTACCCGGGTGTTACTTTGATGTAATGCTCGGGTCAGACCGAGTATTACAATTTTCAGGTAAGGACGTTCTGGAGCTTAGGTGGCAAACTGGATGGCAGGAACGTATGGAGTATTTTCCGCTGTGATATATTGTTATTTATCTGGGACAAGTTATATTTAATTGTCCAGTGTTTGTGTAAATGTTGAAAACTCTGATGTATTGTATGTAAATTAACCGGTACAGTTTTTCTTTGTATAACTATTATTATTTGTTATTATATTTTATCCGCTGCGAATGTGAGATGTTGGTGTTTCTGTTTCTTCTTTTTCTTCTATCTCTTTTCTTCTTTCCTAACTATATGGAGTTTTCGGGATTGAAAATTCCGAGTCATTACATTTGGTACCAGAGCAGAAGGTTAAGCGAGAACTTTGGCTCTGGTGGGATTACTAATTAAGGATATGGTCAATGGTACCCTAGGATGAGTTGAGTGTGTGTGTGTGTGTGTGTATGCGAGGGTACTTGTTATTTTCTAATATAATGATTTTAAATGATTTTATATAAGAATATATTTTGATATATAAAGCAATATTTCTTTCTAATAAATATTAAGGTAATTGGTCGTTAAATTATTGGAATTAAATTAAGTGGTAATAGAAATACCACCAAATTGAAATTAATTAAAGATAAGTTTGAAACGGATTCAAACTGAAATTAAAATCTTGAATTTGGGGAAGAGTTTCAGAATAAGATAATAATGAATTGGTTTCCAGATATGATAATCTTGGTTATTATCATAAATGATTGTTGTGTTTAATAATAAAATGTGTATTAATGAGTAAGCAAAATGAAATGTTTTAGGGAAGTAAAACATTTAGGCAAGTATGACTTATACATTGGAAATGAAGATGATCTAAATTGTGAAGTTTTAAATCTAGGTCCAGAATTTGAAAATTGTTTCAAAGTGACAAAAAAATAATAAGTAATGTTATTTAATGTATTTGAATGAAAGGTCCTATTTCAAATAAGAGTTTTTTAAAAATTTAAAGAAATTTGTTTTGAATTAAAAACAAAAGGTGGTTTAAAATTTAAGGATAACTTGGTGTGTAAAGGAAGAAAATATGTATATATGTGTGGATATAAATAATACCAAAGATAATTTAAATAAACTCTAAAGTGTTGAGTTTCGATTTTCCCTGAAGTGTGATGTAAAACCCCAAGTAAATTAAGTTTTTGAACTTTTAAGTGATAGAAATCTGAAATTTGAAATAGTGAATTCAAATTTTGAGTGGGATTAATGGGATTAAATTGAATTTAACTTAGAAGAAGTTAAATAAGTTTGAAAGAACAACCTGATTTAGAAATTTCAAGAGGAAATTGAAATTTAACTTGGGAAGTTAAATGGTTGATTTGAATTGGGAGTTTGTGTGATCTCAAAATGGGTTTGAAATTTGAAAATTGAAAATGGATGTTGTTAATTGGTGTTTGGATAAATTTGGATGTTTATTTATCCTGATATCATTTTATGGATATAAATAATTATGAAGCTGAGAATTTGTTTTAAAAATGGATAATAAATTAGGATCTGAAGCTTTAATTGTTTTTGAATTCCTATTTGAACTTTGAAATTAGTTAAGAAAAGATAATTCAAAATAGAATTTTGAAAATTAGACTCAAAGCTAAATTGTTTAAATCTTTAGATTGTTGATTTGGTTTAAGAGATTAAACTAACATTTGAAATTTAACTCGAATTTATATAATTCGAGATGATTTAAAGTGAGATTGAATTTGAAATTACTTCAAATTGAAATTGATTTAAATAATATGGATTTGTGATTAAAGTTGAATATTTTTAAATTCAAACTGGAGTTGAAATGTATTGAAATTGAAATTGGTTCAATTTGAAATTTATTTGAATTATGATTGAAGATGGATATGTTTAAAAAAATTCAAATGGGTAAAATTTAATTGGATAATTTGAAATGAAATTGAAGTTGAATGAGTTCAAATTCAAATGGGATTTGATTTGAATTTAAGAAGAAATCAAGGTTAATTCAACTTGAATTGGGGTTAAATCAATTTCAATGGTAACTAAAGTTATTTAAATTGGAAATGAGTCAATTTAAATGGAAGTGGAAATTTAAATTGAATTGATGGGATTGGCGATTGGGAATTGAACAGTTTGGCTTTAGACTATTTTTAAAATAAATTGTTTTAATATAAATCTATTTTTCCAAGCAACTTACTATTCAACCTTTCTTTTTAAGCCAAACTATTTTATACTTATTTTAGAATTATTTTTGGAACTATTTAATAATTTTTTCAACTATTTCATAAACTAATTACTATTTTTCAACTACTTTATAACTAATTACTATTTTACAACTATTTTGCAAATGTCTAACTATCTTATAACTATTTTACAATTACTTAACTATTTTACAGCTATTTTACAAACTAATAATTATTTTTCAACTACTTATCTATTTTTAATTTTTCAAGCTATTTTTAAACTTAAGCTAGTCAGAGTGCAAATTATTTATGGTTAAATAACCATTTGAGATAAGAATTGAGGTGATAATCCAAATGAGGAAATAAGCAATTATGAGTAAGTGAATGAAAATCAAAGTAAATATGAATAGAAAAGGAGGTTGATTTGGCTAATAATAAATAAAGATAAATACGTAAGATGGATGTATATTATTCTATTCGCATAGTGATTTGATCCGAATTCGAGCATAGAATTTCAAGATAGTTTATCGATCCAAGTTGGGATTTTTCACTCGATTTTCGACGGAGAACCTGGATATGGATTATTGATTGGTTCTGGATACTCTCTATCATCGTTATGGCTATGCAAGGAGAATGACGGTTTCTGATCAAGAAACCAGATCTGAGTCCGCACCAGGAAGTCGGGTGGACGATACTAGTTCGGAAGTGAAATTGTGTGATCGAGTAAGCGATCAGTTTGATATAGCATACAGATGATATGTGCACATCGTACGGGTTTGAATAAAGTTGATATTGGGAAGTTTGTGGATAAGAAATGTAAAATGGTTTTTGAAATGAATAGCATATTTTGTGAAATATATGATGAAATTAAGTGGAAATTGCTATGATCAAAATTTACTTTATTTAAGTAAGTAATATGGTTAATAACTTTATAAATAATCAGACTTGAATATTTGATTTGGAATAAATAAAGTTATATATCTTTGTTATATATGCTCCCCTTGTTGAATCTATTGCCGAAAGGAAAGGGTTTTTGAACAATACTTAAAGTATAAAAAGGGACTTTATACAAGTATGAAATGATTCAAAGATTTTTCAAGGTTATATAAATCAATATATATATATATATATATATATATATATATAAAGGATTGTCTGAGAATGATTTTAGGAAAAGGTTTTCGAAACCTTTGGATTTGGGAACGCTTTTGATTTTTGGGAAAAATAAATTTTGGAAAGTTTGAAAGCCTAGTTTGAGAATTATCGATTTTGGGAATCGATTTTGTGTAAAGGAGATTTTGACGAAAATCATAAAGGGTATGATTTGAAAGATACTATAGGAGTATATTATAAAGTGTTTTAAGATTGGCTCTGGGGAATAAGGCGCTCCCTTGAAACGAACTTCTCAGGAGTGCCATGGGTGGTACTACCTTGAATCCTAAGGGGGGTTCTAAAGTTAATCCTATAAGGAGTCCGGACAAACTAGTTCCCGAGGATTATGTGTAGTGGGTAGCGAAAGTCGAGGGCGCTGATGCCTACAGAGACATTGGGTTATGCTGTGACGACAGTGTAACTCGATGTCACTGCGATCTACTACGGACCATAGCGGAAGTCGTGTGTGCTGCTGAGAGCCAACGGTATACGTTTGATTTTGTGGGATGGCAACATAACATCGGTAGACTGCGATCTATGAAGACATAGCGAAAGTCAAGAGGTCGTGAGAGCCTAAGGCTACATTGGGACTTGACTGATGTAGTCTGCGACCTATGTGGGAGTGGAGAGGTTTCATTCTTTTGGCAGCATAATTCGAGGGCGCTGATACCTACAGTTATATGGGTTTTTGCTGTGATAGCAACGTAACCCTGGTTGTAGCTGCAATCTGTAGCGGGTTCCATGGTGTAATCGAGGGGCGCGGAGGCCTACATTTATCTATGGATTTTGCCGGGATGGCAACGTAACCATCGGGTTAGCTGCAACCATGGATGGGGGTGATGATTTCCAGAGCATTCTCACCAAAGATGTTCCCTCTATTTTTTATATTTTCAACAAAATATTTTCGAAGTATTTTCACTGGGTGTTGAAAACGGGTCTGCTAAGTACTTATAGATTTTTAGTCCTACGCCTGATCAACGTATGACCGAATTTCTGTAAGAACAAGGATAGACTTATTGAAACATCGAGTTATAAAAATATTTTTATAAAAACTATTTTAGTAATATTATATAGAATTTTAAAGTGTTTTAAAAATGACCAAAGAAAATTTATCTATTTATAAGTATTAAATAAATTCTTGCTTCGTTCCTTTTTTAGGACGAAAAGATTCAAAGGAGGAGGAATGTGATAATCCAGATTTCTAGACATCTGCGATTGGTATAATAATTGGGTTATTTAATAGAAATACTGAATTATAGATTGAACAAATGAATCAAATCAAATAAATATTTATATTTGTAATTGTGTTGTGTGTGTGTATAGATTTTAAGTAGAATTATTATATAAAAATTGAATTTGTGTTTATTTAAATATATATATATATATCAAATTGACATTTAAATTGGATTTGTAATTGAATTTTAATTTGGATATTTAAATTTGTAATTCAAAAGATAGATTTATATCCTAAATTATACTTTGGTTTTAAAAATGTATTTTATATGATTTTTTTAGAAAATAAATTATTTTATATTACTTTCTTTTTAAATAAATAAAATTTATATAATTTAAAATATGTATCTAGAAATTAGAAAAATAATTATAAAAGCTTTATAAAACATTTATAAATCTATTTATGCATGTAAATTTACATGTGTTAAGATTTAAACCTTTTAACAACATGTGTTAACTAATTAAATAAGATTAGAGACAAGTGTTAAATTTTAAGACAAGTGTCACCCATTTGTTTTAATGTTCTTTTTTATTTTAATAAATCCTAATTAAACCTTGATAACATATCTATCTCCTCTCTAAATTCTTTTCCATTTTTTTCGCATATTCAAAACAAAGAAACTAAGCCATAAAGAAATCAGATCTGAGGCAAAGTAAAAAACAAACAGGAAATTACCAAAATCAAAATCCTGTATCAAAACTAAAACCAGTGAACAGAAATCAAAACTGGAATCCAAAAGGAAATTAAACTCAATCAAGCCTGCGACTTCAAATTTTTCAACCTGGAATTATACAAACATAAAGAAGATCAATAGCTATTTAAAGTTCTCAGATCAAAAATTCTAGTTCCAAGAGCATTTCCAGTTTTCTTTTCACAAAGGCTTCTATGTTTCTAAATTCTCTGTAAATAAACTACTACTCTTTTTAATGCTTAATCCTATTTGAAAATTTATGCTTGTGAGAAACACCCGTTTTAAAAGCTTAAATAAGTGGCAATATATTGAATGTGATTTCCTGAAATAAAGATTGCTTTGCATGCATATATACAAGTATAATCTTTCTCTTTACATATGTGTTGATGATGTACATGGCTGTTAAACTCTGTTCCTTGTACAGGGTCTTAAAATTTAGATAAATTTCATTTTCTCTTCTTCTGATCTCAGTTAGGATTAAATTTTCAAACAAGAAGTGTTTGATTAATCATAGATTAAATCTCAAAAATGAATTTAAGTAAATAAATGGATGATGATCTGGAAAATGAAAAGACAGTGAAGATCCTTTAATCATGTTAAAATCAAACATTGTCAATTATTGTTTCAGGAATGTAACATGAATCTACAATGTGAAATATGATTTTTAAAATGAAAATCAAAAAAATTAGTTGGATTTAGAGTGACATATTGGGGTTTGATCAGAATGTGAGTTTTATGCATTTGTGGGTGATCGGAGTACTGTGGAGGGTCGAGGTTTTTGCTGGAGCTAGCTGAATGATCGAGGATGTTGGCAAAAATGGTAGGAAGGGTGATAGTCCACCGTGGCGTCAGCAGTGTGACGATCTAGTTTTAAACCCTAATTTAGTCGAGTTGGGAAAATTGAATCGCTGCTTCCTCTATTGTGTATCGAGTTCGATGGGACCAAGGTGGAGGGGTTCATGGATGGTCAGAGTTTTCATGACCGAAAGTGCAGCGTCTCTAGTGGTCGAAGGTGAATGTTAAAGGCATTTTATGGTGAAGGTTGTGGTTCCAGTCACTTATGCGGTCCTCGATTTTGATCTCGAGTTTGTGGAGACGTTTGGATGGTCGAGTTTGCTTGTAGGGATGTTCGGTAACGAGACGAAGGTGTCGTCGATGGTCAGAGAAGCTTTGGCTGATGGTGCACGTGCACAGTGTCGTTGAGGGTGTCAGTGGTTGTGTTGTGATCTGGGTCTGGTTGATTCGAAGGAGAGATCCGGTTTTGGAGGGGGTGACTCAAGTTTGTACTCGAGTTGTTTTAGGTGATAGAGCTGCTAAGTTTTTAACTTAAAATAAATTTAAGTTTTGAGAAAAAAGGGAGTAGCAGAAGAAAACTCTGGTTAGACCCGAGTGGTCTTTGGGTTTGACCCGGAGTACAATATTAAGTAGATTTTTAAATGTTTAAAATCAATGTTCTTTTTGAAATTTAAAAACAAATATAGTTTAACCTTTTCTTATATAAATTACTTTATATATATAATTGTTTCTTTAACAATTTGTTTAAGAAGTTTACAAATTTTTTTAATTTAGATTTGGTTAAGTATAGTTTAAAATGACATTAAAACTTAAGTTAAAAATGGAATTTTAAGATTTTTATAAAAGTAATTTTTTTTAAAAAATTTGGAACTAGTTTTAAAATTACTACTTGATAATATTTAAAGTATTTGAACTAAGTCTTGTTAACTTTAATTTATCAAGTTAATGATTATTTTTTGAAAACTTGATTAATGATTTAATTAAGTACTGTTAATTGTGAAGATAAATTGGTTTAAATATGTAATGTTAATAAAGGCATTAATAAGACTATGTTTTATCTTAAAGATAATTAAGGTTTTAATGAGTGAGATTAGTTAAGTTAATTAAGGAAATTAAGGATTAATTAAGTAATTAACTAAGAGTAATTAATTAATTTGACTAATGAATAATTAAGGTTTATAAATTAATTAATTAAAGATTAATTAATTCTTAATTAAGGATAAAATTAATTAAGTAATAAAAGATCAATTACTTAAATGATAATTACTTAATGTAAGTAATTAAAAGATAAATTTGTTAAGGATTAACTAATTTAATTAGCAATTAAAGGTTAAATTAATAAATAATTAAAGGTTAATTAATTAAGGATAATTAACCAATGAGATAATTACTTAATGAAAGTGTCTAATTGAAGGGAAATTACTAAATGGAAGTAATAATGATTAATTACCTAGGGTAGTTAATTAAGAATTGATTGATTGATTAAGGGTAATTAATCACGGGTGATTAATTAAGATGAATAATCAAAAGATGATTAATTAATTGGCTTGTAATTATTTGATAACCCAGAATTTTGGACATCGTTAAATGGGTAATTAGCAGGGTTTAATTTATTAAAATAATAATTTCTAAATTTAAACATATAAGATTTGATAACTAAAGATGTCTGGATATGGATATATATATATATATAAAAGTTGATTAAAATAATGAAATCTTATAGTAAATTATTAATTATATTAATAGATATGTGTAAACTTTATAATATAGAAATTTTAAGTATATACATACACAAGTATATAGGGGTGTGTGTGTATGTATATATATTTCTTTTGAAATCGTGGGTTAAGCATGAGATAAAATATAATTTGTTTAAGAATATAAACATACATTAATGTGTGTGTGTGTATATATATGTAATAAAGCATGAGTGATTAAGGCAAAATATTATATTTAATGAAGACTAAGACATTTGTAAGCATATAAAATAAGACTGGACATTTGTAAAATAATTTAAGCATGCAAGTACATTTGTAATGCAATAAAAGGATACAAGTGGCCAATTTCTTTTGGAAATGAAGTAAAAAAAAAATTATGTTGTAAAAGAAAACCTAAATCCCGTTAACAACTTTAAATCAAAAAAGAAAATTCAAACAGCAATCAACTTTTTTTCAACTGTTGCAAACCTGTAGCAAAATCACCTCAAGATTTAAGCAAGATCTGATCATCTCAAAACTGGTTCAAATTCAAGAGAAAATTTTAGTTTTCAAACCTGAAGCATCTTCAAATTTATCAAGTTTAGCAAATCAAAATCTAGAAGCAGATGAAGTTTCAAGTTCCGGATCAGTTTCAAATCAGAAAAACAAAATGCAGATCATCTCAAACACCAAGTAATTAAAATCAAGTTCAGATCAAAAACAGTTTCTAGTCTTTTAAATTTTCAAAGTCTTCTTCTCTATTCTTCATCAATCAGGCGAGTAAACAAAATAACATCTGATTTTAATTTAGTGCATATGATGATTTTATGGAATAATGATGTGGTAATAGATGGCATATGTGAATTTAAACCTGCATGTTATAAATATGAAGTAATATGTGTGTGCATGTTTGAATTTATCTATGCACCTCTGTTTTTAAGTTACAGGTTTAGAAATCTAGTGAAAATTCAAATACTGCTTATCAAATCTCTTATAAGTCTTGATATTCAAATGACTTATGATTGTTTAAAACTAAACCAAGTTTTAAAAATATATTTAAGTAAAATTTGTCAGAATTTTATTTGAAATTATGCAAGACAGTGGAAACCTGGAAATATGTTGAAATCAAATATCATGATTTTGCTGATTCAGGCGTATCACCTGAGTCATCTTTGGAAACAAGGATTTTTAAATGAAAAAACACAATTTATAGTATTGTATCTAGCGAGGATATTGAGGTTGACCATATTTTGGGTTTTAGGGTCTTTCTGGTGATCGGGGGACTTAGGAAGGTCGGAATCGCCACCGGAGGTAGCTAGGAGGTTGGAGAGTGTGGGAAAAATAGAGGTTGATTTTATTAACCACGTGGTGGAGGTTCTTGGTAGGAGTAGGGTTTTGGGCACCATTTTGGATGAGGCTAGAAATTTGTCTGCTGTGTTATCTCTGGGGCATAGGACTTGATCGGTCGTGGCGTAGCGGAAGCATGGTGGGTAGGCGAAGCTTAGGGCGAAGGATTATGATTTCCGATGGCCGGAATCGGAGTGTCAAGGCGGTTATAGGTCGGAGTATTTTTTCTGATAGGTTCGATCATATCGATTTTCGATTTCGTGATTATTCTGGGAAATTGGTGGTCGGTGTTGATAAAGGAGGACAACGGTGACTTGCCGGAGGTGGGATGTGTGGCCAGAGCACTGCCGTGGGTGGGTGCACGTGCACCAGATTTTTTATGCATTTGAGTTTGGGTTGTGGTGATGGGATTTTGTCTCGATTTGACTCGGGTAGAAGAAGGATTAGACTCGAGTAGGTTTTATGAATGGCTCACGTTGTCTATCGGGTAGGACTCGGGAAACTGGTGTGGTCTCTAATTGATTGTTGTTAATCAATCAGGTTTTCAAGTTTATCAAAAATGTGAATTTACAAAAGAAATTTTAAACCAAGATCTGAATCGAGCAGTAGCAGTTTAGAACAAGATTTCAAAATTTCAAATGTTTTGAAATTATTTGATTAAGTGATTATATGGTAGGTTAATTCCTACATGTTTTTTTAAAGATGATTTTAATAATGTAATTGAATAAGTATAAATTATTAAATAAGGATGGTAAATTAATTAATGTAATCAGTTAAGAGAAAAATTAATTAATTTTATTATTAAAATAATTAGTTAATTAGTTGTGTAATCAATTTAATGGATTGATTTATTAATTACGGCAATTAGTTAAAAGATGATAACTTTATTAAGGATCAATTACTTAATGTAATTAATTAACGATAATGACTAGATGTCATTAATTAATGTGTGTAATTAATGGGTAATTACTAAATGAGATTTAATAAATGATAATTACTTAATGTAAGTAATTTAATGAATTAATTTGCTAAGGATTAAGTAATTAAATTTGTAATTAAAGGCTGAATTAATAAATAATTAAAGGTAAATTAATTGAGGATAATCAAGCAATGGAACAATTACATGATGAAAGTATATAAAAGGGAAATTACTTAATGGAAGTAATTGAGAATTAATTACTTAGCGTAATTAATTAAAGTGTGGTTAATTAAAGAAATTTTAAAATTAAGGGTTAGTAATTAATGTGATTAATTATAGGATAATAAATCAATATAAGTGAATATAGAATAATTAATTTGAGTAATTAATTAAGGATCAATGTAAATTACTTTATGAGAGAAATAAAGGGTTACTCAAGGTGAGTGGTTGAAGGTTAATTAATTTGTATAATTAATTAGAGATTAATTACTTAAAGGAATTAAAGATGATAATTTCAGGATGATTGATTAATTGATTGTAATTAATGATAGGTAAACGAGATTTAAAGGTGATTTGAAGTAATTAATTTAAATTTTATTTTAAATTACTTATAAATTGCGTGACTAATCAATCTTTCTCATAGAGGATTAATTGTTATTGGGTGCCCTAGATTATTGATATCTCTTATGCGAGATTTGTGATGCTTTTGTGGTATGAGATATTTTGGTTGAACTGTGTTAATGTGGGTTATTTATCTGAGATGAACCAATGTGTGGATAAGATATCCTGAATATAAATTGTAAGTGTTTAAACTTAACAATTTGACGTAAAGAATGATATTGGATTCAAAGAGACTGGGGCGGGTATCAGTAAATACCCGTACCCACTTCGATTTGTAATCTACAAAGATTCTTTATGGAATTTGACTTTGGAATGAATAGGCTGGAATGGAATTATAATGTAAGCTTGGTCATTTAATTTAAGTAATAATACTTAGATATGAATGTATGATGTGTATTGACCGTGGTAAGTAAGAACTCGTAGAAAGTACGAGTTACCCTGGGATTTTACATAGTTATTATGCATTGGTATTTCTTGTTAGATGGGTTTACTCACGCTGGTTTCCAGGCTGACCCGGGTGTTACTTTAATGTAATGCTCGGGTCAGACCGAGTATTACATATTTCCAGGAAGGACATACTAGAGCTCAGGAGGCGAGCTGGATAAAAGGAACGTATAGAGTGTATTCCGCTGTGATATATTGTAGTTTGTCTAGGACATGTTAATTATATATGTCCAATGTTTGTGTATATGTTGTAACTCTGATGTATTTTAATGTAATTAAATGATACAGCTTTCTTTGTATAAATGATATTATTCGATATTATATTTTGATCTGCTGCGAATGTGAGATTCTTAGTTGGTTTTCTGTTTCTTCTTCTTCTATCTCTTTCCTTCTTTCCTAATTATCTGGAATTTTCGGGATCGAAATTTCTAGGTCGTTACAAATTAATTAATGTTTAGCAAAGGTAATCCAAGTGATTAAAGATTTGTAATTATTTAGAGATAAATTAAATTAATTTTAGAAGTGATCAATCTTTCTTATGAATGATTGAATGATGTTAAATGCCTTGAATTGGTTGATATCTATGATATGAAATTTTTCATGATATGATATGTTTGGGTGGACATTGATAATGTGGTTCTCTAATGATGATGAATTGCTGTGTAAAAAGAGACATCTTGTATCTAAAGTTGAATTGTGTTTCACTTGAATAACTTGCGTTAAGATGGTATTGAATTCGAAGAGTCCGGGGTCTGGTATCAGTAAATACCCGAACCCACTTCGATTTGCTACATACTATGATTCTTAATAGATTGATATGTGAAATCAATAGGTTGAAATGGAATAATTTAAATGACCGGACCATTCAAAACTAAGTAAAGGTACTTAGGGATTGATTTGTGAATATAAGTATTGACTATAACAAGTTGTGAACTTGAGTGATGAACGAGTTACTCCGGGTTTTAAATAAGTTCTATGCATGGGAATTTCATTTAAGATGAGTTTACTCACGCTGGTTTCCAGCTGACCCGGCTGTTACTTTGATGTAATGCTCGGGTCAGACCGAGTATTATAGATTTTCAGGTAAGGACGTTTTGGAGCTCAGTTGGCAAACTGGATGGCAGGAACATATGGAGCGTTTTCCACTATGATATATTATTATTTATCCGGGACAAGTTATATTTATTTATCTAGTGTTTGTGTAAATGCTGAAAACTATAATGTATTCTACGTAAATTAAATAATATAACTTTCCATTGTATAACTGTTATTATTTGTTATTATATTTTATCCGCTACGAATGTGAGATGTTGGTGTTTCTGTTTCTTCTTTTTCTTCTATCTCTTTTCTTCTTTCCTAACTATCTGGAGTTTTCGGGATTTAAAATTCCGGGTCGTTACATATAAACAAAATTAAACATCCACAGAACTTGGATACAACACTAGAAAACAACTTGAGCTTGAAAATATGACCTATTATGACTTTCTATGGCATAAATGGGTCAGCCAAGGGCATAATTAGGTTCGGCCCAGGGCAATTTTGAGGTGTAGCAGTTTTTTTGGAGAGTATTGGTATTTGGAAATGAAGTTTGGCAATTTAACTTGATTTTTTAGAAGTGTATTCACAAATTTTAGCTTAGGAGTTTCTCTTGGAAGCTATGGATGAGCTTACAGACATGAAGAGGATAGAAATGAATATAGCAATGATGGCATAATGGAAGTTGTGTATAGATAAGAAGGTATATACAAAAAACGAGAGGAGTAATTCAGTAAAAATGTGACGATCCTAGTTTTAAGTTGAATTTAAATTGGTAATTAAAATCTAAATGTATTGAGAATAAATTGGATTTGAAAATTTTATTAGTAAGAATTTTTTTTCCTAATTATGATATACATACATAATATTTTGAATTTGATATAAATTTTATAATTAAGAACTTATATATATATATATATATATATATACACACACAAATATATGCGTTTACTTATCACTATATAATTTGATTTCAAATTTTTATTCTTTAATTTGTAGAAATATAAATAGTAAGAAAAATGTATAAATATGAATCTAAACATATGTATATATGTGTATATATGATTATTCATAGTATATAATTAGATTTTAAAAATTATTTTCATTAAAAAGTTATACAAATAAAAGAAAAATGTGTAAATACAAACATTCGTACATTTAAAAATATAATACATTGTTAATATAAGAAATATGGTTTATGACATTTGTGAATTTAACCCAAACAATGGTTTAACATAAAAATAAATAATTGTAACATTTGTAAACTATTAGTAAAAGGTTTTTGACAAATGTAAAACATATAAAACATGTTTTGACAAGTGTTGGCTTAACAAAGAGAAGTGGCATTTTTAATTTTATTTTAAAATTTAATTTCAAAATATAATGTTAGCAAGAGGAGAAAACTAGGCTTTAAACTTCACATCTTTAAAAAAGATGAAAGCCTGGAAACTCAAAATTAAAACAGGAAAGAAGAAAATTAAAACTAAAGCAATCAAACCTCTTGAGATTTCTAAAACCAGAAATGAGAATCAAGAACAGTTTTCTCAAAAACAAGAAAACCTGGAAACAAAAATAAAACGGATCAAAATAAAAAAACCAGGGAATGAAATTCAAAGCAAAACTAAAATCTGGAAATTAATTCAACTCAAATTCAAAAGTATGAGAATCAAAACCAGAGTGAAAATCAAAGAAGCAAAATCAACTCAGCAATCAAACAAGATCAAAAACTTTAATCTGAAGCTAACAATTCAAGTTCTAAAACCTGAGCAAGATCACCTCAGCATCTACTCAAGTTTCCAGGTTTAAAGAAAAAATTCAAAGCCTGATCCTCTGTTCTTCATTCTAAGGTGAGCAAACTACCATGTTGTACTTGGATTTATTCATATATATTGATATTTGTTGTTGATTCCTATGTATGCTATGAATTTTATTTGTTTAAGTGTAAATATATCTGTATATCTATATATACAGGTAGATAATTGTTGTGTATGTATCTGTAAATGGATATATTCATCTCTCTGTCTAGTTATAGGCTTAAGGCCCCTAAAACAAAAAAAATTAAATTAACTGCTCCTTATATTATCAATATTAGAGTAAGATCATTAAAGATGAATGAGGGTATGAATGTGAATTTATTTTCAAAAAATATTCCAAGTGGAAATTATTAGGAAATATGTTTGGAAAAAAAATATTGCAGTGGAAACTCGGGAAAATGTAAATTTCGAACATCATGAATTTTTGATTCTCCTATGTTATCTAAAACCATTTTGAAAATCATGAATTATGATAAAGGAATCAAGACTTTTTGTTCGATTTTGAATGCAAAATTAGTAGTTGAACAAGGTCTTATTTTTCGTCGAATATTGACGATCCTCCACGATTTGCTCGTGGTGTTTGAGGCTAGTGATAGCTTGAAGAAGGGGTCAAGGGAAAAATGGTAGGATATTTTTTAGATGATCGTAGGAGTGTCGCGACGTGAATTTAAGGTTTAACAACCTATTTTGGTGAATGATGAAGAAGAAGCAATTTCGACGTTGACGGTGATCAATAGGCAATCGCACGTGGGTGGATCAACGCGTAGTGCCACAGCGAGGTTCTAAACAAGTTCGCGTGACCTCTGGCGATCTCGGGTGGAGAAACAAGGCGTTTGTGTCGACCGGTGTTTTTGGTTTATGGGTATTTAGTTGTTCGATTTCAGTTTCTGATCGAGTCCGTCAACCTGGGTGGTCGTAGCATGTGGATGAGTCGTAGACGACGTGCTGGATGGGGCGTAGGTTGTCGGAGTTGTTTCGTTTGGTTGTACATGTGAACGCCTGTGTATGTATGTATCAGGTTTGGGTTGAATGGGAAGAAGCTTTTCGCTCGGGCATGGTTTGAGTTTGTTTCGGGGTAGTCTCGAAGCAAGAGATAGAGGCAGGTTACCCAAGTGTAGCTCTGGTAAACAAGGGTTTGACTCGGGTTCAAGGTGATAGCTGTAAAAGTTTAAAATTTTAAAACAAGTCTTTAAAGTTTAAATCAGGTTTTAACAAATTTTGTTAAATTAATCATTTTATACAATATGTATTTGTGTGTAGGTTAATCAAAGATTCAAGTTGATTTATGATTTTGTTAAAGCAAATTTTAAATTTAAATTAAATTTAGTTTAAATTATTATGTGATAATGTTTTAAATTACTTAATTAAAAGAAGTTTATAACTTATTCTACCTAATTTGGTTAGGTTAAATGTTTATTTTACTTTAAAACTTAGATTATATAATTTAATTAAGTAAGTTAATTATTAAAGATAAAATGTTTTTAAACATGTTAATGATAGTTAAGTATTAATCAGGGGTTAATAAATTTGTTAAGAATTAATTAATAAATAATGAGTAATTAAAGGATGATTACTTAATAAAATCAATTAAGTATAATTACTTCTTTTAATTAATAAAAGACTATTACTTAATTAAAGATAATTTCTCTATGTAATTACATTAAAGAATGATTAAATGAGTAAAGTTTAATTAATGACAATTAATTAAGGGTAATTAATTACATAAAGATAATTTCATAATTAGAAGTGATTAATAAATGGTCAAAGCAGATTAATCAAGTGATTAAATTATAGTAATTAGGGATAATCACTTATTTGAAATTAATTAAGGATAATTAATTAAATGGTTATTAATTAAGGGTTAATTAATTAAAGAATAATTAAATAATTTAAAGGCTAATTAATTAATGATTAAGGTTGATTAATTTGTTAATTAAGGTTGATTAATTAATAATTAAAGGTTAATTAATTTATTATTAAAGGTAAATTAGTAAATGATTAAAGAATAACTAATTAAAATGGTTTGAAATTAACTAATGTTAATTAACCAAGATTAGTAATTTATTCATGAGTAATTAATATTATTTAAATTAATCAGATAATTAACTAATCTTACTGATGGATGTTTTGATTCTATTGAATGTTGAATTGTTTGATATCATGTGTGATGCTTTGTGATGTAAATTTTTTGATTTGAGCTATGATGAATGTAATTTATTTATCTGTGATGAATTCATATTATTCATCTGTGAATCTGTGAATGAAGATAAGCATTATAGGAGTACACCGCTTATCGATATTGCTGTGTTTGCATTGTGATGATTGATGTTGTTGCACTATTGTGTAAAACCCCAGGACTACACTATACACAAACAAATATGGATTGCACGAGGGAATTTGTTTAGTCAAATATTTGAATTTAATGGTTTTTAAAGTTGAATTTTAAATCCAAATGGTTTTGGAAATGGAATTGGATTGAATATGAAGAGCTTTTGGAAAGGGAATTTGAAACTGAAATGCAGTTTGATTTTTATATATTAAAGTTTCGAAATTATTTTGAAAACTATGGTTTGAAAAGTGGTAATACAAGTTATATAATATATATATGGATTTTAAAACCATCTTTAAAGTATTTTAAAAGTATTATTTTGGGAAATTAAATTTAACCCAAGTTTATACTTTAAAGGCTATAACTTATGCATATTTAATCGGATTTTTTCGAAACGAAAAGTATTTGTTTTCAAATGATAATGGCTTTCATATAACGAAGGAAGTTTCTAGTTTTCGTTGAAAGGATTTCAGTTTTGAAATTGAATTGTTTTGAAAGCTATTAATGAATCTTTGTTAAAGACTAGTGAACTTTGTTTCCAAATTGAAGAGAATCTTAAAGGTGTATCTTTTGTATAAAAGATTTGAATTGTAAATGTCACGACCTAAATTTCAGCGTTCGAAAATCAACATTCATACTTTACCATATTCGAATGCCGCAGATTCAACCGTTGAAATCCAATTCGCGCCGGATCTTATAACACATTAAGTATAGCAACACAGCGGAAGAAATTGAATTTATCATTGATACACAATATTCGATACAACAATGATACAATATCTGATAAAATAAGATACAACGGATCCAAAGATATCACAGCAGAATATAACAGCGGAATAATGACAGCGGAAAGAAATCTCCATCTTGATCTCCAAGAGAGAAAGAAAGAATCCAAAACCGTGACTCCAATTCCAAGACTCAAAAGACTCCAAACTCCTTATCGGAAGGCTCGAACTCCCATCACGTTGATTAAGCAAGGTCAGTCATGGATTCTGAAGAGAAGCAAATGCTATCGCCAAATCCGAAGGCTGGATGCTATCGAATTCTACACCTATTATATGATTATCTGAAAAACCCAACTCTTAGGCTGCACGTGTGGAAAATTGTAGGCACCTAGAGTTTAGGAAAGGAATAATAAACTCCAGGTCAGTCTTGGGACTGGTGTGGGCAAACAAAGACAGTTTATCTTTAACAAAAGCAAAACAATAGAATCTAAAAGAAATCTGTAATGCTTTTGGAAAATGAAACTTCCATAAGGCCTCCCGCCACACACACAATGCAAGCACACACTTGGAGGAGATTTCTCCTTATGACAGTCAAAAATGCATGATACACGAAAACTATTTGATATTATTATTAATGCATAGTGCAGAAAACATTTGCAAGTATAATATTAATCTTAACCAGCATACATACCATTATAGTATGCCTACTATAGCTACCATGTTAAATGGCAGGTTATATAACTAAAACCGTGCGAGACGCATATTGGATGATTGGATTTCCAATAATGGTCAGGCAAAGGAACTTCCTACACCGAATGGAACGCCTCTGGAGGGACGTCCCCGAGAACCTAACCGGGTCTCTGCCAATACAAGGTCGGGTTACCTCTGTAACTAGGTAACTATTGACACGAGTATGCCATCCCTCGGTCGTTACCGACCTTTGTCCATGGTGCCTCTCAACCAAAACCACAAAGCAATAAGTTTGCAGCAACCATATAGGTTAAATATCTTGGCACCATACCATGATACCACCTTTTATCAAGAAGGAAATGGTATACCCTCAGGGGGTGCTACCCCTAAATAACCTTGCTGCAATGATTCCCGTTTCGACCATTACTGGGTTGTGAGGCTCGACGAAGTCACGTCCACAAAGCTAGGCTTTTCACAAAAGTCATGCTTCGATCAACAAATGATAAGCAGCACTTCGTTTGGCACATTACCAAATTGGGAATGTATCACTAGTAACCATCAACTACATAATCTCTGAGCTCGTACGTCTCAGAGAAGGGTGTTAAGCTAGGAGAATAAATTCTCCGCCACCAAACAGAAATATATTTGATAGAAACCAGCTTCACATCTCAAAGTATAATGTCAGAAACTAATCCATACAAGTCTGTTCCGAGTTTGAACCGAACCAAAGGTACTTCATAAAGAAGCCCTTGCAATCCGGGTATTCATAATCCCGATCGGACTCCCCATCACATATGGAGATCTCGACACCAGCGCAACTCAGTGCAGAGACATTCGATGGGTAATCCTTTCATTCTCGAAAATACCCAGTATTCACCACCGGTCTTCAAATGCTTTCCATAACGTTGTATCATTATTCGGAATGAGTTATGTGACATAAAGTCCTCTCTCGGCTGAACCGAATAATGAGGGTAATATTTAAAAACATATGGATATTGGGGTCTTAGTTAAGTCACAACTTATTACCCAAAACCTTCTTCAAATGGTTTAAACAAATTACCATTTCTAAATCTTTGAACAAAAAGATTCACTTCACAACGTTGACCAATCTTTCACAAAGATTCATTCATAGTTTTCAAAACTATTTCAATTCCAAATCATTTATACAAAGATATACCTTTAAGATCCTCTTCAATTTCAAAACAAGGTTCAACAATCTTTCACAAAGATTCATTCATAGCTTTCAAAACAAATCCATTTCAAACTTGAAATCTTTTTAACAAAAACTAGAAGTACTTTCGTTATATGAAAGCCATTATCATTTTAAGACAAATACTTTTCGTTTTCGGACAAATCCGACCAAATATGCACAAGTTATAGCCTTTAAAGTATAAACTTGGGTTAATTATAAATTCCCAAGATAATACTTTTAAAATACTTTAAAGATGGTTTAAATGCCATATATATTATAGAATTTGTATCACCATTTTCAAACCATATTATCCAAAATAATTTTCAAATCTTAAACAAGATATATTCTATTCAAACTAAATTCAATTTCAAATTTCTCTTTTCCAAAACCTTTTCATATTAAGTTCAATTCCTTTTCCAAAACTATTTGGATTCAAAATTCATCTTTTGAATAAATAATATTTAAATTCAATATCTACGACTTAACCGATTTCTTCGTGAAATCCATATTTGTGTGTGTATGGTGTAGTCCAGGGGTTTTACACAATAGTGCAACATCGTCAATCATTACAGAATCAAACACAGCAATATTGATAAGCGGTATAACCTGTAATGCTTGTCTTCCATTCACAGATTCACAGATAAATAATATACATTCATCACAGATAAATAAATTACATTCATCACAACTCGAACCAAAATAATTCATATCACAAAGCATCACACACCAAGGATAACAAACAATTCAATGCATTCCATGAAATTCAAACATCGATAAGTAAGGTTAATTAATCATCTAATTATTTTAAACCAGATTAATCACATATCCTGGTTAACTAACATTAATTAATTACAAATCATTTTAATTATTTATTCTTTATTTATTAATTAAACCTTAATAATATATTAATCAACCTTTAATTATAAATTAATCAACCTTAATTATAAATTAATCAACCTTAATTAATAAACAAATAAATCTTAAATCATTAAATAATTAATCTTTAATTATTTAATTATCCTTTAATTAATTATCCTTAATTAATTAATTAATCAACTCTTAATTAATTACCATTTAATTAATTATCCTTAATTAATTACAATAAGTGATTATCCCTAATCACTTTTAATAATTAATCTTTAATTAATTAATTATCCTTAATTACTTGATTAATCAACGTTAATCATTAATTAGTTACCTTTAATTAATTGCAATAAATGATTATCCGTAATCACTTAATCAATTTTAATCATTAAATAATTAACCTTTAATTATTTAATTATCCTTTAATTAATTATCCTTAATTAATTACATTAATTAATTACTCCTCAATTAATTATTATTCCTTAATCACCTTCATTAATTAATTATTCTTTAATTAATTAATTATCCTTAATTAATCGCATTAATAAATTAGCCCTTAATTAATTATTAAGAAATCATCCTTTAGTTAATTAACTCTTAATTAATTTCATTAATTAAGTAATTATTCTTTAACTACCCACATTAGTTAATCCTTCTTTACTTAATTAAGTAATTAACCCTTATTACCTAATCATCCTTTTATTACCTTTATTAAGTAATTATCTTTAATTACTTAAAATTTTAATTAATCAAAGATAAACCCTTTATCTTACTTAATCGACATTTAAATGTTATTAGATTGAAATGCTTGAAAACAATTATACAAATAATTTGAGAACTTTGATTAATTAAGTTTAAAACAAAATCCTAAATCACTTCTTAGTTTAAACATTATGTTATTTTATTTTGAAACATTTATGAATTAATTACAAAAGTTCCTAATGTACAATTATTCTATAACAAACCAAATTTCTTTTACTAACATTTAATCTTTAAAGTTTAACCTTTGAAAACTTGTTTGGAAATAATCCTCGGAATTAATTTATCATAAATTAACTTAAGACCCCAAAGGTTAAATAATAGTTAAAATCATTCCGACTATTTATATTCATTATTTAAACTTATTTAAATAACTTAAGAATTAAAATAATGGGTATATAATAAAATTCCTTAAGCTTCATTAAGTTAAAATAAATTTATTTAATCCTTAATCTTAATCCCAAACTAAATATTTATTATTTTTAATCTAAATCCCACACTAAATATTTATTATTTTAAAAGGATGAATCAAGAAATGTTTAAACTTAGTTTAAATTTGAAAACCTGTTTAAAACACTCACGTGAAACTCACAAACCCGAGCAAAAGTTCGAAATTCCCAAGTACAATCCCGTGTTTTCTTCACATTCCCACATCTTCGAGTCAATTCTTCGATTTCTTAAACTCAAACCCGAGTTCTCATCATCTTCCACAACCTATAAAGCAAACAGATACAAACTATATACTATGCACGTGTACAATCGCTTCGATCACTTCCGACCATCACCACGACCTCCAGTAAGTCGTCGATGAACCCCGTAAGCCTCAAGAGCACCCAGGTTCCACAATTTCATCGTCGAACGAAATCGAGCTAACCCACTTCTTCTGGGAACCAACCTCATCGAAGAAATTCTCCTCACCTCGACGATTCTGACCACCAGAGATCACGCGATCTCACTTGAACCACCGCCTCAGTTCCCTCCTTCTATTTCTCGGTCGCGATGTATCCCAATGCGACGTTCACGATGAAATCGTCACATCCTCCACACTGAGCAACACTGGGTCAAAAACCCTAATTCAAATCCGCCCAAACTCCTCATCAATCCATAAATAAAGTGATTAATTTTCTGATGATCAGTGAACCGCAAACTACCTTCGGTATCGACCCCGAGTTTTAATTCATCATTGGTCAAAAATACATGACTATAATATGAATTCTATTTAACTCGGGATATCACGATAATTCCAAACTTTAATATCTTGAAATCACTATCGAAATTCATAGGTTTCTAGTACAAAACCGATTATGAAATCAAATCAGGATTTTGTGAATATTGATTTTCTGGTTTGAACAGTTTTTTCATTGTAATTTCCCATTTTCAGAATATTTACAAGATGTTTTTATCTGAAATTATTTTCATAAATGAAATTACATTATTTCAAGTAATTTCCTTTTAATGATCAAAGCCTAAAATTCATTCTTTTGGGTGGTATGAATTTTTAGACAGGTTTATCAAACCTATCATGTATAAAAAGAGGCATGTTGCCTGTAAACAATCATACACACAGTCATCCACACACATATACAAGCATGCAAGCACCTTTCACAATTTACATTCGAGACTTATCACATGAAAAATAGAAATATCAAGTTTTAAGAATTTATAAGGGTGGTTTGCTCACCTGGATAGTTTGACGGAGAGGAAAAGAGAACCTGAAAAAGATTTCAAAATCTGGAAATTGAGGCTTGATCAAATTTTCTTTATTCTAACTTTTGTTTTCTTTGAATTGCTTTGCATTATTTAATTTGCTCTTTTCTTGGGTTCTACTTTGTTTTAAATTGTTTCAGGCCTTTTGAATCAGGTAAATGCTTTTTGTTTTTGAATTGGAATCTTCTTTACAGATTTATGAAGTTGAACTGCCTCTGAATTTAATCTTCGAGTTGAACATGAACCAGGTTGAAGATTGTAGTCTGAAAACTGGAATGCTTTGCCCTTTTGATTTTATTTTCCTCTCAGGTTGAAGTTGAGAACTTGTTTCGTTTTGTTTGAGATGTTTAAGATTTTTTTTAAATCTTTTGATTCTCTTTTGTTTTTCATTCCTGGTTTGTGAAATATGAAGATGAAAGAAAATTTGAGGAACACGCATTAGCCTGATCTTTTTCTCATACATTATATTTATAAATCTAGTTTAAGAGAGGATTTCATTGCCACTTGTACTATTAAGTTGCACTTGTTAAATCTATAAACTCTTTATCCTACACTTGTTAAAATTAGTATAATTTGTTTACACTTGTTAAAAATAATTCAAAATATGTTTAAATCCTTAATTTTTAATTTATTTACAAATTTATGTTTTAACCCCTTGTTTAAATAAATTACTTAATTTACATACAAACTATTTTATGTTTTAAACCATGTTTTATTTTTATTTATTTACATAGATTTAGCTTTTTATCAATTATGTTTATATTTTTACATTTTCCATTATTTATTTTTATACAACTTTTTAAAGAAATAATTTAAAATGTAATTACAAATTATAAATTTATTAGTTCATTACAATATGAAGATTTTTAACTTCAATTTATAAAATATTTACTTTTGAATTCCTAATCAATATATATATACACACACCTATATATACATTATAATATTAGAAAGAATTTTTTTATTAATTTTAAAATATGGAGTTTTCAAATCCAACTTATTTTTCGAATATATTTATTTTGAATTTCAAATCAAAATTCTGAAAGTCTAACTTATGGCGGATCCAATATACAAATGAAAAGTATATAACTAAATTAAACTATAGTGTAATAATTAGTAAAGAATGTAAATAGGAATAATCACATCAGGGTTTTTATACTGGTTCGGACCTCTCGTCTACGTCCAGTCCCGACGCGCCTCTTCGGAATTTCCTTTCACCGAATAACCCTCACTTCACCCGAAGGAACAGGTTTACAACAGTAGAGTTTCTTTGTCAACAATGTGTTCTCTGTTACATACATTTTGACTATATCGTACAATTAAACTTCCTATATCTCTAGAATGATTGAATACAATATTGTTTGAGAGAATATAGAAGTGTATGATCTCATATTTACAGATTGGATAGCAAGTAGATCATTAGAACAAAAGACGATCAAGATAGAAAGTGAGTAAGTTAGATAGTTGATTCATTTTGATTCTTATTTATATAGTTCTAGAGAGTTGCTTCTAGTAGTTACATCTCTTCTCTTTCAGTCTAGAGTCGTCACTGTTCACTGGTGAAGAGTTGCGGAGGAGTGATGGAGTTGTGTCTCTTCGGAGATGATAGTTGTGATTTGAAATATTTGCCCCGAGCCCAATTTCAGAACTCTGGATGTAGTTTTCTGACGTCTGGAACCTATTGTTAGTTTTAGTCCAGTATCTACTTTCAGACGTCCGAGGTTCTACATTCAGACGTATGAACTTGTCTAGTGAGGTTTTTCTGGGATCATTCTTGATTGTTTGTTCCTTCGAACTTCGTGCAACTTTGTAGATGAATTTCTTTTAGTTCTTTTAGTCTTTATCTTGTCACAGCAGCAGTTTGTCTTGCTTTGAGTTGCATTTGCATAGTTGTATAATATATATGATTTCCATTGTGTAGTTGTCATCGTCGAAATCATATACTAAAGGTTCTAACATTCTCCCCCTTTTTGATGATGACAATTATAAAACGTACTTAGATAATATTTTACAGCAGACAGATTCTACGCCTAAATGTAATCTCCCATATAGGTGTGCATATCTCTTTTTCTCCCCCTTTGTCATTAACAAAAATAATTGAAGAACCATAACAGTAATTTGAAAACTACAACAAAATATTAACTGTATGCGGTCAAGGTAGAACATCACTAAGGAGGTCCAAATTCCCTTTATCCTTGTCATCGGTCTTTGGCGATGTGTGAGGAGATTGAGAAGGTGTGGACCAGTCAGAAGAAGGTTGACGGGCTTGTTGAATTGTTTGATCAAGTTTGGAAACTACTGAAGCAAGAGAATCTTCAACTTTGGAAAGTCTTGTGGACAATGTGTGATCAAGCCATGCTATTTGTTTGCTAAGGAGATTTTGATTTCTAGATAGAAGCACTTGGTTTTGTAGAGTTAAGTGAGCGATACTTTCATTAGCATTAGGCTGAGTTCGTGCTTCCAAAATCTCCATATCAGAGTGATATTCAAACGAGGAAGGAGGAGGTGGAGATGGTTCCCTTGGTAGTTCTGTATTAACTTCTTGTTATTGTTGTTCTTGTTGTTTTGTAGGAGGGGGAGGTTGATTTTGTGCATTTCTCCATTCTAGGAAGGTCATATAAGATGGTGGTTCCTTCGGCAAATGCATAAGGTTAAATAATTTTGTTCCACTATATTTGATAGTTAGCTCCTCAAAAGCAGAAATGTATGATGGGATGTTTACTACTTTGAGGATTTGCATAATATAAGCCAGGCAAATAATACTCTGATGCGATCTATTCCAAAACCCTTCTAGCTCGTCGAAGATGAATTCAGCCCAATTGATCTTAGTACGATTAAATAGTGCTTATAGTGCTTTGTGCTCAAGATCACTAATTTGTTCCTGGCTACCTAATCGAGGAATAACTGTATTTATAAGCAATCGGGTAAGGAGCCTAGCACGAGGCTTAAGAAATTTGGATGAAAACTGAGGCATTTTATTTTCCCATAACTGATGAGTTATAATATCACGAGGTTTGAATCGCATATCCTCAATTTCAGATAATCTGTGACCCGTATAAGAGCATTCTAGAATTTGTCCAATTATAGTAGGGGTTAACATTATTGTTGTCCCATAGACACTCATCCATAACCGTTGTTCATCATTCTCAGTAGTCCATACGGAAGAACTATCTAGATTAGCGTAAAATATATATATAGCTAATTGATCGATAGAAACATCGTTAGCATTAAAAGAAATAAGTGTTTGTAATTCACCTTGCTCACATATGTCATCCATATCGTAAGAAGGAAACTTGATTAGGTCATAGAAGGGTCCGAGATGCATCTTCTTAATCTTCAAGTCTTCAAACCGTCTTATAGTTGCTGGATTGTGGAATAACCAATCTTTGATTTGAGTGTCAGTTACCATCAAGGGTTGAGAAGAGGATCCTTCTCCATGCTTTCTTTTCTCAATTCCCATTTTTTTTGTTCTGGTGGCATTAATCAAGTGAGAAATTCGATTATTAGATTTTGATAATAGTAAATTTCGATTTTGGAAATGATTAGAAATAGAGAAAAGGGGATTGATCGATCAGATATAGGGTTTAAAAACCGTCGTTTCTAGTTCCAGAGGCCTGAAATAGTGGACCAGAAGTCTAAAGATGCTTAAGTTAGAGACAGAGAGTAGAATCAAACGTCTGGAAATAGCACTCAGAAATCTGGAAAGTGCTAATACTAGACAGAGAGTAACATGAAATGTCCGGAAAGGATTTCAGACGTCTGGGATCATTCAGTAGTAGGTTTAGATTCCTATTTCAGACGTCTGGAATCTTTTTCACACGTCTAGAATCTTTTTCAAACGTCCAAAAAACTCCGAAATAGTTTTTTTTGAAATTTTTGCAAAGATTTTTTTTATTGAATAGGATACAATATAAACCAATATATATGTATATAATCGTGTTCAAACATAATATTTTATTTGTTTTGGTTCCAATCCTGACGATCCCATGAATTCGGTTCATAGATGGGATGACCATAGTTGATTGGGGAACAGAAAGGAGTTTTGGGGGACGAAGCCGACGGTTCGCCTCTAGGAGTTTGTTTTAACCCATATAACGCTTTTATTAATTTATGTGAGGGCCCGATTCTTCGACTCCCGAAAATCGACATTAATACGTCCACTTTATCAACTGCCGAACAATCGAATGTCGGAAAACCGAACCCTTAGGGTTTAAGAAGAAGAAAAAGATTGAAGAAGTAAGAAAGAAGAAGCAACAAAAACAATATCAGAATCTCACAATCGCAGCGGAACAACATATAATAGATAAATGAATAATCTTTAAATCAAAAGAACTGTACATTTTATATATTACATCATCAGAGTCAATATACAACACAACACAATAATGGACAGTTATATAAATCTATCCTCACAACTGAATACACATCGGAAATGATAATATCGTATACAAGTGATACGTCTCGCCATCCAGCTCGCCTCCTGCTCCACGGTCTCCTGAGAATCCAGAATGACCTAATAACCTAACTCTAGACTGCCCGTGTGGAAATTGGCGGGCACCCAGAGTTTAGGAAGGGAACAATATACTCCAGGTCACTCATGGGACGGGTGTGAGAACTTAAAACAGCTTATCTTCAAAAACAAACAAAGAAATATTTTAAAATAGTTCCGCAATGCTTTTAGAAAATGTAACTACCATAAGGCCTCCCGCCACACACACAATGCAAATGCAGAATTGGAGGAGATTTCTCCTTATGATAGACAAACATGCTTGGTACGCAAATTTCTTTGATATTATTACTATAAGTGCAAAGTGTAGGAAAACATTTCGAAAGTATAATATAAATCTTAGCCAGCATAAACATTCCGAACTATGCCTACTGCAACTACCATCTAAACAGTGGTGACCACCATAAGTAAATGGCAGGTTCTACAACTAAAACCGTACAAGGTGCGTATTGGAGTTTGGATTTCCAATAAATGGTCAGGCCAAGGAACTTCCCATTGCCACATGGGTACGCCTCTGGAAGGACGCCCCGAGAACCTAACCGGATCTCTGCAAACACAAGGCCGGGTTACCTCTCAACTAGGTAACTACTGACATGAGTATGCCATCCCTTGGTCGTAACCGACCTTTATCCCGGGATTCACCAACAACCACAAAGAAATAAATTTGCAGCAACCACATAGGTTAAGTATCTGGGCTCCATACCATAATACCACCTCTATCCAGAAGGAAATGTACATACCCTATGGGGGCGCTATCCCCAAATAACCTTGCTACATTCTTCCTGTTTCGACCATTACCGGGTTGTGAGGTTCGACGAAGTCTCGTCCACAAAGCTACGCTTTTCACAAAAGCCATGCTTTGATCAACAAATGATAAGCAGCACTCAGCATGCCAAGTTACCAAATTGGGAATATATCACTAGTAACCATCAACTACATAACCTCTGAGCTCGTACGTCTTAGAGAAAGGTGTTAAGCTAAGAGAATAAATTCTTCGCCACCAACAGAAATGTATTTGTAGAAACCAACTTTACATCTCAAATTGTAACATCAGACACACATCCATAAAAGTCCGTTACGGGATCGAACGGAACCGAAGGCACTTCCAAAGAAGCCCTTGCAAATCCGGATATTCACTAATCACCTCCGGAATTCCCATCACAAAGGGTGATAAAATCTCAATATCGAGAATCAGCCGATGTAGAGACATTCGACGGTAATCCTTCCGTTTGCGAAAATATCCAGTCTTCAACACCGGTCTCCAAAGGCTACCCATTACGGTGTATCACTATTCGGAATGGGATTTATGACCGAAAGGTCCTCTTCCAGCTAAACCGAATAACGAGCGCTTATTTTAAAATAAGTGTAGCAATCAAATTCAAGCAAATCACAACAAATACCCATTTTAAGGTAAATATTGATAGTGGGTTATTTAACTATCAATAGATATGCACAATATCACCGGATTCCAAATAATTTCCCAAATTATTTATTTTTCCAAAAATATCTTTACAAGATATATTTTTTCCACACTTCAACCATTTGAAAACAAATTTTCAAATCACTTTTCACCTTTACAACTTTTGAAAACAAATTTCAAATCATTTTCCTTACGCGGAAACACTTTCAAATATTTTTTCATTTTCACTGGAAATCGGCAGAGTTCAAATACTTTAAAATAATTTATAACAATTACCCAAAATATATCGGGAAAACACATTGAAATAAAACTATTTTTCTTTAAACACTTTATTTAAAATATTAGTTATAAAAATATTATACCAATATTACATATAACTTAAGTCCAAACTAATTTTCAAAATAAAATTAGTAGATAGAGTATAACTATTTAAATAACTATTTTCTAAAGCAATTATTGATTAAATCTTAGAAATAAACATTTCTATATCAACTTAATAAATCTTTACTTAAAGGATTTAAAACAGTTTAAGAAGTTAATTTCTCCAAAGTATCCTTTTCAAAACCAATTATAGAATTATATATATATATGTGTGTGTGTGTGTGTGTGTGTGTGTGTGTGTATGTATATGTATATATCTTTCAAAGCTATTCAAAAAATTTATTCGGCTTTCCAAGGAGAATACACTTTCATTTCAAAATGGTTCATTTAAGCCAATTAAATAAATCCTTACCGATTTATTTTAAATTTACGTTCCAAATCCGTAAATTTATTTCCACACTTCAAAAATAAATCAATGTTTATTTTTAAACAAATTTCCCTTTCCTTTATAAATTCCATGGTGAATTTAAATATCCAAATATCCACTGATATACGATTTTCAAATCGACTTCAAATATTCACTTTCATCAACAATTAATTTTTCAATTGATTTCGAAACAACCATATAAAATTCCATATTGATTTTCAAAGAAATTAAAAACCAATTGAATTTCATTCAAAACTCAAATTGAAATCAATTTCTACTAAACCCCAAATTAAATTTCCAAAGTGATTCTAAATTCTTTTCAAAACACCAAATAAATTTCCAATGGATTTTTAAATTTATTTCCTTTTTAATATAAATTCCTTTTAAAGAAAACAAATTCTTTTATTTTTCAAACTCTTTAAAATCCGTATTTTGAATAAATTCTTCAACCTTTGAATCATATTACCCGAAATCCATTTATTAAAGTTTTTCCCATATTTTGAAATTTCATTCAATAAGATTAAAAATAAAACTTTATTATTTTAGAATTCCTTCTTTTAAATTCATCCAATTCTCAAAAATAAATTTTAATATAAACTTTCAACCTGAACTTTCAAAAATCAAATTTTTATTTATTTCTGGTATCCCACGGTGCCAAAATTTTATTCGGCTAAATTTTAGCCTTCAACGATTTTAATCACAAAGATAATCACACAGAAATTATAAATAATCAACACACAACATTGAAACAAATTCAATTATTTAAGGAATCCAGTTGGATCCCTCCAATCTGTTTCCCTGCATCCATAGATGTTAGCACAATACCAATCTCGTTTCAAGACCGGATATCGTGGTACATGGGTTTATATAAAATATCATCCGCTATTATGTGGCGCAATAGGGTCTCATCCGCTATATAAAGTGGGAAATCAACTCCAAATACATATATAATACCAATTCCACTTCAAGGTGGAATATCGCGATATATGTGTTTAATATAATAACCTCCGCTTAATATGCGGCGTATAGGGTCTATTTCAATACAACAGATAGCAATTTATCGTCCAAGCATACAATCAAGCAATTTTAAGTCTAACTATTTTAAAATTTTAAATCAAAACAAATTCGATTGAATGAGAAGTTCTCACCTTGCTTCCAATAACAGTTGTAGTGTTCCGTTTCGAATAAAATTAAACACGCGTTTAATTTTATCCAGAGTTCACACTAGCTCCAATCAATCCCAATCCAGCTCCATTGCGTAGTATTCGTCAATACGAATCCAACGCAAGTCATTTCATGAATTTCCGACCTCGTATGACGAAGTTATGACGTTTTAAATATCACACGAATTTATAAATATAATAACTTACAATTTATTTTTTATTTTAAAATCTTAGTTCATCAGGGCCGTTGCTTTGCTATAGAAAATCTGGGCCGTGCAAAATTGCTTCTCCTTCTTCCCAGGTATCGTGAAAATCACGTACGCCTCAACCCATATACACACCAAAAAAACGAACGACGTGACCACCTGTCGACGACTATACGTCGATCAACCTACGCCGCTTGAAAGCTCGTGTCGCACTCCCTCAACGCCATGAGCATCACAAAACTCGGTTCCATCTTGGCCTTGATAACCGAACCCAAACGTTTGACCTTTGCATCGAGATATATGCCAATCCGTAGCTCTAAACTCGATCATATCCGTATGGATACGAAGATTTCACGATGCTCTACCATTTGTTATTTGAAGTTTGTTGCTAATTGTCTATGGATTTGAAGATAACATAGGAAGAAGGTTGGCTATTTTCGGCCATTGACAAATATGTGGCGGCTAGAGTTTAGAAACTAGGATTTGGTTGAAAATGTGAAAATAGGGGGCCTTATATAGAAAATTGCAAAACACTATTCAGCTCGAAAATTTTCGAACTCCGATCGAAGCTTGCCGCCTGGCGTTTATAAGGTTTTACCCCTATTCCGAACGCAATGGAATATATGTCAGGAGCCAATTCGATCATATTTGGAAGATAGTTTTCCGAATCGAATTATTTAAATTTAAAATTCACTTAAACCGATTTCTACGCGTTTTAGCTTACCCCGGACAAACCGTAAATCCGATTGACACGAAATTTGAAATATTACAATAATATAACATTATGGATCCAATGAAACTAGTTTCGTTGAAATCCGAGACTATTTGGAAAATGGCTATTTTTACTCGTTAGTTAAATATTAAAATATTCAATTTTCACAAATTAACTTTTAATTCAATTTTAAAGTTCTATAACATCATTCTAACTCCAATATGATTTAATACAACTTTACAAATCAATTTTAATCACATTAAACCCAATTTCCAATTATTTCTATAATTTTAAATATTAAATTATCGATTTAATTATCCAATTAAATCTAGATATTTGAAATATAATTTATTAGACTTATAAATTTTACTTGTTAATATTTGAAATCAATTAAATATGCGAATTACAAATGACAGAAATTCTGGGTCGTTACAAACTTCCCCCCTTAAAAGAATTTCGTCCTCGAAATTGCCAAGTCAGAAAAAGTCTTGAAATCCATCAACTTTTTTTCAAAACAAACTGTTCCAACTTGATTTCAGATTCATTTTAATTTCTTAACTTTTCCAAAATTTGATGGTTACACTTTTCTAGTTCAATTCCTTTTCATTTCAATTTAGAAATTAACTTTTCGTTAACAAAAATTTTCTAAAAATTTTCTAACTCCCAAAATTTACGGAAAATTTTGGCAGACTCTCCCTTGTACAGAGGAGCTTTTGCAAAACCACAATAGATATAAATATATATACATCGACCCATATGGTCGAAAAACAGAAAAATAGAAAAACAGTTCATATTTCCTATTTTTATTGCGTAGGCGTACCTTTTTAGCATTTTTAAGTAAAGTAGTTATTTATTAGCAGTTTAGCGTGACCAAATCCAGCCAACTACAGCCCCGGTACCTGTACTTACTCAATTTTAACATGTAAGTGACATATATAGGAAATTCATTTACATTTCACTTATTTTCAATAGAAAACATATAGGTTTCCATAAGCAATGAAATCAAAATAATTCCCATAAGCAATTTATAAGGTTTTGATACAAATTTTAATTGCTTAGAACCAATTCACATTAGTTCACTTTCAATTCAAATTCAATTACATAGCTTTCCATTTATTAATTCAATTTCATTAACACTTAATGAATTATATACAATCAACTAACAATCATATGACAACCAATGTATATTCAATACAACCAAATTTATTAAATTTACATACAACAATTCATATTCACTTTGTCTAACTTCAATTTGGTTTAATATCTAATTGACTTTCATTCAATTATTAAATTTCAAATTTGTTAATTTTCAATAAATTAACATTTACATCCCTTATTCCATATCAATTCATTTACATTAGATTGATTAATATTCAATCCATTTATTAATTCAATTGCTTATTCATTTAACAAATAAGGTTGAATTTCATCTATATAACTCAAGTTCATATTCATCACTTCACTTTATCAATTTACTTCGATACCAAAATCAACTTCATTCAACATTACTTAAGTTATATTCCATTTCAAACATCATTTATTTAACTTAACTTATATTCCCACTTATAAATCCAATTCAGATTCCAATTCTATAGTAAATTCTATTTAACTTTTACCAAAGTCAAACTTCGTCACTTATTCAAAATCATATCTCATTTTTCTTAACAAAATTGTTTAACCATTTTATCATTTGGTTTCACTTACATATATTTCATTTGGTTTCACTTACATATATTTCATTTGGTTTCACTTACATATATTACACTGAAATTCCATTTCAAATTATGAATCACATTTACAATTTATATTTACAAATCTCATTTGTATATGGATTTATTTCTCAGCTTTTGATAATGATTTCAATTTCTTATTCAATAATCGATGATAATAATATAATATTATCACTTCCTAACAACCAAGCAACCATAATAATTTTTGGAAAATCATTCCTTTTATTTACGAAATAGTCTGGGTAAAATTATTTCATTTACCCTATTTTAAAACAATATCGTTGGTTTATCTTTTTTAAGAGTTTAGAAACTCCTATCGACACAGTTAGCTAGACTACACCAACTAGAATCTATAAACAATCAACCGATAAGTCAACACAATACAAATCTATTTTATATTCACTAACAAATGTGCGCTCATATCTATGATTACACTCACACTCATTCTAGAGTACCGCTGACACTATCTCTAATGAGTAATTCCCAACAGAGCCAAGGTTGTCGGTTAACCAAATGCTCTGATACCACTTTGTAAGAGACCCGATTCTTCGACTCTCGAAAATCGACATTAATACGTCCACTGTATCAACTGCCGAACAATCGAATGCCGGAAAATCGAACCCTTAGGGTTTAAGAAGAAGAAAAGGATAAAAGAAGTAAGAAAGAAGAAGCAACAGAAATAATATCAGAATCTCACAATCGTAGCGGAACAACGTATAATAGATAAATGAATAATCTTTAAATCAAAAGAACTGTACATCTTATACGTTACATCATCAGATTCAATATACAACACAACACAATAATGGACAGTTATATAAATCTGTCCTCACAACTGAATATACAGCGGAAAAGATAATATCATATACAAGTGATACATCTCGCCATCCAGCTCGCCTCCTGCTCCACAGCCTTCTGAGAATCCAGAATGACCTAATAACCTGACTCTAGACTGCCCGTGTGGAAATTGGTGGGCGCCAGAGTTTAGGAAGGGATCAATAAACTCCAGGTCAGTCATGGGACTGGTATGAGAATTTAAAACAGCTTATCTTTAAAATAAACAAAGAAATATTTTAAAATAGATCCACATTGCTTTTAGAAAATGTAACTACAATAAGGCCTCCTGCCACACACACAATGCAAAAGCAGAATTGGAGGAGATTTCTCCTTATGATAGTCAAACAAGCTTGATATGCAATTTTCATTGATATTATTACTATAAGTGCAAAGTGTAGGAAAACATTTCGAAAGTATGATATAAATCTTAGCCAGCATAGACATTCCCAGCTATGCCTACTATAGCTACCATCTAAACCGTGGTGACCACCATAAGTAAATGGCAGGTTCTACAACTAAAACTGTACAAGGTGCGTATTGGAGTTTGGATTTCCAACAAATGGTCAGGCCAAGGTACTTCCCATTGCCACATGGGTACGCCTCTGGAAGGATGCCCCGAGAACCTAACCGGATCTCTACCAACACAAGGCCAGGTTACCTCTGAACTAGGTAACTACTGACATGAGTATGCCATCCCCTAGTCGCAACCTACCTTTATCCCAAGATTCACCAACAACCACAAAGAAATAAATTTACAGCAACCACATAGGTTAAGTATCTGGGCTCCATACCATAATACCACCTCTATCCAGAAGGTAATGTACATACACTATGGGGGCGCTATCCTCAAGTAACCTTGCTGCATTCTTCCTGTTTTGATCATTACCTGGTTGTGAGGTTCGACAAAGTCTCGTCCATAAAGCTACGCTTTTCACAAAAGCCACGCTTTGATAAACAAATGATCAACAGCACTCAGCATGCCACGTTACCAAATTGGGAATATATCACTAGTAACCATCAACTACATAAATTCTGAGCTCGTACGTCTCCGAGAAAGGTGATAAGCTAAGAGAATAAATTCTCCTCCACCAACAGAAATGTATTTGATAGAAAACAGCTTTACATCTCAAATTGTAACGTTAGACGCACATCCATAAAAGTCCATTCTGTGATCGAACGGAACCGAAGGCACTTCTAAAGAAGCCCTTGCAAATCTGAATATGCACTAATCACGTCCAGAATTCCCATCACAAAGGGTGATAAAATCTTTATATCGAGGATCATCCGATGCAGAGAAATTCGACGGTAATCCTTCCGTTTTCGAAAATATCCGGTCTTCAACACCGGTCTTCAAATGCTATCCATTACGACGTATCACTATTCGAAATGGGATTTATGACCCAAAGGTCCTCTCCGGGCTAAACCGAATAACGAGCGCTTATTTTAAAATAAGTGTAGCATTAAAATTCAAGCAAATCACAAAAAATACTCATTTTAAGGTAAATATTGATAGTCGGTTATTTAACTATCAATAGATATGCACAACATCACCGGACTCCAAATAATTTCCCAAATTATTTATTTTTCCAAAAATATCTTTAGAAGATATATTTTTTCCACACTTCAACCATTTGAAAACAAATTTTCAAATCACTTTTCACCTTTACAACTTTTGAAAACAAATTTCAAATCATTTTCCTTACGTGGAAACACTTCCAAATATTTATTCATTTTCAATGGAAATCTTTCGAGTTCAAATACTTTAAAATAATTTATAACACTTATCCAAAATATATTGGAAAAACACTTTGAAATAAAACTATTTTTCTTTAAACACTTTACTTAAAATATTAGTTATAAAAATATTATACCAATATTATATATAACTTAAGTCCAAACTAATTTCCAAAATAAAGTTAGTAGATAGAGTATAACTATTTAAATAACTATTTTTTAAAACAATTATTGATTAAATCTTAGAAATAATCATTTCTATATCAACTTAATAAATCTTTACTTAAAGGATTTAAAACAATTTAAGAAGTTAATTTCTCCAAAGTATCATTTTCAAAACCAATTCTAGAATATTATATATATGTATGTATGTATGTATGTAATATCTTTCAAAGCTATTCAGTTATTCGGCTTTCCAGGGAGAATCCATTTTCATTTCAAAATGCTTCATTTAAACCAATTAAATAAATCCTTTCCGATTATTTTAAATTGATGTTCCAAATCCGTAAATTTATTTCCACACTTAAACAAATTTCCCTTTCATTTATAAATTCCATGGTGAATTTAAATTTCCAAATATCCACTGATATACGATTTTCAAATCGATTTCAAATATTCACTTTCAACAACAATTCAATTTTTCAATTGATTTCAAAACAACCAAATCAAATTCCTTATTGATTTTCCAAGAAATTAAACACCAAGTGAATTTCATTCAAATCTCAAATTGAAATCAATTTCTACTAAACACCAAATCAATTTTCAAATTGATTCTAAATTCTTTTCAAAACACCAAATAAATTTCCAATGGATTTTTAAATTTATTTCCATTTAAAAATAAAATCCTTTTAAAGAAAACCAATTCTTTTATTTTTCAAACTCTTTAAAATCCGTATTTTGAATAAATTCTTCAACCTTTGAATAATATTGCCCGAAATCCATTTATTAAAGTTTTTCCCATATTTCAAAATTTCATTCAATAAGATTAAAAATAAAACTTTATTATTTTAGAATTCCTTCTTTTAAATTTGTCCAATTCTCAGAAATAAATTTTAATATAAACTTTCAACCTGAACTTTCAAAAATCAAATTTTTATTTATTTCCGCTATCCAACGATACCAAAATTTTATTCCGATAAATTTTAGACTTCAACGATTTCAATCACAAAGATAATCACACAGAGATTATAAATAATCAACACACAACATTGAAACAAATTCAATTATTTGAGTAATCTAGTTGGATCCCTCCAACCTGTTTCCCTGCATCCATAGATGTTAGCACAATACCAATCCCGTTTCAAGATGGGATATCGTGGTACATGGGTTTATATAAAATATCATCCGATATTATGCGGCGTAATAGGGTCTCATCCGCTATATAATCCGGAAAATTAACTCCAAATACATATATAATACCAATTTCACTTCAAGGTTGAATATTGTGATATATGTGTTTAATATAATAACCTCCGCTCAATATGCGGCATATGGGGTCTATTTCAATACAACAGATAGCAATTTATCATCCAAGCATACAATCAAGAAATTTTAAATCTAACTATTTTAAAATTTTAAATCGAAACAAATTCGATTGAGTGAGAAGTTCTCACCTTGCTTCCAACAATAGTTGTAGTGTTCCGTTCCGAATAAAATTAAACACGCGTTTAATTTTACCCAAAATTCACACTAGCTCCAATCAATCCCAACCTAGCTTCATTATGTAGTATTCGTCAATAAAAATCCAACGCAATTTCTTTCGTGAATTTCCGACCTCGTATGACGAAGTTATGACGTTTTAAATATCACACGAATTTATAAATATAATAATTTACAATTTATTTTTTCATTTGAAAACCTTAGTTCATTAGGGTCGTCGCTTTGCTATAGAAAATCTAGGCCGTGCAAAATTGCTTCTCCTTCTTTCCAGGCATCATGAAAATCACGTACGCCTCAACCCATATATGCACAAAAAAACGAACGACGCGACCACTTGTCAACGATTACACGTCGATCAGCCTACGCCGCTTGAATGCTCGTGCCACACTCCCTCAACGCCATGAGCATCATCAACCTCGGCTCCATCATGGCCTTGATGACTGAACCCAAACGTGTGACCTTTGCATCGAGATATATGCCAATCTGTAGCTCTAAAATCGATCACATCCGTATGGATACGAAGATCTCACGATGCTCTACGATTTGTTAGTTGAAGTTTCTTGCTAATTGTCTATGGATTTGAAGATAACAGAGGAAGAATGTTGGCCATTTTAGGCCATTGACACATATGCTGGCTGCTAGGGTTTAGAAACTAGGGTTTGGTTGAAAATGTGAAAATAAGGGGCCTTATATAGAAAATTGCAAAACATTATTCATCTTGAAAATTTTCGAACTCCGATCGAAGCGTGCCGCCTGTCATTTATAAGGCTTTACCCCTATTCCGAATGCAATGGATTATATATCGGGAGCAAATTTGATCGTATTTGAAAGATAGGTTTTCGAATCGAGTTATTTAAATTTAAAATTCACTTAAATCGATTTCTACGCGTTTTAGCTTGCCCCGGACAAACCGTAAATTCGATTGACATGAAATTTGAAATATTACAATAATATAACATCACGGATCCGATGAAACTAGTTTCATCGAAATCTGAGACTTTTTGAAAAATGTCTATTTTTACGAGTCAGTTAAATATTAAAATATTTAATTTTCACAAATTAACATTTAATTAAATTTTAAAAGTTCTTTAACATCATTCTAACTCCAATATGATTTAATACAACTTTACAAATCAACTTTAATCACATTAAACCCAATTTCCAATTATTTTTGTAATTTCAAATATTAAATTATCGATTTAATTATCCAATTAAATCTAGATATTCGAAATATAATTTATTCGACTTGCAAATTTTACTTGTTAATATTTAAAATCAATTAAATATACGAATTTCAAATGACAGAAATTCTGGGTCGTTACAATTTAAAAACATGATTTGGAAATTTGTCATGTTCAAATAATGGTGGTTGTTCAAAATAAACATATTCTTTGATAAATCCATTTAAAAATGCACTTTTGACGTCCATTTGATATAATTTAAAATTGTTATGACAAGCAAAATCGAGTAGAGTTCGTATAGCTTCTAACTAGCTACAGGCGCAAAAGTTTCATCGTAATCAATTCCTTTTTCTTGATTATACCCCTATGCTAATAAACGTGCTTTATTTCAAATTATATTTCTGATTTCATCGGCTTTATTTTTAAATACCCATTTTGTTCCAATAACAGATTGATCTTCTGGTTTTGGTACGAGTTAGCAAATAGAATTTCGTTCGAACTGATTTAATTCTTCTTGCATAGCTAAATCCAAAAGTCGTCTTTAGAAGCTTCTTTATAGTTCTTTGGTTCAAAATTTGAAACAAAAGCAACATGACTTATTTAATTAAGTTGATTTCAAGTTACTCTGGAATTTAAATCTCCAATGATGTTATCTGTAGGATGATTCTTTAAAATCCTTGGAGGTGAAATTAGATTATTATTTTGATCAATAGATTCATTATTATTGTTAGGTGTGTTAGAAGAATCATTTGGATGTATTTCTTCTTCGTCATTAATTTGTGTAGTTATAAAATTTTCATCAAAAGAAACATGTAAACTTTCTTCGATAATATTTGTCCTTTTGTTATAAATTCTATAAGCTTTGCTATGATCGGAATAGCCAACAAATATTCCTTCATCAACCTTAGGATCAAATTTTCCTAGATTGTATTTAGTATTTAGTATGAAACATTTTTATCCAAATGTTCTAAAATATGATACCTTAGGTTTCTTACCAAAAAATATTTCATAACAAATGTTTTTTGTCATTGGTCATAGTGTCACTCTATTTAAAAACATAGCAAGCTGTAGCAATAGCTGCGGCCTAAAAATGTTTTGGTATATTACTACTGTTTAATATTGTTCTTACACACTCTTGTAATGTTCGATTTTTCGGTTCAACTGCACCGTTTTGTTGGGGTGTACGAGGAATTGAAAAATTATGATTAATTCCCTTTTTATTGCAAAAGTTTGAAAAAAGTCAATTTCAAATTCTCCTCTGTAATCACTGCGAATTTTTTTAATCTTTAAATTCATTTAATTTTTAGTTCTTTTTCAAATATTTTAAACATACCAAAAGTGTCACTTTTATGTTTTAAAAACAAAGTCCATGTTTATTGTGAAAAGTCATCAACAATTACAAAAACATACTTATTTTAATTTATTGATCTTACTTGAGTGGGACCAAATAAATCAAAATGCAACAATTCTAATGGTTGTTTTGTTGAAATATTATTTTTAGATTTAAAAGAACTCCTTTTAAATTTTCCAATTTGGCACGCATCACACAAGTTGTCTATTTTATAATTTATTTTTGGTAATCCTCTAACTAGTTCATGTATTGATAATTTATTTATATCTTTGAAATTCATGTGACAAAATAGTTTATGCCATAGCCATGGATCATCAAGCTTAGCGGTCAAGCATAAATCCAAATTTTGTTTTATATTCATATTCAAAATATATATATTTTATTTTCAAAATCCTTCAAATAATAAATTTTTATCATTATCAAATATATTGCATCGATTTTTCTCGAAATTTATTTGAAAACCTTTATCACATAGTTGACTAATGCTTAGCAAATTATGTTTTAAATTTTCAACTAATAAAAAATTAGAGATAATAGGAGAGTTAGAAATATCGATATTTGTGGCTTCTCCAATTTCGATGACATATCCTTCTGAGTTGTCTCCAAAGGTTACGGTGCCTCCGTCGATATATTTTATATTTGAGAGCATCTTGGCATTTTCGGTCATGTGTTTTGAACAGCCACTATCGAGTATCCATTTCCCCTTGATTTTATTTTTGGGTACCTATAAAACAAAAATTATTCAATTGGTACCCGCTTCTTTTATTAGGATCCTAAATGTTAGGAAGGGAGGGTAGCCATACACAAGTAGGTTTGGGTCCTTTAAAAACATAATCATTGTTAAATATTACACTTGATAGAAAACTATCAATATGTTTTTGTCTAATTAGCTTATTATTGGATTTTGGTATGCAAATTTTTATGTTCTTAGATTTTACATCTTTACTTAACTTCGGTTTCTTTGTTAAACTTTGATATAAGATACTTTGCTTTATAGTATTACCTTTTTTCTTTTGTGAACTCTTTTCAAATCCTAATCCATTTCGATTACCAGAGGGTTTTGAAATTTTAATTAAATTATCAAGATCTTGTTTTCCTTTGTTAAACTTTGAAACATTGTTAGTAATTTTTTCTGGTTTATCCTTTAATTCACAAATTACATTTTTTTAAATTTCTATATTACTTTTTAGTTCAATATTTTCCTTAATCAAATTATTATTCTCAAGTTTTAACCTATCTATTTCACTAAGTTGTGTATCATATTCGATAGACTTTTTACATTTTTCTTATGAAATTTCTAATTCTTCTTCTAAAATAACTTTTTCAACCTTTAATAATTCAATTCCTAGTTCTAATCGATTTATTTTAGCTAGGTGTTCTTTATTCAATTTTTTGATTTGTCAAAATTTGTCATCAAGTTCAATACTTAACTCTAGTAATTCATTATAGCTAAGTTCAGGACATACCTCATTAGTGTTAGCTATAAAACATACATTAGTTTGTTCTCCATCGCTATCACTCTCGGAAGATGATGATGAATCGGAATCGTCCCAAGGGACTTTAAAAGCTCTTTTCTTCTTAAAATTTTCAAATTTGTTCTTTTTCTCATTGTTGTGCTTAGGCAATCCTTCTTCATATGTCTGTATTGATACATTCATAGAACTTGATTTGAGATAGATTTGTTGTGTTGGACTTTCCTTCTTTTTGGAATTTTGTCATCTTTCTAAATTTTTTGAATTTGTTATAATTCTTGGTAACGAAATCTATCTCTTCTTCATCCAAATCTGAGTCATCATTCTTTGCTTGAAATGCTATGTCCTTCTTTTCAACATTTTGTTCTTGTCTAGCCTGCAAGTTAGCTTCTTAGGACATTGAATTTCCTATTAACTCTTCAACCTTGAGAGTAAAGAGTTCATTAGCTTCTTCAATAGCTAATACCTTCCTTTCCCAAACTGGTGTTAAGAGTTGAGTATTCGAGAAAATAATCAAAATCAGTAAACTTAACTCCAAATGCCATAAGATCATGTTGGATAGTTTGAAATCTAGAATACATGTCAACAATAGTTTCATTTTGCTTTATTTTGAATGAAGAGAATTGGTTTTGAAAAATTGAAATCTTAGTTTGTTTCACCTTTGTTGTACCTTCATGTGTGATTTGTAAGGTACACCAAATGTCAAATGCAGTGGTGCATAACATGACACGTGAAAACTCATTTTTATCTAGAGAGAAAAATAAAACGTTCGTAGCTTTAGCATTGTTTGAGGCTAAGGTCTTTTATGCATCGGTCCATGTACTCATAGCAGTGTCAGGTGCTTCATATTTATTTTGTGTAGCAGACCATATTTCTAGACCATTAGCTTCCATAAAAATACGCATACGGGTTGACCAATATGCATAGTTGGAGCCATTAAATAGTGGGGGACATGCGGTAGATTGACCTTCTTGAAGGATACTTGCCATATTAGTGATTCAAAAACTTTTTACAGTACCTTTGATCAAACCAAGCTCTGATACCAATTGAAAGTCTATCTTATGGTGGATCGATTATACAAATGACAAGGATATAACTAAATTAAACTATAGTGTAATAATTAGTAAAGAATGTAAATAGGAATAATCACACTAGGGTTTTTATACTGGTTCGGACGTCCCGTCCTACGTCCAGTCCCGAAGTTCCTCTTCGGAATTTCCATTCACCAAATAACCCTCACTTCACCCGGAGGAACAGGTTTACAATAACAGAGTTTCTTTGTCAAGAATGTGTTCTTTATTACACAGATTTTGACTCTATCGTACAATTAAACTTCCTATATCTCTAGAGTGATTGAATACAATAATGTTTGAGAGAATATAGAAGTGTATGATCTCAGATTTACAGATTGGATAGCAATTAGATGACTAGAACATGAGATGATCAAGATAGAAAGAAATTGAGTAAGTTAGCTAGTTGATTCATCTTGATTCTTGTTTATATAGTTGTAGAGAGTTGCTTCTAGTAGTTACATATCTTCTCTTTCAGTCTAGAGTCATCACTGTTCACTGGTGAAGAGTTGCGGAGGAGAGATGGAGTTGTGTCTATTTGGAGATGACAGTTGTAATTTGAAATATTTGCCCCAAGCCCAGTTTCAGACGTCTGGATGTAGTTTTCATACATCTGGAACCTTTTATTAGTTTTAGTCCAGTATCTACGTTCAAACGTCTGAGGTTCTGCATTTAGACGTCTGAACTTGTTCAGTGAGGTTTTTCTAGGTTCATTCTTGAGTGTTTGTTCCTTCGAACTTCGTACAACTTTGTAGATGAACTTCTTTTAGTGCTTTTAGTCTTTATCTTGTCACAACAGCGGTTTTTCTTACTTTGAGTTGCATCTGCATACTTGTATAATATATATGATTTCCAATGTATAGTTGTCATCGTCGAAATCGTATACTAAAGGTTCTAACAAATTCTATTTAAAATCAAATTATATACATATATTTAAGTAATAAACAAATATCTTATTTTATTTGAAAATTAATTCATCAATTAAATCCAAAAATTTATATTAATTGCCAATTTTAAATTTGACTCAAAAATCGGGATCGTTATAGTAAACAGTTTTTAAAGCTATGAATAAATATTCGTGAATGATCGGTGAACTTTGTGAAGTGAACCTTTTTGTCTAAAATGATAAAAAGGGTGATTTGTTTAAACCATCTGAAAGAAAAGGTTTTGAGCTTTAAATTTTGACTTAACTAAGATCCTCTATATCCATGTGCTTTTAAATATTGCGCTCATTATTCAGTTTAGCCGGGAGAGGACTTTGGGTCGTATAACCCATTTTGAATACTAATACGACGTAATGGATAGCATTTGAAGACCAGTGGTGAAGACCGAGTACTTTCGAGAACGAAAGGATAACCCGTCAAATGTCTTTGTACTGAGACGCGCCGGTATAGAGATCTCCATATATGATCGGGAGTCCGATCGGAGTTGTGAAAACCTAGATTGCAAGGGCTTCGTTTTGAAGTGCCTTAAGTTCTGTCCGAACCCGAAACAGACTTGTATGGATATGTGTTTGACATTACACTTTGAGATGTGAAGCCGGTTTCTATCAAATACATTTCTGTTTGGTGGAGGAGAATTTATTCTCTTAGGTTAACACCCTTCTCTAAGACGTACTAGCTCAGAGGTTATCTAGTTGATGATTATTAGTGATACATTCCCAATTTGGTAATGTCGCATACGAAGTGCTGCTGATTATTTGTAACAACCCTGCTTTCGGAGATTACCTGTTAATATTAAATTATAACGGTAGTTATAATTTAATATTGTAAATTTAATAAAATTGGAAGTTTTATATTGTTTATTTGGAATAAACAATGAATTTTGAAAATAAAATGAGAAAAATAAAGTTTGAAACATCATTTTATTTATTTGGATTAATAGTGATGGAGAATGATCTTTATTTAGAGAAAATGAAATAATTTTTATAAATTATTGTCATTTACTTCTTTTAATAATTTTTAAATGAAGTATTTGATTTTTTGAGGGTGTTTAATTAAGTAAAAAGATGGACATTGGTATAAAAATGAGTGTTGGTTATAAATAAAGTTTAGATACCGTTTGTAATATTTTTCTAAGTAAGAAAATAATTTTTATGAAATTTTAAAAGTCAAAAATGTGTGCTTTTGCATTTAATTGTGGAAATAGTGCATTTTTGTGAAATAAAAGATTTTAATAATAAAAATGTTTTATAAATATAAATTTTTCTTTTTATAAGGTGGAAAATGATTTAGTTTATAAGTGTGTAAGTTTAGAATTTTATTTGTGTAAAAATTTGAAAGATAGTGGCATTTGCTAATTGCATATGTTTAAATATAAATATATGCATTTTAGTTTAAGCATGAATTAAAACATGGACTTATTGTTTCTTTTGTTCATTTTGGGTCCAAGGCCCAATATAGTCTTAACCAGGTGAGAAAAGAAGAAATTTAGTTACCTGTACGTTCATAACTCAGCACCTCTTCTTCTTTCTTCCCTAAGACAAAAACAGTAAAACGAAAACCCTTCTTTCAAAATCAAATCTCATGCTAATTTTCTTCAATTTAAGATGAAACTTCTTCAAATGATAGTAAATTGAAAGGCTCTTGAAGACTAATTTCACCTTGAAGCTTCAATCATTCTTCACAAATTAGGGTATTTGCTATCTAAATCAAAGGTGAGTTGAAAACTCACATTTTCTAGCATAATTTGAGATTTCAAGGTTAGAAATCTCAATTTGATTTTTATTGCATGTTCATTTGTAAACCGCTATCAGTAAATTGGGCATAACATTTTCGTTTTAAATCGGAATTTGATTTTATTTGATGTTCTGGAAATCATGAAGAGAGTGTGATAACTTTTATGTTAAACACTTTCGGAAATTTTGATCATAGAAGTTCGAAAAACCGAATACAAACTCACTGGCCTGTAATTGTAAAACTGTGCTTAATACAGTTAGTAAATTGAGCATATCTTCCATGTTTCTTATCGGATTTGGATGATTGTTGAAGTTATGGAAAGCTTATTTTATGTGTGACAACTTTACTGTTGTATACATTTGCATATTTTGGGCATAGGTTGATCAAAATACTGTTGCAAACTCTTAGCACTGTCACTTTAGTAATTACGTTATCCAAACTAAACATAGTTAGTAAATTAGACATATCTTTCTTGTCTTTTATCCAATTTGGATGATTTTTGAAGTTCTGAAAAGCATATTTTGTGTGTGACAACTTTCATGTCGAAGACATTTGCATATTTTGAGCATAGCTTGATCCAAATTCTATTGCAAAATCTCACCTCTGTCACTTTGATAATTACATTATCTAAACTAAATACAGTTAGTAACTTAGACGTATCTTTCTCGTTTCTTGTCGGATTTAGATAATTCTTGATTATTTAGAAAACTTGGATTATTTTATAAACCTTTCTTGTTTTGAGTTTTCTGAAATTTTGAAGTTAGCTTGGTCAAAACTAGATTTGTTTGTTGTTGTCCCGAGAGTAAAACGACAACAATAAATCATTGACTTGAGAACTGTACTGGTTTATTTTTGCTCTCATTCTTATTCGAATTTGATGTGGTTTGGAAATGTTTTAAGAGAGATGATGACTATCAATAAGCTAGCTATATTTGGAGAATTTGAAGTTCAAATTTAGATAGAATTTGAATTGGTTTTGGGTTAAATTTGAATTGAATTCGTATTGAATTCATGTTATCGGTCTTGAGTTATCTTTATTGTTTTTCTTTGTTTTCGAGCAAAGTTTTCACTAAACCATTTTTAAAGTGATTTTTGAAATGAATATTTCAAATTATCATTAGATGGTTTTAAAATTATTTTTCTAATATAAAATCTATTTATTTCCTATAATAAAGGAATTTCAAATATTGGTTTTATTAATCTTTTCGAGAAATAGTTTTAAAAGCTTGTTTTCTCTAGTAACCTATTTTAAATATAAAACACACTTTTATACTATTCGAAAGTATGAGAAAGAGAATTAAACGATTTAGTAAAACACGTGGTATGGGACATGTACGTTCACTATTTCTGTTAATTCCGGACTTGTACGATCGAAGCAATTTGAGATTATTGATTCTGAGATGTTCTGCCATTTTATGGCGTATTTTGAGTTTTATAATTCCTATTTATTGGACTTATTTAAGATGGCCAATATTTGACAAGTATTATGGTTTGAGATCTCCTATGTAAGAGTATGGTCGATGAGAATCATCACGATGTTTTATTTACTTGTCAATGATATAAGGCAAGTCTTGAGTATATGATTTCATATTTTGAGATTTATGGTTTATGAGGAACCATCATGATGTTTTCACTTTTCGATGAAATGAGACAAGTTACGATGTTATTTAATACTTGTCGATGAGATGAGACGAGTATGGTGTCTCTTTATCACTCGCCAATGAGATGAGGAGAGATATGATTTTATGAGTTTTATGATGTTCCTAGTGTGGCACCGACTAGCGGCTAGTAAATCGCTAAGTGCGAACGAGTGGTATGGGACACACGTTAATACTTTTCGGATTCCTATCCGTGAGTTTGTGACACATTCACGATGTTTACCTAACAGAACTGCTTTGAGAGGTGTCAGCGACCTTGTCATGAGGACGAACTTCTTAGGGAGGTGTTAGCGACCTTGTTAGGGCTGACAAAATAGCTTGAAGAGGTGTCAGCGACCTTGTCATGAGGACGAACTGCTTTGAGAGGTGTTAGCGACCTTGTCAGAGGCTTCGGCCATCTGAGAATGGCACGTGCAACATCACTTCGGCATGAAAATGGGATTTTGCCAATCTAGGGAATTTTTATAAGTTTTTGATTTCGATTTCACCATTTTTATGATGATGAATTTACTTATAGCCTTGAGTTAGAGAAAGGCATATATATATATATATATATATATATATATATATATATGTTGTTTTATGATGATTTCAATATGGGGATTATAAAATCTTATTGAGTTTCATGAGTTTTGATTTGAAGATTTTCATTGGCGATTGTTTATATTATTCGAGCTTTATTATTGAATTTACCTCTTTTGAGGTCTTTGTATACTTAAGTGACATTAGTTCACTTAAGTCATGGGTTGTATTATTTTTGTTGCCTTTTCTCATTCGAAAAGAATTATCACCTTGTATCTTATGCTTCATATCATTGCCTATCCTCATTAACTGATCGTTTTAGCTAGACTGACCCATGTATTTTATACTCGGGTCAGACCGAGTTGTTTCAGGTTAGCTATTAGTTACAGGACTTAGCTTTGATGCATCTACTTGGATATCAGCCTAGTACTTTTGTGTAGTTTACATGTCTCTTTCCGCTTGACTCTGATATGTATTTGATTAGATGTTTATAGTGTGGCCTTTGTACCACTTTTGTGTATCAATTTGTATCATACTAGGATGTATCTATGTATATGTAATTACATATATGATGATTATTGTTCTGTGATGTGATATGCATTCTGTTATTGTATTTTGTTCTGATAGATCCATTAGCCACCTATAGTTTTGTATTAAGCATTTATTAGATACGTCGATTCACTTGAAATAGAAAAAAAAATATAGAGCATTTATCGACGTATGCAGTAGATGTTTAAGACAAGATTATAGATGGTCGCTTCTAACCAGCCCTATTCTCCACATTAGCAGACAGAATTACCTAGTAATTCTCTTTGTTAATGTGGGTCTCGGGGTGGGGCGTCACAGCTTGGTATCAGAGCGAGATTCAGAACAAAGTATGATAAACACAGAACACAAGCACATATGACGGTACATCTAAGTGTAATACAAGTGTTACGAATTCCTTAATCATCGCGTCCTTTACCTTATCGTGCCTTTTGGAGTAGATAATTTGGGATATGTCTAGGAATATGTTTTATTTCAAAATATTACCAAATTTAATTGATGACATCTTATCTTAGGAGTAATCCTAATCGTGATTGTTTTATTCAAGTCTCTTCAATACGGGTGCTTGAAACCCATCTGTATTAATGGAGTTTGTTGATGATCTTTGACGTTCTTATTTTGTGATTTCTTCGAGGATTGTGAATCCTACTGAGGCAATCTGCAATATTTGGTATTATGTTAAGGATTTTGGGATTTTTCCTTATAGCTTATCTTTTCAAGTGAATTAGCATGCTTTTTCCTCTTTATAGTTTGGAATGATTTGAGTTGGGATAGCTTGGGTATTTTCTAGTTGCATTCTATAATCCGAAGGAAGCTAAAATTAGGTATCCTAATTTTAGCTGATTTGTTGTTTCTTTCTCTTGGGAATGTTATTGATGATTTTGAAGTATCTGTATTCACTCTTGAGTTTCGAGATGTTGATGATATATCTCAAATTCTTGTCATTGTGACTCTATTGATTTCTTTGAGTCCGTTTTGGATATGACACACAATCGGACAATCGAATATTGTATTTACTTCATTCTCGGTTTTTGGCCTGTCGGTCGTCCTTCCATGAGGATGTCCACTAGGGAAATGAGGTGTTTTCAAATTTTTCAAAAAAAAAATTAACTTAAGACATGTTCTAAGAGAAATAGTTTATATTTTTGGAGAAAAACAAAAAATATTTTAAGTATTATATATGAGGTATTTCTTTTTAAAGAAAACGAATTTTTGTGTTGGGTTGTCCATCTAGTGCTTTAAGAATTCTGGTCGATGCGTTTGGCCAACGTTATCGATAGGGATTTCCTAAACGCTGTGATGAGACAGTCAGACATGGTAAATTGAGTTTTAATTAGTAAAGTTTGATAATAATTAATATGGTGGAGTATTAATTTTATTTTAATTGTTTAATAAAACCATTGAACCATAGTGAGTGTTGGAGGAGTGGCGAGGCATTTTTGATGGTTTGATCAACTATGCAGCCAATCGATGGGGTCATTCACTATAAACCAATGGTGAGGCAACATCCATATATTATTTGAAATTTGAGAAATTGAATATGGTAATTTGTGTAAATAAAGTGAATAATTCTAATTAAGGAGATGTCTTAATTAGAAGAAAATATCATTTGATGTTTTGATTGATAAAATGATGTATTTAAGGTAAAAGAATACATTAGTTTGAAAATTAAATTATTAATTGGATATTTTAATACAAGTTATTAATGAAGACTATAAAATTTATTTTGATGGATAATCAATAATCATCTCTTTATAATGCAAGAAATTAGTTATCTTTTCGAAAATGAGTTTTCATAGTTAATTTTTTTAAAGCTAGATTTTGGAAAGTAATGAAAATATTTCCACTTAATAAAATGTTTTATGGTGATTATGTAAAGTTGATCATAATTTTTTATGTCTTAGCTTTCCATGAAAAAAGGAGGATCATTTAATAAATGATTTATCCAAAAGCTTGTTTGAAATTGTAGTTTTAAATTAAAATGGTTTGGGAGAATTTCAAATTTCAAATTGATTTTAAAAGCTAAAAATTTCATTTAGAAAAGTGATGTACTAAAAGAGCGATAACTAGAGAATTATTACTCCAAATGAGCTCAATCTTTTTTGCAGATAAAAGAGCTTTCAGTAAAATATAGAGTTTCTTTGTACCACTTTTAAATAGTTTGCTATTTACTAAGTCTAAAATGGGTTTGAATGGAGATAGGCAATTCTGTCCTATTACAAAATTCTCTAAGATTAAGCTGAAAGTAAATTTACCATAACTTTCGAATCATAAATCCAATTTTTATGATCTTTATAATGCTGGAAAGCTTAGACTAATTAGAACAACTTTCATTTTATAAAGTTCTTCATATTTTGTTGTTTTCAGGGTCAAAATAGGTCATCTTTACAGCAGGTCTGAACTGAAATTGATTTATTTCCCCTCAATAGTTAAGTGTAGCATTTCTTATTTATGATCATGAACTAATATCATCTATTTGAGTTAAGTATAGGTGAAAATAGGATAGATGGAATATAGTTTGATCAAAAATATTATAGATGTAAGTTTGTGCAAAACCTCTTTAAAATGCTAAAAGGGAAATGTACGTTTTCGGATTAGTTTTAAGTGTTAAATAATGATATATATATTGTGTTTCCGACCTAATGGTCGATGTATAGTATATAATTTATTTTTGTAATATTGTATATGGCCTTCCGTACAAAGGAGACTCCATCAATTTTTTTCGAAAATTTCTAATACTTAAAAAATTTGAGAAACAAATTGAAAAAAAATATATGTTGCAAATTAGAGAATACCTATGGAAGAATTAGAGAATAAACCACCTTTTGGTTGATCTATCTTGTCTCTTTTGTTTCTATCTTTTATCGATGTGGTTCCTTCTGTAGTGTCATACGGAAAGATCATATTGATAAGCATCTTGTTGATTAGAATTTGGGTTGAAGTTGTGCTAAATCCCGACTCTACTTGAGGAGCTTATGAGAAATCAATCTCATTTGTTTGATAATTTTTCTTGCATCTTGTTGTGCTCTTATTCGATGGTGAGACGCCTTCGAAATCTTATGTGCTGATTGCAAAATTCAGTGGTTCGCTAATTCCATATCTGCACTTTAAAAACCACAGAATTAATTGGCCAATCTTATCTTGGTCTTCTTTTATCTTGAGTTAAAAGTGAGGAATTGTGATCTTGTGCCTGTCTATCCTTCTTTGATTGATGAAATACTTATGTTGAATACAAATTCTTCTCTAGAAATTGCGAGGACGCAATTTTGATAAGGGGGAGAGTATGTAACAACCCTGTTTTTGGAGATTACCAGTTAATATTAAATTATAACAGTAGTTATAATTTAATATTGTAAATTTAATAAAATTGAAGTTTTATATTGTTTATTTGGAATAAACAATGAATTTTGAAAATAAAATGAGAAAAATAAAGTTTGGAACTTCATTTCATTTATTTGGATTAATAGTGATGCAGAATGATCTTTATTTAGAGAAAATGAAATAATTTATATAAATTATTGTTAATTACTTCTTTTAATAATTTTTAAATGAAGTATTTGATTTTTTGAAGGGTGTTTAATTAAGTAAAAAGATGGAAATTGGTATAAAAATAAGTGTTGGTTATAAATAAAGTTTGGATACCGTTTGTAATATTTTTCTAAGTAAGAAAATAATTTTTATGGAATTTTAAAAGTCAAAAATGTGTGCTTTTGCATTTAATTGCGGAAATAGTGCATTTTTGTGAAATAAAAGATTTTAATAATAAAAATGTTTTATAAATATAAATTTATCTTTTTATATGGTGGAAAATGATTTAGTTTATAAGTGTGTAAGTTTAGAATTTTATTTGTGCAAAGATTTGAAAGATAGTGGCATTTGCTAATTGCATATGTTTAAATATAAATATACGCATTTTAGTTTAAGCATGAATTAAAACTTGGAGTTATTGTTTCTTTTGTTCATTTTGGGTCCAAGGCCCATTATAGTCTTAACCAGGCGTGAAAAGAAGAAATTTAGTTACTTGTACGTTCATAACTTAGCTCCTCTTCTTCTTTCTTCCCTAAGACAAAAACAGTAAAACGAAAACCCTTCTTTCAAAATCAAATCTCAAGCTAATTTTCTTCAATTTAAGATGAAACTTCTTCAAATGATAGTAAATTGAAAGGCTCTTGAAGACTAATTTCACCTTGAAGCTTCAATCTTTCTTCACAAATTCGATTATTTGCTATCTAAATCAAAGGTGAGTTGAAAACTCACATTTTCTAGCATAATTTGAGATTTCAAGGTTAGAAATCTCAATTTGATTTTTGTTGCATGTTCATTTGTAAACCGCTATCAGTAAATTGGGCATAACTTTTTCGTTTTAAATCGGAATTTGATGTTGTTTGATGTTCTGGAAATCATGAAGAGAGTGTGATAACTTTTATGTTAAACACTTTCAAAAATTTTGATCATAGAAGGTAGAAAAACCCAATGAAAACTCACTAGCCTGTAATTGTAAAACTGTGCTTAATACAGTTAGTAAATTGAGCATATCTTCCATGTTTCTTATCGGATTTGGATGATTTTTGAAGTTCTGGAAATCATATTTTATATGTGATAACTTTACTGTTGTATAAATTTGCATATTTTGGGAATAGGTTGATCAAAATACTGTTGCAAACTCTTAGCTCTGTCACTTTAGTAATTACGTTATCCAAACTAAACATAGTTAGTAAATTAGACATATCTTCCTTGTCTTTTATCTAATTTGGATGATTTTTGAAGTTCTGGAAATCATATTTTGTGTGTGACAACTTTCATGTAGAAGACATTTACATATTTTGAGCATAGCTTGATCCAAATTCTATTGCAAAATCTCAGCTTTGTCACTTTGATAATTACATTATCTATACCTAATACAGTTAGTAAATTAGACGTATCTTTTTCGTTTCTTGTCGGATTTAGATAATTCTTGATGTTTTAGAAAACTTCGATTATTTTATAAACCTTTCTTGTTTTGAGTTTTCTTAAATTTTGAAGTTAGCTTGGTCAAAACTAGATTTGTTTGTTGTTGTCCCGAGAGTAAAACGACAGCAATAAATCATTGACTTGAGAACTGTACTGATTTATTTTTGCTCTCATTCTTGTTCGAATTTGATGTGGTTTTGAAATGTTTTAAGAGGGATGATGCCTATCAATAAGCTAACTATATTTGGAGAATTTGAAATTCAAATTTAGATAGAATTTGAATTGGTTTTGGGTTAAATTTGAATTGAATTCGTATTGAATTCATGTTATCGGTCTTGAGTTATCTTTCTTGTTTTTCTTTGTTTTCGAGCAAAGTTTTCACTAAACCATTTTTAAAGTGATTTTTGAAATGAATATTTCAAATTATCATTAAATGGTTTTAAAATTATTTTTCTAATATAAAATCTATTTATTTCCTATAATAAAGGAATTTCAAATATTGGTTTTATTAATATTTTCGAGAAATAGTATTAAAAGCTTGTTTTCTCTAGTAACCTATTTTAAATATAAAACACACTTTTATACTATTCGAACGTATGAGAAAGAGAATTAAACGATTTAGTAAAACACGTGGTATGGGACATGTACGTTCACTATTTCTGTTAATTCCGGACTTGTACGATCGAAGCAATTTGAGATTATTGATTCTGAGATGTTCTGCCATTTTATGGCGTATTTTGAGTTTTATAATTCCTATTTATTGGACTTATTTAAGATGGCCAATATTTGACAAGTATTATGGTTTGAGATCTCCTATGTAAGAGTATGGTCGATGAGAACCATCACGATGTTTTATTTACTTGTCAATGATATAAGGCAAGTCTTGAGTATATGATTTCATATTTCGAGATTTATGCTTTATGAGGAACCATCATGATGTTTTCACTTGTCGATGAAATGAGACAAGTTACAATGTTATTTAATACTTGTCGATGAGATGAGACGAGTATGGTGTCTCTTTATCACTCGCCAATGAGATGAGGCAAGATATGATTTTATGAGTTTTATGATGTTCCTAGTGTGGCACCGACTAGCGGCTAGTAAATCACTAAGTGCGAACGAGTGGTATGGGACACACGTTAACACTTTTCGGATTCCTATCCGTGAGTTTGTGACACATTCACGATGTTTACCTAACAGAACTGCTTTGAGAGTTGTCAGCGATCTTGTCATGAGGACGAACTGCTTAGGGAGGTGTTAGCAACCTTGTTAGGGCTGACAAAATAGCTTGGAGAGGTGTCAGCAACCTTGTCATGAGGACAAACTGCTTAGGGAGGTGTTAGCGACCTTGTTTGGGCTGACAAAATGGCTTGAAGAGGTGTCAGCGACCTTGTCATGAGGACGAACTGCTTTGAGAGGTGTTAGCGACCTTGTCAGAGGCTTCGGCCATCTGAGAATGGCACGTGCAGCATCGCATCGGCATGAAAATGGGATTTGGCCATTCTAGGGAATTTTTATAAGTTTTTGATTTCGATTTCACCAATTTTATGATGATGAATTTACTTATAGCCTTGAGTTAGAGAAAGGCATATATATATATATACATATATATATATATATATATATATATATATGTTGTTTTATGGTGATTTCAATATGGGGATTATAAACTCTTATTGAGTTTCATGAGTTTTGATTTGGAGATTTTCATTGGCGATTGTTTATATTATTCGAGCTTTATTATTGAATTCACCTCTTTTGAGGTCTTTTTATACTTAAGTGACATTAGTTCACTTAAGTCATGGGTTGTATTCTTTCTGTTGCCTTTTCTCATTCGAAAAGAATTATCACCTTGTATCTTATGCTTCATATCATTGCCTATCCTCTTAAACTGATTTTTTTAGCTAGATTGACCCATGTATTTTGTACTCGGGTCGGACCGAGTTGTTTCAGGTTAGCTATCAGTTATAGGACTTAGCTTTGATGCATCTACTTGGATATCAGCCTAGTACTTTTGTGTAGTTTATATGTTTCTTTCCGCTTGACTCTGATATGTATTTGATTAGATGTTTATAGTGTGGCCTTTGTACCACTTTTGTGTATCAATTTGTATCATACTAGGATGTATCTATGTATATGTATTTATATATATGATGATTATTGTTCTGTGATGTGATATGCATTCTGTTATTGTATTTTGTTCTGATAGATCCATTAGCCACCTATAGTTTTGTATTAAGCATTTATTGGATATGTCGATTCACTTGAAATAGAAAAAAAAATAGAGCATTTATCGACGTATGCAGTAGATGTTTAAGACAAGATTATAGATGGTCGCTTCTAACCAGCCCTATTCTCCACATTAGCAGACAGAATTACCTAGTAATTCTCTTTGTTAATGTGGGTCTCGGGGTGGGGCGTCACATTATTTGTTGATCAAAACATGGCTTTTGTGTAAAGCGAAGCTTTGTGGACGAGACTGCATCAGAACCTCACAACCCGAAAATTGTCGAAACAGGAAAGATGTGGCAAGGTTATGAGGGTCGCGCCCTTTAGGGTATGTCCATTTCCTTCTAGAAAAAGGTGATATCATGGTACGGAGCCAAGATATTTAACCTATGTGGTTACTGCAAATACATTGCTTTGTGGTTGTTGGTGTTGAGGATCCTCTGATAAAGGTCGGTAATGACCGGTGGATTGCATAATCGTGTAGTAGTTACCTAGTTACAGAGGTAACCCGGCCTTGTGTTGGCAGAGAACTGGTTAAGTTCTTAGGGCATCCCTCCAAATGAGTACCCATGTGGCCCAGGAAGTTCCTTTTCCTGACCATTTGTTGGAAATCCAATCACCAATACGCGCCCTTTACGATTGCAATCGTATAACCTGCCATTCTTAGATGGTAGCTATAGGAGGCATAATATATTGGCACTTATGCTGGCTAAGACTAGTATTATACTTTTAAAAGGTTTTTTCACTATTCATTAATAATAATATCAAAAGGGATTTTTGCGTATCAAGCATGTTTGACTATCATAAGCAGAAATCTCTCCCAAGTGTGCGATTGCATTGTGTGTGTTCCGGAAGGCCTTATGCTAGTTTCATTTTCCAAAAAGCATTGCGAACTTCTTTTAAATTCTTTTGTTTTGCTTTTAATAAAGATAAACTATTTTTGTCTGCTCATACTAGTCCCATGACTGACCTGGAGTTTATCGTTCCCTTTCTAAAGTCTAGGTGCCTACAATTTTCCACACGGGCAGTCTAGAGTTTGGTTTTTCACATAATCAAATAGTAGGTGTAGATACGATAGCATCCAGCCTTTGGGATTTGGCAATAGCATTTGTTCACTTAGACTGATCTTGCTTAATACAACATGATGATGGTGGTTCTAGCTTGTGGCTTGGGAGATTTTTGGAGCATTGGAATGGAGATGCAATATTGGATTCTCAACCTCTCTCTCTTTCTATTGAAGTTAATGTTGGTGTTCCTCTGTCGAAGATTTTCTTTCCGCTGTTGTGTATCTCTGGTAAATGATGATATTCAATTGTATCAATATGTTGTATCATTGTTGTAATCAACTATTATGAATCAATAATATATTCATTTTCCTCCGTTGTGTTGTTTTACTAAATGTGTTATAAGCTCCATCTGAACTGTAGTTCAACGTTCGAATCTGCGACATTCGAATACGAGTGAAGTATGGATGTCAATTTTCGAGCGCCGGATTTTAGGTCGTGACAAGTGGGATCAGAGCTGAAGGTTGAACTTTAGCTCAGGAGTATAGCACATTAGGTAGCTCATTAGAGATAGGGATACCAATACCCCAGAATGAGTATATCCCTAAGATATCTGTCCGTATGCCTTAGTAAATTCTTTTACTATCCACTGATAGTGAGTATGAGTTCAAGAAAAGGACGAGATATGGGATAGGGGAGTACCACTACAAATGGTCAATACCCTATAACAAGAAGGAAACAACTTTTTCTATCGACTATCTTTTGATCATCATCCAATATCAATTCTGTTATTTCTTCGTGACAGCTATAAGAAGAAGTTTTGGTGTGGTGGTTGTTAACCCTATCTCGGTTACGACTCAAGAGATGCCGACTCAGAAGAGTTGCCGACCTAATTAGTTAAGAAACATGCCGATCTAATACTTTCACATAGATGCCGACCTAAGGCATAAAGAAGTTCCGACTCAACAGCGCAAGCACGAAGACCGATCTAAAGCTTTAGCAGGTTGGCCGACCTAACTAGTTAACAAGGTGACCGACCCAATTCGATGCCGACCCAGAAGAGTTGCCGACCTAAGGCCATGCTGATCTAACAGATCCAATAGGTTGCCGACTTAAGGTTTCAATAAGTTGCCGACCTAGTGCTTCAGAAGGATCCGACCTAACATGTTGCTGACCTAACTACCCAATGAAGTCACCGACTTAACTAAGGGACCGGCTTAACATGCCTACCGACCTAATTGAATGGAACAAGTTCACGACTTACGCTTGAGTCGTGACCGACTCATGACCTGTTTAAACATGCACTCCCAGTTAAGTCGGGAGCAATGCATTAAAGAGGGGGAGACGACCTACTGCCCAGCTTGTCTCGGCACCGACCTACGACTCAGCTTATCTCGGCCGCAACTCAATTCAGACAGGCTTGCTTCCATTAAGTCGCGGGCTTAGCTCGTTAGATCGGCAATGAGATAGGTTAAGTCGGTCACGACTTATACTGAGTCGGTGGCGACTTAGAACTTAGCAAAATTTCCAGACCAGAACTCTTATAAATAGAGGACCACTTCCAACGTTCAAAGGACTTTTTTGGCTCATTCTCTTCAAGCGCCATTACTCCGCCGAATTCCAGACTACTTCAAAGCTCTTGAGATCCAACAAACTTCTAAAGGAACTCCATGAAGATATCATCTACATTCACCATGGATTTGAAGATGATTGTCAACATCAAAGTTTGAGCTACTTGTTTTACATATCCTATCACTTGAAGTGTGTTGTAATTGAAAGATCTTGTAAAGAATTGTAATCAAACTAGTGATAAAGAGATTAAAGTGGACGTAGGCTTGATTATAAGCCGAACCACTATAAATACTGTGTCTCTTACTGTTTTTCTGCATACTTACTGCTTATTTCTGATTCCCGTACGAACGGGTGGTGCTTTCACAATCACATCTTATACACCAGGGTGTTAGCGTTCAAATTTAAGCGTTAACATTTTGGTGCTTTCACTGAGAATTGAACTCAGGACTTCTATCATCATTGCTTTACAGAAGATTTGTAGAGAGAATTTCCTTGAAGACTAGAAGTCTAGCAGAAATTATGGCTTCTGAAAGGAAACGAAAGTTTTTGAGGTTTGAAGGTACTAGCAGCAACGCCATTGCTCTTCCCGCATTAGGGGAAACAGCTTCAACTATTGGGGTCACAAAGGCTGAATTAAAGGCTGTGATTTATGGAATATATCAACACATGGAAGTTCAAAGTAATAGAATACTGGACAAGATGAACACATTGCAAGAGGAAGTCCGTCGACTAGAAAGCAATATAAAAACCATTGCTAAGGAGGCTCAGGTTTCAGAAGAATGGAATATTCCTCAACGAGCAACTGGCATTATTGGACCATTCCCCCAAACAGAAAGTTCATGGCCACGACCAACTATCCACGAACGTTTGTCAAGGGCAACTTTCGAGAGAATAGTTGACGACCACCCATTGAGTCCTGGTAACGACGAAGAATACATACCGGAGATGATTGAACAAAGAGAGGACGATGGAGGGAAAAGAAAGCAGAAGCTCTTGAAAAAAGCTCGACGCTTCAGATCCTCTGACTTCACTCCCTTGACCGACACTCCGGAAAATATCTTCTTGGCAACAAAGGACGTTGTTGTGTACCCCAAACTTCCTGACAATAACCCTCCTCTGGGGCACACATTTCACCACAATCGGTCGACATATTCCCGTGAGATGAAAAGCCCTCTTCGGAGGCCGAATGCTTCTCTACGGAGACCGAATGCTTCTCCTCAGAGACCAAAGCCCTCTTCGGAGGCCAAAAGCCCTCTTCAGAGGCCGAATGCTTCTCTACGGAGACCGAATGCTTCTCCTCAGAGACCAAAGCCCTCTTCGGAGGCCAAAAGCCCTCTTCAGAGGCCAAATGCTTCTCTACGGAGACCGAATGCTTCTCCTCAGAGACCAAAGCCCTCTTCGGAGGCCAAAAGCCCTCTTCAGAGGCCAAATGCTTCTCTACGGAGACCGAATGCTTCTCCTCAGAGACCAAAGCCCTCTTCGGAGGCCAAAAGCCCTCTTCAGAGGCCAAATGCTTCTCTACGGAGACCGAATGCTTCTCCTCAGAGACCAAAGCCCTCTTCGGAGGCCAAAAGCCCTCTTCGGAGGCCAAAAGCCCTCTTCAGAGGCCGAATGCTTCTCTACGGGGACCGAATGCTTCTCCTCAGAGACCAAAGCCCTCTTCGGAGGCCAAAAGCCCTCTTCGGAGGCCGAATGCTTCTCTACGGAGACCGAATGCTTCTCCTCAGAGACCAAAGCCCTCTTCGGAGGCCAAAAGCCCTCTTCAGAGGCCGAATGCTTCTCTACGGAGACCGAATGCTTCTCCTCAGAGACCAAAGCCCTCTTCGGAGGCCAAAAGCCCTCTTCAGAGGCCAAATGCTTCTCTACGGAGACCGAATGCTTCTCCTCAGAGACCAAAGCCCTCTTCGGAGGCCAAAAGCCCTCTTCAGAGGCCAAATGCTTCTCTACGGAGACCGAATGCTTCTCCTCAGAGACCAAAGCCCTCTTCGGAGGCCAAAAGCCCTCTTCAGAGGCCAAATGCTTCTCTACGGAGACCGAATGCTTCTCCTCAGAGACCAAAGCCCTCTTCGGAGGCCAAAAGCCCTCTTCAGAGGCCAAATGCTTCTCTATGGAGGCCGAATGCTTCTCCTCAGAGACCAAAGCCCTCTTCGGAGGCCAAAAGCCCTCTTCAGAGGCCGAATGCTTCTCTACGGAGACCGAATGCTTCTCCTCAGAGACCAAAGCCCTCTTCGGAGGCCAAAAGCCCTCTTCAGAGGCCAAATGCTTCTCTATGGAGGCCGAATGCTTCTCCTCAGAGACCAAAGCCCTCTTCGGAGGCCAAAAGCCCTCTTCAGAGGCCGAATGCTTTTCTACGGAGACCGAATGCTTCTCCTCAGAGACCAAAGCCCTCTTCGGAGGCCAAAAGCCCTCTTCAGAGGCCGAATGCTTCTCTACGGGGACCGAATGCTTCTCCTCAGAGACCAAAGCCCTCTTCGGAGGCCAAAAGCCCTCTTCAGAGGCCGAATGCTTCTCTACGGAGACCGAATGCTTCTCCTCAGAGACCAAAGCTACCATCAGCGGCACAAGTCCTCTTCGGAGGCGCAACTCTTCGGAGGATAAAAGACCTCTAATGGGTCATACGCCACAAAAAAGAAAGTTCTCTACTCAACAAAAAAGATTGGAGGAGTCATGACCCTCCAACCATGAGAGAGTAACTTCCAGGCGATGAAAACCCTCTCTGAGGCACATTTCACCAGGAGTTGAAGTGTTATAACCGCTCTTCGGGATTTCACTTCACCAGAGTTGAAATGTAAACAAAATAAAAGCCCTCTTCGGAGGCCCATTTCACCAGGAGTTGAAGTGTTATAACCGCTCTTCGGGATTTCACTTCACCAGAGTTGAAATGTAAACAAAATAAAAGCCCTCTTCGGAGGCCCATTTCACCAGGAGTTGAAGTGTTATAACCGCTCTTCGGGATTTCACTTCACCAGAGTTGAAATGTAAACAAAATAAAAGCCCTCTTCGGAGGCACATTTCGCCAGGAGTTGAAGTGTAGCAACCGCTCTTCGGAATTTCACTTCACCAAAGTTGAAATGTAAAAACAAAGACCTTCTTGAAAGCACACGTTTCACCGAGATTGAAATAAAACTTCCAAGTGTTGAAACGTGAAAAGGCTTTCTTCAAAGGCACAACTCTTTGGGGGTACACGTTTCACCAAGATTGAAATAAAACTTCCAAGTGTTGGAACGTGAGAAATCCCTCCTCAGAGGTACAACCCCCTCCCGGGAACACAATTAAGAAAAAAGACCTCTTTGGAAACCCACGTTTCACCGAGATTGAAATAAAACTTCCAAGTGTTGAAACGTGAAAAGGATTTCTAAAGCATAACTCTTTGGAGGTACACGTTTCACCGAGATTGAAATAAAACTTCCAAGTGTTGAAACGTGAAAAAATCCCTCCTCAGAGGTACAACTTTCTATAAAAAAAAAAAAAAATCCTCATCAAAAGCGTACTTTAACTTTCAAAGGAAAAATAATTTGCCTACTGTGGGAAATGATCGTAAAAAGAAAAGAAGTTAAAGTACCCTTCAGAGGTCCGCTTTACCACATAGAGGAATTCACTTGATGAGATATGCACATAAGCAAAAGAAAAAAGTGATTTCTTCGAACGACCAAGCGTAAAAACTTATACGAAGGGAGTTGTACTCTATAAAATTTTCTTTAAAATAATTATTCTTTAGCAAATAAGAGTGTAAGTCCCCTCGAGGTATAGAATATTGCAGCATACTTATGGAATGGGGGCAATATAGTATAATTACACACAATATGGTATAACTAAACCAGCAAAAGGTAACGCTCAAGTAACATACCATAAGCTCGCTGCAATATCAAATAAACTCATGCCAAAACGAATAACAAATGTATTCTTTAATTCAAACAAAAGTTTGTACAAACGAGGAATCATTTTATTCAATTACAACGCAGGTACAGGTTTCAAAATAAAGAAAAGCGGGGGCCGGTACCCGCACAATTCTCGGCCAGTACATGCAAAACACAAAAAACTAGAAACTGAAGATCTTCACTTCTTTTTGCTGCCTTTAGACCCTTTACCCGGCCGAATGATCAGCTTTTCAGGTCGACCAGTGGGTATAAGGGAGGAAGGAGAGGTAGGCGCAGCTGGCCCAACTTCCGGCTCCTCTTCAGTGGCGGTGATTTTCTTCCCCCTCCTCTTTGATGTCCCACGCTTCTCTCTCCTCTGTGAGGAAGACTCACTCCCCGGAGTGACAAGTTTTGATAGAACAATGTCGTCAGAAGGAGTCCGTTCCGGGGAAATGTCACCTCCCTCAGGTCTCTCATCTTTCTGCTCTTGCGAAGTGATGGGATCATCCAAGCCGTGAAGAGCCTCTATTTGTTCCTCCTGTGATCCAGGTTGCGAGGCAGAAGGAGGCACCGCCGGAAGAGATGAAGGAAGGATGACCGGAGGAGTAGAAGTTTGAGCAGCGCTTGGTACTCTCTCTACAGAAGAAAAAAGATTAAAGTCAGTAAAAAGAGGAGATGAGGGTTCACCAATGAAGTCAGTAAAGAGAGGAGATGAAGGCTCGTCAAGGTTGAGAAAATAGCCAAGGAGCTCGTGAAACTCATGTGAAATAAGCGAGTAACCAGCTTGAGCAGAATTGACAGTAGCGAAATTAACAGTGAAGTTACCTGAAGAAGCTGGTTTCCTGATATCGACTTCATAAGCTTGCGTATCAGCGCTCTCTTCACCCTCGTCTCCACCTTGTGTGCTTGTAATATCAGCGGTAACTTTGGTGGGAGAAGCGAGATGGGAACTGGAACCAATAATGTCGACTTCAGACGAAGAAGGTGGCTGGACTAGAGTAGTTGAAGTGGTTTTCCCCAGCTGATCCCCTTCCGTCACTTCGGTTCTTAGTTTGGCAAGTTGTCCCTTTCCCCTGGCAAGAGCAGCGCGAGCGTATTCATCAAAATAATGCCTTTCCAGGGCTGACTCATCATAACCAGCACCTTCAGCACCAAGCATATCGAGGGCGGCCTCCCACACTTCAGCTAAAGTGATCTCGTACTTGGGACCAAGAAAGGCGAGGCTTCCACGCCCCAAGACGCTATGCAAGTAGAAGTCGAATAATGTTGAGCCGAAGCTGTTTTTGGTCGCCTCATGAGATTCTTCGGCTGCGATTTTGCCGGCGACAGCCTCATCGCGCTCCCTTTCAGTTCTGGCAAGCTGAAGCTTGAGCATTTGCATCTCCGCCTCCTGGGAGTTGTTTTTCTTTCGAAGCTCGGCAATATCAGAGACATAGCCGTCACTGATTCTTTTTTGTACTTCAAGCCTGTCCTCAGCGTCTCTCTGACTGGCATGAGCATCTCTAACTTGTCTGAGAAGCACTTCTTCTTTTTGAGAGTATGAAGTAGAGGAAGCAGCAAGCTCGTCTTTCAACTTCTCAACCTTTGCTTCGAGCCCCTCGTTGTAGGAAGTAATACTTCTCATCTCGGTATCATGCTGCTCAAGGACCTTCTGCCACTCAGCCTTATCGTTTTCCATGGTGAGCATAGCCTCTAAGTTGGCACGGTTAACTCGTTGAAGCTCATCAACAAGCTTCTGCCAGTTTGACATCCTCTCGATATCAAGTTTAACGGCGTCAAGATTTCGTAGCATAGCAGGCTTGTCAATAGGGACTAGGTCGAGATCGAACCTCACACCCTTTAAACACCACTGCGGAAAACGACTTTGTAAAGTGGCTGGGCCCGGTCCCACTTGAAATTTAGGCCTACTTATTATTGTCTGGATGTCCTCCTTCCCAAGAGCAGGAGAGTCAGAAGTAATATCAAGAGGGGCAGGGGCAGTAGGCTTGTCGGGAGTGGTGGAAGCATGTCTCTCACCATGTCGAGCTCGTTTGCTCGAATCTTCTACTACATGACCTTTTCCCCGGTCATCGTGTGATTTCCTTTTATAGGAATCGTCACCTCTCTGCGGGGAGTCGCGATGCTCATCCCTATCCCTCCTTTCCCGAGCTTTTCGAGCAGCCCTCTCTTCATCAGACTCCCTATAGGAAGAGAAGTAGCGCCCATAATTATACTGTCCACGCCCACCATAGCGTTGAAAATCTTGATAGTATGATCCACCGCGTGTCATTGGAGAATCTGAAATAAGAAAAGATAAGCTTCAGAAATCTTTAAAGCATAAGAAGATAAGTGTATAAGTGTGCTGGAAAATTCTTAAGTGGTGTGTGAAGTGCAAACTACTCGCATTGGGCTAACGAACCACTTCTCAGTTGGGGGGATGTAATAGGTTTCGCTATCGGTGGCAATTCTTGGAATAAAAAAGTTGGAGTCAGTTGGAGGGCAGATGTCACTTCAATTGTTGGAGGTATAACTTTACCACGAGCAGGATCATCTTTAGAGAGCTCTTGGGAAGAGATAAATAAGTCACTTAAATCCCCAAAGACATCATCATCGTCATGCCTAGCCTGGTTCCCTCCATCAGTTCCTTTATCGGCATTTTTCATAGTTTGGGAAGGTTGCTCCTCTTCTTCTTCAGTAATGGGGGGAAGCGCGGACTTTTCGGATGGCCCCGTGTCGTCTCGTGGAGTAGAGCACTTCACTAATGGAGTTCCAGTAGAAGTTTCTCCCTGCACACGATCTTTAGTGGAGACCGAGGCGTCGAGAGTTTTCGTCGGAGAATCGGGAACTTCAGTCGGAGCTTCACAAAGCTGAGTATAGCGAGAAGGGTGGAGAAGTTCGTATTGATGTAGAAATTCGTCGCTTAGTAGAAACTTGATACTTCTCTCTTCTGCGGCTACAGCGCTCAGTCTATCAAAAGTCTGCCTATGTATCGGATCTCTAGAGGGAAGGGGAAGTGCTAAAAAAAGCAAAGAATGAGATTAGCAATTTGGACCCCGAAAAGAGTTAAGAAAGAAAGTGGAAAGACGGAAATAAATGATCTTACTTCCTACTCTCCAAGAAGCATAAAACTCTGGGGGACTGCGAGCAAAGAAAAATTGGTTTAAAAATCCATGGACACTTTCAGTAAGATCAAGAATGAGCTTGCGGTTTCTTGCACTTCTCACAATGATAAGAGAAGGATGGTCTTTGCTCTTTGCAAACGAGCATAAGTAGCGAATTTCTTCGAAGCTCGGCAGTCGGTCAAGATGTCTTCTGAACAAAACAGCCAACCCCATCAAGATAGCGTAACCATTAGGATGAAGTTGGAACGGAGAAATTGACATCCGGAGAAGAAGAATTCGAAGAAAGTCATTGAAAGGTGGGATCGCCCCACTTAAGCACATTTGACGATTAACCGCGACAAAACCATAGGGAGGTCTGTCAGCAGTATCATTTGGTCCGGGAAATATGACATCATCTTCAGCAAAGCCGAATTGAGTACGCAACTGAATAAATGTTCTCGAAGATAGAATAGTCGAAGTTCTTTCCGGAGGATTCTCTATAGGAGCAGTTACCGGGAAAGTTTCTTCTTCTTGACTTGCTACTTCTTCTCTTTGATGGGAAGTCATTCTACACAAGCAATTGGATATTCAAACATGAAGGTGCACGTTTCCTAAAGTGTGTGAAGTGTTGTACAAGTATCAATCAAACAATAAGCAAAGGTAACTGGAATAAAACCTAGCAAACATTTGTTAGTTATAAAAACCAGGAATCTTTGTTTTGAGTTTGAATATGCAAATACAATGTTGATGCAAGCAAATCAGTTCAAATTGTTGATACTTTGCATTAATATTCTACTTTAGTCAATTGATTCACAACATTTCATGCAATATGTTCATATCTTTTATCTTGTCTTAACTAATCTGTCATTTGATATGGGCAGTCAATGGCAGTATGTGCGCCTTGGTTTTCTTTGTTTGTATGTTATTCTCAACAGGTTTGCGGCTCAAAAGTGAGAATGATCTGTGAAGTAATACAATGACGTTCAAACAAATTTAAAGTTGGGGCAGTACAAAGTTTGATCACAATTCAAAGTTTATTCAGCTTAGTCCGGTAGTCAAAGTCAAAATGCATAAAGTGGGTATATGCTCCTAAACGTCAAAGCCTAAGTACTATCTCGGCTACGTTCTAAAAATCTTTTACGGGATAAGGTTAGATCGGTAGCGGGTCAAGGTCAAGATGATTTAACTTGGCAACTCGTTCACTAGGTCGCAAGTTCTGGTTCAAAAGGCAGGAATTTCTCAAGTGTTAGCTCGGTCACGACTTAAGCTTTAAAGTTTGAGTCGGTAAACTTCTTTCTGGCATTATCTCGGTCACGGTTTAAATCTTAGATCGGCAGAATGGTAGGTCGGTGGGTTTCCCACATGCATTAACACGGCCACGATTTAAGGATTGAATCGGCCAAAAGCTAAGTCGCCTGAAATCAACGGGTCGCATCAAAATGAATACTTCGATCCACTCAAACCGTTAGCTACCCCCTCGAATCAAAAAACCCACACTTCATTCCTATTAGTTCATACTTCCAGATCGTCCAATGCACCAATTCAAAACCTTGCAATCCTAGCACACATCAAAATCCACTAGCCTGCATCGGTGAACCATCTTCATCGTCTCATCGGACAGTTAAAATCGAACCTAGCAACCTAAACTCCATCAGCCGTGAACATAATGGGATTCGCGATAAAGCGTCATGTCAGGGAGTGATTTAGATGGTGAAATTCACGAACTAACAGTGATCTATAATCGAAGAAGAGGATTCACTTACGCTCTGAATAGTAGGAAGTGCTGATGATCAGGTAGAATGGAATCGCCTTTAAGAACTCAGGAGAATTTTAATGGCGGAATTAAGAGAGCAGGTAATGAAAAAGAAGAAGGGGATATGATTTATACCTCGTGGTGAAAGGAACTGAAGCGGCATTTCACCGGCCTAACTTTTGGACCGTGCCCGATCTAATAACGTGCCGACTCAATGAAGGGCCGAGATAAGAGATAATTCGAAGCACACGACTTAAGCCTAAGACGTATACTTCGAGGGGCAAATGTTAACCCTATCTCGGTTACGACTCAAGAGATGCCGACTCAGAAGAGTTGCCGACCTAATTAGTTAAGAAACATGCCGATCTAATACTTTCACATAGATGCCGACCTAAGGCATAAAGAAGTTCCGACTCAACAGCGCAAGCACGAAGACCGATCTAAAGCTTTAGCAGGTTGGCCGACCTAACTAGTTAACAAGGTGACCGACCCAATTCGATGCCGACCCAGAAGAGTTGCCGACCTAAGGCCATGCTGATCTAACAGATCCAATAGGTTGCCGACTTAAGGTTTCAATAAGTTGCCGACCTAGTGCTTCAGAAGGATCCGACCTAACATGTTGCTGACCTAACTACCCAATGAAGTCACCGACTTAACTAAGGGACCGGCTTAACATGCCTACCGACCTAATTGAATGGAACAAGTTCACGACTTACGCTTGAGTCGTGACCGACTCATGACCTGTTTAAACATGCACTCCCAGTTAAGTCGGGAGCAATGCATTAAAGAGGGGGAGACGACCTACTGCCCAGCTTGTCTCGGCACCGACCTACGACTCAGCTTATCTCGGCCGCAACTCAATTCAGACAGGCTTGCTTCCATTAAGTCGCGGGCTTAGCTCGTTAGATCGGCAATGAGATAGGTTAAGTCGGTCACGACTTATACTGAGTCGGTGGCGACTTAGAACTTAGCAAAATTTCCAGACCAGAACTCTTATAAATAGAGGACCACTTCCAACGTTCAAAGGACTTTTTTGGCTCATTCTCTTCAAGCGCCATTACTCCGCCGAATTCCAGACTACTTCAAAGCTCTTGAGATCCAACAAACTTCTAAAGGAACTCCATGAAGATATCATCTACATTCACCATGGATTTGAAGATGATTGTCAACATCAAAGTTTGAGCTACTTGTTTTACATATCCTATCACTTGAAGTGTGTTGTAATTGAAAGATCTTGTAAAGAATTGTAATCAAACTAGTGATAAAGAGATTAAAGTGGACGTAGGCTTGATTATAAGCCGAACCACTATAAATACTGTGTCTCTTACTGTTTTTCTGCATACTTACTGCTTATTTCTGATTCCCGTACGAACGGGTGGTGCTTTCACAATCACATCTTATACACCAGGGTGTTAGCGTTCAAATTTAAGCGTTAACAGTGGTGGCACTGCGAATCATTGTAGAAAAGATTCTAATTCCTATTTCGTATTCTCTTAATCAGTTTTTATCAATTTTTCGTTTTAAATTTAATAAATTTGAAATTTTAATTGAAATAAATTGCTTAATAAAATATAAAACTGAATTGAATTGTATCCACTTGTCTATTCTTTGGGGTCCAGTTACAATCTACAAATGGTTAGTTATCCCTTCAGACTAACCAATGCCCTACATATTTCGTAGATCAAATGACCCGATTATTTCATAAAGTATCAAATGATTTTGTTCTCATAATTTATCGATTATATTCTGATTTTGAAAGACAAATGCAGAATAGATATTCAGTTTGATCTGGTAAAATATTTTCCATCTGCTCTTTGTTGTCTCCCTGCCTAGCAAATTTCGAGGATGAAATTTCTTTAAAGGGGGAACCTAAAACGATCTCGGTTTTAAGTCGAATTTAAATGGGTAATTAAAATATAAATTTATTGAGAATAAATTGGATTGAAAATTTTATTAATAGGAATTTGTTCCTAATTATGATGTACATATGTAATATTTTGAATTTGATATAAATTTTATAATTAAGAACTTATATATATATATATATGCATGTATATAAGCATATGTGTTTATTTATCAATATATAATTTGATTTCAAATTATTTTTCTTTAATTTGTATAAATATAAATAATAAGAAAAATGTATAAATAAGAATCTAAACATATGTATATATGTGTACATATGATTATTCATAGTATATAATTAGATTTTAAAAATTATTTTCTTTAAAAAATTATATATATAATAGAAAAATGTGTAAATATAAACATTCACACATTTAAAAATATAATACATTGTTAATATAAGAAATATATGACATTTGTAAATATAAAACTAAACAAGGGTTTAACATAAAAATAAATACTTTTAACATTTGTAAGCTATTAGCAAAAGTTTTTTGACAAATCTAAAACATATCAAACATGTTTTAACAAGTGTTAGCTTAACAAAGACAAGTGAATTTTTTTATTTTTCGTTTAAAATTTAATTTCAAAATATAATGTTAGCAAGAGGAGAAAACCATGCTTTAAACTTCACATCATCAAAAAAAATGAAAATCTGGAAATTCAAAATCAATACCAGGAAAGAAGAAAATTAAAACTAAAGCAATCAAACCTCTTGAGATTTCTAAAACCAGAAATGAGAATCAATAACAGTTTTCTCAAAAACAAGAAAACCTGAAAACAAAAATAAAACAGATCAAAATAAAAAAACCAGGGAACGAAATTCAAAGCAAAACTAAAATCTGGAAATTAATTCAACTCAAATTCAAAAGCCTAAGAATCAAAACCAGAGTGAAAATCAAAGAAGCAAAATCATCTTAGCAATCAAACAATATCAAAAACTTCAATCTGAAGCTAACAATTCAAGTTCTAAAACCTGAGCAAGATCACCTCAGCATTAACTCAAGTTTCCAGGTTTAAAGAAAAAATTCAAAGCCTGATCCTCTGTTCTTCATTCCGAGGTGAGCAAACTACCATGTTGTACTTGGATTTGTTCATGTATATTGATATTTGTGGTTGATGCCTATGTACGCTGTGAATTTTATTTGTTTAAGTGTAAATATATTTGTATATCTATATATACAGGTAGATAATTTTTGTGTATATACCTATAAATGAATATATTCATCTCTCTGTCTGGTTACAGGCTTAAGGCCACTAAAACAAAAAAAAAAATTCTGTTTCTTCTTTTTCTTCTATCTCTTTTCTTCTTTCCTAACTATCTGGAGTTTTCGGGATTGAAAATTCTGGGTCGTTACATATAAACAAAATTGAACTTCCACTGAACTTGGATACAACACTAGAAAACCACTTGAGCTTGAAAATATGACTTATTATGACTTTCTATGGCATAAATGGGTCAGCCAAGGGCATAATTAGGCTCGGTCCAAGGCAATTTTGAGGTGTAGCGGTTTTTTTGGAGAGTATTGGTATTTGGAAATGAAGTTTGGCAATCTAACTTGATTTTTTAGAAGTGTATTCACAAATTTTAGCTTAGGGGTTTCTCTTGGAAGTTATGGATGAGCTTACAGACATGAAGAGGATAGAAATGAATATGGCAATGATGGCATAATGGAAGATCGTGTAGAGATAAGAAGGTATATACAAAAACTGAGAGGAGTAATTCAGCAAAAATGAGACGACCCTAGTTTTAAGTCGAATTTAAATTGGTAATTAAAGTCTAAATTTATTGAGAATAAATTGGATTTGAAAATTTTATTAGTAAGAATTTTTTTCCTAATTATGATATACATATGTAATATTTTGAATTTGATATAAATTCTATAATTAAGAACTTATATATATATACACACAAATATATGCGTTTATCACTATATAATTTGATTTCAAATTTTTATTCTTTAATTTATATAAATGTAAATAATAAGAAAAATGTATAAATAAGAATATAAACATATGTATATATGTGTATATATGATTATTCATAGTATATAATTAGATTTTAAAAATTATTTTCATTAAAAAGTTATATAAATAATAGAAAAATGTGTAAATACAAACATTCGTACATTTAAAAATATAATACATTGTTAATATAAGAAATATGGTTTATGACATTTGTGAATATAAAACCAAACAATGATTTAACATAAAAATAAATACTTGTAACATTTGTAAGCTATTAGTAAAAGGTTTTTGACAAATGTAAAACATATAAAACACGTTTTAACAAGTGTTAGCTTAACAAAGACAAGTGGCATTTTTAATTTTCTTTTAAAATTTAATTTCAAAATATAATGTTAGCAAGAGGAGAAAACTAGGCTTTAAACTTCACATCTTCAAAAAAGATGAAAGCCTGGAAACTCAAAATCAAAACCGGAAAGAAGAAAATTAAAACTAAAGCAATCAAACCTCTTGAGATTTCTAAAACCAGAAATGAGAATCAATAACAGTTTTCTCAATAACAAGAAAACTTGGAAACAAAAATAAAACAGATCAAAATAAAAAAAACAAGGGAATGAAATTCAAAGTAAAACTAAAATCTGGAAATTAATTCAACTCAAATTCAAAGGCCTAAGAATCAAAACCAGAGTGAAAATCAAAGAAGCAAAATCATCTCGGCAATCAAACAAGATCAAAAACTTCAATCTGAAGCTAACAATTCAAGTTCTAAAACCTGAGCAAGATCACCTCAGCATCAACTCAAGTTTCCAGGTCTAAAGAAAAAATTCAAAGCCTGACCCTCTGTTCTTCATTCTGAGGTGAGCAAACTACAATGTTGTACTTGGATTTGTTCATATATATTGATATTTGTGGTTGATGCCTATGTACGCTGTGAATTTTATTTGTTTAAGAGTAAATATATTTGTATATCTATATATACTGGTAGATAATCTTTGTGTATATATCTGTAAATGAATATATTCATATCTTTGTCTAGTTACAGGTTTAAGGCCACTAAAACAACAAAAAAATTTAAATTAACTGCTCCTTATATAATCAATATTAGAGTAAGATCATTAAAGATGAAATGATTGAATGAATGTGAAATTATTTTTAAAAATATTCCAAGTGAAAATAATTAGGAAATATGTTTTGAAAAAAAAGATATTACAGTGGAAACTCTGGAAAATGTAATTTTGAACATCATGATTTTTTGATTCACCTATGTTATCTAAAACCTTTTTGAAAATCATGAGTTATGACAAAGGAATCAAGATTTTTTGTTTTATTTTGGATGTAAAATTGGTAGTTGAATAGAGTCTTGTTTTTCGTCGAATATTGACGATCCTCGATGATTTGCTCATGGGGTTTGACGCTAGTGGTAGCTTGAAGAAGGGGGATCAAGGGAAAATGGTCGGATATTTTTTAGATGATCGTAGGAGTGTCACGACGCGACGCGAATTTTGGGTTTAACAACCAATTTTGGTGAATGATGAAGAAGAAGCAATTTCGACATTGATGGTGATCGATAGGCAATCGTATGTGGGGGGATCAATGCGCGGTGTCACGACGAGGTTCTGAACGAGTTAGCGTGACCTCTGGCGATCTCGGGTGGTGAAACAAGACGTTTGTGTTAACCAATTTTTTTGGTTTATGGTTTTTTGATTGTTCGATTTCAAATTCTGGTCGAGTCCATCAACTTGGGTGGTCGTAGCATGTGGATGAGTCGTCGGTGACGTGCTGAAGGGGGTGTAGGTGGTCGGAGTTGCTTCGTTTGGTTGTACACGTGAATGGTGTGTATGTGTGTATCATATTTAGGTTGAAGGGTAAGAAGCTTTTTGCTTGGGTTTGGTTTGAATTTGTTTCGGGGTTGTATCGAGGCAAGAGATACAGGCGGGTTACCCGAAGTGGAGCTCGGGTAAACAAGGGTTTGACTCGGGTTCAAGATGATAGCTGTAAAAGTTTAAAAATTTAAAACAAATCTTCAAAGTTTAAATCAGGTTTTAACAAATTTTGTTAAATTAACCATTTTATATGATATGCATTCATGTGTGGGTTAATTAAAGATTTATGTTGATTTATGGTTTTATAAAAGCAAGTTTTAAATTATTACATGATAATGTTTTAAATTACTTCATTAAAAGAAGTTTATAACTTGTTCTACCTAATCTGGTTAGGTTAAATGTTTATTTTATTTTAAAACTTAGATTATGTAATTTAATTAAGTAAGTTAATTTTTAAAAATAAAATGTTTTTAAATATGTTAATGATAGTTAAGTATTAATCAGGGATTAATAAATTTGTTAAGAATTAATTAATAGATGATGAGTAATTAAAGGATGATTACTTAATAAAATCAATTAAGTATAATTATTTGTTTTAATTAATAAAAGATTATTACTTAATTGAAGATAATTATTCTACGCAATTACATTAAAAAATGATTAATTAAGTAAGTTTAATTAATGACAATTAATTAGGATAATTAATCACTTAAAGATAATTACTTAATTAGAAGTAATTAATAAATGATCAAAGTTGATTAATCAAGTGATTAAAATTAATTTGTAATTAGGGATAATTACTTATTTGAAATTAATTAAGGATAATTAATTAAATGGTTATTAAATATGGGTTAATTAATTAATGTAATTAACTAAAGATAATTAATTAAAGAATAATTAAATAATTTAAAGGTTAATTAATTAATGATTAAAGGTTGATTAATTTATTAATTAAGGTTGACTATTAATAGTTAAAGGTTAATTAATTTATTAATAAAGGTTAATTTATAAATGATTAAAGAATAATTAATTAAAATGGTTTGAAATTAATTAATGTTAATTAACTAGGATTAGTAATTTATTCATGAGTAACTAATCTGATTTAAATTAATCAGATCATTAATAGATCTTACTTATGGATGTTTGGGTTCTATTGAATGTTGAATTATTTGATATCCCAGACGTGTGATGCTTTGTGATGTAATTTTTTTTATTTTTCTATGATGAATTCATATTATTTATCTGTGAATCTGTGAATGAAGATAAGCGTTATAGGATTATACGTTTATTGATATTGCAGTGTTTGGATTGTGATGATTGATGTTGTTGCATTATTGTGTAAAACCCTTAGACTACACGATACACACACAAATATGGATTGCACGAGGGAATTGGTTAAGTCATAGATATTTGAATTTAATGGTTTTTAAAGTTAAATTTTAAATCCAAATGGTTTTGGAAATGGAATTGGATTGAAGATGAAAAGCTTTTGGAAAGGGAATTTGAAATTTAAATGTAGTTTGATTTTTATATATTTAAGTTTTGAAATTATTTTGAAAACTATGGTTTGAAAAGTGGTAATACAAGTTATATAATATATATGTATATATATATATATATATGGATTTCAAAAAAAATCTTTGAAGTATTTTATAAGTATTGTTTTGGGATATTAAATTTAACCCAAGTTTATACTTTAAAGGCTATAAATTATGCATATTTAATCGGATTTTTCCGAAACGAAAAGTATTTGTTTTCAAATGATAATGGCTTTCATATAACGAAGGAACTTCCAGTTTCGTTGAAAGGATTTCAGTTTTGAAATGGAATTATTTTGAAAGTTATTAATGAATCTTTGTTAAAGATCAGTGAACTTTGTTTCCAAAGTGAAGAGGATCTTAAAGGTGTATCTTTTATATAAAAGATTTGAATTGTAAATAGTTTCTAAAGCTATGAATAAATCTTTGTGAATGATTGGTGAACTTTGTGAAGTGAATCTTTTTGTTCAAAAAGACAAAAAGGGTAATTTGTTTAAACCATTTGAAAGAAAAGGTTTTGGGCCCTAAGTTGTGACTTAACTAAGATCCCATATATCCATATGTTTTAAAATATTGCACTCATTATTCGGTTTAGCCGGGAGAGGACTTTGTGTCATATAACCCATTACGAGTAATGATACAACGCAATGGATAGCATTTGAAGATCGTTGGTGAAGACCGGGTACTTTCGAGAACAAAAGGATAATCCATCGAATGTTTCTGCTTTGAGTCGCGCCAGTATAGAGATTTCCATATGTGATGGGGAGTCTGATCAAGAATCTGAATACCCGGATTGCAAGGGCTTCTTTTTGAAGTGCCTTCAGTTCTGTTCGAACCCGAAATAGACTTGTATGGTTTTGTGTCTGACACTACACTTTGAGATGTGAAGCTGGTTTCTATCAAAAACATTTCTATTTGGTGGCGGAGAATTTATCTCTTAGCTTAACACCCTTCTTTGGGGGCGTACGAGCTCAGAGGTTATGTAGTTGATGGTTACTAGCGATACATTCCCAATTTGGTAATGTGGCATATGAAGTGCTACTGATCTTTTATTGATCAAATCATTGCTTTTGTGTAAAGTGTAGCTTTGTCGACGAGACTGCATCAGAACCTCACAACCCGGAAATGGTCGAAACAGGAAAGATGCAGTAAGGTTCTGAGGGTCCCGCCCTTTAGGGTATGTCCATTTCCTTCTGGAAAAAGGTGGTGTCATGGTATGGCGCCTAGATATTTAACCTATGTGGTTGCTGCAAATAAATTTCTTTGTGGTTGTTTGTGTTAAGGATCCTCGGATAAAGGTCGGTAACGACCGGGGGATGTCATACTCGTGTAGTAGTTACCTAGTTAAAGAGGTAACCCGGCCTTATGCTGGCAGAGAGCTGGTTAAGTTCTCGAGGCGTCCCTCTAGAGGCGTACCCATACGGCCCAAGAAGTTCCTTTGCCTGACCCAGTTACGATTGCAATTGTGTAACCTGCCATTCTTAAATGGTAGCTATAGCAGGCATAATGTAATGGTACGTATGCTAAGATTAATATTATACTTTCGAAAGCTTTTCTGCACTATGCACTAATAATAATATCAAAAAGGATTTTTGCATATCATGCATGTTTGACTATCATAAGGAGAAATCTCCCCCAAGTGTGTGATTGCATTGTGTGCGTGCTGGGAGGCCTTATGGTGTCTCATTTTCCAAAAAGCATTGCAGATTTGTTTTAAATTCTTTTGTTTTTCTTTTGATAAAGATAAATTGTTTTTTTTCCTTATACCAGTTCCATGACAGATCCGGAGTTTATTGTTCCCTTTCTAAACTCTGGGTGCCCACAATTTTCCACACTGGCAGTCTAGAGTTGGGTTTTTCAGGTAATCAAACAGTAGGTGTAGATTCGATAGCATCCAGCCTTTGGGATTTGGCAATAGCATTTGTTCAGTTAGACAGACCTTCCTTAATACAACATGATGATGGTGGTTCGAGCTTGTGGCTTGGAAGATTTTTAGAGCATTGGAATGGAGATGCAATATTGGATTCTTAACCTCTCTCTCTTTCTATTGAAGTTAATATTGGTGTTCCTCTGTCGAAGATTTTCCTTCCATTGTTGTGTATCTCTGATAAATGATGATATTCGATTGTATCAATATATTGTATCATTTTTGTAATCAACTATTATGAATCAATGATATATTCATTTCCTTCCGCTGTGTTGTTTTACTTAATGTGTTATAAGCTCCGTCCAAACTGTAGTTCGACGTTCGAATCTGCGGCATTTGAATACGAGTGAAGTATGGATGTCGATTTTCGAGCTCCGGATTCCAGGTCGTGACGTAAAATGACCTTTATTACAAAATAATAATAAAACTTTCATGAAAGCATATGATCATTTCTCCCTCATTACCCTAATATACACGTTTGCCTCCCCTTGTTCACTCTTCCGCATGCTTTATGTACTTCTTAGGTGTATTTAGGTGATGGTAGTGTACTTAGATTAGGATATTTTGATTATATTATATTCTTATAAACAAAATTGGTCAAATCATGCATTATTTAGCCTAAGTATATTTAATTAAATCCTAACACCCGCTTTATTATGACATGTAATATATGTGTGTGTATGTTGCACCAAGTGTGCACAACGTTCTGAACGACTTTGGGGTGTCGAAATGTTGAAATTTTAGAAAACATTTTTTGGTCACATTTTCTATTTTCATTTGAGCAATCTATATCGATAGAAAATTTTGAAAATTATTTTATCATCAGTATTAAATAATTAAAGTAGGTTTATTTGCTAATAAAAATACATTTATTGATTATAAAAATACATTTAAATAGCGTATAACAAAGTGGAAAATCCTGGGTTGTTACACATCTATTTACCATCATTTGTTATTATTTAAAACAGTCATATTTTTTTAATTTATAAAAACTATTATTTGAATATTTAAAATTAGTTAAATATTCACAAATTAAGGATAGAAAATTTTGGGTCGTTACAGTTACATAAACCACACACAGATCATTGAGATAATTTGTTCTACCTCAAAATAACTTTCAACCTTTTAAATTATAAAAAACCTTTGGTACCAAACCATATCCAAAGTTTTCAAAAGATTCTTACATACACAAATCTGTAATTTGATTGAGACTACATGAATCTGTCGACTTATAAACAAAGTCCACCCAAAACATACTGAAATATTATGTTCTAAAAAGTCCAAATGAAATCATTGACGACCGGCTCTAATACCACTTGTTAGAAATTGCAAATCAGTTGAAATAATTTATTTATCAAACCTAAAATTTTAAAGAATAAACAATATTGATTTCAGTTTGAGAAATCTAAGAAAACTAATCTCTAAAGTCATACTTGATTCCATTAATTGATTAAGAGAAAGAGATGGATCAACAAGAAAAAGGATGGATTTGATCTTCTAAATTGTCAGAACTCTATATCTATCATTTTCATATAGAGTCATATTGATAGCATGTTGTAAAACATACGAAGTTAAGAAACCATTAGGGAAAGAGAGAAAATATTTTATTCATTGCAGGTGTCAACATATAATATAATGGAGCACTATTTATAGGCACGTCATAGGAAATGAAGATTATAATAATGCCCATGTAACATTTACCCTACTCACCTTTATAATTAACATATATTATGACGTATCACTGATAATGTACTATTATTCCATATATTGAGTATGGGTATGAGATTGATTTGACCTATTTCATGTGAAAATGTTGAGACTTTCCTGAATGCAACAAAAATTATTTGCTTAAAGTACCAAATTTGGCCATATGTATCTTTGGCACACCAAAGTAGCATTAGATATTTGATTATATTACACAACCCCTTTTCATATTTGGTTTTTCGAATTTTTAGGCTAAATGCGAAGTTAAAGCTAAGGTTGTTAGCACGCTAATTCTCAATGATTTCCAACTTAACATAACATATTTCCTTTTCATTTGCACTTTATAATCTGTTTATATATGTAAAAAATTATGGGTTGCAATGGATGAATTGTTCTATGTATGCATCCTTGTACATTTATTGGAGTTCATTTGTGTCCTTTGCACAATGTCTATATGTGTAGGTTAGTGTCATGGGCATGATAACTAGATACTTCCGTTTTTTGAATAATTTCCAATGAAAGCCAATAATTTGGAAAGATATATGCTACAAACATAAAGGAATATAGGTTGGAACTCAAAAACAATACTAAGAAATTAATTTAATAAAATTGTTAGGTTACATTTCATTGTGAAGATATTTACCAAATACAACAAACAAGGATTTAATGATAATTGTAAAATTAGTACAACTGCAGTTTGTATGTGTAGCACAGGTTCACACGAGTATAATATTTTAGATAGATGAGTTTCATGAAAATGATATTTATCAAATTGTGATTATTCAGTTTAACTAATAAATATTACAATGTTTTTTCAACTGCTAAGTATTGATTCAATAAACCATTTAAAATTTTGACACAACTTTATATTGGTGCATAAATTTATCATGTAGAACATTACAATAATATTTAATTTAACAAAAAATCAAACATGTAGTATAATCTTAATTACTTTTAGTTCAGGTTTCTACAGTGAAGTATATATCCAATGATATGTAAACACTAATAATAGTGGTAGTCTTAACTATTAGTTTCATTACCAAATATTGAAGCTGAACAATATACTTTGCTCGTAATTTGAATTACAAATTATGTATTGTAAATATCGAGATGCGGTCATTTCAGCGTCTAATGTAAAAATATTAATATCTTTATTATTTTAAGTGTGCGTTTTTCATTCTTCTACATTGCAACAAATACTACGGGCATTACAATCACAAAATGCAAATACATTTTTCTTTATTTTTCTGGATGAGTAAACTGTCATTATAAATTTTGAACAATAAATAACAAAAAAAAATTGCATTATATGCATGCAAGCATACGTGCATTTATAAGTATCAAATAAAATTTGAGTATGGAAAATAAGAAGTATCATTATCATTTTATTTTCTACATTAATTTTTTTTACATTTGACAAACAATCTAGAAAATTAGAAAAGAAAATCCTGTCTTTGGACGAATTCAACAAATGTTAGTCAAATACCAGTTCATCAAAACAAAATGAACCACAAATTCAAGAAATCCAATTCATTAAACTCTATAACATTACAATTTTAATACCTTGAATTTTAAATAGACTTAAATAATTTAATAAAATGACACTTTTGTAATTTTACACAAAGTGGGAAAACTAATTTTTTTTATAATTGAAGGAATTTGGGGTATTTGAATTTTCCATTCTACCAATTAAATTTTCTGTCCCGAATTCATATATAAAATATCAAAAAATGACATTGGATAAAGAAAATATAGAACTTCTACTACAGATTTTGACTTTTATGTCTATGTTCAAATTATGTTTAATGATTAATTATAATAATAAATGAAAACATTGTAGTAAGAAAATAAGTGAATATCTTTGAATTACTACAGAAAGAATACAGTAGTTTTTTATGCATTAAAAGAAAATAAACGAAAATATTTACATACACAAATTTGAAATCCTTTTGGGGGGAAGCATTGATTTCCAGGAAAATGAAAGGGTATTTTCACTCAAAGTGCTTCTTGGTACAGGGTAATAAGCTTTGAGGAAAATACTCTGAAAAATTAGTCTCAAAGGACAACTTATAAGAAAATGATAAATGAAGTTAGCATTTTCAGTTATATAGAGAAAATGATATATAAATTTATCATTTTCTTGCATAACTTAAAATGATAAATGAATTTATCATTTTCTTATAAATTGTCTTGAAACTATTTAGAATTGTTATTCTTAAAACTTATTTACCCTGTAATGAAACCCTTTCAGCCCAGTTTCCACAATAAATGAAATATATTACTATATGTAATGAAATTATATGTTTTGTATATTAGAAAGAGAAGATATAAATATATTTATGAAAAGAATTATTTTATTTAGAAAACACTACACATTTTAAAAATTGATGGTAATAGTACAAAAATGAAAAGAGTACATTTCTTAAGGGAAACTATACACTATTTTCAATTTGCAGATTGTTTACCCGCTTTTTAACTAAAGTAGCTAATTTAAAACGGACTTAGAGAATTCATAAGGAGTCGAATTGACCTGACATTTTGGGAGAACACTTAGAAGAAATAAAAGAAGGCTGATATAAAAAATGGAACCATATTGAGGTTGTCTAACAGATTGATAGTGACCTAACTAGATGGACCGCTAACAATCCATGTAGATTGGGCCCCACAAACTGAAGTTTATAGGTTAGGTCCCACACATTCTAAAGAAAGTACCTACAAAGTTTCATCTAGTTTGAGCAAGTTATGGAGGATTCTTCTCTGATAGGCAGTTTGATCCATCAGATCCAACCCATGAGGAGTGGGCCTCATGACCTATGATCCATTGGGGAGGCTCTCCTACTCATCTACATTGCATTGTGAAGTTCCGTGTGATTTGGTTAGGTATTGAGTGAGTTATGGATGATTCTTCTAGACCATATGACACATGAAGATGGATGATCAAATAAACTCCAAACGACTTGATATTTGGATAATGCATTTAAATAGAAGATAGGAAAACAACCAAACTATGATCACTCAAAAATACGCTAAGTGGTTGGATAACTAGCAATCCATCTTCTATGGATAGCTAACGATTCTTCTGCTATGGATAGCTAAAGATCCATCAAGATAGGTTCATCGCCCTCAAACTCTTCGAGCTCCTTCATAGCACTAAGTAAAGGCTTCTCATAGAAAATATGCTAAGTTTATGGTCATCTAGAGATCCATCCTCTACGGATGGCTAGCGATCCATAGAAATGACTCAGGCTAATTTGTGATTTTCGGTGATGACTTAGCATAACAACTGAATTCTTCTGCACTTGGGCTTCTGGCCCAATGCTCACTTAATTCCCTTGTAATTACTCACCAACCTACAACTATGGGTGAATCTTTGTCATGGAGAGAGCCACCAGTACTCTACTGGAATTCCTTCGCTTCTTCAACTTGCTTCTCCCTTACAACAGTCATCAAGTTATTTACTGTGATTCTCCAGGCAACCCCTGCAGTTGTGACTTATTCCAACCTAGTGTAACTTAGATCTAAGGACTAACAAGCTGATATCTAAAGAGATTTAACTAGTATAATCATAATTAAGATAGATTAAAGTGGTCGTCGGCTAGATTCAATTGAACCATTATGAAAATTCTTTCTCTCTTTTCTTACTTCTATATTTAATTTATTGTTTATCTATGAGTTGTGCTACTGATTATCTGCACTTTTTCTTTCACACTCGATCCAGGTTGTTGATCCATTCTTTAGGTTAACATAAAAAATAAGGATAAATTCCTTTTTTAATTTTGGAAACAAAAATAATGACTAATTATAAATTGATTAAGTAGTTATAAGTTATAAACAGCAAGTTCATACTTAATGTCAATGTATATACCTACATACATAAAAACACACAAACATTTGAATATCATTCCATCATACTTCTTACAATAGTTAATATGTACATACATATATATATGTAGAAATTTACATATGCATGTATGTTTGTACGTATGTATATGTATGTGAAGGGAGGGAGAGGATATCAACAAATTGAATTACTTTAAAGTATAATAAATAGTACCGGTTTGAATTATAGTTAATAACGTTAATTATAGAAGATAATTCTAATCTTTGTAAACAAGATAAATGGAAAGGAAGTTTTCACATATGTAAGGGTAATTGACATTAAAATTTCAAAAACGTTTGGATTCGAAACCTATATAATGCCATTTATAGCGGAAAACTTACGTAACTTATTGCATTCAATACAATGAGTTAGAGTTAGCAGAATCTATACCTAGCGGCATTTCCAGAAATAGTAATTTTTGAATTAAAGTAATACCCATAATTTTCACCTATAAATTGAAGCCTAAGCCTCCATCATCTTAACTTAAACCCTTACTGGCCACTAAGAAATTTTATTTTCCTTCTTCCACCTCAAAACTCCTCTATTTCAAGTACTTTCTCTTCACTTCTTCAAATTTCTAAATAAAAAGTAAACAAGTAAGTGGAAGAGAAAAAGGGATTATAGAATAACATACAAATTAAAGGATACAGGAAGGGAACTATCACGACCCGAAATCCGGCATTCGAAAATCAACATCCATATTTCACTTGTATTCGAATGCCGTAAATTCATACGTCGAATATGGTTCGGATGGAGCTTATATCATATTAAGTATAACAACACAGCGGAAGAGAAATGAAATATGTCATTGATATACAATAGTTGATACAATATGATACAATCGAATATCAATACATATATCAAAGATAGACAAAAGCGGAAGACACAGCAGCAGTAGAAAAAAAATAACTCCAATGCCAAAGCTCTAAAGACTCCAAAAGCTAGAACCACCAACATGCTTTCCAAATGTGAAGCGAGAACCCCCTATCACGTTGTATTAAGCAAAGTCAGTCATGAATGCGATCGCAAAAATCCAAACACTCCAAACCAATTCCAAACAGAAAGCTGAAGGCTACCGAATCTATATCTACTAGCTGATTATCTAAAAATTTAACTCTAGGCTGACTGTGTGGAAAATTGTGGGCACCCAGAGTTTAGAAATGGAACAATAGACTCCAGGTCAGTCATGGGACTGGCGTGAGCAAAACAAAACAAACAAAAGGATTTAAAAGAAATCCGCAATGCTTTTTGGAAAATGAAACTACCACAAGGCCTCCCACCACACACACAATGCAAATGTAGAATTGGAGGAGATTTCTCCTTGTGATAGTCAAACATGCTAGATACGCAAAATCCTTTTGATATTATTATTACTGCATAGTGCAGAAAACCTTTCGAAACTACAATATCAATCTTAGTTAGAATACAACCATTATTGTATGCCTACTATAGCTACCATGTTCAATAGCAGGTTACCACAACATTCCATGGCAGGTTATAAAACTAAAACCAAACAGGACGCGTATTGTTTCTTTGGATTTCCAACAAATGGTCAGGCTAAGGAACTTCCTGGGCCACATGGGTATGCCTTTGGAAGGACGCCCCAAGAACCTAACCGGATCTCTACGAACACAAGGCCGGGTTACCTCTGTAACTAGGTAACTACTACACGAGTATGCCATCCCCCGGTCGTTATCGACCATTATCCGAGGATCCTCCGCCACAAAGCAACAACCACAAAGTAATAAATTTGTAGTAACCGCGTAGGTTAAATATTTAGGCTCCATACCATGATACTACCTTTTTCCAGAAGGAAATGGACATACCCTAAAGGGCGCGACCCTCATTACGTTACCGCATCTTTCCCGTTTCGACCATTTCTGGGTTGTGAGGTTCTGATGTAGTCTCATCCACAAACCTACGCTTTACACAAAAGCCATGCTCTGATCAATACATGATCAGCAACACTTCGTATGGCATATTACCAAAATTTGGAATGTATCACTAGTAACCATCAATTAGATAACCTCTGAGCTCGCACGTCTCAGAGAAGGGTGTTAAGCTAAGACAATAAATTCTCTGCCACCAAACAGAAATGTATTTGATAGAAACCAGCTTTACATCTCAAAGTGTAATGTCAGACACACATCCATACAAGTCTGTTCTGAGTTTGAACAGAACCAAAGGCACTTCACAAAGAAGCCCTTGCAATCTGGTTATTCACAATCCCGATCAGACTCCCCATCACATATGGAGATCTCTATACCAGCACGACTCAGTGCAGAGACATTTGATGGGTTATCCTTTCATTCTCGAAAATACCCGGTCTTCACCACCGGTCTTCAAATGCTATCCATATCGTCGTATCATTATTAGGAATGGGTTTTATGACACAAGGCCCTTTCCCGGAAAAATCGAATAATGAGTGCTAAATTTAAAACTATATGGATATATGGGATCTTAGTTAAGTCACAACTTATTACCCAAAACCTTTCTTTCAAATGGTTTAAGCAATTTCCCACTTTTAATCTTTTAAATAAAGGATTCACTTCACTTTGACAAAAAAGTTCACCCATCTTTCACAAAGATTCATTTATAGTTTTCATAACTATTTCCATTTCAAATCTTTCATATGGAAAAATCCGGTTAAATATACACAAGTTATATCCTTTAAATTATAAACTTGGGTTAAATTTAAACTCTCAAAATAATACTATTTAAAATACTCTAAAACTGGTTTTAAAATCCATATATATATATATATATATATTATATAACTTGTATAGACCTTTCAAACCAAATTTCCAAAACAATTTCAAAACTTAAACAAGATATATTATATTCAAACTAAATTTCAATTTCAAACTTCCTTTTCAAAATCTTTTCATATTCAACCCAATTCCATTTCCAAAACCATTTGGATTCAAAATTCAACTTTAAAACAAATAATATTTAAATTTAAAATATCTGTGACTTAACCGATTTCCTCGTGCCAATCCATATTAGTGTGTGTATGTCGAAGTCCATGGGTTTTACACAATAGTGCAACATCACCAATCATCACAATCCAAATGCAGCAATATCTATAAGAGGTATAATCCTATAACGCTTATCTTTATTGACAGATTCACAGATAAATAATATAAATTCACCACAGATAAATAAATTACATTCATTACAGATCAAACCAAAATAATTCATATTACAAAGTATCACACATCAGGGATATCAAACAATTCCAAGCATTTCATGCAATTCAAACATCCATAAGTAAGGTTAATTAACATCTGATTGACTTAAATTTGATTAATTACTTATGGATAAATTTATAGTCCTGGTTAATTAACATTAATTAATTACAAATTACTTTAATTAATTATCCTTTAATCATTTATTAATTAACCTTTAATAACAAATTAATTGACCTTTAATTATTAATTAATCAACCATAATTAATGAATCAATCAACCTTTAATCATTAATTAATTACTTTTAATTAATTAATTATCTTTAAGTAATTAATTACCCTTAATTACTTACATTAATTAATCTAAATTAATTAATTATCCTTAATTAAATTACATAAATTAATCACATGGGTTAATTCTTCTTTAGTTAATCACTTTAATTAATTAACCTTTAATTAATTACGTTAATTAATCACCCTAATTAATGCCATTAAGTAATTAATCTTTAATTACTTTCATTAACAAATTAACCCTTTATTTAATTACATTAAATAATTATTCATTAACCAATCACCTTGACTAATTAAGTAAGTAACTATTACTTAAACTTTAATTAATCCCATTCAATAATTGATTATCCCTTATTCACCAATAAATGATTCTTAATAAATTAAGAACTTAATTTAGTAAACATAAACCCCGTTCCTTAATTAATTATTTAATTACATCTTTATTAAATTACATATGGAAACATTTCATCAATTAATTATAAAATTACCTAATATATAATTATTTTAAAACAAAACAAATTTAAAACATTTGACTTTAGAATTAAATCCTTGAAAAATTTGTTTAAAACTTGTTTTAATAAACTACTTTAGAAATTTAGTTATCATTTATAAAATTTAAAAACCTGGTATATCTTTTCCTTTCCAATTTTAAAACTTGAAACTTAAAAATAAAAGAACCCAAGCCAAGACACTTCATCTCCGAGCTAATACCCGAGCAAAATCTCATGCTCTAAATCCTTTGAGCCAACACACGCATGACTTCGGGTCAAACCGTTGCAAATTTCAAACTTTCCCGAGCAACTTGTCTTCTTCCCAATTTTCTGTAACCCACCCAGACCAATGTACACCGTGCACCTGCACATCACCTCACCATCGATCCGTCATCACCGAAGCTCTCAACATGTCACCGATGATCACCTCACCCCAAACAACTATCCGGTTTGACGATTATACGATGAAAAAAAATCTAGCAATGCTGTCACTCCCTTAGACCCAAACCCCATAGAAAAATCGCCTCGCTCTGATGATCTCGATCACTAGAACCCACACAATTTCTCCCAGAGCTTCGCCAAAGTCCACTAATCCTTTCCCCTTGGGTTCGATCTGTTTCGGATCACCATCGACGACGCAGCGATCAAAGTTCCGACACAAACAAAAACTAGGCTTAAGCCCTAATCCTTCGTCACATCACCCCAACGATCATTTAAAAAATCTCCAACCATTTTTCCTTCATTCTCTAATCTCAAACTACCCTCAGACCAAATCTCGACCCACCCAGACTTGCCGATCATCGGCAATTGACGAAGAACCCAAAAACGTTCTACTCGGAAATTCGCATAAAACCCAAACTTAAAAATCGAGATTTCTATATTAAAAATCATCATTCTTCAACACAAATTAGTACATACGATCAAAATTTGAAGATTTAAAGATTTAATTTTTTGATTTTATTTTATTTTTACTGATTTTCCACATTCCCAGTAACATACCTATTAATTTATACTTAAACATAATTTTAAAAATAAAATCTGATGTTTTCTAATAATCTTTCTTTAAGGATTCTATCCTAAAAGAAATCAGAAAAGAAGGAATGAATTTTTGAACTTAATTGGGTCTGTAAGATTAACAGAAGCCTGTCCATATACGTATACAGATATGCACACATAATCATATATATATACACATGTACATGAAGACATATTAAACATTTTCACAGCAACTTTAATCAAAATATATATACAATTTTAGTTTTAAATTGAAAGGTTTTGCTTACTTGATTTTGACAACAGAGGTAGACAAAGCCTGGAAGTAGATTTTGAAAATTTTGGTAGTTATTTTGATTTTAGTCTGTGCTTTGATTTGAATTGAATCTGATCTATCTATATAGAGTTGAGTTGCTCTCTGATCAGGTTGAAGTTTGATTTGCTTTTGATTCTTTTATTCCTGGTATTGATCTATCTATAATTTTCAATTTCCCTTCCAGGTATTGAATTTAAATCTGAAGCGTTGGATTGCTGATCTATTACTTGGTTTTGATTTTCTATTTTAAACCTGAACTTGATTCATGTTGAAGCTTGAATCCATTTACATTTGCCTCGGGTTGAGATACTGATCGATTCTTTAAATGCTTTACTTAGGTTTTGCTTTTCAGTTTGGTTTTTGGATTTGAGAATTTGTTTTACAGGGTTTTGGTTTGCATCTTTGTATTATCAGGTTTTGAAATATGTGAAAGAAGACTTTGAGAAAATAAGTATAGCCTGTTGGTTATTATTAATAATATTAATTTCAAAAGAAACATATTTTGCCACTTGTTTATTTGCTGTGATAAAAATAGATACACTTGTAATATACATACATTAATCTTCTCATCCTTGTTAAATTCAAATAAATTTATGTTTAGACCTTCTCTTTAATTTATTTACAAATTATGTTTAAACCCTTTGTTAATCATTTATTTATTTATGTAAATTATCTATTTTATATTTATATATGTTTACACTTTTTATATATTTAGGAATTATGTTTTTTTATATAAATGTGTATGTATACATATATATTTTCAATTTAGTTTTACAAACCATTTTTATCAAATCCCATTTAAATTGAAACTATTATACATTTAAATAAATAATCATATATGTACATGAATAAACATGTGTGCGTGTGTGTTTATATATATATTAGAATTTATTCTTTAAATAGCTTTTAGAAATTCATTACATTAATTTTAAATCATACAGTTTTCATATCCAGTATATTTCCCAAAATATTTTTATAATATTTAATATTGAATTCCCAAATCAAAATTTAAATTTACAATTTATATATATATATAACATATGTATATTAAAAAACAAATTTCTATAAATTTAAAATATAGTGTTTTTCAAATTCAATTTATTTTTCTTTTCAAAATTTCTATTTTAGAAATTCAATTCCAAAATTCAAATTAAAAATCCATTTATATACATATATATAGTTAAACAATATATATCTTTATTTATTATGAATTTTTTTAAATAAATTCACCAATAAATTGACAATTTAATTTTAAAAATTAAATTAATACTAAATTAATTTTGGCTTAAAAGCGGGAATGTTATAGATTCTCCCCTTAAGAAAATTTCATCCATAAAATTTGCTAGACTAGGAGACAACAAAAGATGGATACACAAAGATAGAGAATCGACTCATCAAATCAAGCTGAATATCTATTCTGCATTTGGCTTACCAAATCACAATATCAACAATAAATACGAGAACGATTCTATCCAACACTTTACAAAATGCTTGGGTCATCTGGATCTACGAAATATGTAGGGCATCGATTAGTTCGTAGGGATACTAATCATTGGTAAAATATATCTAAACCCCAAAGAATAGATAAATGGATATAATCCAATTTTAGCTTTAGATTTAATTAACCAATTTAATTCAATTTAAATTCCAAATTTATTAAAGTTAAAACGAAAAGAATATGAAATAGGAACTTGTCTACACGAATTCGTAGGGCCGTCATCACATCGAAACTTCTTCTTAGAAATGCCACGAAGCCTTCAAAGAATTGATGATCAAAGAGATCGACAGAGAAAAGATTGTTTCCTGGTTGTTGCAGGGTATCTACCATTTGTAGTGGTACTCCCTTGTCCCATATCTCGTCCTCTTCTTGCACTCATACTCACTATTAATGGACAGTAAGAGAATTTACTGAGGCATTTGGACGGATATCATAAGGATATACTCATTCTAGGGCATATTATAACTTTATCTCTAATGAGTCACCTAATGTGTTATACTCCTGAGCTAAAGTTCTTACTCAACCTTCAGCTCGGATACTACTTATCACTACCCAAAATCCGACGTTCGAAAATCGACATCCATACTTCACTTATATTCGAATGCCCTAGATTCAAACATCGAATTTGGTTAGGATGGAGCTCATAACACATTAAGTACAACAACATGACGAAAGAGAAATGAAATATATCAATAATATACAACAGTTGATACAATATGATACAATCGAATACCAATACATATATCAGAGATGGACAAAAGTGGAAGACACAGCAACAACAAAAAAACAATAAAACCAATGCCAAAGTCCCAAAGACTCCAAAAGCTAGAACCACCAACATGTTTTCCAAACATGAAGCGAGGACCCCCCATCACGTTGTATTAAGCAAGGTCGGTCATGAATGCGATCGCCAAAATCCAAAGACTCCAAACCAATTCCAAACAGAAAGCTGAAGGCTACCGAATCTATATCTACTAGTTGATTATCTGAAAATCTAACTCTAGGCTGCCTATGTGGGGAATTGTGGGCACCCAGAGTTTAGAAAGGGAATAATAAACTCCAGGTCAGTCATAGGAATGGTGTGAGAAAACAAAAACAGTTTTATTTGAAACAAAACAAACAAAAGGATTTAAAAAATATATGCAATGCTTTATGGAAAATGAAACTACCATAAGCCTCCCGCTACACACACAATGCAAACGCAGAATTGAAGGAGATTTCTCCTTATGATAGTCAAACATGCTTGATACACAAAATCCTATTTATATTATTATTAGTGCATATTGCAGAAAACCTTTCGAAAGTATAATATTAATCTTAGCCAGCATACAACCATTATAGATTCCTACTATAGCTACCATGTTCAATAGTAAGTTACCACCACATTCCATGGCAGGTTATATAACTAAAACCGTACAGGGCGCGTATTATTTCTTTGGATTTCCAACAAATGGTCAAGCTAAGGAACTTCCTGGGCCACTTGGGTACGCCTCTGGAGGGACGCCCCGAGAACCTAACCGGATCTCTGCAAACACAAGTGCAGGTTACCTCTGTAACAAAGTAACTACTACACAAGTATGCCATCCCCCGGTCGTTACCGACCTTTATCGTAGGATCCTCAACCAAAAAGTAATAAATTTGTAGTAACCAAATAAGTTAAATATCTGGGCTCCATACCATGATACCACTTTTTTCCAGGAGGAAATGGACATACCCTAAAGGGCGCGACCCTCATAACCTTGCCACATCTTTCCTGTTTCAACCATTTCCGGGTTGTGAGGTTCTGATGCAGTCTCGTTCACAATGCTACGCTTTACACAAAAGCCATGCTTTAATCAACACATGATCAGCAGCGCTTCATATGCCACATTACCAAATTTGGATTGTATCACTCGTAACCATCAACTACATAACCTTTGAGCTCGTACGTCTCGAAGAAGGGTGTTAAGCTAAGAGAATAAATTCTCCGCCACCAAACAGAAATGTATCTGATAGAAACCATCTTTACATCTCGAAGTGTAATGTCAGACACACATCCATACAAGTCTGTTTTGGGTTCGAACAGAACCTAAGGCGCTTCATAAAGAAGCACTTACAATCCGGGTATTCACAATCCCAATCGGACTCCCTATCACATATGGATATCTCTATACTGGTGCGAATCATTGCTGAGACATACGACGGGTTATCTTTTCATTCTAGAAAATACTCGGTCTTCACCACCGGTCTTCAAATGCTATCCATATCGTCGTAGCATTATTTGGAATGGGTTTTATGACACAAAGTCCTCTCTTGGCTAAATCGAATAATGAGCGCTAATTTTAAAACCATATGGATATATGTGATCTTAGTTAAGTTACAACTTATTACCCAAAACCTTTCTTTCAAATGGTTCAAACAATTTCCCACTTTCAATCTTTTAAATAAAAGATTCACTTCACTTTGAAAACAAAGTTCACCCATCTTTCACAAAGATTCATTTATAGTTTTCATAACTATTTCCATTTCAAATCTTTCATACGGAAGATGCACCTTTAAGATCCTCTTCAATTCTGAAAACAAGATTCATGAATATTTAACGATGATTCATTCATAGCTTTCAAAACAATTTGAATTTCAAATTTGAAATCTTTTAACAAAAACTTGAAATCCTTTCTTTATTTGGAAACTATTATCATTTGACAAAAACACCATTCGTTTTGAAAAAATCCGGTTAAATATACACAAGTTATATCCTTTAAATTATAAACTTGGGTCAAATTTAAATTCTCAAAATAATACTATTTAGAATACTCTAAAAATGGTTTTAAAATCAATATATATATATATTATATAACTTGCATAGACCTTTCAGACCAAATTTCCAAAATAATTTCAAAACTTAAACAAGATATATTATATTCAAACTAAATTTCAATTTCAAACTTCCTTTTCAAAAGCTTTTCATATTCAACCCAATTCCATTTCCCAAACCATTTGGATTCAAAATTCAACTTTAAAACAAATAATATTTAAATTTAAAATATCTGTGACTTAACCGATTTCCTCGTGCAAATCCATATTTGTGTGTGTATGGTGTAGTCCAGGGGTTTTACACAAAAGTGCAACATCATCAATCATCACAATCCAAATGTAGTAATATCGATAAGCGGTATAATCCTATAACGCTTATCTATATTCACAGATTCACAGATAAATAATACAAATTCACCACAGATAAATAAATAACATTCATCATAGCTCAAATCAAAATAATTCATATTATAAAGTATCACACATGAGGGATATCAAACAATTCCAAGCATTTCATGCAATTCAAACATCCATAAGTAAGGTTAATTAACATCTGATTAACTTAAATTTGATTAATTACTTATGAATAAATTTATAATTCTGGTTAATTAACATTAATTGATTGCAAATTATTTTAATTAATTATCCTTTAGTCATTTATTAATTAACCTTTAATAACAAATTAGTTAACCTTTAATTATTAATTAATCAACCTTAATTAATGAATCAATCAACCTTTAATCATTAACTAATTACTTTTAATTAAGTAATTATCTTTAAGTAATTAATTATCTTTAATTACTTACATTAATTAATTTGAATTAATTAATTATCCTTAATTAAATTGCATAAATTAATCACATGGGTTAATTCTTCTTTAGTTAATCACTTTAATTAATTAACCTTTAATTAATTACGTTAATTAATCACCCTATTTAATGCCATTAAGTAATTAATCTTTTATTACTTTCATTAACAAATTAACCCTTTATTTAATTACATTAAATAATTATTCATTAATCAATCACCTTGACTAATTAAGTAACTAACTACTACTTAAACTTTAATTAATCCCATTCAATAATTGATTATCCCTTATTCACCAATAAATGATTCTTAATAAATTAAGAACTTAATTAAGTAAACATAAACCCCTTTCCTTAATTAATTATTTAATTACATCTTTATTAAATTACATATGGAAACATTTAATCAATTAATTATAAAATTACCTAATATATAATTATTTTAAAACAAAACAAATTTAAAACATTTGACTTTAGAATTAAATCCTTGAATTTTTTTTAAAACGTGTTTTAATAAACTACTTTAGAAATTTGGTTATCATTTATAAAATTTAAAAACCTGGTATATCTTTTCCTTTCCATTTTTAAAACTTGAAGCTTAAAAATAAAAGAACCCAAGCCAAGACACTTCATCTCCGAGCTAATACCCGAGCAAAATCTCGTGCTTTAAATCCTTCGAGCCAACACATGTATGACTTCGAGTCAACCCCTTTGAAATTTCAAACTTTCCTGAGCAACTCGTCATCTTCCCCAATTTTCCATAAGCCACCCAGACCAATGTACACCGTGCACCTGCACATCACCTCTCCGTCGATCCATCATCACCGAAACCCTCAACATGTCACCGAAGATCACCTCACCCCAAACAACCATCCGGTTTGACGATTATACCGGGAAAACAAAATCGAGCACTGCTGTCACTCCCTGAGACCCAAACCCCATAACAAAATCTCCTCGCTCTGATGATCTCGACCACTAGAACCCATGCAATTTCTCCCACAGCTTCGCCAAATCCACTAATCCTTTCCCTTTGGGTGCGATCAGTTTCGGATCACCATCGACGACGCAGCGATCAAAATTTCGACACGAACAAAATCTGGGCTTAAGCCCTAATCCTTCGTCACACCACCCTGAAGATCATTTAAAAAATCTCCAACCATATTTCCTTCATTCTCTAATTTCCAAGCTTCCCTCAGACCAAATATCGGACCACCCAGACTTGCCAATCATCGGCAATTGACGAAGAACCCAAAAACGTTCTACTCGGAAATTCGCATCAAACCCAAACTTCAAAATCAAGATCTCTATATTAAAAATCATCATTCTTCAACACAAATTAGTACATACGATCAAAACTTGAATATTTAAAAATTTAATTTTTTGATTTGATTTTGTTTTTACTGATTTTCCACATTCCCAGTAACCTACCTATTAATTTATACTTAAACATACTTTTAAAAATTAAATCTGATGTTTTCTTAAAATCTTTCTTTAAGGATTCTATCCTAAAAGAAATCAGAAAAGTAGGAATGAATTTTTCAACTTAATCGGGTCTGTAAAATTAACAGAAGCCTGTCCATATATGTATACAGATATGCACGCATAAACATATATACATACATATATATATATATACATGTACATGCAGACATATTAAACTTTTTCACATCAACTTCAATCAAAATATATATATAATTTTAAAGTTTTAAATTGAAATCTTTTGCTTACTTGATTTTGAGAACAGAGGTAGACAAAGCCTGGAAGTAGATTTTGAAAATTCAGGTAGTTAATTTGATTTTAGTCTGTGCTTTGATTTGAATTGAATCTAATCTATCTATATACAGTTGGGTTGCACTCTGATCAGGTTGAAGTTTGATTTGCTTTTGATTCTTTTAGTCCTGGTATTGATCTATCTATAAATTTAAATTTCCCATCTAGGTATTGAATTTAAATCTGAAGCTTTGGATTGCTGATCTATTACTTGGTTTTGATCTTCTATTTCAAACCTGAACTTGATTCATGTTGAAGCTCGAATCCATTTTCATTTGCCTTGGGTTGAGATACTGATTGATTCTTTAAATGCTTTACTCAGGTTTTGTTTTTCAGTTTTGTTTTTGGATTTGAGAATTTGTTTTACAGGCTTTTGGTTTGCATCTTTTTGTTCTCGGTTTTTGAAATATGTGAAAGAAGATTTTGAGAAAATAAGTGTAGCCTGGTTTGGTTATTATTAATAAAATTAATTTTAAAAGAAACATATTTTGCCACTTGTTTATTTGCTGTGATAAAAATAGATACACTTGTAATATACATACGTTAATCTTCTCATCCTTGTTAAATTCAAATAAATTTATGTTTAGACCTTCTCTTTAATTTATTTACAAATTATGTTTAAACCCTTTGTTAAACATTTATTTATTTATGTAAATTATCTATTTTCTATTTACATATGTTTACACTTTTTATATATTTAGGAATTATGTTTTTTATATAAATGTGTATGTATACATATATATTTTCAATTTAGTTTTACAAACCATTTTTATTAAATCTTATTTAAATTGAAATATTATAGCTTTAAATAAATAATCATATATATACATGAATAAACATGGTGCGTGTATATATTATAAGTTATTCTTTAAATAGCTTTTAGAAATTCATTACATTTATTTTAAATCATACAGATTTCATATCCAGTATATTTCCCAAAATATTTTTATAATATTTATTATTGAATTCCCAAATCAAAATTTAAATTTACAATTTATATATATATAGCATATGTATATTAGAAAACAAATTTCTATAAATTTAAAATATAGTGTTTTTCAAATTCAATTTATTTTTCTTTTCAAAATTTCTATTTTAGAATTTCAATTCCAAAATTCAAATTAAAAATCCATTTATATACATATATATAGAGTTAAACAATATATATCTTTATTTATTATGAAATATTTTCAAATAAATTCACCAATAAATTGACAATTTAATTTTAAAAATTAAATTAATACTAAATTAATCTTGGCTTAAAAGCGGGAATGTTAATACTAAATACTAATACTAAATTTATAATTCTGGTTAATTAACATTAATTAATTATAAATTATTTTTGTTAATTATCCTTTAATCAATTATTAATTAACCTTTAAAAATAAATTAATTAACCTTTAATTATTAATTACTCAACCTTAATTAATGAATCAATCAACCTTTAATCATTAATTAATTACTTTTAGTTAAGTAATTATCTTTAAGTAATTAATTATCCTTAATTAGTTACATTAATTAATCTGAATTAATTAATTATCCTTAATTAAATTACATAAATTAATCACATGGGTTAATTCTTCTTTAGTTAATCACTTTAATTAATTAACCTTTAATTAATTACGTTAATTAATCACCCTAATTAATGCCATTAAGTAATTAATCTTTAATTACTTCCATTAACAAATTAACCCTTTGTTTAATTACATTAAATAATTATTCATTAATCAATCACCTTGACTAATTAAGTAACTAACTATTACTTAAACTTTAATTAATACCATTCAATAATTGATTATCCCTTATTCACCAATAAATGATTCTTAATAAATTAAGAACTTAATTTAGTAAACATAAACCCCTTTCCTTAATTAATTACTTAATTACATCTTTATTAAATTACATATGGAAACATTTAATCAATTAATTATAAAATTACCTAATATATAGTTACTTTAAAACAAAACAAATTTAAAACATTTGACTTTAGAATTAAATCCTGGAAATTTTTGTAAAACGTGTTTTAATAAACTACTTTAGAAATTTGGTTATCATTTATAAAATTTAAAAACTGGTATATCTTTTCCTTTCCATTTTTAAAACTTAAAACTTAAAAATAAAAGAACCCGAGCCAAGGCACTTCATCTCCGAGCTAATACCCGAGAAAAATCTCGTGCTCTAAATCCTTCGAGCCAACACACATATGACTTCGAGTCAAACCCGAGCAAATTTCAAACTTTCCCGAGCAACTCGTCTTCTTCCCCAATTTTCCACAAGCCACCCAGACCAACGTACATCGTCCACCTGCACATCGCATCACCGTCACTCCATCATCACCGAAACCCTCATCATGTCACCGATGATCACCGCACCCTAAACAACCATCTTTTGATGATTATACCAGGAAAACAAAATTGAGCAATGCTGTTGCTCCCTGAAACCAAAACCCCAAGCCTCATTCTAATGATCTAGATCACTATAAGCCATGCAATTTCTCCCAGAGCTTCGCCAGAGTCCAGTACTCGTTTCCCCTTGGGCGCGGTCAGTTCCAGATCACCATCGACGACGCAGCGATCAAATTTCCAACACGAACAAAATTTAGGCTTAAACCCTAATCCTTCGTCGCGTTACCCTAACGATCATTTAAAAAATCTCTAACCATTTTTCCTTCATTCTCCAATCTCCAAGCTACCCTCAGACCAAGTCTCGACCCACCCAGACTTGCCAATCGTCGGCAATAAATGAAGAACCCAAAAACATTCAACTTGGAAATTCGCATCAAACCCAAACTTAAAAATTGAGATTTCAATATTCAAAATCATCATTCTTCAACAAAAATTAGCATACGATCAAAACTTGAAGATTTAAAGATTTATTTTTTTGGTTTGAATTTGTTTTTACTGATTTTCCTCATTCCCAGTAACCTAGCTATTAATTTATGCTTAAACATATTTTTAAAAATTAAATCTGATGTTTTCTAACAATCTTTCTTTATGGATTCTATCTTAAAACAAATCAGAGAAGAAGGAATGAATTTTTGAACTTAATTGGGTCTATAAGATTAACAGAAGCCTGTCCATATATGTATACAAATATGCACGTATAATCCTATATATATATATATATACATATACATGCATCCATATTAAACATTTTCACAGCAACTTCAACCAAAAAACATATATAATTTTGAAATTTTAAATTGGAAGGTTTTTCTCACCTGATTTTGAGAACAGAAGTAGACAGAGCCTGGAAATAGATTTTGAAAAATCTAGTAGTTGATTTGATTTTAGTCTGTGCTTTGATTTGAATTGAATCTGATCTATCTACATAGAGTTGAGTTGCTCTCTGATCAGGTTGAAGTTTGATTTGCTTTTGATTCTTTTATTCCTCTTTTTAAATTTCCCTTCCTGGTTTTGATTTTAAATTTAAAGCTTTGGATTGCTGATCTATTACTTGGTTTTGATTTTCTATTTTAAACCTGAACTTGATTCATGTTGAAGCTTGAATCCATTTTCATTTGCCTCCGGTTGAGATACTGATTGACTCTTTAAATACTTTACTCAGGTTTTGTTTTTCAGTTTTTTTTTAGATTTGAGAATTTATTTTACAGGCTTTTGGTTTGCACCTTTGTATTCCCAGGTTTTGAAATACGTGAAAGAAGATTTTGAGAAAATAAGTTTAGCCTGGTTTGGTAATTATATAAAATTAATTTTAAAAGAAACATATTTTGTCACTTGTTTATTTGCTATGATAAAAATAGCTACACTTGTAATATACATACGTTACTCTTCTCAAACTTGTTAAATTCAAATAAATTTATGTTTAGAACTTCTCTTTAATTTATTTACAAATTATGTTTAAACCCTTTGTTAAACTTTTCGTTTGTTTATGTAAATAATCTCTTTTATATTTACATATGTTTTCACTTTGTATATATTTAGGAATAATGTTTTTTTGTAAGTGTGTGTGTGTATGAATATTTTCAATTTAGTTTTACAAACCATTTTTATCCAATCTTATTTAAATTGAAACTATTATACCTTTAAATAAATAACCATATATATACATGAATAAACACATGTGTGTGTGTATTTGAATTTATTCTTTAAATAGCTTTTAGAAATTCATTATATTAGTTTTAAATCATAGAGTTTTCAAATCCAGTTTATTTCCTAAAATATTATTTATAATATTTATTATTGAATTCCCAAATCAAAATTTAAATTTATAATTTATATATATATAACATATGTATATTAGAAAACAAATTTCAATAAATTTAAAATATAGTGTTTTTCAAATTTAATTTAATTTTCTTTTCAAAATATTTATTTTGGAATATCAATTCCAAAATTCAAATTAAACATCCATTTATATACATATATATAAATAAACAACACATATCTTTATTTATTCTGAAAATTTTTCAAATAAATTCACCAACAAATTCACAATTTAATTATAAAAATTAAATTAATACCAAAATTAGTCTTTTCTTAAAAACAGGAATGTTACAGGAACACTAGTTTGAGTTTGTTTAAAAAGATAATTTCAAGGGAAAGAGAAGGAAAGCTAAAAAGGTCAATGGATTTGTCTATGACATTATTATTCTACAAACAAGTATTTAAATTCCATTTATATAGCTTCTTAAAATTAAAGAAATATGATTTTTGGACTGAATCCTTGCCCTTTTTTTAAAATTACTTCTGCAATTGTTCAAATTTTAAATATTTGAACTATGGAATTTTTCTTTGATAGTTTCTATGAAAAAGTTCTTAGAATTATATGTATTTTTAGCAAATATGTAAATATTAATGTTTGGTATTTATTTACATTTAAATTTTAATCTGATATTATACATGCATATGTATATGTATGTACATGTGTGTGTATGTATGTGTGTATATATATGTATATGTATGTATATGTATGTATAAGCATGTGTGTATGTATATGTATGTGTGTGTACATGTGTGTAAAAGCAATGAATCATTATAATATGGCTAAATTATATTCACCTCAATGGAATAGTAAAAGGATAGACCTATTTGAAATTAGTAAATGGAAATTATACTATTTTGGGACAGTACGAATATTTAAAATTACAAGTTAGTGAAGTCGATAAAATTAAGACTAAATGTAATCTTAATATAACTACTATTACAAAAGGAAAAAACGAAAAAAATAAATAATTTTTAGATTTGAAAATTATAAATTTGGGTTGATTTGACAAATGGAAAGTAAATGAATACATTTTTTAAGATCTACATATATTTCTTTTAAATAACATTAAATAGACATAGATAATTGATTAATGTATACAAAGATGAATGCAATAAAATACTATATACAATAAATGAAATAAAACTAATTGGGATCATGTAAAAACAAAATGAAAACTGTAGTAAAACAGTTGTTAAAAATGAACCTAACACCTACACTTGAATTTGCGGAAGAGAAACAAAATAAATAAAAATAATTTTATTGTTGAAATAAGATGTTTTTGGAATTATTCAATTTTTTTAGCATCCTCCTGTGAGAGGTAACATCGATAATTAATTATTTGACTTAGCGTTAAGAATACTTAACTTATATTGTGAAAGTAGCTATTTCCTTAGATATTTAGGACATGCACACTAAAGAACACTTTAAAACCATAAAACAAAACCATTTTGACTGTGCATATTTGATAAATATTATTACATACATTATTTGCACAAAAAATGGGCAAACACCTCCAATTCGTTTGGTTTAGTCGTTTTTAAGTTGTTCTTAGTGATTTGGGTGATTTATGCAAATATATAGAAAGCAGGGACTAAACTGTAAAAGACACACAGATTTATAGTGGTTCGGCCAGAACGTGCCTACGTCCACTTTATATGTTATTCTCCTTTTTCTTTTCAGATTACAAGTACAAAGCTTTGTATACAATTATATGAAAGTTGTTTAAAAGTTCCGTCCGTGCTTGAGCTCTCAAACTTGTCCCCCACTGTTGTACCCCTGCCCCTCTATTTATAGGGTGAGGCTGAGGGCAGGGGTCCTTGATGTATAGTTGTTGGTGGGCCTGGCTGGAGCAATCTGGCCCAACAAATTTGGATCGGCAAGGCCCTGGTTCTGTGGTGGTTGGTCCGGCTTGGTCTTGGAGGTGAGATGGTTCGGCTATGCATGGAAGCGAGGTTTGATCCGGTGATAGGTGATGGTTGATTCGGTGATAGGTGATTCTATTTGGTTCGGCAGGCACCCGGTTCGGTAGTAGCTTGGAGAAGGGATGGTTCGGTGGTGAAGGCATGGCTTGGTCCGGTAGGTTGATTCGGTGGTGGCTACTTCGAGTTGGTTCGGCATGCTACTTCTGGTTGGTTCGGCATGTTATTTCGAGTTGGTTCGCTTTGATTCGGTGGGTGGTAGAAATGTACCCAACATTTGCCCCGTAAAGTAGGGCATATGTTTAACATATGACGTGCTTTGTTTCAGTTTGACATCCATATTCGGCCTGAGAACCGAACCAGTCGGTCCGGTTAAACACCCTTCCCCTATAAGTAGAAACCACAGGCCTTCGTCTTTCCCTACTGATTGAGATAGCCGAGCCATCTTCTGAACTGCCGAATCAACACGTGTCGAATCAATCTTAGCTGCCGGACCAGGCAAGTTTTCCCCTGCCGAATGACTCCTCAATGTTCCTTGTTTTACCGAATAAGTTAAATACCGAATGGTCATGATACCGAACGGGCTCGATAGCGAATGGAATCGATACCGAGTGGACATGATACCGAAAGATCTTGATCCCGAATGAACCCAAGAAACTTGCTTGCTTCATATTTATTCATCCTTCGTCCTAACAACGTGATTTTGCTTTTGTGTTTGCAGATAAATGTCTCACAAAGTTGGAACTCGATCGGAAAAGAGAAAATCTATGGACAGAGGAGAGTCCTCTATGGTGCCCCTAGCCCAGCCAGGACCGGGACGACAAGGACCCACCCCGAGATCACTAGTGGACGGATATGGTCCTCAAGAGCTTCTGAACTCTCCTCTAGATTGCTTTCCAAGCTCCCTCAAAGAGGAGCAGCTTGATGTCATCTCCCGCTCCTTTGGAATTGATAGGGCACGCATGCTATTGCCAGGAAAGGGAGTTATGCCGTATGATCCTCCTAAAGGATATTTTGCCTACAGCAGATACCATTGCATGTGTGGGGCCATTCCTCCAATCAATGCCTAGATAGTTAGTTTCCTTACTTACTTGAAGGTGTCTCCATTCCAGCTTCAGCCCAACTCCTATGCTATCCTGGTGTGTTTGTTCATCATTTTCCAGAGGAAGTACGGGCGCCCCCCTTCCAACCTGGAGATTCCGTACCTATATAATTTGAGAGGTTATAAGAAGGGGTCCCGATACATCAGTTTGGAATCGGCCGTGTCCTTCAAGCCGGTCTTGGACTTATACTCGAAGTTCACCATGTTTAAGAAGGAATGGTTCTTCGTCAAGGACGACTTTGTTTCTTTTCGCCTTTTCACTTCTGGCTGTAAGTCGAATTTCATTTGTAATTTCTCTGTCCCGACTGCAATGCTTCTTCTTATATGCTTCTGTTTCTTGCTAGCAACAGGTGGCTTTGTGGTCGTGGAGAATGATCGCCTTGTACAGATGGCTGCGGAGATAGAGGCCATCTCAGGAAGGGATAGGTCAGCTTCTTACTTAATTAGGAATGCCACCCTCCTGGAACACAGCTTAATCCTACCACATCAGTCTGTGGTCAAGCAGAGGGATACGGCTGAGGAAAGAGCTGCCAAAGCCAAAGTAGGGGCCACGACAAGGAGTAGCAAGAGGAGGCCCTTCTCGATACCTCCAGTCGTCGGGGGGAAGAAGATTAAGAAATCTGATGGACCCTCTCCCAGCACGTGTCCAGATGTTCCGGAGGAGGAAAATGGAGAGGAGGAAAGAGGCGAGGAGGAGAGCGGTGGTGATGGAGTGGGTGACGGTGGTAACGGTGGCGAAGGGCAGAGTGGTAGTGGCGTTGGTGCCTTGACTTCTGGGCAAGAGGGTGAGATTTAAGAGTGGGCGGATGATGCTTTCCGTCAAGCCTTTGAGGGGTTGGAGGAAGGGCCGGCCTTGGTGGAGAAACCGAAGAAGTCTGATAAGGTCGGGACTGGTGCCAGTCTATCTTCTGAGGGTATTTCAGTTAAGGCAACTCCGGCGGTTCAAGGTGAATTCTTAACTCCTTTTTTAACTTCATATGTTTCTTGAATTATAGTCTCATGCATGCTTGTAACACTTGGTTTTTATTTCAGAAACGAGTAGGGCGGCCAATACATCAGACATTCGGCACCGCCTCGAGCAATTTAAACTCTTCAACGCTTCTGCTAAACCGAAGCCTTCGACCGACCGTTCTGGGGGCGTAGTGGGCTACCGTCCTCTTCTCGGAGTTATTGAAGAGGATATCCAAAAGAGAAAGAGGAGGCGTTCAATGTTCGAACCTTTACTTGGACCTCAGCCCCCAACCCAGCCTATTCATGACATCACGGAGGAAGATACTGAGTCCATACCATCTCCACATCCATCAAAGAATCCCTCCGTTACTCATATTGATCGTCCCAGCTTGGCTCGTAACCCATTTGCGGGTCATCTAGATTTGGACCCGAGTTCTCATGATATTTCCTTCGATGAGGTTACCGATGAGCACCTCCTGCCCCGCAATCCTATGGTAAGGGTGCTTGACGAGGCTAAGTCTTTGGATCTCGACTTGTTGACCACTCGGATTGTGACAATGGGGGACGAGGCCAAGGCAAACATCGATCGGGTGGCTGAAGAGACCAAGAAGTTGATGGAGCATCACACCCGACTAGTCAAGGCTGGAGAGGAAATCGGAAGTGCTAACATTCGCCTACGGCTAATGGTTTTCGATCAGGCCAAACAGCTTGCCGACCCGGCCATTCAGATTTCCCAGCACGAGGCGGCCACAAGACGGTTAAAGAAAACTATGGAGGAGGCTTGCAGGGCCGAGCTACGAAAGATGGAGGTCTCCTGCAAGGAACGAATCGATATGGCCATTGCCACGGTGGATGAGGTTCGGAGAGAGGATCTTGAGCATATAGAGGAGTTATCTGGGAGGCTTAAGGCCGCAGAGCTTGCTCAAGCCAAGCTGAAGGAGGAGATGGAGGCGATGCGGAAATCCCTTCAGGCTGACTGCTCTAGATACCGATTGGAGAGAGATACTGCCGTCGCAAGGCTTTCGGCTTTCGAGGCCCGGATGAGGGAGTTTGAGGAGAACGAGGGGATGATGGATGAGATGCTCCAGGACATGTACTTCCGTACTTGGAAGCAGGGCAACCTGTCCTGGATGGACGACTATCCTCGGGTCATGGCTAGGATATATCTTCAGGCTTTGGAGGAGGCCAAGGCTAAGGCAGATAAGGAAGGTGGTGTAACTTTCAGGATGGATGTGGTCACGGCCCAGTTTACTAAGGAGGAGAAACTGGCAGTGAAGGAGGGCATGCGGCTGCTTACCGCCGAGGAAGTGGGAGTGCAGTTGGGGGATGATGATCAGGGAGTAGATGCCGGTAAGTTTTCCCTCTCAATCTTTTCTTAACTCGATTGCGTATCATTTATCTGATGGATTCCTCTCCTGAATCAGACATGTGGGACCTCTGGCCAGCATGTTGGGAGTTCTGATCCAGCGGTCAAGTAGATCCCGGAGGGCTAGCAGGATAGAGGCGGAGCCCTGCTGCAGCTGACTATTTTTTTTGTTTACTTGGCAATTCCTGAATATACTAGTCCAAAACATTAATGTACTTTCAGGTTGTAATTATGTAATTATGTCATTGTAGCGAATGATTTCATTTATATAATGTTATAACATAAGCTTATTCTGTCATATTTGAATGATGTCGTTATTTTGACGTGTTGCATAAGAAATATAGCTGTGTATATGCATGTGCTTTAATCGTGTTTGATGCTAAGCTCTCGCTTAAAATATAATTTCACGTCTCGCAATGTTAGTGTGATATGTGAATAGGCTATAGCTACATGTTTATGTACAAGAAAAGGAAGTACCGCCCTTCATGTTTTAGTTGTAGACGGTAGCTTTGAATGTCTTGTGTGACCGAGGATGGAATGCAGCTGAGTGACCTGTTATCCAGTTGTGAGTTCTTATTTCCACTAGCAAGTGTCTCTCATCTTGTGTCCTGTACTTTAGTGAACGTTATAGAGGATAGGAGGAAAGTTTTTATAAATAAAATGGAAATATAAGAAATAGTAAAACTTCCAATCACGGAAGGCCTTCGATGTTCTTAAGTTCATGGAAAACGGGTTTTGTAGTCACTTTCCCTAGCTGTGGGTCTTGGAGACATTCGTCACCGAACTTACGCCTCCGCGGGGAGTTTTCTTTTTTACCACAGCCGTACTTAAGACACATCGGAGCCGAGATCGTGCACAGTAACTACCCGGGCCATTATGGCCCGTAATCATGGGTATAATTCGATTTACCGTGGTCGGCTAGCGTGGGCGCCGATCGTCAACTGTGAACTGCCCCTGGCTGGCCACACCTTATGTTGGGGCTTATAATCGGTTCACAGTCGCCGGCGAGCCGAACGCCATCATGAGCTGCCTCGGCTATAGTCGGCCTTCTCTGTGGCTTATGATTGGCTCATTACAGTTGGCTTTGAGGGTCGTCGCGAGCAATGAGTTAACCCACAGCAGAGGGATGCTGGAGCAAAAGTGTCTCATTGACGAGGGCATAGATTTGTATAGTACCTGTTAGGTCTTGTCCAGGTGAGGTTGTGCTGTGAAGTGTCCAGAATGGAAATGTCGTTATATAGGATTTTGTTCAACAGAAAAGGATAAAGCTTAACAAGAAGCCAAGATATAATGGAACAAGTTAAAAAAGAGACAAGATTTTTAGAGTGGTTCGGCACGAAAATGCCTACTTCCACTGATTCTCTTTATTAATTCACTTCATATGGGTAGTACAAGTTAAGAAAAGTATCGACGAAGATGTTGGATGTTCCATGCCCTCTGGATCACCTCTTCGTCCACTGTTGACAAAATATAAGCTCCGTTGTGGAGATCTTTATGAATTACATAGGGTCCGTCCTAGATAGGATCTAGCGCTCCTGGGCGCGGGAAGATCCGTTTGAGAACAAGATCTCCTTCTCGTAAGTTGCGGTGCTTGACTTTGTAGTTGTATCGTGCTACCACTTTTTGCTTATGAGCTGCCGCCTTAAGTGTTGCATCATTTCTTCTTTCTTCAATTAGGTCCAAAGACATGTGTAAGAGTTTTTCATTCTCTTCTGGGTTGTAGTGGATCCTACGGTGGGAGGGCACTACAGTTTCAACTGGGAGCATGGCCTCCGATCCGTATGCCAAAGAGAAAGGAGTATGTCCTGTTGATGTTCTATAAGATGTGCGGTAGGCCCAAAGTGCCGTAGGAAGTTCATCCACCCAAGCGCCTTTTGACTTTTCAAGCTTCTTCTTGATTAGAGTTTTGAGAATTTTGTTGACAGCTTCGACTTGTCCGTTTGCCTGGGGTTAAGCTACAGATGAGAAGCTTTTGTGAATTCCATGCGCTCGGCACCAGTCAGTGAATTCCTCGCTGTCAAATTGAAGTCCATTGTCCGATATGATTTTGAGTGGAACCCCGTACCTGCATAAAACATTTTTGATCAAGAAGTTAATAACTTTTGTCGAAGATATTTTGTTTAGAGGCTCCGCTTCCAACCACTTGGTGAAATAGTCAACTGCCACTATGGCATATTTGGCTCCTCCTCGGCCCATTGGCAGTTCGTCAATCAAGTCAATTCCCTATACTGCAAAGGGCCAAGGGCTTCGTTTGTTGGTAGTCGAGGAATCATAGCAAATTTTTGACGTCTATCACATCTCTTGGCGAAGTCTAAGACGTCTTTGCTTAAGGTGGGCTAGAAATATCCATATTGGAGTATTTTCTTTGCCAGAGTGCCCCCCAGTGTGGTCTCCATAACTTCCTCGATGGATGTTGGATAAAATTTCCTTGGCTTCCCTTCCGACGACACATCTTAATAAGGGGTTAGAGAAGCCGCGCCGATAGAGGATGCCTTCTTGTATCGTGTAGCGGGAAGCACTCCTCAGGATTTTCCTGACTTCGATACGCTCGTTGGGTAGTGTGCTACCTTGCAAGTATTTCCGGATAGGAGTCACATAAGTTTCTTCTTCGATTGCAGCTATCAGATCCTCTTGTTCGAAACTTGGGGCTAGTTGTTTTGAGTTGTCTACTGTTCCAGAAATGGTGTTGTTTTCCATGCTAGCTTGCTTTGCCAGTTCGTCAGCCTTTCGGTTCTCCTCTCGAGGAACGTGTTTGATTAAATAGTGATCCAATTGAGTGAGCAGCAGCTTGGTCTTCTTTAGATATGCTGTGAGTCGTTCTCCTCGAGTCTGGAATTCTCCCAGTATTTGATTTACAATAAGTTGAGAATCGCTATGGAGACATAATGAACTGACTCCAATTTCTAAGGCAAGTTCCAGTCCTGCTATTACTGCTTCATATTCTACATCGTTGTTGGTGGCAGCGTATTCCAGCCTTAGGGCATAGTGCAGCTTCTTTCCCCTGGGTGTGATTATCACAATACCTTCCCCCGAGCCCTGTTCGTTTGATGCTCCATCTATAAAGAGATTCCACTTAATATCTTTTGCTATTTCGGATTGATCCTTACCTTCGTTGGTAGTGAATTCGGCAATAAAATCGGCCATGGTTTGTCCTTTGATGGCGGTGCGGGGATGGTAGGTGATATCATATTGACTCGATTCAATGCACCACTTAAGTAGTCGCCCAGAAGTGTCGGGGCGATGGAGTACCTGCCTTAGCGGTTGATCGGTTAGAATTCTGATGGAATGAGATTGAAAATAGTGTCGTAGCTTCCGTGACGTGATTAGCAGGCAGTATGCTAACTTCTCAAGTTTAGGGTATCTGGCTTCTGCCCCTGTAAATCTCTTGCTTACAAAGTATACGGGCCGCTGCGCGTGGTTGTCTTCTCTCACCAAAGCGGCGCTTAAAGCATGTGACGATACAGCAAGGTATAGGTATAGTTCTTCGCCTTCATTTGGAGTTGAGAGTACTGGTGGTCTCTGAAGGTGTTCGATTAGGTTAAGGAAGGCTGTCGAGCATTCGTCAGTCCACTCAAACTTTCCTTTGTCTTTCTTTAGAGCTTCGAAGAAAGGTATGCATTTGTCGGTTGCTTTAGAGATGAACCTGCTTAGGGTAGCCACTTTCCCGTTTAGGCTTTGCATCTCTCTTCGAGTGGATGGTATCTTGATATCTTGCAAAGCCCGGACTTGTTCGGGGTTTGCTTCAATCCCCCTGGCATGGACGATGAATCCCAAGAACTTTCCCGACGATACTCCGAAGGAGCACTTTAGAGGATTCAGCTTCATTCCATATTGGCGAAGTACTTGAAACATCTCATCCAGGTGGTTTATATGATCGTTGGCGTTCCTTGATTTTACCAGCATGTCATCCACATAGACTTCCATAGTTCGTCCTATTAATTCCGCAAACATCTTGTTGACGAGGCGCTGATAAGTAGCTTCAGCGTTTTTAAGTCCAAAAGGCATTACTTTGTAGCAGTACAATCCCGGTCAGTGATGAAACTAGTGTGGTCATGATCGGGGGCGTGCATAGGGATCTGGTTACATCTTGAGTATGCGTCCATAAGGGATAAGAGTTCGTGTCTGGCTGTGCTGTCCATGAGTTGATCGATTCGGGGGAGTGGGAAGCAGACCTTCGGGCAAGCGTCATTTAAGTTGGAGAAGTCGATACATGTTCGTCACTTCCCGTTAGCCTTCTTTACCAGTACCGGATTGGCGATCCATTCTGGGTAGATGGCTTCTCGTATGAAGTCATTGGCAAGTAAGTCCTTTACTTCTTCCTCGAGGGCTGCTGATCGTTCTACCCCCATGCTCCTCTTTTTCTGCTTCACTGGCACCTTGGTGGGATCGATGTTCAGTATGTGGCGTGCTACGTCTGGGGAGATTCCTGTCATGTCGGCGTGCGTTCATGCAAATACATCCATGTTGTGGCGAAGAAAATTGACAAGTTGATCCTTCAATTCCGCTCCGAACTGAGACCTGACTCTTAGCAGTCTACTTGGGTCATGTTTGTCTACAGATACAAATTCCATAGCCTCTACAGGCTCGGTGGTGGCCTCCTCCTCCTTGTCCTTGGGGTCTAACTCGTTGAAAGGATCGCTGGTGTATCGAAGAGGAGGGGCTTTCTTTAATTGCTATGCTTCCAAGTTTTTCTTGCAGAGAGAAGTCTCTGCCTCCTTCCCTTTGTCCTTCCTGCGGTTGTTGCGAAGTTCGGTTACATAGCAATCTCAAGCGGCGTCTTGATCTCCCTCTATTTCTCCTATTCCGTTATCCGTTGGAAATTTCATCTTCAGGCACCACGGGGCTAGGACAATTTGGAAGTCAGACAATGCTGGTCTTCCCAAAAAGGCATTGTAGGCTGAGTGGCTCTCTATCAGCACAAATGTTTGTTTTCGCACAACGGAGAGGGGATGACTTCCTATTTCGACAAAGAGGTCCAGTTGCCAGAGGGGCATTTTTGCATCCCCGGTGAAACCATGTAGCGGTTTGCTGCAGGGAGACACATCCTTCATTGACAGCCTCATTTTGTCGAAAGCGTGCTTGAATAAGATATTTACTGAGCTTCCAGTGGCTACTAGGATTCGAAAAACCTTGGATGGACTGAACCAGGTGGAGATGACCATAGGATCCATGTGAGGGTACCGCCTTCCCTCTAGATCTCGCTGACTAAATGTGATATCATCATTCTCTTTCCGTTTCGGGTGGCGTTCTTCTGTAACAGAATTAACGTAGCCTTCATTGTTTCTAAGTGACTTACCGTATTTCTCCATCTCTGCCCAGCTTCCCTCGGCGATGTGTGGACCTCCTGATATGGTAAGGACCACTATCTTTTCTTGATTGGAGCTGCTGGTGTTGCGATTTCCTCCGCCAACTTCCAGGAGGGGTAACCCTGGGTTCTCGTTGGCAGAAGTTGAAGTCCGGTTCTGACCTTTCACAAAGCGTTCCAGTCTCTTCCTTCTGATGTGTTCTTCAATCAAGTCCCGGAGGTGATGGCATTCATTGCTGTCATGCCCATAAGATTCGTGGAAGCGGTGGAACATTCTAGACTTAATTACGTTATCCGATTCCTTCTTGTTCGGAGGGTGCTTGTATCTAACTTCGTCTTGGGTGGCCAAGAAGATGTTTTCGATTGTTCCATTTAGAGGACTGTAAGAGTCAAATCTCGGTCCTGGCCTATATAAGCGCTTTTCTCCCTTCTTGCCCCCAGCACTATTTCTGGAGTCATTTCTTCAAACGTCCTTTGCTACTGCAGATGTTTTGCCATGAGCTGCCTTGTTCTGTTGCCATGTCTGCCTTTCAATGGCAGCGTCTTCAAGCCTCATATATTTCCCAGCTTCGTGGAAGAAATCGGGCAAGGTAGCTGGCTTCTCTTTCGTTAGTCTCCTGGAAAATTTAGTATCCGGGTGTACACCACTGTAGAGGGCTATTAGGATAAGCTTCTCGTCGGCATCTTGGACTGCGGCCGCTGCGGTGTTGAATCGAATTAGATATTGTTGCACTGTCTCCCCGGGCTTCTGTTTGATATTAGATAGGGAATAAGCGTCCTTGGGTTGTTCCACATGAATGCGGAACTAGCTGATGAACTTTTCTTTCAACATTTCCCATGAGATGATGGACCCTTAGGGTAGATGGCAGAACCAGGAGGTAGCTAGATCTGCCAAGAATAGCGGGAAGCATTTACACAACACTCCTTCTGTTGCCCTACTCATGAGCATATGCTGTGTGTATCTTTGTAAGTGTACGACAGGGGAAGAGGTTCCCATGTAAGGTTCCATTGTTGGCATTTTCCATTCCCGGGGGGTGATGGCTGTTTCGATATTGCGAGTGAAGGGGCTGGTCACCCTAGCCCCTATCCCCCGATCCCTTTGTTCCCGTTGGACGCACTCTCTGAACAGCCGTGCCATCCTTTCATCGGAACTTGGAGCGGATAGAAATGAGTTTGGTTCTTCCCGGCGGGATTGATTTCGTCCAGATGACCTGTAGGGATGGTATCGTCTATCACTCCTAACATTCTCCAATGGCTGCCTCTGCTCTTCTGGCGGCACGCTGGGGTCAGCCGCAGTTGGCCCTTGCCTTGATTTTCCCCTGCTGGGTTCTGTTCTCAGCACTTCCTCGGATCCAACTTCGGGCGGGATTCCAGCTAGGCCCCGTCCATTGGTGTTTTCGTGGTTAGGTAGCATGACGGGCTCAGCTACATCCGATCCCTGCCTGGTACCTCCCCTGTTGGGTTCGGTTCCAAGTGTTTCCTCGGGTCGGAATTTGGGCTGAGTCTGGGCTCAGCTCCTACCATAGCTATTTTGGTTGTTAGCCTCTTCGAAGAAGAAATACATTTGTCGTCCCCCAGATCCTCCAACTGGGATTCACCCCATGATTCAGTGTTGCGGTTGGTTTCTTCAACATCCCTTAAGCGTGACATGAGTTGATCCACCAAGGCTTCTTGTTGAGATGCGAAGCGGTTAGTTACTTCAGCTACAACCCTGTCCAGATCCGCCCTTGTAATTGGTTGTTCCGTAGCAGGGGCTGTCGGATTTGCCTGATTTACATTTTCTGTTGGAACCGGACGATTGCCTTGGTCTCTGATCACTGGGTCTGGGATACTGCCAGTTGCGATGTTCTTTCCTTTGTTAGCATCTTTCTTCCGTCCGGGAGGCATGTCTTCCAAGCTATGAACGATGCTGATAGGAAAAGGGTCAAGTGGGAGAAGCTGAAGCTCCGAGCTCCTGCTCTCAGTGAAAGCACCAAAAATGTTTGCACAAAAAATGGAAAACCACCTCCAAGTCGTATGGTTTAGTCGTTTTTAAGTTGTTCTTAGTGATTTGGGTGATTTATGCAAATATAGAGAAAGCATGGACTAAACTGTAAAAGACACACAGATTTATAGTGGTTCGGCCAGAACGTGCCTACGTCCACTTTATATGTTATTCTCCTTTTTATTTTCAGATTACAAGTACAAAGCTTTGTATACAAGTATATGAAAGTTGTTTGAAAGTTCCATCCGTGCTTGAGCTCTCGAACTTGTCCCCCATTGTTGTACCCCTGCCCCTCTATTTATTGAGTGAGGCTTAGGGCAGGGGTTCTGGATGTATATAGCTGTTGGTGGGCCTAGGCTGGAGCAATCTGGCCTGGCAAATTTAGATCGGCAAGGCCCTGCTTCTGTGGTGGTTGGTCCGGCTTGGTCTTGGAGGTGAGATGGTTCGGCTATGCATGGAAGCGGGGTTTGATCCGGTGATAGGTGATGGTTGATTCGGTGATAGGTGATTCTATTTGGTTCGGCAGGCACCCGGTTCGGTAGTAGCTTGGAGAAGGGATGGTTCGGTGGTGAAGGCATGGCTTGGTCCGGTAGGTTGATTCGGTGGTGGCTACTTCGAGTTGGTTCGGCATGCTACTTCTGGTTGGTTTGGCATGTTATTTCGAGTTGGTTCACTTTGATTCGGTGGGTGGTAGAAACGTACCGAACATACATAGTTGTAATAGCCTTCATAAATGTTTACTTTAATCATCTTTTGATTACTTCCATCTTTCAAAATATACCTTTCCCATGTAGAAAATTCATTCCTTCTTTGATGTAATAAATGATACTGCTAATATTGTTTTATTACTCTCCAAAATCTACCAAATCTATTTTTGAGGCAATATATGTGAGTCGTAATTCCACGTTGACTTAAAATATTTTCAAAATCTACATAAGTTTGGAAATATTGTATCACTGAAATCTAAAAAAATTGATATGAGAGACTTACTCATTCATTCATATAATAAATGATTAATATTTTCGCATATTTATTTCCAGTCACATCTATCATTATTTTCAAACAAAATCCATATTTCTCTCATCGTGCCAATCTGCAGAAAAACTTTTATTGAAAAGAGTCTTAACAAGTGCTTTCCATTTCTGCTTGATTTGATTGAGATATTTATATTTTCAACCTATTCGGAAATTTTGGTTATGACTGCTTTTTTGGAATAATTAAGGAACAAAGTAGTGTAGATTTAACTTCGGCTATAACTATATCTTATCCACTTTAGTGATTCAATTTCGAATTTCTATATTTTTAATCAAAGTTAATTAATAGATGGTATGTATTTGTATTTCACAACATAAAATATGTACTACATGTAGAAAAAGTTGACATTATTATTGATTGACATCTTCTTTATGTTATTCTTGTTGAACTACGTTGAGATTGACACAAATATCATAGTTCTCCTGAAATTATTTAGCTACATTTCTATTTTTATTATCTTCTTTTATTTATAGTCTATTTTAGTACATGTTAATTGCATTTTTTTCATTTTTTTCACTCATTATTGTTTTTTCACTATTTTTTAGGTCTTGATGAAAGAATTCAGAAAGTGGGGATCTAAAACTTCAATTGTGTTTTATCCCACTTTTCAACGAAATTAGAATAAAAGGATTAGGATCCCACTGAAATTTTGAACCTTATCTCAACATGATAGATAGTAATAAAGTTACTCAGCTATGTGAAGATGTTTTGGTGGATATAATTTGTAGATTGCCGGAGAAAGCATTGGCGCGAAGCATGTGCATTTACAAAGCATGGAATCATTCTATCAGAAAGACATGCATTCCTAGATATTCAATAAACCCACCAGTTACATGCGTAATGTTTGTCATAAAAACTGCAAAATGGGCTTTAAATCCTAAGGGACCTGAGGGAAGGTTGAAATATGTCGACATAAATGAAAATAGTCTCTCTTGGTTTGTTAATAATATACAAGGTTTGCCTTCCCATGACTCTCCTCATTGCGTACTTGACATTTGTAATGGTCTTCTTCTGTTTTATACTCCTAAAAACTATCAGTACTACGTGTGTAACCCCACAACTAAAGAATTCATTTCACTTCCCAATGAATGCAAGCATGTAAAATGTTTGTCTCCTATTCTAGCTTTTGATCCATGTAAGTCGTTCCATTTTAAAGTGATGCGCTTCTTCCATATATCTGAAGGCACACAATTGCATGTCAAAATATATCCTTCTAAATCATCTAACTGGGATATTTACGCCATTCCACTTCGTAATGGTCCTCTAGCTGATTTGTGGTTGCGTACTTTGTTTCACTTTTGTGGGAAGGTGTATATCAACTCACGTTGTGGGAAAGCCTTATGCTTGGACCTTGCTTCCATGACTATTAGTAAAATTATGCTACTGGAATACGAAGAAGGAAACTCAATTTCCTTGAATTATGATAGAGGCGTTTTGTGAATATCAATTGGATGGCTATGTTATACCACTACACAAGATTATAATGCACAACTAAAATTGTGTATTTTCGATGATGATCAGTGTGAAGGTGGTAAATGGATTTTAAAGCCTTGTATTTGCATGTTGGACGTTGAAGAGTTAGCCCCCGTAGCCAGTCCTAGATATTTTACCCCTGTGTTCCCTTATGGCTTCAACTCGAGTTGTGATGTTGTATATGTTGGCACACATACAAAATTTTCATTTATGAATTCAAAAGCGGAAAGTGCAACGAAGTTATCAGAATGAGATAGAACATCCATTTATTTTCACATCCAATGTTTTCTTTTGTATGTTGCATTGTGTCTTTGAATTCTATTAAAGGAAAAACCATGAGTCCTATTCCATTGTAAGTTTTCTTAATTTTATATTTTAAATTTTATTTAAAGAACTAATTTATGTATCCTAATATTCTACTCTTTTCAAATGTTGATTACCATCCCTATTAATATGACGAATAAACTATAGAAGTGAACCAACAAATTAAATTCAATGTAGAGTCTTGATCAATCACTGACTTTTGAATAAGAAGAATAAAACTTGAAGATAAGTAGTTCCATTTCTTAAATGATTAAAAAAGAAATTAGTAAGAGGGCTTACTAATATAAATAAATTAAAACTTAGGCTTCTAATTTTTTAAATTAGGTAAATTTTTTATTTTAGACCATGCAATTACAAAAGTCCATTAAGGTTTGTAAAGACATTTATATCCTTTGCATAAATGGTTTATATTTAATAAAAATATTAATTGATATGTAAACATAGATGAACATTTTGGGGAAAATAAATAGAGAAATACACTTAGTCATTGTAAATTCTCAAACCAACATAAGTAAGGTGGAAATATCTTAATCTCTTTTCCCTATTTAGTTCTCATATGCATTTCCTTATAAAAGAAACTAAAGTAAAAATATATGTTTTTCTTAGGAGACCTATTCATACGATGATTTACATAATGAAAATCTAGAGTTTTGAACTAATTTTATTCATATCAATTATATTGAAGATATCCCATATGGTTTGTTTTTTTTTATAGTGATGGGAGTATAAAGTCTGAATACTAAATTATATTACTTATAAGTTGTTTATGATTTGTAAATAGATTGAAGATTTTTTAGCTACTATTTTTCTATAAGAGTATACTCATTTATGTTTGTTTCTGAATTATAGATTATGTACACAATTTTCCTAAAGTGATTTTTTTCTTATATTAACTGAAAGTACTAGAATCATTTCGTTTCTTTAGGTTCAACCTTTGCATCTCTTCATTAAGGAGGTTACTAACCATAGATCTCATCGAAACAACTCCGTCCAAATTTTAGTTGTTCAATGGGACTAGAAGTGTAACTCACCACCCCGAGACCCACCTTAGTAAAGAGAACTAACAAGTAATTCCATCTACTAAAGCGGAGAATAGGGCTGGTAAAGGGAGACTATCTATAATTTGGTCTTAAACATCTACTAAATACGTCGATAAATGCAATATAATTTTTTTTCCTACTCAAGAGGAGCGACATACCCAGTAAATGCTTAATCCAAAACTATAGGTAGTTAACGGATCTATCATAACAAAATACAATAACTAAATGTAAAGCACATCACAGAACAGTAGTTAACATCATATATATACATATACACTGATACATGTTTTGTACAATACAATATGAACACAATAAAGGTGGTACTCAACCACAGCATATACATTAAATCAAATGTAAATACATCAGAGCATGTAGAAGAAATAAATTACTCAAGAGATAGATAAGCTAATGTCCAACATCCACTTCAAGCTAAGCCCAATAGATGATACCTGAAACAACTCGGTTTGACCCGAGTATAAATACATTGGTCAGTCTAGCTACACAAATCAGTCAATATCAATAATATGAAGCAGAATGGATATAGTGATTCTTCTTCTTGAATGAGGAGAAGGATTAGATAACTCATAGCTCAATATTTAAGTAACAAACGCTACCAAAGTGACTAAATACCTCGAAATAAGTAACTCAACTCAATACTCAAATAAAATACAAAAGCCTCATATCATCGGTGATAACCCATAATGAACTCAAATCAACTCATGTAAAAATCAAGCAAAACTCAAATGGTTCGATGAACCATTACTCCAAAAAGGAGAAAACTCATCTCAATCACAAATAGAAGTCATGAAAGAAACACATGATAAATCCATAAGAATGTGAGATCTCAAACTCAGAAGTAAGCGAGGACCGCTAAATCTCACACACACATCTCAATCTTAAAAGCTCATGGAACTCGGTATGGATTCTGTAGGATCTAGATTAACCCTAGAGGGGGGATGAATAGGGTTATGCAAATTTTCTCGAACTACATGCAAAAACAAATTGCAGAGAAATAAATATGCTGAAAGTAAATCACACACAAAATTTTACCTAGCTTCGGCAACCCCTGCCTACTGCTGCATTCCCAAATTTCTATTAGAATTAAACAGTCTCCCACTTACAAACACTCTAACAGACTCGCACACCCTGCTACCGCCTATAGAGTTTTGCAAACTCGCACACCCTGCTCACTGAACTAATTCTAACTAGACAATCTGACACTACCAAAAACCTAGGTGGTGATTTACCAAGATTTGAACCTTAAAGAAAATTTAAAACAAACTAAAAACCAATTTTAAGCTAAAACCCTAAAATATAAACTAAATCCCCTTTTATAAAAACAAAATTCCAAACAAAATAAACTAAAGCCCTTTTGTAAAACAAAGCCAACCCATTTTATTCTTTCACCCGATCCCTTTTCTCTTTTGCTAAGGCGGCTTCGTTCGATCTGAATTAGGCTTCGTTCCCTTGTGAAAATTAGGGCTTTCTTCAATTTTGATTTCTCTGGTTTGTGTTGCTCTTTTCTCATTGCTTCTTTGATGATCGGCCCTTGAGGTCAGCTGCTTGATTGTCTTCGAGATTGCGAATTACCTCTGGTACGTTGTTCGAATCTTCTGCTTTTTCAGGATTTAATTCGACTATTCTTGTTAGTTCTACATTGCCGATGATGAACTTGTGGGTTTATATTTGGATTTGATTCGATTTTTCCACTCCCTGATGATGATTTGCGGTTTGGTATTTATATGAATTCCGAGACCTTAATCAATTGAATACTTTCCTAAAATTTGCTTTCCTAATATTGTTACAACTTGATACACACGGTTCTGATTTTCAAACGTTCGATTTTCCCTTGATTCATACGGCAAAGAACTTTCTTCTTTTATTTGTTTTGACTTTGTCAAAAATTGCACACACTTGATTTTTGACTATGTTAAACATCTACTTTGACACGGCTTTGGCCATCTTTATGTTCATCCCTCTCTTCGGCTTCATCTGGTTGTTGCATTCATGAATTATTCTGACTTGACTCAAGTATGCTTCCTTGCTTGACTTCTGTATGCTTCCATGATCTCGACTTGAACTTGTTTATTGCTTTCGACTTCGAACATGTTATTCACTGTTTGCATCACTGGACATTGCATAGTGGTCGAGATTTGTTTCTTTGATGTTGTTTATGTATGCATCTTGTAGTTTCCACTGTGTTGCATTGAGCATGACATTTTTATCATTATGGTGGCTGACCATCTTGTAGCATATCTCTGTTTCACTGATACTTGATATCATGGTGTAAATGTGAGTTGTACTCTCTGTTTTGATTTGCATTGGTGCAGTTTCCATATCTTGTGCTCGAGCTTGCATGTGTACAACTGATCATATGTTACTGTTATAACCTGTTGCACTTGCAATGTATTGAATGTTTGAGTCTTGTTCATCCAATTCATTGATCCTTGCTTGCTACACTCATGTGTATTGGTCTGAAGTTCATTGTGCTTCATGGACTTGGTTCGACATTTCAGTTTGATTCACTGTTGCATTTGTTTGTTATTTGAACTTGATGTTTGGTCTGACCATCTTGCACTGTTTCACTGGGCTTGATCGAGTTCATTTGCATTCTACAGTTGGTCTGCCTTGAGCTTGATTGATACAGTATTCATGTTGTTGCTTGAGTCACTTTGTTGTCATTGGTTCATTGGGCTGAGTTGTTTCACTGGTGCATTGCCTTTGTGGTCCGCACTTGCATTGAGCACTTTGTCATCTGGATGCATTCTGGTTGCTTTGGGATTGAACTTGAGCTTTGTACATCCACTTCAATGCTGAGATATTTCACTTGTGTTTCTCACCATGTTCATGTGTGTCTGGTCATGTGTTCATTCCTGAGTACTTTTCGACCTGCTGTTTGATATTGTACTTGTGTACTCCATATATGCACTGCGTCTAACTTGAGCTTGACTTTGTCTCCATGTATTTCATGTTGATTTTTGAAATTTCACTTGAGTTGGATCCAGTTTCAAAACTCGGGTTTGACCTTGTGCTCGTGTCGTGATTTTAAATATATTGCACGTGAGTTGAACCCGACTTTTCATTTGGGTTTGACCTGTGCTCACCTGTCCCTGTAGCATTATCAAGTGTATATCGATGTGCATGGCCTTGTGGCATGTACAGTGATTCATTGTGCATGTCACATTGCTCGTGTGTGATGAATTCAAATGTGAATGATGACGAACAACCTAAATAACTGAGGCAAATCATATTTTCAAAAATCATATTTCCTTTTATATTGCAAAAATATTTCTTTTTCAATTTTACTGCGTTATTGGATATTTTTGCAGATTGCTCAAATGCTGGATTCTAACTGGAATGAAGTTGAAGATAAACTACGAGTGTGAGTGATATTTAGTGAGAAATTTATGTAAATTGAAATTGTGATGTATTGTAAACAAAATTGTATATGTATAGTGAGAGCTTGAATTTGTACTATTCATAAATGTAATAAATATTTGTTGAATAAAATTTCTGCTTGAATTCAAATTCTGTGTAATTTATTTTATTCAACAAATATTTATTTAATCTATGAAAAATAAAATAGTACATTAACAAATACATTTAAATGAATATATATATATATATGTGTGTGTGTATATATATATATTACCATCGAACAAAATCAAATAAGCGCAAAGCGCATATTCAACAATCTCCCCCTTTTGATGATAACAAACATATATTTAAGATTTTGACTGTGTTAAATGTATTTGATCAATGAAATACTCTAATTGCTCCCCCTATTTAAATTCTTCCTCTCTACATGATGCTCCCCCTACATATTTGCATACAAATAGAAGTATATAAATAAGCCTAGATGCAAATGGAAAATTATTTGACCTTTGCTTGATTCTATTTGACAAAATCTTAACTTTTCTCTCCCTTTTTGTTATCAGCAAAAGAATAATAGTGCTAGAGAAAATAGAGATAAAGTGATCGATTAATCCAACATTAAACTCAAATTGAATATAAATATTAAACTTCAATAAAAATCAAACAAAAATCATAACTACCCTTGTTAGGCGCATATTCCACTTTTAGAATAATGGAAATTGATGTTCTAATATAAAATCATACAATTGTATCAACTTGTGGTACATTTATATCAGGAATTTGAATATCTACTAATCATGCATAACCGTTAGGACTTTTAAATGAGATTAGTAGTATTCCAATTTAATTTTCAAAAATGAAATCAAGTATTTTCTAACCACGCATGACCATGAGGACTTTTAAATAGGATTAGAATCAACTTGCCTATTTAATCAATTAATTTTGATATGCGTTCCATACATGCATAACCATAAGGACTTTTAAATGAGCATGGAAGCATATAATCAAAAATCCAAGTAATTCACCCATGCATAACCGTGAGGACTTTTAAATGAGAGTGAATACATTGGATAATTATTTATTTTTACAAAAAAAATATGAAATGAAAAACAAATGATCCCTGATTATAGTACCACATGTCGACAAACTATATTTAAGTTTTGATAAACAATGGTCGATAGAAATATGATAGATATAGAAATGGTTATGGAATCTTTACCCAACAAAAAGTTTTATAACTCTTGTTTGAATTCCTAAAGAAATTTTCCAAATATACTTTCTTGAATAACATATGTTAAATATCAACACTTATCATCTTTTCAATCACTATTTATCTTTTCGATAATTAGTAGGGAGTCGGATTAGTCAAAATATGTCATTTAAAATCAAATAAAAACGACTAATCTGAAAATATGATCAACAATGATTTTCTCGAAGGGGTTATATGAGAAAATTTTTGTTATTTGAAAATTATTTGTAATGAAAAATTTGCATATATTTTCTTTGAAAAACGATGCATTACTAAATGTCTCACCATAAATCACGTTCAACTAGTAAGTTTTCTGTCAACTAGATTACCAGTATGATCTGCATCTGAATTTCTTTTTCACTCAAAAATTATCATCAATTGAATTTGATCGACCAAACCATGAAGTGTGCATCAAAAATTCAAACAGCATTTTAAATGACATTCTCTTGAATTTGGATTGAAGCTGTGTAAATAATCAGAAAACCGTGAATATAAAATTAGCCATATTATAACCAAATGTATTAATATCCAACAACACACTATTTTTGATCCAACCTAATATAATCAAAAAATTTAGAGAATTTTATAGTGTTTTTGGCATAAATATAATCGGCCAACTATGCTGAACAAGTCAGAATCAAAATCGTCATCTCTTCACTATCTCAATATTGGCTGATTTTAATTCAGACTATGGCGTGGATCATCGCATTTAATATATCGTTCAAATAAATATACCATTACCTGTTATACCTTTACGATATTTTTCATTGTTTATCCATTGTGATTCTGTCACCTTTATAATAGGCTAAGGAACTTTGCTTTGTCGCCCGTTGTGTTTCTGGAACAACCAAAAATCCAGAAAACACCGTTGTTGTTCCTTAGCCTGCCACCACACCTACACGGGAAAAGATTTATGTGACCTATTTGTTTTTATAGGTCCATGGTTGTTAGTGGCATAAGATTTAGAAAAATAATTTTGTGGAGACCCAAAACTGTTTATATATGTTCCTTTTGGCACCCAAATTTGTTTAACTTTGAGAGATTTTATATTTGTGCCTTTTGGAACCCAAATTGATATGGTTTTCACATGTTTGGGTCTATACCAACAATTATTGTGATCGTGTCCATATTTTCTACAAATTGTGCACATGGAATTTTCTTGATTAATATCGCTTTCAACATTTTCAGATTGATTATATCCAAGTCATTGTCAAGCTGTATTAACAGTTTGCTTCCCTAATAGCAGATTCAACGATTTCTCACTTTTTGAAAATTTATCTAAAGTTATTGACAATTGTTGGACTTGTATTTTGAGAGATTCATTTTCATTCAATAATTGTGTGCACTTTTTGACAGAATTTTCTCTCCTAGTATTTTTGTTCTCTTTCAAAATCGGAATTTCATTTTCAAGTGATTTTATATTAATTTCTGATTTTTTAATCTCTTCTTCGAATGTTGGACACTTATCACACTTAGGGATCCTACTTTGATAGGTTTTAACTAATTGGTCAAGTTGTTCATTTAATTCTATCAAAGTGTCTTTTTGTGATTCAAGTTTGGCATACTTCTCCCTAAGTCGTTTAAAACAGCCATTTACTTCGTGGAAATAAATAAGTAATTCAGAGTGAGTAAGTTTTGATACCTTGCTTGGCTCGTCATCGTTTATATTTCCATGAAGGCACATATCTGCTTTCTCACTCTTACTGCTAGAACTTTGATTATCTTCATCACTTGTAATCCACGTGACTGTAGTATTTCTCCGTTTTGATTTCTTTTCAAAATCGCGTTGAAATCGGGGATAATTGGGCTTGATATCACCAGGTTTGTTGCAAATGGTCCCGTGTTCTTCCGAGTTGTCTAGTTCTTTAATTATTCTGTTTTTTAATTTTTGATTTAGAGCTGGATTGTCATATTTGTGGTTTCACCTTTTGAATTTCTTTGTTAACGCCAGCTCAGCTGCTCCATCATCATCCTCATCCTCATCACAACTGCTTTTTACAAATCCTGTTAAGCACATTTCTTCAACTGAGTTGGTTGTGGAGGATTTCTCATTGCTGTTGAGTTTTGCGCCATATATTGCATCGAAAGTATTCCAGATTTCCCGTGCATTTTTACAATGAGAAATTCTATTAAATTCAGTATTATCAAGAGCACAGATCAGAGAATTCATGGCTTTAGCATTTGCAGCTTTTAAATTCTTATCGTCAGCATTCCACCTATCCTTAGGTTTAGGAATCTCAGTATCACCAAAAGTTATAGTGGGAGATTTATAGCCAGTTTCAATAATGTCCCAAACATCATAATCAACCGAACTAAGATAAATACCTATCCTAACTTTCCAATAAGATAATCATTCCCATTAAACATGGGTGGCCTAACAATAGATTGCCCCTCAGAAAAATAATTATTTGGTGGATTCATGACTCTAGAGTTAATGAAAAATACCGTGCTTTGATACCACTTGTAGGATCTAGATTCACCCTAGAGGGGGGTGAATAGGGTTATAGCAAATTTTCTCGAACTAAACGCAAAAAGAAATTGCAGAGAAATAAATATGCTGAAAAGTGAATCACACACAAAATTTTACCCAGCTTTGGCAACCCCTGCCTACTGCTGCATTCCCAGATTTCTATTAGAATTAAACAGTCTCCCACTTACAAACACTCTAACAGACTCGCACACCCTACTACCGCATATAGAGTTTTGCAAACTCGCACACCCTGCTGACTGAACTAATTCTAACTAGACAATCTGACACTACCTAAAACCTAGGTGGTGATTTACCAAGATTTGAACCTTAAAGAAAATTTAAAACAAACTAAAAACCAATTTTACACTAAAACCCTAAAATATAAACTAAATCCCCCTTTATAAAACAAAACTCCAAACAAAATAAACTAAAGCCCTTTTGTAAAACAAAGCCGACCCATTTTATTCTTTCACCCGATCCCTTTTCTCTTTTGCTATGGCGGCTTCGTTCGATCTGAATTAGGCTTCGTTCCCTTGTGAAAATTAGGGCTTTCTTCAATTTCGATTTCTCTGGTTTGTGATGCTCTTTGCTCACCACTTCTCTGATGATCGGCTCTTGAGGTCAGCTGCTTGATTGTCTTCGAGATTGCGAATTACCTCTGGTACGTTGTTCGAATCTTTTGCTTTGTCAGGATTTAATCTGATTATTCTTATTAGCTCTGCATTGCCTATGATAAACTTGTGGGTTTGTATTTGGATTTGATTCCATTTTTCCACTCCCTGATGATGATTTGTGGTTTGGTATTTATATGAATTCCGAGACCTTAATCAATTCGATATTTTCCTAAAATTTGCTTTCCTAATATTGTTACAACTTGATACACACGGTTCTGGTTTTCAAACGTTCGATTTTCCCTTGATTTATACGTCAAAGAACTTTCTTCTTTTATTTGTTTTGACTTTGTCAAAAATTGCACACACTTGATTTTTGACTATGTTAAACATCTGCTTTTGCACGGCTTCGGCCATCTTTACGTTCATCCCTGTCTTCGGCTTCATCTGGTTGTTGCATTCATGAATTATTCTGACTTGACTCCAGTATGCTTCCTTGCTTGACTTCTGTATGCTTCCATGATCTCGACTTGAACTTGCTTATTGCTTTCGACTTCGAACATGTTATTCACTGTTTGCATCACTGGACATTGCATAGTGGTCGAGACTTGTTTCTTTGATGTTGTTTATGTCTGCATCTTGTAGTTGCCACTGTGTTGCATTGAGCATGACATTTTTATCGTTATGGTGGCTGACCATCTCATAGCATATCTCTGTTTCACTGATACTTAATATCATGGTGTACATGTGAGTTGTACTCTCTGTTTTGATTTGCATTGGTGCAGTTTCCATATCTTGTGCTCGAGCTTGCACGTGTACCACTGATCATATGTTACTGTTATAACCTGTTGCACTTGCAGTTTATTGATTGTTTGAGTCTTGTTCATCCAATTCATTGATCCTTGCTTGCTACACTCATGTGTATTGGTCTGAAGTTCATTGTGCTTCATGGACTTGGTTCGACATTTCCATTTGATTCACTGTTGCATTTGTTTGTTATTTGAACTTGATGTTTGGTCTGACCATCTTGCACTGTTTCACTGGGTTTGATCGAGTTCATTTGCATTCTGCAGTTGGTCTGCCTTGAACTTGATTGATACAGTATTCATGTTGTTGCTTGAGTCACTTTGTTGTCACTGGTTCATTAGGCTGAGTTGTTTCACTGGTACATCGCCTTTGTGGTCTGCACTTGCATTGAGCACTTTGTCATCTGGATGCATTTTGGTTGCTTTGGGATTGAACTTGAGCTTTGTACATCCACTTCAATGCTGAGATATTTCACTTGTGTTTCTCACCATGTTCATGTGTGTCTGGTCATGTGTTCATTCCTGAGTACTTTTCGACCTGCTATTTGATATTGTACTTGTGTACTCCATATATGCACTGCGTCTAACTTGAGCTTGACTTTGTCTCCATGTATTTCATGTTGATTTTTGAAATTTCACTTGAGTTGGAACCAGTTTCAAAACTCGGGTTTGACCTTGTGCTCGTGTCGTGATTTTAAATATATTGCACGTGAGTTGAATCCGGCTTTTCATTTGGGTTTGACCTGTGCTCACCTGTCCCTGTAGCATTATCAAGTGTATATCGATATGCACGGCCTTGTGGCATGTATAGTGATTCACTGTGCATGTCACATTGTTCGTGTATGATGAATTCAAATGTGATTGATGACGAACAACCCAAATAACTGAGGCAAATCATATTTTCAAAAATCATATTTCATTTTATATTGCAAAAATATTTCTTTTTCAATTTTACTGCGTTAGTGAATATTTTTGCAGATTGCTCAGATGCTGGATTCTAACTGGAATGAAGTTGAAGATAAACTACGAGTGTGAGTGATATGTAGTGAGAAATTTATGTAAATTGAAATTGTGATGTATTGTAAACAAAATTGTATATGTATAGTGAGAGCTTAAATTTGTACTATTCATAAATGTAATAAATATTTGTTGAATAAAATTTCTGCTTGAATTCAAATTCTGTGTAATTTATTTTATTCAACAAATATTTATTTAATCTATGAAAAATAAAATAGTACATTAACAAATACATTTAAATGAATATATATGTTTATTATCATCAAACAAAATCATATAAGCGCAAAGGGCATATTCAACAGATTCAAACTCATAAAATATCAAACTCAATAAAGAATTCGATGCATGTTCAAGACTCAGAAAATCTTAAAACTAATTCGCCAAAAACGGCGAACTCAAAACTCAACAAAAACCTAGATTAGCCAGATCCCTGATTACAATGCCGGAGCAACGCTGCACATGTTAAACTCAGACGACCGAAGCCTTAGACAAGGTCGCTAACACCTTCCAAAGCAGTTCGTCCTTGTGACAAGGTCGTTGACACCTTTCCAAGCTATTTTGTCAGCCCTAACAAGTTCGCTAACTCCTTCCAAAGCAGTTCGTCCCCATGACATGGTCGCTAAGACCTCTCAAATCAGTTCTGCTAGGTAAATATCGTGAATGTGTCATAAACTCACGGATAAGAACCTAAAAAGTATTAATGTGTGTCCCATACCACACTTTCGCACTTACCGGTTTACTAGCCGCTAGTCGATGCCACACTAGGAACATCATAAAACTTAGAAAATCACATCTCGCCTCGTCTCATAGGCAAGTGATAAAAAGACACCATACTCGTCTCATCTCATCTACAAGTGCTAAATGACATCGTAACTTATCTCATCTCCTCGACAAGTGAAAACATCGTGATGGTTCCTCATAAACCATAAATCTCAAATATGAAATCATATACTCAATACTTGCCTTACATCATTGGCAAGTAAATAAAACATCGTGATGGTTCACATCGACCATACTCCTACATAGGAGATCTCAAACCATAATACTTGCCAAATCTTGGCCATCTTAAATAATTCCAATAGATAGGAATTATAAAACTCAAAATATGCCATAAAATGGTAAAACATCTCAGAATCATTAATCTCAAATAGCTTCGATCGTACAAGTTTGGAACTAACGGAAATAGTAAACGCACATGTCTCATACTACATGTTTTACTAAATCGTTTAATTACCGTTCTCATACGTTCGAACAGTACAAAAGTATGTATTATATATATATATGATAATTATAAATTTTTGTAAAACATTTATTTTGAAAGCTTTTCCATTTAAAAAAAATCATTTCGAAAAAGGTATAGAAAACACGTGCACAGAAACAGGAAAAATCGATGAAAATTCAATAAAATTAACATACGGTAAAACCCAAATGAAACCGACAATTCGTAGTGTGAATCGACATTAATTTCGGCTTTTATATTATTAGGTGTTAGCCTTTTAGAACCAGCTAAAAAAAAAACCGCTCGAAATCATCGAATTCAAAAACAATTCAACGAAAAATGCCAAACTTTGCGAAAGAACTCAAGCTAGCAGCTTGTTTTGCCAGTTCGTCCCTTTTTAACTCAGAATTTTAGAAAATATGAAACATAAAATCTGAAGAAGATTGTTACAGCTCTAAGTCAGTAAAAGAATCATCTAATTCGGACATTCGAGTCAAAAGTTCCGGCAATTTCAATTCTCAAGTCTAAAATTACAAAACTGTGAATAATTAAAATAACGACAGGGCTGCGGCTTAAAGAGCCATTTGGACCCTGTAGAACCCCTAAATTGATAAATCATAAATCAGGAAAGTTTAAGAGTATGGAAAAACTTAGAAGTCAGAAAAAGAGTCATCTAATTCCGACACTCGAGTCAAAAGTTATGACAATTTCAATTATCAGGTCTAAAATTACAAAACCGTGAATAATTAGCATAACAACAGGGTTGCGGCTTAAAGAGCCAATTTGGCCCTGTAGGTCATAGATTTTGGTAACTCATAAAACATGAAAGTTGAAGATCATTTTCATAGCTATAATTCACAGAAAGAATCACCTGATATGGACTTACAAGTCAAAAGATATACCCAAAATAATTATCAGGTCTGGATTTATGATCACTGTCTTTTGCTCTCGGGACAGCGACAAAGAAGTTCATTTTTGACCAAATTAAACTCAAAATTTCATGAAACTTAAAACATGAAACTTTTAGCTAAAGGCCAAAAATTTTCAAAACATCCAAAATCATTGAATATGGAAAAGAAACGAAAAGGTTATGATAAAAATAGTTCAGGGGTCTTAATTGCAATACCTCTGTCATTTTGGTCTCGGGATAGCAAAAATCAAACATATTTTTGACCAAACTAACATCAAAATTTAAGAAAAATCAAAACATGAAACTTCTAGAACATCATTTGTTCTTTCCATAACATCCAAAATTATCAAATTCCGATCAAAAACGAGAAAGTCATGGCTAATTTTAGTTTTAGGTTTCAATTCTGAAAATCGACAGGGCGGAGCATGTATCTCAGTTTCAAACCCAATTTCGACCCTATAAATCATATAATTTACAAAAACATATAACATGAATGTTGTAGAACAATTTTTAATCTCTTAAGATCTCTAATGATATCAAAATTCAGTAATAAATGAGAAACTTATGCTTAAATTACTAACAATGTCTAGCACAGAAATTTGACAAGGCACAGACTATTACTCTGTTAAAAGTTTGATTTTGACCAAGAAATCTTCAAAATATGAGAAACTAATTAAAACAAAAGTTCTTCCTTAGAGAATTATCTTTCTACTACAAAATAATTTAACACAATTGGGTTTATCAATCAAAAGTTATGTTCATTTTACTCTCGGATATTAACTCAAATTTTTTATATGGCTGAGCTATAACATTAATTTCAAACTCAATTTCAACCAATTTAACAGCAGAATTTCAGAATATGATTAAAATAAACTTGTAGATAATTGAAAAATAATTCTACCACAAAAATATTGAGTCAATTTGGATTATTCTATCATAAATTATCATAGTTTTACTGCAGCGACTTTTTTTTATAACAAATTTCTAGCAAACAGTAACACAATAATCACACAAGTTTTCAACCAAATTGCATACAATTAAATCAACAATCATTCAAACAATGATGTGCAACAAACAAAGATTTAGATGTAAGTGATTAACTCACCTCTATCCTTTAATTCAACAATCGAGATCATCAATTCAGCCCAAATTTCCAAACTAGCAAACCCTAAACAGAGAAGAAGTTAATAGATTTTCACTGTAAATTAGATTTTGATGGAGAGATTGGTTTTAAATTGAAGATTACTTGAGTTTATACTTAAATCCATGTTTTAAAGCATCCATTCTTCATTTTATTTTGATTAATAGAGCATAGATTGGGAGAATGAGAAGGCTGCCATTATTTTTTAGCTTTAAAAGTTTTTCACTAAGAGGAGAGAAGTGAATCAACGTACATACTTTTCTCCTCTTTCTCATTATTTAGTAACATGTTAGGTGTTAACTGTACTAATGGACAAAAGCCCAACAAGTAAATGAAATAAACCTGTGTTATTATACAACCACTTATTTCATGTTACAATGCATACTAACGATGAAATTTGCACTATTTCAAGTTCCACTTCTTAAGAATTATGAAATTCATTACGCATGATAATAAAAATGTTTTACACCCAACTAAAATATTGTTTACATAATTAGAAAATATTTATTATCATATTTCCCTATTTAAAGAAAATAGCAAATTTACATTATTAATTACAAAACTCATTGTAATTAACACTATAAATTACACAAAAATAACATTTTTATGTCATAAAATTCTATAACTCATTTCAAATATAATTTTATGCTCAACTTATATTTTTAAGCTCAATTCCATCATTTGATTAAATATATCCCATTTTAAAATTAATTGCTTCTTTTTAAAAAATATTAAAAGAAGTAAAGAGCAATAATTAACAAAATTATTGCATTAACTCTAAATAAAACACATTTTCCTCATTTTTTTGTTAACTCAAACCATCTTAATAAAGTTTTCAAAATTCTATTTTCTCATTTTATCCTCAAATATATTGTTTATTCCCAATAAACAGTTTAAATTTCTCTTTGATTACTAATTTACACTATTAAATTATAACTGTCGTTATAATTTAATATTTTCAGGTAATCGCTAAAACTGTGACGAACGAGAATTTTTCACGCTCGAAAATCGACATATATGCTTTACATCGTACTCGAATGCCGTAGATTTGACCGTTCAAATCCGAGTCGCCGGAGCTTATAATAACATTAAGTAAACAATACAGTGGAAAAAAAAAGAATAATACATTGATATACAACATTTATACAATATCTGATACAATAGATATCAATATACATCAGAGATATGATACAATAAAATAGCAGCGGAAAAGAAAATAGACAACATCAGCAGCGGGACAAATAACTCTAAGATAGTCTTCAAAAGAGAACTCCAGCAGCAACTCAATTCAACATCACGATGCATAAAGATAAGCAAATGTAGTCCATATCCAAAGACAGAACCAGCTCCAGATAATCTACTAAACCTAACTATCTGAAAAAGCCAGCTCTAGACTGCTCATGTAGAAAAATTTTGAGCACCCAGAGTTTAGGAAAGAAACAATAAACTCCGGATCAGTCATGGGACAGGTGTGAGCAACAAAAATAATAGTTTATCTTTTAAAACAATCAACAAAAACTTTAGAATCAATTCGCAATGCTTTTGGAAATGAAACTACCATAAGACCTCCCGCCACACACACAATGCAAACGCAAAATTGGAGGAGATTTCTTCTTATGATAGTCAAACATGCTTGATATGCAATTTCCTTGATATTATTACTATAAGTGCAAGGTGTAGGAAAAATCATTTCGAAAGTAAATATATAAATATTAGCCAACATACGACCATTATCGTATGCCTACTATAGCTACCATGTTCAATAGCAGGTTACCGCCACATTCCATGGCAGGTTATACAACTAATACTGTACAAGGCTTGTATTGTTTCTTTGGATTTCCAACAAATGGCAGGGCCAAGGAACTTCCCATTGTCACATGAGAACGCCTCTGGAAGGACGTCCCCGAGAACCTAACCGGATCTCTGCCAACACAAGGCCGGGTTACCCCTAACTGGGTAACTACTGACACAAGTATGTCATTCCCCGGTGGTAACCAACCTTTATCCGAGATCCCGATAACCAACAACCACAAAGTAATAAATTTGCAGCAACAACACAGGTTAAGTATCTGGGCTCCATACCATGATACCACCTCTATCCAGAAGGAAATGCACATACCCTAAAGGGTGCTACCCCCAATAACCTTGCCGCATATTTCCTGTTTCGACCATTTTAGGGTGTGAGGTCCGACGAAGTCTCGCCCACAAAGCCATGCTTTGGTACAAAGCCATACTTCGGGTCAACAAATGATCAAAGTAATGATCACAAAGATAAATGATCAAACAAATGATCATATCACAAATGATCAAACAATGATCATTTCACAGCAACACTCAACATGTCACATTACTAAATTGGGAATATATCGCTGATAACCATCAACTACATAACCTCTGAGCTCGTACGTCTCAAAGAAGGGTGTTAAGCTAAGAGAATAAATTCTCCGCCACCAACGGAAATATATTTGACAGAAATCTGCTTTATATCTCAATTTGTAATGTCAGACATACAATCCATACAAGTCTGTTCTGGGTTAGAACAGAACCGAAGGCACTTCCAAAGAAGTCTATGCAATCCGGGTATTCACAATCCCGATCGGATTTCCCATCACTTAGGGAATCTCTATACCGTAGCTACTCGGTGCAGAGACAATCAATAGGTCATCCTATCGTTCTCGTAAATATCCGGTCTTTACCACTGGTCTTCAAATGCTATCAATAACGACGTATCACATATTCAGAATGGGTTATACGACCCAAAGGTCCTTTCCCGGCTAACCCGAATAGTGAGCGCAACATTTAAAACATATGGATATGGGATTTCAATTAAGTCACAACTTAATAATTCAAAAATTTCTTTCAATTGGTTTAAACAAATTTCCATTTTCAAATCTTTAACAAAAAGATTTATTTCACAAAGTTCACCTAGTTTCACAAAGATTCATTCATATATTTCAAAACAATTCCCATTTCAATTGGATTAACTTGTTTTAAAATCTTTAAACTAAAGATTAAACTTATAGCTTTCAAACAGTTTCCATAACTTGGAAAACTATTTCAGTTTAAACTTGAAATCCCTTTAATACAATTGAAATTCATTTCTCCTATGAAAGCATTTTATCATTTAGAAACAACAATCTTATTTCGGAAAAACCCGATTTCATTTATACAAGTTACAATCTTTGGGTTAATTCCAATTCTCAAAACAACAATACTTTAAAAATGATTTGACTCATATATAACTAGTATAATATCGTTAATCCCTAGTTTCAAATCATAGAATTCAATTTCAAGTATTGAATTCAAATTTAATCAAAATACTTAAATTCCAAAACTTAATCAAGTTATTCAAAATAAATTTCATCTTTGAAATTCCCATTTCAAAAGCTTTTCATTTTAAACCCAATGCATTTCCAAAACCATTTGGTTTTAGATATTCAACTTTTAAACCATTTCAAAATCTGTGACTTAAACGATTTCCTCGTGAAATCCATATTTGTGTGTGCATAAGTGGGGTCCAGGGTTTAACACAATAGTGCAACATCATCAATCATCACAGATACTTCAATATCGATAAGCGGTATAATCCATAACGCTTATCTTCATTATCAGTTTCACAGATAAAATAAATTTATCAATCACAAGTAGTCATTTTTACAATTCGATGTGGGTTTCGGATAACAAATCGGAATCTGATTCCCTGTCGCATCGAAATTCAATTTCCGCTTTACGGGCAAAAAGGGATTTTCATATATAACAATATTTTCATCACAGATATAACAGCTCAGCACAAAGCATTTTATATAGCATCACATCACATATAAGATATATCAATCCAATACACAGCATTCAATAGAATATAGTCATCCATAAATATGCTCAATTTATTATCTGAGTTGTTTAAATCAACTGGGTCATCAATCATCATTAATAGATTCCAAATCATTCGATTAAAGGTCCTTTAATCACTTATTAATCAAATTAAATCAACTTTAAATTTTTGAATAATTAACCTTTAATTATTCAATTATCTTATAGTTAATTTCCCTTAATTAATTCTTTAACAATTTAATTAACTCTTAATTAATTATTATTTAATTAATTATTCTTAATTAATTTCAATAAGTGATTATCCTTAATTACTTATTTTAATAAATCACAATTTAATTACATCGAGTAATTATATATAAACCCCTTGATTTATTTTCTTTAATTGATTAATCATTCATTAATCACTTTCATCCATCAATTAGCCTTTAATTAATAAATCATTCCTTAATCAATACTTTACATTTTAAAACTTATTTCCACATTTATATTTAAAACTTAATTTTATTTCAAAATCAAGATTTCCAGTTAAGATTTAAGCTCAGGTTTCAATATTTGATTCAACTTTGTTTAAATCTTTCCTTTACAATTTAAATTTCATTTTAAATTCAAATATACTTAGACACCTTAAAGTTATCAAATAATTTTTGAATTTAAAAACTTAATTATTTCCAAACTAAGATTCAACCTAAACTTGAATTTATATTTAAACTTTCGTTTTGAAACTTAATTTAAACTTTGTTTTATAATTAAAAGATTAATTTTTAAATCTTAAAACAGGAACAGGTTTTATTTTTAAAACCTGTAACAATTCCTACCCGAGACAACACTCCATTCAAGTCGAGTTCAGACCCGAGCTCCCTCCCATTTTTCCCGAGTCTTCCCCCTGCTTGTTTTCTTCATCATTTTTTTTTGAAAAACTTAAGTACCCAAATCTGTTACACTCGCATACCTCTCCACGCTTTCGAGCTCAAACCCGAGGCACAAACCCACCTGCACGAGATTCCCTTCAAGTTTTCCCACTAAACCCAAATCCGGACACGCGATCAGATGCCGTGCATGTGCACCGATGCGCTACCCTCCTCCGGCCATTCTTCTGGTCTCCGACAAGTCGAAAAGGACCTCGACATCATCCACGACCATCAAGATAACACAATTCCATCTTGATTCAAAATTTAATCTTCAGGTCGAAAAATGGAATCAACCACATCCACCTGAACTGCCACGTCTTCGAAGCTCCGACCGCCTGAACCTCTACACTTCCTGCCAAGGCTTCGCTACTCAGCATACTTTCATCACCCAAAGATTCGTGGCACTCGATCAATCAGCGAAGATGAGAAGATTAAAGTATCAAACCTAGATAAAACTAGGTTTACAAACTTCACGAGTTTGCCGCCGCCAACACCATAGCCTGGCCACCACTGCGCCATTTTTCCCAGCTCCACCCATCACCCCTCCATCTCCAGACTAATTCTCGACCATCACCAACCAGTGGATCATCCACGGCGACCCAAACAAAGAAAATCAGAAAACTTGAACTGCTGAGCATCCCTACATCTAAAAAGTTTGATTTTTGTTTTAAAAATCATGTTTAAGTAAATAGATTCAATTTACATACCTGGATTCTTAAATTAAGAAATTTGTTTTTAAACTTATTTAAAGTTGTACTCATCTTTCTTGTTTGCCAGAGACAATTACATGTTGTTTCAACTTTAATAAAATTTTAACACGTAGCTTAAAATCAAAGAAACAACATTTGTTTACATCCTAAGTTCAAGCAGTTACTAGATCAAGTGATGAAGGTTTGTTTGCTCATCTGTCTAAAAAAAACAACAGGAACAGAGTTTCAAAAGTTACAGGCATACACAGATTTTCACAGTCACATATATACACATTTTCTAGATCTACTTAAGAAACTAATTCAGGGACTTAAGATTTTTTTTTAAAAAAAGTTACAGTTGTTTTGAAGAAAGAACAGAGGAATGCTTTTATTTTGAATCAAGCTTGAAATTTACTTGCTGAAGCCTTTACTCGATTCGTTAATTTCTGGTTGCCTTGTTTCATTTGTTTTGTTGCTTAAGGTTGAGATGATATTACTTCTTTCATTTTTCTTTTCTTTTCAGTTATGATGGACGAAATAAAATGAGAGTTTAATGTATATATGCAAATATAATGTGTGCTGCTTGGTATGGTTAGTACAACAATGTGATATCTTTGTTTATACAATAAGCATGGCTGAGATGTATTCATTAATTGCTAGAGGTGTAAACATGTAATGCATTAATTGCTTTAGTACTTCAGCCATAACTTATGTCTTTAACTTTGTTCTTGCCTTTGTCTTGCTTATATACTTGAGTACATTTATTTCTTTTGCTTTAAAATGGTGGCTGCACTTATTATATTTGTCTTGTTTTATAAACTAATACTTATCTTTCTTTTGTTATATCACTTTATAATGTAAATAATTTTCTATTTAAATTATGCTGTTAAATTTTAGTTAATGTACTTACTTACTATTCTATAGTCTATCTCATTTGTTTACTTACTTTTTATTTTGCCTGCATAATCTTTGTCTTGCTTTGTCTGGTCACATACTTCATGTACAAATATTAAATATGCATTTCTAACTTCAATAGTTATTTTATCTTACATATTAATTTTCAACTTAAATACTTATCGTCTTGTATTTATATTTTACTTTATTTATATAGATATACAGTTGTTATTGTTATTTGTAAATATTTGAATGTATTTCTTTATTATTTTTTTCTAGTTTACATACTGAATGAGTTTTGTTCTTAGATTTATATCTATTATAAATATTTTGTTTAATATCATATCAAAAATCTAAATACAAATTTATTTTCTAAAATATTTGAAATTAATTCCCAATTAAATTTTCAATCTATTTTATATACATAAGTTCAAATGTCCAGATTAATTTCAATTAATTCTTAATTTAACAACTATTTTATAAAAATTTCTAATTTATTCACAATTTTTATTCAAAAATTAAATTAATTCTCAATTTAAACTTAATTAAAATTCGGGATCGTTACAGACTCCCCCACTTAAAAAGAATTTCATCCTCGAAATTTGTCAGAGAGAGGTAACGAAGATAGATGAAAGATAGAGAAACCTTTTTTCAGATCAAACTGCATATTTATCCAGCAATTGTTAAGCCAAATCAGAATATCAACAATAGATACAAGAACGAATCTATTCTACTGTAACGACCCGAAATTTTCAAACTGAAAATTCCAGATAGTTATGAAAAAGAAGAACGAGATAGGAGAAGAAGAACAAATCAACAACACCTCACACTCACAGCGGATAAAATATAATAATAAATAATAACTGTTTACAAAAGAATACTATTACTGTCGATCACATTTAATATACATCAGAGTTTCACATACATTCAGACACTGAATATGTACAATTATCAAGTTTCGAATTAATAATAATATAAATACAGTGGAAATACTCTATATGCTATTGCCATCCAGCTCGCCTCCTGAGCTCCAGAACGTACCTACCTGAAAATCTGTAACACCCGGTCTGACCCGAGCATTACACCAAAGTGACACCCGGGTCAGGCTGGAAACCAGCATGAGTAAATCCAACTAACATGGAATACCAAAGCAAACAACTTAAATAAAACCCGGGGTAACTCAAACCAATTTTACAAGTGCTCGATATGTTATAGACATAACTAATTTCACACATCCTTTGCCTAAGTACCCAAGCTTAGATTTAAATAGTCCACTTCCCTTTAATCACCTCATTCCAGTATAAGAATTTCACATACAAATCTATAGTCGAAGTGGTTTCGGGTATTGCCTAATACCCGATCCCACTTCGAGACTCGTGTCATCCAAACCCAAATTATCAAAATGAAATACTCAACATTTCATATCAGGAATATCATCTCATTCAATCATCCAATACCATTCCATCATTAATATCTAATTTGAACATTTCCAAATTAACTCAATTTATACTACTGGAATTTCTATCCTCAACCATTTATATTCCTTCATTTAACATTAATTAGTTTCAAATCAATTAATCAACCATTCCTTCATAATTCACCTTAATTAATCACCCTGGATTAATTATTATTTTTCAATTTTCATTCAAGTAATAACTTTAATTAATTTCACGATAATAATTCTTCTTAACCAAAATCAATAAGTAATCTTAATTACTTCATGAATTAATTAGCTATTTAAATTACATTAATCCTTAATAACTTATATTAATTACTTATATTAATTAACTCCTCATAAGTCCCATATTATGGTTTAATTAATCTTAATTAATCTAATCTTTAGTTACTTTCTTAATTATATAAGTTATTGATTCCAATTATATTTCAATTAACTAAATCTAAACTGATTATATTAATTAAACCACAGTATAAATCATACTTGATTTATCTCCACCAGAAATTATCACCTTTTTATTTATTTCATTTAATAAATTCGTTCTCCTTAATTAATTATCTTAATTTACCTCTCGATTCATTACACCAATTAATTATATTATTAATTGCACTAAGTAATCACTTATTAAACCACCCAATGGTCACTCTAATTAATTTAAACTTAATTAGTTAACCCAAATTCATTAATTGATTTAATTAATTAGTTATTCATTTTAATTACCTACTAATTTAATGAACCACAAATCGTTACCTTTATTATCTTTGGAGACATTTACTTATTTATGATTTAAGTTTAAACAATTTACAACCTGAATATTCCGAGTCAAGCAACAATCAACTCAGGAATCAACCAAAACCAAAGTCATTAGTTTACAGTGAACACCAATCAGTTCAATCGCGCAACCAAATATATAAATTTAACCATTTAAATTTAAATAAAAATCTAACAGAGTGAGATTTACTCACCTTGATTTGTTTGTAGCCCACTTCCGTTTTAGTTTGTTTTGTTCCAAATTTTGACGTTGAACAAACATTTTTGGTTTATTAATATTCGAACAAACGAGAAATTAAATTTCCCTTTGATAAATCAAATTAACTAGTGATTTTATATATATATATATATATTTTCTAACATGTATTTCTTTTCTTACTTCAGTAGGGACACTAAGATCTTCTAATCATTTCCAAAGTTTATAACCGAAATTTATTTCCAAAGTTAAATATTTTAAATTTCAATCTAGAAAGAAGAAAACAAGAAGCTGCTCACCCCACAATGTCGTCACCTCCTCCACTGCCCGTACACACCAAACTCTCATCATACAAACGCTCCGGCTTCTTAGCATCTCCTTCGAAACTCAAGCCCCTGCATGCGTCGTCGTCACCAAAATTTTCCACGCCCTCGATTCCACCAAGTTCCGGCCCCACAGCCACACCTCCGACCTACTGCACTGTAGCACGACTCTTAACCCTAGGTGAAAACGCGATCGCTCCAACTACCCCCCTCCATGAATCGGCATGGCCTCACAAATCTACCCAATCGATTGCCTCACCTTGCAGCCCAAATCTTCGAACTCGACTCGATTCGAGTTGATTTTGAAAAGCGCGACCAACAAACCACACGCGAACAGTCGCGACGTCCCGAAGCTGCGATTTTTTTTAAACACGAGCTTTGATTTTTTTTTCCTTGCTTCCATTTTTTTCTGGTGAATTCGAACTAAATTTCCTGTTTGAACGGAGAGGAGAAGAACGGACTCGATTTAAAGAGAATAGGGAGAGAAGGCGACAATTATGTTTTCTCGGTACTGTTGAAGAAGAGAAAAGGAGGTCATATCCCTCTTTTTTTTTAAGAGTTCGATTTCGATTCTGTTGTTGGATTAGAGAGAAGAAGACGGAGATAAAATAGATATTTTGGGGAAGCTTCCTGCGTATAATTGATGACGTATAAAAATATCTGGTGTTGTTAAAAACATCTCGCCAAATTACATTAATTATATTATAAAACTTCCAAAAGTCTCGTTAAGCATAACACGAAATCCCAAACCCAAATCAGACATGCCGACAGACGTTTATATGGTTTTACCCGCATTCCGAACACAATGGAACACATTTCGAAAGCTAATTCAATCGTATAAGCAAGTTACATAAGTATACAATCAATTTTAAATTAAATCGATTAAAATAGTTCTAAGCGTTTTGAGCTGCCATGGTCAAACGACAACTCCGATTGCTACGAAAATTGAAATCCGATAATAACTAACTATTACGGATCCAATGGAACTGGTTTCGTCAAATTCCGAGACTGTGCCTCGGAAGGCTATTTTTAAATATCGTTTTAAACGGTATATTATTAAAAATGAACAAATTATCTTTAAATTAAATTCAAACCATTTTATTATCTCCAGTATTATCATTATAAATTTCATAAGCCTTCAAATTATTTAAACAGGCTTAGAAATTTCAGATTCAACAATTTACCCAAATTTCAATTATTAAATTCAATATTTAAAGTATATAATTCAATGATTTCATTATCAAATAAATATTGATATCTTGAATTCAAGTTAAAATTAACTTTTAAATAGTTTAAAATCAATTAATTATTCCAATTTAATTTGTCAAAATTTTTGGGTCGTCACATTCCTCCCCCCTTGAAAGAATTTCGTCCCCGAAATTACTAGATAGGAAGAATGGTCCTATACCCGTTTACCTCTTTCGAAAACTCACTATTCAACATCCTACCTATTATCCTTTACTAAAGATCCACTATCACCTTAACCAACTTCCGAGACCTTCCATAGTTTCAAATGACATTAATTTACTTCACTTATTCAAGTTTAAGTTAAAAAAAAAAATCAAATTTTGAATTGTCAAAATTTCTCAAAAATTTTCTAACTTCCTAAATTCCCGAAAATTTTTGCCAGCGTCTCCTTTGCACGGCTAGCTCGGTACAACTACAAAAGGCCTCTACGGGCTTCCAAATTCCAAAAGAAACAAAAGCCAAGTGGCTACATCAGAAACCCAATCCAAATTCATCTAGAAATTTAAATACGTACCTTTTTGTCGGGCAATTCAAATTTATCTTTTAGAATCAAATCCAATTTTATTTTCCCCTTTTTCTACCTGCATATCTTGTTTAGCAACAATATTCAATCGAAACTTTGCAAATCATTTTTAAACATTCTCTTATATAGGTTTTCATATTTACGTCTATTCAAATATGTTTTTCCCGTTTTAATATGAATTCAACTTAGTTCAATTTTGAATATTAAAATTTTATTTTCCATATATAAATGAGTTCTTATTAGTTCCATCTACTAATCTATTTTAGTTTCAGATTTAAAATCGTTTAATTGCCAAACAAAAATTTTCTAACTCCCAAAATTTTCGGAAAATTTTGGCAGAGTCTCCATTGTACGGAGGAGCTTTTGCAATTTGACAAGAGATATAAATATATATACGTCGACCAACCCGGTCGGAAAAAGCAAAAACGGTTCGTATTTCCTATATTTATTGTGTAGGCGTACCTTATTTAGTATTTTAAGCAAGAAGCTTATTAATTTAAGCAATAGCGCAATCCAAACCAGCCAAACGGCCTCTAGGTACCTGTACTTACTCAATTTAAATATGTAAGTGCCATATATAGAGAATTTATTAACATTCTACTTACTTTCAATAGCTAAACATATACAATACTAAACATCAAGCACCAAACACTTCTTATAAACCATTTATATGCTTTAAAGCTAATTCATATGTCGTTTCATTTAAGTTTTAATGGTTCACAACTCAATTTCTGATATTCCATTGATTTATAATCCAAACAAGCTCATATTCCCTTCAAATGATTCAGAATCAAATGTATTCAATCTCTATTAACTCATAGAATTTAATTACTTTGGTTTACGCCAAACAACAATTATTGTTATGCAATCTCGACGATATTCGGTTAATAAAGTATCTATTTTGGTTTATAACTATTTCAAATTAATTGCAACTCATTCTGAATTTAATTTCGTTTCATTTCTAATTTACTAACCAACCATTCATTGCATTTCATTTTATTTCCGCATTAGATTCATGCAAAACAATTTATCAAGCTTGGCACATTCCATTCTTATGAATTAATAACTATTTCCCAAACTAATTTAATCCAAGTTTTTATTTAATGGGCTTTCACTCTTATTCGAAGCCAAGCTTCCATGAATTTTAAACTTAAGTTAATTTACTTTAATTGATTCCATCATCAAACTTAAGTTTACTTCTATTTGATTCTCATTTAATCAAATTCCATTAAATTCAGTTAGCCCATCCATTCAATTTTAATTTTACTTCACCTTCTCCATTTATTAAAATAACATTCAAGCACATATGCCACCGAATTTAAGTTTAGTCTGATAATCCAATTCCAATTACAACTTTGCTTTAGTATTTATTTAATCAGACTTCGTCTATTTATTTTTTTAACTCAATCAACCCAATTTAAAGTTTTTATTTATTTATTTATTTATTTATTTACTTACTTAATTCGTTATCGAATTTATTTTATTAACATAAGGTCATCCTCAATTTATTTCTATTCTCTTGGGTTTTGTTTTGCAGCTCAAACCATTTCTATTATAATCACTTCTCTTATATCCAATTTACTTGCAAATTTCGTTAAATATTATTCAAATCACCTTTGAATTTTATTTTTATTTCAACCATCACATTTTCAATCCAACTCTATTTTATTTCCATTTTTAAGCATCTTCACTCATTCAACTCATTATCAAATCCAAGTTGAATTCTATTTACCATTCGAATTCATTTCCAAACTTCCATTATTAACTTACAATCCATTTATTTAACCGCGTTAAATTTTAGTAACATATTCTATCAAATAATTATTTATTAGCTTACTTCCAAACTTTATTACAAAGAAAATTACTTTATCAAATTGTTCTGAGTTCAGTTTTATTTTATAATTCCAGTTTAAATTTTCTTTCATCATTCAAAATTCCAACACTTTTATTTTCAAATTTTTAGAAAGGTATTTAAATTCATAGCATACTAATAAAATAGCTTCTTATAAAAATACTTCTTATAACTCGATGTCTCAACCAGTCCATCCTTGTTCTCATAGAAATTCAGTCATACGTTGATCAGGCGTAGAACTGAAAATCTATAAGTACTTGGTAAACCCGTTTTCAACACCCAGTGAAAATACTTGGAAAATAATTTTATTGAAAATATAGAAAATAGTTTTTTGAAAATAGAGGAAATATCTTTGGTGAGATTGGAAATCATCACCCCCATCCATGGTCGTTGTTAACCTGATGGTTACGTTGCCGTCCCGACAAAATCCACAGATAACTGTAGGCCTCCGCGCCCCTCGATTACACCATGGAACCCACGACAGATCGCAGCTACAACTGGGGTTACGTAGCTATCACAACAAAAACCCATATAACTGTACGCATCAGCGCCATCGAATTTCGCTGCCAAAAATGAAACTTCTCCACTCCACTTGACCATAGATCGCAGTCTACCGATGTTGCGTTGCGTTCCCGGCAAAATCAAGTGTAGACCGTTGGCATTCATCCTCCACACGAATTTTGCTATGGTCCCCACAGTAGATCGCAGCGACATCGAGTTACACTGTCATCACAGCATAACCCAAATGCCTTTGTAGGCATCAGCGCCATTGACTTACGCTACCCAATAATCCTCAAGAACTTGTTTTGTCCGGATTCCTCACAGGATCAATTTTAGAACCCCCCTTGGGGCTCAAGGCAGCACCACTCGGTGGCACTCCTGAGAAGTCTATTTCAAGGGAGCGCCTTTTTCTCCAGAGCCATCATCAAAACATTTTATACTATACATATAGTACCTTTCAAATCATACACCTAGTATGATCTCATACAAGGCTCCTTTACACAAAATCGATTATTCCAAAATCGATAAATTCTCAAACTAGGCTTTCCAAATTCAATATTGATTTTACCCAAAAAATCAAAAGCCTTTCCAAATCCAAAGGTTCTTAAAACCTTTTTCAAAATCCTCATAAGAACCATTATATATATATATATATATGTATATATATATATATATATATACACAGATATATAAAATTTTTAAAACTTTGGATCTTTTCAAACTTGTATAAAAATCCTTTTATACTTCAAACACCTTCAAATATCTTTTTCTTCCGGTAATAGATTTAACAAGGAAAGGTTTATCTTATTTAACAAAGATATATAACTTTTTTCATTCAAATTCAAATATTCAAATTTTACTTCTCTTTCCAATATCAATTTTATTCAAATCCGTACGATGCACACATATCATCCGTACGCTATACTAACCTGATCGCTCACCCGATCACACAATTTCCCTTCCAAACTAGTATCATCCACCCGACTTCCTAGTGCGGACTCTGATCTGGTTTCTTGATTAGAAACCGCCATTCTCCTTGCATAGCTATAACTATGATAGAGAACATCCAGAACCAATCAACATTCCATATCCAGGTTCGCCGTCGAAAATCGAGTGAAAAAAATCCCAACTCGGATCGATAAACTATCTTCTGTGTTCGAATCTGGATCAAATTGCTATGCGAATTAGAATAATATACGTACATCCTACGTATTTATTTCCATTGATTATCAGCCAAATCAATTTCCTTTCCATTCACTTTCCTTTAATTCCCATTGAATTGTCACTTCAGTTCTTACCTCAGTTGGGTATTTAAACCAATTAACAGTTTGAACTCCGACCAGTTTTAGAAAATAGCTTGAAAATTTTAAAAATAGATAAGTAGTTGAAAATAATTATTAGTTCACCAAATAGCTATAAAATAATTAACTAATTGTAAAATAGTCAAAAAATAATTGAATAGTTTAAAAGATTCCAAATAATTGCAAAATAGTTGTAAAATAGAAATTAGTTTGTGAAATAGTTGAAAAATAGTAATTAGTTTAAGAAACAGTTGAAAAATGGTTAAATAACTCCAAAATAATAGTAAACAATTATAAAATAGGTTAGCTTTAAAAAGAATGGTTGTATATATTTAATAGCTTAGAAAATAAGTTAATATGAAAACAATTTATATTGGAAATAGTCAAGAGTCAAACTGTTCACTTTCCCAACTAATTTCCATTTAATTAACTTAAATCTAACTTGAATAACTTCAATTTCTGTTTGAAATTTATTCCCAGTTCAAGTTGAATCAATCTTGATTCCTTCCCAATTTAAATCAAATTCTAGTTGATTCTAATCCTATTCGATTTTAATTTTAATTTCATATTATTCCAATCAATTTGAATTATTATAAATTGAACCCATTTCAAATTCAAATCATTTCAATATAATCCAATTCAATTTCCCATTTAAATTTTAAACTTATACATCTTCAATCACCAATCCAATTAATTCAACCCAAATTCGATTTTAAACTAATTCAATCTAAATCTTGAATTTAAACTATCACGAATTATATAAATTCGAGTTAAATTCTCAAAGGTTGGTTTAACCTCTTAAACCAAATTAACGTTTATTCAAAGTTTTTAATCAATTTAATTTATGAGTTCAATTTTCAAAATTCCATTTTAAATTATCCTAACTTATGTATTTCATGGTTCAATACAATTTTATTTTAAAACTTAATTTATTATTCAATTTTATCCTTCAGGTTTGAAGCCAGTTCTTAAACAAGTTTATTTTACAAGTCAATTGTTCAAATTTATTTTATTTATACAATACCATTCTCAATTTAGAGATTTTATTAACAATAGGATGATATCATTTAATTTATTTTAAAATGTCCACCCCTTTTAATTTTTAAATCTCAAACCCGTTTTGAGATCACACAAATTCCCAAATCAAATTACCACTTAACTTTCCAAGTTAAATCTCAATTTCATCTTGAAATTTCCAATACAAGTTATTCATTCACACTTATTTAACTTCTCCAAAGTTAAATTCCAATTTATTTAATCCAATCATCCTTACTCAATTTGAATTCCCGCTTCAAACTTCAAATTTCTTTCCCTCTTATAAGTTCACAACTTATATCACTCAGGGTTTTTACATCACGCTTCAAGGAAAAATCAAAACTCGCCCTCTTAGAGTTTACTTCAAATTATCATTGACATCATGTACATCCATACATACTTACATATTTATTTCTTGGCCCTCCCAGCCATATTTTAAAATTTTAAACCACCCTTGGTTTCAAATTCAAATAAATTTTCAAACAACCCATTGTTTGTAACAAGTCCCGGTTATCCAAATAATACTCATTTATTATTTTTCATTACTTTGAAACCAAATTTTCATATTCTGGGATTAGATTTAAAATTTCATTTTCAATCACTTAAATTTTAATTTAGTTGTATTTTTGTTCCTACTTAATTTAATTCCAATTCTAGACTTCAATTTGGTTGTATTATATTACTTCTTAATTTTAATTTCAATAATTAACAATCAATCACCTTAATATTTATTAGAAGGAAATATTGCTTTATATATCAAAATATATATTTTATATAAAATCATTTAAAATCTTTATATAAGAAAATAACAAGTACGCGCTCATATATATATATATATATATATATATTCTCAACTCATTCTAGAATACTACAGACTCTATTGAATGAGTAATCCCCACCAGAGCCAAGGTTCTCGATTAACCTTCAGCTCTGATACCAACTATAACGACCCGAAATTTTCAAACCGAAAATTCCAGATAGTTATGAAAAAGAAGAAAGAGATAGGAGAAGAAGAACAAATCGACAACACCTCACACTCACAGCGGTTAAAATATAATAATAAATAATAACTGTTTACAAAAGAATACTATTGCTGTCGATCACATTTAATATACATCAGAGTTTCACATACATTCAGACACTGAATATATACAATTATCAAGTCTCGAATTAATAATAAAATAAATACAGCGAAAATACTCTATACGCTATTGCCATCCAGCTCGCCTCCTGAGCTCCAGAACCTACCTACCTGAAAATCTGTAACAGTCGGTCTGACCCAAGCATTACACCAAAGTAACACCCGGGTCAGGCTGGAAACCAACGTGAGTAAATCCAACTAACATGGAATACCAAAGCAAACAACGTAAATAAAACCCGGGGTAACTCAAACCAATTTTACAAGTGCTCAATATGTTATAGACATAACTAATTTCACACATCCATTGCCTAAGTACCCAAACTTAGATTTAAATAGTCCACTTCCCTTTATGTAACGACCCAGAATTTTTAATAATTTAAATTTGAATATTTAATTAATTTTAAATATTTATAAGTGAATTTTTAAGTCAAATAAATTTTTATTTGAATTTTTGGATTTAATTGGATTATTAAATCGATAATTTAATATGTTAAATTATGGAAATAATTAAAAATCGAGTTAAATATGATTGAAAATGATTTGGAAAATTTTATTTAATCATACTGGAGTTATAGAAATATTTTAGAACTTTTAAAATCGAATTTAAAGTTAATTTGTGAAAATTGAATATTTTAATAATTAATAATCGACTGTAAAATAGTCAATTTTTGAACAGTCTCAGAATTGAACGAAACCAGTTCCATTGGATCCGTAATAGTTAGTTATTACCGGATTTCAATTTTCGTGTCAATCGGAGTTATCGTTTGATCGTGGCAGCTCGAAACGCATCGAATCGTTTTTAATTTAAATTTGGCGAGTCAAAATAGCCATTTTTCAAAAAGTCTCGGAATTCGACGAAACCAGTTTCATCGGATCCGTAATGTGATATTATTGTAAGGTTTCAAATTTCAAGTCAATTGGATTTACCGTTTGTCCGGTACAAATTAAAACGCCTAGAAATCGATTTAAATCGGTTTAATTTAAATTGAGCGTTTGCAGCCATAACTCGCACATACTTCCGAATTAGCTTCCGAAACCTGTTCCATTGTGTCCGGAACGCGGGATAAACCCTAGGTACGCTGGTTACGGCGTCTAAATCGGAGTTCGGAATTCCCGTAATGAATAGTGTTTACGCTTGCTTTTCCTATAAATACACCACACACAAATTAAAATAAAAAAAAAAAAAGAAAAACCCTAATTCTATTCTACAGGCCGCCACCTATGGTTTCAACGGCCATGAAACTATCTTGTTTCTCCTCGATTTTCTCTTCATCCACTCTCCGATAGACTTCGACGTCAACTAGAAACTTGTAGATCTCGTCAAGACGAAGAGATTCAACGGTGGAGATGCGTTTTGGAGCACCAGGGGAGGAGATACGGGGCTGCGTTCGTCACGACCTGCGCACGACTTTCCATGTAAATGACACAGCCGAGCTTGGGGTCCTTGGGGCCGAACATGAGTATGGTGGAGAGCTTCGATTTGCAACTCCCTGATCGAATTTGTATTGAGTATTGATGGAGCAATATTAAACCCTAGTCTAAAGGGGATGGGTTTCATGAAGACGGCCTCAAACCTGTAGAGTGCGCATGAAGAAGATGATGTAGGGACGGTGGTGATGAGGTTGGAGCAAGATCTGAGGGCCTGGATTGCTTTAGGTTATAAATTAATTAAGTTATGTTATATTAGTTTATATAAAACGTGTACAAACTTGTAAATTGCATAACTTTTTCATACGAGGTCGAAAAAATGCAAACCCAGTTGCGTTGGAATCGTACGGACGAGCACTACGCGATGGAGTTGGTTTGGAGTCGTTTGGAGTTAGTGAGAATTTTGGGTAAAATTAAACGCGCGTTTAATTTTATTCGAAATAAAAGCTAAAACGGAATTTAAAATCAAGGTGAGAACTTCTCACTCAATCGAATAGATTTCGATTTTATTCTAAATAGTTAGATTTAAAATATTTGAATGCATGTTTGAATGATGACTGTAAATTATTGATTGTTAAAATAGACATTATGCGCCGTTAGTAAGCGGATGTTATTTATTATAAACATATACCGCGAATATTTCATAAACAGTGAAATTGGTATTATATATAATATCAATATATATATATTGGCATATGTATATATTGCAGTTGATTGATTTCCCGCATTTTTTGTTTAGCGGATGAGACCCTATTGCGCCGTTATTAAGCGGATAATATTTAATAAGAACATGTACCGCGATAATTTCGTACTGGAGCGAAATTGGTATTGTGCTAATGTTTTTGGATGCAGGAAACAGGTTGGAGGGATCCAACTGGATTCCTCAACAGTATTTATTTTAATTTCAGATATTTTGATATTTGATTGATTATCATATCGATATATGATATCGTTGTTAGTCGTGATTGACTATTTGGTGTGTAGCATCATTGGACCCAGATTTTGGGATTTTAAAATGATTTTAAAAGTGATTTTTGAAAATATACTATATTTTTGGAATTGATCCATTATAAATAAATAAACGTTATAATTTTTTTTAAGTTATAAAAATTATGGTTTTTGTGAAATATAGTTAAAAAGCTGATTTTTAGAAATACGATTAAAAGTCGATTTTTGAGAAATATGAACTAATGATTTTATAAAATAATTTAGATTGGATTTTTGAATATATGATAAAAGTTTAAATATAGGATTTATAAAATTTGATTATTTTATAAATCGAAATGATGAAATTATAAAGGAAATTAAAAGATGTTTTAAAGAATAATATTAATTGATTTATATTAAGAGATTTATAAACGGATATTTATAAATCGAAATATTGACATTATAAAACGAGTCTTTATAAGTGTTTGGATGAAGTGAAAATGAAATTCATTAATGAATGAAATTTATAGAATTATGTAACGGTGAAGTTATAAATGGAATTTTATAAACAATAGGTTTATAAAATTTGTAAAGTTCAAAGGAACGATTTTTGCAAATAAATAAATTATAAGTGTTTGGCTTATAATTTGGACCTTTGGTTTATAATTAAGATTATAAATCGAATAGGTAAATAAAGAAGATTTATAAAGGAAGTTTTTATAAATAAATAGAAAAGGAATTTATAAACGTTGTTTTATAAATTCGCAAATGACTTATTTTGACAAGTTAATTGTTATAACTTAGAAATGGAGTTATATTCACATTTTTTTAATAGTGAATAATCCTTTGAATTAAAATGAATAAAAGAATGAAATTGGTTAACGCAGTTTATTCACGTTTTTGAATAGTGAATAACACGTTAAAGAAATTGTTTAGAATGTGAATGTTTTAAATAGAATTAAAACGATCCAACGATGTTTTAAAAGGTATTGAGATTCGAAACCATAGATTTCAACATTTATTGTTGAAATAGATGTTTCGAGAAATAAAAGGAAATAGTGGACTATAACACTGTTGTTATAGTAAATGATTTCCGAATGGAAATGTTTTGGTTTAGTATTGGGATTTATATATCTATTTTAATTTTGAATCCCTATACTAGTGATTTTGGGTTGTAGTAACGATGTTTTACGCAACATTCGTTTTGGCCCAAATAAATATGTTAAGTGAATGATTTCCTTAAAGAAAGAAATATATACTTAATTCGGTTTAAGTATATTGAATATTTTCTAAGTGTTGAAAATAAAAGATTGTGAATTACTTATCTAATAAGTATGGGAATGTTTTCCAATATGAAGTGAAAAATTAGAATTTATCTTTTTGAAGATAAATTGAAATGAATGATTGAAATCATATATGCATGGATATTTTGAAATGTAAATTCATTATGGAATTTATGAATGAAAAGTGGAATTTGTATGAAAATAAATATTGATTTATTTTTGAAGTGTTGAAACTATATATCTAGTAAAGATATTTTGGAAAATAAATAATTTGGAAAATTATTTGGAATCTGGTGATGTATGCATATCAATTGATAGTTCAATAACCGACTATCAGTATTTCCCTTTGAATGGGTATTTGATGTGAATATGATTGAATTTGAATGCACACTTATTTTTTGAATAAGCGCTCACTATTCGGGTTAACCGGGAAAGGACCATGGGGTCGTATAACCCATTCCGAATATGTGATACGTCGTTGTGAATTGCATTTGAAGATCGGTGTTGAAGACCGGTATTTGCGAGAGCGATAGGATGACCTATCGATTGTCTCTGCACTGGGTCGCACCTGGTATAGAGATTCCATAAGTGATGGGAAATCCGATCAGGATTGTGAATATCCGGATTGCAAGGACTTCTTTGTAAGTGCCTTCGGTTCTGTTCGATCCCGGAACAGACTTGTATGGATTGTATGCCTGACATTACAAGTTGAGATATAAAGCCGATTTCTTTCAAATATATTTCTGTTGGTGGCGGAGAATTTATTCTTTGCTTAACACCCTTCTTTGAGACGTATGTGCTCAAAGGTTATATAGTTGAAGTTATCAGCGATATATTCCCATTTTGGTAATGTGACATGCTGAGTGATGCTGAAATGATCATTGTGTTGATTATTTGTGATAGGATCATTTATTTGATCGTCTATCTTAGTGATCATTGTGTTGATCATTTGTCGACCCAAAGCATGGCTTTTGTATAAAGTATGTTTTTGTGGACGTGACTTCGTCGAGCCTCACATCCCGGAAATGGTCAAAACAGGAAAGATGCAGCAAGGTTATTAGGGGTTGCTGTAGCTCCCCTTAGGGTATGTGCATTTCCTTCTGGAAAGGGGTGGTATCATGGTATGGAGCCCAGATACTTACTCATGTTGAAAACACTCTATTTATTATGGTGTGATGTTGGATATCGAGCGCTCGGTTGAAAAGGTCCTAAAGGACCGGGGAATGGCGTGCTCGTGTCAGTAGTTACCCAGTTAGGGGTAACCCGGCCTTGTGTTGGCAGAGATCCGGTTTGGTTCTCGGGGATGTCTTTCCAGAGGCATTCTCAGTGGCAATGGGAAGTTCCTTGGCCTGATCATTCGTTGGAAATCCAAAGAAACAATACGTGACTTGTACGGTTTTAGTTGTATAACCTGCTATGGAATGTGGCGGTAACCTGCTATTGAACATAGTTAGCTATAGTAGGCATACGATAATGGTCGTATGTTGGCTAAGATTTATATTCTACTTTCGAAATATTTCTCTACACTATGCACTAGTAATAATATCAAATGTTATTTTAAATGCGTATCAAGCATCTTTGACTATCATAAGGAGAAATCTCCTCTGATTCTGCGTTTGCATTGTGTGTGTGTGCGGGAGGCCTTATGGTAGTCTCATTTTTAAAAGCATTGCGAATTGATTAAAAATATTCCTCTATTTTGATTTTAAAGTTAAATAAACTGTTTTGAGTTCTCACACCAGTCACATGACTGACTTGGAGTTTATTGTTTTCCTTCCTAAACTCTGGGTGCCCACCAATTTCCACACGGGCAGTCAAGAGTTAGGTTTATCAGGATATTCTGGATATTCTGGAGTTGCTGGAGGCAAGCTGGATGGCATGGCGTATTACTAGTATATAGTATTTCTTTTTTCCGCTGCACTGTTTGTTGATGTTGTATGTTGTTGTACACTCTGATGATATGATGTAATGAAATGAAATGTAATGTAATAACTGATATAGTTCTTTGTTTAAAGATTATTCATTTATTATTATATGTTGTTCCGCTGCGAATTGTGAGATTCTGTTGTTGTTCTGTTGTTCCTTTCTGTCCCGTTCTATTTTTAAAATTCTTCTATCTTCTATTTTTCAAATTCTCTGTTTTTCTAATTCTCTGTTTTTTAAAAAAAAATTGTCTATCTTCTTTTCCCTCTATTTTTCTTTTTCTTTCTATCTTTTCTCTCTTCTTTCGTTTTCTTAAATTCTTTTTAAAACCCATAACATTTCGGGTTTTCGGCAACGAAAATTCGTGACGTTACATTTGGTATCAGAGCTGATGGTTAAGCGAGAACCATGGTTCTGTAGGGTATAACTCGTTAGAGATAGAGTCAGCAGTACTCTAGAATGAATTTGAGTGTAATAATAGCTATGAGAGCGTATTTGTTAGTGAATATAAAATTGTTTTATATTGTGATGATTGGTTTATTGAGTGGCATATGAACTTTCGTCAGCGTGGTCCGCAAGACTATGCCGAAGGGGTTTCTAAACACTGGAATAGAACAATTCGGCACGATATTGTTTTAAATGGGGTAAATGAAATAATTTTACCTTGATTATATTTTTATATATAAAGAAATAATTTTTCAGAATTATTAAAGTGTATATAAGTGATTGTTAAGTTGTTTGAATAATCTAAATAAAAGAATAATTGTATAAGTAAAAGAATTATAAGAATTGAATTATAATTAAAGTGATTTACAATTGTGAATAAACTTATATATATAAGAAGTGAAACTATATGAATATATTTATGAATATGAGTTGTAAATAAGAAGTGAATTTAAAGTTAAATGGAATATAACTTAAGTGTTGTTGAATGGAATTGATTTTGGTATCGAAGTAAAAATAAAGCTAAGTGATAAATGGGAACTTAAGTTATGTAATAGAATTCAACTTTGTAATTGAATTGAATGAATGGATTGAATGTTAAAACAATTGAATGTAATTTAAGTTGATAAGGAATAATTAATGAAAGTGTTAATTCATTGAAACCTAATGTTATTGAAAGTTGAATAATTGAATGAAAAATCAATTTAATAAAACCAATTGGAAAGTAAAGATATTAAACCAAAATGAATGTAAGTGAAGCAAAGAAATTTGGTTGTAATTGATATACATTGGTTGTTATATGATTGCTAGTTGATTGTATATAATTCATTAAGTATAAATGAAATTGAAAGCTATGTAATTGAATTCAAATGGAAAGTAAATAAATTTGAATAGAATTGAAGGTGAATTGGATTTAAATTAGTGAATGTTAACAAATTGAAACTAATTAGAATTGAGAATGAATGTTAGTAAATCCAATGTAATAAATCAAATATGATTTAAAGTGAAAACCAATTCATTGAATATTAATGAGAATATGAATGAAAATTCATTTGATTATGAATGGTAGTTGGTTGATGTTTGCATTTGTTGTTTGGTTGCATTTGCTGTGTGACATGTATAGTTATTATGTTACTATATGTTGTATATTGAGATTATTTGCATATGTGCATGTTCTCATGTTGTTTGTTGAGTTTAGTAGGTGCGGATCGCGTTTGCTTCGCATTTGGAGTTCGCTTTAGCGCTATATTAGCCGTATATGCTTGCTAATAAAATATAAGGTACATATCTCGGATTAAATATCGCACTTTTATACTTTTTTCCCTTCGGGATGCCTCATTACTTGATGAGATGTATATTTGTGATATATATACTGTCATTTTTTTTTCGGATCGAGCCGCGCAAAGGAGACATGGCGAATTTTTCCGAAAATTTAAGGCGTTAGGAAAATTTTGAGAAAATTGGAAAATTTTGAAAATTTTAACTTTGATTTTTGAATTGAAAGTTAAACAATAGAAATTGTTTTAGAAAAGACAACTAAGTATGATTTGAAAACTTAGTAAAGGATTTATAAGAAGTTTAATTATAAATTTTGGAAAGTTAATAAATTCTGTAACCTTTCTTACTTATAATTTCGAGGACGAAATTCTTTTAAGGGGGAAAGATTGTAACGACCCAGAATTTTTAATAATTTAAATTTGAATATTTAATTAATTTTAAATATTTATAAGTGAATTTTTAAGTCAAATAAATTTTTATTTGAATTTTTGGATTTAATTGGATTATTAAATCGATAATTTAATATGTTAAATTATGGAAATAATTAAAAATCGAGTTAAATATGATTGAAAATGATTTGGAAAATTTTATTTAATCATACTGGAGTTATAGAAATATTTTAGAACTTTTAAAATCGAATTTAAAGTTAATTTGTGAAAATTGAATATTTTAATAATTAATAATCGACTGTAAAATAGTCAATTTTTGAACAGTCTCAGAATTGAACGAAACCAGTTCCATTGGATCCGTAATAGTTAGTTATTACCGGATTTCAATTTTCGTGTCAATCGGAGTTATCGTTTGATCGTGGCAGCTCGAAACGCATCGAATCGTTTTTAATTTAAATTTGGCGAGTCAAAATAGCCATTTTTCAAAAAGTCTCGGAATTCGACGAAACCAGTTTCATCGGATCCGTAATGTGATATTATTGTAAGGTTTCAAATTTCAAGTCAATTGGATTTACCGTTTGTCCGGTACAAATTAAAACGCCTAGAAATCGATTTAAATCGGTTTAATTTAAATTGAGCGTTTGCAGCCATAACTCGCACATACTTCCGAATTAGCTTCCGAAACCTGTTCCATTGTGTCCGGAACGCGGGATAAACCCTAGGTACGCTGGTTACGGCGTCTAAATCGGAGTTCGGAATTCCCGGAATGAATAGTGTTTACGCTTGCTTTTCCTATAAATACACCACACACAAATTAAAAAAAAAAAAAAAAAAAACCCTAATTCTATTCTACAGGCCGCCACCTATGGTTTCAACGGCCATGAAACTATCTCGTTTCTCCTCGATTTTCTCTTCATCCACTCTCCGATAGACTTCGACGTCAACTAGAAACTTGTAGATCTCGTCAAGACGAAGAGATTCAACGGTGGAGATGCGTTTTGGAGCACCAGGGGAGGAGATACGGGGCTGCGTTCGTCACGACCTGCGCACAACTTTCCATGTAAATGACACAGCCGAGCTTGGGGTCCTTGGGGCCGAACATGAGTATGGTGGAGAGCTTCGATTTGCAACTCCCTGATCGAATTTGTATTGAGTATTGATGGAGCAATATTAAACCCTAGTCTAAAGGGGATGGGTTTCATGAAGACGGCCTCAAACCTGTAGAGTGCGCATGAAGAAGATGATGTAGGGACGGTGGTGATGAGGTTGGAGCAAGATCTGAGGGCCTGGATTGCTTTAGGTTATAAATTAATTAAGTTATGTTATATTAGTTTATATAAAACGTGTACAAACTTGTAAATTGCATAACTTTTTCATACGAGGTCGAAAAAATGCAAACCCAGTTGCGTTGGAATCGTACGGACGAGCACTACGCGATGGAGTTGGTTTGGAGTCGTTTGGAGTTAGTGAGAATTTTGGGTAAAATTAAACGCGCGTTTAATTTTATTCGAAATAAAAGCTAAAACGGAATTTAAAATCAAGGTGAGAACTTCTCACTCAATCGAATAGATTTCGATTTTATTCTAAATAGTTAGATTTAAAATATTTGAATGCATGTTTGAATGATGACTGTAAATTATTGATTGTTAAAATAGACATTATGCGCCGTTAGTAAGCGGATGTTATTTATTATAAACATATACCGCGAATATTTCATAAACAGTGAAATTGGTATTATATATAATATCAATATATATATATTGGCATATGTATATATTGCAGTTGATTGATTTCCCGCATTTTTTGTTTAGCGGATGAGACCCTATTGCGCCGTTATTAAGCGGATAATATTTAATAAGAACATGTACCGCGATAATTTCGTACTGGAGCGAAATTGGTATTGTGCTAATGTTTTTGGATGCAGGAAACAGGTTGGAGGGATCCAACTGGATTCCTCAACAGTATTTATTTTAATTTCAGATATTTTGATATTTGATTGATTATCATATCGATATATGATATCGTTGTTAGTCGTGATTGACTATTTGGTGTGTAGCATCATTGGACCCAGATTTTGGGATTTTAAAATGATTTTAAAAGTGATTTTTGAAAATATACTATATTTTTGGAATTGATCCATTATAAATAAATAAACGTTATAATTTTTTTTAAGTTATAAAAATTATGGTTTTTGTGAAATATAGTTAAAAAGCTGATTTTTAGAAATACGATTAAAAGTCGATTTTTGAGAAATATGAACTAATGATTTTATAAAATAATTTAGATTGGATTTTTGAATATATGATAAAAGTTTAAATATAGGATTTATAAAATTTGATTATTTTATAAATCGAAATGATGAAATTATAAAGGAAATTAAAAGATGTTTTAAAGAATAATATTAATTGATTTATATTAAGAGATTTATAAACGGATATTTATAAATCGAAATATTGACATTATAAAACGAGTCTTTATAAGTGTTTGAATGAAGTGAAAATGAAATTCATTAATGAATGAAATTTATAGAATTATGTAACGGTGAAGTTATAAATGGAATTTTATAAACAATAGGTTTATAAAATTTGTAAAGTTCAAAGGAACGATTTTTGCAAATAAATAAATTATAAGTGTTTGGCTTATAATTTGGACCTTTGGTTTATAATTAAGATTATAAATCGAATAGGTAAATAAAGAAGATTTATAAAGGAAGTTTTTATAAATAAATAGAAAAGGAATTTATAAACGTTGTTTTATAAATTCGCAAATGACTTATTTTGACAAGTTAATTGTTATAACTTAGAAATGGAGTTATATTCACATTTTTTTAATAGTGAATAATCCTTTGAATTAAAATGAATAAAAGAATGAAATTGGTTAACGCAGTTTATTCACGTTTTTGAATAGTGAATAACACGTTAAAGAAATTGTTTAGAATGTGAATGTTTTAAATAGAATTAAAACGATCCAACGATGTTTTAAAAGGTATTGAGATTCGAAACCATAGATTTCAACATTTATTGTTGAAATAGATGTTTCGAGAAATAAAAGGAAATAGTGGACTATAACACTGTTGTTATAGTAAATGATTTCCGAATGGAAATGTTTTGGTTTAGTATTGGGATTTATATATCTATTTTAATTTTGAATCCCTATACTAGTGATTTTGGGTTGTAGTAACGATGTTTTACGCAACATTCGTTTTGGCCCAAATAAATATGTTAAGTGAATGATTTCCTTAAAGAAAGAAATATATACTTAATTCGGTTTAAGTATATTGAATATTTTCTAAGTGTTGAAAATAAAAGATTGTGAATTACTTATCTAATAAGTATGGGAATGTTTTCCAATATGAAGTGAAAAATTAGAATTTATCTTTTTGAAGATAAATTGAAATGAATGATTGAAATCATATATGCATGGATATTTTGAAATGTAAATTCATTATGGAATTTATGAATGAAAAGTGGAATTTGTATGAAAATAAATATTGATTTATTTTTGAAGTGTTGAAACTATATATCTAGTAAAGATATTTTGGAAAATAAATAATTTGGAAAATTATTTGGAATCTGGTGATGTATGCATATCAATTGATAGTTCAATAACCGACTATCAGTATTTCCCTTTGAATGGGTATTTGATGTGAATATGATTGAATTTGAATGCACACTTATTTTTTGAATAAGCGCTCACTATTCGGGTTAACCGGGAAAGGACCATGGGGTCGTATAACCCATTCCGAATATGTGATACGTCGTTGTGAATTGCATTTGAAGATCGGTGTTGAAGACCGGTATTTGCGAGAGCGATAGGATGACCTATCGATTGTCTCTGCACTGGGTCGCACCTGGTATAGAGATTCCATAAGTGATGGGAAATCCGATCAGGATTGTGAATATCCGGATTGCAAGGACTTCTTTGTAAGTGCCTTCGGTTCTGTTCGATCCCGGAACAGACTTGTATGGATTGTATGCCTGACATTACAAGTTGAGATATAAAGCCGATTTCTTTCAAATATATTTCTGTTGGTGGCGGAGAATTTATTCTTTGCTTAACACCCTTCTTTGAGACGTATGTGCTCAAAGGTTATATAGTTGAAGTTATCAGCGATATATTCCCATTTTGGTAATGTGACATGCTGAGTGATGCTGAAATGATCATTGTGTTGATTATTTGTGATAGGATCATTTATTTGATCGTCTATCTTAGTGATCATTGTGTTGATCATTTGTCGACCCAAAGCATGGCTTTTGTATAAAGTATGTTTTTGTGGACGTGACTTCGTCGAGCCTCACATCCCGGAAATGGTCAAAACAGGAAAGATGCAGCAAGGTTATTAGGGGTTGCTGTAGCTCCCCTTAGGGTATGTGCATTTCCTTCTGGAAAGGGGTGGTATCATGGTATGGAGCCCAGATACTTACTCATGTTGAAAACACTCTATTTATTATGGTGTGATGTTGGATATCGAGCGCTCGGTTGAAAAGGTCCTAAAGGACCGGGGAATGGCGTGCTCGTGTCAGTAGTTACCCAGTTAGGGGTAACCCGGCCTTGTGTTGGCAGAGATCCGGTTTGGTTCTCGGGGATGTCTTTCCAGAGGCATTCTCAGTGGCAATGGGAAGTTCCTTGGCCTGATCATTCGTTGGAAATCCAAAGAAACAATACGTGACTTGTACGGTTTTAGTTGTATAACCTGCTATGGAATGTGGCGGTAACCTGCTATTGAACATAGTTAGCTATAGTAGGCATACGATAATGGTCGTATGTTGGCTAAGATTTATATTCTACTTTCGAAATATTTCTCTACACTATGCACTAGTAATAATATCAAATGTTATTTTAAATGCGTATCAAGCATCTTTGACTATCATAAGGAGAAATCTCCTCCGATTCTGCGTTTGCATTGTGTGTGTGTGCGGGAGGCCTTATGGTAGTCTCATTTTTAAAAGCATTGCGAATTGATTAAAGATATTCCTCTATTTTGATTTTAAAGTTAAATAAACTGTTTTGAGTTCTCACACCAGTCACATGACTGACTTGGAGTTTATTGTTTTCCTTCCTAAACTCTGGGTGCCCACCAATTTCCACACGGGCAGTCAAGAGTTAGGTTTATCAGGATATTCTGGATATTCTGGAGTTGCTGGAGGCAAGCTGGATGGCATGGCGTATTACTAGTATATAGTATTTCTTTTTTCCGCCGCACTGTTTGTTGATGTTGTATGTTGTTGTACACTCTGATGATATGATGTAATGAAATGAAATGTAATGTAATAACTGATATAGTTCTTTGTTTAAAGATTATTCATTTATTATTATATGTTGTTCCGCTGCGAATTGTGAGATTCTGTTGTTGTTCTGTTGTTCCTTTCTGTCCCGTTCTATTTTTAAAATTCTTCTATCTTCTATTTTTCAAATTCTCTGTTTTTCTAATTCTCTGTTTTTTAAAAAAAAATTGTCTATCTTCTTTTCCCTCTATTTTTCTTTTTCTTTCTATCTTTTCTCTCTTCTTTCTTTTTCTTAAATTCTTTTTAAAACCCATAACATTTTGGGTTTTCGGCAACGAAAATTCGTGACGTTACACTTTAATCACCTCATTCCAATATAAGAACTTCATATACCAATCTATAGTCGAAGTGGTTTCGGGTATTGCCTAATACCCGATCCTACTTCGAGACTCGTGTCATCCAAACCCAAATTATCAAAATGAAATACTCAACATTTCATATCAGGAATATCATCTCATTCAATCATCCAATACCATTCCATCATTCATATCCAATTTGAACATTTCCAAATTAACTCAATTTATACTATTGGAATTTCTATCCTCAACCATTTATATTCCTTCATTTAACATTAATTAGTTTCAAATCAATTAATCAACCATTCCTTCATAATTCACCTTAATTAATCACCCTGGATTAATTATTATTTTTCAATTTTCATTCAAGTAATAACTTGAATTAATTTCACGATAATAATTCTTCTTAACCAAAATCAATAAGTAATCTTAACTACTTTATGAATTAATTAGCTATTTAAATTACATTAATCCTTAAATACTTATATTAATTACTTATATTAATTAACTCCTCAGAAGTCCCATATTATGGTTTAATTAATCATAATTAATCGAATCTTTAATTACTTTCTTAATTATATAAGTTATTGATCCCAATTATATTTTAATTTATCTAAATTTAAACTGATTATATTAATTAAACCACAGTATAAATCATACTTGATTTATCTCCACCAGAAATTTTCACCTTTTTATTTATTTCATTAAATAAATTCGTTCGCCTTAATTAATTGTATTAATTTATCTCTCGATTAATTACACCAAGTAATTATATTATTAATTGCACTAAGTAATCACTTATTAAACCGCCCAATGGTCACTCTAATTAATTTAAACTTAATTAGTTAACCCAAATTTATTAATTGATTTAATTAATTAGTTATTCATTTTAATTACCTACTAATTTAATGAACCACAAACCGTTACCTTTATTGTCTTCGGAGACATTTACTTATTTATGATTTAAGTTTAAACAATTTACAACCTGAATATTCCGAGTCAAGCAGCAATCAACTCAGGAATCAACCAAAACCAAAGTCATTAGTTTATAGTGCACATCAATCAGTTCAATCATGCAACCAAATATATAAACTTAACCATTTAAATTTAAATAAAAATCTAACAGAGTGAGATTTACTCACCTTGATTTGTTTACAGCCCACTTCTGTTTTAGTTTGTTTTCTTCCAAATTTTGACCTTGAACAAACATTTTTGGTTTATTAATATTCGAACAAACGAGAAATTAAATTTCCCTTTGATAAATCAAATTAACTAGTGGTTTTATATATATATATATATATATATATATATATATTCTAACATGTATTTCTTTTCTTACTTCAGTAGGGAACACTAAGATCTTCTAATCATTTCCAAAGTTTATAACCGAAATTTATTTCCAAAGTTAAATATTTTAAATTTCAATCCAGAAAGAAGAAAACAAGAAGCTGCTCACCCCACAACGTCGTCACCTCCTCCACTGCACGTACACACCAAACTCTCATCATACGAACGCTCATGCTTCTTAGCTTCTCCTTCGAAACTCAAATCCCTGCTTGCGTCGTCGTCGCCAAAATTTTCCAAGCCCTCGATTCCATCAAATTCCGGCCCCACAGCCACACCTCCGACCTACTGCACTGTAGCACGGCTCTTAACCCTAAGTGAAAACAGGACCGCTCCAACTACTCCCCCTCCATGAATCGGCTTGGCCTCACAAATCTGCCCAATGGATCGCCTCGCCTTGCAGCCCAAATCTTCGAACTCGACTCGATTCGAGTTGATTTTGGAAAGCGCGACCAACAAACCACGCGCGAACAGTCGCGACGTCCCGCAGCTGCGATTTTTTTTAAACATGAGCTTTGATTTTTTTTTCCTTGCCTCCACTTTTTTCTGGTGAATTCGAACTAAATTTCCTGTTTGAACGGAGAGGAGAAGAACGGACTCGATTTAAAGAGAATAGGGAGAGAAGGAGGCAATTATGTTTTCTCGGTACTGTGGAAGAAGAGAAAAGGAGGTCGCATCCCTCTTTTATTATTTTAAGAGTTCGATTTCGATTTCGATTCTGTTGTTGGATTAGAGAGAAGAAGACGGAGATAAAATAGATATTTTGGGGAAGCTTCCTCCGTACGATTGATGACGTATAAAAATATCTGGTGTTGTTAAAAATATCTCGCCAAATTACATTAATTATATTATAAAACTTCCAAACGTCTCGTTAAGCATAACACAAAATCCCAAACCCAAATCAGACATGCCGAAAGACGTTTATAAGGTTTTACCCGCATTCCGAACACAATAGAACGCGTTTCGGAAGCTAATTCAATCGTATGAGCGAGTTACAGAAGCATACAATCAATTTTAAATTAAATCGATTAAAATAGTTCTAAGCGTTTTGAGCTGCCATGGTCAAACGACAACTCCGATTGCTATGAAAATTGAAATCCGATAATAACTAACTATTACGGATCCAATGGAACTGGTTTCGTCAAATTCTGAGACTGTGCCTCGGAAGGCTATTTTTAAATATCGTTTTAAACGGTATATTATTAAAACTGAACAAATTATCTTTAAATTAAATTCAAACCATTTTATTATCTCCAGTATTATCATTATAAATTTCATAAGCCTTCAAATTATTTAAACAGGCTTAGAAATTTCAGATTCAACAATTTATCTAATTTTCAATTATTAAATTCAATATTTAAAGTATACAATTCAATGATTTCATTATCAAGTAAATATTTATATCTTGAATTCAAGTTAAAATTAACTTTTAAATAGTTTAAAATCAATTAATTATTCCAATTTAATTTGTCAAAATTTTCGGGTCTTCACATCTACACTTCACAAGATACTCGGGTTATCAAATCTACGAAACATACAGTGGTATTGGTTAGTTCGAAGGGAAAACTAACCATTCGTAGATTATATCGAATCCAGATATAGATAAATGGATTTAATCTTCCATAATTTCCAAACATCAGATATGGATTCCAAACTAAAGTCGGAATACTTATACTTAGGGTATATACAACTTGTCCCTCTTCGGACTTCGATCTACCCAAGAAATTACAATAGAATTTTCAAATTTGGTTTTAAACGAAATCGCTTTATCGATGCAGTTCAAATTATCCTTCATATTCATATTAATCAATTTAACTCAATTTAAAAATTCCAATTTATTTAAAATTCCTAATTTCAAATTCGTATTCATTAAGGTTTAAATCCAAAACTGATAAGAAACTGATGAAAATACGAAGTAAAGATTTCCTATAACGATACGTAGGGCCATCATCACACCAAAACTACTTCCGGAGCTGTTACGAAGAAATCGAAAAGAATTGAAATCGAATCAAAGGAAATTGATAGAGAAAGATTGTTTCCACTTTCGCAGGGCATTGACCATTTGTAGTCTTACTTCCCTGTCCCCTATCTCGTTCTTTTCTTGCACTCATACTCACTATCCGTGGATAGTAAGAGAATTTACTGAGGCATTCAAACAGATATCTTAGGGATTACTCATTCTAGGGTATACTTCACCCTATCTCTAATGAGCTATTTAATGTGTTATACTCCTGAGCTAAAGTTTAACCCTCAGCTCTGATACCACATGTGACGAACGAGAATTTTTCGCGCTCGAAAATCGACATCCATACTTTACATCGTACTCGAATGTCGTAGATTCGACCATTCAAATCCGAGTCGCCGGAGCTTATAACAACATTAAGTAAACAATACAGTGGGAAAAAAAAGAATAATACATTGATATACAGCATTTATACAATATCTGATACAATAGATATCAATATACATCAGAGATATGATACAATAAAATAGCAGTGGAAAAGAAAATAGACAACATCAACAGCGGAACAAATTACTCTAAGATAGTCTTCAAAAGAGAACTCCAGCAGCAGCTCAATCCAACATCACGATGCATAAAGATAAGCAAATATAGTCCATATCCATAGACTGAACCAACTCCAGAAAATCTACTAAACCTAACTATCTGAAAAACCCAAGTCTAGACTGCTCGTGTAGAAAAATTTTGAGCACCCAGATTTTAGGAAAGAAACAATAAACTCCGGATCAGTCATGGGACTGGTGTGAGCAACAAAAAAAAACAGTTTATCTTCTAAAACAATCAACAAAAGATTTTAGAATCAATTTGCAATGCTTTTGGAAATGAAACTACCATAAGACCTCCCGCCACACACACAATGCAAACGCAGAATTGGAGGAGATTTCTTCTTATGATAGTCAAACATGCTTGATACATAATTTCCTTGACATTATTACTATAAGTGCAAGGTGTAGGAAAAATCATTTCGAAAGTAAAGATATAAATCTTAGCCAACATACGACCATTATCGTATGCCTACTATAGCTACCATGTTCAATAGCAGGTTACCGCCACATTCCATGGTAGGTTATACAACTAATACTGTACAAGGCTCGTATTGTTTCTTTGGATTTCCAACAAATGGTCAGGCCAAGGAACTTCCCATTGCCACATGAGAACGCCTCTGGAAGCACGTCCCCAAGAACCTAACCGGATCTCTGCCAACACAAGGCCGGGTTACCCCTAACTGGGTAACTACTGACACGAGTATGTCATTCCTCGGTCGTAACCAACCTTTATCCGGGATCCCAAGAACCAACAACCACAAAGTAATAAATTTGCAGCAGCAACACAGGTTAAGTATCTGGGCTCCATACCATGATACCACCTCTATCCAGAAGGAAATGCACATACCCTAAAGGGTGCTACCCCCAATAACCTTGCCGCATCTTTCCTGTTTCGACCATTTCAGGGTGTGAGGTCCGACGAAGTCTCGCCCATAAAGCCATGCTTTGTTACAAAGCCATGCTTTGGGTCAACAAATGATCAAAGTAATGATCACAAAGATAAATGATCAAACAAATGATCATATCACAAATGATCAAACAATGATCATTTCACAGCAACACTCAACATGTCACATTACTAAATTGGGAATATATCGCCGATAACCATCAACTACATAACCTCTGAGCTCGTACGTCTCAAAGAAGGGTGTTAAGCTAAGAGAATAAATTCTCCGCCACAACCGGAAATATATTTGAAAGAAATCTGTTTTATATCTCAATTTGTAATGTCAGACATACAATCCATACAAGTCTGTTCTGGGTTCGAACAAAACCGAAGGCACTTCCAAAGAAGTCCTTGCAATCCGGATATTCACAATTCCAATCGGATTTCCCATCACTTAGGGAATCTCTATACCGTAGCTACTCGGTGCAGAGACAATCAATAGGTCATCCTATCGTTCTCGCAAATATCCGGTCTTCACCACCGGTCTTGAAATGCTATCAATAACGACGTATCACAAATTCAGAATGGGTTATACGACCCAAAGGTCCTTTCCTGGCTGACCCGAATAGTGAGCGCAACATTTAAAACATATGGATATGGGATTTCAATTACGTCACAACTTAATAATTCAAAACTTTCTTTCAAATGGTTTAAACAAATTGCCATTTTCAAATCTTTAACAAAAAGATTTATTTCACAAAGTTCACCTAGTTTCACAAAGATTCATTTATATATTTCAAAACAATTCCCATTTCAATTGGATTAACTTGTTTTAAAATCTTTAAATTAAAGATTAAACTTATAGCTTTCAAACAGTTTCCATAACTTGGAAAAATATTTCAGCTTAAACTTGAAATCCCTTTAATACAATTGAAATTCATTTCTCCTATGAAAGCATTTTATCATTTAGAAACAACAATCTTATTTCGGAAAAACCCGATTTCATTTATACAAGTTACAATCTTTGGGTTAATTCAAATTCTCAAAAGAACAATTCTTTAAAAATGGTTTGACTCATATATAACTAGTATAACATCGTTAATCCCTAGTTTCAAATCATAGAATTCAATTTCAAGTATTGAATTCAAATTTAAATCAAAATACTTAAATTCCAAAACTTAATCAAGTTATTCAAAATAAATTTCATCTTTGAAATTCCCATTTCAAAAGCTTTTCTTTTTAAACCCAATCCATTTCCAAAACCATTTGGTTTTAAATATTCAACTTTTAAACCATTTCAAAATCTGTGACTTAATCGATTTCCTCGTGAAATCCATATTTGTATGTGTATAAGTGGGGTCCAGGGTTTAACACAATAGTGCAACATCACCAATCATCACAGATACTTCAATATCGATAAGCGGTATAATCCATACGCTTATCTTCATTCACAGTTTCAGAGATAAAATAAATTTATCAATCACAAATAGTCATTTTTACAATTCGATGTGGGTTTCGGATAACAAATCAGAATCTGATTCCCTGTCGCATCGAAATTCAAATTCCGCTTTACGGGCAAAAAGGGATTTTCATATACAACAATATTTTCATCACAGATATAACAGCTCAGCACAAAGCATTTTATATAGCATCACATCACATATCAGATATATCATTCCAATACACAGCATTCACTAGAATATAGTCATCCATAAATATGCTCAATTTATTATCTGAGTTATTTAAATCAGCTGGGTCATCAATCATCATTAATCGATTCCAAATCATTTGATTAAAGGTCCTTTAATCACTTATTAATCAAATTAAATCAACTTTAAATTTTTGAATAATTAACCTTTAATTATTCAATTATCGTATAGTTAATTTCCCTTAATTAATTCATTATAAATTTAATTAACTCTTAATTAATTATTATTTAATTAATTATTCTTAATTAATTTCAATAAGTGATTATCCTTAATTACTTATTTTAATAAATCATAATTTGATTACATCGAGTAATTATATATAAACCCCTTGATTTATTTTCTTTAATTGATTAATCATTCATTAATCACTTTCATTCATCAATTAGCCTTTAATTGATAAATCATTCCTTAATCAATACTTTACATTTTAAAACTTATTTCCACATTTATATTTAAAACTTAATTTTATTTCAATATCTAGATTTCCAGTTTAGATTTAAGCTCCGGTTTCAAAATTTGATTCAACTTTGTTTAAATCTTTTCTTTACAATTTAAATTTCATTTTAAATTCAAATATACTTAGACACCTTAAAGTTATCAAATAATTTTTGAATTTAAAAACTTAATTATTTCCAAACTAAGATTCAACCTAAACTTGATTTTATATTTAAACTTTTGTTTTGAAACTTAATTTAAACTTTGTTTTATAATTAAAAGATTAATTTTTAAATCTCAAAATAGGAACATGTTTTTTTTAAAACCTGTAACAAGTCCTACCGAGACAACACTCCATTCACTTCGAGTTCAGACCCGAGCTCCCTCTCATTTTCCCCGAGTCTTCCCCCTGCTTGTTTTCTTCATTTTTTTTTTGAAAAACTTAAGTACCCAAATCTGTTACACTCGCATACCTCTCCACGCTCTCGAGCTCAAACCCGAGGCACGAACCCACCTGCACGAGATTCCCTTCGAGTTTTCCCACTAAACCCAAATCCTGACACGCGATCAGATGCCGTGCATGTGCACCGATGCGCCACCCTCCTCCGGCCATTCTTCTGGTCTCCGACAAGTCGAAAACGACCTCGACATCATCCACGACCATCTAGACATCACAATTCCATCTCGATTCAAAATTTAGTCTTCAGGTCGAAAAATGGAATCAACCACATCCACCTGAACTGCCACGTCTTCGAAGCTCCGACCGCCTGAACCTCTACATTTCCTGCCAAGGCTTCGGTACTCAGCATACTTTCATCACCCAAAGATTCATGGCACTCGATCAATCAGCGAAGACGAGAAGATTAAAGTATCAAACCTAGATAAAACTAGGTTTACAAACTTCACGAGTTTGCCGCCGCCGCCACCGTAGCCTGGCCACCACCGCGCCATTTTTCCCTGCTCCACCCATCACCCCTTCATCTCCAGCCCAATTCTCGAACATCACCAACCAGTGGATCATCCACTGCGACCCAAACAAAGAAAATCAGACAAACTTTAACTACTGAGCATCCCAACATCTAAAAAATTTGATTTTTGTTTTAAAAATCATGTTTAAGTAAATAGATTCAATTTACATACCTGGAATCTTGTATTAAGTATTTTTTTTAAACTTATTTAAAGTTGTACTCATATTTCTTGGTTGCCAGAGACAATTACATGTTGTTTCAACTTTAATAAATTTTTAACATGTAGCTTAAAATCAAACAAACAACATTTGTTTACATCCTAAGTTCAAGCAGTTACTAGATCAAGTGATGAAGGTTTGTTTGCTCATTTGTCTAAAAAAAAAACAACAGGAACAGAGTTTCAAAAGTTACAGGCATACACAGATTTTCACAATCACATATATACACATTTTCTAGATCTACATAAGCAACTAATTCAGGGACTTAAGATTTTTTTTTTTAAAGTTACTAACAGTTGTTTTGAAGAAAGAACAGAGGAATGCTTTTATTTTGAATCAAGCTCGAAATTTACTTGCTGAAGCCTTTACTTGATTCGTTAATTTCTGGTTGCCTTGTTTCATTTGTGTTGTTGCTTAAGGTTGAGATGATATTACTGCTTTCATTTTTCTTTTCTTTTCAGTTATGATGGACGAAATAAAATGAGAGTTTAATGTATATATGCAAAGATAATGTGTGCTGGTTGGTATGGTTAGTACAACAATGTGATATCTTTGTTTATACAATAAGCATGGATGAGATGTATGTTAACGTGAAAATCGGACGCTAACACCCCAGTGTGACAAAGCGAGTGTGAAAGCACCACCCATTTGCACGGGAATCAGGTTTAAGTAGGAGAAATTACAGAGAAAATAGTAAGAACACAACGTTTATAGTGGTTCGGCTCCCAATTGAGCCTACGTCCACTTTAATTGTTTTTTATTGCTGAATCAAATACAATTCTATAACAATCTTCAATTACATCACTTGGAAAGAGAAGTAGCTAAAACTTCGATACGAGAAAATCCCTTGAATCCATGTCCAATAAGTTGAATCTCGAGTTGAAGTTGATTGAAGCGTCCTAAGTGTTGCAATTGTTGATGAAGTAGCTCGGCAGAATGTAGTTGCTTCCAAGAAGAATCATTCCCATAAGTCCCCCTAAGTGTTGGAGTTCGAGGGGTATTTATAGGAATTTTCGGTGTCAAGTTGTAAGTAGTGGCCGACCTAAAGTAGGTCGTAGGTCGTCACCGACCCAGGATAGATCATAGGACGCCCTCTCTTTCTCATGCATGGCTTACGGCTTAAACGGGAAGTGTATGCTCTTCGGGATTCAAATCACAAGTCCCAAGCCGCCGCCGAGTTAACAGGCTGCGTGCTAAGTAGCTGCACCGGATTCTCCTTCGTTGCCTGGGTCGGGAGCGACCTAACATAGGCCATAAATCGGTCACGACTCAAGTGTAGACCGTGAACCTGTCCCGAGCAGTTAGGTCGTCAACCTTCTTAGGTATTTAGATCGGTATCCTCCTTAGGTAGGTATCACTCTTAAACCTTAGGTCGGCATCCCTCTTAAGTCTTCTAAGTCAGCATCCCTGTTAAGTCTTAAGTCGGCATCCCTCTTAGTCTTAAGTCGGCATCCCTGTTAAGTCTTAAGTCGGCATCCCTCTTAGTCTTAAGTCGGCATCCCTCTTAGTCTTAAGTCGGCATCCCTGTTAAGTCTTAAGTTGGTAACTGTTTTAGGTCACTGAGTCATGGCCGAGGTGGAGTTAACATTTGCCCCTCGAAGTATACGCCTAATGGTTAGGTCGTGTGCTTCGATATCCTTTAACACGTCCCCCTTTAGGTCGGTAGGTCATACGCGACCTAACAGTTAGATCGTATGTGCTGCTTCAGGTCCCTCCACTGCAAGGTATAAGTCACACATCTTCTTCTTCCTTTTCTTTACTTACTCTCTTGCTTGATTCTGCCATTAAAAATTTTCCCGAGCTCCAAAAGGCGATTTCATTCCAATCAATCACCGATAATCTTTGCTACTCATTGCGTAAGTGAACCTGCTCTTTTCTTGATCCCTTATTGTCATTGATTCACGAATTCCATTCAAACCTAACCCACCTCCTTGGGCACTGCTTCATTGCGAATCTCATTACACCTGTAGTTTATGAACCCGAGTTAGCTTGGTTTTGGCCTTAAATGATTGATGAGATGATGTCGATGGGTTACTGCTCCAAGCGCACTGATTTTTGATTTGCATTAGGGTGGCAAAGCATTGATTTTGTGATGATTTCAAACTGTTTTATTGGATGATCCGATATCATGAATGAAATGAAGGTCGTCGTTGATGGAGCGACTATCGGGTTAACGGGTTGAGTAGAGTGAGATATTGGTTTGGACGCGACCCAGTGACTTTGGGTGACCTAACTTTTGGCCGATCTAATTTGATGCGACCTAAACCTTAAGTCGTGGCCGAACTAGCACTCGGGGAAATTTGCCGACCTAATCCTTAAATCGTGGCCGAACTAGCACTTGGGGAATCTTGCCGACCTAATCCTTAAATCGTGACCGAACTAGCACTTGGGAAATCTTGCACCACTTTTTGAACCGGAGCTTTTCTCCTTACTACTCCTCACGACCTAAAGAACCACCGATTTAAGGAATCAGAAACTTAATCTTAACTCATGAGAGATTCCTTGGGTCGCAGCCGAGTTAACACTTGGATGCCCAACTCGAATTCTCACTTAGAAGCATAATTCCAATTTGAATACTTAACTTGATCTGCTGGACTGAATTGCTTAAATCCTGGATTGTTTTAACTTTTTGCCTTATTTCACAGACCAGATTAACTTATAGGCTAACAACCTGCTGAAAACAACAATCACAGAAAACCAAGGCGAATATACTGCCATTGACTGCCCACATCAAATGACAGATTAGTCGACATAGAGTAATCAACTTAAATACACTGTATGAAATGCTGTGAACCAATCAACTAAAGTGAAGTATTAATGCAAAGCATCGCTTACTCGAACTGATTTGTTTGCATCAACATTACACTTGCATATTAAAACAACGAACCCTGGACTTTATAACTGACAAATACTTGCTAGTTTTTATTCCAGTTATATTTGCTTATTGCTTGATTGATTTTACACAACACTCCACACATTTTAGGAAACGTGCACCTTCATTTTTGAATATCCAGTTGTTTGTGTAGAATGACATCCCACCAAGAAGAAGAAGTGGTAGCTCAAGCGGGAGGGACCTTTCAGACAGCTGTTCCCATAGAGAATCCTCCAGAGAGAACTTCGACTATCCTAACTCCGAGAGCGTTTATTCAGCTACGTACTCAATTTGGTTTTGCTGAAAACAATGCCCTACTTCCCGGGCCAAATGATACTGCCGACAGTCCTCCCTCCGGTTTCATCGCAGTCAATCGTCAAATGTGCCTAAGCGGGGCGATTCCTCCTTTTAACGACTTCCTTCGAACCCTTCTCCTTTGGTTGACAATCACTCCGTTCCAACTTCACCCTAATGGCTACGCCATCTTGATGGGGTTGTGTGTTTTGTTTAGGAGAACTCTTGATCGCTTGCCAAGTTTTGAAGAAATTCGCTATTTATGCTCGTTTGCAAAGAGTAAAGACCATCCTTCCCTTATTATTGTGAGAAGTGCTAGAAACCGCAAGCTTATTTCTGATCTTACCGAAAGTGTTCACAGATTTTTGAACCAGTTTTTCTTTGCTCGCTGCCCCCCAGGGTTTTATGCCATCTGGAGAGTAGGAAGTAAGATTACCTGTTTCTATTTTCTCCATTTTCAAACTTTTTCGAGATCCGAACTACCAATTTCTAATTTCATTCTTTGCTCTTTTCAGCACTTCCTCTCCCTTCTAGAGATCCAAGCTATAAGCAAGTTTTTGAAAGATTAAGTGCTGTGACTGCTAGAGAGAGAAGTATAAAGTTTTTGTTGAGGGACGAATTTTTGCATCAGTATGGACTTTTACACGCTTCTCGCTCTACACACCCCCATGAGGTTCCAGACTCCCCACCTAAAGCATTAGATGCCCCTGTTTCCACTGACGAACCCATACCAAAAGAACCTGCCTCCGAGGCTTCTCTGGTGAAGTGCTCTACTACTGTCGATGTTGCGGGGTCGTCTGGAAAATTCGCACTTGCCCCAGTCATTGAGGAAGAAGAGCCTCAGGGATCTCCCCAACATTCACAGAAGTCTGGTGAAGAAGTCGGAAAAACAAGCCCTGTCAAACAGAGTGGGGACGACACTTTCGAAGGGTTGAGCGACCTCTTTGTCACCTCACAGGAGCTCTTTAAAGACGACCCTGTCACTACTAGGGTTTCTTCTTCAGTAGTGGAAGCGATTTCTTCTTTGCAACAAGCTCCGTCGACCCAAGAGTTGACGTTAACTACTACCCCCACGATTACTCCGCAATCAAAGAGTGGTTCGTAGTTTGATGCGCATAGTTTGCACATCACACACACTTAGAACCTTTCGGCACTTTCATGCACCTAATTCTTTGTACTTTAAAGATTCTACAGTTACACTTCTTTTCTCTGAAGACTTTTAAGACTTGTCCCTTTTTTTTATTTCAGATTCCCCAATGAGGCGAAGTGGTTCATATTACGACGACTTCAAGCAATATGGAAAGCGTGGTTAGTATGACTATAGACGCTATCTTCCCACTTATAGGGACACTGATGAAGAGAGGGCTGCTCGAAAGGCTCAGGAGAGACGTTCTTATGAAGAACCCTATGGAAGAGGGGATGAGCGGTACGATTCCTCCCACAGAGAGGGTGATTCCCATAAGCGTAAATCCTATGATGACAGAGGGAAGAGCCACATGGCTGATGACCTAAGCAAACGCGCTAAAGTTAGTGAGCAATCTGTGCCCGCAATTTCTGAGAAGACCACTACTCCAATTCCTTCTCAATCTCCTGCCCCTTCCCGTGCTGATATTCAGACAATCATCAATAGGCCTTCATATCAAGTTGGGCCAGGTCCAGCTACTCTCCAAAGCCGGTTTTCGTAATGGTGCTTGAAGGGGGTTCGCTTCGATCTCGACTTAGTTCCAATTGACAAGCCTGCCATGCTGCGAAATCTCGATGCCGTCTGACTTGATATTGAAAGAATGTCCAGCTGGCAAAAGCTTGTTGACAAGCTTCAAAGGGTAAACCGTGCGAATCTCGAGGCCATGCTTACTATGGAAAATGACAAAGCTGAATGGCAGAAGGTTCTTGAGCAGCATGATACCGAGATGAGGAGCATCACTACTTATAATGAAGAGCTTGAAGCGAAGGTCGAAAAGATTAAAGAAGAGCTCGCCACTTCTTCTACTTCCTACACTCAAAAAGAAGAAGTGCTTCAGAAACAAGTGAGAGATGCTCATGCCGGTCAAAGAGACGCAGAAGACAGGCTCGACGTGCAAAAAAGAATCCATGAGGGCTATATTGCTGATATTGCAGAGCTTCGGAAGAAAACCGACTCTCAAGAGGCGGAGAGCGAAATGCTTAAGCTTCAACTCTCCAAAGCTGAAAGAGAGCGTGATGAGGCCGTTGCCGGTAAAATTGCAGCTGAAGAATCTCATGAGGCAACGAAGACCAGCATTAGCTCGACATTATTTGACTTCTACTTGCATAGCGTCTTGGGGCGCGGTAGTCTCGCCTTTCTAGGTCCCAAATATGAAATTACTCTGGCTGAGGTGTGGGAGGCCGCATTTGATATGCTTGGTGCTAAAGGTGCTGGCTATGTCGATCAGCTATTGAGGAGCATTACTTGGATGACGAAGCTCGCGCCGCTCTCGTCAGGGGAAAAGAACAACTTGCGAAATTAAGAGCCGAAATGGCAGAAGGGGAACGTTTAGGAAAAACTACTTCAACGTATCCAGTTCAGCCTTCACCTTTGGCCTAAATCGACATTGTCGGCTCCAGTTCTCATTCTCCATCCCGGATTAAAGTTACAACTTAGATCACAAGCACACAGGGTGAAGATGAAGGCGAAGAGAGCGCCGAAGCACAGGCTTATGAGGTTGATATCAGGAAGCCGACTTCTCCAGGTAACTCTACTGTTAATCTTGCCCAAGTAGACTGCTCATTTGCTTCTTATGAGTTTGATGAGCTTCTTGACTATTTCCTGAACCTCAACGAGCCTTTATCTCCTCTCTTTACTGACTTTAACCTCTTTTCTTCTGTAGAGAAAGTGTCGAGCATCGTTCAGACTCCCTCTCCTCCAATTATTCCTCCGCCGCCTCTCCAGGTCACTCCTCCATCCGCCTCTCAACCCGGGTCGCAAGAGGAGCAAATAGAGGCTCTCCGAGACTTAGATGATCCTAATGCTTCACAGGAACACGGGGGAGAAGGGCTTGGAGAAGGCAATGAGTCCCGGAGCAAACAACTTCTGATAACATAAAATTGTCTGCTCTTGTTACTCCGGGAAGTGAGTCTTCTTCAAGGAGGAGGAGGAAGCGTGTCACTTCCAAGAAGAAAAGGAAAGATATTCTTGTTTCTGAAGAGGAAGCGAAGGTTGATCCGGCAGTAACCCTCCCTCCTTCATCCCCGACTCTCCGAAGCCGTCCTGAAAAGCTGCCTATTAGGTCAGGTGAAGGCTCTAAGGGTGGTGGCAAGAAGAAGTAAGGGGCCCTGCTTTGATTTATTTTTGCTTTTTGCTTTTTGCATGTACAGGCCGGAGATTGTGCGGGTACTGGCCTCCGCTTTTCTTTTTCTTTTTATTTTGAAACCTGTACCTGTACAAAATTTTGACAGCATTGAATAAAATGATTCTTTTTGTTTGCACAAACTTCTGTCTGTATTTGAGAATGCATTTACTATTCGTTTTTGTACAATTTTTTTTGTACGATATTACAGTGAGCTTGTGGTATGTTGTTCGAGCACAATTCTTACCAATGTGGCTAAACTATGCGGCCCTTATACCATAAGCTCGTTGCAATATTTTCAACTTTGAAGGGACTTGTACTCTTATTTTCTGGAGAATAATTATTCCATACTCGGAGGAATATTACTCTGCTCACAATAGAGTACAGCTCGTTTCGTATGAGTTTTCACACTCTACCCTTCGGAGATATCACTTTTTCTTTTGCATATATACATTCTTACAAAATGAATTCTCCTATGTGGTAAAGCTGGCCTCTGAAGGGCACTTTAACTTTTTTGAGTAAGAATGGATGTACCAATCTTCTTTTGAAAGCTAAAGTGTGCCTTTAAAGAGGGCTTCTTTTTTTATATATATATTGCGCCTCCGTGGAGGGTTTTCTGATCTTTGCTTTGCATTTCTGATGAAATGCTTCTTTGAAAAGTTGTACCTCTGAGGAGAGCTTTTTCACGTTTCAACATTTGGAAGTTTTATTTCAATCTCGGTGAAACGTGTGCCTCCGAAGAGTTGTGCCTCCGAGGAGGGCTTTCCACGTTTCAACACTTGGAAGTTTTATTTCAATCTCGGTGAAACGTGTGCCTCCGAAGAGGTCTTTCTGTTTGATTGTGCCTCTGGGAAGAGGTCTTTTTGTTTGATTATGCCTCTGGGAAGTGGTCTTTTTGTTTCTGCCTCTTGGAAGAGGTCTTTTTGTTTCTGCCTCTTGGGAGAGGCTTTTATTTTTTCCCTGTTCGCTGGGAAGCGGGCCTCGGAAGAGGGCTTTTCACATTTCGACTCATGGGAGTGTACCACCGATCACGGTGAAATGTGTGCCTCTGAGTACGGTTTTTGCCTGGAAGTTTGGAGTTTCTTTCTCTCAGTTGGACGGATTCACGGGAGTGTATCACCGATCAGTCCGCAACTTTATGTCGAGAAAGAGCTCTCTTTTTCTGGTTAGGCCCGCTCGAGGTCTTTTAGCATTTCAACTATGGTGAAATGGGCCTCCGAAGAGGGCTTTTCACGTTTCAACACTTGGAAGTTTTATTTCAATCTCGGTGAAACGTGTGCCTCTGAGTAGGGCTTTTACCTGGAAGTTTGGAGTTTCTTTCTCTCAATTAGACGGATTCACGGGAGTGTATCACCGATCAGTCCGCAACTTTATTTCGAGAAAGAACTCTCTTTTTCTGGCGAGGCCCGCTCGAGGTCTTTATCCTCCGAAGAGTTGTGCCTCTAAAGAGGGCTTGTGCCTCCGAAGAGGTCTTTTACTGTTTGATGCTTGCTTGCCCATGTCTCTTTGCCATCTGTTCATGTCGGCGATCCCCGTTATCTTTTGCAAGTGTCATCCCTTTTTAGTTGCCAATAATTTTCCTTATCCAAAGAAATATACTTCATAATTAAGCGAGTTGGTGGTGGTAGACATAGGCTATTTAACTGGATGCTTGTTTGTACAAACATTCGCAGTTAGTTAGAAATGGTCCACTTCCATCCACATCGCTAACTTTTGTTCGAAGCATTTCTTTTGTAGGATTTGAGTATGGAAATTTTGAATGGTTTAGCGTTTGCTTGTTGGGTGACGTCGGAGATCGCTTGGTCTTACGACGGGTAAGCTTTGTTTTTATGGCCTGCATTATTAAATCGACATTTTAGCAACACAATTAACGTATTTTATATGTCGAAATAAAACAAAGCAGTTTATAGTAGTAGAGAACACAAGATTTATAGTGGTTCGACCAAAAGCTGGGCCTACATCCACTTTATAGCTTTTCATTATTCACTTGCTTTACAATTGCTTTCAATACAAGATCATATACTCGTAATTCTTTTACAACATTTCAGCAAAGCTTTTAAGTAAAATATGGACGCAAATGATTGCTGTTCTAAGCTCTTGGAATTGGTTCTCCTTCGACAGTTGTGATTTTGAATGTGCCATCAAGAAGCTTCGTGCCTATAACATATGGCCCTTTCCAGTTTGGCCCAAACACACATGTGGCTGTCATAATTCTTTTGAGGTCTAGGTCCCCAACTTCAAAGCTGCGCTGACGAACTTTGGAATTGAAGTGCCTGGCTATTCTTTGCTGATGAGCTGCAATTCTAAGCCTAGCCTCTTCTCTTCTTTCATCAAGGAGGTCAAGTGCTACCAATTGCAATTTTTTATTCTCATCTTGATCAAAATGGATCCTTCTGTGTGAGGGGACTTCAGTTTCCACTGGATTCATCGCTTCTGACCCGTATGCCAATGAAAATGGAGTATGCCCAGTCGCAGTTTTGTGGGTGTTTCTGTATGCCCATAGTGCAAGCGGTAACTTATCGACCCAACCACCTTTTGCTTTTTCCAGCTGCTTTTTGATGGTTGATTTGATGATTTTGTTTACTGCTTCCACTTGCCCGTTTGCCTGCGGATGAGCCACTGTTGAGAAGGTTTTTCGGATCTTGAATCGTTTGCAGAATTCTTGGAACTCCTCACTTTCAAACTGGGTACCATTGTCTGTGATTATCTTCTGAGGCACACCATACCTGCAAATGATATTTTTAGTCACAAAACTTATCATTTTCTTAGAGGTAATAGTAGCCAATGGTTCGGCTTAAGCCCATTTAGTGAAGTAATCAACAGCAACGATAGCATATTTAATCCCTGATTTGGCAGTCGGCAAAGGCCCAATGAGATCTATTCCCCAGATGGCAAACGGCCATGGACTGACCATTTGTGTTAGCTCAGTGGAAGGTGCTCTAGGAATTTTGGCGAATCTCTGGCATTTATCACACTTTCGGGAATAGTCAGCAGCATGCTGATTAATTTCTGGCCAAAAGTATCCATAACGGAGGATTTTCTTTGCTAAAGTTTGACCACCTGTATGATCCCCACATTCCCCTCCGTGTACTTCAGTCAGAATTGTCTTAGCTTCTTCCTTTGTCACGCATCAGAGTAATGGCATTGAAAATCCTCGTCTGTACAAACGACCATCTTGAACTATATATCTGGAGGCGTTCCTCATCAACTTCTGTCGTTCTTTTGAACTTTCCGGCAAAGAACCATTGAGTAAATATTCAAGTATCGGAGTCATCCATGATTCTTGCTCTTGGGATACATTCATAATCCAATCAACATCCATTTCATCTGTGCTTGGAGCTGACAGGACTTCGACGGGAACTAATCCCAATAGTCGAGCTTCACCAGTACTTGAATACTTTGCGAGAGAATCCGCCTTCATGTTCTCTTCGCGGGATATATGGTTTATTGAATAACGGTCAAAATTTTGAAGAAGCTCCCAGGCTTTTGATAAATAGGCGGGTAGATTCTCTCCTTTAGCTTGAAATTCCTTCTTGACTTGGCAGACAACAAGCTGAGAATCACTGAAGATCTGCAATGCTTTGATGTTTAGTTCTTTAGCGATCCTTAAACCAGCGATGAGGGCTTCATATTCTGCTTTATTATTTAATGAAGGAAATTCTAGTCTCAGTGCATAACATAGCGATCGCCCTTCTGGGGTTTCAAGGACAACCCCTGCTCCGGAACAGTAATCATTTCTTGCGCCATCGACATACAATTTCCATTGGATTGGGACGTTATCAGTGACTTCTTCCTCACTATCACCTTTATCCGTACATTCTGCGATGAAATCTGCTAAAGCTTGTCCATTGATTGCTTTCCGGGGATGATAAGTGATGTCATATTGGCTGAGTTCAATATTCCATTTCAAAAGACGGCCCGAAGTCTCAGGACGGAATAGGACTTGCTTTAGAGGTTGATCAGTGAGGACTTTGATGGGATGAGCTTGGAAATATGGCCTCAATTTTCTTGATGCGATCAACAAACAATAGGCGAGCTTTTCCAACCTTGAATAGTTCATCTCTGCCCCAGTGAATCTTTTGCTGATATAATAGACTGGGCGTTGAATCCTTGTGTCTTCCCGTACCAATACTGCACTGAGAGCATGAGATGAAATTGCCGAATATACGAAGAGATCTTCACCATTGTCATGCTTTGAAAGTATCGGAGGCACTTCCATATGACGAACCAACTCATCGAATGCCTTCTGACATTCGGGAGTCCACTCAAAGTTTTTTCTTCCTTTCTTTAGAGCATCAAAGAATGGAATGCATTTGTCAGTGGCTTTCGAAATGAACCGACTCAAGGCAGCAACCTTTCCATTGAGACTTTGCAATTCCTTCTTCGTTCTAGGAGCCTTGACCTCTCTCAAGGTAGTGATCTGAGCTGGATTAGCTTCAATGCCCCTAGCGCTCACAATGAAACCCAAAAACTTTTCGGACTCCACTCCAAATGAACATTTCAAGGGATTAAGCTTCATTTTGTACTTTCGGAGTACTGCGAACATCTCTGCCAAGTGATCCATGTGGTCCACCGCTTTCTTAGACTTCACTAGCATATCATCAACATAAACTTCCATTGTCTTGCCAATCTGTGGTTTAAACATGGCATTAACAAGCCTTTGGTAAGTTGCCCCTGCATTCTTGAGTCCGAAAGGCATGACCTTGTAGCAGTAGAGTCCAACATCTGTGATAAAGCTTGTATCCTCTTGATCTGGCTCATGCATCATAATCTGGTTATATCCGGAGTATGCATCCATAAAAGATAACAATTCATGCCCTGTCGTCCCATCCACCAACTGATCGATCCTGGGCAGCGGGAAACAGTCTTTGGGGTAGGCTTTGTTCAGATCTGAAAAGTCAATGCATACTCTCCACTTTCCGTTAGCTTTTATAACCAGCACTGGATTTGATACCTAATTTGGATAAGTAGATTCTCTGATGAAACTGTTCTCCATGAGCCGATCCACTTCTTCTTTTAACGCTGCCGTCCTCTCAGGACCCTGAGTTCTTCTTTTCTGTTTCACGGGTGTAAACTTTGGATCAATGTTCAGAGTGTGTACTGCAATCTCTGGGGATATTCCACACATGTCAGCATGAGTCCAGGCGAATACATCCAAATTTGCCTTCAAAAATGAAATCAGAACATTCTGAACTGTTGTGTTGAGTTGTGAACCCACATTTAGCACTTTGTTTGTGTCCTTTGGGTCAACGGGTACCGGCACAGTTACCTCTACCGGTACTACCCTATTCTCCCCTGCACTGGCTTTCCTTGGATCCATCTCTCTTCGTGCGGCACTACATTCACCAGTGCAGGGCCCACCCTGTAATTGCTACAAGGTTTGTTCTTTGGTGCGACTGGAGTCGCCACACCTTTTCCCATCTCTCTTTTCTTTGATTCACGCAGCTCTGTAAGATAACATTCATGCCCCGCATCTTGGTTTCCTTTAATCACGCTAACTCCATTATCCGTGGGGAATTTTATAGTCAGACACCACGGGGCAAGAACAGCTTTAAATGCAGCAAGAGTTGGTCGGCCTAAAAAGGCATTGTAGGCAGAGAATTCTTCAACAATTATAAAGGTTTGCTTTCGAGCCACCTTTCTCAGTCCTTTTCCAAGTTCTACAAACAAATCTATGGTCCCAATCGGCTGTTTGGGTTCTCCAGCAAACCCAGCAATCTTAAGTGATGAAGCTTGAACATCAGTCATTGGAATTTTCATTTGATCAAAGGTCTTCTTGAAGAGGATGTTGCATGAAGCTCCACAATCAACTAGAACTCTTCTCACAGTTGCCGGCCCGATACCAGCGGATATGACCAAAGGATCTATGGTCGGAGCCTCGATACCCAAAGAATCTCTGGCACTGAATACAATATCATCTGTGGAAGTCTTTTGCTGCTTTAAACGTGCCTCATTTTCTAAAAAAAAACATTCTCTTCAGCTGGTACATGCCTCAAGGCCCGGGCATACCTTTCCATCTCGCCCCAGCTTTTGCCTGCTGGGTGAGGCCCTCCAGTTATTATATTGATGACAGGTCTTTCCGATTCATGCTCTACGGCCTTCTCACTCGAGCCAGGACGGTGAGTGGGAACTTGTTGTCCTTGCTTCGACGAATCTAGGGCATTTCTATTCCTTTTCACATACTGTTGGAGCTTGTTTTCTTTCAAAAGTTGTTCAATTACTTCTTTCAACTGACGGCACTCGTTGGTGTCATGGCCGGGCTGGTTGTGGAACCGGCAGAACCTTCCACTCTTCTCCATCTTATTTCCCACTCTTATTTTAGGCGTTGTCGGATAATTGACATCATCCTTGGTCGCAAAGAAGATGTTCTCAGGGGTATCGGTCAAGGGTGTGAAATTGAAAGGACGGCCTTTCTTAGCATCTCCCTGTTTCTTTCCACCATCATTTCCCCTTTTCTGAGTGTTAGGTTCTTTCTTGTTTGAAGCAGCACCATTGTTCCCGGCTTCTACTGATACCATCTTAGCCGGTGTTTGGAGGCTCTCCAAGCGCATGAATTCATCCGCTTTCTTGTAGAATTTGTCAAGTGAGTTTGGTTCTTTCATTTTCAACCATTTTCCAAATTCACTCGATTTGTCAATCGCCCTCATCAAGTATGTTAGGACCATGCGTGGCTCAGCACTATCTACCTCATCCAATGCTATGTTAAAACGATTCAAAAATGATCTGATGGATTCACCCGGATATTGCTCTAGACTTCACAGCGACATTATATCCTTTGCTTTTGAAGCATATAATCTAAATTGCTCCTTGAATTTCCTGGTCAAATCGGAGGACTGATTAATGGACCTGACCGGCAGCTTTGTAAACCACAATAGAGCCACACCTTCCAGATAAACCGGGAAATATCGACATTTGATTTCATCAGACGCTCTGGCACCCGTCATATGCCAGTCGTACTTGTACATAAACTCGTTAGGATCACTCGTCCCCTTGTAGGCCGGAATAGTAGGGGGAACGAATTTCCTTGGGAACTCCGCCTTCAAGATCTTTTTAGTAAATGGAGTTTTTCTTGGAGCAAAACCCCACTCTTTCTCATCTTCATCTCTTCGCATATTTTCCTTCATGATTTGGTGAACCATACCCGAAAAATATTCTTCATCATTTAGAGGCTCTGGAGGGCAAACATCAGCCACTCTCTCTGAATTCTGTCTTGACAATCGTTCACGGAGGGTCGGCTGCGACCCTGATCCTCCAGCTTGAGGAGGAGTTCTTTCCACAGGGTCTGCGGCTCTTTGAGAAATGTTCCCTTCAACATTTTGAACTCCCACAGTAGGGTTTCCATCATTATTATCCGGTTGACGGTTTGCCCCAAGTAGATCATTCAACTTACTTAAAATCAGGGCATTCTGGGCATTCTGGGCTTCCAACTGTGCATTTTGAGCATTCAATCGTTGATTCAACCCCAAAACTACGGCGTCCAATTCTGCTCGCGTAATTCCAACAGTTGGAGCTGCTTGACTTGAAGGAGGAGAGGTAGCAGTATTCTCTTGAATATTGTCAGATCTTACAGAACTTCGTTTTCTCCCAGGAGCCATTATTTCCAATAAACTTATGGTTTTAATAGAAATCTTTCAACAAACCTTTGCGGAGCAATGGTAGAAATATCCTGAGTTGGATTCTCAGTGAAAGCACCAAAAATGTTAACGTGAAAATCAGACGCTAACACCCCAGTGTGATAAAGCGAGTGTGAAAGCACCACCCGCGTTTGCACGGGAATCAGATTTAAGTAGGAGAAATTACAGAGAAAACAGTAAGAACACAACGTTTATAGTGGTTCGGCTCCCAATTGAGCCTACGTCCACTTTAATTCTTTTTTATTGCTGGATCAAATACAATTCTATAACAATCTTCAATTACATCACTTGGAAAGACAAGTAGCTAAAACTTCGATACGAGAAAATCCCTTGAACCCATGTCCAATAAGTTGAATCTCGAGTTGAAGTTGATTGAAGCGTCCTAAGTGTTGCAATTGTTGATGAAGTAGCGTGGCAGAATGTAGTTGCTTCCAAGAAAAATCATTCCCAAAAGTATCCCATAAGTGTTGGAGTTCGAGGGGTATTTATAGGAATTTTCGGTGTCAAGTTGTAAGTAGTGGCCGACCTAAAGTAGGTCATAGGTCGTCACCGACCCAGGATAGATCATAGGTCGCCCTCTCTTTCTCATGCATGGCTTATGGCTTAAACGGGAAGTGTATGCTCTTCGGGATTCAAATCACAAGTCCCAAGTCGCCGCCGAGTTAACAGGCTGCGTGCTAAGTAGCTGCACCGGATTCTCCTTCGTTGCCTGGGTCGGGAGCGACCTAACATAGGCCATAAGTCAGTCACGACTCAAGTGTAGACCGTGAACCTGTCCCGAGCAGTTAGGTCGTCAACCTTCTTAGGTATTTAGATCGGTTTCCTCCTTAGGTAGGTATCACTCTTAAACCTTAGGTCGGCATCCCTCTTAAGTCTGCTAAGTCGGCATCTCTGTTAAGTCTTAAGTCGGCATCCCTCTTAGTGTTAAGTCGGCATCCCTGTTAAGTCTTAAGTCGGCATCCCTCTTAGTCCTAAGTCGGCATCCCTCTTAGTCTTAAGTCGGCATCCCTGTTAAGTCTTAAGTCGGTAACTGTTTTAGGTCGCTGAGTCATGGCCGAGGTGGAGTTAACAATGTATTCATTAATTGCTAGAGGTGTAAACATGTAATGCATTAATTGCTTTAGTACTTCAGCCATAACTTATGTCTTTAACTTTGTTCTTGCCTTTGTCTTACTTATATACTTGAGTACATTTATTTCTTTTGCTTTAAAATGGTGGCTGCACTTATTATATTTGTCTTGTTTTATAAACTAATACTTATCTTTCTTTTGTTATATCACTTTATAATGTAAATAATTTTCTATTTAAATTATGCTGTTAAATTTTAGTTAATGTACTTACTTACTATTCTATAGTCTATCTCATTTGTTTACTTACTTTTTGTTTTGCCTGCATAACCTTTGTCTTGCTTTGTCTGGTCACATACTTCATGTACAAATATTAAATATGCATTTCTAACTTCAATAATTATTTTATCTTACATATTAATTTTCAACTTAAATACTTATCGTCTTGTATTTATATTTTACTTTATTTATATAGATATACAGTTGTTATTGTTATTTGTAAATATTTGAATGTATTTCTTTATTAATTTTTTCTAGTTTACATACTGAATGAGTTTTGTTCTTAGATTTATATCTATTACAAATACTTTGTTTAATATCATATCAAAAATCTAAATACAAATTTATTTTCTAAAATATTTGAAATTAATTCCCAATTAAATTTTCAATCTATTTTATATACATAAGTTCAAATGTCTAGATTAATTTCAATTAATTTTTAATTTAACAACTATTTTATATAAATTTCTAATTTATTCACAATTTTTATTCAAAAATTAAATTAATTCTCAATTTAAACTTAATTAAAATTCGGGATCGTTACAAAAACCAGGGTTGTTACAGACTCCTCCCCTTACAAAAATTCGGTCCCCGCAATTTTCTAGAAAAAGAGCTGCAAAAACATAAAAACATACAATCATCGATGGATAAAGACAAGCTCGAATTCCAAACCATTCATACCCTCAATATAGAATGGTAGAAAGAAATAAGGAAAATCTCATTTGGTTAATTCAATGGCCCATCATATGCTAATACAGGGATTAGCAAACCATCGAATTTTCCAAGCAACTCGAAAGAATTTTGAAGATATCCCGTCTTCGAATCAAAACTTAATAATATGCTCAACAATTAATTAATCGAAAACTATTGATTTTACAAAACTCTACGAATAGAGTTGGGATCTACTCACTTAAACCCGAACTCTAAGGAATAAAGAAGATCATCAATAAGATTTTCCACATAAATATACGGAAAGAACATCCTCACAATAAGGTAGACATAATAGACAAAATAGATAAATCACAAAATGGCTTCTCACAAGGCCATCAAACTCAAAAGACCGTGAAAAATATGCACGTCGTTGATAATAGCCCAAAGATAGAATATACTCAAGAACAAGGATATAAGATCGAATTATCTTTTAATCCAAGATATTTAGAATTTTTAATCTCAGCATCTTTTAATTTTTTTTTTAAAACTCAATTTTCAACATTTGAGAATTTTCAAACTTTTTACTATATTACTTAGTAAGTGATTTAAAACTCAAATTAAAAGTCCAATTTTCTTCTCTTACTTCAAAATAAATTTTCAAAGAATTTTGTAAATCCATAATAATTTTCCTCAAAATAAATTAAGTGTTTATATTCTCTTTACTCTTTTTTTATTGAACCACTTAAATCGTTTAAAAACAATCTTCAAATCCTCTTATAACTCTTCTCTTAAAACATCAAATGTATATAATATAGATTCTAAAATCTCAAAATATACTTTCAATAAAGTATAGATCAATGTAAATGAATAAATAAATGGCACTGCCTTGCCATTGAACCTCTAATAAATAGATGTATCTGTAGGCTGTAGAGTCGATCGAACAATCAAAACAGCCTCGCCACTCTGTTACTCGTCTCTAAAATCAATGGCTGCAATTACCATTCAAAAAATAAATTTAATATATAATCTCAAAATATTATTTTCAAAATCTCTTTGTAACACAAACCATCTTGTCTGATTGCCTCATCATAGAATTTAGGAGATTCCTATCGATAACATTGATCATACATATCGACCAGAACTCTTAACTACTCGATGGACAATCCAACACTCTAAAATTATTTCTATAAAAGAAATACTAGTCATGCAAATATATTCTCAAAATATTCTTTGATTTTTTTTATATCTCAAAGCTCAAATTTCTTTTTAAAACTCATATTTATATAGCTTCAAAACTCAAACTAGAAAAAACATTAAGAGAATGCATCGAGATATTCCCAGAATACTCGATTCTCAAAATGAATAGAAGGAGATAGAGTGTTCATCAATCTTTATTACAATGTCACGAGCCACTCCCAAAAGTCATCATGATACAAGATAAGCAAGATATTCTTCTCGAAGGAGATAAAACACACAAACAACAAATCATTACTTCAAACAAAGTAATGCTACAAAGAATAACACCGATTGAGTATCTAAAAGGATAACTCAAAGAAACTGAATGATAAACTCAATCAAACTCGAACAATCTAGAAACTCACCACATTCCTTAGTGGATGTCCTCGTGGAAGGATAGCTGAAGGCTAAAATCCAGGAATAAGGTTAATTTAACACTCGATTGCCCGATTGGATATCAAACCCAAACGGACTCATCAACACTCAACAAAGTCACCATGACTGGAATTCGAGATATATCATCCATATCTCGATACTCAAGAGCGAATACAGAAACTTCGGAATCATCATTAACATTCCAAAGTGATAGAGATAATAAACCAATCAAATTAGGATACCTAAATATATATTGGACCCTATAACAACAAAAGGATTGGACTTAAACATCAAATAAGTCAATCCATCTCAAATCAAATACATCTCAAGATAGTGAGTAATAAACAAATACTCACTAAAGTAGCAACAATTAGAGAACTCAGAGTGCTCACAACAAGCCAGTCGTTGTGGATCCCTTCAATAGGATTCACAACTCTCAAAGGAACGCAACAAGAATGTTCAAAGAAATCAATCAGCTCCATCAATATGAACTCATTCGTATCGATAAAAATAAGATTAGAATAATCCAAAATAAGATTTTATATAAGATAAGATGACATCAAACTCTATTATGGAATACTACGGTATACAATATATCAATATTCCTAGACATATTCCATTTCAACAATCCCAAAACTTGAAAAAGAATTCAGGCTCGATTAAAAGCAAGCTTGAATAAAGGACAATGATTCACCCGTATTGTACTTTGATGTATCATGATATACGTACTATTCTGTGTTAATTCTACTTTGTTCTGACCACAGCTCTGATACCAAGCTGTAACGCCCCACCCCGAGACCCACCTTAGTAAAGAGAATTAACAAGTAATTCTGTCTACTAAAGCGGATAATAGGGCCGGTTAAGGGCGACTGTCTATAATTTTGTTTTAAACATCTACTAAATATGTCGATAAATGCAATATAATTTTTTTCCTACTCATGAGGATCGACATACCCAGTAAATGTTTAATCCAAAACTATAGGTAGTTAATGGATCTATTAGAAAAAAATACAATAACTAAATGTAAAGCACATCACAAAACGGTAATCAACATCATATATATACATATACACTGATACATGTTTAGTACAATACACTATGAATACAATAAAGGTGGTACTCGACCACACCATATACATTGAATCAAATGTAAATACATAAGAGTATGTGGTAGAAATAAATTACTCAAGAAATCGATAATCTAATGTCCGACATCAACTTCAAGCTAAGCCCAATAGACGATACCTGAAACAACTCAGTCTGACTCGAGTATAAATACACGGGTCAGTCTAGCTACACAAATCAGCCAATATCGATAATATGAAGCAGAATGGATATAGTGATTCTTCTTCTCGAATGAGGAGAAGGATTAGATAACTCATAGCTCAATACATAAGTAACAAACACAACCTAAGTGACTAAATACCTCGAAAGAGGCAACTCAAACTCAATACTCAGATAAAACACAAATGCCTCATATCATCGGTGATAACCCATAATGAACTCAAATCAACTCATATAAAAATCAAGCAAAACTCAAATGGTTTGATGAACCATTAATTCAAAAAGGAGAAAACTGATCTCAATCACAAATAGAAGTCATGAAAGCAACACAAGATAACTCCATAGGAATGTAAGATCTCAAACTCATAAGTAAGCCAAGACGGCCAAATCTCACACACACATCTCAATCTTAAAAGCTCATGGAACTCGGTATGAATTCAAACTCATAAAATCTCAAAATCAATAAAGAATTTGATGTATGCTCAAAGCTTAGAAAATCTTAACACTAATGCGCCAAAAACGGCGAACTCAAAACTAAAAAAAACACGGATGGGCCAGATCCCTGATTACAATGCTGGAGCAATATTGCACGTGCTAAACTCAGACGGCCGAAGCCTTAGACAAGGTCACTAACACCTTCCAAAGAAGTTCGTCCTCGTGACAAGGTAGCCGACACCTTTCCAAGACATTTTTTCAGCCCTAACACGGTCGCTAACACCTCCCAAAGCAGTTCGTCCTCATGACAAGGTCGCTAACATCTCTCAAATCAGTTCTGCTAGTTAAACATCGTGAATGTGTCACAAACTCACGGATAGAAACCCGAAAAGTATTAAAGTGTGTCCCATACCACACGTTCGCACTTAGCGGTTTACTAGCAACTAGTCGATGCCACACTAGAAACATCATAAAACTTAAAAAATCATATCTCGCATCGTCTCATAGGCAAGTGATAAAAAGACACCATACTCGCCTCATCTCATCTACAAGTGCTAAATGGCATCGTAACTTGTCTCATCTCCTCGAAAAGTGAAAACATCATGATGGTTCCTCATAAACCATAAATCTCAAATATGAAATCATATACTCAAGACTTGCCTAATATCATTGGCAAGTAAATAAAACATCGTGATGGTTCACATCAACCATACTCCTACATAGGAGATTTCATACCATAATACTTGCCAAATCTTGGCCATCTTAAATAATTCCAACAAATAGGAATTATAAAACTCAAAATATTCCATAAAATGGTAAAACATCTCAGAATCATTAATCTCAAATAGCTTCGATCGTACAAGTTCGGAATTAACCGAAATAGTAAACGCACATGTCACATACTATATGTTTTACTAAATCGTTTAATTCTCTTTCTCATACGTTCGAATAGTAGAAAAGTGTGTATTATATATATATATATAATAATTATAAATTTTTGTAAAACATTTAATTTGAAAGCTTTTCCATTTAAAAAAAATCAATTCGAAAACGGTATAGAAAACACGTGCACAGAAACAGCAAAAATCGATGAAAATTCAATAAAGTTAACATACGATAATACCCAAATGAAACCATCAATTTGTAGTACGAATCGACATTAATGTCATCTTTTCTATTATTAGGAGTTAGCCTTTTAGAACCATCTCAAAAAAAACCGCTCGAAATCATCGAATTCAAAAACAATTCAACGGAAAATGCCAAACTTTGCAAAAGAACTCAAGCTAGCGGCTTGTTTTGCCAGTTCGCCCCTTTTTAACTCAGAATTTGAGAAAATATGAAACATAAAAGCTGAAGATGATTACTTCAGATCAAAATCAGAGAAAGAATCATCTTATTAGGACAACCGAGTCAAAAGTTACGGAAATTACAATTCTCAGGTCTAAAATTACAAAACTGTGAATAATTAAAATGGCGACAGGGCTTCGGCTTAAAGAGCTATTTGGACCCTGTAGAACCAAGAATTTGATAAATCATAAAACATGAAAGTTTAAGAGTATTGCAAAATTTAGAAGTCAGAAAAAGGTTCATCTAATTCCGACACTCGAGTCAAAAGTTATGACAATTTCAATTATCATGTCTAAAATTAGAAACGATGAGCAATTAGCATAACAATAGGGCTACGACTTAAAGAGCCAATTTAACCCTGTAGGTCATAGATTTTGATAAATCATAAAACTTAAAGTTGAAGATTGTTTTCATAGCTATAATTCAAAAAAATTATCACCTGATTCGGACTTACAAGTCAAAAGATATACCCGAAACAATTATCAGGTCTGGATTTATTATCGCCGTCTTTTGCCCTCGGGACAACGGCAAAGAAGTGCATTTTGGCCAAATTAAACTCAAAAATTCATAAAATTTAAAACACGAAACTTTAACCTAAAAGCCTATGATTTTTAGAACATCCAAAATCATTGAATTTGGATAAGAAATGAAAAGGTTATGGTGAAAATAGTTCAGGGGTCTTAATTGCAATACCTTTGTCATTTTGATCTCGGGATTGTAAAAATCAAACATATTTTCGACCAAACTAACTTCAAAAAACTCAAAACATGAAACTTGTAGTACATCATTTTTTCTTTCCAGAACATCCAAACATATCAAATTCCGATAAAAAAGAGAAAGTTATAGCAAATTTTAGTTTTAGGTTTCAATTCTGATGAAGCATGTATCTCAGTTTCAAACCCAATTTCGACCCTTTAAATCATATAATTTGCAAAAACTTACAACATGAAAGTTGTAGCACAATGTTTAGTGTTTTTAAAGCTTTAAATGATATCAAAATATGATAAAAAATGAGAAAGTTATTCTTAAATTACTAACAATATTTATCATAGAAATTTGAGAGGGTAGAGACTGTTACTCTGTTAAAAATTCGATTTTGACCGAGAATTCAAAATATGAGAAAATAATTAAAACAAAAGTTCTTCCTTAGAAAATTATTTTTCTACTGCAAAAAGGTTCAACATAATTTGATTTATCAATCAAAAGTTATGTTCATTTGTCTCTCAGATATAATCAAAAGTTATGTTCATTTGTCTCTCAGATCTTAACTCAAAATTTTTATATGGCTGAGCTATAACATTAGTTTCAAATTCAATTTCAACCAATTTAACCGTAGAATTTCAAAATATGATTAATAGAAAACTTGTATCTAATTGAAAGAACTTTCTACCACAAAAAGATTGAGTCAATTTGGATTATTCTACCATAAATTGTCGTGGTTTTACTGCAGCGACTTTTTTTATAACAAATTTCCAGTAAACAATAACACAATAATCACAAAAGTTTTCAACCAAATTGCATACAATTAAATCAACAACCATTCAAACAATGATGTGCAGCAAACAAAGATTTAGTTATGAGTGATTAACTCACCACTATCTTTTAATTCAACAATCGAGATTATTAATTCACCCCAAATTTTCAAACTAGCAAACCTAAACAGAGAAGAAGTTAATAGATTTTCACTGAAAATTAGATTTTGAAGGAGAGATTAGTTTTAGATTGAAGATTACCAGCGTTTATACTTAAATCCATGTTTTAAAACATCCATTCTTCATTTTATTGGAAGAATGAGAAGGCTGCCATTATTTTTGAGCTTCAGAAGTTTTTAACTGAGAGAAGAGAAGTGAATGAACGTACAAACTTTTCTCCTCTTTCTCATTCTTTAGTAACATGTTAGGATTTAACTGTACTAATGGAGTTAAGCCCAACAAGCAAATGAAATTAACTTGTGTTATTATTCAACCACTTATTACATGTTACAATGCATACCAACCAAGTTCCACTTCTTAAGAATTATGAAATTCATTACTCATGATAATAAAAAAAATTTACACCCAATTAAAATATTATTTACATAATTAGAACATATTTATTATCATATTTCCCTATTTAAAGAAAATAGAAAATTTACATTATTAATTACAAAACTCATTGTAATTAACACTAAAAATTACACAAAAATCACATTTTTATGTTATAAAATTCTATAACTCATTTCAAATATAATTCTATGCTCAATTTATATTTTTAAACTCAATTCCATCATTTTATGAAATATATCACATTTTAAAATTAATTACTTCTTTTTAAAAACTATTAAGAGAAGTAAAGAGCAATAATTAACAAAATTATTGCATTAACTCTAAATAAAACATATTTTCCTCATTTATTTATTAACTCAAACCATCTTAATAAAGTTTTCAATATTCTATTTTCTCATTTTATCCTCAAATATATTGTTTACTCCCACTAAACAATATAAATTACTCTTTAATTATTAATTTACACTATTAAATTATAACTGCCATTATAATTTAATATTTCTAGGTAATCGCTAAAACTAGGGTTGTTACAAGAAATATTTTCCAACTCTCCGATATTGAGCTCAACAACATCAAGGCACGAGTCTCATCATCCACCTTTTAATTATGGCTGCCAATTGGTTCACAATCACATTATTAGGCTTCTCCCCTTTGTCCTTTAATGGCTAGTGAAGATCGTTGAGTTATAGAAAATCCTTCAACTTCCTACTTCCATAACACCTAATTCCTTCAATTAAGTTTTTCCACACTTATCTTCACCATATCAACTATAGAGCTTCTTCCTAGGGTTTCTACATAATTATAGTATATAAGAGACGTGAAGAATAAAAAATAAACGGAGAAAGTACCCCTAACAAACTCTTTATTTATTTCTTCGTAGATAAGAAGAGAGTCTAAAAATTAAGAAGATATCCCAATCCTAAAAAAAGTAACCTTTTACCCATGTACTCATAATAACCTTGTACGTGCATATTTATAATAGTCTTGATAAATGTCGTCTTTAATTAGCCATTAAGAAAAATTGATTTATTACTTCCATCTCTAAAAATAAATTCTTGTGACATAGATATTTTTCCTTATTTAAAGCAATAGAAGATGCACTTATTATTCTTTGGTCGCCATTCAAAATCTATAAAAGGGACAATATATTTGAGTTATAGTATCACTTTGATTTACAATATATTCAAAATATACTTTAATTATGAAATATCATATCATCGAAATGTAACTAAACCAAGTACAAACGTAAAAGACATATATTCTTATTCATTATTTTTTCTTTTAGGACTACCACTACGACAGCATGTAATGAAGTAACCAAAGAAGTTGAGTTGGGTATTCTGTGTCGACTGTCGAAAAAGCATTGGTGCGATGCAAATGCATTTCCAAAGAATGGAATCGTTTGATTACCGACATTTGCATTCCTCGATATTTCAAATAGTAACCTACCTCATGTTCAGTGTTTGTAGAAAAGATTACCAGAATAGAAGGAATGAGAAAACGCCTGAATTATGTGGAAACAAATGAAAAAAACCATTCGAAATTCATTTGTAACGTGCAAGGTCACTTGCCTTTCAACCACTCTGCTGATTGCTTGATCGAATGCAGCAGTGGCCTTCTTTTGTTCTACTTCCCTAACAATTATCGGTATTACGTGTGTAACCCCATAACAAAAGCATTCATGTTGGTTCCCAATGAATGCAAGTATGCAGTTGATTGTCTATCTAATACTTTGGATTTTGGTCCATTGAAGCCAATAGTTTATATTAATGTGGTTAGCATCTTCTATCTTAGTGGTACAAAATTGCGAGCTGAGACATATTCTTCCATGTCCTTAAAATGGGATATTTTTAAAACTTCACTTCCTATCAATCTTCCACTAAATACTTGGTTACTTCCTTTAGTATGCATCGAAGAGAAGGTATATATAAACTCAAGCTATGGGATAACGTTATTCTTGGACCTCACTTCGATGGCTACAAGTCTGAGTAGGCTCCGTACTATCGAGGGAGAAAATGTGAGTACGTGGAATATCATGAAGGTGTTCTAAGGGCGTCAAACGGATATATATGGTATAACGCCATAGCCAAAATTAATACACGGTTGAAAATATAGTTGTATGATAAAGACTGTAACATCCCAAACTTTATCAATTTAAAATTAGTAATTAATTTGAATTTTTGGAATTTAATTGAATTAATTTTAAAATTTCAAAACAAATGAATACTGTGTTTATTTATTTATAAATATGTAGAATGGATTGTAATTTAAATTTGAATTTGAATTTGTACTTGAATTTAAAATTTAAATAAATATCTTAAGGAAAATATTTGGATTCAAAATATTAACATATGTATTGATTTTATTTATGTATAAATTAGTATCAAAACATTCTCTTTTAAAAAGTCGTATAAATATAATAAAGGAATGTAATTATACAAATAAGAAAAAAATATAAAATTTTATTTAAACGTGTAATTATGTAAAATTTACAAGTGTTAATTGATAAGATACCCAATTTAACAAGTGTTCAAATTTTAGTAAATGAATTAACAAGTGTAGTTCATGAAGAAAGAAATTAGACAAGTGTCATTGTCTTTGTTTTTATTTTTGAAAATTTAATTAAAATAGAAACAAGCCAATAAAGACACTACATCGCCTTCCTTCTAATTTCTTTTACTTTCATTTTCAAAAACACAGGCCAGTATAAACCATCCCAAACCAGAAAAGAAAACTAAAAGCAAACTTTCACAAAACAATCTCTTCAATACCACAAATCTAAATTCCTTTTCAAACCGAAATTAAAGAAAAAAATAAGCAGTTCAACATTAAAGCAAGTTCAAGAATCTCGATTTTTCAAAATCAAGCCATTAAGATCAGGCAACAACATATCAGAATCATCTCAGACTTTTGAATTCCAGTCTTCAAGTTTTCAGACCAGAGTTTTTTTTCTATGTTTTCATAAAAAAAACTGTAAGTAAATCCTTTTAAGAATTTGAATTTGATTGTTGTTAAGAAATTAAGCAAATTAATCCATCAAAAACTAAGCAAGTTTACATCAATTAGTTGCAGATAAAAAATTCAAGGTCAAATTTAAAAATAGCCTTCCAGACTTTCAACTTTAGAAACAACATTCCCGACTCTCCTCTGTTCTCAAACATCAAGTGAGTAAACCTTCCAAAAATCTAGATTTCAACCTATGGTTTGAAAATATGCTCGAAGAAATGTTGAAAACTATTTGCATGCATCTCAATTTATATATATATATATATATATATATATATATATATATATATATATATATATATAATTGGATATTGCTGTGCATGTCTGTGCACATGAATTTGAATTCTGTTCTAGACTTACAAGTTCCAAGAACCTGTTTTAATCAAAAGCTTCATATCAAATTATTATTTTTAAGCTTTGAAATCTAAATAGAACATGTTTGCATGATCATGCTTTAAGATTTAAAAATAAATTTATGTAAATTTAACTTAAGTTTTCCCTAGAAATTTTAAAAATACAGGTAAACCCAAATAATGTTGAAAATTTAATTATCACGTTCTTGATTTCAAGTATATGATTCGAAACATTTTTGAAATCAATTATTTTTAAAAGAAAAATCAATTTCTTTAATAAAGTATCCTCTGTGAAACACGAGGATGAACGACATCGTCATTTTCACCAAATTCTGGTGATTAATAGGGCATTGGTTCTCGAGATCGAAGTCATGGCATGCTGGGAGGTCAGAGTTCATCAGAAAAATATTTGACAATTTTATATTTCGCTGCGGCGATGGAATGACAAGGATTTAGGGTTTAAACCCTTAGTTTGGTCGAGGGCATATTTTTGATCACTGTAGCGTCGTTGTTGCACCGTAATCGATCGCGTCAATGGAGATCTAAGCTAGAGATATAGGCGAAGGTCTGACAAAGGTTTCGTGGCCTCAGATGGTTTGAGGTAGCGGTGCGAGATGATTATGTGACGGTTGTTCTGGATCCAGATTGAGTTGAGATGCTTAATTTTAAATCCTTGTCGAATCAAGTGATCTGGTGTAAGGAAAGGATGGGGACATGATCGTTGTCTTGCCGAAAGTCTCGGCGACGATTGAAAGTCGACTAGTCAATCGTACACGTGCATATGGCTTGGGTTGTGTCAAGAAGGAGTAGTTTGGGAAGAAAGGTGATACTCGAAGTAGCCTTCGAGAAATAAGGGTACAGGCTCGGGTATAGTCTCCAAGCATTTTTGGGTTGCACGGGTTAAATACTTAAACAAAAATATAAGTGTGAAAAATTAAGGCATACGGGTTGTTTTCTGAGAAAACTCGAAGCATTCAGGCATTTTGATCGGGTAAGAGTCGAAGTGGGCCTCGGGTCTAATATATAACAGTTTTTACTATAAAATAAAATTCAAACTTTTAAACATTTTTTATCTATGTTTTCAAATTATGATTTTGATTAAAGTAATTAATTAATTAAGGATTTAGTAAGATAATGTTAAAGTAATTTAATTTATTTAATTTTGTTACATTATTTTATTAAGTTATTTATATTAAATGAATAATGTAATTAAAAAAGGATAATTGAGATAAAATGTTATTTAAACTAATCTTAACTTTTTAAAGCAACTTATGTGACAAGGATGATTATTAAACAAGGTTTATAAGATAATCAAAGTAATTACAAAGATAAAATGATTTATCTTTTCATTTATTAAGTAAGTAATGATTTGTTAATATAATTACTTAAAGAATAACTATTTAATTAATTACTTAATATTAAAATAAATTAAATAAATAATTAAGGTTAATTAATTTGTAATTAATAATTAATTAATTAAGGAATAATTAATTAATAAAAGTAATTAAGATTTAATTAATTAACAATTAAAGATTAATTAATTAAGGTAATTAATTAAGGAATATTTAATTAATGAAGGTGATTAAGATTTAATTAATTTATAATTAAGGATAACTAATCATTGATTAAAGATAATTAGTGAAAGTAATTATGTGATTAATTAATTTAAATCACACGATTAATTCATCTAAATTGTAGATGATTGATTATTATTGAATGCTGTGTTTGGATTGTTATCTTTGATATGTGATTGCGATATTGTGTGATATGAATTGTTTGTGCTGAGCTATGATATCTGTGATTTGTTCTGCGTGAATGTGAAAATCCATTTGTCTGAAAACGATATTTGAATTTCGATGCGACAGGTTGTCGGATTCCAGTTAGTTATCCGAAACCCACATCGAACCTTAATGGTGAATCTTTGTGATTGAAATATCCACATGTTTTTAAATTATGCGCTCACTATTCGGTTTAGTCGGGAGAGGACTTTTGTCATATAACCTATTCTGAATATGTGATACGACTAAATGGATAGGATTTGAAGACGGTGGTAAAGACCGGGTATCTTCGAGAATGAGAGGATAACCTATCGGATGACCCTACACTGAGTTGCTCCATATAGAGATCTCCATATGTGATGGGGAGTCTGATCGGGATTGTGGATGCTCGGATTGCAAGGGCTTCTTTGGAACTGCCTTCAGTTCCGTTTGAACCCGGAACAGACTTGTATGGTTGTATGTCTTACATTACACTTTGAGATATAAAACTAATTTCTTTCAAATACATTTCTGTTGGTGGCGGAGAATTTATTCTCTTAGCTTAACACCCTTCTTTGAGACGTACGAGCTTAGCGGTTATGTACTTGATGGGTTTAGTGATATACTCCCAACTTGGTAGTGTGGCATGCTGAGTGCTGCTGATCATGCGCTGATCAAAGCATGGCTTTTGCGAAAAGCGTAGCTTTGTGGACGAGATTTCGTCGAACCTCAAAACCCGGTATTGGTCAAAATAGGAAGGATGCATCAAGGTTATTGAGGGTAGCACCCCTTAGGGTATGTGCATTTCTTTCTGTATAGAAGTGGTATTATGTTATGGAGCCCAGATACTTAACTTATATGGATATTGCAATTATGTTGCTTTGTGGTTGTTGTTGTTGGGGCCTCGGATAAAGGCCGGTTACGACTGGGGGATGGCATACTCGTGTAGTAGTTACCTAGTTACAGAGGTAACCCGACTTTGTGTTGGAAGAGATCCGGTTAGGTTCTCGGGGCGTCCCTCCAGAGCATACCCATGTGGCCCAGGAAGTTCCTTAGCCTGATCATTGTTTGAAATCCAATCATCAATACGAACCCTTTACGATTGCAGTTGTATAACCTGCCACCTCAGGTGGTAGGTGAAGTAGGCATAGTATAATGGTACCTATGCTGGCCCAGATTAATATTATACTTTCGAAATGTTTTTCACATATGCACTAATAATAATATCAAAAAGTGTTTTCTCGTATCAAGCATATTTGACTATCATAAGGAGAAATCTCCCCCAAGTGTGCGATTGCATTGTGTGTGTGTGCGCCGGGAGGCCTTATGGTAGTTTCATTTTCCAAAAGCATGAATGGTTTTCTTTTATAAATTGTTTTTCTTCAAAATAACTATTTTTGTTTACTCAAACCAGTCTCATGACTGACCCGGAGTTTATTGTTCCCTTCCTAAACTCTGAATGCCCATAATTTCCACACGGGCAGCCTAGAAGCAGGTTATCCGTATTTTGGAGCTAGCTTCGATTTTGAAGCATTTTGGAAGCTACGGATTTTGGAAGTTTTTGGCTTTGGAAACCTTTTGAAGTGTTTGGAGTTTTTTGGAAGCTTTTTGGATCTAAAAGTGTTTTGGAGCTAGCTTGGATTTTGAAGCCTTTTGGAAGCTATCGGATTTTGGAGGTTTTTGGCTTTGGAAACCTTTTGAAGTGTTTGAGTTGTTTGGAAGCTTTTAGGACGTAAAGGTGTTTTGGAATTTCGGAAGACCTTATCGAAGTTGAAGTATGTTGGAACTATATGAACCCTATTGTTAGTGTTCCGCTGTGATGTTATCATTTTGTTGTTGTATCATTTATGTATCACTCTAATGATGGTGTTGATTTGTTGTAATCAAACATTGTGATGATGTTGTATCTGTGTTATGATGAATGATATTCATTTTGTTTCCGCTGTTTATTTTCATCTATGTTGTTATAAGCTCCATCTGAACTGGAGTTCGACGTTTGAATCTCCGGCAGTCGAATACAAGTGAGTTATTTGATGTCGATTTTCGAACGCTGGATTTCAGGTCGTGATAAGTGGTTTCAGAGAAAAAGGTTGAGTAAGAACTTTAGCTACGGAGTATAACACATTAGGTTGATCATTGGAGATAGGGTGAATTATACCCTAAAATGAGTATAACCCGAGAGACCTAAACCCTAAATTTTTTTGGTCTATTTCTTTTAATTGTTGATATTCTCTAAGATATCTCGTCTGTATACATAAATCAAGTTTTCTTACTACTTACAGATAGTGAGAATGAGCGGATGAAGAGGAAGAGCTAGGGGATGAGGAAATACCTCTACAACGGGTCAAGCCCCACAACAGCAGAAGCAGTTATACCTACTCAAACTTAGCCAAATCTGGCTGATCTATATATAAGCTTCTAAAGACTTGGTAGTAAACCATTCACTAGCAAGGATTCTATTGTTGAGGCACAGGACTGGATCAGATGGTGTGAAAGAATTTTTAAAGGGCTAAAGTTGGAAGGCGATCAAATGAGACTAATAGCTTCTTGGCAACTCCAAGAAGAAGCCCTAGCCTGGTGGGAGACAATCACAGTGGATAAGCCAGAAGATGAATTCACATGGGAATGATTTAAAGAAGTGTTTGAGAAACGCTATATGCCATCGGTTTGTATCGCCCGAATGTACTAGGAATTAATGGACTTAAAGCAGGGAAGTTTATCATTTGAAGAGTACCTGAATAAGTTCAACGAATTATCTTGTTTTGGCCCGGAGTTGGTAAACACCCCCTTAAAGAAGAATGAAAGATTTATTCTTGGAATGAACAGGAAATTCCACGAAATAATGACAGCTCACGTTAAAGAATCTTTTTCTGATCTTGTCGATATGAGGTATAGATATGCTATCCTGGATATCCAGGAAGCTCCAGAAGAGAAGGGAAATTCAGGCAACCCAAATTGGGAAAAAAGAAAATTCGGAGGGAAGAACCATATCAAGGAAAAGAGAAGAAGAGCAACCATGAAAACCTGGCAAGAGATATAACTTGTTACAATTGCCAGGAGAAGGGCCATTATTCAAACAGCTGCATGAATCCGAAGAAACAAGTTAAGAAAGAACAACTTGTGAAGACTGGTCAGGGAGTTAGAGAATGTTATTACTGTCACAACATGGCCATGTAGTAAAAAATTGCCCGGCAATGAAGTAAGCTCAAGTGGCAAATCTGTATGCGATAAAGGATGAACCCTTAACTTCAAAGGCGAATAAAGGAAAAGGAGTTTTAGAAGGTAACCTTTCTATTTATGATAGAATTATTAGAGTTTAATTTGACACGGGAGCTACACATAGCTTTATCTTCCAACAAATCATAAATGAATTAAAACTTAATCCTGATTTTGTCGACAAGCCCATTTGTGTGAAAAATCCAGTTGGTGGCCCTGCAAACCTTTGTCTACGATGTAGAGATGTTCCTATCTCATATTCTCGTTATCTATTTCCTGTCATTCTCTTTGTCCTCGATTTTAATGAATTTGAAATCCTACTCGGGATGGACTGGCTAACAAAATACGAAGCCAAATTAGATTGTAGCAATCGAACAATTTTAATCAAAAAAAAACTGGGAAATTTTATTGAAATCTCTTGTGAGGATCCGAGTCCTAAGAGAGATAAGTTGATGTATACTTTGGGAACAAACCTAGTCTAGTATCTATACCTATTGTCCGAAAATTTCCCTACGTATTTGAAGAGGTCAAATCTTTACCTCCACATAGAGAAATTGAATTCAGAATTGATTTAGTTCCAAATGCTCGTCCTGTAGTTCATGCAAGTCGCAGGATGGAACCCAGAGAGAGAATAGAACTAGTCAATCAAAACTGAGATTTGCTAGAAAAAGGATTAATACGTCGTAGCGTTTCCGATTAGGGTTCAGCTGCGGAGTTCGTAGCCAAGTCTGATGGATCCTTGAGATTGTGCGTGGACTACCGCGATCTCAATAAACAAACTCTCAAAAAAATCCTCTTTACCTAGAATCGATGATCTGTTTGATCAACTGCACAACGCTCAATTCATTTCAAAGATGGATCTAGCCCAACGATTCCATCAATTGCGTATTGCTGAAGACTGTGTTCACTTAACTGTTTTCAAGGGTCCAGACACATTCTACGAATGGTTAGTCATGCCTTTCAGACTAACCAATGATCCCGCATACTTCGTAGATTTAATGACCCGTGTATTCTGTGGAGTATTGAATAAATTTGTTTTGGTGTCTATTGACGATGTTCTAATCTATTCCGAAACCGAAAAGGACCATGCTGAGCATCTCAGAACTGTTTTGGAAATATTAAGGAAGAACATTTTATTCGCCTAATTTTCTAAATGCCATTTTTAGGTTAAGGAAGTTAGATTTCTCGGGCACATTATTAGTGAAGAGGGAATTTCCATAGATCCGGGCAAGATTTCTGCCATTCTTGACTGGAAGCGACCCACAACTCTAAAAGAAGTTCGAAGTTTTTGGGTTTAGCGGGATACTACAGATAATTTGTTCAGGAATACTCCAAAAGAGCCAGTCCGTTGACTGAGCTAATAATGAAGAATGCTAAGTTTGATTGGACTCCGAAATGCGATGAAACGTTCCAGGAGTTGAAGAGGAGATTTACTACTGCTCCTGTTATCGCTATTATCAACAGGAATCAAGACTTATTCGTGTATACAAATGCTTGTGGGGATGGTGTGGGTGCGGTGCTAATGCAAAATGCGAAAGCAATTGCCTACGCGAGTAGACAGTTACGTCCACACGAGAAAAACTACCCAACTCATGATCTGGAGCACTTAGCTGTTATTTTCGCTTTGAAAATCTGGCGGCACTATCTTTTGGGTAAGAATGTCTTTCAGCTTTTCTAAAAGAATTTAAAATTTTAACTTAAATTAATAAACCCTCTTTCTTCTAGGTGAAAAATTTGAATTATTCATCGACCACAAATCTCTGAAATATCTCTTCACCCAGAAAGATCTAAATCAAAGGCAACAACGATGGTTGGAAATTCTAGCGTAATATGACCTTGTTATTCTGTATACGCCCGAAAAGTCCAATGTGGTAGCCGATGCCTTGAGTAGAAGACATGCTATTCTTGCTCATCTTGTTGTCACTCCTAGTCTTCTTGAGAAAATCGCCAGTAAGCAGAAAGAAGACAAGTTTCTTCATGAAATTTATGGAAGGATACGTCATGGAAAAGGTACCAGTTTTGAAGTCGATAATGGTAAAGTTATAAGATTGAAAGGCAGGTTGTGTGTTCCAGATTTCCCAGATTTAAAACGTGAAGTTTTGGACGAATGTCACAAGTCTAAACTCAGTATCCATCCAGGAGTTAATAAGATGTATAGAGATATCAAAAGAAATTTCTGGTAGAAAACAATAAAAAGGGACATATCTATTTATGTCAGTCGCTGTGCTACTTGTCAGCAAATAAAAAGTGATCAAAAGAAGATGGCGGGTTTACTCCAACCACTGGAGGTGCCGAAGTGGAAATGAGATCAAGTAGCGATGGATTTCATCGACGGGTTTCCACATACTCGAAAAGGGAATGAAGCAATTTGGGTTATTGTGGACTGTTTCACTAAGACAGCCCACTTTATCCTCGTAAAATCCACACGGACAGCAACAAGCTTAGCAGGGCTGTATATAAAAGAAATTATTCGTCTCCATGGCATACCCAGCAGTATAGTGAGTGATCGTGACTCGATCTTCACTAGTAGATTTTGGGAGGCGTTTCAAGCCGCATTGGGAACCAAGCTACACTTCAGCACTGCATACCATCCACACTCTGATGGGAAGACTGAGAGGATTAATCGAATCTTGGAAGACCTTTTGCATGCTTGTATACTTGACTTTGGTGGTTCTTGGAGGACCATTTGCATCTGGTCGAGTTCTCATATAACAATAGCTATCAGGACAGTATCGAGATGGCTCCTTTTAAAGCTTCATATGGTCATCTGTGTCGATCACCGACATGCTGGATTGAGTCTGGCGATAGACTCGTTCTTGGACCAGATATGATTACAGAAGCTACGGAGAAAGTGATTTTATTCGAAAGAAGTTGATAACTGCACAAAGTTGTCAGAAAAGTTATTACGACCGTAGGAGAAGAGATTTAGAATTCCAGGTTGGAGATTTAGTATTTCTAAAAGTATCTCCAATGCATGGTGCGTTAAGATTTAGGAAGATTGGTAAGCTGGCACCATGTTACATTGGTCATTTTCCTATTATGGAGAGGATCGGTCCTTTGGCATATCGAGTGCAGGTACCTAGCTGAATATCTGGCATACATGATGTGTTTCACGTTTCACATCTTCGAAAATATATGCACGATCCGGAAAGTATTATCGAAGAAGCAGCTCAGCAAGATTTGGAAATCACACCAAATCTGGCAGTTAAAAGGGAGCCATTGAAAATCATTGATCGTGATGAAAAGCAATTGAGGAATAAAGTTGCGAAACTAGCTAAAGTGCAGTGGAGCGGTGATTCAAATGACTGTACTTGGGAAACAGAAGATATCATGTAGAAATCCTATCCCAATGTAGAGTGGACATTCCGACTTAATCTGGTAAGCCATTCTCTATCTTTTTCTATATTCGTATATTCTTTTTTTGATTTTCTCTCTCTTTCAATTTTGAGGGTGAAATTTTCTTAAGGGGGAATCTGTAACATCCCAAATTTTATCAATTTAAAATTAATAATTAATTTGAATTTTTGGAATTTAATTTGAATTAATTTTAAAATTTCAAAACAAATGAATATTATGTTTATTTATTTATATATATAATGGATTGTAATTCAAATTTGAATTTGAATTTGAGTTTGTATTTGAATTTAAAATTAAATATCTTAAGAAAAATATTTGGATTCAAAATATTAACATATGTATATGATTTTTTATATGTATAAATTAGTATTAAAACATTCACTTTTAAAAAGTTGTATAAAATAATAAAGGAATATAATTATACAAATAAGAAAAAAAATATAAAATTTTATTTAAACATGTAATTATGTAAAAATTACAAGTGTTAATTGATAAGATACCCAATTTAACAAGTGTTTAAATTTTAGTAAATGAATTAACAAGTGTAATTCATGAAGAAAGAAATTAGACAAGTGCCATTGTCTTTGTATTTATTTTTGAAAATTTAATTAAAATAGAAAAAAGCCAATAAAGACACTACATCTCCTTCCTTCTAATTTCTTTTACTTCCAGTTTCAAAAACAAAGGCCTGTATAAACCTTCCAACTAGAAAAGAAAACTAAAAGCAAACTTTCACAAAATAATCTCTTCAATACTACAAATCTAAATTCCTTCTCAAACCTAAATTAAAGGAAAGAAACAAGCAGTTCAGCATCAAAGCAAGTTCAAGCATCTCATTTTTCATAATCAAGCCTTTAAGATCAGGCAACAACAGATCAGAATCATCTCAGACTTTTGAATTCCACTTTTCAAGTTTTCAGACCAGTTTTTTCTGTGTTTTCATAAAAAAAAAAAATGTAAGTAAATCCTTTTAAGAATTTGAATTTGAATTTGTTGTTAAGAAATTGAGCAAGTTAATCCATCATAAACTAAGAAAGTTTACATCAATTAGTTGCAGACAAAAAATTCAAGATCAAATTTAAAAACAGCCTTACAGATTTTCTACTTTAAAAACAACATTCCAGACTCTCCTCTGTTCTCACACATCAGGTGAGTAAACCTTCCAAAATAGATTTCAACCTATGGTTTGAAAATATTTTTGAAGAAATGTTGAAAACTGTTTGCATGCATCTCAATATGTATATATCTAACTGGATATTGTTGTGCATGTTTATGCATATGAATTTGAATTCTGTTCCAGACTTACAGGTTCCAAGACCTATTTTAAAATTCAAAAGCTTCATCTCAAATTATTTTTTTAAGCTTTGAAATCTAAATAGAACATGTTTGCATGATCATGCTTTAAGTAAATTTAACTTAAGTTTTCCCTGGAAATTTTAAAAATACAGGTAAACCTAAATCAATTTGAAAATTTAATCATCATTATTCTTGATTTCAAATATACGATTCGAAATGTTTTTGAAATCAATGATTTTTAAAACCAAAATCAAAATTTTTAATAAAGTATCCTCTGTGAAACACGAGGATGAACGACATCGTCATTTTCACCAAATTCTGATGATCAATGTGGCATTAGTTCTCGAGATTGAAGTCATGGCTTGCTGGAAGGTCGGAGTTCATCAGAAAAATGTTCAACAATTTTCTATTTCGCTTTCGCGATGGCACAGCGATCGCATGGCACGGCTAGGATTTAGGGTTCATCAGAAAAATGTTCGACAATTTTATATTTTTGATCGCTATGGCGTCGTCGTTGCACCGAAATCGATCGCGAAAGTGGAGATCGGAGCTAGAGAGATAGACGAAGTTTTGACAAAGTTTTCGTGGCCTCAGATGGCCTGAGGTGGCGGTGCGAGTTGATTATGTGACGGTTGTTCTAGTTCCAAATTGAGTTAAGATGCTCAATTTTAAATCCTTGTCGAATCGAGTGATCTGAGTGTTAGGAAAGGATGGGGACGTGATCGTTGTCTTGCTGGAAGTCTCAGCGATGATCGGAAGCAGTAGTTTAGGAAGAAAGGTGATACTCGAAGTAGCCTTCGGGAAATAATGGTACAGACTCGGGTATAGGCTCGAAGTATTTTTGGGTTGCAAGGGTTAAATACATAAACAAAAATTTAAGTTTGTAAAATTAAGGCATACGGGTTGTTTTCTGAGAAAACTCGAAGCATTCAGGCATTTTGATCGGGTAAGACTCTAAGTGGGCCTCGGGTCTAATATATATAACAGTTTTTACTTTAAAATAAAATTCAAACTTTTAAACATTTTAAATCCATGTTTTCAAATGATGATTTTGATTAAAGTGATTAATTAATTAAGGATTTAAGTAAGACATTTTTAAAGTAATTAAATTTAAATTATTTAATTTTATTACATTATTTTATTAAGTTATTTATATTAAATAAATAATGTAATTAAAAAAAGGATAATTAAGATAAAATGTTATTTAAACTAATCTCAACCTTTTAAAGCAACTAATGTGATAAGGATGATTATTAAACAAGGTTTATAAGATAATCAAAGTAATTAACAAAGATAAAAAGATTTACCTTTTAATTTATTAAATAATTAATGATTTGTCAGTATAATTACTTAAAGAATAACTATTTAATTAATTACTTACTATTAAAGATTAATTAAATAAATAATTAAGGTTAATTGATTTGTAATCAATAATTAATTAATTAAGGAATAATTAATTAATAAAAGTAATTATGATTTAATTAATTAACAATTAAGCATTAATTAATTAAGGTAATTAATTAAGGAATAATTAATTAATGAAGATGATTAAGATTTAATTAATTTATAATTAAGGATAACTAATCATTGATTAATGATAATTAATGAAAGTAATTATGTGATTAATAAATTTACATCAAACGATTAATTCATTTAAATTGTAGATGATTGATTATTATTGAATGCTGTGTTTGGATTGATAGCTTTGATATGTGATTGTGATATTGTGTGATATGAATTGCTTGTGCTGAGCTATGATATCTGTGATTTGTTCTGTGTGAATGTGAAAACCCATTGGCCTGAAAACGGTAATTGAATTTCGATGCGACAGGGAGTCGGATTCCGGTTGGTTATCCGAAACCCACATCGAACCTTAATGGTGGATCTTTGTTATTGAAATATCCACGTGTTTTTAAATTAAGCGCCCACTATCGGTTTAGCCTGAAGAGGACCTTGTGTAATATAACCTATTCTGAATATGTGATATAACGAAATGGACAACATATGAAGACGGTGGTGAAGACCTAGTGTCTTCGAGAACGATATGATATCCTGTCGAATGACTCTGCACGGAGTTGCTCTGGTATTGAGAGCTCCATATGTGATGGGGAGCCGGATCGGTATTGTGGATGACCGGATTGCAAGAGCTTCTTTGGAAGTGCCTTCGGTTCTGTTCGAATCCGGAACAGACTTGTATGGTTGTATATCTGACATTACACTTTGAGATATAAAGCTGATTTCTTTCAAATACATTTCTGTTAGTGGAAGAGAATTTATTCTCTTAGCTTAACACCCTTCTCTGAGACATACGAGCTAAGAGGTTATGTTGTTGATGGTTATTAATGATATACTCCCAACTTGGTAGTGTGGCATGCTGAATGCTGCTGATCATGTGTTGATCGAAGAATGACTTTTGTGAAAAGCGTAGCTTTGTGGACGAGACTTTGTCGAACCTCACAACCCGGTAATGGTCGAAATAGGAAGGATGCAGCAATGTTATGGGGAGTAGCGCCCCTTAGGGTATGTGGATTTCCATCTGGATAGAAGTGGTATCATGGTATGGAGCAACTTATGTGGATATTGCAATTATGTTATTTTGTGGCTGTTGTTGTTGGGGCCTCGGAAAAAGGTCGGTTACGATCGGGGGATGGCATACTCGTGTAGTAATTACCTAGTTACAGAGATAACCTGACCTTGTGTTGGTAGAGATCCGATTAGGTTCTCGGGGCGTCCCTCCAGAGGCTTGCCCATGTGGCCCAGGAAGTTCCTTTGCCTGACCATTGTTGGAAATCCAATCTCCAATATGAACCCTTTACGATTGCAGTTGTATAACCTGCCACCTCAGGTGGTAGCTATAGTAGGCATAGTATAATGGTACCTATGCTGGCTAAGACTAATATTATACTTTCGAAATGTTTTCCACACTATGCACTAATAATAATATCAAAAAGTGTTTTCTCGTATCAAGCATATTTGACTATCATAAGGTGAAATCTCCCCCAAGTGTGCGATTGGATTGTATGTGTGTGCCGGGAGGTCTTTGAAGATTGCAGTGTACGAGTGCACGTGCTAATATAGTACACACGGGTCGTGTAATATGGAATATAATATAAATGCGGAAATAGATGATAGTAGCAAAGTAAATAAAAATAGAAAAATCACACCAGAGATTTTTATACTGGTTCGGAGCACCGTCCTACGTCCTGTGACGACCCGACTTCCCCCTCCCAGAAAATCGCATCGTCAATTAAGAAAGAAATGGATAGAAAAGTGAAAAGAAAGAAGAGAAAGAAGAAACAACACAAGAATCTCAACAGCGGGACGAATAAATTATATTAGTAACATAAGTATAACATAGTATACATCAAATATTACACAGACATATACAACACATACTAGACAGTTATAAACACCTGTCTAGTTATTACAACTCAATACACAACAGATAAACACTCAGAGATACCAACACAGCGGAAAACTATATAACTATACGCTGAAGCCTCCTGCTCCATATGCTCCCTCACAATTCGCCAAAGCTAACCTGAATCCTAACCTGAATTCCCTTGGCTACTCGTAAAAATTATAGTACCCAAGAGTTAAAGAAAAACAGAAATAACTCCGGGTCAGACATCGGTCTGGTGTGAGGAACAGGTTAAAGTTGCTTAACTTTGAAAAACCTTTTTGAAAAGAAAGGTATCACATAAGACTTCCTACACATAAACATGGAAAAGTTTTTACCTTACGCTAACCAAAACATTTGATAGGAAATCCGATGATATTATAATAGGGTCTAGGGTTTTCAAATAAATAAGAAATAGCCGAAATTGTTACATTATTAAATTCCAGCTACTAGCCACAAAAGTGGGTAATACAATCAAAACCGTTGGCACTTATTGGATTTTGGATTCCATATAATGGCAGGGCTACTGGGGTACCGCCCGTCACAGTACGTGGCCTAGGTAACCGTACCGAGGATTACTTCCAATCCCCGGCAACACAAAGCCGTACCCGTTCCTTACTGAACAGTTCCAAATAAGACAACCCCGACGGTTGTCATGATCAACCGTCCACACAGCCGAAATATAAAAGGACCTCTAGACAGGGGTAAATCTTACTCTCTAGTGGGTGCGACCCACGAAGCTTTGCTGCACCTCCCCTGTTTTAGCCATTCCCGGTTGATGAGGCTTGAGGTTACGATTACCTTTATAGAACACATCTCTTAGAATGCTCATCGTCCACCTGACGATGTTCTGAAAGCATTTAATCCATACAAGTTCGTTCCGGGTTCGAACGAAACCGAAGGCATTATCTCGTTACACTCATTTTGGAATCACCCTCAGAGTTAACGACAATAACCCTTGCACTCTGAATCACCATCTCGAATCTATAAGTACTATTCCATCAAACTCATTACGGAATCACCCACAGAGTTATACTGACGTATAGCCCTTACACCTCGAGTCTTCACTTGCTCCACTTAGATTAACGACCTAAAGTTTAATTGGAATCGATGTGGTTTTCGGATGTCCAAATATGGAAACCCGATCCCGGTCTCATCGAAATCCAAAGCGTGTCTTTTAGGTCCAAGTTGTTTTAAGTTTAAAACAATTCAATTCATTATCTAAATATACACGGATAGATAATTTACAACACAATAGATAATCAACCTTATCAATATCAATAGATAATTTATATCAAAATCAGATAATCCATATTATCATCCAAAAGCAACCAATGCATCCATATCACATACACTACTCATCTCATAACTGAGATTACAAACCATACCAGGCAACCAATACCAATCATCAAACATAAGCAATGATCTAATGATCACACTTCCTATAATTAATTTAATTCATTATCTAAATATACACGAATAGATAATTTACAACACAGTAGATAATCAACCTTATCAATATCAATAGATAATTTATATCAAAATCAGATAATCCATATTATCATCCAAAAGCAACCAATGCATCCATATCACATACACTACTCATATCATAACTGAGATTACAAACCATACCAGGCAACCAATACCAACCATCAAACATAAGAAATGATCTAATGATCACACTTCCTATAATTAATTTAAAATGAATTAAATTAATTACTCAATCTCTAATTAATTTAAAATGAATTAAATTAATTACTTCATCATCAAAATTCTGCTTAACTTATCCATCCATTGATATCAAATCAATTTATAAATCACCATCTCAATATTTCAATTAATATTGATTAACTATCTCTAGTTTCAATAAGTAATTAGCTTATAAGTTAATCACACAAGTTAATTACTTAAACCCTTTCCAAGTAATTAACTTGTAATTGATTAACTAAATTTAATTACATTAATTATTTTTCATTATTAATTATACCTTAATTAATCAATTCCAAATTACATCATTAATTAATTAATTAATGATTCTAACTACAATTAATAAATATCTAAATAAAATTAATTACATAAGTAATTAATCTGAAATTAATCCACATATAAATATTGATCACCCATGATTAATAACCATTCAGTAATTAACTACTTTAATTACTCATCCCATAAATTAATTATTCTTAATTAATTATCTAAATTAATCCCCTTGATTAATTTCAAAGTAATTTAAATCCAATTATTTCTATATCAAATATCTTAATTACATCCTGTAATCATTAATTAATTACTTAATTAAGTAATTACAAATTCATAAATTACATAAAGTAATTATCAAACAATTAACAAATGTTTAAATTAATTTAACTTAATTAATCTAAACTAATCACATTCATCAAATTAATTACACCAAGTAATTAATTCATTAATTACCTTCATAGGTAATAAACAATTGATTATTATTAATTAATTAATCAAATTAATTATCAAAATTAATCACATTAATTAATTGTTAATATAATCTTAAGTTAATGACCTATTCTTAATTACTTAATGAAGAATTAACTAAAATTAATCATTATTAATTATCAATTAATTAATACTTAATTACAACTTAATTAATCACTAATTATTAATTAATTAAGTGTTAATTAAAATCTAATTTATCTCTAATCACTTGATTAAATAAATCTTAATCATAAATTAAAATTTACTTAATCATCCTTAATTGTAGATTAATTAACCTTAATTAATTAATCTCAAATCTAATTAATTAACTTAATTAAACATCTACATTATTAATTAATTAAATAATTAATTTTCATCATAATTACCTTAGTAATTAAATGAATCCAATCATTTAATTTTATTTATCTTTTAGATAAACGTCTCTTATTTAATTATACATTTAAAAACAAAATGTTTTTTTAAATTTACTTTAAATTCTATTTAACTTCATTTTAAACTTAAGACTCAAATTTATCTTAAATAAAATTTTAAAAACAATTCAAAACTTTTTATCATATATGTTAAAAGAAACATCTACTTTATCAATAAGTTAAAAAGAATTTAAATTTCAATTCAATTTAAATTCAAATCAATTTAAAAAAAATTTACTTTAAAATTCAAAATTGAAATGCAACTTGCAAACTCATTTTAGTTTTAACTCTTTAAAATTCTACCTACAATCTACACCCTTAATTCAAATGCAAATCATTTATTCATTTAAAAGTAATTTAAATTAAAACCTTTATTTTAAAAACTGAAGTTTAAATTTAAATTCCAGATTTAGAAACTCAGATTTGGATTCATTTTGAATTTCTAATTTAAATATTTAACCTTTCAATTCAAATGCAAATCACATATGCATTTACACTTGTGAGTTTGGAAATCAAATTTTAATTTAAAAACATAAATGAATTTAAATCTCTGACAAACAAATTTGAATTCATATCCAAATTTCAGATTTTAAAAACTCAGAATAAATTTCCACCTGAAATTTTAAACCTTACCTTTACATTTAAAACAGAAAAACAGTTTCTATTTTTATTTAAAAACCAAACTTTAAAATTTCCTGAATTTAAATTATTTCAAAAAAACTAGAATTCAAACTTATTTGAATTCATATTTGAATTCATTTTTAAAATCCTAAGTTAAAATTTTAATTTGCATTTATTTCAAATTTTATAAAACTGGAAACAGGTTTCCTGTTTCCCCCTTTTTTTTATTTAAACCAAACTTAAATTTCTTAATTCAACTTATTGCAAAATCAGAATTCAAACCATTTGAATTCATCTTTAGATTCAGGTTTAAATCTTAAGCTAAACTTTTAGTTTATATTTAAACTTAACTTTTAATTTCAAAACTGCAAAAAAAACAGGTTTCTGTTTTGTTAAAAACCTGTAAACACCAATACTCTCGAACCACCCCCTATTTGACTTCGAGTCAATACCCCACCTACTCCGAGTTTCCCCTCAATAATCCCGAGACAAAAATCTTGCAATCAAAAATCACCACAAACCTGCACAACTTCTTCCTGTGCACTCACCCCCCTATTTCGGCCATCACTGGCCATCATCTCTGGCCATCCTCCATCGACCACAATCCCCACATCACACTTTAACATTCAAAAATCCAGAATTCAACTTGAATTTAAATTCAAGTTTTTAAAACTCAAGAACCTAGAAACAGCATTTCCTTCCACTGCCTAACCTGTCAACATCCAATTCTCCCATCTCCGATCACCATTACACACCATACTCCGGCGATGTCTCCATTAATACACCATCTACCATTACCCAAAGGATCTCTGAACTCGATTCATTCAAGAAGCCATAGCACCCAATTTTTCCTTAAACCCAGTAAACTAGGGTTCTACACTATAAATCCCAAATACAAACCCAAATTAGAATTTTAATCCACTTAGTAATTTTCCTACAAATCTTGGATAGTTACACAATCTTCAGAAGCAAATTCAATCCAAACAAATGCCAATATCCACAGAGTTTGTCAAATATGTATAATACTGTAATTTAAAACTGTTCTTTGTTTACAGTATTATAAATAGTAATTTTTTATTTAAAATTCATGCATTCACTTGATGTTTTGAGTTCTACTCCTAAAACATTATTTTGCAATGTTTTATATTATTACTTATAAAATTTCCTATGCTCTGTTACTTATTCTAGTAAGTTAAATTTAAAATTTTACCTTAATAAAATCCTAAAATCTAAACTATAAAACTAGCCTACCATCTTATTTAAATTCTCAAATTTAACACAGACAAATTTAAGATATAAGAATTTAATTAGTAATTTGAACTAGGAAACAAAACAGGACATAGCAATTTAAGCATGCATATATCAGACAGTAAGTATTAAACACATGAACATTTATTTATTTTAGCATGCAATGAACTATAACCTTATGTTTTTAAAAGAAAAGTTACTCACCTATATTCGCAAAATGCAGAGCACTAACCAGATTTTTAAATGAGATGTTGATGCTAGCTTGATGATTGCAGATGCAAGTCCCCCAGGTTCTACATGTAGGTAGCCTATTTGCAGGCTTCAACTTGATGTAATTTGCATGTTCCAGAATTTTGAAAAATGAATTAATGCAGGTCTTTTCTAGCTTTCATGGTTGCAGATTTGTATTTTGAGTTTGAGGTGTTGTAGGGAATGATTTTTAAGAAGAGTGAATAATGCAAATATACTTGAGTTTTGAAGAATTGCAGATTTGATTATGGATGTGGAAAAATGAAATTTGGTGTATGCAGATTTTTGATTATGGAAAATGAAATTTAGTCTTTCTTTTGATTAAGGAATGTAAAAAAAAATATGAATGAAGAATTCAGTTTATATAAAGGAAATTTCAGATTTAATGAATTAAAAGAAAAATCAAAATAAGATTTACACTTGTACAAATGTTAGACACTTGTAAATTTACACACATAAATATTTAATACATGTTTAACTATGCTTTGATAAATTTACACATGTCTTTGTACATGTTTTGTTATCTTAATTAATTGTTAAAGAAAAATTAAGCTTAATGAATGTTTAAACTTAGTTAATTATTTAGTTCTTAGACTTAATTATGTATTTAAATAAATTTCTAAAGAATAATCAAAGTATTAAAATAAATAAAACAGCATACGAATTAACCTTTTGAAAAAGAAACTTTTAAACAATTAAAATAAATTTACACAAGAGTTAGTAACTTAATGAATACATGCTTCATATATTAGATTGAATTTTAAATTTCAAATTAATTTACAAATCAAAATTATCAATTAATAATTCAAAAAGAATAACACAAATATTTTGTAACATATTTTAATATACAACTTAAGTTAAAATGAAATTTTAAACCAATAAAATATTTATCTTACATATTTAAAATCATATAGTATTTTATTAAATATTTTTGAAAAGTTTAAATTAAAAACAAATCAAAATTTCCATTTTTAAAACATTAAAATTATGCTATACTAATTTAATTAAGAACAACTTATCTATTTTAAAATATATACAAATACATATACATTATTAAATAGAAAACAATTTATTAACTCATTAAAATAATTTCACAAATTAAATATTTAAATAAAGAAGATTATAGAATCAAATCCAATTTATTAACAAAATTATCAATTCAATATAAATTTAAACACAGATTATCAAATTTATATTGTCCAAAATTCCGGAATATTACAATCCTTCCCCCTTAAAAGAATTTCATCCCCGAAATTTAAAACAAAGGTAATTCAATAATCTATTTACAGATTTTATTTTAAAACACAGCATATTTCAATCATATGCCAACAACCAAAGCAACCAATTCACACAATCAGAACAAATCTAATTATCCAAAAGAATTTTGGATAAAACTTTACGAGTTTCCCCGGTATATATATATATATATATATATATATATATATATATATATATATATATATATATATATATATATATCGGGATACTCGCTCTATAAAATCCAATCAATCAATGCTACTAATCTATAGAGCCCCTAACAACAACTCTATACAAAATATCAGACTACAAACGAGTCTGACTCAACAACCAAACCTCCTAAATTGCTGGTCCTACAGCCAGAAGTATCAAACACGTACTCCCTTAGAGATACGTCAAACACACTGAATTCCAATTATTCAAACTGGCAATTCTACTCTAGAAAACCAAACACTCATCTTACCTAACAAAGAAGAAACCAAAATACTTCGGAGCTAGCTTCCCAAACTTATAGCTCCCTGGATCAAAGAAAAACTTAACCAAATTCAAATCTCCGATTCCAGAATCCAAATTTCTCTGTCCCTTATCCATAAAAACTCTTCGGACGATCCTGGGCTACCTACATCCTTCCTGATCAGCTTAACTCTTGCTGATTCCAAAAGAAATAGGCTGAATCAAAAACAATCCAATGATCTCCTCAAGATCACTCAAAAACCAAGAACACAAACCCTGCTTCTCAACAAAAGACCGAACAAACTTCTCCTTATCCGGAAAAGAAACAAAACAGAAACACCCCCAAACTGCTTCCGCTGCACAACACTGATCCGAAACAGAATAAAATGCTGATGAAGAGCACAAGCACAGACTAAAACAACCCAGCACAGAAATATGGTTCCACAGATCCATAAGAAAACTCAGATGTTCCTCCTAAACCTGAGTTACTTCACCATCTTCTATCTCGAGGAACCATCCATCTACTAACTGAACCGCCAGTACCAATCCTAGAAAGGAAACTCGATCTCCAGATGCAGACAAACTCTGACTTTCTGGAAGAAATCCGGATAATCTCCAACAAACACAAGAGAACATACTATCGCAAGTCACTTTTTCGATCAACTCGGTTTAAATCCAAAGAAACTGCTCTCTCTTTAGCAAACAGAACAGCTTATGCTGGCCTAGCCAACTTTCTAGAGAAACGAATCTACTCTGCTGCTTCTGAATTCCACTTCAGAAAACTACTCAGCCAGAAGACTCCCTATCAACTCAGAATACTCAGCTAAACTCAGCCACATCACCGGCAGATTCACTACTTACTCTTGTTCCAAAGAAATATCTTTGGAAATATCCATAGTCACTGCATCTCATCACGCAGCTACTACTTCCTGAGATATCAAGATACCATCACTTGCTTGCTTCTGCCCAACCGACAGACCCCAACTCAATTCTGCACTTCAAAGATGAACTTCGAACCTTTACAGGTTTCCTTCAGAGATCAATGAAGTCCTTCATCACAACAGAACTCGCTCGAGACGGCATTAGGTCTACAGTCTCGACTAATACACTTCCAACCTTATCCATCAAACTCCAACCAATGGTAGTCGTGTTACACACACTTCTACCTCATCTACCCTTATAACTTATATTGGAAAAACCTGAACGGTAATCCAACAAATAGGTAGAACCAATTATATATATATATATATATATATATTAAAAATACAAATACGCTCTCTCAGGATAGACACCACTACAGAGCCTAGGTATTCACTCAACCTAACGCTCGGATACCAACTGTGACGACCCGACTTCCCACTCCCAGAAAATCGCATCGTCAATTAAGAAAGAAAGGGATAGAAAAGAGAAAAGAAAGAAGAGAAAGAAGAAACAACACAAGAATCTCAACAGCGGAACGAATAAATTATATTAGTAACATAAGTATAACATAGTATACATCAAATATCAGAGTTACACAAACATATACAACACATACTAGACAGTTATAAACACCTGTCTAGTTATTACAACTCAATACACAACAGATAAACACTCAGAGATACCAACACAGCAGAAAACTATATAACTATACGCAGAAGCCTCCTTCTCCATATGCTCCCTCACAATTTGCCAAAGCTAATCTGAATCCTAACCTGAATTCCCTTGGCCACTCGTAAAAATTTGAGTACCCAAGAGTTAAAGAAAAACAGAAATAACTCCGGGTCAGACATGGGTCTGGTGTGAGTAACAGGTTAAAGTTGCTTAACTTTGAAAAACCTTTTTGAAAAGAAAGGTATCACGTAAGACTTCCCACACATAAACATGGAAAAGTTTTTACCTTACGCTAACCAAAACATTTGAATGGAAATCCGATGATATTATAATAGGGTCTAGGGTTTTCAAATAAATAAGAAATAGCCGAAATTGTTACATTATTAAATTCCAGCTACTAGCCACAAAAGTGGGTAATACAATCAAAACCGTTGGCACTTATTGGATTTTGGATTCCATACAATGGCAGAGCTACTGGGGTACCGCCCGTCACAGTACGTGGCCTAGATCATCATACCGAGGATTACTCCCAATCCCCTGCAACACAAAGCCGGACCCGTTCTACTGAAAAGTTCCAAATAAGACAACCCCGACGGTTGTCATGTCAACCGTCCACACAGCCGAAATATAAAGGGACCTCTAGACAGGGGGAAATCTTACTCTCCAGTGGGTGCGACCCACGAAGTTTTGCTGCACCTCCCCTGTTTTAGCCATTCCCGGTTGATGAGGCTTGAGGCTACGATTACCTTTATAGAAAACATCTCTTAGAATGCTCATCGTCCACCTGACGATGTTCTGAAAGCATTCAATCCATACAAGTTCGTTACGGGTTCGAACGAAACCGAAGGCATTATCTCGTTACACTCATTTTGGAATCACCCTCAGAGTTAATGACAATAACCCTTGCACTCTGAATCACCATCTCGAATCTATAAGTACTATTCCGTCAAACTCATTACGGAATCACCCACAGAGTTATACTGACGTATAGCCCTTACACCTCGAGTCTTCACTTGCTCCACTTAGATTAACGACCTAACATTTAATTGGAATCGATGTGGTTTTCGGATGTCCAAATATGGAAACCCGATCCCGATCTCATCGAAATCCAAAGCGTGTCTTTTAGGTCCAAGTTGTTTTAAGTTTAAAACAATTCAATTCATTATCTAAATATACACGGATAGATAATTTACAACGCAATAGATAATCAACCTTATCATTATTAATAGATAATTTATATCAAAATCAGATAATCCATATTATCATCCAAAAGCAACCAATGCATCCATATCACATACACTACTCATCTCATAACTGAGGTTACAAACCATACCAGGCAACTAATACCAATCATCAAATATAAGCAATGATCTAATGATCACACTTCCTATAATTAATTTAAAATGAATTAAATTAATTACTCAATCTCTAATTAATTTAAAATGAATTAAATTAATTACTTCATCATCAAAATTCTGCTTAACTTATCCATCTATTGATATCAAATCAATTTATAAATCACCATCTCAATATTTCAATTAATATTGATTAACTATCTCTAGTTTCAATAAGTAATTGGCTTATAAGTTAATCACACAAGTTAATTACTTAAACCCTTTGCAAATAATTAACTTGTAATTGATTAACTAAAATTAATTACATTAATTATTTTTCATTATTAATTATACCTTAATTAATAAATTCCAAATTACATAATTAATTAATTAATTAATGATTCTAACTACAATTAATAAATCTCTAAATATAAATTAATTACATAAGTAATTAATCTGAAATTAATCCACATATAAATATTAATCACCCATGATTAATAACCATTCAGTAATTAACTACTTTAATTACTCATCCCATAAATTAATTATTCTTAATTAATTATCTAAATTAATCCCCTTGATTAATTTCAAAGTAATTTAAATCCAATTATTTCTATATCAAATATCTTAATTACATCCTGTAATCAATAATTAATTACTTCCTTAAGTAATTACAAATTCATAAATTACATAAAGTAATTATCAAACAATTAACAAATGTTTAAATTAATTTAACTTAATTAATCTAAAATAATCACATTCATCAAATTAATTACACCAAGTAATTAATTCATTAATACCTTCATAAGTAATAAACAATTGATTATTATTAATTAATTAATCTAATTAATTATCAAAATTAATCACATTAATTAATTGTTAATAGAATCTTAAGTTAATGACCTACATTAATTTTTCTTAATTACTTAATGAAGAATTAACTAAAATTAATCATTATTAATTATCAATTAATTAATACTCAATTACAACTTAATTAATCACTAATTATTAATTAATTAAGTGTTAATTAAAATCTAATTTATCTCTAATCACTTGATTAAATAAATCTTAATCATAAATTAAAATTTAATTAATCATCCTTAATTATAGATTAATTAACCTTAATTAATTAATCTTAAATCTATTTAATTAACTTAATTAAACATCCACATTATTAATGAATTAAATAATTAATTTTCATCATAATTACCTTAATAATTAAATGAATCCAATCATTTAATTTTATTTATCTTTTAGATAAACATTTCTTATTTAATTATACATTTAAAAACAAAATGTTTTTTTAAATTTACTTTAAATTCTATTTAACTTCATTTTAAACTTAAGACTCAAATTTATCTTAAATAAAATTTTAAAAACAATTCAAAACTTTTTATCATATATGTTAAAAGAAACATCTACTTTATCAATAAGCTAAAAAGAATTTAAATTTCAATTCAATTTAAATTCAATTCAATTTAAAAAAAATTTACTTTAAAATTCAAAATTGAAATGCAACTTGCAAACTCATTTTAGTTTTAACTCTTTAAAATTCTACCTACAATCTACACCCTTAATTCAAATGCAAATCATTTATTCATTTAAAAGTAATTTAAATTAAAACCTTTATTTTAAAAACTGAAGTTTAAATTTAAATTCCAGATTTAAAAACTCGGATTTGGATTCATTTTGAATTTCTAATTTAAATATTTAACCTTTCAATTCAAATGCAAATCACATATGCATTTACACTTGTGAGTTTGAAAATCAAATTTTAATTTAAAAACATAAATGAATTTAAATCTCTGACAAACAAATTTGAATTCGTATCCAAATTTCAGATTTTAAAAACTCAGAATAAATTTCCACCTGAAATTTTAAACCTTACCTTTACATTTAAAACAGAAAAACAGTTTCTAGTTTTATTTAAAAACCAAACTTTAAAATTTCCTGAATTTAAATTATTTCAAAAAAACTAGAATTCAAACTTATTTGAATTCATATTTGAATTCATTTTTAAAATCCTAAGTTAAAATTTTAATTTGCATTTATTTCAAATTTTATAAAACTGGAAACAGGTTTCCTGTTTCCCCCTTTTTTTTATTTAAACCAAACTTAAATTTCTTAATTCAAATTATTGCAAAATCAGAATTCAAACCATTTGAATTCATCTTTAGATTCAGGTTTAAATCTTAAGCTAAACTTTTAGTTTATATTTAAACTTAACTTTTAATTTCAAAACTGCAAAAAAAACAGGTTTCTGTTTTGTTAAAAACCTGTAAACACCAATACTCTCGAACCACCCCCTATTTGACTTCGAGTCAATACCCCACCTACTCCGAGTTTCCCCTCAATAATCCCGAGACAAAAATCTTGCAATCAAAAATCACCACAAACCTGCACAACTTCTTCCTGTGCACTCACCCCCCTATTTCGGCCATCACTGGCCATCATCTCTGGCCATCCTCCATCGACCACAATCCCCACATCACACTTTAACATTCAAAAATCCAGAATTCAACTTGAATTTAAATTCAAGTTTTTAAAACTCAAGAACCTAGAAACAACATTTCCTTCCACTGCCTAACCTGTCAACATCCAATTCTCCCATCTCCGATCACCATTACACACCATACTCCGGCGATGTCTCCATTAATACACCATCTACCATTACCCAAAGGATCTCTGAACTCGATTCATTCAAGAAGCCATAGCACCCAATTTTTCCTTAAACCCAGTAAACTAGGGTTCTACACTATAAATCCCAAATACAAACCCAAATTAGAATTTTAATCCACTTAGTAATTTTCCTACAAATCTTGGATAGTTACACAATCTTCAGAAGCAAATTCAATCCAAACAAATGCCAATATCCACAGAGTTTGTCAAATATGTATAATACTGTAATTTAAAACTGTTCTTTGCTAACAGTATTATAAATAGTAATTTTTGATTTAAAATTCATGCATTCACTTGATGTTTTGAGTTCTACTCCTAAAACATTGTTTTGCAATGTTTTATATTATTACTTATAAAATTTCCTATTCTCTGTTACTTATTCTAGTAAGTTAAATTTAAAATTTTACCTTAATAAAATCCTAAAATCTAAACTATAAAACTAGCCTACCATCTTATTTAAATTCTCAAATTTAACACAGACAAATTTAAGATATAAGAATTTAATTAGTAAGTTGAACTAGGAAACAAAACAGGACATAGCAATTTAAGCATGCATATATCAGACAGTAAGTATTAAACACATGAACATTTATTTATTTTAGCATACAGTGAACTATAACCTTATGTTTTTAAAAGAAAAGTTACTCACCTATATTCGCAAAATGCAGAGCACTAACCAGATTTTTAAATGAGATGTTGATGCTAGCTTGATGATTGCAGATGCAAGTCCCCCAGGTTCTACATGCAGGTAGCCTATTTGCAGGCTTCAACTTGATGTAATTTGCATGTTCCAGAATTTTGAAAAATGAATTAATGCAGGTCTTTTCTAGCTTTCATGGTTGCAGATTTGTATTTTGAGTTTGAGGAGTTGCGGGGAATGATTTTTAAGAAGAGTGAATAATGCAAATATACTTGAGTTTTGAAGAATTGCAGATTTGATTATGGATGTGGAAAAATGAAATTTGGTGTATGCAGATTTTTGATTATGGAAAATGAAATTTAGTCTTTCTTTTGATTAAGGAATGTAAAAAAAATATGAATGAAGAATTCAGTTTATATAAAGGAAATTTCAGATTTAATGAATTAAAAGAAAAATCAAAATAAGATTTACACTTGTACAAATGTTAGACACTTGTAAATTTACACATATAAATATTTAACACATGTTTAACTATGCTTTGATAAACTTACACATGTCTTTGTACATGTTTTGTTATCTTAATCAATTGTTAAAGAAAAATTAAGCTTAATGAATGTTTAAACTTAGTTAATTATTTAGTTCTTAGACTTAGATATGTATTTAAATAAGTTTCTAAAGAATAATCAAAGTATTAAAATAAATAAAACAACATACAAATTAATCTTTTGAAAAAGAAACTTTTGAACAATTAAAATAAATTTACATAAGAGTTTGTAACTTAATGAATACATGCTTCATATATTAGATTGAATTTTAAATTTCAAATTAATTTACAAATCAAAATTATCAATTACTAATTTAAAAAGAATAACACAAATATTTTGTAACATATTTTAATATACAACTTAAGTTAAAATGAAATTTTAAACCAATAAAATATTTATCTTACATATTTAAAATCATATAGTATTTTATTAAATATTTTTGAAAAGTTTAAATTAAAAACAAATCAAAATTTCCTTTTCTAAAACATTAAAATTATGCTATACTAATTTAATTAAGAACCACTTATCTATTTTAAAATATATACAAATACATATACATTATTAAATAGAAAAAATTTATTAACTCATTAAAATAATTTCACAAACTAAATATTTAAATTAATAAGATTATAGAATCAAATCAAATTTACTAACAAAAATTATCAATTCAATATAAATTTAAACACAGATTATCAAATTTATATTGTCCAAAATTCCGGTATATTACACGTCCAGTCCCAGACTTCTATCTAGATTTTCACTACCAACTACCTCGCTTCACCCGGAGGAACAGGTTTACAACTCCCGATCAGACTAACGGAATTTCACGCCTCTAATATACTGAGGACTTCAATACTTGCCTCTTACAACACCGAGGACTTCAACACTTGCCTCTTACAACATGGAGGACTTCAACACTTGCCTCTTACAACACGGAGGACTTCAACAAAGATGAATATAATTGTTTGTTGACGGTATGTGTTCTTGCTAACACTATTTTGTCACTTGTAGTACAGACTTTCTATAATCTTATCCTCAAATAGATTTTTTTTATATATGAAGATTTGGAAGTTGATATCGTATTGAATCAAAAGTATGTTAAATAAATTTCAGGATTCAAAACGATATATGATAGAATATGAGCAATTTGAACGCTTGAGAGTACAAGATAGTGATCAATAGAATAGAGATTAGAAGAATAGAAAATTAGATATATGGAATAATGATTTCATGATGTTTATATAAGAAATATACAGTTGTAACCTTTTGTGAAAGGTATGAACAAAGGTCATGATCATTGGTGAAGAGAAAGAGAAGCAACCGTTGAAGAAAAGGAAGTATCTATACGAAGGGTTGCTTTCTGTTTGAAAACGGTCGACAGGTCAAAAAGGACCAGTAGACAGGAATTTGAATATATATACGTTATGTTCACTTGTGCACGTTATCTGTGCATTCTGGGCAGAAACGGTCGACCACCTGGTTTTGACCAGTCGACCGGTTTTGCCCAAAGTGCACAGTTAATGTGCACTCATATATATATATATATATATATATATATATATATATATATATATTTGAAGATTGAAGGTATATTCTATTTGAGGATAGATTTTAACATAAATAATCATTACTAACATACCAAATAATCAACCTCTAATCATATGGAGCTCTTTGTGTCTGAATAACTTCTTTTTATCGATCACGGCTTATCCCTTTGTCAGAAATCAAAACTTTATATAAAAAATCTTGACTCAACATTCTCCCCCTTTTTGATTGATGACAACATAGTTATGAATCTCCCCCTGTCTATGATATCTCCCTGAGATTTTGTCCTGCATATATACTGTTAGCACAATTTTCTCCCCCTTTGTCATCGACAAACAGGAGTTGTTAAATGGAAGATGTAAAAGAGATTATAAGCAACATAAAACTACTATCACAGATTAAGAGTAATATTCACACAGAATTATAATACACATAAGTCTAGTACGAATTAAAAACATGACACTATTTAGTATAAGTGCCAGATAATGTATTTAAAGCAAAAGCTAAAGTCATAAGTACGCATAAAAGATAAAAAGAGATAGACTAAAAAGGACTTATTCTGACTCCGTCTCACCCTCTTCTTCTTCTTCTTCAACAAGCTGAGATTTCCCGTGTCGACGTTCATGACTAGTTCCCGAGCTTGTGCCCTCCTCCGAAGATGTCCAAGAAAAAGTAGGAGGAGCTGGGCGCTTGCCAGGGTTTGAAGCTTGCATTGATGAAGATGATGCACCACAAGATATTGCTTCCCATATAGAAACGAAGAAAGACTTAAGTTTGTTAAAGCGTTTATCCATTTTTGCGTCCATGCGCTTAAGTCGTGCTTCGAGAAGGAATTGATTTCGAGCAATAGTTTCAAGTGATTCTTTTGTTGAGGAGGATGATCGTAAAAGTTTGACTTCCTCAGGTTTAGGGCGAGATGGGCGAGATGAAGCTTCTTTATGTCCTTGTTCTTTCCATTGTTCGAAAGGCATAGTATTAAAGTATGGAGCGGGAAGCTTCATTCTTGTAATGGTTGCTTTGTTGATGACTTTTGGTTTGGAAATTGAAGACTTGGGAGGTTCAATGCCACAATCAAGCAAGAGACGCATAATATACTCTTATACACTCTCTTTTACCAAGAATAGGAAATTTTGATGCCGTCTACGAAGAAAATTTCAAGGCATTATACCCAATCTATGGGGTATTCGCATAAATTGGATTGGTATGATCTTTGATGAGATTATGAAAGTAAATGATTCACAAATGTAGATTGCAGTGTACGAGTGCACGTGCTAATATAGTGCACACGGATCGTGTAATATGGAATATAATATAAATGCGGAAATAGATGATAGTAGCAAAGTAAATAAAAGTAGAAAAATCACACCAGAGATTTTTATACTGGTTCGGAGCACCGTCCTGCGTCCAGTCCCAGACTTCTATCTGGATTTTCACTACCAACTACCTCGCTTCCCCCGGAGGAACAGGTTTACAACACCCGATCAGATGAACGGGATTTCACGCCTCTAATATACTGAGGACTTCAATACTTGCCTCTTACAACACCGAGGACTTCAACACTTGCCTCTTACAACACCGAGGACTTCAACACTTGCCTCTTACAACACGGAGGACTTCAACAAAGATGAATATAATTGTTTATTGACGGTATGTGTTCTTGCTAACACTATTTTGTCACTTGTAGTACAGACTTCCTATAATCTTATCCTTAAATAGATTATTTGTATATATGAAGATTTGGAAGTTGATATCGTATTGAATCAAAACGATGTTAAATAAATTTCAGGATTCAAAACGATATATGATAGAATATAAGCAATTTGAACGCTTGAGAATACAAGATAGTGATCAATAGAATAGAGATTAGAAGAATAGAAAATTAGATATATGGAATAATGATTTCATGATGTTTATATAAGAAATAAACAGTTGTAACCTTTTGTGAAAAGGTATGAACAAAGGTCATGATCATTGGTGAAGAGAAAGAGAAGCAACCGTTGAAGAAAAAGAAGTGTCTATACGAAGGGTTGCTTTCTGTTTGAGAACGGTCGACTGGTTAAAAAGGACCAGTAGACAGGAATTTGAATATATATACGTTATGTTCACTTGTGCACGTTATCTGTGCATTATGGGCAGAAACGGTCGACCACCTGGTTTTGACTAGTCGACCGGTTTTGCCCAGAGTGCACAGTTAATGTGCACTCATATATATACATATATATATATATACATATATATATATATATATATATATATATATTTGAAGATTGAAGGTATATTCTATTTGAGGATAGATTTTAACATAAATAATCATTACTAACATACCAAATAATCAACCTCTAATCATATGGAGCTCTTTGTGTCTGAATAACTTCTTTTTGTCGATCACAGCTTATCCCTTTGTCAGAAATCAAAACTTTATATAAAAAATCTTGACTCAACATTCTCCCCCTTTTTGATTGATGACAACATAGTTATGAATCTCCCCCTGTCTATGATATCTCCCTGAGATTTTGTCCTGCATATATACTGTTAGCACATTTTTCTCCCCCTTTGTCATCGACAAAAAGGAGTTGTTAAATGAAAGATGTAAAAGAGATTATAAGCAACATAAAACTACTATAATAGATTAAGAGTAACATTCACACAGAATTATAATACACATAAGTCTGGTACGAATTAAAAACATGACACTATTTAGTACAAGTGCCAGATAATGTATTTAAATCAAAAGCTAAAGTCATAAGTACGCATAAAAGATAAAACGAGATAGACTAAAAAGGACTTATTCTGACTCCGTCTCACCCTCTTCTTCTTCTTCTTCTTCTTCAACAAGCTGAGATTTCCCGTGTCGACGTTCATGACTAGTTCCCGAGCTTGTGCCCTCCTCCGAAGATGTCCAAGCAAAAGTAGGAGGAGCTGGGCGCTTACCAGGGTCTGAAGATTGCATTGATGAAGATGATGCACCACAAGATATTGCTTCCCATATAGAAACGAAGAAAGACTTAAGTTTGTTAAAGCGTTTATCCATTTTTCTGTCCATGCTCTTAAGTCGTGCTTCGAGAAGGAATTGATTTCGAGCAATAGTTTCAAGTGATTCTTTTGTTGAGGAGGATGATCGTAAAAGTTTGACTTCCTCAGGTTTACGGCGAGATGGGCGAGATGAAGCTTCTTTATGTCCTTGTTCTTTCCATTGTTCGAAAGGCATAATATTAAAGTATGGAGCGGGAAGCTTCATTCTTGTAATGGTTGCTTTGTTGATGAATTTTGGTTTGGAAATTGAAGACTTGGGAGGTTCAATGCCACAATCAAGCAAGAGAAGCATAATATACTCTTACGCACTCTCTTTTACCAAGAATAGGAAATTTTGATGCCGTCTACAAAGAAAATTTCAAGGCATTATACTCAATCTATGGGGGTATTCGCATAAATTGGATTGGTATGATCTTTGATGAGATTTTGAAAGTAAATGATTCACAAATGAAGATTGCAGTGTACGAGTGCACGTGCTAATATAGTACACGCGGATCGAGTAATATGGAATATAATATAAATGCGGAAATAGATGATAGTAGCAAAGTAAATAAAAATAGAAAAATCACACCAGAGATTTTTATACTGGTTCGGAGCACCGTCCTACGTCCAGTCCCAGACTTCTATCTGGATTTTCACTACCAACTACCTCGCTTCACCCGGAGGAACAGGTTTACAACACCCAATCAGATGAACGGGATTTCACGCCTCTAATATACTGAGGACTTCAATACTTGCCTCTTACAACACCGAGGACTTCAACACTTGCCTCTTATAGCACCGAGGACTTCAACACTTTCCTCTTACAACACGGAGGACTTCAACAAAGATGAATATAATTGTTTGTTGACGGTATGTGTTCTTGCTAACACTATTTTGTCACTTGTAGTACAGACTTCCTATAATCTTATCCTTAAATAGATTATTTGTATATATGAAGATTTGGAAGTTGATATCGTATTGAATCAAAACGATGTTAAATAAATTTCAGGATTCAAAACGATATATGATAGAATATGAGCAATTTGAACGCTTGGGAGTACAAGATAGTGATCAACAGAATAGAGATTAGAAGAATAGAAAATTAGATATATAGAATAATGATTTCATGATGTTTATATAAGAAATAAACAGTTGTAACCTTTTGTGAAAAGGTATGAACAAAGGTCATGATCATTGGTGAAGAGAAAGAGAAGCAACCGTTGAAGAAAAGGAAGTGTCTATACGAAGGGTTGCTTTCTGTTTGAAAACGGTCGACAAGTAAAAAAGGACCAGTAGACAGGAATTTGAATATATATACGTTATGTTCACTTGTGCACGTTATCTGTGCATTCCGGGCAGAAACGATCGACCACCTGGTTTTGACCAGTCGACCGGTTTTGCCCAGAGTGCACAGTTAATGTGCACTCATATATCTATATATATATATATATATATATATATATATATATATATTCGAAGATTGAAGGTATATTCTATATGAGGATAGATTTTAACATAAATAATCATTACTAACATACCAAATAATCAATCTCTAATCATATGGAGCTGTTTGTGTCTGAATAACTTCTTTTTGTCGATCACGGCTTATCCCTTTGTCAGAAATCAAAACTTTATATAAAAAATCTTGACTCAACAGTCTTATGGTAGTTTCATTTTCCAAAAGTGTGACGACCGCCCATGACTCCCGCACGGAAACAAGGGAATGGTGCGCTGAAAGTGTGCCAGGCAGCCATGAGTGACCGTCAAGGGTAAAATAAACATCACAGACTCTATCGTAAAACTCACAGCGCATGGATAAAATACAATAGAGAAATATAATATAGTGAAGCTCCCATAGAACAGAATATCATCATCTAATCATAATAGCTTTATACATGGTCTGAATCATGAATACAAGAAGCCTCACTACATAGCACTCAGAGTAATTCAACAATCAGCGGAATATCCAGTACATAGAATATGAAAATAATATGTAAAGCCTCCTGCTCGTCTTCGTCATCATCAGCGTGAGCCACTAAGATCAGCACCTGCCACCTGTCACCTAGTCTGCCCATCCCAAAACATGGATGAACAGCCCAAGGTAATAAGAGGAGACATAAAACCTTGAGTCAGACAACAGTCTTAGTGAGCAGTAAACCAACTTTCAAACATACCAAAAGAGCATAAAGGATAAAGGAATAGGAACCAAACCATCCCACTCCACCTCTTTCTACAGTGATAGCCCCCAGACTCAAACTAAAGTGAATCAAACATAACATAGCAGACAATTAAGGTAAAACAATAATCACTCGAGTCAAGGTCGATGTTTTCCAAATACAAACCCCCAAGGCCTAAACCAAGATCAGATAAGCATCCAGAAAACACCGCTCTTGAGACCGAATGATGATACAACCAAACGTCCAAACATCCATGACTCCGGCTATCACTGTTATCATTGCCTTGATTTCACCGTTAGTTGAATGACCACCTGTCAAGGGCTAATGGTAACCCCGGTTCTAGACATAACCCCGCATGTCGTCGCAGCCCGTGCCGAGGAATTTTCGCAACTACCCAGAGTACTAGCACGTCGTCGCAGCCCGTGCTTGGAACGTCGTCGCAGCCCGTTCCAACGTACTCTTGCTTTGAGCATGCTAGAACCTTCAACAACGATGAGATCTCAGCCTCCTAGTCATCCTCCTCGACGACTATTTCCATACTAGCTCAAGCGCCTCTCAAGCTAACCATTATCAACCAACTCGCATCGTATCATCGAGTTATCAACATGCTTGGGATGATCCCGTCTGGATTAAACCAAGGCTATCTCACATCATGCTTCGCTTTATCGCATCATAGCAAAGTCCCATCTCAACATCATGGCTTGCCTCATCGCATCATGGCAAAGTCCTATCTCAACATCATCTAATTCATACATATGAGCTTCAACATCCGCTTCATATGCCACAAGCAGCTTTCCTTATTCAAGAGCCTACACCGTAGCTTTTGAATCGTCTTTGACCATACTTGTCCAAATCTATCAACTAGATAACTTATTCACAACAATCAAACAAGGCAAACATTAATCCAAATAAGTAGTCAATCAAGATCTAAATATGCATTTATAACTAAAATGGCAATTTCGTAAATAAATGAGCATAGGTCTAACATATATGAAATCATGGATTTTAGCATAGATCTATCAAATATAAAACATGGGTTTTGTCTCTATAACTTGGTAAATGAACTTGCATAAGTAAACATCTTCATAAGTAATGGATCTACACTTGGATCTAAGGAAAAATGCATAAAATCACTATCTACAACACTCCAACAAACCACCAATCCAATATACTCCTTTGGGTCCACGTGAGAGATAACCACCACTCACTGAATCACCCAAACACTTCAAAAACTAATCACTTCAGATCTAGACAGCGAAGCTTCAAGCTTGATTCGTCGAAATCCCGCTTGAAACGATGAAATCTAGCTTGGTTGGATGAAGATCTTTAACTTTGGCTCTTGGATCTTCGATCTTGGATGGATGTTAGAACTAGATTGGAATGGAGAAAAGGAGATGAAGAAATGTTGAAGTCGAGCTCTCAAAATGGCAGCACTTCGTCGCTTCGAAATCCGGTGCCAAAAAGTGAACCAAACCCCTCTATTTATAGGCTGGAACGCCCCTTAGGTCGCTCGCTTTTAGGTCGCTCGCGACCTAACTATGGCCGACCTACGACCTAACAGCCCCACACGACCCAACGACCTAACCAACACGGCCTAACGACTTACGACCTAACAAGGGCCGCGACTTAACACTACAAGCAGCCTACAGACTCGAGTCAACGACTCAACAGGTATGCACGACTCACGACTCAAGCCCCTAACGACCTAAGACACAACGTCCCAACACGCGCGACTCAACATGTTCGCGACCTAACTCACACGCGAGTTACGACCTAGCGACTTAACTATGTTGCCGACTCAACACAGGCACGACTCAACACAGGATCACACGACTTAACTATAAGACGACCTAAAACACACACGACTCAAGCCTTAGGTCGTTCACGACCTAACACTAAACCGACCCAACGACTCAACGAAGCCACGACCCATCACTAAGTCGTTCACACGACTCAGCGACCTAACTACAACACATACCATCCACTAGGTCGTTACTTCCTATAGGTCGCTACAACTATTAGGTCGCTCATTCCTCTAAGCCGCTCACCACTAGGTCGCTCCCCACTAGGTCGTTAGAATCCTTAACCCGCTAACTACCTTAAGTCGCTCCTCCACTTTAGGTCGCTCAACACCTTAGGTCGCTAATCACCTTAACTCGCTCACACGACCTAAACTACCAAACGACCCAAGCTTCCTACGACTTAAACACCACACGGGTTAACTTCCACACGACTTAAGCTTTGGTCGACTCAAACTCTAAACGACTTAACAACATCAACGACCTAAAGCATATAGTTTTTACAATGTTTCGATCCGTAAAAATACGGGTCGTTACATTCTCTCCCCCTTAGGAATTTCGCCCCCGAAATTCCAAACAAACAAGAGCAACCAAAGTTATTCCGCATGCCTACCATTCATAGTAATCAACAAACCATGCATCCAATTTCTAGCCTAGCATGCAGAATTCTAAGACTAGAACAAGGTACAAATTCATGAGATGTCACGACACCTTAGGGCCATACCTCGAAGAGTTCGGGATGAGCTGCCTTCATCTTCTCTTCCTCCTCCCACGTACAGTCGTTAACATCATCACTCCATTGTATCTTGAGCAACGTAATAGTTTTCCTCCTAAGCTGTTTCGTGTCGGTTTCTACAACACGAAGCGGCTTACGAGGTCTCGTAACCACCGGATCAACCTCCAAGTCTTCACAGCTATCAGCAGAAACCACCATATTTGAGTCGTGCACATACTTCCGTAGATAAGATACATGAAAAACATTATGCACACCTGCCATCTTTTCCAGTAACTCCAATCTATAAGAGAGCTTTCCAATTCGCTCGATAATCGGGAATGGTCCAACAAATCTCGGAGTTAACTTTCCTTTCTTCTCGAATCGAATAACATTCTTCAGTGGAGAAATCCTCACAAAAACCATATCACCTACGTCGAATTCCAAATCCTTACGACGATTATCGGCATAACTTTTCTGACGGTCTTGGGCTGCCTTCATTCGTTGCCGAATGATCTCTATACAATCCGTAGTCTGTCGAATCATCTCTGGCCCAAGTACCAACTTTTCTCCAGTTTCCAACCAACATGTCGGAGAGTTACACGGTCTTCCATACAATGCTTCATACGGTGCCATACCAATACTTGACTGGTAACTGTTATTATATGCAAATTCCACCAAATGGAGATGATCTTCCCATGATCCCCCGAAGTCCAAAACACATGCTCTGAGAAGATCTTCCAAAACTCGGTTGACTCTCTCGGTCTGACCATCTGTTTGAGGGTGGTAAGCTGTACTCAAACACAACTTAGTTCCCAAAACTTCCTGGAAGCTCTTACAAAATCCACTAGTGAACAAAGGATCTCGGTCGCTCACTATGTTCTTCGGAACACCATGGAATCGAACTATCCACTTAACAAAAAGCTCAGCCAACTTCGATGTAGTCCTAGTCGATCGAACAGGAATGAACCTTGCACTCTTGGTCAACCGATCTACGATGACCCAAATCCCTTCATTTCCCGCCTTGGTTCTAGGTAGGCCATCGATAAAATCCATCGACACTTGCTCCCACTTCCATGTAGGAACCTCTAATGGATGAAGTAATCCACTGGGCTTCTTTTGCTCAGCTTTCACCAACTGGCAGTTCATACACTTGGAAATAAAATTTCCAACATCCTTCTTCATGCCTTCCCAATAATAGGTTCTCTTCATATCCCGATACATCTTATTTCCACCTGGATGAATTGTCAACTTCGAGTGATGACTTTCTCTAAGAACTTCATCTCTCAATCCATCTACATCGGGAACAACTAGTCGTCCTTGCTTCCGAAGCCAACCCTCTTGATCGACTTCGAATCCTTTATCCTTCTCTGGTTCCAATCCAGATTCCAAACCACGGATAATCTTGACAAGCTTATCGTCTCGCTTTTGGCTCTCGCCAATCCTTTCCACAAGAGTAGGCCTTATCGATAAGTTTGCCAACATTTCAGGTTCCAATTCACATCTAGGCCTGAAATCAAATCCAGCCAAATACTCGAGACTCTTCCATTCCGAAAACATGACTCCCGATCCCGCATGTCTTCGACTCAACGCATCAGCTACTGCGTTACCTTTTCCCAGAGTATAAGCTATACCAAAATCATATGATGCTAAAAACTCTAGCCATCGTTGCTGCCGAAGATTCAAATCCTTTTGGGAGAAAAGATACTTCAACGACTTGTGATCCGTAAACAACTCGAATCGAACTCCCAATAGATAATGTCTCCACATCTTCAGAGCAAAAACAATCGCCGCTAACTCCAAATCATGAGTCGGGTAATTCCTTTCATGCGGCTTCAGTTGTCGACTCGCGTACGCAACAACTTTATCCTTCTGCATTAGCATTGCCCCAAGTCCAGTACCACATGCATCGGTGTAAACCACCATCTCATCATTCCCACTTGGAATAGTCAAAACAGGAGCACTCGTCAGTCGCTCTTTCAGGATTCCAAAGGCCTGCTCACACTTAGCATCCCAACTGAATACCTGATTCTTCTTCGTCAATCCTGTCAATGGTGCAGCTATCTTGGAAAAGTCTTTGATAAACCGTCGATAATATCCTGCTAGTCCAAGAAAACTTCTCACATCAGATGCATTCTTAGGTCTAACCCAATCCTGGATTGCCGCCACCTTAGCGGGATCAACCGCTATTCCATTTCCAGAAATAACATGGCCTAAGAATCTCACTTCACTCTTCCAGAAGTGACACTTCGAAAACTTAGCCTTCAGTTGATGTTTCCGCAAGATTTCCAAAACAATACGCAAGTGCGTCTTGTGCTCTTCCTCAGTTCTGGAGTAAATCAGAATATCATCCACGAACACAAGTACGAACTTGTTAAACTGATTTCTGAATACTCTATTCATAAGATCCACAAAATATGCTGGTGCGTTCGTCAATCCAAACGGCATTACCAGCCACTCATAAAAACCGGATGGTGTCCTAAAAGCAGTCTTCGGCACACTATCCTTAGCCACTCTCAACTGGTGAAATCCCGTTGCCAAATCCATCTGAGAAAACACCTTAGCATCGTGAAGCTGATCAAACAAGTCATCTATTCTCGGCAATGGATACTTGTTCTTCTTAGTCGCTTTATTCAGCTCACGATAATCCACACACAACCTCAACGATCCATCCGCTTTGGTTGCGAACACAACTGGTGCACCCCATTCGGACACACTACGCCGAATGAATCCTTTCCGCAAAAGGTCATCAACTTGCACCCTCAACTCTTGTTGTTCTCTAGGCGCCATCCGCCTAAGAGGCATCACAACGGGTCTGGCTCCCTCAACTAGATCAATACGAAACTCGATCTCTCTATGCGGCGGTAACCCTTTGACTTCGTCAAAGACATCCTCAAATCCATTCACAATAGGCACCGATGACAGTCCATCCCGTGGAACAACCGACGAATACATGAAGCTCATGAAGACGCCTTCCTCATGCTTACATCGTATCACAACCTTTCGCCCTTCCACATTCTCGACTGTCACCTCCAATCTCTCACAATCAACCTTTGCCGCATACTTCCTAAGCCAGTCCATTCCCAAAATAATTCCGAACCCCGTAAAGTTCAGAACAAAGCAATCACAAACAAACGAGCAATCATGACTCGACACAACTAGACCACGGCATATCATACACAAACATGACGAACCCCCAACTGGATTAGTCACAACCAATGGCCTATCAACAATATCCGGTTCCAAACCTAACCGGCCTACAAGATCATCACAAACAAAAGAATGCGACGCTCCAGTATCAAACAACACTCTAACTGGAACACCACAAATGGAAAGAGTACCTTGAACCACCACACTCTTCCCTTTCTCTTCAGCAGTAAGAGCTTTTGAAAACGACGGCACAGCTCCCAAAGCATAAGCTTGCACAATCTGCCTGTCCTTCCTCGGTTCTGGACAATCTTTCCTGAAATGCCCTGGTTTGTCACAGTTGTGGCATTTCGCCGGCGCTTTTGGATTCCTACAATCCTTGGAGAGATGGCCCTTCTGCTGGCAATTATAGCAAGTCATTTCGCCCCTCGGCTTCTTCTGGCCATCCTTACCCTTCTGTTGTTGTTGCTTCCTCTTCTTGTTTCCACCCTTCTGTGGCTTAAACCCTTCCTTGGTTACAGCAACAACAGAACTCTCCCTAGGAAACAAACTCTCATGCCTGAGAGCTTTCTCCACAAGCTTCTCAAACGGATCGTCTAGGTGATCCACCAACTGTCTTCCAAGATAAGCATCCAAACCGGTCACAAACTTCTCATTCTTCTGATAGGAAGAATCAATATACGATCTGGCATACTTGGACAAAGCCTCAAACTCAGAAACATACTCAAGGACCGATCTCCCACCTTGCTTGAGCTCTACAAACTTCTTGAACAAAACAGATTTCTGAGCTGTAGAGATGAACTTAGCTTCAAATCTAGCTTGGAATTGCTCCCAAGTAATCTCCTCCTCTGGAGTATCAATGGTGATAGAATTCCACCAATCCGAAGCTCTCCCTTGAAGTTGCCTTGATGCAAGCTTCCTCTTAGTTGCATCCTCAACTCCCAAGTCACCAAAGATCCTTCTACAAGCATCAATCCATGTTTGCACTTCAATGGTTGATTCCGTCCCCAAGAAAACCTTTCCTCCAAGAGAAGTATAGTCCTTACAAATCTTAGCAAAATCCACTGGCTTTGGAGCTTGAACTTGAATTCCAACATCTACCGCTGACCCTGGAGTTGGTATCCTGCTCATGATCGAAGTCATCATCGCTTCGAACATAGCTCCATAATCAGCAACTCCATCAGCAGCACGACCTTCCCTGGCAGCTGGTCTCCCCCTTCGACTCATCCTTAATATCTACAAAAAGGAATGACTTAGAACACCTTGAGAAACAACCGCATAAGGAGTTCAAATCCTTCTAAACTACTATATTATATATAGTAATCATCCATCAAAATAGAATTACGTCTCTCTTACGTAGTTACGTCAGCGAGCGTTGGCTAAAATCGATTAACCAAAGCTCTGATACCAAATATGACGACCGCCCATGACTCCCGCACGGAAACAAGGGTATGGTGCGCTGAAAGTGTGCCAGGCAGCCATGAGTGACCGTCAAGGGTAAAATAAACATCACAGACTCTATCGTAAAACTCACAGCGCATGGATAAAATACAATAGAGAAATATAATATAGTGAAGCTCCCATAGAACAGAATATCATCAACTAATCATAGTAGCTTTATACATGGTCTGAATCATGAATACAAGAAGCCTCACTACATAGCACTCAGAGTAATCAACAATCAGCGGAATATCCAGTACATAGAATATGAAAATAATATGTAAAGCCTCCTGCTCGTCTTCTTCATCATCAGCGTGAGCCACTAAGATCAGCACCTGCCACCTGTCACCTAGTCTGCCCATCCCAAAACATGGATGAAAAGCCCAAGGTAATACGAGGAGACATAAAACCTTGAGTCAGACAACAGTCTTAGTGAGCAGTAAACCAACTTTCAAACATACCAAAAGAGCATAAAGGATAAAGGAATAGGAACCAAACCATCCCACTCCACCTCTTTCTACAGTGATAGCCCCCAGACTCAAACTAAAGTGAAGCAAACATAACATAGCAGACTATTAAGGTAAAACAATAATCACTCGAGTCAAGGTCGATGTTTTCCAAATACAAACCCCCAAGGCCTAAACCAAGATCAGATAAGCATCCCGAAAACACCGCTCTTGAGACCGAATGATGATACAACCAAACGTCCAAACATCCATGACTCCGGCTATCACTGTTATCATTGCCTTGATTTCACCGTTAGTTGAACGACCACCTGTCAAGGGCTAATGGTAACCCCGGTTCTAGACATAACCCCGCACGTCGTCGCAGCCCGTGCCTAGGAATTTTTGCAACTACCCAGAGTACTAGCACGTCGTCGCAGCCCGTGCTTGGAACGTCGTCGCAGCCCGTTCCAACGTACTCTTGCTTTGAGCATGCTAGAACCTTCAACAACGATGAGATCTCAGCCTCCTAGTCATCCTCCTCGACGACTATTTCCATACTAGCTCAAGCGCCTCTCAAGCTAACCATTATCAACCAACTCGCATCGTATCATCGAGTTATCAACATGCTTGGGATGATCCCGTCTGGATTAAACCAAGGCTATCTCACATCATGCTTCGCTTTATCGCATCATAGCAAAGTCCCATCTCAACATCATGGCTTGCCTCATCGCATCATGGTAAAGTCCCATCTCAACATCATCTAATTCATACATATGAGCTTCAACATCCGCTTCATATGCCACAAGCAGCTTTCCTTATTCAAGAGCCTACACCGTAGCTTTTGAATCGTCTTTGACCATACTTGTCCAAATCTATCAACTAGATAACTTATTCACAACAATCAAACAAGGCAAACATTAATCCAAATAAGTAGTCAATCAAGATCTAAATATGCATTTATAACTAAAATGGCAATTTCGTAAATAAATGAGCATAGGTCTAACATATATGAAATCATGGATTTTAGCATAGATCTATCAAATATAAAACATGGGTTTTGTCTCTATAACTTGGTAAATGAACTTGCATAAGTAAACATCTTCATAAGTAATGGATCTACACTTGGATCTAAGGAAAAATGCATAAAATCACTATCTACAACACTCCAACAAACCACCAATCCAATATACTCCTTTGGGTCCGCGTGAGAGATAACCACCACTCACCGAACCACCCAAACACTTCAAAAACTAATCACTTCAGATCTGGACAGCGAAGCTTCAAGCTTGATTCGTCGAAATCCCGCTTGAAACGATGAAATCTAGCTTGGTTGGATGAAGATCTTTAACTTTGGCTCTTGGATCTTCGATCTTGGATGGATGTTAGAACTAGATTGGAATGGAGAAAAGGAGATGAAGAAATGTTGAAGTCGAGCTCTCAAAATGGCAGCACTTCGTCGCTTCGAAATCCGGTGCCAAAAAGTGAACCAAACCCCTCTATTTATAGGCTGGAACGCCCCTTAGGTCGCTCGCTTTTAGGTCGCTCGCGACCTAACTATGGCCGACCTACGACCTAACAGCCCCACACGACCCAACGACCTAACCAACACGGCCTAACGACTTACGACCTAACAAGGGCCGCGACTTAACACTACAAGCAGCCTACAGACTCGAGTCAACGATTCAACATGTATGCACGACTCACGACTCAAGCCCCTAACGACCTAAGACACAACGTCCCAACACGCGCGACTCAACATGTTCGCGACCTAACTCGCACGCGAGTTACGACCTAGCGACTTAACTATGTTGCCGACTCAACACAGGCACGACTCAACACAAGATCACACGACTTAACTATAAGACGACCTAAAACACACACGACTCAAGCCTTAGGTCGTTCACGACCTAACACTAAACCGACCCAACGACTCAACGAAGCCACGACCCATCACTAAGTCGTTCACACGACTCAGCGACCTAACTACAACACATACCATCCACTAGGTCGTTACTTCCTATAGGTCGCTACAACTATTAGGTCGCTCATTCCTCTAAGCCGCTCACCACTAGGTCGCTCCCCACTAGGTCGTTAGAATCCTTAACCCGCTAACTACCTTAAGTCGCTCCTCCACTTTAGGTCGCTCAACACCTTAGGTCGCTAATCACCTTAACTCGCTCACACGACCTAAACTACCAAACGACCCAAGCTTCCTACGACTTAAACACCACACGGGTTAACTTCCACACGACTTAAGCTTTGGTCGACTCAAACTCTAAACGACATAACAACATCAACGACCTAAAGCATATAGTTTTTACAATGTTTCAATCCGTAAAAATACGGGTCGTTACAAAAAGCATGAAAGGTTTCCTTTTATAAAAAAAATTTGTTCAAAACAACTGTTTTTGTTTACTCATACCAGTCCTATGACTGACCCGGAGTTTATTGTTCCCTTCCTAAACTCTGGGTGCCCATAATTTCCACACGGGCAGCCTAGAAGCAGGTTATCTGTGTTTTGGAGCTAGCTTGGATTTTGAAGCCTTTTGGAAGCTATCGGATTTTGGAAGTGTTTGGCTTTTGAAACCTTTTGAAGTGTTTGGAGTTTTTTGGAAGCTTTTTGGATCTAAAGGTGTGTTGGAGCTAGCTTGGATTTTGAAGCCTTTTGGAAGCTATCGGATTTTGGAAGTTTTTGGCTTTGGAAACATTTTGAAGTGTTTGGAGATTTTTGGAAGCTTTTTGGATCTAAAGGCGTTTTGGAGTTTTGGAAGACCTTATCGAAGTTCAAGTATATTGGAACTATATGAACCCTGTTGTTAGTGTTTCGCTGGGATTGTTATCATTTTGCTGTTGTATCATATATGTATCACTCTGATCATGGTGGTGATTTCTTTTAATCAAACATTGTGATGATGTTGTATCTGTGTTATGATGAATGATATTCATTTTGTTTCCGATGTTTATTTTCATCTAATGTTGTTATAAGCTCTATCAGAACTAGAGTTCGACGTTTGAATCTCCAGCAGTCGAATACAGGTGAGGTATTTGGCGTCGATTTTCGAACACTGGATTTCGGGTCGTGACAAGGACTGTGGTTGGATTTTGCTGTATAATCTCAAGTTGTTGAGGATAGAAAAGAGGATCCCCTGGAGTATTACTCATACTCCTGCTGTGAGAGTGTTCCCCTTTGACATCATCCCAACTTGTGATACTGTATATGTTTTCACAAGTGGAATAATTTTTAGTTATGACTTAAAAAGTCATGAGTGCAAGGAAGTTCTTGTTAGTTCGAAGCAAGAAAGCCTCCACTTCACCCGTCCGATGTTTTCTGTTGTTAGTTGCCCTATCTCTTTGAATTCTATCAGCTCAAATGTCTCATATCCAGTTCAACTGTAAGTTTTCTTTATTTTTTGTACCATTATTCTACTTTTTTCAATTATACTTGGATGTCTATCCTTTTTTGATTGTTCCATTCATATATATATTCAACTCTTATTTTCTTTCATGCATTGGTACATGCTTTTCCTTTATTTGAAATTAGTTTATATTTCCAATATATATAATTTTAATTTAGATGACATGATACTTTTTATTTGTTACTTTTATCAGGACCTATGGCAAAACAATGAATTTGTGGGTGGTACATTTAAGAATCATAAAGATAAATATAAGTATGTTGTTCCTCCTTTAAATTGCAGATTTTCATTAACTTATATGTTTAAAATTGCAGAACTACCAGTGCTTATGGCGTTAATAATTACAAAGGAACCGAGGCGGCTTTATAGCATGCGGATCGAAATTTGCATTTTCATTCGGAATAAAGATGCTAATTAGTCTAACATGCATCAATCTACTTGAATTTATTTAGTTTTCCATATAGTATCAGATTGTAATATTTGGAGTGTTAAAACTATTATATTTGTATGAATTGGATGATATGTTTTCTCAAATTCTCGTTCCGCGTTTGTTTGTTTTTATATGCTTAGAGTACAATTTTCTATTATCTACTAAGAAGCGGTGCACAATGACGATCGAAGTTTGGTATAATCAGACTTGTTTTGTAGATTGTCGAATATAGTGTGCATGTTGATGACGTTAAAGAAGAGTCATGTTTTAAATAATTGGTTAGTGTAGTTTTTTAAATGAATACAAAACACATTATTAAATAAAAGATGGAGCTTTGTGAGTGTTATTTGTGTATCAGTGGAATTGGTTTTTTCGCCCTTGGTTTATTGGTCATATTTCCAAAATAATCTCTCCAGCAATGGGAGGTAAGATGGCAAACCTACTGGATGTGTGCTTTGGAACATTAGAGTTTATCATGGACGAAAAAATTACTTACTGAAGTTATGCCACATGTTATACACATGGGTATATTGTGAATAGTATATTGGTAAACATTTTACACTTGTAACTAGGAAGTAGAAGTCTAGGGCAGTAAATAGTATGTAATAAAGTTTGACGGTGAAGTAAAAAAGGGAAACACATAGTTTTTCTGTAGTGGCTTGGAATCTTACATCTGGTCTGGTATTTGGATTGTGGACTATACTGTTGTTGATGGCGATCAACAGTGGAGCATGCATAGGGATAGAGATGATAGTGAGATTAGATTTAAGGTTTTCAAAATATAATAAAATATATGCTTCAAATATAATAAAATATTCAATTTGAGGTTTGTTAGATACAATTACGTATTTTTAGTTTAATTTATAAGACTTTTTTCATAATTTTTAATTTGAAAAATAATTATATTTTCGTTTGATGTATTTTATGGAAAACATTGGTATTTTGAAAACCTCGTTGAATAAGTTAATTTTTTTATTTTTTTATTGTTTTGTAATCGTGTCATATTGTCATGACCCGAATTTCAACGTTCGAAAATCGACACCGTACTTCACTTGTTCTCAAATGCCACAGATTCAACCGTTGAAAATCCATTCGTGCTGGAGCTTATAACACATTAAGTATAACAACATAGCAGAAGAAAAAGTTAATATCATTGATATATAATAGTTGATTACAACAATGATAAAACACATTGGTACAATTGATATCAACATCAGAGATACAAAATAACAACGGAAATATAACACAACTGGATGGTCTAGACTTTGCAACCATCGATAGCGGAAAGAGAACTCCAATAGAATCTCCAAAAGAATTCAACACCATCTTGCAACTCCATTTCCAAAGATTTCTTGAACCAAAAGCTCGAACCACCATCATCGATGCATTAAGCAAGGTCAGTCATCTAAAGATTGAAGAAGATTCCCAAAGACTAAAGACTATCGAATCTACACCTATTATTTAATTATCTGAAAAACCCAACTCTAGACTGCCCGTGTGGAAAATTATGGGCACCCAGAGTTTAGGAAGGGAACAATAAACTCCGGGTCAGTCATGGGACTGGTATGAGAAAACGAAAACAGTTTATCTTTAAAAGCAAAACAAAAGAGTTTAAAAGAAATCCCTAATGCTTTTTGGAAAATGAAACATAAGGCCTCCATGCACACACATAATGCAATCGCACACGTAGGGGAGATTTCTCCTTATGATAGTCAAACATGCTTACTACGCAAAATCCTTTTGATATTATTATTAGTGCATAGTGGAAAACATTTGCAAATATAATATTAATCTTAGCCAACAGGCATACCATTATAGTATGCCCACTATAGCTACCATATTAAATGGAAGGTTCTACAACTATAGTCACACAAGGCGCGTATTGGTAATTGGATTTCCAACAAATGGTCAGGCTAAGAAACTTCCTATGCCACATGGGTATGCCTCTGGAGGGACGTCCTGAGAATTTACCTAACTCACTGCCAACACAAGGCTGGGTTACCCTTGCTCGGAATTAACACCTACAAATATGCCATCCTTGGTCGTTTGCGACCTTTAACCGAGAGCTCTCAACCATAAAGCATCCACAAAGTAATAAATTTTCCGTGTTCACAAGAGTTAAGTATCTGGGCTCCAAACCATGATACCACCCTTTTCCAAAAGAAATGGACATACCCTAGGGGCACGACCCCTGATAACCTTGCAGCATCCTTCCTATTTTGACCATTTCTGGGGTGTGAGGTCCTGATGCAGTCTCGTCCACAAAGCTACGTTTTACATAAAGCCTTGCTTTGATCAACAAATGATCAGCAGCACTTCGTATGCCACATTGCCAAACTGGGAATGTATCACTTGAAACCATCAACTACATGACCTTTGAGCTCGTACGTCTCAGAGAAGGGTGTTAAGCTAAGAGAATAAATTCTCCACCACCAAACAGAAATGTATTCGATAGAATCCAGTTTTACATCTCAAAGTGTAATGTCAGACACACATCCATACTAGTCTATTCCGGGTTCGAACAGAACCGAAGGCACTTCACAAAGAAGCCCTTGAAATCTGGATAATCCCTAATCACGTCCAAACTCCCCATCACAAAGGGTGATCACATCTCTATACCGGGGTCATTCGGTGCAGGGACATTAGACAGGTTATCCTTTCTCTTTCGAAAATATTCGTTCTTCACCACCAGTCCTCAAATGCTATCCATAACGTCGTATCATTATTCGAAATGGGCTATATGACACAATGTCCTCTCCCGGCTAAACTGAATAATGAGCACAATATTTAAAAACATATGGATATTGGGATCTCAATTAAGTCACAACTTATTACCCAAACAAATGGTTTACACAAATTACCATTTTAAATCTTTTTAAACAAAAAGATTCACTTCACAAAGTTCACCAATCTTTCACAAAGATTCATTCATAGTTTTCAAAACTATTTCAATTCCCAAATCTTTTATACAAAAGATATACCTTTAAGATCCTCTTCAATTTTCAAAACAAAGTTCAACAATCTTTCACAAACATTTATTCATAGTTTTCAAAACTATTGTATTTCAAACATGAAATCTTTTAACACAAATTTGAAGTCCTTTCTTTATATAAAAGCTAATATTATTTGAAAACAAATAGCTTTCGTTTTAAAAGAATCCGATTACATTTGCGCGAGTTAAAGCCCTTCAAGTATAAAACTTGGGTTAAATTTAAATTCGCAAAACAATACTTTTAAAATGGTTTAAAACCCATATAAACACATTTATAACTTGTATACCCTTTTTAAGCCATGATTTCCAAAAACAGAATTCAATTTCAAATCTTGAATTTAAATTCAGATTAAACTATTTAAATTTCAAAATCTATCAAGTTATTCAAAATAACTTTTATCTTCAAAACTTCTTTTCAAAAGCTTTTCATATTTAATCCAATTCCATTTCCAAAACCATTTGGAATTAAACTACAACCTTTAAACAAAATAATATTTAGATTTTCAAAATATCTGTGACCTAATCCATTTCCTCGTGCAATCCATATTCGTGTGTGTGTATGGTGTAGTCCAGGGGTTTTACACAATAGTGCAACATCATCAATCATCAATTATCACAATCCAAACACAGCAATATTGATAAGCGGTATAATCCTATAACGCTTATCTTTATTCACAAATTTACAGATATAAATTCAACACAGATAAATAAATTACAATCGTCACAGATAAATGAATTACATTCATCGCAGCTCAAATCAAAAATAATTCATATCACAAAGCATCACATATCAGGGATATCATACAATTCAACATTCAGTTGAATCCAAATATCCATAAGTAAGATTAGTTGAGCATTTGATTAATTTAAATCAGATTAATTACTTATGAATAACTACTAATCCTGGTTAATTAACATTAATTAACTAACTGTAGACCATATTAATTAATTATCCTTTAATCATTTATTAATTAACCTTTAATTGTTATTTAATCAATCTTAATTAATAAATCAGTCAACCTTTAATCATTAAATAATTAACCTTTAATTATTCGATTATCCTTTAATTAATTATCCTTAATTAATTACATTAATTAATTATCCCTTAATTAATTATCATTCCTTAATCACCTTCATTAATTAATAAACCTTTAGTTAATTACATAATTAATTATCCCTTAATTACATTAAGTAATTACAAATTAATTAACTTTTAATCATCAATTAATCAACCTTTAATTATTAAGTAATTAACCTTTAACCACTTAATAAATCTTTAAATTACAAATTAATTAACCAACCCATAATTAATTTCATTAATAAATTATCCCTTAAATTTACTTATATTAGGTAATCATCCTTTAATAAATCTCATTAATCAATCATTACTAATCCTTTAATCAATACTTAATTATTAATTTATTAATCATAATTTTTAATAAATTAAACCTTTAGTTAATAATCAATGAACCTTTAATTGATCTTAAATCACTTAACACATTAATTAAATTAAAAGATAATCTTTTTTATCTTAGTTAATTACCTAATTATCATTAAAAATCTTTTTTCAATAAACCATGTATTTAATTTTCACTGACAAAATAAATTACTTAGATTTTCAAAGTAAATTAACAAATTAAACATCTTTCATAATTAACTTCTTAATATTACCGAGTTTATTTAAAATAAACTTTAAAAACATTTTTAAACTTGGTTAAATAAAATAATTTTATTTAAAAACCTTTAAACCAATTCAAACTTAGATTAAACTTTATTATTTACCAAAAGAACTTGCTTTTACAAAATTTTGTTTTAAATTAACTTGATTTTTTAAAAGTTTAAACCTGTATTATACTTGATTTCACAAACTCGAGCCAATTTTTATTTTTCTTGAGCCAAAACCATATTTTCCCCGAGACACTTGCAACCCCACATGACTTCGAGCAAATCTACGAAGTACTTCGAGTTCGTCGCGACAGAACCCCTTTCTTCCCAAATCTGATACACACATACACACGCATTCACGTGTACAACCAAACGAAGCAACTACGACCACCTACGCCACCACCAGCATGTCACCGACAACTCACCCATATGCTACGATTACCCAGGTTGATGGACTACGACCAAAATTTTGAAATCGAACAACCAAACCCCCATAACCCAAAAACTGGTCAACACAAATGCCTCGTTGCACCACTCGAGATTGCTAGAACCTTCGCTACTCCATCAAGACCTATGCCTGAGTCCCCGACATCTGTTCCCTTGGGTGCGATAGACCAAAAACCTTTGACGACGATGCAGTAACCACGAGAACCCTGCCATTGCAAAACTGTCCTTTAAACCCTACGTTGACCTCGCATGGCCACCACGGTGAATTAGAAATTTTGTAATCATTTTTATGACGATCACCGATGCTCGTGCTATCTTCACCAAGAATCACGACCTTCGAATAATCGTGGGTCGACGAGAATTGACGAATAAATGAAAATCGATCATCTCGTTACATCTCAAAATTTACAATGTTAAAAATTATAATTTCCACATCCAAATTCATATTTTCGTAATATGAATCAGATCGTATAGTTTAAACACACAACTATAAAAATCAAATTTTGATTTATTTTTGTTTTATACTGTAAATCCCAATTTCCAGACAAATTGCTTGGTAATACTGCTTGTTTTTACTTTCAAAAATTGTATTATAGAGTTATCATTACTTTTTATTTAAAGATCGAAGCTTAAATCTTTTTATATTTTAAGGTATGATTTTCTTTCTATGAATATACTTGCTTGAAAAACACAGCGGTGCATATACATAACACAAACATGCATACCTCAATTCACGCCTAGAAGCATATATAAACTTGTAGATATATACACATTTATACAGTATTTCAAATCATTATCATCACGGGCATGAAAAACAAAAGAAACTGGTTTAAAAAAATAAGGTTTGCTCACCTTGTTTTGAAAAACAAAGGACAAGATTTTTGAGCCTAGAATTGCTTTTGATTTATGCTGATTTGGACTGGAGTGCTTTGCTTCCAGGTTGAATTTTGTTGCCTTATGCTTCAGATTTTTTTGAAATGAATTCAACCTTCATTTCTGGGTTTGATTTTCTTTTGTTTGATCTCAGTTTTGAATTTCCCTACTCTGTTCATTGAATCAGGTTGAAGTTTTTGAATAGAGGTTGTTGGTTTAAATTGATTCTCACTGATTTTCATCTCTGGGTTTAAGCTTCCAGGTTGATGGTTTGAGATTGGAAGCTTTCAGGTTTGAAGATGTTGTTTGATCCTGAATTTGAAAATAATCTGAAACTTGGATCTACATCTCTTAGCCTCAGTTTGAAGATTGCTTGCTTTGAATTATTGCATCTGTGCTTCATATTTTCATTTCTTTTACATGATTTTGTTTTCAGGTTTTTGATTTAAATCTTCTTTTGTTCTTTTGATTTCCAGGCTTGATTCAAATTTTTTGATTTCAGATTTTCTTATTTCTTTAGTTTTGAATTGTAGGAAAAAATGGGAAGAGTGGAAGTAGATATATTTATAGATCTTGTTTTCATTTTTTATTTAATTTAAAAACAAGTGACACTTGTTTAATTATGATAAAACTAATAAAACACTTGTTAAATTCCTTGTTATATGTTTTACACTTATTTAAATGTGATGTGCACGTAAATGTGCATATATTTACATCCATATTTTATCTCTTTTTATTTAAATAAGCATCATTTTTGGGCATTTGTACATGTTAAAACCAAAATTCAATTATTTTCAAAACCATCATATTTTCCTCTTCATTCAAGGGCAAAATGGTCATTTTTGCACATGTGCAAATTTGAGAATTTTTACTTGGACATTTTTGATGATTTTCATAGGAATTTGGATGCATATGGAAGAGGCTTATATGATGATACATGCATGCACAAATAAAATATAAAGGAACGAAGAGAAAATAATTCAAGTTCAAGATCATGGAGGACCCCACCCACTTACCTAAATGTACAATTATGATCTAATGGACAACTAAATGGAGATTAAAGCTTCATGCACAACAAATGATGGATTAATTAGTGGCTAAAGGTTATTTGGTGGCCACACTTCCTAAAGGGAATTTTAGGAAGCCCTCTAAAAATAGAATTATGGTTTTATGCATGTATAAGTAATGAACGGGATTTTTGACTCACGAAAGTCGACACTAATACGTCCACAGTATCAACTGCCGAGCAATCAAATGCCGAAAAACCGTACCGTTAGGGTTAAAGAAGAGGTAGAAGATAGAAGAAGAAAGAAAAAGCAACAGAAACAATATCAGAATCTCACAATTCACAGCGGAACAACATATAATAGATAAATGAATATTTTTAAAACAAAGAGCTATATCAGTTATTACATTACATCACAATACATTACATTATCAGAGTTTACAACAACAAACAGTGGAAAAAAATACTATATACTAGTTGATACGCCAAGCCATCCATCTTGCCTTCAGATCTCTACAGTAACTCCTGAATTCCAGAATAACCTGATAACCTGACTCTAGATTGCCCGTGCGGAAATTGGTGGGCACCCATAGTCTAGGAAAGGAACAGTAAACTCCAAGTCAGTCATGGGACTGGTGTGAGAACTTAAAACAGTTTATCTTTAAAAACAAACAAAGAAATATTTTAAAATAGATCCGCAATGCTTTTAGAAAATGTAACTTCCATAAGGCCACCTGCCACACACACAATGCAAACGCAGAATTGGAGGAGATTTCTCCTTATGATAGTCAAACATGCTTGATACGCAAATTTCTTTGATATTATTACTATAAGTGCAACGTGCAGGAAAACATTTTGAAAGTACAATATTAATCTTAGCCAGCATAGGTACCATTATATTATGCCTGCTATAGCTACCTCCTGAGGAGGCAGGTTATACAATTTGCAATCGTAGAGGGTTCGTATTATTTCTTTGGATTTCCAACAAATGGTCAGGCCAAGGAACTTCCCGCTGCCGCATGGGTACGCCTCTAGAAAGACGCCCTGAGAACCTAACCGGATCTCTGCCAACACAAGGCCGGGTTACCCTAGCTGGGTAACAATTGACACGAGTATGCCATCCCCCGGTCGTAACCGACCTAAATCCTGGGATTCACCAATAACCACAAAATGATAAGTTTGAACCAACAACATAGGTTAAGTATCTGGGCTCCATACTATGATACCACATCTATCCAGAAGGAAATGACCTACACTAAGGGGGCGCTATCCCCTAATAACCTTGCCGCATCTTTCCTATTTTGACCATTACCGGGGTGTGAGGTTCGACAAAGTCTTGTCCACAAAGCTATGCTTTTTCATAAAAGCCACACTTTGATCAACAAATGATCAGCAGCACTCAGCATGCCACGTTACCAAATTGGAAATATATCACTAGTAACCATCAACTACATAACCTCCGAGCTTGTACGTCTCAAATAAGGGTGTTAAGCTAAAAGAATAAATTCTCCGCCACCAACATAAACATATTTGATAGAAACCAGCTTTACATCTCAAATTGTAACGTCAGACACACATCCATACAAGTCCATTCCGGGATCGAACGGAACCGAAGGCACTTCCAAAATAAGCCCTTGCAAATTCGGATATTCACTAATCACGTTCGGAATTCCCATCACAAAGGGTGATAAAATCTCTATATTGGAGATCAGCCGATGCAGAGTCATACGACGGTAATCCTTTCGTTTTTGAAAAATATCTGGTCTTCAACACCGTTCTTCAAATGCTATTCATTACGACGTATCGCTATTCGGAATGAGATTTATGACTCAAAGGTCCTCTCCCGGCTAAACCGAATAACGAGCGCTTATTTTAAAATAAGTGCAGCATTCAAATTCAAGCAATTCACAACAAATACCCATTTAAAGGTAAATATTGATAGTCGGTTATTTAATTATCAATAGATATGCACAATCATCACCAGATTCCAAATAATTTCCCAAATTATTTATTTTCCAAAAATATCTTTACAAGGTATATAATTTTCCACACTTCAAAAATAAATCAATGTTTATTTTTAAAACAATTTTCCCTTTTCTTTATAAATTCTATGGTGAATTCACATTTCCAAAATATCTTTTAATATAGATTCTCAAATTGATTTCAAATATTCACTTTCAATTTATCTTTAAAAGATAAAATCTCAAACACATTTCACTTCATATTTAAAAACATTTCCATACTTATTTAATAATAAGTAATTCACAGATCTATTTATTTTCAGCATTTGGAAAATATTCGATATACCTAAAACACGATTAAGTATATATTTTATTCTTTAAGAAAAACATTCTCTTAAACACATTTATTTGAGTCAAAATGAATGTTGCGTAAAACATCGTTACGACAACCCACAGTCACTAGTATAGGGATTCGAAATTAAGATAGATATATAAATCCCAATGCTATATAAAACATTTCCTTTCGAAAATCATTTACTATAATAACAGTGTTATAGTCCATCTTTTCCTTATTTCTCGAAAACGTTTATTTCAACAATGAATATTGAAATCTATGGTTTTGAAGCTTAATACAATTTAAAACATCTTCAAATCGTTTTAATTCTATTTAAAATATCACTTCCTAAAACATTTCTTTAATATATTATTCATTATCCAAAATCGTGAATATAAATCGTTTACCAAATTCAACACTTCTACATATTTAATTAAAGGATTATCCACTGTCCAAAATTGTGGATATATCTCCTTTAATAAGCTAAAATAATTAGCTTATCAAAATAAGTCGATTTCGGATTTGTAAAACAACGTTTATAAATTCCATTTATCGTTTATTACATCTTCAAATTATAAAAGCACTTTAATTAACAAATTCTATTTGTATTTCATTTAAATGCCATAATCTAATTTATAAGTTAATTACTTATAAATCTTTTATTTTACAAAATCTATTCATTTTACAACTTCACAATTTACAAATCTATAAATTCCATTCACTTATGAAATCCATTTATATTTCATTTTAACACTTATAAAAACTCGTTTTATAATTCCAATATTTTTAATTTATAAATATCAATTTTATAAACCTTTTAATAAACCGTTTTTAATAATTTCAAAAATCAACTATTTAAAAAATATTCATTAACTCCATATTTCAAAAATCAATTTTCAACTATATTTCTCAAAAATCATAATTTTTATAACATTAAAATTATAACGTTTATTTATTTAAAATGAATCAATTCCAAAATTCAATAAAATGTATACTTTTCAAAAATCACTTGAGAACCCTTTTAAATTCGAAATCGTTACTTTAACCTTTTTTTTAAAACACCAAAAATAGGCCTAATGCTGCAACAGCACCAATAAATCAACCACGGCATCCAAAACATCATATATCGATATGATAACATAATATATCGCAAATGTCTGTAAATAAATCAATACTGTTGAGAAATCCAGTTGGATCCCTCCAACGTGTTTCCCTGCATCCACAGATGTTTGCACAATACCAATCCCGTTTCAATACGAGATATCGCGGTACATGGGTTTATATAAAATATTATCCGTGGCGCAATAGGGTCTCATCCGCTATATAATGCGGGAAAAGTAAATATATAATACCAATTCCACTTCAAGATGGAATTATCGCAGTATATGTGTTTAATAAATAACATCCGCTTAATATACGGCGCGTAGGGTCTATTTTCAAAATAATAGATAATAATTTATCATCCAAACATATAATCAACACAATCATCAATTTTAAATCTAACTATTTAAAATTTAAATCGAAACAATTTCGATTGAGTGAGAAGTTCTCACCTTGTTTCAAATACAGTTGAAGTGTTTCGTTCCGAATAAAATTAAACGTGCGTTTAATTTTATCCAAAATTTACACTAGCTCAAATCAACTCCAATCCAGCTCCATCGCGAGTGCTCGTCAATATGAAGCCAACGCAATTCGTTTCGTCATTTTTCGACCTCGTATGAACAAGTTACAGCTTTTAGAAGTTTATACGAATTTTAAATATAATAATTTCACTTTCTATTCAATATTTTCAAACCAAAGATGCATCTGGACCGTCCATCCCTTCCCTAGAATCTCGGCCGCTCCTTTTCTCTTCTTCCCCAACGTGAAATTCACGTACGTGATAAACCCATGGCCGCCTTCTTCTCGAAATTATCGAGCCATCTCCATTGACTTTGACGACGATCGGAGGCCTCCATTGAAATGCTCGTGCTCGCCTCCACCATTAGCCGCCGTATCAAGAAGCTCGGCCTCCTCTTCCACGTGAAAACACATGCACAACCCTAGGCGAACGCGACCACTTTGATGATGATCCATAGCTCCAAATCCGATCATGCCCGTTAATATCCTAGATCTCGTAGCCCTCTTCAACTTTGTAGTTGAAGCTTTCTGATAATTGTTGATGGATTTGAAGAAATCAAAGGAAGAAGGAGAGAATTTTTCGACCCTTAAATTTCTGAAGGTGGCGGCTAGGGTTAGAAACTAGGGTTTGTGCAAATTGTGAAATAGGGAGGCCTTCTATAGAAAATTTGATGACATTATTCATCCCAAAATTTTCCGAACTGCAAACGAAGTGTGTCGACTGGCAATCATAATGTTTTACCCCTATTCCGATTGCAATGGAATATATATCGGGAGCCAATTCGATCATATTTGGAAGATACGATTTCGAATCGAATTATTTAAATTTAAATTTCACTCAAACCCATTTCTACGCGTTTTAGCTTGCCCCGGACAAACCATAAATCCTATTGACACGAAATTTGGAACCATACAATAATATAACATTACGGATCCGATGAAAATGGTTTCGTCGAAGTCCAAGACTGTTTGAAAAAATGGCTACTTTTACTCGCCAATTAAATATTAAAATATTTAATTTCCACAAATTAACTTTCAATTCGATTTTAAAAGTTCTATAACATCATTCCAACTCCAATATGATTTTATACAACTTTACAAATCAATTTTAATCACATTAAACTAAATTTCCAACTATTTCTGTAATTTCATATATTAATTTATCGATTTAATTATCCAATTAAATCACTATACTCGAAAAAAATTATTCGACTTACAAATTTTACTTGTTAATATTTAAAAATCAATTAAATGTACGAATTTTAATTGACAGAAATTCTGGGTGTATACAAACTTCCCCCTTTAAAAGAATTTCATCCTCGAAATTACCAAGTAAGAAAAAGTCTTGAAATCCATTAACTTTTCAAAATCATTCTTTCAAATTAAATTTCAAATTCATTTAAACATTTTAACTTTTCCAAAATTCATAGTTAAACTTCTTACAATAACTTTACTAAGTTTTCAAATCATACTTAGTTATCTTTTCAAAACCAACTATATCATTTAACTTTTCACTCCAATATCAAAGTTATAATTTTCAAAATTTTCCAATTTTCTCAAAAATATTCTAACGCCTTAAATTTTCAGAAAATTTCGCCAGCGTCTCCTTTGCGTGGCTCGATCCAAAGGAAAATGGCAATATATATATCACAAATATACATCTCATCAAAGTAATGAGGCATCCCGCATGGAAAAAAGTGTAAAAGTACTATATATATTCCGAGATATGTACCTCATATATTATTAGCGAGCATACACTGCTAATATATAGCGAAATCGTGCTCCAAATGCGAAGCAAAAGCAATCCGCACCTACTAAACACTCAACAAACAATGAGAAACATGTTTATATGAAAATAATGTCAATATACAACATATACCAACAACTATATGTGCCAATATAGCAAATGCAATCAAAAACAATAAATTCAACCATCAACCAACTATCATCCAAATACATCCAATATCTATCCAATCAATCAATAACCAAATCAATATAAATTCACTTCTCATTATATTCAATGAATTGTTTTTTTTTTCAATTTATTCACAATTGATTCATTATCATTGGATGTTTTTTACTAACATTCATTTATTCATATTCAATTGGCTTACATTCACTAATTCATATTCAAGTTCGTTCACTTCCAAATTAAATCACATTAAATGATTTATAGCTTTCATTTTCATTTATTGAATTTCATATGAATTTTCTATACAATCTACTAACAACCAACGTATAACCAACTAACCAAATTTATTTAATTCGCTTACATTCAATTTGGTTCCATCACTTTTAATTGACTTTAGCTGAATTATTCAATCCTCGATTTCATTAGCTTTTAAATGAATTAACAACTACATCCACTATTGAATATCAATTCATTTACATTAGATTGATTAATATTCAATTCATTAGTACAATTCAATTGCTAATTCATTTTACCATATAAAGTTGAATCCCATTTATATAACTCAAGTTCATATTCATCTCTTCACTTTATTAATTTACTTCGATACCAAAATCAACTTCATTCAACACCACTTAAGTTATATTCCATTACGAACATCATTTATTTAATTTAACTTAAATTTCCACTTATAAATCCAATTCAGATTCCAATTCTAAATTAAATTCTATTTAACTTTTACCAAAGTCAAATTTATTATATCATATTATAAGTCCAAAACTCGTTTCACTTATATTCAACAATTACAGCTTGGATTTCAAATTCAATTTTTTTTTATCAAAGCCAAACTTCAATTTTCAATTTACTATGGTAGCAAATCCATCACACAAAAACTTGAAAATGATATTGATGATGCTACAGTCATCACCCTTATTATTTTCCAGTAACAATAGTGAATCCAGTGCTTAATATTCTGTCAAAAAAATTCCTTTTGTTCATAAATCACAATGATAAGTCTTTTTCTTATAGAATTTCACTATTCCACTTCACTTTCATAAGATTACTCCAAACTGATTTATCTTACTTAATAATATAATATCTTTAACTTTGAAAAAACAACTTTCAAAATAGACGGGATTCAAAACTTTCAAATTCATAGTCCAAATTCATTTTTATTTACAACTCATATTTATAAATATATTCATATAGTTTCACTTCTTATATATAAGATTATTTCACAGTTGTAAATCACATTAATTATAATTCCATACTTAATAATTCATTTGCTTATACAATTATCCTTTTAATTAACTTATATATATATTCTTACATTTTCAACAACCAAACAATCAATTTATATACACTTCAATAATTCTGAAAAATTTATTCCTTTATATATAAAATATAGTCAAGGTAAAATTATTTCATTTACCCAATTTAAAATGATACTACGTCGGTTTATCTCGTTTAAGAGTTTAGAAACCCCTATTGAAACAGTTGGCCAAAGTGCACCGACGGGAATCTATAAACAATCAACCGATAAGTCAACACAATACAAAACAATTTTTATATTCACTAAAAATACGCGCTCGTATCTACAAACTCATTCTAGAGTACTACCGACTCTATCTCTAATGAGTAATTCCCAATAGAGCCAAGGTTGTCACTTAACCAAAAGCTCTGATACCAGATGTAACGAACAGGATTTTCGACTCGCGAAAGTCGACATTAATACATCCACTGTATCAACTACCGAGCAATCAAATGCAGAAAAACTATTCTGTCAGGGTTAAAGAAGAGGTAGAAGATAGAAGAATAAAGAAAAAGCAACAGAAACAATATCAGAATCTCACAATTCGCAGCAGAACAACATATAATAGATAAATGAATATTTTTAAAACAAAGAATTATATCAGTTAATACATTACATCACATTACATTACATTATCAGAGTTTACAACAACAAACAGCGAAAAAGAAATACTATATATTAGTTGATACGCCATGCCATCCAGCTTGCCTCCAGATCTCTACAGCAACTCCTGAATTCTAGAATAACCTGATAACCTAACTCTAGACTGCCCGTGTGGAAATTGGTGGGCACCCAGAGTTTAGGAAGGGAACAATAAACTCCAAGTTAGTCATGGGACTGGTGTGAGAACTTAAAACAGTTTATCTTTAAAAACAAACAAAGAAATATTTTAAAATAGATCCACAATGTTTTTAGAAAATGTAACTACCATATGGCCTTCTACCACACACACAATGCAAACGCAGAATTGGAGGAGATTTCTCCTTATGATAGTCAAACATGCTTGATATGAAAATTTCTTTGATATTATTACTATAAGTGCAAAGTGCAGGAAAACATTTTGAAAGCACAATATTAATCTTAGCCAGCATAGGTACCATTATATTATGCCTGCTATAGCTACCTTCTGAGGAGGCAGGTTATACAATTTGCAATCGTAAAGGGTTCGTATTGTTTCTTTGGATTTCCAACAAATGGTTAGGCTAAGGAACTTCCCATTGCCACATGGGTACGCCTTTGGAAAGATGCCTCGAGAATCTAACCGGATCTCTGCTAACACAAGGCCGGGTTACCCCTTGTTGGGTAATAACTGACACGAGTATGCCATCCCTCGGTTGTAACCGACCTAAATCCCGGGATTCACCAACAACCACAAAATAATAAGTTTGCAGCAATAACATAGGTTAAGTATCTGGGCTCCATACCATGATACCACCTCTATCCAGAAGGAAATGACATACACTAAGCGGGCTCTATCCCCTAATAACCTTGCCGCATCTTTCCTGTTTTGACCATTACAGGGGTGTGAGGTTCGACGAAGTCTCGTCCACAAAGCTACGCTTTTTCATAAAAGCCACTCTTTGATCAACAAATGATTAGCAACATTCAGCATGCCACGTTACCAAATTGGGAATATATCACTAGTAACCATCAACTACATAATCTCTGAGCTCGTACGTCTCAAAGAAGGGTGTTAAGCTAAAAGAATAAATTCTCCGCCACCAACAGAAATATATTTGATAGACACCAGCTTTACATCTCAAATTGTAACGTCAGACACACATCCATACAAGTTTGTTCCGGGATCGAACGGAACTGAAGGCACTTCCAAAAGAAGCCCTTGCAAATCCGGATATTCACTAATCATGTCCGGAATTCCCATCACAAAGGGTGATAAAATCTCTATATCGAAGATCAGCCGATGCAGAGTCATTCGATCGTAATCCTTCCGTTTTCAAAAATATCCGGTCTTCAACGCCGGTCTTCAAATGCTATCCATTATGATATATCGCTATTCGAAATGGGATTATGACTCAAAGGTAGTGATATCCTGGAATTTTTGACAATATCAATTTAATAATCTTTATATATAAAATTAAATTGATATTGACAATATTGATTAATAATAATATAATTTGGTTTAATAATCTGAATAAATAATAATTAATTTGTGATTTATCTTTTAAAAGCTAAAATAAATGTTTTAAATTATAATGTATGTATATATATATGTGTGTGTGTGTGTGTATTTGTATATATTATAGTTAATCTTTGTTTTGGAATTTAATAAATAATTATACTTTTAGTTTTAAATTCTAATAATATATTGGTAATAGGGAAAATTATGTTTTAAATTAATTTTAAGTTTTTCAAAGTTATTTAAATTAATAACTATATGGTTTGAAATTATTTAAAATATATCTTAGTTTAATTTATTTTAAATTTAAATAAAAAGTTTGTTTTATTTCTTATAAAATATTATTTGATAAATATGATTTGGGAATATTTTATATAGGTTTAAAATACAAAATAGCATATGGTTTAAAATTTATTTATTTATAAAAGTGATTTATAATCATTTTATAAATCATATAAAATTTGTTAAATTGTTATTTTCAAGCCATGATAATAAATGTATTATTTTCCCGTAAATATAAAAAGAATTAAAATAAGAAAATAGTATTATCATTTTAAATTAAATAAATTGATTATTAATTTGGAATTCAAAGGATTAATTTGAATTTGGAATTTTATTTTGAAATTCAAATTAATAGATTCTTTAAAATATTTATATAAGTTTTAATTTATAAATTGTTTAATTTACATTTTCTTTAAATAAGAAAATTTTATATGTTCATATAAACATAAAATAAATTAAAGAAAACTCTTTTCAAACATTTAAAAATATAACTTAATTAAATAAAGACAAGTGTTAATTATTAAACATTCTAAGCTACATGTGTTAAGTAGTTAATAACTCTAATGACAAGTGTCATTTGATTTTAATCTTTTCTTTATTTTAATTAAAGTATTTTCAGCCCTTAACCATTTTTATTTTTTTCCTTCATTCTCTTTTTAAAATCAAAAATTAGTGGAAAACAAGAAGAAACCATTACACTTAAATCTGAAATTCCTCTAAGAAAATCTAAAAATTCGCTCTCCTCAAATTACAATTGCATATCAATACCCTGTAACAAGAGTTTTAAATTCAATCCCTGCAATTCAAATTTTTGCGTTTTCTAAAAGCACATGCAAACTACATTCTTACAAAACCTGGAAATTTGAGCAAATCAAAAGGCCTGCATACATCTAGTGTTAGTCAGAAATTCAAATGCAAGCAACCTGGGTTGAAGTCTACATTTGCATCTCTGGAAATCATCAGCTTTGCAAATAAAAAATAACCTGCATGCATAAATTTAAAATCAAAAGCACTTCGGTTCAATTAGCATAACACTGCAACATTAAATCAGATAGAATTCAAAGGCTTTACTAAAATCATGATGGCTCTATTCTTCAGATTTAAGGTGAGTAACCTTTTATTTAAATATAACTAAGTAAATTGTGGGCTGTCTGATTGTCTCTGAAAAATATTTCTTGTGAATAACATCAACATCTTCCTAATCTCAAATATAGATGCATGATAATATTGAAGCTATTTGTTTGTATGTATATGAGCTTCTGGAAATTACTTTGTACTTAAATAAGTATGTATACTCTGTTAGTATCAGTAAATTGTTGTGTTCTTGACTTAAGCTTTTAGATTCAAATTTTTAGTAGTCTCGTGACTTAACCATTATTGTGAAAATGGATTACAAACAAATTTGTTTGTTAAACATAAATCAGAAGCATAAAAATTTAAATAAGGTAAATTAAAATCAAATCTTCTCTAGAAATCAAAAATGACCTGAAACATGATTTTGTTTAAAAACATAAATTCCTTAATTTATTAATTTAAGATTATAATTTGAAAGCCTGTATGAAAACATGATTTTTAAATCAGAAAACATAATATTCAGTTGGAATTTGGGGGAGTAGTGCTGTGATCAACTAAAAAGATTATTTTGAGAAATTTTAATGATTTGAAACATTTGGGAGTTTGAAGTTTCTTGTGAATGAAGGTGAGTGATCAGGAACATCATAAAAATTATCAATTTGATGAATAAATTTTGGGATTAGCAGAGGTATGTGAAATAGTTCTGTAACCCTATTTCTTGAACATGTTAGGAATTAAGATCGTTTTCTTTCTCTGGTTGTTCGAGTGTGAAGCTGTTTTGGGGAAGTGTAGCTGGGACTATGACAAGGTTGTGGCCGAAGTTTTGACTCAAACGGTGGTCAGAGGGAGGAGAACTCGTCGTTGACAGGGTTTTGGGGTTCTGGCTGTACTGTGTTTTCAGGTTTGTGAAGAGAAGCTGGTTTTTATTTGTAGGTGCTTGGAATTGTTTGATGATTGTGTTGAGGAGTGAGGTTGTATTCTGGTGTGTTGACGCTGCCGGAGTTGACCGGTGATGGTCAGAGCCACCGTGCATGTGCACGGTGCTCATATTTTCTGTTGAGCTGGAAATGTTAGTGAGGGTATGGTACTCGAGTGAATACTCGAGTCATTACAGAGTTTACTGGAAGTAAAGTGTGAGATGTCTCGAAGTAAAATAGGTACGGGCTCGAGCATGTTAGTTTCCAGGTTCTATTTTCTATAACCTGTCAGTTTCAGGTTTTTAAAACATTAAAACTAAATTTAAACTAAAAACAAAGCAAAGCAGTTTAGAACTAAAATTGAAGCAGGGTTAAAATTTGAATTCAAATGAATTTGAATTCCAGATTTTACATAAATAAATTTGCAGAAATAAAATATTTAAAGACTAAAACCTGTACAGTGTTTTATAAATGATTTATAAATCTAGAAATGAAATTTAAATAAGATTTGAAATTTTAAGTTAAAATCTGGATTTGAAATCCTGAATTCAAATTTGAAATTTGAATCTGAAAGTTTAAAAAGGAAATAAGTTGATAAATTCAAATGTTATAATCAAGCTGAATATTTTAGTATTTTATAACATATGTTTTTTAAATCTGAAATGAAATTTAAAACAGGACTTTAAATTTAAATTTTTGAATTTGAAAATTGAAACACAATTTGAATTCTGGTTTGAAATGAAATAAGATTTGAAGTTAAATGTTTCAAAAATCACGTGTATATATTTAAAGTATAATTTAAATTGATTATGGGTTAAACTTTTTTTTTCAAATACCTTAAGTAATTCTTTAATGTGATATATAAAGGTTTTAAATAATTAAATCATGTTTATGTTTGATTTCATTTTAAATTTTAATTTAAAATGGAATTTAGAGAAATTTAAAAGCAAATTATTATTTAATTACTTTGATAATGAAAATTAAAACATTAACGAGATTAATGATTTTCACTAAAATTGTTTTGAACTTAATAATCTATTATTGGATCAAGGTAATTAAGTTTATAATTAATTAATTTAATTAATTAATAATTAGGTTAATTAATTAAATAATTAAGGGTTTTTTTAATTAAAAGGATTAAGTAAGTTAATTAAACTTGATTAAAGTGTAATTTAGAAATCAATTAATTAAGTAAGATTTGATTTAATTTAATTAATGAATTGAATTTATTAATCAAGTAATTAATAATTAATTAAGTTTTTAATTATCACTTGATTAATTTAATAATTAGAGATAAATTAATGAGTTTTATAAATAACAAATTAATATTGATTAATTTTAGTTAATTACTTTAGAAAAGTAATTAAAGTTTTGTTATTGATTAATGAAGGTCATTAATTTAATATTATTTTATAATTAATTAATGTGATTAATTTTAATGATTAATTTTATTAATTAATTTAAAGATAATCATTTGAGAATTATTTAAGTATAATTACTTAATGAAAGTAATTAAGGAAATTAATTACTAATTGTAATTAATTAATTTTATTTTTGATTAATTAAGTTAATTAATTAAGTTTAATTAATTTAATTTAATCACTGGTTGATTTGAGAAGTAATTACCAATGTAATTAAAAATGAATAATTACTTAGTGAAGTAATTACGAAGATAAATTACTTGATGTAATTTAATTGAAGGATACTTGGACAATGGAGGAGTTTTGGAATTCAATTACTTTGTGTAATTAATATGTAATTAGTATGCAGAATAATTACTTAAGTGAGTAATTAATAATTAATTACTTAGTGTAATTAATTTAGGTTTTGATAATAGAGTTATATTGAAGATAATAAAGAGAAGTAATTAATAGAATATAGTTAATTACTTAATGTGATTAATCAAGAATGATTAATCAATAGGGATAATTGATAATTTATTTAATGGGGTAATTTTAAAATAAAATAATTTAGGATCATTAATTTAAATAATTAATGATGTAATTAAGGATTGATTAATAAGAACAATTAATCAATGAAGGTATTAATTAATGTAATTAATTAAGGATTAATGTAATTAATTATAATTAATTAATAAAGTAATTACAGGTTAATTACTAATTTGGTTTAGAATAATTAATTTGTGAAATTAATCGAAGGTTAATTATTTGAATGTAATAAAAGGGAAATTAATCAAGATGATTAATTAGGGTAGTTTATTTGAGGGTGATTAATTAATTGATTTGTAATTAATTAAGGGAAATGTAAGCAAGATTTATATGGATGAGTAATTAATTTAATTCATTTTAAATTAATTAAGGAAGAAGTAATTAATTTAATTCATTTTAATTTAATTAAAGAATGGATTAATAAGTCATTGCTTATGAATGTTTATTATTACTGATTAACCTGAGTAGTTGAGATCTCAGATCTTAGATATGAGATAAGTGATATGGTATGATATGGATGTTATGGTTGCCTTTGAGTTGATAATATGAATTATCTGTTTGGACTGATAATATGGATTATCTGTTGTGATGATAATATTGATTATCTATTGTGATGTTGTGTATTATCTATCTATGTGTATATATATAATATTGAGTTGAATTGTTTTAAACATTAAAACAACTTGGACCTAAAAGACACGTTTTGGATTTCGATGAGACCGGGATCGGGTTACCATATTTGGATTTCTGAAAACCACATCGATCCAAATTAACGATAGGTCGTGAATCTCAAGTGAAGATGAAGATTCAGAGTGCAAGGGTTATCGTCGTTAACTCTGAGGGTGATTCCAAAATGAGTGTAACGAGATAATGCCTTCGGTTTCGTTCGAACCCGGAACGAACATGTATGGATTGAATGCTCTCAGAACATCATCAGGTGGACGATGAGCATTCTAAGAGGTGTGTTCTTTAAAGGTAATCGTAGCCTCAAGCCTCATCAACCGGGAATGGCCAAAACAGGGGAGGTGCAGCAAGGCTTCGTGGGTAGCTCCTATTGGAGAGCGAGATTTACCCTTGTCTAGAGGTCCCTTATATTCGGCTGTGTGGGCAGTTGATTGCAACAACTGCCGGGGTTGTCTTGTTCGGAACTGTTCAGTAAGGAATGGTTCCAACCTTGTGTTGCAGGGGAGCGGGCGTACTCCTCGGTACGGTGATCTAGGCCACGTGACGGGCGGTACCCCAGTAGTCCTACCGTTAATGGAATCTACAATCCAATAAGTGTCAACGGTTTTGATTGTATTACCCACTTTTGTGGCTACTAGCTGGAATTTAATAAATGTAACAATGTCGGCTATTTCATATTTACTTGAAAACCCTAGACACTATTATAATATCATCGGATTTCCTATCAAATGTTTTGGTTAGCGTAAGGTATAAACTTTTCCATGTTTATGCGTGGGAAGTCTTACGTGATACCTTTCTTTTCAAAAAGTTTTCAAAGTTAAGCAACCTAAACTTGTTACTCACACCAGACCCATGTCTGACCCGGAGTTTATCTTTGTTTTCTTAAACTCTTGCATACTCAAATTTTTACGAGTAGCCAAGGGATTCAGGTTAGCTCTGACGAATATGGAGGAGCAATGGAGCAAGAGGCTTCTGCGTATAGATATATAGTTTCCGCTGTGTGTTCTCTGTGTTGTGTTTCTATTAAGTTGTAAATACTAGACATGTGTTTATAACTGTCTAGTATATGTGATGTGTATGCTGTGTATCTATAGTTGATATTATATATTATGTAATATTTATGTTATTAATATAATTTATTCGTTCCGCTATTGAGATTCTAGTGTTGTTACTTCTTTCTCTTCTTTCTTCTCTTCTTCTATCCCTTTCTTTCTTAATAGATTATGCGATTTTCTGGGAGTAGAAACTCGGGACGTCACAGTTGGTATTAGATCATTAGGTTGAGTGAATACCTAGGCTCTGGAGTGGTGTCTATCTTGTGAGAGCGTATTTGTAATTTTTAATATATATATATATTTATTTATTTCTACCTATCTATTGGGTTACCTGTTTGGGGTTTCCAATATGAGTTATAAAGGTAGATTGAGTAATAGTGTGTGTAACACAACTACCGATTGGTTGGAGTTTGAATGTTTGAGGTTGGAAGTTTATCTGTCGAGACTATAGACCTAGTACCGTCTCGAGTAAGCTTTGTAGCTTAGTGTAAGGATTTCATTGATCTCTGAAGGTAACCTGTTAAGGTTCGGAGTTCATCTTTGAAGTTGGATGAGTAGAATTTGAATCCGTTGGCTGAGTAGAAGCGAGTGATGGTATCTTGATAACTCAGGAAGTAGTAGATGCGTGATGAGATGCAGTGACTATGGATGTTTCTGAAGAAATTTCTTTGGAACAAGTTAAGGAAGTAGGTCTGCTTCGGTGTTGTGGTTGAGTTCTGCAGGATGTTTCTGTGTAGTCCGAGTTTCTCGAAGAACTTTGGATTGGTAATTCTTTGGCATTGGTGTCAGCAGTGCAGCTCGGAGTGTTCTGTGTGTCGGAAGAATTTTCTGGCTTAGCAGTTTTCTGGAGATGGAGTTCAGAAGCAGTAGAGTAGAATCCATTTCTTCGATGAATTAGCCAGACCAACATAAGCTGTTCTGATTTGGTAAAGAGAGAACAGTTTTCTTTGGATTTTAGATTGGATTGATCGTAAAAGTGACTTGCCATGATTGAGTATTCTCTTGGATTATTGGGGATTTTTCTGGATGTCTTCTGGGAAGACAGAGGTTTGTCCTCATCTAGAGATTCAGTCTTCTTAATGTGGTACCGGTGGTTCAACTAGTTGAAGGTTGGTTCCTCGAGATGGAGTTTGATAAAGTAACTCAGGATTTAAGGAACTTCTGAGTTTTCTCTTGGTTATCAAAGATCTTCTTGGTTATGCTGTCCAGTTGTGCTTGTGTTCTTCATCAGCATTCTTTTCTGCTCCAGATCAGAGCTATGCAGCGGAAGCAGTTTCGAAGTGCATCTACTCTTCTTTTCCGGATAGGAGAAGTTTGTTTTCTTCTGATGGTTGTGAGTAGAGTTGTTCTTGATCTTGATTGATCGGGGAGGATCATTATGGTAGATTGGGTTTAGTCCAGTTTATTTCTCAAAACATCAGCAAGGGTTGAGCTAATCAGGTAGGAGGTAGGTAGCTTGAGATCGCCTGAAGATTTTTGTGGATCTGAAGTCTGATTTTGGATAAGTTTCTCAGTTTTTAGGAGCTATAAATTTTGGTAAGGTGGGGAAAGCTAGCTCCGAGATGTTTTAGATTTCTTCTGTGTTCTGTTATGAATAAGGGTTTAATTTTCTAGATTGAATTGCCAGTTTGGACAACTAGAATTCGATGTGATTCACGTATCTCTGAGGGAGTACGTGTATATCTATTTCTGGTTTTGGAATCAGCTATTCTGGGAGATTTGGTGGTTGAGTCAGACTTGTCTGTAGTCTGATGTCTTGTTCAGTTGTAGATCGAGATAAGTAGGAGTTCTGTAGCTTAGTAGAGTTGATTGTTTGGGTTTTATAGAGCGAGTAACCCGGTGTTTACTTAGGAAACTCGAGGAAACTCTATCCAGAATTTTTTCTGGATAGTTAATTTTATTTGATTGAAGGAATTGATTGCTATGGCTGTTAGCATATGTTTGATATATTCTTGTGCTTTAAAATTAAAAATCCTAAATAGGTTATTAAATTACCTTTGTTTTAAATTTCGGGGATGAAATTCTTTAAAAGGGGAAGGAATGTGATATCCCGGAATTTTTGACAATATCAATTTAATAATCTTTATATATAAAATTAAATTGATATTGAAAATATTGATTAATAATAATATAATTTGGTTTAATAATCTGAATAAATAATAATTAATTTGTGATTTATTTTTTAAAAGCTAAAATAAATGTTTTTAATTATAATGTATACATATATATATATTTGTCTATATTATAGATAATCTTTGTTTTGGAATTTAATAAATAAACAAAGTTTTGGTTTTAAATTCTAATAATATATTAGTAATAGGAAAATTATGTTTTAAATTAATTTTTAAGTTTTTCAAAGTTATTTAAATTAATAACTATATGGTTTGAAATTATTTAAAATATATCCTTGTTTAATTTTCTTAAATTTAAATAAAAAGTTTGTTTTATTTCTTATTAAATATTATTTGATAAATATGATTTGGGAATATTTTATATAGGTTTAAAATAACAAAATAACATATGGTTTAAAATTTATTTATTCATAAAAGTGATTTATAGTCTTTTTATAAATCATATAAGATTTGTTAAATTGTTATTTTCAAGCCATGATAATAAATGTATTATTTTCCCATAAATATAAAAAGAATTAAAATAATTATCATTTTAAATTAAATAAATTGATTATTAATTTGGAATTCAAAGGATTAATTTGAATTTGGAATTTTATTTTGAAATTCAAATTAATAGATTCTTTAAAATATTTATGTAAGTTTTAATTTATAAATTGTTTAATTTACATTTTCTTTAAATATTTTTTTTTTATATATTCATATAAACATAAAATAAATTAAAGAAAACTCTTTTCAAACATTTAAAAATAAAACTTAATTAAATAAAGACAAGTGTTAACTATTAAACAATCTAAGCTACATGTGTTAAGTAGTTAATAACTCTAATGACAAGTGTCATTTGATTTTAATCCTTTCTTTATTTTAATTAAAGTATTTTCAGCCCTTAACCATTTTTATTTTTTCCTTCATTCTCTTTTTAAAACCAAAAATTAGTGGAAAACAAGAAGAAACCATTACACTTAAATCTGAAATTCCTCAAAGCAAATCTAAAAATTTGCTCTCCTTAAATCACAATTGCAAATCAATATCCTGTAACAAGAGTTTCAAATTCAATCCCTGCAATTCAAATTTCTGCATTTTCTAAAAGCACATGCAAACTACATTCTTACAAAACCTGGAAATTTGAGCAAATCAAAAGGCCTGCATACATCTAATGTTGGTCAGAAATTCAAATGCAAGCAACCTGGGTTGAAGTCTTCATTTGCATCTCTGTAAATCATCAGCTTTGTAAATAAAAAATGACCTGCATGCATGAATTTAAAATCAGAAGCACTTCAGTTCAATTAGCATGACACTGCAGCATTAAATCGGACAGAATTCAAAGGCTTTACTAAAATCATGATGGCTTTGTTCTTCAGATTTAAGGTGAGTAACCTTTTATTTAAATATAATTAAGTAAATTGTAGGCTGTCTGATTGCCTCTGAAAAATATTGCTTGTGAACAAAATTAACATCTTCCTAATCTCAAATATAGATTCATGATAATATTGAAGCTATCTGTTTGTATGTATATGAGTTTCTGGAAATTACTTTGTACTTAAATAAGTATGTATACTCTGTTAGTATCAGTAAATTGCTGTGTTCTTGACTTAAGCTTTTAGATTCAAATTTTTAGTAGTCTCATGACTTAACCATTATTGTGAAATTGGATTACAAACAAATTTGTATGTTAAACATAAATCTGAAGCATAAAAATTTAAATAAGGTAAAATAAAATCAAACCTTCTCTAGAAATCAAAAATGACAAGAAACATGACTTTGTTTAAAAACATAAATTCCTTAATTTGTTAATTTAAGATTATGATTTGAAAGCCCATATGAAAACATGATTTTTAAATTAGAAAACATAATATTTAGTTGGAATTTGGAGGAGTAGTGCTGTGATGAACTAAAAAGATGATTTTGGGAAATTTTAATGATTTGAAACATTTGGGAGTTTGAAGTTTCTTGTGAATGAAGATGAGTGATCAGGAACATCATAAGAATTATCAATTTGATGAACAAATTTTTGGATTAGCAGAGGTATGAGAAATAGTTCTGTGACCCTATTTCTTGAACATGTTAGGAATTAGGATCGTTTTCTTTCTCTGGTTATTCGAGTGTGAAGCTGTTTTGGGGAAGTTTAGCTGGGACTATGACAAGGTTGTGGCCGAAGTTTCGACTCAAACGATGGTCAGAGGGAGGAGAACTCGCCATTGACAGGGTTTTGGGGTTTTGGGTGTACTATGTTTCCAGGTTTGTGAGGAGAGGCTGGTTTTGATTTGTAGGTGCTTGGGATTGTTTAATGATTGTGTTGAGGAGTGAGGTTGTATTCTGGTGTGTTCACGCTGCCGGAGTTGACCGGTGATGGTCTGAGCCAGCGTGCATGTGCACGGTGCTCATATTTTCTGTTGAACTGGAAATGTTGGTGAGGGTATGGTACTCGAGTGAATACTTGTGTCATTACAGAGTTTACCCGAAGTAAAGTGTGAGACGTCTCGAAGTAAAATAGGTACGGGCTCGAGCATGTTAGTTTCCAGGTTCTATTTTCTGTAACCTATCAGTTTCAGGTTTTTAAAATTTTAAAACTAAATTTAAACTAAAAAGAAAGCAAAGCAGTTTAAAACTAAAATTGAAGCAGGGTTAAAATTTGAATTCAAATGAATTTGAATTCCAGATTTTAAATAAATAAATTTGCAGTAATAAAATATTTAAAGACTAAAACCTGTACAGTGTTTTATAAATGATTTCTAAATCTGGAAATGAAATTTAAAATAAGATTTGAAATTTTAAGTTAAAATTTAGATTTGAAATCCTGAATTCAAAATTCGAATTTGAATCTGAAAGTTTTAAAAAGGAAATAAGTTGATAAATTCAAATGTTATAATCAAGCTGAATATTTTAGTATTTTATAACATATGTTTTATAAATCTGAAATGAAATTTAGAACAGGATTTCAAATTTAATTTTTTGAATCTGAAAACTGAAAGACAATTTGAATTCTGGTTTGAAATGAAATAAGATTTGAAGTTAAATGTTTCAAAAATCACTTGAATATATTTAAAGTGTGATTTAAATTTATTTAAATTGATTATGGGTCAAACTTTTTTTTTAATACCTTAAGTAATTCTTTAATATGAAATAAAAAGGTTTTAAATAATTAAATCTTGTTTATGTTTGATTTCATTTTAAATAATAATTTAAAATGGAATTTAGAGAAATTTAAAAGCAAATTATTTTTTAATTTCTTTGATAATGAAAATTAAAACATTAATGAGATTAATGGTTTTCATTAAAATTGTTTTGAACTTAATAATCTATTATTTGATCAAGGTAATTAAGTTTATAATTAATTAATTAATTTAATTAATTAATATTTAGGTTAATTAATTAAATAATTAAGGGTTTTATTTAATTAATTAAAAGGATTAAGTAAGTTAATTAAACTTGACTAAAGTGTAATTTAGAAATCAATTAATTAAATAAGATTTGATTTAATTTAATTAATGAATTGAATTTATTAATCAAGTAATTAATAATTAATTATGTTTTTAATTATCACTTGATTAATTTAATAATTAGAGACAAATTAATGAGTTTTATAAATAAAGAATTGATGTAACAACCCGCATATTTATCGATTTTATATTCAAATATTTTATTTAAATAGTTTATCGTTCGTCGGATATTGGTCCGAAATGCTACTTTTTGCAAACAGTCGAATTGGGACTCGAGACCACCCCCATTGAGTTCAAAATGACGTTTGCAACCTTTTTGAGTATAAGCTTCGATATGTTTGGAGAAAGTCGAATTTTGACCTTTTTCACTTAGGGCTTTGGTTTGGGCTGAGCCCATTAACCCCACTTATGTATTCAGTCCCAACCCTCTCCACTTATCTTCATTTCATTTCTAATTCCTAACCCTTCAAGCTTTAGCAACAATGGTGGAGAAGAGTGGAAATTAAAACTCCAAGCCCTAGTTCATTTGCAAAATCCAAGCTTTAGCTCCAAAACTCAAGAGAACCCATTGGTAAGCTTCCTCTTCTTCTTCTCCAACTCTTTCTCTCCTTGATTTCAGAAAATTCCTAAACCTAATTTGGAAAATGTTTCTCTTTTTAGCTTAGAATCAAGCTTTTAGAGTTGGATTTGAAGAGTGGTTGATTCCCCTTTGCTTTGAAGCTTCATCTTCATAAATTTTAGTGCAAAGGTGAGATTTTTAATCTCACATCTATGCTTATAATTCTCTTCTATTGTTAGGTATGAATTCCTAACACTTATTCATGCGCATTTGATTTTGATTTGGATTGCTTTTGTGAATTTTCCGTTTTTTAGTGTTTTGAGTTCAATTCGTTAAAAATCCTAACTTTGATGTTTGAACATGTTTTTGGTGATGCATCGAGGAGCTTATAGGACCGGGTAGTCGATTTGCATAATTCCCTAGCGTCCGTGCTCGTTCGGTTGCGAATTGGAGGAGGTTGCATATCAATAATTGGGCATCAAATTGCAGAGCATCAGGTTCGGCCGACCGACCCCCCTGGTCCGGTCGACCGACCTGCTAGTAAGAGTGCAGTTGCACTCTCTGTTTCTGGTTCGGCCGACCGACCCCCCTAGTTCGGTCGACCGACCTGATGCCCGAGGAGTTTCCAACCTCTGGGTTCGGTCGACCGACTCAGGGAGTCCGGTCAACCGACCTGCTACTATTTGCCAGATTAGCCTATATTGCTAATTCTTTTGAATTTTCAACTTTAATCGATTCGTGTTGTCTCCCTTTTGTTGTTGTCATTTATTATCGACTTTGATGACCTTTTCTTTGGGAATTTTAGATATATCCACTTTGATGGATTTTATATCGATTTCTTTGGATTTTATTCACGTCTTCGAATGTGAATTTTTATGCCCGATTGTTTCTACAATCTTCTTTGTGATTTGTCACTTTAAAAATATAAAGGTTTCCTATACTAGTAGTAAATATCAAAACTCTTTCTTCAAATGATTTCAACACTATTTTATAACAAAGCTCGTTTTTTTAAAACCGATTTCCAGTCTATTAGTATATACAAACCTTTATCTCACTCGTATGAGAAATCTAATTAAACGACTTAGTAAAACAAGTGGTATGAAACGCTTGCGTTTACTTCGTCGGTTAATTCTTGGACTTGTTCGATTGAATCTCTTGTGACAATTTTCTAGTGGAGATCTACAATTTGCTTGTAAATATTTAAGTTAAGCTAGTGGTTATGGGACATGAAGCTAAGCTCATATATTTACTAGCTTACTGTAATTGACACTTCTCTTTGATCATGACGATCATCTTTGTGGTTTAGACTAGCAATATGCGATGTCTCTTTGTCTGTGTGGAGGACTGTTCCTCATTTTTATTGAGTTTCGTCTCATTTCTCACATGGGTCGTACCTTTTTAGGTGCGTCAATGTTTTATTATGCATGGGGTGTACATTTCTAGGTGCATCGATGTTTGTTTATACATGGGTCGTACCTTTCTAGGTGCGTCGATGTTTATTTATGCATGGGGTGTACCTTTCTAGGTGCATCGATGTTTATTTACTTCGTGGAGCAATCGGCTCAATAAGTCGGGACATGGGGCGTATCTTTCTAGGTGCGTCGATGTTCATCTATGCATGGGGCGTATCTTTCTAGGTGCGTCGATATTCGACCTAGCATGAGATGTATCTTTTGAGGTGCATCGGTGTTAGACATTACATGGGGTGTATCTTTCTAGGTGCATCGATGTGTATTTATGCATGGGATGTATCTTTCTAGGTGCATCGATGTTTATTTATGCATGGGGCGTATCTTTCTTGGTGCGTCGATGCTAGAGCATGGGGCATATCTTTCTAGGTGTGTCGATGTTCGACTGTTCATGGGGCGTGTCTTTCTAGGTACGTCGATGTCCAGTTTGTGGGATTGGCGATCCTTTTTATTGTGATTTGGTTCATCGGATGTCCCGCTGTACGACGTCGTTGTTCCTTTTTATTGTGATTTCTGGATTTCGTGTGTTGATTTCTGGAATTTGTGTTTCACCAACTTTTACGATTGGCACTGATATATATGTCATTTATTGTGGCTTGGTGAATGAAATTAGGAGTATGACATTCCTTTTTATCTTGAGTAGATTATTGTGATATTGATTAATCTCTTGTTGATTTTCAGTTACTTATTTATCACAGCTTGGCATTGTGATTATTATATGTGTTATGTCATATCTCTTATTATATATCACTTCATCTGATATTTATAGCTAGACTGACCCGTTTATTATTTTCTTCTTAAATAATACTCGGGTCAGACTTAGGTTTTACAGGTGCTTCTGCTTGACTCCCTATCGGACCATCATCTGGTCTTTTGGCTACCTACTTAAGTTTAGTAGTTTATTTTGTTGTATACACTTGAGATATAGACTCATAGATGTATTCTTTTGTCTAGCACTTGTATCTATTCTTTTGTGATGTCGTGGATCTTATTTGACCACTACTCTGATGTACACTTTCATGTGTTATATTCATATCTATTCCCGCCTTTGTGATATGAATTATCTGTGATTGATTTGTGTTATGTTTATTTCTATATTTGTTTCCGAAGGATTTATATAGCCATCGTGTAGTAGCTTTGAGTTTGTATCGGCATGTCAGATTTCCCCTCTTGATAAAGATTTGCATGTTATACTATCTGACATATCGGTGCTCGCGCAAAGAAATTACACGGATGGTCGCTCCTCAACAGCCTTATTCTCCGTGCTAGTCGACAGCATTACACCGTAGTGTTCTTGGCTAGCATGGGTATAGAGGTGGGGCGTCACAATTGATATGGATTAATTTTAGTTAATTACTTTAGAAAAGTAATTAAAGTTTTATTATTGATTAATGAAGGCCATTAATTTAATATTATTTTATAATTAATTAATGTGATTAATTTTAATGATTACTTGTATTAATTAATTTAAAGATAATTATTTGAGAATTATTTAAGTATAATTACTTAATGAAAGTAATTAAGGAAATTAATTACTAATTGTAATTAATTAATTTTGTTTTTGATAAATTAAGTTTAATTAATTTAATTTAATCACTGGTTGATTTGAGAAGTAATTACCAATGTAATTAAAAATGAATAAATACTTAGTGAAGAAATTAAGAAGATAAATTACTTGATGTAATTTAATTGAAGGATACTTAGATAATGAAGGAGTTTTGGAATTCAATTACTTTGTGTAATTAATATGTAATTAGTATGCAGAATAATTACTTAAGTAAGTAATTAATAATTAATTACTTAGTGTAATTAATTTAGGTTTTGACAATTGAGTTATATTGAAGATAATAAAGAGATGTAATTTATTAAATATAGCTAATTACTTAATGTGGTTAATCAAGAATGATTAATCAATAGGGATAAGTGATAATTAATTTAATGGGGTAATTTTAAAATAAAATAATTTAGAATCATTAATTTAAATAATTAATGATGTAATTAATGATTGATTAACAAGAACAATTAATCAATGAAGGTATTAATTAATGTAATTAATTAAGGATTAATGTAATTAATTATAATTAATTAATAAAGTAATTACAGGTTAATTACTAATTTAGTTTGGAGTAATTAATTTGCGAAATTAATTGAAGGTTAATTATTTAAATGTAATAAAAGGGAAATTAATCAAGATGATTAATTAGGATAGTTTATTTGAGGGTGATTTATTGATTTGTAATTAATTATGGGAAATGTAAGCAAGATTTATATGGATGAGTAATTAATTTAATTCATTTTAAATTAATTAAGGAAGAAGTAGTTAATTTAGTTCATTTTAAATTAATTATAGAATGGATTAATAAGTCATTGCTTATGAATGTTGATTATTACTGATTACCCTGAGTAGTTAAGATCTCAGATATGAGATAAGTGACATGGTATGATATGGATGCTATGGTTGCATTTGAGTTGATAATATGAATTATCTATTTGGACTGATAATATGGATTATCTGTTGTGATGATAATATTGATTATCTATTGTGATGTTGTGTATTATCTATCTGTGTGTATATAGATAATATTGAGGTTAATTGTTTTAAACATTTAAAACAACTTGGACCTAAAAGACACGTTTGGATTTCGATGAGACCGGGATCGGGTTTCCATATTTGGATATCCGAAAACCACATCGATCCAAATTAACGATAGGTCATGAATCTCAAGTGAAGATGAAGATTCAGAGTGCAAGGGTTATCGTCATTAACTCTGAGGGTGATTCCGAAATGAGTGTAACGAGATAATGCCTTCGGTTCGTTCGAACCCGGAACGAACTTGTATGGATTGAATGCTCTCAGAATATCGTCAGGCGACGACCAGCATTCTAAGAGGTGTGTTCTCTAAAGGTAATCGTAGCCTCAAGCTTCATCAACCGGGAATGGCTAAAACAGGGGAGGTTCAGCAAGGCTTCTTGGGTAGCTCCCACTGGAGAGCGAGATTTACCCCTGTCTAGAGGTCCCATTATATTCGGCTGTATGGGCAGTTGATTGCAACAAATGCCGAAGTTGTCTTGCTCGAAACTGTTCTGTAAGGAATGGTTCCGGCCTTGTGTTGCAGGGGAGTAGACATACTCCTCGATATGGTGATCTAGGCCACGTACTGTGATGGGCGGTAACCCAGTAGCCCTGCCATTGTATGGAATCCACAATCTAATAAGTGCCAACGATTTTGATTGTATTACCCACTTTTGTGGCTAGTAGCTAGAATTTAATAAATTTAACAATTTCGGCTATTTCATATTTACTTGAAAACCCTAGACACTATTATAATATCATCGGATTTCATATCAAATGTTTTGGTTAGCGTAAGGTAAAATCTTTTCCATGTTTATGTGTGGGAAGTCTTACGCGATACCTTTATTTTCAAAAAGTTTTCAAAGTTAAGCAACCTTAACCTGTTATTCACACCAGACCCATGTCTGACCCGGAGTTTATCTTTGTTTTCTTAAACTCTTGGTACTCAAATTTTTACGAGTAGCCAAGGGATTCAGGTTAGCTTTGACGAATATGGAGGAGCAATGGAGCAGGAGGTTTCTGCGTATAGATATATAGTTTCCACCGTGTGTTCTCTGTGTTGTGTTTGTATTAAGTTGTAAATACTAGACAGGTGTTTATAACTGTCTAGTATATGTGATGTGTATGCTGTGTATCTCTGATTGTTATTATATATTATGCAATATTTATGTTATTAATATAATTTATTCGTTCCGCAATTGAGATTCTAGTGTTGTTTCTTCTTTCTTTTCTTTCTTTTCTTCTTCTATCCCTTTCTTTATTAATAGATGATGCAATTTTTTGGGAGTAGAAAGTCGGGTCGTCACAAAGGTCCTCTCCCGGCTAAACCGAATAACCAACGCTTATTTTAAAATAATTGTAGCATTCAAATTCAAACAATTCACAACAAATACCCATTTAAAGGTAAATATTGATAGTCGGTTATTTAGCTATCAATAGATATGCACAATCATCACCAAATTGCAAATAATTTCCCAAATTATTTATTTTCCAAAAATATCTTTACAAGATATATAATTTTCCACACTTCAAAAACAAATCAATGTTTATTTTTAAAACAATTTTCCTATTCCTTTATAAATTCCATGGTGAATTCACATTTCCAAAATATCTATTAATATACGATTCTCAAATCGATTTCAAATATTCACTTTCACTTTATCTTTAAAAGATAAAATCTCAAACACATTTCACTTCATATTGGAAAACATTTCCATACTTATTTAATAATAAGTAATTCACAAATCTATTTATTTTCAACATTTGAAAAATATTCAATATACTTAAAACACGATTTAGTATATATTTTGTTCTTTAAGAAAAACACTCTCTTAAGCACATTTATTTGAGTCAAAATGAATGTTGCGTAAAACATCTTTACGACAACCCACAGTCACTAGTATAGGGATTCAAAATTAAGATAGATATATAAATCCCAATGCTATATAAAACATTTCCTTTCGAAAATCATTTACTATAACAACAGTGTTATAGTCCATCTTTTTCTTATTTCTCGTAAACATCTATTTCAACAATGAATGTTGAAATCTATGGTTTCGATCCTTAATACATTTTAAAACATCTTTAAATCATTTTAATTCTATTTAAAATATCACTTCCTAAAACATTTCTTTAATATATTATTCATTATCCAAAATCGTGAATATAAATCGTTTACCAAATTCAACACTTCTACATATTTAATTAAAGGATTATCCACTGTCCAAAATTATGGATATATCTTCTTTAATGAGCTAAAATAATTAACTTATCAAAATAAGTCGATTTCTGATTTATAAAACAACGTTTATAAATTCCATTTATATTTTATTACAACGTCAACTTATAAAAGCACTTTAATTAACAAATTCTATTTGTATTTCATTCAAATGCCAAAATCCAATTTATAAGTTAATTACTTATAAATCTTTTATTTTACAAAATTTATTCATTTTATAACTTCACAATTTATAAATCTATAAATTCCATTCACTTATGAAATCCATTTATTTTTCATTTTAACACTTATAAAAACTTGTTTTATAATTCCAATATTTTTAATTATAAACCTTTTAATAAACCGTTCATAATAATTTCAAAAATCTCAATTTAAACTATTTTAAAAAAATTCATTAACTCCGTATTTCAAAAATCAATTTTCAACTATATTTCTCAAAAATCATAATTTTTATAACATTAAAATCATAACGTTTATTTATTTAAAATGATTCAATTCCAAAATTCAATAAAATGTATACTTTTCAAAAATCACTTGAAAACCCTTTTAAATTCGAAATCGTTACTTTAACCTTTTTTTTAAAACTCCAGAAATAGGTCTAATGTTGAAATAGCCCCAATAAATCAACCACGGCATCCAAAACATCATATATCAATATGATAACAGAATATATCGCAAATATCTGTAAATAAATCAATACTGTTGAGGAATCCAGTTGGATACCTCCAACCTGTTTCCCTGCATCCACAGATGTTAGCACAATACCAATCCCGTCTCAATACGGGATATCGCGGTGCATGGGTTTATGTAACAGCCCGCAAATCCGTACCCCTTGAGTCAACACTATTCTACAATAATCAACTCAAGTTGTACAGAAATACGAACCATTTGGGTTAAAGAAGAAGACGTAGAAGAAGAGAAAACAAAATCAACATCAGAATCTAACCATCGCAGCGGAATAAAATATAATAGACAATATATAATCTTTACTCAACATCAAATATTTCTGTTTATATATTACATCATCAGAGTACATAAATCACTGATCACATCAATATCATACAATGAATACACAGCAACTCAATACAGCGGAATATATATATAAATAAGTACGAGAGTACGTGTCGTCATCCAGCTCGTCTCCTGAGCTCCACAGCATCTCCTGTATCCTATAATACTCGGTCTGACCCGAGCATTATAGTTAAATAACACCCGAGTCAGTCTGGAATACCGGCGTGAGAAAATCACACCCAATTGATTATTAAAGTTTCAAAAATCCTTTGAAAACAAAAGCATCTCGTAAGACCACGCCACAAATAAACATGTCGGGTTTTTACCTTACGATAGCTAAAACAATTTTTATAGAAATCCTCTGATATTATAATAGGGTCTATATACAAATACTTATAAAATAGCCGAAATTGTTACATCTATTAAATTCCAGCTACTAGCCACAAAAGTGGGTAATACAAACAAAACTCGTACAAGGCTCGTAGGGAGAATGGATTTCCAACAATGACTAGGCACTGGGGTACCACCTGTCACAGTACGGGGCCTAGATCACCGTACCGAGGACTACTCCCTTCATCCCCTGCAACACAAGGCCGGAACCATTCCTTACTGAACAGTCCCGAACAAGATAAACCCCGTGGTTGGCGCGACCAACCACCCACTAAGCCGAAATATATAAGGGACATCTAGACAGGGGAATTATCTTGTCCTGCTTGGGCATGACCCACCTAACCTTGCTGCATATCCCCTGATTTTCAGTCATTCCCATTTGATGAGGCTTGAGGCTAAGCGTTACCTTTAGAACGTTTTCACTTAGAATGCCCATCGTCCACCTGACGATGTTTCGCAAGCATTCGTCCATACAAGTCCGTCCCGGGTTCGAACGGAACCGAAGGCACTATTCCTACTACATCCATTTTGGAAATATCCTCAGGATTAGTAGCGACTAGCCCTTGCACTTCACTGCTCCATCTTCGACTCCGTACACGTTTTTCGCACGAAACGTACAAACCGGATCGAAGTGGTTTTCGAGAAATAAATCTCGATCCCGGTCTCTTCGAAACGATCAACGTATTTGTCCAATATTGATAGTCGGTTATTTAACTATCAATTATTATTCACAAACATCCATTCAACCATCCATTCAAAAATAAATAATTTTCCAACTTATTACCTTCAAATTATCTTCCCATGATATATTTCTATTCTCAATCCTTTGAAAACAGTTTCCAAAAATCATCTTTCTTCCCAGAATTAACTTTCCCAAATATTTTCTATCTCCCCTGAAATCACCAAGCACCAAAAATAGATTTTTAAATAATTAAAACACTTTACTTTGAAATATATATGCTTTTAAAACATATAAATTAAAACTACTTAATAATTTGTAAAAATACATATTATATAATAAGTTTACTTAATAAATATAAAACTATATTTATACTTTTAAGAACATAATATTAAGTCATTCTTTAAATAATTACTACTATAATAGATTAAGAGAAAATGCTTACTTTAGAATGTAAATATTAGAAATAAGAAATTTTCCAAATCTTGCTTTTTAAAAACAACTTTTAATCTTTTAACTTACATTTAAAAATTTACTTTAAAAACGTACTTGGTTATTCAGGGAGAATTCCAACTTCAAACACTTAAATCAATTTTCCAAATTGATTCACCATTTATTTCCTTTGAAATAAATTTCTTTACTTATCAGTTCATTTCGACATTCAATTAATTATGGACTTTATTATTATTTTCAGTTTGATTTTTAAATCCTTTAGCTGGAATATACAAATTTCAGGTTATTCCCAATTCCTTCTTTATTTTACTTAAATAATTTAAATCCTCAATTTAAAATAATTATTTTATTCTTTTAAACAATAACATTGAGATTTAAGTTCTATGAACTCTCCTTTATTCAAATTTTCCTTTCCATACACTAGATTTATTTATTAGAATTTTAAGGTCACTTTATTTCCTTTCCAGTTCATTCATAAATTTGTTCAACTTGATATAACTATTTTACTTACCCTTTCACTTCTTTTATTTCATTTCCAATCTCAAATTATATATTTAGTAATTTATTATTGCCCGATTAAAACAATCAAACCATAGCATTCAATATTCCCACATAATTCATTTCAGGATATCAAATATTCAGAACAGAGCATATTAAATAATTAAATAAATATGAGGGGTCCAGTTGGATCCCTCCAACCTGCTTCCCTGCATCCACAGATGTTAGCACAACATAATATCCATTCCAAACTATACCAGACTAAAGCACATCAATCAATTCAACCAATCAAGCAATTATTTAAATTTAATCATTTAAATTTAAATTATACTGAGTGAGATTAACTCACCTTTAATTTTACTTTGCCATCCATCCAGCCCGACTTGATTTTTTTTATGACTTCAGACCTTGGATAACAATTTCACAGATTATTAATATTTGAATTAATCGACCAGCCAATTTTATTTAAATTAAATCAACTAATATTTTAGTTTTAAACAAATTTCCCTTCCATAACTATTTTTAATAATTGGATAACTAAAATATGTATATATACATTTGTTTAGGTTTTGTTTTGAAGTCAAATGTATGTTTATAAAATAACTTAAATAGATTCATAGAAACTAATTTATATAAACTTTCACACATCTTTTTTTCTTCAAAACTATATATATATATATATATATATATATATATGCATTTAATTAAAACAAAAAATGTTTCAACTTTATTGTATACCCATATATACATCCACTTATTTTATTATTAAATATCACAATATATATATACTGCATATAAATATACTTTGTTGCAATACTTTTTTTTTCTGACTAAAAATATATGTGATTAAAACTAACGCAAGGATTATACCTCGAACTACTCGAGCCAAAACTCAACACGAGCCACCTTGTGCTTAAATTAGTGAAATCGCGACTCCGAACCCTTCCCACTGCCGTTGAAGTTCGAGTTAGTACCCTAATTCCCATCTCCACTCCAGTAGTCGCGACCCCAAGCTTGAATCTTCGAGATCCCTAAACCATTTCAATTCGCGACTTTGAATCTCTCCTGTTCTCGTGAAGTACGCCATGCTCGAAACATACGCCCACCGTGAGTCTCGATTCAACGAGGAGAAGTCGTGCGCCTTAGGATTGAATTTCTAAATGATTCAACATCGTTGCCAAAATTTTCGAGCGACGGCAACGATTCATTTTCGAGCTGAAGTAAGAGGAGGGAGAACGCGATTTTCCCTTGAATCCTGAAAAAAAGACGCTGCCATTTCTTTTTTTTTTTTTTTTTTTTTTTTAAAGAAGAGAACGAACATTATTATGCTTCTCTCGGTTGCGTGATTTTAAAAGGATAATGGGGGGTACAAAGCTTCCCTTAGAAGCTATTTTTATTTTATTCTTTCTTTTTTTGTATTATTATTAGTAATATCATTTGTTTAATCTCATTATTATTATTATTATCTTCGAGCCTTTTGATTGTTGATCGAACGGCTAAGAATTCCAGATTAAATACTTTATCAATTTCTAATTATTCAATTCTATTATTTAATTATCAAATAAAATAGCGATATTCGTAATTTAAGTTAAAATTTGCTCTATTGAATATTTAAAATTAATTAAATATTCCGATTTTAAATGCTTGAAAATTCTAGGTCGTCACATTCCTTCCCCCTTAAAAGAATTTCGTCCCCGAAATTACTAGTTAGGAAGAATGATTCAATACCCGTTTATTATTTCCCTAAACCAAACAGTTTTCTAACAAATCAACATCTTACCAATTATCTTTTATATAAAAGACTCATTATCTTTCTTACTAACTTCCAAACCTTTCTCTAGTTCCAAACCATACCATTTGTTTAACCATTCAAGTTTCAATTTAAAACCAATTTTGAATAATCAAAATTTTCTCAAAATTTTTCTAACTCCCTAAATTCCCGAAAAATTTTGCCAGCGTCTCCTTTGCGCGGCTGACTCGGTACAACTACAAAATGGCTCTACGGCCTCCCAAATCCAAAAAGAAAACAAAAAGGCCAAGTGGCTCAATCCAAATCCAAATCCCAATCAAATTTCATACCAAATTTAAATACATACCTTTTTGTCGAGCATTTCAAATTTTTATCCTTTGAAATCAACCCAATTCTCTTTTCCCTTTATATTACCTGCATATTCAGCTTAGTACTAATATCCAATCACAACATTCCAAAATCATTTTATCAACTTTCTTACCAAATGTCACTATTCATCCAAATATCAATTTAGAATATATCTGCAATATCCAATTTCCAACTAAGAATTGATCATTCTTTCTTAAGTTAACCTAAACACTTTATATGTGTCCTATATTTATTTTCATCTCCGACTTTAGTTTATATCTATTTCTATACAAATTGACTCTTTCATTTCCATACGAATTCAATTTATTTTCAATTCTAAACTTTAAATTTTATTTTTCATTTATAACTAATTTATGTCATTATTTTAATTAATTTCATTCACTAACCTATTTAAATTTCCCAGTTTGAAATCGTTTTGTCGTTTAACAAAATTTTCCAAAATTTCCAAAAATTTTCTAACTCCCAAAATTTCTGGAAAATTTTGGCAGAGTCCCCTTTGTACGGAGGAGCTTTTGCAATTTGACAAAAGAGATAAATATATATACATCGACCCACACGGTCGGAAAAACCAAAAACAGTTCATATTTCCTATTTTTATTGCGTAGGCGTACCTTATTTAGCATTTTAAGCAAGCAGCTTATTATTTTTAGCAAATAGCCCTACCAAATCCAGCCACACGGCTTCCAGGTACCTGTACTTACTCAATTTAAACATGTAAGTGCCAAATATAAGAAGTTTAACACATTTCACTAACTTGCAATAGTTAAAACATATGAATTCTAAAAGAAACTCATACCAAACATTTTTATGTAAGCAACTTATATAGTTTTCATGCTATTCAACTGTTTCAATTTTATTTATAAACCATTTTCATTCAATTTGAATGGTTTTCAATCCATTCGTATACAACTTCACCAATTTGAATGGTTTAAAACTCAACCATTTACTTTTAATTTATTTCTAAGCAACTGAGCTCATATTTAATTCAATTGCTTTCAAAATCAATTTATTTCACTACTCTTACTCATAGAATGTTTAATTACCCTATTTACAACAAACAACAATTTATTCCATGCAATTTTACGAGATTTATGTGAATAAATAAGTATTTATGTTTACAACCAATTTAAATGGATTTCAACTCAACTTACACTTAATTCAATTCCATTTCGGATTTATTCACAATCCATATATTCTCAGTTTCATTGCATTTCAATTTTATTAACCAAACCAATCCATTCAAAACCACTAACAACTTAGGTTCCATTTCCATTACCAATTAAATTTCCTTTTTATTTTAATCCATTCACAATCATTTATTTAGCTCGACACTCTCCCTCTTAAATTTCACTTACAACTCATTTATTTACATTTCATTCCTTACTTGTTTATTCCAAACTATTTTATTTGGCTCGGAAACAATCCAAGCTATCCCATTCAATAATTATTTCTCAACTTATTTAAACCACATTCCATTAGACACTTACTTATTCCATCATTTATTCATTCAATATAATTAGTTTATCCACGCTCACTTAAACCATTCTAATAAACTTGAAACATTCTATTTTTTTATTGTCTCAAGTTATTTCAATCCCTTAAAAATTTAAATGATTTACAATTATTTATTTAAGCATTTTCATTCCATTAAATATTATCGGCAACTCACCGAATTTTACTTCAATTGAAATTTATTTTTTTACTTGATTTAAAACCAATCCAATTATTATTAAACTTTGTTTAAGTTGAATTCAACTCAACTCTCCTCCCTTCATTCAGCTTAAGTCAATTTACTTCAATTTATTCAAATTTTATACTTAAGCTCATTCTCAGTTTGCAAACAAGTTCTCTTATCAATTTAACTTGATTCTATTTCAATCCAATCTCATTTTAAATTTGCAATTTCATTTGATTTGTTATTATAGAATTTAACTTCCCAGATTCAACTCATTTAATTTATCACAAAGCCATTTCCATCTTATTTCCACTGATTTGGATTTGATTTGCAATTCATACCATTACTATTTTAATCCATTTCATTTTTTTTTTATTCTATTCTTCCAAATTATATTTACTTTGTTAATACTTCAAGTCAAATTTTAATTGATAACTCAAGTTCTGATCCCACCATTCGCTTTTTAATTTACCATCCAATTTTATTAACTACATTGTAATTTCATTCACAATTACTTCCACTTCATCAACAATTTGAATCCATTTTAATTTAAAACTTGAGTTTATTTCCAAACTTTATCATAAACTCACAATTCAATTTCATTAACTAATTTATTATCTAATTAGTTCGTCCCTTATTTATAATCCAACACTTGAATTTTTATTCCAAATATCACTTCATTTTATTTTCTTAAGTTCAATATACTTTATAATTCAAGTTTGGATTTTCTTTTCATTTTCCAATTCATCAAAATATTAAATTTGGGCTTTGAATTCCATTCAAATTTTGTAAGTCACAACTTACTATTTTATACAATCATACTCATTCTAGGCTTGAATATATTCATCTTTTATTTTTAACTCAAGCCTTCTATTTATTCATAGCCCAAGCATATTTTATTTTTATGGATTTTTAATTCTCTTATAAGTTATTCTGATCTATTGATTTCAATTCCAATCCTTATTCAATTTCCATGTGCTTAGGTGTGAATTTAATTCCATCAAATAATTCAATTGAATTCTTATTCCAATTCAAATTTATTTTAGTCTCAGTTTTATTTAACTCAATTCGATTTCAATTTAATTCGAATACAACTGGATATTATTTTCAGCTTATTCAATTTATTTTAATTCAGTTAAAATTTTATTCCCAATCCAAGTTAATTTCATTTACCCTTTTAAATTTAAATTCCATTATTCAAAGCTTATATTTCCTTCATTTTCATTCACTTAAGTTAAATTTTATTTGCTGAATTAAACGTTCCAATCCCTTCTTATTAATATCAAATTTTCTTTATAAGTACATTATTTGATCATTTATTCATTCACCAATTCATTATTTAACCCATAAATGTTATATCCAAACATTTATTATCTTTAGTCCATCCTAGCTAATTTTCCCATTCCACATAACTCCACACAAATTCAATTTTAAATTCCAGTACTCAGTTTCACTTACACCGTTGAAATTTTGTTTTTCAACAAATTCCAAAGTTTAAACAACCTTTCAATATTTCAAAATTCCTTTTAAAACCTTCTATATCCAAAATTCCTTGTATAAATTTAATTTATCTCTTTGAATTTCAAAACTCAACCAGTTTTGCAAACAATTTCAATTCAAAACAATTTGGTAGCAATTTCACTTCTGGAAACTCGGAAATGAACATCGATGATGCTGCAGTCATCACCGAAGTTATTTTCTAGCGACCAAAAGAGTTCAATGCTTTTATTCTCTTTCTAAAATCCATCCAATATTTTTAAATTCCAAATCTCTCTAGATTTCAAATCCGATTCAAAACTATTTCTCAATATATTATCCTCCCAACCTTTGAGAATCATTATCCAATCCAAAGAAACTTAAATCTCCAAATTCCAAACTCTTTAGATTTAAATTCAAACTTTTCTTTCGAATTTTATCTCACTTTAATAATTAATCATACTATAATTTACATTATAGTTTACATTTACAAATTCATTTAATATGCATTGGTTTCTTAGTGTTTAATTATGAATTCAATTCCTTATTCCATTATGAATCACATTCGTAAATTTCATCTATTATGTTAATTCATTCCTTAATTATTATTTCAATCTTTATTCAATCATCATACAATGATAATAATTTAATACTATCACTTCTATCATCCAAACATCCATGTATATCTATAATAATTAAGAAAATCATTTTCTTTTATATACATAAAATAAGTTTGGGTAAAATTATTTCATTTACCCTGGTTAAAACAATACTGTGTCGGTTTATCTTGTTCAAGAGTTTAGAAATTCCTATCGATGACATGGCGTCCCACACATCGACCAGAATTCATAAACACTCAACCGATAAATCAACACAATATAAAAACAATTTTATATTCACTAACAAGTACGCACTCATATCTATTAATACGCTCCAACTCATTCTAGAGTACTATAGACTCTAATTTAAATGAGTAATTCCCACCAGAGCCAAGGTTATCTCCAACCTAAGCTCTGATACCAAATGTAACAGCCCGCAAATCCGTACCCCTTGAGTCAACACTATTCTACAATAATCAACTCAAGTTGTACAGAAATACGAACCATTTGGGTTAAAGAAGAAGAGGTAGAAGAAGAGAAAACAAAATCAACATCAGAATCTAACCATCGCAGCGGAATAAAATATAATAGACAATATATAATCTTTACTCAACATCAAATATTTATGTTTATATATTACATCATCAGAGTACATAAATCACTGATCACATCAATATCATACAATGAATACACAGCAACTCAATATAGCGGAATATATATATAAATAAGTACGAGAGTACGTGTCGTCATCCAGCTCGTCTCCTGAGCTCCACAGCATCTCCTGTATCCTATAATACTCGGTCTGACCCGAGCATTATAGTTAAATAACACCCGAGTCAGTCTGGAATACCAGCGTGAGAAAATCACACCCAATTGATTATTAAAGTTTCAAAAATCCTTTGAAAACAAAAGCATCTCGTAAGACCACGCCACAAATAAACATGTCGGGTTTTTACCTTACGATAGCTAAAACAATTTTTATAGAAATCCTCTGATATTATAATAGGGTCTATATACAAATACTTATAAAATAGCCGAAATTGTTACATCTATTAAATTCCAGCTACTAGCCACAAAAGTGGGTAATACAAACAAAACTCGTACAAGGCTCGTAGGGAGAATGGATTTCCAACAATGACTAGGCACTGGGGTACCACCTGTCACAGTACGGGGCCTAGATCACCGTACCGAGGACTACTCCCTTCATCCCCTGCAACACAAGGCCGGAACCATTCCTTACTGAACAGTCCCGAACAAGATAAACCCCGTGGTTGGCGCGACCAACCACCCACTAAGCCGAAATATATAAGGGACATCTAGACAGGGGAATTATCTTGTCCTGCTTGGGCATGACCCACCTAACCTTGCTGCATATCCCCTGATTTTCAGTCATTCCCATTTGATGAGGCTTGAGGCTAAGCGTTACCTTTAGAACGTTTTCACTTAGAATGCCCATCGTCCACCTGACGATGTTTCGCAAGCGTTCGTCCATACAAGTCCGTCCCGGGTTCGAACGGAACCGAAGGCACTATTCCTACTACATCCATTTTGGAAATATCCTCAGGATTAGTAGCGACTAGCCCTTGCACTTCACTGCTCCATCTTCGACTCCGTACACGTTTTTCGCACGAAACGTACAAACCGGATCGAAGTGGTTTTCGAGAAATAAATCTCGATCCCGGTCTCTTCGAAACGATCAACGTATTTGTCCAATATTGATAGTCGGTTATTTAACTATCAATTATTATTCACAAACATCCATTCAACCATCCATTCAAAAATAAATAATTTTCCAACTTATTACCTTCAAATTATCTTCCCATGATATATTTCTATTCTCAATCCTTTGAAAACAGTTTCCAAAAATCATCTTTCTTCCCAGAATTAACTTTCCCAAATATTTTCTATCTCCCCTGAAATCACCAAGCACCAAAAATAGATTTTTAAATAATTAAAACACTTTACTTTGAAATATATATGCTTTTAAAACATATAAATTAAAACTACTTAATAATTTGTAAAAATACATATTATATAATAAGTTTACTTAATAAATATAAAACTATATTTATACTTTTAAGAACATAATATTAAGTCATTCTTTAAATAATTACTACTATAATAGATTAAGAGAAAATGCTTACTTTAGAATGTAAATATTAGAAATAAGAAATTTTCCAAATCTTGCTTTTTAAAAACAACTTTTAATCTTTTAACTTACATTTAAAAATTTACTTTAAAAACGTACTTGGTTATTCAGGGAGAATTCCAACTTCAAACACTTAAATCAATTTTCCAAATTGATTCACCATTTATTTCCTTTGAAATAAATTTCTTTACTTATCAGTTCATTTCGACATTCAATTAATTATGGACTTTATTATTATTTTCAGTTTGATTTTTAAATCCTTTAGCTGGAATATACAAATTTCAGGTTATTCCCAATTCCTTCTTTATTTTACTTAAATAATTTAAATCCTCAATTTAAAATAATTATTTTATTCTTTTAAACAATAACATTGAGATTTAAGTTCTATGAACTCTCCTTTATTCAAATTTTCCTTTCCATACACTAGATTTATTTATTAGAATTTTAAGGTCACTTTATTTCCTTTCCAGTTCATTCATAAATTTGTTCAACTTGATATAACTATTTTACTTACCCTTTCACTTCTTTTATTTCATTTCCAATCTCAAATTATATATTTAGTAATTTATTATTGCCCGATTAAAACAATCAAACCATAGCATTCAATATTCCCACATAATTCATTTCAGGATATCAAATATTCAGAACAGAGCATATTAAATAATTAAATAAATATGAGGGGTCCAGTTGGATCCCTCCAACCTGCTTCCCTACATCCACAGATGTTAGCACAACATAATATCCATTCCAAACTATACCAGACTAAAGCACATCAATCAATTCAACCAATCAAGCAATTATTTAAATTTAATCATTTAAATTTAAATTATACTGAGTGAGATTAACTCACCTTTAATTTTACTTTGCCATCCATCCAGCCCGACTTGATTTTTTTTATGACTTCAGACCTTGGATAACAATTTCACAGATTATTAATATTTGAATTAATCGACCAGCCAATTTTATTTAAATTAAATCAACTAATATTTTAGTTTTAAACAAATTTCCCTTCCATAACTATTTTTAATAATTGGATAACTAAAATATGTATATATACATTTGTTTAGGTTTTGTTTTGAAGTCAAATGTATGTTTATAAAATAACTTAAATAGATTCATAGAAACTAATTTATATAAACTTTCACACATCTTTTTTTTTTCAAAACTATATATATATATATATATATATATATATATGCATTTAATTAAAACAAAAAATGTTTCTACTTTATTGTATACCCATATATACATCCACTTATTTTATTATTAAATATCACAATATATATATACTGCATATAAATATACTTTGTTGCAATACTTTTTTTTTCTGACTAAAAATATATGTGATTAAAACTAATGCAAGGATTATACCTCGAACTACTCGAGCCAAAACTCAACACGAGCCACCTTGTGCTTAAATTAGTGAAATCGCGACTCCGAACCCTTCCCACTGCCGTTGAAGTTCGAGTCAGTACCCTAATTCCCATCTTCACTCCAGCAGTCGCGACCCCAAGCTTGAATCTTCGAGATCCCTAAACCATTTCAATTCGCGACTTTGAATCTCTCCTGTTCTCGTGAAGTACGCCATGCTCGAAACATACGCCCACCGTGAGTCTCGATTCAACGAGGAGAAGTCGTGCGCCTTAGGATTGAATTTCTAAATGATTCAACATCGTTGCCAAAATTTTCGAGCGACGGCAACGATTCATTTTCGAGCTGAAGTAAGAGGAGGGAGAACGCGATTTTCCCTTGAATCCTGAAAAAAAGACGCTGCCATTTCTTTTTTTTTTTTTTTTTTTTTTTTTAAAGAAGAGAACGAACATTATTATGCTTCTCTCGGTTGCGTGATTTTAAAAGGATAATGGGGGGTACAAAGCTTCCCTTAGAAGCTATTTTTATTTTATTCTTTCTTTTTTTGTATTATTATTAGTAATATCATTTGTTTAATCTCATTATTATTATTATTATCTTCAAGCCTTTTGATTGTTGATCGAACGGCTAAGAATTCCAGATTAAATACTTTATCAATTTCTAATTATTCAATTCTATTATTTAATTATCAAATAAAATAGCGATATTCGTAATTTAAGTTAAAATTTGCTCTATTGAATATTTAAAATTAATTAAATATTCCGATTTTAAATGCTTAAAAATTCTAGGTCGTCACAGTTTATATAAAATATTATCCGCTATTATGCGGCGCAATAGGGTCTCATCCGCTATATAATGCGGGAAAATCAACTCCAAGTACATATATAATACCAATTCCACTTTAAGATGGAATTATCGCGGTATATGTGCTTAATAAATAACATCCGCTTAATATACGGCGCGTAGGGTCTATTTTCAAAACAATAGATAATAATTTATCATCCAAACATACAATCAACACAATCAGCAATTTTAAATCTAACTATTTAAATTTCAAATCGAAACAATTTCGATTGAGTGAGAAGTTCTCACCTTGTTTCAAATACAGTTGCAGTGTTTCGTACCGAATAAAATCAAACGCGCGTTTAATTTTACCCAAAATTTACACTAGCTCAAATCAACTCCAATTCAGCTCCATCGCGTAGTGCTCGTCAATATGAAGCCAACGCAATTTGTTTCGTTATTTTTCGACCTCGTATGAACAAGTTACAGCTTTTCGAAGTTTATATGAATTTTAAATATAATAATTTCACTTTCTATTCAATATTTTTAAACCTAAGATGCATCTGGACCTTCCATACCCTGCCCTAGAATCTCGGCAGCTCCTTTTCTCTTCTTCCCCAACGTGAAATTCACGTACGTGATAAACCCATGGCCGCCTTCTTCTCGAAATTATCGAGACATCTCCATTGACTTTGACGACGATCGGAGGCCTCCATTGGAATGCTCGTGCTCGCCTCCACCATTAGCCGCCGTATCAGGAAGTTCGGCCCCCTCTTCCACGTGAAAACACGTGCACAACCCTAGGTGAATGCGGCCACTTTGATGATGATCCGTAGCTCCAAATTCGATCACAACCGTTGATATCCGAGATCTCGTAGCCCTCTTCAACTTTGTAGTTGAAGCTTTCTGATAATTGTTGATGGATTTGAAGAAATCAGAGGAAGAAGGAGACAAGTTTTCGACCATTAAATTTCTGAAGGTGGCGGCTAGGGTTAGAAACTAGGGGTTGTGCAAATTGTGAAATATGGAGGCCTTTTATAGAAAATTTGATGACACTATTCATCCCAAAATTTTCCGAACTACAAACGAAGCTTGCCGCTTGGCGTTCATAATGTTTTACCTCTATTCCGAACGCAATGGAATATATATCGGGAGCCAATTCGATCATATTTGGAAGATACGATTTCGAATCGAATTATTTAAATTTAAAATTCACTCAAACCGATTTCTACGCGTTTTAGCTTGCCCCGGACAAACCGTAAATCCTATTGACACGAAATTTGAAATCATACAATAATATAACATTACGAATCCGATGAAATTGGTTTCATCGAAATCCGGGACGGTTTGAAAAATGGCTATTTTACTCGCCAATTAAATATTAAAATATTCAATTTCCACAAATTAACTTTTAATTCGATTTTAAAAGTTCTATAACATCAATCTAACTCCAATATGATTTTATACAACTTTACAAATCAATTTTAATCACATTAAACCAAATTTTCAAGTATTTCTGTAATTTTATATATTAATTTATCGATTTAATTATCCAACTAAATCACTATATTCGAAATAAAATTTATTCGACTTACAAATTTTACTTGTTAATATTTAAAAATCAATTAAATATATGAATTATAATTGAAAAGAATTCTGGGTCGTTACAGTATATACTACCCTCTTATGTACATGAAACCATCTTCTACTCTTTCATTTTACTTAGGAAATTAAGAAAACAAAGTGTAAGCTCAATGTTCTATGAAATAAAAATGGCTTCCAAGCCTTTTTCTTCTCCCTTTCTACATGTTTTTCTTTATTTTATTGTTAATGTTTATTTCTATGCCCTCTTTCTCTTTATGCTCATAGTTTAGATTTACATTTATGGAAGTAGTTAGTAGCTAATCTCTTTTGCTTTCTTTGCTTATTTTATATTCTCTTTTCTTTTTAATGTTGAAATTTACTTGTGTTGCTTCAATGCCACAAACGAGTAGCTAAACCCCTTCAATTTAGGGGTGATGAAGCTCTCTGACTTTATGTAATTTCAACATTTTTATGATTTATGATCTCTTTGTTTATGCTTCATGAATGTGAATTTTGATGTAAGTTTATACAAGTGGGTCTGATAGCTTATATTGCTTATGCAAATGAGCTATTCTTATTCAACATAAACACAATTTACATCATCATTTGCTTATTAATTTTTGACTATGAAATGAAAGTAAAAATGAAATTTGATGATCTATATTACTAGTTACAATAGTAAATAGATTATACCTAAAATAGCTTTTGTTTTGGCTTCATTTTCATGATAATTATAAGTGGTATAATTGTTGTATTATAGTTTGATGGTTTGAGGTATGTTAACTAATAACATAAACAAACCATACTTATGATAAATGCATGATTATTTCACTTAATATCAAAGTCAGAGATCATAAATTATGTGTCTTTTGATTTACAAAAATTTAAGAGTGGATTTGCCTCTAAATTGTTCTCTAGTTCAATAGTTTTCTAACCACATTTTAATTCTAGTTTTAGCTTCATTTTAGTTCTAGTCAACAATTTCTCCTCCATTTCGTCTAATTTGTTTGAATAGATTTTTAAAAGTCTAACAACTCCCCGTGGATCGACCCATATTCGCCATGTACTTCAAGTGACGCCGTGCGCTTGCGGTTATTTTTAATTTGAAATTTTTCGTTGGTTTTCTATTTCGATAGAAAATTCACCGATTAATAAGTATTTAGCGCCGTTGCCGGGGAGTTGCTTTGATTTTGATTTTCTATTCTTCAAATTATTTTTCTTTGTTTTTTAAGTGTTTTTATTTTGTGTGTTTGCATTAAAAAAAAGGAATTTTTGTTGTGTGTTTGTTTCTTGCACTTGTTTGTTTGTGTTTGCATTTGTGTTTTTATATTTGGCATTTGCAATTAAAAAAACATCCACAATTTCATAAATTTTCTTATTTCACTTTTTTTTTACATTTGCATTTATATTTGGTTACTCTGTTACATTTCATTTTTTTGTGACACTGTCACATTTATTTCTCTGCATACAACTTCCTCGCTATCTCTACAACCCCTATTCATCAACACTTCAACTACTACTCAAAGCAATACATCCTCCTGACCACTTACTTCCCAACTGCCATTCATACTTCACAAACTGTTGCAATTTGCATACAACCATTTCTGCCAAAACCCCTCTACATCCATCAAACAACCACAAAACTCTCCTTAACAATCATATCTAACCCCTGCTCTGCTACTGCCTGAACCACTGCCTCGTCATTCTAATCAACACAAACTGAACCACCAGCATTTGCCATAGCCACTGCAATCCAGCCTGCCATCTACACTTTAACCCACATGTGCATAGGCCAGTCGCAACAATCACAATTCAACTTCGTAAAAACTTCATACCCATCAACAACCCCCCTGCAAATTCAAATACATTCAAATTCATAGTCATTCCTACTTCTCACATACGACTGCCTTGCTTCTAACAGCAGTTCAACCTCTCCACTTCCACAGCATACAACAAATCACTTCAAGTTCACCATAACTCCTACTCTTTTTCAACTCACTACCAAACCCACCTCCCAACTAACACTACATCACATCACCTCCTATCAACAACAATTCCTTGCTGCTGCCATATATCAACACCAACCAACACTGTCAAGACCATTACCCATCTTTACGTAGTCAACATATCTAGTGCAGCTACAACAGTGCACCATCACCTGCAAACATTCCTTTCTTTACTTCCACTTCATCTACTAACATCTCAACTGCAGGCTATTTCTCCACCATTCACATCCATCACCTCTGACCGCTACCTAATACAATACAACAATTCGACAGTCCACTCCACACCTTTACATTACTGCTCAACTTAACCATATACATAACAAAACCACTTTACTACCCCATTACAGTTCAAACAACCATCTTCTATCATCCCCAATGCCATCTTGTCAAAACCGCTATTTCAACCAAAAACAACCCATCATCATCCACCTCAGAACTGCGCAATCCAAACAGTAGCCTCGTATCACCAACAGTACATAGTGCCCAATTACCAGACATACAACTGCTACATACCTCTGTTATCATCTACATCACCATTGCAACCATCGACAACCAAATCCATCACCTCGCACTTCAGTACCCACGCGAGCAACAAAATCCAATCGCCAACGCTAGCCTCCAACATTCGAACTGCAATCGCGAATCCCTAGTCGAACTCGACATCGACATCAGACCACCAAGACCATACTCCGCAATTCCTCCAACCAGCAACCTTCAACCACCCCAATTTCAAGTCGCCCATTGCTTCAACCGCCTTGACCTGATATCAACTACCACGATCCAAATCGAACCACAATACTTCCTGTTTATCACTGATCACGATCACCACAACAGCAAATTCGGACGAGTTTTGGATTGGGAACTTGATTTAGAAATCAGTGAAAATTAGTTCGAGATTTTGATTTTATTAAATTTTTTTCGGCTACTGTTGTGTTTGTTTTAACTGGGGAGTGGTGATAACTTTTGGTGTGGGCCAGGTTTTGGGCTTTAGTGTGTGTTTGTTCTTTTTTTTAAAATCGTTTAGTTTTGTTTTGTTAAAAAAAAAAGTTAGCCCAATTTATTTTGTTTGATTTCTTTTGAGTTTGGTTTTATTATACTATATAGTTGTAAAAAAAAATTAGTTGTAAATTTTTTTTGTCTCCTTTCAAGTTGCTCTTAAGTTTCATCCTTATATTAAAAAAAATTTATAAGTATATCTTGTTCTTCATTTCAGGTTGCCAAAGCAGAAATTCAAAAGGAAAAAGTGCTTGCCAACAAATAAACTACTTTGATTTGCTAAGAAATATCGCCGCTAAAAAAATATATATTGCTAAATAATTTGCACGCTCTAGTATCGTGCACCTTTTTCCTTATTTTTATTTGAATTGCATTGTTGGTTGCTTGCATTTGCATTTGTGTGTATATAAAAAGAAAATTCAAAATCCAAAAACAAAAACAAAAACAAACTTCATTTTAGTTGCATTGTAATTTCACGTTTAATTTCTTCTTTGCATTCATCTCATCCTGTTTTTCTTTTCTAAGGGCAATGCCCCAATTCACATAAGGTGAGGGATTTCATCACCCTTTCCTTAGCCCACAAACGCATTTCATAGTAGAATTTGTCAAATAATAAAGGTTAGACGTTGGACCTAAGGGTATCACGAGCACACTTAGGGCTTAATTGTATATTCACAATTGTTTTATTTGAACGATTTTATTTCTTGGTGTCTAGGCTACGGTAGAGTGATAACCAGTCATAAAAATTACGGTGATGCGTAAATATTATACTGGTTGTTCCTCTGTGGTACTTAAACCTTCGGTTGCATTGCTACAGTGATTCGTGGTGCACCGATAACTCCTGTCCGTTACGTGGCTGAAAAATATTTTTGTTGATCTAAGACAAAGTGTGATTATACAATTTTCGGTTAAGATCTACTAAGGACAGAAAACTATAATTAAGTCCTTTGCATTCATTTTGTTGCATTAGTTCATGCATATTTAAAAAAAAAATCCAAAATACAAAAAAATTGTAAATTTTACTTAACTTAGTTTTTAATCCAAAAAAATTTCCTTTTCTTTGAAAATTTTCAATCTAAAATAAAAATAATAAAAAATCTTTTGAAAAAGATAAAAAATTTGAAAATTCAAAAACAAAAACAAAAATCAATTACCATTTCCTAAAAACTAAAAAATCCTTTTGGTAAATATTTGAAAATTCAAAAAAAAAAATACAAAAACATATAAAAAAAATTGAAAATCCAAAAATAAAAAAAATCAAACTTTTCTTTTGAAAATAAATCTCACTTGGTTAATAGTTTTCTTCTGTGTAAAAAAAGAATATTCAAAAAATAAAAAATAAAAACAATTTTTCAAATCTTCTTTCACTCTCTAAACTCGATTCTAACTCCTTTCTCTTCTCGACTTTCACTTGTGCATGAGTTAGTTGGACTCGTGACATAACAACGAATCGTTAGACTCATGACCCTTCTACAAACCTTTTAACTCGAACAGACGATCCTTCTGAAATGGCGAATAAAAATGGCCCTCGAACACTTATGGATAGAATCATTCCCGATAGAGTTTCTATTCCATCTTGCATCATGTTACCCGTCCCTACGGGTTACCATTTTGAAATTCACTCGAACCATATTGCCACACTTCCGAAATTTGGCAATTTCAAGCGTTATGACCCATACATCTTCTTGACTAAGCTCGAACAAGTTTGTGCAACCATTAAACTCCAACAACTTTCCGATGATGGAATCAAACTTCGATTAATCCCATTCGCTCTTACGGATTACGCTGAAAAATGGCTGTACAGCTTATCATCAAACTCGATTAAAACCTGGGAAGAATTCGTAAAAGCTTTCTTAAAAAAATTTCTATCCTTTGGAAAAAACAAGTAAAATTCGAAATGAAATTGTAAATTTTCATCAATTCAAGGGAGAACCGTTTGGAAAATATTTTGAAAGATTCAAAGAGCTTTTGATAAAATGTCCACATCATAACATTGAAAATGGACAGTTTGCCAAATCTTATACGATGGACTCGATAACAGCTCGTGAACAATGCCCGAATCAATATGCCAAGGCAACTTTCTTGCCCAGCATCACGAAGATGCTTGGCAATTTCTTGAAAACCTCGCTGAAAAGTCGTCCCAATGGGAACCTTCGAACGAGAAATCAATTTACTCACGGTCGAGTGCACACTCGATAGGATCTTCTTTTTCTTTGGAAGCTAAAATCGACGCAGTGATTGAAAAATTCGATAATGTTTTCTCATCGAATCAAATGAACCAAGCTTCCCAACCAATGTGTTATAAATGCAACGATCATAATCATATAGCCGATCTGTGTCCCAATTCTGTCGAACAAATCAATGCTTTCAATAAAGCCAAAAATGACCCATTTTCTCCAACTTGCAATCCTAGGTGGAGAAGTCATCAGAATTTTGCATGGAACCAAAACAATCCCAACACGAATATGATTCGTCCCAATTTTCAAGCATCCCCGAATAATACTTCGTATCCTCCCTTTCAGCCTAACAATTTTCAACCAAACTTTGCGGGTCCGTCCCATAATCAACACAACAATGAAATTTTCAAACAAATTCTGCTTATCCTCCCCAAGACGATAAACGTTTAACTTCACTTGAGAAAACTCTTGAAACGTTGGCTAAGGAAACTACTCAAAGCCTTCTATCAAACAACAATTTGCAAAATTCATTGACTTCGTATATGCAAAACACGAACCATTCAATTGCAAAACTCGAAATGCAAATAAGTAAATAAGCCACATCTTTAAGTAAACGTGAACGAGGCACTATTCCAAGCCAGCCCCTTCCAAATCCTAGAAATCAAAGCGCAAATTCAAATTAAGCCTATGTTGTTCAAGCTAGCAATGTCACCCAATTAAATGCTATCACAACTTTACATTCCGGTAAACAAATCGATAATCAAGTCGTTAACCCAAACGATTTACGGGAAATCTCTCTCGACATTTCTAAAGCAACAAACGAATCTCAACAGAACGGGGAGCCAAACGTCGAATCGAATGCCAATCAAAACTCTTCCTCTTCTACTTGAGTAGACCCACCTACCGAGTTTTGTGTTCCATTTCCACATCGTCTTCGATCAAAGAAACACTCGGACCAAATGGAAAAGATGTTGGAAATTTTTAAACAAGTTAAAGTTAGCATTCCGCTTCTTGACATCATTTAGCAAGTCCCCACGTACACGAAATTTCTTAAGGACTTGTGCACCCAAAAGTGACACACTCAAGTGCCAACAAAGTCTTCTTAGCTGCCTGTTTGAGTGAAGTCTTATCCCATTCCATGCCCGTTAAATACAAAGATCCTGGTTGCCCTATAATTTGTTTTACAATTAAAGATAAGAAAATTAACAAATGTTTGATAGATTTAGGCGCGAGTGTCAACTTGATTCCATACTCCGTGTACGAACAATTAGGTTTAGGTGAGCTCAAACCCACAAAAGTTACACTTCAATTCGTCGATCGTTCGATTAAGAAGCCTATGGGAGAAATCGAGGATGTGCTCATTCGAGTAGGGCAATTCATATTCCTTGTTGAGAAACACAACCCGTGATAAATCCCTCGAGTCAAATTCCATTGATTTTAGGCCGACCATTCTTAGCCACCTCTTATGCCTTAATCAATTGTCGTAATGGATCAACGAAAATCTCTTTTGGAAACATGACTTTGGATCTTAACATTTCTAATCTTGAAAGACAATATAATGAACCTCGTGACGAAACGTTGGAAGTTAGTGACATTTACAAAAACTTCGAAAACGAGACACTTGACCAATAACGACGAACGCGAAGCTAAGTACGAAAAGTTGTTTCTCGAAATTTCCAACGAGATTGAATACACTCTTCCCTTTGAATCACTTCAAGTTGAGTCTGAATCTCAATCCAACTCTTTGATCGAAAAACTCCCAAAGTTGGACCTCAAACCACTTCCCGATCACCTTAAGTATGCATACTTAGGTGAAGACGAAACGTTACCCGTCATAATTTCCGCAACTCTCTCTCTTGATCAAGAAACCTCGTTACTCTCTATTCTTTCTAAAACAGAGATGCAATTGGTGTGATAGCCCGCAAATCCATACCTCTTGAATCAACACTATTCTACCTCTATTGACTCAATTGGCACAGAAATACGAACCACTAAGGTTAAAGAAGAAGAGATAGAAGAAGAAGAAACTAAACAATATCAGAATCTCACAGTCGCAGCGGAATAAAATATAATAGTAAATATAGATCTTTACAAAAAATGAAATCTATACCAGTTTTATACATCACATCATCAGAGTATCTCATACATCAACATTACCAATCAGACATACGATACAATCACAACAGTGGAAACTATATATAGATACAGATAATACATCTCGGACTCCAGCTCCTCTCCTGCTCCATAGCATCCTGTCCTGTACATATAATACTCGGTCTGACTCGAGCATTATATGAAATAACACCCGAGTCAGTCTGGAATACCAGCTGATTATAATGCATCCAAATTGATTATTAAAGTTTCAAAAACCCTTTAGAAACAAAAGCATCTCGTAAGACCACGCCACAAATAAACATGTCGGGTTTTTACCTTACAATAGCTAAAACACTTTTTATAGAAATCCTTTGATATTATAATAGGGTCTATATAAAAATACTTATAAAATAGCCGAAATTGTTACATGATTAAATTCCAGCTACTAGCCACAAAAGTGGGTAATATAAACAAAACCCGTAAAGGCTCGTAGGGAGAATGGATTCCAACTAATGACTAGGCATTGGGGTACCACCTGTCTCAGTACGGGGCCTAGATCATCGTACCGAGGACCACTCCCGATCCCCTGCAACATAAGGCCGGACCCATGCCTTACTAGACAGTTCTGAATAAGATCACCCCGCGGTTGGGATCAGCAACCGCCCACTAAGCCGAAATAAAAAGGGACATCTAGATAGGGATGACCTTACTCTCTAGTGGGGGCTACCCACGAAGCCTTGCTGCATATCCCCTGATTTTCAGTCATTCCCATTTGATGAGGCTTGAGGCTAAGCGTTACCTTTAGAACGTTTCACTTAGAATGCCCATCGTCCACCTGAAGATGTTCCGAAAGCATTCGTCCATACAAGTCCGTCCCGGGTTCGAACGGAACCGAAGGCACTACTCCTACTACATCCATTTTCGAACTATCCTCAGGATTAGTAGCGACTAGCCCTTGCACTTCACTGCTCCATCTTCGACTCCGAACACGTTTTCGCACGAAACGTACAAACCGGATCGAAGTGGTTTTCGAGAAATAAATCTCGATCCCGGTCTCTTCGAAACGATCAGCGCATTTGTCCAATATTGATAGTCCGTGATTTAACTATCAATTAATATTCACAAAACATCCATCACACAATAAATAATTCCCGCATTATCTATTTGACTCAAATATCTCTTACAAGATATATTTTCAAATTTTCAAGCTCATTTGAAAGCAATTTCCAAATCTCTTCCTTTACAAGGTAAATTCTTTACCATTTATTCCCATTGGGAATAACCAAGTTCAAACAATTTAGAATTAAAACAATTAAAACACTTTATTCTGTAATATATTTTAAATATTGAAATTTACTACTAATTACTACTCAAAAATGTAATTTCAAATATGTAAAGTAAAACCGTTATTAGGATATAAATCTTGATTGTAAATAAGGGTTTAGTTTAAACTAAACTAATAAGTAGAGTTTTAAAAGGTTAATACTAATTTCAATAACTTAGGTCAAAACTAGCCTTTACATAAAAACCATTTATAAAAATAATTACTAATGTAATCTCAAATAATCACTATTGCTAATTTATTAATTAGTTACTTTAAAATAATAATTTTCAATACACTCTTTTAAACAAGTTTGAACTTTAAACTTTCTTTTAATAAAATCTATTTAAAAACTCGAACTTGGATTTCCATGAAAACTCATTCCCACAAAAACAACCCAGAAAAATCCATCTTATAAATTCTGTCGATTTGTTTCAATTCAGATTTATGTTTTCATAACATAAATTTACTTTCCACGTTTAAAATAACTTCTTACGAAGCTTAACCACATTTCCATTCCCGGAAATTTACTTCTAAAGTGTAGGTTTAAAAAAAAAGTCTTTTTAAATAAACTATTATAAATTTATTTAATGAAAATCATACTTATGGAATTGCTTAAATAAATACCTTCTTAAATTTCAATGGTTTAAATAGTATTTCTAAAACATTCTAATATGCAATTTACTGCTAATTTAATTTTGAAGGGTTTCTTTTGAAATCATATTTAATTTCTAGGAAACATTATTATCAAACTAACCTCATCGTTATTCTTAACAATTTATAACTTCTTATCCAATTTATCACCAGAAATCCATACCTTCACATTTATCAACTAATAAATGGTCTACTTTATTTATATTTCCAAATTTACAACTTTTCATTCTTCACCCAACCCAGATTCCAAATTTTATTCCCTTAAATTCCTTATTTATCCATTTCTTTATTTCTTTAAAAACCCAATTTATGTAATTTTATTTTTTTAAATTCTGTGTATATATTTATCCAGCAATATCACAGTACAATTGAATTCAGAGTTATCAATCACTATATATAAACAGATTGCATCATCAATTATAAAAATGATTATTATATTGTGAGGAATCTAGTTGGATCCCTCCAACCTGTTTTCCCTGCATCCACAAATATTAGCAAAACAATATATATATATAAATCCAGGCTGATATAAATAAACATTTCAACCAATCACACAATTATTTAAATACTAACTACTTAAATCAGCTGACATTCCAGACGTGAGTGAGATTAACTCACCTTGCGTTTCGGCGAGCGTTCGAAATTTAAATTAAACCGAACGACGTTCGATTTAACTCAAATTTCTACTTTCCCGGAATGATTTCCAAACTGCACCACCGCGTAGTGCGCTCTTCTTCGATTTCGGCGCAGCAAATTTCGTCGAAATCTGATTACATATGTAATAGATATGAATTTTATAAGTTTCGATTTGAATTTAAACAAATTTCTTTTATTTTATTTTTTAATTTATTTTACCACAAACAAATCAGGGCCGTGAGATCTGCAATGGAAATCAAGGCCGCTCAGCTCATCTTCGCAAACACGCGACACTTCCAGGAAGAACGAACCCAATTGGCCGCCGATTAGGGCTTCGAACCGCACCCTCCTCGCTCATCGATAATTCGATCAGCTACCTCCACGAAAACCGTCTCAGCAAACTCCCCCTTCGATCCTAAGCACGCAAAGCTCGGTGCCTTGCTTGCCTCGATATTTGCGTACAAACGAGCAACAAACGCGGTTCCTACATCCATCCTCTGGTCAACGAAATGCAACATCAACCGATAGATCTATAGATCTGCTCGTGCTCTACGACGTTCCAGTTGGAAGAATTTCGAATAGATGCGTGGATATAGAGATTTGGGAGGAAGAAAACTGATTGATTCTGGCCACTAAAAGGAGGAGAACGGCGGCCTGTGAATAGATTAGGGTTTTGGTAATAAAAGTGAATATATGTAATGGTTTAATATTATTTAATTAATATAATTCTCAATTTAACAATTTATGCAAACGACCTAAAAACTACGCGTTCCGAAAGGCGTTTCTTGAGTTTTCCCGCGTTCCGGACACAATGGAACAGGTTTCGTAAGCTAATTCGGTCATATGTGCGAGTTACGGAATTAAACGATCAATTTTAATTTAAACCGATTAAAACGATTTCGATGCGTTTCGAGCTGCCACGGTCAAACGACAACTCCGATTGCTACAAAAATTGAAATCCGATAATAACTAACTATTACGGATCCAATGGAATTGGTTTCGTCAAATTCCGAGACTGCGCCCGGGAAGGCTATTTTAACTCGTCTATTAAATCGAGCAATATTTCAAAAATAACGAAAACGCTTAAACTTTTGCTTCTAAAATTTTATTAACTTAACAATAAATCATATAAAATTTATAATCACATTAAAAATTAATTCTGACTCGTTCCTGACTAAAATCTGTTTAATTGGATTTTTATAATATTAAATTCTATTATTAAATTAATATAAAATTCCAAATAATAACTTATTGACTTTTAAGTCCATCTAAAAATCCAACCACCCTATTCATATCCAAATAGACTTAAAAATAAATTTGAAAACCATTTGTATGACTATTCACATCCAGATTCACCACTTATTCCAATTTTGAATATTTAATTATTATTCTTCATTATTCAAAATCGAATGGAATCACTATAATTAAAAATTGTAGCTTATTTTATTGATTGCATCCGATTCCTTCCATTTCAAAGTCAATTAAGGATCCACATTAAACATTTAAAATGAATTAAATATTCACAAATCCAGTGCTCAAAATTCCGGGATGTTACATTCCTCCCCCCTTATAAAAATTTCGTCCTCGAAATTTGCTAAGGTAGAACATACTCTAAAACTCATTTACGTACCCAATTTTCTTAGTTAAAAGCTTATATACACTTTCCAAAATCCTTTAGGTCAATCTCTAAACCCATGTGCTTCATTTATAATCTAAAGCTTTTGTTTTAAGGTTATTTCAAAACAACATTACTAGTCACTAAACTTTTCCCAAAACCCTAAAAAATTTCTAACTCCCAAAATTATCGATAATTTTTGGCCGAGTCTCCTTTGTACGGGGTAGCTTTCGCGATATCGTGATACAGATAAATATATATACATCGACCCACACGGTCGAAAACCAAAATATATCACAATATATATATCATCTTCCCAATTATATTTGCGTAGGCGTACCTTTTTAGCAAATTTTAAAAGCAAGCGGCTAATATTTTAGCATTTATGCGCTCCAACTCTATCGAACGCCTCCCATACCTGTGCTTACTCAACAAACTCATCAGTTTTCAAGGATATGAACATTTTAACAACATTTCTAATATAAATGTAAGCCAAACATATCCATTTCATAATCATATCAACATTTTGCATGGTTCCATACGTAAACCATATTTTATAACATGCATAAAGTTTCCTTTTCTAATGCCAAATCCCACTTTATTTCACACAAAGGATTTAAATACAAGTTTCGCTATTTCAATTCATACTCTACCCAATTTTCGAATTGATTCTCCAAGAAAATTTCATTTCAATTTGTTACATTTGCATTTCATTTATGATCCATTTCCATTCATATGCAAAAAAAATCACTTAATTAGATTGCATTTATCTCATTAATTTAGAACCATCTTTATTTGCTTCTCAAATCAATTCACTTGCATCCATATACAAACTTTTTGAATTTTATTCCAATCCATATCTATTTAATTAAAAATCAATTTCAATTGCTTGATAAACAACTCAATTCCGAATACATGCAATTTTCATGTCATTCGAGCAAAATAACCACCACTTAAGCTTATAACCATTATTCTACTTAGATTTATATTAATTTTATTCAATTTTGCCTAGTTCACAAGCCAAGTATTTTTATTCCAATGCAATTGTTAAATTAAATTTTCCTTACATTTTTATTTCATTAACCAATTCAGGTTTATATTAATTTCATTCCATCCTGGATTATTTACAACCCATACATCCTTAATTTATCACAATAATTAATTAATACCATTTCATTTGCAATTCAATTTTATTATCTAACAAATTTCATTCAAGAGTACTTAATAAAGCTTATTCACAATCATTTTGTTTTTTTTTCCTTTAAGTTGCTTAAGTTCTTTCACAACATTTTCATTATCTTCTTATATCAATTTTATTTTACTTTCATTTGATTCTCGTCCAAATCAATTCCAATCCCTTTTACAAACTTTAATGCACTTTGCTTATTCATTCAGTCCATTTCAGATATATTTTATTAGCAAAGAAACCACTTTAAATTATTTCCTTCCGTTGAATTTATTTACAATTCAACTATCACCATTATAATCTAATTCCATTTTTCAACTATTTCATTTAGCAAATTTAAATTTTCTACCTTTCCTTTTAACTTCTTTAAATAGGATCTAAATTTCTTTCAATATTATTTATTACACAACTGAAATTTAAATTCAATTTCATTATCATAAGAAATTTTATTTTCCCCATACATAAGTTCAAGACTTATTTTCCAACTTAAGTACATCCACCTTTATATTCTTACTTTACTTCATTACACTTTACATTTCAGTTATGGTTAAGTTTGAATTTGCCACACCATTCAACTCTTTCCATTAATGAATTAAAATTTCACTTCCATTCAAGAGCTTAGATTGCTTACTTAAGTCCATTTCCATTTTATAATCACCAATTCAAATTATAACACTTAATAACTTAAGAATATGAATTTCTTTGTGCAATTATAAGCAATTTTACATTTCACCTTTATATCCAATTTATTCCTCCATAAATAAGTTCAAAACTTATTTTCTAACTTAAGTTCATTCACTTCTTTTATATCTCACTCTACCTTATCTCAATTTACATTTCATTTGAGATTAAGTTTGAATCCACCATACCATTCCACTATTTCCCATTTGTGATTATAACTCCATTTCTATTTTATAAGTTGACCAACTTATTTATTTAAAAGCTTATATAGCTCATTTTAATCCATCTACATCTAATAATCACAATTCCAAATTATATATATATGTATCACCGAATTCTTAAGGATACAAATTTCATCAATTTAATTCTTTGCAACTTCAAATCCACAACCTCAAATTATAAGTATAATACTAAATAGCTCATGGGTACTATTCATTACACAATGACCCACCATTTCAAAGTCAACTTACATTTTAATTTAACCCAAATCAATTTAATTCTAAGTCCAATTTATTTTACTTATCCAAGTTAATTTCAAATTTTCTACTCACTTCCATATATTTTATTCACTTCCATTCACTCATGTTAAATTTTAATTTCAAGATTAAAATTTTCTTTTCTTTCTTCTTATTAATATCAACTTCACTTAATAAATTCAATAGTTAATTCATTTTAATTTTACACATTATTTGAATAGAATTTTCCAGAATTAAATTACCCGGTTTTATGCCAAACCCTTTTGAAATAAAAATCAACATATTCCCACTTGCTATATCAAACCAAACCCCAGATTCCAAAACAATCTGCTTTTACCAAACAATTTTCCATTTTAAATTTCAAAAACCACTAGTATATCCAACAAGTCCAAACAATATCATAACCAACCACTTTGGTAGCAATCCATCACTTAAGAAACTCGAAAATGAATTCTAATGATGTGGCCAGCATCATCAGGATTATTTTCCAGCGACTACAGCGAGTTCAATGCTTTCTTACTTTCCCAAATTCCCAAATTCATTTCAAAACAATTTCCCTTCAAACAGTCTTTCCAAAATAATATTTCATTATTGCCTTCATACTCCTTAACAAACATTTCAAACTTTTCTAGAAATTTAAATTTCCAAACCTTTATTTCCATTACATTTAAAATCTTTTCCAAAACTTCCGGGATTTAAATTCTGGTTCAATTCAAATTTAGTTATTCTTCCTTTTATATAATTTATAGTTGTAGGATTTTATTTTCATTAAAACTATTTCAAATTTCAGATTAAATTTTAGATTCTTATTTGATTTAGATATTAACAGCCAATCATCCAAATATATAATAATTTCAGAAAATTATTTCTTTTATACCGAAATATAATTTGGGTAAAGTTATTTCATTTTCCTATTTTAAAAACAATACTATGTCGGTTTATCTTGTTTAAGAGTTTAGAAACCTCTATCGATACGGTTGTACTTCCCGCACCGTCCAGACTTCATAATCACTCAACCGATAAGTCAACACAGTATAAAAACAAATTTTATATCCACTAACAAGTACGCTCTCATATTTATTATTACACTCAACTCATTATAGAGTATTATTGACTCTGTTTAATGAGTAATTCCCCCACCAAAGCCTAGGTTGTCGCCAACCTAAGCTCTGATACCAAGTGTGACAGCCCGCAAATCCATACCTTTTGAATCAACACTATTCTACCTCTATTGACTCAAGTGGCATAGAAATATGAACCATTAAGGTTAAAGAAGAAGAGATAGAAGAAGAAGAAACTAAACAATATCAGAATCTCAGTCGCAGCGGAATAAAATATAATAGTAAATATAGATCTTTACACAAAATGAAATCTATACCAGTTTTATACATCACATCGTCAGAGTATCTCATACATCAACATTACCAATCAGACATACGATAGAATCACAAAAGTGGAAACTATATATAGATACAGATAATACGTCTCGGACTCCAACTCCTCTCCTGCTCCATAGCATCCTGTCCTGTACATATAATACTCGGTCTGACCCGAGCATTATATGAAATAACACCCGAGTCAGTCTGGAATACCAGCTGATTATAATGCATCCAAATTGATTATTAAAGTTTCAAAAATCCTTTGGAAACAAAAGCATCTCGTAAGACCACGCCACAAATAAACATGTCGGGTTTTTACCTTACGATAGCTAAAACACTTTTTATAGAAATCCTCTGATATTATAATAGGGTCTATATACAAATACTTATAAAATAGCCGAAATTGTTACATGATTAAATTCCAGCTACTAGCCACAAAAGTGGGTAATACAAACAAACTCGTAAAGGCTCGTAGGGAGAATGGATTCCAACTAATGACTAGGCACTAGGGTACCACCTGTCACAGTACGGGGCCTAGATCACCGTACCGATGACCACTCCCGATCCCCTGCAACACAAGGCCGGACCCATCCCTTACTCGACAGTTCCGAATAAGATCACCCCGTGGTTGGGATCAGCAACCGTCCACTAAGCCGAAATAAAAAGGGACATCTAGACAGGGATGACCTTACTCTCTAGTGGGGGCTACCCACGAAGCCTTGCTGCATATCCCTTGATTTTCAGTCATTCCCATTTGATGAGGCTTGAGGCTAAGCGTTACCTTTAGAACGTTTCACTTAGAATGCCCATCGCCCACATGACGATGTTCCGAAAGCATTCGTCCATACAAGTCTGTCTCTGGTTCGAACGGAACCGAAGGCACTACTCCTACTACATCCGTTTTGGAAATATCCTCAAGATTAGTAGCGACTAGCCCTTGCACTTCACTGCTCCATCTTCGACTCCGAACACATTTTCGCACGAAACGTACAAACCGGATCGAAGTGGTTTTCGAGAAATAAATCTCGATCCCGGTCTCTTCGAAACGATCAATGCATTTGTCCAATATTGATAGTCGGTGATTTAACTATCAATTAATATTCAAAAAACATCCATCACACAATAAATAATTCCCGCAATATCTATTTTACTCAAATATCTCTTACAAGATATATTTTCAAATTTTCAAGCTCATTTGAAAGCAATTTCCAAATCTCTTCCTTTAAAAGGTAAATTCTTTACCATTTATTCCCATTGGGAATAACCAAGTTCAAACAATTTAGAATTAAAACAATTAAAACACTTTATTCTGAAATATATTTTAAATATGGAAATTTAATACTAATTATTACTCAAAAATGTAATTTCAAATATGTAAAGTAAAACTATTATTAGGATATAAATCTTGATTGTAAATAAGGGTTTAGTTTAAACTAAACTTATAAGTAGAGTTTTAAAAGGTTAATACTAATTTCAATAACATAGGTCAAAACTAGCCTTTACATAAAAACTATTTATAAAAATAATTACTAATGTAATCTCAAATAATCACTAATGCTAATTTATTAATTAGTTACTTTAAAATAATAATTTTCAAAACACTCTTTTAAACAAGTTTGAACTTTAAACTTTATTTTAATAAAATCTATTTAAAAGCTCGAACTTGGTTTTCCAGGAAAACTCATTCCCACTTAAACAACCCAGAAAAATCCATCTTATAAATTCTGTCGATTTGTTTCAGTTCAGATTTATGTTTTCATAACATAAATTTACTTTCCACGTTCAAAATAACTCCTTGCAAAGCTTAACCACATTTCCATTCCCGGAAATTTTCTTCCAAAATATAGGTTTTAAAAAAAAGTCTTTTTAAATAAAATATTATAAATTTATTTAATGAAAATCATACTTAAGGAATTGCTTAAATAAATAACTTCTTAAATTTCAATGGTTTAAATAGTATTTCTAAAACATTCTAATATGCAATTTACTGCTAATTTAATTTTGAAGGGTTTCTTTTGAAATCATATTTAATTTCTAGGAAACATTATTATCAAACTAACCCCATCGTTATTCTTAACAATTTATAACTTCTTATCGAATTTATCACCAGAAATCCATACCTTCACATTTATCAACTAATAAATGGTCTACTTTATTTATTTTTCCAAATTTACAACTTTTCATTCTTCACCCAACCCAGATTCCAAATTTTATTCCCTTAAATTCTTTATTTATCCATTTCTTTATTTCTTTAAAAACCCAATTTATTTAATTTTATTTTTTTTAAATTCTGTGTATATACTTATCCAGCAATATCACGGTACAATTTAATTCAGAGTTATCAATCACAATATATAAACAGATTTCATCATCAATTATAGAAATGATTATTATATTGTGAGGAATCCAGTTGGATCCCTCCAACCTGTTTTCCCTGCATCCACAAATATTGGCACAACAATATATATATATATATCAATCATGGCTGATATAAATAAACATTTCAACCAATCACACAATTATTTAAATGCTAACTACTTAAATCAGCTAACATTCCAGATGTGAGTGAGATTAACCCACCTTGCGTTTCGGCGAGCGTTCGAAATTTAAATTAAACCGAACGACGTTCGATTTAACTCAAATTTCTACTTGCTCGGAATGATTTCCAAACAGCACCACCGCGTAGTGCGCTCTTCTGCAATTCCGGCGCTGCAAATTTCGTCGAAATCCGATTACATATGTAATAGATATGAATTTTATAAGTTTCGATTTGAATTTAAACAAATTTCTTTAATTTTGTTTTTTAATTTATTTTACCACAAACAAATCAGGGCCGTGAGATCTGCAACGGAAATCATGGCCGCTCAGCTCGTCTTCCCAAACACGCGACACTTCTAGGAAGAACGAACCCAATTCGCCGTCGATTAGGGCTTCGAACCGCACCCTCCTCGCTCATCGATAATTCGACCAGCTACCTCCACGAAAACCGTCTCAGCAAACTCCCCCTTCGACCCTAAGCACGCAAAGCTCGGTGCCTTGCTTCCTCGATATTTGCATACAAACGAGCGACAAACACGGTTCCTACATCCATCCTCTGGTCAACGAAACGCAACATCAACCGATAGATCTATAGATCTGCTCGTGCTCTAGGACGTTCCAGTTGGAAGAATTTCGAATAGATGCGTGGATATGGAGATTTGGGAGGAAGAAAAACGATCGATTCTGGCCATTAAAAGGAGGAGAACGGCAGCCTGTGAATAGATTAGGTTTTTGATAATAAAAGTGAATATATATATAATGGTTTAATATTATTTAATTAATATAATTCTCAATTTAACAATTTATGCAAACGACCTACAAACTACGCGTTCCGACAGGCGTTTCTAGGGTTTTCCCGCGTTCCGGACACAATGGCACAGTTTCGTAAGCTAATTCGTTCATATGTGCGAGTTACGGAATTAAACGATCAATTTTAATTTAAACCGATTAAAACGATTTCGATGCGTTTCGAGCTGCCACGGTCAAACGACAACTCTGATTTCTACGGAAATTGAAATCCGATAATAACTAACTATTACGAATCCAATGGAATCGGTTTCGTCGAATTCCGAGACTGCGCCTCGGAAGGCTATTTTAACTCGTCTATTAAATCGAGCAATATTTCAAAAATAACGAAAACGCTTAAACTTCCGCTTCTAAAATTTTATTAACTTAACAATAAATCATATAAAATTTATAATCACATTAAAAATTAATTCTAACTCATTTCTGACTAAAATCTATTTAATTGCATTTTTATAATATTAAATTCTATTATTAAATTAATATAAAATTCCCAATAATAACTTATTGCCTTTTAAGTCCGTCTAAAAATCCAACCACCCTATTCATATCCAAATAGACTTAAAAATAAATTTGAAAACCATTTGTATAATTATTCACATCCAGATTCACCACTTATTCCAATTTTGAATATTTAATTATTATTCTTCATTATTCAAAATCGAATGGAATCACTATAATTAAAAATTATAGCTTATTTTATTGATTGCATCCGATTCCTTCCATTTCAAAGTCAATTAAGGATCCACATTAAACATTTAAAATGAATTAAATGCTCACAAATCCAGTGCTCAAAATTCCGGGATGTTACAATTGGATGGTCGATTTTCGATATAAATGGAAGTAGTCCCACATCGTATCCATTTAATCGACGATGCCATGCCTACTCGTGACACGCAGCGAAGGCTTAATCCAAAAATGAAAGATGCGGTGCGTGATGAAATTCTTAAACTTCTCGATAATGGAATCATTTACCCAATCTTTGATAGTTCATGGGTTATCCCAATTCACGTTGTACCGAAAAAGTCTAGGCTAATCATTGTTAAGAACGATTCAAATGAGCTTATTCCAACTTGTACTCAAACGGGTTGGCATGTTCGCATTGATTATCGAAAACTAAATGTCGCAACACGTAAGAATCACTTCCCCCTTCCTTTCATCACCAAATGCTCGAACGTTTAGCCGGCCATGAATTTTACTGCTTCTTTTATGGTTATTTCGGCTATAACCAAATTCCAATTGCTCCCGAAGATCAAGAGAAAACGACTTTTACGTGTCCATTTGGTACCTTCTCTTATCGACGTATGCCATTCGGACTTTGCAACGCTCCTGCGGCTTTGCAACGATGCATGGTTGGAATCTTTTCCGACATGATAGAACGCTTTCTAGAAGTTTTTATTGATGATTTCTCAATCTTTGGCGATTCTTTTTCCCAATGTTTACATTATCTCGAGTTGGTTCTAAATCGATGTAAAGAAAAACATTTGACTTTTAATTGGGAAAAATGCCGCTTTATAGTCAAACAAGGCATAGTCCTTCGACGCATCATCTCAAATAAAGGCATTGAGGTAGATAAAGCGAAAATCAACGTAATTGCAAATCTACCTATTCTCAAATCTGTTAAGGACATTCGATCATTTTTAGGACACACTAGCTTTTACCGATGCTTTGTGAAGAATTTAGCAAAATCGCTCGTCCTTTGACGACTCTTCTTGGAAAAGATGTTCCTTTCGATTTTAACTCCGATTGCATCTCTTCTTTTGAACGTCTTAAGAACAAACTCATTTTTTCTCCAATCGTTTGTGTACCTAATTGGGATCTTCCTTTCGAAATAATGTGTGATGCTTCGAACTTTGTTGTTGGTGCTGTCTTAGGACAATGCATCAACAAGATCCTTCATGTCATTTACTACGTGAGTATGACTTTAAACGACGCTCAACTCAACTACACAACAACCAAAAAAGAGCTTCTAGCTGTAGTTTTTGGTCTCGAAAAGTTTCGACCTTACTTGATCGGTTCACACATTACGATCTACACTGACCATTATGCGCTTCGATATCTCTTCGCTAAAAAGGATGCTAAATCCCGTTTGATTCTTTGGATCCTTTTACTTTAAGAATTTGACCTTACAATCAAAGACAAAAAAGGATTTGACAATGTCATGGCTGATCACTTGTCCCGTCTTCCGAATGCACCATATTCTTTCCCGATCAATGAAAACTTCCCCGATGAATAACTTCTTTCAATTTCTATTGACCCATGATACGCTGATATAGTGAACTACTTAGTCACTAAAGAAACTCCCTCATCGTGGTCCAAACAGGACAAACACAAATTCATGTCCCAAGTGAAATATTTCTATTTGGACGATCCATACTTATTCAAATATTTTCCCGACCAAATCACCTGACGTTGCATTCCGAATAATGAGATAAGGAGTGTTCTTTCGTTTTGCCACGATCAAGCGTCTGGTGGACATTTCGGTCCTCGAAAAACTGCGGAAAAGGTGCTTCAGTGTGATTTCTATTGGTCTTCCCTTTTTAAAGACTCGTTTGAACTTCGTAAAACTTGCGATCGATGTCAAATGCGGGGACGAATTTCTCGACGAGATATGATGTCTCTAAACCCCATTCTTACGACAAAATCTTTGATCTAAGGGGTATTGATTTTATGGGACCTTTTCCCAATTCTTTTGGAAACTTATATATCCTTCTCCCTGTCGATTCGTTTCAAAATAGGTCGAAGCCATCCCGTGCAAGACCAATGACCATAGAATTATTGTGAAATTTCTCAAAGAAAACATCTTTTCGAGGTTCGCCACACCTCGTACAATAATCAGTGATAATGGAACCCATTTTTGTAATCGTTCTTTTGAAACTTTAATGAAGAAATACTCGATAAACCACAAGTTATCCACTCTGTATCATCCTTAGACTTGTGGGCAAGTTGAAGTTTCAAATCGTCAAATAAAACAAATCTTGGAGAAATCTGTCAACAAAAATTGAAAAAATTGGTCTCAGAAATTGACCGATGCGCTTTGGACTTATTGCACTACTTTTAAAACTAACCTTGGGATGCCCCATTCCATTTAGTTTACGGTAAAGCTTACCATTTACCCGTTGAAATTGAACACAAAGCATTGTGGGCAATAAAGAACTTAAACTTTGATCTTGAAAAAGCTGGCGAAAACCGAAAAACTACAACTCAATGAACTAGAAGAACTTTGGAACGATGTCTATGAAAATGAGAAAATTTATGAAGAAAGAACCAAAGTTTTTCATGATAAGCCAAACCTGAGGAAAACATTTTCGCCTAACCAGAAAGTTCTTTTATATGACTCAAGACTTCATTTATTTTCGGGGAAACTGAAACCAAGATGAACCGGACCATTTGTGGTACGAACTGTTTTTTCACATGGTGCCGTAGAAATAGAAAACCCCAGGGATGGATCAATTTTCAAAGTCAACGGTCATCGTTTGAGAACTTTCTTGGAATTGCCAAATAACCAAGAGGAGGTGCTCATGATCCTTCATGAGCCAAGCTATGTCTAGTAAGAATGTTAACCCTCTTTTGTAAATATGTACATATTTTTTCCCGTTACACTCATTATATCATGCATCGACTGTGGGGACACGGTCAAAATTAAGTGTACGGAGGATCTCATTTTTATTATTTTCATGGCATTTTTGAATTTTTATTTCTTACTTAAAAAAAAATCTCAAAATTTCTAAATCTCAAAAACATTTTTTAGCATATTGATTTATTTTTGAAGAAACACTATGAGATAAGTATAAGTTTTGGTTAATAAAATTGAAATTTTGAAAATTTATTTGTCCTAACAAAAATAAAAATGAAGTTTGATTACGAATAACAATGGTTTAACTGGTATATAGGAATGTTCGTATGTGTTAATTATGAACTATGTTCTAATTGAAAATCTTTGTCTAAAAAAAGTGGTAAATTTAAAGTAAACGATATAACATTTTTATCTTCTAAGTTAAATGGTGCTAAGATGATTTTGCAAAACTCTCTCTCTTAAAAAAAAAAAACAACATCCATAGTATTCACTCTCATTTAAAAGTCCTCACGGTTATGCATGGGTGAATTACTTGGAATCTTTGATTATTTGCTTTCATGCTCATTTAAAAGTCCTCACGGTTATGCATGTATGGAACACATGTAAAAAAGACTTAATGAAAACCACCTACGGTCGATAGGTGTATGCACGAAAGTGTATGCACTCGCTATGCTCTGTACTCCCCACACATAAGCCCGAAAGGCAGTGCATGGGTGGTATATCTGGCCTCAGTTTACCTGAGCTAGGTGTGTAATTTTTCTTGCAAATAATGAGAGAGCAAGCAATTGAAATCCTAGCACAATTTTAACTTGTTTGATTAAACTTATTATTGAAAAGAAATGAAAATACCACTTTAATAAACTTTGATAATCGACTTAGGATCCATTTCATAATTAAATTGTGTTATCAACCGAAACAACTAGCCAAACTATGGTCTATCTGTTATGACAACTTGATTTTTATTGGAAATTTTATGAGTAAATGACTTAAATTTTCAAGACAATGACCAAAACTTGTATTTAACTTATTCGTGTCTATTTAAAAATAAACCTTTCATTTGTATATATTTCCAAAAACTCGCATTCATTTCCTTGTAAATAAATCTTGCATTTTGTAAATATTTTCACTTTGCATTAGGTTTTGTGGGTATTATCCGCTGAAAACCCTCACGAGACAACACTTGTCCTACTGGGGAAACGTAGGGGTTTAACGGCTTGTTGCATACGTTCAATGCAATCGTGCTCCCTACGGAAACGGATTTATCTTAGTGCTCCTTTATTCGAGGACGAATAAAAAGATTAGTGTGGGGGTATTTTATGTGTACGTAAATGTGCATATATTTACATCCATATTTTATTTCTTTTTTATTTAGATAAACATCATTATTGGGCATTTGTACATGTTAAAACCAAAATTCAATTATTTTCAAAACCATCATATTTTCATCTTCATTCAAGAGCAAAATGGTCATTTTTGTGCATGTGCAAATTTGAGAATTTATACTTGGACATTTTTGATGATTTTCATAGGAATTTGGATGCATATGGAAGAGGCTTATATGAAGATACATGCATGCACAAATAAAATACAAAGGAATAAAGAGAAAATAATTCAAGTTCAAGATCATGGAGGACCCCACCCACTTACCTAAATGTACAATTATGAGCTAATGACTACTAAGTGGAGGTTAAAGCTTTATGCACAACAAATGATGGATTAATTAGTGGCTAATTGATGCAGCGCGAGCTAACATGGTTTTTGATCGTTTGGAGGAAGCCACGGGTTTAGGTTGCTCACGACCAAAGGGTGAAGATTTAGATCGTTCGCGACCTAATGAAGAGGCTTTAAGTCGTTCACGGCTTAACAGGAAACAAGAGAGGAAAGTTGCACTGAGCTCGCGACCTAACGAGTTTGCGGGTCACGACCTAAAAGAGCCACGACTTATTAACTTACGAGATAAGTACTTCATGAGTTAACAAAACTTTAGGTCGCTCACGACCTAGTTAAGTCGCTTGAAGAGTTATGCCGCATGGAGCTTAGGTCGCGTGAAGTAATGAAGAAGCTATGCTCTTAAGTCGCTGAAGAGTTAAGTCGTGTCATTTTAAGTCGTCTGTGTTGAGTGTATGTGTTGTATTGTGTTGTCAAATGTTAAGCCGTACCCTTTTAAGTCATTGTGTCTTGAGTCGCTATGTTGTACAGTGTGTGCTGTAATATTTTAGGTCAGTAACGACCTTAGTTAAGTCGTAAGTCGGGTCATTTGGGTTGTGCTGAGTTGTATTTAGTTTGTTAAGTCGCTAGGGGGTGTTAAGTCGCTGCCGACTTATGTCGTAAGTCACTAGAGTGTGTTAAGTCGCTGCCGACTTATGATGTATGCCGAGTTATAAACTGCCTATAAATATGGGCATTGCGTCATTGTAAAGGTTGGTTGATTGTTGAATAAAACTTTGTTTGATTGTTGTATGCTTTCATCTAAATTGGTAGTTGAGTGTGATCTCCTATCTCCACTTTCGGTTATTCGAGTGCGCTCGAATCAACGATCGTTGAAGCCAATTCACGGTATCAAGTGCGCTTGATCAACGTTTGAAGAATTGTAGATCTTCTTTCACGGTATCGTGCGCGATCAACGTGTCGAAGATAGCTAGAATTCGGTATCTTTGTGATCAACGAATTTGGGCATTTCAGTATCTTCAATCCACCGTTTGCTACTTTCACCGTTCCATCTAAATTTCGTATTATCCGTTGCGTCAGTTTGGTATCAGAGCTAGACTTAGCCAATCATAGCTAAGCCGAGTCTTGGAGCCAAGGATTAGAAGTTGGTGTTCATCGTGTTCATCTTGAAGTTGCAACAAGTTAGAAGCTTCCGATCCATCTCATTATGGATCAAAGTTGGAAAGGTGTTTGAGTTTGAGCCGAGTTCGGTAGAGCCGTGCATCACTTGTTTAAGCCGAGAGTTTGAAGTGAAGGTCGAGTTTGTATTGAAGTGTTGAGCTAGTGCGAGCTAGTTGAAGTTTGATTTGTAGAAGATTTATGAAGTTTTGAAGTGTTTGTGCTGATTTAATCATGCCGCCAAGGAGAGCTAATCGTCATCAAAATATTGAAGCGTTGTATAGAAGGGAAGAAGCCGAGCAAATGGAACAACGTATCAATGAGAAATTTGATGAAGGTATTGAGAAGTTAGAGAAATTGATGAATGACTTGAATCAAAGTGAAAGGAGAAGGTCGCCAGTCTCGAACCATGGAGGAAACAGAGTTTCGCCATCGGTTACGGAAGCGAGAAGAGTGTCGCCACAATCTTTTAAAGAAAGAAGAGAAACGTCAATTTCACCAAGAAGAGATCACCATGATTATAGTCATGAAGAGAGAAGAACTCCACATGAGTTTGAAGATGAACCATATAGAGATGAAGGGAGACATAGTAGAAGAGACATGTATGATCGAAGGGATGTTGATGGTCGAGATCGATATAGACGTACATTTGAGTTTGATGAAGAGGGTGATAGAGCTAGCATTCATTATCGAGATCGAGATCAAATTCGAAATTCATATCGGAATGTAGAGGATGATCGCCGTTGGGAATCGGGTATGAAGATGGAAATTCTTGAATTTAAAGGTGGGATGGTAGCTGAAGTATTCTTAGACTGGATGTCAAATGTCGAGGAGATCTTTGATTTCAAGGAGGTTCTGGAGAATCGTCGAGTGAAGTTGGTTGCTACTAGGTTGAGGGGGAGAGCTTTGGCATGGTGGCAACAAACTAAACTTACAAGAGAGAGAATGGGGAAGTCAAAGGTTGAGTCTTGGGATAATATGAAGAAGTTGATGAGAGCTACATTTTTACCTTTCAACTATCAATCACTTATGTACCAAAGATTGCAGAACTTGAGGCAAGGGACAAAGACTGTTAATGATCATGCTGACGAGTTTTATCAACTGATTGCTCGAAATGACATTATGGAGACAGAAGAACAGTTGACTGCTAGATTTGTTGGAGGGTTGCGAATGCAGATCCAAGATATGGTTAATATGTTTGATCCAAGATCTGTGGCGGAGGCACATCAGAAAGCGTTGGCTTGGGAAACGCAGGGAAGACGAGGTGGTGGTGTGTTTACAAATTCCAACAACCAAGTGAAGAGTGCTAGTGGGAGTTCCAATGTTTCTAAAGCTGTCAATAAACCAGTTGTGAATGAAGTTGCAAAGGCGAAGGTCAACAACAATTTCAAGTGTTATAATTGCCAGGAAGTGGGTCACAAGAGTAATGAATGTCCAAAGCCAAAGAAACGAACTATGATTGCTGAAGTTGAAGGTGAGGATGTTGGAGAAGGTTATTCTAGTCCAATTGAGGAGGATGAACAGGATATCGCGTCAGGAGATGAAGGATGTAATCTAATGATGAGGAGGTATTGTTTAATACCGAAGCAGGAAGAAGAGGCTAGTTGGTTGAGGAGTAACATCTTTCAGTCAACGTGCACTATACTGGGAAAGGTGTGTAAATTTGTGATTGACGCGGGACGTTGTGACAATATTATTTCTACCGAAGCTGTGAGGAAGTTGAAGCTGAAAACGGAGAAACATCCAAATCCTTACAAGTTAGCATGGTTTAGAAAAGGAGGAGAGGTGAAGGTGGACAGGTGAGTTCGAGTTCCATTTTCCATTTGGAAGAAGTATAAAGATGAGATCTAGTGTGATGTTGTGGAGATGGATGTTTGTCACTTGCTTTTGGGAAGACCATGGCAGTATGATCGAGCAGTGCAACATGATGGTCGAACCAATAGCTACAGCTTTATGTTTGAAGGTGTTAAGATCATTTTGGTTCCAAAGAAGAGACAGCAAAGAGAGAGCAAATCAGAGGAAATTGAGGAGCTGAAGACTTTGTTGACTTTGAAGGAATTCATCGAAGAAGTAGAGGAAAGTCCAAAGGTGTTTTTGTTGGTTGGACATAAGGCTAGTGAATCTGTTGAAGTTCCAGAGGAGGTAAAGCCAGTAGTGGAAGAATTCAGAGATGTGTTTCCAGAAGAATTGCCAATGGAGTTACCACCGTTGAGGGATATTCAACATCAGATTGATCTTGTACCAGGGTCAGTTTTACCTCACAGACCACATTACCGGATAAGTCCCAAGGAGCATGAAGAACTGAGAAGGCAAGTGGAAGAATTGTTAGAATAGGGGCGTATTCAGGAAAGTTTGAGTCCATGTGCTGTGCCAGCCTTATTGGTACCGAAGAAGGATGGGACGTGGAGGATGTGTATGGACAGTAGAGCTCTGAACAAGATCACTGTGAGATATAGATTTCCTATGCCGAGGTTTGATGATTTGATAGATCAGTTGAGTGGAGCTATTGTGTTTTCCAAGATTGACTTGAAGAGTGGATACCATCAGATTCGTATTAAACCGGGTGATGAGTGGAAGACTGCTTTTAAAATCAGGGAAGGATTATACGAATGGTTGGTTATGCCGTTTGGTTTATCAAATGCACCGAGTACTTTTATGAGTGTGATGAACCAGATTTTCAGACCATTCATTGGGAAGTTCATGGTTGTTTACTTTGATGATATTTTGATCTACAGTGGGAGTATGGAAAAGCATGTCCAGCATTTGCGTGAAGTACTGTTGATTCTACGTCAAGAGCAGTTCTATGCAGCAGCAAAGAAGTGCGTGTTTATGACGGACAGTGTTTTATTTCTGGGATATGTTCTATCGAAGGAAGGAATTCAAGTGGATGAAAGTAAAGTAGAAGCTGTCAAGAGTTGGCCACAGCCAAAGACAATTACTGAAGTGAGGAGTTTTCATGGATTGGTATCTTTGTATCGAACATTCATTCCACATTTTAGTAGTGTGATGGCACCTATAACCGATTGCATGAAAGGAAAGAAGTTTGAGTGGTCAGAGGAAGCAGGGGTTGCTTTTGAGAAGATCAAGATCCTATTGACGACAGCACCAATTCTAGTTTTACCGGATTTTCAGTTGTTGTTTGAATTACATACTGATGCATCGAAGGTTGGGGTTGGTGGAGTTTTGAGTCAGAAGGGAAGACCAGTTGCTTATTTCAGCGAGAAGTTGTCTGGAGCTAAGTTGAGATATAGCACTTATGATGTGGAGTTTTACGTAATTGTTCAAGCAGTAAAGCACTGCAGACATTATTTGTTTCAGAAGGAGTTTGTTCTCTATACGGATCATGAAGCTTTGAAGCATTTGCAAGGGCAGGATAAAATTTCAGCTAGGCACGCTTCATGGGTCGCGTATTTACAACAGTTTACTTTTGTTGTTAAGCACAAATCAGGGGTGACGAATCGTGTAGCTAATGCATTGAGCAGGAGGAATCATTTGTTGATGACAATGAAAGTTGAAGTGACAGGGTTTGAACTATTGCCAGGGTTGCTTGAAGAAGATACTTACTTTATGAAATTTGTTGAGAAAGTAAAGGACGGGAGTACTGATGAATTCGAGTTGGTAGATGGGTTCTTATTCAAGGGGAATCAATTGTGCGTACCAGAAGGTAGTTTGAGAATGAAGGTTATCAAAGAATTACATGAAGAAGGCCATGTGGGTAGAGATCGAACATTGCAGTTGATTTCTCAATCTTATTATTGGCCGTCAATGAGAAAGGAAGTTGAAAAGTTTTTGCGCAGATGTCATATTTGTCAGGTTTCGAAAGGGACAGCTACAAATGCGGGATTATATATGCCTTTACCTGTTCCTACAAAACCTTAGGTAGACATTAGCATGGATTTTGTGTTGGGTTTGCCGAGAACTCAAAGGGGAAATGACTCTATATATGTGGTGGGGGATCGTTTCTCGAAGATGGTACATTTTGTTGCTTGTAAGAAGACGGCGGATGTTGTTCATGTTGCACAGTTGTTCTTTAAAGAGATCTACAATTTACACGGGTTACCAGAGTCTATTGTTTCGGATAGAGATACTCGTTTTCTGAGTCATTTTTGGCTAAGCTTGTGGAAGATGGTGGGAACAAAGTTGAACTTTAGTAGCGCTTAACATCCACAAATAGATGGACAAACGGAGGTTGTGAACAAATCATTGGGAAATTTATTGAGATGTCTGGTGAAAGATAATCTAAAAGGTTGGGATGTGAAATTATGTCAGGCGGAGTTTGCTCATAATCATGCGATGAATTGTAGCACAGGATTCAGTCCATTTCAGATTGTGTATTCAAGCTTACCGAAGGGACCGTTGGATTTGACAACAGTACCATATCAGAAGGGGGTTGTTAAGCGGGCTAATGACTTCGTAAATGAGTTGCAGGAGTGCCACAAAACTTTTCATGAACGGTTGCTTGCATCTAATGAGAAGTATAAATAGTTGGCGGATAGGAAGCGGAGAAGTGTGAATTTCGAGGAAGGTGATTTGGTTTATGCAGTGCTGACAAAAGATCGTTTTCCGGTTGGAACGTACAATAAATTGAAGGCGCGAAAGATTGGTCCTGTAGAAATTTTGAAGAAAATCAATGAGAATGCATATCAATTAAAATTACCAGATGATGTTCATACTTCAGATGTTTTCAACGTCAAATACTTAATTCTGTACTATGGAAATGAACTTGTGGTGGAAGAAGATAGCGAAAATTCGAGGTCGAATTTCTGTCAACCAGGGGAGGATGATGCAGCGCGAGCTAACATGGTTTTAGATCGTTTGGAGGAAGCCACGGGTTTAGGTTGCTCACGACCTAAGGGTGAAGATTTAGATCGTTCGCGACCTAATGAAGAGGCTTTAAGTCGTTCACGGCTTAACAGGAAACAAGAGAGGAAAGTTGCACTGAGCTCGCGACCTAACGAGTTTGCGGGTCACGACCTAAAAGAGCCACGACTTATTAACTTACGAGATAAGAACTTCATTAGTTAACAAAACTTTAGGTCGCTCACGACCTAGTTAAGTCGCTTGAAGAGTTATGCCGCATGGAGCTTAGGTCGCGTGAAGTAATGAAGAAGCTATGCTCTTAAGTCGCTGAAGAGTTAAGTCATGTCATTTTAAGTCGTCTGTGTTGAGTATATGTGTTGTATTGTGTTGTCAACTGTTAAGTCCTAACCTTTTAAGTCGTTGTGTCTTGAGTCGCTATGTTGTACAGTGTGTGTTGTAATATGTTAGGTCGCTAACGACCTTAGTTAAGTCGCAAGTCGGGTCATTTGGGTTGTGCTGAGTTGTATTTGGTTTGTTAATTCGCTAGGGGGTGTTAAGTCGCTGCCGACTTATGTCGTAAGTCACTAGAGTGTGTTAAGTCACGGCCGACTTATGATGTATGCCGAGTTATAAACTGCCTATAAATATGGGCATTGCGTCATTGTAAAGGTTGGTTGATTGTTGAATAAAACTTTGTTTGAATGTTGTATGCTTTCATCTAAATTGGTAGTTGAGTGTGATCTCCTATCTCCACTTTCGGTTATTCGAGTGCGCTCGAATCAACGATCGTTGAAGCCAATTCACAGTATCAAGTGCGCTTGATCAACGTTTGAAGAATTGTAGATCTTCTTTCACGGTATCGTGCGCGATCAACGTGTCGAAGATAGCTACAATTCGGTATCTTTGTGATCAATGAATTTGGGCATTTCAGTATCTTCAATCCACCGTTTGCTACTTTCACCGTTCCATCTAAATTTCGTATTATCCGCTGCGTCACTAATGGTTACTTGGTGGCCACTCTTCCTAAAGGGCATTTAAGGAAGCCCCTAAAAATAGAATTAGGGTTTTATGCATGTATATATTGCCCTCTTATGTACATGAAACCATCTTCTACTCTTTCATTTTACTTAGGAAATTAAGAAATCAAAGTGTAAGCTCAATATTCTATGAAATAAAAATGGCTTCCAAGCCTCTTTCTTCTCTCTTTTCTACATGTTTTTATTTGTTTTATTGTTAATGTTTATTTCTATGATCTCTTTCTCTTTATGCTCATAGCTTAGATTTACATTTATGCAAGTAGTTAGTAGCTAATCTCTTTTGCTTTCTTTGCTTATTTTCTATTCTCTTTTCTTTGTAATGTTGAAATTTACTTGTGTTGCTTCAACGCCACAAATGAGTAGCTAAACCCCTTTAATTTAGGGGTGATGGAGCTCTCTAACTTTATATAATTTCAACATTTTTATGATTTATGATCTCTTTGTTTATGCTTAATGAATGTGAACTTTGATGTAAGTTTATACAAGTGGGTTTGATAGCTTATATTGCTTATGCAAATGAGCTATTCTTATTCAACATAAACACAATTTACATCACCATTTGCTAATTAATTTTTGATTATCAAATGAAAGTAAAAATGAAATTTGATGATCTATATTACTAGTTACAATAGTAAATAGATCATACCTAAAATAGCTTTTGCTTTGGCTTCATTTTCATGAGAATTATAAGTGGTATAATTGTTGTATTATAGTTTGATGGTTTGAGGTATGTTAACTAATAAAATAAACAAACCATAGTTATGATAAATGCAATGATTATTTCACTTAATATCAAAGTTAGAGATCATAAATTATGTGTCCTTTGGCTTACAAAAATTTGAGAGTGGATTTGCCTCTAAATTTTTCTCTAGTTCAATAGTTTTCTAGTCACATTTTAATTCTAGTTTTAGCTTCATTTTAGTTCTAGTCAACAATTTCTCCTCCATTTGGTCTAATTTGATTGAATAGATTTTTAAAAGTCTAACAACTCCCTGCGGATCGACCTGTATTCACCACGTACTTCAAGTGTACGCCGTGCGCTTGCGGTTATTTTTAATTTGAAATTTTTCGACGGCTTTTAATTCGATAGAAAATCCACCGATTAACAAAATGCTTGTTAAAATGTTTACAGGCGTAAATTTTATTGTAAAAATACTTACACATGTAATCTTTCATGCATTAATAATTTCTTATATGCTTTAAATATATTTCCTTTTCATAGTAGCATATATTACACACACACACATACACACACATATATATATGTATGTTTATATATACATTTTTTAAATATTTATTTTAGAGTTTCAAATTCAAAATGAAATTCAAAATCAATCTATATACATATAAATAAACAGGCACCACTCTTATTTATTTTGGAAATTTTTAAATTAATTCTCAATTAAATTCTAAAGTTTAAATTAAATACCAATTTAATTTTTTTTTAAATCGAGATCGTTGCACTTATTGTTATACGCGATCGTATTTTTATTTCCATCGTTTGCGGTTCATAGCCTGACCATATGTTTTGTGAGGTTGTATCTAAACTATATTTTTATAACTCAAAGATTAATTACGGCATACACAATTTGCACATCTATTTTTGAAACTTTGCACATCTTTTTTGGTGTCCTTCTTGCCGACTTTTGACAAGTTTGGGATAGATAAAATCATTTGGTTGATTTGCACTAATGTTTGCTTTTTGTTTCACTTAGCATTTTTAAGGAAAATGGTTTACGTATATTTGCATTAAAGTATGAACACATTCCATTTCCTTCTCTGGCAACATGTTTTCACTTTCAACCTTCATTTTATTGATCCAACAACTCCTCATACACAAAGTATTAGACAAAGCAACCAACTTGAAAGTGGTAGAGGATGAAACAAGCTATGTTACGATAGTATTCGTCCAATTTAAGCAAAGTGGTGTGGTGGGGAAATGATGATTGATGGTTATTGGTAGTGGTTAGATTTGGAAGTACCAAGTGATGCGTCCAACAACGCTGAATTCAAAGACGAACACGGCACGTCATTTCATGGTCGGAGAAGAAAGAACGAGGTGGAGGACGTTGTGGTGATGGGTTAGAATTTATATACAGGCGCATGCATTTCAAAACGAAGAAGGGGAGTGCGGATAGCATGCATGTTGCGCTTGGGCCGTGTGGGCCCTGGATTGTAAATGATGGGGTTTTGGGTGTTTACTTCATGCACAGGGAATCGAAAATAACGTAGAAAGGAGGCGATGGATGCGGGCTACATTTAATAGCAGTCGTTAGGAAGAGGGGAAGGGGGCTCCAGAGCCTACGTTTGGATGATGGGGGTAGTAAGCAAACGGTTGCGAGTAGGTGTGTTTGGGCCCTGGGCTGAAGGCTTTTGGTGAGATATTATATTTGGTTTATTGTTTAAAATTATGAAATTAAGTGTTGACTAAAAAATGGCATATATCGTTTATATTACACCCGATTGACTCATTGGTTTGCACTGGGTTCATATGGACTATTAGAACTCTATGATATAAATAGTTGTTAGTTTCATAGAAGTATAAATTTATGATAAAAAATAGCGGTTGAATATAATTATGTTATTTTCAATAAGAGCTTGGTTAAATTAATTATATTTCATTGGTGTTATCTATTTAACCAAATAAAATACTGTTTTGTCAAATTAAATTGGATAGATTATTTGGAATCCTGTTTAGCAGAATAGATCAGCGTTCTAAATAGATTATTTTTGGACATCAATTTAGCAAAAAATAAATCTTGTTTTATTGGATTAATGTGGACACTTATTCCTTTACCATTGATAAAATATTATGTTGATAATTGATTATTAATTATTGTTTTGATTTACATTTATGCATGTTATGTAAATACCAGTAATTTAAATTGGGAAGTTAAATAAACTAATTCTGACTTGTTCAAGTACCTTTGGGGCCGCTAAGACTTATTCTAATTTTGATAAGTTAATTAATTATTAAAGGTGATTGAAGTTAATTATTATTTTAAGGTTAATTAATATTCTAAAGTTAATCACCGTTTTAAAGTTATTATATTTATTATTACTAACGAGTATATATGCACGCCAAGATGGGTCTGCATTTAATCACAACGTACGTGCATTTTAGTTGCACCCATGAAAGTGGATTTGACAGTAGCATTACTAGCATAAACTGAACTTAAGGCAACAACGGAGAAGTCTAAGACAACTGAAGAACATTCGTAGAACTAAAAACTTGAAAGCATTCGTAGTTTATCATTCCTTTCTTTTGTCTTGGTTTATTTTATACTACTAGAAATGAAAATAATACTTGTACTTTTACATGCTTATGCTCTTTTAGCTAATGTGAGCTGTGATTAATAAAGTCTTGAAAAATATTGGCGATTAATTGTTTCTTTACCACTCTTTTGTGATTTTTGTCTTTTATGCTTTCAAGATACACTTTTGGAAAATAGCATTCAATTACTGTTTTTTTTGGAAACTAGTAATTTCATATTTGTCTTTCTTAAGTTTATACTGCTTATTTTTAGGGATGTCAATGGATATCCAAAAAATCTGAAATCCATCTGCATTCGCATCCGAAAAGCGGATAAATATATCTGACTTTCGAAAAAACGGATGCAGATTCGGATATGAAGACATTCGCATCTAAAAATTATCCGTCCTGATTTCGCCAAGATTATAGTTCAAATTACGTGTATTTGAGTGTAGTAAAAGATATTTGTTTATTATTTTATTAATTTAGTATTTTATATTATATGCACTAATGCTTTCTGACTACTGGAAACCATTTATTATCATCATATTTGTTAATTTTTAACACTTTTATAATCAATCGGATTGAAAAATATTTATGTTATACTAAAATTTTCTTTTTTATAACTCTTGATTTATTAGTCGTTAGTGGATAGGATAAATATTTGATATTCGTCTGTATCCACGAATGCGAAAATCCAATATCTGAAAATGAGTTCGAAAGTGGATGCGGATATGACACTATCCGCATCTAAAAGCATCCATTGACAGGCCTACTTATTTTAATAGGATTAATTACCCGAGAAAAATCTTTATATTTTCTTTCCATTTTAATGATTTTTTTCCTCATTTGTTCTGACGTTAAACAGAAGAAACATGAATATCAAAGAATAGACATGAAAAGAATCAGAAAAAGAAGTATAAAAGAATTATTTGTTTGTACATGCAAACTTGGTATTTAGATCGGGGAAAGAATTCTTGAGGTTATATGTATAAAAAATCCCAAAAGTGTATTGGTGTTGTTCTACTACTACAATTAAAAATATGAAAGTCAATGTCTTTCTTAACATAACATTGAATGAAATATATTTAGAAATCATCCATACGGAAAAAACAAATGAATAATAGAATATAATTATTCACAAACAATAAGCAGTAAGCATACTACACTCACTAAATGAAGTAGTGAGATGGGTGCAAACAATAAGCGCATGTCAGAGTAGAATTATTGATTTATTTAACTCCAAAAACTAAAAAACTCCAAAAAGTACATTTTAGCATAACACCAAAAACACCATCTCTCTATATTTTTTTATTTAACAATACCATACTACATTGTTTGTTTGGGTGCAGCTATGTACCTCCATGCTAAATAAGTTTTGGATGAAAGCAGTGAGAGCTGTATTTCAGCTATTAAATAACTGACACTTAAATTCCAAGCAAATATGACTTCAATTCAAAACATATATAGCATAACACAATACAAATCATATAAAACATAATAACACTTTATTGTTTCGGTGCACAAAAACAATGCAGAATACAGTTATTAATACAACTTCCACAAATCAGAAGAACCGAAACTGGAAAAATGATTCAACATTTGTTTACCATAAATCATAACCACCTTTTTCCAGCGATTTTGGTCACAATGATCTTGAGGTGGCAACTTTATGTATATAACTAGCCATCCAAAATCATATCCATGAAGAACAATTGATTAAGGAGTAATTTAGGTTATAGATATAAGAGGGCACAAGAAAGCTCGCTAGAGATTTACAGAAATTATCTGTAGAAAATTAAGGTCATGCAATAATGGTAAAAGTATGAAACAGAACCATCAAATCTACAACCGAGATACACCAATTTAAAAGGTAAAGTTTAAACAAAAAAGAAATAAGAAAACCATATACAAAAAGTATGAAATTACAATGAGCAAACAGAAATGAACTTTTGCAAATCATATAAAAGTGGTTTAGGTTTAGATCTGCGGTGATATCATTTAAATAGTTCTAAACATTGTCTATATGAGCTATCATGTAATGTACACTATTTAGTCTTCAATAATATTGATGATAATCAGTTAGATATGTCTAATAAATGTAGACAGATAACTTAAAATCTTAAATTGATACATGCTCACATGCAACATATATACATACATATTATGTTATAACCGTCCTGAAAAATATAATTAAAAACATTTGTCTAATGTGTCTAACTACAATGCACAATGTAAAGACATACCGATGGCACTATACCCAACGTAATTTCTTTACAACCAATAAGTTTTAGCTTCACCAACCTTTTGCACCCTTCTATGAATATAGTCAAGCTGATATCTTGCAACCCTTATATGGAATCATTGCATCAACACCTCATAATACCTCACAGATACAATCAAACATATTATCACATAATACATTATAGCACCCTCATAAACATACTATTACTTCACAATATGGACTAACTTTTCCAATATACAAAACAAATTCTTTATCGCGTACTCAAATTTTGACATAAGAAACCAACACCAAATCAACATATATACATGCATACACAACATATAACATCACCAAATACTTAAGAAATATTTTAACTCATAAATTTACAACTTTAAAAAGTTAGTAACTTGAGTTTTAAAAACATGAACTTTACTCACCATAAGTTATATAAATCAAATTAAACTTCCACTGAACTTGATTACAACACCAGCAAACCGCCTTAGCTTGAAAATATCACTTAGCGTGACCTTCTGTGGCACAAATGGGTTAGCCAAGGTCATAATTAGGCTCGGCCTAACACAAACACACACATACACACACGCGCGCACATATGTATACAAAACATATAACATCACCACATACTTAAGCAACATTTTAACTCATAAATTTTACAACTAAAAAACTAGTAATTTGAGTTTTGAAAACGTGAACACTGCTCATTGTAACTATATAAACCAAATTAAACTTCCATAGAACTTGGATACAACACTAGAAAACCACTTGAGTTTGAAATTATGACTTATTGTGACCTTCTATGGCACAAATGGGTCAGCCAAGGGAATAATTAGGCTCGGTCCATGGCGGTTTTGAGGTGTAGGTGTCTTTTTTGGAGAGTATTGGTATTTGGAAATGAAGTATGGCAATTTAACTTTATTTTTTAGAAGTGTGTTCACAAATATTAGCTTAGGAATTTCTCGTGGATGCTATGGATGAGCTTATAGACAGGAAGAGGATAGAAGTGAATATGGCAATGATGGCGTAATGGAAGATTGTGTAGAGAAAAGAAGGTATATATAGAAAATGAGAGGAGTAATTCATTAAAATTACCTTTGTTACAAAATAATAATAAACCTTTAGTGAAAGCATATGACCATTGGTCCCTTCATACCCTAATATACATGTTTGTCTCCCCTTGTCCACTCTTCAACATGCTTTTTGTACTTCTTAGGTGTAATTAGGTGATAGTAATGTACTTAGATTAGGGTATTTTGATTATATTATATTCTTGTGTACGTAAATGGTCAAATCATGCATTATTGCCACGACCCAAAATCTAGCGTTCAAAAATTGACACAAATACCTCACTTGTATTCGACCGTGGGAGATTCAAACGTTGAACTCCAGTTCGGATGGAGCTTATAACAACATTAGATGAATATAAACAGCAGAAACAAAAGATGATATCGTTAATCACAACACAGATACAATATTGTTACAATATACATTACAACATTGATTTCCAACATCAGAGTGATGTACACTAGATACAATAACAGGATGATAACGCCACAGCGGAACAATAATAGTGTCTTCAAAAATTTACAACATACTTCGACATTGATAAGGTCTCCCCAAAAGAACACTTCAAAAGGTTTCCAAAACCAAAAGCTTCCAAAATCCGATAGCTTCCAAAGGACTTCAAAAGATTCCAAGCTAGCTCCAAAAAAACGGATAACCTGCTTCTAGGCTTCCCATGAGGAAACTATGGGCACCTAGAGTTTAGGAAGGGAACAATAAACTCCGGGTCAGTCATGGGACTGGTATGAGTAAACAAAAACATTTGTTCGTACAAAGACAGTTTATAAAAGAAATTCGTTCATGCTTTTGGAAAATGAAACTACCATAAGGCCTCCCAGCACACACACAATGCAATCACACACTTGGGGAAGATTTCTCCTTATGATAGTCAAATATGCTTGATACAAGAAAACTTTTTGATATTATTATTAGTGCATAGTGCAGAAAACATTTCGAAAGTATAATAATAATGATCTTAGCCCACATACGTACCATTATAGTATGCCTACTATAGCTACCATATTAGATGGCAGGTTCTACAACTAAAACCGTACAGGGCTCGGATTGAATGATTGGATTTCCATCAAATGGTCAGGCTAAGGAACTTCCTTACCAAATGTGACGACCTGGATTTTCACGTTCGAAAATCAACATCCATACTTCAACCGTATTCGAATGTCGTAGATTCGAACGTTCAAATTCGATTCGTCGAAGCTTATAACACATTAAGTATAAGAACACAACGGAAGAAAAATGAATATCATATAACTCCAATGATACAATATCCAATGATATACAACTATGATACAACCACCCAACAAATATCGGAGATAGGATACTACAAATCACGGCGGAAGATATAACAACACCAGCAGTGGAACAATAACATAAACATGAACTCCATAGAAGGAACTCCAATATCAGCAATCTCCAATCCAAAAATAGCTCGAACTCCCATCAAGTTGTATTAAACAAGGTTGGTCCCAAATGTTGAAGAGAAGCACAAAGCGATAGCCAAAATCCAAAGACTTCCAAAATGTCGAATCAGCATCTACTAGCTGATTATCTGAAAATCTAACTCCAGGCTGCCCGTGTGGGAAATTGTGGGCACCCAGAGTTTAGAAAGGAAACAATAAACTCCAGGTCAGTCATGGGACTGGTATGAGCAAACAAAAATAGTTTATCTTTATCGAAAGCAAAACAAAAGATTTTAAAATAAATCCGCAATGCTTTTTGGAAAATGAGACTACCATAATGCCTCCCCGCACACACACAATGCAAGCGCACAATTGGAGGAGATTTCTCCTTATGATAGTCAAACATGCTTGATACGCAAAAATCATTTTGATATTATTATTAGTGCATAGTGCATAGTACAACAAACAACCATTTCCTTTCTTCCCCGAAGCACAGCACACCCAGCAACACGAGTAACACTAGATAAACATGTGCACATGCATAAACATTCAGGCCGTCACCGCTCAGCGCCGCATCCATCATCAGGTCGACGAAATTGTCGTCAACTTGATGTACCATCGAGTTTTCTGGATCGTCGATCAAGTTGACGATAACTTCATCGGCGTGATGATGGATGCGGCGCCGAGCGGTGACAGCCTGAATGTTTGTGCATGGGCACATGTTTATTTGGTGTCACTAATGTTGTTGTGTGTGCCGTGCTTCAGGGAAGAAAGGAAATGGTTGTGTGTTGTACTCGAGTCTTTCGAGTTGATGGAACACAGGTTGTTGCTCGATGAGTATGAATTTGGTTCAGAACATGTGTTTTGAATATAGAAGGGTTAGGAGCAGGATAACTTAATTAGAAAATAAACCCAGTTTTATAAATAAAAAAGGGGTAAAGTAGATTTCAAGAAATAGATTTCAAAGCTAATTTTGATTACAAGTTTATATAAGGTATTGACCTAATTTGTAAACAAGTTCAAACTTGATTTATTAAGTCAAATGTAATTTGAGTCGATTTGATTGAAGAGAAATGTATTGGTGAATCTGTAAAGTGATTCCTTGGTAATTTCACAATAGATATAATGGGTAGGTAATAGTATTGAATCTTAATTTTTAAGGACTTCACAGATTTAATTTAGTTTAAATAATAATTAAAGATTAATTAAGATAATAATTAATCTTGGATTAATTAATAACTTAAGTGATTGAAAGTTAATTACTAAACCTAGGTATACATGGAATAAATAACCAATGAAGTTAATTTAGAAGATAATTACTTAAGGGAAGTAATTAAGGATTAATTACTCTGTGTGATTAATTAAGGGATTGATTATTTGAGTAGAATTAATTAAGGCTTAGTTGATTAAAGATTTTGGTTAATTAAAAGATAATTAGTCAATGTAAGTAATTATAGTATAATTAATTTGAGTAATTAATTGAGGATCAATGTGATTAATGTGAATGGGTGAAGGTTAATTAATTTGTGTAATTAATTACTTATTGTAATTACAGAATGATTAATCAAGGATGATTAATGTGACGACCCAACTTTCTATGCCCAGAAAGTCGTGTCATCAATAAGAAAGAAAGGGATAGAAATAGAAAAGAAAAGAAAAGAAAGAACAACAACATCAGAATCTCACAGCGGAACGGAATAAAATATAATATATCAACATAAATATTACATAATTATATATATATATACATCAGAGTTGAACCATATCATACAACATGGCTATCATATACACATCTGTCAGAACATACATCTCAAATATCATAAACTAACTAACACAGCGGAACTATAAAGATATATATATGTCTACAACGCTGAAGCCTCCTGCTCCATTGCTCTTCCAGTAGTCGTCAAAGCTAACCTGAATCCCTTGGCTACCCGTAAAAATTTGGGTACCCGAAAGTTTATGAAAAACAAAAATAAACTCCGCATCAGACATGGGTCTGGTATGAGTAAACAGGTTAAAGTTGTTTAACTTTGAAAATCATTTAAAAGAAAGGTATCACGTAAGACTCCCCACAAATAAATACGGGTAAGTTTATACCTTACGCTAACCGAAACATTTTATAGGAAATCCAGTGATATTATAATAGTGTCTAGGGTTTTCAAGTAAAATACAGAAATAGCTGAAATGATTACATCTCACATTTCAACATAGTTGGGCACAATCAAAACATACGGCGCTTATTGGAAATTGGATCCCATACAATGGCAGGGCTACTGGGGTACCGCCCGTCACAGTACGTGGTTTAGATCACAGTACCGAGGAGCCACCCTAACTCCCCTGCAACACAAGGCCAGAACCATTCCTTACTGAACAGTCCCGAACAAGATAACCCCGCGGTTGGTGTACATCCAACCGCCCACACAGCCGAATAAAGGGACATCTAGACAGGGGTATATCTCGTCCTGCTTGGGCATGACCCACCTAACCTTGCTGCACCTCCCCTGTTTTAGCCATTCCCGGTTGATGAGGCTTGAGGCTGCGATTACCTTTTTAGAACATATCATTTAGAATGCTCATCGTCCGCCTGACGATGTGCTGAAAGCATTCAATCCACACAAGTTCGTTCCGGGTTCGAACGAAACCGAAGGCATTATCTCGTTACACTCATTTTGGAATCACCCTCAGAGTTAACGACGATAACCATTGCATTCTGAAAATACCATCTCGATCTTCACTTGAGATTATACGACCTAACGTTTAATTTGGATCGATGTGCTTTTCGGAATATCAATCGATACCCGATCCCGGTCTCATCGAAATCCAAATGCCATTTTAAAGTCCAAGTTGTCTAATTAACTTAACAGTTTAAATTTAACAATTGAATTCATATAGCAATTTAACACAGATAATTAACATCAGATAAATCATATATCACTTTAACACAGATAAATCATACACAATCATCACAGATATATATAGAGAATATCACAGAACAACACAGATATAAATAAACATCAGAGGCAATCAATATAATCATCGATTTAAATCAACAGGTTTGATTTGTTTTAAACTTAATTGCATACTTAAACATAAATTATATTTTATTCATGCTTAACCAATTACGATTAATTAACTTATTTTAATTTATTAATTATTCCTTAATTAATGAATTAATTCTTAATTACTAATCAATAACCTTAATTATTGATTTATAAAACTTAATTACACAATTAATTATTATTAATTGCTTAATTAATCATTAATTATTAATTAACTTAATCGTTCCACCATTAATTATTTATTTAATCAGTTAGCTTTGATTTGTTAATTAATCAACTTCAAATGATAAATTGAATTCTTGATTATATATGATTTTATACAGGACTATTTTTAAAATTTTTAATCATTAATTTGAATTAAGTTTGATCTACTTTTTAAATCACAATTATAAATTTCATTACCTACATAATTAATTTCCATTTTAAATTAACTACTCCGTTCTTGTTTCAGCAAAACATTCAAGATTTTCAAAGTCAAATTGTTTCATACTTAATAACATAGTTTATACTCAACTTAATTACTTTTTCTATCATATTACAGTTAGCCCAAATTTCTGCCTTCTCAAACCCGAAGACAACCTCGAGCTCGCCTCAGGTAGGACTCGAATCCGCCCTGAAATATTCACGCGATCCTCCCCTGCCTCTCTTCTTCTCCCCTGTTTCTTTCCTCTCTTTTTTTTAAAAAAAAACTTAATTTCTTTATAAACTGTTACAACTTAAAACTCACGCGCAAAAACACTCAACCCAGTTACGACTCGAAGCATTACGCGTACCTACTCGAGTTTCTACTCGAGTCAACCCAACCCCGATCATCTCCGCCGCCGTGCACGTGCACGGCGGTCCACCACCGTGCCTACGCTTCGCGACGCCACCAACAAATCACAATTCTTCACCATACACGGAATCGAAACCAAGATCAACCCCAAAGTTAAGAAATCAAAATTCGACCTAAAGTTCGAACTGGAACTTGAACACAGTTGATCAAATCACCTCACGTTAGTGATTGCGACCATCAGAAATTCCAAGGCTTCGGCCATGGCTAGCCGACACCACCTCCTATCTCCTCCCAAAACAGCTCGTCAATCGGTGAAGTCACGACGTCGCGTGAATCACTCAACCGAACCCAATATATTACAGACCTTAAACCCTACTTTCAATCAATCCATGAAAATCTTGCATTCATAAATTTTTCTAACATTTATCTGTTGATCCCTAATCAATTTACTAACTTCATGTTGAATCACAATAGCTATAATTGTTTGTATAATCAGAGTTTCACCAAAATACATTTTTGGCTTACCATTTAACTGCTCCCAAATTTGCTAACTATAAATTATAATTTTTCTCTTAAAAATCATATCTTTGAATGTAGTATCAATATACAAATTCAAGTTTAAAATTCGAATTATTCGAATTTTATCCTTATTTCCCTTTTACTGTAAAATTTGGTTTACAGTGTTTTATAATTCACTGATATATAATGTTTTACAATTTATTTTACTGTAAAATTTTATTTAGTTAATGCACTAATTAAAGAAGTTAGCTTTAAATAAAAGTATGAAATATATTCTTTAGATTTTTTTTTCAACAGAACAGAAAACAAAATAGAAACCTGAAAGAACAAGTTAACACTGAAAGAACATAGTCCATATTCCAGAACTTAAGCATCCACATAACTACTCTTCAAAAACAACATATTAAAAGTTATAATTTTAAATCAGTTTACTCACCAATATTGTAGTAGAAACTTGAAACAGAGGATAGTAAGAAAACTGCAGTGGCAAAATGGTTTTCCAGTAAATTTCCCTTTTGCTTGAATTTTGATTTGAACCAGAAATATTAAATTTTGTTTATACTTTGCTTCTTCTCAGATTTGTTTCATGAGTTCATGACTGAACTTAATGCAATAAGGAATGATAAATACATTTATTTATAACTTGAACAATGGAGTCTTCTTGAATAAGCCTCCACTTGATAAATATCTTACTTAATTTTCATTTGTACTAAAACCTGACAATCATAAGGATAGTTCGGCTGCAGATATTTTATTTTAGACAAATATATGTGCTAATTAAATATTTGTGTTAACATATATGTTAACATACTATTAATGCTTGCTAACACAATATATTAAGTACAAAGATGTTTACAGGTTTGTACTACTGTTTTGCTGGCACTTATTTCACTTTTTATAAAGATATTTTCATATTTGTTTTCTGTTGCATAAGAATTAGCTTGCAGGTTAACTTATACTAACATATAAATGATGTTTGCAGGTTTTATTTATACTAATGTATTTTATTTATGCTAACACACAATCAATGTCGACTGACATAAAGATTTATTCAAAGATGTTTTGCAGATTTGTTTTGTACTCAATGTTCTTGCTGGCACTAAAGAAATTTGCAGTTTTGTTTTCTTATGCACTAATATGTTTACAAAGATGTTTACAGTTTTTTTTTGTACATTTTGACTTCAAACTTAAGTAAACATATAATGCTTTTCTGGCCAAATTATTTGTATAAGACATATGCAGGTTCTCATTTGTGTTTGAACTAAATGTTTTCATTTCTATTTATATCTTATACCTATTATATTAGTACTTATGTTTGTAATCCTACCTTTATGTTATTATTTATGTTAAATATAAAGAAGTTTATGTTTATAACCATATTTATAAGTATTTATATTTATATAGGAACTAATTTTAAATAGTTATAAGCTTATGTTATTTAGTTATAAAAGTTATTGTTAGAAACATTGCTTAAATCTTATTTTTATTTAAAGTTAAATATTACAAATATTTGATTTGTATACTTATATGTGCATGAATGTATTTATGAATATGATTATGTTATTGAGCTTGTTCTTATTATTAACTGCATACATAAATCTGATATTAAATGTCATTCATATTTAAATTTTTAATTTAAATAAATAAAACAGATTTAATTTTTTTTTGAATATTGTTACAAGAGTCTACTTTATATTTTGAAGTTATATTCCTTTATAATCAATATAAAACTAATAATATCCAAATTCTTATTTATTTATAAATGAAAATCTTATATTTTAATTAAATTAGATTAAAACTTATTATAATAATAGGGTCAAAATTCCGGGATGTCACATTCCTCCCCCCTTAAAAGAATTTCGTCCCCGAAATTTATACAACAGGTAATTCGAAAGTTCATACATATCATCCATACAAAACAAACAATCAAACAGTCAATTCTAACAATAATACTAGCTATCCGGACAAAAATCTGGATAAGCTTTTCTAAAATTATCAAGAGTTTCCCAGGTACAGTCTCTTGGATCCTCACTCCATTGCACTTTGACGAGTTTTACCACTTTGTTCCTGAGTTGCTTCTCGTCATGATCTACAATCTGAATAGGATTTCTAACTACAGTCAGGTTGGGTGCAACTTCTAAATCTTCCTGAACAACTGGTTCTACCACTAATGATGGGTTATGAACAAATTTCCTTAAATGAGACACATGAAATACATTGTGAATTCCAGACATCCGTTCTGGCAATTCAATCCTATAGACTACAGTTCCAATTCTTTCCAATACTCGGAATGGACCAATATATCTCGGAGCAAGTTTTCCTGTCTTTCCGAATCTTATAGCACCTTTGATTGGGGAAACTTTAATAAATAATAAATCTCCAATCTCAAATTCCAATGGTCTTCGACTCTTATCTGCATATTTCTTCTGACGATCTTGAGCAGCTTTCATTCTTTACTTGATAAGCTCAACCCTCGCAGAAGCTTCTTGAATTAGATCGGGTCCAAGCCCAAGTCGATTATTCGATTCAATACAACAAGATGAGAATCTACACGGTCTTCCATACAGAGCTTCATAAGGAGCCATCCTAATACTTGCTTGATAACTATTATTATAAGAAAATTCCACTAAATGAAGATGGTCTTCCCATGATTCACCAAAGTCCAATACACAAGCTCGAAGCATATCTTCCAGAATTTGATTAAGTTTCTCCGTCTGTCCGTCGTCTGAGGATGATAAGCTGTACTTAATCTCAAACTAGTTCCCATTGCTGATCGCAGAGCTTCCCAAAATTTACTAGTGAAAATAGGATCACGGTCACTTACTATGATGATAGGAACACCATGCAATCTGACTATCTCCTCAAGAAAATTTGCTCTAAGGAAACTGCAGTACGAGTCGCCTTAACTGGAATAAAATGGGCACTCTTCGTTAAACGATCCACAATAACCCATACTCCTTCATTTCCTTTCTTGGTTTTAGACAAACCGTCTATAAAATCCATCGAGATCATTTCCCATTTCCAATCCGGAATTTCCAAAGGTTGCAATAATCCAGCAGACTTTTGTTGATCTCCCTTCACTTGCTGACAGATGACACAACTATTTACAAAAGCAATAACATCCTTCTTCATATTCGGCCACCAGAAAACTCTCCTCATATCTTTATACATCTTCGAAATTCCCAGGTGAATATTCAATTTGGAACGATGACTCTCAGCTAAAACTTCTTGTTTCAGTCCATCAATATTAGGCACACACAAACGATAATTAATCCTTAGAGTACCTTGACATCTGAATTCCAATCATCTTTCTGTATCAATACTGCACCCAATCCAACTAAACATGCATCCGTATATACTTCAAATTTTCTCTTCCCATCAGGAATAACAAGTACTGGTACACTGGTTAACCTTATCTTCAATTCCTGAAAAGCTTCTTCACACTGAGGTGTCCATTTCAATTTGGTTCCTTTTCTTGTTAGCTTGGTCAGATGTGAAGAAATCTTGGAATAATCCTTAATAAATTTTCTGTAGTAGCTAGCCAAACCAGAAAATTACAAATTTCCTTCGGTTGCTTCCATTCTAGAATAGATTCTCCTTTCGTCGGGCTATAGAGATATCTTCACCCAAAATACTGTGCCCCAAACAATTTAACTTCTGAGTTCCAGAAATGGCACTTTGAAAATTTTGCCTTCAACACATGCTTCCTCAGAGTCTCCAATACAACTCCCAAATGCTGTCTGTGCTCCTTTTCAGATTTGGAGTAAACCAAAATATCATCAATGAATGCCAGCACAAACTTATTCAACACAGAACCTTAGCGAACCATCCTATTTGGTGACAAACACAGCAGCAAAGTCCCAACAAGCAAAACTGGGTCTTATCAAACCCTTCCCTAAAAGATCTTGCGTCTGCTTAATCAACTCTTCTCTCTCTCTAGGAGGCATTTTCCTACTGGACGGAATCACCGGCACAGATCCTGGAATCACATCAATACGAAACTCAATCTCTCGATGTGGCGGTAGACACATAACTTCTTCAATAATATCAGGAAAATCTTTAACCACTTCGATTTCCTCAACTTTCTCTTGAGAAGTCTCAACTCCTTGCAAAAGATTACATACATGAATTCCAGAATTGTTGCACAACATTCCGGCAATTCTACCCAAATAAGTTTTTTTCTCTCTTCAGGATCCATAACATCCGTATACTATTCAGGTCAATCCATCGAAGAAATGAATCCACTCTGCTACTTCTGAAATCACCTCAAGAAACTGCTAATCAACAAACCTTCTCAACAGCACACAGAACACTTCCAGCTATAGGGCTAGTCCTCAATGTCCAAAGATTTCTATTCAAAGCTCTTTGAGAAACTCGGGCCTCACTCAAACAAAAATACCCTACTGAACTTGGTCACCATTCCAAAACGGACTTACTTCCTTGATTTGTTCCAAAGAAACATCTTCGGAGACATCCAAACTCACTGTGTCTCATCACACAGCTACAACACCTTGAGATATCAAGATATCATGATTTGGTCACTTCCATCCGATAGATCCAAACTCAAACTCATCCAAAATCACACTCCAACCATGAAATCCTCACACCATCCAAAGCTCACTCGAGACAGTAATAGGTCTACAGTCTCGACAAATACACTCCAACTACAAATATTCAAAACTTTAACCATCGGTAGTCGTGTTTCACACACCACTACCCTATCTACCTTATAACTCATATTGGAATACCCGAACAGGTAACCCAATAAATAGGTAGAAAGAAAGAAATATTTATATATATATATATATGTCAAAATTACAAATACGCTCTCTCAAGAAAGAAATCACTCAAGAGCCTAAGTATTTACTTAATCTAGCGCTCTAATACTACCTGTGACGACCCAACTTTCTATGCCCAGAAAGTCGTGTCATCAATAAGAAAGAAAGGGATAGAAATAGAAAAGAAAAGAAAAGAAAGAACAACAACATCAGAATCTCACAGCGGAACGGAATAAAATATAATATATCAACATGAATATTACATAATTATATATATATATATACATCAGAGTTGAACCATATCATACAACATGACTATCATATAAACATCTGTCAGAACATACATCTCAAATATCATAAACTAACTAACACAGCGGAACTATAAAGATATATATATGTCTACAACGCTGAAGCCTCCTGCTCCATTGCTCTTCCAGTAGTCGTCAAAGCTAACGTGAATCCCTTGGCTACCCGTAAAAATTTAGGTACCCGAAAGTTTATGAAAAACAAAAATAAACTCCGGGTCAGACATGGGTCTGGTATGAGTAAACAGGTTAAAGTTGTTTAACTTTGAAAATCTTTTAAAAGAAAGGTATCACGTAAGACTCCCCACAAATAAATACGGGTAAGTTTTTACCTTACGCTAACCAAAACATTTTATAGGAAATCCAGTGATATTATAATAGTGTCTAGGGTTTTCAAGTAAAATACAAAAATAGCTGAAATGCTTATATCTCACGTTACAACATAGTTGGGCACAATCAAAACGTACGGCGCTTATTGGAAATTGGATCCCATACAATGGCAGGGCTACTGGGGTAACGCCCGTCACAGTACGTGGTCTAGATCACAGTACCGAGGAGCCACCCTAACTCCCCTGCAACACAAGGCCGGAACCATTCTTACTGAACAGTCCCGAACAAGATAACCCCGCAGTTGGTGTACATCCAACCGCCCACACAGCCGAAAAAACGGACATCTAGACAGGGGTATATCTCGTCCTGCTTGGGCATGACCCACCTAACCTTGCTGCACCTCCCCTGTTTTAGCCATTCCCGGTTGATGAGGCTTGAGGCTGCGATTACCTTTTTAGAACATATCACTTAGAATGCTCATCGTCCGCCTGACGATGTGCTGAAAGCATTCAATCCATACAAGTTCGTTCCGGGTTCGAACGAAACCGAAGGCATTATCTCCTTACACTCATTTTGGAGTCACCCTCAGAGTTAACAACGACAACCCTTGCATTCTGAAAACACCATCTCGATCTTCACTTGAGATTATACGACATAACGTTTAATTTGGATCGATGTGGTTTTCGAAATATCAATCGATACCCGATCCTGGTCTCATCGAAATCCAAACGCCATTTTAAAGTCCAAGTTGTCTAATTAACTTAACAGTTTAAATTTAACAATTGAATTCATATAGCAATTTAACACAGATAATTAACATCAGATAAATCATATATCACTTTAACACAGATAAATCATACACAATCATCACAGATATATATATATAGAATATCACAGAACAACACAGATATAAATAAACATCGGAGGCAATCAATATAATCATCGATTTAAATCAACAGGTTTGATTTGTTTTAAACTTAATTGCATACTTAAACATAAATTATATTTTATTCATGCTTAACCAATTACGATTAATTAACTTATTTTAATTTATTAATTATTCCTTAATTAATGAATTAATTCTTAATTACTAATCAATAACCTTAATTATTTATTTATAAAACTTAATTACACAATTAATTATTATTAATTGCTTAATTAATCATTAATTATTAATTAACTTAATCGTTCCACCATTAATTATTTATTTAATCAGTTAGCTCTGATTTGTTAATTAATCAACTTCAAATGATAAATTGAATTCTTGATTATATATGATTTTATACAAGACTATTATTAAAAATTTTAATTATTAATTTGAATTAAGTTTGATCTACTTTTTAAATCACAATTATAAATTTCATTACCTACATAATTAATTTCCATTTTAAATTAACTACTCCATTCTTGTTTCAGCAAAACATTCAAGATTTTCAAAGTCAAATTGTTTCATACTTAATAACATAGTTTATACTCAACTTAATTACTTTTTCTATCATATTACAGTTAGCCCAAATTTCTGCCTTCTCAAACCCGAAGACAACCTCGAGCTCGCCTCGGGTAGGACTCGAATCCACCCAGAAATATTCACGCGATCCTCCCCTGCCTCTCTTCTTCTCCCCTGTTTCTTTCCTCTCTTTTTTTTTAAAAAAAAAACTTAATTTCTTTATAAACTGTTACAACTTAAAACTCACGCGCATAAAACACTCAACCCAGTTACGACTCGAAGCATTACGCGTACCTACTCGAGTTTCTACTCGAGTCGACCCAACTCCGATCATCTCCGCCGCCGTGCACGTGCACGGCGGTCCACCACCGCGCCTACGCTTCGCGACGCCACCAACAAATCACAATTCTTCACCATACACGAAATCGAAACCCAGATCAACCCCAAAGTTAAGAAATCAAAATTCGACCTAAAGTTCGAACTGGAACTTGAACACAGTTGATCAAATCACCTCACGTTAGTGATTGCGACCATCAGAAATTCCAAGGCTTCGGCCATGGCTAGCCGACACCACCTCCTATCTCCTCCCAAAACAGCTCGTCACTCGGTGAAGTCACGACGTCGCGTGAATCACTCAACCGAACCCAATATATTACAGACCTTAAACCCTACTTTCAATCAATCCATGAAAATCTTGCATTCATAAATTTTTCTAACATTTTTCTGTTGATCCCTAATCAATTTACTAACTTCATGTTGAATCACAATAGCTATAATTGTTTGTATAATCAGAGTTTCACCAAAATACATTTTTGGCTTACCATTTAACTGCTCCCAAATTTGCTAACTATAAATTATAATTTTTATCTTAAAAATCATATCTTTGAATGTAGTATCAATATACAAATTCAAGTTTACAATTCGAATTATTCGAATTTTATCCTTATTTCCCTTTTACTGTAAAATTTGGTTTACAGTATTTTATAATTCACTGATAGATAATATTTTACAATTTATTTTACTATAAAATTTTATTTAGTTAATGCACTAATTAAAGAAGTTAGCTTTAAATAAAAGTATGAAATATATTCTTTAGATTTTTTTTTCAACAGAACAGAAAACAAAATAGAAACCTGAAAGAACAAGTTAACACTGACAGAACATAGTCCATATTCCATAACTTAAGCATCAACATAACTACTCTTCATAAACAACATATTAAAAGTTATAATTTTAAATCAGTTTACTCACCAAGATTGTAGTAGGAACTTGAAACAGAGGATAGTAAGAAAACTGCAGTGGCAAAATGGTTTTCCAATAAATTTCCCTTTTGCTTGAATTTTGATTTGAACCAGAAATATTAAATTTTGTTTATACTTTGCTTCTTCTCAGATTTGTTTCATGATTTCATGACTGAACTTAATGCAATAAGGAATGATAAATACATTTATTTATAACTTGAACAATGGAGTCTTCTTGAATAAGCCTCCACTTGATAAATATCTTACTTAATTTTCATTTGTACTAAAACCTGACAATCATAAGGATAGTTCGGCTGCAGATATTTTATTTTAGACAAATATGTGAGCTAATTAAATATTTGTGTTAACATATATGTTAACATACTATTAATGCTTGCTGACACAACATATTAAGTACAAAGATGTTTACAGGTTTGTACTACTGTTTTGCTGGCACTTATTTCACTTTTTATAAAGATATTTTCATATTTGTTTTCGGTTGCATAAGAATTAGCTTGCAGGTTAACTTATACTAACATATAAATGATGTTTGCAGGTTTTATTTATACTAATGTATTTTATTTATGCTAACACACAATCAATGTCGACTGACATAAAGATTTATTCAAAGATGTTTTGCAGATTTGTTTTGTACTCAATGTTCTTGCTGGCACTAAAGAAATTTGCAGTTTTGTTTTCTTATGCACTAATATGTTTACAAAGATGTTTACAGTTTTTTTTTATACATTTTGACTTCAAACTTAAGTAAACATATAATGCTTTGCTGGCCAAATTATTTGTATAAGACATATGCAGGTTCTCATTTGTGTTTGAACTAAATGTTTTCATTTCTATTTATATCTTATACCTATTATATTAGTACTTATGTTTGTAATCCTACCTTTATGTTATTATTTATGTTAAATATAAAGAAGTTTACGTTTATAACCATATTTATAAGTATTTATATTTATATAGGAACTCATGTTAAATAGTTATAAGCTTATGTTATTTAGTTATAAAAGTTATTGTTAGAAACATTGCTTAAATCTTATTTTTATTTGAAGTTAAATATTAAAAATATTTGATTTGTATACTTATATGTGCATGAATGTATTTATGAATATGATTATGTCATTGAGCTTGTTCTTATTATTAACTGCATACATAAATCTGATATTAAATGTCATTCATATTTAAATTTTTAATTTAAATAAATAAAACAGATTTAATTTTTTTTTTGAATATTGTTACAAGAGTCTACTTTATATTTTGAAGTTATATTCCTTTATAATCAATATAAAACTAATAATAACCAAATTCTTATTTATTTATAAATGAAAATCTTATATTTTAATTAAATTAGATTAAGACTTATTATAATAATAGGGTCAAAATTCCGGGATGTCACAATTAATCAAGATTAAAAATGAAGGGATAATTAATTAATTACAATTAATTAATGTTAAGTAAGCAAGATTTATAAGTAATAAAGTAATTAATTTAGTTCATTGATAGTAAATAAAATTAATCAGAAATGGTATGACTAATTTATCTTGTTTATGAATGATTGAATGATATTGAGTGCCTTGGATTATCCCTGATATCTTATTGAGATGCTTTGTGAAATGAAATGTTTTTGTAATATGATAAGTTGGGATTAAACAGAGATAAGTTGGTTATCTATGATGAATTGTTGTGTAAAAGGGACATCCAATATTTAAAATTTAATCACTTGAATAACTTGGATTAAGATGACATTAGATTCGAAGAGACAGGAGGCGGGTATTAGTAAAAACCCAAAACCACTTCGATTCTTTATAGATTGATATATTAAAATAATAGACGAGTATGGAATGATTTAGGTAAATTGGACTGTTTAATCTAAGTTTTTGCACTTGGAAATTGATGTGTGAAATAAGTGATGTCTATAACAACTTGTGAAGTTGTAATTTGTTATAAGTTACCTCGGGTTTATGAGTTGTATACTTTTGTATTCCATGTTAGATGGGTTTACTCACGCTGATTTCCAGCCTGACTCGGGTGTTACTTTGATGTAATGCTCGGGTCAGACCGAGTATTACAGATTTCCAAGTAAGGACGTTCTGGAGCTTAGGAGTCGAGCGGGATGGCAGGAACGTATGTAGTGTTTCCGCTGCATTATATTATTGTGTATCTGAGGCATGGTAATGTTGTATATCTAGTGTCTACATATATATGTAACTTTGATGTATTAAAATGTAATCGATAGATATAGTACTCTTTTGTAAACTGTTATTTATTATTATATTTTATCCGCTGCGAATGTGAGATGTTGATGATTCTTCTCCTTCTATCTCTTCCTTCTTTTTCACAGCTATCTAGAATTTTAGGATTCAAAAATTTCGGGTCATTACAAAATACTAGCTTAAAAATTCTGACGTTTCCCTCAAAATTCATCATTTTTGAATACGAATCAATTTATATAATCAAATGGAGGAAACTGGATGATCAAATTTTAGGAAATTTTGATTTAACTTTTTTTTCCAGATTTCCAGTGATATCCTTTGAATTTGATGCTTCCAAATGATTTTAAAATCTAAATTAGGTTAATACAACCAAATTTTGTTTAAAAATCATTGCCTAAATCTTTTTAGATTTTGAGATATCAATTTTTCTTGAATTTTTGTTATCCTGTTATCAAATAGAAATATGTCTATACATATATATAGGCATGCATTTCAATATTATATATATAGACACACACACACACATGCATACATCATATAACCCATAATAACTTCACGTATATTTACTATAAAAAATTAGACAAATTCAACCATAAGATGATGGTTTGATCACCTATCTCCGGAGAACAGAGAACAAGTTTTGAGTTTCTTGTTTCCAAGCTTTTGATTTATCTTTGTTTTGATTTATACTGATTTCAGGTTTGAACTTACATTTTCTTTTCTAGATTTAAAATGATTTCAATGCTTGAAAGCTTTGATTTTTTTCCTGGTTTGTAGCTTATTCCCAAGTTGATGCTGAGATGATCCCTTTTTGATTGTTTCCAGTTTCATAGTTTCCAGGCTGATATGCTTGAATCCAGACTTTGATTTGCTTAATGTTTGAGATGAATTGAACTTTACTTTGTTTGAAGATATTGATTTCTCTTTTTTTTTTGGTTTTACAGGTTTTAGCTTTGTTTCTTTTCTTTGTATTACAAATGAAGAGAAAAAAATGACTTTTGCTATATATATATATATATATATATATATATATATATATATATATATATTCAAAAGTTATAAAAATAGTTCATCTTGACACTTGTATTATTGGCATGTTAATCTTAGTTACACTTGTAAACACATGTCTTTAGAAGCCTACACTTATTTAATTTCATGTTTATAACTTTTACAAAGTTAAATTTCATATTATATGTTTTACACTTGTCTTTTTTTTCACGTGTATATATGTTCAAATAGATTTTTATGTAATTTCCTATTTGTATTTTCAATTTATCTCATATATATATATATATATATAACTTTTTAAAGAAAATGATTTTAAATTCTAATTATATTTTAATAAATAAACACACATGTTATAAAATATAGAATTTGACTTAACTAGCTTTTTGAAAACTATTTATGTCAAATTCAAAATATAACTTTCAAAATATACATACATATGTATATAATAATTCCAAGACAAATTTTTATCAGATTTAAATCATAGAGTATTCAAATTCAAATTATATATTTTAGAATTTCAAATTCAAATTTCAAATTACAATCTTTTTATATAATATAAACAAGAACATATCTTATTTAATTTGAAATTTTAAAATTAATTCACAATTTAATCCAAAGCTTATTTTAATCACTAAATTTAATTTTGCTCAAAAATCGGGAATGTTACAAATTCCCCCTTAAGAAAATTTCGTCCTCGAAATTTGAAAGTAGGGGACAATCCCAGGACTTTTGGTTTAGGTAATCAAAGTATACCTATCAACCAAAGCAAACAATTCATCCAAACAAACAATTCTGACCTATCTGGAGTTTACATCCCATACCAACTCATCCTTTGATTTAAACAAAATAATGGTGTCTTACCAAAGCTTCTTCTTATAGCGCCAGGAAGCCATCAAAGAATTGAAATCAAATGATGATAAAAAGAGATTGATAGAGAAAATCTGTTCCTTGTGTTGTAGGGTATTGACCATTTGTAGTGGTACTCCCCTGTCCCCTATCTCGTCATCTTCTTGCACTCATACTCACTATCAATGAATAGTAAGAGAATTTACTGAGGCATATGGACGGATATCTTTTAGATACTCATTATAGGGTATACTTCACCCAATATCTAATGAGTTGCCTAATGTTTTATACTCCAAACCTAAAGTTCTTTCTCTTTAGCTCGGATACCAAATCTGACAACCCGAATTTTCGCGTTCAAAAATCAACATCCATACTTCAACCGTATTTGAATGCCGTAGATTCAAACGTTCAAATTTGATTCACCGGATCTTATAACACATTAAGTATAACAACACAGTGGAAGAAAAATGAATGTCATATAACTCCAATGATACAATATCCAATGATATACAACTATGATACAACCACCCAACATATATCAGAGATATGATACTACAAATCATAGTGGAAGATATAACAACACCAGCAGTGGAACAGTAACATAAACTTGAACTCCATAGAAGGAACTCCAATATCAGCAATCTCCAATTTAGAAATAGCTTGAACTCCCATCAGGTTGTATAAAGCAAGGTCGGTCCTAAATGTTGAAGAGAAGCACAAAGCGATGCCAAAATCTAAAGACTTCCAAGATATCGAATCAGCATCTACTAGCTGATTATCTAAAAATTTCACTCTAGGCCGCCCATGTGGGAAATTGTGGCCACCCTGAGTTTAGAAAGGGAACATTAAACTCCAGGTCAGTCATGGGACTGATATGAGCAAACAAAAATAGTTTATCTTTATCATAAGCAAAATAAAAGATTTTAAAAGAAATCCGCAATGCTATTTGGAAAATGAAACTACCATATGGCCTCCCCGCACACACACAATGCAAGCGCACAATTGGAGGAGATTTCTCCTTATGATAGTCAAACATGCTTGATACGCAAAAACCGTTTTGAAATTATTATTTGTGCATAGTGTAGAAAAACATTTGCAAGTATAATATTAATCTTAGCCAGCATACGTACCATTATAGTATGCCTACTATAGCTACCATGTTAAACGGCAGGTTCTACAACTAAAACCGTTCAAGGCGTGTATTGGTGATTGGATTTCCAACAAATGGTTAGGCCAAGGAACTTCCTATTGCCACATGGGTACGCATCTGGAGGGACGCCCCGAGAACCTGCCCGGATCTTTGCCAACACAAGGCTGGGTTTCCTCAGCATAAATAGGTAACTACTGACACGAGTATGTCATCCCTCGGTCGTAATTAACCTTTATCCGAGGATCCTATCAACCAACAACAATAAAGCAATGTATTTGCGGTAACCACATAAGTTAAATATCGGGGCTCTATACCTGATATCACTTCTATCCAGAAGGAAATGGACATACCCTAAGGGGCGCTACCCCCATAACCTTGCCGCATCTTTCCTATTTCGACCATTTTCGGGGTGCGAGGTCCTGATGCAGTCTCGTCCCACAAATCTAGGCTTTTCAAAAAATCCATGCTTTGATCAACCAATGATCAGCAGCACTTAGTATGCCACATTACCAAATTGGGAATGTATCACCGGTAACCATCAACTACATAACCTCTGAGCACATACGTCTCTGAGAAGGGTGTTAAGCTAAGAGAATAAATTCTCCGCCACCAAACAGAAGTGTATTTGATAGAAACCAGCTTTACCTCTCAAGGTGTAATGTCAGACATACATCCATACAAGTCTATTCCGGGTCCAAACAGAACCGAAGCCACTTCAAAAGAAGCCCTTGCAAATCCGGATAATACCTAATCACGTCCGGATTCCCATCACAAAGGGCGATAAAATCTCTATACCAGGGCCATTCAGTGTATAGACATTCGATAGGTAATCCTTACGTTTTCGGAAATATTCGATCTTCACCACTGGTCTTCAAAAATGCTATCCAATATGTCGTAACATTATTCGGAATGTGTTTTATGACACAAAGGTCCTCTCCCAGCTAAACCGAATAACGAGCGCATATTTTAATAACCATATGGATATTAGGATCTCTGTTATGTCACAAGAATTCCCTAAAGCCTTTTCTTTTTAAATGGATTAAACAAATTCCCTTTTAATCTTTTAAAGCAAAAGATTCAACTTTAAAGATCCTTTTCAACTAGAAAACAAAGTTCCCAAATCATTCACGAAGATTCGTTCACAATATTCAAACGAAAGATTTATCTTTGTAATCCTCTTTTGTTTGAAAACAAAGTCCACTCGATCTTTAACAAAGATCCCTTTTTAGTTTTTCAAAATAATTTCCTTTTCCCAAAAGTGATTCACCATTCATATCTTCATTAAAACGCAATTCATAGTTTTCAAAACAGATTCCATTTCAAAAATCATGATCTTGGAAATCGTTTCAGTAAAAACTGGAAGATTCTTTCTTTTAAATGGAAGCCATTATTATTTGAAAACGAATGTTTTCATTTTGGAACAATTCAATTTAATTTGCTTAAGTGGTAGCCCTTTAAAGTCAAACTTGAAAAATCAACGAACCTGCCGTTTCCTAAGCAGATTTTATTTAAGTTAGATTTAAATTCCCAAACCAACTCCTTTAGAATATTTTGAAAATGAATTTAAAACCCACACATATTTTTTTATAACTTGAATACTTCTTTTAAAACCATAGTTTCCAAAGTTAAATCAATACTTTAAATAATTACTCCCTAAAATTTCACTTTAAAGTTCCAAAACTTTTAGAAATTAATTTAAACTACATATAGAAATATAGGAATAAATTTCCAATTTAAACTTATCCATACATAGTTTTTAACTTCAATCCTTTGAATTCAATTTCAAATTAAATTTCAAATTCCAAACCATATTATCCTCAAATGATTCAATTTCAGAATCTTCCTTTTGCAAAAACTCTTTATATTAAAATCACTTTCATTTTTAAACCAATTCGAATTCAAAATTCAAATTTCAAAATCTTCACCATTTCAAAAACCCCTGACTTAACCAAAATACTATGATATCCAAATTTGTGTGTGTATAAGTGTGGTGCAGGGGTTTCACACGATAATAGTGGAAAATCAACAGTTATCACAGATCTCAATACATCAATATAGATAAGCGATATAATCTATAAAGCTTATCTTCATTCACACATTCACAGATAACATATAGACACACATACACACACATCACACATAAGTAAATAAATTTACACAGCTCAAATCACAGAACAGAATATCACAGATCAGATAGGATAATCAATTCAAAGCATCTCATACAATTCAACCATTCATAAGTAGTGCCACATTCAATAATCATTAATAAGCAAGATTAATTTAATTATTTAATCCTCAATTAATTCAATTTAATTTTTTAATTAAATTAATTTCTTGTGAATTAATTATCTAATCCTGATTATAACTTAACTTAAACCAGATTAATGAATTAATAATCTCGGTTAATTTACATTAATTAATTACAAAACATTTGAATTAATTATCCATTAATCACTTATAAGTTAACCTTTATGATAAGTAAATTGACTTTTAATTATTAATTAATCATTCTTAATTAATAAATCAATTAGCCTTTAATCATTAAATATTCATCCTTAATTACTTTCATTATGTAATTATTTTTAAGTAATTAATTACCATGGATTAATTACCTTTAATTAGTAAATTAACCTTTAATCAGTTACTTATCCTTTAATTAACCATATTGAGTAATTACTCTTTCATTACTTGATTAATCAACTTTAATCATTAATTAGTTACGTTTAATTACTTACATTAGGTAATCATCTTTAAGTAAATAATTACCCTCAAGTAATTCATCACATAAATCAGTTATCCTTTAATGTAATTACACAAAGTAATTACCCCTTAATTACATTAAGTGATTAATTTCTTACAATAAGTAATTGTCATTTATAAGTCAATAATGATCCCTTAATTAAGACCTTGATTACTTAAGATAAATTCTTTCCCTTAATCGATTGCTTAATTACAACATTTAAATCTCACTAAATAAACCATTAAAAGAAATTATCATTGTCATAAAATTTAACTTAAAACTTTTAAGTTAACTAACGATTAAAATATTATTTTAAGATAAACCATTTATCTATTTAATCAACTTCTCAATTAAGCAATTTAATTCCTTATTAAAAATAAGTTTAAGAATTAATTAATAAAACACACACAAATATATATATATATATATATATATCCAAATATTTCAAACTTGATTAATTAAACAATTTAAATTTAAAAACCTTAAATTAATTCACAAATAAACCTATATTGTATATAATAATTAGTTTAACAAAATTTGTTAAAACTTGATTTAAACTTTTTAAAACTTGTTTAAATTTTTAATTTTTACAACTACTATCCTAAACTCGAGTAAAACCCCTACTTAACCCGATAACATACCCGAGTTACCTCTATGCTTTATCACTTCGAGTTTACGCGATAACATTCCCTAAACTAACCCAAGATCTAACACTTCTTCTTGATAAACTTGATCATCCAGACAACCATGTACACCGGTGCATGTGCACGGCCGGACTGGCCATCTCCGGCCAAGCCTCAAATCGTCGACAAGTCGACGTTGGCCCCCTACCCAATTGCGACCATCAAAACCTCAAATCGAACACGAGAATGAAAAGGAGCCTGTGAACCTAAAACTGGAACATACCCGACCATCCCAAACCTCCTCGTTCCGGCGCACCCATTCACCAGCGACCAAGAAATTCTGGATAGAGCATCGCCAATCCTCCATGTGCCATTTTCCACCGGTGCGATTCATTCTGGTTCCCTGATATTGACGAATTTGCCTCGATCATAACACCGACCAAAATAAGTTGACAAACCCTAGTTCGACGAACTCACGCCGTCATGATGATCTATAAATTTACCCATCATTTTTCCTATAATCGCCATCCCCCCAGCTATCACCATGATCAAACCCGAACCCTAGTTCAATGTCGATCAATGGAAATTGCCAGTTTTGTATTTTCTATTCATCTATAAATTTCTCTCGAAATACTAGTGTAAAAATCCTGATGTTTCCCTCAAAAATCATCATTTTTGAATACGAATCAATTTATATAATCAAATCGAGGACAATGGATGATCAAATTTTGGGACATTTTGAGTTTTACTGTTTTTCCAGATTTCCAGTGATATCGTTTGCATTTGATGCTTACAAATGATTTTAAAATCTAAATTAGGTAAATACAACCAAATTTTGTTTAAAAATTATTGCCTAAATCTTTTTAGATTTTGAGATATCAATTTTTCTTGAATTTTTATTATCCTATTATCAAATAGAAATATGTCTATACATATATACAGGCATGCATTTCAACATTATATATATACACACATAGATATGCAGGCAATATATAACCCATAATAACTTCAAGTATATTTATTATAAAAAAGTAAACAGATTCAATCATAAGATGTTGGTTTGCTCACCTGTCTCTTTAGAACAAAGAACAAGTTTTGAGTTTCTTGTTTCCAGGCTTTTGATTTATCTTTGTTTTGGTTTATACCTATTTCAGGTTTGAACTTGAATTTGCTATTCTAGGTTTAAAATGTTTTCAGGCTTGAAAGCTTTGATTTTGTTCCTGGTTTGTAGCTTATTCCCAGGTTGATGCTGAGATGATCCCTTTTTGATTGTTTCCAGTTTCATCGTTTCCAGGCTGATATGCTTGAATCCATACTTTGATTTGCTTAATGTTTGAGATGAATTGAACTTGACCTTGTTTGGAGATATTGATTTCTCTTTTTTTTTGGTTTTACAGGTTTTAGTTTTGTTTCTTTTCTTTGTATTTCAAATGAAGAGAAAAAAAGACTTTTGCTATATATATATTCAAAAGTTATAAAAATAATTCATCTTGACACTTGTATTATTTGCATATTAATCATAGTTACACTTGTAAACACATGTCTTTAGAAGCCTACACATATTTAATTTCATGTTTATAATTTTTAAAAATGTTAAATTTCATATTATATGTTTTACACTTGTCTTTTTTCACATGTATAAATGTTTAAATAGATTTTTATGTAATTTCCTATTGGTATTTTCAATTTATCTCATATATATATATATATTTATAACTTTTAAAGAAAATGATTTCAAAATCTAATTATATTTTAATAAATAAACACACTTTTTATAAAATATAGAATTTAACTTAATTAGCTTTTTGGAAATTATTTATGTCAAATTCAAAATATAACTTTCAAAACATATGTACATATGTATATAATAATTCCAGGACAAATTTTTATCAGGTTTAAATCGTAGAGTATTCAAACTCAAATTATCTATTTTAGAATTTCAAATTCAAATTTCAAATTACATTCTTTTTATATAATATAAATAATCACACATCTTATTTAATTTTAAATTTCAAATTAATTCTCAATTAAGTCCAAAAATTTATTTTAATCACTAAATTTAATTTGGCTCAAAACCGGGAATGTTACACCAAATGGAACGCCTCAGGAGGGACGCCCCTGAGAACCAAACTGGATCTCTGCCAACACCAGGCCGGGCTACCTTCTTAACTAGGTAACACCTACAAGTATGCCATCCCCGGTCATTACCAACCTTTATCCCTGGATTCACCAACAAATAGCAACAACGACACAGTTAAATATCTAGGCTCTATACCATGATAGCTGTAATACCCTACCTCTGTATCCACGCTAGCCAAGGACACTACGGAGTAATGCCATCAACTAGCACGAAGAATAAGGCTATTGAGGAGCGACCATCCATGTAGTTGCTTTGTGCGAGCAACGATATGTCAGATAGTATAACATGCATTTCAACTTAAGAGGAAATCCGACATGCCGATACAAACTCAAAGCCACTACACGCTGGCTATAATATCTTCGGAAACACATATAGAAATACGCATAACAAGAATTAGTCACAGATATCCATATCACAAAGGCGGAAAAAGATATGAATATAACACATAGTAGTGTATAACAGAGTAGTGGTCAAACAAGATCCATAATATCACAAAAGATTGGTTACAAGTGCTACATAAAAGAATAAGTATACATCAATGAGTTTATATCTCAAATGTAGACAACCAAAAACTACTAATCTAAGTAGTTGGCCAAAAGTCAAGATAATAATCCCAGATGAGGAGTCAAGTAGAAGCACCTGTAACATCTCGGTCTGACCCGAGTATTATTTAATAAGAAAATAATAAACGGACCAGTCTAGCTATAAATATCAGATAAAATGATATACAATAAGAGATATGACAAAAAGTATGATAACCATAAAGCCACACTGTAATAAGTATGTAATTGAAAATCAACCAAAGATTAATCAATATCACAAGAATCTTCTCATAGATCAAAAGAATGTCATACTCTTTATTTTTGTTCACAAAACCATATATATTGACGATTATATTAATGCCAATCATAAAAGTTAATGACACACAAATTCACCAATGCACAAATATTGATAAAACTTATCAATGTAAATCATGAAAATTGGTGAAAGCATATATTCTAGAAATCATTAATGGAAATCCAGAAATCAGAAAAAGGGGGAGGCCTATCACAAAACGGGAGCATGAAAACTCACCAACACGTGTATTACAAAACGGAACGCTATTCCATGGTTGCTAACCATTAATTTTGAGCCGAAGTTCCACAGAACGGTCCGAAGACCATGGGTCGCTACCCCACCAAATTGAGCCGAAGTTCCACAGAAACGTGGTTTAGTCTCCCTCGCAGACAAAGAGACATCGCATATTGCTAGTCTAAATCACAAAATGATCACCATCAATCACCAAGAAGTGCCAATTACACTAAGCTAGTAAATATATGATCTTAGCTTCATGTTCCATAACCACTAGCTTAACTTAAATATTTACGAACAAATTGTAGATCTCCACTCGAAAATTGTCACAAGAGATTCAATCGAACAAGTCCAAGAATTAACCGACGAAGTAAACGCGAGCGTTTCATACCACTCGTTTTACTAAGCTGTTTAATTAGATTTCTCATACGAGTGAGGTAAATGTTTGTGTATGCTAGTAGATTGGAAAACGGTTTAAGAAAAGAGCTTTGTAATAAAATAGTGTTGAAATCATTTTGATGAAAGAGTTTTAATATTTACTACTAGTATAGAAAACCTTTATGTTTTTAAAGTGACAAACCACAGAAATGATTATAGAAACAATCAATCCCAAAAATCACATTCGAAGCCATGAATCAAATCCATATAAATCGATATCAAATCCATCAAATGGAGACTCTCAAATATTCCGATAAGAAGTCATCATAGTCAATAATAACTGATAACAATAAGTTGGATAAACATGAATCGATTAAAAACTGGAAACCCAAACACATTTGGCAAATTGGGCAAAGACAACTGATTTAGACGTCTGAAATAGATGGTTCAGATGTCTGAATCTGGAAAATGAATATTTTCCAGAGCCCTATTCAAACGTCTGAACCATTTATTTCAGACGTCTGAAAATGGCTAATATTAGCCTATTTGCTCTCGGGTTGGATTTGAGCAAATTCAGACGTCTGAAATTATAATTCAGACGTCTGACCTGGGGAATGAAATTTTTCCCAAACCAGATTCAGACGTCTGAATCAATAATTTCAGACGTTTGAAACTTAAGCTTTTGGCACTTTCTTGCCTTGGCCAATTATGGCTAAACGATTATCGGAAGCGATCGGACGAGTAACAATGATTAAGGATTTATGCCAAGCGACTACCCAGCCTTAAAGGCTCTTCGATATGCCTCAAATATCAATATCCAAATATCCATAAAAGGATTTCATGAATTTTTCTTTCAAAACACCAAAAATTGGAATATGCACCAAAGCAATCCAAAACAAAAGCAATTGAACATGAATAAGTGTTAGGAATTCATACCTAACAATCAAGGATAGATATAGACATAGATGTGAGATAAAAATCTCACCTTTAAACCCAAAACAATGAAGAAGAAGCTATAGAGCAATGGCAAGAGCAATCACACTTCAATTTCCAACCCAACAATCTTGAATCAAAGCTTCTTCTATGAATTTGGAGTTAAAGCTTGGATTTTGCAAAGATGATTAGGGCTTGGAGTTTTAATTTGCCATTCCCCTCTCCATTGTTGCTAAAGCTTGAGTATTAGGAAAATTATGAAGGAATGAAGAGAAGAGGGGGTGAAGCTTGGGTCTAATGGCTGAAACTAAACCAAAGCCCTAAGTGAAAAAGTAGAAAAATTCCTCTAACTCCAAACATATCGAAGTTTATACTCAAAAAGTCGCAAATGTCATTTTGAACTCATTGGGGGTGGTCTCAAATCCTAATTAGACCGTTTGCAAAAAGTAACTTTTCGGACAATAATCCGACTAACGATAAAATATTTAAATAAAATATTTAAATATTCAATCGTAAAATATGCGGGTTGTTACAATACCATCTCTTGTCCAGAAGAAAATGGACATACCCTAGGGGCACGACCCCTAATAACCTTGCCGCAACATTCCTATTTCGACCTTTACCGGGTTGTGAGGTTCGACGAAGTCTCTTCCACAAAGCTACGCTTTACACAAAAGCCATGCTTCGATCAACAAATGATCAGCAGCACTCAGCATGCCACACTACCAAGTTGGGAGTATATCACTAATAACCATCAACAACATAACCTCTGAGCTTCTACGTCTCAGACAAGGGTGTTAATCTAAGAGAATAAATTCTCCACCACCAACAGAAATGTATTTGAAAGAAATCGGCATTATATCTCAAAGTGTAATGTCAGACATACAACCATACAAGTCCGTTCTGGGTTCAAACAGAACCGAAGGCACTTCCAAAGAAGCCCTTGCAATCAGGGCATCCACAATCCCGATTGGACTCCCCATCACAGATGGAGATCTCTATACCGAAGCAACTCAGTGCAGAGTCATTCGACAGGTTATCCTATTGTTCTCGAAGACACCAGGTCTTCATCAAAGTCTTCAAATGCTATCCATCTCGTTGTATCGCTATTCGGAATGGGTTATATGACATAAAGTCCTCTCCCGGCTAAATTGAAATTGAGCGCTTAATTTAAAAAAACGTGGATATATCATTCACAAAGATTCACTATTAAGGTTCGATGTGGTTTTCGGATAACCAACTGAAATCCGGCTCCCTTTCGCATCGAAATTCAATTGCCGTTTTACGGGCCAATAGGTTTTCATATTCATACAGAAACAAATCACAGATATCACAACTCAGCAAAAAGCAATTCATATCACATAGTGTAACGTCCCACCTTTTCGCACGCTTTAAATCTACGATAAACCACACACGTCAGACTTAAAAATAAACAAAAGTACGGATTGTTATGGGGCAAGAAAGAAAAAGCAAGGAAGGAAAAAAAATTGAATCTTACAGTGGAACGATAAAATATAATAATCAAATAACAGTTCATGAAGCTGTTTACAAAATATTGATTTTTCATATACAATACATACCAAAGTTGCACATACCAGAGAATAATAATAAATGCAGCGGAGCAATGTGATGCAGTGGAATATAATAAATAATAATAGTAATTCTTCGTCTTCGTTCTCCAGAAATAAAATCTTCGAAGCCTAAAAAGCTCAGACTGACCCGAGCGAATTGAAAAGACAAAACACTCGAGTCAGAACTAAAATATCTTATGTGAGTTAAATCAACAGAAATAAATATGAGTGTAGTAACTCATGAGATGCCCGAGATTTCCATCTCCTAAGGATCCGTTAAACTATTTACTATGTAGTAATATTTCGCTATTATAATAATGTCTATTAGTTAAATAAACTTACTTTTTAATAGCTTTAAGGGGTTACCCATATAACCCTTAACACAAATAAAGCCAATAGTTTATACAATACCGTAATACCTCCTAATCGGGAGGCTACCAGAGGATACTCCATAGGTTCGACACAAATAGAAACTCGTAGTAAAGGCTCGGTGTGGTAGGTGACACGGCACAACTAGGCGATGCAAAGGTAGATATACCAATTACACTTCCGGGCCAGTGGAAATGCGTAGCAGCTTCTACCGCCCACCTCGAACAACACTCCAAATCAAAAGAATCAAAAGTGGCCAGAAGAAAATCTCCAAGTCAGAATATAATAGCGAAGGAGTGTGTCCGATCAAAGGAATGACCTTATTAGCCCGTCGATTGATCCTATTTTAGCCGCCTTATGCCAACTCACGGGAGTCGGGTCCACGTATTTACCTTAAAGGAAACGCCGTCACCATCCTACTTCATTCAGGAATCTCCACCACGTACACGGTTGTTAAAGTGGTTTTCGAAGTGGGCAAAGAGTATGACAACTTCCGATCCCAATCTCTTCAACAACCAAATGTTATTATAACAGTGCGGTCTTTTCAAAATAGTTTATGCTTTTAAACCAGAATAAAATATCCATTTCGAAACCATATAAATATGATATCCTTTCCATTTCAAAACAAACTCATTATGATATTATTTTTATAAAACCCAAATTAATATAATATCATATTATTTCAAATATATTTCTTTTCCAAAATCATAACACTTTAAAATTTGTAATATCTCGAAACAAAACATTTGAAATATAACTTTTCAAAACATAATGCTTCGAAATTCATAACTTAAATACCATATCTTTCAAAACTTAAATGGTTTGGATATTCAAACAGTATATAAAGTAAAATATTTTGAATTTAAACTTTCTTTATAAAGTAAAATAATTTCCTCGACTTTATAATTTATTCACTTTACATTTAGTCTCAATTCATAAATTTTTAACTCCCATTCAGTTTAAATAAACCACTTCAATTTCAATATATTTCAACTTTGAGTATTAAAAAAATTTCAAAACTAAGGTTGTAAATTACTATTCACCAATTCAATGTCCTAATATTTAGTTTTGAAATATTTGCATAATAAATCCATAATCATTTACATAGGACTCAAATTTCTAATGACTGAAAATTTCCTTCAATTTATTTATACTAGAAACATTCATTTAATTCGTCTTGAATAAAAATCCAGTTATAAATATCATACCTTTTTACAATATCAAGTTTAATAAATTTTACATCAACTTATGGAGTTTAATTCTTTAAATTTTATTTAACTTGATATATTCATTTATCTCAACTTTATGTTCGTTTAAAACACTTCAAACCAAATCAAGTTATAAGAATCATACCCTTTAAAATCTCAACTTATATTTAAATTCCAAATCAAATTTATTCAAGTACAATTCTTAAATAATTCAATTTTAAACTAATCTCATATTTATCTTGCAACTTAAATTTCATTTAAGTCATTTAAAACTCTATATATATAATACCTTAAATAGGTACTTCCCATATATTATAAACCATCAAACTCCATTATTAAACTCATTTTTTATTATACAATTTTATACATAGCTTAAATTCAAGAATTTACTATATATATAAAATAATATTTATATAACATCAAAATTTATCTTTAATAAACCGTATATTCCTTTCCAAAACCATAGAATCATTTAAAAAAACATTTTTATATATAGACCACGGTGCCTGTATAAAATTTTCTATCCTATGGTCAATTGATACGGATATTTATCATTTAAATCCGTAATTTAAAATAAAAATTATGGTTATGTATCATTTCAAACCGCAGTCCCGAATGAAATGAGAATGCATAATAACTTGCAGTTTATAACAATATAAAATACGGCATCCATTCACTCAATATCAATCATCAACCATTTATTACAATCATCATCCAAATTTAAATAATAACATCAATAAATAACAATCAATTACTAACATTTTATTATTCAATAATAAATTAATTTAACTGGCAGTTTATATGCAATAATAATTTGAATAACAATTTAATTCAAATGAATGCAATTTAACTGAGATGATGATTAAATATATGTCAAACAGTTATAAATAAATTCCAAATCACATCATATATCAAATTTAACAAACATAAAAAAATTTAGAAGTGTGAGTGGGTTAAAACACTCACCTTTTGAATTTAAATTCAATTTGAATCCAATTTAAACCCAAAAATTGACCCATCTTAGAATTCATCCAAACTAACGCCAAAACGTCTGTAATTTTAATACGATCCTAACAAAAGAAACCGCGCGTAAATCGGGCATCGTATGAGAAAGTTATGACGATTAGTGCGATTGGATTTCAATATTAAAAAAAAAAGAACACATTTACCCTTTCATCAAAGCCATGTCATCACCTTTTTCAACACACGCACGCCAGCTATTCTTCACCAACGCACGAACCAGAGAATACGCAACCCATTTGACCGAACATTAACCGCGAATCTCAAGCTCCTCCAACCACCGTAGCCGTTGCCCCCGCCACCATCGCAACCGCGCTTGCCTACCGCACCTCCAGGCCCGGCCCCACGACCTCTGGCCACCCTTATTCACCGCGCCGCCGCCTAGGGTTTAAGCCCTAAACAAATTAATTTTCTCGATCCAGCCGTTGATTCGACGAACGAATTTCACCGATGCACTCCCCATCGTCCACTCTACAATACCCAGAAACGTTCGTCGATCCGACAACGTTCATCAACCCGCGATAAACGACCGAGAATTGATTTAGAAATTCTGGACAAACGATGCATCGAATCAGAAAACGAATTTCATTTTTGAGATGCGTACATCGAAAGCTTCGATATATAATTTTTTTGAATTTTTTTAAGGAGTTTGAATTTTTTTGCTTTGGATTGAAATTTGATTTGTGTTTGGATCTAGAATTTTGTTTGTCTGCCATTGAGGAGGAGAGATAGTTGAAATATACATACAGACAAATGAGAAATAGGAGTAGGCTAGAGTTTGTAACCGGGTATTTATAGGTAGGGTTGAAATAGAATAGATAGACACGATTTGAATATACACGCTAACGACAAAGTGGCCCAAAAAGCCCGTTTCGACTCCGGAATGAAATTTGGTCAACCCATATATCGAAATAGGTGTTTTAATATATTTTAGACACAATGAAAAAGGTTTCAAGTCTAAATTCCATAGTATGAAGAAGTTATGCTAAAAACAATATTTTCAAATTGATTTCAATTGCATTTATTTCAAGGCGTTTCGAGTGCGTACGATCAAATGACAAGTCCAATTGCTACGAAACTTGAAGTCCTACAACAATTCGCCATTACGGATCCGATGAAACTGATTTCATCGAAATCGGAGTCAGTGGCCAAAATGCCTATTTTTTTACAAATTTTAAATAAATTAATAATTAATTAATTGAACCCATTTTTAATTTCAATTCTATAATTTACAATTTTTATCACTTTTATATTTCTCAATCATTTACAATGATTTAAAAAAACTTAAAGGTCAATTTAACGTTGATTCATTCATCAGTTTCAGCGTTAAACTTCATTTTGCTTACATTAAGAAATTAAAATTTAATTTACAATAATTCCAATTAATTTAATTTTCATTATGTTATTCACTTCATTGCTATCAAATGGAAAATTTTTAACATTTGATTCAGACTATTACATTAACATTCTTAAACTTGATCTAAATCTCAATTAACGCAAAAATTAAATATTAACTTAATTGCAATAAATCCGATTATTAATATAGTTCAAATCCCAATTAATTGATAAATATTTATTCCCACTTTTAATTTAGCAAATTTCCCAATCATGAATAACATTAACATCATTTTCTTTAATTTAATCATCAATTTAGTCATACACCATTAGCAATACATTATTCCCCATTTAAAAAAAAAAATTAAGACTCCATTAACGTTAAATTACATTTAAGTTATCACTAACGGACAAGTATTGAAATTGATTACATACACCGTTCTCAACCTATTATCAATTGGATGAATTTTCATTGGTTCGTAGTTATTGAATAAATATCCACAAATTTCATCCACGTTTCCATTAACGTAATAATTTAATATTAAATTCCACTTATTTGCAATTAATTCACTTATTGAATTTTAAAATTCAAATAGATTAATAAATCTTGATTTTCACTCCTATAATCCACCACTCGTTATATTATAAATAAAATTAACATTGGTTACATCTTATGGAATTAACAAATTTTGGATGCCAAATTAAATTTACCCTAACTACACAAATTAAGTCAACTAACTGCAATTGATTTCACATTAAATTTTATAATTTATCAACTGAAATCTTAACAAATCTGTTTACTCGATTTAAATCTTGCTATTCAATAAATTAACATTTATGGGTGTAATTAACACTGACTTATATTACATTTCGTTAATGTATGCTTCAATTTCATACTATTTAATTATATTTGTCAAATATGCACATTAATTACTCTTTATATTCTTAAATAAATTTACTTACTTCGTTTCATACTTTATAAGTTTTCACTTCCAAACAATATTATAATTACCTACAGGGCATCGATTTTATTTCATGAATTCATTCTATTACCCTATTATACTATTTCATACATTAATTCAATAATTACATTTGTTTATAATATATTTCATTTAAAGCTAAGTCATACCATTTGAGTTATCATATTAAATTGGAATATTCATTCAAATACATTAATTATTAACTTGCATTACATATTTCCTTAATTTACATCAAATTCTAATTTACGTAATATTCAACATCTAATTATTACATTTGTAATAAAAATCTTAGTTCCCATTCTTACTTTATTATCAACAACACTATTATAATTACTCTCTACCATCAATCCTATCAACTACAAATTTTTACGTATTATTTTATCGATTTGCCTTTTACCTTTATTTCATTTCAAGTTATAATTTTTTTATTTCTTTCTAGATTTAATTACTAAATCTTATTAAAATGACAGATTTATTTATCGAAATTTACGGGTCGTTACACTCTCCCCACTTCAAACTTTTCATCCACAAAAAGGAAAAAGAAGGGAAAAGAAAGAATTGAGTAAACAATACATCTTATTCAAAAATATTATCTTTGTAAACTAATAAATTTATAAAATTAATTAATTTAGATGAAATATACCAATTTATAACCATTTGATCTTTTTATACTCAAATAATAAAGTTTGGAAATCACTTTTCAAAAAATTTCTAAGTCCGAAATTTACGGAAAATTTTGGCAGAGTCTCCTTTGTATGGAGAGGCTCGGGAGAAAATATAATATCAAATATAACAAAATATCACATATAATTTCCAAAATAATATATCCCAACACGGGAAAACAATATAATAGCGCTTTAAAACCGAAATCCGAAAATGTACCTATTTGTCGGGCATTTAACGCTTAATTTTATGGAACCAAAAGTAGTAGCAATTGCTTCCATAACATGCATTTCACTTATATAATCCGAAAAGATTAACAATTATATAAAATGAAATATTTAAGTTGTTTTAATCACAACTACCAAATTAATACAACAACAATCACTTGCAACAAGGCATACAACCAGCATACAAAAATCAATACAATTCAACTATCCATCCTATCAAACAAACCAATAGTTATTCGGATTCAAAACTTTAAATTGTGCATAATGGAGAATAACCTACTAAGTGCATCATTTACTCAATAGTCTTAGATGAAACTAAATAGATTATCCATATATCCAAACAATATGAAAGTATCCTTGCCCAAACAACCATAAACCAAACAAACAACAACAATTTCAATAAATCCAGTTAATTTTAATCAATTTTATAATATTTTTTGTTTGATTCCTTTTATTTATATCAGGGTTTATCCTTTCTAATTTACATTTATTTCTCCGTTTCATTTACTTTTATTCTCATTTATTCATACCATGTAAATTTTCCTTTTATTATATTACATTCATCTATTCACTGCTTAATTTCGTTTATTTACAGCATTCGTTTTCCTGCTTATTTTTAATATAAATAACTTCAACATTTACTTAAGTTTACAACATCTAATTCTTATTTATAAAAGCAAAGTAATTGAATACTTCATTACTTCAAGTTTCACCTGTATGATATCCATTACAATTTCTTATTAACAGTTTAACTTTTAATATTTGGTAAGTTATATATATGCCTTTTAAGAATGTAATTGAAAGTTACACAAGTTTATTTTATTTCTCTTAATTAACTTAATGTTTAATAATAATATCCTTTGTCTTATAGGTTCCAAATTTCAAATTTCTTTTATTCCCATTTATACTTAGCATTAGATCACTTATTTTAATTAAAGGTTCCAATTTATAAATTAGCTATATTCCATTTTACTACACTTAAATTGAAACTATTAATTAACGGAAACTTAAGAACTAAATACCGGGTTTAATTTCAAATTATTTTAAAATAATATATAAATGTATATACTTACAGTTTATATATATCCCATTATATTTAAAACATTTTAAAATTTATATTCGTTTATCAAAATGAATCTGTAGTAAAACTACTACAGTAGCCTTTCCCCTTCGAAACTCGAAAATGAATGTCGATGATGCGGCCGCCATCACCGAAATTATTTTCCAGCGACAGAGAGGGAAGTACATAACTATTTTTTTTCCAAAATCTTCTTTGAAATAATTCTTCCAAATTATATTGAAATATTTATATCAGAAAATACTTTCAATAATTATTATTACTATATTACAAAATCATTTAAAGAAATTTTCAAAACCCCGGAATTTACGTTCTAAATTCCCAATTTCCCTTTATTTTATTTTCAATCTAATTTCAACTGTTATTTATAAATTTCATTACTTAACAACCAATATATTACAACCAAAAATATATCTTATTTATAAAATTTATTTTATATATAGAAAATATAGTAGGAAAAATTATTTCATTCACCTATATTAAAAACAAATATTATGTCGGTCCGTCCTAGTAAGTGTTTAGAAATCCCTATTTATGTCATAGCGTCCCATGCACCAGCCAGAATTTATAAATACAAACGGAACAGATTAGCACAATAATAAAACCTTTATAACACTAACAAATACGCTCTCTCATATATATACACTCAGCGACTCATCATAGGGTATTACTACCCAATTAATAAAGAGTTAGACCCCATAAAGCTAAGGTTTTCACTAAACCAAAGCTCTGATACCAGATGTAACGTCCAACCTTTTTGCATGCCTTAAATCGACAATAAACCACACACGTCAGACTTAAAACATAGAAAAGGGCGGATTGTTTTGGGGCAAGTAAGAAAAAGCAGGGAAGGAAAAAAACAAAATAGAATCTTACAGCGGAACGATAAAATATAATAATCAAATAACAGTTCATGAAGCTGTTTACAAAATATTGATTTTTCATATACAATACATATCAGTGTTGCACATACCAGAGAATAATAATAAATGCAGCGGAGCAATGTGATGCAGTGGAATATAATAAATAATAACATTAATTCTTCGTCTTCGTCCTCCAGAAATAAAATCTTCAAAGCCTGAAAAGCTCGGACTGACCCGAGCGAATTGAAAAGACAAAACACTCGAGTCAGAACTAAAATATCTTATGTAAGTTAAATCATCAGAAATAAATATGTGTGCAGTAACTCAAGAGATGCTCAGGATTTCCATCTCCTAAGGATCCGTTAAACTATTTACTATGTATAATATTTCGCTATTATAATAATGTCTATTAGTAAAATAAACTTACTTTTTAATAGCGTTAAGGGGTTACCTATATAGCCCTTAACACAAATAATGCCAATAGTCTATACAATACCGTAGTACCTCCTGATCGGGAGGCTACCAGAGGATACTCCATAGGTAGGAAACAAATAGAAACTCGTAGTAAAGGCTCGGTATGGTAGGTTACACGACACAACTAGGCAATGCTAGGGTAGATATACCAATTACACTTCAGGGTCGGTGGAAACGAGTAGCAGTTTCTACCGCCCACCTCGAACAACACCCTAAATAAAAAAAAATCAAAAGTGGCCACCAGAAAATCTCCACGTCAGTATATAACAGCGAAGGAGTGTGTCCGATCAAAGGAGTGTCCTCATTAGCCCATCGATTGCTCCTGTTTTAGCCACCGTATGACAACCCACGGGAGTCGGGTCAACTATTTACCTTAAAGGAAACGCCGCCACTATCCTACTTCATTCAGGAATCTCCACAGCGTACACGGTTGTTAAAGTGGTTTTCGGAGTGGGCAGAGAGTATGACAACTTCCGATCCCGGTCTCTTCAACAACCAAACGTTATCATAACACCGCGGTCTTTTCAAAATAGTTTATACTTTTAAACCAAAATAAAATATCCATTTCGAAACCATATAAATATGATATCCTTTCCATTTCAAAACAAACTCATTATGATATTATTTTTATAAAACCCAAATTAATATAATATCATTTTATTTCAAATATATTTCTTTTCCAAATTCATAACACTTTAAAATTTGTAATATCTCGAAACAAAACATTTGAAATATAACTTTTCAAAACATAATGCTTCGAAATTCATAGCTTAAATACCATATCTTTCAAAACTTAAATGGTTTGGATATTCAAACAGTATATAAAGTAAAATAGTTTGAATTTAAACTTTCTTTATAAAGTAAAATAATTTCCTCGACTTTACAATTTATTCACTTAACATTTAATCTCAATTCATAAATTTTTAACTCCCTTTCAGTTTAAATAAACCACTTCAATTTCAATATATTTCAACTTTGAGTATTAAACAAATTTCAAAACTAAGGTTGTAAATTACTATTCACCAATTCAATGTCCTAATATTTAGTTTTGAAATATTTGCATAATAAATCCATAATCATTTACATAAGACTCAACTTTCTAATGACTGAAAATTTCCTTCATTTTATTTATACATAAAATATTCATTTAATTCGTCTTGAATAAAAATCCAGTTATAAATATCATACCTTTTTACAATATCAAGTTTAATAAATTTTACATCAACTTATGGAGTTTAATTCTTTAAATTTATTTAACTTGATATATTCATTTATCTCAACTTTATATTCGTTTAAAACACTTCAAACCAAATCAAGTTATTAGAATCATACCCTTTAAAATCTCAACTTGTATTTAAATTCCAAATCAAATTTATTCAAGTACAATTCTTAAATAATTCAATTTTAAACCAATCTCATATTTATCTTGCAACTTAAATTTCATTTAAATCATTTAAAACTCTATATATATAATACCTTAAATAGGTACTTACCCATATATTATAAACCATCAAACTCCATTATTAAACTCATTTTTTATTATACAATTTTATACATAGCTTAAATTCAAGAATTTACTATATATATAAAATAATATTTATATAACATCAAAATTTATCTTTAATAAACCGTATATTCCTTTCCAAAACCATAGAAATAATTTAAAAAAATATTTTTATATATAGACTACGGTGTTTGTATAAAATTTTCTATCCTATGGTCAAGTGATACGGATATTTATCATTTCAATCCGTAATTTAAAATAAAAATTATGGTTATGTATCATTTCAAACCGCGGTCCCGAATGAAATGAGAATGCATAATAACTTGCAGTTTATAACAATATAGAATGTGGCATCCATTCGCTCAATATCAGTCATCAACCATTTATTACAATCATCATCCAAATTCAAATAATAACATCAATTAATGACAATCAATTACTGACAGTTTATTATTCAAAAATAAATTAATTTAACTGGCAGTTTATATGCAATAATAAGTTGAATAACAATTTAATTCAAATGAATGCAATTTAACTGAGATGATGATTAAATATATGCCAAACAGTTATAAATAATTTCCAAATCACATCATATATCAAATTTAACAGATATAAAAATTTTAGAAGTTGTGAGTGGGTTAAAACACTCACCATTAGAATTTAAATTGAATTTGAATCCAATTTAAACCCAAAAATTGACCCGTCTTAGAATTCGTCCAAACTGATGCCAAAAAGTCCGGAATTTCAATATGATCCTAACAAAAGAAACCACGCGTAAATCGGGCATCGTATGAGAAAGTTATGACGATTAGTGCGATTCGATTTCAATATTAAAAATAAAAAAAGAAGGAAAACATTTACCCTTTCCTCAAAGCCACGTCATCACGTTTTCCAACTCACGCACGCCGGCCATTCTTCACCAACGCACGAACCAGAGAATACGCAACCCATTTGATCGAACGTTGACTACGAATCTCGAGCTCCTTCAACCACCGTAGCCGATGCCCCCACCACCATCGTGACCGCGCTTGCCTACCGCACCTCCAGGCCCGGTCCCACGACCTCCGGCCACCCTAATTCGCCGCGCCGCCGCCTAGGTTTTAAGCACTAAACGAATTAATTTGCTCGATCCAGCCGCTGATTCGACGAACGAATTTCACCGATGCACTCCCAATCGTCCACTCTACAATACCCAGAAACGGTTCGTCGATCCGACAACGTTCATCGACGCGCGATGAACGATCGCGAATTGATTTAGAAATTCTGGACAAACGATGCATTGAATCGAAAAACGAATTTCAGTTTTGAGATTCGTACATTGAAAGCTTCGACATATAATTTTTCTGAATTTTTTTGAGGAGTTTGAATTTTTTTTCTTTGGATTGAAATTTGTTTTGTGTTTGGATCTAGAATTTTGTTTGTCTGCCATTGAGGAGGTGAGATAGTTGAAATATACATACAGACAAATGAGAAATAGGAGTAGGCTAGGGTTTATAACCGGGTATTTATAGATAGAGTTGAAATAGAATAGACGGACACGATTTGAATATACGCGCTAACGACAAAGTGGCCCAAAAAGCCCGTTTCGACTCCGTAATGAAATTTGGTCAACCCATATATCAAAATAGGTGTTTTAAAATATTTTCAACATAATGGAAAGGGTTTCAAGTCCAAATTCCATCGTATAAAGAAGTTATGCTAAAAACAATATTTCCCAAATTGATTTCAATTGCATTTATTTCAAGGCGTTTCGAGTCCGTACGGTCAAACGACAAGTCCGATCCCTACGAAACTTGAAGTCTTACAATAATTCACCGTTACGGATCCGATGATACTGGTTTCGTCAAAATTCGAGTCTATGGCCGAAATGCCTATTTTTTACACTTCTTAAAACATTAATTGTTAATTAACTAAATCCATTTTTAATTTCAATTCTGTAATTTACAATTTTTATGACTTTTATATTTCTCAATCATTTACAATGATTTAAGCAAATTTAAAGGTCAATTTGACGTTGATTCATCATCAATTTCAGCGTTAAACTTCATTTTCCTTACATTTAGAAATTAAAATTTAATTTAAAATAATTCCAATTAATTTACTTTTCATTATGTTATTCACTTCATTCGATCAAATGGAAAATTTTTAACATTTGATTCAGACTATTACATTAATATTCTTAAACGTCATCTAAATCTCAATTAACGCAAAAATTAAATATTAACTTAATTGTAATAAATCCAATTATTAATATAGTTCAAATCCAATAAATTGATAAATATTTATTCCCACTTTTGATTTAGCAAATTTCCCTATTATGAATAACATTAACATCATTTTCTTTAATTTAATCATCAATTCAGTCATACACCATTAACAATACATTATTACCCATTTTAATTTTTTTTAAGACTCCATTAACGTTAAATTACATTTAAGTTATCACTAACGGACAAGTATTGCAATTGATTACATACACCGTTCTCAACCTATTATCAATTGGATGAATTTTCATTGGTTCGTGGTTATTGCATAAATATCCACAAATTTCATCCACATTTCCATTAATGTAATGATTTAATGTTAAATTCCACTTATTTGCAATTAATTCACTTATTGAATTTTAAAATTCAAATAGATTAACAAATCTTGATTTTCACTCCTAAAATCCACCACTAATTATATTTTAAATAAAATTATCATTGGTTACATCTTATGGAATTAACAAATTTTCAATGCCAAATCAAATTTACCCTAACTGCATAAATTAAGTCAATTAACTGCAATTGATTTCACATTAAATTTTATAAATTTTCAATTGAAATCTTAACAAATCCGTTTACTCGATTTAAATCTTGCTATTCAATAAATTGACATTTATGGGTGTAATTAACATTGACTTATATTACATTTCATTAATGTATGCTTCAATTTCATACTATTTAATTATATCTGTCAAATATGTACATTAATTACTCTTTATATTCTTAAATAAATTTACTTACTTGGTTTCATACTTTATAAGTTTTCACTTCCAAACAATATTATAATCACCTATAGGACATCGATTTTATTACATGAATTCAGTATATTACCCTATTATACTATTTCACACATTAATTCAATAATTACATTTTCTTATACTATATTCCATTTAAAGCTAAGTCATAACATTTGAATTATCCAATTAAATCAGAATATTCATTCAAATACATTAATTATTAATTTGAATTACATATTTCCTTAATTTACATCAAATTCTTATTTACGTAATATTCAACATCTAATTATTACATTTATAATAAAAATCTTTGTTCCCATTCTTACTTTATTATCAACAACACTATTATAATTACTCTCTACCATTAATCCTATCAACTACAAATTATTACGTATTATTTTATAAATTTGCTTTTACCTTTACTTCACTTCAAGTTATAAATTTTTTATTTCTTTCTAGATTTGATTACAAAATCTTATTAAAATAACAGATTTAATTATCAAAATCTATGGGTCGTTACACATGGTATCACAATCACATATCAGAGGTATCAATAAATACAAAGCATTCAATAATAATCAATCATCTACAATGAATTAATTGTGTGGTTATAATTTATTAATCATATAATTATTTTCATTAGTTATCCTTAATTAATGATTACTTATTCTTAATCATATATTAATTAATCCTTAGTTACCAATTAATCTTTTTCACTTTCATTAATTAAATATTTCTTAATTAATTACCTTAATTAATTGCTCCTTAATTACAAATTAATTAACCTTAAATTAATAGTTAATTAACCTTTAATTAATTATTCTTTAATTAATTAAGTAATTTTAAATCATTTGTCTTAATTAATCATTTAATCATTATCAAAATCTTTATATAATAAACCTTACAATTAATCATCATTAACGTAAGAGATTAAGGTTAATTAAGAACTAAAAATCAATAATTCATCTTAATTTACTTTTAATTACATTATTTATTTAAAATAATTAATTAGTAAATAATGTCATAAATTAAATAATTTAAACTTAATTACTTTTAAAAATATCTTACTTGAAACTTTTAATAATCCAATACTTAAATTAAAAACCGTTATTTAAAACATGGATTAAAAATGTTTATTAAATTTGAATTTTGTTTAAAGTCAAGAAAACTGTTTTTTATATCAAACCCGATACTCACTCGAGTGTTCCTCGAGTTAACACACCATTTACTTCGAGTTTTTCCGAAACCAACCCGACTCACTTTTCAGACTTATAAATCTGTTTAAGTTTTTAGAAAGACCCGGCGCATACATCAATTTACTCGAGCTAAGACTTGAGCCAGAAGCAAAGTATCTCAAGGACTACTTCGATTCCATAGCCTTCCTTACCAACCCATTACCTACTCACACAAGCCATCAAATGTGCACGTGCACAGCCGATCATCGGCGTTATGGCCATCGTCACCGCCTTCCACAAATCCACGACCATCTACCCTATCTCCAAAACACAAAGATTTACGAATTCGTGGACCAAACAAAATCGAGCGTCCTGACCCACTGTAACAAAAGACGATCGTCACGTAATCGCCTCGCACCGCTGCCTCAGGCCACCAGAGATCACGTGATCGTCCCCGAAGCTTCGCTCAGGCCTTAGGCAACTATCCCCACCGCCGCAATCAACTCTGGTCAACTGAAGACGACGGAGCAATAGGAATTCCGACCAATATAAAAATGCTAGCTTAAACCCTAGATGAACATTGTTCGGCCACCACGATGATATAAAAAATTTCAAGCATTTTCCCCCGAAGCCACTTCACTTAGACCATCTCTAGCCATAACCCCAACCACTCTTATCACGCCAACGACCTGCAATGGCCATAAGAGCCAAATTCATTCCATTCTCAAATTCGCAGTGAATACATGTTTAAAATTTTTGATCATACCTTTAAAAATCATTATTTTTAAAAACATTCTCAATGATATAATTTAAATCAGAAAACATGATGGTTGAATTTTCATCATATATTGGGTTTGAATGTATTTCCAATTTTTCAGAGAAATCTTTGATTTTTTTTGCTTAAATCTATTTTTAAAAATTGAATCATGTTTGAACAAACAACTTTTATTTAGATCCTATAGCCTGAAATAAATCATAGGAATGGAAATTGATTTTTTGAACAGGTCTGATGCCTGTAAACCTGGAAATGTCTGATTTCCAGACATGCACAGCCAATTCATACACATATATACGCAAATTTATACACATGCAAGCAATTTTTCGACCTACTTTAAATATGTTTTCAAATGTTTTCAAACAACCGATCTAAATCCAGATTATAAAGGGTTTACTCACCTGTTAATGGAAGAAACAGAGAGCTTTAAATTATTTGCTTTTGAAAACTGGGAACTGGAAGGTGATTGTTTGAAAACTAGATTCTTGATTTTGCTTTGAATTCTGGAATGTTTTCTTCAAGTTGTTGTTGAAGATAATCTTTACTTTGAAATCTTGCTTGAATGTTGACTGCTAGTTTTTTAAGATTTGTTTATAGATTTTAGCTTTGAATCCTTGCTTGCAGCGGATCTTTGTTGTTTTGGAATTTGTTTTTGTTAACTTTGTTACTGGTTTGAACTTTTAGAGTTTATACTGGTTTGTTTTTTGATTTATTTAAGGTTTTGAAATGTTAAAAGAAATGAGGAGAAGAAGTTAAAATGATTTATATAACTTTGTTTTCAATCTTTTATTCATTTTCTCAAAAATAAAAACAAAAGATGACACTTGTTAATTTCCATATTTTATGGATTACACTTGTTAAATTATAGGTTAAGATTTCAAAACTTGTCTTATGCAGGCATAAATATTTTTATATAATTTTTAAATTATATTTCCTATTTTATAAATACATTTTCCTATTCATTATTATTTACAAATTTAAAGAAAAAAAATGTTTTAAAACTAACTTCACATTAAATAAATTACATATTTATTATTTTAAATGCAAATTATTTTTCTAAGACATTTATTTATATTTTAAATTCAAATTCAAATTTGAATTAAATCCATTTATATATGTATAAATCAATACTAATTCTATTTGTCTTGAAAGATTTTAAATTAATTCCAAATTAAACTCCAGAAAATTAAATTAACTACTAATTTAAAATTTAAAATTTGGGATGCTACAGATTCCCCCCTTAAGAAAATTTCATCCTCGAAATTTGAAAGAGAGAGAGACACAAAGAATATAAGAACATATAAAAGATAGAGAAATGGCTTACCAATCAAGCCGGAATATCCACTCTGCTATTGGGATAGGACTTCTACATGATATCCTCTGTTTCCCAATCACAGTCATTTGTATCACCACTCTATTGCACTTTAACCATTTTCACAATTTTATTCCTCAGCTGCTTTTCATCTCGATTAATTATTTTCAATGGCTCGCTTTTAACTGCCAAATTTGATGTGATCTCCAAATCATGCCGAGCTACCTCCTCAATAATACATTCTAGATCGTGCACATATTTTCGAAGATGTGAAACATGAAACTCATCGTCTATGCCAGATAACCAACTGGGTAGCTGCACTAGATATGCCAAAGGTCCGATCCTCTCCAGTATAGGAAAAGGACCAATATATCGCGGTGTCGGCTTACCAGTCTTCCCAAACCTCAATACTTCGTGCATTGGAGAAACTCTGAGGAAAACGGAATCTCCAACTTGGAATTCTAAATTTCTTCTCCTGCGATCAACATAATTCTTTTGACGACTTTGAGCCATTTTCAATTTCTTTCGTATAAAATCAACTTTCTTAGCGGATTCCTTAATCATATCTGGTCTAAGGACGAGTATATCACCTGACTCGATCCAACATGCAGGTGATCAACATGGATGACCATATAAAGCTTCGAAAGGAGCCATTTCGATATTGGCCTGATAGTTATTATTATATGACCATTCAACCAGATGGAAATGGTCCTTCCATGAACCACCAAAGTCAAGTGTACAAGCACGCAAAAGGTCTTCTAAGATTCAATTAATCCTCTCAGTCTGCCCATCAGACTACCGATGGTAAGCGGTACTGAAGTTCAGTTTGGTTCCTAATGCGGCTTGAAATGCCTCCTAAAATCTACTAGTGAACATTGGATCACCATCACTCATTATACTGCTGGGTATACCGCAGACGAACAATCTCTTCTATATACAATTCAGCCAAACTTGCTGCTGTCCGGGTAGATTTCACTGTGATGAAATGCGCATTCTTGGTCAGACGGTCCACGATAACCCAAATCTCTTCATTACCTAAGCGAGACATGGCAACCCGTCTATGAAATCCATAGACATTTGATCCCACTTCCACTTTGGCACCTCCAATGGTTGGAGTAAACCTGCCATTTTCTTTCGATCACTTTTAATTTGCTATGACTGACATAGATAGATATGTCATTCTTCATTGTTTTCCACTTGAAAGTTCTTTTGATATGTTGATACATCTTATTAACTCCAGGATGGGCACTAATTTTGGACTTGTGACACTTGTCCAAAACTTCATATTTTAGATCAGGGATATCTGGAATGCAGATCCTGCCTTTCAGTCTTATAACTCCACTATGATTAGTTTCAAAACCGGTATCTTCTCCTCGAAGGATTCTCCCATAAATATCTCGAAGAAACTTGTCTTCTTTTTGTTTGCTGGCGATCTTTTCACGGAGAGTGAGAGTAACAACAAGATGAGCAAGAATAGCATGTTTTCTACTCAAAGCATCAGCAACTACATTGGCTTTTCCTGGTGTTTATAGGATATCCAGGTCATGGGATGCCAGAAATTCCAACCAACGTTGTTGCCTCAGATTTAAATCTTTCTAGGTGAAGAGATACTTCAGAAATTTATGGTTGGTGAATTATTCGAATTTTTCATCTAAAACAAGTGTAACTACCCAATTTTTCGACTTTCGAAAGTCGACATCAATACGCCCACCGTATCAAATGCCGCACAATCGAATGCTGGAAAACCGAACCGTTAGGGTTTAAGAAGAAGATAAAGATAGAAGAAGAAACAGAAACGATAACAGAATCTCACATTTCGTAGCGGAACAACATATAATAGATACATGAATAATCTTTAAAACAAAAGTACTATTTCAGTGTATACAATACATCATCAGAGTTTACAACAACACAATACAACACTGGAAGTTGGTATAACTTGACTACATGGAAATTTACTTTTCAGCAATCCAAACGCAACGGATACTACATAGTGTATGTAATACGTCTCGCTGTCCAGCTTGAACTCCTGATCTCCACAGCATCTTTTTCTGACTTCGCTCCAGAATAATGATAACCTTACTCTAGGCTGTCCGTGTGGAAAATTATAGGCACCTAGAGTTTAAAAAGGGAACAGTTAACTCCAGGTCAGTCATGCGACTGGTGTGAGATCTTAAATACAGTTATTTTCACAAAGAAAATAAAAAAATAAATCCGCTCTGCTTTTGGAAAATGAAACTACCATAAGGCCTCCTCACATACACACAATGAAAATGCAAAATTGGAGGAGATTTCTTCTTATGATAGTCAAACATGCTTGATACACAAAATCCTTTTGATATTATTATTACTCATAGTGCAAAAAACCTTTTGAAAGTATAATATTAATCTTAGCCAGCATAGACATTTCGCACGTATGCCTACTATAGCTACCATGTTCAATAGCAGGTTACCGCCACATTCCATGGCAAGTTATACAACTTAAACCGTACAGGGCGCGTATTGTTTCTTAGATTTCCAACAATGGTCAGGCAAAGGAACTTCCTACACCGAAATGGAATGCCTTTGAAGCGACATCCCTGAGAACCTAACTGGATCCCTGCCAACACAAGGCTGAGTTACGCCATGCTGTAATATAGCGATAAAATGAGTAACTACCATAAGTATGCCATCCCCGGTCGTTACCGACCTTTATCCGAGGATCCTCAACCACAAAGCAACAACACAAAGCAATAAATTTGCAGTAACCACATATGTTAAGTATCTGGACTCCATACCATGATACCACCCTTTTCCAGAAGGAAATGGACATACCCTGAGGGCACTACCCCCAAATTGTCTTGCAGCAACATTCCTGTTTCGACCATTTCCGGGTTGTGAGGTCCGACGAAGTGTCGTCCACCAAGCTACACTTTTCACAAAGCCATGCTTCGATCAACAAATGATCAACAACACTTCATATGTCACATTGCCAAATTGGGAATGTATCATTAGTAACCATCAACAACATAACCTCTGAGCTCGTACGTCTCAGAGAAGGGTGTTAAGCTTAGAGAATAGATTCTCCCCCACCAACGGAAATGTATTTGATAAAAACAAGCTTTACATCTCAAAGTGTAATGTCAGACATACATCCATACAAGTCCATTCCAGGATCAAACGGAACCGAAGGCACTTCAAAGAAGCACTTGCGAATCCGGAAATTCACTAATCACGTCCGGAATCCCCATCACAAAGGGTGATAAAATCTCTATACCAGAGCACCTCGGTGCAGAGACATTTGACAAGTAATCCTTTCGCTTTCGAAAATACCCGGTCTTCAACACCATCTTCAAATTCAATCCTATTTCGTCGTATCGTTATTCGGAATGGGTTTTATGACACAAAGTCCACTCCTGGCTAACCCAAATAACGAGCGCTTGTTTTGAAAATTAGTGTTACATTCAGATTTCAAACAAATCACAACAATTTTCACGCTGATCTTTTAAACAAAAGATCCATCATAATCACAATGGTTCAATGTGGTTTTCGAATATCCATTTGGAATTCGACCCCTGGTCGCATCGAAGTTCAAATGCCATTTAAAGGCCAATATTGATAGTCGGTTATTTAACTATCAATCAACATTCACAACAATCAACAGATTTCAAATAATTTTCCCCTCAATTATTTATTTTTAAAATATCTTCACAAGATATATTTTTAACACTTCAACACTTTGAAAACAAATTTCAAATCACTTTTCACCTTTCAATCCTTTGAAAAAAATTTCAAATTATTTTTCTCACGTGGAATAAATTTCCAAATATTTATTTAACTCCACTGAAAATTTGCCAAGTTCAAATACATTAAAAATAATTAAAAATACTTATCCAAAATATACTTGGAAACATTTAAAACAAGACTATTTTAAAGCACTTGCTTAAATATTAGTTATGAAAATATTGTACTAATATCTCATATAAAAATTCAAGTCCAAACTAATTTTAAAATAAAATTAGTAGATAGGATATAACTATTTACATATCCATTTTCTAAAACAAATATCAATTAAAACTTTAAATAATCACTTCCATAATAAATTAAAATAAATATTTACTTTAAAGATTTTCGAAATAACCCAAATAAATAATTTCTCCAAAATATTCTTTCCAAAAAACCATCTTTACAACTTCAATTTATATTTATAAACTATATTGAAAACATACTCGGCTTTCCAGGGAAAGCACACATTCCGTTCTAAAATGGTTCATTCAAATCAATTTATAAATCTTTCTAGATTTATTTTAAATTTACGTTCCAAATCCATAAATTCCTTTCCACACTTTTAAAAATAAAACAATATCTATTTTTAAAAACAAATTTCCCTTTGTTTTATAAAATTCCCATTGTGAATTCAAATTTTCAAATACCCACTGATATATAATTTTCAAATCGATTCCCAAATATTCACATTCAACACCAAATAAATTTTCAAATTGATTCCCAAGTTTATTTCGAATACCAAATCAAATCCCAAATTTATTTTCCAAACATTTATTTCAAACACCAAATCGATTTCTGAATTGACTTCCTAAAATTTATTTATAAACAACAAATCAATTTCAAATCGGTTTCCCAAAGATTAAATTTCAAACACCGAATCAAATTCCAAAGTTATTTTATTTTAAAATAAATTCCTTTATTTCTTCGAAACTATTTAAAATCCGTATTTTAAATAAATTCTTCAACCTTTGAATAATATTACTCGAAATCCATTTATTAAGCCTTTTTCCCTTATTTTGGAATTTTATTCAATAGGATTCAAAAATATAACTTATCCTTTTAAAATTCCTTCTTTTAAATTTGTCCAATTCACAAAAATAAATTTTACTATAAATTTTCAAATTGAATTTTACAAATATAATTTTATTTATTTTCGGTATCCTACGATACCAAAAATATATTCTGCTAAACTATAGCCTTTTACGATTTCAATCACAAATATAATCACACACAGATTATAAATAGTCAACACACAATATTGAAACAAATTCAAATATTTGAGGAATCCAGTTCGATCCCTCCAACCTGTTTCTCTGCATCCACAGACGTTAGCACAACAATTAAATACCAATTCCACTTCGAGGTGGAATATTGTGGTATATGGGATCAATATAATATCATCCTGTTATGCGGCGCATGGGGTCTCATCCACTATATAATGCAGGAAATCAGTCACTCCAAATACATATATAATACCAATTCTACTTCTAGGTGGAATATTGTGGTACATGGGTTTAATATAATAAACTCCGCTATTATGCGACGCGTATGGTCTAAATCAATCAACTGATAATAATTTATCATCCAAGCACATAATCAACATTTTGAAATTTAACTATTTAAAATTAAAAAAGACAATTTGTTTGAGTGAGAAGATCTCACCTTTAATTACGCATGTAACCCATTTCCATTTTGACCATTTCTTCACGATTTTGGACCTTGTATAAATATTTATACAGTTGATTAATATTTGAACAATTGGACAAATCAATTTTCATTTAGCAAATTTAATTTAAACTAATTACTTCTTCTAAAAAAACATTTTCTTTTCTTTTTCTTTGAAACCCTTACTTATAAAAATTAATTTATATAGATTAAAATATCAACTATTATATAATCTTTCAGCTATTTAAAATTTCCTTTTTCAAAATTTGTCCATATTAAATTTTCCGTTTAACTACATATTTTCTGCATGCATATATATATATATATATATATATATATATATATATATATATATATATATATATTAAAAGAGTGCATTTGCATTACTGTTAATTTTTTTTGTTTACTGTTAATTTAAAAACTTATATATATATATATATATATAAATTAAATGAACTGAATTGACAATACCTTACGTCCAAACTTAGCTCGCGCAAGCTCTGACCAAACTACTTCGCAATGCCCTAGCCTCAACTGACCGCTCCATCACGAGCACCGGTTCCTCCTCCTATGTCGTTGCCTTGGCCACTAACTCTTTCGAACGCCACCACATACGATAGACCTCGACCCTACACGAGCCTCCACACGCACACGTCTCACTCAATAACATGGCCCCAAGCCCTAGCCCAGATCGAGATCGCGAGTCCCTAATTTGCAAGCATGCGAACAATGTTCCCATCCCGAGCTCGAATCGTGACTATGATCGCCATTGCTTATTCCAGTTGATAACCTCTTGGCCATTACAGTCGAATATGAGAAATGAGGCGTGCGATAGAAAGGAGGCGACTGGACAATTGCGATCTAGGGTTCGTGGGTCTGATTTGAATTATTTTTTAAATGTAGTCGCCATGATTTTAGAAAGAGGAGCTCGGCCATCGATTTCCTGATTTGAACGAGATTTTTGAAATTCGTTTACTCCTGCTGGTTTACAGTCGCGTTATTTTCTTCTTTCTTTTGGTTTAAACAAAGATGAAATCGCGGTGATTTTTTTCATTTCAAACGAACGCATGTTAAAGTTTTCAGGGAAAACAAAACACGTGTTTGAATTTTACTCAACATGTCCTTGTTCGGCAGAAGTATTTAATTTTATTATTTTATATTCAAATTTAAAATTCAAATTTTAAATCATTTCTGTAAACGCAACTCAAAATTTCGATCACCAATTGAGGCATGCCGACAGGCGTTTATAATATTAAACCCCTATTTCGAATGTAATGGAAAAGGTTTCGAGTCCAAATTCGATTGTATTGAGAAGATAGCTTTTTTGAACTAGTTATTAAATTAAATTTCGATATAATTTTTAGTGCGTTTGCTCATCGTATGACCACATGACAACTCCGGATGCTACAGAAATTGAAATCTGATAATAATACCATATTACAGATCTAATGGAACTGGTTTCATCGAAATCCGAGACTGTGCCTCAGAAGGCTATTTTTAAATACCAATTTAAACGATATAAATTCAAAACTGAACAAAACATTTTCAACTCCAATTCTAAAGCTTCCATTGTCTTCAGTATTATCAATATAGTTTTTTTAAGCCTTTGAATTATTTTTAATCAGCTTAAAATAGAAGATACAAATTTTTACCCAACTTCACATTATTAAATTGAATAATTTAATTGCCACATTCATAGTTATAATTGAAATTCAAGTTTAAAATAACTTCCAATATTAAAAATCAATGAAATATTTCTTTTTCAAATGTTTAAAATTTCTGGGTCGTCACATTCTTCTCCCCTTAAAAGAATTTCACACCGAAATTACTAGTTAAGAAGAATGATCTTCAACCCGTTTACTATTTTCCTAATCCAAACAGTTTTAACAACTTGTCAACCCAAATCTTTTTATTAAAGATCCATTATCACTTTAACTAACTTTCCAAAATCTTTCATAGATTCCAAACAACATTATTTTCCTTAAAAATTCAAATTTAAATTTAAATTCAAATTTAAATTTAAATTCAAATTTTAAATTTTCAAAATTTTCTCAAAATTTTTCTCATTTTCTAAATTTTCGAAAAATTTCGCCAGCGTCTCCTTTGCGCGGCTAGCTCGGTACGACTACAAAATGGCACCATGGGCCCCCTGATTTAAAATACCCATATATCTTACTTAGCAATAATATCCAATTGCTACATTCAAAACTATTTTGCACTTTACTTTACAAAAAATTCCAATATCCATTTTAATTCGAATCCGTACGATGTACTTATATAATTCGTACGCAATATCTAATTCGATTGCTCACTCGATCCTACAATTTCACTTCCGAACTAGTATCGTTCCCCCGACCTCCTAGTGCAGACTCAGATCTGGTTTCATGATCAGAAACCGTCATTTTCCATGCATAGCCGGAAAATATGATAGAGCATTTCCAGAATCAATCAAAAATCCATATCCAGGTTCGTCGTCGAAAATCGAGTGAAAAATTCCAACTCGGATCGATATAACTATCTCGAAATTCTATGCTCGAATTCTGTATCAAATCGCTATGCGAATAAAGTAATATACGTACATCCTATGTATTTATCAATTGATTATATGCTTCGTCAATTTTCTTTTCCTTTATTCACATTGATTCACTTATTCACAATTACCATTTCATAATTTCCAGTATAATCTTCATTCACTTATAAATTTAGAATATTTTCTCAACTCTAAATTTTGCGTAAGAATTTCACCATCTATTCCTTAAGTTTAATATAAATATTCTATATATTTCTTATATTAATTTTTCAATTCACCACTTTGGTTAATATCTACTTATATTCAAACCGGATTTCAAATTCCATATGTATTCAATTTACCTTTCATTTATAATTATTGAATTCAATTCATTTCAAACCATATCTATTTGGTCACTCCTTCAATTATTTTCACTTACTAATTTTATTTTAATACTTCGCTTTGTTTATCACAAATCAAATTCAATTCCAATTCCAGTTCTATTTACTTACAAATTCGAAATGAATTTCAACATTCAATTTCCCTTTCATTTATTTGCAATTGTAAATTCATTTTTTCATTCATAATTTTATTTTCCACCTTAATAAATTTTATTCCATAATCATTTTTATCAAATTCCAGAGTCTTCCCAACATTTCAAAAACATTTTTGAAATCAATTAAATTATCTTTTAAATTTCCAAAACCAAACCAAGTTTGCAAACAACTTCCATTTAAAATAATTTGGCAGCGATTCCTCTCTTGGAAATTCGAAAATGAACGTCGATGATGTTGCAGTCATCATCGAAATTATTTTCCAGCGAACGAAAAGAGTTTAGTACTTTTATCCCTTCAATTTTTTTCAAAACCCTCTGAAAATCATTTCCAAACTCAAAAGAATTTAAATTTTTCCAAATCTCCAATCATTTCCTAATCTCAAAATTTTCAAACCCTTTCAATTCTTTTCAAAACCTTTCTTTGGAATTTCGTTTCAAATTACAAATTACATTTACAATTTACATTCTCAAATTCCATTTGTGTGTGAATTTATTTCTTTACTTTGGAGTTACGATTTGAATTTCCTATTCAATAATCAATGATAATAATTTAATATTATCGCTTCCTAATAACCAAGCAACCGCATAGTTTACGGAAAATTATTTCTTTTCCATACAAAAATAGTTTGGATAAAATTATCTCATTTACCCGATTTTTAAAACAAAACTGTGTCGGTTTATCTCGTTTAAGAGTTTAGAAATCCCTATCAATACAGTTGGCCAAACTGCACCGACCAGAATCTATAAACAATCAACCGATAAGTCAACACAATATAAAACAATTTTTATATTCACAAACAAATACGCACTCTTATATATTAATACACTCAAACTCATCCTAGAGTACTACTGACTCTATCAATAATGAGTAACACCCAACAGAGCCAAGGTTGTCGCTTAACAAATTGCTCTAATACCACAATGTAACGACCCATTTTTTCGACTTTCGAAATTCGACATCAATACGCCCACTGTTTCAAATGCCGCACAATCGAATGCCAAAAACCGTACCATTAGGGTTTAAGAAGAAGAAGAAGATAGAAGAAGAAACAGGAACAATAACCGAATCACACATTTCGCAGCGGAACAACATATAATAGATAAATGAATAATCTTTAAAACAAAAGGACTATATCAGTTTATACAATACATCATCAGAGCTTACAACAACATAATACAACACTGGCAGTTGGTATAACTTGACTATATGGAAATTTACTTTTCAGACCCCCCAAACGCAACAGATACTACATAGTGTAAGTAATACGTCTCGCCATCCAGCTTGAACTCCAGATCTCCAGAGCATCTTTTTCTAACTTCGCTCCAGAATAATGATAATCTGACTCTAGGCTGCCCATGTGGAAGATTATGGGCACCCAGAGTTTAGAAAGGGAACAATAAACTCCAGGTCAGTCATGGGACTGGCGTGTGATCTTAAAACAGTTATTTTCACAAAGAAAATAAAAAAAGAAACCCGTTATGCTTTTGTAAAATGAAACTACGATAGGACCTCCCCAGACACACGCAATGCAAATGCAGAATTGGAGGAGATTTCTCCATATGATAATCAAACATGCTTGATACGCAAAATCCTTTTGATATTATTATTAGTGCATAGTGAAGAAAACCTTTCGAAAGTATAATATTAATCTTAGCCAGCATAGATATTTCGCATTTATGCCTACTATAGCTACCATGTTCAATAGCAGGTTACCGCCACATTCCATGGCAGGTTATACAACCTAAATCGTACAGGGTGCTTATTGTTTCTTTAGATTTCCAACAATGGTCAGGCAAAGGAACTTCCTATACTGAACTGGAACGCCTCTGGAGGGACGTCCCCGAGAACCTAACCGGATCACTGCCAACACAAGGCCGAATTACCCCCACGTTGCAATGCAGCTATAACATGAGTAACTATCACAAGTATGCCATCCTCGGTCGTTACCGACCTTTATCCAAGGATCCTCAACCACAAAGCAATAAATTTGCAGTAACCACATAAGTTAAATATCTGGGCTCCATACCATGATACCACCCTTTTCCATAAGGAAATGGACATAACCTGAGGGCGCTAACCCCAAATTGTCTTGCTGCAACATTCCTGTTTCGACCATTTCCGGGTTGTGAGGTCTGACGAAGCCTCGTCCACAAAGCTACACTTTTCACAAAGCCATGCTTCAATCAACAAATGATCGGCAGCACTTCGTATGCCACATTACCAAATTGGTAATGTACCACTAGTAACCATCAACTACATAACCTCTGAGCTCGTACGTCCTAGAGAAGGGTGTTAAGCTAAGAGAATAAATTTGCTGGCACCAACAGAAATGTATTTGATAAAAACCAGCTTTACATCTCAAAGTGTAGCGTCAGACATACATCCATACAAGTCCATTCCGGGATCGAACGGAACCGAAGGCACTTCAAAGAAGCCCTTGCAAATTCGGATATTCACTAATCTCGTCCGGAATCCCCATCACAAAGGGTGATAAAATTTCTATACCGGAGCAACTCGGTGCAGAGAAATTCGACAGGTAATCCTTTCGCTTTCGAAAATACCCGGTCTTCAGCACCATCTTCAAATGCAATCACATTTCATCGTATCATTATTCGGAATGGGTTTTATGACACAAAGTCCTCTTCCGGCTAATCCGAATAACGAGCGCTTATTTTAAAAATAAGTGTGTAACAACCCGATATTTTACGATTGAATATTTAAATATTTTATTTTAATATTTTATCATTAGTCGGATTTTAGTCCGAAAAGTTACTTTTTGCATACGTCAAATTAGGACTCGGAACCACTTCCATTGGGTCCAAAACACCATTTGTGATCTTTTTGAGTATAAACTTTGATATGTTTGGAGATAGTGGAATTTTGCTACCTTTTCACTTTGGGCTTTGGGTTTCGTTTAGCCCATTTGACTAAACTATTAATTCTAACTCAACTCCCTTCTCTTCATAACCTTACTTTCATTTCCTAACACTCAAGCTTCATCAAAAATGGAGGAAGGAATAGGAAATTAAAACTCCAAGCCCTAGTTCATTTGCAAATTCAACATCCAACTCAAAATTCAAAGAGAAGACATTGATTCAAGCTTCTTAGGTTGATTCTCCTTTGCATTCAAGCTTCTCTTTCATTGATTTTGTGAAAAGGTGAGATTTTTATCTCACATCTTTGTCTATAACTATCTTTGATTGTTGGGTATGAATTCCTAACACTTTTACATATGCAATTGCCATGGATTTGGATTGAACTGGTAAAAATCCCAATTTTTAGTGTTTTGGGTTAATCTCTTTAAAAATCCAATCTTTGATGTTTGAACACGTTTTTGGAGATGCATCGAGTAGCTAATACGACCGGGTAGCCTATAGGCATAATCCCCTAGCGTCCATGCTCGATCGGTTACAAATTGGGAGTGTTTTGAGCTCCAAAACCCTTAGGTCTCTCGGCCTGCACAATGGTGACTTTCAGCCTGCAGTTAGCTCGTTCGGTTTTAGGTCGTTCATTCCATAGGTCGCTAGATCGCTCGGCCCCCTTTACTTTCATAGGTCGTTCGGCTTGCATTCCCTCGGCCTGTAGCTAGGTCGCTCGTGTTAGGTCGCTCGGCCTTCTCATATTCATTAGGTCGTTAGGTCGCAACCATACTAGGTCGTTCCACCTAAGGTCGTTACTCGACCTTGTTTTTCCCTTTAGGTTGTTAGGTTGCTCGGCTAGGTCGTTCATCCACTAGGTCGGTCGGCCTTCTGCAGTTAGATCGCTCACCCATTTCCTCAGGCCGTTAGCTCCTTAAGTCGCTCGGCTGCTAGGTCCTTGATGCTAGGTCATCCCCTTTTAGGTTGCTTGGACTATTATGCCGCTTGCAACGCTTAGGGCACGTACCCCTTAGGTCGCACAACTCAAGCCGCTTCTACCTTAGGTCGCGCCATCACTTAGGTCGCGCCATGTTGTTGCTCTGTTAAGCCGTGTGCTATTTCTTGAGCCGCTGATTTCTTGTGTTAACTTATCTTAAGTCGTAAGCCGTGACTTTTAGGTCGCAAGGGTATTTCCACTTTGATGGATTTGTAATCGAATTCTTTGGATTTCATTCACGTCTTCGAATGTGAAATTTTGTGATTTATGGTTTCTACAATCATTTTTGTGATTTGTCAACTTATTTCACTCGTACGAGAAATTTAATTAAACGGCTTGGTAAAACAAGTAATATGAAATGCTTGCGTTTACTTCGTCGATTAATTCTTGGACTTGTTCAATTGAATCTCTTGTGACAATTTTTGAGTGGAGATCAACAATTTGTTCGTAAAAATTTAAGTTAAGCTAGTGGTTATGGGACATGAAGCTAAGCTTTTATATTTACTAGCTTGTTGTAATTGACACTTCTTGATGATCATTTTTGTGATTTAGACTAGAAAATGTGCGATGTCTCTTTGTCTACGAGGGAGACTAAACCCCATTTCTGTGGAGCTTCGGCTCAAATTGGTGGGGTAGCGACCCATGGTCTTTGGGCCGTTTTGTGGAGCTTCGGCTCAAAATTAATGGTTAGCTACCATGAATAGCGTTCCATTTTGTGACACACGTGTTGGTGAGTTTTCTTGCTCCCGTTTTGTGATAAGACTCCCCATTTTTGTGATTTATGGATTTCCATTGATGATTTCTAGAATTTGTGTTCCACCAATTTTCGTGATTTTCATTGATATATGTTATCAATATTTGTGCATTGGTGAATTTGTGTTTCATTAACTTTTTGTGAATGAAAATATTGAATATGACATTCCTTTTTATCTTTGAGAAAATTCTGGTGATATTGATTTATCTCTTGTTGGTTTTCAATTACATACTTATCACAGTGTGGCTTCATGGTTATCATATGTTATGTCATATCTCTTCTTTCTTAATATATCTGATATTTATAGCTAGACTGATTCGTTTATTATTTTCTTATAAATAATACCCGGGTCAGAACGAGATGTTACAGGTGCTTCTGCTTGACTTCACATCTGGGATTATCATCCTGACTTTTGGATAACTACTTAGATTAGTGGTTTTTTGTTGTATACATTTGAGATATTGACTCCTTGATGTATACATGTTCTTTTGTCTAGCACTTGCAACCATTCTTTTGTAATATTGTGGATCTTGTTTGACCGCTACTCTGATGTACACTTTCATGTGTTATATTCATATCTTTTTCCGCCTTTGTGATATGGATGTCTGTGACTAATTGATGTTATGCTTATTTCTATATTTGTTTCCGAAGACATTATGGCCACTGTGTAGTAGCTTTGGGTTTGTATCGGTAGATCGGACTTATTATAGTACTATCTGGCATATCGGTGCTCACTCAAAGCAATTACACGGATGGTCGCTCCTCAACAGCCTTATTCTCCGTGCTAGTTGTCGGACTACCCCGTAGTGTCCTTGACTAGCGTGGGTATAGAGGTGGGGCGTCACATCTTGGTATCAAAGCCAAACTTCGAAACAATGTAGAATAATCTAGCACGGATCATCGTCCTAAGACCATCTTAGGAATTGTGCTTTAGGATTTAATTCGAGTCTTCGTAACGATTCATCCTATTTTCCTTATGATTCCTTGTTTTATCTGTCAAGATTGCTTGATATTTATTTGGTGAATAACCTTTTCTTTCTCCTTTCTTTCTTTCTAAAGGAAGAGAAATGGTTAGACCTGGTCGTCCCAGCGCCAGTCAATCTCGTGCAACTCCCCAGGATGGAGTATTTATGTCTGCCCAGCAGCTTCTTGATCTAGTGAGGAATGTTCAAGCGGCCGGATCTAATCTGGAGTCTACTCCCCCTAGGTTTGGATTTGCACGTCTGTGCAGCGATTATACCAATTTGGGTGGGAAGCCATTCAAAGGTTCTGAGACTATTGTCGAAGTCCAGGCTTGGCTGAGATCGTGCGATCGAATCTTTTCTCGCATGAATCTTATTAATCTTCACCGTGTTCAGGTGGCTTCTAGTATGCTCCAAGAAAGAGCATTAGATTGGTATGAGCTTCTGATTTCTGAAATAAGTGAAGTGGTTCTTACTTGGGAGAAATTCCGGGAACGCTTCGAGTTAAAATTTGTGCCATAAGCTGAGAAGGTGACTTTGGCTCGCCGTTTTATAGACCTTTTTCAAGGTGAATCTTCTGTGATAGATTATGTCGCATCCTTCGAGTCACTTTCTAAATATGGGGTCGAGTACATAAACACCCCCATTGAAGAAGAACCAAAGATTTGTCTATGGCTTGAATAGAAATCTCAAGAAGCCATTACTTCTAAAATTAGAAGTTTCTTTTGATCAACTCGTTGATATCGCTCTTCGTCTTGAAGAGGCAGATAGGGAGAGTGATGTTGAAGTTATGTGTGCTCAACCAAACTTCAACAACAAGAAAAGGCCTAATAAGTTTAAAGGTCCTTATCCCAACAATAAGAAAGGGAGGCAAGTCTCTCCAGCAACCAAGACTTCTACCCCAAGTAGTGGGCAATTCTACAATTGTGGTTCTAAGGACCATTATGCGAACAAGTGTTCAAAGCCTCGTACTTGTCATTATTGCAAAAGCCAGGATCATTATTTGTCTTCTTGTTCCCAACATCAAAATAGGAAGGAGGGAAAGCTTAATGTTGCTCAAGCCCCTGGCAGCACATCACGTGGTAAAGATATTTCTCATTCTATCCTTGATGGCATTGTTTTATTTTGTGATCATCCTATTCGAGTTCTTTTTGATACGGGTGTGTCCCATTCTTTTATATCAAAAGAACTTGTTGATACTTTTTCTTTGGATGTTATGTATTTAATGACTTCATTGAGAATTGCGAATCCGGTTGGTGGAACCGCAACGGTCAGTTTATTGTGTAAAGATTTCGAGATTATTTTGTGTGATTTTGCTTTCCGAGTCGATTTGCATGTTATGCGCTACTTAGGATTTGGTATGATTTTGGAAATGGATTCTCTTAACCTCTATGAAGCCCAAATCGTATGTCCTGAGCGGATTATTCATCTTCGACATCCTCATCTGTTAAGCAGATTTCTATTAACCTTAAAGATTTGGATTCCATCTTGGTTGCATCTTTATATTCATTAAATCCTCATGATGACGATAATGATGATGAGGAGGATATTATTTCTCTTATTCACATTGTTCGTGAATTTTCCGACATATTTGAGCCTGTTTTAGGATTACCACCTAAGCGAGCAATTGAGTTCATAATTAATCTCATCCTTGGAGCTCAACCTATCACTCGTCCTCCTTATCGTATGTCCAATAAAGAGAATGAGGAGATGCGCAAACAATTATTCGAATTGGAGACGAAGCAATTTATTCGCTCTAGTTCCTCGCCTTGGCGAGCTTCGACTATTTTTGTGAAGAAATCCGATGGTACACTTAGGCTTTGCGTTGACTACCGCAAGCTTAATGGTCTTACTATCAAGAATAAATATCCTTTACCTCGGATTGATGATCTATTCGATCAACTTAGTGGTGCTAGAGTCTTTTCAAATTAGACTTAGCTACCGGATTTCATCAGCTTCGTATTGCAGAGGATAGCATTCCTTTGACATCCTTCCGTACTCGTTATGAATCATATGAATGGCTTGTTATGCCATTTGGTTTAACGAATGCCCCGACTTATTTCGTTGACCTTATGAATCGAGTTTTCAAAGACTTCCTCGATCGGTTTGTTCTCATCTTTATTGATGATATTCTTGTGTATTCTAAAACCGAGGAGGAGCATGAAAAACATCTTCGGGTTGTGTTGGAAACTCTTAGGAGCAATCAATTGAAAGCAAAATTTTCTAAATGCTACTTTTGGCAATCTCGTGTGAAGTTTCTTGGTCATATTATTTCCGAATCCGAAATTTCCGTGGATCCTTCAATGATTGAAGCGATTCAAAATTGGAAGAGACCGGAGAGTGTGATGGAGATCCGTAGTTTTCTGGGATTGGCAGGTTATTACCGACGTTTCATAAAGGACTTTTCCCAAATTTCCGTGCCTCTTACTGGTTTGACAAAGAAAGGCGTTAAATACCTTTGGTTGGACAAATGTGAAGCTTCTTTCCAAAAATTAAAAGAACTCCTTTCCGATGCTCTTATTCTTGTTATTCCCGAGGGGAATCAAGATTTTGTTGTTTATTCCGATGCTAGTCGCGTTGGTTTGGGTGCCGTTCTTATGCAAAGAGAACGTGTTATTGCTTATGCTTCTAAGCAATTAAAAGCTGCCGAGACTAGATATGCCACTCATGATTTAGAGCTCGCGGCTATTATTTTCGCCCTTCGTATTTGGCGTCATTATCTTTTGGGAGAGAAGTTTATCCTCTATGTCGATCGTAAATCTTTGAAGTATTTATTTTCCCAAAAGGAACTTAATTTGCGTCAACAACGTTGGCTCGAATTTCTTGCACCTTATAATCTTGATATTCTTTATACTCCCGGAAAGGGAAATCGTGTTGCCAATGCCCTTAGTCGCAAGCAACAAGCGGTTGTTTCTATGATAATATCCGAATGGAATGATCTCGGAATTTTATCCACTTATGAGATTCGAGATCGTGTTTCCGATTTATATTCATCTCTTTTCTTGTGTAGCCTTGAGGCCCATCCTTCTCTTCTAGATCGCATTCTTGAAGCTCAAAAGCTAGATCCGGAATTGGCCCTTCTTGGCCAAAATTTTGGAGATAAAATTAATATTGAAAGTTTGAAAGACTTTGATATTGATTCTTGTGGCGGCATTCGAAAATTTGGTAGACTTATCATGCCAAATATTAGTAATCTTCGTAAAGACATTTTAGAAGATTCTCATCGTTCTAAATTTACCATTCATCCCGGTAGTAGTAAAATGTACGCGGATATGAAGCGACTTTATTATTGGGAGCGAATGAAATCTGATGTTGCTAACTTTGTTAAGTGTTGCATGACTTGCCAACTTGTCAAGGCCGAACACCAAAGGCCTGGTGGGTTATTGTAACCTTTGGAAATTCCAATCTGGAAGTGGGATCAAATTTCCATGGATTTTATAGGCGGCCTTCCCCGTTCTCGTTCAGGTCATGATAGCTTATGGGTGATAGTTGATAGGCTTACTAAATCCGCCGATTTTATTCCTGTTCGGTCCAATCGAACCGCTCCTCTCTTGGCCAAACTCTTCATTAAAGAAATTGCAAAATTGCATGGAGTTCCTTCTTCTATTGTTAGTGATCGTGATCCATTGTTTACTGGTGGATTTTGGAAGAGTCTTCAAAAAGCCTTGGGAACGAAGCTTAATTTTAGCACCGCTTATCATCCCCAGTCCGATGGACAAACTGAGCGTGTGAATCAAACTCTTGAAGATCTTCTTCGTGCATGTGTTCTTGATTTGGTGGAAGTTGGGAAGATCATATTTCTCTTTTTGAGTTTTCCTATAATAATAGCTTCCAATCTAGTATTGGTATGGCGCCTTTCGAAGCACTCTACGGAAGGCTATGCTGATCTCCTTCTTGTTGGATTGAGGCCGGTAAGAGGCTGGTTTTAGGTCCATATTTTATTCGTGATTCCACAAAGAAGATTGACCTTATTCATCATAGGATGAAAGAGGCCCTGAGTAGGCAAAGATCCTATGCCGATAATCGGAGAAGGAAATTAGAATTTTCTGTGGGAGATCTTGTGTTTATCCGTGTTTCACCTATGAAGGGTGTTGTACATTTCAGTCGATCGGGAAAGTTAGCACCTCGATATATTGGTCCATTTCCCATCATCGAACGTATTGGTCCCATGGCTTATCGCCTTTTATTACCGGCTCAGTTTTATGCTATTCATGACATGTTTCACGTTTCTCAATTACAGAAGTGCCTTCGAGATTCCGATTCTGCTCTTGAGCCCGGTATTGTGGAAGAAATTGAAGTTTCACCTAATTTAACTTATAAGCAACATCTTATTTGTATTATTGCTTCGGAGTCAAGCGCCCTCGAAATAAAGATGTTCCGCTCGTTAAAGTCCAATGGTCCTCAAATCCTAAGGATTGCTCTTGGGAATCTAGAGAGTTCATCAAGCGAACACATCTGGACTTACTTTCTCGTGCTCCATGAGGTAAATTTCTTATTACAAATTTCTTTTGTGTTAATATGCTTTCATGGTTGTTACCTTATATTTTCTTCTTAAATATTGCGAGGACGCAATTTCTTTAAGGAGGGGAGTCTGTGACAACCCGCATATTTTACGATTGAATATTTAAATATTTTATTTTAATATTTTATCGTTATTCGGATTTTAGTCCGAAAGTTACATTTTGCATACGGTCGAATTAGGACTCGGAACCACTTCCATTGGGTCCAAAAACACCGTTTGCGATCTTTTTGAGTATAAACTTTGATATGTTTGGAGTTAGTGGAATTCTGCTACTTTTTCACTTTGGGCTTTTGGTTTGGTTTAGCCCATTTGCCTAAACTATTAATTCTAACTCAACCCCCTTCTCTTCATAACCTTACTTTCATTTCCTAACACTCAAGCTTCATCAAAAATGGAGGAAGGAATGGGAAATTAAAACTCCAAGCCCTAGTTCATTTGCAAATTCAACATCCAACTCCAAATTAAAAGAGAAGACATTGATTCAAGCTTCTTCGGTTGATTCTCCTTTGCTTTCAAGCTTCTCTTTCATTGATTTTGTGAAAACGTGAGATTTTTATCTCACATCTTTGTCTATAACTATCTTTGATTGTTGGGTATGAATTCCTAACACTTTTACATATACAATTGCCATGGATTTGGATTGAATTCGTAAAAATCCCAATTTTTAGTGTTTTGGGTTAATATCTTTAAAAATCCAACCTTTGATGTTTGAACACGTTTTTGGCGATGCATCGAGTAGCTAATACGACCAGGTAGCCTATAGGCATAACCCCCTAGCGTCCGTGCTCGATCGGTTGCATATTGGGAGAGTTTTGAGCTCCAAAACACTTAGGTCGCTCGGCCTGCACAATGGTGACTTTCGGTCTGCACTTAGCTCGTTCGGTTTTAGGTCGTTCGTTCCATAGGTCGCTAGGTCGCTCGACCCTCTTTACTTCCTTAGGTCGTTCTGCTTGCATTCCCTCGGCCTGTAGCTAGGTCGCTCATGTTAGGTCGCTTGGCCTTCTCATATTCAATAGGTCATTTGGTCGCGACCATGCTAGGTCGTTCCACCTTAGGTTGTTACTCGACCTTGTTTTTCCCTTTAAGTTGTTAGGTCGCTCGGCTAGGTCATTCATCTACTAGGTCGCTCGGCCTTCTGCAGTTAGGTCGCTCACCCATTTCCTTAGGCCGTTAGCTCCTTAAGTCGCTCGGCTGTTAGGTCGTTGATGCTAGGTCGTCCCCTTTTAGGTCGCTTGGCCTATTATGCTGCTTGCAACGCTTAGGGCACGTACCCCTTAGGTCGCACAACTCAAGCCGCTTCTACCTTAGGTCACGCCATGCCTAAGGTCGCGCCATGTTGTTGCTCTGTTAAGCCGTGTGCTATTTCTTGAGCCGCTGATTTCTTGTGCTGCTTATGTTAAGTCGTAAGCCGTGACTTTTAGGTCGCAAGGGTATTTCCACATTGAAGGATTTGTAATCGAATTCTTTGGATTTCATTCACGTCTTCGAATGTGAAATTTTGTGATTTATGGTTTCTACAATCATTTTTGTGATTTGTCACCTTATTTCACTCGTACGAGAAATTTAATTAAATGGCTTGGTAAAACAAGTGGTATGAAATGCTTGCGTTTACTTCGTCGGTTAATTCTTGGACTTGTTCGATTGAATCTCTTGTGACAATTTTTGAGTGGAGATCAACAATTTGTTCGTAAATATTTAAGTTAAGCTAGTGGTTATGGGACATGAAGCTAAGCTTTTATATTTACTAGCATACTGTAATTGACACTTCTTGATGATCATTGATGATCATTTTTTTGATTTAGACTAGCAAATGTGCGATGTCTCTTTGTCTACGAGGGAGACTAAACCCCGTTTCTATGGAGCTTCGGCTCAAATTGGTAGGGTAGCGACCCATGGTCTTCGGGCCGTTTTGTGGAGCTTCGGCTAAAAATTAATGGTTAGCTACCGTGGAACAGCGTTCCGTTTTGTGATACACGTGTTGGTGAGTTTTCTTGCTCCCGTTTTGTGATAGGCCTCCCCCGTTTTGTGATTTCTGGATTTCCATTGATGATTTCTAGAATTTGTGTTCCACCAATTTCGTGATTTTCATTGATATGTGTTATCAATATTTGTGCATTGGTAAATTTGTGTGTCATTAAATTTTTGTGAATGAAGATATTGAATATGACATTCCTTTTTATCTTTGAGAAGATTCTGGTGATATTGATTTATCTCTTGTTGATTTTCAATTACATACTTATCACAGTGTGGCTTCATGGTTATCATATGTTATGTCATATCTCTTATTTTATCTCAATATATCCGATATTTAGAGCTAGACTGATTCGTTTATTATTTTCTGATAAATAATACTCGGGTCAGACCGAGATGTTACAGGTGCTTCTGCTTGACTTCACATCTGAGATTATCATCCTGACTTTTGGCTAACTACTTAGATTAGTGGTTTTATGTTGTATACATTTGAGATATTGACTCCTTGATGTATACATATTCTTTTGTCTAGCACTTGTAACCATTCTTTTGTGATATTGTGGATCTTGTTTGACCACTACTCTGATGTACACTTTCATGTGTTATATTCATATCTTTTTCCGCCTTTGTGATATGGATGTCTGTGACTGATTTATGTTATGCTTATTTCTATATTTGTATCCGAAGACATTATGGCAACTGTGTAGTAGCTTTGGGTTTGGATCGGTAGGTCGAACTTATTGTAGTACTATCTGGCATAACGGTGCTTGCTCAAAGCAATTGCACGGATGGTCGCTCCTCAACAGCTTTATTCTCCGTGCTAGTTATCGGCATTACCCCGTAGTGTCCTTGACTAGCGTGGGTATAGAGCTGGGGCATCACAAAGTGTTACATTCAGATTTCAAACAAATCACGACAATTTTCACTTTGATCTTTTAAACAAAAGATCCATCATAATCACAAATGTTCGATGTGGTTTTCGAATATCCATTTGGAATTTGACCCTCGGTCGCGTCGAAATTCAAATGCCAATTAAAGGCCAATATTGATAGTCGGTTATTTAATTATCGATCAACATTCATAACAATCACAAGATTTCAAATAATTTTCCCCCCAATTATTTATTTTCAAAATATCTTCACATGATATATTTTTAACACTTCAACACTTTGAATACAAATTTCAAATCACTTTTCACCCTTCAATCATTTGAAAGCAAATTTCAAATCATTTTCCTCACGTAGAATAAATTTCAGAATATTTATTTAACTCCACTGAAAATTTGCCGAGTCCAAATACTCTAAAAATAATTAAAAATAATTATCCAAAATATACTTGGAAACATTTAAAATAAGACTATTTTAAAACACTTTCTTAAATATTATTTATGAAAATATTATACTAATATCTCATATAAAAATTCAAGTCCAAACTAATTTTAAAATAAAATGAGTAGATAGGATATAACTATTTAAATACCCATTTTATAAATCAAATATCAATTAAAACTTTAAATAATCACTTCTATAATAAATTAAAATAAATCATTACTTTAAAGATTTTCAAAATAACCAAAATAAATAATTTCTCCAAAATATTCTTTCCTTAAAACCATCTTTACAACTTCAATTTATATTTATAAACTATATTGGAAACATACTCGGCTTTCCAGGGAAAGTACAAATTCTATTCTAAAATGGTTCATTCAAATCAATTTATAATCTTTCTTCATTTATTTTAAATTACGTTCCAAATCCATAAATTCCATTCCACACTTTTAAAAATAAAACAATATTTATTTTTAAAAACAAATTTCCCTTTGTTTTATAAAATTCCATTGTGAATTCAAATTTTCAAATATCCACTTATATACGATTTTCAAATCGATTCCCAAATATTCACTTTCAACACCAAATCAATTTTCAAATTGATTCCCAAATTTATTTCAAATACCAAATCGAATCCCAAATTGATTTTCTAAACATTTATTTTAACACCAAATCGATTTCAGAATTGATTTCCAAAGATTAAATTTCAAACACCGAATCAAATTCCAAATTTATTTCCAAATTTATTTTATTTTAAAATAAATTCCTTTATTTCTTCCAAACTATTTAAAATCCGTATTTTAAATAAATTCTTCAACCTTTAAATAATATTACTCGAAATCCATTTATTAAGCCTTTTTCCCTTATTTTGGAATTTTATTCAATAGGATTCAAAAATATAACTTATCCTTTTAGAATTCCTTCTTTTAAATTTGTCCAATTCACAAAAATAAATTTTACTATAAAGTTTCAAATTGAATTTTACAAATATAATTTTATATATTTTCGGTATCCTACGATACCAAAAATATATTCCGCTAAACTATAGCCTTCTACGATTTCAACCACAAATATAATCACACATAGATTATAAATAGTCAACACACAATATTGAAACAAATTCAAATATTTGAGGAATCCAGTTGGATCCCTCCAACCTGTTTCCCTGCATCCACAGACGTTAGCACAACAATTAAATACCAATTCAACTTCAAGTTTGAATATCGCGGTATATGAGATCAATATAATATCATCTGCTATTATGCGGCGCATAGGGTCTCACACGCTATATAATGCGGGAAATCAGTCACTTCAAATATATAAATAATACCAATTCCACTTCGAGGTGGAATATCATGGTATTGGGTTTAATATAATGACCTCCACTATTATGCGGCGCATAGGATCTAAATAAATAAAACTGATAATAATTTATCATCTAAGCACACAATCAACAATTTTAAATTTAACTATTTAAAATTGAACAAAAAAGTTTGTTTGAGTGAGAAGATCTCACCTTTGATTACGCATGCAACCCATTTCCATTTTGACCATTTCTTCACAATTTTGGACCTTGTATAAATATTTATACAGTTGATTAATATTTGAACAATTGGACAAATCAATTTCCATTAACAAATTCAATTTGAACTAATTCCTTCTTCCGAGAAAACATTTTCTTTTCTTTTTCTTTGAAACCCTTACTTATAAAAATTAATTTATATAGATTCAAAAATCAAATCTTATATAATCTTTCAACTGTTTAAAATTTCCTTTTTCAAAATTTGTCTATATAAAATTTCTGTTTAGCTATATATTTTCTACATGCATATATATATATATATAATATATATATATATATATATAAATTTAAATTAAATCAATTGAATAGACAATACCTTACGGCCAAACTTAACTCGTGCAAGCTCTGACCAAACTGCTTCGCAACGCCCTAGCCTCGACTAACCGCTCCATCGCGAGCACTGGTTCCTCCTCCTATGTCGTTACCTTGGCCACTGACTCTTATGAACGCCACCACGTACGACAGCCCTCGACCCTGCGCGAGCCTCCACACGCACGCGCCTCACTCACGAACGTGGCCTCAATCCCTAGCCCTGATCGAGATCGCGAGTCTCCAATTTGCAAGCATGCAAACAATGGTTCCCATCCCGAGCTTGAACCGTGATTACGATCGCCATTGCTTATTCCAGTTGATAACCTCATGGCTATTACATTCGAATCTGAGAAATGAGGCATGCGATAGAAAGGAGGTGAACGGGCAATTGCGCACTTGGGTTCGCGCATCTGAGTCGAATTTTTTTAAATTTAGTCGCCACGATTTTAGAAAGAGGAGCTCGGCCATCGATTTCCTGATTTGAATGAGATTTTTGAATTTCGTTTACTTCTTCTGGTTTACAGTCGCGTTATTTTCTTTCTTTTGGTTTAAACGAAGATGAAAGCACAACGCTTATTTTTTCTTTTCAAACGAACACGTGTTAAAGATTTCAAAGAAAACAAAACAAATGTTTGAATTTTACTCAACGTGTCCTTGTTTGGTAGCCGTATTTCAATTTTATTATTATATATTCAAATTTTAAATTCAAATTTTAAATCATTTCTGTAAATGCAACTCAAAATCTCGATCTTCAATTGAGGCATGCCGCCAGGTATTTATAATGTTAAACCCCTATTCCAAACGCAATGGAAAAGATTTCGAGTCCAAATTCGATCGTATGGAGAAGATAGCTTTTTTGAACCAGTTATTAAATTAAATTTCGATATAATTTTTAGCGTGTTTGCTCATCGTACGATCACACGACAACTCGAATGCTATGGAAATTGAAGTCCGGTAATAGTACCATATTACGGATCCAATGGAACTGGTTTCGTCGAAATCCAAGACTATGCCTCAGAAGGCTATTTTTAAATACTGATTTAAACGATATAAATTCAAAACTGAACAAAACGTTTTCAAATCCAATTCTGAAGCTTCCATTATCTTCAATATTATCGATATAGATTATCTAAGCCTTTAAATTATTTTTAATCAGCTTAAAATTGAAGATACAAATTTTTACCCAACTTCACATTATTAAACTGAATAATTTAATTGCCAAATTCAAAGTTATAATAGAAATTCAAGTTTAAAATAACTTCCAATATTAAAATCAATTAAATATTTCTTTTTCAAATGTTTAAAATTTCCGGGTGATCATAACAAGGAGGGTTTATTGAGTATATACATTTAAGTTAAGTTAAACTTTTAAATATTTTCTTAGAAAAGATGAAAGAGATTCTTACCCAGAAGATAGTGACGCTAGATTTTTAAAGGAAACAACAGCCAAGACTTCAAGATCATGGGTTGGTAAGTTTTCTTCATGCGGACGTAATTGTCTACTCGCACAGCCAATCACTTACCATTATGCATTAACACAGCACCCACACCATCACCACAGGCATCTGTATAAACGGATAAACCTTGGTTCCCGTTGATAATAGCGAGAACGGGAGCAGTAGTCAATCTCCTCTTTAACTCTTGGAAAGCTTCATCGCATTTCGTAGTCCAATTAAACTTATCATTCTTCATGTTAGCCAAGTCAACGACTAGCTATCTAAGAGAAATCCTGAACAAACTTTCGGTAATATCCCACTAAACCAAGAAAACTTCAAACTTCTTTTGGAGTTGTGGGTCACTTCTAGTCTAGAATAGCGGAAACCTTGCTAGGATCTATAGAGAATCCCTCTTCTTTAACAATATGACCAAGAAATCAAACATCTTCGACCCAAAAGTGAAACTTGGAAAATTTGGCAAACAGAATGTTCCTCCTTAATATTTCCAAAACAATCCTTAGACGCTCAACATGCTCCTCTTCAGTTTTGGAGTAGATCAAAATATCGTCGATAAACACATGAACAAATTTATTCAACACTTCTCGAAATTCAAGGGTCATTAAGTCTACGAAGTATGCGAGTGCTTTGGTTAGTCCGAAAGGCATGACTAACCACTCGTAGAACGTGTCAGGATCCCTTAAAGCAGTTAAGTAGATAGAGTCTTCAGCAATTCGCAGCTGATGGAATCTTTGAGCTAGATCCATATTTGAAAAGAATCGAGCGCTGTGCAGTTGATCGAATAAGTCGTCTATCCTGGGAAAAGGAAATTTGTTTTCAAGGGTTAATTTATTGAGATCGCGGTAGTCCAGGCACAATCTCAAGGATCCGTCAGACTTAGCTATGAACACCACAGCTGAACCCCAATCGGAAACACTAGGACGTATTAATCCTTTCTCTAGCAAATCACGGGTTTGATTGACTAGTTCTATTCTTTCTCTAGGTTTCATCCTGCGACTTGCATGAACAACAGGACGAGCATTTGAAACTAAATCAATTCTGAATTCAATTTCTCTGTACGAAGGCAAAGAATTAACCTCTTTGAACATGTCTGGAGATTCCCGGACAATAGGTATGGACTCCAGACTAGGTTCGGGATATCCTAAAGTATACATAAGCTTATCTCTTTTAGGACTCGAATCCTCGCAAGAGATTTCAATGAAATTCCCAACTTTGGTTCTGATCGAAATCATTCGATTGTTACAATCTGATTTGGCTTCGTATTTTGTTAGCCATTCCATTCCCAGTAAGATTTCAAATTTATTAAAATCGAGAATGATAAGGCTGATAGGAAATCTATAACAAGAATACGCGATTGGAACTCTCTACATCGTCGACAAAGATTTGTCGGACCACCAATCGGATTCTTCACGCAAATGTGCTCGTCGACAAATTCGGGTTTAAGTTTTAATTCATTTACTTTTTGTTGGGAGATTAAGCTATATGTAGCTCCCGTATCGAACAAAACTCTAACAACTCTGTCATAAATAATAAGGTTACCTTCCAAAACTCCTTTTCCTTTGTCCGCCTTTGAAGTTGAGGGGTTATATTAAATCGAGTACATTTTCGCTACTTGTGCTTGCTTCTTTTTTGTGCAACGTTTAGCTTTGTGACCTGGCTTATGACAACGAAAGCATTCCTTGGTTCTTTGACTTGTCTTCACAAGTTGATCTTCCTTTACTTGTTTCTTTGGCCTCTTACAATCGTTTGAATAATGGCCTTTCTCCTGACAGTTGTAACAAGTAAGATCTCCCGTCGAGTTCTCCTGATTACTCCTATTCTCCTTGCCTTGATCTAGTTTCTTCCCTCCGAACTTCCTTTTCTTCCAATCCGTATTACTTGAACTTTTCTTTACTTTCGGAACTTCTTGCTTATCCAGGGTAGCATATGTATAACCTATATTTATGAAATCAGAAAAGGATTCTTTCACGTGGGCCGTCATCCTTTCATGGAATTTCTTTTTCATTCCGCGAATGAATCTTTCATTCTTCTTTAAGGGTGTATTCACCAGCTCCGGACTAAATCGAGATAATTCGTTGAACTTATTCAAATACTCCTCAAACCATTAACTTCCCTGCTTCAAATTCGTGAATTCTTGGTACATTCTGGAGATACCAACAGATGGCATATAACGCTGCTCAAACACCACTTTGAATCGAATCCAAGTTAACGCGTCCTCCGGCTCATCCACTGTAACTGTCTCCCATCAGGCTAAAGCTTCCTCTTGGAGTTGCCAAGAAGCTATCAACCACATTTGATCGTCTTCTAACTTCAATCTTCTAAAAATTATTTCACTCGATCGAATCCAAGCTTATGATTCTATAATGGACTCCTTTCCAGTGAATGGCTTTCCACCAATTCTAGAAAAACTTCGATATAGATCAGCCAGATTTGACTGATGTTGAGTGGGTATAGCTGCTGTTGTAGGGACTTGACCAGTGGTAGTGGTATTTCCTCGTTCCCTACCTTGTCCTCTTCTTCCACTCATTCTCACTATCTGTAAGTAGTAAGAAAACATGATTTAGGCATACAGACAAGATATCTTAAGGAATATCTACAGTTAAAAGAAATAGACCAAGAAATTTTAAGGTTTCGGCCTCTTGGGTTATACTCATTCTAGGGTATTTCTAACCATATCTCTAATGAGCCACCTAATGTGTTATACTCCATAGCTAAACTTCTTACTCAACCTTTAGTTCCGATACCGCTTATCATGACTCGAAATCCAATGTTCAAAAATCAACATCAAATACGTCACTTGTATTCGACTACCGAAGATTCAAACGTTGAACTCCAGTTCGGATGGAGCTTATAACAACATTAGATGAATATAAACAGCGGAAACAACAGATGATATCATTAATCACAACACAGCTACAATATTGATACAATATACATTACAACATTGATCTCCAACATCAGCGTGATATATACAAGATACAATAACAGGATGACAACGCCACAGCGGAACAATAATAGTGTCTTCAAAAATTTCCAACATACTTCGACTTTGATAAGGTCTCCCAAAAAAACACTTCAAAAGGTTTCCAAAACCAAAAGCTTCCAATATCCGATAACTTCCAAAAGACTTCAAAAGATTCCAAGCTAGCTCCAAAAACACGGATAACCTGCTTCTAGGCTACGCGTGTGAATATTATAGGCACCCAGAGTTTAGGAAGGGAACAATAAACTCCGAGCCATTCATGGGACTGGTATGAGTAAACAAAAATAGTTGTTTGTACAAAAATAGTTTATAAAAGAAATCTGTTCATGCTTTTGGAAAATGAAACAACCATAGGGCCTCCTCGCGCACACACAATGCAATCGCACACTCGAGGGAGATTTCTCTTTATGATAGTCAAATATGATTGATACGAGAAAAATTCTTGATATTATTATTAGTGCATAGTGTATGAAACATTTTGAAAGTATAGTATTAATCTTAGCCAGCATACGTATCATTATAGTATTCCTACTATAGCTACCATATTAGATGGCAGGTTCTACAACTAAAACCGTACAGGGCTCGTATTGAATGATTGGATTTCCAACAAATGGTCAGGCTAAGGAACTTCCTTACCAAATGGAACGCCTCTGGAGGGATTCCCCCAAGAACCAAACTGGATCTCTACCAACACAAGACCAGGTTACCTCTGTAACCCGGTAACATCTACAAGTATGCCATCCCCAGTCGTTATCGACCTTTATCCCGAGATTCACCAAAAAACAGCAACAACCACACAGTTTAATATCTAGGCTTCATACCATGATACCACCGCTTATTCAGAAGAAAATGGACATACCCTAGGGGCAAAGACCCCTAATAACCTTGCCGCAACATTCTTGTTTCGACCATTACCTGGTTGTGAGGTTCGACGAAGTCTCGTCCACAAAGCTACGGTTTACACAAAAGCCATGCTTTGATCAACAAATAATCAGCAGCACTCAGCATGCGACACTACCAAGTTGGGAGTATATCACTAATTACCATTAACTGCATAACTTTTGAGCTCGTACGTCTCAGTAAAGGGTGTTAAGCTAAGAGAATAAATTCTCTTCCACCAACAAAAAGGTATTTGAAAGAAATCAGCTTTATATCTCAAAGTGTAATGTTAGACATACAACCATACAAGTCTATTTCGAGTTCGAACGGAACCGAAGGCATTTCCAATGAAGCCCTTGCAATCCGGGCTTCCACAATCCCGATCGGTCTCCCATCACATATAGAGATCTCTATACCGCAGCAATTCAGTGCAGATTCATTCGACAGGTTATCCTATCATTCTCGAAGACACCCAGTCTTCATCACCGTCTTCAAATGTCTCCATCTCATCGTAGCACTATTCAGAATGGGTTATATGACATAACGTCCTCTCCCGGGTAAACTGAATAGTGAGTGCTTAATTTAAAAGCACGTGGGTATATCATTCACAAAGATTCACCATTATGGTTCGATGTGAGTTCGGATAACCAACTGATATCCGACTCCCTGTCGTGTCGAAATTCAATTGTCATTTTACGGGCCAATTGGTTTTCACATTCACACCGAAACAAATCACAGATATCACAGCTCAGCACAAAGCAATTCATATCATGTGGTATCAAAATCACATTTCAGAGATATCAATCAATACAAAGCATTCAATAATAATCAATCATCTACAATTAAGATGAATTAATTTTGTGATTATAATTTATTAATCACATGATTATTTTCATTAATTATCCTTAATTAATGATTAATTATTCTTAATCATAAATTAATTAGTCCTTAATTACCAATTAATCTTAATCACTTTCATTAATAAAATATTTCTTAATTAATTACCTTACTTAATTACTCCTTAATTATAAATTAATTAACCTTAAGTTAATAATTAATTAACCTTTAATTAATTATTCTTTAATTAATTAAGTAATTGTAAATCATTTATCTTAATTAATCATTTAATCATTATCAAAATCTTTAATTAATAAACCTTACAATTAATCATCATTAACATAAGAGATTGAGGTTAATTAAGAATAAAAAATCAATACTTTATCTTAATTTACTTTTAATTACATTATTTATTTAAAATAATTAGTTATAAGTAATGTCACAAATTAAATAATTTAAACTTGATTACTTTAAAAATTATCTTACTTAAAACTTTTATTAATCCAATACTTAAATTAAAAACCATTATTTAAAACATGGATTAAAAATGTTTAAAAAATTTGAATTTTGTTTTAAAGTCAAGAAAACTGTTTGCATATCAAACCTTAGACTCACTTGAGTGTTCCCCGGGTTAACACACCATTTACTTCGAGTTTTTCCAAAACCAACCCAAGTCACTTTTCAAACTTACAAATTTGTTTAAGTTTTTAGAATGACCCGACACACACATCCATTTACTCGAGCTAAGACTCGAGCCAGAAACAATATTTCCCAAGGACTATTTCGAGTCCATAGCCTTCCTTCCCAACCCATTGCCTACTGACACAAACCATCAAATATGCACATGCACCGCCGATCGTTGGCGTTTTGGCCATCACCACCACCTTCCACAAATCCACGATCATTTACCCAATCATCTAGAACACACGGATTTACGAATTTGTGAGCTAAACAAAATCGATCATCCTGACTCACTGTAACAAAAACGATCGTCACGTAATCACCTCACACCGCCGTCTCAGGCCACCAGTGATCGTGTGATCATCCCCGAAGCTTCGTCCAGACCTTACGCAACTATTCCCACCGGAGCGATCTACTCCGGTCAACTGAGGATGACGTAATAATAGGGATTCCGACCAATATAAAAATACTAGCTTAAACCCTAGATGAATGTCCTTCGGCCACCACGATGATATTAAATTTTTTCGAGCATTTTTCCCTGAACCCACATCACTTAGACCATCTCCAGCCATAACCCTAACCATTCTTATCACGTCGACGACTGTTTGGACGGCTAAATATCTATTGAGTTAGAAAATAGCTGAACGAATTTTATAATAAAATTTACCGCAAGCACACGGTGTATGAATGTAGCACGTGGCGAATACGGGTCGATCCGCAGGGAATTGATGACTTTAAAAATTCTACTCAATCAAATTAAACCCAAGTCGAGTGAAAGTTAAGCTAGAAAATTAGCTAACTAACTAAAATAAAATTGATAAAAATATGAGAGTTTGAGGACAATTTAGAGATAAATCCACTTTCTAGATCATATAAATCAACAAAATGAAGTTATGATCTCTCTTTTCTTTTCATTAGTGTAATTAGTTGATGTGCTTATCATAAGTATGATATATTTGTGCTATTAATTAGCCCAATATAAACTATCAAACTATAGCACAACCACTAATACACATTTAACTCTCATGAAATATGACAACAAAGTTGAAATAAAAATCTATTTTAAGCATAGCCTATTAACTACTGTTTAGAAATATAGGCTATCAAATTTCAATTTCAACATTCACTTCTTTGCCATAATCATATTTAGATGAAGAGGCAATTTGTGTTATATTTGTTTAAGCATAGCCTATTTTTATGAAAAACATAGACTATCAAATTCAAAGCTAAACAACATCATTAAACCACTTCAAGTTTTTCATTGAAGCACAAAAAGAGAGTATGAACATCAAAATGTTGCATCTACATAATAGAGAGCTTCATTACCCCTAAATTGTAGGGATTAAGCTCTCATATTTGTTATCAAATCAACAAATGTAGAAAGTAACATGAAAGCAAAAAGATAGGAAAATGATAGCTAATGGAAAAGACAAATAATCTAATTGCATAAAGGTAAATCTACACTATTACATAAGAAGAGAAGAAGCATGTAAATAAAAGAGAATTAACACATAAAAGAAAAGAAAATTACATGAAATAAAATGGCTAAGTAGCCATGGAAAAAGAGAAGAGAAGAGCTTTTTATTTTGAGCCTAAACTAAAATTAATAGAGACTAAGCTAAGAGGAGCGAAGGTTACATGAAACATAAGGGGTTATTTATACAAGCATGAAACTCTAATCCATATTTTTGGGGAATGCCCAAAATACCCTTGAGAAAGTGTGGAGGCCAAGTAGTCATTAGCTTCTACTAATCACCATTTAAGTGTACATGAAGCCATTAATTCCATAAGCATGTGCATTAGCCTCTAATTTATACATTAAGATAGGTAGGTAGGCGGAGTCCTCCATGTTCTTCACTTTGAATTATTTCCATCTTCATTCCTTTGTATTCATTTTGCATGCATGTGTCTTCATAAAACAACTCCAATTTGGGATCAAATTCCTACACAAATATATATAAATTTCAATTAATTTTTCTCAAAGAAATATATACACACAAATGACCGTTTTGCCCCTATATGAAGATGGATATGCGACAATTTGAAATTAATATGGATTTTGGTTAAAACAAGTTAAAATACCCAATATGATCATTTATTTAATTTAAGTAGAGTAAACATGGTGGTAAAAATATGCACATTTGCACGCACATCAAATACCCCCACACTTATCTTTTTATTCGTCCTCGAATAAAGAAAAACTAAGATAAGTCTGTTTTCGTAGGGAGCATGATTGGATTGAGCGTATGCAACAAGCCGTTAAACCTCTGGGTGTCCCTAGCAGGACGAGTGTTGTCTCTTGAGGGTTTTCAGCGGATACTACCCACAAAATCCACATGCAGGATGAAAATATTTACAAAATGCAAGATTTATTTACAAAGAGATGACTGTGAATTTTTGAAAATATTTACAATGAAGGATTTACTTTTAAATCAACACAAATAAGTTAAATATAGGTTTTGGTTATTATCTTGAAATTTTTTAGTCATTTACTCGTCAAAATTTTCAATAAAAACAAAGTTATCATAATAAATAGACTATAGTTTAACTTGTTTTTTTGGTTGATAACAAAGTGTAATTATGAAAAGGATCTTTAGTTGATTATCAACGTTTATCAAAGTGGTATTTTCATTTCTTTTCAATAACAAATCAAATCAACTAAGTAAAAATAGTGCTAGGATTTCAATTGCTTGCTTTATTTGCAAGAAATATTACACACCTAGCTCAAGTAAACCGAGGACAGATATACCACCCATGCACTGCCTTTCGGGCTTATGTGAGGGGAGTACAGAGCATGGCGAGTGCATACACTTTCTTGCATACACCTATCGACCGTAGATGGTTTTTATTAAGTCTGTTTTTTTACATGTGTTCCATACATGCATAACCGTGAGGACTTTCAAATGAGTATGAAAGCACATAACCAAAGATTCCAAGTAATTCACCTATGCATAACCGTGAGGACTTTTAAATGAGAGTGAATACTTGGATGTTATTATTATTATTTTTTTGTAGGATCGGTTTCACCCTAGAGGGGGGTTGAATGGGGTGACAGTATTAATTATAAAAATTTATTGCAGAAGCTTTTAAAATAATTTCAACACAGATCACAGAATAGTAGCAGCACAAATAAAAGCAGAATAATAAATGCAGAAATAGAACGACACAGAATTTACCCAGCTTCGAAAAAATCCTGCCTACGTGCCGCCCCCAAGGTTTCTACTAGAAATTAAGTAGTCACACGTTTACACACGTAACCTTGCTACACCCGCTACCGACCAACCTAACTCTACGCTCAAAACCCTGCTTCAACTCAGCCACTGAGTTGCGAATTCTCAAACTACGCCACATAGTTTGTGCCCTAGTCACACGACTAGAAATTACAACGGGTTAAAATTGAAATACAAATTTAGAACCAATTTAAAATTAAAAACAACCCTAATTAAAAAATTAAAAGACCCTTATAATAAACAAAGGAAAAAACGGACCCTTTTCTCCTTTTATAATTTTGCGGCCGGTTCCTTTTGAGATAATGGCGGCTTCTTTGTTCGAACATAATTAGGGCTTTCGTCCTTCGATCCAAATTAGGGTTTTGTTGAAATCTAAAGTAGCCGACTTCGAATGATTGAATGGATGATTCAGCGATCCATTTCTGTCAATCGATCGCCTTTGTTATTTTCTTCAACTGCTTTGAATTTTATCGAGTTCGAGAAGGCCTTGGTATGTAATTTCTGCTCCTTTTGCTTTTCTGTTTGTATGCCTGAATTTGATACGATTTGCCGATGATGTTGATTGCAATTTATAGGAGTCGAACTCCTAAATATTCGTCGTATATTTTTTTATTTGAATTCGTCAGAACTTTTACTCTGCCGCTTGATAATGCTTGAACGTTTGAGATGATTTATGACTTGTTCAATTCAAATATATTTCCCTTACTTCACTGTCACGGTTTTAGCTTGAAACCGTTCGATCCTTCCTTGATCGTTATAGCAGCTACTTTCCTATTTTATTTGGATTTTATTTTTGACTTTTTCCATTTTTACACATACTTGATTTCTAACTTGGTTCATGAGGACTTTGGTCGTTTGAATTTATTTGACGATGTTGATTTCTTTTGTGACTTCGGTTCTATAGTTTGTAGTTGCCGTGCACTTTGGTGGCTGACCATTCTGTAGCATATCTCCGTGTCTTCATCACTGTTTTGATTTGAAAACCCTTGCAGCCTCATTTTTGATTCGAGACATCGGTCATATTGAACTCTGTTTGCTACGATCATATTGACTAACTTGGTGCAGTTGATTTGTAACTTCTGGTTCACTGATGTTTATAATTTTAGCATGCACATGTACTGTAGCATGCGTATTTTCATATTGTTGCAGTCATGAGTTTTGTTCATGTATTCTTGGCTCTGGTTCATTGTTGTTGCCCTTTGTATATTTATATTACTTCGAATTTGCCATGATTCTTCGGATGCATCTCCTTCTTGCTCTTGAGTCTGTTGTGTACATAAGCAGTTTGTAGATGCTGTTTACACATGTACATGCTTCACTGCCGTGTATTGTTTGCATTCATATTCGTGCTTGTGCATCACCATATATCTGTTGCATTCATTGGTCTGTTTGCATATTTCACATGCTTGACCCTTGCACATGCTCTTTGATACTTGTTTGAACTGACTGTGTCATTTTCCTAGTGCATTAGTTTGGACTTGCAGTTTGAGTTGCAGACTTCATGTGAGTTCACATGCATGGTTTGTTCTTTGTTTTTATTGTTGCTGTGTCACTTGTGTACTGAGAATTGCTGAATCTTTGTGCATTGTTGTGTCATTTGATTGCTGAGTCTTTGATGTATGGCCAGTGGTGCACTTGGTTATTCGACCCTGCTCTTCTAGTTGCTGTCTTCATTTGGTTGTTACTGATATCTTGGTTCGGTCTGTATTTTGATGTTCACCTCTCTTGTATCATTGGTGTTTCTCACTGTGGCATTTGTTTTGGTACAACTCCTTTATGTATACACAGTTGAATTGTTCTGTGCTTCCAGTCATCATTTCACTGCATTTATGCACTTGTGTTGTTTGTTATACATATGAACTTGGTGCATTGCTTCGAGTGGTATTATTGAACACTTGAGTTTCACTGAACTTAGTTTTTCGACCCTTTGTGCTTTGGTGCTGTAGTTGAGTTGAGTCAGTGACTTGACCTTTTGCATTTTGTTTGTGGTCTGGTGCCTTGTTGAATTTGTGCCGCCTTTCGTGAGCATTTTGACTTTTAGTTGGACTGTGCATTATAGTTGAATTGAGTTGTGCTCAAGTATGATACTTGCACTTGTCCTGTCCACTGCCCTTTTTCATATTGATCAAGCATTTTCACTTGAGACTGCATTGTCATGTTGCACTGATGGTGTTCTGACCATTTTATTGCATTTGGATTTGTTTTTCGAATTACACCTGAGTTGAATCCAGCTTGTAGCTCGGATTTGACCTTGTGCTGAAAGTTGTGACATTATTTTATTGCACTTGAGTTGAATCTGGTATATTGGATTTGACATGTGCTCACTTGTCCCTGTAAATCAATCAAATGTATATTTCGGTGTGCACGACCTTGTGGCATATACAGTGATATACTGTGTATGTCACCAATTGTTCGTGTATGATGGATTCAAAGTTAAATGGTGACGAACAACCCAAATAACTGAGGCAAATATTTTTTTCAAAATTCACATTTTATTTTATACTGCAAAAATATTTCCTTTCCAATTTAATTGCATCAATATTTACTTTTGCAAATTGCTCAGATGCTGGATTCAATCTGGAATGAAGTTGAAGATAAATTACGGGTTGAGTGTATGAGTGATATGTAGTGAGGTCAGATGTAAAAGTGAAATTGTGATGTACATAACTTGTATTGTAATCAAAGTTGTATATGTATAGTGAGAGCTTGAATTTGTACTATTCAAAATTGTAGTAAATATTTGTTTGAATAAAAATTCTGTTTGAATTTAAATTCTGTATTATTTATTTTTATTCAGCAGATATTTATTTAATCTATGAAAAATAAAATAGTACATTACCAAATACATTTACACGAATATATATATATGTTTATTATCATCAAACAAAAATCATATAATCGAATATTCAACATTTTTAAGAGAGAGAGAGTTTTGCGAAATCATCTTAGCATCATTTAACTTAGAAGACAAAAAAATGTTATATCCTTTACTTTAAATCAACCACTTTTTAAAACAAAGATTTTCAACTAGGATATAATTCATAATTAACACATATGAATCTTTCTATATACTAGTTAAACCATTATTATCTGTAATCAAACTTCATTTTTATTTTTGTTAAGACAAATAAATTTTCAAAAATTTCAATTTAATAAACCAAAACCATATATTTATCTTAGTGTTTTTTTAAAAAAATAAATCGAAAGAAAAAAAAATTTGTGATTTTTTTTGAAATTTTAAACAAAAATAAACCATGAAAAATAAAAAATTGAAGATGAGTCTCCCCCCACACTCGATTTTGACTATGTCCCCACAGTCAACCCAAGTGGAAGGAGAAAAATAAAATAAAAATCCAATATTTACATAAAAGATTTTTATTTACAAGAGATAAGAAAGTATACAGTCAAAAAGTAAATGAAAGGTCTCCTAAAGACTGATTCATTTGTCTCGTCAAATGTGTGAGACACAGCTTAAGCACGAAAAACCAAACCGTAAAAGATTTCGAAGTTGAATGTTGATTTGGAAAAACAAATGTCGTTTTATTGAAAATTGAATGAGTTGTTTTGTTTTCGATGATTTTTAGGGTTGATAAACAATTGATTGAAATTCAAGTTTATTTTCACCAAATTGAAGTTCAAACTTATCATTGAAAACTTCTTCAAAATTATCGATTTCAAAATCAAAATGGTGATCGAAATTTTCCCCTTCGGAATTCAACAACTCATTTTCAAAAAGTCCATAAAACTCATGTTCGTTAAATTCGACTTCCATTGTTGGATTATCAACGACTTCATCGTGTAAATCGAGTTTAAAATTCAAAGTTTTCGTATTCAAATTTTCCGAAAAAGGAAGATCGAAATTTGAATCGAGTTTCCCACCCTTAAAAGAATTGAAATCCAACTCAATTACCGTGTTTTCAATAAATTCATTAAGATTGTTATTTTCAGTTTCAAAAGTTGTTGTTTGAAAATCGTCATTTGTGGTAAAAGATGGATTATCATTTGACTCATCACACGTTGGAATTTGATTTTGTTTATCACGTTGTTTCATATATGTTTCAAAAAACAAATTCGTGTGATTATCGTAAATTTCGTTCATTTTCTCCACAAAATCCAAATTATAGTTATTAACATGAGAATTTTTGATTTGGATTTGTTGAGAACAAAAAGTTTCACTCGTATCGTAGTCAAGATTATTCCCATTGCTAAATTCATTTGAAAAGTTGTCCCATTTTCATGTTGAGTTTAAAATTCATTTTGGAGTTCGAAATTGAATTAGCATGGGTTATGTTTGCGCCAAAAACGGTCACAAACCCCAAGTATTGTGAAAGCACCAAACAACGAATATAAATCAACAATATTCAAGCACAAGTCTCAGATCCAAGCAACAAGCAGCAATTCAAAGATAATCAACTAGAAACGCAAGATTTATAGTGGTTCGGCTATCTCCCGCCTACGTCCACTTCAAAGTTTTAACTTTTATTGATGTTCTTTGCTGGTTACAAGTGATTGCAGCAGTTACAATGATTGAATTTCGGCTATAACAGCTATGGAAGGAAATAGAATCGATTCCGGCAGAGTCTGGACGTTGAATGGCAAAAAGATCCCTTTTTGTAGGCTTTAGGGGGCTATTTATAGGCATAGGAGGCTCAGATCTCGCTCAAACTCCAGGAGGCTTTTTCTGGCACGTGGGTGGCCCCACGCGACCAGTCTCACCAAGTTTTGACTCGATCTGTAATCGATACAAATTGATTTCGTATCCATCAAGAAATGATCCAATCAAGCTAAAGCTGGGCAGGAACATTCTTTACCTTGTGCTTAAGCTCCTGTAAAAATTTCGTCACATTTGGATCTGTGGTTTGGGAGATACGATCGATACAAGATTATGATTTTCGTGTGTCGTCAAGTTCGAAACCATGATTTCTTATCCAGCCTTTTCCAATCCATCCAAAGCAGGTGTGAAGCAGGTGCGCATGGTGATGCGTGGTGACGTGGAGCGAGATTCTTGGATCGCTCCACCCTTTATGTCGAGTTGAAAGAGTATTATTCGCATCCATCAACGGAGTCGAGTTTGTGTTTACCCCTTCGTACCATTCGCATCGATAGTAACGGCACCATTCGCATCGATTGTTTATAAGCGTTCGCATCGTCCGATCATTGTGAAATCTGATCGATACGAATAGTCAGTGCATGGATGCGAACAAAGCCCTCACCATCGATACGAGTTGTGCTTCTGATGGACCGATACGAAACGGGGTCCCCCGAGATCGATACGAATAACATGACTCCTGATGGATACGAACCAATCGCCAAGTATGATCGATTCGAAGCACGATGGATATGAATAGTTCCACACTGATCGATGCGAACTCGATGGATTCGAACTAGGTGCGGAGATTCTAGATCGGTTCGAACAGAGCTGAGGTGAGGCCTATTTGATCGATTCGAAACTGATCGATTCGAAGTCGATCGATTCAAAGTCAATTGATTCGAAATGACTAACTCCTGATGGATACGAATTCGGTCGTTTGATGGATACGAACAACATATTTACATAACTTGTATCGATCATATCTCATTCATATGAACTCCAATTGACCTGAAATTTGAACAATTGGCTTCTACAGCTTTCCTTGCCATGTCTTGTCAACTGTGGCCCGATCCGGACTTGGACAAAATTCATCAATATCCATGGTTAACCTGCAATACATATTCGATATTCATGATCAGTTATTGTCAATTTTCAGTTAATTTTTGGGTATCTCAGCTTTGCCAAAAGGTGGGATAACACTTTGGCCCCAAAAACATGCCTTTTGGTAAAAGGTGTGTTTTGATCATTCTCAAATTGAACGTAGTGAGTTCATGTTTTATTCGGAGATTATAGCATTTTCAATCAAGTGTGTGGCTGTTCGAAGCCAAATCGTTATCAATTTCTTCCAGTGGGAGTTAAGAATGAATTTCTACAGTCTCTCCAGACTATCGATGGTCATTCTTGACCCTTGCCAAGCCCATTTCAGACTTGGCGATTGAATAGAAGGATCCCATTTCACTCCGGCGTTGCTTTCCATCCCTTGCACTCCGGCCCCAGCTAGGGCATATAGCCGTGTCTTGGTTGTTCTAAACCGATCATAGTCTCTCCAGGCTCTTGCTGGATCCCATCCTGTCACTCTCCAGTGAAGGGGAGGCAGCGTTAAGTGAGTCGACCATGTCGCTCTTCGGCGAAGCAACTCACTTCTTGCACTATGGTTCAGTGTATTTGAACATTAAGCGATGTCATGGCCTAAATCATGGGCTGATCACAGCCTCTCCGGACTCTTATCGAATCCCGATCTAATCACTCTCCGGTGAATGGGGAACGACGTTAAGTGAGTCGATCCTGTCGCTCTCCGGTGAAGCAACTCACTTCTTGCACTCCGGACCCCGCCTCTCCGGGTAGGGTCATAAAGCGATCATTTTTATATTGTTATTCAATATTCATCCTTTAATTCTCTGGTCAAAGGTTTATTTCAAGAAATTCTAATTTATTTATTAAATTCAGGTCCTAGATGTTCGATCTCAAACATCAGGAAAAAGCCAAACATTGCCACTCCGGGCATATTGGTCTACCTCCATCTCAGAGCATGCCTAGGGATCTCTCCGGTTCCCGTACATGAGTAAGTGGAGTAGCCGTTTATTTTGAAAACAAATCTAATGAAGTTATTTGACCGAAGTCCAAATCCTGGATTTGGCCCCTGCCATCTCTAATCAATTTATGACGAGTCGTGATCCCGATCCAGGATCATTTCTGTTAGGTGGAGACGGTAGTTGTTCAGGCCTTACCGCCGCTGTCCGTTCTCTGACATATTGCCGCAATCTACCACTCCTGGCATGTTCTTCCACCTCATCCTTTAGGTGGAGGCATTCATCTGTAGTGTGCCCATCCAGCTCATGGAATAGTTTTCCAGTTCTGCGCTCCCGCTCAGTGGGATCTCTTCTGGGTGGTTTTCGATAGGGAGTTGCCCCCGAGTTTCAGTGTAAATCCTTTTTATACTTGCCATCAGATCCGTGTACTGTCTGAATCTAGGCTCTCCGAAATTCTTCTATTTATCAGGACCATCACGTCCATCGTCCAGCTTTCTCTTTCCTTTGTCCGCTCCGGACTGTTCCCCGGCGGTTCCTTCGCCCTGCACAGCATTTATTTCTCTCCTTTCGGCTCGTGACTCTTCTAGCCGAATGAATCTTTCAGATTCGTGATAAAATTCTCCAAGATCTTGTGGGGGATCTCTTGCCAAAGGATCTTTGAATTCGGTGCCTTCCCCGACTCCTGCTACCACCGCCATCAAAATCATCTATGGATCCGGGCGATCTACAGAAGCCACCGTTGCATTGAACCGCAATAAGAAATCTTTTATGGACTCTTTGGTCCTTTGATTTCTTGAAGCTAGAGTCATCACACTCTCGGGTCGCGTCACGTGGACCCTAAACTGTCTCATGAAGCAATCTACAAGCTCGCCCTATGTCCCGATTGATCCAGTCTCTAGCTATCTAAACCAAAGCGCAACTAAATTCGACAAGTATAGAGGGAAGCATCGAGCCATCATTTCCTCGGAAGCCCCCAGCACTTCCACGTGCCTGATGTATTTGGTAATATGCCTCATTGGGTCTGACCTCCCGTCATAAGAATCCAGCGTAGGCAGTTTGAACTTTGGAGGATTCCTTGCATTCCAGATATTTGGAGTGAACGGACTCCAGCCGACTTCTTGTAATCCTCCACTCGACAATCCTCCTCTCATGATTTGTCGCACTAGACAAATCATTCTTTCATCTCCATCCGTGGGTGGCCCCTTGTCATGTTTCTATCCTGCCCTCCAAGTCTTGAAGGGAACTCTGGTACATACTCTTCATGTGGCTCAGTAACAGTAGCATTGACTCCAGCCTGTTGAGCTTCATCTATAGATCTTCAAGTGTTTGATCCTGAGGGTCTGCCTCCAAGTCCTTTTTGATTGCCTTCGGGTCCTGCACTACGGTCTTGAACCTGACCTTCATTGGCTTCCGCAATCCTGACTCCTTGTCCTGCACTTGCAGCCGCTGCAGTTGGCCCAAGGTTCTGCACGTTCGCTGCTCTTATCTGCTCAAGAAAATTCTGCATCATCTCTTGGTGAGTCTTCATCATGCTTTCGCGTATCGAATTAGCCATAGCTTCCATCTCACCTCTAGTGATGTACATTGAAGCCTGTCCTTCTCCAGCTCCAGAGGATGCTTCTTGGCTTCCTCCATGTTGGCTTCGATCATCTCTTTGTCTTGTTTGTCGAGTCATCGTCTCTAAGCTGGGATTCTTCAAGCTCTTAAATCTGAACTCTGAATCTGGTGTAGCGGGTGCTAGTTCTTCTCAGTGAAAGCACCAAAGTGTTTGCGTCAAAAATGGTCACAAACCCCAAGTATTGTGAAAGCACCAAACAATGAATATAAATCGACAATATTCAAGCACAAGTTTTAGATCCAAGCAAGCAACAAGCAGCAATACAAAGATAATCAACTAGAAACGCAAGATTTATAGTGGTTCGGCTATCTCCGGCCTACGTCCACTTCAAAGTTTTAACTTTTACTGATGTTCTATGCTGGTTACAAGTGATTGCAGCAGTTACAATGATTAAATTTCGGCTATAACAGCTAAGGAAGGAAATAGAATCGATTCCAGCAGAGTCTGGATGTTGAATGGCAAAAAGATCCCTTTTCTATAGGCTTCAGGGAGCTATTTATAGGCGTAGGAGGCTCAGATCTCGCTCAAACCCCGGGGAACTTTTTCTCGCACGTGAGTGGGCCCACACGACCGGTCCCACCAAGTTTTGACTCGATCTGTGATCGATACGAATTATTTTCGTATCCATCAACAAATGATCCAATCGAGCTGAAACTTGGCAGGAACATTCTTTACCTTGTGCTTAAGCTCCTGTGAAAATTTCGTCGCATTTGGATCTGTGGTTTGGGAGATAAGATCGATACAAGATTGTGATTTTCTTGTGTCGCCGAGTTCGAAACCATGATTTTGTATCCATCCTTTTCGAATCCATCCGAAGCAGGTGTGAAGCAGGTGCGCATGGTGATGCGGGGTGACGTGGAGTGAGATTCTCGGATCGCTCCACCTTTTATGCTGAGTTGAAAGAGTATTATTCGCATCCATCATCGGACTCATCCGTCGCGACTGCGGCGGCTTCCGCGGGCTTCCGGTCGCGATAATTTCGGCAGTTTCTGCGCAGAAATTCCGGGATCGAACCTCGTTTCGAAGGCCTGGACGGTCCCGGATCGCGATCGCCCCAACTGGAAAAAAGATCGACTTCCCCTCCTGGGTGGGTGGAGAAGGGGGAGGAGGAGTCCCGCGGAATCACGAACGGTCGTCTGTCGCGACTATGGCGGGTTCCGCGGGCCTCCGGGCGCGATTACTCGGGGAGTTTCTGCGCAGAAATTTCGGGATCGAACCTTGTTTCGGAGGCTTGGACGGTGCTGGGTCGAGATCGCCCCAACTAGAAAAACGATTGACCGCCCCTCCTGGGTGGGTGGTTAGGGTGGAGGAAGGGGGATCGCGACTGTGGCGGGTTCCGTGGGCTTCTGGGCGCGATAACTCGGGCAGTTTCTTCCCCTCCTGGGTGGGTGGGGAAGGGGGGGATGGGGGCCCGCGGACTCCCAAACGGTCGTCCGTCGCGACTATGGCGGTTCCCGCGGGCTTCCGGGCGTGATATCTCAGGCAGTTTCTGCGCAGAAATTCCGGGATCGAACCTCGTTTTAGAGGCTTGGACGGTCCCGGATCGCGATCGCCCGAACTGGAAAAACGATCGACTGCCCCTCCTGGGTGGGTGGGGAAGGAGGATGAGGGGGGCCCACGGACTCCCAAACGGTCGTCCGTCGCGATTGTGGCGATTCTCGCGGGCTTCCGGGCGTGATAACTCGGGCAGTTTCCGTGTAGAAATTCCGGGATCGAACCTCGTTTCGAAGGCTTGGACGGTCCCGGATCGCGATCGCCCCAACTGGAATAACGATCGACTTCCCCTCCTGGGTGGGTGGGGAAGGGGGAAGAGGGGGCCCGCGGACTCCCGAACGGTCGTGCGAGTCGCGACTGTGGCGGTTCTCTCCTGGATGGGTGGGGAATGGGGAGGAGGAGGGCCCACGGAATCCCAAACGGTCGTCCGTTGCGACTGTGGCGGTTCCCGCAGGCTTCCGGTCATGATAACTCGGGCAGTTTCTATGCAGAAATTCCGGGATCGAACCTCGTTTCGGAGGCTTGGACGGTCCCGGATCGCGAACGCCCCAACTGGAAAAACGATCGACTACCCCTCCTTGGTGGATTGGGAAGGGGTAGGAGGGGTGCCCGCGGACTCCCAAACGGTCGTCCGTCGTGACTGTGGCGGTTCCCGCGGGCTTTCGGGCGATATAACTCGGGCAGTTTCTGCGCAGAAATCCCAGGATCGAACCTCGTTTCGGAGGCTTGGACGGTCCCGGATCGCGATCGTCCCAACTGGAATTCTGGAATTCCGCAGAAATTCCACGGACTCCCAAATGGTCGTCCATCGCGACTGTGGCGGTTCCCGTGGGCTTCCGTGCGTGATAACTCGGGCAGTTTCTATGCAGAAATTTCGGGATCGAACCTTGTTTCGGAGGCTTGGACGGTCCTGGACCGCGATCGCCCCAACTAGAAAAACTATCGACTGCCCCTTTGGGGTGGGAGGAGAAAGGAGAGGAGGGGGGCCCGCGGACTCCCAAACGGTCGTCCGTCACGACTGTGGCGGTTCCCGCGGGCTTCCAGGCATGATAACTCGGGCAGTTTCTTCGTAGAAATTCCGGGATCGAACCTCGTTTCGGAGGCTTGGACGGTCCCGGATCGCGATCGCCCGAACTGGAAAAACGATCGACTGCCCCTCCTGGTTGGGCGGGGAAGGGGGATGAGGGGGGCCCGCGGATTTGCAAACGGTCGTCCGTCGCGACTGTGACGGTTCCCGCGGGCTTCCAGGCGTGATAACTCGGGCAGTTTCTGCACAGAAATTCCGCTGACTCCCAAAAGATCGTCCGTCGCGACTGTGGCGGTTCCCGCGGGCTTTCGGGCGTTATAACTTGGGCAGTTTCTACGCGGAAATCCCGGGATCGAACCTCGTTTCGGAGGCTTGGACGGTCCCGGATCGCGAACGCCCCAACTGGAAAAACGATTGACTACCCCTCCTGGGTGGATTGGGAAGGGGAAGGAGGGGTTCCTGCGGACTCCCAAATGGTCGTCCGTCGCGACTGTGGCGGTTCCCGCGGGCTTCCGGGCATTATAACTCGGGCAGTTTCTGCGAAGTCGATCGAACCTCGTTTCGGAGGCATTGACGGTCCCGGATCACTATCGCGATCGCCCCAACTGGAAAAACGATCGACTGCCCCTCCTGGGTGGGTGGGGAAGGGGAAGGAGGGGGCCCGCGAACTCCCATACGGTCGTCCGTCGCGACTGTGGCGGGTTCCGCTGGCTTCTGGGCGCGATAACTCGAGCAGTTTCTGCGCATAAATTCCAGGATCGAACCTCGTTTCAGAGGGTTAGACGGTCCCGGATCGCGATCGCCCCAACTGGAAAAACGTTCGACTACCCCTTCTGGGTGGGTAAGGAAGGGGGAGGAGGGGGGCCCGCGGACTCCCAAACGTTCGTCCGTCGCGACTGTGGCGGTTTCCGCGGGCTTCCAGGCGCGATAACTAGGGCAGTTTCTACGCAGAAATTTCGGGATCGAACCTCGTTTCGGAGGCCTGGACATTAGGGGTATTACTTTAAATCCATGTGGACATTTACTTCACATTTCATTTCTAGAAGGAAATGTATGCACATAAATGGCTTGGAGAAATTTAAGATGCATATGTTTCATAGTTTAAACTCTTGCCTTTTTCATTTGCATGGCCTTTATTATTTTCTTGTCATTTCCTCCTCATTCCTAACCATGAATTACTCTACTCATAGCCTTCCATATCAAGTTGAAAATTCATGTACAAAAATTTATTTCCCATCTCTCATTTTTTCATTTGCATTTAAAAGTAAAATATATTGTAAGTTTCTTCCTCCTTAACTTATGCCTTTCCGTTTCCCTAGTATTCATAACTCCTTAGCTGTTTTTTTCTTATATAGCCATGTATTTCCTTTTATCATTCACATACAAAACTCCTCAAACATATTTCATTTTATTCCATTTCTCATTTCATCTCTTGAAAAAAATAATTTTTTTATTAAATACATCAAGTATTTGTTGCCATTTTATCTTCCAAACCATTCAAAATCTTGTCTTTTATTGCAAAGCCTCTTTATTACTTACCTTAGCCGTTCGTTCCTTTAATCTAGCCATGAATTTCTCTTGCCTATCACACATAAAAACTTCCCAAAACTTCTCATTATCATTTGCGTGAAAAAAAATTATATTCAAGATCTAGATCCATGTCTTCTCTTCCTCTTCTTTCTTTTTCTCTTTTTGTTTCTTCTTTGTTCTTCATGCTTATACTTGGCCTCTGGCCTCTAGCACACCTCTAACCATCATGACCAAGCAATATAAGATTATGGTTGAACCCATATGTGGTGTAGCCAAGCCATTGATTGATTAAGGCAAGTTATGTCACTTTGATTCATTTATTTTTCCATTGTTTTAAAATCTATTATTTTGTATTGAATCATATTCTTATGTATATAATATTTGTTTGCATACAAAATTTGGATCTGACTCTTCATCCACTCAAGTTTGCATTGTGTTTTGTCTTGCTTTTTCGTGCTTTGCGGGGTTTGGATTTTTATTCTAAATTTGTCGATTCTTGTTTAAAAAGGTGAGTTTTTATCACTCTAGACATATATACTTATATTTTTGTGAAAAAATGACAGGTGAATCTGTAGACATTGATATGTCATTCATATATGCCTGTGTTGTGATTACATGATGACAAATGCCGTTTATATATTTGTTACATCATTTGTTATGATATTATATGTATACTGTTATTTTATTTCTGTTAATCACCACTGCAAGTTCCCTATCACTATGGGTTGAAATGACACATACCCGAACGGACTTTAGGATAAGGAATATCACTATGGGCTGAAATGACAAGCTCGAGTGATTTTTTATTAATTTTTGTCGTATTTATTTTTCTTGGGATTGCGGGTTTGAAATGATAGAACCCGGATTTTTCGTTTTAAATTACGTATTGAAATGATATATATCTGTTTCACTTGACCTATGTTAGGAAATATTATAATGGCCCATGGTTAATATTTTTAAAGTAATATTTTCCTAAAAATTTATTAACTATTTTGAAATTTTGGAATATATGGAATTTTAACCTAAAATTTGATTTAAAGATTTGAAATATAAAGAGATATCAGTTTTTATAAGTTAAAATGTTATAAGCTGATGATTGGTTTAAAGTGTAAAGTTTTAATTAATGCAAGAAACATGTAAAGTTTTAATTTATGAAAGAAACGTGTAAAGAATTAATTTATGAAAGAAATGTGTAAGTCCTGATTAATGAAAGAAACATGTAAAGATTTTAGTTAATGCAAGAAAAATGTAAAGTTTTAATTTATGAAAAAATGTGTAATGTCCTAATTAATGAAAGAAACATGTAAAGTTTTAATTAATGCAAGAAATATCTAATGTTTTAATTAATGTAAGAAACATGTAAATTTTTAATTTATGAAAGAAACGTATAAAGATTTAATTTATGAAAGAAATGTGCAACTCCTAATTAATGAAAGAAACGTGTAAAGTTTTTAGTTAATGCAAGAAACATGTAAAGTTTTAATTTATGAAAGAAATGTGTAAAATCCTAATTAATAAAAGAAACGTGTAAAGTTTTTAATTAATGCAAGAAACATGTAAAGTTTTAATTAATGCAAGAAACATGTAAAGTTTTAATTAATGCAAGAAACATGTAAAGTTTTTAGTTAATACAAGAAACATGTAAAGTTTTAATTTATGAAAGAAATGTGTAAAGTCCTAATTAATGGAAGAAACATGTAAAGTTTTTAATTAATGCAAGAAACATGTAAAGTTTTAATGTAAAGTTTTAATTTATGCAATAAACATGTAAAGTTTTAATTAATGAAAGAAATGTATAAAGTCCTAATTAATGAAAGAAACGTGTAAAGTTTTAATTAATGCAAGAAACATGTAAAGTTTTAATTACTGAAAGAAATGTCTAAAGTTTTTAATTAATACAAGAAACTTGTAAAGTTCTAATTAATGAAAGAAACATGTAAAGTTTTAATTAATGAAGGAAACATGTAAAGTTTTAATTAATGTAATATTGATTAAATGATAAATGTATTTTACTGTAATAAAAATGTAAATTAAAACGTACATTTGATAATGTAAGTTTTAATTAGTGTAATATTGACTAAAATAATAAATGCTCTTTACTGTAATAAAAATGTAAATTAAAACATACATTTGATAATGTAAGTTTTAATTAGTGTAGTATTTATTAAATGATAAATGCTCTTTACTGTAATATAAATGTAAATTAAAATGTACATTTGATAATGTAAGTTTTAATTAGTGTAACGCCCCACTCCGAGACCCACTCTAGTAAAGAGTATTACGGAGTAATACCGTCTACTAGAACGGAGAATAGAGTATAATGGAAACGACCATGTGTAATCAAGCTATAATTAACTACTGAATACATCGAATAGGTGGTTTTCTTTTCTCAAGTGGTTCGACATATCCAATAGATATTTATAACGAAATTACAATGGCTAAGGAAAATAGGTTCAGAACAAACATAATATTAAATGATAACATCATCATCACAGAACAGTCACATAACAGTCACAGAACATAGGTACAATATATCGTCAATACAGATCCAAATATCAAAAGGTGGGTACAAAGCCACCGCTCACCCATGTGAGTCAAAAATATGTACATAAGAGACTGAATAATCAGAGTATCAAAATAGTGGACAAATATAAAGAGCTATCTATCAGCATAACAGATAATGTCCAAGCGGAAGCACAGAAAGCTAAGTCCAGAGACTTAACCTGAAACACCTCGGTCTGACCCGAGCGAAAACACTCGGGTCAGGCTAGCTAAATAATCAGTAATAACTGAGATATATAATAATGCTGTACATAAACAAAACAGACCTTCTCCAAAGAGAAGAATATAATGGACCATATGAATATAATAACGATCCCTAATCATCAATAAACAGTAAAAATCGCCAAAGAGAATATCACCACCAAACTGTGGAATAAATAAAATCGCCTCATATCATCGGCGTAGTCAAAGCTATATAAAGTTGCCATAGGAAATAATCTCAAGAGTGACCAGAGTCTGTAATTAATGCCCAAGCAAAGATCGATGCTCTAAAGAGCAATAGGGATATACTGAAAAGTCAATGAAATCGAATATTGAAAAGCAGTGTCCAGGGACACTGTAAATCCACAAGGTAATCGCACTTACATCGTATGGTTCCATAGAACCAACACCGAATGGCGGTACTCGAATGGATATAAAAATCATTAGATAATACATGTATTGCACGTGCACCGACCAGAGTCGTTATTGCCAAGTACTGTAGAGTTGTGATCGATCACTCGCACAGATGCGGAAAGCGCGAGACAGCGAGATCCTTCCCAGAAGGATAAAGGCCCAAAGGCACATGTCGAAAAACTTCTCCATAGAGCAGGTGTCCAGAGACGGTTGCCCGAAGGCGTGGTGACCCAGAGGTCCAGTACTGGCCGCCCAAAGGCTAATGTGTCACAAGCTTCTTGGAGAGGAACCTGTAAAATGTTGACAATGACTCCCATACCCCACGTTCGCACTAAACGGTTTACTAACCAATAGCATGCTCACACTCCAAACAATAAAAAGTCCACCTCGTATCATCGGTAAACTAGACCCAAAGGTCAAAACGATCAATCGTATAGGTCGGGGATTAACCGGAAAGAAAATACACACGGTTCCATAGGCCGGAGATTTCCTAACTGTTTAAGCACCTTTCCACTTTGCTCGATGTGCTAAAAGTGAGTGTGAGATTTTTATTATACAAAATAATGGTGCGAAACGGATTTTTAATTGATCTGGAAATCACTTTAAAACGACTTTTGAAAACTCTCCTATTATGGAGTAATTAATTTAATAATTAAAAATAATATTCTATAATAATTTCGAAAGCCATTTAGGAGTGAAAATCCTTTTAAAATATTTCATAAAAACCCGTGTACGAAAATCCAGAGACAAATCTCAAAGAAATCGATAAAATCATAAAATCACTGAAAATAATATTCTAAGTGTTGGAAAATAGTCCAAACTGACGCGAACCCAAATTCGGAAAATTATTCGGACCAGCAAACCGAATCCGAATGGCATGAAAATTGGTAGGAACGTAGGCCGACATTCGTACTTTAGAACGCAAAAAGAATTACGCGATTCCGACTTGAAACGAAGTCGCAGCGACGCTCCAAAGTCGGACCGGGAAACAGTGAATACACTGTTTCAGGCTGAGATCCGGGTCCCTCTTCGACAGCAATTTCAATGAGTCAAATGAACTCAGATACTAATCAAACTTTCTAGAGATGGAGTTCGGAACTCCAATTTTCCAACGAGTCTAAAAACGTTGGATTCGACCACGGATGTGACCGTGGCGATGTCACAAAGTTTTAGTTCCAAAACTGAAAACAGGTAACTGCTTTCAATTTTTCTTTTATTTGGGGCCCCCAGCCTGCATGGGCTGGGGGAAATAGCAAGGCCCAGCCCATGCGGGCTGAGGAAAATATCGTCCCCCAGCCCGCATGGGCTGGTGAATAAAACTGTCCCCAGCCGATGCGGGCTGGGGAATTAATAGTCCCCAGCCTGCATGGGCTGGGGAATAAAACTGTCCCCAGCCCATGCGGGCTGGGGAATCTGGGGCCCTCCCCCAGCCCGTGTGGGCTGGGGATATGAGGCCCGCCCCAGCCCGTGTGGGCTGGGGATCTCGAGGCCCGCCCCAGCCCATGCGGCTGGGGACCTGTGGCCCGCCCCAGCCCCAGCGGGCTGGGGTCTGGAGAACCGCCCCAGCCCACGCGGGCTGGGGACCTGCGGCCCGCCCTAGCCCCAACAGGGCTGGGGTCTGTGGCCGGCCCCAGCCCGTGTGGGCTGGGAACTTTGATCCAGCTACTGGCTAGCCCAACCTGGTTAGCCTGCTGCACCTGTGCAGCAGCCTGGGTGCAACCCAGGCCTGCCTGGTGCACACAGAATTGGGTTTTTGGCCTGTTTTCAGGCTGAAGCATTTTCCAGCCAGCTTAATATGCAGTTTTTGATGGTTTTGAGGTTTTTTTTTCAATTTTTTGGCATCAAATTTCATCAATATCAATCTCAAACTACTATACAATGATTACTACACCATATAAAAGGAAACAAGGACCAAAGCTTAACATTACCTTATGAAGCAATATCACAAACATCTTATGTGCGACCCCAAATTGAAAGCAAATTTGATCAAAGATCTATGATACACATGTTACATGATAAAACATGTGTTAAAAAATGATTATTGAAGTCAAAAGAGGATTGAACACATATTAGAAGAGGTTTTTAGCAATATACCTCTTTAGAAAGCAACAATGACCATTATAGCATCAACACAAGTTAGCAAAAGAAGATTAGGAGGCTATAAGATCATAAAAACACATAAAACATGTGTTAACAAACTTATTTTAGAAATTAGAGTGATATAAAAGATGGATTTGAGGTGGGTATTTGCATTACCTTTGCATAGAATGACTTGCATAAGCTAAAACTTGAAGGAGATGAAGATGGAGGCCATTTTTCGTTAAGAAAGCTTTAGGAAATGATTGGGGTTTTGATTAGGGTTGAATGAATGAGGTTAGGAGAGTTTGAGATAATATATAGAGGAGGTTTAGGGTGGGTTATTGGGTTAAGTTTAGTAACCCAATAAGAAGAGGGTTATTTACAATGTTTCCAAAAAAATTCTATGTGTTCATGTATGTTTATAAACTCATTTTTCTTATCCAAACCCGTTTTAAAATCTCTCCTAAAATATTTACTTTCCAAAAATAACATTTTATCCTCATTTTAAAATCCCATATTTCTCATTTAATCGAAATAGCCTTTTTCAAATAAATTTTGTTATTCCAAAATCCTTTTATGCTTCATTAAAAATAAATAAAGATCCTAACTTTTATTTATTAATTGGTAATGCAAATCCTGGGTTGTTACAGACTCCCCCTTAAGAAAATTGTGTCCCCACAATTCCTTAAGACAAATGTCGTCCATAACGTCAAATCCACAAAAGAAGTGATAGAGATAAAATAGAGAATTCTTACCCGCAGAAGAAGATGGGAGAAAGCCAGGATAAGAGCGCTCGATAGATTCTCATGTCTCCCAAGTGCAGTCCTTAGGATTCGGTGACCATTGAATCTTCACGAGTGGAACCTCTTTGTTGCGAAGGCGTCTAACCTCCGAATCAAGCACACGGAGAAGTTGCTGCTCCAAAGATAAGTCAGGTAAGATCTCTAAATCAGGCACGACATGCGGCTCAATGATAGAATCAGGATCGCGAACACACGTGCAAAGCTGAGAAACATGGAACATGTCATGCATTCCGGAAAAATGAGCAGGTAGAGCCACACGATAAGCAACGGGGTCGATGCATTCCGTAATAGGAAATGGTCCAACATAGCGAGGAGCCAACTTCCCTATAGAGCTGAAACGCACAACCCCCTTCATGGGAGAAATCTGAATGAAGACAAAATCACCAATGGAGAACTCAAGAGGCCTCTTACGGTTGTCCGCGTAGGATTTCTGGCGGTCCTGTGCCTCTTTCATTCTCTGACGGATAAGAGCAATCTTTTCAGAAGATTCTCGAACTGAATCTGGACCAAGAATAAGCTTCTTGCCAGATTCTAACCAACAAGCAGGAGAGCGACATGGCCTACCGTATAGTGCCTCGAAAGGTGTCATGCCGATACTAGACTAAAAGCTTTTGTGGTAGGAGAACTCTACAAGCGGTAAGTGATCCTCCCAACTACCTCCGAAATCCAGAATACAACAGCGCAAAAGATCCTCCAAAACACGATTCACCCTCTCGTTCTGACCGTCGGTCTGAGGGTGATAAGCAGTCGAGATATTCAGCTTTGAGCCCAAAGCTGACTGTAGGCACTTCCAGAAGTGACTAGTAAAGATAGCGTCTCGATCACAGACGATAGAGCTAGGAATGCCATGAAGTCGAACGACTACCTTCACATATAGCTTGGCAAGCTGAGGAGCAGTCCGAGTGGACTTAATAGGCATGAAATGAGCTGCTTTGGTCAAGCGATCAACAATAACCAAGATAGAAGTATGGCCTGACCTCGATCGAGGCAGACCGTCAATAAAATCCATGGATATTTGATCCCATTTCCATAATGGAATCTCTAGCGGCTGAAGAAGATCGGATGGACGCTGATGCTCGGCTTTGATCTGTTGACAAGTTATGCAACCACTCACATAACTTGCCACATCTCTCTTCAAACCCTCCCAATAATATAGGCGACACATGTCGGCATACATCTTACTCGACCCGGGATGAATAGTGTACTTAGTGCGATGGCACTCATCCAGAATGTCATGCCTAAGTGATAAATGAGATGGTATAACAATACAGTTCTTCCTACGAAGACACCGATGAAAATCAAGAGAATAATCCAGCAATGTCTCATCACTGGATCCCGACCCGAGAAGGCGAATGAGATGCAATACGTCTAGATCCTGCCGCTGAGCATGGGCAATGCGATCCAATAAGATAAGACGAGCTTCTAAGCTGAGTAGTAAGACCGGAGAATCAGAAGATGGAGCTCGATCTCTAATATCACACAAAGATAGGGTCTCAAGAATATCCTACTCGACAATCATCATAGAAACTACCGCCGAGTGCTTGCGACTGAGCGCATCTACAACACGATTACCCTTGCCAGGGGTATACTGAATATCTAATTCATATGAGGCGAGAAACTCAAGCCATCGCTGCTGCCTCATGTTGAGATCTCTCTGGCTGAAAAGATACTTCAGAGACTTGTGATCGGTGTAAAGAGTGAAGCGTTCGCCTAAAAGAAAGTGACGCCATGTCTTCAAGGCAAAGACGATAGCTGCTAACTCAAGATCATGAGTAGGATAGCAAACCTCATTCGGACGCAGTTACCTGTAAGCATAAGCAACTACCCGATCCTTCTGCATAAGCACAGCACCGAGCCCGCTATCACAAGCATCGGTGTAAACAACCAGATCCTGGTTACTCTCAGGAACCACAAGAATAGGAGTATAAGTGAGAAGTTCCTTCAGTCACTGAAAGGAAGCTTCACACTTATCAGACCAAATAAAGCGAACATCCTTACGAGTCAACGTCGTAGGGGGAAGTGCAACTCGAGAGAAATCCTTGATAAACCGACGATAATAACCCGCCAGACCAAGGAAGCTGCGAATATCATGAACGTTCTCGGGCTGCTTCCAATTCTGAATAGCTTCGATCTTGGCAGGATCGACAGAAATACCCTCAGATGATACAATATGGCCCAAGAACTTGACCTTGCTCTCCCAAAAATGTCACTTGGAGAGCTTGGCCTTAAGCTGATGCTGACGAAGAGTATCCAAGACGATCTGCAAGTGATGAGCATGCTCTGTCTCGGATCTAGAATAAATAAGAATATCGTCGATGAAAACCAGAACGAATCTATCGATGCATTCCCGGAATACTCGATTCATAAGATTGACGAAGAACGCCGGTGTGTTCGTCAAGCCGAATGGCATGACCAACCACTCAAAAGAACTATAACAAGTGCGTAAAGCGGTAAGAGGAATGCTATCGTCCGCAACTCGGAGATAATGAAATCCGGTGGCAAGGTCGAGCTGGGAAAAGACCTTCGCACTGCTCAACTGATCAAACATATCGTCTATCCGTGACAATGGATAACGATTTCTGATGGTCAACTCATTAAGCTTGCGGTAGTTAATGCAAAGCCTAAGAGAGCCATCGGGCTTCTTAACGAAGACCACGGCAGCACCCCATGGTGAAGAACTGGACCGAATGAACTGCTTCGCCTCAAGCTCAACTAACTACTTCCTGAGTTCCTCATTCTCCTTAATAGACATTCTCATTGGAGGACGCCCAACTGGGCGGGAGCCTGGAATGAGATCGATGTGGAACTCAATGGCCCGCTTTGGCAGCAGGCCTGATACTGGCTCGAATATATCGGGGAAATCTCGAACAACAGGAATACGAGATATGTCCAAATCCTCATCTCGTGAATCAAGAGAAAATAAAGTAATATCAGAAATCCCAAAATCCTGAAGAGCAATAGCTAACGGAGCGGACGAGTCAGGATGATGAAGAAATAATATCCGCTCCGAACAAATGATTTTGGCGTCGTACTGAGCGAGCCAATCCATGCTAAGAATCATGTCAAAGCCCAAATACTCCATAACTTGCAGATTCGCATGGAAAGAAAATCCACAAAGATCAATATCTATATCCTTACAAAGCAAGCTAAGGGTCGTGGATCCACCAATGGGATTCACAATCCTTAGTGAAGAAACCAGACAAGTAACATCCAAGAATAAAGCATATACTAGCTCCTTTGATACGAATGAGTGGGAGGCACCCGTATCAAAGAAACTCTACAAGATCTACCATAAAATAAAATAGAACCTTCGAGAACAGAAGGATGCGTACCTCGAGGCTGAGCTGAAGATGTAGGGGCCTTGGCAGCATTAAGCTTGCCAGATCTTGGAAGTGCAGTAGGACAAGTAGAGATCATGGGTCCCTCCTTCTTGCAGAAGGTGCAATAGAGAGGCTTGGGACACTGTCGAATAAAGTGATCAGGAGAACCACAGTTGAAGCATTTCTTCGGAGGACGTGTCCCAGTAGGCTGAGCAGGAGTCTGGGACTGAGGACGAGTCTGAGGCCGAGTCTGAAAAGTAGAACTGCCAGTCTTCTTGTTCCTGTTCTAAGGCTTGGTATTCTGAAATGGACCCCGCTTCTGATTGGGGTTTTTGGAACCCTCACCATCCCCATCACTGACTCTCTCACGCTCAACCGCTTCAAGGTGAAGCGCTGCGTCAACTAGCTCATCAAAAAGGAGCTTAAGCTGGAGCATAAGCTGTTTCTTCAAATATTTCTTCAGGCCTTCAACAAATTTGAGATTCTTCTTAAAAGGAGTGCTGATGAACTCGAGACCATACTTGGACAGGGCCTCGAAAGATGATGAATAGTCAGCAGCAGAGTCTTTCCTTGCTTAAGGTCAATAAAGCGGCGTGCAAGGGCTATCTTCTCGGACTTGGGGACAAACTTGAGCAAGAAGCGCTCTCGGAACTGATCCCAAGTGAGAGTGGCCTCATCGGTCTCGGAAATAAGGAGCTCGTACCAATCCAAGGCACGACCCTCAAGATGGCTAGAAGCAACAAGAACTCTGTCATGGTCAGGAAGGGTCATGCGAGTAAAATTACGCTCGAAAACTCTGATCCAAGCCTGGACCTCAAGAACAGTCTCGAAGCCATTGAACGACTTCCCTCCAAGATGAATAAAGTCGCTGCAGAGGCGCGCAAAAGCAGACTTGCGCGGTGCATCGGAAACTGGTGCAGGAGACTGAGAGTGCGACTGAGAGTTACGGACCAGCTCCATGATCTGGTACGTGGTCATGTGTACGCCCTCAGGGTGAGGGTTGCTGGACTGTCCAGCATCAGCAGAACGGAGGTTCCTACCTCTACCAGCCATACTGAAAGATAATGTAAGAAGGAGTTAAGCACGATTCAAAGATAGATAATTCATTAAGGAATATTACGGAATATAATAGATTCCTACACATATTCCTAACTTATCTATCTAAAGGTGGATATGTTCAATTTGGATCGTATTGTAACGTATTGTAATACGTGTCTGTTCTGTGTTTGTTATGCTTAATTCTGAACCTTAGCTCTGATACCAAGATGTAACGCCCCACTCCGAGACCCACTCTAGTAAAGAGTATTACAGAGTAATACCGTCTACTAGAACGGAGAATAGAGTATAATGGAAGCGACCATGTGTAATCAAGCTATAAATAACTACTGAATACATCGAATAGGTGGTTTTCTTTTCTCAAGTGGTTCGACATATCCAATAGATATTTATAACGAAATTACAATGGCTAAGGAAAATAGGTTCAGAACAAACATAATATTAAATGATAACATCATCATCACAGAACAGTCACAGAACAGTCACAGAACATAGGTACAATATATCGTCAATACAGATCCAAATATCAAAAGGTGGGTACAAAGCCACCTCTCATCCATGTGAGTCAAAAATATGTACATAAGAGACCGGATAATCAGAGTATCAAAATAGTGGACAAATATAAAGAGCTATCTATCAGCATAGCAGATAATGTCCAAGCGAAAGCACGGAAAGCTAAGTCCAGAGACCTAACCTGAAACAACTCGGTCTGACCCGAGCGAAAACACTCGGGTCAGGCTAGCTAAATAATCAGTAATAACTGAGATATATAATAATGCGGTACATAAACAAAATAGAACTTCTCCAAAGAGAAGAATATAACGGACCACATGAATATAATGACGATCCCTAGTCATCAATAAACAGTAAAAATCTCCAAAGATAATATCAACACCAAAGTGTGGAATAAATAAAATCGCCTCATATCATCGGCGTAGTCAAAGCTATATAAAGTTGCCCGTAGGCAATAATCCCAAGAGTGACCAGAGTCTGTAACCAATGCCCAAGCAAAGATCGATGCTCCAAAGAGAAATAAGGATATATTGAAAAGTCAATGAAATCGAATACTGAAAAGTAGCGTCCAGAGACACTGTAAATCCACAAGGTAATCGCACTTACATCGTATGGTTCCATAGAACCAACACCGAATGGCGGTACTCGAATGGATATAATAATCATCAGATAATACAAGTATTGCACGTGCACCGACCAGAGTCGTTATTGCCAAGTACTGTAGAGTTGTGATCGATCACTCGCACAGATGCGGAACGCGCGAGACGGCGAGATCCTTCCTAGAAGGATAAATGCCCAGAGGCGCATGCCGAAAAACTGCTCCATAGAGCAGGTGTCCAGAGACGGTTGCCCAGAGGCGTGGTGACCCAGAGGTCCAGTACTGGCCGCCCAGAGCTAATGTGTCACAAACTTCTTGGAGAGGAACCCGTAAAGTGTTAACAATGAGTCCCATACCCCACGTTCGCACTACATGGTTTACTAAGCAATAGCATGCTCACACTCCAAACAATAAAAAGTCCATCTCGTATCATCGGAAAACTAGAACCAAAGGTAAAAACAATCAATCGAATAGGTCGGGGATTAATCGGAAAGAAAATACACACGGTTCCATAGGCCGGAGATTTCCTAACCGTTTAAGCACCTTTCCACTTCCCTCGACGTGCTAAAAGTGAGTGTGAGATTTTTATTATAGAAAATAATGGTGCGAAACGGATTTTTAATTGATCTTGAAATCACTTTAAAACGGCTCTTGAAAACTCTCCTATTATGGAGTAATTAATTTAATAATTAAAAATAATATTATATAATAATTTCGAAAGCCATTTAGGAGTGAAAAATCCTTTTAAAATAGTTCATAAAAACCCGTGTATGAAAATCCAGAGACAAATCTCAAAGAAATCGATAAAACCAGAAAATCACTGAAAATATTCTAAGTGTTGGAAAATAGTCCAAACTAACGCGAACCCAAATTCAGAAAATTATTCGGACCAGCAAACCGAATCCGGATGGCATGAAAATTGGTAGGAGGGTAGGCCGACATTCCTACTTCAGAATGCAAAAAGAATTACTCGATTCGGACTTGAAACTAAGTCGCAGCGACGCTCCAAAGTCGGACCGGGAAACAGTGAATACACTGTTTCAGGCTGAGATCTGGGTCCCTCTTCGACAGCAATTTCAAAGAGTCAAATGAACTCGGATACTAATCAAACTTTCTAGAGATGGAGTTCGGAACTCCAGCTTTTCAACGAGTCCAAAAACGTTGGATTTCGACCATGGATGCGACCGTGGCGATATCACAAACTTTCAGTTCCAAAACTGAAAACAGGGAACTGCTTTCAATTTTTTTTTTGGGCCCCTAGCGTGCGTGGGCTAGGGGAAACAACAAGCCCCAGCCCATGCGGGCTGGGGAAAATATCAGTCCCCACCCCGCATTGGCTGGGGAATAAAAATGTCCCCAGCCCATGCGGGCTGGGGAATTAATAGTCCCTAGCCCGTAGGGGCTGGGGAATAAAACTGTCCCCAGCCCATACGGGCTAGGGAATCTGGGGCCCTCCTCCATCCCGTGTGGGCTGGGGATATGTGGCCCACCCCAGCCCGTGTGGGATGGGGATCTCATGGCCCGCCCCAGCCCATGCGGCTGGGGACCTGTGGCCCGCCCTAGCCCCAAGCGGGCTGGGGTCTGGAGACCCGCCCCAGCCCACGGGGGCTGGGGACCTGCGGCCCGCCCCAGCCCCAAGCGGGCTGGGGTATGTGGCCGGCCCCACCCCGTGTGGGCTGGGGACTTTGATCTAGCTACTGGCTAGCCCAACCAGGCTAGCCTGCTGCACCTGGGCAGCAGCCTGGGTGCAACCAAGGCCTGCCTGGTGCATTCAGAATTGGGTTTTTGGTCTGTTTTCAGGCTGAAGCATTTTCCAGCCAACTTAATATGCAGTTTTTGATGGTTTTGGGGTGTTTTTTTCAAGTTTTTGGCATTAAATTTCATCAATATCAATCTCAAATTACTATACAATGATTACTACACCATATAAAAGGAAACAAGGACCAAAGCTTAGCATTACCTTATGAAGCAATATGACAAACATCTTATGTGCAACCCCAAATTGAAAGCAAAGTTGATCAAATATCTATGATACACATGTTACATGATAAAACATGTGTTACAAAATGATAATTGAAGTCAAAAGAGGATTAAACACATATTAGAAGAGGTTTTAGCAATATACCTCTTTAGAAAGCAACAATGACCATTATAGCATCGACCCAAGTTAGCAAAATATGATTAGGAGGCTATAAGATCACATAAAACATGTGTTAGCAAACTTATTTCAGAAATTAGAGAGGTATAAAAGATGGATTTGAGGTGGGTATTTGCATTACCTTTGCATAGAATGACTTGCATAAGCTAAAACTTGAAGGAGATGAAGATGGAGGCCATTTTTGTTAAGAAAGCTTCAGGAAATGATTGAGATTTTGATTAGGGTTGAATGAATGAGGTTAGAAGAGTTTGAGATAATATATAGAGGAGGTTTAGGGTGGGTTATTGGGTTAAGTTTAGTAACCCAATAAGAAGAGGGTTATTTACAATGTTTCCAAATTTTTTCTAAGTGTTCATGTATGTTTATAAACTCATTTTTCTTACCCAAACCCGTTTTAAAATCTCTCCTAAAATATTTACTGTCCAAAAATAACATTTTATACTCATTTTAAAATCCCATATTCCCCATTTAATTAAAATAGCCTTTTTCAAATAAATTTTGTTATTCCAAAATCCTTTTATGCTTCATTAAAAATAAATAAAAATCCTAACTTTTATTTATTAATTGGTAATGCAAATCCCAGGTTGTTACAATTAGTGTAATATTGATTAAAATGATAATTGCTCTTTATTGTAATAAATGTAAGTTAAAACGTACATTTGACATATAAGTTTTAATTAATGTAATGGTGTATTTTATATTGATTAAAATGATAAATGTTCATTACTGTAATAATCAAATGTAAGTTGATAAAGTACATTTGATATGTAAGTTTTAATTAATGTAAATGGCATATTTTAAATGATTAAAATAATAAAGTTTCAATATCGTAATAATAATGTAAGTTAATAAGGTACTTTTAACCTAACATAAGAATTTGAGCTTTAAATTGGATATTACAGTAACAAAGTTTATTTAACTATAAGGCTATGATAAAATGACCATGTTAAAATTTGTAAGTATATAAATACTTTGATATATAAAACTAGAAAGTATTACATTCCAAAAATGTTATGATTCCTTAAGATAACATTTCCAAAATGCTATGACAACTTAAAGGAATATTTCAAGTTTAATAAGTTGAAGGAAATATTCAATGATTAGGAAATTTGGTTTTTATTTAAATGATATATTATTGAATTATTTTTGAAATGGAAATGATACTATTGTGATATGGTTTTGAAATGAGTATGATATTTTGGTTTTGAAAGTATATACTAGTTTAAAAGAAATGATATATGATTTTGAAATGGATATGCTAGTTTGGTTTTGAAGGTATAAATGATTTTGAAATAAATATCCATGGGTTATAATAACGTTTGGTTTTTAAAGACACCGGGATCGGAAGTTGTCATACTCTCTGCCAACTCCGAAAACCACTTTAACAACCGTGTACGCGGTGGAGATTCCAGAATGAAGTAGGATGATGGCGACGTCCTTTGAGGTAAATACGTGGACTCGACTCCCATGAGTTGGCATAAGGTGGCTAAAAAAGGAGCGATTCTTGGGCCAATGAGGTCGTTCTTCTGATCGGGCACACTCCTTTGATATTGTATTCTGACTTTGAGATTTATTTGGCGGCCACTTTTGATTTTTTTTATTTTGGCGGTGTGGCTTGAGATGGGCGGTAGTAGCTGCTACACGTTATCACCTGCCTGGATAGAAATTGGTATATCTACCCTGGCATTGCCTAGTTGTGCCATGTCACCTAGCCTATCGCGCCTTGTACGAGTTTGGATTTATCCCGTAGCCCGTGGGGTATCCTCTGGTGGCTTCCCGATCAGGAGGGACTATGATATTGGATGGACTACTAGGACTATTACGTGTTAAGGGCTATATGGGTAACCCCTTAACGCTATTAAAAATTAAGTTTATTTTACTATAGACATTATTATAATAGCGAACTATTACTACATAGTAAATAGTTTAACGAATCCTTAGAGTATGGGCGTTCCTAAGCATCCTTTAAGTTACTTGTACCTTATATTACAGTTCACTTGAGTTGGTTTACATTGTATAAGTATGTATGTCCTGACTCGAATGTTTTGTGTTTTGCTTTACGCTCGGGTCAGACCGAGTGATACAGCATTTGAGACTCGCCTTCTAAGTTGGAAGCTTTGCTTGAAGATATAGCTATCTATTTCACTTTCGGTTATCCAGTTGATTCAAGTTATCCGGTTGGTTCCAGTGATGTTTTCTGATTCATACCTAGTTATCATGTTGAGACCTCCGTTGTATCTTGTATCTCTGTTGTATCTTGTTTGACTCTGATGTATTTATATAGTAGCTTCATGAACTAATATTTCTTTACTTCCGCTGCATTTTATTAATTTGTGTGTGTGATCTGTGACTATTTATTTAACATTTATGCTGTGTTTTTCAGAATTTAAATTACAATTCAGAATTTTAAGCTATTCAAGTCCGACATGTGTGGATGCGAATGGTTGAAAATATCAGGTCGTTACATCATATCAGAGATATCAAACAATGCAAAGCATTCAATATCATTTAGCATTCATAAGCAATGATTTATTAATCACCATCTATAATTAATTTAAAATGAATTAAATAATTTACTTCATCTCTAATTAATTTAAAATAAATTAACTTAATTACTTTCATCACTAGAAATCTTGCTTACTTAATCATTAATTAAATCAATTAATTAATTACCCATTAATTATTCACCTTAATTAATCATCCTTGATTAATTATCCTTTAATTAAATTCAAGTAATTAGCCTTTAATAAATTTCGCAAATTAATTATCCTTAACCGTTTACAGTAATTAACATTAATTACTTCATTAATTAATTAACTATAATTTACATTAATCCTTAATTAATTACATTAGTTAATTACCCTATAATCACTTCTCATTGATTAATAAATCTTAATTAATCAACCCTTAATTACATCATTAATTATATTAATTAATGATCCCTAATTATATTTTGATTAATTATCTATTCATATTAATTACATTTAGTAATTAATCTTTAATTAAACCACATTTATTAATCACTCTTGATTAATCTCATCAAGTAATTAACTACCCTTAATTCCTTCATTAAATAAATTAATTACTCCTTAATTAATTATCTTTAATTAATCCCTTGATTAATTACAAAAAGTAATTAAACTCAATTTACTTCAATTAATAAATCACCCTTCAATTAATTACATCAAGTAATTATCCATTAATTACTTCCCTAAGTAATTATGCTTATCAAATCATCAAGTGATTATTCTAAATTAATTAAACTTAATTAATTAACTTAAACTAATCAAATTTATTTAATTAATTACCTTGAGTAATTAATTCCTTTAATTACTTTTATTAAGTAATTTTACTTAACCAATTCCATAAATGATTATCCTTAATTAATTAATCTAGTTAATTATTAAAATTAATCACATTAATTAATCATTACATAATCCTTAGTTAATGATCTTCATTGACTATTAATAATTCTTTTAGTTACTTTCTTAAAGTAATTAAACTTACATTAATCATTATTAATTACAAATTAATTTATTTTTAATAACCCATTTATTAATCTCTAATTATTTAGTTAATTAAGTGATTATTTGTAACTTAATTAATCTTTAATTACTTGATTAATTTAATTCCTAATCGTTAATTAGTATTCTATACTTATCTAATTAATGATTCTTAATTACAAGTTAATTATTCCTTAAATAATTAAACTTAAACCTTAATTAATTAATTTAAACTCTTAATTACTTAATAATCAATCCAAATCATTAATTATTTAAATTAATCAATTATTCATTAATTACCTTAATAATTTAAATCTTAGTTAACTTTTAAGATAAAATCATTTTTCATATTTTTGACATAAACATCATTTACAAATGCATTGGAAAACATTTTACTTTCAAATTTAATTTTAAATTCATTTTAAATTTAAGATTTAAAATGAATACAAATTTAACTTTAACAAAGTTTAAAAACAATTTAAAAACCTTTTTAAATCACATATTAAAGAAATATTTATCTTATAAAAGAATTTTAAAAGAGTTTAAACCAAATTCATTTATATAAGCATGAAACTCTAATCCATATTTTTGGGGAATGCCCAAAATACCCTTGAGAAAGTGTGGAGGCCAAGTAGTCATTAGCTTCTACTAATCACCATTTAAGTGTACAAGAAGCCATTAATTCCATAAGCATGTGCATTAGCCTCTAATTTATACATTAAGATAGGTGGGTAGGTGGAGTCCTCCATGTTCTTCACTTTGAATTATTTCCATCTCCATTCCTTTGTATTCATTTTGCATGCATGTGTCTTCATAAAACAACTCCTATTTGAGATCAAATTCCTACACAAATATATATAAATTTCAATTAATTTTTCTCAAAGAAATATATGCACACAAATGACCGTTTTGCCCTATATGAAGATGGATATGTGACAATTTGAAATTAATATGGATTTTGGTTAAAACAAGTTAAAATACCCAATATGATCATTTATTTAATTTAAGTAGAGTAAATATGGTGGTAAAAATATGCACATTTACGCGCACATCAAATACCCCCGCACTTATCTTTTTATTCGTCCTCGAATAAAGAAAAACTAAGATAAGTCCGTTTTCGTAGGGAGCATGATTGGATTGAGCGTATGCAACAAGCCGTTAAACCTCTGGGTGTCCCCAGCAGGACGAGTGTTGTCTCGTGAGGGTTTTCAGCGGATACTACCCACAAAATCCACATGCAGGATGAAAATATTTACAAAATGCAAGATTTATTTACAAAGAGATGACTGTGAATTTTTGAAAATATTTACAATGAAGGGTTTACTTTTAAATCAACACAAATAAGTTAAATATAGGTTTTGGTTATTATCTTGAAATTTTTTAGTCATTTACTCGTAAAAATTTTCAATAAAAACAAAGTTATCATAATAAATAGACTATAGTTTAACTCGTTTTTTCGGTTGATAACAAAGTGTAATTATGAAAAGGATCTTTAGTTGATTATCAGCGCTTATCAAAGTGGTATTTTCATTTCTTTTCAATAACAAATCAAATCAACTAAGTAAAAATAGTGCTAGGATTTCAATTGCTTGCTCTATTTGCAAGAAATATTACACACCTAGCTCAGGTAAACCGAGGACAGATATACCACCCATGCACTGCCTTTCGGGCTTATGTGAGGGGAGTACAGAGCATAGCGAGTACATACACTTTCTTGCATACACCTATCGACCGTAGATGGTTTTTATTAAGTCTGTTTTTTTACATGTGTTCCATACATGCATAACCGTGAGGACTTTCAAATGAGTATGAAAGCACATAATCAAAGATTCCAAGTAATTCACCCATGCATAACCGTGAGGACTTTTAAATGAGAGTGAATACTTGGATGTTATTATTATTATTTTTTTGTAGGATTAGTTTCACCCTAGAAGGGGGTGAATGGGGTGACAGTATTAATTATAAAAATTTATTGAAGAAGCTTTTAAAATAATTTCAACACAGATCACAGAATAGTAGCAGCACAAATAAAAGCAGAATAATAAATGCAGAAATAGAACGACACAGAATTTACCCAGCTTCGACAAAAACCCTGCCTACGTGCGGCCCCCAAGTTTTCTACTAGAAATTAAGTAGTCACACGTTTACACACGTAAACTCGTTACACCAGCTACCGACCAACCTAACTCTACGCTCAAAACCCTGCTACAACTCAGCCACTGAGTTGCGAATTCTCAAACTACGCCACGTATTTTGTGCCCTAGTCACACGACTAGAAATTACAACGGGTTAAAATTGAAATACAAATTTAAAACCAATTTAAAATTAAAAACAACCCTAATTAAAAAATTAAAGAGACCCTTATAATAAACAAAGGAAAAAACGGCCCCTTTTCTCCTTTTATAATTTTGCGGCCCGTTCCTTTTGAGATAACGGCGGCTTCTTTGTTCGATCACAATTAGGGCTTTCGTCCTTCGATCCAAATTAAGGTTTTTTTGAAATCTAAAGAAGCCGACTTCGAATGACTGAATGGATGATTCAGTGATCCTTTTCTGTCAATCGATCGCCTTTGTTATTTTCTTCAACTGCTTTGAATTTTATCGAATTCGAGAAGGCCTTGGTTTGTAATTTCTGCTCCTTTTGCTTTTCTGTTTGTATGCCTGAATTTGATACAATTTGCCAATGATGTTGATTGCAATTTATAGGAGTCGAACACCTAAATATTCGTCGTATTTTTTTTATTTGAATTCCTCAGAACTTTTACTCTGCCGCTTGATAATGCTTGAACGTTTGAGATGATTTATGACTTATTCATTTCAAATATATTTCCCTTACTTCACTGTCACGGTTTTAGCTTGAAACCGTTCGATCCTTCCTTGATCGTTACAGCAGCTACTTTCCTATTTTATTTGGATTTTATTTTTGACTTTTTCCATTTTTACACATACTTGATTTCTAACTGGGTTCATGAGGAATTTGGTCGTTTGAATTTATTTGACGATGTTGATTTCTTTTATGACTTCGGTTCTACAGTTTGTAGTTGCCGTGCACTTTGGTGGCTGACCATCCTGTAGCATATCTCCGTGTCTTCATCACGGTTTTGATTTGAAAACCCTTGCAGCCTCATTTTTGATTCGAGACATCGGTCATATTGAACTCTGTTTGCTTCGATCGTATTGACTAACTTGGTGCAGTTGATTTGTAACTTCTGGTTCACTGATGTTTATATTTTAGCCTGCACATGTACTGTAGCATGCATATTTTCATATTGTTGCAGTCATGAGTCTTGTTCATGTATTCTTGGCTCTGGTTCATTGTTGTTGCCCTTTGTATATTTATATTACTTCGAATTTGCCATGATTCTTATGATGCATCTCCTTCTTGCTCTTGAGTCTATTGTGTACATAAGCAGTTTGTAGATGTTGTTTACAGAAGTACATGCTTCACTGCCGTGTATTGTTTGCATTCATATTCTTGCTTGTGCATCACCATATATCTGTTGCATTCATTGGTCTGTTTGCATATTTCACATGCTTGACCCTTGCACATGCTCTTTGATACATGTTTGAACTGACTATGTCATTTTCTTAGTGCACTAGTTTGGACTTGCAGTTTGAGTTGCAGACTTCATGTGAGTTCACATGTATGGTTTGTTCTTTGTTTTTATTATTGCTGTGTCACTTGTGTACTGAGAATTGCTGAATCTTTGAGCATTGTTGTGTCATTTGATTGCTGAGTCTTTGATGTATGGCCAGTGGTGCACTTGGTTATTCGACCCTGCTCTTCTAGTTGCTATCTTCATTTGTTTGTTGTTGATATGTTGGTTCGGTCTGTATTTTGATGTTCACCTCTCTTGTATCATAGGTGTTTCTCACTGTGGCATTTGTTTTGGTACAACTCCTTTATGTATACACAGTTGAATTGTTCTGTGCTTCCAGTCATCATTTCACTGCCTTTATGCACTTGTGTTGTTTGTTGTACATATGAACTTGGTGCATTGCTTCGAGTTGTATTATTGAGCACTTGAGTTTCACTAAACTTAGTTTTTCGACCCTTTGTGCTTTGGTGCTGTAGTTGAGTTGAGTCAGTGACTTGACCTTTTGCATTTTGTTTGTGGTCTGGTGCCTTGTTGAATTTGTGCCGCCTTTCGTGAGCATTTTGACTGTTAGTTGGACTGTGCATTACAATTGAATTGAGTTGTGCTCAAGTATGATACTTGCACTTGTCCTGTCCACTGCCCTTTTTCATATTGATCGAGCATTTTCACTTGAGACTGCATTGTCATGTTGCATTGATGGTGTTCTGACCATTTTATTGCATTTGGATTTGTTTTTTGAATTACACCTGAGTTGAATCCAGCTTGTAGCTCGGATTTGACCTTGTGCTGAAAGTTGTGACATTATTTTATTGCGCTTGAGTTGAATCCGGCATATTGGATTTGACATGTGCTCACTTGTCCCTGTAAATCAATCAAGTGTATATTTCGATGTGCACGACCTTGTGGCATATACAGTGATATACTGTGTATGTCACCAATTGTTCGTGTATGATGGATTCAAATTTAAATGATGACGAACAACCCAAATAACCGAGGCAAATATTTTTTTCAAAATTCACATTTTATTTTATACTGCAAAAGTATTTCCTTTTCAATTTAATTGCATCAATATTTACTTTTGCAAATTGCTCAGATGCTGGATTCAATTTGGAATGAAGTTGAAGATAAATTACGGGTTGAGTGTATGAGTGATATGTAGTGAGGTCAGATGTAAAAGTGAAATTGTGATGTACATAATTTGTATTGTAACCAAAGTTGTATATGTATAGTGAGAGCTTGAATTTGTACTATTCAAAATTGTAGTAAATATTTGTTTGAATAAAAATTCTGTTTGAATTTAAATTCTGTATTATTTATTTTTATTCAGCAGAGATTTATTTAATCTATGAAAAATAAAATAGTACATTACCAAATACATTTACACGAATATATATATGTTTATTATCATCAAACAAAAATCATATAGTTGAATATTCAACATTTTTAAGAGAGAGAGAGTTTTGCGAAATCATCTTAGCATCATTTAACTTAGAAGACAAAAAAAATGTTATATCCTTTAAAACAAAGATTTTCAACTAGGATATAATTCATAATTAACACATATGAATCTTTCTATATACTAGTTAAACCACTATTATCTGTAATCAAACTTCATTTTTATTTTTGTTAAGACAAATAAATTTTCAAAAATTTCAATTTAATAAACCAAAACCTTATATTTATCTTAGTGTTTTTTTAAAAATAAATCAAAAGAAAATTTTTTTTTGTGATTTTTTTGAAATTTTAAACAAAAATAATTCATGAAAAATAAGAAATTGAAGATGAGTCTCCCCCCACACTCGATTTTGACTATGTCCCCACAGTCAACCCAAGTGGAAGGAAAAAAATAAAATAAAATTCCAATATTTACATGAAAGATTTTTATTTACAAGAGATAAGAAAGTATACAGTCAAAAAGTAAATGAAAGGTCTCCTAAAGACCGATTCATTTGTCTCGTCAAATGTGTGAGACACTGCTTAAGCACGAAAAACCAAACCGTAAAAGATTTCGAAGTTGAATGTTGATTTGGAAAAACAAATGTCGTTTTATTGAAAATTGAATGAGTTGTTTTGTTTTCGATGATTTTTAGGGTTGATAAACAATTGATTGAAATTCAAGTTTATTTTCACCAAATTGAAGTTCAAACTTATCATTGAAAACTTCTTCAAAATTATCGATTTCAAAATCAAAATGGTGATCGAAATTTTCCCCTTCGAAATTCAACAACTCATTTTCAAAAAGCATAAAACTCATGTTCGTTAAATTCGACTTCCATTGTTGGATTATCAACGACTTCATCGTGTAAATCGATTTTAAAATTCAAAGTTTTCGTATTCAAATTTTCAGAAAAAGGAAGATCGAAATTTGAATCGAGTTTTTCACCCTTAAAAGAATTGAAATCCAACTCAATTACCGTGTTTTCAATAAATTCATTAAGATTGTTATTTTCAGTTTCAAAAGTTGTTGTTTGAAAATCGTCATTTGTGGTAAAAGATGGATTATCACTTGACTCATCACACGTTGGAATTTGATTTTGTTTATCACGTTGTTTCATATATGTTTGAAAAAACAAATTCGTGTGATTATCGTAAATTTCGTTCATTTTCTCAACAAAATCCAAATTATAGTTATTAACATGAGAATTTTTGATTTGGATTTGTTGAGGACAAAAAGTTTCACTCGTATCGTAGTCAAGATTATTCCCATTTGAAAAGTTGTTCCCATTTTCGTGTTGACTTTAAAATTCAGTTTGGAGTTTGAAATTGAATTAGCATGGGTTATGTTTGCGCCAAAAACGGTCACAAACCCTAAGTATTGTGAAAGCACTAAACAACGAATATAAATCAACAATATTCAGGCACAAGTTTCAGATCCAAGCAACAAGCAGCAATACAAAGATAATCAACTAGAAACGCAAGATTTATAGTGGTTCGGCTATCTCCCGCCTACGTCCACTTCAAAGTTTTAACTTTTATTGATGTTCTTTGCTGGTTACAAGTGATTGCAGTAGTTACAATGTTTGAATTTCGGCTATAACAGTTATGGAAGGAAATAGAATCGATTCCGGCAGAGTCTGGACGTTGAATGGCAAAAAGATCCCTTCTTGTAGGCTTCAGGGGGCTATTTATGGGCGTAGGAGGCTCAGATCTCGCTCAAACTCCGGGAGGCTTTTTCTGGCACGTGGGTGGCCCCACGCGACCAGTCTCACCAAGTTTTGACTCGATCTGTGATCGATACGAATTGATTTCGTATCCATCAAGAAATGATCCAATCGAGCTGAAACTGGGCAGGAACATTCTTTACCTTGTGCTTAAGCTCCCGTAAAAATTTCGTCGCATTTGGATCTGTGGTTTGGGAGATACGATCGATACAAGATTGTGATTTTCGTGTGTCGCCGAGTTCGAAACCATGATTTCGTATCCAGCCTTTTCGAATCCATCCGAAGCAGGTGTGAAGCAGGTGCGCATGGTGATGCATGGTGGCGTGGAGCGAGATTCTTGGATCGCTCCACCCTTTAGGCCGTTGAAAGAGTATTATTCGCATCCATCATCGGAGTCGAGTTTGTGTTGACCCCTTCGTACCATTTGCATCGATAGTAATGGCGCCATTCGCATCGATTCTTTATAAGCGTTCGCATCGTCCGATCGTTGTGAAATCTGATCGATACGAACAGTCAGTGCATGGATGTGAACAAAGCCCTCACCATCGATACGAGTTGTGCTTCTGATGGACCGATACGAAACGGGTCCCCCGAGATCGATACGAATAACATGACTCCAGATGGATACGAACCAATCGCCAAGTATGATCGATTCGAAGCACGATGGATATGAATAGTTCCACACTGATCGATGCGAACTCGATGGATTCGAACTAGGTGCGGAGATTCTTGATCAGTTCGAACAGAGCTGAGGTGAGGCCTATTTGATCGATTCGAAACTGATCAATTCGAAGACGATCGATTCGAAGTCGATTGATTCAAAGTCGATTGATTCGAAATGACTAACTCCTGATGGATACGAATTCGGTCGTTTGATGGATACGAACAGCATATTTACATAAATTGTATCGATCATATCTCATTCATATGAACTCCAATTGACCTGAAATTTGAACCATTGGCTTCTACAGCTTTCCTTGCCATGTCTTGTCAACTGTGGCCCGATCTGGACTTGGACAAAATTCATCGATATCCATGCTTAACCTGCAATACATAGTCGATATTCATGATCAGTTATTATCGATTTTCAATTAATTTTTGGGTATCTCAGCTTTGCCAAAAGGTGGGATAAACTTTGCCCCCCCAAAACATGCCTTTTGGTAAAAGGTGTGTTTTGATCATTCTCAAATTGAACGTAGTGAGTTCATGTTTTATTCGGAGCTTATAGCATTTTCAATCAAGTTCGTGGCTGTTCGAAGCCAAATCGTTATCAATTTCTTCCAGTGGGAGTTAAGAATGAATTTCTACAGTCTCTCCAGACTATCGATGGTCATTCTTGACCCTTGCCAAGCCCATTCCAGACTTGGCGATTGAATAGAAGGATCCCATTGCACTCCGGCGTTGCTTTCTATCCCTTGCACTCCAGCCCCAGCTAGGGCATATAGCGGTGTCTTGGTTGTTCTAAACCGATCATAGTCTCTCCAGGTTCTTGCTGGATCCCATCCTGTCACTCTCCAATGAAGGGGAGGCAGCGTTAAGTGATTCGACCCTGTCGCTCTTCGGCGAAGCAACTCACTTCTTGCACTATGGTTCAGTGTATTCGAACATTAAGCGATGTCATGGCCTAAATCGTGGGCTGATCACAGCCTCTCCGGACTCTTATCGAATCCCGATCTAATCACTCTCCGGTGAATGGGAAATGACGTTAAGTGAGTCGATCCTGTCAAAAATATGTACAATATATTGTCAAAAATATCAAAAGGTGGGTACAAAGCCACCGCTCACCCATGTGTGTCAAAAATATGTACATAAGAGACCGAATAATCAGAGTATCAAAATAGTGGACAAATATAAAGAGCTATCTATCAGCATAGCAGATAATGTCCAAGCGGAAGCACAGAAAGCTAAGTCCAGAGACCTAACCTGAAACAACTCGATCAGACCCGAGTGAAAACACTCGGGTCAGGCTAGCTAAATAATCAGTAATAACTGAGATATATAATAATGCGGTACATAAACAAAACAGAACTTCTCCAAAGAGAAGAATATAACGGACCACATGAATATAATGACGATCCCTAATCATCAATAAACGGTAAAAATCTCCAAAGAGAATATCAACACCAAAGTGTGGAATAAATAAAATCGCCTCATATCATCGGCGTAGTCAAAGCTATATAAAGTTGCCCGTAGGCAATAATCCCAAGAGTGACCAGAGTCTGTAATCAATGCCCAAGCAAAGATCGATGCTCCAAAGAGCAATAAGGATATACTGAAAAGTCAATGAAATCGAATACTGAAAAGTAGTGTCCAGAGACACTGTAAATCCACAAGGTAATCGCACTTACATCGTATGGTTCTATAGAACCAACACCGAATGGCGGTACTCGAATGGATATAAAAATCATCAGATAATACAAGTATTGCACGTGCACCGACCAGAGTCGTTATTGCCAAGTACTGTAGAGTCGTGATCGATCACTCGCACAGATGCGGAACGCGCGAGACGGCGAGATCCTTCCCAGAAGGATAAAGGCCCAGAGGCACATGCTGAAAAACTGCTCTATAGAGCACGTGTCCAGAGACGGTTTCCCAAAGGCGTGGTGACCCAGAGGTCCAGTACTGGCTGCCCAGAGGCTAATGTGTCACAAACTTCTTGGAGAGAGACCCGTAAAGTGTTAACAATGAGTCCCATACCCCATGTTCGCACTAAATGGTTTACTAACCAATAGCATGCTCACACTCCAAACAATAAAAAGTCCATCTCGTATCATTGGTAAACTAGAACCAAAGGTCAAAACGATCAATCGAATAGGTCGGGGATTAACCGAAAAGAAAATACACACGGTTCCATAGGCCGGAGATTTCCTAACCGTTTAAGCACCTTTCCACTTCCCTCGACGTGCTAAAAGTGAGTGTGAGATTTTTATTATAGAAAATAATGGTGCGAAACGGATTTTTAATTGATCTTGAAATCACTTTAAAACGGCTTTTGAAAACTCTCCTATTATAGAGTAATTAATTTAATAATTAAAAATAATATTATATAATAATTTCGAAAGCCATTTAGGAGTGAAAAATCCTTTTAAAAAAGTTCATAAAAACCCGTGAATGAAAATCCAGAGACAAATCTCAAAGAAATCGATAAAACCAGAAAATCACTGAAAATATTCCAAGTGTTGGAAAATAGTCCAAACTGACGTGAACCCAAATTCAGAAAAATATTCGGACCAGCAAACCGAATCCGAATGGCAAGAAAATTGGTAGGAGCATAGGCCGACATTCCTACTTCAGAACGCAAAATGAATTACTCGATTCTGACTTGAAACGAAGTCGCAGCGACGCTCCAAAATCAGACCGGGAAACAGTGAATACACCGTTTCAGGCTAAGATCCGGGTCCCTCTTCGACAGCAATTTCAAAGAGTCAAATGAACTCGGATACTAATCAAACTTTCTAGAGATGGAGTTTGGAACTCCAGCTTTTCATCGAGTCCAAAAACGTTGGATTTCGACCATGGATGCGGCCGTGGCGATGTCACAAACTTTCAGTTCCAAAACTTAAAACAGAGAACTGCTTTCATTTTTATTTTTTTTGGGCCCCCAGCGTGCATGAGCTAGGGAAACAGCAAGCCCCAGCCTCATGGGCTGTGGCGGGCCACGAGAACCCCATCCCACACGGGCTGGGGTGGGCCACATATCCCCAGCCCATGCGGGCTGGGGAATTAATATTCCCCAGCCCGCATGGGCTGGGGAATAAAACTGTCCCCAGCCCATGCGGGCTGGGGAATCTGGGGACCTCGTCCAGCCCGTGTGGACTGGGGATATGTGGCCCACCCCAGCCCGTGTGGGATGGGGTTCTCGTGGCCCGCCCCAGCCCATGAGGCTGGGGACCTGTGGCCCGCCCCAGCCCCAAGCGGGCTGGGGTTTGGAGACCCGCCCCAGCCCATGGGGGCTGGGGACCTGCGGCCCGCCCCAGCCCCAAGCGGGCTGGGGTCTGTTGCCGGCCCCAGCCCGTGTGGGCTGGGGACTTTGATCCAGCTACTGGCTAGCCCAACCGGGCTAGCCTGTTGCACCTGGGCAGCAGCCTGAGCGCAACCCAGGCCTGCCTGGTGCACTCAGAATTGGGTTTTTGGCCTGTTTTCAGGCTGAAGCATTTTCCAGCCAACTTAATATGCAGTTTTTGATGGTTTTGGGGTATTTTTTTTCAAGTTTTTGGCATCAAATTTCATGAATATCAATCTCAAACTACTATACAATGATTACTGCACCATATAAAAGGAAAAAAGGACCAAAGCTTAGCATTACCTTATGAAGCAATATCACAAACATCTTATGTGCAACCCCAAATTGAAAGCAAAGTTGATCAAATATCTATGATACACATGTTACATGATAAAACATGTGTTACAAAATGATTATTGAAGTCAAAAGAAGATTAAACGCATATTAGAAGAGGTTTTTAGCAATATACCTCTTTAGAAAGCAACAATGACCATTATAGCATCGACCCAAGTTAGCAAAATATGATTAGGAGGCTATAAGATCATAAAAGCACATAAAACATGTGTTAGCAAACTTATTTCAGAAATTAGAGAGATATAAAAGATGGATTTGAGGTGGGTATTTGCATTACCTTTGCATAGAATGACTTGCATAAGCTAAAATTTGAAGGAGATGAAGGTGGAGGCCATTTTTGTTAAGAAAGCTTTAGGAAATGATTGGGGTTTTGATTAGGGTTGAATGAATGAGGTTAGGAGAGTTTGAGATAATATATAGAGGAGGTTTAGGGTGGGTTATTGGGTTAAGTTTAGTAACCCAATAAGAAGAGGGTTATTTACAATGTTTCCAAAAATTTTCTAAGTGTTCATGTATGTTTATAAACTCATTTTTCTTACCCAAACCCGTTTTAAAATCTCTCCTAAAATATTTACTGTCCAAAAGTAACATTTTATCCTCATTTTAAAATCCCATATTTCCCATTTAATTAAAATAGCCTTTTTCAAATAAATTTTGTTATTCCAAAATCCTTTTATGCTTCATTAAAAATAAATAAAAATCCTAACTTTTATTTATTAATTGGTAATGCAAATTCCGGGTTGTTACAATTAGTGTAATATTGATTAAAATGATAAATGCTCTTTATTGTTATAAATGTAAGTTAAAACGTACATTTGACATGTAAGTTTTAATTAATGTAATGGTGTATTTTATATTGATTAAAATGATAAATGTTCATTACTGTAATAATAAAATGTAAGTTGATAATGTACATTTGATATGTAAGTTTTAATTAATGTAAATGGCATATTTTAAATGATTAAAATAATAAAGTTTCAATATTGTAATAATAATGTAAGTTAATAAGGTACTTTTAGCCTAACATAATAATTTGAGCTTTAAATTGGATATTACAGTAACAAAGTTTATTTAACTATAAGGCTATGATAAAATGACCATGTTAAAATTTGTAAGTATATAAATACTTTGATTATATAAAACTAGAAAGCATTACATTCCAAAAATGTTATGATTCCTTAAGGTAACATTTCCAAAATGCTATGACAACTTAAAGGAATATTTCAAGTTTAATAAGTTGAAGGAAATATTCAATGATTAGGAAATTTGGTTTTTATTTAAATGATATATTATTGAATTATTTTTGAAATGGAAATGATACTATTGTGATATGGTTTTGAAATGAGTATGATATTTTGGTTTTGAAAGTATATACTAGTTTGAAAGAAATGATATATGATTTTGAAATGGATATGCTAGTTTGGTTTTGAAGGTATAAATGATTTTGAAATAAATATCCATGGGTTATAATAACGTTTGGTTTTTAACGACACCGGGATCGGAAGTTGTCATACTCTCTGCCAGCTCCGAAAACCACTTTAACAACCGTGTACGCGGTGGAGATTGCAGAACGAAGTAGGATGGTGGCGACGTCCTTTGAGGTAAATACGTGGACCCTACTCTCGTGAGTTGGCATAAGGTGGCTAAAACAGGAGCGATTCTCGGGCCAATGAGGTCATTCCTCTGATCGGACACACTCCTTCGATATTGTATTCTGACTTTGAGATTTATTTGGTGGCCACTTTTGATTTTTTTATTTTGGCGGTGTGGATTGAGATGGGAGGTAGTAGATGCTACACGTTATCAGCTGCCCGGATAGAAATTGGATGGAAATTGATTTATTTTCACTTTGATCTTTTAAACAAAAGATCCATCATAATCACAAAGGTTCAATGTGGTTTTCGAATATCCATTTGGAATTTGACCCCTGGTCGCATCGAAGTTCAAATGCCATTTAAAGGCCAATATTGATAGTCGGTTATTTAACTATCAATCAACATTCACAACAATCAACAGATTTCAAATAATTTTCCCCTCAATTATTTATTTTTAAAATATCTTCACAAGATATATTTTTAACACTTCAACACTTTGAAAACAAATTTCAAATCCTTTTCACCTTTCAATCCTTTGAAAAAAAATTCAAATTATTTTTCTCACGTGGAATAAATTTCCAAATATTTATTTAACTCCACTGAAAATTTGCCAAGTTCAAATACATTAAAAATAATTAAAAATACTTATCCAAAATATACTTGGAAACATTTAAAACAAGACTATTTTAAAACACTTGCTTAAATATTAGTTATGAAAATATTGTACTAATATCTCATATAAAAATTCAAGTCCAAACTAATTTTAAAATAAAATTAGTAGATAGGATATAACTATTTACATATCCATTTTCTAAAACAAATATCAATTAAAACTTTAAATAATCACTTCTATAATAAATTGAAATAAATCTTTACTTTAAAGATTTTCGAAATAACCCAAATAAATAATTTCTCCAAAATATTCTTTCCAAAAAACCATCTTTACAACTTCAATTTATATTTATAAACTATATTGAAAACATACTCGGCTTTCCAGGGAAAGCACACATTCCGTTCTAAAATGGTTCATTCAAATCAATTTATAAATCTTTCTAGATTTATTTTAAATTTACGTTCCAAATCCGTAAATTCCTTTCCACACTTTTAAAAATAAAACAATATCTATTTTTAAAAACAAATTTCCCTTTGTTTTATAAAATTCCCATTGTGAATTCAAATTTTCAAATACCCACTGATATATAATTTTCAAATCGATTCCCAAATATTCACATTCAACACCAAATAAATTTTCAAATTGATTCCCAAGTTTATTTCGAATACCAAATCAAATCCCAAATTTATTTTCCAAACATTTATTTCAAACACCAAATCGATTTCTGAATTGACTTCCTAAAATTTATTTATAAACACCAAATCAATTTCAAATCGGTTTCCCAAAGATTAAATTTCAAACACCGAATCAAATTCCAAATTTATTTTATTTTAAAATAAATTCCTTTATTTCTTCCAAACTATTTAAAATCCCTATTTTAAATAAATTCTTCAACCTTTGAATAATATTACTCGAAATCCATTTATTAACCCTTTTCCCTTATTTTGGAATTTTATTCAATAAGATTCAAAAATATAACTTATCCTTTTGAAATTCCTTCTTTTAAATTTGTCCAATTCACAAAAATAAATTTTACTATAAATTTTCAAATTGAATTTTACAAATATAATTTTATTTATTTTCGGTATCCTACGATACCAAAAATATATTCCGCTAAACTATAGCCTTCTACGATTTCAATCACAAATATAATCACACACAGATTATAAATAGTCAACACACAATATTGAAACAAATTCAAATATTTGAGGAATCCAGTTCGATCCCTCCAACCTGTTTCTCTGCATCCACAGACGTTAGCACAACAATTAAATACCAATTCCACTTCGAGGTGGAATATTGTGGTATATGGGATCAATATAATATCATCCTATTATGCGGCGCATGGGGTCTCATCCACTATATAATGCAGGAAATCGGTCACTCCAAATACATATATAATACCAATTCTACTTCTAGGTGGAATATTGTGGTACATGGGTTTAATATAATAAACTCCGCTATTATGCGACGCGTAGGGTCTAAATCAATCAACTGATAATAATTTATCATCCAAGAACATAATCAACAATTTGAAATTTAACTATTTAAAATTAAAAAAGACAATTTGTTTGAGTGAGAAGATCTCACCTTTGATTACGCATGTAACCCATTTCCATTTTGACCATTTCTTCACGATTTTGGACCTTGTATAAATATTTATACAGTTGATTAATATTTGAACAATTGGACAAATCAATTTTCATTTAGCAAATTTAATTTAAACTAATTACTTCTTCTAAAAAAACATTTTCTTTTCTTTTTCTTTGAAACCCTTACTTATAAAAATTAATTTATATAGATTCAAAAATCAACTATTATATAATCTTTCAGCCATTTAAAATTTCCTTTTTCAAAATTTGTCCATATTAAATTTTCCGTTTAACTACATATTTTCTGCATATATATATATATATATATATATATATATATATATATATATATATATTAAAAGAGTGCATTTGCATTACTGTTAATTTTTTTGTTTACTGTTAATTTAAAAACTTATATATATATATATATATATATATATAAATTTAAATTAAATGAACTGAATTGACAATACCTTACGTCCAAACTTAGCTCGCGCAAGCTCTGACCAAACTACTTCGCAATGCCCTAGCCTCAACTGACCGCTCCATTGCGAGCACCGGTTCCTCCTCCTATGTCGTTGCCTTGGCCACTAACTCTTTCGAACGCCACCACATACGATAGCCCTCGACCCTACACGAGCCTCCACACGCACACGTCTCACTCAATAACATGGCCCCAAGCCCTAGCCCAGATCGAGATCGCAAGTCCCTAATTTGCAAGCATGCGAACAATGTTCCCATCCCGAGCTCGAATCGTGACTACGATCGCCATTGCTTATTCCAGTTGATAACCTCTTGGCCATTACAGTCAAATATGAGAAATGAGGCGTGCGATAGAAAGGAGGTGACTGGCCAATTGCGATCTAGGGTTCGCGCGTCTGATTTGAATTATCTTTTAAATGTAGTCGCCATGATTTTAGAAAGAGGAGCTCGGCCATCGATTTCCTGATTTGAACGAGATTTTTGAAATTCGTTTACTCCTTCTGGTTTACAGTCGCGTTATTTTCTTCTTTCTTTTGGTTTAAACAAAGATGAAATCACGGTGATTTTTTTCATTTCAAACGAACGCGTGTTAAAGATTTCAGGGGAAAAAAAACACGTGTTTGAATTTTACTCAACATGTCCTTGTTCGGCAGAAGTATTTAATTTTATTATTTTATATTCAAATTTAAAATTCAAATTTCAAATCATTTCTGTAAACGCATTTCAAAATTTCGATCACCAACTGAGGCATGCCGACAGGCGTTTATAATGTTAAACCCCTATTTCGAATGTAATGGAAAAGGTTTCGAGTCCAAATTCGATTGTATTGAGAAGATAGCTTTTTTGAACTAGTTATTAAATTAAATTTTGATATAATTTTTAGTGCGTTTGCTCATCGTATGACCACACGACAACTCCGGATGCTACAAAAATTGAAATCTGATAATAATACCATATTACAGATCTAATGGAACTGGTTTCATCGAAATCCGAGACTGTGCCTCAGAAGGCTATTTTTAAATACCAATTTAAACGATATAAATTCAAAACTGAACAAAACATTTTCAACTCCAATTCTAAAGCTTCCATTATCTTTAGTATTATCAATATAGTTTTTTTAAGCCTTTGAATTATTTTTAATCAGCTTAAAATTGAAGATACAAATTTTTACCCAACTTCACATTATTAAATTGAATAATTTAATTGCCAAATTCATAGTTATAATTGAAATTCAAGTTTAAAATAACTTCCAATATTAAAAATCAATGAAATATTTCTTTTTCAAATGTTTAAAATTTCTGGGTCGTCACATTCTTCTCCCCTTAAAAGAATTTCGCACCGAAATTACTAGTTAAGAAGAATGATCCTCAACCCGTTTACTATTTTCCTAATCCAAACAGTTTTAACAACTTGTCAACCTAAATCTTTTTATTAAAGATCCATTATCACTTTAACTAACTTTCCAAAATCTTTCATAGATTCCAAACAACATTATTTTCCTTAAAAATTCAAATTTAAATTTAAATTCAAATTTTAAATTTTCAAAATTTTCTCAAAATTTTTCTCATTTTCTAAATTTTCGAAAAATTTCGCCAGCGTCTCCTTTGCGCGGCTAGCTCGGTACGACTACAAAAAGGCACCATGGGCCCCCAGATTTAAAATACCCATATATCTTACGTAGCAATAATATCCAATTGCTACATTCAAAACTATTTTGCACTTTACTTTACAAAAAATTCCAATATCCATTTTAATTCGAATCCGTACGATGTACTTATATAATTCGTACGCAATATCTAATTCGATCGCTCACTTGATCCTACAATTTCACTTCTGAACTAGTATCTTTCCCCTGACCTCCTAGTGCAGACTCAGATCTGGTTTCATGATCAGAAACCGTCATTTTCCATGCATAGCCGTAAAATATGATAGAGCATTTCCAGAATCAATCAAAAATCCATATCCAGGTTCGTCGTCGAAAATCGAGTGAAAAATTCCAACTCGGATCGATATAACTATCTCGAAATTCTATGCTCGAATTCTGTATCAAATCACTATGCGAATAAAGTAATATACGTACATCCTATGTATTTATCAATTGATTATATGCTTCGTCAATTTTCTTTTCCTTTATTCACATTGATTCACTTATTCACAATTACCATTTCATAATTTCCAGTATAATCTTCATACACTTATAAATTTAGAATATTTTCTCAACTCTAAATTTTGCATAAGAATTTCACCATCTATTTCTTAAGTTTAATATAAATATTCTATATATTTCTTATATTAATTTTTCAATTCACCACTTTGGTTAATATCTACTTATATTCAAACCGGATTTCAAATTCCATATGTATTCAATTTACCTTTCATTTATAATTATTGAATTCAATTCATTTCAAACCATATCTATTTGGTCACTCCTTCAATTATTTTCACTTACTAATTTTATTTTAATACTTCGCTTTGTTTATCACAAATCAAATTCAATTCCAATTCCAGTTCTATTTACTTACAAATTCGAAATGAATTTCAACATTCAATTTCCCTTTCATTTATTTGCAATTGTAAATTCATTTTTTCATTCACAATTTTATTTTCCGCCTTAATAAATTTTATTCCATAACCATTTTTATCAAATTCCAGAGTCTTCCCAACATTTCAAAAACATTTTTGAAATCAATTAAATTATCTTTTGAATTTCCAAAACCAAACCAAGTTTGCAAACAACTTCCATTTAAAATAATTTGGCAGCGATTCCTCTCTTGGAAATTCGAAAATGAACGTCGATGATGTTGCAGTCATTATCGAAATTATTTTCCAGCGAACGAAAAGAGTTTAGTACTTTTATCCCTTCAATTTTTTTCAAAATCCTTTGAAAATCATTTCGAAACTTAAAAGAATTTAAATTTTTCCAAATCTCCAATCATTTCCTAATTTCAAAATTTTAAAATCCTTTCAATTCTTTTCAAAACCTTTCTTTGGAATTCCGTTTCAAATTACAAATTACATTTACAATTTACATTCTCAAATTCCATTTGTGTGTGAATTTATTTCTTTACTTTGGAGTTACGATTTGAATTTCCTATTCAATAATCAATGATAATAATTTAATATTATCACTTCCTAATAACCAAGCAACCGCATAGTTTACGGAAAATTATTTCTTTTCCATACAAAAATAGTTTGGATAAAATTATCTCATTTACCCGATTTTTAAAACAATACTGTGTCAGTTTATCTCGTTTAAGAGTTTAGAAATCCCTATCAATACAGTTGGCCAAACAGCACCGACCAGAATCTATAAACAATCAACCAATAAGTCAACACAATATAAAACAATTTTTATATTCACAAACAAATACGCACTCTTATATATTAATACACTCAAACTCATCCTAGAGTACTACTGACTCTATCAATAATGAGTAACACCCAACAGAGCCAAGGTTGTCGCTTAACAAATTGCTCTAATACCACAATGTAACGACCCATTTTTTCGACTTTCGAAATTCGACATCAATACGCCCACTGTTTCAAATGCCGCACAATCGAATGCCAAAAACCGTACCGTTAGGGTTTAAGAAGAAGAAGATAGAAGAAGAAACAGAAACAATAACCGAATCACACATTTCGCAACGGAACAACATATAATAGATAAATGAATAATCTTTAAAACAAAAGGACTATATCAGTTTATACAATACATAATTAGAGCTTACAACAACATAATACAACACTGGCAGTTGGTATAACTTGACTATATGGAAATTTACTTTTCAGACCCCCCAAACGCAATAGATACTACATAGTGTAAGTAATACGTCTCGCCATCCAGCTTGAACTCCAGATCTCCAGAGCATCTTTTTCTAACTTCGCTCCAGAATAATGATAATCTGACTCTAGGCTGCCCATGTGGAAGATTATGGGCACTCAGAGTTTAGAAAGGGAACAATAAACTCCAGGTCAGTCATGGGACTGGCGTGTGATCTTAAAAACAGTTATTTTCACAAAGAAAATAAAAAAAGAAACACGCTATGCTTTTGGAAAATGAAACTACGATAGGACCTCCCCAGACACACGTAATGCAAATGCAGAATTGGAGGAGATTTCTCCATATGATAATCAAACATGCTTGATACGAAAAATCCTTTTGATATTATTATTAGTGCATAGTGAAGAAAACCTTTCGAAAGTATAATATTAATCTTAGCCAGCATAGATATTTCGCATTTATGCCTACTATAGCTACCATGTTCAGTAGCAGGTTACCGCCACATTCCATGGCAGGTTATACAACCTAAATCGTACAGGGCGCTTATTGTTTCTTTGGATTTCCAACAATGGTCAGGCAAAGGAACTTCCTATACTGAAATGGAACGCCTCTGGAGGGACGTCCCCGAGAACCTAACCGGATCTCTGCCAACACAAGGCCGAATTACCCCCACGTTGCAATACAGCTATAACATGAGTAACTATCACAAGTATGCCATCCTCGGTCGTTACCGACCTTTATCCGAGGATCCTCAACCACAAAGCAATAAATTTGCAGTAACCACATAAGTTAAATATCTGGGCTCCATACCATGATACCACCCTTTTCCATAAGGAAATGGACATACCCTGAGGGCGCTAACCCCAAATTGTCTTGCTGCAACATTCCTGTTTCGACCATTTTCGGGTTGTGAGGTCTGACGAAGCCTCGTCCACAAAGCTACACTTTTCACAAAGCCATGCTTCAATCAACAAATGATCGGCAGCACTTCGTATGCCACATTACCAAATTGGGAATGTATCACTAGTAACCATCAACTACATAACCTCTGAGCTCGTACGTCTTAGAGAAGGGTGTTAAACTAAGAGAATAAATTCACCGGCACCAACAGAAATGTATTTGATAAAAACCAGCTTTACATCTCAAAGTGTAGCGTCAGACATACATCCATACAAGTCCGTTCCGGGATCGAACGGAACCGAAGGCACTTCAAAGAAGCCCTTGCAAATTCAGATATTCACTAATCCCGTCCGGAATCCCCATCACAAAGGGTGATAAAATTTCTATACCGAAGCAACTCGGTGCAGAGAAATTCGACAGGTAATCCTTTCGCTTTCGAAAATACCCGTTCTTCAACACCATCTTCAAATGCAATCACATTTCATCGTATCATTATTCGGAATGGGTTTTATGACACAAAGTCCTCTTCCGGCTAATCCGAATAACGAGCGCTTATTTTAAAAATAAGAGTGTAACAACCCGATATTTTACGATTGAATATTTAAATATTTTATTTTAATATTTTATCATTAGTCGGATTTTAGTCCGAAAAGTTACTTTTTGTAGACGGTCGAATTAGGACTCGGAACCACTTCCATTGGGTCCAAAACACCATTTGTGATCTTTTTGAGTATAAACTTTGATATGTTTGGAGTTAGTGGAATTTTGCTACTTTTTCACTTTGGGCTTTGGGTTTCGTTTAGCCCATTTGACTAAACTATTAATTCTAACTCAACCCCCTTCTCTTCATAACCTTACTTTCATTTCCTAACACTCAAGCTTCATCAAAAATGGAGGAAGGAATAGGAAATTAAAACTCCAAGCCCTAGTTCATTTGCAAATTCAACATCCAACTCCAAATTCAAAGAGAAGACATTGATTCAAGCTTCTTAGGTTGATTCTCCTTTGCATTCAAGCTTCTCTTTCATTGATTTTGTGAAAAGGTGAGATTTTTATCTCACATCTTTGTCTATAACTATCTTTGATTGTTGGGTATGAATTCCTAACACATTTACATATGCAATTGCCATGGATTTGCATTGAACTGGTAAAAATCCCAATTTTTAGTGCTTTGGGTTAATCTCTTTAAAAATCCAATCTTTGATGTTTGAACACGTTTTTGGCGATGCATCGAGTAGCTAATACGACCGGGTAGCCTATAGGCATAATCCCCTAGCGTCCATGCTCGATCGGTTGCAAATTGGGAGTGTTTTGAGCTCCAAAACCCTTAGGTCTCTCGGCCTGCACAATGGTGACTTTCAGCCTGCATTTAGCTCGTTCGGTTTTAGGTCGTTCATTCCATAGGTCCCTAGGTCGCTCGGGCCCCTTTACTTTCCTAGGTCGTTCGGCTTGCATTCCCTCGGCCTGTAGCTAGGTCGCTCGTGTTAGGTCGCTCGGCCTTCTCATATTCATTAGGTCGTTAGGTCGCAACCATGCTAGGTCGTTCCACCTTAGGTCGTTACTCGACCTTGTTTTTCCCTTTAAGTTGTTAGGTCGCTCGGCCAGGTCGTTCATCCACTAGGTCGCTCGGCCTTCTGCAGTTAGGTCGCTCACCCATTTCCTCAGGCCGTTAGCTCCTTAAGTCGCTCGGCTGCTAGGTCCTTGATGCTAGGTCATCCCCTTTTAGGTTGCTTGGCCTATTATGCCGCTTGCAACGCTTAGGGCACGTACCCCTTAGGTCGCACAACTTAAGCCGCTTCTACCTTAGGTCGCGCCATGTTGTTGCTCTGTTAAGCCGTGTGCTATTTCTTGAGCCGCTGATTTCTTGTGTTAACTTATCTTAAGTCGTAAGCCGTGACTTTTAGGTCGCAAGGGTATTTCCACTTTGATGGATTTGTAATCGAATTCTTTGGATTTCATTCACGTCTTCGAATGTGAAATTTTGTGATTTATGGTTTCTATAATCATTTTTGTGATTTGTCAACTTATTTCACTCGTACGAGAAATTTAAATAAACGGCTTGGTAAAACAAGTGATATGAACCGCTTGCGTTTACTTCGTCGATTAATTCTTGGGACTTGTTCAATTGAATCTCTTGTGACAATTTTTGAGTGGAGATCAACAATTTGTTCGTAAAGATTTAAGTTAAGCTAGTGGTTATGGGACATGAAGCTAAGCTTTTATATTTACTAGCTTGTTGTAATTGACACTTCTTGATGATCATTTTTGTGATTTAGACAAGAAAATGTGCGATGTCTCTTTGTCTACGAGGGAGACTAAACCCCGTTTCTGTGGAGCTTCGGCTCAAATTGGTGGGGTAGCGACCCATGGTCTTTGGGCCGTTTTGTGGAGTTTCGGCTCAAAATTAATGGTTAGCTACCATGGAATAGCGTTCCATTTTGTGACACACGTGTTGGTGAGTTTTCTTGCTCCCGTTTTGTGGTAGGACTCCCCATTTTTGTGATTTATGGATTTCCATTGATGATTTCTAGAATTTGTGTTCCACCAATTTTCGTGATTTTCATTGATATATGTTATCAATATTTGTGCATTGGTGAATTTGTGTGTCATTAACTTTTTGTGAATGAAGATATTGAATGTGACATTCCTTTTTATCTTTGAGAAAATTCTGGTGATATTGATTTATCTCTTGTTGGTTTTCAATTACATACTTATCACAATGTGGCTTCATGGTTATCATATGTTATGTCATATCTCTTCTATCTCAATATATCTGATATTTATAGCTAGACTGATTCGTTTATTATTTTCTTATAAATAATACCCGGGTCAGACCGAGATGTTACAGGTGCTTCTGCTTGACTTCACATCTGGGATTATCATCCTGACTTTTGGATAACTACTTAGATTAGTGGTTTTTTGTTGTATACATTTGAGATATTGACTCCTTGATGTATACATGTTCTTTTGTCTAGCACTTGTAACCATTCTTTTGTGATATTGTGGATCTTGTTTGACCGCTACTCTGATGTACACTTTCATGTGTTATATTCATATCTTTTTCCGCCTTTGTGATATGGATGTCTGTGACTAATTGATGTTATGCTTATTTCTATATTTGTTTCCGAAGACATTATGGCCACTGCGTAGTAGCTTTGGGTTTGTATCAGTAGGTCGGACTTATTATAGTACTATCTGGAATATCGGTGCTCACTCAAAGCAATTACACAGATGGTCGCTCCTCAACAGCCTTATTCTCCGTGCTAGTTGTCGGATTACCCCGTAGTGTCCTTGACTAGCGTGGGTATAGAGGTGGGGCGTCACATCTTGGTATCAAAGCCAAACTTCGAAACAATGTAGAATAATCTAGCACGGATCATCGTCCTAAGACCATCTTAGGAATTGTGCTTTAGGATTTAATTCGAGTCTTCGTAAAGATTCATCCTATTTTCCTTATGATTCCTTGTTTTATCTATCAAGATTGCTTGATATTTATTTGGTGAATAACCTTTTCTTTCTCCTTTCTTTCTTTCTAAAGGAAGAGAAATGGTTAGACCTGGCCGTCCCAGCGCCAGTCAATCTCGTGCAACTCCGCAGGATGCAGTATTTATGTCTGCCCAGCAGCTTCTTGATCTAGTGAGGAATGTTCAAGCAGCCAGATCTAATCTAGAGTCTACTCCCTCTAGGTTTGGATTTGCACGTCTGTGCAGCGATTATACCAATTTGGGTGGGAAGCGATTCAAAGGTTCTGAGACTGTTGTCGAAGTCCAGGCTTGGCTGAGATCGTGCGATCGAATCTTTTCTCGCATGAATCTTATTGATCTTCACCGTGTTCAGGTGGCTTCTAGTATGCTCCAAGAAAGAGCATTAGATTGGTATGAGCTTCTGATTTCTGAAATAATTGAAGTGGTTCTTACTTGGGAGAAATTCTGGGAATGCTTCGAGTTAAAATTTGTGCCATAAGCTGAGAAGGTGACTTTGGCTCGCCGTTTTATAGACCTTGTTCAAGGTGAATCTTCTGTGATAGATTATGTCGCATCCTTCGAGTCACTTTCTAAATATGGGGTCGAGTACATAAACACCCCATTGAAGAAGAACCAAAGATTTGTTTATGGCTTGAATAGAAATCTCAAGAAGCCATTACTTCTAAAATTAGAAGTTTCTTTTGATCAACTCGTTGATATCGCTTTTCGTCTTGAAGAGGCAGATAGGGAGAGTGATGTTGAAGTTGTGTGTGCTCAACCAAACTTCAACAACAAGAAAAGGCCTAATAAGTTTAAAGGTCCTTATCCCAACAATAAGAAAGGGAGGCAAGTCTCTCCGGCAACCAAGACTTCTACCCCAAGTAGTGGGCAATTCTACAATTGTGGTTCTAAGAACCATTATGCGAACAAGTGTTCAAAGCCTCGTACTTGTCATTATTGCAAAAGCCAGGATCATTATTTATCTTCTTGTCCCCAACATCAAAATAGGAAGGAGGGAAAGCTTAATGTTGCTCAAGCCCCTGGCAACACATCACGTGGTAAAGATATTTCTCATTCTATCCTTGATGGCATTTTTTTATTTTGTGATCATCCTATTCGAGTTCTTTTTGATACGGGTGTGTCCCATTCTTTTATATCAAAAGAACTTGTTGATACTTTTTCTTTGGATGTTATGTATTTAATGACTTCATTGAGAATTGCGAATCCGGTTGGTGGAACCGCAACGGTCAGTTTATTGTGTAAAGATTTTGAGATTATTTTGTGTGATTTTGCTTTCCGAGCTGATTTGCATGTTATGCGCTACTTAGGATTTGGTATGATTTTGGAAATGGATTGTCTTAACCTCTATGAAGCCCAAATCGTATGTCCTGAGCGGACTATTCATCTTCGGCATCCTCATCTGTTAAGCAGATTTCTATTAACCTTAAATATTTGGATTCCAGCTTGGTTGCATCTTTATATTCATTAAATCCTCATGATACCGTTAATGATGATGAGGAGGATATTATTTCTCTTATTCACATTGTTCGTGAATTTTTCGACATATTTGAGCCTCTTTTGGGATTACCACCTAAGCGAGCAATTGAGTTCAGAATTAATCTCATCCTTGGAGCTCAACCTATCACTCGTCCTCCTTATCGTATGTCCAATAAAGAGAATGAGGAAATGCGCAAACAATTATTCGAATTGGAGACGAAGCAATTTATTCGCTCTAGTTCCTCGCCTTGGGGAGCTTCGAATATTTTTGTGAAGAAATCCGATGGTACACTTAGGCTTTGCGTTGACTACCGCAAGCTTAATGATCTTACTATCAAGAATAAATATCCTTTACCTCGGATTGATGATCTATTCGATCAACTTAGTGGTGCTAGAGTCTTTTCACAATTAGACTTAGCTACCAGATTTCATCAGCTTCGTATTGCAGAGGATAGCATTCCTTTGACATCCTTCCGTACTCGTTATGGATCATATGAATGGCTTGTTATGCCATTTGGTTTAACGAATGCCCCGACTTATTTCGTTGACCTTATGAATCGAGTTTTCAAAGACTTCCTCGATCGGTTTGTTCTCATCTTTATTGATGATATTCTTGTGTATTCTAAAACCGAGGAGGAGCATGAAAAACATCTTCGGGTTGTGTTGGAAACTCTTAGGAGCAATCAATTGAAAGCAAAATTTTCTAAATGCTACTTTTGGCAATCTCGTGTGAAGTTTCTTGGTCATATTATTTCCGAATCCGGAATTTCCGTGGATCCTTCAATGATTGAAGCGATTCAAAATTGGAAGAGACCGGAGAGTGTGATGGAGATCCGTAGTTTTCTAGGATTGGCAGGTTATTACCGACGTTTCATAAAGGACTTCTCCCAAATTTCCGTGCCTCTTACTGGTTTGACAAAGAAAGGTGTTAAATACCTTTCGTCGGACAAATGTGAAGCTTCTTTCCAGAAATTAAAAGAACTCCTTTCCGATGCTCCTATTCTTGTTATTCCCGAGGGGAATCAAGATTTTTTTGTTTATTCCGATGCTAGTCGCGTTGGTTTGGGTGCCGTTCTTACGCAAAGAAAACGTGTTATTGCTTATGCTTCTAGGCAATTAAAGCCTGCCGAGACTATATATGCCACTCATGATTTAGAGCTCGCGGCTATTATTTTCGCCCTTCGTATTTGGCGTCATTATCTTTTGGGAGAGAAGTTTATCCACTATGTCGATCATAAATCTTTGAAGTATTTATTTTCCAAAAAGGAACTTAATTTGCGTCAACAACGTTGGCTCGAATTTCTTGCGCCTTATGATCTTGATATTCTTTATACTCCCGGAAAGGGAAATCGTGTTGCCGATGCCCTTAGTCGCAAGCAACAAGCGGTTGTTTCTATGATAATATCCGAATGGAATGATCTCGGAATTTTATCCACTTATGAGATTCGAGATCGTGTTTCCGATTTATATTCATCTCTTTTCTTGTGTAGCCTTGAGGCCCATCCTTCTCTTCTAGATCGCATTCTTGAAGCTCAAAAGCTAGATCCGAAATTGGCCCTTCTTGGCCAAAATTTTGGAGATAAAATTAATATTGAAAGTTTGAAAGACTTTGATATTGATTCTCGTGGCGGCATTCGAAAATTTGGTAGACTTATCATGCCAAATATTAGTAATCTTCGTAAAGACATTTTAGAAGATTCTCATCGTTCTAAATTTACCATTCATCCCGGTAGTAGTAAAATGTACGCGGATATGAAGCGACTTTATTATTGGGAGCGAATAAAATCTGATGTTGCTAACTTTGTTAAGTGTTGCATGACTTGCCAACTTGTCAAGGCCGAACACCAAAGGCCTGGTGGGTTATTGTAACCTTTGGAAATTCCAATCTGGAAGTGGGATCAAATTTCCATGGATTTTATAGACGGCCTTCCCCGTTCTCGTTCGGGTCATGATAGCTTATGGGTGATTGTTGATAGGCTTACTAAATCCGCCGATTTTATTCCCGTTCGGTCCAATCGAACCGTTCCTCTCTTGGCCAAACTCTTCATTAAAGAAATTGTAAAATTGCATGGAGTTCCTTCTTCTATTGTTAGTGATCGTGATCCATTGTTTACTGGTGGATTTTGGAAGAGTCTTCAAAAAGCTTTGGGAACGAAGCTTAATTTTAGCACCGCTTATCATCCCCAGTCCGATGGACAAACTGAGCGTGTGAATCAAACTCTTGAAGATCTTCTTCGTGCATGTGTTCTTGATTTGGTGGAAGTTGGGAAGATCATATTTCTCTTGTTGAGTTTTCCTATAATAATAGCTTCCAATCTAGTATTGGTATGGCGCCTTTCGAAGCACTCTATGGAAGGCTATGCCGATCTCCTTCTTGTTGGCTTGAGGCCGGTAAGAGGCTGGTTTTAGGTCCAGATTTTATTCGTGATTCCACAAAGAAGATTGACCTTATTCATCATAGGATGAAAGAGGCCCAGAGTAGGCAAAGATCCTATGCCGATAACCGGAGAAGGAAATTAGAATTTTCTGTGGGAGATCTTGTGTTTATCCGTGTTTCACCTATGAAGGGTGTTGTACATTTCAGTCGATCGGGAAAGTTAGCACCTCGATATATTGGTCCATTTCCCATCATCGAACGTATTGGTCCCGTGGCTTATCGCCTTTTATTACCGGCTCAGTTTTCTGCTATTCATGACATGTTTCATGTTTCTCAATTACGGAAGTGCCTTCGAGATTCCGATTCTGTTCTTGAGCCCCGTATTGTGGAAGAAATTGAAGTTTCACCTAATTTAACTTATAATCAACATCTTATTCGTATTATTGCTTCGGAGTCAAGCGCCCTCGAAATAAAGATGTTCCGCTCGTTAAAGTCCAATGGTCCTCAAATCCTAAGGATTGCTCTTGGGAATCTAGAGAGTTCATCGAGCGAACACATCTGGACTTACTTTCTCGTGCTCCATGAGGTAAATTTCTTATTACAAATTTCTTTTGTGTTAATATGCTTTCATGGTTGTTACCTTATATTTTCTTCTTAAATATTGCGAGGACGCAATTTCTTTAAGGAGGGGAGTCTGTAACAACCCGCATATTTTACGATTGAATATTTAAATATTTTATTTTAATATTTTATCGTTATTCGGATTTTAGTCCGAAAAGTTACATTTTGCATACGGTCGAATTAGGACTCGGAATCACTTCCATTGGGTCCAAAAACACCATTTGCGATCTTTTTGAGTATAAACTTTGATATGTTTGGAGTTAGTGGAATTTTGCTACTTTTTCACTTTGGGCTTTTGGTTTGGTTTAGCCCATTTGCCTAAACTATTAATTCTACCACAACCCCCTTCACTTCATAACCTTACTTTCATTTCCTAACACTCAAGCTTCATCGAAAATGGAGGAAGGAATGGGAAATTAAAACTCCAAGCCCTAGTTCATTTGCAAATTCAACATCCAACTCCAAATTAAAAGAGAAGACATTGATTCAAGCTTCTTGGGTTGATTCTCCTTTGCCTTCAAGCTTCTCTTTCATTGATTTTGTGAAAAGGTGAGATTTTTATCTCACATCTTTGTCTATAACTATCTTTGATTGTTGGGTATGAATTCCTAACACTTTTACATATGCAATTGCCATGGATTTGGATTGAATTGGTAAAAATCCCAATTTTTAGTGTTTTGGGTTAATATCTTTAAAAATCCAACCTTTGATGTTTGAACACGTTTTTGGCGATGCATCGAGTAGCTAATACGACCGGGTAGCCTATAGGCATAACGCCCTAGCGTCCGTGCTCGATCGGTTGCAAATTGGGAGAGTTTTGAGCTCCAAAACACTTCCTTAGGTCTGCACTTAGCTCGTTCGGTTTTAGGTCGTTCGTTCCATAGGTCGCTAGGCCGCTCGACCCTCTTTACTTCCTTAGGTCTTTCGGCTTGCATTCCCTCGGCCTGTACCTAGGTCGCTCATGTTAGGTCGCTTGGCCTTCTCATATTCAATAGGTCGTTTGGTCGCGACCATGCTAGGTCGTTCCACCTTAGGTTGTTACTCGACCTTGTTTTTCCCTTTAAGTTGTTAGGTCGCTCGGCTAGGTCGATCATCTACTTGGTCGCTCGGCCTTCTGCAGTTAGGTCGCTCACCCATTTCCTTAGGCCGTTAGCTCCCTAAGTCGCTCGGCTGTTAGGTCGTTGATGCTAGGTCGTCTTCTTTTAGGTCGCTTGGCCTATTATGCCGCTTGCAACGCTTAGGGCGCGTACCCCTTAGGTCGCACAACTCAAGCCGCTTCTACCTTAGGTCATGCCATGCCTAAGGTCGCGCCATGTTGTTGCTCTGTTAAGCCGTGTGCTATTTCTTGAGCCGCTGATTTCTTGTGCTGCTTATGTTAAGTCGTAATCCGTGACTTTTAGGTCGCAAGGGTATTTCCACATTGAAGGATTTGTAATCGAATTCTTTGGATTTCATTCACGTCTTCGAATGTGAAATTTTGTGATTTATGGTTTCTATAATCATTTTTGTGATTTGTCACCTTATTTCACTCGTAAGAGAAATTTAATTAAATGGCTTGGTAAAACAAGTGGTATGAAACGCTTGCGTTTACTTCGTCGGTTAATTCTTGGACTTGTTCAATTGAATCTCTTGTGACAATTTTTGAGTGGAGATCAACAATTTGTTCGTAAATATTTAAGTTAAGCTAGTGGTTATGGGACATGAAGCTAAGCTTTTATATTTACTAGCATACTATAATTGACACTTCTTGATGATCATTGATGATCATTTTTTTGATTTAGACTAGCAAATGTGCGATGTCTCTTTGTCTACGAGGGAGACTAAACCCCGTTTCTATGGAGCTTTGGCTCAAATTGGTGGGGTAGCGACCCATGGTCTTCGAGCCGTTTTGTGGAGCTTCGGCTCAAAATTAATGGTTAGCTACCGTGGAATAGCGTTCCGTTTTGTGATACACGTGTTGGTGAGTTTTCTTGCTCCCGTTTTGTGATAGGCCTCCCCCTTTTTGTGATTTCTGGATTTCCATTGATGATTTCTAGAATTTGTGTTCCACCAATTTCGTGATTTTCATTGATATGTGTTATCAATATTTGTGCATTGGTAAATTTGTGTGTCATTAAATTTTTGTGAATGAAGATATTGAATATGACATTCCTTTTTATCTTTGAGAAGATTTTGGTGATATTGATTTATCTCTTGTTGATTTTCAATTACATACTTATCACGGTGTGGATTCATGGTTATCATATGTTATTTCATATCTCTTATTTTATCTCAATATATCCGATATTTATAGCTAGACTGATTCGTTTATTATTTTCTGATAAATAATACTCGGGTCAGACTGAGATGTTACAGGTGCTTCTGCTTGACTTCACATCTGGGATTATCATCCTGACTTTTGGCTAACTACTTAGATTAGTGGTTTTTTGTTGTATACATTTGAGATATTGACTCCTTGATGTATACATAGTCTTTTGTCTAGCACTTGTAACCATTCTTTTGTGATATTGTGGATCTTGTTTGACCACTACTCTGATGTACACTTTCATGTGTTATATTCATATCTTTTTCCGCCTTTGTGATATGGATGTCTGTGACTGATTTATGTTATGCTTATTTCTATATTTGTATCCGAAGACATTATGGAAACTGTGTAGTAGCTTTGGGTTTGGATCGGTAGGTCGAACTTATTGTAGTACTATCTGGCATAACGGTACTTGCTCAAAGAAATTGCACGGATGGTCGCTCCTCAACAGCTTTATTCTTCGTGCTAGTTATCGGCATTACCCCATAGTGTCCTTGACTAGCGTGGGTATAGAGCTAGGGCATCACAAAGTGTTACATTCAGATTTCAAACAAATCACGACAATTTTCACTTTGATCTTTTAAACAAAAGATCCATCATAATCACAAATGTTCGATGTGGTTTTCGAATATCCATTTGGAATTTGACCCTCGGTCTCGTCGAAATTCAAATGCCATTTAAAGGCCAATGTTGATAGTCGGTTATTTAATTATCGATCAACATTCATAACAATCACAAGATTTCAAATAATTTTCCCCCCATTTATTTATTTTCAAAATATCTTCACATGATATATTTTTAACACTTCAACACTTTGAATACAAATTTCAAATCACTTTTCACCCTTATTTGAAAGAAAATTTCAAATCATTTTCCTCACGTAGAATAAATTTCAGAATATTTATTTAACTCCACTGAAAATTTGCCGAGTCCAAATACTCTAAAAATAATTAAAAATAATTATCCAAAATATACTTGGTAACATTTAAAATAAGACTATTTTAAAACACTTTCTTAAATATTATTTATGAAAATATTATACTAATATCTCATATAAAAATTCAAGTCCAAACTAATTTTAAAATAAAATGAGTAGATAGGATATAACTATTTAAATACCCATTTTCTAAAACAAATATCAATTAAAACTTTAAATAATCACTTCTATAATAAATTAAAATAAATCATTACTTTAAAGATTTTCAAAATAACCAAAATAAATAATTTCTCCAAAATATTCTTTCCTTAAAACCATCGTTACAACTTCAATTTATATTTATAAACTATATTGGAAACATACTCGGCTTTCCAGGGAAAGTACACATTCTATTCTAAAATGGTTCATTCAAATCAATTTATAATCTTTCTTGATTTATTTTAAATTACGTTCCAAATCCATAAATTCCATTCCACACTTTTAAAAATAAAACAATATTTATTTTTAAAAACAAATTTCCCCTTCTTTTATAAAATTCCATTGTGAATTCAAATTTTCAAATATCCACTGATATACGATTTTCAAATCGATTCCTAAATATTCACTTTCAACACCAAATCAATTTTCAAATTGATTCCCAAATTTATTTCAAATACCAAATCGAATCCCAAATTGATTTTCTAAACATTTATTTCAACACCAAATCGATTTCAGAATTGATTTCCAAAGATTAAATTTCAAACACCGAATCAAATTCCAAATTTATTTCCAAATTTATTTTATTTTAAAATAAATTCCTTTATTTCTTCCAAACTATTTAAAATCCGTATTTTAAATAAATTCTTCAACCTTTAAATAATATTACTCGAAATCCATTTATTAAGCCTTTTTCCCTTATTTTGGAATTTTATTCAATAGTATTCAAAAATATAACTTATCCTTTTAAAATTCCTTCTTTTAAATTTGTCCCATTCACAAAAAAAAAATTACTATAAAGTTTCAAATTGAATTTTACAAATATAATTTTATATATTTTCGGTATCCTACGATACCAAAAATATATTCCACTAAACTATAGCCTTCTACGATTTCAATCACAAATATAATCACACATAGATTATAAATAGTCAACACACAATATTGAAACAAATTCAAATATTTGAGGAATCCAGTTGGATCCCTCCAACCTGTTTCCCTGCATCCACAGACGTTAGCACAACAATTAAATACCAATTCAACTTCAAGTTTGAATATCGCGGTATATGAGATCAATATAATATCATCTGCTATTATGCGGCGCATAGGGTCTCATCCGCTATATAATGCGGGAAATCAGTCACTTCAAATATATATATAATACCAATTCCACTTCGAGGTGGAATATCATGGTATATGGGTTTAATATAATGACCTCCACTATTATGCGGCGCATAGGATCTAAATAAATAAAACTGATAATAATTTATCATCTAAGTACACAATCAACAATTTAAAATTTAACTATTTAAAATTGAACAAAAAAATTTGTTTGAGTGAGAAGATCTCACCTTTGATTACGCATGAAACCCATTTCCATTTTGACCATTTCTTCACAATTTTGGACCTTGTATAAATATTTATACAGTTGATTAATATTTGAACAATTGGACAAATCAATTTCCATTAACAAATTCAATTTAAACTAATTCCTTCTTCTGAGAAAACATTTTCTTTTCTTTTTCTTTGGAACCCTTACTTATAAAAATTAATTTATATAGATTCAAAAATCAAATCTTATATAATCTTTCAACTGTTTAAAATTTCCTTTTTCAAAAATTTTCCATACAAAATTTCTGTTTAACTATATATTTTCTGCATGCATATATATATATATATATATATATATATATATATATATATATATATATTAAAAGGCTGCATTTTCAATGCTGTTAATTTAATTTTTTTCTTTACTGTTAATTTAGAAACTTATATATATATATAAATTTAAATTAAATCAATTGAATAGACAATACCTTACGGCCAAACTTAACTCGTGCAAGCTCTGACCAAACTGCTTCGCAACGCCCTAGCCTCGACTAACCGCTCCATCGCGAGCATTGGTTCCTCCTCCTATGTCGTTGCCTTGGCCACTGACTCTTATGAACGCTACCACGTACGACAGCCCTCGACCCTGCGCGAGCCTCCACACGCACGCGCCTCACACGAACGTGGCCTCAATCCCTAGCCCTGATCGAGATCGCGAGTCTCCAATTTGCAAGCATGCAAACAATGGTTCCCATCCCGAGCTTGAACCGTGATTACGATCGCCATTGCTTATTCCAGTTGATAACCTCATAGCTATTACATTCGAATCTGAGAAATGAGGCATGCGATAGAAAGGAGGTGAACGGGCAATTGCGCACTTGGGTTCGCGCATCTGAGTCGAATTTTTTTTAATTTAGTCGCCACGATTTTAGAAAGAGGAGCTCGGCCATCGATTTCCTGATTTGAATGAGATTTTTGAATTTCGTTTACTTCTTCTGGTTTACAGTCGCGTTATTTTCTTTCTTTTGGTTTAAACGAAGATGAAAGCACAGCGCTTATTTTTTCTTTTCAAACGAACGCGTGTTAAAGATTTCAAAGAAAACAAAACAAATGTTTGAATTTTACTCAACGTGTCCTTGTTTGGTAGCCGTATTTCAATTTTGTTATTATATATTCAAATTTTAAATTCAAATTTTAAATCATTTTTGTAAATGCAACTCAAAATCTCGATCTTCAATTGAGGCGTGCCGCCAGGCATTTATAATGTTAAACCCCTATTCCAAACGCAATGGAAAAGGTTTCGAGTCCAAATTCGATCGTATGGAGAAGATAGATTTTTTGAACCAGTTATTAAATTAAATTTCGATATAATTTTTAGCGTGTTTGCTCATCGTACGATCACACGACAACTCGGAATGCTACGGAAATTGAAGTCCGATAATAGTACCATATTACGGATCCAATGGAACTGGTTTCGTCGAAATCCGAGACTATGCCTCGGAAGGCTATTTTTAAATACTGATTTAAACGATATAAATTCAAAACTGAACAAGACATTTTCAAATCCAATTCTGAAGCTTCCATTATCTTCAATATTATCGATATAGATTATCTAAGCCTTTAAATTATTTTTAATCAGCTTAAAATTGAAGATACAAATTTTTACCCAACTTCACATTATTAAACTGAATAATTTAATTGCCAAATTCATAGTTATAATAGAAATTCAAGTTTAAAATAACTTCCAATATTAAAATCAATTAAATATTTCTTTTTCAAATGTTTAAAATTTCAGGGTGATCATAACAAGGAGGGTTTATTGAGTATATACATTTAAGTTAAGTTAAACTTTTAAATATTTTCTTAGAAAAGATGAAAGAGATTCTTACCCAGAAGATAGTGACGCTAGATTTTTAAAGGAAACAACAGCCAAGACTTCAAGATCATGGGTTGGTAAGTTTTCTTCATGTGGACGTAATTGTCTACTCGCACAGCCAATCACTTTACCATTATGCATTAACACAGCACCCACACCATCACCACAGGCATCTGTATAAACGGATAAACCTTGGTTCCCGTTGATAATAGCGAGAACGGGAGCAGTAGTCAATCTCCTCTTTAACTCTTGGAAAGCTTCATCACATTTCGTAGTCCAATTAAACTTATCATTCTTCATGTTAGCCAAGTCAACGGACTAGCTATCTAAGAGAAATCCTGAACAAACTTTCGGTAATATCCCACTAAACCCAGAAAACTTCAAACTTCTTTTGGAGTTGTGGGTCACTTCTAGTCTAGAATAGCGGAAACCTTGCTAGGATCTATAGAGAATCCCTCTTCTTTAACAATATGACCAAGAAATCAAACATCTTTGACCCAAAAGTGAAACTTGGAAAATTTGGCAAACAGAATGTTCCTCCTTAATATTTCCAAAATAATCCTTAGATGCTCAACATGCTCCTCTTCGGTTTTGGAGTAGATCAAAATATCGTCGATATACACATGAACAAATTTATTCAACACTTCTCGAAATTCAAGGGTCATTAAGTCTACGAAGTATGCGAGAGCTTTGGTTAGTCCGAAAGGCATGACTAACCACTCGTAGAACGTGTCAGGACCCTGAAAGCAGTTAAATAGACAGAGTCTTCAGCAATTCGCAGCTGATGGAATCTTTGAGCTAGATCCATATTTGAAAAGAATCGAGCGTTGTGCAGTTGATCGAATAAGTCGTCGATCCTAGGAAAAGGAAATTTGTTTTCAAGGTTTAATTTATTGAGATCGCGGTAGTCCACGCACAATCTCAAGGATCCGTCAGACTTAGCTATGAACACCACAGCTGAACCCCAATCGGAAACACTAGGACATATTAATCCTTTCTCTAGAAAATCACGGGTTTGATTGACTAGTTCTATTCTTTCTCTAGGTTTCATCCTGCGACTTGCATGAACAACAGGACGAGCATTTGAAACTAAATCAATTCTGAATTCAATTTCTCTGTACGAAGGCAAAGAATTAACCTCTTTGAATATGTCTGGAGATTCCCGGACAATAGGTATGGACTCCAGACTAGGTTTGGGATATCCTAAAGTATACATAAGCTTATCTCTTTTAGGACTCGGATCCTCGCAAGAGATTTCAATGAAATTCCCAACTTTGGTTCTGATCGAAATCATTCGATTGTTACAATCTGATTTGGCTTCGTATTTTGTTAGCCATTCCATTCCCAGTAAGATTTCAAATTTATTAAAATCGAGAATGATAAGGCTGATAGGAAATCTATAACAAGAATACGCAATTGGAACTCTCTACATCGTCGACAAAGATTTGTCGGACCACCAATCGGATTCTTCAAGCAAATGTGCTCGTCGACAAATTCGGGTTTAAGTTTTAATTCATTTACTTTTTGTTGGGAGATTAAGCTATATGTAGCTCCCGTATAGAACAAAACTCTAACAACTCTATCATAAATAATAAGGTTACCTTCCAAAACTCCTTTTCCTTTGTCCGCCTTTGAAGTTGAGGGGTTATATTAAATCGCGTACATTTTCGCTACTTATGCTTGGTTCTTTTTTGTGCAACGTTTAGCTTTGTGACCTGGTTTGTGACAACGAAAGCATTCCTCGGTTCTTTGACTTGTCTTCACAGGTTGATCTTCCTTTACTTGTTTCTTTGGCTTCTTACAATCGTTTGAATAATGGCCTTTCTCCTGACAGTTGTAACAAGTAAGATCTCTCGTCGAGTTCTCCTGATTACTCCTATTCTCCTTGCCTTGATCTAGTTTCTTCCCTCCGAACTTCCTTTTCTTCCAATTCGTATTACTTGAACTTTTCTTTACTTCCGGAACTTCTTGCTTATCCAGGGTAGCATATCTATAACCTATATTTATGAAATCAGAAAAGGATTCTTTCACGTGGGCTGTCATCCTTTCATGGAATTTCTTATTCATTCCCCGAATGAATCTTTCATTCTTCTTTCAGGGTGTATTCACCAGCTCCGGACTAAATCGAGATAATTCGTTGAACTTATTCAAATACTCCTCAAACCATAAACTTCCCTGCTTCAAATCCGTGAATTCTTGGTACATTCTGGAGATACCAACAGATGGCATATAACGCTGCTCAAACACCACTTTGAATCGAATCCAAGTTAACGCGTCCTCCGGTTCATCCACTGTAACTGTCTCCCATCAGGCTAAAGCTTCCTCTTGGAGATGCCAAGAAGCTATCAACCACATTTGATCGTCTTCTAACTTCAATCATCTAAAAATTATTTCACTCGATTGAATCCAGGCTTATGATTCTATAATGGACTCCTTTCCAGTGAATGGCTTTCCACCAATTCTAGAAAAACTTCGATATAGATCATCCAGATTCAGCTGATGTTGAGTGGGTACAGCTGCTGTTGTAGGGACTTGACCAGTTGTAGTGGTATTTCCTCGTTCCCTACCTTGTCCTCTTCTTCCACTCATTCTCACTATCTGTAAGTAGTAAGAAAACATGATTTAGGCATACAGACAAGATATCTTAAGGAATATCTACAGTTAAAAGAAATAGACCAAGAAATTTTAGCGTTTCGGCCTCTTGGGTTATACTCATTCTAGGGTATTTCTAACCATATCTCTATTGAGCCACCTAATGTGTTATACTCCATAGCTAAACTTCTTACTCAACCTTTAGTTCCGATACCGCTTATCATGACTCGAAATCCAATGTTCAAAAATCAACATCAAATACGTCACTTATATTCGACTACCGAAGATTCAAACGTTGAACTCCAGTTCGGATGGAGCTTATAACAACATTAGATGAATATAAATAGCGGAAAAAAAAGATGATATCATTAATCACAACACAGCTACAATATTGATACAATATACATTACAACATTGATCTCCAACATCAGCGTGATATATACAAGATACAATAACAGGATGATAACGCCACAGCGGAACAATAATAGTGTCTTTAAAAATTTCCAACATACTTCGACTTTGATAAGGTCTCCCAAAAAACACTTCAAAAGGTTTCCAAAACCAAAAGCTTCCAATATCCAATAACTTCCAAAAGACTTCAAAAGATTCCAAGCTAGCTCCAAAAACACGGATAACCTGCTTCTAGGCTACGTGGGTGAATATTATAGGCACCCATAGTTTAGGAAGGGAACAATAAACTCCGGGCCATTCATGGGACTGGTATGAGTAAACAAAAACAGTTGTTTGTACAAAAACAGTTTATAAAAGAAATCTGTTCATGCTTTTGGAAAATGAAACAACCATAAGGCCTCCTCGCACACACACAATGCAATCGCACACTCGAGGGAGATTTCTCTTTATGATTGTCAATATGATTGATACGAGAAAAATTCTTGATATTACTATTAGTGCATAGTGTATGAAACATTTTGAAAGTATAGTATTAATCTTAGCCAGCATACGTATCATTATAGTATTCCTACTATAGCTACCATATTAGATGGCAGGTTCTACAACTAAAACCGTACGGGGTTTGTATTGAATGATTGGATTTCCAACAAATGGTCAGGCTAAGGAACTTCCTTACCAAATGGAACGCCTCTGGAGGGATTCCCCCAAGAACCAAACCGGATCTCTACCAACACAAGACCAGGTTACCTCTGTAACCCGGTAACATCTACAAGTATGCCATCCCCAGTCGTTATCGACCTTTATCCCGAGATTCACCAAAAAACAGCAACAACCACACAGTTTAATATCTAGGCTCCATACCATGATACCACCGCTTATTCAGAAGAAAATGGACATACCCTAGGGGCAAAGACCCCTAATAACCTTGCCGCAACATTCCTGTTTCGACCATTACCTGGTTGTGAGGTTCGACGAAGTCTCGTCCACAAAGCTACGGTTTACACAAAAGCCATGCTTTGATCAGCAAATGATCAGCAGCACTCAGCATGCGACACTACCAAGTTGGGAGTATATCACTAATAACCATTAACTGCATAACTTTTGAGCTCGTACGTCTCAGTAAAGGGTGTTAAGCTAAGAGAATAAATTCTCTTCCACCAACAGAAAGGTATTTGAAAGAAATCAGCTTTATATCTCAAAGTGTAATGTTAGACATACAACCATACAAGTCTATTTCGAGTTCGAACGGAACCGAAGGCATTTCCAATGAAGCCCTTGCAATCCGGGCTTCCACAATCCCGATCGGTCTCCCATCACATATAGAGATCTCTATACCGCACCAATTCAGTGCAGATTCATTCGACAGTTTATCCTATCATTCTCGAAGACACCCAATCTTCATCACCGTCTTCAAATGTCATCCATCTCATCGTAGCACTATTCAGAATGGGTTATGTGACATAACGTCCTCTCTCAGGTAAACTGAATAGTGAGCACTTAATTTAAAAGCACGTGGATATATCATTCACAAAGATTCACCATTAAGGTTCGATGTGAGTTCGGATAACCAACTGATATCCGACTCCCTGTCGTGTCGAAATTCAATTGTCATTTTACGGGCCAATTGGTTTTCACATTCACACCGAAACAAATCGCAGATATCACAGCTCAGCACAAAGCAATTCATATCATGTGGTATCAAAATCACATGTCAGAGATATCAATCAATACAAAGCATTCAATAATAATCAATCATCTACAATTAAGATGAATTAATTTTGTGATTATAATTTATTAATCACATGATTATTTTCATTAATTATCCTTAATTAATGATTAATTATTCTTAATCATAAATTAATTAGTCCTTAGTTACCAATTAATCTTAATCACTTTCATTTATAAAATATTTCTTAATTAATTACCTTAATTAATTACTCCTTAATTATAAATAAATTAACCTTAAGTTAATAATTAATTGACCTTTAATTAATTATTCTTTAATTAATTAAGTAATTGTAAATCATTTATCTTAATTAATCATTTAATCATTATCAAAATCTTTAATTAATAAACCTTACAATTAATCATCATTAACATAAGAGATTGAGGTTAATTAAGAATAAAAAATCAATACTTTATCTTAATTTACTTTTAATTACATTATTTATTTAAAATAATTAATTATAAGTAACGTCGCAAATTAAATAATTTAAACTTGATTACTTTAAAAATTATCTTACTTAAAACTTTTATTAATCCAGTACTTAAATTAAAAACCATTATTTAAAACATGGATTAAAAATGTTTAAAAAATTTGAATTTTGTTTTCAAGTCAAGAAAACTGTTTCATATCAAACCTTAGACTCACTTGAGTGTTCCCCGGGTTAACACACCATTTACTTCGAGTTTTTCCAAAACCAACCCAAGTCACTTTTCAAACTTACAAATTTGTTTAAGTTTTTAGAATGACCCGACACACACATCCATTTACTCGAGCTAAGACTCGAGCCAGAAACAATATTTCCCAAGGACTATTTCGAGTCCATAGCCTTCCTTCCCAACCCATTTCCTACTGACACAAACCATCAAATATGCACATGCACCGCCGATCGTTGGTGTTTTGGCCATCGCCACCACCTTCCACAAATCCACGATCATTTACCCAATCATCTAGAACACACGGATTTACGAATTTGTGAGCTAAAAAAAATCGATCATCCTGACTCACTGTAACAAAAACGATCGTCACGTAATCACCTCACACCGCCGTCTCAGGCCACTAGTGATCGTGTGATCATCCACGAAGCTTCGTCCAGACCTTACGCAACTATTCCCACCGGAGCGATCTACTCCGGTCAACTGAGGACGACGCAATAATAGCGATTCCGACCAATATAAAAATACTAGCTTAAACCCTAGATGAATGTCCTTCGGCCACCACAATGATATTAAATTTTTTCGAGCATTTTTCCCTGAACCCACATCACTTAGACCATCTCCAGCCATAACCCTAACCATTCTTATCACGTCGACGACTGTTTGGACGGCTAAATATCTATTGAGTTAGAAAATAGCCGAACGAATTTTATAATAAAATTTACCGCAAGCACACGGTGTATGAATGTAGCACGTGGCGAATACGGGTCGATCCGCAGGGAATTGATGACTTTAAAAATTCTACTCAATCAAATTAAACCCAAGTCGAGTGAAACTTAAGCTAGAAAATTAGCTAACTAACTAAAATAAAATTGATAAAAATATGAGAGTTTGAGGACAATTTAGAGATAAATCCACTTTCTAGATCATATAAATCAACAAAATGAAGTTATGATCTCTCTTTTCTTTTCATTAGTGTAATTAGTTGATGTGCTTATCATAAGTATGATATATTTGTGCTATTAATTACCCCAATATAAACTATCAAACTATAGCACAACCACTAATACACATTTAACTCTCATGAAATATGACAACAAAGTTGAAATAAAAATCTATTTTAAGCATAGCCTATTAACTACTGTTTAGAAATATAGGCTATCAAATTTCAACTTCAACATTCACTTCTTTTCCATAATCATATTTAGATGAAGAGGCAATTTGTGTTATATTTGTTTAAGCATAGACTATTTTTATGAAAAACATAGACTATCAAATTCAAAGCTAAACAACATCATTAAACCACTTCAAGTTTTTCATTGAAGCACAAAAAGAGAGTATGAACATCAAAATGTTGCATCTACATACTAGAGAGCTTCATTACCCCTAAATTGTAGGGATTAAGCTCTCATATTTGTTATCAAATCAACAAATGTAGAAAGTAACATGAAAGCAAAAAGATAGGAAAATGAAAGCTAATAGAAAAGACAACTAATCTAATTGCATAAAGGTAAATCTACATTATTACATAAGAAGAGAAGAAGCATGTAAATAAAAGAGAATTAACACATAAAAGAAAAGAAAATTACATGAAATAAAATGGCTAAGTAGCCATGGAAAAAGAGAAGAGAAGAGCTTTTTATTTTGAGCCTAAACTAAAATTAATAGAGACTAAGCTAAGAGGAGCGAAGGTTACATGAAACATAAGGGGTTATTTATATAAGCATGAAACTCTAATCCATATTTTTGGGGAATGCCCAAAATACCCTTGAGAAAGTGTGGAGGCCAAGTAGTCATTAGATTCTACTAATCACCATTTAAGTGTACATGAAGCCATTAATTCCATAAGCATGTGCATTAGCCTCTAATTTATACATTAAGATAGGTGGGTAGGTGGAGTCCTCCATGTTCTTCACTGTGAATTATTTCCATCTTCATTCCTTTGTATTCATTTTGCATGCATGTGTCTTCATAAAACAACTCCTATTTGAGATCAAATTCCTACACAAATATATATAAATTTCAATTAATTTTTCTCAAAGAAATATATACACACAAATGACCGTTTTGCCCCTATATGAAGATGGATACGTGACAATTTGAAATTAATATGGATTTTGGTTAAAACAAGTTAAAATACCCAATATGATCATTTATTTAATTTAAGTAGAGTAAATATGGTGGTAAAAATATGCACATTTGCGCGCACATCAAATACACCCAAACTTATCTTTTTATTCGTCCTCGAATAAAGAAAAACTAAGATAAGTCCGTTTTCGTAGGGAGCATGATTGGATTGAGCGTATGCAACAAGCCATTAAACCTCTGCGTGTCCCCAGCAGGACGAGTGTTGTCTCGTGAGGGTTTTCAGCGGATACTACCCACAAAATCCACATGCAGGATGAAAATATTTACAAAATGCAAGATTTATTTACAAAGAGATGACTGTGAATTTTTGAAAATATTTACAATGAAGGATTTACTTTTAAATCAACACAAATAAGTTAAATATAGGTTTTGGTTATTATCTTGAAATTTTTTAGTCATTTACTCGTCAAAATTTTCAATAAAAGCAAAGTTATCATAATAAATAGACTATAGTTTAACTCGTTTTTTTGGTTGATAACAAAGTGTAATTATGAAAAGGATCTTTAGTTGATTATCAACGTTTATCAAAGTGGTATTTTCATTTCTTTTCAATAACAAATCAAATCAACTAAGTAAAAATAGTGCTAGGATTTCAATTGCTTGATTTATTTGCAAGAAATATTACACACCTAGCTCAGCTAAACCGAGGACAGATATACCACCAATGCACTGCCTTTCGGGCTTATGTGAGGGGAGTACAGAGCATGGCGAGTGCATACACTTTCTTGCATACACCTATCGACCGTAGATGGTTTTTATTAAGTCTGTTTTTTTACATGTGTTCCATACATGCATAACCGTGAGGACTTTCAAATGAGTATGAAAGCACATAATCAAAGATTCCAAGTAATTCACCCATGCATAACAGTGAGGACTTTTAAATGAGAGTGAATACTTGGATGTTATTATTATTATTTTTTTGTAGGATCGATTTCACCCAAGAGGGGGGTGAATGGGGTGACAGTATTAATTATAAAAATTTATTGCAGAAGCTTTTAAAATAATTTCAACACAGATCACAGAATAGTAGCAGCACAAATAAAAGCAGAATAATAAATGCAGAAATAGAACGACACAGAATTTACCCAGCTTCGACAAAACCCTGCCTACGTGCCGCCCCCAAGGTTTCTACTAGAAATTAAGTAGTCACACGTTTACACATGTAACCTCGCTACACCCGCTACCGACCAACCTAACTCTACGCTCAAAACCCTGCTTCAACTCAGCCACTGAGTTGCGAATTCTCAAACTACGCCACGTAGTTTGTGCCCTAGTCACACGACTAGAAATTACAACGGGTTAAAATTGAAATACAAATTTAAAACCAATTTAAAATTAAAAACAACCCTAATTAAAAAATTAAAAGACCCTTATAATAAACAAAGGAAAAAACGGACCCTTTTCTTCTTTTATAATTTTGCGGCCCGTTCCTTTTGAGATAATGGCGGCTTCTTTGTTCGATCACAATTAGGGCTTTCGTCCTTCGATCCAAATTAGGGTTTTGTTGAAATATAAAGTAGCCGACTTCGAATGATTGAATGGATGATTCAGTGATCCTTTTCTGTCAATCGATCGCCTTTGTTATTTTCTTCAACTGCTTTGAATTTTATCGAATTCGAGAAGGCCTTGGTATGTAATTTCTGCTCCTTTTGCTTTTCTATTTGTATGCCTGAATTTGATACAATTTGCCGATGATGTTGATTGCAATTTATAGGAGTCAAACTCCTAAATATTCGTCGTATATTTTTTTATTTGAATTCGTCAGAACTTTTACTCTGCCGCTTGATAATGCTTGAACGTTTGAGATGATTTATGACTTGTTCAATTCAAGTATATTTCCCTTACTTCACTATCACGGTTTTAGCTTGAAACCGTTCGATCCTTCCTTGATCGTTATAGCAGCTACTTTCCTATTTTATTTGGATTTTATTTTTGACTTTTTCCATTTTTACACATACTTGATTTCTAACTTGGTTCATGAGGACTTTGGTCGTTTGAATTTATTTGACGATGTTGATTTCTTTTGTGACTTCGGTTCTACAGTTTGTACTTGCCGTGCACTTTGGTGGCTGGCCATCCTGTAGCATATCTCCATGTCTTCATCACTGTTTTGATTTGAAAACCCTTGCAGCCTCATTTTTGATTCGAGACATCGGTCATATTGAACTCTGTTTGCTACGATCATATTGACTAACTTGGTGCAGTTGATTTGTAACTTCTGGTTCACTGATGTTTATAATTTTAGCCTGCACATGTACTGTAGCATGCGTATTTTCATATTGTTGCAGTCGTGAGTCTTGCTCATGTATTCTTGGCTCTGGTTCATTGTTGTTGCCCTTTGTATATTTATATTACTTCGAATTTGCCATGATTCTTCTGATGCATCTCCTTCTTGCTCTTGAGTCTATTGTGTACATAAGCAGTTTGTAAATGCTGTTTACACATGTACATGCTTCACTATCGTGTATTGTTTGCATTCATATTCGTGCTTGTGCATCACCATATATCTGTTGCATTCATTGGTCTGTTTGCATATTTCACATGCTTGACCCTTGCACATGCTCTTTGATACATGTTTGAACTGACTGTGTCATTTTCTTAGTGCATTAGTTTGGACTTGCAGTTTGAGTTGCAGACTTCATGTGAGTTCACATGTATGGTTTGTTCTTTGTTTTTATTGTTGCTGTGTCACTTGTGTACTGAGAATTGCTGAATCTTTGAGCATTGTTCTGTCATTTGATTGCTGAGTCTTTGATGTATGGCCAGTGGTGCACTTGGTTATTCGACCCTGCTCTTCTAGTTGTTGTCTTCATTTGGTTGTTGCTGATATGTTGGTTCGGTCTGTATTTTGATGTTCACCTCTCTTGTATCATTGGTGTTTCTCACTGTGGCATTTGTTTTGGTACAACTCCTTTATGTATACACAGTTGAATTGTTCTGTGCTTCCAGTCATCATTTCACTGCATTTATGCACTTGTGTTGTTTGTTGTACATATGAACTTGGTGCATTGCTTCGAGTTGTATTATTGAGCACTTGAGTTTCACTGAACTTAGTTTTTCGACCCTTTGTGCTTTGGTGCTGCAGTTGAGTTGAGTCAGTGACTTGACCTTTTGCATTTTGTTTGTGGTCTGGTGCCTTGTTGAATTTGTGCCGCCTTTCGTGAGCATTTTGACTTTTAGTTGGACTGTGCATTACAGTTGAATTGAGTTGTGCTCAAGTATGATACTTGCACTTGTCCTGTCCACTGCCCTTTTTCATATTGATCAAGCATTTTCACTTGATACTGCATTGTCATGTTGCATTGATGGTGTTCTAACCATTTTATTGCATTTGGATTTGTTTTTCGAATTACACCTAAGTTGAATCCAGCTTGTAGCTCGGATTTGACCTTGTGCTGAAAGTTGTGACATTATTTTATTGCGCTTGAGTTAAATCCGGTATATTGGATTTGACATGTGCTCACTTGTCCCTGTAAATCAATCAAATGTATATTTCGGTGTGCACGACCTTGTGGCATATACAGTGATATACTGTGTATGTCACCAATTGTTCATGTATGATGGATTCAAAGTTAAATGATGACGAACAACCCAAATAACTGAGGCAAATATTGTTTTCAAAATTCACATTTTATTTTATACTGCAAAAATATTTCCTTTTCAATTTAATCGCATCAATATTTACTTTTGCAAATTGCTCAGATGCTGGATTCAATCTGGAATGAAGTTGAAGATAAATTACGGGTTGAGTGTATGAGTGATATGTAGTGAGGTCAGATGTAAAAGTGAAATTGTGATGTACATAACTTGTATTGTAATCAAAGTTGTATATGTATAGTGAGAGCTTGAATTTGTACTATTCAAAATTGTAGTAAATATTTGTTTGAATAAAAATTCTGTATTATTTATTTTTATTCAGCAGATATTTATTTAATCTATGAAAAATAAAATAGTACATTACCAAATACATTTACACGAATATATATATGTTTATTATCATCAAACAAAAATCATATAATCGAATATTCAACATTTTTAAGAGAGAGAGAGTTTTGCGAAATCATCTTTGCATCATTTAACTTAGAAGACAAAAAAAATGTTATATCCTTTACTTTAAATCAACCACTTTTTAAAACAAAGATTTTCAACTAGGATATAATTCATAATTAACACATATGAATCTTTCTATATACTAGTTAAACCATTATTATCTGTAATCAAACTTCATTTTTATTTTTGTTAAGACAAATAAATTTTCAAAAATTTCAATTTAATAAACCAAGTGGAAGGAGAAAAATAAAATAAAAATCTAATATTTACATAAAAGATTTTTATTTACAAGAGATAAGAAAGTATACAGTCAAAAAGTAAATGAAAGGTCTCCTAAAGACTGATTCATTTGTCTCGTCAAATGTGTGAGACACAGCTTAAGCACGAAAAACCAAACCGCAAAAGATTTCGAATTTGAATGTTGATTTGGAAAAACAAATGTCGTTTTATTGAAAATTGAATGAGTTGTTTTGTTTTCGATGATTTTTAGGGTTGATAAACAATTGATTGAAATTCAAGTTTATTTTCACCAAATTGAAGTTCAAACTTATCATTGAAAACTTCTTCAAAATTATCGATTTCAAAATCAAATTGGTGATCGAAATTTTCCCCTTCGGAATTCAACAACTCATTTTCAAAAAGTCCATAAAACTCATGTTCGTTAAATTCGACTTCCATTGTTGGATTATCAACGACTTCATCGTGTAAATCGAGTTTAAAATTCAAAGTTTTCGTATTCAAATTTTCAGAAAAAGGAAGATCGAAATTTGAATCGAGTTTCCCACCCTTAAAAGAATTGAAATCCAACTCAATTACCGTGTTTTCAATAAATTCATTAAGATTGTTATTTTCAGTTTCAAAAGTTGTTGTTTGAAAATCGTCATTTGTGGTAAAAGATGGATTATCACTTGACTCATCACACGTTGGAATTTGATTTTGTTTATCACGTTGTTTCATATATGTTTCAAAAAACAAATTCGTGTGATTATCGTAAATTTCGTTCATTTTCTCAACAAAATCCAAATTATAGTTATTAACATGAGAATTTTTGATTTGGATTTGTTGAGAACAAAAAGTTTCACTCGTATCGTAGTCAAGATTATTCCCATTGCTAAATTCATTTGAAAAGTTGTTCCCATTTTCATGTTGAGTTTAAAATTCATTTTGGAGTTCGAAATTGAATTAGCATGGGTTATGTTTGCGCCAAAAAGGGTCACAAACCCCAAGTATTATGAAAGCACCAAACAACGAATATAAATCAACAATATTCAAGCACAAGTCTCAGATCCAAGCAACAAGCAGCAATTCAAAGATAATCAACAAGAAACGCAAGATTTATAGTGGTTCGGCTATCTCCCGCATACGTCCACTTCAAAGTTTTAACTTTTATTGATTTTCTTTGCTGGTTACAAGTGATTGCAGCAGTTATAATGATTGAATTTCGGCTATAACAGCTATGGAAGGAAATGGAATCGATTCCTGCAGAGTCTGGACGTTGAATGGCAAAAAGATCCCTTTTTGTAGGCTTCAGGGGGCTATTTATAGGCGTAGGAGGCTCAGATCTCGCTCAAACTCCGGGAGGCTTTTTCTGGCACGTGGGTGGCCCCCCACGACCAGTCTTACCAAGTTTTGACTCGATCTGTGATCGATACAAATTGATTTCGTATCCATCAAGAAATGATCCAATCGAGCTGAAACTGGGCAGGAACATTCTTTACCTTGTGCTTAAGCTCCTGTAAAAATTTCGTCGCATTTGGATCTGTGGTTTGGGAGATACGATCGATACAAGATTGTGATTTTCGTGTGTCGTCGAGTTCGAAACCATGATTTCTTATCCAGCCTTTTCCAATCCATCCGAAGCAGCTGTGAAGCAGGTGCGCATGGTGATGCGTGGTGACATGGAGCGAGATTCTTGGATCACTCCACCCTTTATGCCGAGTTGAAAGAGTATTATTCGCATCCATCATCGGAGTCGAGTTTGTGTTGACCCCTTCGTACCATTCACATCGATAGTAACGGCGCCATTCGCATCGATTGTTTATAAGCGTTCGCATCGTCCGATCGTTGTGAAATCCGATCGATACGAACAGTCAGTGCATGGATGCGAACAAAGCCCTCACCATCGATACGAGTTGTGCTTCTGATGGACCGATACGAAACGGGGTCCCCCGAGATCGATACGAATAACATGACTCCAGATGGATACGAACCAATCGCCAAGTATGATCGATTCGAAGCACGATGGATATGAATAGTTCCACACTGATCGATGCGAACTCGATGGATTCGAACTAGGTGCGGAGATTCTAGATCGGTTCGAACAGAGCTGAGGTGGGGCCTATTTGATCGATTCGAAACTGATCGATTTGAAGATGATCGATTCGAAGTCGATCGATTCAAAGTCAATTGATGCGAAATGACTAGCTCCTGATGGATACGAATTCGGTCGTTTGATGGATACGAACAACATATTTACATAACTTGTATCGATCATATCTCATTCATATGAACTCCAATTGACCAGAAATTTGAACAATTGGCTTCTACAGCTTTCCTTGCCATGTCTTGTCAACTGTGGCCCGATCCGGACTTGGAAAAAATTCATCAATATCCATGGTTAACCTGCAATACATAGTCGATATTCATGATCAGTTATTATCGATTTTCAATTAATTTTTGGGTATCTCAGCTTTGCCAAAAGGTGGGATAACACTTTGCCCCCCAAAACATGCCTTTTGGTAAAAGGTGTGTTTTGATCATTCTCAAATTGAACGTAGTGAGTTCATGTTTTATTCGGAGCTTATAGCATTTTCAATCAAGTCCGTGGCTGTTCGAAGCCAAATCGTTATCAATTTCTTCCAGTGGGAGTTAAGAATGAATTTCTACAGTCTCTCTAGACTATCGATGGTCATTCTTGACCCTTGCCAAGCCCATTCCAGACTTGGCGATTGAATGGAAGGATCCCATTGCACTCCGGCGTTGCTTTCCAACCCTTGCACTCCGGCCCCAGCTAGGGCATATAGTGGTGTCTTGGTTGTTCTAAACCGATCATAGTCTCTCCAGGATCTTGCTGGATCCCATCCTTTCACTCTCCAGTGAAGGGGAGGCAGCGTTAAGTGAGTCGACCCTGTCGCTCTTCGGCGAAGCAACTCACTTCTTGCACTATGGTTCAGTGTATTTGAACATTAAGCGATGTCATGGCCTAAATCGTGGGCTGATCACAGCCTCTCCGGACTCTTATCGAATCCCGATCTAATCACTCTCCGGTGAATGGGGAACGACGTTAAGTGATTCAATCCTGTCGCTCTCCGGTGAAGCAACTCACTTCTTGCACTCCGGACCCCGCCTCTCCGGGTAGGGTCATAAAGCGATCATTTTTATATTGTTATTCAATATTCATCCTTTAATTCTCTGGTCAAAGGTTTATTTCAAGAAATTCTAATTTATTTATTAAATTCAGGTCCTAGATGTTCAATCTCAAACATCAGGAAAAAGCCAAACATTGCCACTCCGGGCATATTGGTCTACCTCCATCTCAGAGCATGCCTAGGGATCTCTCCGGTTCCCGTATATGAGTAAGTGGAGTAGCCGTTTATTTTGAAAACAAATCTAATGAAGTTATTTGACTGAAGTCCAAATCCTGGATTTGGCCCCTGCCATCTCTTATAAATTGATGACGAGTCGTGATCCCGATACAGGATCATTTCTGTTAGGTGGAGGCGATAGTTGTTCAGGCCTTACCGCCGCTGTCCGTTCTCTGACATATTGTGGTAATCTAACACTCCTGGCATGTTCTTCCACCTCATCCTTTAGGTGGCGGCATTCATCTGTAGTGTGCCCATCCAGCTCATGGAATAGTTTTCCAGTTCTGCGCTCCCGCTCAGTGGGATCTCTTCTGGGTGGTTTTCGATAGGGAGTTGCCCCCGAGTTTCAGTGTAAATCCTTTTTAGACTTGCCATCAGATCCGTGTACTGTCTGAATCTAGGCTCTCAGAAATTCTTCTGTTTATCAGGACCATCACGTCCATCGTCCAGCTTTCTCTTTCCTTTGTCTGCTCCGGACTGTTCCTTGGCGGTTCCTTCGCCCTGCAAAGCATTTATTTCTCTCCTTTCGGCTCGTGACTCTTCTAGCCGAATAAATCTTTCAGATTCATGATAAAATTCTCCAAGATCTTGTGGGGGATCTCTTGCCAAAGGATCTTTGAATTCGGTGCCTTCCCCGACTCCTGCTACCAACGCCATCAAAATCATCTATGGATCCGGGCGATCTACAGAAGCCACCGTTGCATTGAACCGCAATAAGAAATCTTTTATGGACTCTTTGGTCCTTTGATTTCTTGAAGCTAGAGTCATCACACTCTTGGGTCGCGTCACGTGGACCCTAAAATGTCTCATGAAGCGATCTACAAACTCGCCCTATGTCCCGATTGATCCAGTCTCTAGCTGTCTAAACCAAAGCGCAACTAAATTCAACAAGTATAGAGGGAAGCATCGAGCCATCACTTCCTCGGATGCCCCCAGCACTTCCATGTGCCTGATGTATTTGGTAATATGCATCGTTGGGTCTGACCTCCCGTCATAAGAATCCAGCGTAGGCAGTTTGAACTTTAGAGGATTCCTTGCATTCCAGATATTCGGAGTGAACGGACTCCAGTCGACTTCTTGTAATCCTCCACTCGACAATCCTCCTCTCATGATTTGTCGCACTAGACAAATCATTCTTTCATCTCCATCCGGGGGTGGCCCCCTTGTCATGTTTCTATCCTGCCCTCCAAGTCTTGAAGGGAACTCTGGTACATACTCTTCATGTGGCTCAGTAACAGTAGCATTGACTCCAGCCTGTTGAGCTTCATCTATAGATCTTCAAGTGTTTGATCCTGAGGGTCTGCCTCCAAGTCCTTTTTGATTGCCTTCGGGTCCTGCACTACGGTCTTGAACCTGACCTTCATTGGCTTCCGCAATCCTGACTCCTTGTCCTGCACTTGCAGCCGCTGTAGTTGGCCCAAGGTTCTGCACGTTCGCTGCTCTTATCTGCTCAAGAAAATTCTGCATCATATCTTGGTGAGTCTTCATCATGCTTTCGCGTATCGAATTAGCCATAGCTTCCATCTCACCTCTAGTGATGTACATTGAAGCATGTCCTTCCCCAGCTCCAGAGGATGCTTCTTGGCTTCCTCCATGTTGGCTTCGATCATCTCTTTGTCTTGTTTGTCGAGTCATCGTCTCTAAGCTGGGATTCTTCAAGCTCTTAAATCTGAACTCTGAATCTGGTGTAGCGGGTGCTAGTTCTTCTCAGTGAAAGCACCAAAGTGTTTGCGTCAAAAATGGTCACAAACCCCAAGTATTGTGAAAGCACCAAACAATGAATATAAATCGACAATATTCAAGCACAAGTTTTAGATCCAAGCAAGCAACAAGCAGAAATACAAAGATAATCAATTAGAAACGCAAGATTTATAGTGGTTCGGCTATCTCCGGCCTACGTCCACTTCAAAGTTTTAACTTTTACTGATGTTCTATGCTGGTTACAAGTGATTGCAGCAGTTACAATGATTGAATTTCGGCTATAACAGATAAGGAAGGAAATAGAATCGATTCCAGCAGAGTCTGGATGTTGAATGGCAAAAAGATCCCTTTTCTATAGGCTTCAGGGAGCTATTTATAGGCGTAGGAGGCTCAGATCTCGCTCAAACCCCGGGGGACTTTTTCTCGTACGTGGGTGGGCCCACACGACCGGTCCCACCAAGTTTTGACTCGATCTGTGATCGATACGAATTGTTTTCGTATCCATCAAGAAATGATCCAATCGAGCTGAAACTTGGCAGGAACATTCTTTACCTTGTGCTTAAGCTCCTGTGAAAATTTCATCGCATTTGGATCTGTGGTTTGGGAGATAAGATCGATACAAGATTGTGATTTTCGTGTGTCGCCGAGTTCGAAACCATGATTTTGTATCCATCCTTTTCGAATCCATCCGAAGCAGGTGTGAAGCAGGTGCGCATGGTGATGCGGGGTGACGTGGAGTGAGATTCTCGGATCGCTCCACCTTTTATGCCGAGTTGAAAGAGTATTATTCGCATCCATCATCGGAGTCATCCGTCGCGACTGCGGCGGCTTTCGCGGGCTTCCTGGCGCGATAATTTCGGTAGTTTCTGCGCAGAAATTCCGGGATCGAACCTCGTTTCGAAGGCCTGGACGGTCCCGTATCACGATCGCCCCAACTGGAAAAACGATCGACTGCCCCTCTTGGGTGGGTGGAGAAGGGGGAGGAGGAGTCCCGCGGAATCCCGAACGGTCGTCTTTCGCGACTGTGGCGGGTTCCGCGGGCCTCCGGGCGCGATTACTCGGGCAGTTTCTGCGTAGAAATTTCGGGATCGAACCTCGTTTCGGAGGCTTGGATGGTGCCGGGTCGAGATCGCCCCAACTGGAAAAATGATTGACTGCCCCTCCTGGGTGGGTGGGTAGGGTGGAGGAGGGGGGCTCGCGACTGTGGCGGGTTCCGTGGGCTTCCGGGCGCGATAACTCGGGCAGTTTCTTCCCCTCTAGGGTGGGTGGGGAAGGGGGAGGATGGGGGCCCGCAGACTCCCAAACGGTCGTCCGTCGCGACTATGGTGGTTCCCGCGGGCTTCCGGGCGTGATATCTCAGGCAGTTTCTGCGCAGAAGTTCCGGGATCGAACCTCGTTTTAGAGGCTTGGACGGTCCCGGATCGCGATCGCCCCAACTGGAAAAACGATCGACTGCCCCTCCTGGGTGGGTGGGGAAGGGGGATGAGGGGGGCCCGCGGACTCCCAAACGGTCGTCCGTCGCGATTGTGGCGGTTCCCGCGGGCTTCCGGGCGTGATAACTCGGGCAGTTTCCGTGCAGAAATTCCGGGATCGAACCTCGTTTCGAAGGCTTGGACGGTCTCGGATCGCGATCGCCCCAATTGGAATAACGATCGACTTCCCCTCCTGGGTGGGTGGGGAAGGGGGAGGAGGGGGCCCGCAGACTCCCGAACGGTCGTGCGAGTCGCGACTGTGGCAGTTCTCTCCTGGGTGGGTCGGGAATGGGGAGGAGGGGGGCCCCACGGAATCCCAAACGGTCGTCCGTCGCGACTGTGGCGGTTCCCGCAGGCTTCCGGGCATGATAACTCGGACAGTTTCTATGCAGAAATTCCGGGATCGAACCTCGTTTCGGAGGCTTGGACGGTCCCGGATCGCGAACGCCCCAACTGGAAAAACGATCGACTATCCCTCCTGGGTGGATTGGGAAGGGGTAGGTGGGGTGCCCGCGGACTCCCAAACGGTTGTCCGTCGCGACTGTGGCGGTTCCCGCGGGCTTCCGGGCGTTATAACTCGGGCAGTTTCTGCGTAGAAATCCCAGGATCGAACCTCGTTTCGGAGGCTTGGACGGTCTCGGATCGTGTAACGACCCGTTAAACTTGATAATATTAAATGAATTAAATTAATATAATTTCCAATCTAATGTAGAATAAATGTAGGAGTTAGATAGTAACTGGAATTAAAAGGTTAACAATTGAAATGTTTATATGGCAATAGATAGAATAACGAAAATTTGAGTTGTGGTTATAGGATTTAATTGGTTGTGAAATTAATACTAGAGGAACGCTAAATGAAAACTTTAGCAACGGTAATTAAAGCTTAATTATTGTTAAATTGAATGAAAACCTAACTGAGATAGTGTAAGATGTATATCTTTGTGTAGTTGTATATGTATAGGAGATTTAAATGTATAGTTAATTATGAATTGTAGAAACGGTTATTTGATCTAATTGTTGAAAAATTAGGTGAAATATAAATAGGGAAATAGCGTAATTGTTGCACTTGAATAAAAATAAATTTAAGAATTTATGACAAGAATTTAAATTTACTATGTGTTTATATATATTGGTAAAATTGTAACTATATGGGAATTTAGGAAGTAAAATAAATGGCAGTGAGGGATAACCAATTCAATGCAATACAAAGGTGATTGGGACGACTGTTGGGTTTAATGGAGTATATATAAACAGTGAAAATCATTATAATCTCTTAATTTAATACGATTGTTTAATTAATACTAAAAGAATAAAGTTGAAATATTATTAGTGTAAAAAAAACTTTAATAGATTGCAATTGTATAATGGAAGTAAATTGTTAATAAATGAATGTAAATATTAACAAATTTATGGAAATAAAATATAAAGGAATGTTGGATAGAACATAAGTGAATGAAATTTGATAGTACGTTAATTTGGAGGTAAATTTAAGAAAGAATAACAACCATTATAAATTTCCTAACTTATTTGTCAATGAATGTATTTGGGAATAGAGTTCTTTTATATGTTGAATAGTTATAATGTTGTTATTAAGAATGAACGTTACTTTATTAGGTATAAATATAGTAACGGAAGTATGAATAAATTTATAGAAACGTAAGACTTACTTTAAGGTAATATTTGAGTGTAGACTTTTGAAATAGATTTGACAACAATAATTATTGTTCGCTACCTATCTTATTTGTTGTTAAGTTTATTTCAAAATCAAATCCCAAATGTATTCACTAAATTTTTGCAGTTGCGTAGTTTTGGTTTGTAATTGCAGTAGTTAGTTCTATAAGGTGAGGTCTATACTATTTTTATTTTAATTGGACCATTGGTTGATATAGACTTTAGAAAGCGAGATTTATAATTTTTAATTTGAGTATTAAATTCAACAAATGGTATTTATTATTACAAATAAAGTGGAATTAAACGTAAAATATTAATTAAAATGGAATTTGTAAACATTATAGTGAAATTTTTGAACTAATGTTAGTAGCATCTTTATTTTAGGTAAAAGTTTAGAATGCAAAGGTTAAAAATCTATCTGCTTATTTGTTAATGGGATTAGGATCGGTAATAGGTGGTAATAATTAAATGAATGTTACACTAAATTGAAAGTGGAGTAACGTTCGTTTAAAAGTTGAGAAATTATAGGAGCATATTTATTAAGCGTTACCTTAAAATTTATGTTTGATTGTGAAATTTATACGAGAAGTTGCAAAGTAATAATTAAGAAAGAATACATATAAATTGTTTATAACCTAAAACTTAAGGGTAGTTAAATGTTGAAATTGAATCTAATCAATTGGAAACTTAATTAAATTGGGTTCAATGTAAATAAAGGGTTATTTTAAGAAATTGAAATAAGTATTATAATTGACAAATTTAGTTACTTTAAAGTGAAACGGAAGATATTAACGCAATAGTTTGAATGCAATATTTAATTCATCTAATTTATATTAAAGATTCGTTAGATTAATTTAATAGAAATTTTGGGACATTTAATAGATAATTGCTGATTTTGAATGGAATTAAAGGAATTACTGAAATCGAAATTTAGCAACTTTTAAACCTTTGCAATTGATTTTGAATATAAAGAGTCAATGGAAATTTGTGGATTAATTTATGAATTCATGAAATCAGTGTATTGACTTAGTTGTAACTATATGTAAATGTACGCAATAAGGTTGTGCAATACCAATTATTTGGATTCAAATTTATATTAAATATAATGTTGGTAGCAATTGGAATTTACCGTTTTGCAAAATAAATGAGAAATCAAGTCAAATGTAAATTATATCGTAAAGGATAAATTCATTTAAACAGTAAGATTTTTAAATAAATAAACGTTTCACTTAGGTTTCATTTGGATAATTTATGTAGTTTAATGGGAAAGCAATTGAAATTGATTACCCTAAATTTGTGCAGTTAGGGTAGTTTTGATTTGTCACTTAAGATGGTAAATTCTATAAAATGTGATAAATGTAGTTTTAATTAAATTATGACGATTGGGTATTTAAGAAGTGATAAACCAAAATTTATTGATTTATTTGAAATTAAATTGTGGATTTATTTCAAATAAGTGAAATTTATGTTTAACTATTACATCAATAGGAATTAATCTGATTTACGGATATGTTAATATGAATTGGGCAAAAGGGTGTTTGGACTAGGGAATAATATTAATCGGTTTTAGAAACCTTAAATATAAAATGGGAAGTAGACAAGATTTAACGTTACAACCATTTATACAAAATCCAGGATGTGTGTAGAAGTATTTATGGAATAAAACGTAAACAATTGTTGGGTAAAAAGAGTAGGAATCAATATTTATTTATTTAATTGGATATAACTACGATAGTATGATTTATTGCATTTAAATGAAATCTAATATATAGAACATTGCCTAAAAAGGAAGAATAGATAAAATTAATGATAAATCTATATACTATATAAGATTTATTGATTTAAAGGCAAAAGGGGCAAGATGTATAAATTAGATTAAGTGCAACCTTCAGTAAATAAAATTTGATGGAATAAGAACATTTGGGTAATTTATTTCCAATTAATCAATTCACGTTTCAAAATTTAATGCTAGTTTATTACATATATGTTTATGCCTAAATTTAAACTTATGTTTAGATCCAATCCGATCCATCTATTATTTTTCAGTCTTGTCTATATATAACTTGTTATAAACCCTAGCCACTCCTTATTTTCATTTTTCTATACGTAGATCTCCTTCTCAACTCCTCATTCTAATGGCAGAAGAAAAAAAACCTAATTCCCAAATTCCAAAAAAAAAAAAAAATTCGGATCTGCAGCAGCTTCTGGTCGCGCTTCGGGTTTCAGGGGAGAAAACCCTAGAGCAACTTCGGGTCAGGAGGAAAATGACTCGGGTCGCTCCGGGTCGTTTTGGCGAAAACTCCAAGCAAGCACCGGGGAATTGAGGCGGTGCACCGAAGTCGAACCCGAAGTCGACCCAGGACCAGAATTTTCCATTTTTCATAACTTTTGCATACGAGCTCGGATTCACGCGCGGTTTATTTTGATGGGATCGTATCGGAATTTCTGACGTTTTGGCACTAGTTTGGATGAATTTGGAGACTGTCCAAATTTTGAGTTTAAATTGGATTTAATTTCGATTTAAATTCCAAAGGTGAGTGTTTTAACTCACTCACAACTACTAGAAGCTTTTATGTTTGTTTAAATTAATTTTAGAAATGAATAGAATTTTATTTATAAGTATTTGGCATGTTTATTTTATTCATATCTGTTGAATTGCATTTATTTAATTTAACTGTTAATTTAATTAATTTATTGCGTATAAATTTACAGTTAAAATTTATTTGTTTGTATATGAACTGCTAGTTAACAGTTATATAATTTATTTTTGAATATAGACTGTAGATTAATAGCTGTTAAATTTAATTTGAATAAAATTGCCAGTATTACCTGTTATGTAGTACCAAAAATAATATTGTTATTGATTGATATTGATTGATGATTGCGATTTGGATGATGGATGATGTTGATGAATGGATGTTTATTGTATATCATTAAATTGCAAATTATCATGCATATTTCATTTCATTCGGGATTGTGGTTTGAAATGATATATAACCGCAAAATTTTATATCTTTTAAATTGCGGATTGAAATGATAAATATCCGTATCACTTGACCATAGGATAGAAAATTATATACAGGCACCGCGGTATATATATAACTATTTAAATGTGATTTCTATGGTTTGGATGGAATACGGTTTATAATAATCTTAAATTTTATATTGTATAAATATTTTTCTTCCATATATATATACATATGAAGTTGAAAATTTTGAAATTAAAAGGTGTATAAAAATCTTTATTAAAAATGGAAGAAAATTAAGAAAATGGAGTTTAATAATTTATATCATATGTTTAAATGTTAAGTTTGGAAATTTTAAGATATGATATTTATAATTGGATTTTTCCCAAAATAAATTGAAATGAATATTCTAGTATAATTTGAATTGGGGAAAAATATATATATTTTATTACTAGAAATTGAAGTCTTATTATTTATGGATTTTATATGAATATTCAAGACTAATTAATAGAACAATTGATTTGTTGAAAGCATAAAATCCAACTTTAGTTTGAAATATTGATACTCAAAATGGATATACGTATATATAAATAAATTGAAGTGGTTTTGGAACTTGAGAGAGATAATATAAATTTTGGTTTAGACTTTAATAAAGAAATGTATTTGTAAAGCCATGAGAACTATTTTCTTTACAAAGTAACATTTAAGTTAAACCATTTAATTCATATACCGTTGAATGTCCAAACCATTCAAGTTTTTAGAAGTTATGGTTTTAAATTATGATTTTCAAAATATTATTCTTTGAAAATATTTGATTTTCAGACGTTATGAAGTTAAAGCATTATGATTTTGGAAAAGAATTATATTTGGGAGAAGTGATAAAATATGGTTTTGGGTTTTGAAATGATATCGTATTCATGGTTATGAAATGGAATGTTTATTCTGATTTTTAAAGTATAACCTATTTTTAAATGACCGCGGTGTTATAATAACGATGGGTTGGCAAAGAGACCGGGATCGGATATGGACATACTCTCTGTCGATACCGAAAACCACTTTGACTAACCGTGTACGCGGTGGAGATTCCAGAATGAAGTAGGTGGTGGCGACGTTTCCTGTAAGGCAAATACGTGGACCCGACTCCCGTGAGTTGGCATAAGGTGGCTAAAACAGGAGCGATTCTCAGGCCAATGAGGTCATTCCTCTGATCGGACCCTCCTCTTCGATATTATACTTTGATTTTGGATTGATTCAGTGGCCACTTCTATATTTTGATTTTGGGGAGTTAGTCCGAGGTGGGCGGTAACTGCGGCTACGCGTTTCCACCAGCCTGGATAGCAATTGGTATATCTACCCTGGCATTGCCTAGTTGTGCCGTGTCACCTACCATACCGAGCCTTTACTACGCGTTTCTATTTGTGTCGTACCTATGGAGTATCCTCTGGTAGCTTCCCGATCAGGAGGTATTACGGTACTGTATAGACTATTGGCATTATTTGTGTTAAGGGCTATATGGGTAACCCCTTAACGCTATTAAAAAGTAAGTTTATTTTATAAATAGACACTATTATAATAGCGCAATATACTACATAGTAAATAGTTTAACGGATCCTTAGGAGATGTAAATCCCGAACATCTCTTGAGTTACTGTACTCATATTTATTTCTGTTAATTTAACTCACATAAGATCTTTTAGTCTGACTCGAGTGTTTTTGTCTTTTCAAATTCGCTCGGGTCAGTCCGAGCGTTTCAGGATCGAAGATTTTAGCTTTGGAGGACGAAGACGAAGAATCCGTATTATATTATTTATAGTATTGCACCACACTCTAAATTTCCGCTGCATTGATTGTATTGGTATGTGTAACTCTGATATTCATTGTATAAGTAAAATAAATATTTTGTAAACAGTTATCATGAACTGTATATTGATTATTATATTTTATCCTTCCGCTGTGAGATTCTATTTTGTTTTATTTCTTCTCTGTTTTTTTCTTATTTACCCCATAACAATCCGCCCTTGCGTATGCTTTGAATTGGCACGTGTGTCGGTTTAAAGTGTGCGAAAAGGCGGGATGTTACAGCTAGTATCAGAGCTTTGGTTTAGCGATAAACTTTGGCTTTGTGGGGTTTGACTCTTTGTTAATAGGGTAGTAATACCCTATGGGAGTCGCTGAGTGTATATATATAAGAGAGCGTATTTGTTAGTGTTATAAAATGATTTTAATATTGTGTTAATCTGTTCCGTTTTGTATTTATAAATTCTGGTTGATGCATGGGACGCTATGTGATCAATAGGGATTTCTAAACACTTAATAGGACAGACCGACATAATATTTGTTTTAATATAGGTAAATGAAATAATTTTGCCTATTATATTTTCTATATATAAAATAAAAAATTTCAAATGATATCTATATTTGGTTGCAATAGATTGGTTGTTAGGAATAAAATTTATAAATAATAGGTAAAATAAGATTTCAATTAAAATCATTGAAATTTGGAAATTTTAGAACTTAAGTCCGGGATTTTTGAAAATTTGCTTTCAAAGGATTTATGAAATATAATAATTTGGTCTATAAGTATTTTTTTATATAAATATTTAGTATAATTCGGAAGAATTGTTTTAAAGAAAATTTTGGAGAAAATAAATTTTGTACTTTCCTCTCTGTCGTTGGAAAATAATTTCGGTGATGGCGGCCGCATCATCGACTTTCATTTTCGAGTTTTGAAGGGGAAAGGCCACTATAGTAAATTCTACTGCAGATTTATTTTGAAATCATCTAAAATTTAATTGTTTTAAAATATAATTAGAGATATATAAGTTGTAAGAAATTATTTATCTATTATTTTTAAAATAATTTTAAAATTTGACCCGGTATTTAATTCTTAATTTCCATTAATTAATTGTTTCAATTATAGTAGTGAAACAGAATTTAATTAATAATTGAAACCCTAAATAAAATAAGAGTCTTAAATGCTAAGTTATAGAGGAAGTTAAAAATTTTACTTATAAGAAAGAAGTAAAGATTTGTTGAACATTTAATTAAATTAAAAGAAGAGATAAAACTTGTATAAGTTCTTTTGCATTTTCTATAACATATATAACTTACCAATATGAAAGGTTGAAATGTTAATTAAGAGATTGGAATAGAATATTATACTAGTAGAATTTTTGAAAATAATGAAGTATTCAATGAATTGCTATTAAAAATAAGAATTAAATGGTATAAACTTAAGCAAAAAAAAAAAAAAAAAAGAGAAAATCAAACCACTGAAGCCTGAAATAAAAGTATAATAAGCTAATTTGGTGTTGGTTTGAATTGTTTTGTTTGATGTATGTTCGTTGGGTAAGGAATTTGAAGTTGTTGGATGAATAAATAATCTATCTTTGTTCCATCTACGACTGTTGAGTAAAGGATGCACTTGATAGTTATTTTTCATTTCGTACAATTTCAGAATTTGAACCCGAACAACTAATTGTTTGGTTGATTGAATGATTGTTTGTTTGTGGTGTGTGCTGTTTGTTAAAATTTATGGTTGTTGCATGTGATGGGATATGAATGACTGAATCTACTTGAATATTTCACTTTGGTATAAATAGTTAACCTTTTAGATTATATAAGTGGAATACAGGTGATAGAAGCAACTGCTACTACTTTTGGTTCCATAATAATAAGCGTATATTGCCCGACAAATAGGTACGTTTCCGGATTACGTTTTATAGCATTTTGGGCTATAATATTTTGATAATATATGTATATATTTGTATATTTTGATATTATATTTTCTCCGGAGTCTCTCCGTACAACGGAGACTCGGCCAAAATGTTCCGTAAATTTTAGACTTAGAATTTTGTTGAAAATATTTTCCCAACTTTAATAATTTAAGTATAAAAGAATATAATGATTATAAACAGGTATATTTTATTTAAGAAAATAAAGTTAGTAAATTATTGTTTAAGTTAATATTTGAAAATAAGATTACTGTTTTATTCTTCCTTCTCCCTTCTTTTTCCTTTTCGGGGACGAAAAGTTTTGAGTGGGGGAGATTGTAACGACCCGTTAAACTTGATAATATTAAATGAATTAAATTAATATAATTTCCAATCTAATGTAGAATAAATGTAGGAGTTAGATAGTAACTGGAATTAAAAGGTTAACAATTGAAATGTTTATATGGAAATAGATAGAATAACGAAAATTTGAGTTGTGGTTATAGGATTTAATTGGTTGTGAAATTAATACTAGAGGAACGCTAAATGAAAACTTTAGCAACGGCAATTAAAGCTTAATTATTGTTAAATTGAATGAAAACCTAACTGAGATAGTGTAAGATGTATATCTTTGTGTAGTTGTATATGTATAGGAGATTTAAATGTATAGTTAATTATGAATTGTAGAAACGGTTATTTGATCTAATTGTTGAAAAATTAGGTGAAATATAAATAGGGAAATAGCGTAATTGTTGCACTTGAATAAAAATAAATTTAAGAATTTATGACAAGAATTTAAATTTCCTATGTGTTTATATATATTGGTAAAATTGTAACTATATGGGAATTTAGGAAGTAAAATAAATGGCAGTGAGGGATAACCAATTCAATGCAATACAAAGGTGATTGGGATGACTGTTGGGTTTAATGGAGTATATATAAACAGTGAAAATCATTATAATCTCTTAATTTAATACGATTGTTTAATTAATACTAAAAGAATAAAGTTGAAATAGTATTAGTGTAAAAAAAACTTTAATAGATTGCAATTGTATAATGGAAGAAAATTGTTAATAAATGAATGTAAATATTAACAAATTTATGGAAATAAAATATAAAGGAATGTTGGATAGAACATAAGTGAATGAAATTTGATAGTACGTTAATTTGGAGGTAAATTTAAGAAAGAATAACAACCATTATAAATTTCCTAACTTATTTGTCAATGAATGTATTTGGGAATAGAGTTCTTTTATATGTTGAATAGTTATAATGTTGTTATTAAGAATGAACGTTACTTTATTAAGTATAAATATAGTAACGGAAGTATGAATAAATTTATAGAAACGTAAGACTTACTTTAAGGTAATATTTGAGTGTAGACTTTTGAAATAGATTTGACAACAATAATTATTGTTCGCTACCTATCTTATTTGTTGTTAAGTTTATTTCAAAATCAAATCCCAAATGTATTCACTAAATTTTTGCAGTTGCGTAGTTTTGGTTTGTAATTGCAGTAGTTAGTTCTATAAGGTGAGGTCTATACTATTTTTATTTTAATTGGACCATTGGTTGATATAGACTTTAGAAAGCGAGATTTATAATTTTTAATTTTAGTATTAAATTCAACAAATGGTATTTATTATTACAAATAAAATGGAATTAAACGTAAAATATTAATTAAAATGGAATTTGTAAACATTATAGTGAAATTTTGAACTAATGTTAGTAGCATCTTTATTTTAGGTAAAAGTTTAGATTATAAAGGTTAAAAATCTATCCGCTTATTTGTTAATGGGATTAGGATCGGTAATAGGTGGTAATAATTAAATGAATGTTACACTAAATTGAAAGTGGAGTAACGTTCGTTTAAAAGTTGAGATATTATAGGAGCATATTTATTAAGCGTTACCTTAAAATTTATGTTTGATTGTGAAATTTATACGAGAAGTTGCAAAGTAATAATTAAGAAAGAATACATATAAATTGTTTATAACCTAAAACTTAAGGGTAGTTAAATGTTGAAATTGAATCTAATCAATTGGAAACTTAATTAAATTGGGTTCAATGTAAATAAAGGGTTATTTTAAGAAATTGAAATAAGTATTATAATTGACAAATTTAGTTACTTTAAAGTGAAACGGAAGATATTAACGCAATAGTTTGATTGCAATATTTAATTCATCTAATTTATATTAAAGATTCGTTAGATTAATTTAATAGAAATTTTGGGACATTTAATAGATAATTGCTGATTTTGAATGGAATTAAAGGAATTACTGAAATCAAAATTTAGCAACTTTTAAACCTTTGCAATTGATTTTGAATATAAAGAGTCAATGGAAATTTGTGGATTAATTTATGAATTCATGAAATCAGTGTATTGACTTAGTTGTAACTATATGTAAATGTACGCAATAAGGTTGTGCAATACCAATTATTTGGATTCAAATTTATATTAAATATAATGTTGGTAGCAATTGGAATTTACCGTTTTGCAAAATAAATGAGAAATCAAGTCAAATGTAAATTATATCGTAAAGGATAAATTCATTTAAATAGTAAGATTTTTAAATAAATAAACGTTTCACTTAGGTTTCATTTGGATAATTTATGTAGTTTAATGGGAAAGCAATTGAAATTGATTACCCTAAATTTGTGCAGTTAGGGTAGTTTTGATTTGTCACTTAAGATGGTAAATTCTATAAAATGTGATAAATGTAGTTTTAATTAAATTATGACGATTGGGTATTTAAGAAGTGATAAACCAAAATTTATTGATTTATTTGAAATTAAATTGTGGATTTATTTCAAATAAGTGAAATTTATGTTTAACTATTACATCAATAGGAATTAATCTGATTTAAGGATATGTTAATATGAATTGGGCAAAAGGGTGTTTGGACTAGGGAATAATATTAATCGGTTTTAGAAACCTTAAATATAAAATGGGAAGTAGACAAGATTTAACGTTACAACCATTTATACAAAATCCAGGATGTGTGTAGAAGTATTTATGGAATAAAACGTAAACAATTGTTGGATAAAAAGAGTAGGAATCAACATTTATTTATTTAATTGGATATAACTACGATAGTATGATTTATTGCATTTAAATGAAATCTAATATATAGAACATTGCCTAAAAAGGAAGAATAGATAAAATTAATGATAAATCTATATACTATATAAGATTTATTGATTTAAAGACAAAAGGGGCAAGATGTATAAATTAGATTAAGTGCAACCTTCAGTAAATAAAATTTGATGGAATAAGAACATTTGGGTAATTTATTTCCAATTAATCAATTCACGTTTCAAAATTTAATGCTAGTTTATTACATATATGTTTATGCCTAAATTTAAACTTATGTTTAGATCCAATCCGATCCATCTATTATTTTTCAGTCTTGTCTATATATAACCTGTTATAAACCCTAGCCACTCCTTATTTTCATTTTTCTATACGTAGATCTCCTTCTCAACTCCTCATTCTAATGGCAGAAAAAAAAAACCAAATTCCCAAATTCCAAAAAAAAAATCGGATCTGCAGCAGCTTCTGGTCGCGCTTCGGGTTTCAGGGGAGAAAATCCTAGAGCAACTTCGGGTCAGGAAGAAAATGACTCGGGTCGCTCTGGGTCGTTTTGTCGAAAACTCCAAGCAAGCACCGGGGAATTGAGGCGGCGCACCGAAGTCGAATCCGAAGTCGACCCAGGACCAGAATTTTCCATTTTTTAAATTTTCATAACTTTTGCATACGAGCTCGGATTCACGCGCGGTTTGTTATGATGGGATCGTATCGGAATTTCTGACGTTTTCGCACTAGTTTGGATGAATTTGGAGACTGTCCAAATTTTGAGTTTAAATTGGATTTAATTTCGATTTAAATTCCAAAGGTGAGTGTTTTAACTCACTCACAACTACTAGAAGCTTTTATGTTTGTTTAAATTAATTTTAGAAATGAATAGAAATTTATTTATGAGTATTTGGCATGTTTATTTTATTCATATCCGTTGAATTGCATTTATTTAATTTAACTGTTAATTTAATTAATTTATTGCGTATAAATTTACAGTTCAAATTTATTTGTTTGTATATGAACTGCTAGTTAACAGTTATATAATTTATTTCTGAATATAGACTGTAGATTAATAGTTGTTAAATTTAATTTGAATAAAATTGCCAGTATTACCTGTTATGTAGTACCAAAAATAATATTGTTATTGATTGATATTGATTGATGATTGCGATTTGGATGATGGATGATGTTGATGAGTGGATGTTTATTGTATATCATTAAATTGCAAATTATCATGCATATTTCATTTCATTCGGGATTGTGGTTTGAAATGATATATAACCGCAAAATTTTATATCTTTTAAATTGCGGATTGAAATGATAAATATCCGTATCACTTGACCATAGGATAGAAAATTATATACAGGCACCGCGGTATATATATAACTATTTAAATGTGATTTCTATGGTTTGGATGGAATACGGTTTATAATAATCTTAAATTTTATATTGTATAAATATTTTTCTTCCATATATATATACATATGAAGTTGAAAATTTTGAAATTAAAAGATGTATAAAAATCTTTATTAAAAATGGAAGAAAATTAAGAAAATGGAGTTTAATAATTTATATCATATGTTTAAATGTTAAGTTTGGAAATTTTAAGATATGATATTTATAATTGGAGTTTTCCCAAAATAAATTGAAATGAATATTCTAGTATAATTTGAATTGGGGAAAAATATATATATTTTATTACTAGAAATTGAAGTCTTATTATTTTTGGATTTTATATGAATATTCAAGACTAATTAATAGAACAATTGATTTGTTGAAAGCATATAATCCAACTTTAGTTTGAAATATTGATACTCAAAATGGATATATGTATATATAAATAAATTGAAGTGGTTTTGGAACTTGAGAGAGATAATATAAATTTTGGTTTAGACTTTAATAAAGAAATGTATTTGTAAAGCCATGAGAACTATTTTCTTTACAAAGTAACATTTAAGTTAAACCATTTAATTCATATACCGTTGAATGTCCAAACCATTCAAGTTTTTAGAAGTTATGGTTTTAAATTATGATTTTCAAAATATTATGCTTTGAAAATATTTGATTTTCAGACGTTATGAAGTTAAAGCATTATGATTTTGGAAAAAAATTATATTTGGGAGAAGTGATAAAATATGGTTTTGGGTTTTGAAATGATATCGTATTCATGGTTATGAAATGGAATGTTTATTCTGATTTTTAAAGTATAACCTATTTTTAAATGACCGCGGTGTTATAATAACGATGGGTTGGCAAAGAGACCGGGATCGGATATGGACATACTCTCTGTCGATACCAAAAACCACTTTGACTAACCGTGTACGCGGTGGAGATTCCAGAATGAAGTAGGTGGTGGCGACGTTTCTTGTAAGGTAAATACGTGGACCCGACTCCCGTGAGTTGGCATAAGGTGGCTAAAACAGGAGCGATTCTCAGGCCAATGAGGTCATTCCTCTGATCGGACCCTCCTCTTCGATATTATACTTTGATTTTGGATTGATTCAGTGGCTACTTCTATATTTTGATTTTGGGGAGTTAGTCCGAGGTGGGCGGTAACTGCGGCTACGCGTTTCCACCAGCCTGGATAGCAATTGGTATATCTACCCTGGCATTGCCTAGTTGTGCCGTGTCACCTACCATACCGAGCCTTTACTACGAGTTTCTATTTGTGTCGTACCTATGGAGTATCCTCTGGTAGCTTCCCGATCAGGAGGTATTACGGTACTGTATAGACTATTGGCATTATTTGTGTTAAGGGCTATATGGGTAACCCCTTAACGCTATTAAAAAGTAAGTTTATTTTATAAATAGACACTATTATAATAGCGCAATATACTACATAGTAAATAGTTTAACGGATCCTTAGGAGATGTAAATCCCGAACATCTCTTGAGTTACTGTACTCATATTTATTTCTGTTAATTTAACTCACATAAGATCTTTTAGTCTGACTCGAGTGTTTTTGTCTTTTCAAATTCGCTCGGGTCAGTCCGAGCGTTTCAGGATCGAAGATTTTAGCTTTGGAGGACGAAGACGAAGAATCCGTATTATATTATTTATAGTATTGCACCACACTCTAAATTTCCACTGCATTGATTGTATTGGTATGTGTAACTCTGATATTCATTGTATAAGTAAAATAAACATTTTGTAAACAGTTATCATGAACTGTATATTGATTATTATATTTTATCCTTCCGCTGTGAGATTCTATTTTGTTTTATTTCTTCTCTGTTTTTTTCTTATTTACCCCATAACAATCCGCCCTTGCGTATGCTTTGAATTGGCACGTATGTCGGTTTAAAGTGTGCGAAAAGGCGGGATGTTACAGATCGCGATCGTCCCAACTGGAATTCCGGAATTACGTAGAAATTCCACGGACTCCCAAACGGTCGTCCGTCGCGACTGTGGCGGTTCCCGTGGGCTTCCGTGCGTGATTACTCGGGCAGTTTCTATGCAGAAATTTCGGGATCGAACCTCGTTTCGGAGGCTTGGACGGTCCCGGATCGCGATCGCCCCAACTAGAAAAACGATCGACTGCCCCTTTGGGGTGGGAGGAGAAAGGGGAGGAGGGGGGCCCGCGGACTCCGAAACGGTCGTCCGTCACGACTGTGGCGGTTCCCGCGGGCTTCCGGGCATGATAACTCGGGCAATTTCTCCGTTGAAATTCCGGGATCGAACCTCGTTTCGGAGGCTTGGACGGTCCTAGATCGCGATCGCCCCAACTGGAAAAACGATCGACTGCCCCTCCTGGTTGGGCGGGGAAGGGGGATGAGGGGGGCCCGCGGACTCGCAAACGGTCGTCCGTCGCGACTGTGACGGTTCCCGCGGGCTTCCGGGCATGATAACTCGGGCAGTTTCTGCGCAGAAATTCCGCTGACTCCCAAAAGATCGTCCGTCGCGACTGTGGCGGTTCCCGCGGGCTTCCGGGCGTTATAACTTGGGCAGTTTCTGCCCGGAAATCCCGGGATCGAACCTCGTTTCGGAGGCTTGGACGGTCCCGGATCGCGAACGCCCCAACTGGAAAAACGATCGACTACCCCTCCTGGGTGGAGTGGGAAGGGGTAGGAGGGGTGCCCGCGGACTCCCAAACGGTCGTCCGTCGCGACTGTGGCGGTTCCCGCGGGCTTCCGGGCGTTATAACTCGTGCAGTTTCTGCGCAGTCGATCGAACCTCGTTTCGGAGGCATTGACGGTCCCGGATCACTATCGCGATCGCCCCAACTGGAAAAACGATCAACTGCCCCTCCTGGGTGGGTGGGGAAGGGGAAGGAGGGGGCCCGCGAACTCCCAAACGGTCGTCCGTCGCGACTGTGGCGGGTTCCGCTGGCTTCTGGGCGCGATAACTCGAGCAGTTTCTGCGCATAAATTCCAGGATCGAACCTCGTTTCAGAGGGTTGGACGGTCCCGGATCGCGATCGCCCCAACTGGAAAAACGTTCGACTACCCCTTCTGGGTGGGTGAGGAAGGGGGAGGAGGGGGGCCCGCGGACTCCCAAACGGTCGTCCGTCGCGACTGTGGCGGTTTTCGCGGGCTTCCAGGCGCGATAACTCGGGCAGTTTCTACGCAGAAATTTCGGGATCGAACCTCGTTTCGGAGGCCTGGACATTAGGGGTATTACTTTAAATCCACGTGGACATTTACTTCACATTTCATTTCTAGAAGGAAATGTATGCACATAAATGGCTTGGAGAAATTTAAGATGCATATGTTTCATAGTTTAAACTCTTGCCTTTTTCATTTGCATGGCCTTTATTATTTTCTTGTCATTTCCTCCTCATTCCTAACCATGAATTACTCTACTCATAGCCTTGCGTATCAAGTTGAAAATTCATGTACAAAAATTTATTTCCCATCTCTCATTTTTTCATTTGCATTTAAAAGTAAAATATATTGTACACTTCTTCCTCCTTAACTTATGCCTTTCCGTTTTCCTAGTATTCATAACTCCTTAGCTGTTTTTTTCTTATATAGCCATGTATTTCCTTTTATCATTCACGTACAAAACTCCTCAAACATATTTCATTTTATTCCATTTCTCATTTCATCTCTTGAAAAAAATAATTTTTTTATTAAATACATCAAGTATTTGTTGCCATTTTATCTTCCAAACCATTCAATATCTTGTCTTTTATTGCATAGCCTCTTTATTACTTACCTTTGCCGTTCATTCCTTTAATCTAGCCATGAATTTCTCTTGCCTATCACACATAAAAACTTCCCAAAACTTCTCATTATCATTTGCGTGAAAAAAAAATTATATTCAAGATCTAGATCCATGTCTTCTCTTCCTCTTCTTTCTTTTTCTCTTTTTGTTTCTTCTTTGTTCTTCATGCTTATACTTGGCCTCTGGCCTCTAGCACACCTCTAACCATCATGACCAAGCAATATAAGATGATGGTTGAACCCATATGTGGTGTAGCCAAGCCATTGATTGATTAAGGCAAGTTATGTCACTTTGATTCATTTATTTTCCCATTGTTTTAAAATCTATTGTTTTGTATTGAATCATATTCTTATGTATATAATATTTGTTTGCATACAAGATTTGGATCTGACTCTTCATCCACTCAAGTTTGCATTGTGTTTTGTCTTGCTTTTTCGTGCTTTGCGGGGTTTGGATTTTTATTCTAAATTTGTCGATTCTTGTTTAAAAAGGTGAGTTTTTATCACTCTAGACATATATACTTATATTTTTGTGAAAAAATGACAAGTGAATCTGTAGACATTGATATGGCATTCATATATGCCTGTGTTGTGATTACATGATGATAAATGCCGTTTATATGTTTTTTACATCATTTGTTATGATATTATATGTATACTGTTATTTTATTTCTGTTAATCACCACTGCAAGTTCCCTATCACTATGGGTTGAAATAACACATACCCGAACGGACTTTAGGATAAGGAATATCACTATGGGCTGAAATGACAGGCTCGAGTGATTTTTTATTAATTTTTGTCGTATTTATTTTTCTTGGGATTGCGGGTTTGAAATGATAGAACCCGGATTTTTTTTTAAATTACGTAGTGAAATGATACATATCCGTATCACTTGACCTATGTTAGGAAATATTATACAGGCCCATGGTTAATATTTTTAAAGTAATATTTTCCTAAAAATTTATTAACTATTTTGAAATTTTGGAATATATGGAATTTTAACTTAAAATTTGATTTAAAGATTTGAAATATAAAGAGATATCAGTTTTTATAAGTTAAAATGTTATAAGCTGATGATTGGTTTAAAGTGTAAAGTTTTAATTAATGCAAGAAACATGTAAAGTTTTAATTTATGAAAGAAATGTGTAAAGAATTAATTTATGAAAGAAATGTGTAAGTCCTAATTAATGAAAGAAACATGTAAAGTTTTTAGTTAATGCAAGAAATATGTAAAGTTTTAATTTATGAAAGAATGTGTAATGTCCTAATTAATGAAAGAAACATGTAAAGTTTTAATTAATGCAAGAAATATCTAATGTTTTAATTAATGTAAGAAACATGTAAATTTTTAATTTATGAAAGAAACGTGTAAAGATTTAATTTATGAAAGAAATGTGCAACTCCTAATTAATGAAAGAAACGTGTAAAGTTTTTAGTTAATGCAAGAAACATGTAAAGTTTTAATTTATGAAAGAAATGTGTAAAATCCTAATTAATGAAAGAAACGTGTAAAGTTTTTAATTAATGCAAGAAACATGTAAAGTTTTAATTAATGCAAGAAACATGTAAAGTTTTTAGTTAATACAAGAAACATGTAGAGTTTTTATTTATGAAAGAAATGTGTAAAGTCCTAATTAATGGAAGAAACATGTAAAGTTTTTAATTAATGCAAGAAACATGTAAAGTTTTAATGTAAAGTTTTAATTTATGCAATAAACAGGTAAAGTTTTAATTAATGAAAGAAATGTGTAAAGTCCTAATTAATGAAAGAAACGTGTAAAGTTTTAATTAATGCAAGAAACATGTAAAGTTTTAATTACTGAAAGAAATGTCTAAAGTTTTTAATTAATACAAGAAACATGTAAAGTTCTAATTAATGAAAGAAACATGTAAAGTTTTAATTAATGAAGGAAACATGTAAAGTTTTAATTAATGTAATATTGATTAAATGATAAATGTATTTTACTGTAATAAAAATGTAAATTAAAACGTACATTTGATAATGTAAGTTTTAATTAGTGTAATATTGACTAAAATAATAAATGCTCTTTAATGTAATAAAAATGTAAATTAAAACATACATTTGATAATGTAAGTTTTAATTAGTGTAGTATTTATTAAATGATAAATGCTCTTTACTGTAATATAAATGTAAATTAAAATGTACATTTGATAATGTAAGTTTTAATTAGTGTAACGCCCCACTCCGAGACCCACTCTAGTAAAGAGTATTACGGAGTAATACCGTCTACTAGAACGGAGAATAGAGTATAATGGAAACGACCATGTGTAATCAAGCTATAACTAACTACTGAATACATCGAATAGGTGGTTTTCTTTTCTCAAGTGGTTCGGCATATCCAATAGATATTTATAACGAAATTACAATGGCTAAGGAAAATAGGTTCAGAACAAACATAATATTAAATGATAACATCATCATCACAGAACAGTCACATAACAGTCACAGAACATAGGTACAATATATCGTCAATACAGATCCAAATATCAAAAGGTGGGTACAAAGCCACCGCTCACCCATGTGAGTCAAAAATATGTACATAAGAGACTGAATAATCAGAGTATCAAAATAGTGGACAAATATAAAGAGCTTTCTATCAGCATAGCAGATAATGTCCAAGCGGAAGCACAGAAAGCTAAGTCCAGAGACTTAACCTGAAACAACTCGGTCTGACCCGAGCGAAAACACTCGGGTCAGGCTAGCTAAATAATCAGTAATAACTGAGATATATAATAATGCGGTACATAAACAAAACAGAACTTGTCCAAAGAGAAGAATATAATGGACCATATGAATATAATAACGATCCCTAATCATCAATAAACAGTAAAAATCTCCAAAGAGAATATCAACAACAAAGTGTGGAATAAATAAAATCGCCTCATATCATCGGCGTAGTCAAAGCCATATAAAGTTGCCATAGGAAATAATCTCAAGAGTGACCAGAGTCTGTAATCAATGCCCAAGCAAAGATCGATGCTCCAAAGAGCAATAGGGATATACTGAAAAGTCAATGAAATCGAATACTGAAAAGCAGTGTCCAGGGACACTGTAAATCCACAAGGTAATCGCACTTACATCGTATGGTTCCATAGAACCAATACCGAATGGAGGTACTTGAATGGATATAAAAATCATTAGATAATACATGTATTGCACGTGCACCGACCAGAGTCGTTATTGCCAAGTACTGTAGAGTTGTGATCGATCACTCGCACAGATGCGGAACGCGCGAGACAGCGAGATCCTTCCCAGAAGGATAAAGGCCCAAAGGCACATGCCGAAAAAATGCTCCATAGAGCAGGTGTCCAGAGACGGTTGCCCGAAGGCGTGGTGACCCAGAGGTCCAATACTGGCCGCCCAAAGGCTAATGTGTCACAAGCTTCATGGAGAGCAACCCGTAAAATGTTAACAATGAGTCCCATACCCCACGTTCGCACTAAACGGTTTACTAACCAATAGCATGCTCACACTCCAAACAATAAAAAGTCCACCTCGTATCATCGGTCAACTAGACCCAAAGGTCAAAACGATCAATCGTATAGGTCGGGGATTAACCGGAAAGAAAATACACACGGTTCCATAGGCCGGAGATTTCCTAACCGTTTAAGCACCTTTCCACTTTGCTCGATGTGCTAAAAGTGAGTGTGAGATTTTTATTATACAAAATAATGGTGCGAAACGGATTTTTAATTGATCTTGAAATCACTTTAAAACGGCTTTTGAAAACTCTCCTATTATGGAGTAATTAATTTAATAATTAAAAATAATATTATATAATAATTTCGAAAGCCATTTAGGAGTGAAAAATCCTTTTAAAATAGTTCATAAAAACCCGTGTACGAAAATCCAGAGACAAATCTCAAAGAAATCGATAAAATCATAAAATCACTGAAAATAATATTCTAAGTGTTGGAAAATAGTCCAAACTGACGCGAACGCAAATTCGGAAAATTATTCGGACCAGCAAACCGAATCCGAATGGCATCAAAATTGGTAGGAATGTAGGCCGACATTCGTACTTCAGAACGCAAAAAGAATTACTCGATTCTGACTTGAAACGAAGTCGCAGCGACGCTCCAAAGACGTACCGGGAAACAGTGAATACACTGTTTCAGGCTGAGACCCTGGTCCCTCTTCGACAGCAATTTCAATGAGTCAAATGAACTCGGATACTAATCAAACTTTTTAGAGATGGAGTTTGGAACTCCAGTTTTCCAACGAATCTAAAAACGTTGGATTTCGACCACGGATGTGACCGTGGCGATGTCACAAAGTTTTAGTTCCAAAACTGAAAACAGGGAACTGCTTTCAATTTTTTTTTATTTGAGGCCCCCAGCCTGCATGGGCTGGGGGAAATAGCAAGGCCCAGCCCAAGCGGGCTGAGGAAAATATCGGTCCCCAGCCCGCATGGGCTGGGAAATAAAATTGTCCCCAGCCCATGCGGGCTGGGGAATCTGGGGCCCTCCCCCAATCCGTGTGGGCTGGGGATATGTGGCCAGCCCCAGCCCGTGTGGGCTGGGGATCTCGTGGCCCGCACCAGCCCATGCGGCTGGGGCCTGTGGCCCGCCCCAGCCCCAGCGGGCTGGGGTCTGGAGACCCGCCCCAGCCCACGCGGGCTGGGGACCTGCGGCCCGCCCTAGCCCCAAGCGGGCTGGGGTCTGTGGTCGGCCCCAGCCCGTGTGGGCTGGGAACTTTGATCCAACTACTGGCTAGCCCAACCTGGCTAGCCTGCTGCACCTGTGCAGCAGCCTGGGTGCAACCCAGGCCTGCCTGGTGCACACAGAATTGGGTTTTTGGCTTGTTTTCAGGCTGAAACATTTTCCAGCCAGCTTAATATGCAGTTTTTGATGGTTTTGGGGTTTTTTTTCAAGTTTTTGGCATCAAATTTCATCAATATCAATCTCAAACTACTATTCAATGATTACTACACCATATAAAAGGAAACAAGGACCAAAGCTTAACATTACCTTATGAAGCAATATCACAAACATCTTATGTGCGACCCCAAATTGAAAGCAAAGTTGATCAAAGATCTATGATACACATGTTACATGATAAAACAAGTGTTAAAAAATGATTATTGAAGTCAAAAGAGTATTGAACACATATTAGAAGAGGTTTTTAGCAATATACCTCTTTAGAAAGCAACAATGACCATTATAGCATCAACCCAAGTTAGCAAAAGATGATTAGGAGGCTATAAGATCATAAAAACACATAAAACATGTGTTAACAAACTTATTTTAGAAATTAGAGAGATATGAAAGATGGATTTGAGGTGGGTATTTGCATTACCTTTGCATAGAATGACTTGCATAAGCTAAAACTTGAAGGAGATGAAGATGGAGGCCATTTTCGTTAAGAAAGCTTTAGGAAATGATTGGGGTTTTGATTAGGGTTGAATGAATGAGGTTAGGAGAGTTTGAGATAATATATAGAGGAGGTTTAGGGTGGGTTATTGGGTTAAGTTTAGTAACCCAATAAGAAGAGGGTTATTTACAATGTTTCCAAAAAAATTCTAAGTGTTCATGTATGTTTATAAACTCATTTTTCTTACCCAAACCCGTTTTAAAATCTCTCCTAAAATATTTACTTTCCAAAAATAACATTTTATCCTCATTTTAAAATCCCATATTTCTCATTTAATTAAAATAGCCTATTTCAAATAAATTTTGTTATTCCAAAATCCTTTTATGCTTCATTAAAAATAAATAAAAATCCTAACTTTTATTTATTAATTGGTAATGCAAATCCTCGGTTGTTACAGACTCCCCCTTAAGAAAATTGCGTCCCCATAATTCCTTAAGACAGATGTCGTCTATAACGTCAAATCCACAAAAAAAGTGATAGAGTTAAAATAGAGAATTCTTACCCGCAGAAGAAGATGGGAGAAAGCCAGGATAAGGGCGCTCGATAGATTCTCTGGTCTCCCAAGTGCAGTCCTTAGGATTCGGTGACCATTGAATCTTCACGAGTGGAACCACTTTGTTGCGAAGGCGTCTAACCTCCGAATCAAGCACACGGAGAAGTTGCTGCTCCAAAGATAAGTCAGGTAAGATCTCTAAATCAGGCACGACATGCGGCTCAATGATAGAATCAGGATCGCGAACACACGTGCGAAGCTGAGAAACATGGAACATGTCATGCATTCTGGAAAAATTAGCAGGTAGAGCCACACGATAAGCAACGGGGTCGATGCGTTCCGTAATAGGAAACGGTCCAACATAGCAAGGAGCCAACTTCCCTATAGAGATGAAACGCACAACCCCCTTCATGGGAGAAATCCGAATGAAGATAAAATCACCAATGGAGAACTCAAGAGGCTTCCTACGGTTGTCCACGTAGGATTTCTGGCGGTCCTGTGCCTCTTTCATTCTCTGACGGATAAGAGCAATCTTTTCAGAAGATTCCCGAACTGAATCTGGACCAAGAATAAGCTTCTTGCCAGATTCTAACCAACAAGCAGGAGAGCGACATGGCCTACCGTATAGAGCCTCGAAAGGTGTCATGCCGATACTAGACTGAAAGCTTTTGTGGTAGGAGAACTCTACAAGCGGTAAGTGATCCTCCCAACTACCTCCGAAATTCAGAATACAACAGCGCAAAAGATCCTCCAAAACACGATTCACCCTCTCAGTCTGACCATCGGTCTGAGGGTGATAAGCAGCCGAGAGATTCAGCTTTGAGCCCAAAGCTGACTGTAGGCACTTCCAGAAGTGACTAGTAAAGATAGCGTCTCGATCACAGACGATAGAGCTAGGAATGCCATGAAGTCGAACGACTTCCTTCACATATAGCTTGGCAAGCTGAGGAGCAGTCCGAGTGGACTTAATAGGCATGAAATGAGCTGCTTTGGTCAAGCGATCAACAATAACCAAGATAGAAGTATGGCCTGACCTCGATCGAGGCAGACCGTCAATAAAATCCATGGATATCTGATCCCATTTCCATAATGGAATCTCTAGCGGCTGAAGAAGACCAGATGGACGCTGATGCTCGGCTTTGATCTGTTGACAAGTTATGCAACCACTCACATAACTTGCCACATCTCTCTTCAAACCCTCCCAATAATATAGGCGACACATGTCGGCATACATCTTACTCGACCCGGGATGAATAGTGTACTTAGCGCGATGGCACTCGTCCAGAATGTCACGCCTAAGTGATAAATGAGATGGTATAACAATACGGTTCTTCCTACGAAGACACCGATGAAAATCAAGAGAATAATCCAGCAATGTCTCATCACTGGATCCCGACTCGAGAAGGTGAATAAGATGCAATACGTCTAGATCCTGTCGCTGAGCATGGGCAATGCGATCCAATAAGATAGGACGAGCTTCTAAGCTGAGTAGTAAGACCGGAGAATCAGAAGATGGAGCTCGATCTCTAATATCACACAAAGATAGGGTCTCAAGAATATCCTACTCGGCAATCATCATAGAAACTACCGCCGAGTGCTTGCGACTGAGCGCATCTGCAACACGATTACCCTTGCCAAGGGTATACTGAATATCTAAATCATATGAGGCGAGAAACTCAAGCCATCGCTGCTGCCTCATGTTGAGATCTCTCTGGCTGAAAAGATACTTCAGAGACTTGCGATCGGTGTAAAGAGTGAAGCGTTCGCCTAATAGAAAGTGACGCCATGTCTTCAAGGCAAAGACGATAGCTGCTAACTCAAGATCATGAGTAGGATAGCAAACCTCATTCGGACGCAGTTGCCTGTAAGCATAAGCAACTACCCGATCCTTCTGCATAAGCACAGCACCGAGCCCGCTACCACAAGCATCGATGCAAACAACCAGATCCTGGTTACTCTCAGGAACCACAAGAATAGGAGTATGAGTGAGAAGTTCCTTCAGTCGCTGAAAGGAAGCTTCACACTTATCAGACCAAATAAAGCGAACATCCTTACGAGTCAACGTCGTAGGGGGAAGTGCAACTCGAGAGAAATCCTTGATAAATCGATGATAATAACCCGCCAGACCAAGGAAGCTGCGAATATCATGAACGTTCTCGGGCTGCTTCCAATTCTTAATAGCTTCGATCTTGGCAGGATCGACAGAAATACCCTCAGATGATACAATATGGCCCAAGAACTTGACCTTGCTCTCCCAAAAATGGCACTTGGAGAGCTTGGCCTTAAGCTGATGCCGACGAAGAGTATCCAAGACGATCTGCAAATGATGAGCATGCTCTGTCTCGGATCTAGAATAAATAAGAATATCGTCGATGAAAACCAGAATGAATCTATCGATGCATTCCCGGAATACTCGATTCATAAGATTGACGAAGAAAGCCGGTGTGTTCGTCATGCCGAATGGCATGACCAACCACTCAAAAGAACCATAACAAGTGCGGAAAGCGGTAAGAGGAATGCTATCGTCCGCAACTCGGAGCTGATGAAATCCGGTGGCAAGGTCGAGCTGGGAAAAGACCTTTGCACCGCTCAACTGATCAAACATATCGTCTATCCGTCGCAATGGATAACGATTTCTGATGGTCAACTCATTAAGCTTGCGGTAGTCAATGCAAAGCCTAAGAGAGCCATCGGGCTTCTTAACGAAGACCACGGCAGCACCCCATGGTGAAGAACTGGACCGAATGAACTGCTTTGCCTCAAGCTCAACTAACTACTTCCTGAGTTCCTCATTCTCCTTAATAGACATTCTCGTTGGAGGACGCCCAACTGGGCGGGAGCCTGGAATGAGATCGATGTGGAACTCAATGGCCCGCTTCGGCAGCAGGCCTAATACTGGCTCGAATATATCGGGGAAATCTCGAACAACAGGAATACGAGATATGTCCAAATCCTCATCTCGTGAATTAAGAGAAAATAAAGTAATATCAGAAATCCCAAAATCCTGAAGAGCAATAGCTAACGGAGCGGACGAGTCAGGATGATGAAGAAATAATATCCGCTCCGAACAAATGATTTTGGCGTCGTACTGAGCGAGCCAATCCATGCTAAGAATCATGTCAAACCCCAAATACTCCATAACGTGCAGATTCGCACGGAAAGAAAATCCACAAAGATCAATATCTATATCCTTACAAAGCAAGCTAAGGGTCGTGGATCCACCAATGGGATTCACAATCCTTAGTGAAGAAACCAGACAAGTAACATCCAAGAATAAAGCATATAGCTCCTTTAATACGAATGAGTGGGAGGCACCCGTATCAAAGAAACTCTACAAGATCTAACATAAAATAAAATAGAACCTTCGAGAACAGAAGGATGCGTACCTCGAGGCTGAGCTGAAGATGTAGGAGCCTTGGCAGCATTAAGCTTGCCAGATCTAGGAAGTGCAGTAGGACAAGTAGAGATCATGTGTCCCTCCTTCTTGCAGAAGGTGCAATAGAGAGGTTTGGGACACTCTCGAATAAAGTGATCAGGAGAATCACAGTTGAAGCATTTCTTCGAAGGACGTGTCCCAGTAGGCTGAGCAGGAGTCTGGGACTGAGGACGAGTCTGTGTCTGAAAAGTAGAACTGCCAGTCTTCTTCTTCCTGTTCTAAGGCTTGGTATTCTGAAATGGACCCCGCTTCTGATTGGGGTTTTTGGAACCCTCACCATCCCCATCACTGACTCTCTCACGCTCAACCGCTTCAAGGTGAAGCGCTGCGTCAACTAGCTCATCAAAAGGGAGTATAAGCTAGAGCATAAGCTGTTTCTTCAAATATTTCTTCAGGCCTTCAACAAATTTGAGATTCTTCTTATAAGGAGTGCTGATGAACTCGAGACCATACTTGGACAGGGCCTCGAAAGATGATGAATAGTCAGCAACAGAGTCTTCCCTTGCTTAAGGTCAATAAAGCGGCGTGCAAGGGCTATCTTCTCGGACTTGGGGACAAACTTGAGCAAGAAGCGCTCTCGGAACTGATCCCAAGTGAGAGTGGCCTCATCGGTCTCAGAAATAAGGAGCTCGTACCAATCCAAGGCACGACCCTCAAGATGGCTAGAAGCAACAAGAATTCTGCCATGGTCAGGAAGGGTCATGCGAGTAAAATTACGCTCGAAAACTCTGATCCAAGCCTGGACCTCAAGAACAGTCTCGAAGCCATTGAACGGCTTCCCTCCAAGATGAATAAAGTCGCTGCAGAGGTGCGCAAAAGCAGACTTGCGCGGTGCATCGGAAACTGGTGCAGGAGACTGAGAGTGCGACTGAGAGTTACGGACCAGCTCCATGATCTGGTACGTGGTCATGTATACGCCCTCAGGGTGAGGGTTGCTGGACTGTCCAGCATCAGCAGAATGGAGGTTCCTACCTCTACAAGCCATACTAAAAGATAATGTAAGAAGGAGTTAAGCACGATTCAAAGATAGATAATTCATTATGGAATATTACGGAATATAATAGATTCCTACACATATTCCTAACTTATCTATCTAAAGGTGGATATGTTCAATTTGGATCGTATTGTAACGTATTGTACTACGTGTCTGTTATGTGTTTGTTATGCTTAATTCTGAACCATAGCTCTGATACCAAGATGTAACGCCCCACTCCGAGACCCACTCTAGTAAAGAGTATTACAGAGTAATACCGTCTACTAGAACGGAGAATAGAGTATAATGGAAGCGACCATGTGTAATCAAGCTATAAAATAACTACTGAATACATCGAATAGGTGGTTTTCTTTTCTCAAGAAGTTCGACATATCCAATAGATATTTATAACGAAATTACAATGGCTAAGGAAAATAGGTTCAGAACAAACGTAATATTAAATGATAACATCATCATCACAGAACAGTCATAGAACAGTCACAGAACATAGGTACAATATATCGTCAATACAGATCCAAATATCAAAAGGTGGGTACAAAGCCACCGCTCACCCATGTGAGTCAAAAATATGTACATAAGAGACCGAATAATCAGAGTATCAAAATAGTGGACAAATATAAAGAGCTATCCATCAGCATAGCAGATAATGTCCAAGCGGAAGCACGGAAAGCTAAGTCCAGAGACCTAACCTGAAACAACTCGGTCTGACCCGAGCGAAAACACTCGGGTCAGGCTAGCTAAATAATCAGTAATAACTAAGATATATAATAATGCGGTACATAAACAAAATAGAACTTCTCCAAAGAGAAGAATATAACGGACCACATGAATATAATGACGATCCTTAGTCATCAATAAACAGTAAAAATCTCCAAAGAGAATATCAACACCAAAGTGTGGAATAAATAAAATCACCTCATATCATCGGCGTAGTCAAAGCTATATAAAGTTGCCCGTAGGCAATAATCCCAAGAGTGACCAGAGTCTGTAACCAATGCCCAAGCAAAGATCGATGCTCCAAAGAGCAATAAGGATATACTGAAAAGTCAATGAAATCGAATACTGAAAAGTAGTGTCCAGAAACACTGTAAATCCACAAGGTAATTGCACTTACATCGTATGGTTCCATAGAACCAACACCGAATGGCGGTACTCGAATGGATATAAAAATCATCAGATAATACAAGTATTGCACCTGCACCGACTAGAGTCGTTATTGCCAAGTACTATAGAGTTGTGATCGATCACTCGCGCAGATGCGTAACGCGCGAGACGGCGAGATCCTTCCTAGAAGGATAAAGGCCCAGAGGCGCATGCCGAAAAACTGCTCCATAGAGCAGGTATCCAGAGACGGTTGCCCAGAGGCGTGGTGACCCAGAGGTCCAATACTGGCCGCCCAGAGGCTAATGTGTCACAAACTTCTTGGAGAGAAACCCGTAAATTGTTAACAATGAGTCCCATACCCCACGTTCGCACTAAATGGTTTACTAAGCAATAGCATGCTCACACTCCAAACAATAAAAAGTCCATCTCGTATCATCGACAAACTAGAACCAAAGGTCAAAACGATCAATCGAATAGGTCGGGGATTAATCGGAAAGAAAATACACACGGTTTCATAGGCCGGAGATTTCCTAACCGTTTAAGCACCTTTCCACTTCCCTCGACGTGCTAAAAGTGAGTGTGAGATTTTTATTATAGAAAATTATGGTGCGAAACGGATTTTTAATTGATCTTGAAATCACTTTAAAATGGCTTTTGAAAACTCTCCTATTATGGAGTAATTAATTTAATAATTAAAAATAATATTATATAATAATTTCGAAATCCATTTAGGAGTGAAAAATCCTTTTAAAATAGTTCATAAAAACCCGTGTACGAAAATCCAGAGACAAATCTCAAAGAAATCGATAAAACCAGAAAATCACTGAAAATATTCTAAGTGTTGGAAAATAGTCCAAACTAACGCGAACCCAAATTCAGAAAATTATTCGGACCAGCAAACCGAATCCGAATGGCATGAAAATTGGTAGGAGGGTAGGCCGACATTCCTACTTCAGAACGAAAAAAGAATTACTCGATTCGGACTTGAAACTAAGTCGCAGCGACGCTCCAAAGTCGGACCGGGAAACAGTGAATACACTGTTTCAGGCTGAGATCCGGGTCCCTCTTCGACAGCAATTTCAAAGAGCCAAATGAACTCAGATACTAATCAAACTTTCTAGAGATGGAGTTCGGAACTCCAGCTTTTCAACGAGTCTAAAAACGTTGGATTTCAACCATGGATGCGACCGTGGCGATATAACAAACTTTCAGTTCCAAAACTGAAAAAGGGGAACTGCTTTCATTTTTTTTTTTTGGGCCCCCAGCATGCATGGGCTAGGGGAAACAGCAAGCCCCAGCCCATGCGGGCTGGGGAAAATATCAGTCCCCAGCCCGCATTGGTTGGGGAATAAAAATGTCCCCAGCCCAAGCGGGCTGGGGAATTGATAGTCCCCAGCCCGCAGGGGCTGGGGAATAAAACTATCCCCAGCCCATGCGGGCTAGGGAATCTAGGGCCCTCCTCTAGCCCGTGTGGGCTGGGGATATGTGGCCCACCCTAGCCCGTGTGGGATGGCGATCTCGTGGCCCGCCCCAGCCCATGCGCCTGGGGACCTGTGGCCCGCCCTAGCCCCAAGCGGGCTGGGGTCTGGAGACCCGCCCCAGCCCACGGGGGCTGGGGACCTGCGGCCCGCCCCAGCCCCAAGCGGGCTGGGGTCTGTGGCCGGCCCCAGCCCGTGTGGGCTGGGGACTTTGATCCAGCTACTGGCTAGCCCAACCAGGCTAGCCTGCTGCACCTGGGCAGCAGCCTGGGTGCAACCCAGGCCTGCCTGGTGCATTCAGAATTGGGTTTTTGGCCTGTTTTTAGGCTGAAGCATTTTCCAACCAACTTAATATGCAGTTTTTGATGGTTTTGAGGTGTTTTTTTAAAGTTTTTGGCATCAAATTTCATCAATATCAATCTCAAACTACTATACAATGATTACTACACCATATAAAAGGAAACAAAGACCAAAGCTTAGCATTACCTTATGAAGCAATATCACAAACATCTTATGTGCAACCCCAAATTGAAAGCAAAGTTGATCAAATATCTATGATACACATGTTACATGATAAAACATGTGTTACAAAATGATTATTGAAGTCAAAAGAAGATTAAACACATATTAGAAGAGGTTTTAGCAATATACCTCTTTAGAAAGCAACAATGACCATTATAGCATCGACCCAAGTTAGCAAAATATGATTAGGAGGCTATAAGATCATAAAAACACATAAAACATGTGTTAGTAAACTTATTTCAGAAATTAGAGAGATATAAAAGATGGATTTGAGGTGGGTATTTGCATTACCTTTGCATAGAATGACTTGCATAAGCTAAACTTGAAGGAGATGAAGATAGAGGCCATTTTTGTTAAGAAAGCTTCAGGAAATGATTGGGGTTTTGATTAGGGTTGAATGAATGAGGTTAGGAGAGTTTGAGATAATATATAGAGGAGGTTTAGGGTGGGTTATTGGGTTAAGTTTAGTAAGCCAATAAGAAGAGGGTTATTTACAATGTTTCCAAAAAATTTCTAAGTGTTCATGTATGTTTATAAACTCATTTTTCTTACCCAAACCCGTTTTCAAATCTCTCCTAAAATACTTACTGTCCAAAAATAACATTTTATCCTCATTTTAAAATCCCATATTCCCCATTTAATTAAAATAGCCTTTTTCAAATAAATTTTGTTATTCCAAAATCCTTTTATGCTTCATTAAAAATAAATAAAAATCCTAACTTTTATTTATTAATTGGTAATGCAAATCCCGGGTTGTTACAATTAGTGTAATATTGATTAAAATGATAAATGCTCTTTATTGTAATAAATGTAAGTTAAAACGTACATTTGACATATAAGTTTTAATTAATGTAATGGTGTATTTTATATTGATTAAAATGATAAATGTTCATTACTGTAATAATAAAATGTAAGTTGATAATGTACATTTGATATGTAAGTTTTAATTAATATAAATGGCATATTTTAAATGATTAAAATAATAAAGTTTCAATATCGTAATAATTATGTAAGTTAATAAGGTACTTTTAACCTATCATAAGAATTTGAGCTTTAAATTGGATATTACAGTAACAAAGTTTATTTAACTATAAAGCTATGATAAAATGACCATGTTAAAATTTGTAAGTATATAAATACTTTGATTATATAAAACTAGAAAGTATTACATTTCATGTTATGATTCCTTAAGGTAACATTTCCAAAATGCTATGACAACTTAAAGGAATATTTCAAGTTTAATAAGTTGAAGGAAATATTCAATGATTAGGAAATTTGGTTTTTATTTAAATGATATATTATTGAATTATTTTTTAAATGGAAATGATACTATTGTGATATGGTTTTGAAATTGGTATGATATTTTGGTTTTGAAAGTATATACTAGTTTGAAAGAAATGATATATGATTTTGAAATGGATATGCTAGTTTGGTTTTGAAGGTATAAATGATTTTGAAATAAATATCCATGGGTTATAATAACGTTTGGTTTTTAAAGACACCGGGATCGGAAGTTGTCATACTCTCTGCCAACTCCGAAAACCACTTTAACAACCGTGTACGCGGTGGAGATTCCAGAATGAAGTAGGATGGTGGCAACGTCCTTTGAGGTAAATACGTGGACCCGACTCCCGTGAGTTGGCATAAGGTGGCTAAAACAGGAGCGATTCTTGGGCCAATGAGGTCATTCTTCTGATCGGACACACTCCTTCGATATTGTATTCTGACTTTGAGATTTATTTGGCGGCCACTTTTGATTTTTTTATTTTGGCGGTGTGGCTTGAGATGGGCGGTAGTAGCTGCTACACATTATCACCTGCCCGGATAGAAATTGGTATATCTACCCTGGCATTGCCTAGTTGTGCCATGTCACCTAGCCTATCGCGCCTTGTACGAGTTTGGATTTCTCCCGTAGCCCGTGGGGTATCCTCTGGTGGCTTCCCGATCAGGAGGGACTATGATATTGGATGGACTACTGGGGCTATTACGTGTTAAGGGCTATATGGGTAACCCCTTAACGCTATTAAAAATTAAGTTTATTTTACTATAGACATTATTATAATAGCGAACTATTACTACATAGTAAATAGTTTAACGAATCCTTAGAGTATGGGCGTTCCTAAGCATCCTTTAAGTTACTTGTACCTTATATTACAGTTCACTTGAGTTGGTTTACATTGTATAAGTATGTATGTCCTGACTCGAGTGTTTTGTGTTTTGCTTTACGCTCGGGTCAGACTGAGTGATACAGCATTTGAGACTCGCCTTCTAAGTTGGAAGCTTTGCTTGAAGATATAGCTATCTATTTCACTTTCGGTTATCCAGTTGATTCCAGTTATCCGGTTGGTTCCAGTGATGTTTTTTTAGAGTCATACCTGGTTATCATGTTGAGACCTCCGTTGTATCTTGTTATCTCTGTTGTATCTTGTTTGACTCTGATGTATTTATATAGTAGCTTCATGAACTAATATTTCTTTACTTCCGCTGCATTTTATTAATTTGTGTCTATGATCTTTGACTATTTATTTAACGTTTATGCTGTGTTTTTCAGAATTTAAATTACAATTCAGAATTTTAAGCTATTCAAGTCCGACATGTGCGGATGCGAATGGTTGAAAATATCAGGTCGTTACATCATATCAGAGATATCAAACAATGCAAAGCATTCAATATCATTTAGCATTCATAAGCAATGATTTATTAATCACCATCTATAATTAATTTAAAATGAATTAAATTATTTACTTCATCTCTAATTAATTTAAAATAAATTAACTTAATTACTTTCATCACTAAAAATCTTCTTACTTAATCATTAATTAAATCAATTAATTAATCACCCATTAATTATTCACCTTAATTAATCATCCTTGATTAATTATCCTTTAATTACATTCAAGTAATTAGCCTTTAATAAATTTCGCAAATTAATTATCCTTAACCGTTTACAGTACTTAACATTAATTACTTCATTAATTAATTAACTATAATTTACATTAATCCTTAATTAATTACATTAGTTAATTACCCTATAATCACTTATCATTGATTAATAAATCTTAATTAATCAACCCTTAATTACATCATTAATTATATTAATTAATGATCCCTAATTATATTTTGATTAATTATCTATTCATATTAATTACATTTAGTAATTAATCTTTAATTAAACCACATTTATTAATCACTCTTGATTAATCTCATCAAGTAATTAACTACCCTTAATTCCTTCATTAAATAAATTAATTACTCCTTAATTAATTATCTTTAATTAATCCCTTGATTAATTACAAAAAGTAATTAAACTCAATTTACTTCAATTAATAAATCACCCTTCAATTAATTACATCACGTAATTATCTATTAATTACTTCCCTAAGTAATTATGCTTCTCAAATCATCAAGTGATTATTCTAAATTAATTAAACTTAATTAATTAACTTAGACTAATCAAATTTATTTAATTAATTACCTTGAGTAATTAATTCCTTTAATTACTTTCATTAAGTAATTTTACTTAACCAATTCCATAAATGATCATCCTTAATTAATTAATCTAATTAATTATTAAAATTAATCACATTAATTAATCATTACATAATCCTTAGTTAACGATCTTCATTGACTATTAATAATTCTTTTAGTTACTTTCCTAAAGTAATTAAACTTACATTAATCATTATTAATTACAAATTAATTTATTTTTAATAACCCATTTATTAATTCTAATAATTTAGTTAATTAAGTGATTATTTGTAACTTAATTAATCTTTAATTACTTGATTAATTTAATTCCTAATCGTTAATTAGTATTCTATACTTATCTAATTAATGATTCTTAATTACAAGTTAATTATTCCTTAAATAATTAAACTTAAACCTTAATTAATTAATTTAAACTATTAATTACTTAATAATCAATCCAAATCATTAATTATTTAAATTAATCATTTATTCTTTAATTACCTTAATAATTTAAATCTTAGTTAATTTTTAAGATAAAAACATTTTTCATATTTTTGACATAAACATCATTTACAAATGCATTGGAAAACATTTTACTTTCAAATTTAATTTTAAATTCATTTTAAATTTAAGATTTAAAATGAATACAAATTTAACTTTAACAAAGTTTAAAAACAATTTAAAAACCTTTTTAAATCACATATTAAAGAAATATTTATCTTATAAAAGAACTTTAAAAGAATTTAAACCAAATTCATTTATATAAGCATGAAACTCTAATCCATATTTTTGGGGAATGCCCAAAATACCCTAGAGAAAGTGTGGAGGCCAAGTAGTCATTAGCTTCTACTAATCACCCTTTAAGTGTACATGAAGCCATTAATTCCATAAGCATGTGCATTAGCCTCTAATTTATACATTAAGATAGGTGGGTAGGTGGAGTCCTCCATGTTCTTCACTTTGAATTATTTCCATCTCCATTCCTTTGTATTCATTTTGCATGCATGTGTCTTCATAAAACAACTCCTATTTGAGATCAAATTCCTACACAAATATATATAAATTTCAATTAATTTTTCTCAAAGAAATATATGCACACAAATGACCGTTTTGCCCCTATATGAAGATGGATATGTGACAATTCGAAATTAATATGGATTTTGGTTAAAACAAGTTAAAATACCCAATATGATCATTTATTTAATTTAAGTAGAGTAAATATGGTGGTAAAAATATGCACATTTACGCGCACATCAAATACCCCCGCACTTATCTTTTTATTCGTCCTCGAATAAAGAAAAACTAAGATAAGTCCGTTTTCGTAGGGAGCATGATTGGATTGAGCGTATGCAACAAGCCGTTAAACCTCTAGGTGTCCCCAGCAGGACGAGTGTTGTCTCGTGAGGGTTTTCCGCGGATACTACCCACAAAATCCACATGCAGGATGAAAATATTTACAAAATGCAAGATTTATTTACAAAGAGATGACTGTGAATTTTTGAAAATATTTACAATGAAGGATTTACTTTTAATAAACACAAATAAGTTAAATATAGGTATTGGTTATTATCTTGAAATTTTTTAGTCATTTACTCGTCAAAATTTTCAATAAAAACAAAGTTATCATAATAAATAGACTATAGTTTAACTCGTTTTTCGGTTGATAACAAAGTGTAATTATGAAAAGGATCTTTAGTTGATTATCAACGTTTATCAAAGTGGTATTTTCATTTCTTTTCAATAACAAATCAAATCAACTAAGTAAAAATAGTGCTAGGATTTCAATTGCTTGCTCTATTTGCAAGAAATATTACACACCTAGCTCAGGTAAATCGAGGACAGATATACCACCCATGCACTGCCCTTCGGGCTTATGTGAGGGGAGTACAGAGCATGGCGAGTGCATACACTTTCTTGCGTACACCTATCGACCGTAGGTGGTTTTTATTAAGTCTGTTTTTTTTACATGTGTTCCATACATGCATAACCGTGAGGACTTTCAAATGAGTATGAAAGCACATAACCAAAGATTCCAAGTAATTCACCCATGCATAACCGTGAGGACTTTTAAGTGAGAGTGAATACTTGGATGTTATTATTATTATTTTTTTGTAGGATCGGTTTCACCCTAGAGGGGGGTGAATGGGGTGACAGTATTAATTATAAAAATTTATTGAAGAAGCTTTTAAAATAATTTCAACACAGATCACAGAATAGTAGCAGCACAAATAAAAGCAGAATAATAAATGCAGAAATAGAACGACACAGAATTTACCCAGCTTCGACAAAACCCTGCCTACGTGCTGCCCCAAGGTTTCTACTAGAAATTAAGTAGTCACACGTTTACACACGTAAACTCGTTACACCCGCTACCGACTAACCAAACTCTACTCTCAAAACCCTGCTACAACTCAGCCACTGAGTTGCGAATTCTCAAACTACGCCATGTAGTTTGTGCCCTAGTCACACGACTAGAAATTACAACGGGTTAAAATTGAAATACAAATTTAAAACCAATTTAAAATTAAAAACAAACCTAATTAAAAAATTAAAAGACCCTTATAATAAACAAAGGAAAAAACGGCCCCTTTTCTCCTTCTATAATTTTGCGGCCCGTTCCTTTTGAGATAATGGCGGCATCTTTGTTCGATCACAATTAGGGCTTTCGTCCTTCGATCCAAATTAGGGTTTTGTTGAAATCTAAAGTAGCCGAATTCGAATGATTGAATGGATGATTCAGTGATCCTTTTCTGTCAATCGATCGCCTTTGTTATTTTCTTCAACTGCTTTGAATTTTATCGAATTCGAGAAGGCCTTGGTTTGTAATTTCTGCTCCTTTTGCTTTTCTGTTTGTATGCCTGAATTTGATACAATTTGCCAATGATGTTGATTGCAATTTATAGGAGTCGAACACCTAAATATTCGTCGTATATTTTTTTATTTGAATTCGTCGGAACTTTTACTCTGCCGCTTGATAATGCTTGAACGTTTGAGATGATTTATGACTTATTCAATTCAAATATATTTCCCTTACTTCACTGCCACGGTTTTAGCTTGAAACCGTTCGATCCTTCCTTGATCGTTACAGCAGTTACTTTCCTATTTTATTTGGATTTTATTTTTGACTTTTTCCATTTTTACACATACTTGATTTCTAACTTGGTTCATGAGGACTTTGGTCGTTTGAATTTATTTGACGATGTTGATTTCTTTTGTGACTTCGGTTCTACAGTTTGTAGTTGCCGTGCACTTTGGTGGCTGACCATCCTGTAGCATATCTCTGTGTCTTCATCACGGTTTTGATTTGAAAACCCTTGCAGCCTCATTTTTTATTCGAGACATCGGTCATATTGAACTCTGTTTGCTTCGATCATATTGACTAACTTGGTGCAGTTGATTTGTAACTTCTGGTTCACTGATGTTTATATTTTAGCCTGCACATGTATTGTAGCATGCATATTTTCATATTGTTGCAGTCATGAGTCTTGTTCATGTATTGTTGGCTCTGGTTCATTGTTGTTGCCCTTTGTATATTTATATTACTTTGAATTTGCCATGATTCTTCTGATGCATCTCCTTCTTGCTCTTGAGTCTATTGTGTACATAAGCAGTTTGTAGATGCTGTTTACACAAGTACATGCTTCACTGCCATGTATTGTTTGCATTCATATTCTTGCTTGTGCATCACCATATATCTGTTGCATTCATTGGTCTGTTTGCATATTTCACATGCTTGACCCTTGCACAAGCTCTTTGATACATGTTTGAACTGACTGTGTCATTTTCTTAGTGCATTAGTTTGGACTTGCAATTTGAGTTGCAGACTTCATGTGAGTTCACATGTATGGTTTGTTCTTTGTTTTTATTGTTGCTATGTCACTTGTGTACTGAGAATTGCTGAATCTTTGAGCATTGTTGTGTCATTTGATTGCTGAGTCTTTGATGTATGGCCAGTGGTGCACTTGGTTATTCGACCATGCTCTTCTAGTTGCTATCTTCATTTGGTTGTTGCTGATATCTTGGTTCAGTCTGTATTTTGATGTTCACCTCTCTTGTATCATTGGTGTTTCTCACTATGGCATTTGTTTTGGTACAACTCCTTTATGTATACACAGTTGAATTGTTCTGTGCTTCCAGTCATTATTTCACTGCCTTTATGCACTTGTGTTGTTTGTTGTACATATGAACTTGGTGCATTGCTTCGAGTTGTATTATTGAACACTTGAGTTTCACTAAACTTAGTTTTTCGACCCTTTGTTCTTTGGTGCTGTAGTTGAGTTGAGTCAGTGACTTGACCTTTTGCATTTTGTTTGTGGTCTGGTGCCTTGTTGAATTTGTGCCGCCTTTCGTGAGCATTTTGACTTTTAGTTGGACTGTGCATTACAATTGAATTGAGTTGTGCTCAAGTATGATACTTGCACTTGTCCTGTCCACTGCCCTTTTTCATATTGATCGAGCATTTTCACTTGAGACGGCATTGTCATGTTGCATTGATGGTGTTTTGACCATTTTATTGCCTTTGGATTTGTTTTTCGAATTACACCTGAGTTGAATCCAGCTTGTAGCTCGGATTTGACCTTGTACTGAAAGTTGTGACATTATTTTATTGCGCTTGAGTTGAAACCGGTATATTGGATTTGACATGTGCTCACTTGTCCCTGTAAATCAATCAAGTGTATATTTCGGTGTGCACGACCTTGTGGCACATACAGTGATATACTGTGTATGTCACCAATTGTTCGTGTATGATGGATTCAAATTTAAATGATGACGAACAACCCAAATAACCGAGGCAAATATTTTTTTCAAAATTCACATTTTATTTTATACTGCAAAAATATTTCCTTTTCAATTTAATTGCATCAATATTTACTTTTGCAAATTGCTCAGATGCTAGATTCAATCTGGAATGAAGTTGAAGATAAATTACGGGTTGAGTGTATGAGTGATATGTAGTGAGGTCAGATGTAAAAGTGAAATTGTGATGTACATAATTTGTATTGTAATCAAAGTTGTATATGTATAGTGAGAGCTTGAATTTGTACTATTCAAAATTGTAGTAAATATTTGTTTGAATAAAAATTCTGTTTGAATTTAAATTCTGTATTATTTATTTTTATTCAGCAGATATTTATTTAATCTATGAAAAATAAAATAGTACATTACCAAATACATTTACACGAATATATATATATGTTTATTATCATCAAACAAAAATCATATAATTGAATATTCAACATTTTTAAGAGAGAGAGAGTTTTGCGAAATCATCTTAGCATCATTTAACTTAGAAGACAAAAAAAATGTTATATCCTTTAAAACAAAGATTTTCAACTAGGATATAATTCATAATTAACACATATGAATCTTTCTATATACTAGTTAAACCATTTTTATCTGTAATCAAACTTCATTTTTATTTTTGTTAAGACAAATAAATTTTCAAAAATTTCAATTTAATAAACCAAAACCATATATTTATCATAGTGTTTTTTTTAAAAATAAATCAAAAGAAAATTTGTTTTTGTGATTTTTTTGAAATTTTAAACAAAAATAAATCATGAAAAATAAAAAATTGAAGATGAGTCTCCCCCCACACACGATTTTGACTATGTCCCCACAGTCAACCCAAGTGGAAGGAGAAAAATAAAATAAAATTCCAATATTTACATGAAAGATTTTTATTTACAAGAGATAAGAAAGTATACAGTCAAAAAGTAAATGAAAGGTCTCCTAAAGACCGATTCATTTGTCTCGTCAAATGTGTGAGACACAGCTTAAGCACGAAAAACCAAACCGTAAAAGATTTCGAAGTTGAATGTTGATTTGGAAAAACAAATGTCGTTTTATTGAAAATTGAACGAGGTGTTTTGTTTTCGATGATTTTTAGGGTTGATAAACAATTGATTGAAATTCAAGTTTATTTTCACCAAATTAAAGTTCAAACTTATCATTGAAAACTTCTTCAAAATTATCGATTTCAAAATCAAAATGGTGATCGGAATTTTCCCCTTCGGAATTCAACAACTCATTTTCAAAAAGTCCATAAAACTCATGTTCGTTAAATTCGACTTCCATTGTTGGATTATCAACGACTTCATCGTGTAAATCGAGTTTAAAATTCAAAGTTTTCGTATTCAAATTTTCAGAAAAAGGAAGATCGAAATTTGAATCGAGTTTCTCACCCTTAAAAGAATTGAAATCCAACACAATTACCGTGTTTTCAATAAATTCATTAAGATTGTTATTTTCAGTTTCAAAAGTTGTTGTTTGAAAATCGTCATTTGTGGTAAAAGATGGATTATCACTTGACTCATCACACGTTGGAATTTGATTTTGTTTATCACGTTGTTTCATATATGTTTCAAAAATCAAATTCGTGTGATTATCGTAAATTTCGTTCATTTTCTCAACAAAATCCAAATTATAGTTATTAACATGAGAATTTTTGATTTGGATCTGTTGAGGACAAAAAGTTTCACTCGTATCATAGTCAAGATTATTTCCATTGCCAAATTCATTTGAAAAGTTGTTCCCATTTTCATGTTGAGCTTAAAATTCATTTTGGAGTTCGAAATTGAATTAGCATGGGTTATATTTGCGCCAAAAACGGTCACAAACCCCAAGTATTGTTAAAGCACCAAACAACGAATATAAATCAACAATATTCAAGCACAAGTCTCAGATCCAAGCAACAAGCAGCAATACAAAGATAATCAACTAGAAACGCAAGATTTGTAGTGGTTCGGCTATCTCCCGCCTACGTCCACTTCAAAGTTTTAACTTTTACTGATGTTCTTTGCTGGTTACAAGTGATTGCAGTAGTTACAATGATTGAATTTCGGCTATAACAGTTATGGAAGGAAATAGAATCGATTCCGGCAGAGTTTGGACGTTGAATGGCAAAAAGATCCCTTTTTGTAGGCTTCAGGGGGCTATTTATAGGCGTAGGAGGCTCAAATCTCGCTCAAACTCCGGGAGGCTTTTCTGGCACGTGGGTGGCCCCACGCGACCAGTCTCACCAAGTTTTGACTCGATCTGTGATTGATACGAATTGATTTCGTATCCATCAAGAAATGATCCAATCGAGCTGAAACTGGGCAGGAACATTCTTTACCTTGTGCTTAAGCTCCTGTAAAAATTTCGTCGCATTTGGATATGTGGTTTGGGAGATACGATCGATACAAGATTGTGATTTTCGTGTGTCGCCGAGTTCGAAACCATGATTTCGTATCCAGCCTTTTCGAATCCATCCGAAGCAGGTGTGAAGCAGGTGCGCATGGTGATGCATGGTGACGTGGAGCGAGATTCTTGGATCGCTCCACCCTTTATGTCGTTGAAAGAGTATTATTCGCATCCATCATCGGAGTCGAGTTTGTGTTGACCCCTTCGTACCATTTGCATCGACAGTAATGGCGCCATTCGCATCGATTGTTTATAAGCGTTCGCATCGTCCGATCGTTGTGAAATCTGATCGATACGAACAGTCAGTGCATGGATGCGAACAAAGCCCTCACCATCGATATGAGTTGTGCTTCTGATGGACCGATACGAAACGGATCCCCCGAGATCGATACGAATAACATGACTCCAGATGGATACGAACCAATCGCCAAGTATGATCGATTCGAAGCACGATGGATATGAATAGTTCCACACTGATCGATGCGAACTCGATGGATTCGAACTAGGTGCGGAGATTCTTGATCGGTTCGAACAGAGCTGAGGTGAGGCCTATTTGATCGATTCAAAACTGATCGATTCGAAGACGATCGATTCTAAGTCGATCGATTCAAAGTCGACTGATTCGAAATGACTAACTCCTGATGGATACGAATTCGGTCGTTTGATGGATACGAACAGCATATTTACATAACTTGTATCGATCATATCTCATTCATATGAACTCCAATTGACCTGAAATTTGAACCATTGGCTTCTACAGCTTTCCTTGCCATGTCTTGTCAACTGTGGCCCGATCCGAACTTGGGCAAAATTCATCGATATCCATGCTTAACCTGCAATACATAGTCGATATTCATGATCAGTTATTATCGATTTTCAATTAATTTTTGGGTATCTCAGCTTTGCCAAAAGGTGGGATAAACTTTGCACCCCAAAACATCCCTTTTGGTAAAAGGTGTGTTTTGATCATTCTCAAATTGAACGTAGTGAGTTCATGTTTTATTCGGAGCTTATAGCATTTTCAATCAAGTCCGTGGATGTTCGAAGCCAAATCGTTATCAATTTCTTCAAGTGGGAGTTAAGAATGAATTTCTACAGTCTCTCCAGACTATCGATGGTCATTCTTGACCCTTGCCAAGCCCATTCAAGACTTGGCGATTGAATAGAAGGATCTCATTGCACTCCGACATTGCTTTCTATCCCTTGCACTCCGGCCCCAGCTAGGGCATATAGCGGTGTCTTGGTTGTTCTAAACCGATCATAGTCTCTCCAGGCTCTTGCTGGATCCCATCCTGTCACTCTCCAGTGAAGAGGAGGCAGCGTTAAGTGAGTAGACCCTGTCGCTCTTCGGCGAAGCAACTCACTTCTTGCACTATGGTTCAGTGTATTTGAACATTAAGCGATGTCATGGCCTAAATCGTGGGCTGATCACAGCCTCTCCGGACTCTTATCGAATCCCGATCTAATCACTCTCCGGTGAATGGGAAACGACGTTAAGTGAGTCGATCCTGTCGCTCTCCTGCGAAGCAACTCACTTCTTGCACTCCAGACCCCGCCTCTCCGGGTAGGGTCATAAAGCGATCATTTTTATATTGTTATTCAATATTCATCCTTTAATTCTCTGGTCAAAGGTTTATTTCAAGAAATTCTAATTTAATTATTAAATTCAGGTCCTAGATGTTCAATCTCAAACATCAGGAAAAAGCCAAACATTGCCTCTCCGGGTATATTGGTCTACCTCCATCTCAGAGCATGCCTAGGGATCTCTCCGGTTCCCGTACATGAGTAAGTGGAGTAGCCGTTTATTTTGAAAAAAAATCCAATGAAGTTATTTGACCGAAGTCCAAATCCTGGACTTGGCCCCTGCCATCTCTAATCAATTGATGACGAGTCGTGATCCCGATCCAGGATCGTTTCTGTTAGGTGGAGGCGGTAGTTGTTCAGGCCTTACCGCCGCTGTCCGTTCTCTGACATATTGTGGCAATCTACCACTCCTGGCATGTTCTTCCACCTCATCCTTTAGGCGGCGGCATTCATCTGTAGTGTGCCCATCCAGCTCATGGAACAGTTTTCCAGTTCTGCGCTCCCGCTCAGTGGGATCTCTTCTGGGTGGTTTTCGATAGGGAGTTGCCCCCGAGTTTCAGTGTAAATCCTTTTTAGACTTGCCATCAGATCCGTGTACTGTCTGAATCTAGGCTCTCAGAAATTCTTTCGTTTATCAGGACCATCACGTCCATCGTCCAGCTTTCTCTTTCCTTTGCCCACTCCGGACTGTTCCCTGGCGGTTCCTTCGCCCTGCACAGCATTTATTGCTCTCCTTTCGGCTCGTGACTCTTCTAGCCGAATGAATCTTTCAGATTCATGATAAAATTCTCCAAGATCTTGTGGGGGATCTCTTGCCAAAGGATCTTTGAATTCGGTGCCTTCCCCGACTCCTGCTACCACCGCCATCAAAATCATCGATGGATCCGGGCGATCTACAGAAGCCACCGTTGCATTGAATCGCAATAAGAAATCTTTTATGGACTCTTTGGTCCTTTGATTTCTTGAAGCTAGAGTCATCACACTCTCGGGTCGCGTCATGTGGACCGTAAACTGTCTCATGAAACGATCTACAAGCTCGGCCTATGTCCCGATTGATCCAGTCTCTAGCTGTCTAAACCAAAGTGCAACTAAATTCAACAAGTATAGAGGGAAGCATCGAGCCATCACTTCCTCGGATGCCCCCAGCACTTCCATGTGCCTGATGTATTTGGTAATATGCATCGTTGGGTCTGACGTCCCGTCATAAGAATCCAACGTAGGCAGTTTGAACTTTGGAGGATTCCTTGCATTCCAGATATTCGGAGTGAACGGACTCCAGCCGACTTCTTGTAATCCTCCACTCGACAATCCTCCTCTCATGATTTGTCGCAGTAGACAAATCTTTCTTTCATCTCCATCCGAGGGTGGCCCCCTTGTCATGTTTCTATCCTGCCCTCCAAGTCTTGAAGGGAACTCCGGTACATACTCTTCATGTGGCTCAGTAATAGTAGCATTGACTCCAGCCTGTTGAGCTTCATCTATAGATGTTCCAGTGTTTGATCCTGAGGGTCTGCCTCCAAGTCCTTGTTGATTGCCTTCAGGTCCTGCACTACGGTCTTGAACCTGGCCTTCATTGGCTTCCGCAATCCTGACTCCTTATCCTGCACTTGCAGCCGCTATAGTTGGCCCAAGGTTCTGGACGTTCGCTGCTCTTATCTGCTCAAGAAAATTCTGCATCATCTCTTGGTGAGTCTTCATCATGCTTTCGCGTATCGAATTATCCATAGCTTCCATCTCACCTCTAGTGATGTACATTGAAGCCTGTCCTTCTCCAGCTCCAGAGGATGCTTCTTGGCTTCCTCCATGTTGGCTTCGATCATCTCTTTGTCTTGTATGTCGAGTCATCGTCTCTAAGCTGGGATTCTTCAAGCTCTTAAATCTGAACTCTGAATCTGGTGTAGCGGGTGCTAGTTCTTCTCAGTGAAAGCACCAAAGTGTTTGCGTCAAAAACGGTCACAAACCCCAAGTATTATGAAAGCACCAAACAATGAATATAAATCGACAATATTCAAGCACAAGTTTTAGATCCAAGCAAGCAACAAGCAGCAATACAAAGATAATCAACTAGAAACGCAAGATTTATAGTGGCTCGGCTATCTCCGGCCTACGTCCACTTCAAAGTTTTAACTTTTACTGATATTCTATGCTAGTTACAAGTGATTGCAGTAGTTACAATGATTGAATTTCGGCTATAACAGCTATGGAAGGAAATAGAATCGATTCCAGCAGAGTCTGGATGTTGAATGGCAAAAAGATCCCTTTTCTGTAGGCTTTCGGGAGCTATTTATAGGCGTAGGAGGCTCAGATCTCGCTCAAACTCCGGGAGACTTTTTCTCGCACGTGAGTGGGCCCACACGACCGGTCCCACCAAGTTTTGACTCAATCTGTGATCGATACGAATTGTTTTCGCATCCATCAAGAAATGATCCAATCGAGCTAAAACTTGGCAGGAACATTCTTTTCCTTGTGCTTAAGCTCCTGTGAAAATTTCATCGCGTTTGGATCTGTGGTTTGGGAGATACGATCGATACAAGATTGTGATTTTCGTGTGTCGCCGAGTTCGAAACCATGATTTCGTATCCATCCTTTTCGAATCCATCCGAAGCAGGTGTGAAGCAGGTGCGCATGGTGATGCGGGGTGATGTGGAGCGAGATTCTCGGATCGCTCCACTTTTTATGCCGAGTTGAAAGAGTATTATTCGCATCCATCATCGGAGTCATCCGTCGCGACTGTGGCGGCTTCTGCGGGATTCCGGGCGCGATAACTACGGCAGTTTCTGCGCAGAAATTCCGGGATCAAACCTCGTTTCGAAGGCCTGAACGGTCCCGGATCGCAATTGCCCCAACTGGAAAAACGATCGACTGCCGCTCCTGGGTGGGTGGGAAAGGGGGAGGAGGAGTCCCGCGGAATCCCGAACGGTCGTCTGTCGCGACTGTTGCGGGTTCCGCGGGCCTCCGGGCTCGATTACTCGGGCAGTTTCTGCGTAGAAATTTCGGGATCGAACCTCGTTTCGGAGGCTTGGACGGTGCCGGGTCGCGATCGCCCCAACTGGAAAAACGATTGACTGCCCCTCCTAGGTGGGTGGGTAGGGTGGAGGAGGGGGCACGCGACTGTGGCGGGTTCCGCGGGCTTCCGGGAGCGATAACTTGGGCAGTTTCTTCCCCTCCTGGGTGGGTGGGGAAGGGGGAGGATGGGGGCCCACGGACTCCCAAATGGTTGTCCGTCGCGACTATGGCAGTTCCCGTGGGCTTCCGGGCGTGATATCTCAGGCAGTTTCTGCGCAGAAATTCCAAGATCGAACCTCGTTTTAGAGGCTTGGACGGTCCCGGATCGCGATCGCCCCAACTGGAAAAACGATCCACTGCCCCTCCTGGGTGGGTGGGGATGGGGGATGAGGGGCGCCCGCGGACTCCCAAACAGTCGTCCGTCGCGATTTTGGCGGTTCCCGCGGGCTTCCGGGCGTGATAACTCGGGCAGTTTTCGTGCAGAAATTCCGGGATCGAACCTCGTTTCGGAGGCTTGGACGGTCCCGGATCGCGATCGCCCCAACTGGAATAACGATCGACTTCCCCACCTTGGTGGGTGGAGAAGGGGGAGGAGGGGGCCCGCGGACTCCCGGACAGTCGTCCGTGTCGCGACTTTGGCGGTTCTCTCCTGGGTGGGTGGGGAAGAGGGAGGAGAGGGGCCCGCGGAATCCCAAACGGTCATCCGTCGCGACTGTGGCGGTTCCCGCAGGCTTCCGGGCATGATAACTTGGGCAGTTTCTACGCAGAAATTCCGGGATCGAACCTCGTTTCGGAGGCTTGGACGGTCCCGGATCGCGATCGCCCAAATTGGAAAAACGATCGAGTACCCCTCTTGGGTGGATTGGGAAGGGGGAGGAGGGGTGCCCGCGGACTCCCAAACGGTCGTCCGTCGCGACTGTGGCGGTTCCCGCGGGCTTCCGGGCGTTATAACTCGGGCAGTTTCTGCGCAGAAATCCCAGGATCAAACCTCGTTACGGAGGCTTGGACGGTCCCAGATCGCGATCGTCCCAACTGGAATTCCGGAATTCCGCAGAAATTCCGCGGACTCCCAAACGGTCGTCCGTCGCGACTGTGGCGGTTCCACGGGCTTCCGGGCGTGATAACTCGGGCAGTTTCTATGCAGAAATTTCGGCATCGAACCTCGTTTCGGAGGCTTGGACGGTCCCGGATCGCGATCGCCCCAACTAGAAAAACGATCGACTGCCCCTTTGGGGTGGGAGGAGAAAGGGGAGGAGGGGGGCCCGCAGACTCCCAAACGGTCGTCCGTCGTGATTGTGGCGGTTCCCGCGGGCTTCCGGGCATAATAACTCGGGCAGTTTCTACGCAGAAATTCCGGGATCGAACATCGTTTCGGAGGCTTGGACGGTCCCGGATCGCGATCGCCCCAACAGGAAAAACGATCGACTGCGCCTCCTGGGTGGGCGGGGAAAGGGGATGAGGGGGCCTGCGGATTCCCAAACGGTCGTCCGTTGCGACTGTGACGGTTCCCGCGGGTTTCCGGGCGTGATAACTCGGGCAGTTTCTGCGTAGAAATTCCGCGGACTCCCAAACGATAGTCCGTCGCGACTGTGGCGGTTCCCACGGGCTTCCGGGCGTTATAACTTGGGCAGTTTCTGCGCAGAAATCCCGGTATCGAACCTCGTTTCGGAGGCTTGGACGGTCCCGGATCGCGATCGCCCCAATTGGAAAAACGATCGACTGCCCCTCCTAGGTGGGTGGGGTAGGGGTAGGAGGGGGCCCACGTACTCCCAAACGGTCGTCCGTTGCGACTGTGGCGGGTTCCGCGGGCTTCCGGGCGCGATAACTCGGGCAGTTTCTACGCAGTCGATCGAAACTCGTTTCGGAGGCATTGACGGTCCCGGATCACTATCGCGATCGCCCCAACTGGAAAAACGATCGACTGCCCCTCCTGGGTGGGTGGGGAAGGGGAAGGAGGGGGGACCGCGAACTCCCAAACGTTCGTCCGTCGCGACTGTGGCGGGTTCCGCTGGCTTCTGGGCACGATAACTCGGGCAGTTTCTGCGCATAAATTCTAGGATCGAACCTCGTTTCGGAGGGTTGGACGGTCCCGGATCGCGATCGCCCCAACTGGAAAGACGATCGACTACCCCTTCTGGGTAGGTGAGGAAAGGGGAGGAGGGGGCCCGCGGACTCCCAAACGGTCGTCCGCCGCGACTGTGGCGGTTTCCGCGGGCTTCCGTGCGCGATAACTCGGGCAGTTTCTACGCAGAAATTTCGGGATCGAACCTCGTTATAACAAAATTACAATGGCTAAGGAAAATAGGTTCAGAACAAACATAATATTAAATGATAACATCATCATCACAGAAAAGTCACATAACAGTCACAGAACATAGGTACAATATATCGTCAATACAGATCGAAATATCAAAATGTGGGTACAAAGCCACCGCTCACCCATGTGAGTCAAAAATATGTACATAAGAGACTGAATAATCAGAGTATCAAAATAGTGGACAAATATAAAGTGCTATCTATCAGCATAGCAGATAATGTCCAAGCGGAAGCACAGAAAGCTAAGTCCAGAGACCTAACCTGAAACAACTCGGTCTGACCCGAGCGAAAACACTCGGGTCAGGCTAGCTAAATAATCAGTATTAACTGAGATATATAATAATGCGGTACATAAACAAAACAGAACTTCTCCAAAGAGAAGAATATAATGGACCATATGAATGTAATGACGATCCCTAATCATCAATAAACAGTAAAAATCTCCAAAGAGAATATCAACCCAAAGTGTGGAATAAATAAAATCGCCTCATATCATCGGCGTAGTCAAAGCTATATAAAGTTGCCATAGGAAATAATCCCAAGAGTGACCAGAGTCTGTAATCAATGCCCAAGCAAAGATCGATGCTCCAAAGAGCAATAGGGATATACTGAAAAGTCAACGAAATCGAATACTGAAAAGCAGTGTCCAATGACACTGTAAATCCACAAGGTAATCGCACTTACATCGTATGGCTCCATAGAACCAACACCGAATGGCGTTACTCGAATGGATATAAAAATCATCAGATTATACAAGTATTGCACGTGCACCGACCAGAGTCGTTATTGCCAAGTACTGTAGAGTTGTGATCGATCACTCGCACAGATGCAGAACGCGCGAGACGGCGAGATCCTTCCTAGAAGGATAAAGGCCCAAAGGCACATGCCGAAAAACTGCTCCATAGAGCAGGTGTCCAGAGATGGTTGCCCGAAGGCGTGGTGACCCAGAGGTCTAGTACTGGCCGCCCAAAGGCTAATGTGTCACAAACTTCTTGGAGAGGAACCCGTAAAATGTTAACAATGAGTCTCATACCCCACGTTCGCACTAAACGGTTTACTAACCAATAGCATGCTCACACTCCAAACAATAAAAAGTCCACCTCGTATCATCGATAAACTAGACTCAAAGGTCAAAACGATCAATCAAATAGGTCGGGGATTAACCGGAAAGAAAATACACACGGTTCCGTAGGCCGAAGATTTCCTAACCGTTTAAGAACCTTTCCACTTCGCTCGATGTGCTAAAAGTGAGTGTGAGATTTTTATTATACAAAATAATGGTGCGAAACGGATTTTTAATTGATCTTGAAATCACTTTAAAACGACTTTTGAAAACTCTCCTATTATGGAGTAATTAATTTAATAATTAAAAATAATATTATATAATAATTTCGAAAGCCATTTAGGAGTGAAAAATCCTTTTAAAATAGTTCATAAAAACCCGTGAATGAAAATCCAGAGACAAATCTCAAAGAAATCGATAAAACCAGAAAATCACTGAAAATATTCCAAGTGTTGGAAAATAGTCCAAACTGACGCGAACCCAAATTCGGAAAATTATTCGGACCAGCAAACCGAATCCGAATGGCATGAAAATTGGTAGGAACGTAGGCAGACATTCCTACTTCAGAACGCAAAAAGAATTACTCGATTCCGACTTGAAACGAAGTCGCAGCGACGCTCCAAAGTCGTACCGGGAAAGAGTGAATACACTGTTTCAAGCTCAGATCCGGGTCCCTCTTCGACAGCAATATCAAAGAGTCAAATGAACTCGGATACTAATCAAACTTTCTAGAGATGGAGTTCGGAACTCCAGCTTTCCAACGAGTCTAAAACCGTTGGATTTCGACCAAGGATATGACCGTGGCGATGTCACAAAATTTTTAGTTCCAAAACTGAAAACAGGGAACTGGTTTCATTTTTTTTTTTTGGGCCCCCAGCCTGCATGGGCTGGGGGAAATAGCAAGGCCCAGCCCATGCGGGCTGAGGAAAATATCAATCCCCAGTCCGCGTGGGCTGGGGAATAAAACTGTCCCCAGCCCATGCGGGCTGGGGAATTAATAGTCCCCACCCCGCATGGGCTGGGGAATAAAACTGTCCCCAGCCCATGCGGCCTTGGGAATCTGGGGCCCTCCCCCAGCCCGTGTGGGCTGGGGATATGTGGCCCGCCCCAGCCGGTGTGGGATAGGGATCTCGTGGCCCGCCCCAGCCCATGCGGGTGGGGACCTGTGGCCCGCCCCTGCCCTAGCGGGATGGGGTCTGGAGACCCGCCCCAGCCCACGTGGGCTGGGGATCTGTGGCCCACCCTAGCCCCAAGCGGGCTGGGAACTTTGATCCAGCTATTGGCTAGCCCATCCGGGCTAGCCTGCTGCACCTGTACAGCAGCCTGGGTGCAACCCAGGCCTGCCTGGTGCACACTGAATTGGATTTTTGGCCTGTTTTCAGGCTGAAGCTTTTTCCAGCCAGCTTAATATGCAGTTTTGGATGGTTTTGGGGTTTTTTTTCAAGTTTTTGGCATCAAATTTCATCAATATCAATCTCAAACTACTATACAATGATTACTACACTATATAAAAGGAAACAAGGACCAAAGCTTAACATTACCTTATGAAGCAATATCACAAACATCTTATGTGCAACACCAAATTGAAAGCAAAGTTGATCAAAGATCTATGATACACATGTTACATGATAAAACACGTGTTAAAAAATGATTATTGAAGTCAAAAGAGGATTGAACACATATTAGAAGAGGTTTTTAGCAATATACCTCTTTAGAAAGCAACAATGACCATTAGAGCATCAACCCAAGTTAGCAAAAGATGATTAGGAGGCTATAAGATCATAAAAACACATAAAACATGTGTTAACAAACTTATTTCAGAAATTAGAGAGATATAAAAGATGGATTTGAGGTGGGTATTTGCATTACCTTTGCATAGAATGACTTGTATAAGCTAAAACTTGAAGGAGATGAAGATGGAGGCCATTTTTGTTAAGAAAGCTTTAGGAAATGATTGGGGTTTTGATTAGGGTTGAATGAATGAGGTTAGGAGAGTTTGAGAAAATATATAGAGGAGGTTTAGGGTGGGTTATTGGGTTAAGTTTAGTAACCCAATAAGAAGAGGGTTATTTACAATGTTTCCAAAAAAATTCTAAGTGTTCATGTATGTTTATAAACTCATTTTTCTTACCCAAACCCGTTTTAAAATCTCTCCTAAAATATTTACTTTCCATTTTATCCTCATTTTAAAATCCCATATTTCCCATTTAATTAAAATAGCCTTTTTCAAATAAATTTTGTTATTCCAAAATCCTTTTATGCTTCATTAAAAATAAATAAAAATCCTAACTTTTATTTATTAATTGGTAATGCAAATCCCGGGTTGTTACAGACTCCCCCTTAAGAAAATTGCGTCCCCGCAATTCCTTAAGACAGATGTCGTCTATAACGTCAAATCCACAAAAGAAGTGATAGAGATAAAATAGGAATTCTTACCCGCAGAAGAAGATGGGAGAAAGCCAGGATAAGAGCGCTCGATAGATTCTCTGGTCTCCCAAGTGCAGTCCTTAGGATTTGGTGACCATTGAATCTTCACGAGTGAAACCTCTTTGTTGCGAAGGCGTCTAACCTCCGAATAAAGCACACGGAGAAGTTGCTGCTCCAAAGATAAGTCAGGTAAGATCTCTAAATCAGGCACGACATACGGCTCAATGATAGAATCAGGATCGCGAATACACTTGCGAAGCTGAGATATATGGAACATGTCATGCATTCCGGGAAAATGAGCAGGTAGAGCCACACGATAAGCAACGGGGCCGATGCGTTCCGTAATAGGAAATGGTCCAACATAGCGAGGAGCCAACTTCCCTATAGAGCTGAAACGCACAACCCCCTTCATGGGAGAAATCCGAATGAAGACAAAATCAGCAATGGAGAACTCAAGAGGCTTCCTACGGTTGTCCGCGTAGGATTTCTGGCGGTCCTGTGCCTCTTTCATTATCCGACGGATAAGAGCAATCTTTTCAGAAGATTCCCGAACTGAATTTGGACCAAGAATAAGCTTCTTGCCAGATTCTAACTAACAAGCAGGAGAGCGACATGGCCTACCGTATAGAGCCTCGAAAGGTGTCATGCCGATACTAGACTGAAAGCTGTTGTGGTAGGAGAACTCTACAAGCGGTAATTGATCCTCCCAACTACCTCCGAAATCCAGAATACAACAGCGCAAAAGATCCTCCAAAACACGATTCACCCTCTCAGTCTGACCGTCGGTCTGAGGGTGATAAGCAGTCGAGAGATTCAGCTTTGAGCCCAAAGCTGACTGTAGGCACTTCCAGAAATGACTAGTAAAGACAGCGTCTCGATCACAGACGATAGAGCTAGGAATGCCATGAAGTCGAACGACTTCCTTCACATATAGCTTGGCAAGCTGAGGAGCAGTCCGAGTGGACTTAATAGGCATGAAATGAGCCGCTTTGGTCAAGCGATCAACAATAACCAAGAAAGAAGTATGGCCTGACCTCGATCGAGGCAGACCGTCAATAAAATCCATGGATATCTGATCCCATTTCCATAATGGAATCTCTAGCGGCTGAAGAAGACCAGATGGACGCTGATGCTCGGCTTTGATCTGTTGACAAGTTATGCAACCACTCACATAACTTGCCACATCTCTCTTCAAACCCTCCCAATAATATAGGCGACACATGTCGGCATACATCTTACTCGACCCGGGATGAATAGTGTACTTAGTGCGATGGCACTCGTCCAGAATGTCACGCCTAAGTGATAAATGAGATGGTATAACAATACGTTTCTTCCTACGAAGACACCGATGAAAATCAAGAAAATAATCCAGCAATGTCTCATCACTGGATCCCGACTCGAGAAGGTGAATGAGACGCAATACGTCTAGATCCTGCCGCTGAGCATGGGCAATGCGATCCAATAAGATAGGACGAGCTTCTAAGATGAGTAGTAAGACCTGAGAATCAAAAGATGGAGCTCGATCTCTAATATCACACAAAGATAGGGTCTCAAGAATATCCTACTCGGCAATCATTATAGAAACTACCGCCGAGTGCTTGCGACTTAGCGCATCTGCAACACGATTACCCTTGCCAGGGGTATACTGAATATCTAAATCATATGAGGAGAGAAACTCAAGCCATCGCTGCTGCCTCATGTTGAGATCTCTCTGGCTGAAAAGATACTTCAGAGACTTGTGATCGGTGTAAAGAGTGAAGCGTTCGCCTAATACAAAGTGACGCCATGTCTCAAGGCAAAGACGATAGCTGCTAACTCAAGATCATGAGTAGGATAGCAAACCTCATTTGGACGCAGTTGCCTGTAAGCATAAGCAACTACCCGATCCTTCTGCATAAGCACAGCACCGAGCCCGCTACCACAAGCATCGGTGTAAACAACCAGATCCTGGTTACTCTCAGGAACCACAAGAATAGGAGTATGAGTGAGAAGTTCCTTCAATCGCTGAAAGGAAGCTTCACACTTATCAGACCAAATAAAGCGAACATCCTTACGAGTCAACGTCGTAAGGGGAAGTGCAACTCGAGAGAAATCCTTGATAAACCGACAATAATAACCCGCCAGACCAAGGAAGCTGCGAATATCATGAACGTTCTCGGGCTGCTTCCAATTCTGAATAGCTTCGATCTTGGCAGGATCGACAGAAATACCCTCAAATGATACAATATGGCCCAAGAACTTGACCTTGCTCTCCCAAAAATGGCACTTGGAGAGCTTGGCCTTAAGCTGATGCTGACGAAGAGTATCCAAGACGATCTGCAAATGATGAGCATGCTCTGTCTCGGATCTAGAATAAATATGAATATCGTCGATGAAAACCAGAACGAATCTATCGATGCATTTCCGGAATACTCGATTCATAAGATCGACGAAGAAAGCCGGTGTGTTCGTCAAGCCGAATGGAATGACCAACCACTCAAAAGAACCATAACAAGTGCGGAAAGCGGTAAGAGGAATGCTATCGTCCGCAACTCGGAGCTGATGAAATCCAGTGGCAAGGTCGAGCTGGGAAAAGACCTTCGCACCGCTCAACTGATCAAACATATCGTCTATCTGTGGCAATGGATAACAATTTCTGATGGTCAACTCACTAAGCTTGCGGTAGTCAATGCAAAGCCTAAGAGAGCCATCGGGCTTCTTAACGAAGACAACAGCAGCACCCCATGGTGAAGAATTGGATCGAATGAACTGCTTCGCCTCAAGCTCAACTAACTACTTCCTGAGTTCCTCATTCTCCTTAATAGACATTCTCGTTGGAGGACGCCCTACTGTGTGGGAGCCTGGAATGAGATCGATGTGGAACTCAATGGCCCGCTTTGGCAGCAGACCTGATACTGGCTCGAATATATCGGGGAAATCCCGAACAACAGGAATACGAGATATGTCCAAATCCTCATCTCGTGAATCAAGAGAAAATAAAGTAATATCAGAAATTCCAAAATCCTGAAGAGCAATAGCTAACGGAGCGGACGAGTCAGGATGACGAAGAAATAATATCCGCTCCGAACAAATGATTTTGGCGTCGTACTGAGCGAGCCAATCCATGCCAAGGATCATGTCAAAGCCCAAATACTCCATAACATGCAGATTCGCACGGAAAGAAAATCCACAAAGATCAATATCTATATGCTTACAAAGCAAGCTAAGGGTCGTGGATCCACCAATGGGATTCACAATCCTTAGTGAAGAAACCAGACAAGTAACATCCAAGGATAAAGCATCTACTAGCTCCTTTGATAAGAATGAGTGGGAGGCACCCGTATCAAAGAAACTCTACAAGATCTACCATAAAATAAAATAGAACCTTCGAGAATAGAAGGATGCGTACCTTGAGGCTGAGCTGAAGATGTAGGAGCCTTGGTTGCATTAAGCTTGCCAAATCTAGGAGGTGCAGTAGGGCAAGTAGAGATCATGTGTCCCTCCTTCTTGCAGAAGGTGCAATAGAGAGGTTTGGAACACTCTCGAATAAAGTGATCAGGAGAACCACAGTTGAAGCATTTCTTCGGAGGACGTGTCCCACTAGGCTGAGCAGGAGTCTGGGACTGAGGACGAATCTGAGGCTGAGTCTGAAAAGTAGAATTGCCGGTCTTCTTCTTCTTGTTCCAAGGCTTGGTATTCTGAAATGGACCCCGCTTCTGATTGGGGATTTTCGAACCCTCACCATCCCCATCACTGACTCTCTCACGCTCAACCGCTTCAAGGTAAAGCGTTACGTCAACTAACTCATCAAAAGGGAGCCTAAGCTGGAGCATAAGCTGTTTCTTCAAATATTTCTTCAGGCCTTCAACAAATTTGAGATTCTTCTTATAAGGAGTGCTGATGAACTCGAGACCATACTTGGACAGGGCCTCGAAAGATGATGAATAGTCAGCAACAGAGTCTTCACTTGCTTAAGGTCAATAAAGTGGCGTGCAAGGGCTATATTCTCGGACTTGGGGACAAACTTGTGCAAGAAGCGCTCTCGGAACTGATCCCAAGTGAGAGTGTGCTCATCGGTCTCAGAAATAAGGAACTCGTACCAATCCAAGGCACGACCCTCATGATGGCTAGAAGCAACAAGAACTCTGTCATGGTCAGGAAGAGTCATGCGAGTAAAATTATGCTCGCAAACTCTGATCCAAGCCTGGAACTCAAGAACAGTCTCGGAGCCATTGAACGGCTTCCCTCCAAGATGAATAAAGTCGCTGCAGAGGCGCGCAAAAGCAGACTTGCGCGGTGCATCGAAAACTGGTGCAGGAGACTGAGAGTGCGACTGTGAGTTACGAACCAGCTCCATGATCTGGTACGTGGTCATGTATACGCCCTTAGGGTGAGGGTTGCTGGACTGTCCAGCATCAGCAGAACGGAGGTTCCTACCTCTACCGGCCATACTGAAAGATAATGTAAGAAGGAGTTAAGCACGATTCAAAGATAGATAATTCATTAAGGAATATTACGGAATATAATAGATTCCTACACATATTCCTAGCTTATCTATCTAAAGGTGGATATGTTCAATTTGGATCGTATTGTAACGTATTGTACTACGTGTCTGTTCTGTGTTTGTTATGCTTAATTCTGAACCTTAACTCTGATACCAAGATGTAACGCCCCACTCCGAGACCCACTCTAGTATAGAGTATTACAGAGTAATACCGTCTACTAGAACGGAGAATAGAGTATAATGGAAGTGACCATGTGTAATCAAGCAATAACTAACTACTGAATACATCGAATAGGTGGTTTTCTTTTCTCAAGTGGTTCGACATATCCAATAGATATTTATAACGAAATTACAATGGCTAAGGAAAATAGGTTTAGAACAAACATAATATTAAATGATAACATCATCATCACAGAACAGTCACAGAACAGTCACAGAACATAGGTACAATATATCGTCAATACAGATCCAAATATCAAAAGGTGGGTACAAAGCCACCGCTCACCCATGTGAGTCAGAAATATGTACATAAGAGACCGAATAATCAGAGTATCAAAATAGTGGACAAATATAAAGAGCTATCTATCAGCATAGCAGATAATGTCCAAGCGGAAGCACAGAAAGCTAAGTCCAGAGACCTAACCTGAAACAACTCGGTCAGACCCGAGTGAAAACACTCGGGTCAGGCTAGCTAAATAATCAGTAATAACTGAGATATATAATAATGCGGTACATAAACAAAACAGAACTTCTCCAAAGAGAAGAATATAACAGACCACATGAATATAATGACGATCCCTAATCATCAATAAACAGTAAAAATCTCCAAAGAGAATATCAATACCAAAGTGTGGAATAAATAAAATCGCCTCATATCATCGGCGTAGTCAAAGCTATATAAAGTTGCCCGTAGGCAATAATCCCAAGAGTGACCAGAGTCTGTAATCAATGCCCAAGCAAAGATCGATGCTCCAAAGAGCAATAAGGATATACTGAAAAGTCAATGAAATCGAATACTGAAAAGTAGTGTCCAGAGACAGTGTAAATCCACAAGGTAATCACACTTACATCGTATGGTTCTATAGAACCAACACCGAATGGCGGTACTCGAATGGATATAAAAATCATCAGATAATACAAGTATTGCACGTGCACCGACCAGAGTCGTTATTGCCAAGTACTGTAGAGTTGGGATCGATCACTCGCACAGATGCGGAACGCGCGAGATGGCGAGATCCTTCCCAGAAGGATAAAGGCCCACAGGCACATGCCGAAAAACTGCAAAATAGAGCACGTGTCCAGAGACGGTTTCCCAAAGGCGTGGTGACCCAGAGGTCCAGTACTGGCCGCCCAGAGGCTAATGTGTCACAAACTTCTTGGAGAGGAACCCTTAAAGTGTTAACAATGAGTCCCATACCCCACGTTCGCACTAAATGCTTTACTAACAAATAGCATGCTCACACTCCAAACAATAAAAAGTCCATCTCGTATCATCGGTAAACTAGAACCAAAGGTCAAAACGATCAATCGAATAGGTCGGGGATTAACCGGAAAGAAAATACACACGGTTCCATAGGCCTGAGATTTCCTAACCGTTTAAGCACCTTTCCACTTCCCTCGACGTGATAAAAGTGAGTGTGAGATTTTTATTATAGAAAATAATGGTGCGAAATGGATTTTTAATTGATCTTGAAATCACTTTAAAACGGCTTTTGAAAACTCTCCTATTATGGAGTAATTAATTTAATAATTAAAAATAATATTATATAATAATTTCGAAAACCATTTAGGAGTGAAAAATCCTTTTAAAATAGTTCATAAAAACCCGTGAATGAAAATCCAGAGACAAATCTCAAAGAAATCGATAAAACCAGAAAATCACTGAAAATATTCCAAGTGTTGGAAAATAGTCCAAACTGACGCGAACCCAAATTCGAAAAAATATTCGGACCAGCAAACCGAATCCGAATGGCATGAAAATGTGTAGGAGCGTAGGCTGACATTCCTACTTCAGAACGCAAAAAGAATTACTCGATTCCGACTTGAAACGAAGTCGCAGTGACGCTCCAAAGTCGGACCGGGAAACAGTGAATACACTGTTTCAGGCTGAGATCCGGGTCCCTCTTCGACAGCAATTTCAAAGAGTCAAATGAACTCGGATACTAATCAAACTTTCTAGAGATGGAGTTCGGAACTCCAGCTTTTCATCGAGTCCAAAAACGTTGGATTTCGACCATGGATGCGACCGTGGCGATGTTACAAACTTTCAGTTCCAAAACTGAAAACAGAGAACTGCTTTCATTTTTTTTGGGCCCCCAGCGTGCATGGGCTAGGGGAAACAGCAAGCCCCAGCCAATGCGTGCTGGGAAAAATATCAGTCCCCAGCCCGCATTGGCTGGGGAATAAAACTGTCCCCAACCCATGCGGGCTGGGGAATTAATAGTCCCCAGCCCACATGGGCTGGGGAATAAAATTGTCCCCAGCCCATGCGGGCTGGGGAATCTGGGACCCTCCTCCAGCCCGTGTGGACTGGGGATATGTTGCCCACCCCTGCCCGTGTGGGATGGGGATCTCATGGCCCGCCCCAGCCCATGAGGTTAGGGACCCGTGGCCTGCCCCAGCCCCAAGCGGGCTGGGGTCTGGAGACCCGTCCCAGCCCACGGTGGCTGGGGACCTGCGGCCCGCCCCAGCCCCAAGCGGGCTGGGGTCTGTAGCCGGCCCCAGCCCGTGTGGGCTGGGGACTTTGATCTAGCTACTGGCTAGCCCAACCGGGCTAGCCTGCTGCACCTGGGCAGCAGCCTGGGTGCAACCCAGGCCTGCCTGGTGCACTCAGAATTGGTTTTTTGGCCTGTTTTCAGGCTGAAGCTTTTTCCAGCCAACTTAATATGCAGTTTTTGATGGTTTTGGGGTATTTTTTTCAAGTTTTTGGCATCAAATTTCATCAATATCAATCTCAAACTACTATATAATGATTACTACACCATATAAAAGGAAACAAGGACCAACGCTTAGCATTACCTTATGAAGCAATATCACAAACATCTTATGTGCAACCCCAAATTGAAAGCAAAGTTGATCAAATATCTATGATATACATGTTACATGATAAAACATGTGTTACAAAATGATTATTGAAGTCAAAAGAGGATTAAACACATATTAGAAGAGGTTTTTAGCAATATACCTCTTTAGAAAGCAACAATGACCATTATAGCATCGACCCTAGTTAGCAAAATATGATTAGGAGACTATAAGATCATAAAAACACATAAAACATGTGTTAGCAAACTTATTTCAGAAATTAGAGAGATATAAAAGATGGATTTGAGGTGGGTATTTGCATTACCTTTGCATAGAATGACTTGCATAAGCTAAAACTTGAAGGAGATGAAGGTGGAGGCCATTTTTGTTAAGAAAGCTTTAGGAAATGATTGGGGTTTTGATTAGGGTTGAATGAATGAGGTTAGGAGAGTTTGAGATAATATATAGAGGAGGTTTAGGGTGGGTTATTGGGTTAAGTTTAGTAACCCAATAAGAAGAGGGTTATTTACAATGTTTCCAAATTTTTTCTAAGTGTTCATGTATGTTTATAAACTCATTTTTCTTACCCAAACCCGTTTTAAAATCTCTCCTAAAATATTTACTGTCCAAAAATAACATTTTATCCTCATTTTAAAATCCCATATTTCCCATTTAATTAAAATAGCCTTTTTCAAATAAATTTTGTTATTCCAAAATCCTTTTATGCTTCATTAAAAATAAATAAAAATCCTAACTTTTATTTATTAATTGGTAATGCAAATCTCGGGTTGTTACAATTAGTGTAATATTGATTAAAATGATAAATGCTCTTTATTGTAATAAATGTAAGTTAAAACGTACATTTGACAAGTAAGTTTTAATTAATGTAATGGTGTATTTTATATTGATTAAAATGATAAATGTTCATTACTGTAATAATAAAATGTAAGTTGATAATGTACATTTGATATGTAAGTTTTAATTAATGTAAATGGCATATTTTAAATGATTAAAATAATAAAGTTTCAATATTGTTATAATAATGTATGTTAATAAGGTACTTTTAACCTAACATAAGAATTTGAGCTTTAAATTGGATATTACAGTAACAAAGTTTATTTAACTATAAGGCTATGATAAGATGACCATGTTAAAATTTGTAAGTATATAAATACTTTGATTATATAAAACTAGAAAGTATTACATTCCAAAAATGTTATGATTCCTTACGGTAACATTTCCAAAATGCTATGACAACTTAAAGGAATATTTCAAGTTTAATAAGTTGAAGGAAATATTCAATGATTAGGAAATTTGGGTTTTATTTAAATGATATATTATTGAATTATTTTTGAAATGGAAATGATATTATTGTGATATGGTTTTGAAATGAGTATGATATTTTGGTTTTGAAAGTATATACTAGTTTGAAAGAAATGATATATGATTTTGAAATGGATATGCTAGTTTAGTTTTGAAGGTATAAATGATTTTGAAATAAATATCCATGGGTTATAATAACATTTGGATTTTAAAGACACCGGGATCGGAAGTTGTCATACTCTCTACCAACTCCGAAAACCACTTTAACAACCGTGTACGCGGTGGAGATTCCAGAATGAAGTAGGATGGTGGCGACGTCCTTTAAGGTAAATACGTGGACCCTACTCCCGTGAGTTGGCATAAGGTGGCTAAAACAGGAGCGATTCTCGGGCCAATGAGGTCATTCCTCTGATCGGACACACTCCTTCGATATTGCATTCTGACTTTGAGATTTATTTGGTGGCCACTTTTGATTTTTTTATTTTGACGGTGTGGATTGAGATGGGAGGTAGTAGCTGCTACACGTTATCAGCTGCCCGGATAGAAATTGGTATATCTACCCTGGCATTGCCTAGTTGTGCCATGTCACCTAGCCTATCGCGCCTTGTACGAGTTTGGATTTCTCCCATAGGCCGTGGGGTATCCTCTGGTGGCTTCCCGATCAGGAGGGACTATGATATTGGATGGACTACTGGGACTATTACGTATTAAGGGCTATATGGGTAACCCCTTAACGCTATTAAAAATTAAGTTTATTTTACTATAGACATTATTATAATAGCGAAATATTACAACATAATAAATAGTTTAACGAATCCTTAGAGTATGGGCGTTCCTAAGCATCCTTTAAATTACTTGTACCTTATATTACAGTTCACTTGAGTTGGTTTACATTGTATAAGTATGTATGTCCTGACTCGAGTGTTTTGTGTTTTGCTTTACGCTCGGGTCAGACTGAGTGATACAGCATTTGAGACTCGCCTTCTAAGTTGGAAGCTTTGCTTAAAGATATAGCTATCTATTTCACTTTCGGTTATCCAGTTGATTCCAGTTATCCGGTTGGTTCCAGTGATGTTTTCTGATTCATACCCGGTTATCATGTTGAGACCTCCGTTGTATCTTGTTATCTCTGTTGTATCTTGTTTGACTCTGATGCATTTATATAGTGGCTTCATGAACTACTATTTCTTTACTTCCGCTGCATTTTATTAATTTGTGTCTGTGATCTGTGACAATTTATTTAACGTTTATGCTGTGTTTTTCAGAATTTAAATTACAATTCGGAATTTTAAGCTATTCAAGTCCGACATGTGCGGATGCGAATGGTTGAAAATATCAGGTCGTTACATTATATCAGAGATATCAAACAATGCAAAGCATTCAATATCATTTAGCATTCATAAGCAATGATTTATTAATCACCATCTATAATTAATTTAAAATGAATTAAATTATTTACTTCATCTCTAATTATTTTAAAATAAATTAACTTAATTACTTTCATCACTAAAAATCTTGCTTACTTAATCATTAATTAAATCAATTAATTAATCACCCATTAATTATTCACCTTAATTAATCATCCTTGATTAATTATCCTTTAATTACATTCAAGTAATTAGCCTTTAATAAATTTCGCAAATTAATTATCCTTAACCGTTTACAGTAATTAACATTAATTACTTCATTAATTAATTAACTATAATTTACATTAATCCTTAATTAATTACATTAGTTAATTACCCTATAATCACTTATCATTGATTAATAAATCTTAATTAATCAACCCTTAATTACATCATTAATTATATTAATTAATGATCCCTAATTATATTTTGATTAATTACTCTATTCATATTAATTACATTTAGTAATTAATCTATAAGTAAACCACATTTTTTAATCACTCCTGATTAATCTCATCAAGTAATTAACTACCCTTAATTCCTTCATTAAATAAATTAATTACTCCTTAATTAATTATCTTTAATTAATCCCTTGATTAATTACAAAAAGTAATTAAACTCAATTTACTTCCATTAATAAATCACCCTTCAATTAATTACATCAAGTAATTATCCATTAATTACTTCCCTAAGTAATTATGCTTATCAAATCATCAAGTGATTATTCTATATTAATTATACTTAATTAATTAACTTAAACTAATCAAATTTATTTAATTAATTACCTTGAGTAATTAATTCCTTTAATTACTTTCATTAAGTAATTTTACTTAACCAATTCCATAAATGATAATCCTTAACTAATTAATCTGATTAATTATTAAAATTAATCACATTAATTAATCATTACATAATCCTTAGTTAATGATCTTCATTGACTATTAATAATTCTTTTAGTTACTTTCCTAAAGTAATTAAACTTACATTAATCATTATTAATTACAAATTAATTTATTTTAATAACCCATTTATTAATCTCTAATTATTTAGTTAATTAAGTGATTATTTGTAACTTAATTAACCTTTAGTTACTTGATTAATTTAATTCCTAATCGTTAATTAGTATTCTATACTTATCTAATTAATGATTCTTAATTACAAGTTAATTATTCCTTAAATAATTAAACTTAAACCTTAATTAATTAATTTAAACTCTTAATTACTTAATAATCAATCCAAATCATTAATTAATTAAATTAATCAATTATTCTTTAGTTACCTTAATAATTTAAATCTTAGTTAACTTTTAAGATAAAAACATTTTTCATATTTTTGACATAAACATCATTTACAAATGCATTGGAAAACATTTTACTTTCAAATTTAATTTTAAATTCATTTTAAATTTAAGATTTAAAATGAATACAAATTTAACTTTAACAAAGTTTAAAAACAATTTAAAAACCTTTTTAAATCACATATTAAAGAAATATTTATCTTATAAAAGAATTTTAAAAGAGTTTAAACCAAATTCATTTTAAATTCAAATCATTTAAATACACTTTAACATTTTATGTTTGTTAAAACATTTAAATTTTATAAAACTTTATTTCATTTAAAACTAGGATACAAATTCAATTTTGAATCCATACTTTAAAATTTGGTTTTAAACTTTGTTTAAAACTTACGTTCAAATTTAAATTTAAATTTAAATTTGAAATAGAAAGGTTTTTAGAAAAAACCTGTAACAACTATTACCCGAGCCCACCCTTCAATTGCTTCGAGTCAAACCTCACATAACTTCGAGCAAATACTCGAATTACTCGAGAAAAACTCGAGTATACCATCCCCTGCTTCAACCCAGATCACCAGAAAAACGAAATGCACCTTGCACATGCACGGTGGCTCCGACCATACTGGTCAACCACGATGGACTCCTCACATCAGAAATCATCCTCGCACACCATCACGATCATCCTATTATCACATCAAACTCGAAATCAGATTCGAGCATGCTAACCAAAACCTGGAACCAAAAGAGCAAAACCTAAAAAACCTTTCGTACTCGTCCCTCCAGTCACCAGAGTGTCAGCACCTCCGGCCAAGCCTTCATCAACGTCCAAACACTCGATCCCCAGAGTTCTGTTGAACTCGATCATCCAGAGGTGTCGCGATGATCAAAACTCCCAGCATTTCCACAAATAGGGTTACATATTAAAATCAAACACCGCCGCCTTCACAACCACTTGATCTCCATTCTGACAATTTTCCCATCATCACCGATCATCCTACTACCACTTGAAGGAACCCCGACCTCCCAGACCCTCGAGATCATCAGAAACCCCTCAAATTATATTTTCTGATTACACTAGAACTACAAATTCATCCTTAGGCTAAAAATTATGATTTTAGTTTTAAAAATCATGTTTCTGGATGAACTTTCAGATTGCATGCCTGAAACATTGAATTATGATGTTTGAAGTTTTACTTATTCAAAGTTTGCTCTGTTGTTTATGATTTCCAGAGACAATACAAAATTATTTTAACTTAAATAAATTTTTAAACTTAAATCTATAATTCAACAAACACATATTTTTCAAGACTTAAGTCCTAACAAAGATTGGATCAAGAGCAAATGATTTTTGATTAGGTCTTAGCCTGGAAACTAGAACCAGGAAAAAATCCAGAAACACAACATGCACACACTAATATATTCATATATACACACAAAGAAATTTTCTTATAAATATACTCACAAACATACTTATTTCCAGAGATGAACATGCAACAGAATCATATACTTAAAACTTTTAAATAGTGATGTTACTCCCCAGTTCTGAGGATGAAGAACAGAGCCTCCAATTTGAAATAGCTTTTGAATCTTTTAAAACTGAAATGCCTTAGCTTCTTTGTTTTTTTGATTTAAAAACTTAAGTTGCTTGCTATAGAAACTTGCAGAGATGACTTTATATATTTCCAGATTCTACTTGCTTTGATTTTAAAACTTGAATTACAGATTTGCTTTTGATATACTCAGGTTGAAGGTGAATGCAGGCAGGCATTGTTCTTTATTTTGAAAAAGAGTTTACATGTTTATGATTTTGATCTTTATTATGAAGAAGATTTTGCAGGCTACTGGTTTGATTTTGATATTGAAAATGAGATTATAGGCTTTGAATTGAATAGTTTCTGGTTTTGAGGAAGTGTTGAGTACCAAATTTTGTTTTGAAAATTTGCAGGTTGAAGATTTTTTGATTTTAGAAAGATAGAAAAAAGAGATGAAGGTGAGAAAGCATGTTTTTATAAGTTAAAATGATTTATTTTAAAATAAAATCAAAATCAAAATATGACAGTTGTCTAATATCTTAACATTTGTCCTATACATTAATTTATTAAATTACATATGTCACTATGGTTACTTAATATATTAACACTTGTTATTTAAGTATTTAATACTTATTTTAAATGTTAATAAAAGTTTTTAATTAATTTATTTATTTTATGTAAATGTATATATGAATTTCTTTTTAAAGAAAATGTAATAAAACAAATTATATATAAATAAAAGCTTATCCATATATTTTAAAAATGTTTATCCTTTTGAATTTCAAAATTAATTCAAATTCAAATTCAAATTCAACTTAAATTTAGAAATCCAATTTAAAGCCAATTTATATCAACACATTCAATTTAAAAATAGCAATTCTATTGTCTTTAAAACCTATCTATATCTATACATTTATTAATATTATTTCAAAATAACACATTTATCAATTTGAAATAATTTATAAAAGAGATTACAAATTACTTATTACATATCTTACTTAAATGAATTAATGTTTTATATGTAAATTGTATCTTAAACTTTCATATCTAATTAAAAATCATATTTATCAAGTAATATTTAAAAAGAAAATAAAATAAACCTTTTTATTAATTTGATATTTAAACATAAGCAAAGATATAATTTTAAACAAATAACATTTACCTTAATTATTTAAAACCATACAGTTAATTATTAAATAGCTTTGAAAAGTTATATATTAAATTAAATCATAATTTCCAAATTATCAAAATGTATATTAGAATTTAAAAACAAGATCTTATTTATTTATTAATTTTCAAACCAAAGCTTATCTATTTACAATAAATGCACATATATATATATACACACATTATAAATAGAAAACATTTTATTAGCTTTTTAAAAGATAAAATTCACTAAATAAATATTTATTTAATTACATTATTAAATTAAATTCAAATTTTATTAACAAAGATTATCAAATCAATTTAAATTTTAATGCAGATTATTAAATTGATATTGCCCAAATTTCCGGGTCATTACATTGCTCCCCCTTAAAAGAATTTCGTCCCCGAAATTTAAAAGCAAAGGTAATTTAATAATCTATCTAAGATTATAATTTTGAACCACAAGAATATATTATCAATCATATGCTAATAATCATAGCAACCAATTCACTTAATCAAACAAATCTAATGATTCTGACACAAATCAAGATAGACTTCCTAGTACTATCTAGAGTTTCCGAGGTACAAACACTGGGATACTCGCTATACAGAACCCAAACAATCTACACTACTAAACTACAGAGCTTTAGATCTACAAAACTGAACAGGATATCAGACCACAGTCAAGTCCTGCTTAACCTCCAAATCCTCCAAAACTGCTGATTCCACAACCAGAGATGAATCATACACGTACTCCCTCAGAGATATGTGTAACACATTGAATCCCAGTTATCTAAACTGGCAATTCAACTTTGAAGACCAAAGCACTTATCCTTACAAGAACTTAGGAAGATCTAATACCTTTGAGCTAGCTTCCCATTCTTACCAAATCTTATAGCTCCTTTGATCGAAGAAAACTTACCCAAAATCAAATCTCCGACTCTTATCCATGATACTCTCCTGACAATCCTGGGCTGCCTTCATCCTTCCTGATTAACTCAACCTTTGATGATGCCTCTAAAAACAAACTGGTCCAACCAAAATCCAATAAAATGATTCTCTCTAGATCAACTAAAACAAGAACAAACTTCACTCCTTAGTAAACTGAACTTACTTCTCCTATCCGGAAAAGACAAACAGAATCACATCCAAACTGCTTTTGCTGCACACTCTGATCTGGAGTAGATGAAAATGTTGATGATGAACACGAGCACAAACTAGACCACACATCCCAGAAATATGGTTCAACGGATCCATAAAGAAAAACTCAGAAGTTTCATCAAAACCTAAGCTGCTTCACCAAACTCTAGCTCTAGGAACCATCCTTCTACTAAGCTGAACCACCAGTATCACTCCTGGAATCCTAGTCGATACGGAACTCAATCTCAAGATGCGGACAAACCTCTGACTTCCCTGAAGACATCCGGAAAAATCTCTAACAATCCAAGAGAACACTTAGACTATTGCAAATCACTTTTGCGATTAACCTAGCCTAATTCCAAAGAAAACTGTTCTCTCTTTACCAATCAGAATAGCTTATGCTTATCTAGCCAATCCATCGAAGAAATGGATTTCAATCTTCTGCTTCTGAAAACCATCTCTCAGACATTGCTTAGCCAGATGACCTTCCTATTGGCACACAGAACACTCCGAGCTGCATCGCTACCATAGATGCCAAAGAATTCCTTATCCAAAGCTCTTTGAGAAACTCGGACCTCAAACCAAATAGAAACACCCCGTTGAACTCAGCCACATCAACGATGCAGACATACTTCCTTAAGCTTGTTCCAATGAAACATCTTCGGAAACATCCATAGCCACTGCGTCTCATCACACAGCTACTACTTCCTTAGGTTGCCAAGATACCATCACTCGCTTCTGCTCAGCCGATAGATCCAAACTCTACTCATCCAAACTTGCACTACCAAGATGGACTTCGAACCTTTAAAAGGTTTCCTTCAGAGATTGATGAAATCCTTACACCAGTGCAAAGCTTACTCGAGAGCGTATTGGGTCTATAGTCTCGACAGATACACTTCCAATCTCAACATTCAGATTTCCGTGCTACACACACCACTACCCCAGCTACCTTTAGAACTCATATTGGTAAACCCGAACAAGTAACCCAACAAATATGTAGAAATATATATATATATATGTGTGTGTGTGTGTGTGTGTGTGTAAAATTAAAAATACGCTCTCTCAAGATAGACACCACTCCAAAGCGTAGGTATTATCTACGCTCTGATACCACTGTAATGACCCACCGTTTATTCCACAGAATGACGCATCATTATTAAGAAAGAAAAAGATAGAAAAGAGAAAAGATAGAGAAGAAAGAAAGAAACAACATCAGAATCTCAACAGCGGAACGAATAAATTATATTAATCACATAAGATATTACATAGTATCATATACATCAGAGTTATACTGCTTATACATCACATACTAGACAGTTATAAACTCCTGTCTAGATATTGCAACTCAACAACAACACAGAGAAACCAACACAGCGGAACACAATATATATCTACAACGCTGAAGCCTCCTGCTCCATTACTCCTCCACAATTCGTCAAAGCTAACCTAAATCCCATGGCTACTCGTAAAAACATGAGTACCCAAGAGTTTAAGAGAAACATGAATAAACTCCGGGTCAGACATGGGTCTGGTGTGAGTAACTGTGATGTCCCGGAAATTTAGGCAATAATTATTTAATAATTTCATTAATAATTATTTTAAAAATGTGAAATGTTGATTTAATAATTTAATTCAAACTGGAATTCTCTTTTGAAAATTAATAATTAATCAGTTTGTTTAATGATGTTCTTTTCAAAGTTAAAAATATTTAACTAATAAATTTATCTTTCTAAACTGGTTTAAAAGTATTTATTTATAATGTATAAATGTTTATACATTGTAAATAGAGGATTTGGTTTTAATTTTAATTCATATTAAATAAAAGGATATTTTCTAATTATTATATGTAAATGTATAATTTGTAAATTGATTAATTTGATTTAAATTAATTTAAAATAAGTATTGTAAACTTTTCAAAAGTTTGTTTTGTTTTAATTTTAAAATAAGTTTATAAGCAAACATTTAAATAGTGTATATGTTGTTATTTAAAGACTAATGTTAATAAACATTTAAAAACATGCTAAAAACAAATTAGTAATGGTTTAAGATAATTTAAATACAAGTATAAATTTAGAATTTTCTTTTTATTTTGAAAATGAACATGTGTTAGCATTTAAAACATAAAGAGACACTTGTAAAACATTTAACATTATAAGTTAACAAGTGGCAATTGTTTTAAATCTCATTATTTAAATTTTTGATAGGAGAAACATAGTAATTCATTTGTTAAAACATTCTCTTCAAAATTGAAAATCCGAGAATCTAATTTCAGTAAATCAAAACTCAAAACAAATGCATGTTAAAATCCAGCAAACCAAACCAATCTTCAATCAAATTCTCAAATCTGCATGCCATTTTTCAACTTCAAAACTGAAGCTCAACTGCAATATAAAATCTGTGCAATTGAAATTGGGTCTGCATGCATTCACTAACAAGATAAAAGCAATCTTCATCAACCAGAAAAGTAATTTCTGTAATCAAATGAAGCCAGGATCAACATACAGTTCAAAAACAGTTTACACCATCATCAACAAGCAACTTCAAATTCAGATTTTCATCTCTGGAAAATGGAATCTGCACCTAAAATTGTTTCTGCATCTTTTAATTAAATGGTGAGTAAGCTTTGTTAAAAAAAGTTCTTTAAGAATCAAAATCAAACATATTTTACAAAACCTAAGTTTTAAATACACAGAAGTCAAAACATGTTTAGGAAAATTGTTCTGTTCTCTGTTTTAAGAAAAAAGATGAATTGAGTAACTTCATCATGCAAAAAGCCAATGACCTCTGAACATATAAAATAGTAGAAAAGAATATGTTGTGCTGGTTGCTCTATGTGAACATATATGCATATGTTTGTATGTTGTTGATTGCTTGAATCTGCAATTATAATTAGTTTGTAACTAAAATTTTCTTTAATAGAAATTCTTTACCTCTAGAATTGATTTCATTTAGCAAAGTTTGTGTAAACAAATATGTTAGTTTGGTGTAAATTTAGATTTATAAATTTTAAATTAGTTCAATAAAAACTGTTGCTTGTGTAAAATAAAAAATATTATGTTACCTCTGAAACAAACACAACAGTAAGTATTTTTTTTAAAACCAATCATCAGTAAAAAGAAAACCAATACCAGACAGCTTAAAATCAATAAATCAGTATGTAACCTGAATGCATGATTGAATTCATGGAATTTAAGACAAATAGTATACATTTTAATAAGCTGTTGGAATGAGTTTTCTGTTTTTAACAGAATTGAAACTTTTTGGGTTTTGTTTGAATTTCTAATGGATTTGGTGGCTATGGGTATTCCTGGAGGAAGAATTCAGATGGAAGGGTAGGGGATAAGGGTCAGAGTTGTGTCAGTAGGTGGTGGTGATGGAAATTTTGATTTTCCAGGTTTAAACCCTAAATTGAGTGGTCGGGTTTTGATTGCTTCTGGGTTTTACTGTGATGAATCAAGTGAGAAGGGGTTTTGTGGGTTGGCAGAGGAGGTGTAGAGGAAGTTATGGCCAAGGTCTCGACAACGATGGTGGTCGGAATGGGTCGTCAGGGTGTTGACAGGTTTGAATATTTGTGCTGTGAAGTTTTTCAGGTTTGGATGAATCTTTGGATTCAAATTCCGAGCTGTAGTGGAGATTATGGCAGTCGTGATCAAGAATTGGGGGTGGTTGGCGACTTGTTGGAGTTGGCTATAATGGATGAAGATGGCCGAGGCGACGGTGCATGTGCACCATTCATGTTGAAGTTCTGGAGAACTTCTGATGTGTGCAGGGTTTTAGAATCGGAGATGACTTCGGGTAGTTTTGATTATGAATCGAAGTAGGGTGTTGGGAAACTCGAAGCAAATAGAGGGGTTTCTCGGGTAAGTTGGCTACAGAGTTAAAACCAGAGAGTTTGCAGTTTTTCTTAAAATGTTGATTGAAATTCAAAACTTTAGTGCAGTTTTAATTTAAGTAGGAGTTAAATCTGAATTCAAATGCAGTTTTGAGTTCAAAGGTTTAAAAAAAATGAAAATCATACATTTAAACAAGATTTAAATCTGGTTTTAAATTAAGTATAGAACAGTTTCAGGTTTGTTTTAAAACCAGAATTTTGTTTCAAAACAGTTTTGTAAGTTTTAATTTTTGAACAAATTTAAAATGTTTAAGCAAAATTTAAATTGTTTTGAAATTAAGTTAAGAACATTTTCAAGTTTACTTTGGAATCCATTTTTGATTTCAAAGCAGTTTTGAATCCAGTTTTGAACATATTCAAATGTGTAAAAATAGATTTGAAAATAGAATTTGATTTCAAATAAGATTTAAAACTTGGAAGAATTTAGTTCCTTTAGTATTTGAATTAAAAATATGAAGTGTTAATTTTAATTTGAAAGTTGAAATAATCAATTTATTTCAAAGATTAATTTATTTTAATCAAGTAATTTATTTTAAATCTTTCTTTATATTTAAGTAATGAATGTTCTTTAAACATTCATTTTATTTTAAGAATTTTACTTATTTTAATTTGGATCAATGTTTAAATAGTTAAACATTTTAAATATTAAATTTTTAAATGGAATTTGAATTTATTTACAAAAGTATTGTTTTAATACATTTTGAATGTAAATGAGTCATTTGATAAATAATTGGATTATTTTGAAAAAAATATTTAAGATAATTAAGAATTTACTTAATTATTTGAATTTTAAATAACGATTTAGATTAATATAAATTAGAAATGACTTATTAATCTAATCTAAATTTTCTTAAGTATATAATTAATGAAATGTTGTTAATTAATAATTGGTGATAATTATCTAGGGATAATTTAGTAATGAATTAATGTAATTAATTTTGATAATTAACTAGATTAATTAATTGAATATAGTTAATTGAAATTTGTTAAGTATTATTAATTGTTAAAGTAATTAATTAATTACTTATTGTAATTAATTTTGATATGTGATTTAATTAAGTTAATTAATTTAGTTTAATTAATTTAAATAAATCATTTGATGATTTTAAGAATGTAATTACTTAATGTAATTAATGGAGCAGGATCACTTAGAGAAGTAATAATTGATAATTACTGGAATGTAATTAGTAATTTGGATAATTACTTTTGTAATTAATTAATAAATTAATTAATGATTAATTATTGGTTAATTAATTTATAAATAAGTAATTAAAGATAGCTAAATTACTAAATTTAATATTAATCAAGGTGATTAATAATTAGATTAATTAGTAAATGTAATTAATTTTAATTTAGTAATTTATTTAAATATTAGAGATCATTAATCATTATAATTAATGATGTAATTAAGGATTGTTTGATTAAGTTAAATTAAGTGATTAATTAATTGTAATTAATTTAGGATAAATATAATTAATTATAATTAATTAATAAAATGAGTAATTAAATGTTAATTACTTATGATTAAGGTTAATTAATTAAAGACTAATTACTTATTGTAATTAGTGAATGATTAATCAAAGTGTTTAGTCAAGTTAAATACCTAGTGAATAATTAATTAACTGGGTTAATTAATGGATGTTAAGCAGGATTTTAAGGAGTAATTAATTTAATTTATTTAAATTAATTAGAGATGGTTGTAATTAATTTAATTCATTTTAAATTAATTATAATTGATGGTTAATAAATCATTGCTTATCGATATTATTGATTGAATGGTTGTGATCTCAGTAATGAGATGAGTAATATCTGTATGATATGGATGATTGGCTTAAGTATGATGGTTTGTGATGGTTTATTTGGTTGAATGATTATCTGTTTGTGATAATGAAATAGATTATCTGTTATGATATGAATGTGATTATCTATTGTGAGATGTAGTTTATCTATCTATGTGAATTAGATGATAATGAAATGAGTTAATTGTTTAAAACCCTTAAGTACAACTTGGACATTAAAATGGCGTTTGGTTTCGACGAGGCCGGGATCGGGTTTCCATATTTGGATATCCGAAAACCATATCGATTCCAATTAAACGTTAGGTCGTTAATCCAAGTGGAGCAAGTGAAGACTCGAGGAGTAAGGGCTATATTTCATTATAACTCTGTGGGTGATTCCGTAATGAGTTGACGGAATAGTGCTTATAGATTCGAGAGGGTGATTTAGAGTGCAAAGGTAATCGTCGTTAACTCTGAGGGTGATTCCAATACGAGTGTAACGAGATAATGCCTTCGGTTTCGTTCGAACCCAGAACGAACTTGTATGGATTGAATGCTTTCAGAACATCGTCAGGTGGACGATGAGCATTCTAAGATTGACATGTCCTATAAAGGTAAATCGTAACTTCAAGCCTCATCAACCGGGAATGGCTAAAATAGGGGAGGTGCAGCAAAACTTCATGGGTAGCTCCCACTGGAGAGCAAGATTTACTCCTATCTTGACGTCCCTTTATATTCGGCTGTGTGGCAGTTGGTGACGACCAATCTGCGGGGTGGTCTTGTTCGAAACTGTTCAGTAAGGAACGGGTCCGGCTTTGTGTTGCAGGGGAGTGGGAGTACTCCTCGGTACAGTGATCTAGGCCACGTACTGTGAAGGGCGGTAACCCAGTAACCCTGCCATTGTTGGAAACCCATTTTTCCCTATGAGACCCTACGGTTTTGATTGTATTACCCACTTTTGTGGCTAGTAGCTGGAATTTAATGAATGTAACGATTTCGGCTATTTCTTATTTACTTGAAAACCCTAGACACTATTATAATATCACTGGATTTCCTATCAAATGTTTTGGTTAGCGTAAGGTAAAAACTTTTCCATGTTTATGTGTGGGAAGTCTTACGTGATACCTTTGTTTTCAAAGGATTTTCTAAAGATTAAGCAACTTTTATCCCCGTTTACTCACACCAGACCCCTGTCTGACCTGAGTGTTTATTTTCTATTTTATTAAACTCATGGGTACTCGTATTATGTATGAGTAGTCAAGTGATTCAGGATTGCTTTGACGAGTTCTGAAAGAGATAATGGAGTAGGAGGCTTCAGCGTGTAGATATATTTAGTGATTCTGCTGTGTTTGAGTTGTATCTGTTTTCTCTGATGTACTTGAATTGTAATTGCTAGACAGATGTTTATAACTGTCTAGTTTGTGTTGTATTAGCTGTTTAACTTTGATGTATATGATACTATGTAAAGTATTATGTGATATATTATAATTTATTCGATTCCATTGTGAGATTCTGATGTTGTCTATTTCTTCTTTTGTTTCTTTTCTCTTTTCTATCCCTTTCTTTCTTCTTAGCGATGCGACTTCCTGGAGTTTGGAAGTTGGGTCGTTACATTATGGTATCAGAGCTCTAGGTTGAGCGAATGCCTAGACTCTGGAGTGGTGTCTATCTTGAGAGGGTGTATTTGTAATTTTGAATATATATTATTTATTTCTACCTATTAGATTGGGTTACCTGTTCAGGTTTTCCAATATAAGTTCTAAAGGTAGATAGGGTAGTGGTGTGTGTAACACAACTACCAATGGTTGGAGTTCGAGTGTTTGAGATTGGAAGTGATCTGCTATAGCAGTTTGGGCATCTTGAGTAGTTCTGTAGTTGGTGAAGGATTTCACCAATCTCTGGAGGAAATCTTTTCAAGATTCGGAGTTTATCTTTGGATTATAAGTTGGATTTCACTTGTGTGAGTGGATTTTATTGAATTTGGATCAGTTGGGACTACTTAAGCCAGAAATGGTATCTTGGCAACCTTAGGAAGGAATTCTGCCTATAATTGAGTTTGAGACTCAGTTGGCTGAGTGTTTTGTGTTTGGTTTGAAGCGAGTTTCCTGAAAGATATCTGTCTATCTGGAAGGCTCTTTTGTGAAGAGGCCGGTGTAGATTTGGGATTCGAAGAGCTTTTAGATTAGGAAGTCTTCGGCAGCAGTAGTAGTAGTGAGTGGCTTGTTCTTCGATGGTTCAGAAATCTCTGTGATTCTTCTGTCAGAAGTCCGGGCAGATGGTGAAGCTTGTCCATTTCTTCTAGAAGCTCTATTGGGTGTGATGTTTATGGTTGGAGGTAGACCACTAGTTTCTTCTTTTGAAGGCTTAGCTGTTCTGATTTTGAAGTGAGAACGATTTCTTGGAATCTGAACTGAGTGGAATCGCAAAAGTGAATTGCGATGGTTCGGAAGTTCTCTGAGTAAGCTTTGTTTGGGTTGAAGCATCTCTAGTGGATATTTGAGTTATCGAAGTGGTTTGAGATTTTCCGGATATCTTCGAGGGAGTTAAGATTTGCATCCATCAAGGGTTTGAGTTCTGTTTCAACTTGGTTCTTGAAATTTTACTGGTGGTTCAGCTTTGTAGGAGATTCTTTGAGAAAGAGATCTGTTTAAGTTGGTAGGATTTATTGGTCCAATTTTCTGGTTGAATTTTTGCTGTGTGTTTGTGACTGAATCGGATAGGCCACTGAGATCTTATGGAATTTGATGAACAATATTCCGGGATAAGTTGATCAAGTTTATACTTGTGTTCATCAACAACATTCTTGAATCAGAGTTGCGCAGTGGAAGCATGGTGGCAGCTATTCCAGAATAGAAGCAACACCCGATTCTTTGGGAATTTGAGTTTTGTCTTGGATCAGAGGATTTCTATAGGAAATTCATTTTGGATCTGGAGACTTGATTGTTTTGTATCTGTTTGTTTTCCAGATAGAGTAGTTTGTCTGAAGATTCCTGATATCTGTAGTAGAGTTTGTGTGGTGGATTTTGATTAACCTAGAAGTTGAGGGCAGCCCAGGATCGTCAGGAGAGATTTGTGGATATGAGTATTGGATCTTTTTGTTTTCTCTTAAGAGTTGAGTGTTTGATCTACAGGATTGAATTTCCAGTTCAGATGGTTGGGATTTGTTTTATTTTCACGTATCTCTGAGGGAGTACGTGTATGGTTTATCACGTGTTTTAGAATCAGTAGTTCTGAGAGATTTGGAAGTTGATCAGGACTTGTATGTAGTCCTGTATTCTGTTTAGATTTGTAGATCTAGATATATAGGAGCTCTAGATCTGAATGGTGTAGTTAGTTTAGATTCTGTTGGGCGAGTGTCCCGGTGTTTGAACCTGGGAAACTCTAGGGAATCTTATCCAGAATTTTGTCTGGGTAATTAGAATTGTTTGTTTGAATTGGTTGCTATGGTTGCTAGTATTTGGTTGATAGCATATGTTTGCTCTTTTTAAAATTTAAAATCTGTATAGGATTATTAAATTACCTTTGCTTTTAAATTTCGGGGACGAAATTCTTTTAAGGGGGAAGGAATGTGATGTCCCGGAAATTTAGGCAATAATTATTTAATAATTTCATTAATAATTATTTTAAAAATGTGAAATGTTGATTTAATAATTTAATTCAAGTTTAATGATGTTCTTTTCAAAGTTAAAAATATTTAAGTAATAAATTTATCTTTCTAAACTGATTTAAAAATATTTATTTATAATGTATAAATGTTTATACATTGTAAATAGAGGATTTGGTTTTAATTTTAATTCATATTAAATAAAAGGATATTTTCTAATTATTGTATATAAATGTATAATTTGTAAATTGATTAATTTGATTTAAATTAATTTAAAATAAGTATTGTAAACTTTTCAATAGTTTGTTTTGTTTTAATTTTAAAATAAGTTTATAAGTAAACATTTAAATAGTGTATATGTTGTTATTTAAAGACTAATGTTAATAAACATTAAAAACATGCTAAAAACAAATTAGTAATGGTTTAAGATAATTTAAATAGAAGTATAAATTTAGAATTTTCTTTTTATTTTGAAAATGAACATGTGTTAGCGTTTTAAAACATAAAGAGACACTTGTAAAACATTTAACATTATAAGTTAACAAGTGGCAATTGTTTTAAATCTCATTATTTAAATTTTTGATAGGAGAAACATAGTAATTCATTTGTTAAAACATTCTCTTCAAAATTGAAAATCCGAGAATCTAATTTCAGTAAATCAAAACTCAAAACAAATGCATGTTAAAATCCAGTAAACCAAACCAATCTTCAATCAAATTCTCAAATCTGCATGCCATTTTTCAACTTCAAAACTGAAGCTCAACTGCAATATAAAATCTGTGCAATTGAAATTGGGTCTGCACGCATTCATAAACAAGATAAAAGCAATCTTCATCAACCAGAAAAGTAATTTCTGTAATCAAATGAAGCCAGGATCAACATACAGTTCAAAAGCAGTTTACACCATCATCAACAAGCAACTTCAACTTCCGCTTTGCATCTCTGGAAAATGGAATTTGCACCCAAAATTGTTTCTGCATCTTCTAATTAAATGGTGAGTAAGCTTCTTATTTTTAAAAACAGTTTCTTTAAGAATCAAAATCAAACATATTTTACAGAACCTAAGTTTTTAATACACAGAAGTCAAAACATGTTTAGGCAAATTTGTTATGTTCTCTGTTTTAAGAAAAAAGATGAATTGAGTAACTTCATTATGCAAAAAGCTTGTGACCTCTATACATATAAAATAGTAGAAAATTATGTTGTGATGGTTGCTCTATGTGAACATATATGCATATGTTTGTGTGTTGCTGATTGCTTGAATCTGCAATTATAATTAGTTTGTAACTAAAATTTTCATTAATAGAAATTCTTTACCTCTAGAATTGATTTCAGTTAGCAAAGTTTGTGTAAACAAATATGTTAGTTTGGTTTAAATTTAGATTTATAAAATTTAAATTAGTTCAATAAAAATAGTAAACTAAAAAAAATTCTGTTACCTTTGAAACAAACAGAACTGTATGTATTTTTTTTAAAACCAATCATCATTAAAAAGAAAACCAATACCAGACAGCTTAAAATCAATAAATTAGTATGTAACCTGAATGCATGACTGAATTCATGGAATTTAAAACAAATAGTATATATTTTAATAAGCTGTTGGAATGAGTTTTCTGTTTTTAACAGAATTGAGACTTTTTGGGTTTTGTTTGAATTTCTAATGGATTTGGTGGCTATGGGTATTCCTGGAGGTAGAATTCAGATGGAAGGGTAGGGGATAAGGGTCAGCAGTTGTGTCAGTAGGTGGTGGTGATGGAAATTTTGATTTTCCAGGTTTAAACCCTAAATTGAGTGATCGGGTTTTGATTGCTTCTGGGTTTTACTGTGATGAATCGAGTGAGAAGGGGTTTTGCGGGTTGGCAGAGGAGGTGTAGAGGAAGTTATGGCCAAGGTCTCGACAACGATGGTGGTCGAAATGGGTCGTCAGGGTGTTGACATGTTTGAATATTTGTGATGTGAAGTTTTTCAGGTTTGGATGAATCTTTGGTTTCAAATTCCGAGCTGTAGTGGGGATTATGGCAGTCGTGATCAAGAATTGGGGTGGTTGGCGACTTGTTGGAGTTGGCTATGGTGGATGAAGATGGCCGTGGCGACGGTGCATGTGCACCATTCATGTTGAAGTTCTGGAGAACTTCAACATGTGTGCAGGGTTTTAGACTCGGAGATGACTTCGGGTAGTTTTGATTATGACTCGAAGTAGGGTGTTGGGAAACTCGAAGCAAATAGAGGGGTTTCTCGGGCAAGTTGGCTACAGAGTTAAAACCAGAGAGTTTGCAGTTTTTTTTAAAATGTTGATTGAAATTCAAAACTTTAGTGCAGTTTTAGTTTAAGTGGGAGTTAAATCTGAATTCAAATGCAGTTTTGAGTTCAAAGGTTTAAAAAAAAACGAAAATCTTAAATTTAAACAAGATTTAAATCTTGTTTTAAATCAAGAATAGAACAGTTTCAGGTTTGTTTTAAAACCAGATTTTTGTTTCAAAACAGTTTTGTAAGTTTTAATTTTTGAACAAATTTAAAATGTTTAAGCAAAATTTAAATTGTTTTGAAATTAAGTTAAGAACAGTTTCAAGTTTACTTTGGAATCCAGTTTTGATTTCAAAGCAGTTTTGAATCCAGTTTTGAACATATTCAAATGTGTAAAAATAGATTTGAAAATAGAATTTGATTTCAAATAAGATTTAAAACTTGGAAGAATTTAGTTCCTTTAGTATCTGAATTAAAAATATGAAGTGTTAATTTTAATTTGAAAGTTGAAATAATCAATTTATTTCAAAGATTAATTTATTTTAATCAAGTAATTTATTTTAAATCTTTCTTTATATTTAAGTAATGACTGTTCTTTAAACATTCATTTTATTTTAATAATTTTACTTATTTTAATTTGGATCAATGTTTAAATAGTTAAACATTTTAAATATTAAATTTTTAAATGGAATTTGAATTTATTTACAAAAGTATTGTTTTAATACATTTTTAATGTAAATGAGTCATTTGATAAATAATTGGATTATTTTGAAAAAAATATTTAAGATAATTAAGAATTTACTTAATTATTTGATTTTTAAATAAATATTTAGATTAATATAAATTATAAATGATTTATTAATCTAATTTAAATTTTCTTAAGTATATAATTAATGAAATGTTGTTAATTAATAATTGGTGATAATTATCTAGGGATAATTTAGTAATTAATTAATGTAATTAATTTTGATAATTAACTAGATTAATTAATTGAATATAATTAATTGAAATTTGTTAAGTATTATTAATTGTTAAAGTAATTAATTGATTACTTATTGTAATTAATTTTGATATGTGATTTAATTAAGTTAATTAATTTAGTTTAATTAATTTAAATAAATCATTTGATGATTTTAAGAATTTAATTACTTAATGTAATTAATAGAGCAGGATTACTTAGAGAAGTAATAATTGACAATTACTGGAATGTAATTAGTAATTTGGATAATCACTTTTGTAATTAATTAATAAATTAATTAATGATTAATTATTGGTTATTTAATTTATAAATAAGTAATTAAAGGTAGTTAATTACTAATATTAATCAACGTGATTAATAATTAGATTAATTACTAAATGTAATTAATTTTAATTTAGTAATTTATTTAAATATTAGAGATCATTACTTATTATAATTAATGATGTAATTAAGGATTGTTTGATTAAGTTAAATTAAGTGATTAATTAATTGTAATTAATTTGGGATAAATATAATTAATTATAATTAATTAATAAATGAGTAATTAAATGTTAATTACTTATGATTAAGGTTAATTAATTAAAGACTAATTACTTATTGTAATTAGTGAATGATTAATCAAAGTGTTTAGTCAAGTTAAATACCTAGTGAATAATTAATTAACTGGGTTAATTAATGGATGTTAAGCAGGATTTTAAGGAGTAATTAATTTAATTTATTTAAATTAATTAGGGATGGTTGTAATTAATTTAATTCATTTTAAATTAATTATAATTGATGGTTAATAAATCATTGCTTATGGATATTATTGATTGAATGGTTGTGATCTCAGTTATGAGATGAGTAATATCTGTATGATATGGATGATTGGCTTAAGTATGATGGTTTGTGATGGATTATTTGGTTGAATGATTATCTGTTTATGATAATGATATAGATTATCTATTATGATATGAATGCGATAATCTATTGTGAGATATAGTTTATCTATCTATGTGAATTAGATGATAATGAAATGAGTTAATTGTTTAAAACCCTTAAGTACAACTTGGACATTAAAATGGCATTTGGTTTCGATGTGGCCAGGATCGGGTTTCCATATTTGGATATTCGAAAACCACATCGATTCCAATTAAACGTTAGGTCGTTAATCCAAGTGGAGCAAGTGAAGACTCGAGGAGTAAGGGCTATATGTCAGTATAACTCTATGGGTGATTCCGTAATGAGTTGACAGAATAGTGCTTATGGATTCGAGAGGGTGATTTAGTGTGCAAGGGTTATCATCGTTAACTCAGAGGGTGATTCCAATATGAGTGTAACGAGATAATGCCTTTGGTTTCGTTCGAACCCGGAACGAACTTGTATGGATTGAATGCTTTCAGAACATCGTCAGGTGGACGATGAGCATTCTAAGATTGATATGTCCTATAAAGGTAAATCGTAACCTCAAGCCTCATCAACCGGGAATGGCTAAAACAGGGGAGGTGCAGCAAAGCTTCGAGGGTAGCTCCCACCGGAGAGCAAGATTTACTCCTGTCTAGAGGTCCTTTTATATTCGGCTGTGTGGCAGTTGGTGATAACCAATCTGCGGGCTGGTCTTGTTCGGAACTGTTCAGTAAGGAACGGGTCCGGCTTTGTGTTGCAGGGGAGTGGGAGTACTCCTCGGTACGGTGATCTAGGCCACGTACTGTGACGGGCGGTACCCCAGTAGCGCTGCCATTGTTGGAAACCCATTTTTCCCTACGAGACCCTACGGTTTTGATTGTATTACCCACTTTTGTGGCTAGTAGCTGGAATTTAATGAATGTAACGATTTCGGCTATTTCTTATTTACTTGAAAACCCTAGACACTATTATAATATCACTGGATTTCCTATCAAATGTTTTGGTTAGCGTAAGGTAAAATCTTTTCCGTGTTTATGTGTGGGAAGTCTTACGTGATACCTTTGTTTTCAAAGGATTTTCTAAAGATTAAGCAACTTTTATCCCCGTTTACTCACATCAGACCCCTGTCTGACCTGAGTGTTTATTTTCTGTTTTATTAAACTCTTGGGTACTCATATTATGTATGAGTAGTCAAGTGATTCAGGATTGCTTTGACGAGTTCTGGAGGAGATAATGGAGCAGGAGGCTTCAACGTGTAGATATATTTACTGATTCCGCTGTGTTTGAGTTGTATCTGTTTTCTCTGATGTACTTGAATTGTTATTGCTTGACAGATGTTTATAACTGTCTAGTTTGTGTTGTATTAGCTGTTTAACTCTAATGTATATGATACTATGTAAAGTATTATGTGATATACTATAATTTATTCGATTCTGCTGTGAGATTCTGATGTTGTCTGTTTCTTCTTTCCTTTCTTTTCTCTTTTCTATCCCTTTCTTTCTTCTTAGCGATGCGACTTCCTGGAGTTTGGAAGTTGGGTCGTTACAGTAACAGGTTAAAGTTGCTTAACTTTAGAAAAACCTTTGAAAACCAAGGTATCACGTAAGACTTCCCACACATAAACATGGGTAAGTTTTACCTTACGCTAACCAAAACATTTGCTAGGAAATCCACTGATATTATAGTAGGGTCTAGGGTTTTCAAGTAAATATTAACATAGCTGAAATTGTTACATGATTAAATTCCAACATACTAGCCACAAAGCGGGTTATATAATCAAAACCGTAAAGGGCACGTAGGAAGAATGGGTTTCCATCAATGGTAGGCTACTGGGGTACCGCCCGCCACAGTACAGAGCCTAGATTATCGTGCCATGGATTACTCCCAACCCCCTGCAACACAAAGCCGGAACCATCCCTTACCGGATAATCACGAACAAGTCAACCCCGCAATTGGCCACGAATTAACTGCCCACTATGCCGAATAAATGGAACCTCTTGACAGGGGAAAATCTTTTCCTACTTGAGCGCGACCTCCTTAGCCTTGCTGCACCTCTCCAGTTTTAGCCATTCTCGGTTGATGAGGCTTGAGGATAAAATTACATTTATAGAACACATCTCTTAGAATGCTTATTGTCCACCTGACGATGTTCTTAAAGCATTCAATCCATACAAGTTCGTTCCGGGTTCGAACGAAACCGAAGGCAATATCTCGTTACACTCATTTTGGAATCACCCTCAGAGTTAACGACAATAACCCTTGCACTCTGAATCTTCATCTTCACTTGAGATTCACGACCTATAGTTAATATGGATCGATGTGGTATTCGGATATCCAAATCTGGAAACCCGATCCCGGTCTTATCAAAATCCAAAATGTATCTTTTAGGTCGAAGTTGTTTTAAAGTTAAAACAATTCAATTCTATTATTATATTCACACAGATAGATAATTCACAATATCACAATAGATAATCACATTATCATCACAAATAGATATTTCACATTATCATCACAAATAGATAATTCACATTATCATCATAATTCAACCAAAGTATCCATATCACATATTAGCACATATCTCATATCAGAGATATCAAACAATGCAAAGCATTCAATATCGTTCAGCATTCATAAGCAATCATTTATTAATCACCATCTATAACTAATTTAAAATGAATTAAATTAATTACTTCATCTCTAATTAACATAAAATAAATTAAATTAATTAATTTCAACACTAAAAATCTTGCTTACTTAATCATTAATTAAATCAATTAGTTAATCATCGTTTAATTATTCACCTTAATTAATCATCCTTGATTAATTATCCTTTAATTACATTCAAGTAATTAGCCTTTAATTAATTTCACAAATTAATTATCCTTAACCATTTACAGTAATTAACGTTAATTACTTCATTAATTAATTAACTATAGTTAATTACATTAATCCTTAATTAATTACATTAATTAATTACTCTATAATCACTTATCATTGATTAATAAATCTTAATTAATAAACCCTTAACTACATCATTAATTATATTAATTAATGATCCCCAATTATATTTTAATTAATTACTCTATTCAAATTAATTACTATAATTAATCTTTAATTAAACCATATTTATTAATCACTCTTGATTAATCTCATCCAGTAATTAACTACCCTTAATTACTTCAATAAATAAATTAATTACTCCTTAATTAATTATCTTTAATTACTCCCTTGATTAATTACAAAAAGTAATTAAACTCAAATTACTTTCATTAATAAATCACCCTTCAATTAATTACATCCAGTAGTTATCCATTAATTACTTCCCTAAGTAATTATACTTATCAAATCATCAAGTGATTATTCTAAATTAATTAAACTTAATTAATTAACTTAAACTAATCAAATTTATTTAATTAATTACCTTGAGTAATTAATTCCTTTAATTACTTTCATTAAGTAATTATACTTAATCAATTCCATAAATGATTGTCCATAATTAATTAATCTAATTAATTATTAAAATTAATCACACTAAATAATCATTACATTATCCTTAGTTGATGATCTTTATTACCTATTAACAATTCTTTAATTACTTTCATAAAGTAATTAAACTTTCATTAATCATTATTAATTACAAATTAATTATCTTTAATAACCCATTTGTTATTCTCTAATTATTTAATTAATTAAGTGCTTAACTATAACTTAATTAATCTTTAATTACTTGATTAATTTAATTCATAATCATTAATTAGTATTCTATACTTATCTAATTAATGATTCTTAATTACAAGTTAATTATTCCTTAAATAATTAATCTTAAACCTTAATTAATTAATTTAAACTCTTAATTATTAATAATTAATCCAAATCATTAATTAATTAAATTAATTAATTATTCTTTAATTACCTTAATAATTTAAATCTTAACTAACTTTTAAGATAAAAACATTTTTCTTATTAATGACTTAAATATCATTTACAAATGCATTTGAAAACATTTTACTTTCAAATTTACTTTTAAATTCATTTTAAATTTAAGATTTAAAATGAATACAAAATTAACTTTAACAAAGTTTAAAAACAATTTAAAAACCTTTTTATATCACATATTAATGAAATACTTATCTTATAAAAGAATTTTAAAAGAGTTTAAACCAAATTCATTTTAAATTCAAATCATTTAAATATTGTTTGCGCAAAAAATGGGCAAACACCCTAAAGTCGTGTGATTTAGTTGATTATATGTTGTTCTTAGCGATTTGGGTGATTTATGCAAATATGTAAAAAGCAGGGACTAAACTGTAAAAGACACACAGATTTATAGTGGTTCGGCCAGAACGTGCCTAAGTCCACTTTATATGTTATTCTTCTCTTTCTCTTCAGATTACAAATACAAAGCTTTGATTACAAGTATATGAAAGTTGTTTGAAAGTTCCTTCCGTGCTTCAGCTCTCAAACTTGTCCCCTATTGTTGTACCCCTACCCCTCTATTTATAGAGTGAGGCTGGGGGTAGAGGTCCTGGATGTATATAGCTGCTGGTGGGCCTGGGCTGAAGCAATCTAGCCTGGCACATCTGGTTCGGCGGAGCTTGGTTCGGTCGTAGTTGGAGTGGCTTTGGTCCGGTAGGACGTTGGTCCAGTGGTGAGATGAAGGGGAGTTGGTCCGGCATTATTGGACTTGGGGGTTTGGTTCGACAATTGGTTGATCCGGTGGTGAGATGGAGGTGTGGTTGGTTCGGCCATCCATGGGAATGGAGATGGACCGAATCATAGTTAATTGCCGAACCAGGTGAGCTTGCTCGTGCCGAATGTACTTTGAGTTTGGGCTACCGACTGTCATTGAGAACGTAAGTGCCGAATGGCCCTTAGCCTAGATCTGCCGAATGACTCTGGTGATGATTACCGAATGAACATTATGTTGTAGATGCCGAATGGACTCTCGCATTGTTTTACCGAATGAACTTTTATATTTGAACCTTGAGTGAAATCCTAGACTTATATACGCTTGCTGGCTACTTCTTCTTGGTGCGGTCGTGGTGGAAATGCACACAACATTGATATTCCAGTTTTGACCAAAAATGGGATAACACTTTGCCCCCTAAAACATGCCTTGCGGTAGGAAGGCGTGTTTTGTAATGTCATGAGCTGGATGTTCATATCCTGTTGACAACCTGTAAAGAGCTTGATATTTTATATGGCCCCAAATGACGACCGTTCGGGATCGAGCTATTTGGGATGAAACGCGACCGTTCATGGTCAAGCGCCTAATTTCAAATGACGACTGTTCGCGATCAAGTCATTTGAGGTGAAGTGCGACCGTTCGCGGTCAAGCGTCAAATCCATGCGACGATCGTTCGAGATCGAGTCATTTGCGGTGGAATGTGATCGTTCACGGTCAAGCGCTTTACTTCAAATGACTACCGTTCGGGATCGAGCCATTCGATGTAAAGTGCGACCGAGCCCGGTCAGAGGGCGGACTTCAAATGGAGACCATTCGCGATCAAGCCACTTGGGGTAAAATGTGACCGTTCGCGGTCAAGCGCCTTACTTCGGATGACGATCGTTCGAGATCGAGCCATTCGTGGTAAGGTGCGACTGTTGGCGGTCAGGGGGTGGACCTCAAATGGCTACCTTTCGCGATCGAGCCATTTGTGGCGAGATGAGTTGTGCCTTTCGAGGCGAGTTTGTGACTGTTCGAAGTCGGGTGCCGTTCGAGGCGAATTGTGACCGTTCGCGATCGGGTGTCGTTCGAGGCGAATTGTGACTGTTCGAAGTCGGGTGCCGTTCGAGGCGAATTGTGACCGTTCGCGATCGGGTGCCGTTCGAGGCGAATTGTGACTGTTCGACGTCGGGTGCCGTTCGAGGCGAATTGTGACCGTTCGAGGTCGGGTGCCGTTCGAGGCGAGTTGTGACCGTTCGCGATCGGGTGCCGTTCGAGGCGAATTAGTGTGCCCGGGAGGGACTTAATAATATCAGTGCCGGAGTTATTGTTTGGGGGAGTTTCCGAATCAAAGACTTCGGCAGTTCGCTGCCATGCAAGAGGTGCTCGTGGACCGTTCGCGATCCACGGGCATACAAGTAAATCTTTCCATAGAATTGTAAATGTTAAAGCAATAATCATATGAATCTTACAGCAGAAATGTCCAAACAGGAAGAATTTAAATGTTCAAATCAAAATCAAAGCAAAAAGCAGAATGAAGATGTCAAAGCGTAAACTCTTACTATAACGCGGCTGGTAGTCATTCAGAGCATGCCTATGGATCGTGCGCGATCGCTCACATGTGTAAATGATTTAACCGTGTTAGCGAGAGGTTTACAACTTGTTCATCGTTATTTTAATCAAGAAATCAATGGATAATCAAATGGTGCCCCGATCCAGGGTCACCTCTTGCCGATGTAGACGGTGGTCGCTCTGGCTCCACTGCTGGAGTTCGCCTCCTCACATACTGAAGGAGCATACCGTTCCTGATATGCACTTCCACCTCGTCCTTCAAATGCCTACAATCATTAGTGTTATGACCATATAATTCATGGAATACACAAAACTTATCTGATTTTCTTTCGTCAGAGGTTGGATCCCTTCGCATTGGTCTACGATACGGAACCTGCCCCTTGGTATCCTGATAAATCCGTTCCAGACTCTCATTCAGCTCAGTGTGAGTGATGAATCGCGGCTCCCTCCTTTGCCGCTTTGACCTGTCATCATTATCCTCAGCCTTTCTCTTTCCTTTGCTAGTCTCCGCACCCTTTCCCGGTGGGTTTCCGCTCTTGATTGCGTAAACGTCATCTTCTTCCTCTCTTTCTGCACTAGCATCTTCCAAACGCAGAAACTTTTCAGCCTCATGATAGAACTCTCCCAGATTCATAGGCGGGTCCTTGGTTAATGAATTCTTGAACTCTGTGCTATCAACTATTTCAGATACAACCGCCATCATGACCATAGATGGATCTGGTCGATCCACTGATGCTGCCGCCGCATTAAATCGCGTTAGAAAGCTCCTCAAAGTCTCTCCAGTTTTCTGCTTCAAGGTTGCCAAAGTCATCACATTCTTGGGTCTCGCAATATGAACCCTGAATTGCCTCATGAATCTCTCAGTTAAATCTGCCCACGTTCCTATGGAGCCGCTCTCCAGTTGCCTAAACCATAACGCTGCAATGTCCGTCAAATACGGTGGAAAGCACCGGACCATGATCTCTTGTGATGCCCCCAGCACTTCCATGTGCCTCATATACTTAGTAAGATGGACCGCAGGGTCTGTCCGCCCATCGTACATCTCTACTGATGGTAGCTTGAATTCTGGTGGGTTCCTAGCCATCCTAATCGCAGAAGAAAAAGGACTCCTGTTTACATCTTCCAAGTCTCTGTTTACTAAACCGCCTCTCATAGCTCTTCTAACAATCTCTGCTAATCTGTCATTGTCTCCAAGCTGTAGTCCTCGTTCACTGCCTTCGACCTGCCCCTCGAGTCCGCGGGAGTTTTCATGTGTATGCCTCCCTAGCTGAACGTTTGTTCCGCTATTGCTACCAGGTGGCTCGGATGCCCCCATATCTCTTCCCGGGGTCGGATCAACATGCTCTGCGTGAGTGCCCCCTAGCTCTGGCGCTACGCCAGATGGTCCTGCTCCATTCTGAACTCCAGTTGCTCCTTGGTTTTGTGCTCCAAGTTGCCCAATTTGCTGAAGCAAGTTCTGGATCATCTCTTCTTGTCTTCTCATCATAGCCTCCATCTCATCCCTGGTGATGAAGGCTGAAGCTTGGTTTGCTCCTGAGGAAGCCTCCTGACTCCCTTCCTGTTGACTCTGCTCTGGCCTTGGCCTTCTGCTTGATTGTCTCGCCATGACTCTTCCAATCTGAATCTCTAAACTCTCAAATTCAACTTCCAAGCGGTAGGTCCCTGAGTTCAATTCTCAGTGAGAGCACCAAAATCTTTGCGCAAAAAATCGGCAAACACCCTAAAGTCATGCGATTTAGTTGACTATATGTTGTTCTTAGCGATTTGGGTGATTTATGCAAATATATAAAAAGCAGGGACTAAACTGTAAAAGACACACAGATTTATAGTGGTTCGGCCAGAACGTGCCTACGTCCACTTTATATGTTATTCTCCTCTTTCTCTTCAGATTACAAATACAAAGCTTTGATTACAAGTGTATGAAAGTTGTTTGAAAGTTCCTTCCGTGCTTGAGCTCTCAAACTTGTCCCCCATTGTTGTACCCCTGCCCCTCTATTTATAGAGTGAGGCTGGAGGTAGAGGTCCTGGATGTATATAGCTGCTGGTGGGCCTGTGCTGAAGCAATCTAGCCTGGCACATCTGGTTCGGCGGAGCTTGGTTCGGTCGTAGTTGGAGTGGCTTTGGTCCGGTAGGACGTTGGTCCGGTGGTGAGATGAAGGGGAGTTGGTCTGGCATTATTGGACTTGGGGGTTTGGTTCGGCAATTGGTTGATCCGGTGGTGAGATGGAGGTGTGGTTGGTTCGGCCATCCATGGGAATGGAGATGGACCGAATCATAGTTAATTGCCGAACCAGGTGAGCTTGCTCTTGCCGAATGTACTTTGAGTTTGGGCTACCGACTGTCATTGAGAACGTAAGTGCCGAATGGCCCTTAGCCTAGATCTGCCGAAGGACTCTGGTGATGATTACCGAATGAACCTTATGTTGTAGATGCCGAATGGACTCTCGCATTGTTTTACCGAATGAACTTTTATATTTGAACCTTGAGTGAAATCCTAGACTTATATACGCTTGCTGGCTGCTTCTTCTTGGTGCGGTCGTGGTGGAAATGCACACAACATTGATATTCCAGTTTTGACCAAAAATAGGATAACAAATATACTTAACATTTTAATTTTGTTAAAACATTTAAATTTTACAAAACTTTATTTAATTTAAAACTAGGATACAAATTCAATTTTGAATCCATACTTTAAAATTTGGTTTTAAACTTTGTTTAAAACTTGCTTTCAAATTTTAATTTTAATTTTAATTTGAAACAACCAGGTTTTTAGAAAAATCCCGTAACAACTATTACCCGAGCCCACCCTTCAATTGCTTCGAGTCAAACCTCACATCACTTTAGCAAATACTCAAATTACCCAAGAAAAACTCGAGTATACCATCCCCTGCTTCAACCCAGATCACCAGAAAAACAAAATGCACCGTGCACATGCACGGTGGCTCCGACCAACACTGGTCAGCCACGATGGCCTCCTCACATCAGAAATCATCCTCGCACACCATCACAATCATCATATTATCACATCAAACTCAAAATCAGATTCAACCGTGCTAACCAAAACCTAGAACCAAAAGAGCGAAACCTGGAAAACCTCTCGTACTCGTCCTTCCGATCACCGGAGTGTCAGCACCTCCGGCCAAGCCTTCATCAACGTCCAAACACTCAATCCCCAGAGTTCTGTTGAACTCGATCATCCAGAGGTGTCGTGATGATCAAAACTCGCAGCCTTTCCAAAAATAGGATTGCAGATTAAAATCAAACACCGCCGCCTTCACAACCACTTAATCTCCATTCTGACAATTTTCCCATCATCACTAATCATCCTACTACCACTTGAAGGAAACCCGACCTCCCAGACCCTCGAGATCATCAGAAACCCCTCAAATTATATTTTCTGGTTACACTAACTACACATTCGTCCTTAGGCTAAAAATTATGATTTTAGTTTTAAAAATCATGTTTCTGGATGAACTTTCAGATTGCATGCCTGAAACATTGAATTATGATGTTTGAATTTTTACTTATTCAAAGTTTGCTCTGTTGTTTATGATTTCCAGAGACAACACAAAATTATTTTAACTTAAATAAATTTTTAAACTTAAATCTATGATTCAACAAACACATTTTTTTCAAGACTTAAGTCCTAACAAAGATTGGATCAAGAGCAAATGATTTTTGATTAGGTCTTGAGCCTGGAAACTAGAACCAGGAAAAAAATCCAGAAGCACAGCATGCACACACCAATATATTCATATATATACACAAAGAAATTGACTTATAAATATACTCACAAACGTACTTATTTCCAGAGATGAACATGCAACAGAATCATATACTTAAACTTTTAAATAGTGATGTTACTCCCCAGTTCTGAGGATGAAGAACAGAGCCTCCAATTTGAAATAGCTTTTGAATCTTTTAAAACTGAAATGCCTTAGCTTCTTTGTTTTTTTGATTTAAAAACTTAAGTTGCTTGCTATAGAAACTTGCAGAGATGACTTTATTTTTTTCCAGATTCTACTTGCTTTGATTTTAAAACTTGAATTACAGATTTGCTTTTGATATACTCAGGTTGAAGGTGAATGCAGGCAGGCTTTCTTCTTTCTTTTGAAAAAGAGTTTACAGGTTTATGATTTTGATCTTTATTATGAAGAAGATTTTACAGGCTACTGGTTTGATTTTGATATTGAAAATGAGATTATAGGCTTTGAATTGAATAGTTTCTGGTTTTGAGGAAGTGTTGAATACTAGATTTTGTTTTGAAAATTTGCAGGTTGAAGATTTTTTTATTTTAGAAAGATAGAAAAAAGAGATGAAGGTGAGAAAGCATGTTTTTATAAGTTAAAATGATTTATTTTAGAATAAAAGAAAAATCAAAATCAAAATATGACACTTGTCTAATATCTTAACATTTGTCCTATACATTAATTTATTAAATTACACATGTCACTATGGTTACTTAATATATTAACACTTGTTATTTAAGTATTTAATACTTATTTTAAATGTTAATAAAAGTTTTTACTTAATTTATTTATTCTTATGTAAATGTATATATGAATTTCTTTTTAAAGAAAATGTAATAAAACAAATTATATATAAATAAAAGCTTATCCATATATTTTAAAAATGTTTATCCTTTTGAATTTCAAAATTAATTCAAATTCAAATCCAACTTAAATTTAAAAATCCAATTTAAAGCCAATTTATATCAACACATTCAATTTCAAAATAGCAATTCTATTGTCTTTAAAACCTATCTATATCTATACATTTATTAATATTATTTCAAAATAACACATTTATCAATTTGAAATAATTTATAAAAGAGATTACAAATTACTTATTATGTATCTTACTTAAATGAATTAATGTTTTATATGTAAATTGTATCTTAAACTTTCATATCTAATTACAAATCATATTTATCAAGTAATATTTAAAAAGAAAATAAAATAAACCTTTTTATTAATTTGATATTTAAACTTAAGCAAAGATATAATTTTAAACAAATAACATTTACCTTAATTATTTAAAACCGTACAGTTAATTATTAAATAGCTTTGAAAAGTTATATATTAAATTAAATCATAATTTCCAAATTATCAAAATGTATATTAGAGTTTAAAAACTAGATCTTATTTATTTATTAATTTTCAAACCAAGGCTTATCTATTTACAATATATGCATATATATATATATACACATTATAAATAGAAAACATTTTATTAGCTTTTTAAAAGATAAAATTCACTAATTAAATATTTATTTAATTAGATTATTAAATTAAATTCAAATTTTATTAGCAAATATTATCAAATCAATTTAAATTTTAATGAAGATTATTAAATTGATATTGCCCAAAATTCCAGGTCATCAAAATGTGTGTGTGCATGTGTGTAAAAGGAATGAATCATTATAATATGACTAAATTACTTTCACTTCAATGGAATGGTAAAAGGATAGACCAATTTGAAATTAGTAAATAGAAATTATACTGTTTTGTGACTGTATGAATATATAAAATTACATGTTGGGGAAGTCGATAAAATTAAGAATAAATGTAACCTTAGTAGAACTACTATTACAAATAAAATGTTAGATTTGAAAAATAATATATTTGTGTTGATTTGACAAATGGAAAGTAGATGAATACATTTTTAAAGATCTACCTATATTTATTTTGAATAACATTAAATAGACATAGATAATTGATTAAAGTATACATAGATGAATGTAATAAAATACTATATACAATAAATGAAATAAAACTACTTGGGATCATGTAAAAACAAAATGAAAACTGTAGTCAAACAGCTATTAAAAATGAATCTAGCACCTACACTTGAATTCGCGGAAGAGAAACAAAATAAATACAAATAATTCTATTGTTGAAATAAGATGTTTTTGGAATTATTCAATATTTTTAGGATCTTCCTATGAGAGGAAACATCAATAATTAATTATTTAATTTAGCCACATTTAGAATACTCAACTTATATGTGAAAGTAGTTATTTCCCTACATATATAGGATGTTCGCACTAAAGAACACTCTAAAACCATAAAACAAAACCTTTTTCCCCATGCATATCTAATAAATATTATTACATACATAGTTGTAATGGCCTTCATAAAATGTTTACTTTAATCATCTTTTGATTACTTCCTTCTTTCAAAATATATCTTTCCCACGTAGAAAATTCATTCCTTCTTTGATGTAATAAAAGATGATGTTAATATCGTTTAATTACTCTCCAAAATCTACCAAATCTAGTTTTGAGGGAATATATGTGAGTCACAATTCCACACTGACTTAAAATATTTTCAAAATCTACATAAATTTGGAAATATTGTATCACTGAAACCTAAAAAAATTATATGAAAGACTTACTCATTATTTCATATAATAAATGATTAATATTTTCGCATATTATTTCCAGTCACAGCTATCATTATTTTCAAACAAAATCCATATTTCTCTCGTCACGCCTATTTGTAGACAAATTTTTGTTCAAAAGAGTCTTAACTAGTGCTTTATGTTTCTGCTTTATTTGATTGAAATATTTATATTTTCAACATATTCGAAAATTTTGGTTATGGCTACTTTTATGGATTAAGTAATAAAGTAGTGTAGATTTAAATTCGGCTGTGACTATATCTTATCCACTTAAGTGATTCAATTTTGAATTTCTGTGTTTATAATCAAAGTTAATTAATAGATGGTATCTATTTATATTTCTGAACATAAAATATGTATTACACATACAAAAAATTGACATTATTATTGATTGATATCATCTTGATGTTATTTTTGTTGAACTATGTTGAAATTGACAAAAATATCATTGTTCTCCTAAAATTATTTACCTACATTTCTATTTTTATTATCTTCTTTTATTTATAGTCATTTTATTTAGTACATGTTAATTTCATTTTTTCATTTTGTTTTTCACTCACTATTGTTTTTTCACTATTTTTTAGCTCTTGAAGAGAGAATTCACAAAGGAGGGATCTAAAACTTCAATTATGTTTTAACCCACTTTTCAACGAAATCATAACAAAAGGATTAGGATCCAACCGAAATTTTGAACCTTATCTCAACATGATAGATATTAGTAAAGTTACTCAACTATGTAAAGATGTTTCGGTGGATATAATTTGTTGATTGCCGGAGAAAGCATTGGCGTGAAGCATGTGCATTTGCAAAGCATGGAATCATTTTATCAGAAAGACATGCGTTCCTAGATATTCAATAAACCCACCAGTTGCATGCATAATGTTTGTCATAAATACTGCAAATTAGACTTTAAATCCTAGGGGACCAAAGTGAAGGTTGAAATATGTCGACATAAACGAAAATAGTCTCTCTTGTCTTGTTAATAATATACAAGGTTTGCCATTCCACCACTATCCTCGCTGCTTACTTGACAGTTGTAATGGTCTTCTTCTGTTTTACACTCCGGAAAACTATCAGAGTATCATACTACGTATGTAACCCCACAACTAAAGAATTCATTTCGCTTCCCAATGAATGCAAGCATGTAAAATGTTTGTCATCTATTCTAACTTTTGATCCATGTAATTCATTCCATTTCAAAGTGTTATGCTTCTTCCATGTATCATGTAACAACCCGGTATTTCGTACCGATTAATTATCGTCTTTGCACGATTTCTTTTCCTAGCTAATTGCTGTTTGGGATTTTTAATTCAAGTTGAAATTCCTTTGATAAAATAAATTGGTTAAAGGTTAGTGGGCTTTAAAATCGTATTGGCCCATGTTTTCTCTGTTGATGCCGTGACTATTAACAAAGGCGTGTGACCGTTCCCTTCTTATTTGAATTCGACCCGTTCCTTTATCATTTTCAATCGTTTATAAACCTAATTAAAGAAATCGAAAAAGGGAAATAATGGCGGCCGTTCCTTTTCGTTTTCGTTCATCTCCAAAAACTAGGGCTTCGTGAAATCGAAATCGCCATTGCCATAGCTCGATCGAATGAAGATTCTGGCTTTGCTTGTCTGGCAATCGACTGCGCCTTCAAATTGGACACGTCTCCTTCAACTTGCTCGCAGCTGCTTCGATGTTGGTCGTGCTCGAGGGGACTTCGACTGCTTCATTCGCGACAAAACTAAGTGATTTCCTCACTCACATCTAGCTATTCTGTGTCGTATAATCTTTGTTGCTTTGATTTCTTGATAACCATAGCTTTAATTGTTTTGGAATTTTATCTCGTTCGACTTGTACCTTGCTGAGTTTTACTTGGATTTGTCGAGTGTTTTTGACCTGAGACTTTGATTTCTTTTGTGACTTCGCTTTTGACTTCTGGTAAACACTTGAGTATTACCACTGCAGTTGTTCTCGGTCATGATTGATTACCTTGGCCACTGTCTTGATCATGTCCTCTATGAACTTGAAGTGCCACGTGTTATAAGTTTTTCACTTCGATGTATGACACAGTCAAACTCGGCTCTGACTTGATAATGTTTTTGATTTTTATGTGATTGTTTCCACTTTCGCTGGTTTGTGAGTACTTCATACTTGGTCATACTGATCATTCACGTATATGCCTGGTGTATGTGCATTTGTGGCTTCAGTATTGAACACTGCATAGTTGTACTTCACTTGCATTTGATATCACTTGACTTTGATTGTGATAATGGTTGTCATTGGCATGACTGCCACTTCCCGTTGTTGCAGTTTCTTTTTGATTCACTGTAATCTGGCGCTGGGATATACTGGTTTGAATCTTACACTTGTATTCCATCAGTTGTCACTGCCTATTTCAATTTGCACATGGATTTTGAGTTGTAGCCTTGACCCTGTCCACAGTTGCATTACGTTGCACCTGTAGTTGTTGATGCTTCTGTACATTTTCACTGTCTTTGTCATTGTACCGGTTGTTACTGCATTTTTCATTGTGGCATCCATTATCTACTACTCTGATTATGTTGCAGTGTTCATATATGGTTATTTAAAGCCATTTCTTTGTTGAGGCTGTGTCACTGATGTTGGCTTGCCTTATTCATTTCTCAGCCGCACTCTGATTCATTTTACTTTGTCACTCCCCATGTAATTTGCAGTTGCATTTTTAATTGTACTGTCTTGGGTTCGATACTTGTACTGCTTGATGTATTCTATCAGTTTGGAACTGCTACACGACGCATTGCATTTGATATTGAACTGCAGCTGCGTTGAGTCATTGACTTGACCTTCTTGCATTGTAAGGTAGTTGTACTGTGTAGGCTTGTACATTTGTGTCACTTGATGTTGCACTTGCTTGACCCGGTTTCAATCATCCTTGGGTCTGTTGTGCTGTGCATTGAGCACTGCCTTATATTTTGGATTGCCTGACCACTTTGATTGTCTTTGTGGTCCGAATTCCTTCATATGGTGGTACTTGACTCACTACTGTTGTGAGCTATGTTTCCATATTTTTGGTGCTCTCACCTTCATTCTGTTGTATTCACGAGGTGGCTGCAGTCTCTTGATTGCAGTTGCCCTTGAATTCGGGTACACTCGGGTACAATCATTTTTGTGATTTGTCACTTTAAAATTATAAAGGTTTCAATACTAGTAGTAAATATCAAAACTCTTTTATCAAAATGATTTCAACTCTATTTTTAATACCAAACTCTTTTCCTAAACCGTTTTCCAATCTATTAGTATATACAAACCTTTATTTCACTCGTATGAGAAATCTAATTAAATGGCTTAGCAAAACAAGTGGTATGAAATGCTTGTGTTTACTTCGTCGATTAATTTTTGGACTTGTTCGATTGAACCACTTGTGACATTTTTCTAGTGAAGATCTACAGTTTGTTCGTAAATATTTAAGTTAAGCTAGTGGTTATGGGACATGAAGCTAAACTTTTACATTCACTAACTTAGTGTAATTGACAGTTCTCGTTGAACATGACGATCATTTTTATGATTTAGACTAGCAATTGTGCGATGTCTCTTTGTTTGCAAGGTTAGACTAGACCTCATTGGTGTGATTCCGACTCACATATATCTTTTTGTCCGCGAGGTTAGTCTAGACACCGTTTGTGTGATTCCACTCCCTCATACTTTCTTTTTGTTTGCGAGGTTAGACTAGACACCACTTGTGTGATTCCACTCACACATACCTTTTTGATTTGGTTAGTCTAGATCTCATTTGTGTGATTCCGACTCACACATATGGGGTAGCTCCCCATGGTCTTCGGATCGTCATGTGATAGGCCTCTTTCTCTTTTTATGATTTATGGATTTATTGTGTTGATTTCTGGAAATTTTATGCTTCGCCTATTTTTGTGGTGTATCAGTGACTTGTTATGAGTACAAGTTTAGGGTATGATGCCCTCTTTGGATCTTTGAGAAGATTCTTGTGATATTGATTGATCTCTTGATGATTCATTTACATACTTTTCATAGTATGCCATTATGGTTGTTATATGTTTATGCCATATTCCTTATTCTATATCATGTTATCTGATATTTATAGCTAGACTGACCCGTGTATTATTTTCTTTTGAATTTAATACTCGGGTCAGACCGAGTTATTTACAGGTCGTAGATATCTCGCCTTGGGCTGCTGCTAGAGCTATGAAGTCTTTTCATACTTTTGGAGTAGTCATTGTCTTAGTATAGGATGTTATGTATTCTTGTATGTTAATCATGATAATGTACTTGTGTATATAACTTCCTGAGTCGTCAGTTATAGTTGTATCATATGTTTTCTATCGCGTGTATTGTAACTGACATCAATTATTGTATATATGAGATTCATTGCTATTCTTTTGTGTTATGGTGGATCTTTCTGACCACTACTCTGATAAACACTTTTAAGTGTTGTATTTTCTTATCTATTTCCGCCTTTGTGATATGAATTACCTGTGACTGATTCATGTTATGCTTATTTCTATATTTGTTTCCGAAGATTATATATAGCCACTGTGTAGTAGCTTTGAGTTTGTATCGGTATGTCGGATTTCCTCTTGAGATGAAAAGTTAAATTTTTATCTGGCATATCGGTACTCGCGCAAAGCAATTATACAGATGGTCGCTCCTCAACAGCCTTATTCTCCGCGCTAGTCGATAGCATTACACCGTAGTGTTTTTGGCTAGTGTGGGTATAGAGGTGGGGCGTCACAGCTTGGTATCAGAGCGAAACTTCGGAACAATGTAGAATAATGGGGCAAGGACCATTGTCCTTAGTTTTCTTAGGAGTCGTGCTTTAGGATTCTATTCGAGTCTTCGTACCATTCTATCCTATTTTCCTTTGTGATTCCTTACTTTATCAATCAAGTTTGATTGAAATTCATTTTTGTGAATACCTTTCTCTTCTTCTTTCTTTCTTTTCTTAAAGAAGAAGAAACGGTTGAATTTGATAGTCTTAGCGCAGTAGTCCTTTTCTGGATGGCGTATTCATGTCGGACCAACAACTTCTAGATGTTGTATTGTATCAGTTCTCGGCAATACTATTGCCTTTGCTATGCCTTGAACTTGGCCGTTGGTTTGAGATGAGTATTTTGAAATTTTTTTATATTCAGTTTCATTAGCTTTAATCTGGAGGTGTTTGTTGCATGCAGTCTTCACTTGAATCTGGATCACTTTGACCTGATCTGGTGCATGTTACATCCATGAACACTTCACTGTGTTCAATTGTGTTGGACATTGCTTTACACTTGTAGCTACCTAGTCGATACTTGCAGTCCACTGAACTGTTGTATCACTTATGCTTTCCATTATTCATGTAGGGGTTGCACTTGTTCTGTCCATTGGTTCATTGTAGTTTGGTTTGGGTTTCAGCATCACTGATCTGATCTACATTGGATTTCTTTTTCTAATTACCCTTGTGTTGAATCCAGCTGAAATGCTCGGGTTTGACCTGGCGCTTAGGTTATGATTTTATTTGAAGGGCATTTCAAAAGCCTTATCCCAATAAGAAAGTGATGCAAACTACTTTGGTAGCAAAGACTCCAATCCCTAATCGTGGAGGATGCTACCATTGTAATTCTACGGAACGCTATGTAATTAAGTGTCCGAAACCCCTCACCTATCGCTATTGCTAAAATCTGTGTCATCATTTATCTTCTTGCTCTAAACTTCAAAGCAAGAAGGAGAGGAACCAGAACAACTCTTCTTCTAGTCAAGGTATTTCTTATTCTTCTTTGATGACATTTGTTTTATGATTTTTATTTTCGAGTTCTTTTTGATATAGTTTCGTCTCACTATTTTATATCAAAAGAACTAGTTGATTCCTTTCCTTTAAACATTTTTGGGCTTGCTAACTTCTTTGACAATTGCGAATCCGGTTGGTGGATCCGCAACACTCAATTCGCTTTGATTTGATGTTGAAGTTATTTTATGTGATTTTTCTTTCCAAGCCGATTTGCATGTCGTGCGTTACCAAGGCTTTGGAATTGATTTTTGTGAAAGGGATTGGCTTACTTATTATGAAGCCATATCCTATGTCCCGAGTGGACTATTCACGTTCGACATTTTCAATCCGTTAAGCAGATTTCTATTTTTCTTAAAAACATTTTATTCTTTAAGCCCTTATGACGAGGAAAATGTTATTTCTCTCATTCATATAGTTTGAGAATATTTTGGATTTATGGACTTGTCTTAGGATTATCACCTAAGCAATCTCTTGAGTGGTGTTAAGGTCTTTTCAGCTCGACCTTGCCATCGTTTTCATTAGCTTCGAGTTGCGAAAGTTAGGCTTTCACTTACCGCGTTCCGCACTCGTTATGATTCTTATGAATGACTTATTATGTCATTCAGTTTATCCAGTTTATTTCATCCATTTTATGAATCGGGTATTCTTCGAATATCTCGATAACTCCATTCTTTAAATTATTGATTTTTGGATGAAAACAACAATTTAAAATTTTGCAAATCTTTTTCATAAGATTTATTTATATGTATAATTGGATTTTGATCTTAAACGAGCAAAGAATATTCTCAAAACTTTTAAGAGATATTTTCATCATATAGAAGATAATTTTGTGATTGTATTGCCCATTGAGTGCTTTAAGAATTCTGGTCGATGCGCTTGATCGACTTTATCGATAGGAATCTCCTAAACGCTTTGATGAGACAATCAGACACGATATATTGACTTGTAAAATGTAAATTTTTTCTGAAAAGATAATTACATAAAGATAATTGCACTTTTGAAAGTTTTAGCTTTTCGGGAAAGAATATTATTTAAAACAACTCTTTTCCGATACTTCTATTCTTGTGATTCCCAATGGGAACCAAGACTTTATCTTTTGTACCAATGTTAATCGTATTGGTTTGCATGTCGTCCTCTTGCAAAAGCGAACGTGCTATCTCTATGTTTCTAAATCATTAATGCCTATTGAGACTAGATATGCCACTCATGATCTAGTGCTCGTGGCTATTAATTTCGCTTCTAAAAATTTGGCATCATTATTTTTGGTAAGAAATTGGTTCTCTACCCTGATCATAAATCTTAGGAATATTTATCTTCTCATAAGGAACTTAATTTACGTCAACCACACTGGCTCGAGTTCCTTGTATCTTATGATCTCTATATTCTATACACTCCCTGAAAGTGGAGAATCGTGTTGCCAAGGCACTTTGTTGTAAGAAACAAGTGGTTGTTTCTTTGATTATGTCCGAATGGAATCATCTTTTTACCAAGTTCATCGGACGTTTTGGTGCACTTCGTTTTATTGAGCTTCGTCTCATTTCCTTTTTGGACTTGCGTCTGATATTCTTTTATGGTTATCGGTTCATCGGATGTACCGTTTTTGTACTACATCGATGTCCCGACTTTTCGGTTCATTAGACATACCGTTTTTGTACTACATCGATGTCCCCACTTTTCGGCTCATTAGACGTACCGTTTTTGTACTACATCGATGCCCCGACTTTTCGATTCATTAGACGTACCGTTTTTGTACTACGCCATTGTTACAAAATTATTCGTGTTTCACCTATGAAAGGTGATGTGCGTTTCAGTCGATTAGGAAAGTTAGCACCACGATATATTGGTCCATTTCCCATCACCGAACGAATTGGTTCCGTGGCTTATCGCCTCTTATTACCGGCTCAATTCTTTGTTATTTATGACGTTTTCACGCGTCTTCCTTCTACGGAAATGCCTTAGGGATTCCGATTTTATTCTTGGGCCCGGTGTTGTGAAGAAATTGATGTTTCACCAGGTTTGACTTAGCAGCAATATTCTATTCACATCAATGCTTCGGGGTTTCAGCACCTTCGAAATAAAGATATTCTTTTTGTGAGAGTTCTATGGTTCTCAAATCCTGAGGATTTCTCTTAGGAATCCAGAGAATTCATCGAGCAAACGCGTTCGGCTTTCTCTTTCATGCTATATATGGTGAACTTCCTATTTCAAATTTCTTCATTTTGTGATGATATGCTTTTATGGTTGTTACCTTTTGTCCATTTATTCCTTATGATTGCGAGGACGCAATTTCTTTAAGGAGGGGAGCCTGTAACAACTCGGTATTTCGTACCGATTAATTATCGTCTTTGCACGATTTCTTTTCATAGCTAATTGCTATTTGGGATTTTTAATTCAAGTTGAAATTCCTTTGATAAAATAAATTGGTTAAAGGTTAGTGGTCTTTAAAATCGTATTGGCCCATGTTTTCCCTGTTGATGCCGTGACTATTAACAAAGGCATGTGATCGTTCCCTTCTTATTTGAATTCAACCCGTTTCTTTATCATTTTCAATCGTTTATAAACCTAATTAAAGAAATCGAAAAGGGGAAATAATGGCGGCCGTTCCTTTTTGTTTTCGTTCATCTCCAAAAACTAGGGATTCGTGAAATCGAAATCGCCATTGCCGTAGCTCGATCGAATGAAGATTCTGGCTTTGCTTGTCTGGCAATCGACTGCTCCTTCAAATTGGACACAGCTCCTTCGACTTGCTCGTAGCTGCTTTGATGTTTTTCGTGCTCGAGGGGACTTCGGCTGCTTCATTCGCGACAATGGTGAGTGATTTCTCACTCACATCTAGCTATTCTGTGTCATATAATCTTTGTTGCTTTGGTTTCTTGATAATCATAGCTTTAATTGTTTTGGAATTTTATCTCGTTCGACTTGTACCTTGCTAAGTTTTACTTGGATTTGTCGAGTGTTTTTGACCTAAGACTTTGATTTCTTTTGTGACTTCGCTTTTGACTTCTGGTAAACACTTTAGTATTACCACTGCAGTTGTTCTCGGTCTTGATTGATTACCTTGACCACTATCTTGATCATGTCCTCTATGAACTTGAAGTGCCACGTGTTATAAGTTTTTCACTTCGATGTTTGACACTGTCAAACTCGGCTCTGACTTGATAATGTTTTCGATTTTTATGTGATTGTTTCCACTTTCGCTGGTTTGTGAGTACTTCATACTTGGTCGTACTAATCATTCACGTATATGCCTGGTGTATGTGCATTTATGGCTTCAGTATTGAACACTGCATAGTTGTACTTCACTTGCATTTGATATCACTTGACTTTTATTGTGATAATGGTTGTCATTGGCATGAATGCTACTTCCTTTTGTTGTAGTTTATTTTTGATTCACTGTAATCTGGCATTGGGATATACTGTTTTGAATCTTGCACTTGTATTCCATCAAGTTGTCACTGCCTATTTCAATTTGCACATGGATTTTGAGTTGTAGCCTTGACCCTGTCCACTGTTGCATTATGTTACACCTGTAGTTGTTGATGCTTCTGTACATTTGCACTGTCTTTGTCATTGTACCGGTTGTTACTGCATTTTTCATTGTGGCATCCATTCTCTACTACTCTGATTATGTTGTAGTGTTCATATATGGTTATTTAAAGCCATTTCTTTGTTGAGGCTGTGTCACTGATGTTGGCTTGAGTTATTCATTTTTCAGCCGCACTCTGATTCATTTTACTTTGTCACTCCCCATGTAATTTGCAATTGCATTTTTAATTGTACTGCCTTGGGTTCGAGACTTGTACTGCTTGTTGTATTCTATCAGTTTGGAACTGCTACACAACGCATTGCATTTGATATTGAACTGCAGCTGTGTTGAGTCATTGACTTGACCTTCTTGCATTGTGTGGTAGTTGTACTGTGTAGGCTTGTACATTTGTGTCACTTATTGTTCCACTTGCTTGACCCGGTTTCAATCATCCTTGGGTCTGTTGTGCTGTGCATTGAGCACTGCCTTATATTTTGGATTGCCTAACCACTTTAATTGTCTTTGTGGTCCGGATTCCTTCGTGTGGTGGTACTTGACTCACTACTGTTGGGAGCTATGTTGCCATATTTTTGGTGCTCTCACCTTCATTCTGTTGTATTCACGAGGTGGCTGTAGTCTCTTGATTGAAGTTGCCCTTGAATTCGGGTACACTCTGGCCTTTGTGCCTTGTCGCTGTTTCTTTATATGCTGTTGTGGCGAGGTAGTGCACGCGTGCGTGCACTGCAGCTACACAGTAATGACATTTGGAATTGATATTTCAATTACTTGAATTGTTTTATGTGTTCAATTCAATATTCTGAAATTGGTGTTTTTATTTGGTTTCCAAATTTTTAATCGATTTCATTCGATTCTATTCACGTTTTCGTATGTGAATTCTTGTGATTGATTGTTTCTACAATCATTTTTGTGATTTGTCACTTTAAAAATATAAAGGTTTCAATACTAGTAGTAAATATCAAAACTCTTTTATCAAAATGATTTCAACTCTATTTTTAATACCAAACTCTTTTCCTAAACCATTTTCTAATCTATTAGTATATACAAACCTTTATTTCACTCGTATAAGAAATCTAATTAAACGGCTTAGCAAAACAAGTGGTATGAAACGCTTGCGTTTACTTTGTCGGTTAATTTTTGGACTTGTTCGACTGAACCACTTGTGACATTTTTCTAGTGAAGATCTACAGTTTGTTCGTAAATATTTAAGTTAAGCTAGTGGTTATGGGACATGAAGCTAAACTTTTATATTCACTAACTTAGTGTAATTGACACTTCTCGTTGATCATGACGACCATTTTTATGATTTAGACAAGCAATTGTGCGATGTCTCTTTGTTTGCAAGGTTAGACTAGACCTCATAGGTGTGATTCCGACTCACACATATATTTTTGTCCGCGAGTTTAGTCTAGACACCATTTGTGTGATTCCACTCACACATACTTTCTTTTTGTTTGCGAGGTTAGACTAGACACACTTGTGTCATTCCACTCACACATACCTTTTTGATTTTTGGTTAGTCTAGACCTCATTTGTGTGATTCTGACTCACACATATGGGGTAGCTCCCCATGGTCTTTCGACCGTCATGTGATAGGCCTCTTTCTCTTTTTATGATTTCTGGATTTCTTGTGTTGATTTCTGGAAATTTTATGCTTCACCTATTTTCATGGTGTATCAGTGACTTGTTATGAGTACAAGTTTAGGGTATGATGCCCTCTTTGGATCTTTGAGAAGATTCTTGGGATATTGATTGATCTCTTGATGATTCATTTACATACTCTTCATAGTATGCCATTATGGTTGTTATATGTTTATGCCATATTCCTTATTCTATATCATGTTATCTGATATTTATAGCTAGACTGACCCGTGTATTATTTTCTTTTGAATTTAATACTTTGGTCAGACCGAGTTATTTACAGGTCGTAGATATCTCGCCTTGGGCTGCTGCTAGAGCTATGAAGTCTTTTCATACTTTTGGAGTAGTCGTTGTCTTAGTATAGGATGTTATGTATTCTTGTATGTTAATCACGATAATGTACTTGTGTATATAACTTCCTGAGTCGTCAGTTATAGTTTTATCATATGTTTTCTATCATATGTATTGTAACTGACATCAGTTATTGTATATATGAGATTCATTGCTATTCTTTTGTGTTATAGTGGATCTTTCTGACCACTACTCTGATAAACACTTTTAAGTGTTTTATATTCATATATATTTCTGCCTTTGCGATATGAATTATCTGTGACCGATTTATGTTATGGTTATTTCTATATTTGTTTCCGAAGATTATATATAGCCACTATGTAGTAGCTTTGAGTTTGTATCTGTATATCGGATTTCCTCTTGAGATGAAAACTTAAATTTTTATCTGGCATATCGGTACTCGCACAAAGCAATTATACAGATGGTCGCTCCTCAACAGCCTTATTCTCCGCGCTAGTCGACAGCATTACACCGTAGTGTTCTTGGCTAGCGTGGGTATAGAGGTGGGGCATCACATATCTGAAGACACACATTTGCATGTCAAAATATATCCTTCTAAATCATCTAACGGAGATATTTACACCATTCCACATCCTAATGATCCTCCAGTTGATTTGTGGTTGCGTCCTTTATTTCACTTATGTGGGAAGGTGTATGTCAACTCACGTTGTAGGAAAGCCTTATGCTTGGACCTTGCTTTCATGACTATTAGTCAAATTATGATACCGGAATACGAAGAAGGGAACTCAATTTCTTTGAATTATGATAGAGGCGTTTTGGGGATTTCAATTGGACGGCTATGTTATACCACTACACAAGATTATAATGCACAATTAAAATTTTGGACTTTTGATGATGATCAGTGTGAAGGCGGTAAATGGATTTTAAAGCATTGTATTTGCATGTTGGAAGTTGAAGAGTTGGCCCTCATAGCCAATCCTAGATATTTTAACCCTATGTTCCACTATGGCTTCAGCTCCAGTTGTGAAGTTGTATATGTTGGCTCACGTATGGTAATTTTCAGTTGTGAATTCAAAAGCGGAAGTGCAATGAAGTTATCAGAAAGAGATCGAACATCCACTTATTTTCATATCTAATGTTTTCTTTCGTATGTTGCCTTATGTCTTTGAATTATATTAAAGGAAATACCATGAATCCTATTTGTAATAGCCCGCAAACCCGTACCTTTAGGGCCGACAAAAATTCTCCAACCGTTCAACTCAAAGTGGATGGAAATATGAACCGTTAGGGTCAAAGAAGAAAGAGATAGAAGAAGAAATATAAAACAATATCAGAATCTCACAATCACAGCGGAACAATATATAATAGATAACAACAGACTTGTATACAAAGAAACTGTAACTGTACTATATATTACATCATCAAAATTCAACAAAATTCATAGCACACAATTGGACAGTTATCATAACCCGTCCGCACAAAACTGACTATGCAGTTAAGCATACACAGCAGAATATTCATCAAATATGTGTGGTTGGTCTTGCCATCCAACAAATCATCATTTCCTTATAAATTCTCATCCTGAATTTATACTTCCAGATTATCCTCTGATATCTTATTTCACTTTATAAACCCATTTTATAAATTCCACGGTCTCATTTTCCTTTTAAAACATCGTTTCAAACACTTAAAAATTTCCATTCGATTTCCAAAATTTGCTCCAATTTAAAATAAAATTCTTTACTTACTCAATTTTTATTTCAAAACTCATTAATTTTTGATTTACTTCTATATTTATGATTTAAAAATGTTATTTTAAACTAAAAATACCAATTTTATACTTTTTCCAAAATTCTTCTTTATCTTTCCCAAACTATTTTAAACCTTGAATTTTACAAACAAATCCTTTATTCATTTAAATAATACCACTAAGCTTTAAAATTTATATATTATCATTATTCAAAAATCTCTTTTCCATACTAGAATATATTTGAATTTAAAAATCAACTTTATTCCTTCCCAATTCCGTTCTTTAAATTTATCCAAATTAGCAAAAATTATTTTACTTAAAAATTCTCTTTTTATTTCTCTTCAAAATCTAACCTTTATATTTTTGATAACTTAAAATTCCAAGATATACTCAACCAGACATAGCATCCAATAATTTTAATTACCAATATAATGCATCACAAATTACCAATAAATCACATCACAGTATATGAAAACAAATTCCAATATTTTGAGGACTCAAGTTGGATCTTTCCGACCTGTTTTTCCCTGCATCTACAAATGTTGGCACAATATAATAGTACCAATTCCACGTCGAGGTGGAATATCGCGGTATATGGGGTCATCCGCTATTATGCGGGGCGCATAGGGTCCCATCCGCTACATAATGCGGGAAATCAATCACTCCAATATATATACTACTATATATATAATATCGCATCCAGTCAATTCAACCATTCAGCCAATAATTTAAATTTTACTATTTAAATTTAAATAGTATCCAAATGAGTGAGATTAACTCATCTTTGATTTTAATTTGCAGTCCATTCCAACCCATTTCCATTCCAACTTGTTTCTCGATTTTAGACCTTGTATAAATATTATATGATTTATTAATTTTCTAAATAAAATCTACAAATAAATTACCATTTAGTAAATTAAATTGACCAATAATTTAATTTAAGCTAATCATTTGGTTTTAAACTAATAATTTGATTTAGACTAATTTTCCCTTATAATCTTTTAGTAACAAAAAATTAAATAAGTAAAATTAACCAAATAAATCACCCTAAACACATATTTTTAAAATAAACTAGTAAATGTAAAATGTGTATTTGATATTATTTTTTTCCCCAATTTGAAACTACATATATACTTATATAAAAATAAATTATAGATTTCAAAAATCAATTTTTTCTATAAACTTTCAACATTCAAAATTCATATTTATTTTCCAACCCTTACCTATATATATAGTAAATTATATTAAATTATGAGCAGAACTGATCATTCATTACTGCAAATATTTTCTAAATTATATATATACATATACATGCAGAATTTAAAACTAACATAGGTTTTTACCTTACTGTGAAATTTTTTCCTAAATATATCTATATATGTATTTATTAAATAACCATAATATAGGAAGAAATCGATTCGATACCTTATTGCCTGCAACGCGATGCGACTTCGACTCCACCACTGGCGTAGGCCCTGCCTCGAACGAACTAATCATTCCTTTCGACTTACAGCAGGTCGTTGGGACCCATCAACGTCGACGTCAAAGTCATTGACTTCCAGATCGAGATGCCTTGACGCTCCGACCTCTCCACCAAATGTCGTACCGCCATCTGAGTCCACAAACTTGCCTTCTTTCCCAAAGCCGTGCCACCACTCGAGTGGCCATAGCCTCCCATGCACGCGAGCACACGTGCGGTCCACCTCCGCTCATTTCCAACCTCGACTTTCGGCTCCCTCTTTATTTTATTATCTTGAATGAATGAGTCGATTCGTTGGATGAAGAGGTGGTCGGCCATTGATTTTTTTGATCTTAGAATCGAACTCAATTATCTAAGCAGCTGGTTAAAAAAATTCAATTTTGAATGATTGAGAAGCTCGGCTTCGATTTGAATTTTAAAGAGAAAATGCGGCCATTAAAAATTTTCTTCGTTTATTTTTAAGATCTACCTTGCGTATTTTATTTTATTCTTTATAAAGATGCGTAACTATACTAACCCTTTTTAGAAAAAAAGAAGCGTGATATACAAGTGAGCACGTGTTTAATATACCTATACGTGTCTGCTCTTGCTATGATGTTTCAATGCAAATTTTATTATTTATATTTGAATTTAAATTCAAATTTAAATCGTCTTGAATTCAAAGCTTAAATTTTTTACATCCTATCGAGGCATGCCGCCAGGTGTTTATAATGTTATACCCCTACTTCGAATGCACTGGAAAAGGTTTCAAGGCCTAATTCGATCGTATGGAGAAGATAGCTTCTTGGACATGGTTATTATATTGAATTATCGATATAGATTTTAGCGCGTTTATATATCGTACAAGCTCACGACAACTCCAAACGTTACAAAACTTTAATTCCGGTAATAAAACACTATTACGGATCCAATGGAACTAGTTTTGTTGAAATCCGAGACTGTGCCTCGGAATGCTACTTTTAAATGTCAATTTAAACGGTATATTTTTAAAATTGAACAAGACACCTTTTTTAATTCAAGTTTAACACCTTTACTTTATTCAGTATTATCAATATAAATTTTAGAAGCCTTTAAATTATTTTTAACAAGCTTAGAATTTCAAATTCAACAATTTACCCAATTTCAAATTATTTAATTAAACCATTAGATCACTCAATAAATAGTGGCATTTGAAATTCGAGTTAGAAATTAACTTTTAAATATTCAAAATCAATTAAATATTCCAATTTCAAATATCCAAAAATTCCGGCCGTCAAATACCGCCCCCCTTAAAATAATTTCGTCCCCGAAATTACTAGTTAGGAAGAATGGTCCATCACCTGTTAACTATTTTCCCAAACCAAATAATCTTTAACAACTTTCCAAAACCATCTTTTTATTAAGGACATACTAACTCTCTTACTGACTTCCAAAACTCATCCATAGTTCCCAAACAACATTACTTACTCAATCATTCAAGTTTAAATTTAAATCCAAATCTTAAATTATCAAAAAATTTCCCAAAAATTTTCCAACTCCCTAAATTTTCAAAAAATTTCGCTAGCGTCTCCTTTGCGCGACTAGATCGGCACAACTACAAAATGTCTATACGGGCCCCCAAATTTAATAGAAAACAAAAGGCCAAGTGGCTAGACTAGAAAACCATCAAATTTCATAAATAAATTTAAACACATACCTCTTTGTTGGACAATTCAAACTTATCTTTGAAAATCAAAACATCAATTTATCCTTTGCCTTTAGATACCTGTATATCCTACTTAGCAATAATATCCAATTACAGATTTCAAAATCATTTTATACATTTCTTCACAATAGTTTCAATATCTATTTTCAATACCGTATGATGTACATATACCATCTGTATGCAATATCAAATTCGATCGCTCGCTCGATCACACAATTTCACTTCCGCACTAGTGTCGTCCACCCGACTTCCTAGTGCTGACTCAGATATGGTTTCTTGATCAGAAACTGTCATTCTCCTTGCACAGCTACAAATTATGATAGCGAATTTCCAGAATCAATCAAAAATCCATATCCAGGATTCGCCGTCGAAAATCGAATGAAAAATCCAACACGGGACGATATAAATATCTCGAAATTCTGTGCTCGAATCTGGATCAAATCGCTCTAGGAATAAAATAATATACGTACATCCTACGTATTTATCTCAATTGATTATTAGTTATATCAATTCTCTTTTTATTCACATTTATTTTGATTTCTATTCACTTATTCCCAATTATCCATTTTACAACTTTACTGGATCTTCATTCAAATATTAACATAGAATATTTACCAATACAAAATTTTACTTTAGAATTTTACCTTTTACTTTCCTTAAGTTTATTATAAATATTTTATACGCTTTAATATTTATCTTTACTTCACTACTTAAGTTTACTCATCTATTTTCATTTAACTTAAATTTCTGATTCCCTTTGAATTTCAGTTTACCTTCACTTTGCTAATTAATTTCAAACCTTAATAATTTTAATTTTATTCAAATTCCCTTTCAAATTCATTTGAATTCAAATTTTTTTCCTCCTTTCACCTATTTATTCCCAATCAAATTCAATAACTTTATTTTATTAAACATGATTCAAGTCAAATCTCATTCCATTATTCCATTCCAATTCATTTTCTTACCCACTTAAATCAATTTGTTTATTTACAAATTTTATTTTCAATCCTTTATTTTGTTTGGTCCAATCTTGACTAATTTTCCATTTACTTATAAATTCAAACTGAATTTCAACATTCAGTTTCAATTTCATTTACTTGCAAATGTAAATTCATTTGTTTATTTACATATCTATTCCCAACTAATAAATTTTATTTTCAATAATCGTTTTTCCCCAAAGCTCACTTTTACTTAACTAGGTTTACCTACATTCCGGCTCAATTAAATTTCAAACTTCTATAAGTTTTCCACTTATTTAAATTCCATTAGCTAATTTCTTATAGTTCACTTCAATTAATTTGCTTACCTTCCAACTTATTTTGTTTTCACACTTACTCTTATTTAACCCTTATCAAGTTGAATTATATTCCAACAAATTTCAAATTCTTATGAGTTATCAAACTTATTCATACACCATAAACATTTTTTATTAAGATTCCAGAGTTTAAACAATTTTTCAAAATCGTTTTTGAATTCAATTATATAAAGAATTCATTTGCATATTAAATTATCTTTTGAAAATTTGAAAACCAATCCCAGTTTGCAAACAACTCCAATTTAAAATATTTTGGTAGCAATTCCCCACTTGGAAACTTGAAAATGAACATCGATGATGCTGCAATCATCACCGAAGTTATTTTAAAGTGACCGAAAAGAGTTTAATGCTTTTACCTCTTTAAAAACATTTCCAAATATTTCCAATTCCAAATCTCACCCGATTTCAAATCCAATTCAAAAATATTTCCCAAATAATATCACCATTATTTGTCCAAAACCTTTGAAAATAATTTTCAAACTCAAAGGAATTAAATTCCCAAAATTTTGAATTCCAAATCCTTTCAATTCGTATTCAAATATCACTCTGGAATTTTTATTCCATTTCAATTATAAATCACATTTATATTTCAAATTACATTCTGTTATACAAATTTATATTCTTAACCTTTTGTTGAATTCCTTATTCCATTTCCACTTAACAATGATAATAATTTAATATTATCATTTTCTAACAACCAAGCAACCATATATGACTATAATAATTTACGAAAAATTATTTCTTTTATATACAAAAATTATTTGGATAAAATTATTACATTTACCCTATCTTAAAACAATACTATTTGGGTTTATCTTGTTTAAGAGTTTAGAAACCCCTATTAATGATATGGCATCCCACATATCGACCAGAATTCATAAACACCCAACCGATATGTCAACACAATATAAAAACAATTTTTATATTCATTAACAAATACGCGCTCATATCTATTAATATACTCAGACTTGTTCTAGAGTACTACGGACTCTATTATTAATGACTAATTCCCACCAGAGCCAAGTTTCTCGCTTAACCTTCTACTCTGATCCCACTTTAACAGCCCCCAAACCCGTACCCCTTGGAGCCTGGCGATCGGTAGGCTTTTCAACCATCCCAGACACACCGTGGCATACATTGGTACCTCGAATTTGCTTTCACGGCCAGCCACTCGACTCACAACCAACCCACTCTAGGACATGTATGGGTAAGAGTCTCCTGCTCGCCCCCAAACACGAAGCGAGAACCCCTATCATGCTGTAATGTAAGAAACCCGATCCCCTTTGAGATGACAAAAATTCTCCAACAGTTCAACTCAAAGTGGACAGAAATATGAACCGTTAAGGTTAAAGAAGAAAGAGCCAGAAGAAGAAATAGAAAACAATATCACATTCTCACAGTCACAGTGGAACAAAATATAATAGATAACAATAGACTTTTATACAAAGAAACTGTAACTGCATTATATATTACATCATCAAAATTCAACAAAATTAATAGCACACAATTGGACAGTTGTCATAACATGTCCTCACAAAACTGACTATGCAGTTAATCATACACAGCAGAATATTCATAAAATACGTGTGATACGTCTCGCCATCCAGCTCGTCTCCTGAGCTCCACAACATCCTATTCTGTGTTCTATAATACTCGGTCTGTCCTGAGCATTATAGATAAATAACACCCAAGTCAGTCTGAAAAACCAGTGTGAGAAAACACACTCAGTTGAATTATTAATGTTTTCAAAATCCTTTTGAAATCAAAAGTATCTCGTAAGACCACGCCACAAATAAACATGCCGGGTTTTTACATTACGATAACTAAAACATTTTTTAATCAAAACCTCTGATTTTATAGTAGTGTCTATATGAAAATACTTATTCAAATAGATGAAATTGTTACATTATTAAATTCCAGCAATACTAGGTTCTACAATCAAAGCCGTAAAGGGATGTAGGGAGAATGAATGTCAAGACCCAATTCTTCGACTTTCGAAAACCGACATCAATATGTCCACTGTATCAACTGCCGAACAATCGAATGCCAAAAACCGAACCATGAGGGTCAAAAAGAGGAGGTAGAAGAAAAAGATAGAAGAAGTAAGAAAACAGAACAGAAACAAAAAAAGAATCTCACAGTCGCAGTGGAACAACATATAATAGATAAATGAATAATCTTTAAAATAAAGAACTATCTCAGTTATTACATTACATTTTCATCAGAGTGTACAACAACAATATATAACACAACTGGACAATGGACAGTTATACAAACATGTCCCTACAAGTGAAATTACAGCGGAAAGATAATATCATATACAAGTGGTACGTCTCCCCATCCAGCTCGCCACCTGAGCTCCATAGCACTTTTGAATCCAGAATGACCTCATAACCTGACTCTAGACGGCCCGTGTGGAAAATTATGGGCACCCAGAGTTTAGGAAGAGAACAATAAACTCCAGGTCAGTCATGAGACTGGTGTGAGAACACAAAACAGTATTTTAACTTTTAAAACAACAATAAGGGAAGTGAAAAATATCCGCAATGCTTTTGGAAAATGAAACTACCGTAAGGTCTCCCCGCACACACACAATGCAAACGCAGAATTGGAGGAGATTTCTCCTCATGATAGTCAAAGATGCTTACTACGAAAAACGAATCATTTTTGATATTATTATTAGTGCATAGTGATGAAAGCATTTCGAAAATAGAATATAAATCTTAGCCAGCATAGACATTCCGAACTATGCCTACTATAGCAACCATCCAAACAGTGGGGCGCCACCATAATTGAATGGCAGGTAATACAACTAAAACCGTACAAGGCTCGTATTGTTTCTTTGGATTTTCCAACAAATGGTCAGGCTAAGGAACTTCCTTGTGCCACATTGGATCGCCTCTGGCGGGACGTCCCAAGAACCTAACCGAATCTCTGCCAACACAAGGCCGGGTTACCTCTGTAACTAGGTAACTACTACTCGAGTATGCCACTCTCGGTCCTTTGGGACCTTTATCCGAGGGCCCTCTATCACCAAGCAACAACCACACAGAAAAATGAGATTGGAGCAACCACATAGGTTAAGCATCAGGGCTCCATACCTGACACCACCCTTTTCCAGAAGGAAATGACATACCCTATAGGGCGCGACCCTCATAACCTTGTAGCATATTCCTGTTTCGACCATTTCCGGGGTGTGAGGTCTGACTAAGCCTCATCCACAAAGCTACGCTTTTTCATAAAGCCACGCTTTGATCAACAATTGATCAATAAATAATCATCACACAGCAACACTGTAACGACCTGATAAATTTATGATATTTTTTATAAATTTAATTTATATGTTTGCTAATATAATCCAGTATAAAATTAAAGTCTTAGGATTTTAAAAGGATGAATGTAGGAGTTAGATAGTAACTGTAATTACAGGTAGAGATTTAAAAGGTTATATGACATAGATTTGAAAATAACTGAAAGTTGTGTTGTAGTTATAAGTCTTAATTTGTTGGTTTAATGGTATTAATGTAACAATAACTGAATTGGATTACATACACACAAACATTTGAAAAATTTATTAGGTGGACTAAATTGGTTAAAGTTCATAAGTTGTGCATTTCAATTTAGTAGAAATTCTAAACGATAAACGAAGATTTAAATAAACGCTAAATTAAAACTATGTAAAATGGTGACTTAAGGCATAGTTATAGGAATTGGAATATAATCCAAAATTTAATTAATGATAGTAACGTAGTATTAGCTAATAAATAGATTTCAATGCAGTAACCAAATGAAAGGAATAGGAATGAATATATATATTGAATAGGAATGAATATATATATTGGTTTGAAATGAAATAAAAATGTGTCACATTTAGATGGAGTAAAATTTAAGAAACCTATAAATGTGGAATCAGTAAACATTTGTAAAAAAAAATATTGCCTAGAATAAAATTCATTTAATATAAGAATTCAAAGGTGGAAGATTTACATTTGGATTGAAAGGTATAATTAATTGAATTGGTGATTTGGGAATTTAATCCAAGGGTTACTCTAAAAATAAATACGGATAAAAAGAGGTTAAACTAAGGAGGGGCATTAATTGATTTTAAGGCTTATTTAATACGTTAATAGGCAAGACTCCGCATTCATACATTTATACAAAGCTAAATAGAAGCACAAGTGTGATATAATGTAAAGAGATGGATATCAACCTTTATTTATATGTTAATGGGATTTAATTTCTATTGTATAAAAACCGCAATTTAATGAAGATTGAAATAGCTAATTCATACGTTAGTTGATTTAGCTGGAATATGAAGATATTTAATGGAATAGTGAAATCAAATGGGAATGGGTTTCCATTGTTCATTTGAATTCACATTCATCATAAAAACTTATTTGAAAACCAAAGGAATAATAAAGGAATCAAGACTTAATTAGTAATTTGGATTTAAGACATGGCAATTTGGATTTATTGCAACATTTAATACCATAGAATTTAGTAAAGCTTATTCAAATTTTAGTTGACCATTTGTGATATAACTTTTTGAAAACAAGACTTTATTTATGAATTGAGTATTTGATTCAACGAATGGTAATTACTTCATTTAAAAATGGAATTTAACGTAAATTAGTACGTTATTAAAGTTAAATGAAAGCTGTAAACATTTGACTTAGAGAACAATTGAGTGAAATCTTAACTAATGTAAACTTCATCATATTGACATCCATAACTGTGAATCATAGGAAGAAGGTAAATAAATGAACTTAACCAAACTATTTATGTTGAATATTGAAAATTTGAATAAATAAATAGTTAAGAAAATTAAGGGAATGGGAATAAAAATTTATTTATAATTTGGAATTTTAATTACGGTGAAAAGGGTTAACTGCAATTAAAAGTAATTTGAGATGGAAATCAAGTTATTTATTTAATTTGGTTTAAGATGAGAGTGTATAAGTATAAGATTAGGTAATTTGTGAGAATAAATTTATAATTCCCGAATAATAAGAAAACGCAGAGGTTAACACTGCGAAATTTATATACTTATAAATTTTAATTCACATCCAAGCTTGCTAAATTATTTGGAATTGATTGGATTATATAAGTAATGAAATTTGGCCAATATTTAAAGTTGAAAGAAAATTTGGATTTTATGATTAATTTTAATTTATTTAATAAATATTAAAAATAGCCATTTTTGTCACGGACTCGGATTTCGACGAAAACAGTTTCATCGGATCCGTAACGGTGAATTATAATAATGTTTCAAGTTTCGTTGCGATCGGACTTGTCGTTTGATCGTACGGACTCGAAACGCCTTGAAATTTACGCATTTTGAAATCAATTTGAAATTTTGTTTTTTTAGCTTCATACGATCGAATTTGGTCACGAAACTTTTTCCATCGCGTTCAGAATATTTTAAAACACCTATTTGGATATATAGTTTTAACAAATTCGACTCCGGAGGCATAGCGGGCTTTTTGGGCCATAGTTTATTCCGTACGTTCGCGTATCCAGTCTAGCTACCCTACCTCTAGCCTATCTATAAGTATACCGTGATAAACCCTAGCCTCCTTTCTTTGTCAATTGGATATACGTACATTTTCTTCATCTCTTTCTCCTCTCCAATGGTTGCAAAACCTAGATCTATCCACAGTTCAAAATCAAAAGTCAAAACTCAAAAATTTCAGAAAATTCCAGAAAAAATATATGTTGAAGTATTCGATACGCGTAATCTCATGGCGTAATTCGTTTTTCAATTGGAGCTGTCGTTCATCCAGAATAAATTCAAACAGCCCCAAAACCGTTCATCATCATCGCACAAAACTTCATCGGATCGAGATTCTGTTTCTGGGTATTGTAGTATGGACGATGGGGAGCGCATCTATGTAATTTGTTTGGCAATTCAACGGTGGGATTTGCGGCAAAAAAATTGATTAGGATTTATACAAAACTGGCGGCGGCTAGGGTCTCGTGTGGATCCGGTTGCGTGGAGAGGTCGCTGATGATTGGAGGGGGTTTTGACGTGGGTCGCGGTGGCGCTGTAGGCCGTGGTCGTCCATGCAGAGGCGGTCAAAGTTTGGGTTTAACGTGCAGTGTGCAGGGAGGAAGATGGGCATCGCGTACAGGGAGTTTGGAGAGGCTGCGCACGTTTCTTTTGGTGACGTGGCTAAGGTTTAAATGTGTACCATTTTCTTTTTTTTTATTTTTTTTATTTTTTGATTTCATTCGCATTTATCGTCATAACTCTTGCATACGATATCCGTTTTACGCGCGGTTTCTTTTGTCAGGATCGTATTAAAATTCCAGACTTGATGACGCTTGTTTGGACGAATTCTGAGACGGGCGAATTTTTGGGTTTAAATCGGGTTTAAATTCGATTTAAATTCAAAAGGTGAGTGTTTTGACCCACTCATAATTACTAGAAGCTTTTATGTTTGTTAAATAAATTTTAGAAATGAATAGAAATTTATTTATGAGCTTTTGTCATGTTATTTCATTTATATCTGTTAAATTGCATTTTATTGAATTTAACTGTTAATTTAATTGATTTATTGCGTGTTAATTGGCTGTAGAAATTATTGTTTGCATATGAACTGCTAGTTAACCGTTATGTCAATTACCACTGAAAATAAACTGTTAGATTAATAGTTGATAAATATAATTTGAAATAAAACTGCCAATTATTACCTGTTGTATATTACCAAACATATATTGTTATTGATTGATATTGCTTGATGGTTGTGATTGGATGATGGATGTGTTATTGAATGGATGTTTTATTTGATATCATTAAACTGCAAGTTAGTATGCATTTTTTTCATTTCATTCGGGATTGCGGTTTGAAATGATATACAACCGCAGTTTTATTTTTAAATTGCGGATTGAAATGATAAATATCCGTATCACTTGACCATAGGATAGAAAACTATATACAGGCACCGCGGTCTAATAACTATTTTTAATGTGATTTCTATGGTTTGGATGGAATACGGTTTATAAAAATCTTAAATTTTTATACTGAATAAATGTTTTCTTCCATATTTATATGCATATGAAGTTGAAATTTTGAAATAAAAAGGTGAATAAATTTCTTTATTAAAAATGGAAGAAATTTAAGAAAATGGAGTTTGATGATTTATATCCTATATTTAAATATTAAGTTGGAAATTTTAAAGATATGATATTTATAATTGGATTTTTCCCAAAATATTTTGAAATGAATATTCTAGTAAAAATTGAATTTGGAAATATATATATATATATATATATTTTACTAGAAATTGAAGTCTTATTAATTATGGATTTTATGTGAATGGTCAAGATTAATTAATAGAATATTGATTTCGAAAGGATAAAAAAAATCCAACTTTAGTTGAAATATTAATGCTCAAAATGGATATAAATATATATAAAATTGAAATGGTTTTGGGGACTTGAAGTAATATTTTGGATTTTGGATTAACTTTTAAAGAAGAAATATTTGGAAAGCCATGTAATTTATTTCTTTATAAAGCAACAGTAAAGTTAAACCTTTTAAATTCGCATACCGTTGAATATCCAAACCATTTAGTTTTGAAAATAATGGTTTTAAAATACTATGGATTTTCGAAGAATTATGTTGAAAGTTACAAACAAAATATTGGTTTCATGGGATATTAAATAATAAAAGTGACATAATTTTTGGAAAGGAAAATTTATTTGGGAAACGATATCATTGATTTGAGTCTTTATAAATTAATATCAAAATGAATTGTTTGGGTTTAAAAGAAGAAATGATATCGAGATATTATGGTTTTGAAATGGATTATATTCTGGTTTTAAAGTATAAACTGTTTTTAAATAACCGCGGTGTTATAATAACGATTGGTTGGCAAAGAGACCGGGATCGGATATGGACATACTCTCTGTCGATACCGAAAACCACTTTGACTAACCGTGTACGCGGTGGAGATTCCAGAATAAAGTAGGTGGTGGCGACGTTTCCTGTAAGGTAAATACGTGGACCCAACTCCCGTGAGTTGGCATAAGGTGGCTAAAACAGGAGCGATTCTCAGGCCAATGAGGTCATTCCTCTGATCGGACGCTCCTCTTCGATATTATACTTTGACTTGGATTGATTCAGTGGCCACTTCTATATTTTGATTTTGGGGGAGTTAGTTCGAGGTGGGCGGCAGCTGCGCGCTGCGCGTTACCATCAGCCTGGATAGCAATTGGTATATCTACCCTGGCATTGCCTAGTTGTGCCGTGTCACCTACCCTATCGCGCCTTGTACGAGTTTGGTTTTCTCCCGTAGCCCGTGTGGTATCCTCTAGTGGCTTCCCGATCAGGAGGGACTATGATATTGGATGGACTACTGGGACTATTACGTGTTAAGGGCTATATGGGTAACCCCTTAACGCTATTAAAAAGTAAGTTTATTTTATAAATAGACACTATTATAATAGCGCAATATACTATATAGTAAATAGTTTAACGGATCCTTAGGAGATGCGAAACCCGAGCATCTCTTGAGTTACTGTACTCATATTTATTTCTGTTTATTTAACTCACATAAGATTTTCTAGTCTGACTCGAGTGTTTTTGTCTTTTCAAATTCGCTCGGGTCAGTCCGAGCATTTTAGGATAGCAGATTTTAGCTTTGGAGGACGAAGACGAAGAATCAGTATTATTCTATATATAGTATTGCACCAAACTCCTTATATTCCGCTGCATTGTTGTATTGGTATGTGTAACTCTGATATTTATTGTAAAAGAAGAATCAAGCTTTTGTAAACTGTTTATGAACTGTATATTTGTTATTATATTTTATCCTTCCGCTGTGAGATTCTATTTTCGTTTTATTTCTTCTCTATTTTTCTTATTTACCCCATAACAATCCGCCCTTGCGTATGTTTTGAATTGGCACGAGTGTCGGTTTAAAGTGTGCGAAAAGGCGGGACGTTACATCTGGTATCAGAGCTTTGGTTTAGCGATAAACCTTGGCTTTGTGGGGTTTGACTCTTTGTTAATAGGGTAGTAATATCCTATGGGAGTCGCTGAGTGTATATATATGAGAGAGCGTACTTGTTAGTATTGATAAAAAGATTTTAATATTGTGTTAATCTGTTCCGCTTTGTATTTATGAATTCTGGTTGATGCATAGGACGCTATGCCATCAATAGGGATTTTTAAACACTTAATAGGACTGACCGACATAATATTTGTTTTTAATATAGGTGAATGAAATAATTTCGCCTATTATATTTTCTATATATAAAAATTATTTTATAAACATATATATATATTTGGTTGCTATAGATTGGATGTTAGGCAATAAGAATATTTGTAATAAATTGAAGCTAAGTGAAATTATAATAAACCAAATTTGGAGATTTTAGAACTTAAGTCCGGGATTTTTGAAAATTTGCTTTCAAGGAATTTATGAAATATAAGGATTTGGTTTATAAGTATTTTCTTATATAAATATTTCGTATAATTTGGAAGAATTGTTTTAAAGAAGGTTTTGGAAAAAAATTAAATTCTGTACTTTCCTCTCTGTCGCTGGAAAATAAATTCGGCGATGGCGGCCGCATCATCGACTTTCATTTTCGAGTTTCAAAAGGGGAAAGGCCACTGTAGTAAATCCTACTGCAGATTTATTTTAAAATTTTCTAATTTTTTTTTTCTTTTATTGGTCTAAATATAATTAGAGATATTGAGTTGTAAGAACTTATTTATCTATTATTTTGAAATAAATTGAAATTTGACCCGGTATTTAAATTCTAAATTTTTCCGTTAATAAATTGTTAAAAAAAAAAAATTTATGTTAGGGAAAAAGAGGTTAAGTAATAAATGAATTGAAACCTCTAATTAAATTAAGAGAAGTATTGCAAGGTTAGAAAGAGAAATTGGATACGTAGGAAAAAAAAATAATAATATGGATCAACATTGAATTAAATTAAAAGAATGGAGATTAAACTTGTAATAGTTCAATTGCATTTTCTTTAGCATAAATAACTTACCTATATAAAAGTTGAAATGTTAAATAAGAACTAGAATTGAATATTTTACAAGTAGGAATTTTAGAAATAATGAAGTATTCAATAAATTACTGTTATAATAAGAATTTATTGGTATAAACTTAAGTGATAATTGAAATTTTACCCAAATTAAAGGTGAGTATTATTAATAGGTGATTTTAACTTAAGTAAATAAAATGAAATTCTTTAATAAATAAAGATTGATGTGTAGGGTTATAAACTTAAGTATGTGTTAACGAAAAAATTTTAAACGCTAACACCCTGGTGTATAAGATGTGATTGTGAAAGCACCACCCGTTTGTACGGGAAACAGAAATAAGCAGAAAGTATGTAGAAAAACGGTAAGAGACACAGTATTTATAGTGGTTCGGCTTATAATCCAGCCTACGTCCACTTTAATCTTTTTATCACTAGTTTGATTACAATTCTTTACAAGATCTTTCAATTACAACACACTTCAAGTGATAGGATATGTGAAACAAGTAGCTCAAGCTTTGATGTTGACAATCATCTTCAAATCCATGGTGAATGTGGATGATTCCTTCATGGAGTTCCTTTAGAAGTTTGTTGGATCTAAAAAGCTTTGAAGTCGTCTGGAATTCGGCAGAGTAATGGCGCTTGAAGAGAATGAGCCCCAAAAGGTCCTTTGCATGTTGGAGATGGTTTCATATTTATAGAGAGTTCTGGGCGGAAAAAGTGCTAAGTCCTAACTCGTGGCCGACTTAAGATAAGTCGTGTTCGACTTAAGGTAAGTCGTCCCCGGGTCACTGAGCCGAGTCTATGGCAGTTCCCCTTTTTTGAACCCATCCCTAAGTTCTAAGTCGTGTGCGAGTTATCTGGCTGCAATTGCTAATTTCCCTTCTTAAGTCGTATACGACTCTTTTTATGTCATAAGTCGTAGTCGACTTAACCAATTGCAACTGGTTTAAAGCAAGTCTTAACTCGTAGACGAGTTAAGAGGTGTGTCTTTAGGTCGTATCCTCCTTAAGTCGTATAACTTCTTTAAGTCGTAAGGGTCTTAAGTCGTACAAACTGCAGTTATCATTAAGTCGTAGGCCATCAATTTCCTTAAGTCGTAAAGACCTTAAGTCGTTAGCTTTTCTTAACTCGTATGCCTGCTAACTCGTAGAAGATCTTAACTCGCAGAGGATTAACTCGTAGAGGCTTAACTTGTGGAAGATCTTAACTCGTACACTTGCTAATTTGTAGATATGCTGACTCGTAAAGGCTTATCTCGCAAGTAGCCTAACTCGGGTACTCCTTAACTCGTAGGCTGCTTATCTCGTAAGCTTGCTAACTCGTAGAGGTCTTTAAGTTGTAGGAAGTTGCTGACTCATGTATCCTTTAACTCGTACATGCCTTGAGTCGTACATGCCTTGAGTCGTACATGCCTTGAGTCGTACATGCCTTAACTCGTGGACCTGTTAACTTGTGAACGAGTTAGGGTTAACATTTGCCCCTCGAAGCACACGCTTAAATCGTAAGTCGTGTGCTTCGACTTATCATAACTCGGTCATGTCGTTTCAAATCCCAACCTTTCCAGATATAAAAGCCTGAGTCGTCCTTCTTCTCATCACTTAACCTTTTAAACTGCTTTCTGCCATTAACGCATCTTCAAGCTCTCCGAGGCGATTTCGACCCGATTCATCTCTGATTCTTTCTAGCATCAAACAATCGTAAGAGATCTTGCTTCAAACTTCGACCGTTAACCATTGTTACTTTATGTATTCAGTTCATCATCTTTGGTTTGCCCCATTCAAACCCTGCGAATTCTATTCGAATTGATTACCGATGAACTAAAATTCATCTGATTTGGCCTATGGTGATTCGCGCTTTGGGGCGATTCATAGTGTAACGAGTTAAGGTTGTCGCTGCTGAAGAAGCCAAGGATGAACAGGTTAAGAGATTTGAAAGGGAGGCGAGTTGGTCGAATAGGTTGATTGAAAATAACAAGGGATCGTCTCATATATGACTCGGCTTCTTCCATGTGACTTAGCGATTTCCATGAGCCGTAGCCGAGTTAAGACTTGGAGGATTTCTAGTTGTTTTGGATCAGAGCCTTTCTCCTGTTCCCCGAGTTACGACTTAGGACTTAGAGGATAAGCAGCTTGATGTGTTTGATGGCTGAGGATAGGAACGACTCATCCCTTGAGTCGGTTGCGACTTAGTACTTGAGTCCGATACGACTTAGCACTTGTGTTCGATACGACTTAGCACTTGTGTTGTTTGTTTTTTTTAAGATCTGCTTAAACCTTGAATTGTTGCAGTGATGTTGAACTGTTGAACTTTGATGCCTTCTTTTACAAATTACTTTGACTCGCAAGTTAACAACCTGTCCAATACAACATTTACAGAAAAACCGGGGCGAATATACTGCCATTGATCGCCCTCTTCGAATGACAGATTAGCTAATAACAGTCATTAAACTTAAACAGATTGTGTGAATGAAGTGCTCAACTTATTAACTTCAAGTAAAATACTAAAGCAATACTGAAATAGTCAATTAAAATTGACCAGCTCGCATTAATATTATACTTGAACTAAAGACTAACAAGTTCTGAAATTTTTGTAATCGATCAATCGTCGACTAGTTTTATTTCAGTTATATTTACTTGTTATTATTATTTTTTTTTTGTTTTTTTTGCACAACACTTCACACTTTTTTAGGAAACGTGCACCTTCATATTTGAATATCCAGTTGTTTGTGTAGAATGACTTCTCAGGAAGGTGATACAACAGTTCGGACTGGAGAGGTAACTGTTCTTCCGGCTCCACTGGTTAATCCTCCCGAAAGAGCTCCTACTTCACTATCATACAAAGTTTTTCGCCAGTTGTGTGCTCAGTTTGGTATCGTTGAATCAGATGCCATTCTTCCCGGAAGAAATAACACTGCCGATATAGCTCCTTCTGGCTTTGTGACAATTAACCGGCAAATGTGCCTAAGTGGAGGCATTCCTCCTTTCAACGACTTTTTCCAACAACTTCTCCGTCAACTGGCCATTGCTCCATCCCAGCTACACCCCAATGGCTATGCCATTCTAATGGGGTTGTGTGTGCTTTTTAGGAGAACACTTGATCGACTTCCAAGCTTTGGTGAAGTTTGTTATCTATGCTCTTTTTCTCGGACTAAGGATCATCCTTCCATTACTGTTGTGAGGAGCGCCCGAAACCGCAAACTGATTGTTGGCCTCCCTGATACTGCTCACGGGTTTTTAACCCAATTCTTCTATGTTCGTTGCCCTCCGGGGTTTTATGGTGTGTGGAGAGTTGGAAGTAAGGGCGTTCAGCTTTATTCCTGACACATGTTTTCCTTATAAAATCTTTTCATAGCCTGAGTAGTTAGATGTTAATTTCCCTTTTTACTTTTCAGCGCTTCCACCTCCTTCTAGAGACCCAGGCTATAAGCAAATTTTTGAAAGATTGAATGCTGTGCCAGTAGAAGAGAGGAATATAAAGTTTTTGCTGAGAGATGACTTTTTACATCAATACGGGCTTCTTCACTCTTCTCGCTATACTCAGCCTCATGAAGCCCCGACTGAAGTTCCCGATTCCCCGACTGAAGCATCGGATGCCCCCGTTACTATCGAACAATCTTCATCAAAAGAGTCTAACATCGAAGCTTCATTGGTGAAATGTTCCACCCCTACCGACATTATGGGGTCATCTAGTAAGACGGCACTTGCCCCGATTGAGGAAGAAGAAGAACCTTCACAGCCTCTCGGGGGATTAGCTGATGTAGGAACTGAGAAAACAAGTCTCACCGAGCATGATGGTGACGATGTTTATGATGGGTTGAGCGACATAATAGTGACCTCACAGGAGCTTTTTAGAGATGACGTGTCTAAAACTATCTCTCCTATGATTGAGGCGACGTCCCTTCTTCGACTAACACCAACACAAACACCAACTCCTCATACCCAAGCTATCATCACCCCTACACCAATGAGTGGTTTGTAGCTTAATGCGCGTAGCTTGCACATCACACAACACTTAGGATTTTTCGGCATTTGTTCATATTTAACTTCTTTTCTTCGGAAGTTTCTAAGACTTGCTATTTTTGCCTTTTCAGATTCCCCTATGGGGCGCAGCGGCAGCGGTTCCTATTACAAGGACTTTCGACGCTATGGAGGGCGTGGCAGCTATGACTACAAGCAATACTATGCCGATCCCAGAGAAACCAATGAGCAGAGAGCTGCGCGAAAAGCTGAAGAGAGGAGAAGGTATGAAGAACGTCATGAGGGAGCGGGCACGCGACATGAATCCTTCCCAAGGGATGATGACTCCCATAAACGTAAAACGCACGATGATAGGGGGAAGAGCCATATTGAGGATTCGAGAAAGCGGACCAAACTTGGCGAGGAGCACGTGCCCGTGACATCTGAGAGACCTGGTGCCTCAGTTTCTATTGACATCCCTTCCAAATCTCCTGCTCTTGAAGGAAGTGCCATCCAAACACTTCTCAACAGGCCTTCATACCATGTTGAAAGGGGGCCCCCGACTTTGCAGAGCCGATTCCCGAACTGGTGTTTGAGGGGGGTACGCTTCGACCTTGATTTGGTCCCCATCGACAAAGAAGCTATGTACAGAAATCTCGATGCTGTCAAGCTTGATATCGATAGAATGTCTGGATGGCAAAAGCTGGTTGATGAACTTCAAAGAGTTAATCGGGCTAACATCGAAGCAATGCTGACCATGGAAAATGACAAATCAGAATGGCAGAAGATTCTTGATCAACACAACGCTGAGATGAAGGAGATAGCCGAATACAATGAAAAACTCGAAGCTGAAGTAAAGCAGCTCAAAGATGATCTTGCCTCTTCTACTAATACTTACACCCAAAGAGAAGAGGTATTGCAAAAACAAGTGCGAGATGCGCACGCCAGCCAGAGGGACGCTGAAGCTAAAGCTAAGAGGTTGGAACAAGCTGTAGAGAACCACCGCACTGATGTCACCCAGCTGCAGAATAAACTGAGCGCCCGGGACATGGAGATTGAAGCGCTAAAAGCCCAGCTTGCTCAGACCGAAAAAGATCGAGATGAGGCCATGGCTGGCAAAATTGCAGCCGAAGAAACTGCTCAGACCATGGAAAACGATATCAATTCGACTTTATGCGATTTTTATTTACATTGTGTCTTGGGACGCGGCAGCCTCTCTTTTCTTGGTCCTAAGTATGAAATCACCCTGGCCGAGGTGTGGGAAGCTGCTCTTAACATGTTTAAAGACGCCGGGTATGGCGATGAAGATTTTGAGGCGCGTTACCTGGATGAGGGAGCTCGCGCTGCTCTTGCGAAGGGGCGAGAACAACTTGCCAGGATGAGAACTGGAATGGCGGAAGAGGAATGTTCTGGAAAGGAATTAACGCTTATTTCCTCTGTCCATCCTCCAGTTTCTCCTGTGGTTGACATCACGGGTTCGAGCTCCTCTACTCCGCCTGCAACTAAGACAGTAACTGAAACTACAAGTGCACAAGGCGGGGATGAAGGTGGTGAAAGCAACGAAGCACAGCGATATGAAATCAGCCTCAGAGATCCAACTACCCCAGGTAAACTTGACACCGGACCAGCTCAAGTGGTGAACTGCTCGTTCGCTCCTTGTGAACTTGACGATCTTCTTGATTATTTTTCAAATGTCAATGAATTCCCGACTTTTGATGAGCCGTCATCCCCTCTCTTTTCGAAAGATACTGATATTTTAAGTTTTTTCTCCTTTGTAGAGAAAGCACCGAGTCAAACTCAAGCTTCTCCTCCCCCGGTGATCCTTCCTCCATCTCTTCAAGTGGCGCCTCCCTCTGCTTCTCAACCTGGGTCACAAGAAGAACAAATAGAAGCTCTCCATGGCCTGGATGATCCCATTGCTTCGCAAGAGCAAAAAGATGAGGGACTTGAGGGAGGTGACATATCTCCGGAGCGGACTCCTTCTGACGATATAACTTTATCTAAACTTGTCACTCCAGGAAGTGAGTCTTCCTCAAAGAGGAGAAGGAAGCAAGGAGCATCAAGGAGGAGAGGGAAGATAATCACTGCCACTGAAGAGGAGCCAGAAGTTGGGCCAGCTGCGCCTACCTCTCCTTCCTCCCTTATACCCACTGGTCGACCTGAAAAGCTGATCATTCGGCCGGGTAAAGGGTCTAAAGGCAGCAAAAAGAAGTGAAGATCTTCAGTTTCTAGTTTTTTGTGTTTTGCATGTACTGGCCGAGAATTGTGCGGGTACCGGCCCCCGCTTTTCTTTATTTTGAAACCTGTACCTGCGTTGTAATTGAATAAAATGATTCCTCGTTTGTACAAACTTTTGTTTGAATTAAAGAATACATTTGTTATTCGTTTTGGCATGAGTTTATTTGATATTGCAGCGAGCTTATGGTATGTTACTTGAGCGTTACCTTTTGCTGGTTTAGTTATACCATATTGTGTGTAATTATACTATATTGCCCCCATTCCATAAGTATGCTGCAATATTCTATACCTCGAGGGGACTTACACTCTTATTTGCTAAAGAATAATTATTTTATTCTTTAAAGAAAATTTTATAGAGTACAACTCCCTTCGTATAAGTTTTTACGCTTGGTCGTTCGAAGAAATCACTTTTTTCTTTTGCTTATGTGCATATCTCATCAAGTGAATTCCTCTATGTGGTAAAGCGGACCTCTGAAGGGTACTTTAACTTCTTTTCTTTTTACGATCATTTCCCACAGTAGGCAAATTATTTTTCCTTTGAAAGTTAAAGTACGCTTTTGATGAGGATTTTTTTTTTTTATAGAAAGTTGTACCTCTGAGGAGGGATTTTTTCACGTTTCAACACTTGGAAGTTTTATTTCAATCTCGGTGAAACGTGTACCTCCAAAGAGTTATGCTTTAGAAATCCTTTTCACGTTTCAACACTTGGAAGTTTTATTTCAATCTCGGTGAAACGTGGGTTTCCAAAGAGGTCTTTTTTCTTAATTGTGTTCCCGGGAGGGGGTTGTACCTCTGAGGAGGGATTTCTCACGTTCCAACACTTGGAAGTTTTATTTCAATCTTGGTGAAACGTGTACCCCCAAAGAGTTGTGCCTTTGAAGAAAGCCTTTTCACGTTTCAACACTTGGAAGTTTTATTTCAATCTCGGTGAAACGTGTGCTTTCAAGAAGGTCTTTGTTTTTACATTTCAACTTTGGTGAAGTGAAATTCCGAAGAGCGGCTGCTACACTTCAACTCCTGGCGAAATGGGCCTCCGAAGAGGGCTTTTATTTTGTTTACATTTCAACTCTGGTGAAGTGAAATCCCGAAGAGCGGTTATAACACTTCAACTCCTGGTGAAATGGGCCTCCGAAGAGGGCTTTTATTTTGTTTACATTTCAACTCTGGTGAAGTGAAATCCCGAAGAGCGGTTATAACACTTCAACTCCTGGTGAAATGGGCCTCCGAAGAGGGCTTTTATTTTGTTTACATTTCAACTCTGGTGAAGTGAAATCCCGAAGAGCGGTTATAACACTTCAACTCCTGGTGAAATGTGCCTCAGAGAGGGTTTTCATCGCCTGGAAGTTACTCTCTCATGGTTGGAGGGTCATGACTCCTCCAATCTTTTTTGTTGAGTAGAGAACCTTCTTTTTTGTGGCATATGACCCATTAGAGGTCTTTTATTATCCGAAGAGTTGCGCCTCCGAAGAGGACTTGTGGCGCTGATGGTAGCTTTGGTTGTTCCTCTGTTCACTTGCTTATGCCTTTTCAGCGATCCTTTTTTTTTTTTTTTTTTTTTTTCAAGTTTTCATCCCCCTTTTTCTCACAAGTGGCTTGTTTAATCCAAGGAAGTGTACTTCATTGCCAGGCAAGTTCGTGAGAACGGGCACTAGCTTCCTAATTGGATGTTTGTTTGTTTAAACAATCTCAATTTATCAGCAAGGGCTCGTTCCTATCGAAATCATTAGCCGTTCAATTGAAGCATTTCCTATCTAGGATTTGAATTCGGGGTCTTTGTGACTTGAAATTTGTTTGTTGAATGATGGTGGGAATCGCTCGGTCTTATTATGCGCAAGTTTTATCTCCACTATCTGCAAAAATTTAAATCGATATTTCAGCAATACATTTTGTGTATTTTTATATCGAAAACAAAGCAAACATATAATGATAATAAGGAACACAAGATTTATAGTGGTTCGACCATGAAATTGGGCCTACATCCACTTTATATTCTTTCATTATTTACTTGCATCAGTTTCACAATTGCTTTCAATTACAGGAATCATACATTCATAATTCTTTTTACAATGTTTCAACAAAATTTTCAAGTAAAGTATGGACGCAAGTGATTGCTGTTCCATGCCCTTGGAATTTGATCTCCATCAACTGTGGTGAGCTTGAATGTGCCGTCAAGAAGTTTCTGACCTATCACATACGGTCCTTCCCAATTTGGCCCAAACACACCTGTCGCAGTCATAATTCTTTTTAGGACTAGATCTCCAATTTCAAAGCTGCGTTGACGAACTTTGGAATTGAAATGTCTGGCTATCCTTTGCTGATGAGCTGCAACTCTGAGGTTAGCTTCATCTCTTTTTTCATCAAGGAGATCCAGCGCTTCAAGTTGCAGCTTTTCATTTTCTGCTTGATTGAAATGGATTCTTCTGTGTGAAGGGACCTCTGTTTCAACCGGGATCATTGCTTCCGATCCGTATGCTAACGAAAAAGGAGTATGCCCAGTTGCAGTTTTGTGAGTAGTTCTGTATGCCCATAGTGCAAGTGGTAGTTTATCGACCCAACCACCTTTTGCTCTTTCGAGTTGCTTTTTGATGGTTGATTTGATGATCTTGTTCACTGCTTCCACTTGCCCGTTTGCCTGCGGATGAGCTACTGCCGAAAAGCTTTTCTGGATTTTGAATCGTTTGCAAAAATCCTGGAATTCCTCACTTTCAAACTGAGTACCATTGTCTGTGATTATTTTTTGAGGCACACCGTATCTGCAAATGATATTCTTGGTCACAAAGCTTATCACTTTCTTAGAAGTGATAGTAGCCAATGGTTCAGCTTCAGCCCACTTAGTAAAATAATCAACCGCAACAATAGCATATTTAATCCCTAATTTAGCGGTTGGTAGCGGCCCAATGAGATCCATTCCCCAAATTGCAAATGGCCATGGACTGATCATCTGTGTGAGTTCGGTAGAAGGTGCTCTAGGAATTTTGGCATATCTTTGGCACTTGTCACATTTTCGGGAGTAATCTGCGGCATCCCGATTAATTTCTGGCCAAAAATATCCGTATCGGAGAATTTTCTTTGCTAATGTTTGACCACCTGAATGATCACCGCATTCTCCTCCATGCACTTCAGTTAGGATTGTTTTGGACTCTTCCCGGGATACACATCGAAGCAATGGCATTGAGAATCCTCGTCTGTATAATTGACCATCCTGGATTATATATCGAGAAGCTTTTCTCAGTAGCTTTTGTCGTTCTTTAGAGTTTTCTGGTAAAGAGCCATTGAGTAGATACTTTGTTATTGGAGTCATCCATGATTCTTGCTCTTGCGACATACTCATAACCCAATCGATATCCATTTCATCAATGCTCGGATTTGACAAAACTTCCACTGGAACTAACCCTAAGGATTGGGCTTCGCCAGAACTTGAGTATTTTGCGAGAGAATCTGCTTTCATGTTTTCTTCTCGAGGAATATGACTTATCGTGTAATGGTCGAATTCACATAAAAGTTCCCAAGCCTTTGACACATAAGCGGGCAGATTTCCTCCTTTCGTTTGAAACTCCTTCTTGACTTGGCATACTATAAGCTGAGAATCACTGAAGATCTGTAACGCTCGAATGTTTAGTTCTTTAGCAATTTTCAAACCAGCGATCAGAGCTTCATATTCTGCTTCATTGTTTGTTGAAGGAAATTCTAATCTTAGCGCATAGCATAATGACCGGCCTTCAGGAGTTTCAAGAACAATTCCAGCACCTGAACAGTAATCATTTCTTGCGCCATCTACAAACAACTTCCATTGGGTTGGGGAGTTCTCGATTGTTTCTTCCTCGCTGTTACCCTTGTCTGTAAATTCTGCAATAAAATCTGCCAAAGCTTGTCCGTTGATCGCTTTTCTAGGATGATAAGTGATGTCATATTGGCTCAATTCAATATTCCACTTTAAAAGGCGGCCCGAAGTCTCAGGGCGAAACAAGACTTGCTTTAAAGGTTGATCAGTGAGGACTTTGATAGGATGAGCCTGGAAATATTGCCTCAACTTTCTTGAGGCAATCAATAGACAATAGGCGAGTTTTTCCAACTTGGAGTAATTCATTTCTGCCCCAGTGAGTCTTTTGCTGATATAGTAAACTGGATGTTGAATCCTTTTGTCTTCCCGTACCAGCGCTGCACTTAAAGCATGAGATGAAACTGCCAAGTATATAAGAAGATCCTCGCCATCGCCGGGCCTGGAAAGTATTGGAGGCGTTTCCATATGTTGAATCAATTCTTCAAAAGCTTTCTGGCATTCGGGAGTCCAGTCAAAGTTTTTCTTTCCTTTCTTTAGAGCGTCGAAGAATGGAATGCATTTATCAGTAGCTTTGGATATGAACCGACTTAAGGCGGCAATTTTTCCATTGAGACTTTGCAATTCCCTCTTTGTTTTAGGAGCTTTGACTTCTTTTAGAGCAGTGATTTGAGCTGGACTAGCTTCAATGCCCCTAGCGCTCACGATGAAACCCAAGAACTTCCCAGATTCTACCCCGAAAGAACATTTTAAAGGGTTAAGCTTCATTCCGTATCTTCGGAGAATTGCGAACATTTCTGCTAAGTGTTCGATGTGATCCACTGCTTTCTTAGATTTTACTAGCATGTCATCAACGTAAACTTCCATAGTCTTTCCCAACTGCGGTTTGAACATAGCATTAACCAGTCTTTGGTATGTTGCCCCCGCATTCTTCAACCCAAAGGGCATAACTCTGTAACAGTAAAGACCGACATCGGTGATAAAGCTTGTGTCCTCCTGATCTGGCTCATGCATCATGATCTGATTATATCCGGAGTAGGCATCCATAAAAGACAACAATTCATGACCCGCTGTTCCATCTACCAGTTGATCGATCCTGGGTAATGGGAAGCAGTCTTTGGGACAGGCCTTGTTTAGATCTGAAAAGTCGATGCACACTCTCCATTTACCATTGGCTTTCTTAACTAGCACTGGATTTGAAACCCAATTTGGATAGGTAGATTCTCTGATGAAATTATTCTCCATGAGCCGGTCAACTTCCTCTTTCAATGCTGTCGACCTTTCTAGACCCTGGATTCTTCTTTTCTGCTTTACTGGCGTGAACTTTGGGTCAATATTCAGAGCATGTACCGCAACTTCTGGGGATATTCCGCACATATCGGCATGGGTCCAAGCGAAAACATCCAGGTTTGCTTTCAAAAAAGATATCAAGGCATTCTGAACTGACACATTAAGTTGTGAACCCACATTCAGCACCTTGTTTGGGTCCTTCAGATCAACGGGCACCGGTATCGTTGTTTCTGCTGGTACCACCCTACTCTCCCCCGCACTGGCCTTTCTAGGATCCATCACTTTTCGTGCCCCGCTATGCTCGCCAGTGCAGGGTCCGCCCTGTAGTTGCTATAGGGTTGGTGTTTTGATGCGGATTGGGGTTGCCGCATCTTTCCCCATTTCTCTCTTCCTTGTTTCTCGCAGCTCTGTCATATAACATTCTCGCCCAGCGTTCTGGTCTCCTTTAATAACTCCTACCCCATTGTCTGTAGGGAATTTAATAGTAAGACACCATGGGGCAAGGACAGCTTTGAATGCAGCAAGAATAGGTCGACCAAAGAAAGCATTATAAGCAGAAAATTCATCTACTATCACAAAAGTCTGCTTGCGAACTACTTTTCTTTCTCCTTCTCCGAGTTCCACAAGCAAGTCAATGGTTCCTACTGGTTGCTTTGGCTCCCCAGTGAAGCCAACAATCTTCTGAGATGAGGCTTGCACATCCGCCATCGGGATTCTCATCTGGTCAAACGTTTTCTTGAAGAGGATGTTGCAAGATGCGCCGCAATCAATAAGAACTCTTCTGACAATAGCCGGTCCAATACCGGCCGAGATGACTAACGGGTCCAAAGTAGGGGCCTCAATGCCCGTGGAATCTCTAGCCCTGAATACAATATCATCATTAAAAGTCCTTTGTTGTTTCAGGGGTGTAGAGTCCTCTAAAACAAAGACATCCTCTTCAGTTGGCATATGTTTCAGAGCTCGAGTGTACCTCTCCATTTCACCCCAGCTTCTGCCTGCTGGGTGGGGTCCTCCTGTGATGACATTAATAACTGGCCTTCCAGATTCATGTCCTGCGGCCTTCTCATTTGTCCTGGGCTGATGAGCAAGAGCTTGTTGCCCCTGACTTGACGAAGCAGGATCATTACCACTCTTCTTCACAAATTGCTGCAGCTTATTTTCTCTTAGCAATTCTTCGATTATATTTTTCAATTGACGGCAGTCGTCTGTGTCATGACCAGGCTGATTATGGAAGCGACAGAACTTCCCACTTTGCACAGCTTTTCTTCCGGTTCTGAGAACAGGAGGTTTGGGATACTCAAAAGAATCTTTTGTAGCCAGGTAGATGCGCTCTGGTGTTTCTAACAAAGGAGTATATTCTGATGGCTTGAAGGATCGAGGCTTCTTCGAATTGTGTTGTTTCCTTCCATCATTATTTTCTCTTTTCTGTCCCACAGATCCATTCTTACGTGGCGCAGCAGTGTTGTCTTCAGCTTTCTCTACTGTTGCCTTTGCCGGGACAGGACGGCTTTCCAAACGCATGAATTCATCCGCCTTTTTGTAGAACTTTTCCAGAGAATTTGGCTCCTTCATGTTCAGCCACTTTCCGAATTCACTTGACTTATCAATAGCTCTCATCAAATAGGTCAAGACCATGCGGGGTTCTGCATTATCCACCTCAGCTAACGCTATATTAAAGCGATTTAAAAAAGACTTGATAGTTTCCCCCGGATTCTGTTCCAAACCGGATAACGACATGATGTCTTTTGCCTTTGAAGCATATAGCCTAAATTGCTCTTTAAATTTCCTGGTTAGGTCTGAAAACTGATCGATGGACCGGACAGGTAGTTTTGTGAACCAAAGCAGAGCTACCCCTTCCAAATACACAGGAAAATAGCGGCATTTTATCTCGTCAGAAGCTCTGGCACCTGTCATGTGCCAATCATATTTGTACAGGAACTCATTTGGATCACTTGTCCCTTTGTAAGCTGGAATGGTCGGAGGGACGAACTTCCTTGGGAATTCAGCTTTTAGGATTTTTTCAGTAAACGGAGTCTTGCTCGGAGCGAAACCCCACTCTTTCTCATCTTCGACCCTTTGCATACTTTCTTTCATAATCTGTCGAACCATACCAGAAAGATATTCTTCGTCATTCCTATTTCTGGATCCTCCAGCCTCAGGCAATGTCTGTTCAAAGGGGCTAGCAGCCCTTTCGGGAATGTTTCTAGTTTCAGCATCATGGACATTACCGACAAAGTTCCTTTCATTATTCGCAGGTTGACGGTTTGCCCCGAGCAGATCGTTTAACCTATTCAGAATCAGAGCATTCTGAGCATTCTGAGCTTCCAATTGCGCGTTCTGGGCATTTATTTGCTGATTCAACCCAAAGATAGCAGCGTCCAATTCCGCTTTTGAAACTCCAACAGCTGGAGTGGCTTGATTTGGTGTTGGGGAAGTGGAGGTTCCCTCTTGAATGTTTGCAGATCTCACAGATTTACTTTTCCTTCCAGGAGCCATGATTTCGGATAGACTTCTGGTTCTTAAAGAAACTCTATCTACAAATCTTTCTGAAACAATGATGATAGATGTCCTGAGTTCAATTCTCAGTGAAAGCACCAAAATGTTAACGAAAAAATTTTAAACGCTAACACCCTGGTGTATAAGATGTGATTGTGAAAGCACCACCCGTTTGTACGGGAAACAGAAATAAGCAGAAAGTATGTAGAAAAACGGTAAGAGACACAGTATTTATAGTGGTTCGGCTTATAATCCAGCCTACGTCCACTTTAATCTTTTTATCACTAGTTTGATTACAATTCTTTACAAGATCTTTCAATTACAACACACTTCAAGTGATAGGATATGTGAAACAAGTAGCTCAAGCTTTGATGTTGACAATCATCTTCAAATCCATGGTGAATGTGGATGATTCCTTCATGGAGTTCCTTTAGAAGTTTGTTGGATCTAAAAAGCTTTGAAGTCGTCTGGAATTCGGCAGAGTAATGGCGCTTGAAGAGAATGAGCCCCAAAAGGTCCTTTGCATGTTGGAGATGGTTTCATATTTATAGAGAGTTCTGGGCGGAAAAAGTGCTAAGTCCTAACTCGTGGCCGACTTAAGATAAGTCGTGTTCGACTTAAGGTAAGTCGTCCCCGGGTCACTGAGCCGAGTCTATGGCAGTTCCCCTTTTTTGAACCCATCCCTAAGTTCTAAGTCGTGTGCGAGTTATCTGGCTGCAATTGCTAATTTCCCTTCTTAAGTCGTATACGACTCTTTTTATGTCATAAGTCGTAGTCGACTTAACCAATTGCAACTGGTTTAAAGCAAGTCTTAACTCGTAGACGAGTTAAGAGGTGTGTCTTTAGGTCGTATCCTCCTTAAGTCGTATAACTTCTTTAAGTCGTAAGGGTCTTAAGTCGTACAAACTGCAGTTATCATTAAGTCGTAGGCCATCAATTTCCTTAAGTCGTAAAGACCTTAAGTCGTTAGCTTTTCTTAACTCGTATGCCTGCTAACTCGTAGAAGATCTTAACTCGCAGAGGATTAACTCGTAGAGGCTTAACTTGTGGAAGATCTTAACTCGTACACTTGCTAATTTGTAGATATGCTGACTCGTAAAGGCTTATCTCGCAAGTAGCCTAACTCGGGTACTCCTTAACTCGTAGGCTGCTTATCTCGTAAGCTTGCTAACTCGTAGAGGTCTTTAAGTTGTAGGAAGTTGCTGACTCATGTATCCTTTAACTCGTACATGCCTTGAGTCGTACATGCCTTGAGTCGTACATGCCTTGAGTCGTACATGCCTTAACTCGTGGACCTGTTAACTTGTGAACGAGTTAGGGTTAACAGTATGTTTTAAAATGCTACTAGTAATATAATAAAAAGTAGGTAATATAAATAAATGTCTGTAAACCCTAGATAATGAATTAATAAGATCCTTTATTTATAAAAATGGAGGTTTTAAGGTTAATAATTTAAGTGTAAGTAGAGGGTTACTGTAATTAAATATAATAAAACGTAAACATTAAATAAAGGAATGAAATTAAGGGTAAGTTGAAATTGTAATTTATAAAACGAATATATATTTATTGAACCATTAATAAATAAAAAGGAATTGAGAAGAAACTTGTAAATTTTCACTTGCATTCTTAAACATACATAACTTACCATATAATAAAAGTTGCAATGTTAGTAAGAAAATGTAAAGGGAAATCTTACAAGTGAAGATATTCAAAATATTTGTTGTTATTAATGAGAATTTATTTTATAGACTTAAGTAATAAAAGGAAACTTAAGTAATAAAAAGGAAATACAAATATAATGAATTTGGTGATAATTGGAAAATAAACTTGTAAGAAACAAAGAAATCCCTCATAAATGAAGGAAAGAAAAATCAAAACACTGAATTATGAAATAAATGTATAATGAGATATTTTGGTGTTGATTTGAATTGTTGGTTGATGTATGTTGTTGGGTAAGGAATTATGGAGTTGTTAGATTTACAAATAATCTATCTTTGTTCCATCTTAGGCTGTTGAGCAACGGATGCACTTGATAGTTATTCTTCATTCGTACAACTTCAGAATCTGAACCCGAACAACTAATTGTCGTTTGATTTAAATGATTGGTTGTTGTATGTGGTTGTGCTGTTTGTTAAAATGTATGGTTGTTGCATTTGATTGAGTATGAATGATTGAATCCACTTGAATAGTTCATTTAAAATAAATATTTAACCTTTTAGATTTTATTAGTAAATACAGGTGTTGGAAGCAACTGCTACTGCTGTTGGTTCCAAAATAATAAAGCGTATATTGCCCGACAATAGGTACGTTTTCGGATTACGTTTAAAGCGATATTTTATATATTTTTCCCGTGTTGGGATATAATATTTTGATTATATATGTAATATACTTGTATATTTGGATATTATATTTTCTCCAGAGTCCCTCCGTACAAAGGAGACTCTGCCAAAAATTTTCGAAAATTTTGGACTTAGAATTTTGTTAAAATATTTTTCCAACTTTAATAACTCAAGTATTAAAGGATATAATGATTATAAAACAGGAATATTTCATTTAGGAGGATTAATCCAGGAAAATATTGTTTATAAATTAAAAATTGAAATAAAAAGTACTGTTTATTCTTCCTTCTCCCTTCTTTTTTTTTCCTTTTCGGGGACGAAAAGTTTTGAGTGGGGGAGATTGTAACGACCTGATAAATTTATGATATTTTTTATAAATTTAATTTATATGTTTGCTAATATAATCCAGTATAAAATTAAAGTCTTAGGATTTTAAAAGGATGAATGTAGGAGTTAGATAGTAACTGTAATTACAGGTAGAGATTTAAAAGGTTATATGACATAGATTTGAAAATAACTGAAAGTTGTGTTGTAGTTATAAGTCTTAATTTGTTGGTTTAATGGTATTAATGTAACAATAACTGAATTGGATTACATACACACAAACATTTGAAAAATTTATTAGGTGGACTAAATTGGTTAAAGTTCATAAGTTGTGCATTTCAATTTAGTAGAAATTCTAAACGATAAACGAAGATTTAAATAAACGCTAAATTAAAACTATGTAAAATGGTGACTTAAGGCCTAGTTATAGGAATTGGAATATAATCCAAAATTTAATTAATGATAGTAACGTAGTATTAGCTAATAAATAGATTTCAATGCAGTAACCAAATGAAAGGAATAGGAATGAATATATATATTGAATAGGAATGAATATATATATTGGTTTGAAATGAAATAAAAATGTGTCACATTTAGATGGAGTAAAATTTAAGAAACCTATAAATGTGGAATCAGTAAACATTTGTAAAAAAAAATATTGCCTAGAATAAAATTCATTTAATATAAGAATTCAAAGGTGGAAGATTTACATTTGGATTGAAAGGTATAATTAATTGAATTGGTGATTTGGGAATTTAATCCAAGGGTTACTCTAAAAATAAATACGGATAAAAAGAGGTTAAACTAAGGAGGGGCATTAATTGATTTTAAGGCTTATTTAATACGTTAATAGGCAAGACTCCGCATTCATACATTTATACAAAGCTAAATAGAAGCACAAGTGTGATATAATGTAAAGAGATGGATATCAACCTTTATTTATATGTTAATGGGATTTAATTTCTATTGTATAAAAACCGCAATTTAATGAAGATTGAAATAGCTAATTCATACGTTAGTTGATTTAGCTGGAATATGAAGATATTTAATGGAATAGTGAAATCAAATGGGAATGGGTTTCCATTGTTCATTTGAATTCACATTCATCATAAAAACTTATTTGAAAACCAAAGGAATAATAAAGGAATCAAGACTTAATTAGTAATTTGGATTTAAGACATGGCAATTTGGATTTATTGCAACATTTAATACCATAGAATTTAGTAAAGCTTATTCAAATTTTAGTTGACCATTTGTGATATAACTTTTTGAAAACAAGACTTTATTTATGAATTGAGTATTTGATTCAACGAATGGTAATTACTTCATTTAAAAATGGAATTTAACGTAAATTAGTACGTTATTAAAGTTAAATGAAAGCTGTAAACATTTGACTTAGAGAACAATTGAGTGAAATCTTAACTAATGTAAACTTCATCATATTGACATCCATAACTGTGAATCATAGGAAGAAGGTAAATAAATGAACTTAACCAAACTATTTATGTTGAATATTGAAAATTTGAATAAATAAATAGTTAAGAAAATTAAGGGAATGGGAATAAAAATTTATTTATAATTTGGAATTTTAATTACGGTGAAAAGGGTTAACTGCAATTAAAAGTAAGTTGAGATGGAAATCAAGTTATTTATTTAATTTGGTTTAAGATGAGAGTGTATAAGTATAAGATTAGGTAATTTGTGAGAATAAATTTATAATTCCCGAATAATAAGAAAACGCAGAGGTTAACACTGCGAAATTTATATACTTATAAATTTTAATTCACATCCAAGCTTGCTAAATTATTTGGAATTGATTGGATTATATAAGTAATGAAATTTGGCCAATATTTAAAGTTGAAAGAAAATTTGGATTTTATGATTAATTTTAATTTATTTAATAAATACTAAAAATAGCCATTTTTGTCACGGACTCGGATTTCGACGAAAACAGTTTCATCGGATCCGTAACGGTGAATTATAATAATGTTTCAAGTTTCGTTGCGATCGGACTTGTCGTTTGATCGTACGGACTCGAAACGCCTTGAAATTTACGCATTTTGAAATCAATTTGAAATTTTGTTTTTTTAGCTTCATACGATCGAATTTGGTCACGAAACTTTTTCCATCGCGTTCAGAATATTTTAAAACACCTATTTGGATATATAGTTTTAACAAATTCGACTCCGGAGGCATAGCGGGCTTTTTGGGCCATAGTTTATTCCGTACGTTCGCGTATCCAGTCTAGCTACCCTACCTCTAGCCTATCTATAAGTATATCGTGATAAACCCTAGCCTCCTTTCTTTGTCAATTGGATATACGTACATTTTCTTCATCTCTTTCTCCTCTCCAATGGTTGCAAAACCTAGATCTATCCACAGTTCAAAATCAAAAGTCAAAACTCAAAAATTTTCAGAAAATTCCAGAAAAAATATATGTTGAAGTATTCGATACGCGTAATCTCATGGCGTAATTCGTTTTTCAATTGGAGCTGTCGTTCATCCAGAATAAATTCAAACAGCCCCAAAACCGTTCATCATCATCGCACAAAACTTCATCGGATCGAGATTCTGTTTCTGGGTATTGTAGTATGGACGATGGGGAGCGCATCTATGTAATTTGTTTGGCAATTCAACGGTGGTATTTGCGGCAAAAAAATTGATTAGGATTTATACAAAACTGGCGGCGGCTAGGGTCTCGTGTGGATCCGGTTGCGTGGAGAGGTCGCTGATGATTGGAGGGGGTTTTGACGTGGGTCGCGGTGGCGCTGTAGGCCGTGGTCGTCCATGCAGAGGCGGTCAAAGTTTGGGTTTAACGTGCAGTGTGCAGGGAGGAAGATGGGCATCGCGTACAGGGAGTTTGGAGAGGCTGCGCACGTTTCTTTTGGTGACGTGGCTAAGGTTTAAATGTGTACCATTTTCTTTTTTTTTTTTTTTTTTTTGATTTCATTCGCATTTATCGTCATAACTCTTGCATACGATATCCGTTTTACGCGCGGTTTCTTTTGTCAGGATCGTATTAAAATTCCAGACTTGATGACGCTGGTTTGGACGAATTCTGAGACGGGCGAATTTTTGGGTTTAAATCGGGTTTAAATTCGATTTAAATTCAAAAGGTGAGTGTTTTGACCCACTCACAATTACTAGAAGCTTTTATGTTTGTTAAATAAATTTTAGAAATGAATAGAAATTTATTTATGAGCTTTTGTCATGTTATTTCATTTATATCTGTTAAATTGCATTTTATTGAATTTAACTGTTAATTTAATTGATTTATTGCGTGTTAATTGGCTGTAGAAATTATTGTTTGCATATGAACTGCTAGTTAACCGTTATGTCAATTACCACTGAAAATAAACTGTTAGATTAATAGTTGATAAATATAATTTGAAATAAAACTGCCAATTATTACCTGTTGTATATTACCAAACATATATTGTTATTGATTGATATTGCTTGATGGTTGTGATTGGATGATGGATGTGTTATTGAATGGATGTTTTATTTGATATCATTAAACTGCAAGTTAGTATGCATTTTTTTCATTTCATTCGGGATTGCGGTTTGAAATGATATACAACCGCAGTTTTATTTTTAAATTGCGGATTGAAATGATAAATATCCGTATCACTTGACCATAGGATAGAAAACTATATACAGGCACCGCGGTCTAATAACTATTTTTAATGTGATTTCTATGGTTTGGATGGAATACGGTTTATAAAAATCTTAAATTTTTATACTGAATAAATGTTTTCTTCCATATTTATATGCATATGAAGTTGAAATTTTGAAATAAAAAGGTGAATAAATTTCTTTATTAAAAATGGAAGAAATTTAAGAAAATGGAGTTTGATGATTTATATCCTATATTTAAATATTAAGTTGGAAATTTTAAAGATATGATATTTATAATTGGATTTTTCCCAAAATATTTTGAAATGAATATTCTAGTAAAAATTGAATTTGGAAATATATATATATATATATTTTACTAGAAATTTAAGTCTTATTAATTATGGATTTTATGTGAATGGTCAAGATTAATTAATAGAATATTGATTTCGAAAGGATAAAAAAAATCCAACTTTAGTTGAAATATTAATGCTCAAAATGGATATAAATATATATAAAATTGAAATGGTTTTGGGGACTTGAAGTAATATTTTGGATTTTGGATTAACTTTTAAAGAAGAAATATTTGGAAAGCCATGTAATTTATTTCTTTATAAAGCAACAGTAAAGTTAAACCTTTTAAATTCGCATACCGTTGAATATCCAAACCATTTAGTTTTGAAAATAATGGTTTTAAAATACTATGGATTTTCGAAGAATTATGTTGAAAGTTACAAACAAAATATTGGTTTCATGGGATATTAAATAATAAAAGTGACATAATTTTTGGAAAGGAAAATTTATTTGGGAAACGATATCATTGATTTGAGTCTTTATAAATTAATATCAAAATGAATTGTTTGGGTTTAAAAGAAGAAATGATATCGAGATATTATGGTTTTGAAATGGATTATATTCTGGTTTTAAAGTATAAACTGTTTTTAAATAACCGCGGTGTTATAATAACGATTGGTTGGCAAAGAGACCGGGATCGGATATGGACATACTCTCTGTCGATACCGAAAACCACTTTGACTAACCGTGTACGCGGTGGAGATTCCAGAATGAAGTAGGTGGTGGCGACGTTTCCTGTAAGGTAAATACGTGGACCCAACTCCCGTGAGTTGGCATAAGGTGGCTAAAACAGGAGCGATTCTCAGGCCAATGAGGTCATTCCTCTGATCGGACGCTCCTCTTCGATATTATACTTTGACTTGGATTGATTCAGTGGCCACTTCTATATTTTGATTTTGGGGGAGTTAGTTCGAGGTGGGCGGCAGCTGCGCGCTGCGCGTTACCATCAGCCTGGATAGCAATTGGTATATCTACCCTGGCATTGCCTAGTTGTGCCGTGTCACCTACCCTATCGCGCCTTGTACGAGTTTGGTTTTCTCCCGTAGCCCGTGTGGTATCCTCTAGTGGCTTCCCGATCAGGAGGGACTATGATATTGGATGGACTACTGGGACTATTACGTGTTAAGGGCTATATGGGTAACCCCTTAACGCTATTAAAAAGTAAGTTTATTTTATAAATAGACACTATTATAATAGCGCAATATACTATATAGTAAATAGTTTAACGGATCCTTAGGAGATGTAAATCCCGAGCATCTCTTGAGTTACTGTACTCATATTTATTTCTGTTTATTTAACTCACATAAGATTTTCTAGTCTGACTCGAGTGTTTTTGTCTTTTCAAATTCGCTCGGGTCAGTCCGAGCATTTCAGGATAGCAGATTTTAGCTTTGGAGGACGAAGACGAAGAATCAGTATTATTCTATATATAGTATTGCACCAAACTCCTTATATTCCGCTGCATTGTTGTATTGGTATGTGTAACTCTGATATTTATTGTAAAAGAAGAATCAAGCTTTTGTAAACTGTTTATGAACTGTATATTTGTTATTATATTTTATCCTTCCGCTGTGAGATTCTATTTTCGTTTTATTTCTTCTCTATTTTTCTTATTTACCCCATAACAATCCGCCCTTGCGTATGTTTTGAATTGGCACGAGTGTCGGTTTAAAGTGTGCGAAAAGGCGGGACGTTACAAACACTCAGCATGCCACATTACCAAATTGGGAGTATATCGCTTATAAACTTCAACTACAAAAGCTCTGAGCACGTACGTCTCAGAGAAGGGTGTTAAGCTAAGAGAATAAATTCTCCGCCACCAACAGAGATGTATTTGAAAGAAATCTGCATTATATCTCAAAATGTAATGTCAGACACGTAACCATACAAGTTTGTTCCGGGTTCGAACAGAACCGAAGTCACTTCAAAAGAAGCCCTTGCAATCCGGGTATTCACAATCCGGACCGAATTTCCCATCACAAAGGAAATCTCCATACCGTAGCTAACGGTGCAGAGACAATCGATAGGTCATCCTATCGTTTTCACAAATACCCGGTCTTCACCATCGGTCTTCAATGCTATCCATTACGTCGTATCACTATTCGGAATGGGTAGTCCGAATAACGAGCGCAATAATTTAAAAATAAGTGTAGCATTCAATTTCAACCAATTCACAAAAAATAACCTTTCATGGGTCAATATTGATAGTCGGTTATTTAACTATCAATTAATATTCACAACATAACCTGATTTCAAATAATTTCCCAAATTATTTATTTTCAAAAATATATTTACAAGATATATTTTCCACACTTCAACCATTTGAAAACAAATTTCAAACTAATTTTCACCTTTACAACTTTCGTTTCAAAATGGTTCATTTAAACCAGTTAAATAAATCCTTACCGATTTATTAAATTTACGTTCCATATCCGTAAATTTATTTCCACACTTCAAAAATAAATCAATGTTTATATTCAAAAAAAAATTCCTTATAAATTTCCATTGTGAATTTACATTTCCAGATATTCACCTTTTATAAGATTTTCCCAATCGATTTCAATTATTCACTTTCAATTTATCTTTAAAAGATAAAATCTCAAAACATTCGCTTCATATTGGAAAAACATTTCCATACTTATTTAATATTAAGTAATTCACCAATCTATTTATTTTCAACATTTTGAAAACATTCAATATACGTAAATCACAATTAAGTATAAATTTTATTCTTTAAGAAAAACATTCTCTTAAACACATTTATTTGGGTCAAAATGAATGTTGCGTAAAACATTGTTACGACAACCCAAAACCACTAGTATGGGGATTCGAAATTAAGATAGATATATAAATCCTAATACTATATAAAACATTTCCTTTCGAAAATCATTTACTATAACAACAGTGTTATAGTCCACCATTTCCTTCTATTTCTCGAAAACGTCTATTTCAACAATGAATGTTGAAATCTATGGTTTCGATACTTAATACATTTTAAAACATTTTTGAATCGTTTTAATTCTATTTAAAATATAACTTTCCCAAAATATTTCATTAATATATTATTCACCGTCCAAAATCGTGAATATACTTCGTTAACCAAATTCAATTTCTACATATTTTATTTGAAGGATTATCCATTGTCCCAAAATCATGGATATATCTCCTTTAATAAGCTATAATAATTAAACTTATTAAAATAAGTCGATTTCGGATTTATAAAACAACGTTTATAAATTCCATTTATACTTTGTAACAACTTCAACTTATAAAATCACTTTATTAACAAATTCTATCCGTATCCTATTTACACGCCAAAATCCAATTTATAAGTTAATTATTTATAAATATTTTATTTTACAAAATATATTCATTTTATAACTTCACAATTTATAAATCTATCGATTTGATCCACTTATGAAATCCATTTATACTTCATTCTGATACTTATAAAAACTCGTTCTATAATTCCAATATTTTAATTTATAAATATCAATTTTATAAATCTTTTATATAAATCATTCATAATAATTCAAAAATCCCAATTTAAACCATTTTATATATTAATCAACTACTTATTTCAAAAATCACATTTCTGTTATATTTCACAAAAATCATAATTTTTATAACATAAAAATTACAACGTTTATTTATTTAAAATGAATCAATTCCAAAATTAAATTTTATTATGAATTCTCAACTTAAGTTTTCAAAAATCAATTTTTTTTATTTTCGGCATCTAACGATACCAAAAATATATTCGGCTAAAATTAAGCCTTTAACGATTTCAATCACAATGATAATCACGCAGATTATAAATAGATCAACACACAACATTGAAACCAATTCAATCATTTGAGGAACCCAGTTGGATCCCTCCAACCTGTTTCCCTGCATCCAAAGATGTTAGCATAATACCAAATCTGCTTCAAGACAGAATATCATGGTATATGGAATTTATAAAATAGTATCCGCTATTATGCGGCGCAATAAGGTCTCATCCGCTATATAATGCGGGGAATATACTCCAAATACATATATAATACCAATTCCATTCAAGTTGGAATTATCGCGGTATATGTGTTTAATAAATAACATTCGCTTAATATGCGGCGTATAGGGTCTATTTCAATACAACAGATAATAACTATCATCCAATCAAGCAATTTTAAATCTAACTATTTAAAATTTAAATCGAAACAATTTGATTGAGTGAGAAGTTCTCACATTGAGTTTTTGATAACATTTGTAGCGTTTTGTTACAAATAAAATTAAACGTGCGTTTAATTTTACTCGAAATTTTCACTAGCTCCAAACGACTCCAAACCAGCTCCTTGCGTAGTGCTCGGCAAAACGAAGCCAACGCAACTTGTTTTAGGAATTTTCGACCTCGTATGAACAAGTTACAATATTATAAAGTTTACACAATTTTAAAAATAATTGATTTCACAATTCTTTTTTTTATAAAACCCTACATCATAATCTGGCCGTTCCTTTTGCCTTTCCAAATCAGGGCCGCTACTTTTGCTTCCTCTTCGTTTCAGGTTATTGCGTGCGTTTGAACCCATTAGCCGCCTCCAACCTCGAATTTTCATAACTAATATAAGAAATTTAAAGACGATCGAGCAACTCCACGTTGTAGCTCGCAACGCCACGCACCTCCACCTAGAATATTGGTGAACTCGGCTGCCCCTCCTGCATGCATAACGAGGAGGAACGGCCAGAGAACGCTGCCCCTAGCTTCGCCATCGCCACGCCATACTTCATCATCTCCGAATGGATTGAAAGCTCTTCCGATGCGCTTCAACTTTGTAGTTGAAAACTTTTCGAATCGATTAGTGGATTTGAAGAAATTAGTGGAAGAAGAAGGGTGTTTCTCAGCCATTGGTGATGGATAGTGGCAGCTGTAACAAATTAGGGTTAGGTTTTCAATTTGTGAAGGTGGATGTGTCCTTTTATAGAAAACCGACACACTATTCATCTCCAATTTTTCGAACTCCAAATCTCACGTGGTGGCCGGCGTTTCTAGGGTTTAACCCGCGTTCCGGAAACAATGGAATAGGTTTCGAATGCTAATTCAATCATCTGTGCGAGTTACAGCAATAAACGATCGAATTTAATTTAAATCGATTAAACCAATTTCTATGCGTTTTGGCTTGCCCCAGACAAACGGTAAATCCGATTGATACGAAATTTGAAACGATACAATAATTTGACATCATGTATCCGATGAAACTGGTTACGTTGAAATCCGAGACTGTTTGAAAAATGACTAATTTCACTAGTCGATTAAATATTAAAACATTCAATTTTCACAAATTTACATTTAATTCAATTTTAAAAGTTCACAAACATTGTTCTAACTCCAATATGATTTAATACAACTTAATAAATCATTTTTAATCACATTAAACCCAAATTCCAATTTTTTCTGTGATTTAAAATATTAAATTATCGATTTAATTAGCCAATTAAATCTAAATATTCGAAAAATAAATTATTCGACTTACAAATTTTACTTGTTGATATTTAAAATCAATTAAATATCTGAATTTCAAATGACCGAAATTCTGGGTCGTTACAAACTTCTCCCTTAAAAGAATTTCGTCCTCGAAATCGCCAAGTAAGAAAAAGTTTTGGAATTCATTAACCTTTCAAAACGATTCAATTCAGATTTCAATTTCACTTACGTGTTTAACTTTCCCAAAATCCATAGTTAAACTTCTTACAAAATATTTACTAAGTTTTCAAATCCAGATAGTTATCTTTTCAAAATCAACTATATCGTTTAACCTTTAACTTCAAATCAAAACTTAGTTTTCACAACAACAAAAAAATCCAAAATTTCCCGAAAATTTTCTAACGCCTTAATTTTTCAGAAAATTTTGCCATAACCTCCTTTGCACGGCTAGCTCGGTACGACTACAAAATGGCACCATGGCCCCCAGATTTCAAAACGAAAACGAAAAGCCAAGCGGCTAGACAAGAAGATCATCAAATTTCATACTGAAATTCAAATACAAACCATTATGTAGAGCAATTCAATTTTTATCTTCAAAATCAAAATCCCAATTCCATTTCCTTTAATACACCTTTATATCCTGCTAGCTATAATATCCAATTACAACTTTCAAATTTATTTTGCACATTCCTTTACAAAATTTTCAATATATACTTCTTATACCATTTTTAATTTACTATTGAAGTTATATATCCATTTTCATTCTATATTGCATTATCAATTTCATTCGAATTCAATTTACACTTTCAATTCTGTTTGGATTCAATTTACCTTTTGAATGTTGAATTTATCAATTATCTTTCATTAACAATTGATTCATATCACTATTTTAAATTAGTTTTACTTACAAATTCAATTACTTTAGCTTTCAATTTCACTAATTCCATTTCATCAACACTTAATGAATTTATATACATCCAATTTATAATCAAATAACAACCAATGTATATTCAACACAACCGAATTTGTTCACTTTGCATTCAACATTCATGTTCACTTTGTTTACCTTCAATTTGGTGTAACACATTTAATTAGCTTTAATGAATTAACACTTACATCCATTATTTTATATCAATTTATTTACATTTGATTGATTAACATTCAACCCATTCATTAATCAAATTGCTAATTCATTTAACATTTCAAGTTGAATTTCATTTATATAACTCAATTTATATTTATCACTTTACTCATTTTACTTCGGCACCAAAACCAACTTCATTCAACATTACTTAAGTTATATTCCATTTCAACATTCAATTTCAATTACATTTACTTGCAATTGTAAATTTATTTATCCATTCACAAATTTTATTTTCATAATTCAAACTCCCATCCAATCCATTTGTTACTACTCCAAATTTATTTTTAACTTAATAAATTTTCTTTAAGTAATTATTTCTTATATGTATAAGTTCATTTCACTTAGCCTCTTAGACCTTTCTTTAAATTCACTTTATTTAATTGATTCACTAATACTTACTTTCATTTAACTCCATCCTTTAGGTTAAATTTATTCTATCAAAATTTAAATTGTATAAGTTATCAACTCATTTATTATTTCCATAAATTATTTTAAATAGGATTCCAGAGTCTTTTCAACCTTTAAAAACCAATATTGAAGTCAATTCAAATTATATTTGAATTTCCAAAACCAAACCCAAATTTTCCAAACAACTTTAATTTAAAACAATCTGGCTGCAATTTCCTCTTTTGGGAACCCGAAAATGAACACTGACGAAGTCGCGTTCATCATCGGAATTATTTTCCAGCGAACTGAAAGAGTTTAGAGCTTTTATCCCTTCCAAAATATTTCTCCAAAATCTTTGAAAATCATTTTCAAGTCAAAAAGGATTTAAACCTTCCAAATCTCTAAAACTTCAAATCTTTTCAAAAACATTCCTCTCGAATTCCATTTCAAATTACAATTCACATTTACAATTTATTATTTACAAATTCCATTTGTATATTGATTTAATTTCTAAACTTTTGACCATGCTTCCAATTTCTTATTCAATTTCAATGATAATAATTTAATATTATCAATTCCTAACATCCAAGCATCCATATATTATAATAATTTAGGGAAAAACATTCTTTTTACATATGAAAATAGTTTTGGGTAAAATTATTCCATTTACCATATTTTTAAAACAATATCGTGTCGAATTATTTTGTACCAGTGTTTAGAGATCCCTACCGATAGAGTTGTACAGACTATACCGACCAGAATCCATATACCACTCCACAAACCAATCATCACAACATAAAACAATTTTATTTTCACTAACAAATACGCGCTCATATCTATTATTACACTCAAACTCATTCTAGAGTAGTACTGCTATATCTCTAATGAGTAATCCCCAACAGAGCCAAGGTTGTCACTTAACCAAATACTCTGATACCACTTTGTCATGACCCGATTCTTCGACTTCCGAAAACCGACATCAATACGTCCACTGTATCAACTGCCGAACAATCGAATGCCGGAAACCCGAACCATGAGGGTTAAAAAGAAGAGGTAGAAGAAAAAGATAGAAGAAGTAAGAAGACAGAAAAGAAATCAAAATAGAATCTCACAGTCGCAGCGGAACAATGCATAATCGATAAATGAATAATCTTTAAAATAAAGAGCTATCTCGGTTATTACATTACATTTTCATCAGAGTGTACAACAACAATATATAACACAACTGGAAAATGGACAGTTATACAAACATGTCCCTACATGTGAAATTACAGCAGAAAGATAATATCATATACAAGTGGTACGTCTCGCCATCCAGCTCGCCACCTGAGCTCCATAGCACTTCTGAATCCAGAATGTCCTGATAACGGACTCTAGACTGCCCGTGTGGAAAATTATGGGCACCCAAAGTTTAGGAAGAGAACAATAAACTTCAGGTCAGTCATGAGACTGGTGTGAGAACTCAAAACAGTTATTTAACTTTTAAAACAACAACAACAAGGGAAGTGAAAAATATCCACAATGCTTTTGGAAAATGAAACTACCATAAGGCATCCCCGCACACACACAATGCAAATGCAGAATTGGAGGAGATTTCTACTTATGATAGTCAAAGATGCTTACTACGCAAAACAAATCATTTTTGATATTATAGTTAGTGCATAGTGATGAAAGCATTTCGAAAATAGAATATAAATCTTAGCCGGCATAGACATTCCGAACTATGCCTACTATAGTTACCATCTAAATAGTGGGGCGCCACCATAAGTGAATGGAAGGTAATACAACTAAAACCGTACAAGGCTGGTATTGTTTCTTTGGATTTTCCAACAAATGGTCAGGCTAAGGAACTTCCTACTGCCACATGGGATCGCCTCTGGCGGGTCGTCTCGAGAACCTAACCGGATCTCTACCAACACAAGGCCGGGTTACCTCTATAACTAAGTAACTACTACTCGAGTATGCCACTCTCCGGTCCTTTGGGACCATTATCCGAGGGCCCTTTATCACCAAGCAACAACCACACAGAAAAATGAGATTGGGCCAACCACATAGGTTAAGCATCAGGGCTCCATACTTGACACCACCCTTTTCCATAAGGAAATGACATATCCTAAAGGGCGCGACCCTCATAACCTTGCCGCATATTCCTATTTCCACCATTTCCGGGGTGTGAGGTCTGACTAAGCCTCGTCCACAAAGCTACGCTTTTTCACAAAGCCACGCTTTGATCAACAAATGATCAATAAATAATCATCACACAGCAACACTCAGCATGCCACATTACCAAATCGGGAGTATATCGCTGATAAACTTCAACTACAAAACCTCTGAGCTCGTACGTCTCAGAGATGGGTGTTAAGCTAAGAGAATAAATTCTCCGCCACCAATAGAGATGTATTTGAAAGAAATCTGCTTTATATCTCAAAATGTAATGTCAGACACGTAACCATACAAGTCTGTTCCGGGTTCGAACAGAACCGAAGGCACTTCAAAAGAAGCCCTTGCAATCCGGGTATTCACAATGTCGATCGAATTTCCCATCACAAAGGAAATCTCCATACGTAGCTAACGGTGCAGAGACAATCGATAGGTCATCCTATCGTTTTCACAAATACCCGATCTTCACCACCATTCTTCAATGCTATCTGTTACGTCCTATCGCTATTCGGAATGGGTAGCCTAAATAACAAGCGCAATAATTTAAAAATAAGTGTAGCATTCAATTTAAACCAATTCACAACAAATAACCATTCAAGGGTCAATATTGATAGGTGGTTATTTAACTATCAATCAATATTCACAACGTAACCCGATTTCAATTAATTTCCCAAATTATTTATTTTCAAAAATATCTTTATAAGATATATTTTTCACACTTCAACCATTTGAAAACAAATTTCAAATTAATTTTCACCTTTACAACTTTCGTTCAAAAGGGTTCATTTAAACCAATTAAATAAATCCTTATCGATTTATTAAATTTACGTTCCAAATCCGTAAATTTATTTCCACACTTCAAAAATAGATCAATGTTATTTTTAAAAAAAAATTCCCTTATAAATTTCCATTGTGAATTTACATTTCCAAATATTCACCTTTTATACGATTTTTCCAATCGATTTCAATTATTCACTTTCAATTTAACTTTAAAAGATAAAATATCAAAACATTCGCTTCATATTGGAAAAACATTTCCATACTTATTTAATATTAAGTAATTCACCAATCTATTTATTTTCAACATTTTGAAAACATTCAATATACTTAAATCACAATTAAGTGTAAATTTTATTCTTTAAGGAAAACATTCTCTTAAACACATTTATTTGGGTCAAAACGAATGTTGCGTAAAACATCGTTACGACAACCCAAAACCACTAGTATGGGGATTCGAAATTAAGATAGATAAATAAATCCCAATACTATATAAAATATTTCCTTTCGGAAATAATTTACTATAATAACAGTGTTATAGTCCACCATTTCCTTCTATTTCTCGAAAACGTCTATTTCAACAATGAATGTTGAAATCTATGGTTTCAATACTTAATACATTTTAAAACATTTTTGAATCATTTTAATTCTATTTAAAATATCACTTTCCCAAAATATTTCTTTAATATATTATTCACTGTCCAAAATCGTGAATATACTTCGTTAACCAAATTCAATTTCTACATATTTTATTTAAAGGATTATCCACTGTCCCAAAATCGTGGATATATCTCCTTTAATAAGCTATAATAATTAAACTTACTAAAATAAGTCGATTTTTGATTTATAAAACAACGTTTATAAATTCCATTTATACTTTGTAACAACTTCAACTTATAGAATCACTTTATTAACAAATTCTATCCATATCCCTTTTACATGCCAAAATGCAATTTATTAGTTAATTACCTATAAATCTTTTATTTTATAAAATCTATTCATTTTATAACTTAACAAATAATAAATCTATCGATTTCATCCACTTGTGAAATCCATTTGTACTTCATTCTGATACTTATAAAAACTCGTACTATAATTCCAATATTTTAATTTATAAATATCAATTTTATAAATCTTTTATATAAATCATTCATAATAATTCAAAAATCCCAATTTAAACCATTTTATAAATTAATCAACTACTTATTTCAAAAATCACATTTCTGTTATATTTTACAAAAATCATAATTTTTATAACATAAAATTACAATGTTTATTTATTTAAAATGAATCAATTCCAAAATTAAATTTTATTATGAATTCTCAACTTAAGTTTTCAAAAATCAAATTTTATTTATTTTCGGCATCTAACGATACCAAAAATATATTCGGCTAAAATTTAGGCTTTAACGAATTCAATCATAAAGATAATCACGCAGATTATAAATAGATCAACACACAACATTGAAACCAATTCAATCATTTGACGAATCCAGTTGGATCCCTCCAACTTGTTTCCCTGCATCCAAAGATGTTAGCACAATACCAATTCCGCTTCAAGACGGAATATCGTGGTATATGGGATTCATAAAATATTATCCGCTATTATGCGGTGCAATAGGGTCTCATCCGCTATATGATGCGGGAAATCAACTCCAAATACATATATAATACCAATTCCATTCAAGTTGGAATTATCGCGATATATGTGTTTAATAAATAACATTCGCTTAATATGCGGTGTATAGGGTCTATTTCAATACAATAGATAATAACTATCATCCAATCACACAATCAAGCAATTTTAAATCTAACTATTTAAAATTTAAATTGAAACAATTCGATTGAGTGAGAAGTTCTCACCTTGAGTTTCCGATAACAGTTGTAGCGTTTTGTTTCGAATAAAATTAAACGTGCGTTTAATTTTACCCGAAATTTTCACTAGCTTCAAACGACTCCAAACCAGCTCCATTGCTTAGTGCTCGGCAAAACGAAGCCAACGCATCTCGTTACAGGAATTTTCGAGCTCGTATGAACAAGATACAATATTTTAAAGTTTACACGATTTTAAAAATAATTAATTTCACAATTCTTTTTGTTATAAAACCCTACATCATAATCTGGCCGTTCCTTTTGCCTTCCAAATCAGGGCTGCTACTTTTGCTTCCTCTTCGTTCCTGGTTATTGCGTGCGTTTGAACCCATTAGCCGCCTCCAACCTCGAATTTTTGTGATTAATACAAGCAATTTGAAGACGGTCGAGCAACTCCACGTTGTCGCTCGCAACGCCACGCACCTCCACCTAGAATATTGGTGAACTCGGCTGCCTCTCCTGCACGCATAACGAGGAGGAACGGCCAGAGAACGCGGCCCCCTAGCTTCACCATCGCCACGCCATACTTCATCATCTCCGTATGGTTTGAAAGTTCTTCCGATGCTCTTCAACATTGCAGTTGACAACTTTTTGAATTGATTAGTGGATTTGAAGAAATTAGTGAAAGAAGAAGGGTGTTTCTCGGCCATTGGTGATGGATAGTGTGATATCCCGGAATTTTAGACAATATCAATTTAATAATGTTTATATAAAATTTAATTGATATTGGCAATATTGATTAATAAAATATGTTTTGGTTCAATAATCAGATTTAAATAATATTTAATTTGTGATTTTATTTTTTAAAAGCTAAAATAAATGTTTAAAATTATAATTTATATATATATATTTGTATATATATTATAGTTTATTTTTATTTTGGAATTTAATAAATAAATGAAGTTTGTTTTTTAAATTCTAATAAAATAATTTAGAAATTAGTAAATTATGTTTTAAATTAATATTTGGCTTTTAAAAATCTATTTAAATTAATAAGTATATGGTTTGTAATATTAATAATAAATGTTATATTGTTTAAAATTTGACTTAGCTTAATTTTTTATTTTTAAATATGAGTTTATTTTTTTATTTTTTTATTATTTGATTAAATATGAATTGGGTATATTTTATATAAGTTTAAAATATAAGATAGCATGTGATTTAAATTCATTTAAATATAAAAGTGATTTATAATCTCTTTATAAATCATATAAAATTGTAAATTGATATTTGAAACCCTATTAATAAATATTCTATTTTTCTTAAATATAAAGAAGGATTAAAATAAGGAAAATGGAATCTTCATTTTAATAAATTGATTTTTTATTTTGATTTCAAAGGTTTAATTGATTTGAAGTTTTATTTTGAAACTCAAATTAATTGATTCTTTAAAACATTTGTGTAAAATTTTTAATTTGTTAATTGTTTTATTTACATTTACTTTTAATAAGAAATTCATTTATATTTTCATAAACATAAAACAAATTAAGAAAACCCTTTATACACATTTAAATATATAACTTAATTTAATTAAAACAAGTGTAATCAAATTAGCAATCTAAGCAACATGTGTTAGTTGTAAATCAAGAAATGTGACAAGTGTCATTTGATCTTCTCTTTATTTTAATTAAAACATTTTCAGCCTTAACCATTTTTCCTATTCTTTCATTAAACCTCTTTTCTAAATCTATGAAAACGCTTCATTCAAAAATCTGAAACCCCTCAAAAAAAAACATATTTGCAAAATCATTTCAAAAGAAATTCTAACATCTGAAACTCCTCATTCAAAAATAAGATCAATCTTCTCAAATCAAAACATGCACTTGCAACTCTGGAAATTTCTGTAAATCAAAGGCTTTAAGGTATATGCATTTTACAACCTGAAGATTTCTTTGCAATTCATCTCTGGAATTTCACCTGCATGCATCTAATTTTGGGATAAGTTACAAATGCAAACTGCATTTCTTTTCTACCTGGAAATCAATTCCTGCAAAATCAATCTGCAAATTCATATTGGAGTCTGCAGTTATACCAAAAGATCACTGCAAACTTGAGCAAATCAAAATGAATTTCTGCATAGTGAAGTCTGCATTTTCAAAGAGCCTGCATTCCTTTTAAAGCCTGGAGGTTTGCATGCATATAATCATTGGATAGGGAGCTAATGCATTGCAGTTTCAATCTGGGAATTATGCTCTGCTCATAATTTTTTTTAGGTGAGTAACTTCTAAATTTTCTTTAACAAAATCTAGTTGCATGATTATTATCTTTGGAATGAATTGATATGCATGATAAAAAAAATTGCAGCAGATTGTTTGTAGATAAATTTCTAGGAATTACTTTATACTTATATAAGTATGTATGCTTTGGTTTGTATTAGTAATTGCTGGTGTACCTGACTTAGATCTTTAAATTCAAACTTTTAGAAGTTTCATAACTTAACCTTTATTCAGGAATGAATTTCAAACAAATTTGTTGGTTAAAAATAAATCTGAAGCATAAGTATTTAAAATAAGGTAGATTGAAACAAGAACTTCTCTGTAAATCAATATGCCCTGAAACATGGATGTGTTTAAAAATGTAAATTCCTTAGTTTATTGAATTTAGATTGTGACATGAAAACATTCTGGGAAGCATGATTTTTAACTCAGGAAATACAAATTTTGGTTTAATATTACAGGGCAGTTTACTTCCTTTTGGAAAATGTAACTTTGATGAATTCTGTTGATGTTGGACATTAGGGGGTTTGAAATTCTCTTATAAAGGAAGAAGAAGGATCAGGCAATAATAATTTTTTTTTACTAATTGGTGAATTAATTTTTGAATTAGCTAAGGAGTGGGTTTTTACTACAACCTTAAGTTTTTAAACAAGAAAATAATTCGATCATCATTGCCACTAGGATTGATCGAGTGTCTAGAAACTCTGGGGATTAGATGCTGGGCCATAGAGGAGGGAGTGATCGGAATGCTAGCTTGAACAATTGTCGGAGGGAGGAGGACTCGCCGTTGACAGGGTTTGTGGTTTTGGGGTGCTTAGTGTTTTCAGGTTTTAAAAAAAAATAAGAAACTGCTCTACTTGAATTTGGGAAATGGGGATTCTCTGATGCTTAGGTGTTCAGGTGGGCTCAAGGGAGATTGGTGGATGGGATGATCATCTCTGATGATCGGGAAAATGGCCATGGCAATGTGCATGTGCACAGTGGCCATAGAGAGGAGATTTAATTCTGGAATATGGAGAAGAAGTGGTGCTCGGGTATTTTCTGATTTTGCTCGAAGTTAAAGTGGGGTTGACTCGAAGCAGGATGGAGATGAGCTCGGGTAGTTGGGTTGCAGTGTTGTTCTCTGCAACCTGAACTGTTCCATGTTTTATTTTTTTAAAAACTAAATTTAAAAGAGCAAAGCAAAGCCTGATTTAAATCGGAACTGAAGCAAGTTTAAACTATGGATTCAAATTGAATTTGAATTTTAGTTTTTGAAATAAATAAATTTATAAAAGGTGAAATAGTTAGCAACTTAAAACCTGCAGAGTTTTTTTTAAGTGTTTATATGTCTAAAATTAAGATTTTGAACAAGATTAAGAATTTAGTTTAAATCTGAATTTGAAATCCTAGATTCAAATTTGAATTTCAACCTGGAAGTTTCAAAAAGGAAAATAGGTTGGCAAATTCAAATGTAATAATTTAGTTTGAATATTTAAGTATGTTTAACATGTGTTTTATAAAATTTGTAATAAAGTTTAAAATAGAGTTTAAATTTTAATCTTTGAATTTAAACCTGAAAACGTGATTTGGACCTTGGTTGTAATATTAATAAAATTTGAAATTATAAGTTCAATATCATTTGAATTATTTAAAGTATTTTAAACTTGTTAAATTTGAATAGGGGATAAGTTAAACTATTCTTTTAAAAAAAATTACTTTAAAGATAAGTGATCCTTTAAAATGAAAATTTAAGAATTTTTAAATATTTAAAATCTTGTTTAAGTTTGATTTCATTTTAATTTTTATGGAATTTAGAAAATTTAAAAGTAATTTGTTTTAAATGACTTTAATAATGATAATTTAATCATTAATGAGATAAATGATTTTGTTTATTGTTTTGAAAACTTAATTATCTGATCAAGGTAATTAAGATTTTAATTAATTTAATTAATTAATAATTAGGATATTAATTAAATAATTAAAGGTTTATTTAATTAATTAAAAGTTTAAGCAAGTTAATTAAATTTGATTAAAGTACGATTTAGAAATTAATTTAAATAAGATTTGATTATTTAATTAATTTTAAGATTAGAAATTAATTAATGAGTTTTTAAATAAATTAAGAAATAATATTTATTAATTCGGTTAATTACTTTGGAGAAGTAACTGAAGAAATTGCTATAGGTCATTAACTTAATATTATTTTATAATTAATTAATGTGATTAATTTTAATAATTAATTTAAGATAATCATTTGAGAATTATTTAAGTATAATTACTTAATGAAAGTAATTAAGGAAAATAATTACTAATTGTAATTAATTAAGTTTATTTTGATTAATTAAGATAATTAATTAAGTTTAATTAATTTAAATTAATCATTGATTTGATTTGAGAAGTAATTACAAATGGAAAATTACTTAGTGAAGAAAATAAATTACTAGATGTAATTTAATGGAGGAGCTTTGGAATTAATTACTTATGTAATTAATATGTAATTAGTATGTTGAATAAGTACTTAAGTAAGTAATTAATAATTAATTACTTAGTGTAATTAATTTACGTTTTGATAATTAATTTGATGAAGTTATTTAAAATAAAATAATTTGAGATCATTAATTTATATAATTAATGATATGATTAATGATTTATTAATTAAGAAAATTAATCAATGAAGGTATTAGTTAATTAATTAAGGATTAATGTAATTAATTATGATTAATTAATTAATAAAGTAATTACGGGTTAATTACAGGTTTGGTTTGGAATAATTAATTTATGAAATTAATTAGAGATTAATTACTTGAATGTAATTAAAGAATAATTAATCAAGATGATTAATTAGGGTAATTTGTTGTGAGTAATTAATTGATTGATTTATAATTATTTAAAGAATATGTAAGCAAGATTGATATGGATAAGAAATTAATTTAATTCATTTTAAATTAATTAAGGAAGAAGTAATTAATTTAATTCATTTTAAATTAATTATATAATGGTGATTTGATAAATCTTTGCTTATGAATGATGATTGATATTTATTGCCCTGAATGGTTGAGATCTCAGTTATGAGATAAATGTTGTTGTGTGATTTGGATGTTATGGTTGCATTGAGTAGAAAATATGATTTATCTGTTTGAGTTGATAATATAGATTATCTGATGTGATGTTAATATTGATTATCTATTATGACGTTGAGAATTATCTACCTGTGTATATATAGATAATATTGAATTGAATTGTTTAAACTTTAAAACAACTTGGACCTAAAAGACACGCTTTGGATTTCGATGAGACCGGGATCGGGTTTCCATATTTGGGATCCGAAAACCACATCGATTCCAAATAACGTTAGGTCGTAAATCCAAATGGAGCTCTGTGAAGACTCGAGGTGTAAGGGCTATAGGTTAGTATAACTCTGTGGGTGATTCCGTAATGAGTTTGACGAAATAGTACTTATAGATTTGAGATGGTGGATTAGAGTGCAAGGATTATCATCATTAACTCTGAGGGTGATTCCAAAAATGAGTGTAATGAGATAATGCCTTCGGTTTCGTTCGAACCCGGAACGAACTTGTATGAATTGAATGCTTTCAGAACATCGTCGGGTAGGCGATGAGCATTCTAAGATAGATGTGTCCTCTAAAGGTAATCGTAGCCTCAAGGCTCATCAACCGGGAATGGCTAAAACAGGGGAGGTGCAGCAAGGCTTCGTGGGTAGCCCCCACTGGAGAGTGAGATTGATCCCTGTCTAGAGGTCCCTTTATATTCGATTGTGTGGGCGGTTGATTGCAACAACTGCCGGGGTTGTCTTGTTCGGAACTATTCAGTAAGGAATGGTTCCGGCCTTGTGTTGCAGGGGAGTGGGAGTACTCCTCGGTACGGTGACCTAGGCCACGTACTGTGACGGGCGGTACCCCAGTAGCCCTGCCATTGTATGGAATTCACAATCCAATAAGTGCCAACGGTTTTGATTGTATTACCCACTTTTGTGGCTAGTAGGTGGAATTTAAAGACGTAACAATTTCGGCTATTTCTTATTTACTTGAAAACCCTAGACACTATTATAATATCATCAGATTTCCTATCAAATGTTTTGGTTAGCGTAAGGTAAAAACTTTTCCATGTTTATGTGTGGGAAGTCTTACGTGATACCTTTCTTTTCAAAAGGTTTTTGAAAGTTAAGCAACCTTAATCTGTTACTCACACCAGACCCATGTCTGACCCGGAGTTTATTTTGTTTTTTCCATAAACTCTTGGGTACTCAAACTTTTACGAGTAGTCAAGAGATTTAGGATAGCTTTGACGAATAATGGAGGAGCAATGGAGCAGGAGGCTTCTGCGTTAGATATAGTTTTCCGTTGTGTTATCTCTGTGTTGTGATTGTATTGAGTTGTAAATACTAGACATGTGTTTATAACTGTCTAGTATATGTGATGTGTATGTTGTGTATCTCTGATTGGTATTGTATATTATGTAAATACTTATGTTATTAATATAATTTATTCGTTCCGCTATTGAGATTCTAGTGTTGTTTCTTCTTTCTATTCTTTCTTTTCTTCTTCTATCCCTTTCTTTCTTAATTGATGATGCGATTTTCTGGGAATGGAAAGTCGGGTCGTCACAGTTGGTATCAGAGCGTTAGGTTGAGTGAATACCTATGCTCTGGAGTGGTGTCTATTTTGAGAGAGCGCATTTGTAATTTCTAATATATTTATATATTTATTTATTTATTTCTACCTATTTGTTGGATTACCTGTTCAGGTTTTTCCAATATAGGTCATAAAGGTAGATAAGGTAGTAGTGTGTGTAACACGACTACAATTGGTTGGAGTTTGAATGTTTGGTTGGAAGTGTATCTGTCGAGGCTGTAGACCTAATACCGTCTCGAGTGAGCTTTGAAGTGGTGTAAGACTTCATTGATCTCTGAAGTTAACCTGTTAAGGTTCGGAGTTCATCTTTGAAGTTGGATGAGTAGAGTTTTGATCTGTTGGATGAGCAGAAGCGAGTAATGATATCTTGATATCTCAGGAATAGTGGCTGCGTGATGAGATGCGGTGACTATGGATGTTTCCGAAGATAAATTTCTTTGGAACAAGATTTAGGAGTAGGTTTGCTTCGGTGTTGTGGCTGGATTCAGCAGGGTCTTTTTGTGTTGTTTGAAGTCCGAGTTTCTCGAAGAGCTTTGGATTGAGAATTCTTTGGCATTGGTGTCAGCGGTGCAGCTCGGAGTATTCTGTATGTCGGCAGAGTTTTCTGGCTTAGCAAGTTTTCTGGAGATGAAGTTCAGAAGCAGTAGAGTAGAATCCATTTCTTGGATGGATTAGCAAGACCAGCACAAGCTGTTCTGATTGGTGAAGAGAGAACAGTTTTCTTTGGAATCAGTTTGAGTTGATCGCAAAAGCGACTTGCGATAGTTGAGTGTTCTCTTGGAATTGTTGGAGATTTTTCTGGATATTTTCGATGAAGACAAGAGTTTGTCTTCATCTAGAGATTCAGTGATACTGGTGGTTTAACCAATTGAGGGTTCGTTCCTTGAGATGGAGTTGGTTGAAGCAACTCAGGATTTGAGGAAATTCTGAATTTTCTCTTGGTTATTAGAGATCTTCTTGGTTATACTGTACGGTTAGCTTGTGTTCTTCAACAACATTCTTTTCTACTCCAGATCAGAGTTGTGCAACGGAAGCAGTTTGGGAGCGAATCTGCTTTTCTTTTCTGGACAGGAGAAGTTTGTTTTCTTCTGATGGTTGTGAGTAGAGTTGTTTTTGATCTTGGTTGATCGTGGAGGATCATTCTGATGGATTGGGATGGTCTAGTATATTTCTTGTGACATCAGCAAGGGTTGAGCTGATCAGGTAAGAGATAGGCAGTCGAAGATCTGATTTTGGATAAGTTTCTCAGTTTTTAGGAGCTATAAAATTTTGGTAAGGTTGGGTAAGCTAGCTCTGAGATATTTTGGATTCCTTCTGTGTTCTGTTTTGGATAAGTATTTGATTATCTGGATTGAATTGCCAGTTTGGACAACTGGAATTCGATGTGTTTCACGTATCTCTGAGGGAGTACGTGTATGATCTATCTCTGGTTTTGGAATCAGCTGTTCTGAGAGATTTGGTGGTTGAGTCAGACTTGTCTATAGTCTGATGTCTTATTTAGTTATAGATATAGATAAGTAGGAGTTCTGTAACTTAGTAGTGTTGATTGTTTGGGTTTTATAGAGCGAGCAACCCGGTGTTTATTGGGGAAACTCGAGGGAATTCTATCCAGAATTTCGTCTGGATAGTTAATTTTGTTTGATTGGATAAATTGATTGCTATGGATATTAGCATATGTTTGATATATGCTTGGTTTTAAAATTAAAATCTAAAATAGGTTATCAAATTACCTTTGTTTTAAATTTCGGGGACGAAATTCTTTCAAGGGGGAAGGAATGTGATATCCCGGAATTTTAGACAATATCAATTTAATAATGTTTATATAAAATTTAATTGATATTGACAATATTGATTAATAAAATATGTTTTGGTTTAATAATCAGATTTAAATAATATTTAATTTGTGATTTTATTTTTTTTAAAAGCTAAAATAAATGTTTAAAATTATAATGTATATATATATATATATATATATATTTGTATATATATTATAGTTTATTTTTATTTTGGAATTTAATAAATAAATGAAGTTTGTTTTTTAAATTCTAATAAAATAATTTAGAAATTAGTAAATTATGTTTTAAATTAATATTTGGCTTTTAAAAATCTATTTAAATTAATAACTATATGGTTTGTAATATTAATAATAAATGTTATATTGTTTAAAATTTGACTTAGCTTAATTTTTTATTTTTAAATAAAAGTTAAGTTTATTTTTTTATTTTTTTATTATTTGATTAAATATGAATTGGGTATATTTTATATAAGTTTAAAATATAAGATAGCATGTGATTTAAATTCATTTAAATATAAAAGTAATTTATAATTTCTTTATAAATCATATAAAATTGTAAATTGATATTTGAAACCCTATTAATAAATATTCTATTTTTCTTAAATATAAAGAAGGATTAAAATAAGGAAAATGGAATCTTCATTTAATAAATTGATTTTTTATTTTGATTTCAAAGGTTTAATTGATTTGAAGTTTTATTTTGAAACTCAAATTAATTGATTCTTTAAAACATTTGTGTAAATTTTTAATTTGTTAATTGTTTTATTTACATTTACTTTTAATAAGAAATTCATTTATATTTTCATAAACATAAAACAAATTAAGAAAACCCTTTATACACATTTAAATATATAACTTAATTTAATTAAAACAAGTGTAATCAAATTAGCAATCTAAGCAACATGTCTTAGTTGTAAATCTAGAAATGTGACAAGTGTCATTTGATCTTCTCTTTATTTTAATTAAAACATTTTCAGCCTTAACCATTTTTGCTATTCTTTCATTCATCCTCTTTTCTAAATCTATGAAAACACTTCATTCAAAAATCTGAAACCCCTCAAAAAAAAACATATTTGCAAATTCATTTCAAAAGAAATTCTAACATCTGAAACTCCTCATTCATAAATAAGATCAATCTCCTCAAATCAAAACATGCACTTGCAACTCTGGAAATTTCTGTAAATCAAAAGCTTTAAGGTGTATGCATTTTACAACCTGAAGATTTCTTTGCAATTCATCTCTGGAATTTCACCTGCATGCATCTAATTTTGGGATAAGTTACAAATGCAAACTGCATTTCTTTTCTACGTGGAAATCAATTCCTACAAAATCAATCTGCAAATTCATATTGGAGTCTGCAGTTGTACCAAAAGATCACTGCAAACTTGAGCAAATCAAAATGAATTTCTGCATAGTGAAGTCTGCATTTTCAAAGAGCCTGCATTCCTTTTAAAGCCTGGAGGTTTGCATGCATATAATCATGGGATAGGGAGCTAATGCATTGCAGTTTCAATCTGGGAATTATGCTCTGCTCATAATTTTTTTAGGTGAGTAACTTCTAAATTTTCTTTAAAAAAATCTGGTTGCATGGTTATTATCTTTGGAATGAATTGATATGCATGATATAAAAAATTGCAGCAGATTGTTTGTAGATAAATTTCTAGGAATTACTTTATACTTATATAAGTATGTATGCTTTGGTTTGTATTAGTAATTGCTGGTGTACCTGACTTAGATCTTTAAATTCAAACTTTTAGAAGTTTCATAACTTAACCTTTATTCAGGAATGAATTTCAAACAAATTTGTTGGTTAAAAATAAATCTGAAGCATAAGTGTTTAAAATAAGGTAGATTGAAACAAGAACTTCTCTGTAAATCAATATGCCCTGAAACATGGATGTGTTTAAAAATGTAAATTCCTTAGTTTATTGAATTTAGATTGTGACATGAAAACATTCTGGGAAGCATGATTTTTAACTCATGAAATACAAATTTTGGTTTAAGATTACAGGGCAGTTTACTTCCTTTTGGAAAATGTAACTTTGATGAATTCTGTTGATGTTGGACATTAGGGGGTTTGAAATTCTCTTATAAAGGAAGAAGAAGGATCAGGCAATAATAATTTTTTTTTACTAATTGGTGAATTAATTTTTGAATTAGCTAAGGAGTGGGTTTTTACTGCAACCTTAAGTTTTTAAACAAGAAAATTATTCGATCATCATTGCCATTAGGATTGATCGAGTGTCTAGAAACTCTGGGGATTGGATGCTGGGCCATAGAGGAGGGAGTGACCGGAATGCTAGCTTGAACAATGGTTGGAGGGAGGAGGACTCGCCGTTGACAGGGTTTGTGGTTTTGGGGTGCTTAGTGTTTTCAGGTTTTAAAAAATAAATAATAAGAAACTGCTCTGCTTGAATTTGGGAAATGGGGATTCTCTGATGCTTAGGTGTTCAGGTGGGCTCAAGGGAGGTTGGTGGATGGGATGATCATCTCTGATGATCGGGAAGATGGCCATGGCAATGTGCATGTGCACAGTGGCCATAGAGAGGAGATTTAATTCTGGAATATGGAGAAGAAGTGGTGCTCGGGTATTTTCTAATTTTGCTCGAAGTTAAAGTGGGGGTGACTCGAAGCAGGATGGAGATGAGCTCGGGTAGTTGGGTTGCAGTGTTGTTCTCTGCAACCTGAACTGTTCCAGGTTTTAATTTTTTTAAAACTAAATTTAAAAGAGCAAAGCAAAGCCTGATTTAAATCGGAACTGAAGCAAGTTTAAACTATGGATTCAAATTGAATTTGAATTTTAGTTTTTGGAATAAATAAATTTATAAAAGGTGAAATAGTTAGCAACTTAAAACCTGCACGGTTTTTTTTATAATATGTCTAAAATTAAGATTTTAAACAAGATTAAGAATTTAGTTTAAATCTGAATTTAAAATCCTGGATTCAAATTTGAATTTGAACCTGGAAGTTTCAAAAAGGAAAATAGGTTGGCAAATTCAAATGTAATAATTTAGTTTGAATATTTAAGTATGTTTAACATGTGTTTTATAAAATTTGTAATAAAGTTTAAAATAGAGTTTAAATTTTAATCTTTGAATTTAAACCTGAAGACATGATTTGGACCTTGGTTGTAATATTAATAAAATTTGAAATTATAAGTTCAATATCATTTGAATTATTTAAAGTATTTTAAACTTGTTAAATTTGAATAGGGGATAAGTTAAACTATTCTTTTAAAAATAATTACTTTAAAGATAAGTGATCCTTTAAAATGAAAATTTAAGAATTTTTAAATATTTAAAATCTTGTTTAAGTTTGATTTCATTTTAATTTTTATGGAATTTAGAAAATTTAAAAGTAATTTGTTTTAAATGACTTTAATAATGATAATTTAATCATTAATGAGATAAATGATTTTGTTTATTGTTTTGAAAACTTAATTATCTGATCAAGGTAATTAAGATTTTAATTAATTTAATTAATTAATAATTAGGATATTAATTAAATAATTAAAGGTTTATTTAATTAATTAAAAGTTTAAGCAAGTTAATTAAATTTGATTAAGGTACGATTTAGAAATTAATTTAAATAAGATTTGATTTATTTAATTAATTTTAAGATTAGAAATTAATTGATGAGTTTTTAAATAAATTAAGAAATAATATTTATTAATTCGGTTAATTACTTTGGAGAAGTAACTAAAGAAATTGCTATAGGTCATTAACTTAATATTATTTTATAATTAATTACTGTGATTAATTTTAATAATTAATTTAAGATAATCATTTGAGAATTATTTAAGTATAATTACTTAATTAAAGTAATTAAGGAAAATAATTACTAATTGTAATTAATTAAGTTTATTTGGATTAATTAAGATAATTAATTAAGTTTAATTAATTTAAATTAATCATTGATTTGATTTGAGAAGTAATTACAAATGGAAAATTACTTAGTGAAGAAAATAAATGACTAGATGTAATCTAATGGAGGAGTTTTGGAATTAATTACTTATGTAATTAATATGTAATTAGTATGTTGAATAATTACTTAAGTAAGTAATTAATAATTAATTACTTAGTGTAATTAATTTAGGTTTTGATAATTAATTTGATGAAGTTATTTAAAATAAAATAATTTGAGATCATTAATTTATATAATTAATGTATGATTAAGGATTTATTAATTAAGAAAATTAATCAATGAAGGTATTAGTTAATTAATTAAGGATTAATGTAATTAATTATGATTAATTAATTAATGAAGTAATTACAGGTTAATTACAGGTTTGGTTTGGAATAATTAATTTATGAAATTAATTAGAGATTAATTACCTGAATGTAATTAAAGAATAATTAATCAAGATGATTAATTAGGGTAATTTGTTGAGAGTAGTTAATTGATTGATTTATAATTATTTAAGGAATATGTAAGCAAGATTGATATGGATAAGAAATTAATTTAATTCATTTTAAATTAATTAACGAAGAAGTAATTAATTTAATTCATTTTAAATTAATTATAGGATGGTGATTTGATAAATCTTTGCTTATGAATGATGATTGATATTTATTGCCCTGAATGGTTGAGATCTCAGTTATGAGATAAATGTTGTTGTGTGATTTGGATGTTATGTTTACATTGAGTTGAAAATATGATTTATCTGTTTGAGTTGATAATATAGATTATCTGATGTGATGTTAATATTGATTATCTATTATGACGTTGAGAATTATCTACCTGTGTATATATAGATAATATTGAATTGAATTGTTTAAACTTTAAAACAACTTGGACCTAAAAGACACGCTTTGGATTTCGATGAGACCGGGATCGGGTTTCCATATTTGGGATCCGAAAACCACATCGATTCCAAATAACGTTAGGTCGTAAATCCAAATGGAGCTCTGTGAAGACTCGAGGTGTAAGGGCTATACGTCAGTATAACTCTGTGGGTGATTCCGTAATGAGTTTGATGGAATAGTACTTATAGATTTGAGATGGTGGATTAGAGTGCAAGGGTTGTCATCATTGACTCTGAGGGTGATTCCAAAAATGAGTATAATGAGATAATGCCTTCGGTTTCGTTCGAACCAGGAACGAACTTGTATGGATTGTATGCTTTCAGAACATCGTCTGGTGGGCGATGAGCATTCTAAGATAGATGTGTCCTCTAAAGGTAATCGTAGCCTCAAGCCTCATCAACCGGGAATGGCTAAAACAAGGGAGGTGCAGCAAGGCTTCGTGGATAGCCCCCACTGGAGAGCGAGATTGATCCCTGTCTAGAGGTCCCTTTATATTCGATTGTGTGGGCGGTTGATTGCAACAACTGCCGGGGTTGTCTTGTTCGGAACTATTCAGTAAGGAATGGTTCCGGCCTTGTGTTGCAGGGGAGTGGGAGTACTCCTCGGTACGGTGATCTAGGCCACGTACTGTGACGGGCGGTACCCCAGTAGCCCTGCCATTGTATGGAATCCACAATCCAATAAGTGCCAACGGTTTTGATTGTATTACCCACTTTTGTAGCTAGTAGCTAGAATTTAATAGATGTAACAATTTCGGCTATTTCTTATTTACTTGAAAACCCTAGACACTATTATAATATCATCGGATTTCCTATCAAATGTTTTGGCTAGCGTAAGGTAAAAACTTTTCCATGTTTATGTGTGGGAAGTCTTACGTGATACCTTTCTTTTCAAAAGGTTTTTGAAAATTAAGCAACCTTAATCTGTTACTCACACCAGACCCATGTCTGACCCGGAGTTTATTTTGTTTTTTCCATAAACTCTTGGGTACTCAAATTTTTACGAGTAGTCAAGAGATTCAGGCTAGCTTTGACGAATAATGGAGGAGCAATGGAGCAGGAGGCTTCTGCGTTAGATATAGTTTTCCATTGTGTTATCTCTGTGTTGTGATTGTATTGAGTTGTAAATACTAGACAGGTGTTTATAACTGTCTAGTATATGTGATGTGTATGTTGTGTATCTCTGATTGGTATTGTATATTATGTAAATACTTATGTTATTAAAATAATTTATTCGTTCCGCTGTTGAGATTCTAGTGTTGTTTCTTCTTTCTGTTCTTTCTTTTCTTCTTCTATCCCTTTCTTTCTTAATTGATGATGCGATTTTCTGGGAATGGAAAGTCGGGTCATCACAGATAGTGGCGGCTGTAACAAATTAGGGTTAGGGTTTCAATTTGTGAAGGTGGATGGGTCCTTTTATAGAAAACCGACGAACACTATTCATCTCCAATTTTTTGAACTCCAAATCTCACGCGGTGACCAACGTTTCTAAGGTTTAACCCGCATTTCGGACACAATGGAATAGGTTTTGGAGGCTAATCGATCATCTGTGCGAGTTACAGCAATAAAAGATCAAATTTAATTTAAATCGATTAAACCAATTTCTATGCGTTTTGGCTTGCCCCGGACAAAGGTAAATCCGATTGACACGAAATTTGAAACCATACAATAATTTGACATTACGGATCCGATGAAACTAGTTTTGAGAACTCCGAGACTGTTTGAAAAATGACTAATTTCACTAGTCGATTAAATATTAAAATATTCAATTTTCATAAATTAACTTTTAATTCAATTTTAAAAGTTCACAAACATTGTTCTAACTCCATTATGATTTAATACAACTTAATAAATCATTTTTAATCACGTTTAGCCAAAATTCCAATCTTTTTTGTAATTTCAAATATTAAATTATCGATTTAATTATCCAATTAAATCTAAATATTCGAAAAATAAATTATTCGACTTACAAATTTATTTAAAATCAATTAAATATCTGAATTTCAAATGACGGAAATTCTGGGTCGCTACAATGGATTTCCATCAATGGCCGGACTACTGGGGTACCGCCCGTCACAGTATGTAGTCTAGATCACCGTACCGAGGATCCACCCTGATCCCTTGCTACACAAGACCGAAGCTACCCCTTACTGTATAGTCTGACTAAGATCACCCCACGGTTGGGATTAGCAACCGCCCAAACAGACGAAATAAAGGGACATCTAGAGAGGGATAACCTTACCCTAATTGGTTGCTACCCACTTAGCCTTGCAGCATCTCCTCTGTTTTAGCCATTCCCGGTTGATGAGGCTCGAGGCTATGTGTTACCGTTTTGGCACACATTCACTTAGAATGCTCACCGTCCTCCTGACGATGTTTTGAAAGCATTCATCCATACAAGTCCATTCCGGGTCCGAACGGAACCGAAGGCACTACTTCTACTACATCCATTTTGGAATCACCCTTAGGATTAGTAGCGATTAGCCCTTGCAATTCACTGCTCCATCTTTGACCCTAAGCTCCTGTCTCCTCATGTAAACGTTCAAACCAGATTGAAGTGGTTTTCGAAAAATAAATCCCCATCTCGATCTCTTAAAAACGATCAACGCTTTGGCCAAATATTAATAATCGGTTATTTAACTATCAAATAACATACACAAGCAACCATCCGGCCTTACTAATTTGGTTATTTTAGAATATCTTCGCAAGATATTTTTGTAAACTTCAATCCTTTGATAACAGTTTTCAAACCACTTTTCTCTCATGGAATAAATTTTCAAATATTGTTTACTTCCATTGAAAATCACCATGGCTAAATACTTTAGATTTAAAAATAATTTAAATTATTTTATCCAAAAATATATACTTTAAAACACTAAATATAAAAACTACTTAAACACTTTATTTAAAATACTAGTTAATAATAATTTCTCATGTAAACTTAAGCCAAAACTAATTTTTAAAATAAACTATTAGATAGAATGTAGATATTTAATAACCAACTTTTTAAATCAATTACTGTTTAAACCTTTTAAAATACTTTACTTATAAAATTAACTTAATAAATATTTACTTTTAAAATTTTTAGAAAAAACTAAAAAAGTATTTTCTTCTAAACATTCTTTTAAAACCACCTTTAAAACTCTATGTCATACTTAGAAACCATTCTTCGAAAATATACTTGGCTTTTCAGAGAAATACACTTTCCTTTCCACACCTTTAAAAATAAACCACTATTTATTTTTAAACAATCACCATTTCCTTATAAATTCTCAACTTGAATTTATACTTCTAAATTATCCTCTGATATCTTATTTCACTTTATAAACCCGGTTTATAAATTCCATAATCTCATTTTTCCTTTTAAAACACAGTTTCAAACACTTAGTAAATTTCCAATCGATTTCCAAAATTTACCCCGTTTAAAAATTAAATTTCTTTACTTACTCAATTTTTATTTCAAAACTCATTAATTTTAGTTTTACTTATATATTTATGATTTAAAAATCTTATTTTAAACTAAAAATACCAATTTTATACTTTTTCCAAAATTCTTCATTTTCTTTCCCAAACTATTTTAAACCTTGAATTTTAAAAACAAATCCTTTATTCCTTTAAATAATATCACTAAGCTTAAAAAAAAATTATTATCATTATTCGAAATTCTCTATGCCCATACCGGAATTTATCAACTAGAATTTAAAAATCAACATTATTCTTCCCAATTCTATTCTTTAAATTTATCCAAATTAGCTAAAATTATTTTACTTAAAAATTCTCTTTTTATTTCTCTTCAAAATCTAACCTTTATATTTTTGGTAACTTAAAATTCCTAGATATACTCAGCCAAACATAGCATTCAATAATTTCAATTACCAATATAATCTATCATAGATTATCAATAAATCACATCACATAATATGAAAACAAATTCCAACATTACGAGGAATCCAGTTGGATCCCTCTAACCTGTTTTCCTTGCATCCACAGATGTTAGCAAAATATAATAATACCAATTCCACTTCGAGGTGGAATATCGCCGTATATGAGGTCATCCGCTATTATGCGGGGCGCATAGGGTCTCATCCGCTATATAATGCGGGAAATCAATCACTCTAATATATATATTTATATATATACACACTATTATATATAATATCACATCCAGTCAATTCAATCATTCAACCAATAATTTAAATTTAACTATTTAAATTTAAATAGTATCTAATTGAGTGAGATTAACTCATCTTTGATTTTAATTTGTAGTCTATTCCAACCCATTTCCAATCCGGCTTGTTTCTCAATTTAAGACCTTATATAAATATTATATGATTTATTAATATTCCAAATAAAATCTACAAATAATTTACCATTTAATAAATTAAATTGACCAATAATTTAATTTAAACTGATTATTTGGTTTCAAACTAATAATTTGATTTAAACTAATTTTCACTTATAATCCTTTAGTAACAAAAAAATTAAATAAGTTCAATTAACTAGATGAATCATCCTAAAAGCATATTTTTAAAATAAACTAGTAAATTTAAAATATGTATTTGATATTATTACTTTTCCCAAATTGAAACTACATATATACTTATATAAAAATAAATTATTGATTTCAAAAATCAAATTTTGCTATAAACTTTCAACATTTAAAATTCCTATTTATTTTCCAACCCTTAGCTATATATATATATATATATATATATATATACTAAATTAAATTAAGAGCAAAACTGACCATTCATTACCGCAAATATTTTCTAAATTATATATATACATATACATGTAGAATTTAAAACTAACACAGGTTTATACTTTACCGTGAATTTTTTTCTTCCTAATATATCTATATATGTATTTATTAAATAATCATAATATAGGAAGAAATCGATACCTTACTTCCTATAGCTTGATGCGACTTCGACTCCACCACTGGCATAGTGTAACATTCTCGGATTTTAGCAAAGTTTAATTGGATAATTAATTTAATTTTTGAAATTAAATTGTGAACTAAATAGAGTTTTTCAAAAAAAAATATTAGTTGTTTATACACACACATATATATATATGTATTGATTTTTAATTGAAATTAGAATTTAGAAATTCAATAATAAATATATTGGAAATAAATTGGATTTAAAATTTAATTTTTAGTTAACAAGAATTTGTTTCTAATTTTATTAAATATGCATTTTGATTTAAAAATGATATTTTGAATTTAATGTGATAAATTTTTCAAAAGGCTAATTAAGAATGAAACTCTAATATATTTATCCATATGCAATTAAATTTTAAAGCCATTTTGCTTTAAAGGATTTTATAAATGATTAATAAGAAAATGTATTTATTTAAATAGGAAATGGATTTATAAAAAAATGTAAAACATATATTAATATAAAGTTAATATAAGAAGATAAAAACAAAAACATATGTTAAGATGTGAAAATATAAATGCATAAAGGGTTAAAACAAAATTTACAAAATAATTTGAATTAAGGATATAAACACAATTTAAACACATTTGACAAATGTTAACAAGTAATTATAATTTTTAACAAGTGTAAGAAGTAAAATAATAAAACTTACAAGTGTTCACAAATTAAACAAGTGGCATTAATTTTGTTTGAAAAAAATTAAAATCTTATAAACTACATTCATTTTTTTCTTATCTTCAACATCAAGTCTGAAACCGAAAAAAAAGAAAAAAATCATCTCAATATCAAAACAAAACACAGATCAAAGCAAAAATCTGAAAGTACAAGGCAAACAACAGGATTAAAGATCAAGCAACAAAAAAAATCAACATTTTAGAATCTGGCCTCTGTTCTTTCAGGAAACAGGTGAGCAAACTTCATCTTATTTCTTTTGAATGCCTGTGAGTAAACTCACTCTCTGAACTCAAGATTTGTTGAATATATGTTTGCATGTGATCATCTGGGTAGTTATAAATCAAACTTAATGATCAGAACATCAAAATAAAAGTAGGATCAAATTTTAACAACAAGAAAAACAAGATCATAGCAATTCAAAACTTCCCAGTATTCAAGCCTCTGTTCTTTTCTGTTTTCAAGCGAATCAAGTGAGCATACCTTTAAACCCTAATATATACTTGAAGTTGTTTTTATGTTTGTCATTGTACATGCATGACTGTGTGAATATTTGATTATATTGGCCTGTGCATGTCTGGACACTAGAGAAATTAGCCGATGTTGTGTTACAGGCTCAACTTCCCCCTAAAGAAAACTCCATTTATCTTCATACGTTCAAATCTAGGCTTTGATTTACAAATGGAAAATGAAGGTAAGACTATAATATTATTTTTAAAAATAAACTCAAGTGTTTATATTAAGGAATTTTATCAAAAACAAGAAATTACAGTTAAAGTAAATTAAAGTCAAAAAATAAAAGATTTTAATTTTTAGTTTTAACTCCATAACTAGGTTTGTATCTATAAATGATGATTTTAGGCAGTAAAATCATGATTTTCAGAGAAGTATTCATCGAGTTATTCATAGTTGGACAGATTTGGGAATTTTGTTGATCGTCGGCGATCAAAGGCGATTCGAAGCTCGGGATTCTCACTGGAGGATGTTGAAGGTCGGAGAAACATTGGAAAAATATTCAAAGCATTTACAGTGGATCGTGGTGGTGGTATGATGAATTTGTAGGGTTTTTGTCACAGTTTTGTTCGGTGATTTAGATGCGACGATTTCGTCGTTGCTACTGCGTCGAGTTGTACCGGATTGGGGGAAGGAGTAGTGTGGGACAATGATGAAGTTGAGGACGTAGAGACGAGGCGTCAGATGGTCGAGATGATCGGGGCGAGGCATTTTCTGGTGATAGATTTGGTTCCAGCAATTCAATCGAACAGTCGAATTTCGTATCTTGGTCAAAATCGTTGATCTGGGGTTGGTGATGTTAAAGGAGAAGGTCAACGAATTGCCTGAAGTTGCAGCGACCATCGCCGTTGCTTAGACGAACTATGCACGTGCACGACCATGGCATTGTATCTGGAAACTTTGTTTATTTGGGAAGAAGATAGGAGTCTCGAGTAAGTACGTGAAAACTAGGGTTAAACTCGAAGCAATTCGACGGTTTGGGGAAGCCCAAAGTTTTACTCGGGGAAACTATGGTTTGGCTCAGGTTTTTGTGTAAAACAGTTTTTAAGTTTAAATTTTAATCAAGTTTATAAAGTTTAGTTAATTTTTATTGAATTTAGTAAACAAATTCTTTTATACAATTCATGTTTGTTTTTGTATCAATTAAAGGTTTTAAATATAAATTATTTTAAAATTTATTAAGTTTAAAAACTTTTTTAAATATATTTAAAAATAATCTTTAATATTTAAAGAAATAGATTTAAGATGAAGGGATTGTCTTTGATTTGATTAAAGTCTTAAGTGATTAGTTGATTTAAGATAATTATTTAATGTAAGAAATTTTAAGGATAATTACTTAATCAAAGATTGATTAAAGTTAATTAAGTTCATAATTAAAAATTATTAATTAATAGAAGATTAATTGATATAAGTAATTAGAAGTAATTAATTACTTAAAGATAATTACTTAGTTAAAGTAATTAATTAATGGTAAAAATTAATTAAGTAATTAGGATAATTACTTATTTTAATTAATTAAGGATAATTAACTAAATGATAATTAATTAAGGGTTAATTAATTAATTAATTAAACTATAATTAATTAAGGGTAATTATATAATTAAGATTAATTCTTTAATAATTAAAGGTTGATTAATTTATTAATTAAGGGTAATTAATAAATAATTAAAGGATAATTAGTTAACATAAATTTTAATTAATTAATGATTAATCAACCAGAATTAGTGATTAATCTGGTTTTAATTAATCAGATGATCAGTAACCTTACTTATGGATGTTTGAATTATAGGAAATGTTGTGAGTTGTTTGATATCTCTACCGTGTGATGCTTTGTGATTTGAACTATTTTAATTCAAGCCTGTGATGAATGTAATTTATTTTATCTGTGATGAATGTATATTATTTATGTGCAAAGCTGTGAATGAAGATAAGCGTTATAGATTTTACCGCTTATCGATATTAACATGCTTGAACCTGTGATGATTAATGTTGTTGCACTATTGTGTAAAACCCTTGGACTACACCACATACACACCAATATGGATTGCACGAGGAAATTGGTTAAGTCATAAATTTTATAAAATAATTTTTAAATTGGATTTTGAATCCAAATGGTTTTGGAAATGGATTTGGTTTAAATGTAAAAAGCTTTTGAAAAGGAGTTTTAAAGATAAAAGTTATTTTGAATAACTTAATAAAATTTTGGAATTTAAATAATTTGATTTAAATTTGAATTCAAAATTTGAAATTGAATCTATGTTTAGAAATTATGGTTTAAAAAGGTTGTACAAGTTATAAATGTGTTTATATGTTTAAACCATTTTAAAAGTATTGGTTTGGGAATTTGAATTTAACCCAAGGGCTTTAACTTGTATAAATGAAATCTGATTTTTCCGAGACGAAGACTATTTGTTTTCAAATAATAAAAGCTTTCATATAAGGAAAGAATTTCCAATTTGTGTTAAAAGGATTTCAAGTTTGAAACGAAAATGGTTTTCCAAGTTATGAATGAATCTTTGAAAACGGGTTTAAAAGCTATGAATTAAATCTTTGATTTAAAAATTGGATGATTTAATCCGATTTAAAGTGGAAATTGTTGTGAAATCTATGAATGAATCTTTGTGAAAAGTGGGTGAACTTTGTGAAATGAGACCTTTTGTTTAAAGATTTTGAAAATGGTAATTTGTTTAAACCATTTGAAAAGAAAGGTTTTGGGTTTTAAGGTTGTGACTTAACTGAAATCCCATTATCCCTATGTTTTTAAATATTGCGCTCATTATTCGGTTTACCTGGAAGAGGACCTTATGTCGTATAACCCATTTCGAATACTGATACGAAGATATGGATAGCATTTGAAGACTGATGGTGAAGACCAGGTATTTTCGAGAGCGAAAGGATAACCAGTCGAATGACTCTGCACTGAGTAGCTAAGGTATAGAGATCTCCATATGTGATGGGGAGTCCGATCGGAATTGTGAATACCCAGATTGCAAGGGCTTCTTTGGAGGTGCCTTCGGTTCTGTTCAAACCAAGAACAGACTTATATGGATGTGTGTCTGAGGTTATACTTTGAGATGTAAAGCTGGTTTCTATCAAATACATTTCTGTTTGGTGGCGGAGATTTATTCTCTTAGCTTAACACCCTTCTCTGAGACGTACGAGCTCAGAGGTTATGTAGTTGATGGTTAGTAGTAATACATTTCCAATTTGGTAATGTGGCATACGAAGTGCTGCTGATCATTTGTTGATCTAATCATGGCTTTGTGTAAAAGCGTAGCTTTGTGGAAGAAACTGCATCAGGACTTCACACCCCGAAAATGGTCGAAACATGAAAGATGCAACAAGGTTGCAGGGGTCACGACCCTAGGTTATGTCCATTTCTTCTGGAAAAGGATGGCATTGTGGTAAGGAGCCCAGATACTTAACTCATATGGACACTGTAAATTTATTACTATGTGATGTTGCTTTGTGATTGAGGATCCTCGGATAAAGGTCGCAAACGACCGAGGATGGCATATCTTAGGTGTTACTCCAGGGAAGGGAGTACATCGGCCTTGTGTTAACAGAGATCCGTGTGAATTCTCAGGGCGTTCCTCCAAAGGCATACCCATGTGGAAATGGGAAGTTCCTTGGCCTTACCACTTTTTGGAAATACAGTCATCCAATACGCGGCTTGTATGGTTTTAGTTGTATAACCTGCCATCTACTTATGGTGGCGCCCCACTGTTTAGATGGTAGCTTTAGTAGGCATAGTTCGAAATGTCTATGTTGGCTAAGATTAATATTATACTTTCGAAAGGTTTTATGCACTATGCACTAATAATCATATCAAAATGTTTTTCACGTATCAAGCATTTTGGACTATCATAAGGAGAAATCTCCTCCAAGTGTGCGCTTGCGTTGTATGTGTGGCGGGAGGCCTTATGGCAGTTTCGTTTTCCAAAAGCACTGCAAGTTTCTTTTAAAATCTTTTGTTGTTTGTTTTAAATATAAACTGTTTTCGTTTGATCATACCAATCCCATGAAAGACCCGGAGTTTATTGTTCCCTTCCTAAACTTTAGGTGCCCATAATTTTCCACATGAGCAGTCTAGAGTTGGGTTTTTCAGATAATCAAATAATAGGTGTAGATTCGATAGCTTTCGAAGTCTTTGCTTTGGTAGCATTTGGAAATCTTCTTCAGCTTTTGGATCTTTGAAGTTTTTGGTTGGCAATCGCATTCGGGATCGCATTTGCTACAAGTTCAATTTGATGGTGGTTCGAGCTTGAAGTTTAGAGCTTTGGCTTTCGAGATTCGGTTTGGAGTTGCAGTATTGGATTCTTTTGAAGACTTTACTCATATTGATATAGATTTCCGCTGTGGTGTTGTGTTGTATATATTCTCTGATGGTGTTGGGTTGTTGTATCATGATGTATCTGACATTGTATCTATATTGTATATCAATGTTATCATCTTTTGTTTCCACTGTGTTGTTTATCGTCTAATGTTATTGCAAACTTTGGCAATACGGATTTCGGTGTCGTTTGTCGGGCATCGAGTTCGGGACGTCACAAGTGGTATCAGAGCTAAAGGTTGAGTAAGAACTTTAGCTACGGAGTGTAACACATTAGATGGCCCATCAGAGATAGGGTGAAGTATACCCTAGAATGAGTACAACCTATGAAACCGAAAACCCAAATTACTCAGTCTATTTTCTTTAACTGTTGTTATTCCCTAAGATATATCGTCCGAATGCCTAAATCGATTTTCTTACTAATTATAGATAGTAAGAATGAGCGGAAGAAGAGGATGAGGTAGGGGATGGGGAAGTACTACTTCAACTGGTCAAGTCCCGGTAACAACAGCCATTCCCACTCAACCTCCGCCGAATCTGGCTGATTTATATCAAAGTTTTTCCAGTCTTGGTGGAAAGCCGTTCACATGCAAGGAAACCATTATCGAAGCACAAGCCTAGATTTGATCGTGCGAAGCGATTTTCAAAGGACTAAAATTGGAAGATGATCAGATGCGATTAATAGCTTCCTGGCAACTCCAGGAAGAGGCTTTAGTATAGTGGGAAACTATTTCTATGGATGAGCCGGTGGATGAGTTTACTTGGAGTTGTTTCAAGGAAGTGTTTGAGTAGCGATATATGCCGTCTGCTGGTATCTCTAGAATATACCATGAGTTTACGGATTTAAAGCAGGGAAGTTTATCGTTTGAGGAGTACTTGAACAAATTCAACGAATTATCTCAGTTTGGTCCGGAGTTGGTGAATGCACCTTTAAAGAAGAATGAAAAGTTTATTCGGTGAATGAACAAGAAATACCATGAAAGAATGACTACTCACGTAAAAAAATCTTTTTCTGAATTGATCGATATGGGTTATAGATACGATGCTCTAGGTAAGCAGGAAGTTCTGGAGGAAAAAAGGAATACAAGCAATCTAAATTGAAGCAAAAGGAAGTTTGGCGGAAAGAAACAATGGAGAGATAAAAGATAGAAGAATACACAAGATTACAAGGTGAAAGATGTTACTTTTCTCAATTGCTTGGAGAAAGGCCATTACTCGAACAAGTGCAAGAATCCCTGGAAGCAAGAAAATAGAGAGCCATTTATGAAGCCAGAACAGGAGTCTGGGGAATGCTATTACTGCCACAAGCCACGACATAGGATCAAGGATTTCCCAGCACAGAAGCAAGCTCTAATAGCAAAGGTTTATGCAATCAAAGATGATTCTTCAACCTCAAAGGCTGATAAAGGAAAATGAATTTTAGAAGTTAACCTTCTCATTTACGAGAAATTTTTTTCGAGTTTTGTTCCACATAGGAACTACACGTAGTTTTATTTCTCAACAAATTGTAAATAAGTCAAATCTTGAATCTGAGATCGTAGTCGAACCTATTTTTGTCTGTTTCATTGGGTTTCGATATATTCTACGAAAGGTTAGTTATGCCTTCGAACTAACCAATGCCCTTGTATATTTCGTACATCCGGATAACCAGAGTATTTCGTAAAATATTGAATGAGTTTTTTATCATATCTATTGTTGATATTCTGATTTGTTAAGCCAAATGCAAAATAAATATTCAATTTGATCTGGAAAGATATTTCTCTATCTTTCATCTATTCTTTGTTATCTCCCGGTCAAATTTCGAGGACGAAATTTCCTTAAGGGGGAATCTGTAACATTCCTGGATTTTGGCCAAGTTTAATTTGATAATTAATTTAATTTTTGAAATTAAATTGTGAATTAAATAGAGTTTTCTAAATAAAATAAAATATTAGTTGTTTATATATATATATGTGTGTGTGTGTGTGTGTGTGTGTATGTATGTATTGATTTTTAATTGAAATCTGAATTTGGAAACTCAATAATAAATATAATGGAAATAGATTGGATGTAAAATTTTATTTTTAAGTTAATAAGAATTTGTTTCTAATTTTATTAAATATGCATTTTGATTTAAAAATGATATTTTGAATTTAATGTGATAAATTTTTCAAAAGGCTAATTAAGAATGAAACTCTAATATAATTATCCATGTGCAATTAAATTTTAAATGCTTTAAAGGATTTTATAAATGATTAATAAGAAAATGTATTTATTTAAATAGGAAATGGATTTATAAAAAATGTAAAACATATATTAATATAAAGTTAATATAAGAAGATAAAAACAAAAACATATGTTAAGATGTGAAAATATAAATGCATAAAGGGTTTAAAAAATTTACAAAATAATTTGAATTAAGGATATAAAAACAATTTAAACACATTTGACAAATGTTAACAAGTAATAATAATTTTTAACAAGTGTAAGAAGTAAAATAATATAACTTGCAAGTGTTCACAAATTAAACAAGTGGCACTAAATTTGTTTGAAATAAATTAAAAGTTTGTAAACTACATTAATTTTTTTCATATCTTCAACATCAAGTCTGAAATCAAAAAAAAAGAAAAAAATCATCTCAATATCAAAACAAAACACAGATCAAACCAAAAATCTGAAAGTATCAAGGAAAACAACAGAATTAAAGATCAAGCAATAAAAAAATTCAACATTTTAGCTTCTAGCCTCTGTTCCTTCAGGAAACAGGTGAGCAAACTTCATCTTCTTTGTTTTGAAACGCCTGTGAGTAAACTCACTCTCTAAACTCAAGATTTGTTGAATATCTGTTTGCATGTGATCATTTGGGTAGTTATAAATCAAACTTAAGGATCAGAGCATCAAAATAAAAGTAGGATCAAATTTAAACAACAAGCAAAACAAGATCACAACAATTCAAAACTTCCCAGTATTCAAGCCTCTATTCTTTTCTGCTTTCAAGCGAATCAAGTGAGCAAACCTTTAAACCCTTATATATACTTGAAGTTGTTTATATGTTTGTGATTGTACATGCATGACTGTTTGAATATTTGATTATATTGGCCTGTGCATGTCTGGAAACTGGATAAATTAGCCTCTGTTGTGTTACAGCCTCAACTTCCCCCTAAAGAAAACTCCATTTCTCTTCATACGTTTAGATTTAGGCTTTGATTTATAAATGGAAAATGAAGGTAACACTGTAATGTTATTTTTAAAAATAAACTCAAGTGTTTATATTAAGGAATTTTATTAAAAATAAGAAATTACAGTTAAAGTAAATTAAAGTCAGAAAATAATAGATTTTAATTTTTAGTTTTAACTCCATAACTAGGTTTTTATCTGGAAATAATGATTTTAGGCAGTAAAATCATGATTTTCAGAGAAGTATTCATCGAGATATTCATAGTTGAATAGATTTGGGAATTTTGTTGATCGTCGGCGATCAAAGGTGATTCGAAGCTCGGGATTCTCACTTGAGGAGGTTGAAGGTCGGAGAAACATTGGAAAAATATTCGAAGCATTTACAGTGGATCGTGGTGGTAGTATGATGAATTTGTAGGGTTTTGTCACAGTTTTGTTCGGTGATTTAGATGCGACTATTTTGTCGTCGCTGCTGCGTTAAGTTGCACCGGACCGGGGAAGGAGTTGCGTGGGATGATGACGAAGTTGAGGACGTGGAGACGAGGTGTCAAATGGTCGAGATGTCCGAGGCAAGGCATTTTCTGGTGATTGATTTGGTTCCAGTAATTCAATCGAACAATCGAATTTTATATCTTTGTGGAAATAGTTGATCTGAGGGTTGGTGATGTTAAAGGAGATGGTCGATGACTTGCTTGAAGTTGCAGCGACGATCGCCGTTGCTTAGACGAACTGTGCACGTGCACGGCCATGGCGTTGTATCCGGAAACTTTGTTTATTTGGGAAGAAGATAGGGGTCTCGAGTTCAAGCACGTGAAAACTAGGGTTAAACTCGAAGTAGTCGATGGTTTGGGGAAGCCAGAAGTTTTACTCGGGGAAACTACGGTTTGGTCCGGGTTTTTGTGTAAAACAGTTTTTAAGTTCAAATTTTAATCAACTTTATAAAGTTTAGTTAAGTTTTTATAAATTTTGTAAAAAATTCTTTTATACAATTCGTGTTTGTTTTTCTATCAATTAAAGGTTTTAATTTTTTTTTTTAAATTTATTGAGTTTAAAAAGTGTTTAAAATATATTTAAAAATAACCTTTAATATTTGAAGAAATAGATTTAAGATGAAGGGACTGTCTTTGATTTGATTAAAGTCTTAAGTTATTACTTGATTTAAGATAATTATTTAATGTAAGAAATCTTAAGGATAATTACTTAATCAAAGATTGATAAAGTTAATTAAGTTCATAATTAAGAATAATTAATTAATGGAAGATTAATTAATATAAGTAATTAGAAGTAATTAATTACTTGAAGATAATTACTTAGTTAAAGTAATTAATTAACGGTAAAAGTTAATTAAGAAATTAGGATAATTACTTAGTTTTAATTAACTATGGATAATTAATTAAATGATAACTAATTAAGGGTTAATAAATTTATTTATTTATTAATTAATTAAAGGATAATTAATAAAGGGTAATTAAATAATTAAGATTAATTCTTTAATAATTAAAGGTTGATTAATTTATTAATTAAGGGTAATTAATAAATATTAAAGGATAATTAATTAAAATAAATTGTAATTAATTAATGATTAATCACCCAGAATTAGCGATTAATCTGGTTTTAATTAATCAAATGATCAATTAACCTTACTTATGGATGTTTGAATTATATGAAATGCTATGAATTGTTTGATATTTCTACTGTGTGATGCTTTGTGATTTGAATTGTTTTAATTCAAGACTGTGATGAATGTAATTTATTTTGTCTGTGATGAATGTATATTATTTATCTGCAAAGTTGTGAATGAATATATACGTTATAGATTTTACCGCTTATCGATATTGATATGCTTGAATCTGTGATGATTAATGATGTTGCACTATTGTGTAAAACCCTTGGACTACACCATACACACACCAATATGGATTGCACGAGGAAATTGGTTAAGTCACAGATTTTAGAAAATAATTTTTAAATTGAATTTTGAATCCAAATGGTTTTGGAAATGGATTTGGGTTAGATGTAAAAAGCTTTTGAAAAGAGTTTTAAAGATAAAAGTAATTTTGAATAACTTTATAAAGTTTTGGAATTTAAATAATTTGATTTAAATTTGAATTGAAAATTTGAAATTGAATTCTATGTTTAGAAATTATGGTTTAAAAAGGTTATACAAGTTATAAATGTGCTTATATGGATTTAAACCATTTTAAAAGTATTGATTTAGGAATTAGAATTTAACCCAAGGGCTTTAACTTGTATAAATGAAATCGAATTTTTCCAAAATGAAAACTATTTGTTTTCAAATAATAAAAGCTTTGATATATGGAAAGAATTTTTAATTTTTGTTAAAAGGATTTCAAGTTTGAAATGAAAATGGTTTTCCAAGTTATGAATGAATCTTTGGAAATGGGTTTGAAAGGTATGAATTAAATCTTTGATTTAAAGAGTGGATGAGTTAATCCGATTTGAAGTGAAAATTGTTTTGAAATCTGTGAATGAATCTTTGTGAAAAATGGGTGAACTTTGTGAAATGAATCTTTTTGTTCAAAGATTTTGAAAATGGTAATTCGTTTAAACCATTTGAAACGAAAGGTTTTGGTTTTTAAAGTTGTGACTTAACTAAAACCCCATTATCCATATGTTTTTAAATATTGCGCTCATTATTCAGTTTAGCCAGGAGAGGACCTTGTGTCAAATAACCCATTCCGAATAATGATACGACGATATGGATAACATTTGAAGACAGATGGTGAAGACCGAGTATTTTCGAGAGCGAAAGGATAACCCGTCGAATGACTCTGCACTGAGTAGCTAAGGTATAGAGATCTCCATATGTGATGGGGAGTCCAAACGGGATTATGAATACCCGGATTGCAAGGACTTCTTTGGAAGTGCCTTCGCTTCTGTTTGAAACCGGAACAGACTTGTATTGATGTGTGTCTGACGTTACACTTTGAGATGTAAAGCTGGTTTCTATCAAATACATTTATGCTTGGTGGCGGAGAATTATTCTCTTAGCTTAACACCCTTCTCTGAGACGTACGGGCTCAGAGGTTATGTAGTAGATGGTTACTAGTAATACATTCCTAATTTGGAAATGTCGCATACGAAGTGCTGCTGATCATTTGTTGATCAAAGCATGGCTTTGTGTAAAGCGTAGCTTTGTGGATGGGATTGCATCAGGACCTCACACCCCGAAAATGTTCAAAACAGGAAAGATGCAGCAAGGTTGCAAGGGTTGCTCCCCTAGGGTATGTCCATTTTTTTCTGGAAAAGGATGGTATCATGTTATGGAGCCCAGATACTTAACTCATGTGGACACTGTAAATTTATTACTGTGTGATGTTACTTTGTGGTTGAGGATCCTTGGATAAAGGTCGCAAACGACCGGGGATGGCATATCTTGGGTGTTACTCCAGGGAAGGGGATACACCGGCCTTGTGTTAGTAGAGATCCGGGTAGGTTCTCAGGGCGCCCCTCCAGAGGCGTACCCATGTGGCAATGGGAAGTTCCTTGGCCAGACAATTTGTTGGAAATCCAATCATCCAATACGCGCCTTGTAAGGTTTTATTTGTATAACCTTCCATCTACTTATGGTAGGGCCCCACTGTTTAGATGGTAGCTATATTAGGCATAGGTCGAAATGTCTATGCTGGCTAAGATTAATATTATACTTTCGAAAGGTTTTCTGCACTCTGCACTAATAATAATATCAAAATGGTTTTCGTATATCAAGCATTTTTGAGTATCATAGGGAGAAATCTCCTCCAAGTGTACGCTTGCGTTGTGTGTGTAGTGGGAGGCCTTATGGCAGTTTCATTTTTCAAAAAGCATTGTGGATTTCTTTTAAAATCTTTTGTTTTTTGTTTTAAAGATAAACTGTTTTCGTTTGCTCATACCAGTCCCATGACTGACCCGGAGTTTATTGTTCCCTTCCTAAACTCTGGGTGCCCACAATTTTACACACGGGCAGTCTAGAGTTGGGTTTTTTAGAAAATCAAATAATAGGTGTAGATTCGATAGCTTTCGAAGCCTTTGGTTTGGTAGCATTTGTAAATCTTCTTTAGCTTTTGGATCTTTGAAGTTTTTGGTTGGTAATCGCATTTGCTACAAGTTCAATTTGATGGTCGTTCGAGCTTGAAGTTTAGAGCTTTGGCTTTGGAGATTCGGTTTGGAGTTTTAGTATTGGATTCTTTTGAAGACTTTGTTCATATTGATGTATATTTCCGCTGTGGTGTTGTGTTGTATATATTCTCTGATGGTGTTGGATTGTTGTATCATGATGTATCTGACATTGTATTTATATTGTATGTCAATGTTATCATCTTTTGTTTCAGCCGTGTTGTTTATCATCTAATGTTGTTGCAAGCTCCGACGATACATATTTCGATGTCGTTTGTCGGGCATCATGTTTGGTTCGTCACACATAGGCCCAGCCTCGAACGAACTAACCATCCCCTTCGACTTATAGCAGGATACTGGGACCCAGTTAATGCCGATGTCGAAGTCATTGAATTCCAGATCGAGACGCCTCGACGGTCCAACCTCTCCCCCAAATGTCGTGCCGCCATTTGAGTCCATGAACTTGCCTTCTTTCCCAAAGTCGCGCCACCACTCAAGTGGTTGTAGCCTCCCATGTGTGCCAGCACACGTGCACCTCCACCTCCGCTTATTTCCGACCTCGACCGTCGGTTCCCTTTTTATTTTATTATCTTGAATGAATGAGTCGATTCATTGGATTAAGAGGTTGTCGGCCATTGATTTGTGTTATTTTAGAATCGAACTGAATTTTCGAAGCAGCTGGTTAAAAAAAATTTGATTTTGAATGATTTGGAAGCTCGACTTCGATTTGAATTTTAAGAGAAACTACAGTCATTAAAAAAATTCTTCGTTTGTTTTTAAGATCTACCTTGCGTGTTTCATTTAATTTTTATGAAGGTGCGTAACTATGCTAACCCTTTTTTTAAAAAAAAGATGCGTGTTATACAAGTGAACACGTGTTTAAAATTCCTATACGTGTCTGCGCTTACTACGATGTTTCAATGCAAATTTTGTTATTTATATTTGTATTTAAATTCAAATTTAAATCGTCTTGAATTCGAAGCTTAAATTTTTTAAATCCTATCGAGGAATACCGCCAGGCGTTTATAATGTTATACCCCTATTTTGAACGCCCTGGAAAAGGTTTCGAGGCCTAATTCGATCGTATGGAGAAGACAGCTTTTTCGACCTAGTTATTATATTGAATTATCGATATAGATTTCAGTGCGTTTATATATCGTACAACCTCACGACAACTCCAAACTTTACAAAATTTGAAATTCGATAATAAAACACTCTTACGGATCCAATGGAACTGGTTTCATTGAAATCCAAGACCGTGCCTCGGAAGGCTACTTTTAAATGTCAATTTAACGGTATATTTTTAAAATTGAACAAAACACCTTTTTAAATTCAAGTTTAACACCTTTACTATCATCAGTATTATCAATATAAATTTTACAAGCCTTTAGATTACTTTAATAGGCTTAGAATTTCAAATTCAATAATTTACCCACTTTCCAATTATTTAATTAAACCATTAAATCACTCAATAGATAATGGCATTTGAAATTCGAGTTAGAAATTAGCCTTTAAATATTTAAAATCAATTAAATATTCCAATTTCGAATATCCAAATTTTCCGGGTCGTCACACTATTCAATTGTAAGTTTTCTTAATTTATATATATTTCATATTTTATTTGAAGAACTAATTTATGTATCCTAATATTCTGCTTTTTTCACATGTTGATTACCATTCGTATTAATATGATAAATAAACTATAAAAGTGAACCAACAATTTAAATTGAATATGGAGTCTTGATCAATCACTAACTTTTCAATAAGAAGGATAAAACTTGATGATAAGTGGTTCCGTTCTTCAAATGATTAAAAAAGAAATTAGTAGGAGGGTTTACTACTATAAATAAATTAAAACTTGGGCTTCTAATTTTTGAATTAGGTTAAATTTTTTATTTTAGACCATACAATTATAAAATTCCATTAAGGTTTGTAAGGACATTTATATCATTTGCATGAACGATAATATTTAATTAAAAAATTTAATTGATATGTAACCATAGATGAACATTTTAGGGAAAATAAATAGAGAAATACATTTAGTCATTGTAAATTCTTGAACCAACATATTCTAGGTAGAAATATATTAATCTCTTTTTCCTATTTAGTTCTCATATGCACTTCCTTGTAAAATAAACTAAAGTAAAACTATATGTTTTTCTTTGGAGACCTATTCATATGACGATTTACATAACGAAAATCTAGAGTTTTGAACTAATATTATTCATGTCAATTATACTAAAGATATCCCTTATGGTTTGTTTGCTTTTATAGTGACGTGAGTATAAAGTTTGAATACTAAATTATATTACTTATAAGTTGTTTATGATTTGTAAATAGGTTGAAGTTTTGTTTAGCTATTATTTTTATATAAGAGTACACTCATTTATGTTTGTATCTGAATTCTAGGTTATGTACACAATTTTCCAAAAGTAATTTTTTTATTATATTTAACTGAAAATTCTAGAATCATTTTGTTTCTTTAGGTTCAACCTTTGCATCTCATTATTAAGGAGGTTATTAACCACAAATCTCATCGAAACAACTCCATCCATATTTGAGTTGTTCAGTGCAACTCGAAATATTTTCCAACTCTCCGATATTGAACTCAACAACATCAAGGCATGGGTCTCATCGTCCACCTTCTAATTATGGCTGCCAATTGGTTCACAATCACATTACTAGGCTTCTCCCCTTGTCCTCTAATGGCTAGTGAAGATCACTGAGTTATAGAAAATCCTTCAACTTCCTACTTCCATAACCCCTAAATCCGTCAATTAAGTTTTTCCACACTTATCCTCACCATATCAACTACAAAGATTATTCCTAGGGTTTCTACATAATTATATTTATAAGAGACGAGAAGAATAAAAAATAAGCAGAGAAAGTACCCCTAACAAACCCTTTATTTATTTCTTCGTAGATTAGAAGAGACTCTAAAAATAAAGAAGATATCTCTATCCTAAAAAAAGAAACCTTTTACCCATGTAATTATAATAACCTTGTGCATATTTATAATAGTCTTGATAAATGCCTTCTTTAATTAGCTATTAAGAAAAATTGATTGTTTACTTCCATCTCTAAAACTAAATTCTTATGACATAGATAATTTTCCTTCTTTAAAGCAATAGAAGATGTAGTTATTATTCTTTGGTTGCCATTCAAAATCTATAAAAGAGACAATATATTTGAGTCATAATATCACTTTGATTTACAATATATTCAAAATATACTTTAATTTGGAAATATCATATCATCAAAATGTAACAAAACCAAGTACAAATGTAAAAGACATATATTCTTATTCACTATTTTCTCCTTTAGGACTACCGCTATGACAGCTAGTAATGAAGTAACCAAAGAAGTTAAGTTGGGTATTCTGCGTCGACTGTCGGAAAAAGCATTAGTGCGATGCAAATGCGTTTCCAAAGAATGGAATCGTTTGATTACCGAGATTTGCATTCCTCGGTATTTCAAATACGGACCTACCTCGTATGCATGTTTGTAGAAAAGATTACTGAAACAGAAGGAATGAGGAAAAGCCTGAATTATGTGGACATAAATGAAAAAACCATTCAAAATTCATTTGTAACGTGCAAGGTCATTTGCTTTTCAGCCAGTCCGCTGAGTGCTTGCTCGAGTGCAGCAACGGCCTTCTTTTGTTCTACATCCCTAACAATTATCAATATTACGTGTGTAACCCCACAACCATAGAATTCATGTTGCTTCCTAATGAATGCAAGTATGCAGTTGATTGTCTATCTAATGCTTTGGATTTTGGTCCATTGGAGCCAATAGTTCATATTAAAGTAGTTAGCATCTTCTATCTTAGTGATACAAAATTGCGAGTTGGGACATATTCTTACAAGTCCTTAAAATAGGATATTTTTACAACTTCACTTCCTATCAATCCTTTGCTAAATAATTGCTTACTTCCTTTAGTATGCTTTGAAGAGATGGTATATATAAACTCAAGCTGTAGTATAGTGTTATGCTTTGAAGAGATAGTATATATAAACTCAAGCTGTGGGATAGCGTTATGCATAACACGAAAAACACCATCTCTCTATATATTTTATTTAACAAGACCATACTACATTGTTTGTTTGAGTGCAGCTGTGTACCTCCATGCTAAATAACTTTTGGATGAAAGTAGCGAGAGCTGTATTTCATCTAATAAATAACTCACACTTAAATTCCAAGCAAATATGACAATACAAAACATACAAAGCATAACACAATACAAATCATATAAAGCATAATAACACTATAATGATTCAGCATACAAAAACAATGCAAAATACAGTTATTAATACAACTTTCACAAATCAGTAGAGGCGAAACTACAAAAATGATTCAACATTTGTTTGCCATAAATCATAACCACCCTTTTACGGCGATTTTGGTCACAAAGATCCTGAGGTGGAAACTTTATATATATAACTAGCCATCCAAAATCATCTCCAAGAAGAATAATTGATTAAAGGATTAATTTAGGTTATAGATATAAGAGGGAATAAGAAAGCTCACTAGAGATTTACAGAAATTATCTATAGAAAATTAAGGTCCTGTAGTAAATGGTAAAAGTATGAAATAGAACCATCAAATCTACAAATGGGATGCGCCAATCCAAAAGGAGAAGGTCAAACAAAAATGTAGTAAAAAAAACCATATACAAAAAGTATCAAATTACAATGAGCAAAATAGAAGCGAACTTTTGCAAAACATGTAAAAGTGGTTTAGCTTTAGATCTATGGTGATATCATTTAAATAGTTCTAAATATTGTTTATATAAGCTATCATGTAATGTACACTATTTTAATATTACATCTTCAATAATATTAATGATAATCAGTTAGATATGTCTAATAAATGTAGGTAGATAACTTAAAATCTTAAATTAATACATGCTCACACGCAACATATGTACATACATATTATTTTATAACCGTCCTGAAAAATATAATCAAAAACATGTTTCTGATGTATCTAACTACAATGCACAAATAAAAGACATACCAATGGCACTAAACCCATTATAATTTCCTTACAACTAATAAGTTTCAGCTTCACCAACCTTTTGCACCCCTCTATGAATATAGTCAACCTAATATCTTGCAACCCTTATCTGGGATCATCGCATCAACACCTCATAATACATCGCAAATACAATCAAACATATTATCACATAATACATCATAGAACCCTCATAAACATAGCATTACTTCACAATATGGACTAACTTTTCCAATATTCAAGATAAAATATTTATCGCCTACTCAAATTTCGACATAAGGAACCAACACCAAATCAACATATATACATGCATACACAACATATAACGTCACCACATACTTTAGTAATATTTTAACTCATAAATTTTACAACTTGAAAAATTAGTAACTTGAGTTTTAAAAACGTGAACTTTACTCACCATAACTTACATAAGTCAAATTAAACTTCCACCAAACTTGATTACAACACTAGCAAACCGCCTTAGCTTGAAAATATGGCTTAGTGCAACCTTCTGTGGCACAAATGGGTTAGCCAAGGGCACAATTAACTAAAACACACACACATACACACACACATGCATAAACAACATATAACATCACCAGATACATGAGAAACATTTTAACTCATAAATTTCACAGCTAAAAAACTAGTAATTTGAGTTTTAAAAACGTGAACTTTGCTAACTATAACTTATATAAACCAAATTAAACTTCCACAGAACTTGGATAAAACAATAGAAAACCACTTGAGCTTGAAAAAATGACTTAGTGTGACCTTCTATAGCACAAATGGGTCAGGCAAGGGCATAATTAGGCTCGGTCCAACACGGTTAGGGTTTTTTTTGGAGGGTATCGGTATTTGGAAATGATGTATGGCAATTTAACTTGATTTTTTTGAAGTTTATTCACAAATTTTAGCTTAGAAACTTCTCTTGGAAGCAATGGATGAACTTATGTATGAAGAGGATAGAATTGAATATGGCAATGATGGCGTAATGGAAGATTGTGTAGAGATAAGAAGGTATATATAGAAAGCAAGAGGAGTAATTCAGTAAAATGACCTTTATTATAAAATAATAATAAACCTTTCATGAAAGCATATGACCATTTCTCCCTCCATACCCTAATATACACATTTGTCTCCCCTTGGCTACTCTTCAGCACGCTCTATGTACTTCTTAGGTGTATTTAGGTGATGGTTGTGTACTCAGGTTAGGGTATTTCGATTATATTATATTCTTATGAACATAAATGGTCAAATCATGCATTATCATAACCTAAGTATATTCAATCAAATCCTAACACTCGCTTTATTAGGACATGTAATATGGGTGTACGCATGTTGCACCAAGTGTGCACAACATTCCGGACGACTTTTAGGTGTCGAAAAATTGAAATTTTGGAAAACGTTTTTCGGTCACATTTTCTATTTTCATTTGAACTACCTATATCTATTAAAAAATTCAAAAATTATTTTGTCGTCATTATTAAATAATTAAAATCGGTTTATTTGGTAATAAAAGTACATTTATTTATTATAAGATTATATTTAAATAGCCTATAACAAAGTGCAATATCCTGGATTGTTACACATCAATTTTACCATCATTTGTTATTATTTAAAAGAGTCATATTATTTTTAATTTACAAAAAAAATTATTTGAACATTTAAAATTTATTAAATGTTCGCAAATTAAGGGTAGAAAATTTCGGGTCGTTACAGTTACATAAACCACATACAGATCATTAAGATAATTCATTCTACCTCAAAATAATTTTTCAACCTTTTAAATTATAAAAAACTTTGGTACCAAACAATATCAAAAATTTTCAAAAGATTCTTACATACACAAATCTGTAATTTGATTAAGATTACATGAATCTATCAACTTATAAACAAAGTCCATTCAAAACATACTGAAATATTAAGTTCTAAAAGGTCAAAATGAAAATACCACTTGTTAGAAATTGTGACTCATTTCAAAATAAGTTATTTATCAAATACAAAATTTTAAAGAATAAACTATATTGATTTCAGTTAGAGAAATCTAAGAAAACTAATCTCTAAAGTCGTACTTGATTCCATTAATTGATTAAGGGAAAGAGATGGATCAACCTGAAATAGGATGGATTTGATCTTCTTAATTATCACAACTCCATATCTATCATTTTCAGATAAAAATCATGTTGATAGCATGTTGTAAAACATAAGAAGCTAAGAAACCATTAGGGAAAGAAGAAAAAATATTTTATTCACCGTAGGTGTCAACATACAGTATAATGGAGCACTATTTATAGGTACGTCATAGAAAATGAAGATTCTAATAATACCCATATAAAATTTAGCCTACTGACCTTTATAGTTATAATATATTATCACATATCACTAATAATGTATTGTTATTCCATATAATGAGTATGGGTATAGAAGTTGTTTTGACCTATTTCATGTGAAAATGTTGAAACTTTCCTGAATGCCTCAAAAATTGTTTGCTTAAAATACCAAATTTGGCCATGTGTATCTTTGGCACAGCTAAGTACGTTAAATATTTGATTATATTATACAAACCCTTTTCATCTTTGGTTTTTTGAATTTTTAGGCTAAATGCGAAGTTAAAGCTAAGGTTTTTAGCGCGCTAATTCTCAATGATTTACGAATATTTTGTTCATACTTAACATAATATGTTTCCTTTTCATTTACACGTCAATGTGTTTATATATGTAAAAATTATGGGTTCTAATGGATGAAAATTTCTACGTTTGCATCCTTGTACATTGATTGGAGTTCATTTGTATCCTTCACACAATGTCTATATGTCAAGGTCAGTGTCATAAGCATGATAGCTAGATGCTTCCTTTTTTGAACAATTTACAATGAAAGCCAATAATTTTGAAAGATATATGCAACAAACACAAAGGAATATAGGTTGGAACTCAAAAAAAAGACTAAGAAATTAATTTAATAAAATCGTTAGGGTACATTTTATTGTGACGATATTTACCAAATACACCGAACAAGGATTTGGTGATAATTGTAAAATTAATACAATCACAGTCTGTATGCATAGCATGGGTTCACACTAGTATAATATAATAGGTAGCTGAATTTCATGAAAATGACATTTATTAAATTATGAATATTCAGTTTAACTAATAAATATCACTATGTTCTACATTTGACAAACAATCTAGAAAATTGGAAAATAAAATCCTAACTTGGACGAATTTGAATATTAGCAAAATACCAGTTCATCAAAACAAAAATGAACCACAAATTCAAGAAATTCAATCCATTGAACTCCATAACATTACAATTTTAATACCTAGAATTTTAAGTAGAATTTAAAAATTAAATAAAATGACATTTTTGTAATTTTACAAAAAGTGGAAAACTAATTTTTTTTATAATTGAAGGAATTCGGAGTATTTAAATTTTCCATTCTACCAATTAAAATTTTCTGTCGTGAATTCTTACATATAATATCAAAAAATTATATGGAATAAAGAAAATATAGAACTTCTATTATAGATTTTGACTTTTGTGTCAATGTTGAAATTATGTTTAATAATTAATTACAATAATAAATGAAAACATTTTTAGTAAGCAATTAAGTGAATATCTTTGAATTACTATAGAAAGAATTTAGTGGTTTTTTATGCATTAAAAGAAAATAAATGAAAATATTTACATATACAAATTTTAAATCCTTTTGGGGGGAAGCATTGATTTCCATGAAAATAAAAGGTTATTTTCACTCAAAATGATTCTTAGTCCAGGGCAATAAGCTTTGAGGAAAACACTCTGAAAACTTAGTCTCAATGACAGCTTATAAGAAAAAGATAAATGAAGTTATCATTTTCAGTTATATAGAGAAAATGATATATGAATTTATCATTTTCCTGCATAACTTAAAATGATAAATGAATTTATAATTTTATTATAAATTGTCATAAATCTATTTATAATTGTTATCCTTAAAACTTATTACCCTGTAATAAGAAGCCCTTCTATCCAATTTCCACAATAAATGAAATATATTGCTATATGTAATGAAATCATATGTTACGTACATTAGAGAGAGAAGATAAAAATATATTTATGAAAAAGAATGCATTTATTAGGAAAAATGTTACACATTTTAAAACATGATGGTAATAGTACAAATATGAAAAGAGAATATTTCTTAAGGCAAAGTATACACTATCTTTTAATTTGTAAATTGTTTACCCGCTTTTTAACTAAAGCAGCTAATTTAAAACGGACTTAGAGAATTCATATGGAGTCAAATTGACTTGACATTTTGGGAGAACACTTAGAAGAAATAAAAGAAGGCTGACAGAAAAAATTGACCATATTGAGGTTGTTTGATGGATTGCTTGTTACCTAACTAGATTGGCCGCTAAGGATCCATGTAGATTAGCCCCACAAACTGAAGTTTATAGGTTAGGTCCTACACACTCCAAATAGATTACCTACAAAGTTTCGTCTAATTTGATAAATTTATGGAGGATTCTTCTCCAATAGGCAGTTTTAACCATAAGATCCAACCCATCAGGAGTGGGCCCCGTGACCTTGATCCATAAGGGAGGCTCTTCTACTCATCTACATTGCATTGTGTAGTTTCGTGTGATTTGGTTAAGTACTGAGTGAGTTATGGACGATTCTTTTGGACCAAATGACCCATGAAGATGGATGATCAAATAAAATCCAAATGACTTGATATTTGGACAATGCACTTAAATAGAAGATAGGAAAACAATTAAACTATAATCACTAAAAAATATGCTAAGTGGATGGATAACGGGCGATCCATCTTCCATGCATAGCTAATAATCCTTCTGCTATAGACAGCTAAATGTCCATCAAGATAGGTCTGACACCCTAAAACTTTCCGAGTTCCTTCGTAGCACTAAGTAAAGGCTTCTTGTAGAAAATAGGCCTAGTTTATGGTCAGTAGAGATCCATCCTCTGTGGATGGCTAGGGATCCATAGAAATGACTTGGACTAATTTGAGTTTTTCGGTGATGACTTGGCATAATAACTGAATTCTTCTGCACTTAGACTTCTGGCCCAATACTCATTGAATTCTCCAATAAGTACTCACCAACCTGTAACTATGGATGAATCTTTTCTAGGGAGAAAGCCACAGGTACTCTACTGGAATTCCTTCACTTCTTCAACTTTTTTCCCCATACAACAGTCATCAAGGTATTTACTATGATTCTCTGATCAACCCTTGCAGTTGTGACTTATTCTAACTCAGTGTATCTTGGATCTAAGGACCAACTAGCTGATATCTAGAGAGATTTAACTAGTATAATCATAACTAAGATTGATTAAAGTGTTCGTAGGCTATAGTCGGCCAAAACCATTGTGAAAATTCTGTCTCTTTTCTTACTTCTGCATTTTATTTGTTGTTTATCTATGAGTTGTGCTACTGATTATCTCCACTGGTTCTTTCACACTCGATCTAGGGTGTTGATCCATTCTTTATGTTAACATAAATAATAAGGATAAATTACATTTCTAATTTTGCAAACAAAAATAATGACTAATTACAAATTGATTAAGTAGTTATAAGTTATAAAGAGCAAGTTCGTACTTAATGTCAATGTATATACCCACATACAAAAATACACACAAACATTTGATTATCAATCCATCATTCTTCTTACGATAGTTAATATATACATACATATATATGTAGAAATTTGCATATGTATGTATGTTTGTACGTACGTATATGTATGTATAGAGAGAGATGATATCAACAAATTAAATTACTTTGAATTATAATAAATAGAAGTTGTTTGAATTATAGTTAATAACGTTAATTAGGAGAAGATAATCCTAATCTTTGTAAACAAGACAGAAGGAAAGGAAGTTTTCATATATGTAAGAGGAGTTGATATTAAATTTTCAAAAACGTTGGAATTCAAAACCTGTTTCACTATGTTTGGAATGCCATTTATAGCGGAAAACTTACATAAGTTATTAGATTCAATACAATGAGTTAGAGTTTGTAGAATCTACACCCAGTCGCATTTCCATAAATAATAATTTTGGATTCAAAGTAATACCCCTAATTTTCACCTATAAATTTAACACTAAGCCTCCATCTTCTTAACCCAAACCCTTACTCGCCACTATGAGATTCTATTTTCCTTCTTCCTCCTCAAAACTCCTCGATTCCAAGTACTTTTTGTTCACTTATTCAGATTTCTAAATCAAAGGTAAACAAGTAAGTGGAAGAGAAAAGAGGATTATAGAATAACAAACAAATTAAAGGATACAGGAAGGGAACACTAGTTTGAGATTGCTTAAAAAGATAATTTCAAGGGAAAGAGGAGGAAAGCTAAAAAGGTCAATGGATTTGTCTATGACGTTATTATGCTACAAACAAGTATTTAAGTTCCATTTATATAGTTCTTAAAATTTAAGAAATATGATTTTTGTTCTGAATCCTTGCCTTTTACTTAAAAATACTTCAATACTTGTTTAAAGTTTTAAATAATTGAACTATGGAATTTTTCTTTAATAGTTTTCTAGGAAAAAGTTCTTAGAATTATATGTATTTGTAGCAATTATGTAAATATCAATATTTTGTTTTTATTTACATTTAAATTTGAATATGATATTATACATGTATATGTTTGTATGTATGTGTGTGTGTGTATGCATGTGCGCGTGCGGGTGCGTGTGCGTGTGTTTGTCTATATATATATATATGTTTGTATATGTACGTGTGTATGTATATGTATGTGTGTGTGCATGTGTGTAAAAGGAATGAATCATTATAACATGGCTAAATTACTTTCACTTCAATGGAATAGGAAAAGGATAGACCTACTTGAAATTAGTATACGGAAATTATATTATTTTGGAACTGTATAAATATTTAAAATTACAAGTTAGGGAAGTCAATAAAATTGAGAATAAATGAAACCTTAACAGAACTACTATTACAAAAGAAAAAAATGAAAAGAATTAAATAATTGTTAGATATGTAAAATAATAGATTTGGGTTGATTTGACAAATAGAAAGTAAATGAATACATTTTTTAAGAACTCCCTATATTTGTTTTAAATAACATTAAATAGACGTAGATAATTGATTAAAGTATATGTAGATGAATGTAATAAAATACTATATATAAAACTACATGGGATCGTGTAAAAACAAAATGAAAACTGTAGTCAAACATTTGTTAAAAATGAATCTAGAACCTACATTTGAATTCGCGGAAGAGAAACAGAATAAATAAAAATAATTCTATTGTTGAATTAAGATATTTTTGGAATTATTCATTTTTTAGGATCTTCCTATGAGTGGAAACATCGATAATTAATTATTTGATTTAGCCACGTTAAGTATACTCAACTTATATTGTGAAAGTAGCTATTTCCTTGCATATATAGGATGTGCACACTAAAGAAAAATCTAAAACCATAAAACAAAACCTTTTTCAGCGTGCATATCTAATAAATATTATAACATACATAGTTGTAATACCCTTCGTAAAATGTTTACTTTAATCATCTTTTGATTACTTCCATCTTTCAAAATATACCTTTTCCACATAGAAAATTCATTCCTTCTTTGATGTAATAAAAGATGCAACTAATATCGTTTAATTCTCTCCAAAGTCTACTGAATCTATTTTTGAGGCAACATATGTTTGCGTCAAAATTGACCACAAACACCCAATATCGCGAAAGCACCCGTTTACGATCGCAGACCATCAACAATCAATGTAGTAAGCAATACCAATCACAATGATTCACAAATAACAATCACAAACATAGGGTTTATAGTGGTTCGGCGATCTTGCCTATGTCCACTCTGAAGTTTATGACTTTATTGATATTCTCTTGATGATTCTAATTGATTGCAACGGATTACAATTGGTGATGGCTTTCAAATCTGATTACAACAGTGATAATGAAGTGTGGAATTGAATCCGGTAGAGTCTTGGCGCTTCAGAATTTCGATCCCCTTTTCTGAATGATATGGGGCTCTATTTATAGATGTAGGAGGCTGATATTTCGCCTAAATTTAGGGAGACCACTTCTGGCACATGAGGGGGCCCACGAGCCCAACCTCAGGGAATTTGGGCCCACTTTGGGATCGATTCAAAGTGCGTTCGAATCGATCAAGAATTCATCTAATCGAGGCGAAACTTGGCGTGGATATTCTTCAACATGTATACAAGCTCCTGTGAAAATTTCATCGCATTTGGACTTGTTGATCGCGAGATATCATCGATTCGAATTAGCGTTTCCTGGACTTTTCGCTCCGTTCGAATCGATCAATTCGAATCGATTGATTCGAATCGATCCAAGCACGCGCTAGTAGGTTGACGTGGCGCGCATTCTTCGAGTCGATCCACATTTTTCGCCGAGTTGATAGAGTCGTCGCTTGAATTTCGCCGCTTTGACTTAATCGATTCGAAGGCATTACTTATGGATGGATTCGAACTGAGACTCATTCGTATCGATCATATCTCACTTCAGCTGATCGATACGAAACGACAACACTGGTTGGATTCGAAAAGAGGTGTCTTCATGGATTCGAAGGTCAGCAACATCTATGGATTCGAAGCGGGCGAACATGATGGATTCCCTCATGTGTTACAGCGATGGATTCGAAGGAAGGTAATGGGATGGATATGAAGCCTGGCCACCTGATGGATTCGAAGGAAGGTTGGGCTTATGGATTCGAAGGACTTCCAAACTTGATGGATTCGAAGTAGATGGGTACGAACCGATGGATGCGAACATGATTTCTGGCCATGGATTCGAACTAGGGTACATCTTATGGATTTGAACAAGGGCTATCTCCTCCATCTTGAATCGATCATATCTTGCGTGTATGAACTCGGATTGACTTGACACTTGAAACGTTGGCTCTGGCGGCTTTGCTTGTCATGTCTTGTCAATTGTGGCCCGATACGGACTCGAACAAAATTCATCGATATCCATAGCGAAGTGGAATGCAACCAATCTCTGAGATGAACTGTCTCTTGTTTTCGACCAATCTTTCGGTATCACGGCTTTGCCAAAAAGCGGGATAACATTTGCCCCCCAAAATATGCCTTGCGGTAGGAAGACGTGTTTTGTATTGCCATGATCTGGATGTTCATATCCTGTTGATGTCCTGCAAAGGAATTTATAGTTTTATGTGACCTCAAATAACGACCGTTCGAGATCAAGATATTTGAGATGAAGTGCGACCGTTCATGGTCAAGCGCCCGACTTCAAATGACGATCGTTCGGGATCGAGCCATTTGAGGTGAAGTGCGACCGTGTGCGGTCAAGTGGCGGACCTCAAATGACGACCTTTCGCGATCGAGCCATTTGAGGTGAGATGATTTGTGCTGTTCGGGGCGAGTCGTGCCTGTTCGAGGCGAGTTGTGCCTGTTCGAGGCGAGTTGTGACCGTTCGCGATCGTGTGCCTTTCGTGGCGAGTTGTGACTGTTCGAAGTCAGGTGCCATTCGGGGTGAGAAAGTGTGCCCGGGAGGGCTTTGTATTATCGATACCAGGCTCACGTTCGCGTGGGTCCCTGGATCGTTTGTTAGGGCGGTTTATCGCCATCTCAAAGCATGCCTAAGGACCGTTCGCGATCCGTACATGTGTAAGTAGCTTAGCCATCTCAAAATTATCAGGATCAAATATCTATTCAACGGGTGAATTTTAAAACAGAAATGTCCAAACAAACCAAGTTCAAATGTCCAAATCAACATGAAACAAAAGCAAAGAAAAGATGTCAAAGTGTAAGTTCCCACTACGAAACAATCAATGATCATTCAGAGCATGCCTGGAGAACGTTCGCGATCTCGTACATGTGTAAATGATTTAATTGTGTTAGTGGAAGCTTGCGACTTGTTCATCGTTATTTTAATTAATTGATAACCAAACGATGTCCTGGTTCAGGGTCGCCCCTAGCTGATGTAGACGGTGGCCGCTTTGACTCTACCGCTGGGGCTCGTCTCCTCACATACTGAAGCAGCATACCATTCCTGATGTGTCCTTCTACCTCATCCTTTAGATACCTACAGTCGTTTGTGTTATGACCGTTCAACTCATGGAATAAGCAATATCTGTCTGATTTTCTCTCGTCAGTAGTGGGGTCCCTTCGTATTGGCCTACGGTATGGAACTTGCCCTTGCGTATCTCTGTAGATTCGCTCCAAACTCTCATTCATCTCGGTGTAAGTGGTGAATCGCGGCTCCCTCCGTTGTCGCTTTGACTTGTCATTATAATCCTCAGCCTTTCGTTTTCCTTTATCCTTGTCTGAGTCCTTTTCGAAAGGCTTTCTGTCTTTAAGCACATAAACTTCTATTCCCTCTCCTTCTTCTCTTTCTGCATTCGCATCCTCTAATCGTAAAAACTTTTCTACCTCATTTTATAATTCCTCTAGATCCACGGGTGGATCTTTAGTCAATGAATTTTTGAACTCTGTGCCGTCAGCTACTCCGGACACAGCCGCCATCACCACCATAGATGGATCTGCTTGATCCACTGAAGCTGCTGCTGCATTGAATCGCGTTAGATAACTCCTCAAGGTCTCTCCGGCTTTCTGCTTTAGGGTTGCCAAAGTCATCACATTCTTGGGTCTTGTAATGTGAACCATGAATTGCCTCATAAATCTTTCAATTAAACCATTCCAAGTTCCGATGGATCCATTCTCCAATTGCCTAAACCATAATGTTGCAATATCCGCCAAGTACAATGGAAAGCACCAGGCCATAACCTCCTCTGATGCCCCTAGCACTTCCATATGCCTCATATACTTCGTTAGATGAACCGTGGGGTCTGTTCTTCCGTCATACATGTCCAATGATGGTAACTTGAAATCCGGTGGGTTCCTAGCTCCTCTGATTGCTGGAGTAAAAGGACTCCTATTAACATCCTCCAAATCTTTGTTTACCAAACCGCCTCTCATAGCTCTTCTAACCATCTCCGCCAATCTGTCGTTGTCACCGAGATGCAACTTTCGTTCATTACTTTCAACCTGCCCCCCGAGTCCACGAGGGAATTCTGAGATTTGCCCCTTGACCGAGCGTTCACTCCTCTGCTACTCCTAGCTTGGGTAGATGCATCTCTCTTTCTCAGGGGTTGGATCAACATTCTCCATGTGCGCGTCCCCTAGTTCAGGTGCTACACTGGATGGTCCTGCTCCGTTTTGAACTCCATTCGCTTCTCTATTTTGTGCTCCAAGTTGTCCTATCTGTTGGCACAAACTTTGGATCAGCTCCTCCTGTTTCTTCATCATTGTCTCCATCTTGTCCATAGTTATGAAGATCGATGCTTGATTCGCTCCTAAAGAAGCCTCTTGACTTCCTTGGTGTTCACTTATCTCTGGCCTTGGCCTTCTGCTTGATTGTCTCGTCATGGTTCTTAGATCTAAATCTTTAAGCCTTCAAATTCAAATTATCATGAATTAGTAGTTCTCAGTGAAGGCACCAAAATGTTTGCGTCAAAATTGACCACAAACACCCAATATCGCGAAAGCACCCGTTTACGATTGCAAACCAACAACAATCAATGTAGTACTCAGATCTAAGCAATAGCAATCACAATGATTCACAAATAACAATCACAAACACAGGGTTTATAGTGATTTGGCGATCTTGCCTACGTCCACTCTCAAGTTTATGACTTTATTGATATTCTCTTGATGATTCCAATTGATTACAGCAGATTACAATTGGTGATAGCTTTCAAATCTGATTACAACAGTGATAATGAAGTGTGGAATTGAATCCGGTAGAGTCTTGGCGCTTCAGAATTCCGATCCCCTTTTCTGAATGACCTTGGGCTCTATTTATAGATGAAGGAGGCTGATATTTCGCCTAAATTTAGGGAGACCACTTCTGGCACGTGAGGGGGCCCACAAGCCCAACCTTAGGGAATTTGGGCCCACTTTGGGATCGATTCGAAGTATGTTCGAATCGATCAAGAATTCATCCAATCGAGGAGAAACTTGGCTTGGATATTGTTCAACATGTATACAAGCTCCTGTGAAAATTTCATAGCATTTGGACTTGTAGATCGCGAGATATCATCGATTCGAATTAGCGTTTCCTGGACTTTTCGCTCCGTTCGAATCGATCAATTCGAATCGATTGATTCGAATCGATCCAAGCACGCACTAGTAGGTTGACGTGGCGCGCATTCTTCGAGTCGATCCACATTTTTCGCCGAGTTGATAGAGTCGTCGCTTGAATTTCGCCGCTTTGACTTAATCGATTCGAAGGCTTTACTTATGGATGGATTCGAACTGAGACTCATTCGTATCGATCATATCTCACTTCAGCTGATCGATACGAAACGACAACACTGGTTGGATTCGAAGAGATGTGTCTTCATGGATTCAAAGGTCAGCAACATCTATGGATTCGAAGCAGGGGGAACATGATGGATTCCATCATGTGTTACAGCGATGGATTCGAAGGAAGGTAATGGGATGGATACAAAGCCTGGCCACCTGATGGATTCGAAGGAAGTTTGGGCTTATGGATTCGAAGGACTTCCAAACTTGATGGATTCGAAGTAGATGGGTATGAACCGATGGATGCGAACATGATTTCTGGCCATGGATTCGAACTAGGGTACATCTTATGGATTCGAACAAGGGCTATCTCCTCCATCTTGAATCGATCATATCTTGAGTGTATGAACTCGGATTGACTTGAAACTCGAAAGGTGGCTCTCGTGGCTTTGCTTGTCATGTCTTGTCAATTGTGGCCCGATCCGGACTCAGACAAAATTCATCGATATCCATAGTGAAGTGGAATGCAACCAATCTCTGAGACGAACTGTCTCTTGCTTTCGACCAATCTTTCAGTATCACGGCTTTGCCAAAAAGCGGGATAACAATATATGTGAGTCGCAATTTCATGTCGACTTAGAATATTTTTAAAATCTACATAAATTTGGAAAAATCGTATCACTGAAATATAACAAATTTGAAATGAGAGATTTACTCATTCATTCATATAATAAATGATTAATATTTTTGCATATCTATTTCCAGTCATAGCTATCATTATTTTTAGCCAAAAACCATATTTCTCTCGTCTTGCCTGTTTGTAGACAATTTTTTGTTGAAAAGAGTCTTAACATTTGCTTCCCTTTTCTGCTTTATTTGATTGAGATATTTATATTTTCAACCTATTCAGAAATTTTGGTTATGACTACTTTTTTGGAATAATTAAGGAATAAAGTAGTGTAGATTTAACTTCGGCTATGACTATATCTTATCCACTTAAGTGATTCAATTTCAAATTTATGTAATTTTAATCAAAGCTAATTAATTGATGGTATGTATTTGTATTTCTAAACATAAAATATGTACTTAACGTAGAAAAAATTAACATTATTATAACTTCCTTATGTCATTTTTGTTGAACTACGTTGAAATTGACAAAAATATCATAGTTCTCCTGCAATTATTTAGCTATATTTCTATTTTTATTATTTTCTTTTATTTATAGTATTTTATTTTAGTACGTGTTAATTGCATTTTTTTCTTTTTTTTACTCGCTATTGTTTTTTCACTATTTTTTAGCTCTTGAAGAGAGAATTCACAAAGGTGGGATCCATAACTTCAATTGTGTTCTATCCCACTTTTCAACGAAATCAGAATAAAAGGATTAGGATCCCACCAAAATTTTGAACCTTATCTCAACATGATAGATAGTAATAAAGATACTCAAGAATGTGGAGATGTATTGGTGGATATAATTTTTCGAATACCAGAGAAAGCATTGGCACGAAGCATGTGCATTTGCAAAGCATGGAATCAGTTTAACATGATGACATGCATTCCTCGATATTCAATAAACTCACCTGTGACGACCCGTAAATTCGTACCATTTGAATTGACAATAAAGCACACATGTCCGACCCAAAAAGAACTGGCTGGCGGAAAGTCATAAGAAAGAAAGAAGAGAGCAGAAGAGAAGAGAAGAAAGAGAGAAGAGAAAACAAAACAGAACAATACAGAATCTCACCTCGAGGTGGGAAACATATAATATCATATCAATGATCTTTACCAAATAGAAACTATATATACATACATCAATCAGAGTTCAACAATCTATCACTAATCATCATCTTGGACGGTTATAATAACATGTCCTTACAATTGCCAATAATATACAAAAACAATGCAGTGGATAATAAATAGATACGTGCATACAAAAATGAAGATCTCTAACTCTCCTACTGAAGCTCCAAAAGCGCCAAATATGAACCTGTAAATATACTCGGTCTAACCCCAGCAATGAAAGGGAAGAACGCCGGGATCAGTTTGGTAAACCAACATGAGAAAACACACTCAACTTAAATTATTAAATTTACCAAACTTTTCCTTTTAAAACAAAAGTATCTCATAAGACATGCCCACATATAAATACGAACATGTTTTCACCTTACAAAAAATAAAACATTTCATATCCAATCCTCTTATGTGATAATAGTGTCTGTTGCATAAATAATATTAATCATAGCCAAAATTGTTACATTGATTAAATTGCAGCATATAGCCCAAAATGGGTAATACGTACAAAATGGCAGGCATGTAGCAGAGTTTGGATTTCCATACAAATGACCAGGTGAAGGGACTACCTTTTGGCAGTACATCTCTAGAGGAATGTACCGAGGAACATCACAAAGGAACCTCTACTGACACAAGACCGACCTGTCTCTGTAACTAGATAGCACCGAATATATCATCCCTCTGTAGTTACCTACCTTTCCAAGGGCCCTCATAGCATACAAACCACATTAATTTACATCCAAACGTCGTAGCAGGAAGAAATATATCTAGAAGAGGATAATCATATCCTAATTGGGAATGACCCACTTAGCCTTGCTGCATCTAACCCTGTTTCGGTCATTTCTAGTTGATAAGTCTTGAGGTAACAATTACCTTTCACATATCACATATCACATCACTTTGAATGCCATATGGACATTTCTGTTGACTACTAATTTCCTGCCACCAAAATACAACCTTTGAGCTCATACGCCTCAAGGAGGGTGTTAAGCTAAGAGAAGTTGCCTTCTCCACCACCATTGTTGTACATTTGAAAAAACCAGTATATGTAATCTAAGAAGTGCAATGTCAGACAAACGTCCAAACAAGTTGTCCAGGAATGGGACAAACCGAAGGTACTTTCCTACCACATCCTATCGGGAAATCCCTAGGATTAGTAGCGAATAGACCCTGCATTGGATATTTCATAATGAAGAGACCACTGCTACTATATGTATATTGGGATTTCAACCCTAAACGATCTACAAGCAGTCTTCCACTATGAACTTCCTAAATATCAATATCATCACAACCAACCTGGACAATTGTCGCATAAATGTTGGTCTGAAGTGGTTTTTAGATAAATCTTATCCCGGTCTCTTCGCACCAACAACGCAAAAGCATTTCTCAACCTCATACAGAAACTAATTAAGTTTCATAGACTTATCACGTCTCCACCTTTGAAATTGCTATCCTTCAGCCAAGAAGGTAGCTCAATAGATTGGAGTAATACTCTGCACTACATTAATCAACATCCTCAACACAAACAATAATCAAGCCTACACAGATGGCTACATACTAAGTGTATGACTAAATAGTTCGCACATTAATCGAAAAACTAAAATGGCCAAATTTGATGGTCGATTACTTAACTACCAAAGCACCAAATAAATATCTAACACCGAAAGCAATCATTATGCCCTTTTAATTAATCTTTTATTAATTAAATCACTTCTCTAATATTCACTTCAAATTATCTTTTTAAAATGATATATTCTCAAAACCATTTCAATATTTGGAAAACATGTCCATATACTCATTTAATAATAGGTAATTCACGAATCAATTTATTTTTAACACTTAGAAATATTACATATGCTTAAATCATGATTAAGTATATATTTCTTTATTCTTTAAGGAAAACATTCTCTTAAATATACTTATTTGGGTCAAAACGAATGTTTGGTAAAACATCGTTGTGATAATCTGGATTTTTAGGCAACTGTAAACTGATGATTAACTGGATTAAATCGGTAAAAATATGAAATTATTGATTAAACAAATGAATTTGATCAAATAAATATTTATAGTTGCAATTTGTTGTGTGTATATATAGATTTTAAATAGAAATATTATTATTTTCAAACAAATTGAATTTGTGTTTGTTTAAATAAAAATATTTGTGAAAGTTGATTTCAAATTGGACTTTTATAATTTGATTTGAATTTGAATTTAATCTTTTGAAATTCAAAAGAATAGATACTTAAAAATATTTGGATAAGCTTTTATTTATAATTTTTTTTGTTACATTTTTTTAAAAAAGAAATTTATATATACATATACATAAGAAGTAATAAATTAAGTTAAAAGCTTTTATTAACGTTTTAAATTAAAATAAAAGTTAAAGGACAAATGTTATCATATTAAAGCTTAATAAAACATGTGTAATTCAAATAACTATTGTATATGACAAGTGTTGAACTTTAAAACAAGTGGCATCGGTAAATTTGATTTTCTTTTATTTTTGATAGATCAAATTTCAGCCTATGTACGTTGTTTTCTCATTCTTCAATTTCTTTTCTATCTTTTACTCAAAATTAAGAAGAAAACTCAAGTCAATTTCTCTAATAAATCTGAAAACCAAATCTTCAGCTTGAAATTCTCAGAACAATCTGAAATCATCCCTCAAAACTAGAATGTAAATCAAAAATATGTAGCTCATTTGCAAAATTTAGACATCCTCCTCAATCTGTATTGCAATATCAAAATCAAATGCCTGCATTCTTCAACCTGGAATCAAGAGCAAGTTAATCAAGTCTCAGTAACAGGCATTCAAGTTTTTAAATCAAACATTTCCAGCAACTCGGACTTTTAAGGATTCAGAATTTTTTCAAAATCAAAAGCTATTTCAAAATTCAAAAGTGCTCTGTTCTTCATTCTTGGCTGGTGAGAAATTTTTTTTTAAAAACAATTTAAAAACCTGAATTACGTTATGGATGTGTGAATGAAAACCATGCTGTTACCTGAATGCTTGGATTAAAATGGATGCATGTATGTATATGAACATTGAATGCATGTGTGTATATAGATATAGTCTCTGTTGATTTTATCAGAGCTTGAATTCTTTGAAAATCCAAATTCTCATCATTTAATCACTGTTAGACTTTGCTTTGTGAATGGAAAATGTCCGAAATCATGTAGCATAACTCCTAAAACTAAGATTTGGAATTTATAGTCTCGAATTTTTTTTGCAGAACAGTAAAAATGATAATTGGGTCAAAATCTTATAAATTCAATTTTTAGATCGGATAGCATGATTGAATTTGAAATAGAAAATCATGAATTTTATTGTATGTATCACAATTTTTAGTTTGAAAATTTGTGGGTTTTCTCGAATTGAACGGCTTGACCATTTTGGTCGATTTCTATCGATTAACGACGAATTGGGCCGGCGTGTTTGGATTGAAGTTCGAGGGGAAGATGAGATCATTGAAAAAAATACTCCGATGTCATTGGCCGTGAAGATCAGAGTGAGGTGAAGTAGGGTTTTCATGCCTATTTGTGTCATCGAGTTTCAAAGGGGATTTGCGATATCAAGACGTGATTAGAGTCATTCGCGAGGTGTGTGGAATGCGCTGGAGGGTGTGGTGAGGCTACGGTGAGAATAGCGTGGTGACTCGAGGTAGGGATCATCGAAGGGAAGACGTTTTCCAATGATGGGTTTCCAGACTGTGTGGGTTTCTTCGTCGAATTCGATTCTCGATCGAATCATGGCATTTGGTTGATCGTGTGGTGTTGTCGAGGTCAAAGACGATTCGTCGGAGGCCGGAGAGGAGTTGGTCAGCGATCGTGGTCATCGTGCACGTCTTTCGTGCATCTGGATGGGTTGTTTTGAGAGGTATGTGTGAGCTCAGGTTTCAGTTTGAGAATGCTCTTGTTTTACTCGAAGCAGGAAGAAGGTAGGATATCTCGAGTATTGATCGGGTTTTGTGGGTGCTTACTCGAGTTTCTTGTGATGAGTAGGCTTTAAGTCTTGTGCAGGAGACATTCAGTTTTTAAAATAAAGAATCTTAATTCTTTTTAAAATAATTCAAGTTTTAAACAAAGGTAAATAAGTTTTATGTTATGAAAATAAATTGTTTTCAAAGAATAAATATTTTAACAAGTTTTATATATTTAATAGATATTTTTTAAAAGATAGAAAAGTAGATTTTCAAAATTATTTTTGTATTAAAATTTATTTAATAACTTTGGAAAGTTTTAAAGATTTTGAAAGTTAAAGTAGATGTTTATATTGTTTTAATTATAATTGAATTCTGAAATGTTTTATTTTTAAATAAAGTTTAATGATAAGAATTTAATAAATCAATTATAATAAGGAGTTTATCTTTAAATAATTAAGAGATTTTGATTAATTAAAAAAATTTAATATGTGAAATTAACAAGTATAATTTAACCATTTAAGAGTAGTTAATAATTTAATTAAGATAAGTGAATTTCTTAATTGAAAACTTTTAAGTATAAGTAATTCAGAAGGAGTAATTATTTAATAAAGAATTAGAGGTTAATTGCTTTATGAAAGTAATTAAGTGGTAGTGATTAAGGGTTAATCACTTAATGATATCAGTTAAAGGATAATTAATCTATAATTAAGGTTTAATTACTAAATGTAATTAAAGAGTAATTAATCAAGAGTGATTAATTAAAAAGAGTAATTAATCAAGAGTGATAAATTAAAAAGGGTAATTAAAGATTAATCAAGGTTAAATGAAGATTAATCAAAAGTAATTAAGGATTGATTAACTGTTTAATCTGTAGGATGTAGATTAACCATAGAGGGGGGTGAATAGGGTTATAGCAAATTTTCTCGATTTAAACACAGAAACAAACTGCAGAAATAAATATGCTGAAAAGTAAATCACACAAAAAATTTACCCAGCTTCGGCAACCCCTGCCTACTGCTGCATTCCCAGATTTCTATTAGAATTAAATAGTCTCCCGCTTACAAACACTCTAACAGACTCGCAAACCCTGCTTCCTCTTACAAACACTCTAATAGACTCGCAACCCCTGCTCCCGCCTATAGAGTTTTGCAAACTCGCAAACCCTTGCTCCCGCCTATAGAGTTTTGCAAACTCACACACCCTGCTCACTGAACTAATTCTAACTAGACAATCTGACACTACCTACAACCTAGGTGGTGATTTACCAAGACTTGATTCGAAAAGAAAATTTAAAACAAACTTAAATACAATTTTAAACTTAAACCCCCAATTAAATATAAACTAAAGCCTTCTTTTATAAACAAGGCTGGCCCTTTTTGTTTTTCCCGTTCCTTTTCCTTTTGCCTTGTGAAGAGATAATGTCGGCTCTATACAATCTGAATTAGGGCTTTGTTCCCTTGCAAAAAAATTAGGGCTTTCTTCGATTCTCTGGTTTGTGTCACGCTTGCTCGCGGCTTCTCTGATGATCAACTCTCCGGTTCTCTTGCTTTATTTGTTGATCGTCTCTTGAGATGATGTCGGCGCTCCTATTTGATCGAGTTCACTGGATCATGGTATGTATTCTTTCGTTGCTGGTTTAATGCTTGCTTGACTCGATGCCTATGATGATAATTGGGTGTTGGTATTTATATGAATACCGATACACTTGAATTTTCTCGTATTCATTTACACTTTCCTAATTTTTGATTCTTGATGCGCACGGCTTTCCTGATTTCTATGACAACTTGATACACACGGTTTTGTTTTCAATCGTTTGATTTTCCTTGATTCATACGGCAAAGAACTTTCCTCTTTTATTTGTTTTGACTTTTTCAAAGATTGTACACACTTGATTTTTTAACCTGGTTAAAACCTGCTTTGACATGGCTTCGGCCATCTTCGTGTTCATCCCTGTCTTCGTCTTTGGCCATCTTCTCTGGTCTCCACTTGAACATTGCATTCGTGAATATGATGTCGTCTGGTTGTTCGAACTTGTTTATGTGATTCCATGTATCACTGTACTGACTTATGTATTGTAGTATACCTTCAGTTGCTTATTTATATGTTTCATGTGCTTGTCGAATTTGCACTTGTGTTGCTTCATATACATGTGTGTCTGTTGCACTTACTAATGTTCCCTGAGCTTGTCTGCAATTGAAAAACTATTTTGACTTCGAACTTGTCTTCTTGATTTTACTTCACTCTTGACATTTGCTCTGCTTTGACACAACTGCTTCACTTGTTCATGCGTGTTGGTTTAACCTGAACTTCAATTGATGTTTTCATTGTATATTCTGTAGCTTGCATCACTGGTGCACTTTGCGTCCATTCTGGTTGTTACTGCATTCATGTTGTTGTGCACTTGTGATCTTTTGGTCATGTTGCCTTCAGTAGCTTCATTTTGCACACTGCTACTTGTCTGTAGCCTTTGTTGAGTCTGTGTCATCTGCACTTGCACACTCCATTCTTTGGTATTGTTCCATGTATTTGCATTGTACCATGCTGTTACCGGTACTTGGTGCATTGAGCATTTTTACTTGGTTGAAGCTTGCTGTCACTTGAAACTGTTTTGTCAATGTCTTGACCACTTGATTGTTTGGTTGATGTGCATGTCACTGTTGCATTACTGCTGGAGTTTCAGTTTGGATTGTGGTCTTCATTTGGTTTATTGATATTGCAGTCATTTCTTCAAATCTGCAAGTTTCATTAAGCTTGATCTCTGTTGCATGCATTGCTGGTTGCTTTTGGAATTGAACTTGAGCTTTGTACCATGTTGCATGCATGTTTTCCTGTCTTTGTATTCTGGTCAGTGGTGCACTGTGACTTGTACTTGGTCTCTGATCTGATTCTTGATCATTTCATGTTGATTTTTGAAATTTCACTTGAGTTGAATCCAGTTTCAAAAACTCGGGTTTGACCTTGTGCTCGTGTCGTAATTTTGAATATATTGCACGTGAGTTGAACACGGCTTTTCATTTGGGTATGACCTGTGCTCACCTGTCCCTGTAGCATTATCAAGTGTATATCGATCTGCACGGCCTTGTGGCATGTATAGTGATACACTATGCATGTCACATTGTTCGTGTGTGGTGAATTTAAATATAAATGATGACGAACAACCCAAATAACTGAGGCAAATAATATTTTCAAAAATCATATTTCATTTTATATTGCAAAAATATTTCTTTTTCAATTTTACTGCGTTAGTGAATATTTTTGCAGATTGCTCAGATGCTGGATTCTAACTGGAATGAAGTTGAAGATAAACTACGAGTGTGAGTGATATGTAGTGAGGAAATTATGTATATTGAATTGTGATGTAATTACAATGAAAATTGTATATGTATAGTGAGAGCTTTAATTTGTACTATTCATAAATGTAATAAATTTTTGTTTGAATAAAATTTCTGTTTGAATTCAAATGCTGTGTAATTTATTTTATTCAACAAATATTTATTAATTCTATGAAAAATAGAATAGTACATTAACAAATACATTTAAATTAATATATATATATATATATGTTTATTATCATCAAACAAAAATCATATAAGCGCATATTCATACAATCTCCCCCTTTTGATGATAACAAACATATATTTAAGATTTTGACTGAGTTAAATGTATTTGATCAATGATATACTCTAATTGCTCCCCCTATTTAAATGCTTCCTCTATTTAAATGCTTCCTCTCTACATGATGCTCCCCCTACATATATGCATACAAATAAAAATATATAAATAAGCCTAGATGCAAATGGAAAATTATTTGACCTTTGCATATATTTTATTTGAAAAAATCTTAACTTTTCTCTCCCCTTTTTGTTATCAGCAAAAGAATAATAGTGTTTGAGAAAATAGAGCTAAAGTGATCGATATTAATCCAACATTAAACTCAAATTGAATATAAATATTAAACTTCAATAAAAATCAAACAAAAATCATAACTACCCTTCTTAGGCGCATATTCCACTTTTAGAATGATGGAAATGATATTCTAATATAAAATCATACAATTGTATCAACTTATGGTACATTTATATCAGGAATTTGAATATCTACTAATCATGCATAACCGTTAGGACTTTTAAATGAGATTAGTAGTATTCCAATTTAATTTTAAAAAATAAAATCAAGTATCTCATAACCACGCATGACCGTGAGGACTTTTAAATGGGATTACAATCAACTTGTCTATTTAATCAATTAATTTGATATGCCTTCCATACATGCATAACCGTGAGGACTTTTAAATGCGCATGGAAGCACATAATCAAAAATCCAAGTAATTCACCCATGCATAACCGTGAGGACTTTTAAATGAGAGTGAATACTTTAGATATTTATTTATTTTTACAAAAAAATGTGAAAGAAAAACAAATGATTCCTGATTATAGTACCACATATCGACAAACTATGTTTAAGATTTGATAAACAATGGTTGATAGAAATATGATAGATATAGAAATGTCATGGAATCTTTACCCAACAAAAAGTTTTATAACTCTTGTTTGAATTCCTAAAGAAATTTTCCAAATATACTCTCTTGAGTAATGTATGTTAAATATCAACACTTATCACCTTTTCAATCACTATTTATCTTTTTGATAATTAGTAGGGAGTCGGATTGGTCAAAATTTGTCATATAAAATCAAATAAAAATGACTAATCTGAAAATATGGTCAAAAATGATTTTCTCGCGGGGGTTATATGAGAAAATTTTCTGTTATTTGGAAATTATTTGAAATGAAAAATATGCAGATATTTTCTTTGAAAAACGATGCAGTTACTAAATGTCTCACCATAAATCATGTTCAACTAGTAAGTTTTCTGTCAACTAGATTACCAGTATGATCTGCATCTGAATTTCTATTTTACCCCAAAATATCACTAACTAAATTTGATAGACCAGACCATGAAGAGTGCATCAAAAATTTCAAAATCAATTTTAACAACAATTTAAATGACATTCTTTGAATTTGAATTGAAGCCATGTAAATAATCAGAAAACCGTGAATATAGAGTTAGCCGAAAAAATATTATCATCCAACAAAACACTATGTTTAATCCAAACATATATGTATGAAGTAATTCAACGAATAGTGTTTTTGGCATAAATATAACTGGCCAACTATATCGAACAAGTCAGAACTAAAAAAAACATCATCTCACATTATTGGCTGATTTAATTCAGAATACGGTGCAGATTATCACATTTAATATATCGATCAAATAAATATACCTTTACCTGTTTTATCTTTACGATAATTTTTCACGATTGCCCATTGTGATTCTGTCACCTTTGTACTAGGCTAAGGAACTTTGCTTTTTTGCCCGTTGTGTTTCTGGAACAGCCAAAATCCAGAGAACACTATTGTTGTTCCTTAGCCCGCCACCATACCTACACGATTAAAGAATTTTGTGACCTATTTGTTTTTGTAGGTCCATGATTGTTAGTGGCTGAAGCATTGTGAATAAACAAACCCTTTGGAACCCAAACTTATCTTGTCATTTCATTCTTGTTCCAATAGACATGAAATTTGTTTGTAGAATTCTTAGGAACCCAAACTTGTATAAATTTTGTGTTCTTGTTCCTATGACTACAATTTTCAACATGATGTCCAATTATTTCACATCTATCAAAGACACTCTTACCTTTTGCATTATTATCAACTTGTGTTTTCCCAAAACCTAGTTCTTTTCTGTTGTTAGCAAAAATATGATTTCCCAATAACATGTTGAATGATTTTTCTCCTCTTGAAAAGTTATTCAGAGATTTCTCAAGATTTTGGACTTTGGTTTTTAGTGTTGTGTTTTCAGTGACAAGTGAGGTGCATCTATTTATAAAATCCTTTTTCCTAGTGCCAATGATTTCCTTAAGACTCAAGTTTTCTTTTTCAAGATTCTTAGAGCTATTCTTAAGTCTTGATAATTCTGAATTCAAAATTTTACATTTTTTACATTCTAGGTTTTGAATATTTTCAAGTTCAGTTTCTAACCTAAAATTTTCACGAGCAAGTTCTCTCCTATCAGATCTCAGTTTTTCAATTTTAGATTCAAGAGTATCAACTACTTAGTAAGATCAAGACACATAAAAACAAGTTCTTTATAAGAATAGTCACCTACCTCTCTAGATTCCTCTGAGCTTGCTTCTGAATTTGATTTTTCCATAAGACACAAATTAGCCTCCTCTGAGTTATTATTCGAAACTTCCTCTCCTTCTTCATCATCCCAAGTCGCTGCAAATGCCTTCTTCTTCTTTTTCTTTCCTTTGTTGTTTTTGATAAGTGGGCATTGTTGTTTGAAGTGGCCAGGCTTGTTGCAGTTAAAGCACGTCGATTCATTATCAGAATTGTCAGAATCTTTTGACTTATTACCATTTGTTTTCTTCTTTCATGGCTTGAATCTTGACCATTTTCTAAGATTATTAACAGCCATTGCAAGCTCTTTAATTGGATCTTCTTCTTCTTCATCGCTCTCTTCTTTGCTCTTTAAGGAAATCATCTTCTTCTTTGATTCGGAGTTGTTGCGTTCCTCCTTTGCTTTTAGCTCAAGCTCATATGTCATCAGGTTGCCAATCAACTCATCCATGCTTAGTTTACTCAGATCTTTCGATTCTTGTATTGTCGTGACTTTTGCCTCAAAGCTCATTGGTAAGACTCGTAGCACCTTCCTCACAAGCTCTACCTCAGTGAATATCTTCCCAAGCGCTCTACCGTTGTACACCAAAGTTGAAAAGCGTCCAAACATGTCCTTTATGCTATCGCCTTTGTCCATCACAAAGTTCCTGTATTCATTGCTGAATAAGGCTAGACGAGACTCCTTGACTTGAGAAGTTCCTTCATGTGTCACCTCCAAGGTATGCCAAATTTCCTGTGCAGTTTTACAATGAGAAATTCTATTAAATTCATTCTTATCAAGAGCACAGATCAAAGCATTCATGGCTTTAGCTGTAACGACCCGGAATTTGAGGCAATATCGATTTAATAATCTGTATAAATAATTTAATTGGTTTGATAATTTTCTTTATAATTTTAAATTTAAAATTGGTGAAATTAATCTTATTAAGGATGATAAATATTTAATTTGGTAAGTATAATCAATATCGTTTAACAATTTAAAAATTGGTTAGAATTGTTTTCCAAAAGCTAATGAAATTTTATTCTGTTTTATATAATTGATATATATTGTGAATAGAAATATCATTTGTTTTAAATAAAAATTGAATTTTCAAATTATAATATATATGTATGTATATGTTATAGTTTGAATTGTTTTGAAATTTAATTTTTTTTTTCTATTGATAATTTATATATGTTTGAAATTTATAATTTAAAGCTTTATTTTAAATTTATATTTTCAAAATTTAATTTAAATTTGTAAAATTGTTTTCTAATATAAGATAAATTGTTTGTTTTAAATAAGATAGTTAAAAAGGATTTAAACAAGCTTTGTTTCAAAAATGCTTAATACAAATGGATAGGAATGTATAAAAATAAATGTTTTAGGTTTCTAATCCATGTAAAAGATACATTTGTATTTATTTGTTTAGAATATTTTTATTTTAAGAGTAAACTTGTATACTTATGTAAATGTTTATTTAGAAACTTAAGAAAGTAAGTTTTATTTACATTTAAACTAAATAAAAATTTACTTAAAAACACTTAAGACATGCGTAACCATGTTAGGTTTCTTAATAACACTTGTTAATCAATTGAGCAAATAAAATGACATTTGTAAGTTTTTGAACAAGTGTCTTTATTTTAATCTTATACTTTCTTTAATCTAGATAAACATAACTCTTTTATCCTTTATCTTCTTTTCTAAAGATTCAAAACCAGAAATTAATATAAAAAAATCTGACTAAATCAAACCCGAGATTTTAAAATCAAAATCAAAGCTCTTCACTTCAACTAGAACCTGCAAATTTAAAGTACTGCAATTGTAAAGCCTGCAAATTCAAATGGATATTCAACCTTCAAATTTAAACTGCATTTCAAAGTAAAAGCTTTAACCTGCATGGATTTCAACCTGCAAGTTCAGATCCATTTCAATCTTTTAAACAACTACCTGAAAGCATGCAGTAGGATCTTTTATTCAGAGCTTTTCAACATCAATAGGAAGGCTGAAAATTTAAACTGCTCTGCATTTTTGAAAAAATCAAGTAAGTAAATGTTTTAAAAACGGTTTTGGTTCAACTTGTGATTGAAAGTTGATGCATGTGTTAATCTGTATTATGTTATATGAAATTTGTTTTACATTTAAATGCATGTTGAATTTAATTGTTGAATTGCCTGTATAAGCTCAAAATAGATACTGTGTTTACTAAAACAGTTCAAGATACTTCAAAAATCAGTAACTTGATTTTGGATGCAAATTTGATATTGATTTGTAAATGAAAACTGTTTGTAATCACATAACTTATCATTTAAAAATAATCATAGGATTTTAACATGGATGAGTTTCTCAGAATTTTAAATTTACAGTAGAAAATCAAATTTGGGGAAAAATTTGTAATTTAAATTTCTGGTTTTGAATTTATAATCGAGTTGCAATGGAAAAGTTAGGATTTTTAGAGTTGATATCATAATTTTTAACTGTGTATTTAGGTCAAATTCTTGGTTTGAATGTTTTGGGGTTTATTGGAAATTGCCGTTGATCGGCTTAATGATTCGAGTTGAATTTTGGATCGTAGGTAGTATTTGAAATGTGGAACTTGAGAAAAATGTTGAATAAATTTTTCAATGAGTAATTGGTTCGAAATTGAAGAAGTTAGGGTTTATTGGGTTAATGGGTTCGGTTGTTATTTCATTGCCTTTGCGTCATGGATGGGAGACCGGAACCGTGCGCATATTGGGGAGATTGAAGGTAGTGGCGTAGCGTCGCATTGGTGAGGTTGGAGAGGCGTAACGGCGACGTTGGGTGCGGTGGCCATGGAAATTTTGGGTGATCCGTGTCCACTGTAGTGTCGAGCAAGGGGTGATATTTTGAATCGCGAAATTAATTGAGATTTTGGATGTGAATTCAAGCTCACGTGGATCTATGGGACTGATGGGGATGGTCGCGATGATCAACTGTGGCCGGAGGCGCTGGGACATATGCACGCGTGCATGTTTGGTGCACTGGGTTGGGAGTTTGGAGAAGAAAGGTTACGACCCGAAGACATTGTCGCGTTTTACTCGTGTTTTTGCCAGGGGCGACTCGAAGGGGATGGGGGCCTAGTCGCTTCGGGGTTGACGTGAGAGGCCTGGGTTTGTACTCGGGGCAGGTTCGAGTATTGGTTGTGTTCGACTCGAGCATTTAGTGTTTCTGGTTTGAGCTGTGTAATATATAAGTTTCTGATTTAAACTTATTGAATAAATTTAGATTCAGTTTTAAGTTATAAACAAGTTTTCTAGTAAATGAAATCATGGCCTAAGTTTTAAGAAGAAGTAAATTTACAAAGTTAAAACTTGTTTGTTTTGAAACTAAGTAAATCAAACTTTAAATGTAAATTGAGTTTAATTTCAAATTTAAAACGTTTGAGATGATTTCTTTGAAGTAGTTTTACTTAATTTAAATTTGAATTTTAATTTAAGAAGAGTGTTTGAATTTAATCAAAGTTTAAGTAAGTGTTCAGTAATGTTTTTAATAACAAGTTTCAAATTTATATTGAAAATTAATAAGTTTAAATTAGATAATTTACAATGTATTAAATTTGAAATTGATTTCAAAATACATTATTTCCAAATAAGGTTATTGTTATAATTTTGAAATCGAAATAGAATAATATATTTTAAGTTGTTAAAATTTGATTAATTTCAAATAACTTATTTATAAAGATAAATAAGGTTAAATTATTTTGATACGAATTTGAGAATACTTAATAAATATGATTTGTAATTAAGATTAATGAATTCCTAATTAAGGATTTTAAAATATAAGAAGTTAGTTAATTATTAATTGTTTAATTAATTTTAAATAATTGGTTAATTATTTATTTAATTTTAAATAATCACTTAATTATGGATTAATTAAGTGTAATTACTTAATGAAGTAATTAATGGTTAATAATTGAATGTAATTAAGAGGATTTACTTATGGAAGTAATTAAATGGAAGTGGTTAATGGTTAATCACTTAATGTCATTAATTAAGAATTAATTACTTAGTAAATTAATTAATGTGATGAATTAATGAATGAGATTAATTTAATATTAATTACCAAGTGTAATTAATTAAAATGTAGTTAATTAATAAGTAATTAATGAAGGATTAATTGTTAATTTAATTGAATAATAATTACTTAATGAAGTAATTAAAAATTAATTAATTTGATTAATTAATCAAGGATTAATATAATTAATTTGGAAATAATTAAATAGTTAATTAATTAAGATAAGTAATTATTATTTATGATAAATGAGATGATTAATTACAAGTTAATTATTTAATTAATTAAAGGATTATTAATTAATAAAGATTATTAATTAATATAATTAATGTAAGTAATTAATTAAAGTAATTAATTAAAGTATGATTAATTAATTGTAATTAATTAAGGATTACTGTAATTAATTATAGTTAATTAATTTATGTAGGATCATTAATTTTGTAATTAATGGTAGTAATTAAAGGTTAATTTCTGAATATGGTTAGGATTAGTTACTTGAATGTAATTAAAGGATAATTAATCAGGGAAGATTAATTAAAGAAGGTCATTAGGAGATGATTAATGAATTTGATTTGTAATAAATCAATGAAGCAGGAGTTAGGATAATCCAAATGATTAAAGGATAGTAATTAATTTAATTTGAGGTTAATTAAATTGATTAAGAGTTAATCAATTTTGCTATGGGTAATTGATTAATATTGAATGGTTGATATTGAGTAATTGATATTGGATGTTGAATGATATTGGATGATTGATATTGGGTGATTAGTTGACACTGGATGATTTGGATGATTTGGATGACTATAATATTTGTGATATGCTACTTTGTGAGATGAATGTTGATATGAATTATCTATTATGATAATATTATTCATCTATCTGTTTATATCATCCTGAATAAGTTAAACTATTTAAAACCCTTAAGTACAACTTGGACATTAAAATGGCGTTTGGTTTCGGTGAGACCGGGATCGGGTTTCCATATTTGGATATCCGAAAACCACATCGATTCCAATTAAACGTTAGGTCGATAGTCCAAGTGGAGCAAGTGAAGACTCGAGGTGTAAGGGCTATACGTCAGTATAACTCTGTGGGTGATTCCGTAATGAGTTTGACGGAATAGTACTTATAGATTCGAGATGGAGATTTAGAGTGCAAGGGCTATGGTCGTTGACTCTGAGGGTGATTCCAAAACGAGTGCAACGAGATAGTGCCTTCGGTTTCGTTCGAACCCGGAACGAACTTGTATGGATTGAATGCTTTCAGAACATCGTCAGGTGGATGATGAGCATTCTAAGATAAATGTGTTCTATAAAGGTAATCGCAGCCTCAAGCCTCATCAACCGGGAATGGCTAAAACAGGGGAGGTGCAGCAAGGCTTCGTGGGTCGCACCCACTGGAGAGCAAGATTTACCCCTGTCTAGATGTCCCTTTTTATTCGGCTGTGTGGGGCGGTTGAATTCCGGACAACCGCCGGGGTTGTCTTGTTCGGGACTGTTCAGTAAGGAATGGTTCCGCCCTTGTGTTGCAGGGGATGAAGGGAGTAATCCTCGGTACGGTGATCTAGGCCACGTACTGTGACGGGCGCTACCCAGTAGCCCTGCCATTGATGGAAACCCATTTTCCCTACGAGACCCTACGGTTTTGTTTGTATTACCCACTTTTGTGGCTAGTAGCTGGAATTTAATAGATGTAAAAATTTCGGCTATTTCATATTTACTTGAATACCCTAGACACTATTATAATATCACTGGATTTCCTATCAAATGTTTTGGTTAGCGTAAGGTAAAAACTTTTCCATGTTTATGTGTGGGAAGTCTTACGTGATACCTTTTCTTTCAAAGGTTTTCTAAAGTTAAGCAATTTTAACCCGTTTACTCACACCAGACCCCTGTCTGACCCGAGTGTTTATTTTCTATTTTATTAAACTCTTGGATACTCATATTATGTATGAGTAGTCAAGTGATTCAGGTTTGCTTGACGAATTCTGGAGGAGTAATGGAGCAGGAGGCTTCCACGTGTGGATATATTATGTTTCCGCTGTGTTGGTGATATCTGTATCTAGTATACTTGAGTTGTATGAGTTAGACAGATGTTTATAACTGTCTAATATGTGTTGTATAGTTGTGTACTCTGATGTAATGAGATACTATGTAATATTTTATGTTAATTATTATATTTTATTCGTTCCTCTGTGAGTTCTCTGATGTTGTTCTGTTTCATCTTTCTCTTTCTTTTCTACTTCTATCCCTTTCTTTCTTCACTAGTGATGCGATTTCCTGGAGATAGGAAGTCGGGTCGCTACAGTTGGTATCAGAGAATTAGGCTGAGCGAATACCTAGGCTCTGAAGTGTATCTTTCTTTAGGGAGCGTTAGGTTGACTGAATACCTAGGCTCTGGAGTGGTGCCTTTCTTGAGAGAGCGTACTTGTAATTTTATGTATACCTATATATATCTATATCTACCTGATATGTTGGGTTATCTGTTCGGATTTTCCAACATAAGTTATAGAGGTAGATGGAGTAGTGGTTTGCGTGTGTAACACGGCTACCACTAATGGAAGAGGTCCATATGTTGAGGTTGGAAGTATTTGTCGAGACTGTAGACCTAATACCGTCTCGAGTGAGATTTGTAGTTTGGAGTAAGGATTTCTCTTATATCTGAAGGAAATCTTTTTCGAGATTCGGAGTTTATCTTTGAAGTGTAAGTTTGGATTTCGCTCGGGTGAGCGAATTTTTCTTGAGTTTGGATTTTGGTAGTGCAGAAATAAGTGATGGTATCTCGATAACTGCGAGATGAGATGCAGTATTCCTGGATATTTCCGAAGGTGTTTCCTCTTGAAGCAGTTTTAGAGTGGTTGAGGAGCAGTCTTTTCCTGCCTCAGGGAAGACTCATTTGTATAGAAGTTATCTGGATCTTCAGTATGGAAGTTGGCTTTTCTGGAATCTTATTGGTTCTTATATTAGCAGTCCGAGCAGTTGGTGGAAGTTTTCTTGAAGAGTTAACCTTGTTTGGGAAAGCTTAGAGCTGTTCTAATTGGTAAAGAGAGAACAATTTCTTAGGAATTCGAATTAGGTTGGATCGCAAAAGTGACTTGCGATTGGTTTGGAATTTTCCTGAGCATTCTTTTGTTTGAGACGGAGGGTTCTCATGTGGTAATAGGAACTACTAGGATAATCAGAAGGATTTTCTACATCTGGAGTTGAGTTCCATATTGTTTTGGTTCCAGAAGTGATTTGGTAGTTAGCCTGGTTGTAGGATGGTTCTTAGAGAAGTAGAGATTGGTGTAGCAGCTCAAGAATTTATTTTTGGAATTTGGATTTGGTTAGATCTTGATTTTGAATTGGATTCCGTACTAAGGTTGTGTGACCTAGTCGGATGTGTCACCAAGATTATATGGAATTGATGAACAAAGTTTCTGGTATATATTGGATAAGTTATACTTGTGTTCATCAACAGTATTTTAATCAGAGTTGTGCAGCGGAAGCGGGGTAGCAGCTGGGCAAGGAAAGAAGTAAGTTCTGTTTGCTAATGTTTGAGTAGTAGTGTTTGTGTTCTGTATTTCGACGGATTATAAAGACTTTTCTGTTGAATAGGATCCAAAAGCTAGTTTGCTTTGGTCTAGTTGTTTCTGGAAGTATCAGCATAGGTTGAGCTGATCAGGAAGAGATTGGGTAGTCCAAGATTTGTTTGCTGAGTTGTGCAGATATGAGATAAGAAGTTGAAGTTTGAAGTTGGGGACTTCATTGTTGCTAGGATTTCTCTGGTTAAGAGAACTAATAGCGGATAAGATTGGTTGGTTAGTGCTTTGGCATTTGAGATTTCTTATCTGTGTTCTAATAAGATAAGATTTGATGTCTATGAGATTGAATTGCCAGTTTGGATAGCTGGAGTTCATTTTATTTCACGTACCTCTGAGGGAGTATGTGTATGATTCATCGATTGGTTGTTGAATCTGTAGTTCAATTGGAGTTGGATGCTGAGCTAGATTTGAGAATAATCTGATATTCTGTTCACATTGATGGATCTAGAGAAGAGAGGAGCTCTGGATTTTGGTGGTGTAGTTAGTTTGTTTAGCTTTTATAGAGCGAGTCTCCCGGTGATTTATATTTGGGAAACTCAAGATAGTATTAGAATTTTATTCTGATGTATGTCAGGATAATTAGTTAGGTTTGTTTGTTTGTGTGTTGTGCTTTGCTGAATGAATTAAAATCTTTGTTGGGTTATTAAATTAACTTTGCTTTTAAATTTCGGGGACGAAATTCTTTTAAGGGGGGAGGATTGTAACGACCCGGAATTTGAGTCAATGTCAATTTAATAATCTGTATAAATAATTTAATTGGTTTGATAATTTTCTTTATAATTTTAAATTTAAAATTGGTGAAATTAATCTTATTAAGGATGATAAATATTTAATTTGGTAAGTATAATCAATATCTTTTAACAATTTAAAAATTGGTTAGAATTGTTTTTCAAAAGCTAATTAAATTTTATTCTGTTTTATATAATTGATATATATTGTGAATAGAAATATCATTTGTTTTAAATAAAAATTGAATTTTCAAATCATAATATATATGTATGTATATGTTATAGTTTGAATTGTTTTGAAATTTATTATTTTTTTCTATTGATAATTTATATATGTTTGAAATTTATAATTTAAAGCTTTATTTTAAATTTATATTTTCAAAAGTTAATTTAAATTTGTCAAATTATTTTCTAATATAAGATAAATTGTTTGTTTTAAATAAGATAGTTAAAAAGGATTTAAACAAGCTTTGTTTTAAAAATGCTTAATACAAACGGATAGGAATGTATAAAAATAAATGTTTTAGGTTTCTAATCCATGTAAAAGATACATTTGTATTTATTTGTTTAGAATATTTTTATTTTAAAAGTAAACTTGTATACTTATGTAAATGTTTATTTAGAAACTTAAGAAAGTAGGTTTTATTTACATTTAAACTAAATAAAAATTTACTTAAAAACACTTAAGACATGTGTAACCATGTTAGGTTTCTTAATAACACTTGTTAATCAATTGAGCAAATAAAATGACATTTGTAAGTTTTTGAACAAGTGTCTTTATTTTAATCTTATACTTTCTTTAATCTAGATAAACATAACTCTTTTATCCTTTATCTTCTTTTCTAAAGATTCAAACCAGAAATTAATAAAAAAAAATCTGACTATATCAAACCTGAGATTTTAAAATCAAAATCAAAGCTCTACACTTCAACTAGAACCTGCAAATTTAAAGTACTGCAATTGTAAAGCCTGCAAATTCAAATGGATATTCAACCTTCAAATTTAAACTGAATTTCAAAGTAAAAGCTTCAACCTGCATGGAGCTCAACCTGCAAGTTCAGATCCATTTCAATCTTTTAAACAACTACCTGAAAGCATGCAGTAGGATCTTTTATTCAGAGCTTTTCAACATCAATAGGAAGGCTGAAAATTTAAACTGCTCTGCATTTTTGAAATAATCAAGTGAGTAAATGTTTTAAAAACAGTTTTGGTTCAACTTGTGATTGAATGTTGATGCATGTGTTAATCTGTATTATGTTATATGAAATTCGTTTTACATTTAAATGCATGTTGAATTTAATTGTTGAATTGCCTGTATAAGTTCAAAATAGATACTGTGTTTACTAAAACAGTTCAAGATACTTCAAAAATCAGTAACTTGATTTTGGATGCAAATTTGATATTGATTTGTAAATGAAAACTGTTTGTAATCACATAACTTATCATTTAAAAATAATCATAGGATTTTAACATGGATGAGTTTCTCAGAATTTTAAATTTACAGTAGAAAATCAAATTTGGGGAAAAATTTGTAATTTAAATTTCTGGTTTTGAATTTATAATCGAGTTGCAATGGAAAAGTTAGGATTTTTAGAGTTGATATCATAATTTTTAACTGTGTATTTAGGTTGAATTCTTGGTTTGAATGTTTTGGGGTTTATTGGAAATTGCCGTTGATCGGCTTAGTGATTCGAGTTGAATTTTGGATCATAGGTAGTATTTGAAATGTGGAACTTGAGAAAAATGTTGAATAAATTTTTCAATGAGTAATTGGTTCGAAATTGAAGAAGTTAGGGTTTATTGGGTTAATGGGTTCGGCTGTTATTTCTTTGCCTCTGCGTCATGGATGGGAGACCGGAACCGTACGCATGTGGGGGAGATTGAAGGTAGTGGCGTAGCGTCGCATTGGTGAGGTTGGAGAGGCGTAACGGCGACGTTGGGTGAGGCGGCCATGGAAGTGTTGGGTGATCCGTGTCCACTGCAGTGTCGAGCAAGGGGTGATATTTTGAATCGTGAAATTAATTGAGATTTTGGATGTGAATTCAAGCTCGCGTGGATCTATGGGACTGATGGAGATGGTCGCGATGATCAACTGTGGTCGGAGGCGCTGGGATATATGCACGCGTGCACGTTTGGTGCACTGGGTTGGGAGTTTGGAGAAGAAAGGTTACGACCCGAAGACATTATCGCGTTTTACTCGTGTTTTTGCCAGGGGCGACTCGAAGGGGATGGGGGCCTAGTCGCTTCGGGGTTGACGCGAGAGCGGCCTGGGTTTGTACTCAGGGCAGGTTCGAGTATTGGTTGTGTTCGACTCGAGCATTTAGTGTTTCTGGTTTGAGCTGTGTAATATATAAGTTTCTGATTTAAACTTATTGAATAAATTTAGATTAAGTTTTAAGTTGTAAACAAGTTTTCCAGTAAATGAAATCATGGCCTAAGTTTTAAGAAGAAGTAAATTTACAAAGTTAAAACTTGTTTGTTTTGAAACTAAGTAAATCAAAATTTAAATGTAAATCGAGTTTACTTTCAAATTTAAAACGTTTGATAGGATTTCTTTGAAGTAGTTTTACTTAATTTAAGTTTGAATTTTAATTTAAGAAGAGTGTTTGAATTTAATCAAAGTTTAAGTAAGTGTTCAGTAATGTTTTTAATAACAAGTTTCAAATTTATATTGAAAATTAATAAGTTTAAACTAGATAATTTATAATGTATTAAATTTGAAATTGATTTCAAAATACATTATTTCCAAATAAGGTTATTGTTATAATTTTGAAATCGAAATAGAATAATATATTTTAAGTTGTTAAAATTTGATTAATTTCAAATAACTTATTTATAAAGATAAATAAGGTTAAATTATTTTGATACGAATTAGAGAATACTTAATAAATATGATTTGTAATTAAGATTAATGAATTCTTAATTAAGGATTTTAAAATATAAGAAGTTAGTTAATTAATTAATTGTTTAATTAATTTTAAATAATTGGTTAATTATTTATTTAATTTTAAATAATCACTTAATTATGGATTAATTAAGTGTAATTACTTAATGAAGTAATTAATGGTTAATAATTGAATGTAATTAATAGGATTTACTTATGGAAGTAATTAAATAGAAGTGATTAATGGTTAATCACTTAATGTTATTAATTAAGAATTAATTACTTAGTAAATTAATTAATGTGATGAATTAATGAATGAGATTAATTTAATATTAATTACCAAGTGTAATTAATTAAAATGTAATTAATTAACAAGTAATTAATTAAGGATAAATTGTTAATTTAATTGAATAATAATTACTTAATGAAGTAATTAAAAATTAATTAATTTGGTTAATTAATCAAGGATTAATATAATTAATTTGGAAATAATTCAGAAGTTAATTAATTAAGATAAGTAATTATTAGTTATGATAAATGAGATGATTAATTACAAGTTAATTATTTAATTAATTAAAGGATTATTAATTAATAAAGATTATTAATTAATATAATTAATGTAAGTAATTAATTAAAGTAATTAATTAAAGTATGATTAATTAATTGTAATTAATTAAGGATTAATGTAATTAATTGTAGTTAATTAATTTATGTAGGATCATTAATTTTGTAATTAATGATAGTAATTAATGGTTAATTTCTGAATATGGTTAGGATTAATTACTTGAATGTAATTAAAGGATAATTAATCAGGGAAGATTAATTAAAGAAGGTCATTAGGAGATGATTAATGAATTTGATTTGTAATAAATCAATGAAGCAAGAGTTAGGATAATCCAAATGATTAAAGGATAGTAATTAATTTAATTTGAGGTTAATTAAATTGATTAAGAGTTAATCAATTTTGCTATGGGTAATTGATTAATATTGAATGGTTGATATTGAGTAATTGATATTGGATGTTGAATGATATTGGATGATTGATATTGGGTGATTAGTTGACACTGGATGATTTGGATGATTTGGATGACTATAATATTTGTGATATGCTGCGTTGTGAGATGAATGTTGATATGAATTATCTATTATGATAATATTATTCATCTATCTGTTTGTATCATCCTGAATAAGTTAAACTGTTTAAAACCCTTAAGTACAACTTGGACATTAAAATGACGTTTGGTTTCGGTGAGACCGGGATCGGGTTTCCATATTTGGATATCCGAAAACCACATCGATTCCAATTAAACGTTAGGTCGATAATCCAAGTGGAGCAAGTGAAGACTCGAGGTGTAAGGGCTATACGTCAGTATAACTCTGTGGGTGATTCCGTAATGAGTTTGACGGAATAGTACTTATAGATTCGAGATGGAGATTTAGAGTGCAAGGGCTATGGTCGTTGACTCTGAGGGTGATTCCAAAACGAGTGCAACGAGATAGTGCCTTCGGTTTCGTTCGAACCCGGAACGAACTTGTATGGATTGAATGCTTTCAGAACATCGTCAGATGGACGATGAGCATTCTAAGATAGCAGCCTCAAGCCTCATCAACCGGGAATGGCTAAAACAGGGGAGGTGCAGCATGGCTTCGTGGGTCGCACCCACTGGAGAGCAAGATTTACCCCTGTCTAGAAGTCCCTTTTTATTCGGCTGTGTGGGGCGGTTGAATTCCGGACAACCGCCGGGGTTGTCTTGTTCGGGACTGTTCAGTAAGGAATGGTTTCGGCCTTGTGTTGCAGGGGATGAAGGGAGTAATCCTCGGTACGGTGATCTAGGCCACGTACTGTGACGGGCGGTACCCCAGTAGCCCTGCCATTGATGGAAACCCATTTTCCCTACGAGACCCTACGGTTTTGTTTGTATTACCCACTTTTGTGGCTAGTAGCTGGAATTTAATAGATGTAACAATTTCGGCTATTTCATATTTACTTTTAAACCCTAGACACTATTATAATATCACTGGATTTCCTATCAAATGTTTTGGTTAGCGTAAGGTAAAAACTTTTCCATGTTTATGTGTGGGAAGTCTTACGTGATACCTTTTCTTTCAAAGGTTTTCTAAAGTTAAGCAATTTTAACCCGTTTACTCACACCAGACCCCTGTCTGACCCGAATGTTTATTTTCTGTTTTATTAAACTCTTGGGTACTCATATTATGTATGAGTAGTCAAGTGATTCAGGTTTGCTTGACGAATTCTGGAGGAGTAATGGAGCAGGAGGCTTCCACGGGTAGATATATTATGTTTCCGCTGTGTTGGTGATATCTATATCTAGTATACTTGAGTTGTATGAGTTAGATAGATGTTTATAACTGTCTAATATGTGTTGTATAGTTGTGTACTCTGATGTAATGAGATACTATGTAATATTTTATGTTTGTTATTATATTTTATTCATTCCGCTGTGAGTTCTCTGATGTTGTTCTGTTTTATCTTTCTCTTTCTTTTCTTCTTCTATCCCTTTCTTTCTTCACTAGTGATGCGATTTCCTGGAGATAGGAAGTTGGGTCGCTACATTAGCATTTGTAGTTATTAATCTCTTATCATTAGCATCCCACCTATCCTTAGGTTTAGGAATCTTAGTATCACCAACGATTATAGTGGGAGATTTATAGCCAGTTTCAATAATATTCCAAACATCATAATCAACAGAACTAAGATAAATACCCATCCTAACTTTCCAATAAGCATAATCATTCCCATTAAACATGGGTGGCCTAACAATAGATTGCCCCTCAGAAAAAGCATTATTTGATGAATTCATAACTCTAGAGTTAAAGAAAAATACCGTGCTCTGATACCACTTGTAGGATCTAGATTAACCCTAGAGGGGGAGGGGTGAATAGGGTTATAGCAAATTTTCTCGATTTAAACACAGAAACAAACTGCAGAAATAAATATGCTGAAAAGTAAATCACACACAAAATTTACCCAGCTTCAGCAACCCCTGCCTACTGCTGCATTCCCAGATTTCTATTAGAATTAAACAGTCTACCGCTTACAAACACTCTAATAGACTCGCAAACCCTGCTCCCGCTTACAAACACTCTAATAGACTCGCAACCCCTGCTCCCGCCTATAGAGTTTTGCAAACTCGCAAACCCTTGTTCCCGCCTATAGAGTTTTGCAAACTTGCACACCCTGCTCACTGAACTAATTCTAACTAGACAATCTGACACTACCTACAACCTAGGTGGTGATTTACCAAGACTTGATTCGAAAAGAAAATTTAAAACAAACTTAAAAAAAATTTAAACTTAAACCCCAAATTAAATATAAACTAAAGCCTTCTTTTATAAACAAGGCTGGTCCTTTTTGTTTTGCCCGTTCCTTTTCCTTTTGCCTTGTGAAGAGCTAATGTCGGCTCTGTACGATCTGAATTAGGGCTTTGTTCCCTTGCAAAAATTAGGGCTTTCTTCGATTCTCTGGTTTGTGTCACGCTTGCTCGCGGCTTCTCTGATGATCAACTCTCCGGTTCTCTTGCTTTATTTGTTGATCGTCTCTTGAGATGATGTCGGCGCTCCTATTTGATCGAGTTCACTGGATTATGGTATGTATTCTTTCGTTGCTGGTTTAATGCTTGCTTGACTCGATGCCTATGATGATAATTGGGTGCTGGTATTTATATGAATACCGATACACTTGAATTTGCTCATATTCGTTTACACTTTCCTTATTTTTGATTCCTGATGCGCATGGCTTTCCTGATTTCTGTGACAACTTGATACACATGGTTTTGATTTTCAATCGTTCGATTTTCCTTGATTCATACGGCAAAGAACTTTCCTCTTTTATTTGTTTTGACTTTTTCAAAGATTGTACACACTTGATTTTTTAACCTGGTTAACACCTGCTTTGACATGGCTTCGGCCATCTTTGTGTTCATTCCTGTCTTCGTCTCTGGCCATCTTCTTTGGTCTCCACTTGAACATTGCATTCGTGAATATGATGTTGTCTAGTTGTTGGAACTTGTTTATTTGATTCCATGTATCACTGCACTGACTTATGTATTGTAGTCTACCTTCAGCTGCTTGTTTATATGTTTCATGTGCTTGTCGAATTTGCACTTGTGTTGCTTCATATACATGTATGTCTGTTGCACTTACTAATGTTCCCTGAGCTTGTTTGCAATTGAAAAACTGTTTTGACTTCGAACTTGTCTTCTTGATTTTACTTCACTGTTGACATTTGCCCTGCTTTGACACAAATGCTTCACTTGTTCATGCATGTTGGTTTAACCTGAACTTCAATTGATGTTTTCATTGTATAATCTGTAGCTTGCATCACTGGTGCACTTTGCATCCATTCTGGTTGTTACTTCATTCATATTGTTGTGCACTTGTGATCTTTTGGTCATGTTGCCTTCAGTAGCTTCATTTTGCACACTGCTACTTGTCTGTAGCCTTTGTTGAGTCTGTGTCATCTGCACTTGCACACTCCATTCTTTGGTATTGCTTCATGTATTTGCATTGTACCATGCTGTTACCTGTACTTTGTGCATTGAGCATTTTCACTTGGTTGAAGCTTACTGTCACTTGAAACTGTTTTGTCAATGTCTTGACCACTTGATTGTTTGGTTGATGTGCATGTCACTGTTGCATTACTGCTGGAGTTTCAGTTTGGATTGTGGTCTTCATTTGGTTTATTGATATTACAGTCATTTCTTCAAATCTTCCTATTTCATTAAGCTTGATCTCTTTTGCATGCATTGCTGGTTGCTTTTTGGAATTGAACTTGAGCTTTGCACCATGTTGCATGAATGTTTTCCTGTCTTTGTATTCTGGTCAGTAGTGCACTGTGCCTTGTACTTGGTCTCTGATCTGATTTTTGATCATTTCATGTTGATTTTTGAAATTTCACTTGAGTTGAATCCAGTTTCAAAAACTCGGGTTTGACCTTGTGCTCGTGTCGTAATTTTGAATATATTGTACGTGAGTTGAACCCGGCTTTTCATTTGGGTTTGACCTGTGCTCACCTGTCCCTGTAGCATTATCAAGTGTATATCGATGTGCACGGCCTTGTGGCATGTACAGTGATACACTGTGCATGTCACATTGTTCATGTGTGATGAATTCAAATATAAGTGATGACGAACAACCCAAATAACTGAGGAAAATAATATTTTCAAAAATAATGTTTCATTTTATATTGCAAAAATATTTCTTTTTCAATTTTACTGCATTAGTGAATATTTTTGCAGATTGCTCAGATGCTGGATTCTACTGGAATGAAGTCGAAGATAAACTACGAGTGTGAGTGATATAGAGCAAATTATGTATATTGAACCGTGATGTAATTACAATCAAAATTGTATATGTATAGTGGGAGCTTGAATTTGTACTATTCATAAATGTAATAAATATTTGTTTGAATAAAATTTCTGTTTGAATTCAAATGCTGTGTAATTTATTTTATTCAACAAATATTTATTTATTCTATGAAAAATAGAATACATTAACAAATACATTTAAATGAATATATATATATATATATATATATGTTTATTATCATCAAACAAAAATCATATAAGCGCATATTCATACATAATCATGGATTAATTAATTTATAATTAAGGTTGTTAATTAATAATTACATAATGAACGTAATTAAAGGAATTAATTACTCAAGGTAATTAATTAAATTAATGTGGCTAGTTTAAGTTAATTAACTAGTTTAATTAATTTAAATAATCATTGGATGATGGGTTAAGTAAAATTACTTAGAGTAATTTGGAAAGCATAATTACTTAATGAAGTAATTAGTGGGTAATTACTGGATGTAATTATTTGAGGAATGGTAGTAGTTTTGGGTTTAATTAATTTGTGTAATTAATTAAGGATAATTACATAATGTAATTAGAGAATGATTAATCAAGGATGATTAATAAAGATGAATAATTAAAGGATGATTAACTAATTGAATGTAATTAAATATTGTTAAATAAGCAAGATTTATAAGTAATAAAGTAATTAATTTAATTCATTGGTAATTAATTAAATTAATCAGAAATGGTATAACTAATTTATCTTGCTTGTGAATGATTGAATGATATTTGAATGCATTGGATTATTTGTTATTCTTGGTATGTGATTGTGATGCTTTGTGAAATGAAATGCTTTTGTAATATGATATGTTGGGTTGAACAAAGATAATGTGGTTATCTAGGATGAATTGCTGTGTAAAAGTGACATCCAGTATTCAAAATATAATCACTTAAATAACTGGGATAGGATGACATTGGATTCGAAGAGACCGGAGTCAGGTATTAGTTAATACCCGAGACCACTTCGATTCTTATGGATTGATATGTGAAATCAATAGGCTGGAAGGAAATGATTTAAGTGAATTGGACCATTTAATCTAAGATTTGGTACTTAGGAATTGATGTGTGAAATAAGAGATGTCTATAACAAATTGTGAAGTTGTAAATTGATACAAGTTACCCCGGGTTTATATAAGTCGTATGCTTTTGTATTCCATGTTAGATGAGTTTACTCATGCTAGTTTCCAGCCCGACTGTGTGTTACTTTGATGTAATGCTCAGGTTAGACCGAGTACTACAGCTTTTCAGGTAAGGACATTCTGGAGCTCAGGAGGCGAGCTGGATGGCAGAAACGTATGGAGTGTAATCTGCTATGATATTATTGATTTGTATCTGGACAAGTTATTTTAACTGTCCTATGTTTGTGTAAATGTTGTAACTCTGATGTATTAATGAATATTAACCGATAAAGTTTTCCTTTGTATAACTGTTATTTTATGTAATATTATATTTTGATCAGCTGCGAATGTGAGCTTTCTATGACTTGTTTCTGTTTCTTCATCTTTCTCTTTTCTTCTTTTCCTAACTATGTGGAATTTTCGGGATCGAAATTTCCAGGTCGTTACATTTGGTATCAGAGCTGAAGGTTAAGTGACAACATTGGCTCTGCGGGGATTACTCATTAAGGATAGGATCAATGGCACCCTAGAATGAGTTGTGTGTGTGTGTGTATGTGAGAGTGTACTTGTTATTTTCTTATATGAAGATATTAAGAATATATTTTGATATATAAAGCAATTCTTTTTCTGATATTAAGGTAATTGGTTGTTAAATCATTGGAATTAAAAGTAATAATAAGAATTATGTGGTAATAAAAATATAACCTAATTTAAATTGAATAAAGACAAGTTTGAAATGGATTCAAACTGAAATTTAAATCTTGAATTTGGAGAAGTGTTTCAGAATAAGATAATAATGAATGGGTTTTCAGATGTGATAATTTTGGTTATTATCATAAATGATTATTGTGTTTAATAATGATATACTTGTTAATGAGTAAACAAAATGAAGTAAACTTTTAAGATGAGTATAACTATAAATTGAAGTAGGTTTTAAAACCTAAGTCTAGAAAACATTTAAATTGTTTCAAAATGATAAGGAAATAGTATGTATATATGAGGAATATACATAATATCAAAGATGGCTTGAAATAAAATCTAAATTTTGAGTTTTAAATTTGGAATGAGATGTGATATCTAAAGTGATAATTTTCTGAACTTATAAGTCAGAAGACTATTAATGTGAAGTTTAAAATTTGAAATGGGAATTCGAATTGAGTAGGATTGGCTGGATTAAGTAAATTGAATTTAACTTTGGGAAAGTTAAATAATTTAACAAGAAACCTGAACTGGAAATTTCAAGGTGAAATTGGGATTTAACATGGAAAGTTAAATGGATAATTTGAATTGGGAGTTTGTGTGATCTCAAAATTGGTTTGAGATCTAGAAATTGGAAATGGATGAATGTTTTAAAATAATTTTAATGTTACCATCCTGTTGTTATTAATAATCTTTAAGTTGAAATTGGATTTGTTTAAATGAATGAAGAAATGGGATGTGGTAATATATCCATTATTAAGATAAAATGGAATCATTTTGGACTTAAGATTTGAATGTTTAAGATAAAACTTCAAAGGTTTGGTTTAAAAATTTAAATTTGGTGATAAATTGAATTTCAAAGATATAAGTCGATTTGATTTAAAGGATTAAATCAACATTTAAAAATTTAACTCGAATTTATATAAAATTGAATTAGTTCAAATTGAATTTGATTTGAATTAATAGGAATTGTGATTGAAGATGGATAAGTTTAAAAATTCAAATGGATAATTTGAATTGGATTAATTAAAATGAAATTGAAGTTGAATGCTTTCAAGTTCAAATGGGAATTGGGATTAATTATAATTGGAATTGATATGAATTGAAATTGGTTCAATTTTAAATTTATTTGAATTAATTGAAATGATATGAGATTGAAGTGGGTTCAATTTGAAACTAGTCCAAATTGATTTGAATAATTTGGAATTATGATTAAAGTTGAATAGTTTAAATTCAAATGGGATTTGATTTGAATTTGGAAAGAATTGAGGTTAATTCAAATTAAATTGGGAATAAATCAAATTCAATGAAAATTGAAGTTATTTAAAATGGAATTGAGTCAATTTAAATGGAAGTGGAAATTTAAATTGAATTGATAGGGATGGAGATTGGGAATTGAACAGTTTGGCTCTGGACTATTTTCAAAATAAATTGTTTTAATATAAATCTATTTTTCCAAACTATTTACTATACAACTTTTCTTTTAAGACCTAAAAACCATCTTATACTTGTTTTACAATTATTTTTGGAACTACTTAACAATTTTTCAATTGTTTTATAAACTAATTACTGTATTTCAACTACTTTATAACTAATTACTATTTTACAACTATTTTGCAATTATTTAAAATTTCTATAACTATTTGACTATTTTCCAACTATTTTACAATTACTTAAATATTTTACAGCTATTTTACAAACTAATAATTATTTTTCAACTACTTATCTATTTTTAAAAATTTTCAAGTTATTTTCTAAATTTAAACTGGACAGTGTTCAAACTGTTTATGATTTATTAACAATTGAGAAAAGAATTGAAGTGATAATCCAAATGGGGATTGAGGCATTGGTGAATTAATAAATAAGAACCTAAGGGAATGTGAATAGAAAAGGGAATTGATTTAACTAATAATCAATGAAGATAGATACATAGGATGGGCGTATATTATTCTATTCGCATAGTGATTTAATCCAAATTCGAGCACATAATTTCAAGATAGTTATATCGATCGGAGTTGTGATTTTTCACTCGATTTTCGACGGCGAGCCTGGATATGGATTTTTTATTGGTTCTGGATATTCTCTATCATAGTTAGGCTATGCAAGGAGAATGACGGTTTCTGATCAAGAAACCAGATCTAAGTCCGCACTAGGAAGTCGGGTGGATGATACTAGTTCGGAAGTGAATTGTGTTATCGAGTGAGCGATTAGATTTGTAGAGCATACGAACGATATGTATACATCGTACGGGTTTGAATGAAATTGATACTGGAAATTTGTGAATAAGAAATGTGAAATGATTTTTGAGATGAAAGGTATATTTTGTGAAATATATGATGAAGTAAAGAGGAAATTGGATATTTCTATGATAAAAATTTACTTTATGGAAGTAAGTAATTTGGTAAGTGACTTTATAGAGTAATCAAATTTGAATGTTTGAATCTCCCCTTGTTGATATTGCCGGAAGAAATGGGTTTTTGAAAAGTATTTGAAGTATAAAAGGGAATTTATACAAGTTTGAAGTGATCCAAAGATTTTTAAAGTTATATATATATATATATATATATGCGTGTGTGTGTGTGTAAAGGTTCTTGTGACGTCCCGACTTCCTAACTCCAGGAAATCGCGTCATCTTGAAGAAAGAAAGGGATAGAAGAAGAAAAGAAAGAGAAAGAAGAGAGACAACAACATCAGAGAACTCACAGCGGAACGAATGAAATATAATATATAACATAAAATATTACATGGTATTATATTACATCAGAGTTAAACAACTTATTCAACACATATTTGATAGTTATAAACATCTGTCTAATTCATACAACTCAAGCACAACAGAAACGGGTACAATAAACACAGCGGAACCAATATATCTACACGTGGAAGCCTCCTGCTCCATTACTCCTCCAGAATTCGTCAAGCTAACCTGAATCACTTGACTACTCATACATAATATGAGTACCCAAGAGTTTAATAAAACAGAAAATAAACACTCGGGTCAGACAGGGGTCTGGTGTGAGTAAACGGTTTAAAATTGCTTAACTTTTTAGAAATACCTTTGAAAAGAAAAGGTATCACGTAAGACTTCCCACACATAAACATGGAAAAGTTTTTACCTTACGCTAACCAAAACATTTGATAGGAAATCCAGTGATATTATAATAGTGTCTAGGGTTTTCAAGTAAATAAGAAATAGCTGAAATTGTTACATATATTAAATTCCAGCTACTAGCCACAAAAGTGGGTAATACAAACAAAACCGTAGGGTATCGTAGGAACAATGGGTTTCCATCAATGGCAGGGCTACTGGCGTACCGCCCGTTACAGTACGTGGCCTAGATCATTGTACCGAGGAGTAGCCCGCTCCCTTACAACACAAGGCCGGGACCATTCCTTACTGAACAGTCCTGAACAAGACAACCCCGGCAGTTGTCCGGATCAACCGCCCCACACAACCAAATAAAAAAAAGGTCTTCTAGACAGGAGTAAATCTTGCTCTCCAGTGGGAGCTACCCACGAAGCCTTGCTGCACCTCCCCTGTTTTAGCCATTCTCGGTTGATGAGGCTTGCGGTTATGATTACCTTTAGTGAACACATCACATAGAATGCTCGTCGTCCACCTGACGATGTTCTGAAAGCATTCAATCCATACAAGTTCGTTCCGGGTTCGAACGAAACCGAAAGCATTATCTCGTTACACTCATTTTGGAATCACCCTCAGAGTTAACGACAATAACCCTTGCTCTCTAAATCACCATCTCGAACCGATAAGAACTAATTCCGCCAACTCATTACGGAATCGCCCACAGAGTTATACTGACGTATAGCTCTTACACCTCGAGTCTTCACAAAGCTCCTCTTTGACTTACGACCTAACTTTAATTGGAATCGATGTGGTTTCGGATATCCAAATATGGAAACCCGATCCCGGTCTCGCCGAAACCAAACGCCATTTTAATGTCCAAGTTGTACTTAAGGGATTAACAATTTAAACTTATATTTCAGGATGGTATATAAACAGATAGATGAATCATAATTATCACAATAGCTATAACAACATTCATTTCACAACAGCATATCACATAACAGAGATATCCAGTATCAACCAATATCAAATATCCAATATCAACAAATCATCTAATATCAATCTCCAAATATTGATCATCCAATATCATTCAATCAACCAATATTAATCAATCAACCCATATTAATCAATCAACCAAACATAATTGATTATCTCTTAATCAATTGATTACCATAATTCTACTTCATTAATTATTATTCCAAATAAATAAATTAATCATCTCTAATGATTTTCCTTAATTAATCTTCCTTGATTAATTATCCTTTAGTTACATTCATGTAATTATCCTTAACCATGTTCAGTAATTAACCTTTAGTTACTATCATTAATTACAATAATTAATAATCCTTCATTAATTAATTAACTATAATTAATTACATTAATCCTTAATTAGTTGCACTTAATTAATCACACTTCAATTAAATCACTTATATTAATCAAACATGATTAAAATCATAAATCAGATTAATTAATAATCCTTATTAATTAATAATTACTTAATTAATTAAATAATAACTTATAATTAATCATCTCGTAAATCATAAACAGTAATTAACAATTTGTAATTACTTATCTCAATTAATTAACTTCTTAGTTAATTAACTCTAATTTAATTATACTAATCCTTGATTAATTAATCCAATTAATTAATTCTTAATTACTTCATTAAGTATTTATTAATCAATTTAAATTAACAATTAATCGTTAATTAATTACTTTATTAATTAATTACATTTTAATTAATAGTAATTAATCTTAAGTTAAATTCATTAGTTAATTAATCACATTGATTAATTAACTAAATAATTAAGTAATTAACTTTTAATTACTTACATAAGTAATTATCTCTAATTACTTTCATTAATAAATCTTAATTACTCTCTTAATAATAATTAATTCCATCAATAAAGAAATCTTAGTTCATTAACTAAGTAATTACTCCATAATTAATTAGCTTTAAACAATTATATTAATCAATTCTTTAATTGATAATATTAAGTGATTCTATTAATCACTTCAATTAATTACTCCCATGAGTAACTTCTCTAATTACTTCCCTAAGTAATTACCATTCTAATTATATTCAAAAATTAACCATTAACTACTTAATTAATCCATAATTAAGTGATTATTTAAAATTAATAAATAATTAACTAATTATTTAAAATTAGTTAAACAATTAATTAATTAATTTCTTATATTTCAAAATCCTTAATTAATTAAGAATTCATTTATCTTAATTAACAAATCATAACTATTAAGTACTCTCAAATTCATATCAAAATAATTTAACATTATTCATCTTTATAAATAAGTTATTTGGAATTAATCAAATTTTAACAACTTAATTAATTTATCCTATTTGGTTTTCAAATTATAACAATAATAATAACCTTATTGGAAAATAAGGCATTTAGAATTCCAATTTAAAATTTAAAACAATTACATTATCTAATTTAAACTTTTCATTTTCAATATAATTTTGAAACTTAGTTTTTAAGATATTCTAAAAACTTTTGATTTAATCAAAACACTCTTTTTTTAAATTAAAATTCAAACTTTAATTAAGTTTAATTACTTTCATAGAAATCATCTTAACACTTAATTTTGAAAGTACATTCGATTTACATTTTTAAAGTTTGATTAACTTAATTTCAAAACAAGTAGTTTAAACTTTGAAAATTTGTTTTCCTTTATAAAACTTGTTTATGATTTAAAGCTTACTTCTATTTATTCAACATAGGTTTACTTTGCAAGTTTATCTCATTATACAGTAATTACCAGAAAAGCTAACAAACTAAACTCGAGTTACTTAGCAACCTTATCTTCAGTTTATACAACAACAAGTTGAATTAGTACTTTAGTAATTCACAGTACTAACCCGAAGCCCACAATCTAAAACACGCGAGCAAAACATGGTATCATCCCGAGCCTGCCCCAAGCTAATTTCCCAACCATCTCCCTGAGTCGTCTCCATGGAAACGCGATAGAATACCCGAGGAAACCTTCTTCCCCAAACTCCCTCTCCTCAACCTGATGCACCACTCACACGTGCACGTTGCACGATGATCCAAATGACGACGAGCTTGCCTCCGGTCATCCCCACGTCACCAACGACTACGTCAAGCATTCTCTCAACCCAGATCCAAGAAAACTCACTCGAATCAAAATTTGACTCTCGAGCACAAAACTGCACGGCACTCGAACCACACAACCCCTCATCGCCAGCCACTTTCTCACCGTTGACCAACGCAAACCCCACCACCGAGTCGCCACACCCAAGCACGACGTCCACCCCAAAAACCGAGCGAGCTCGATTCAACATACACGAGGCAATGCCTCACCATTCATGCCGAAAGCAAACTTCAATCATAAACCCTAATTGTTCCGAATTTGAACAAATTATACATAGGAAAATTTATTCAACATTTTTCCCTAATCCTACACTTCTATAGCTACCCTCGATCCAAATTTCAACTCGAATCATCGAGTAATTCGACTGCAGTCACCAAAAACTTAGAAAAGGGTCAAACCCAAAATTCTCATCAAATACGTAGTTAAAAATTATGATTTCTTCTTCTAAAATCATGAATTTGTATAACAAACACAATTATACCCTTTTAAACGAAAATTAGGATAATTGATTTTTGACTACGATTTGGTTTTACTGTAATTTTCCTATATTTACATACCTGCAGATTTAAAATAAATATGAGAATAATTTTAAATTATTATCAAATTATAACATACATTTTTCATTTATACAACAGATTCAAACAAATTATAATTTTAAAGGATGTTGGATTTAAAGATAAAAAATCAAGATCCTGGTTAACATAGAGTTTATATTTAATCTGCAGACACAAATAATCAATGTATTCACATAATCAAATATTATCAAACAAGAATTATTTGCATGCATTATTTTTAACCCAAAAACTAAACCAAATCTGTTTTTTTTTAAATTCCATTTACTCACCTGATTTTCAGAAATGCAGAGCAGAGAACAGAACCTGTTCCAGGCCTTGAATCTTTAATTTGAAAAGACTTTGACTATGCTTTGCTGATGGAATTTGCTCCTTTGCATGCTTATAATTGATTGATTAAAATGTTGAACAGACTGAATTGCAGTTGAGCTTCATTCCATTTTGTTGCAGATTGAACTTTATTTGGATTTACAGAAAACTTGGAGTTGCAGCTTAAATTTTTCTTTGCAGATTGAAGTTATAGATTTGAAATTGAATGTGAGGAACTTCATGAATTGCAGGTTGATTTTGCTGATTCAAATTTTGCTTTTGATTTTAATTTCAGGGTTTGAGAATAATTTTAGGTTTTGGAAATAAAATTCTGATTTGAAATAAGAAAGAAAACAAAGGAGAAAGTGTTTTGTAAAAAAAAGTTTTTCTTCTTTAAAATTTTATTAAAATTTAAAATAAGAATTTTGCCACATGTTCTTAATTCAAACAAATGTCATTTGCATGCACTTCTTAATTTACAAGTGTTGTTAAGATGTTTATATGTTTACACATGTCTTAAGTGTTTTTAAATTGAATTTTTTATTTAATTTTAAATGTAAATATAAACTAACATATTAATTTACTAAGTAAACAAATACTTACATATATGAATATAAATTAAATCCTTTAAAGAAAATATTAGAAAACTAATTATAATATAAATAAATCTTATATATGTATTTTTTTTTAAAAACTAAAACTTATACATATACTTTATAACCATTTAAAATTTTAAACATTATAAAAGAAAACAAAACAAAGCTTGTTTAAATCATTTTTAAACTATCTTATTAAAAATAAATAACAATCTTATATTTGAAATAATTGAATTAAACTAAATTATCTTTTGAAAAATCTTATTGAATTTAAAACAAAACTTTCAAATTGCAATATTCATTCATACATAAATTATTAATAGATTAAATTAAATTTCAAAACAATATCAAATTATAACATATGCTTACATATATTACAATTTGAAAATTCAACTTTTAATTTAAAACAAAAGATATTCCCATTCACAATATATATCAAACATATATATTATAAATAGAATAAAATTTATTAGCTTTTGAAAAACAATTCAAACCAATTTTTAAATTGTTAAAAGATATTGATCACACTTACCAGATTAAATACTTGTTATCCTTTAAAATAAAAATTTAATTTCACAAATATAAATTAAAATTATAAAAAAAAATTATCAAACCAATTAAATTATTATTGCAGATTATTAAATCGATATTGCCAAAAATTCCGGGTCGTTACAATCCTCCCCCCTTAAAAGAATTTCGTCCCCGAAATTTAAAAGCAAAGGTTATTTAATAATCCAACAAAGATTTTAATTTCAATTAGCAAAGCATACTTATCAATCAGTTACTAACAACCAAAGAAATCAATCACATAAACAAACATAACTAATTTTCCTGACATAAATCAGAATAAATCCTCAAACACTATCTCGAGTTTCCCACGTATAAAACATTGGGAGACTCCCTCTTCAAAAGCCAACAAACTAACCACACTACCAAAAATCCAGAGCTCCTCTCTTCTCTAGATTTATCAATCTAAACAGAACATCAGGTTATTCTCAAATCCAGCCCAACATCCAACTCCAACTGAACTACAGATTCAACAAGCAACAATGAATCATACACGTACTCCCTCAGAGGTACGTAAAATAAAATGAACTCCAGCTATCCAAACCGGCAATTCAATCTCATAGACAACAAATCTTATCTTATCAGAACACAGATAAGAAATCTCAAATGCCAAAGCACTAAGCAACCAATCTTACTCAATTTCTGCTCTCTTAACCAGAGAAATCTTAACAACAAATGAAGCTCCCAACTTCAAACTCCAAACTTCTTATCTCATATCAGTATAACTCGATAGACAATCCAGGGCTGCCAATCTCTTCCTGATCAGCTCAACTTATGCAGATACTTCTAGAAACAACTAGACTAAAGCAAACTAGCTTCTGGATCCTATTCAACAGAAAAGTCTTCCAAGATCCGTCGAAATCCAGAACACAAATTCTACTACTCAAGCAAAAGCAAACAGAACTTGCTTCCTTCCTTGCACAACTGCTACCTTGCTTCCGCTGCACAACTCTGATTCTGAAATAGAGGAGAATACTGTTGATGAACACGAATACAAACTTACCCAATATCCGAAAAGCTTTGTTCATCCAATCCATAAAAATATGAGTGACTCATCTGACTTGGTCACACAACTTTACAGCAGAAATCCAAACTCATAAACAAGACTAACCAAATCAAAATTCCAAAAATAAATTCTTGAGCTGCTACACCAACTCTACTTCTCCATGAACCATCCTACAACCGGGCTAGCTACCATAATCACTTCTGGAACCAAAACAATATGGAACTCGACTCCAGATGCATACAACCTTTTGATTACTCCAGCAGCTCCTACTTTCTCATGAGAATCCTCAGTCTCAAACAAAAGAATGCTGAAGAAAATTCCAAACCAATCGCAAGTCACTTTTGCGATCCTACCTAGTTCGAATTCCAAGAAACTGTCCTCACTTTACCAATTAGAACAGCTTTAAGCTTCTCCAACCCAGGTTAACTCTTCAAGAAAACATTCACCATCTGCTCGGACTGCTAAAAGAAGAACCACAAGATTCCAGAACCATCGGAGAAACAAGCTATACTGCTGCTTCCAAACTCTACCTCGATGATACTGTAAAGGCAAAGGACCTTTTCGACAACACACCGAACACTTTCGAACTGCACTGCTACCAAAGCTAACCAAGACTTCTAATCCAAAAGCTTCCCGAACACCAAAACTATCAACAAACCATACAACAGAACCTTCGAGATGATAGACAACTCAAAGAAACTCGGGCTCCAAACCAAGCATCAACATCTCGCACTCCTTATGGAATGACAAATGAGACCGTGCCGAAGCGAAGCAACTCATAAACCTTAGTCTCATATTCAAGAACAGCCAACCTCCATGTTGAAGATCCAGATAACTTCTACACAGACGAGTCTCCCCTGAGGCAGGTAAAGATTGCTCCTCAACCACCCTCTAAAAACTACTTCAAAGAAAACATCTTCTGGAATATCCACGGATTCTACATCTCATCACGCAGTTATCAAAATACCATCACTTACTTCTGCACTTCCGACATATCCAAACTTAAGAATAATTCGCTCACCCGAGCGAAATCCAAACTTATTCTTCAAAGATAAATTCCGAATCTTCAAAAGATTTCCTTCGGATATCAGAGAAATCCTTACTCCAAACAATAAATCTCACTTGAGACGGTATTAGATCTATAGTCTCGACAAATACTTCCAACCTCAACATATGGACCTCTTCCATCAGTGGTAATCATGTTACACACACACACTACTACTCCATCTACCTTTAAAACTCATGTTGGAAAATCCAAACAGATAACCCAGCAGATCAGGTATATATATATATATATATATATATATATATATATATATATATATATATATATTACAAGTACGCTCTCTCAAGGAAGACACCACTCCAGAGCTTAGGCATTCGCTCAACCTAATGCTCTGATACCAAATGTGACGTCCTAACTTCCTAACTCCAGGAAATCGCAGCATCTTGAAGAAAGAAAGGGATAGAAGAAGAAAAGAAAGAGAAAGAAGAAAGACAACAACATCAGAGAACTCACAGCGGAACGAATGAAATATAATATATAACATAAAATATTACATAGTATTATATTACATCAGAGTTACACAACTTATTCAACACATATTAGACAGTTATAAACATCTGTCTTATTCATACAACTCAAGCACAACAGAAACGGGTACAATAAACACAGCGGAACCAATATATCTACACGTGGAAGCCTCTAGCTCCATTACTCCTCCAGCATTCGTCAAGCTAACCTGAATCACTTGACAACTCATACATAATATGAGTACCCAAGAGTTTAATAAAACAGAAAATAAACACTCGAGTCAGACAGGGGTCTGGTGTGAGTAAACGGTTTAAAATTGCTTAACTTTTTAGAAAAACCTTTGAAAAGAAAAGGTATCACGTAAGACTTTCCACACATAAACATGGAAAAGTTTTTACCTTACGCTAACCAAAACATTTGATAGGAAATCCAGTGATATTATAATAGCGTCTAGGGTTTTCAAGTAAATAAGAAATAGCCGACATTGTTACATCTATTAAATTCCAGCTACTAGCCACAAAAGTGGGTAATACAAACAAAACCGTAGGTTCTCGTAGGAAGAATGGGTTTCCATCAATGGCAGGGCTACTGGGGTACCGCCCGTTACAGTACGTGGCCTAGATCACCGTACCGAGGAGTACGCCCGCTCTCCTGCAACACAAGGCCGGGACCATTCCTTACTGAACAGTCCCGAACAAGACAACCCCGGTAGTTGTCCGGATCAACCGCCCCACACAACCGAATAAAAAAAAGGTCTTCTAGACAGGAGTAAATCTTGCTCTCTAATGGGAGCTACCCACGAAGCCTTGCTGCACCTCCCCTGTTTTAGCCATTCCCGGTTGATGAGGCTTGAGGTTACGATTACCTTTAGTGAACACATCACTTAGAATGCTCATCGTCCACCTGACGATATTCTGAAAGCATTCAATCCATACAAGTTCGTTCCGGGTTCGAACGAAACCGAAGGCATTATCTCGTTACACCCATTTTGGAATCACCCTCAGAGTTAACGACAATAACCCTTGCTCTCTAAATCACCATCTCGAACCTATAAGAACTAATTCCATCAACTCATTACGGAATCACCCACAGAATTATACTGACGTATAGCCCTTACACCTCGAGTCTTCACAAGGCTCCTCTTTGACTTACGACCTAACGTTAATTGGAATCGATGTGGTTTCGGATATCCAAATATGGAAACCCGATCCCGGTCTCACCGAAACCAAACGCCATTTTAATGTCCAAGTTGTACTTAAGCGATTAACAATTTAAACTTATATTTCAGGATGGTATATAAACAGATAGATGAATCATAATTATCACAATAGATATAACAACATTCATCTCACAACAGCATATCACATAACAGAGATATCCAGTATCAACTAATATCAAATATCCAATATCAACAAATCATCTAATATCAATCTCCAAATATCGATCATCCAATATCTTTCAATCAACCAATATTAATCAATCATCCAAACATAATTGATTATCTCTTAATCAATTGATTACCATAATTCTTCTTCATTAATTATTATTCCAAATAAATAAATTAATCATCTCTAAGGATTTTCCTTAATTAATCTACCTTGATTAATTATCCTTTAGTTTCATTCAAGCAATTATCCTTAACCATATTCAGTAATTAACCTTTAATTACCATGATTAATTAAAATAATTAATGATCCTTCATTAATTAATTAACTATAATTAATTACATTAATCCTTAATTAATTACAATTAATTAATCACACTTCAATTAAATCACTTATATTAATCAAACTTGATTAATATCATAAATCACATTAATTAATAATCCTTATTAATTAATAATTACGTAATTAATTAAATAATTAACTTATAATTAATCAACTCGTAAATCATAAACAGTAATTAACAATTTGTAATTACTTATCTTAATTAATTAACTTCTTAATTAATTAACTCTAATTTAATTATATTAATCCTTGATTAATTAATCCAATTAATTAATTCTTAATTACTTCATTAAGTATTTATTAATCAATTTAAATTAACAATTAATCCTTAATTAATTACTTTATTAATTAATTACATTTGAACTAATTATGCTTAGTAATTAATCTTAAGTTAAATTCATTAATTAATTAATCACATTGATTAATTAACTAAATAATTAAGTAATTAACTTTTAATTACTTACATAAGCAATTATCTCTAATTACTTTCATTAATAAATCTTAATCACTCTCTTAACAATAATTAATTCCATCATTAAAGAAATCTTAGTTCATTAACTAAGTAATTACTCCATAATTAATTAGCTTTAAACAATTATATTAATCAATTCTTAAATTGATAATATTAAGTGATTCTATTAATCACTTCAATTAATTACTCCCATGAGTAACTTCTCTAATTACTTCCCTAAGTAATTACCATTCTAATTATATTCAAAAATTAACCATTAACTACTTAATTAATCCATAATTAAGTGATTATTTAAAATTAATAAATAATTAACTAATTATTTAAAATTAATTAAATAATTAATTAATTAATTTCTTATATTTCAAAATCCTTAATTAATTAAGAATTCATTTATCTTAATTAACAAATCATAACTATTAAGTACTCTCAAATTCATATCAAAATAATTTAACATTATTTATCTTTATAAATAAGTTATTTGGAATTAATCAAATTTTAACAACTTAATTATTTACCCTATTTGGTTTTCAAATAATAATAATAATAATAATAACCTTATTGGAAAATAAGGCATTTAGAATTCAAATTTAAAATTTAAAACAATTAATTTATCTAATTTAAACTTTTCATTTCCAATATAATTTTGAAACATAGTTTTTAAGATATTCTAAAAACTTTTGATTTAATCAAAACACTCTTTTTTTAAAATTAAAATTCAAACTTTAATTAAGTTAAATTACTATCATAGAAATCATCTTAACACTTAATTTTGAAAGTACCTTCGATTTACATTTTTAAAGTTTGATTAACTTAATTTCAAAACAAGAAGTTTAAACTTTGAAAATTTGTTTTCCTTTATAAAACTTGTTTGTGATTTAAAGCTTACTTCTATTTATTCAACATAGGTTTACTTTGCAAGTTTATCTCATTATACAGTAATTACCAGAAAAGCTTACAACCTAAACTCGAGTTACTTAGCAACCTTATCTTTAGTTTATACAACAACAAGTTGAATTAGTACTTTAGTAATTCACAGTACTAACCCGAAGCCCACAATCTAAAACACGCGAGCAAAACATGGTATCATCCCGAGCCTGCCCCAAGCTAATTTCCCAACCATCTCCCCGAGTCGTCTCCATGGAAACGCGATAGAATACCCGTGGAAACCTTCTTCCCCAAACTCCCTCTCCTCAACCTGATACGCCACTCACGCGTGCACGTTGCATGATGATCCAAATGACGACGAGCTTGCCTCCAGTCATCCCCACGTCACCAACGACAACATCAAGCATTCTCTAAACCCAGATCCAAGAAAACTCACTCGAAACAAAATTTCACTCTCGAGCACAAAACTGCACGGCACTCGAACCACAGAACCCCTCATCGCCAGCCACTTTCTCACGTTGACCAACGCAAACCACACCCAAGCACAACGTCCACCCCAAAAACGAGCGAGCTCGATTCAACATACACGAGGCAATGGCTCACCATTCATGCCGAAAGCAAACTGCAGTTGTGACGCCCCACCTCTGTACCCACGCTAGCCAAGAACACTACGGAGTAATGCTGTCAACTAGCATGGAGAATAAGGCTGTTGAGGAGCGACCATCCGTGTAATTGCTTTGTGCGAGCATCGATATGTCAGATAGTATAACATGCAAATCTTTTCATGTGGAATTCCGACAATCCGACACAAACTCAAAGCTACTACACAGTGGCTATGATGTCTTCGGAAACAAATATAGAAATAAACATAACATAAATCAATCACAGATAATTCATATCACAAAGGCGGAAATAGATATGAATATTACCCATAAAAGTGTATATCAGAGTAGTGGTCAAACAAGATCCACAATATCAAAAAGAATAGATACAAGTGCTAGAAAAAAGAATAAGTATACATCATAGAGTCTGTATCTCAAATGTATACAGCAAAAACTACTAAACTAAAGTAGTTAGCCTGAAGTCAGATGATGATCCGATAAGGAGTCAAGTAGAAGCACCTATAAAATCTCAGTCTGACCCGAGTATTATTTAAGAAGAAAATAATAAACGGATCAGTCTAGCTATAAATATCAGATGAAGTGATATATAATAAGAGATATGACATAAACGTATAATAATCACAATGCAAAGCTGTGATATATAAGTAATTGAAAAATCAACAAGAGATTAATCAATATCACAAAGATCTACTCAAGATAAAAAGGAATGTCGTACTCCTAATTTCATTCACCAAGCCACAATATATGACATATATATCAATGCCCATCGTAAAAGTTGGTGAAACATAAATTCCAGAATTCAACACACGAAATCCAGAAATCACAAGAAAAAGGATTAACGATGTCGTACAGCGGGACATCCGATGAACCAAATCACAATCAATGGGAACAACGACGTCGTACAGCGGGACGTCCGATGAACCAAATCACAAAGACATCGCACAATGCTAGTCTAAAACCTAAAATGATCGTCATGATCAAAGAGAAGTGTCGATTACAATAAGCTAGTAAATATATGAGCTTAGCTTCATGTCCCATAACCACTAGCTTAACTTAAATATTTACGAACAAATTGTAGGTCTCCACTAGAAAATTGTCACAAGAGATTCAATCGAACAAGTCCAAGAATTAACCGACGAAGTAAACGCAAGCGTTTCATACCACTTGTTTTACTAAGTCGTTTAATTAGATTTCTCATATGAGTGAAGTAAAGGTTTGTATATACTAATAGATTGGAAATCGGTTTGAGAAAACGAGCTTTGTAATAAAATAGTGTTGAAATCATTTGAAGCAAGAGTTTTGATATTTACTACTAGTATAGGAAACCTTTATATTTTTAAAGTGACAAATCACAAAGAAGATTTTAGAAACAATCGGGCATAAAAATTCACATTCGAAGATGTAAATAAAATCCAAAGAAATCGATATAAAATCCATCAAAGTGGATATATATAAAATTCCCAAAGAAAAGGTCATCAAAGTCATAATAATTGATAGCAATAAATAGGAAACAACACGAATCGATTTAAGTTGTAAATTTAAGCAACAAGGCAAAGCAGGCAAAAATCATCAGGTCGGTCGGCCGGACTCCCTAAGTCGGTCGACCGAACCTTAAAACAGAAAGTGCTTATGCACCTGGAAGCAGGTCGGTCGACCGAACCAGGGGGGGTCGGTCGGCCGAACCAGAAACAGAAGTGCAACTGCACATTTGGAAGCAAGTTGGTCGACCGAACCAGGGGGGTCGGTCGGCCAGACCTGTTTCCAGCCTCTTCCCTGCCTATTACAAATGAGGTTCAATCTTGACCAAATTGCATTCTCTCGAGCAACGGCACTAAGGGATTATGCCAATCGACTACCCGGCCCTATAAGCTCTTCGATGCATCTCCAAAAACATGATTCAAAGATCAAAGCTATGATTTTTAAGGAATTGAACCCAAACATTAAAAATTGGAATATTCACCAAATCAATCCAAACCAAAAGCAAATGCACACGAATAAGTGTTAGGAATTCATACCTAACAATCGAAGATAAATATAAGCATAGATGTGAGATAAAAATCTCACCTTTGAACTAAAATTTATGAAGAAGAAGCTTGAAAGCAAATGGAAATCAACCACACTTCGATCTCAACACTAGAAGCTTGAATCTAAGCTAAAAAGAGAAACATTTCCCAAATTAGGTTTAGGAATTTCTGAATTTTGATAAGAGAATGAGTTGGATAAGAAGAAGGAGATGCTTACCAATGGGTTCTCATAGATTTTGGAGTAAGAACTTGGATTTTGCTATGGAACTAGGGCTTGGAGTTTTAATTTCCACTCCTCTCCACCATTGTTGCTAAAGCTTGAAGGGTTAGGAAAATAGAAAGGAAGTAAATGAAGAGGGGAGGGATGGGACTGAATACATAAGTGGGCTCAGCCCAAACCAAAACCCTAAGTGAAAAGGTGGCAAAAATCAACTTTCTCCAAACATATCGAAGCTTATACTCAAAAAGGTCGCAAACGGCATTTTGAAATCAATGGGGGTGGTCTCGAGTCCTAATTCGGCTGTTTGCAAAAAGTAGCTTTTCGGACTAAAATCCGACTAACGATAAAATATTTAAATAAAATATTTAAAAATGAAATCGATAAATATGCGGGTTGTTACAGACTCCCCTCCTTAAAGAAATTGTGTCCTCGCAATACTTAAGAAGGAAATATAAGAAGTAACAACCATAGAAGCATATCAACACAAAAGAAAATTTGAAATAGGAAGTTCACCATAAAGTGCACGAAAGAGTTAGCAAGAAATCTGGTGAAACTTCAATTTACACAATATTGCCGGACTCAAGAAAGAAAACCGGAATCCCTAAGGCATTTCTGTAGATAAAAGACTTGGGGAACGTCAAGAATAGCAGAAAATTGAGCCGGTGCAACGGCGTAGTTCGAAAACGGTACGCCCAATGAATCAAAAAGTGAAGACAATGATGCAGTATAACGGTACATCCAATGAATCCAAAAGCAAAGACAATGATGTAGTACAATGGTACATCCAATGAATCAAAAAGCGAAGACATTGATGTAGTACAACGGTACATCCAATGAATCAAAAAGCGAAGACATTGATGTAGTACAACGGTACATCCAATGAATCAAATAGCAAAGACATTGATGTAGTACAACGGTACATCCAACGAATCAAATAAGAAAGACATTGATGTAGTACAACGGTACATCCAATGAATCAAAAAGCGAAGACATTGATGTAGTACAACGGTACATCCAATGAATCCAAAAGCAAAGACATTGATGTAGTACAACGGTACATCCAATGAATCAAAAAGCGAAGGCATTGATGTAGTACAACGGTACATCCAATGAATCCAAAAGCAAAGACATTGATGTAGTACAACGGTACATCCAATGAATCAAAAAGTGAAAACATTGATGTAGTACAACGGTACATCCAATGAATCCAAAAGCAAAGATATTGATGTAGTACAACGGTACATCCAATGAATCAAAAAGCGAAGATAATGATGCAGTACAACGGTACATCCAATGAATCCAAAAGCAAAGACAATGATGTAGTACAACGGTACATCCAATGATTCAAAAAGCGAAGACATTGATGTAGTACAACGGTACATCCAAGGAATCAAATAGCAAAGACATTGATGTAGTACAACGGTACATCCAACGAATCAAACAAGAAAGACATTGATGTAGTACAACAGTACATCCAATGAATCAAAAAGCGAAGACATTGATGTAGTACAACGGTACATCCAATGAATCCAAAAGCAAAGACATTGATGTAGTACAACGGTACATCCAATGAATCAAAAAGCGAAGGCATTGATGTAGTACAACGGTACATCCAATGAATCAAAAAGCAAAGACATTGATGTAGTACAACGGTACATCCAATGAATCCAAAAGGGAAGACATTGATGTAGTACGACGGTACATCCAATGAATCAAAAAGGGAAGACATTGATGTAGTACGACGGTACATCCAATGAATCAAAAAGGGAAGACATTGATGTAGTACGACGGTACATCCAATGAATCAAAAAGCGAAGACATTGATGTAGTACGACGGTACATCCAATGAATCAAAAAGCGAAGACATTGATGTAGTACGACGGTACATCCAATGAATCAAAAAGCGAAGACATTGATGTAGTACAACGGTACATCCAATGAATCAAAAAGCGAAGACATTGATGTAGTACAACGGTACATCCAATGAATCAAAAAGCGAAGACATTGATGTAGTACAACGGTACATCCAATGAATCAAAAAGCGAAGACATTGATGTAGTACAACGGTACATCCAATGAATCAAAAAGCGAAGACATTGATGTAGTACAACGGTACATCCAATGAATCCAAAAGCAAAGACATTGATGTAGTACAACGGTACATCCAATGAATCAAAAAGCGAAGGCATTGATGTAGTACAACGGTACATCCAATGAATCCAAAAGCAAAGACATTGATGTAGTACAACGGTACATCCAATGAATCAAAAAGTGAAGACATTGATGTAGTACAACGGTACATCCAATGAATCCAAAAGCAAAGACATTGATGTAGTACAACGGTACATCCAATGAATCAAAAAGCGAAGACATTGATGTAGTACAACGGTACATCCAATGAATCCAAAAGCAAAGACATTGATGTAGTACAACGGTACATCCAATGAATCAAAAAGCAAATAATTCGGAACATTGACGCAGTACAAAAACGGTACGTCCAATGAACCGAACACAATAAAAGAACATCGGACGCAAGTTCATAAAAGCAATGAGATGAAACTCAATAAAACGAAGTACATCAGAACGCCCGATGAACTTGATAAAAAGATAATTTCATTTAGTCATCAACAAAGAAACAACCCCTTGTTGCTTACGACTAAACGCATTGGCAACACGATTTCCCCTTCGGGAATAAAAAGAATATCAAGATCATAAGAAGCTAGGAACTCGAGTCAACATGAAGTTCCTTATGAGAAAATAAATATTCCAAGGATTTATGATCGAGATAGAGAACAAATTTCTCATCCAAATATGATGAAGCCAAAATCCAAAAGTAAAAACAATAGCCGAGAGATCCAGATCATGAGTGGCATATCTAGTCTCGATAAGCTATAATGATTTAGAAGCACAAGAGATAGCACGTTCTCCTTTGCAAGATAACGGCATCCAAACCAATACGACCAGTATCGGTACAAATAGCAAAGTCTTGGTTCCCCTTCAGGAATCACATGAATAAGAGTTTCGAAAAGAGAGAATTTCTTTTAAATAATCTTCTTTCTCGAAAAGCTAAAACTTTCAAAATCACAATTATTTCAATGTAAAAATATTTCTAGAAAAATTTACAATTTACAAGTCAATATATCGTGTCTGATTGTCACATCAAAGCGTTTAGGAAATTCCTATCGCTAACGTTGATCAAGCGCATCGACCAAAATTCTTAAAGCACTCAACGGGCAATACAATCACAAAATCATCTTTTTATAGGATAAATAAATCTCTTAAAATGTTTTAAGAATATTCTTTGTTCGTTTCAAGAACAAAATCTAGTTTTACTTATAAATAAATCTTATGAAAAAGATTTGCAAAATTTTAAATTACTATTTTCATCCAAAATCAGTAAATACAAGAATAGTCTCATCGAAATATTCATAGAATATTCGATTTATAAAATGGGTGAAATAAGCTGGACAAATTGAATGACATAATGAGTCATTCATAAGAATCATAGCGAGTGCGGAATGCGGTAAGTGGAATGCTAACTTCCGCAACTCGTAGCAAATGAAAACCGGTGATAAGGTCAAATTGAAAAGACCTTAGCACCACTCAAAAGATTGCTTAGGAGATATTCCTAAGACAAACTCAAAAATACTGGAAAAGTTTCGCAAATTATTTAGATAAGAGAAATAATACTTTCCTCACCATAAGGGCTTAAGGAATAAAATGATGCCATCAAATTGGAATCAAAATCATAAAGGAAAAATAGAAATCTGCTTAACAGATTGAAAATGTCGAAGATGAATAGTCCACTCGAAAAATAGGATATGGGCTTCACAATGATTAAGCCGATCCTTACAAAAAAAAATCAATTCCGAAGCTTAAGTAAAAATATCGGCTCGGAAAGAAAAGTCTCATAAAATAATTTCGACATCAATAAAAGGCAAATTGAGTGTTGCGGATCTACCATCCGGATTCACAATCCTCAAAGAAGTCATCAAGCCCAAAATATCTTTAAAGAAAAAGAATCACAAGTTCTTTTGATATAAAATAGTGAGATGGAACCCATATCAAAAAGAACTCGAATAAGAAGATCACAAAATAAATGTAATCAAGGATTAAATGAGAAATACCTTGACCACGAGAAGTGTTACCAGGAGCTTGCACCACATTGAGCTCTGCCTCCTTCTTATTTTGAAGTACGGGACATGAAGTAATATGGTGACCCGAATTTTTGCAATAGCGACAAAAGAGGGGTCTCGGACACTCCCTTGCATAGTGGTTCGTGGAACCACAATTGTAGCATCGTCCACGACTAGAGGTAGGAACATTTGCTACCTGAGTTTGTTGCTTTCCTTTCTTATTAGAATCTGGGCCTTTGAATTTGATAGGCCTCTTCAAGTTATTGTCGAAGTTCTATTGGGCACGCACAACTTCAACATCACCTTCATTATCAGCCTCTTCGAGACGAAGAGCGATATCAATAAGCTGATCAAAGGAAACCTCAAGTTTCAGAAGTAATGGCTTCTTAAGATTCTTATTCAAGCCATAGACAAATCTCTGATTTTTCTTCAATGGGGTGTTGATGTATTCAACCCCGTACTTAGAAAAAGATTCGAAAGATGCGACATAGTCTGGCACAGAAGATTCACCTTGAACAAGGTCAATAAAACGCCGGGCCAATGTTACTTTTTCGGCCTTCGGCACAAATTTCAATTCGAACCTTTCCCAGAATTGCTCCCAAGTGAGATCCGCCTCAATGATTTCAGAAATTAAAAGCTCATACCAATCTAATGCTCTTTCTTGGAGCATGCTAGAAGACACTTGGACTCGATGAAGGTCAATAAGGTTCATGCGAGAAAAGATGCGATCGCATGATTTGAGCCAAGCTTGAATTTCTATAACACTCTCGGATCCCTTGAATGGCCTTCCACCCAAATCGGTGTAGTCTCTACACAAGCGTGCAAAACCGGATCTAGGATGAGTAGGCTCTGGATTGGGTCCGGCAGCTTGGGCGTTCTTAACAAGATCTAAAAGCTGCTGGGCAGACATAAAAACTCCATCCTGGGGAGTAGCACTAGATTGACCGGCGCTGGGACGGCCAGGTCTAACCATTTCTCTTCTTTAAGAAAGAAAGAAAGAAGAGGAAAAAGTTATTCTCAGAATAAATTTCAATCAAACTTGATTGATAAAACAAGGAATCATAAAGAAAATAGGATGAATCGGTACGAGGACTCGAATTAAATCCTAAAGCATGACTCCTTAGAAAGACTTAGGGCGATGATCCTTGTTATAATATTCCATATTGTTCCGAAGTTTGGCTCTAATACCAAGCTGTGACGCCCCACCTCTATACCCACACTAGCCAAGAACACTACGGAGTAATGCTGTCAACTAGCACGGAGAATAAGGCTGTTGAGGAGCGACCATCCGTGTAATTGCTTTGTGCGAGCATCGATATGTCAGATAGTATAACATGCAAATCTTTTCAAGTGGAAATCCGACATGCCGAAACAAACTCAAAGCTACTACACAGTGGCTATGATGTCTTCGGAAACAAATATAGAAATAAACATAACATAAATCAGTCACAGATAATTCATATCACAAAGGCGGAAATAGATATGAATATTACACATAAAAGTGTATATCAGAGTAGTGGTCAAACAAGATCCACAATATCAAAAAGAATAGATACAAGTGCTAGACAAAAGAATAAGTATACAACATAGAGTCTGTATCTCGAATGTATACAACAAAAACTACTAAATTAAAGTAGTTAGCCTGAAGTCAGATGATGATCCGATAAGGAGTCAAGCAGAAGCACCTGTAAAATCTCAGTCTGACCCGAGTATTATTTAAGAAGAAAATAATAAAAGGATCAGTCTAGCTATAAATATCAGATGAAGTGATATATAATAAGAGATATGACATAAACGTATAATAATCACAATGCAAAGCTGTGATATATAAGTAATTGAAAAATCAACAAGAGATTAATCAATATCACAAAGATCTACTCAAGATAAAAAGGAATGTCATACTCCTAATTTCATTCACCAAGCCACAATATATGACATATATATCAATGCCCATCGTAAAAGTTGGTGAAACATAAGTTCCAGAATTCAACACACGAAATCCAGAAATCACAAGAAAAAGGATCAACGACATCGTACAGCGGGACATCCGATGAACCAAATCACAATCAAAGGGAACAACGACGTCGTACAGCGGGACGTCCGATGAACCAAATCACAAAGACATTGCACAATGCTAGTCTAAAACCTAAAATGATCGTCATGATCAAAGAGAAGTGTCAATTACAATAAGCTAGTAAATATATGAGCTTAGCTTCATGTCCCATAACCACTAGCTTAACTTAAATATTTACGAACAAATTGTAGGTCTCCACTAGAAAATTGTCACAAGAGATTCAATCGAACAAGTCCAAGAATTAACCGACGAAGTAAACGCAAGCGTTTCATACCACTTGTTTTACTAAGTCGTTTAATTAGATTTCTCACACGAGTGAAGTAAAGGTTTGTATATACTAATAGATTGGAAATCGGTTTGAGAAAACGAGCTTTGTAATAAAATAGTGTTGAAATCATTTGAAGTAAGAGTTTTGATATTTACTACTAGTATAGGAAACCTTTATATTTTTAAAGTGACAATTCACAAAGAAGATTGTAGAAACAATCGGGCATAAAAATTCACATTCGAAGACGTGAATAAAATCCAAAGAAATCGATATAAAATCCATCAAAGTGGATATATCTAAAATTCCCAAAGAAAAGGTCATCAAAGTCATAATAATTGATAACAATAAATAGGAAACAACACGAATCGATTTAAGTTGGAAATTTAAGCAACAAGGCAAAGCAGGCAAAAATCATCAGGTCTGTCGGCCGGACTCCCTGAGTCGGTCGACCAAACCTTAAAACAGAAAGTGCTTATGCACCTGGAAGCAGGTCGGTCGACCGAACCAGGGGGGTCGGTCGGCCGAACCAGAAATAGAAGTGCAACTGCACATTTGGAAGCAGGTCGGTCGACCGAACCAGGGGGGTCAGTCGGCCGGACCTGTTTCCAGCCTCTTCCCTGCCTATTACAAATGAGGTTCAATCTTGAGCAAATTGCATTCTCTCGAGCAATGGCGCTAAGGGATTATGCAAATCGACTACCCGGCCCTATAAGCTCTTCGATGCATCTCCAAAAACATGATTCAAAGATCAAAGCTATGTTTTTTAAGGAATTGAACCCAAACATTAAAAATTGGAATATTCGCCAAATCAATCCAAACCAAAAGCAAATGCACACGAATAAGTGTTAGGAATTCATACCTAACAATCGAAGATAAATATAAGCATAGATGTGAGATAAAAATCTCACCTTTGAACTAAAATTTATGAAGAAGAAGCTTGAAAGAAAATGGAAATCAACCACACTTCGATCTCAACACTAGAAGCTTGAATCTAAGCTAAAAAGAGAAACATTTCCCAAATTAGGTTTAGGAATTTCTGAATTTTGATAAGAGAATGAGTTGGAGAAGCAGAAGGAGATGCTTAACAATGGGTTCTCATAGATTTTGGAGCAAGAACTTGGATTTTGCTATGGAACTAGGGCTTGGAGTTTTAATTTCCACTCCTCTCCACCATTGTTGCTAAAGCTTGAAGGGTTAGCAAAATAGAAAGGAAGTAAATGAAGAGGAGAGGGTTGGGACTGAATACATAAGTGGGCTCAGCCCAAACCAAAACCCTAAGTGAAAAGGTGGCAAAAATCAACTTTCTCCAAACATATCGAAGCTTATACTCAAAAAGGTCGCAAACGGCATTTTGAACTCAATGGGGGTGGTCTCGAGTCCTAATTCGGCTGTTTGCAAAAGGTAGCTTTTCGGACTAAAATCCGACTAACGATAAAATATTTAAATAAAATATTTAAATATAAAATCGATAAATATGCGGGTTGTTACAGCAGTCATAAACCCTAATTGTTCCAAATTCGAACAAATTATACATAGGAAAACTTATTCGACATTTTCCCCTAATCCTACACTTCTATAGCTACCCTCGATCCAAATTTCAACTCGAATCATCGAGTAATTCGACTGCAATCACCAAAAACTTAGAAAAGGGTCAAACCCAAAATTCTCATCAAATGCCTAGTTAAAAATTGTGATTTCTTCTTCTAAAATCATGAATTTGTATAACAAACACAATTATACCCTTTTAAACAAAAATTAGGATAATTGATTTTTTGACTACAATTTGGTTTTACTGTAATTTTCCTATATTTACATACCTACAGATTTAAAATAAATATGAGACTAATTTTAAATTATTATCAAATTATAACATACATTTTTCATTTATACAACAGATTCAAACAAATTAAAATTTTGAAGGATGTTGGATTTAAAGATAAAAAAAATCAAGATCCTGGTTAACACAGAGTTTATATTTAATCTGCAGACACAAATAATCAATGTATTCACATAATCAAATATTATCAAACAAGAATTATTTGCATGCATTATTGTTTAACCCAAAAACTAAACCAAATCTGTTTTTTTTTTAAATTCCATTTACTCACCTGATTTTCAAAAAATGCAGAGCAGAGAATAGAACTTGTTCCAGGCCTTGAATCTTTAATTTGAAAAGACTTTGACTATGCTTTGCTGATGGAATTTTCTCCTTTGCATGCTTACAATTGATTGATTAAAATGTTGAACAGATTGAATTGCAGTTGAGCTTTATTCCATTTTGTTGCACATTGAACTTTATTTGGATTTACAGAAAACTTGGAGTTGCAGCTTAAATTTTTCTTTGCGGATTGAAGTTATAGATTTGAAATTGAATGTGAGGAACTTCATGAATTGCAGGTTCATTTTGCCGATTCAAATTTTGCTTTTGATTTTAATTTTAGGGTTTGAGAATAATTTCAGGTTTTGGAAATAAATTTCTGATTTGAACTATGAAAGAAAACAAAGGAGAAAGTGTTTCGTAAAAACAAGTTTTTCTTCTTTAAAATTTTATTAAAATTTAAAATAAGAATTTTGCCACATGTTCTTAATTCAAACAAATGCCATTTGCATGCACTTCTTAATTTACAAGTGTTGTTAAGATGTATATATGTTTACACATGTCTTAAGTGTTTTTAAATTGAATTTTTTATTTAATTTTAAATGTAAATATAAACTAACATATTAATTTACTAAGTAAACAAATACTTGCATATATGAATATAAATTAAATCCTTTAAAGAAAATATTAGAAAACTAATTATAATATAAATAAATCTTATATATGTATTTTAAAAAAAATCTAAAACTTATACATATACTTTTATAACCATTTAAAATTTTAAAAATTATAAAAGAAAACAAAACAAAGCTTGTTTAAATATTTTTTAAACTATATTATTAAAAATAAAAAACAATCTTATATTTGAAATAATTGAATTAAACTAAATTATCTTTTGAAAAATCTTATTGAATTTAAAACAAAACAAAGCTAACCCGAATAGTGAGCGCAACATTGAAAACATATGGATATGGGATTTCAATTAAGTCTCAACTTAATAATTCAAAACTTTCTTTCAAATGGTTTAAAGAAATTACCATTTCCAATCTTTTAAACAAAAAGATTTATTACATAAAGATTCATTCCTGGATTTCAAAACAATTCCATTTCAGTTGGATTTAATTCATTAAATCTTTAAATCAAGATTTGTTTCATAGCTTTAAAATCATTCCTTAATATTCACAAAGAATTCATTTCCAAATATTCATCTATAACTTATAAAACTATTTTAGTTTACTTGAAATCCCTTTAATACAATTTGAAATTCATTTCTCCTTTGAAAGCTTTTTATCATTTAGAAACAATAGTGTTATTTCGGAATGAAAACCTTATTTCATTTATACAAGTTACAACTTTTTTTTGGGTTAATTCAAATTCACAAAAGAACAAAACTTTAAAAAAGGTTCGACTCATATATAACCAGTATAATATCGATATAATCCCTAGTTTCAAATCATAGAATTCAATTACAAGTATTGAATCCAAATTTAAATCAAAATATTTAAATTCCAAAACTTAATCAAGTTATTCAAAATAAATTTCATCTTTGAAATTCCATTTCAAAAGCTTTTCACTTTTAAACACAATCCATTTCCAAAACATTTGAATTTAATATTCAATTTTATAAATCATTTCAAAATCTATGACTTAATCGATTTCCTCGTGAAATCCATCTTTGTGTGTGTATAAGTGTGGTCCAGGGTTTAACACAATAGTGCAACATCATCATCATCATAGATTCACAGATAATATACAAATATAAATCAATGAATGAATCATACACAGCTCAATCCACAGAACAAAATATCACAAATCGGATAGGATAATCAATTCAATGCATCTTATACCATACAATCATTCGTAAGTATGGTCAAGTATTCAATAGTCATTTATAAGCAGGATTAATTAATTACAAATCATTTGATATAAATTAATTAATCAATCAACTTAACTAATTACATCAATTAATCAATTCCTTAATTACTCGTAAAATAAATTAATTATCCCATAATTAATTATCTCCATTAATTTCACTAAGTAAATTTACCTATCTAGTTATCAAATAATTTTCTTAAATTAATTAAATTATTGTTGATTAATCATATTCTTTTAAACCAATTACATAATTAATTAACCAATTTATTAATTATTCAAGAAATTAAACCTTAATTAATAAAGTTAAACTTACAATTAAATTCATTCAAAACATTAATTATCCATTCTAACTAATTTAATAATAAATGTAATACAATTCATTCAATCTTTATTAAATTTAAGGTGAACTCATTCTTAGTAGTGATTTTAAATATCATTTGCAAATATGTTTGAAATCCTTTAATTTCAAACTTACCGTTTCCAAAACCATTTGGTTTTAACTGTTCAACGTTTAAACCATTTCAAAATCTTTTATTAAGTTAAAAATCCAAATAATTTCTAACTTTTAATTTCTCATGTTAAAGTAATATTTCGTTAGCACATGTTTTAAAAATATACTTTAACATTTAAATTTATGAAACTTTATTTCATTTCAAAACTGAACTCGAATTTGTGTTTGCACTTTTTTTCAACACTCAATTTAAACCTTGGTTTATAAAATTTAAATTTAGCTTTAAATTTGAAAACAAAACAGGCTTTGGAGCCTGTTACAACATCTACCCAAGACACTACCCTTCTTGCTTCGAGTCCAACCCACAGAATCTCGAGTAAAGATTCGAGTCAACGCACGAGAGTTTACCCTGCTTCTTCCCCACTTCCCAAATTTTCTAGACCTCCAAAACGATTGCACGGTGCACGTGCACAGCCCCTTTGGCCAACTCCGGTCATCGCCGATGTCATCAGCAAGTCGCCAAGCTCTGCCTACATCAACACGAATTCCCAAAATTCGAACAGGAACTCGAGATCAAAATTCGAGCATCTCGAACCAAAACCTGGAACGTTCGAACCCATCACCATCCAAACCTATCATCGCGCCTTGCTTTGAACTCCGACCACAACAACGCACCGCACCTCCTTCCAGACCTTTGTCTACGTCTAGACTACCGTCTCCAAAAATCCCACTGCACTCGATCCACTACAGAATTTCCAGTCATGCAATTTTGAACGCGACTCAAAACCCTATGCTAAACCCTATTTTTGATTCAACCCAAAAATTCATTCATTAGAAAAATTTTCTATTATTTTTCCCATGCTCGTGGATCATTAAGCTAGGTTCACCATAAGTTTCAACATCTAGAATTCATTAAAACCACAGAAATTTGTAAAAATATGATTATTGTTCATCGGTAAATTGCTTTTACATTTCTAATTTAAAAATCTTTATCCTTGTTTTAAAAATCTTATCTTTGAGTGTATATTCCAAATATAAAATCAAACTCACAATTTAGAGTATTCGAATTTAACAAAAAAAAATTCCTTCTTGCTGTCATGTTGATCACACAGTAACTTTGTTGTTCTATCAACTTCAAAACAATTTTACAGGTCCTAACTTTGGTTTATACAAACTTAATTAGTTAAATTTATAAGTTTTAATTTTTTTTATATGAATAAGTATTAATCTTCTTAACAATTCTTTGCTCAGAACTTGATAGTATTGAAGAATGACACTTAGCAGAATTTACAGTAAAGCAGCAACAACATCACAAACAATATGTAACAAACAAAATATTTCATGAACAAACCATATAGGTTTAAATCTCAAAAGAAATATTTACTCACATTGAATGGTCTGGAACAGAGAACTCAAGCATGGAATTGTTGAACAGAGACAGTGCTTTTTTTTCTGGTTTGATTCTATATTTCCAATTTCCATTTCTTTTCCTTTTTATTAATATGATCTTTGCTAAGATTTGTTGAACGAATGAATAAAGGTTTGTGGATGTGTATATATATAAATGTAGATTGTGTACAGGGGAAGGTATAAGCAAGTACACTATTTCTTTTTACTCAGCATTAGTATATTTCTTTTTCTCTTGCTAAACCCATGCTTGAATTGGTGATGTGATCTTGTTTATGGCTGAAGAGTAAATGGCATTTAATGCCTCATGCTTCCTTGAACATCTACAACATGTGCTGTTTGATTTCTTTTGCAAATACTAAGTCTTTTTATTTTTTTATTTTATTTTTTTACTTGTTCTTGTTCTATGCTTTGTTTACATGTTTTGTTTTATTAACTATTCACATATGTGAATGTATTTTATTTCTATGCTTTTACTTATTAATCTTATTTATTTCTAACTTCAATAATTATTTTATCTTACATATTAATTTTCAACTTAAATACTTATCGTCTTGTATTTATATTTTACTTTATTTATATAGATATACAGTTGTTATTGTTATTTGTTAATATTTGAATGTATTTCTTTATTTTATTTTTTTCTAGTTTACTTATTGAATGAGTTTTGTTCTTAGATTTATATCTATTATAAATACTTTGTTTAATATCATATCAAATATCTAAATACAAATTTATTTTCTAAACTATTTAAATTTAATTCCCAATTAAATTTTCAATCTATTTTATATACATAAGTTCAAATGTCCAGATTAATTTCAATTAATTCTTAATTTAACAACTATTTTATATAACTTTCCATTTAATTCACAATTTTTATTCAAAAATTAAACTAATTCTCAATTTAAACTTAATTAAAATTCGAGATCGTTACAGACTTCCCCCCTTAAAAGGAATTTCGTCCTCGAAATTCGCAGGCGCGAAACTAAGACAGATGAAGAACGTTTCATCCAATAGAACTGAATATCTATTCTGCATTTGGCTTACCAAATCAGAATATCAATAATAGATACGAGAATGAATCTATTTAACACTTCACAAGATACTCGGGTTATTCGGATCTACGAAATATGCAGAGGCATTGGTTAGTCCGAAGGGATAACTAACTATTCGTAGAACATATCGAGACACAAAGAATAGATAGATTCGATTTCTACAATTTCTCGAACACTAGGTATTGGATTTAAAACCCATGTCAGAATATCTCAAATTATATACCAACTTGTCCCCCTCCGGACTTCAATCCACCCAAGAAATTACAATAAATTTCAAATTTGGTTTTAAACAAAATCACTTAATTGATACAATTCAAATTTAGCTTCATATTCTATTAACCAATTTAACTCAATTTAAAATTTCCAATTTATTTAAAATTCCTAATTTCAAATTTCAAATTTGTATTCATTAAGGTTTAAATCCAAAACTGATAAGAAACTGATGAAGATACGAAGTAAGGATTCTCCAACAACGATTCGTAGGGCCATCACCGCACCGAAACTTCTTTCTGGAGCTGTCACGAAGCAATCAAAAGAATTTAGAATCGAATCAAAGAAATTGATGAAGAAAGTTGTTTCCACTGTTACAGGGTATTGACCAATTATAGTCGTATTTCCCTGTCCCCTATCTCGTTCTCTTCTTGCACTCATACTCACTATCAGTGAATAGTGATAGAATTTACTAAGGCATTTAGTTGGATATCTTAGGGATATACTCATTCTAAGGTTTACTTCACCCTATCTCTAATGAGCTACTTAATGTGTTATACTCCTGAGGTAAAGTTTTAACCTTAGCTCTGATACCAAATGTGACGATACGAATTTTTCGTGCTCGAAAATCGACATCCATACTTTACATCGTACTCGAATGCCGAAGATTCGACCGTTCAAATCCGTGTCGCTGGAGCTTATAACACAATTAAGAAAACAACACAGCGAAATAAAAGAATAATACGTTGATATACAGCTTTGATATGATATCTGATACAATGAATATCAATATACATCAGAGATATGATACAAGAAATAGCAGCGGAAAAGGAAAATAGATAACATCTAGCAGCGGAACAAGATAACTCTAAGATAGTCTTCAAAAGGGAACTCCAGCAGCAGCTCGATCCAACATCACGATACGCAAAGACAAGCAAGTCTCGTCCACATCCAAAGACTGAACTAGCTCCAGATAATTCACTGAACCTAACTATCTGAAAAAAACCCAACTCTAGACTGCTCTTGTGGAAAAAAAATTGAGCACCCAGAGTTTAGGAAAGAAGAAATAAACTCTGGATCAGTCATGGGACTGGTGTGAGCAAAAAAAACAGTTTATCGTTAAAAACTAACAAAGAAATATTTTAAACTACATTCGCAATGCTTTTTAGAAATGAGACTACCATAAGGCCTCCCGCACACACACACACACATAATGCAAACGCAGAATCGGAGGAGATTTCTCCTTATGATAGTCAAAGATGCTTGATACGCATTAAAAAGAAATATTTGATATTATTACTAGTGCATAGTGTAGAAAAAAATCATTTCGAAAGTAAAGATATAAATCTTAGCCAGCATAGGCATTTCGTACTTATGCCTACTATAGCTACCATCCAAACAGTGTGACCACCATAAGTGAATGATAGGTTCTACAACTAAAACCATAAAAGGTCGTATTGTTTCTTTGGATTTCCAACAAATGGTCAGGCCAAGGAACTTCCCATCGCCACATGGAAACGCATCTGGAATGACGTCCCGAGAACCAAATCGGATCTCTGCCAACACAAGGCCGGGTTACCCCTAACTGGGTAACCACTGACACGAATATGCCATCCACCGATCGTAACCGATCTATATACGATGATCCTCGATTCCAACAACCACAAAGCAATAAATTTGCAGCAACAACATAGGTTAAGTATCTGGGCTCCATACCATGATACCACCTCTATCTAGAAGGAATGACATACACTAAAGGGGCGCTACCCCCTAATAACCTTGCCGCATCCTTCCTGTTTTGACCATTTCCGGGGTGTGAGGTTCGACGAAGTCTCGTCCACAAAGCCATACTTTGGTACAAAGCCATGCTTTGGGTCAACAAATGATCAAAATAATGATCACAAAGATAAATGATCAAACAAATGATCATATCACAAATGATCAAACATGATCATTTCACGGCAACCCTCAACATGTCACATTAAAAATTGGGAATATATTGCTGATAACCTTCAACTACATAACCTCTGAGCTCGTACGTCTTAGAGAAGGGTGTTAATGCTAAGAGAATAAATTCTCCGCCACCAACAGAAATGTATTTGAAAGAAATCTGCTTTATATCTCAAAATGTAATGTCAAACATACAATCTATACAAGCCTGTTCTGGATTCAGAACAGAGCCGAAGGCACTTCCAAAGAAGCCCTTGCAATCCGGGTATTCGCAATGCCGATAGAACTTCCCATCACTTAGGGAATCTCTATACCGAAGCAACTCAGTGCAGAGACAATCGATAGGTCATCCTATCGTTCTCGCAAATACCCGGCCTTCACCACCGGTCTTCAAATGCTATCCATAACGACGTATCGCATATTCGGAATGGGTTATACGACCCAAAGGTCCTTTCCCGGCTAACCCGAATAGTGAGCGCAACATTTAAAACATATGGATACGAGATTTCAATTAAGTCACAACTTAATAATTCAAAACTTTCTTTCAAATGGTTTAAACAAATTACCATTTCCAATATTTTAAACAAAAAGATTTATTTCATAAAGATTCATTCCTGGATTTCAAAACAATTCCATTTCAGTTGGATTTAATTCATTAAATCTTTAAATCAAGATTTGTTTCATAGCTTTCAAACCGTTCCTAAATATTCACAAAGAATTCGTTTCCAAATATTCATCTATAACTTGGAAAACTATTTTAGTTTACTTGAAATCCCTTTAATACAATTTGAAATTCATTTCTCCTTTGAAAGCTTTTTATCATTTAGAAATAACAGTGTTATTTCGGAATGAAAACCTTATTTAATTTATACAAGTTACAATTTTTTTTGGGTTAATTCAAATTCCCAAAAGAACAATACTTTAAAAAAGGTTCGACTCATATATAACCAGTATAATATCGATATAATCCCTAGTTTCAAATCATAGAATTCAATTACAAGTATTGAATCCAAATTTAAATCAAAATATTTAAATTCCAAAACTTAATCAAGTTATTCAAAATAAATTTCATCTTTGAAATTCCATTTCAAAAGCTTTTCACTTTTAAACTCAATCCATTTCCAAAACATTTGAATTTAATATTCAATTTTATAAATCATTTCAAAATCTGTGACTTAATCGATTTCCTCGTGAAATCCATCTTTGTGTGTGTATAAGTGTGGTCCAGGGTTTAACACAATAGTGCAACATCATCATCATCACAGATTCACAGATAATATACAAATATAAATCAATGAATGAATCATACACTGCTCAATCCACAGAACAAAATATCACAAATCAGATAGGACAATCAATTCAATGCATCTTATACCATACAATCATTCTTAAGTATGGTCAAGTATTCAATAGTCATTTATAAGCAAGATTAATTAATTACAAATCATTTGATATAAATTAATTAATCAATCAACTTAATTAATTACATCAATTAATCAATTCCTTAATTACTCATTAAATAAATAAATTATCCCATAATTAATTATCTCCATTAATTTCACTAAGTAAATTCACCTATCCAATTATCAAATAATTTTCTTAAATTAATTAAATTATTCTTGACTAATCATATTCTTTTAAACCAATTACATAATTAATTAACCAATTTATTAATTATTTAAGAAATTAAACCTTAATTAATAAAGTTAAACTTACAATTACAAATTAAATTGATTCAGAACATTAATTATCCATTCTAACTAATTTAATAATTAATGTAATACAATTCATTTAATCTTTACTAAATTTAAAGTGAACTCATTCTTAGTAGTGATTTTAAATATCATTTGCAAATATGTTTGAAATCCTTTAATTTCAAACTTACCATTTCCAAAACCATTTGGTTTTAACTGTTCAACTTTTAAACCATTTCAAAATCTTTTATTAAGTCAAAAATCCAAATAATTTCTAACTTTTAATTTCTCATGTTAAAGTAATATTTTTGTTAGCACGTGTTTTAAAAATATACTTTAACATTTAAATTTATAAAACTTTATTTCATTTCAAAACTGAACTCAAATTTGTGTTTGCACTTTTTTTCAACACTCAATTTAAACCTTGGTTTATAAAATTTAAATTTAGTTTTAAATTTCAAAACAAAATAGGCTTTGGAGCCTGTTACAACATCTACCCGAGCCACTACCCTTCTTGCTTCGAGTCCAACCCACAGAATCTCGAGTAAAGGTTCAAGTCAACACACGAGAGTTTACCCAGTTTCTTCCCCACTTCCCAAATTTTCCAGACTTCCAAAACGATTGCACGGTGCATGTGCACAGCCCCTCTGGCCAACTCCGGTAATCGCCGATGCCATCAGCAAGTCGCCAAGCTCTGCCTACATTAACACGAATTCCCAAAATTCGAACACAAACTCGAGATCAAAATTCGAGCATCTCGAACCAAAACCTGGAACGTTCGAACCCATCACCATCCAAACCTGTCATCGCTCCTTGCTTCGAACTCCGACCACAAGAACGCGCCGCACCTCCTTCCAGACCTTCGTCTACGTCCACGCTACCATCTCCAAAAATCCCACTGCACTCGATCCACTACAGAATTTCCAGTGATGCAATTTCGAACGCGACTCAAAACCCTATGCTAAACCCTATTTTTGATTCAACCCAAAAATTCATTCATTAGAAAAATTTTCTATTATTTTTCCCATGCTCGTGGATCATTAAGCTAGGTTCATCATAAGTTTCAACATCTAGAATTCATTAAAACCACAGAAATTTGTAAAAATATGATTATTGTTCATCAGTAAATTGCTTTTACATTTCTAATTTAAAAATCATTATCCTTGTTTTAAAAGTCTTATCTTTGAGTGTATATTCCAAATATAAAATCAAACTCACAATTTAGAGTATTCGAATTTAACAAAAAAAATTCGTTCTTGCTGTCATATTGATCACACAGTAACTTTGTTGTTCTGTCAACTTCAAGCAATTTTCCAGTTCTTGACTTTGGTTTATACAAACTAAATTAGTTAAATTTCTAAGTTTTAAATTGTTTTATATGGATAAGTATTAATCTTCTTAACAATTCTTCGCTCAGAACTTGATAGTATTGAAGAATGATACTTAGCAGAATTTACAGTAAAGCAGCAATAACATCACAAACAATATGTAACAAACAAAAAATAGCATGAACAAACCATTTAGGTTTAAATCTCAAAAGAAATGTTTACTCATATTGAATGGTTTGGAACAGAGAACTCAAGCATGGAATTGTTGAATAGCGACAGTGCTTTTTTTTCTGGTTTGATTCTATATTTCCAATTTCCATTTCTTTTCCTTTTTATTAATCTGATCTTTGCTAATATTTTTTGAACGAATGAATAAAGGTTTGTGGATGTGTATATATATAAATGTAGATTGTGTACAGGGGAAGGTATAAGCAAGTACACTATTTCTTTTTACTCAGCATTATTATATTTCTTTTTCTCTTGCTAAACCCATGCTTGAATTGGTGATGTGATCTTGCTATGGCTGAAGAGTAAATGGCATTTAATGCCTCATGCTTCCTTGTACATCTACAATATGTGCTGTTTGATTTATTTTGCAAATACTAAGTCTTTTTATTTATCTATTTTTTTATTTTATTTTTTTACTTGTTCTTGTTCTATGCTTTGTTTACATGTTTTGTTTTATTAACTATTCACATATGTGAATGTATTTTATTTCTATGCTTTCACTTATTAATCTTATTTATTTCTAACTTAAATAATTATTTTATCTTACATATTAATTTTCAACTTAAATATTTATCGTCTTGTATTTATATTTTACTTTATTTATATAGATATACAGTTGTTATTGTTATTTGTTAATATTTGAATGTATTTCTTTATTTTATTTTTTTCTAGTTTACATATTGAATGAGTTTTGTTCTTAGATTTATATCTATTATAAATACTTTGTTTAATATCATATCAAAAATCTAAATACAAATTTATTTTCTAAAATATTTAAATTTAATTCCCAATTAAATTTTCATTCTCTTTTATATACATAAGTTCAAATGTCCAAATTAATTTCAATTAATTCTTAATTTAACAACTATTTTATATAAATTTCCAATTAATTCACAATTTTTATTCAAAAATTAAATTAATTATCAATTTAAACTTAATTAAAATTCGGGATCGTTACAGACTTCCCCCCTTAAAAGGAATTTCGTCCTCGAAATTCGCAGGCACGAAACTAAGACAGATGAAGAATGTTTCATCCAATCGAACTGAATATCTATTCTGCATTTGGCCTACCAAATCAGAATATCAATAATAGATACGAAAACGAATCTATTTAACACTTCACAAGATACTCGGGTTATTCAGATCTACGAAATATGTAGGGGCATTGTTTAGTCCAAAGGGATAACTAACCATTCGTAGAACATATCGAGACACAAAGAATAGATAGATTCAATTTCTACAATTTCTCAAACAATAGATATTGGATTTCAAACCCAAGTCAGAATATATACCAACTTGTCCCCCTCCGGACTTCGGTCCACTCAAGAAATTACAATAAATTTCAAATTTGGTTTTAAACAAAATCGCTTAATTGATACAATTCAAATTTAGCTTCATATTCTATTAACCAATTTAACTCAATTTAAAATTTCCAATTTATTTAAAATTCCTAATTTCAAATTTCAAATTTTTATTCATTAAGGTTTAAATCCAAAACTGATAAGAAACTGATGAAGATACGAAGTAAGGATTTTCCAACAACGATTCATAGGGCCATCACCGCACCGAAACTTCTTTCTGGAGCTGTCACGAAGCAATCAAAAGAATTTAGAATCGAATCAAAGAAATTGATAAAGAAAATTGTTACCACTGTTACAGGGTATTGACCAATTATAGTCATATTTCCCTGTCCCTATCTCGTTCTCTTCTTGCACTCATACTCACTATCAGTGAATAGTGAGAGAATTTACTGAGGCATTTAAACGGATATCTTAGGGATATACTCATTCTAAGGTTTACTTCACCCTATCTCTAATGAGCTACTTAATGTGTTATACTCTTGAGCTAAAGTTTTAACCTTAGCTCTGATACCAAATGTGACGATACGAATTTTTCATGCTCGAAAATCGACATCCATACTTTACATCGTACTCGAATGCCGTTGATTCGACCGTTCACATCCGAGTCACCGGAGCTTATAACACAATTAAGAAAACAGCACAGCGAAATAAAAGAATAATACATTGATATATAGCTTTGATACAATATCTGATACAATGAATATCAATATACATCAGAGATATGATACAAGAAATAGCAGCGGAAAAGGAAAATAGATAACATCTAGCAACGGAACAATATAACTCTAAGATAGTCTTCAAAAGATAACTCCAGCAGCAGCAGCTCGATCCAACATCACGATACGCAAAGACAAGCAAGTCTCGTCCACATCCAAAGACTGAACTAGCTCCAGATAATTCACTGAACCTAACCATCTGAAAAAAACCCAACTCTAGACTGCTCGTGTGGAAAAAAATTTGAGCACCCAGATTTTAGGAAAGAAACAATACACTCTGGATCAGTCATGGGACAGGTGTGAGCAACAAAAACAGTTTATCTTTAAAAACAAACAAAAAATATTTTAAAATACATTCGCAATGCTTTTTAGAAATGAGACTACCATAAGGCCTCCCGCACACACACACAATGCAAACGCAAAATCGGAGGAGATTTCTCCTTATGAAAGTCAAAGATGCTTGATACGCATTAAAAAGAAACATTTGATATTATTACTAGTGCATAGTGTAGAAAAAAATCATTCGAAAGTAAAGATATAAATCTTAGCCAGCATAGGCATTTCGCACTTATGCCTACTATAGCTACCATCCAAACAGTGGTGACCACCATAAGTGAATGATAGGTTCTACAACTAAAACCGTAGAAGATCGTAATGTTTCTTTGGATTTCCAACAAATGGTCAAGCCAAGGAACTCCCCATCGCCACACGGAAATGACTCTGGAATGACGTCCCGAGAACCGAACCGGATCTCTGCCAACACAAGGCCGGGTTACCCCTAACTGGGTAACTACTGACACGAATATGCCATCCCCCGATCGTAACCGATCTATATACGAGGATCCTCGATTCCAACAACCACAAAGCAATAAATTTGCAGCAACAACATAGGTTAAGTACCTGGGCTCCATACCATGATACCACCTCTATCCAGAAGGAATGACATACACTAAAGGGGTGCTACCCCCTAATAACCTTGCCGCATCCTTCCTGTTTTGACCATTTCCGGGGTGTGAGGTTCGACGAAATCTCGTCCACAAAGCCATGCTTTGGTACAAAGCCATGCTTTGGGTCAACAAATGATCAAAATAATGATCACAAAGATAAATGATTAAACAAATGATCATATCACAAATGATCAAACAATGATCATTTCACAGCAACACTCAACATGTCACATTAAAAATTGGGAATATATTGCTGATATCCTTCAACTACATAACCTCTGAGCTCGTACGTCTCAGAGAAGGGTGTTAATGCTAAGAGAATAAATTCTCCGCCACCAACAGAAATGTATTTGAAAGAAATATGCTTTATATCTCAAAATGTAATGCCAAACATACAATCTATACAAGTTTGTTCTGGATTTAGAACAGAACCGATAGCACTTCCAAAGAAGCCCTTGCAATCCGGGTATTCACAATGCCGATAGAACATCCCATCACTTACAGAATATCTATACCGGAGCAACTCAGTGCAGAGACAATCGATAGGTCATCCTATCGTTCTCGCAAATACCCGGTCTTTACCACCGGTCTTCAAATGCTATCCATAACGACGTATCGCATATTCGGAATGGGTTATACGACCCAAAGGTACTTTCCCGGCTAACCCGAATAGTGAGCGCAACATTTAAAACAGATGGATATGGGATTTCAATTAAGTCACAACTTAATAATTCAAAACTTTCTTTCAAATGGTTTAAACAAATTACCATTTCCAATCTTTTAAACAAAAAGATTTATTTCATAAAGATTCATTCCTGGATTTCAAAACAATTCCATTTCAGTTGGATTTAATTCATTAAATCTTTAAATCAAGATTTGTTTCATAGCTTTCAAATTGTTCCTAAATATTCACAAAGAATTCGTTTCCAAATATTCATCTATAACTTGGAAAACTATTTTAGTTTACTTGAAATCCCTTTAATACAATTTGAAATTCATTTCTCCTTTGAAAGCTTTTTATCATTTAGAAACAACAGTGTTATTTCGGAATGAAAACCTTATTTCATTTATACAAGGTACAATTTTTTTTTGGGTTAATTCAAATTCCAAAAAGAACAATACTTTAAAAAAGGTTCGACTCATATATAACCAGTATAATATCGATATAATCCCAAGTTTCAAATCATAGAATTCAATTACAAGTATTGAATTCAAATTTAAATCGAAATATTTAAATTCCTAAACTTAATCAAGTTATTCAAAATAAATTTCATCTTTGAAATTCCATTTCAAAAGCTTTTCACTTTTAAACACAATCCATTTCCAAAACATTTGAATTTAATATTCAATTTTATAAATCATTTCAAAATCCGTGACTTAATCGATTTCCTCGTGAAATCAATCTTTGTGTGTGTATAAGTGTGGTCCAGGGTTTAATACAATAGTGCAACATCATCATCATCACAGATTCACGGATAATATACAAATATAAATCAATGAATGAATCATACACAGCTCAATCCACAGAACAAAATATCACAAATCAGATAGGACAATCAATTCAATGCATCTTATACCATACAATCATTCATAAGTATGGTCAAGTATTCAATAGTCATTTATAAACAGGATTAATTAATTACAAATCATTTGATATAAATTAATTAATCAATCAACTTAATTAATTACATCAATTAATCAATTCCTTAATTACTCGTTAAATAAATTAATTATCCCATAATTAATTATATCCATTAATTTCACTAAGTAAATTCACCTATCCAATTATCAAATAATTTTCTTAAATTAATTAAATTATTCTTGATTAATCATATTCTTTTAAACCAATTACATAACTAATTAACCCATTTATTAATTATTTAAGAAATTAAACCTTAATTAATAAAGTTAAACTTACAATTAAATTGATTCAAAACATTAATTATCCATTCTAACTAATTTAATGATTAATGTAATACAATTCATTTAATCTTTATTAAATTTAAGGTGAACTCATTCTTAGTAGTGATTTTAAATATCATTTGCAAATATGTTTGAAATCCTTTAATTTCAAACTTACCATTTCCAAAACCATTTGGTTTTAACTGTTCAACTTTTAAACCATTTCAAAATCTTTTATTAAGTCAAAAATCCAAATAATTTCTAACTTTTAATTTCTCATGTTAAAGTAATATTTTTGTAAGCACATGTTTTAAAAATATACTTTAACATTTAAATTTATAAAACTTTATTTCATTTCAAAACTGAACTCAAATTTGTGTTTGCACTTTTTTTCAACACTCAATTTAAACCTTGGTTTATAAAATTTAAATTTAGTTTTAAATTTCAAAACAAAACAGGCTTTGGAGCCTGTTACAACATCTACCCGAGCCACTACCCTTCTTGCTTCGAGTCCAACCCACAGAATCTCGAGTAAAGGTTCGAGTCAACACACGAGAGTTTACCCAGCTTCTTCCCCACTTCCCAAATTTTCCAGACCTCCAAAACAATTGCACGGTGCACATGCACAACCCCTCTGGCCAACTCCGGTCATCGCCGATGTCATCAGCAAGTTGCCAAGCTCTGCCTACATCAACACGAATTCCCAAAATTCGAACACGAACTCGAGATCAAAATTCGAGCATCTCGAACCAAAACCTGGAACGTTCGAACCCATCACCATCCAAACCTGTCATCGCGCCTTGCTTTGAACTCCGACCACAAGAATGCGCCGCACCTCCTTCCAGACCTTCGTCTACGTCCACACTATCATCTCCAAAAATCCCACTGCACTCGTTCCACTACAGAATTTCCAGTCATGCAATTTCGAACGCGACTCAAAACCCTATGCTAAACCCTATTTTTGATTCAACCCAAAAATTCATTCATTAGAAAAATTTTCTATTATTTTTCCCATGCTCGTGGATCATTAAGCTAGGTTCACCATAAGTTTCTATATCTAGAATTCATTAAAACCACAGAAATTTGTAAAAATATGATTATTGTTCATCAGTAAATTGCTTTCACATTTCTAATTTAAAAATCATTATCCTTGTTTTAAAAATATTATCTTTGAGTGTATATTCCAAATATGAAATCAAACTCACAATTTAGAGTATTCGAATTTAACAAAAAAAAATTCCTTCTTGCTGTCATATTGATCACACGGTAACTTTGTTGTTCTATCAACTTCAAAACAATTTTCCAGGTCCTGACTTTGGTTTATACAAACTTAATTAGTTAAATTTCTAAGTTTTAAATTGTTTTATATGAATAAGTATTAATCTTCTTAACAATTCTTTGCTCAGAACTTTATAGTATTGAAGAATGATACTTAGCAGAATTTACAGTAAAGCAGCAACAACATCACAAACAATATGTAACAAAAAAATATTTCATGAACAAACCATTTAGGTTTAAATCTCAAAAGAAATGTTTACTCACATTGAATGGTTTGGAACAGTGAACTCAAGCATGGAATTGTTGAACAGAGATAGTGCTTTTTTTTTCTGGTTTGATTCTATATTTCCAATTTCCATTTATTTTCCTTTTTATTAATCTGATCTTTGCTAAGATTTGTAGAACGAATGAATAAAGGTTTGTGGATGTGTATATACATAAATGTAGATTGTGTATAGGGGAAGGTATAAGCAAGTACACTATTTCTTTTTACTCGGCATTATTATATTTCTTTTTCTCTTGCTAAACCCATGCTTGAATTGGTGATGTGATCTTGTTTATGGCTGAAGAGTAAATGGCATTTAATGCCTCATGCTTCCTTGTACATCTACAACATGTGTTGTTTGATTTCTTTTGCAAATACTAAGTCTTTTTATTTATTTATTTATTTATTTATTTTTTTACTTGTTCTTGTTCTATGCTTTGTCTACTTGTTTTGTTTTATTAACTATTCACATATGTGAATGTATTTTATTTCTATGCTTTTACTTATTAATCTTATTTATTTCTAACTTCAATAATTATTTTATCTTACATATTAATTTTCAACTTAAATACTTATCGTCTTGTATTTATATTTTACTTTATTTATATAGATATACAGTTGTTATTATTATTTGTTAATATTTGAATGTATTTCTTTATTTTATTTTTTTCTAGTTTACATATTGAATGAGTTTTGTTCTTAGATTTATATCTATTATAAATACTTTGTTTCATATCATATCAAAAATCTAAATACAACTTTATTTTCTAAAATATTTAAATTTAATTCCCAATTAAATTTTCAATCTATTTTATATACATAAGTTCAAATGTCCAGATTAATTTCAATTAATTCTTAATTTAACAACTATTTTATATAAATTTCCAATTAATTCACAATTTTTATTCAAATTAAATTAATTTCAATTTAAACTTAACTAAAATTCGGGATCGTTACAAATTAAACACGAACTACTTCTATTCTCTAAAATTAATTATATCCAGTATTCATCCAACAATTACTTCACTTAAGAAATTAAACTTATGAATCGCATTAAGTAATTACTTAACCTCTCTTTCAGTGATTGTTTTAAATTAATTAAACTAATTAGTTAACTTAAACTAATCACATTAATTAAATTAATTAGGCAATTAATTCCTTTAATCACTTCCCTTAAGTAATAATACTAAATCAATTCCACAAATGATTATCCTTAATTAATTATCTTGAATTAATTACCATGATCAATTATTCTTGACTTTATTAATCAATTGATGATTCCAGATCAATATTATCCAGTAATTATCCACTATTGAGTAATTTTACTTACCAAAGTTAATTTTAAATCTTTTGACTAATTAAAGTTTGATTTCTTCTAATTCATCATTAAATCATATTTAAGAATTTTATTAAGCCATTTATCCGAACATAATTATTTTAGACAAACAATTTAAAGCATGTTTTTTCTTTAAACATTTAAATCTTAAAAACTTGTTTTCAAAACTTGTTTTAAAATTTCATTTAGAACTTGAAATCATTCCTATTGAAAACTTAAACATTTTAAAATCACGAAATCTATTTACACATTTTCCTTTTATAAACTGTTCACGTTGTAAATTTTAAAACCAAGGTTAAAACATTAACACACCCGAGCCCATGTCATAAACCCACGAACGAAATCCCGAGCCCAAAACATAAATACTCGAACTACAACCCAGGAGTTCTATCAACTCGATAGACTCGAGTTCGTCACGCAATCCATAACTTTCTTCCCTGAAGTGAAACAACATAGCAACACAACAGACACAAATTAGGACCTATGCACATGCATAGTTCACCTGCGATGCTCCGTTCATCGGTGCTGACGCCGTCACATCGACTACGACGTTCTCCCCTGATCACGACCACCTAGAGACTCGATCATGCAAGAAATCGAAATCGAGCTATGTGACCAATACTGGAACCAGAACGAACAACCCAAATCTCCTCTCACCGCCGCCTAAGCTCACCAACGATCCTACAATCACGACCGGAGCTTCATCACACGCCAGCATCACTAACCCCCTATGTGACGCCCTACCTCTATACCCACGCTCGCCAAGGACACTACGGTGTAATGCCGTCAACTAGCACGGAGAATAAGGCTGTTGAGGATCGACCATCTGTATAATTGCTTTGTGCGAGTACCGATATGCCAAATAAAATATAACTTTTCATTCTTTTCAAGAGGGAATCCGACATACCGGCACAAACTCAAAGCTACTACACAATGGCTATAATGTCTTCGAAAACGAATATAGAAATAAACATTACACAAATCAGTCACAGATAATTCATATCACAAAGGCGGAAATAGATATGAATATAAGACATGAAAGTGTACATCAGAGTAGTGGTCAAACAAGATCCACAATATCAAAAACAATATATACAATTGCAAGACAAAAGAATACGTATACATCAAGGAGTCTATATCTCAATAGTATACAACAAAAACTACTAAACTAGAGTAGTTAGCGAAAAGATCAGATGATGGTCCGATAAGGAGTCAAGAAGAAGCACCTGTAAAATCTCAGTCTGACCCGAGTATTATTTAAGAAGAAAATAATAAACGGATCAGTCTAGCTATAATTATCAGTTAAAATGAGATATAATAAGAGATATAATAAAAAGACGTATGATAACAAAACATGTCATGCTACGACAAGTATACATTAGAAAATCCACAAATGAAAATCATACAAATATCTCACGAATCTCATAGCATAAAAAGAATGTCATATTCTTTATTTCATTCACCAAGCCACAATAAATGACATACATATCAATGCCAACTGAAAAAGGTGATGAAACATAAATTCCAAAAAACATCAATTAGAAATCTAGGAATCACAAGAAAATGATGGCCAATCCCAAACGGAAGGCTATTCCATAAACCGGACATCGACGCACCTAAATAGAGACGCCCCATGTGCATCAAACATCGACGCACCAAGAAAGGCACGACCCATGCAAAGACAAACATCGACGCACCTAAATAGATACACCCCATATAATTCCTAGCATCGATGCACCTAGAAAGATACACCCCATGCATAAATAAACATCGACGTACCTAGGAAGATACACCTCATGCATAAATCAACATCGACGTATCTATAAAGATGCACCCCATGCATAAATCAACATCGACGTATCTAGAAAGATACGCCCCATGCACAAATCAACATCGACGTACCTAGAAAGATACGTCCCATGCCCCGACTTATTGAGCCGATTGCTCCACGAAGTAAACAAACATCGACGCACCTAATTAGAAACGACCCATGTGTAAATAAACATCGACGCACCTAAATAGGTACGACCCATGCGAGAAATGATACGAAGCTCAATAAAATGAAGTACAGTCCTCCATATGGACAAAGAGACATCGCACATTGCTAGTCTAAACCATAAAATGATCATCATCGATCATCAAGAAGTGTCAATTGCAGTAAGCTAGTAAATATATGAGCTTAGCTTAATGTCCCATAACCACTAGCTTAACTTAAATATTTACGAACAAATTGTAGATCTCCACTAGAAAATTATCACAAGAGTTTCAATCGAACAAGTCCAAGAATTAATCGACGAAGTAAACGCAAGCGTTTCATACCACTCGTTTTACTAAGCCGTTTAATTAGATTTCTCATACGAGTGAGGTAAAGGTTTGTATATACTAATAGATTGGAAAACGGTTTAAGAAAGGAGCTTTGTAATAAAATAGTGTTGAAATCGTTTTAATGAAAGGGTTTTGATATTTACTACTAGTATAGAAAACCTTTATATTTTAAAGTGACAAATCATAGAAGTGATTGTAGAAACAATCAATCATAAAAATTCACATACGAAGACGTGAATAAAATCCAAAGAAATCGATATCAAATCCATCAAAATGGATATTTTCAAAAATTCCCGAAGAAAATGTCATCAAAGTCGATAATAAATGATAATAACAAAAGGAAACAACACGAATCGATTAAAGTTGGAAATTCAAACAAATAGACAGTATAGGCATAGTTGGCAAATAGGAGCAGGTCGGTCAACCGGACTTTCTGGGTCGGTTGACCGAACCAAAGATGGAAGTGCCTGGGTAGCAGGTCGGTCGACCGGACCCTGAGCTCGATCGACCGGAGCCTGTAACCTACATTTCCAAAACAGAGGCAGGAAGTGCTCGGATAGCAGGTCGGTCGGCCGGCTACAGAGCTCGATCGGCCGGACCCTGTTGTCAGCACTCCCTTGCCTATCTAATGAATGCCAATCCCTTTCGAATTACAATCGGTCGAGCAACGACACTAAGGATTTACGCCATCGACTACCCATTTGACGACCCGGGTTCCTATGCCCAGAAATCCGTTTCATCTTGAAGAAAGAAAGGGGTGAGAAAGTAGAAAAGATAGAGAAGAAAGAACAACAACATCATAATCTCACAGCGGAACGAATAAATTATAATAATCACATAAGTATTTACATAATATACAACATCAATCAAAGTTATACAGACAATACATCACATAATAGACAGTTATAGACACCTGTCTAGTTAATACAACTCGATACAACTCAAACAATACAGAGATACCAATACAGCGGAACTATATGTATATCTACAACGCTGAAGCCTCCTGCTCCATTGCTCCTCCAGAATTCGTCAAAGCTAACCTGAATCCCTTGGCTACTCGTAAAAATTTGCGTACCCGAGAGTTTAGGAAAAACAGAAATAATCTCCGGGTCAGACATGGGTCTTGTGTGAGTAACAGGTTAAAGTTGCTTAATTTTGAAAATCCTTTTGAAAACAAAAGGTATCACGTAAGACTCCCCACAAATAAACATGGGTAAGTTTTTACCTTACGCTAACCAAAACATTTTATAAGAAATTCAGTGATATTATAATAGGTCTAGGGTTTTCAAGTAAATAGAAAATAGCCGAAATTGTTACATCTATTAAATTCCAACTAATAGCCAAAAAAGTGGGTAATACAATCAAAACCGTTGGCACTTATTGGATTGTGGATTCCATACAATGGCAGGGGTACTGGGATACCGCCCATCACAGTACGTGGCTTAGATCAACGTACCGAGGATCACTCCCGACCCCCTGCAACACAAGGCCGGATCCATTCCTTACTGAACAGTTCCGAACAAGATAACCCCGGCAGTTGTTGCAATCAATCGCCCGCACAGCCGAAAAATAAGGGACATCTAGACAGGGGAATATCCTTGTCGTGCTTGGGCATGATCCACTTAACCTTGCTGCACCTCCCCAGTTTTAGCCATTCCCGGTTGATGAGGCTTGAGGCTACGATTACCTTTAGAGAACACATCTCTTAGAATGCTCATCGTCCACCTGACGATGTTCTGAAAGCATTCAATCCATACAAGTTCGTTCCGGGTTCGAACTAAACCGAAGGCATTATCTCGTTACACTCATTTTGGAATCACCCTCGGAGTTAATGACAATAACCCATGCATTCTGAATCTTCATCTTTACTTCAGATTCACGACCTATCGTTAATTTGGCATCGATGTGGTTTTCGGATGTTCCAAATATGGAATCTCGATACCGGTCTCATCGAAATCCAAAACGTGTCTTTTAAGGCCAAGTTGTCTCTTTAGTCTTAACAGTTTAATTCAATATTATCAATATACCCACAGATAGATAACTCACAATATCACAGTAGATAATCACATCATCATCATAAGCAGATAATTAATATTATCATCCAAACATATAATAAATATTATCGTACTTAAACCAAGCATCCATATCACATAGATATTATTCATGTCAGATCTGAATTCACAATCATCAAATGAAGTATCAATATCATTCATCCATAAGCAATGATTTATAATCATACCATTTGTAATTAATTTAAAATGAATTAAATTAACTAATTTTATCTCTAATTAATTTAAGGTAAATTAAATTAGTTCTTTATCTATAAATCCTGCTTATACAACCATTAATTAATTATAAATCAAATTAATTAATTTTTCTCTAATTACAACAAGTAATTTGGTCTTTAATTAATTTCACAAATTAATTATCCTAAATCATTCATAGTAATAAACATTTAATTACTTCATTTATAATTGATTACATTTATTCTTAATTAATTACATAAATTAATCACCACATTATTGTTTATTACTTAATTAATCATTTCTTAATTACATCATTAATAATATTAATTAACGATCTCTAATTTAGATTTAAATTAAATTACTTTGGTTAAATTAATTACAATAAATGATTCATCTTTAATTTAACTCAATTATTAATCACACTTGATTAATAACATTCCAGTAATTAACTATCATTAATTACTTATATTAATACATTAATTATCCCATAATTAATTATCTCCATTAATTAATCCTTTGATTAATTACAAAAGTAATTATCCAAATTACTCCATTAACACATCATCTTTCACTAATTACATTCAGTAATTAACATTAATTACTTCCTTAAGTAATTATGCTCCATTAAATACACTAAGTAATTACACTTATCAGTTTATCAAATGATTTCTTAAATTAATTAAACAAAATTAATTAACTTAATTTAATCATTTTATCAAAATTATTTACAATAAGTAATTAATCTCTTAACTACTTTTGTCAAGTAATTACATTTACAATTTACAATAGATTATCTAATTAATCTAATTAATTATTAGAATTAATTAATTAAGTAATAATCCTTAGTTAATTATCTTCATTAATTAATAACATTTCTTAATTTACATCTTAATTACTCTCTACTTATAAATTAATCTAAATTATTAATTTATAAGTTTAATACATAAGTCATTTCTTAATTAACTCATTCATTAAACCATTTAAATATCTTAGTTATTCCTAAGATAATTTATTTCTTTATTAGGGACTTCATAATTATTAAAGTGTATCAGAACATTTCATTTTTAAATTTAATTTCAAATCCCATTTTGAATTTAAGACTCCAAATGGTTATTTATTTAAACATCAACCAAATTTAAACACAATTTGAAATCTTTTAAATAAATATAAATAGTATTTATTTCTTACATACGAAACTTATATGAGGAAGCCTTTAAATTAAACTACTTAACTTTTAGTTAAAAATTTAGCTTTTAAATTACATTGTATTTTTAACTTGCAATTCAAGTTAAACAATTTATTTAACTTTAAAAATTCTGATTTAAACTTTCTTTTAATAACTTGAATTAAAAACTTGATTTTCCAAATCCAAATCCATTTTAAAACCTTAAGATTCCAAAGTTCATTTGAATCTATACTTTAAATTGTTGAATTTAAATCACAGTTTAAATTTTGTTTCAAACCTTAAATTAATTTAAAATCTGAAAACTTGTCAGGTTTTTAAACCTGAAAACCCGCCTTTAAACAGTTTAAACTTTTATTTCATTTCAAATATGAATTCAACAATAAAATTAAATTCAAACTTCAAACTGGATTTAAACATTGTTTAAATATAGTTTGCAAATTAAGTTTCATTTGAATTTGCTAGAAATTCAACTTACAGACAGGTTTTTATAGAAACCTGTAGCATGAAAAAAAAAATAACCCGAGGAAACAAACTTTCTTCGAGTCCTCACCTTCCCTGCTTCGAGTAGAAAATTCGAATGACCTGAGTAAAACCCGAGAGAAACAAAACCCTCCCAAAGAAAACAGTGATAGGTTTTCATCAAAACCTGTAACCAACCTATACTCGAGCCAATCTTTTCATTGCTTCGGGTCAAAACTCGATCTACTTCGAGTGAATCCTGTAATAACTCGAGTAAAACTCGAGTGTCCTCTACTCCAACCCAAGCTACCAACTCTTCAGGTTCCAGAACAACCCAACAGCATCCACCCATGGACACCGTGCACATGCACGGAGGCGGCGCCGGACTCTGGCGATCGAGACCACCCCCTTCAATTCGCAAATCGCTCCAACGTTGACCATGAATCAACGAACAACCCTAATGTATTGTTTATCAAAATCGATTATAGCTCGATAATTTTCGAACCCATCACCAACTCACAAATGTGCCTCGGCATGGCAACTCCGACCCCCAGCATCACCGCCCCTTCGTCCACATGCTCATCTACGACCCAGGCACCCGCCTCTAAACTCGGCCACACTCGACGCTAGGACGAAGTCGTGGCGATCAAATATGTGAGCATCGGTAAAATTAGGTTTAGAAATCAAAACTCATGACCGCCACCTCCACCTGCTTCTGATCATCCACCACCCATTTTTCCCCTCACCTCGGTAAGCTCCTCTATCATCAAGCAGAGCCTCGACCACCCAGATAGAGTGATTACCCCAAAAATCCTAAATTTGCAAATTCAATTCATTCCAGAACTTCTCTTAACTTCTGGTATTAAAAATCTTGATTTAAGTTTTAAAAATTCATATTTTGTTGCAGAGATTCAAAGTATGTTCTTGAATTTATAATTTACAGGTTTGGTTTTTCTCTTATTCAAGTTTCACTGTTATTTTGATTTTCCAGAACAATATTCAAATTTAATTCAACATAAATAAAACGTAAACTCTAAATTATGTTGAAACAAACAATTTCTGTTTGTATTATAAATCCTAAAAGCTATTAGATCAAGTAATAAAAATGATTTGAATCAACTCAAGCCTGGAAACAAAATGAATAGGTTTGTTTACAGAGACTTCAATATGTACTCAGACATCATCCATATGCACAGAAGATTTCATAAATACAAATCACACTTATTTAAGGTTTTAACCTTGCAACTAGTTTAAATACTGAAATTTAGAAATTAAAGTTACTCACAGCAATGAAAAACAGAGCAAGTTTACAATGAAAACAGTTTGAATTTGCAGGTTTGAAATATACAGAAATTTCATCACACAAACACCCAGAGAAAAATGAATATATAAATATTCACACAATATATTTAAACATTCAAATATTAGCATGCAACAGATTTTAAACCTTAAGTAATTTTAAAAGTGTTACTCACCTGTATTTCAGAAATGAGTAGAGCATTTTATTTTGAAAAGCTTTGAATTTTAAAAACTGAGAAGGGTCTTGCTTATGATCTCCAAATCTTCTTGTCTTTGTTGGTTTTGCAAACATTATTCAAGTTTGTATAAATCGAAATGTTTGTTATTATTTCTTGTTTCAGGTTTTTATATGTTTAGTGAACGAACTAAAAAAATAAGATGACATATATAAAGAAGTTTCAGGGGAAGGTGATAACTGGGTTTTGCAAATGCCTGGTATATTGTATATTCTTGTTTTATCAGGCAAGATCTTTTAATTAGGAGGCTGAGTTGATTTTTAAGCAATTCGAACTGACTTAAGTTGTGCTAGCATTTAATGTTTAAGTACTTGTGTTCCCTACTTAGCTAGTTTTATCATTTCTTGCCTGCATCTTATTTCTACTTTGATCTTGCCTTCATTTCTAAGCTTTAGAGTCAACCTACAAATATACAAAGCCTAGTTTTACTTTTACTTTATGTTTTCATACTTGTCTGAATCTTAATCTACAAGCTATTTCATTTTATTTTATTTTGTTTATTTACCAACATAACTATTTTACAGACATGTTTACATGCTTTTGTATTTTACATACATATTATAAAAAAAATTTAGTCATTTATTTGGTTTTTTACTTTATTTACTTATTGTTTCTTATCCTTATGTTAATTTCACAATTTCTTAAGTTTATGTATTCAGACTTATTTTTATAACCCTATACTTGGTTACAGTTATGTTTCATATTTATAAAGTTTTTTATTTTATTTTTAAACATTACTGCAAAATTTTATTTTAAATCATAGCTTTCCAAAATACGTGTATATACATGAACATAAGTTTAAAATAATAATTCCTATTTATTTAAAATCCATTGTAAAGATTTACATTATTAATATAGCTCATTATTAAATCAAAATGATTTATAAAAGAATTATCCCTTTATTAATAAATTACTTATTGTATCAATCTATATTTAAAAAGAGCAAACGAACCTTTTGTTTAATTTAAATTTAAGCTAAAATTATTTTAAACAAATTAAACTTAAATCTTAAGTATTTTAAAGCCATATAATTATTTAATAGCTTAATACTAAATTAAATCAAATTTCCAAGTTTACCAAAAATATTAGAATTAGAAAACATAACTTTATTTATTAAAAATTTAAAACAAAGATGAACTATTTACAATATATACAAATATATAGATATATATTGTAAATAGAAACAATTAAATTAGTTTTCAAAAGATAAACTATCAGTTAAATACTTATCTAAAAGAAGATTATTATATCAATTTAAATATTATTAAAAAATATTATCAAATCAATTTAATTTTTAATGTAGATTATTAAATTGATATTGCCCCAAATTTCCGGAATATCACAACCCGGCCATATAAGCTCTTCGATTCATTACCAAAAACATGATCAAAACATCAAAGTTATGATTTTTTTAAAGAATTGAACCCAAAACACCAAAAATTAGAATATTCACCAAATCAATCCAAACCAAAAGCAATTTCACAAGAATAAGTGTTAGGAATTCATACCTAACAATCGAAGATAATTATAAGCATAGATGTGAGATAAAAATCTCACCTTTAAACCCAAAGAACAAGTAAGAAGAAGCTATAGAGCAAGGCAAGGACAAACACTCTTCAATTCCAACCCAAGAAGCTTCAATCTAAGCTTACAAGTAAAATATTTCCTAAGTTTGGTTTAGGAAATTTCTGAAATTGAATGGAGATAGAGTTGGAGAAGAAGAAGAGAAGGCTTACCAAAGCTTCTTCTATTGATTTGGAGCTAGAACTTGATTTGTAAATGGAAACTAGGGTTTGGAATTTTAATTTCCCATTCCACTCACCATTAATCTCTTTAGAACTTAAAAGTAGAGGAAGAGAGAATGAATGAAGAGAAGTGGTTCAGTTTGGGGTATTAAGTTGGCTAGTGGGCTGAACCCAACCCAAAGCCCTAAGTGAAAAGGTAGCAAAATTCAACTTACTCCAAGCATATCGAAGCTTATACTCAAAAAGGTTGCAAACGGCATTTTGAACTCAATGGAAGGGGTCTCGAGTCCCAATTCGACTGTTTGCAAAAAGTAGGTTTTCGGACTAAAATCCGACGAACGATGAAATATTTAAATAAAATATTTAAATATACAATCGATAAATATGCGGGTTGTTACAGACTCCCCTCATTAAAAAAATTGCGTCCTTGGAATACTTAAGAAGAAAATAAGGAGTAACAACCATTGAAGCGTATCAACACAAAAGAAAATTTTGAATCTAGAAGTCCACCATAAAGAGCACGAAAGAGTATGCCCGAAAGGGTTCGCATGATGAAATCTATGGATTCCCAAGAGCAACCCTTAGGATTTGAGAACCATTGAACTCTCACAAAAATAACATCTTTATTTCGAAGGCGCTCAACCTCCGAAGCAATGATGCGAATAGAATGTTGCTCAAAAGTTAAATCTGGTGAAACTTCAATCCCAACTATAACACCAGGCTCAAGAATAAAAATAGAAAACCCAAAAGCATTTCCATAGTCGAAAGCCGTGGAAAACGTCATGAATAACAGAAAATTGAGCCGGTGCAACGGCGTAGTATAATAACAGTACGCCAGATGAACCAAAGCTCGAATAATTTCAGAACACCGACGTAGTACAAATACGGCACGTCCAATGAACCGAACAACATAAAAGAACATCGGACACAAGTCCCTAAAAGAAATGAGATAAAGCTCAATAAAACGAAGTATATCAAAAAGTCTGATGAACTCGATAAAAAGATAATTCCATTCGGACATCATCAAAGAATCAACCACTTGTTGCTTACGACTAAACGCATTGGCAACACGATCTCCCCTCCGGGAGCATACAAAGAATATTAAGATCATAAGATGCAAGGAACTCAAGTCAACATGAAGTTCCTTATGAGAAAATAAATATTCCAAAGACTTATGATCGAGGTGGAGAACAAATTTCTCCCCAAAAATGATAATGCCAAATCCTAAAAGCGAAAACAATAGCCACGAGCACTAGATCATGAGTGGCATACCTAGTCTCGATTGGCTTTTATGATCTAGAAGCACAAGTGGTAGAACGTTTTCTTTTGCAAGAGAATGACATCCAAACCAATACGATTAGCATGGTACAAAAGATAAAGTCTTGGTTCCCTTCGGAAAACACAAGAATAAGAGTATCGGAAAAGAATTCTTTCAAATAATCTTCTTTCCCGCAAAACTAAAACTTTCAAAATTACAATCATCTTTATGTAATTATCTTTCTAGAAAAAAATTATATTTTACAAGTCAATATGTCGTGTCTGATTGTCTCATCAAAGCGTCTAGGAAATTCCTATCGATAACGTTGATCAAGCGCATCGACCAGAACTCTTAAAACACTCAATGGGCAATACAATCACAAAATCATCTTCTTTATAATAAACAAGTTTTCTTAAAAGCTTTACAAATATTCTTTGCTTGTTTTAAGAACAAAAACCCAATTACTCTTATAAATAAATCTTTATGAAAAAGATTTGCAAAATTTTAAATTTTGTTTTCATCCAAAATCAATAAACACAAGAATGGAGTCATCGAGATATTCGTGGAATACTCGATACATAAAATGGATGAAGTAAGCTGGACAAACTGAATATCATAACAAGTCATTCATAAGAATCATAAAAGAGTGCGGAATGCGGTAAGTGGAATGCTAACTCCTGCAACTCGTAGCAAATGAAAACCGGTGGGAAGGTCGAACTGAAAAGACCTTAACACCACACAAGATATTGCTTAGGTGATGATCCTAAGACAAACTTCAAAAATACCATAAAATTCTCAAAACATATGGATGAGGGAAATAACACTTTCCTTATAAGCGGGCTTAAGGAATAAAATGATGCCATCAAATTGGAATCGAAATCAAAAAGGAAAAATAGAAATCTGCTTAACAGATTGAGATGTCAAAGATGAATAGTCCACACGGGACAAAGGATATGGCTTCAAAATAATCAAGCCAATCCTTACAAAAGTCAATTCCAAAGCCTAAGTAAAAATTGGCTCGGACAGAAAAATCACATAAAATAATTTCGACATCAATAAAGACAAATTGAGTGTTGCGGATCTACCATCCAGATTCGCAATCCTCAAAGAAGTCACAATAAAGAAAAAGAATCAAAAGTTCTTTTGATATAAAAATAATGAGATGAAACCCGTATCAACAAGAACTCAAATAGGAAGATCACGAAATAAAACAATAGCATCAAGGATTGAATATAAATACCTTGACCAAGAGAAGTGCCACTAGGGGCTTGCACTGCATTGAGCTCTCCCTTCTTCTTACTTTGAAGTGTGGGACACGCAGTTATATGATGACCCGAATTTTTACAATAGCGACAAAAGAGGAGTTTCAGACACATATTCGCATAGTGGTCCGTGGAACCACAATTGTAGCATTGTCCACGACTAGAGGTATGAGTCTTTGCTACCGGAGTTTGTTGCTTCCCTTTCTTGTTGGGAGTGGGGCTTTTGAATTTGATAGGCCTCTTCATGTTGTTGTTGAAGTTTTGTTTGGCACCCACAACTTCAACATCACACTCTTTATCGACCTCTTCAAGACGAAGGGCGATATCAATAAGTTGATCAAAAGAAACTTCGAGTTTCAGAAGTAATGGCTTCTTAAGATTCTTATTCAAGCCATAGACAAATCTATGATTTTTCTTCAATGGGGTATTAATATACTCGACCCCATACTTAGAGAGAGATTCGAAAGATGCGACGTAATCCGTCACAGAAGATTCATCTTGAACAAGGTCAATAAAACGTCGGGCCGAAGTTACTTTTTCAACCTCCGGCACAAACTTTAGTTCGAATCATCCCCGGGATTGCTCCCAAGTAAGATCCGCTTCGATAATCTCCGAAGTTAAGAGCTCATACAAATCTAACGCTCTTTCTTGGAGCATGCTAGAAGCCACTTGGACTCGATGTAGATCAATAAGGTTCATGCGAGAAAGGATGCGATCGCATGATTTGAGCCAAGCTTGAATTTCAATAACACTCTCGGATCTAATGAAAGGCCTTCCACCCAAATCAGTATAGTCTCTACACAAGCGTGCAAAACCGGATCTAGGATGAGTAGGCTCTGGATTGGGTCCGGCAGCTTGAGCATTCTTCACGAGATCTAAAAGCTACTGAGCAAACATAAATACTCCATCCTGGGGAGTAGCACTAGATTGTCCGACACTGGGACAGTTTGATCTAACCATTTCTCTTCTTTAAGAAAGAAAGAAGGAGAAAAATTATTCTCAAAATAAATATCAAGCAATCTTGATAGATAAAACAAGTAATCATAAAAGAAAATAGGATAGGACAGTACGAAGACCCGAATAAAATCCTAAAGCACAACCCCTAAGACGGACTTAGGAAGATGATCCTTGTTAAATTATTCTACATTGTTCCGAAGTTTGGCTCCGATACCAAGCTGTGACGCCCCACCTCTATACCCACGCAAGCCAAGGACACTACGATGTAATGCCGTCAACTAGCACGGAGAATAAGGCTGTTGAGGAGCGACCATCTGTATAATTGCTCTGTGCGAGTACCAATATGCCAGATAAAATATAACTTTCATTCTTTTCAAGAGGGAATCCAACATACCGACACAAACTCAAAGCTACTACACAGTGGCTATAATGTCTTCGGAAACGAATATACAAATAAACATAACACAAATCAGTCACAGATAATTCATATCACAAAGGCGGAAATAGATATGAATATAACACATGAAAGTGTGCATCAGAGTAGTGGTCAAACAAGATCCACAATATCAAAAAGAATAGATACAAGTGCAAGAAAAAAGAATATGTATACATCAAGGAGTCTATATCTCAATAGTATACAACAAAAACTACTAAACTAGAGTAGTTAGCCAAAAGATCAGATGATGGTCCGATAAGGAGTCAAGTAGAAGCACCTGTAAAATCTCAGCCTGACCCGAGTATTATTTAAGAAGAAGATAATAAACAGATCAGTCTAGCTATAATTATCAGTTAAAATGAGATATAATAAGAGTTATAATAAAAAGACATATGATAACCAAAAATGTCATACTACGACAAGTATACATTAGAAAATCCACAAAAGAAAATCATACAAATATCTCACGAATCTCATAGCATAAAAAGAATGTTATATTCTTTATTTCATTCACCAAGCCACAATAAATGACATACATATCAATGCCAACTGAAAAAGGTGGTGAAACATGAATTCCAAAAATCATCAATTAGAAATCCAGGAATCACAAGAAAAGGATGGCGAATCCCAAACGGAACGCTATTCCATAAGCCGTACATCGACGCACCTAAATAGAGACGCGCCATGCGCAGTCAAACATCGACGCACCAAGAAAGGCACGACCCATGCAAAGACAAACATCGACGCACCTAAATAGATACGCCCCATATAATGCCAAGCATCGATGCACCTAGAAAGATACACCCCATGCACAAATAAGCATCGACGTACCTAGAAAGATACGCCTCATGTATAAATCAACATCAACGTATCTAGAAAGATACACCCCATGCATAAATCAACATCGACGTATCTAGAAAGATACGCCCCATGCATAAATCAACATCGACGTACCTAGAAAGATACGTCCCATGCCCCGACTTATTGAGCTGATTTCTCCACGAAGTAAACAAACATCGACGCACCTAAATAGATACGACCCATGTGTAAATAAACATCGACGCACCTAAATAGGTACGACCCATGCGAGAAATGAGACAAAGCTCAATAAAATGAAGTACAGTCCTCCATATGGACAAAGAGACATCGCACATTGCTAGTCTAAACCATAAAATGATCATCATCGATCATCAAGAAGTGTCAATTACGGTAAGCTAGTAAATATATGAGCTTAGCTTCATGTCCCATAACCACTAGCTTAACTTAAATATTTACGAACAAATTGTAGATCTCCACTAGAAAATTGTCACAAGAGTTTCAATCGAACAAGTCCAAGAATTAACAGACGAAGTAAACGCAAGCGTTTCATACCACTCGTTTTACTAAGCCGTTTAATTAGATTTCTCATACGAGTGAGGTAAAGGTTTGTATATATAATAGATTGAAAAACGGTTTAAGAAAGGAGCTTTGTAATAAAATAGTGTTGAAATCGTTTTAATGAAAGGGTTTTGATATTTACTACTAGTATAGAAAACCTTTATATTTTAAGGTGAGAAATCATAGAAGTGATTGTGGAAACAATCAATCATAAAAATTTACATACGAAGACGTGAATAAAATCCAAAGAAATCGATATCAAATCCATCAAAATGGATATTTCCAAAAATTCCCGAAGAAAATGTCATCAAAGTCGATAATAAACGATAACAACAAAAGGGAAACAACACGAATCGATTAAAGTTGGAAATTCAAACAAATAGGCAGTATAGGTATAGTTGGCAAATAGGAGCAGGTCGGTCAACCGGACTTTCTGGGTCGGTTGACCGAACCAAAGATGGAAGTGCCTGGGTAGCAGGACGGTCGACCGGACCCTGAGCTCGGTCGACCGGAGCCTGTAACCTGCATTTCCAAAACAGAGGCAAGAAGTGCTCGTGTAGCAGGTCGGTCGGCCGGCTACAGAGCTCGGTCGGCCAGACCTTGTTGCCAGCACTCCCATTCTTATCTAATGAATCCCAATCCCTTTCGAATTGCAATCGGTCGAGCAACGGCGCTAACGATTTACACCATCGACTACCCGGCCATATAAGCTCTTCGATGCATCACCAAAAACATAATCAAAACATCAAAGTTATGATTTTTTTAAAGAATTGAACCCAAAACACCAAAAATTGGAATATTCAACAAATTAATCCAAACCAAAAGCAATTGCACAAGAATAAGTGTTAGGAATTCATACCTAACAATCGAAGATAATTATAAGCATAGATGTGAGATAAAAATCTCACCTTTAAACCCAAAGAACAAGTAAGAAGAAGCTATAAGGAAAGGCAAGGACAAACACTCTTCAATTCCAACCCAAGAAGCTTCAATCTAAGCTTACAAGTAAAATATTTCCTTAGTTAGGTTTAGAAAATTTCTGAAATTGAATGGAGATAGAGTTGAAGAAGAAGAAGAGAAGGCTTACCAAAGCTTCTTCTATTGATTTGGAGCTAGAACTTGATTTGTAAATGGAAACTAGGATTTGGAATTTTAATTTCCCATTCCACTCACCATTAATCTCTTTAGAACTGAAAAGTAGAGGAAGATAGAATGAATGAAGAGAAGTGGTTCAGTTTGGGGTATTAAGTTGGCTAGTGGGCTGGACCCAACCCAAAGCCCTAAGTGAAAAGGTAGCAAATTCAACTTACTCCAAACATATCGAAGCTTATACTTAAAAAGGTTGCAAACGGCATTTTGAACTCAATGGAAGGGGTCTCGAGTCCATTCGACTGTTTGCAAAAATTAGGGTTTCAGACTAAAATCCGACGAACGATGAAATATTTAAATATACAATCGATAAATATGCAGGTTGTTACACCCTACCTGCGTTCGCCTCTGCTTCTTCCTGGACCACGAATATACCTCGATAACAACGATGATCGAAACAGACGATAAACCCTACTCAGCCTCGCTCCGACCACCACAGTTGCTTATAAAATCATTTGCCATTTTTCCTACCACCATCTACCCACTAGCCACCACGGACATGAACTCCGACCAACCTATAGTTCATCGATCGCCAACAATAACCCAAAAACCCAATTCCGTCCATCATCGAACTGCTCCATCAATACTCAACTACAAATCCTAATTTTGTTTTAAAAATCCTAGTTTGTTAAGGGAAATCAGATTATATGCTTGAATTTACATATCGATGAACTTGATTTTTACATGTTAATCAATTTTTGTTGTTCTTTGCAATTTCTAGAAAAATTTTCAACTTACTTCATAGAAATAAAATTTTAAAAAAACTTAATTACATATATACAAACAATATTTGTTTGCATACTTAAATCTAACAAAGATCACATGAGGAAAATTCTATATATTCTTTTTATTTGAGCCAGTTAAGAAATAACAGAGCTGATTACTGTAATGACCCGTATAAATTCGATGAATTAAATTAATAAGATTTTAATTTGAATTTAGAAAGAAATGAGAATCTTATTTATTTATTGGAAAGCGAATGTTGAAATTAGATGTATCAGGGGTAATTAAAATTTACAAATTAAATTATATATTGCAATTAAATGTAATAGTGGAAATTGTCGCATTTGGATATAAAGTTAAAATAAGTAAATTAAGGCAAGTATTGGATTTATCAATAGAATAAAATAATGATTTGTGGAGATTGAATGTAAATGGAGGAAATAAAGTAATGCAGGACAATAAATAATTTATTTAGCACAATCTCTTTTATTTGTAAACTATTGTAAGGTGTTAGTTAATTGAAATATGGAAATTAGGAAATAGATGCAAAATTTATGTTAGATAATGAATTGCATTAATTAAAGTTAGTAATAAATGGGTTAAATGGAATACCAATCTATTCATAAAGTGAATATAAGTGAATGTAACAAAATGAATAGGAAATGCTAATTATTCATAAAGTGATGGTTGATGTAAAAAGAAATGGAACCTAGATGGAATAATTAATTGGATTTAGAATCTTAATTTGTATATGTGCATATATTTATAATGGAATATAAAAGGGTAAAATAATAATATACAAGTATATAAAAGGTATAATAGGGGGTTACTAGTAAATTCACTTATTTACCAATAAAGATAATTAGATGTGCATTAATTGTAATTAATAAAATAACGAAAGGAGTAAATGTATTCATTTAGAATATTAATTACAATTGGATAGAGATTTTAAGTAACAGTGTTAATGCAATGTAAGTAATGCTAATTTAAGTCAATAATAAAGGAATTGGGATGTATTCAAAAATTGTAACATATGGCTGGTAAACATATATTATAAATTACCTGTTTATTTGTTAATGGAATTAGAAGTTGAAATAAGTGATAATACAATAAATGAATGTTACACTAATGGAAAATGAAATAACGTTCCTTTAAATGTTGAGTAATTATAGGATCGTATTTATTATAAACGTTAATTTAATAATTATGATTAATTATGAAATTAATACGGGAAGATGTAAAGTAATAACTAGGGAAGTAATACGTTATAAATTAAATATAACCTAAACTTATGTGTAAGGTTGAAATTGACTAATCCGTTTAATTGGAAACTTATTAAAATAAATTGGATTCAAAGTGTAATAAAGGAATTATTTTAAGAGATTGAAGTAAATAATATGATTGGTGAAATAGTTTATATTTTAAAATTCGAGATGAGAATTTGTTAAAGGAATTTTAAATTTATGAGTAAATCAAGGTGATAAAATTTATGAATTTTAGAATTTAATTTTTTATCGTGAGTAAATTCATTTAATTTATAATAGTTGGGTTTATTGCAAATGAATAAAAATCAAATATATAATTATTAAGTTAATTTAAAAATTAAGTTGAAAACTGGAAATATTTATGTAATAATTTTAAATCCAATGGTAAACCCTTATATTTAAAATTAATGAATGGAATAAATATAGGTTAATTCAATTAAATGGAAATTTTGGAAATTTATCTAAAATTTTGAATTTTATGCAATCGAAAATTTGTATTGATTTAATCTTTAATAAATTGACATTTAAAAACTATTAAATCATTTTTAAATATTTGAGAATTTTTAAGTGATAAAAAAATTTCCAATTCTAAAACTGAAATATAAATTTGATTTATTTACTAATTTTTAATTTATTTAATTAATATAATATAGCCATTTTGGCCACTGACTCGGATTTCGATGAAACCAGTTTCATCGGATCCGTAACGGTGAATTATAATAGTGTTTCATGTTTTGTAGCGATTGGACTTTTCGTTTGATCGTACGGACTCGAAATGCCTTGAAATTTATGCAATTGAAATCAATTAAAATCAATTTGAAAACATTGATTTCAGCATAACTTCTTCATACGATGGAATTTGGATGTGAAACTTTTTCCATCGCATTCAGAATACTTTAAAACACCTATGTTGATATTTGAGTTTACCCAATTTCATTCCGGGGTCAGAACGGGCTTTTCGAGCCATAATTGTTCCGCACGTTCATCTATCCGGTCTATCTACTCTATTTCAAACCTATACATAAATAGTCAATTATAAACCCTAGCCTCCATCTACTCTCATTTGTTTGTGGATTCATTTTCCTCAACTCTTTCTCTTCCTCAATGGATGCAAATTTCAGATCAAGTTCTATTCAAAAATCAAATAAAAATTTAAGTCCTCAGAAAAATTTGAGAAAAACATATGTTGTAGTTTTCATCTATACGAATCTACGCGTTGTTTCTGTTTTTGCATTTGATGCTCGAGTCAACGTAAAATTGCGGTCAAAGACATGAATTTCGAAACCCTAAGCATGAATTTGGTCATTTTCGATTGAGGCAACAATCGAGCAATTGCTTTCTGGGTTTTGAAGAGGAAGGCTTGTGGAGTCGTTTGACGGTAGTCTCGTAAGCTAAGACGACCAAAGGCGGTTGAAATCGGCAAACTAGGGTTCGAAAACCCTAGTTTTTACGCGGCGGCCGGAGGTGGCGCACTGGGTAGAGGAGGAGGAGAGGTGAAGAATGGTGGTGGTTGTTAGACCAACGACGGCGTGTGGCGGTCGTAAAGCATGGTCAAAGGGTCGGTCAACACGTGGGGAGTTGAGTTCGGTTGCGTGCGTTATCCTGTAGCGTGCTGGTTCTGGAATAGAGGAGTGTGCATGAGCAAAGGTAATGAGGTGGAATTATGTAAATGTGTTCTTTCTTTTGTTATTTTTAAATTTAAAATTCAATCGCAATTATTGCTATAACTCTCGCATACGAACTCCGTTTCACGCGCGGTTTCTTTTGTTAGGATCGTATCAAAATTTCGGACTCGATGACACTAGTTTAGACGAATTCTGAGACGGTCAAATTTTTGGGTTTAAATCGGATTTAAATTCGATTTAAATTCAAAAGGTGAGTGTTTTAATCCGCTCACAACTTCTAAAATTTCCTATGTCTGTTAAATTGACTTAAGATATGAGTAAATATTTATTTATGACTATTTGGCATGTTTTATTCATCATCTCTGTTAAATCGCATTTATTTAATTTAACTGTTAATTAATTTTATTATTGCATATAAATTGACAGTTAAAATTTATTTATTTGCATATAAACTGATAGTTAAACAGTTAATAAATTTATTTTTGAATATAAACTGTTAGTTAATAACTGTTATTTATTACCTGTTGTATTTTATATATCGATGATTGTTAAATTGATGATGATTGCAATAAATTGGTTGATGATTGATATTGGGTGAATGGATGATGTGTTCTATATTTTATAAACTGCAAGTTATTATGCATTTTCATTTCATTCGGGATTGCGGTTTGAAATGATATATAACCGTAATTTTTAGTTTTAAATTGCGGATAGAAATGATAAATATCCGTATCACTTGACCATAGGATAGAAAATTATATACAGGCACCGCGGTATATATGTATAAATTTATTTTTGAAATGATTTTTTCTTTGGTCTGCATAGGATACGATTAATAAATATAAATTTTGATGTTTTATAAAATCTTGCTTTATATATACATCTGTAATTAAAGTATTAAATTTAAGCTATGTATGGATTTTTTAAATAAAATAAATAAGTTGAATAAATGGAGCTTGATTATTTTATATGGTTAAGTACATGTTATGATATTGAAAATATATAGAATTTTAAATGATTTAAATCAATTAAGATTGGGAGTTAAATTGGAAAATTTATTTGGAATTGAGCTTAATTAAGAATTTAACTTCAAAAGTTGATGTAAAATTTATTAACTTGAAATATTAAAAAGGGTACGATATTTATAACTGAATTTTATTCAAGCTGAATTAAATAAATATTTCTAGTATAAATAAATTGAAAGAAAATTCTTTTTTTAAGTAATTTGAGTTTTACATAAATGATTACGGGTTTATTATGCAATTATTGCAAACTAAATAATAGGACTTTAAATTGTTGAATAGAAATTTCCAACCTTAGTTCCAATTGTTCAATATTCAAGGTTTGAAATATATTGAAACTGAAGTGGTTATTGAAACTGAAAGCAATTTTTAAATCTATGGATTTTGACTTAATATTAAATAAAATAAATTGTAAGTCGCGGACATTATTTTATTTTATAAAGGAATTTTAAATGCAAACTATTTTATATTATATACCGTTGAATATCTAAACCGTCCATGTGACGCCCCACCTCTGTACCCACGCTAGCCAAGAACACTACGAAGTAATGCTGTCAACTAGCACAGAGAATAAGGCTGTTGAGGAGCGACCATCCATGTAATTGCTTTGTGCGAGCACCGATATGTCAGATAGAATAACAAGCATTTCATTTCGAGAGGAAATCAGACATACCGATACAAACTCAAAGCTACTACACGGTGGCTATAATATCTTCGGAAACAAATATAGAAATAAGCATAACGTAAATCAGTCACAGATAATTCATATCACAAAGGCGGAAGAAGATATGAATATATAACTAACACATGAAAGTGTATATCAAAGTAGTGGTAAAAAAGATCCACAATAACCCAAAAGAATAGCAACACGTGCTAAACAAAAGAATAAGCATACATCATAGAATCTATATCTCAAATGTATATGTCCAAAAACTACTAATCTAAGCAGTTAGCCAAAAGTCAAGGAGATAATCCTAGAAGTGAAGTCAAGCAGAAGCACATGTAACATCTCGGTCTGACCCGAGTATTATATAATAAGAAAATAATAAACGGATCAGTCTAGTTATAATTATCAGATAAAAATAAGATATAAGAAGAGATATAATAAAATGACGTATGATAACCAAAAATGTCATACTACGACAAGTATACATTAGAAAATCCACAAAAGTCATACAATATCTCAAGAATCTCATAGCATCAAAAGAATATCATATTCTTTATTTCATTAACCAAGCCACAATAAAATGACATACATATCAATGTCAATTGTAAAAGTTGGTGAAACATAAATTGCAGAAATCATGAATTAGAAATCCAGAAATCACAAGAAAAGGATGGCCAATCCCAAACGGAACACTATTCCATAGACCGAACATCGACGCACCTAAATAGAGACGCCCCATGCACAGTCAAACATCGATGCACCTAGAAAGGTACGACCCATGCAAAGACAAAAACCGACGCACCTAAATAGATACATCCCATGTAATGTCTAGCATCGATGCACCTAGAAAGATACACCCCATGCATAAATAGGCATTGACGTACCTAGAAAGATACGCCCCATGCATAAATCAACATCGACGTATCTAAAACGATACGCCCCATGTAATGCCTAACATCGATGCACCTAGAAAGATACACCCTATGCAAAGTCGAACATCGACGTACCTAGAAAGATACGCCCCATGCACCGACTTATTGAGCCGATTGCTCCACGAAGTAAACAAACATCAACACCTAAATAGGTACGACCCATGTGTAAATAAACATCGACGCACCTAAATAGGTACAACCCATGCGAGAAATGAGACGAAGCTCAATAAAATGAAGTACAGTCCTCCACATGGACAACGAGACATCGCATATTGCTAGTCTAAACCATAAAATGATCATCATCGATCATCAAGAAGTGTTAATTACAATAAGCTAGTAAATATATGAGCTTAGCCTCATGTCCCATAACCACTAGCTTAACTTAAATATTTACGAACAAATTGTAGATCTCTACTAGAAAATTGTCGCAAGAGATTCAATCGAACAAGTCCAAGAATTAACCGACGAAGTAAACGCAAGCGTTTCATACCACTTGTTTTACTAAGTCGTTTAATTAGATTTCGCATACGAGTGAGGTAAAGGTTTGTATATACTAATAGATTGGAAATCGGTTTGAGAAAATGAGCTTTGTTATAAAATAGCGTTGAAATCATTTGAAGAAAGAGTTTTGATATTTACTACTAGTATAGAAAACCTTTATATTTTAAAGTGACAAATCATAGAAGTGATTGTAGAAACAATCAATCATAAAAATTCACATTCGAAGACGTGAATAAAATCCAGAGAAATCGATTACGGAATCCATCGTAATGGATATTCTCAAAAATCACGAAGAAAATGTCATCAAAGTCGATAATAAGTGATAATAACAAAAGGGAATCAATACGAATCGATTAATGTTGGAATTCACAAGAAAATAGGCAAATAGGCAAAAGAGTGCAGATTCGGACATCTGAAATCAAGGTTCAGAAGTCTGAATTTGGAAAATAAAATATTTTTCCAAAACAGAATTCAGAAGTCTGAATCGTTGATTTCATACGTCTGAAATAGGCACTTTTTAGCTTATTTCCTCTCTGGTTCCAAGTGAACCAATTCAGACGTCTGAAATATAGATTCAGATGTCTGGATACTGGGGAATAAAAATTCCTAGTATAATATTCAGACGTCTGAATACTACGTTTCAGACGTCTGAATCAAGGGTTCAGGGCATTCCCTGAACCTAGGCCAAAAATGGCCAAACGGATACCCGAAGCGATCGATCGAGCGACAACGACCAAGGATTTACGCCAAGCGACAACCCAGCCTTAACGGCTCTTCAATACGCCTCAATATCAATGTCCGAATATCCATAAAAGGATTTTCATAGATTTTGATTTCAAAACACTAAAAATTGGAATATACACCAAATCAATCCAAATCAAAATCAATTGCACAAGAATAAGTGTTAGGAATTCATACCTAACAATCGAAGATAGTTATAGACAAAGATGTGAGATAAAAATCTCATCTTTGAACCCAAACAATTGAAGAAGAAGCTTGAAAGCAAAGGATAATCAACCACTCTTCAAATCCAACACAAGAAGCTTGATTCTAAGCTTAAAAGAGAAATCTTTCCCAAATTAGGTTTAGGAATTTTCTAAAATCAAAGAGAGGATGAGTTGGGGAAGATGAAGAGAAGGCTTACCAATGGGTTCTCTTGAATTTGGAGCTAGAAGTTAGATTTGCAAAGAAAATTAGGGCTTAGGAATTTCCATTTTCAATCTCTTCTACCATTTTTACTTTAGAACTGAAAAGAGGAGGAAGTGAGAGTGAATGGGGAGGGATGATTCAGTTTGGGGTATTATTATGGCTAGTGGGTTGAACCCAAACCCTAAGTGAAAAAGGTCAAATTTTTAGCTGGCTCCAAACATATCAATGTATATACTCAAAAAGGTAGCAAACGGCATTTTGAACTCAATGGAAGGGGTCTCGAGTCCCAATTCGACTGTTTGCAAAAGGTAGCTTTTCGGTTGAAAATCCGATGAACGTTGAAACATTTAAATAAAATATTTGAATATACAATCGATAAATATGCGGGTTGTTACAGACTCCCCTACTTAAAGAAATTGCGTACTCGCAATACTTAAGAAGAAAATAAGAAGTAACAACCATAGAAGCATATCAACACAAAAGAAAATTTAAATCAAGAAGTCTACCATAAAGAGCACGAAAGGGTAAGCCCGAACGGGATCGATCAATGAATTCTCAGGATTCCCAAAAGCAATCCTTAGGATATGAGAACTATTGAACTTTCACAAGAAGAACATCTTTATTCCGAAGGCGCCCCACCTCCGAAGCAATGATGCGAATAGAATGTTGCTCAAAAGTCAAATTTGGTGAAACTTCAATCCCCTCAATAACATCGGGTTCAAGAATAAAAATTGGAAACATAAAAGCATTTCAATAGTTAAAAGACGTGGAAAACGTCAAGAATAGCTGAAAATTGAGCCGGTGCAACGGTGTAGTACAAAAACGATGCGTCGAATAATCTCGGAACACTGACGTAGTACAAAAACGGTACGTCCAATGAACCGATAAACTGGAACAACGATGTAGTATAATAATGGTACATCCATTGATCCAGATAAGATGGAACATCAATGTAGTATAATAACAGTACATCCGATGAACCGAACACCATAAAAGAACATCGGACGCAAGTCCATAAAAGAAATGAGGCGAAGCTCAACAAAACAAAGTGCATCGAAACGTCCGATGAACTTGGTAAAAAGATCATAAGATACAAGGAATCTCGAGCCAACGAGGTTGACGCAAATTAAGTTCCTTATGAGAAATAGATATTCCAAAAACTTATGATCGAGGTGGAGAACAAATTTCTCTCCAAAAATAATGATACCAAATCCTAAAAGCGAAAACGGTAGCCGCGAGCACTAGATCATGAGTGGCATACCTAGTCTCGATAGGCTTTTTTGACTTAGAAGCACAAGTGGTAGAACGTTTCCTTTTGCAAGAGAACGGCATCCAAACCAATACAATTAGCATTGGTACAAAAGATAAAGTCTTGGTTCCCCTCGGAAAACACAAGAATAAGAGTATCGAAAAGAAAGAATTTCTTTTAAATAATCTTCTTTCCCGAAAAGCTAAAACTTACAAAATTACAATTATCTTAATGTAAAAGTCTTTCTAGAAATTTTTTACATTTTTACAGGTCAATATATCGTGTCTAACTGTCTCATCAAAGCATTTAGGAGATTCCTATCGATAACGTTGATCAAGCGCATCGACCAGAACTCTTAAAACACTAAATGGGCAATACAATCACAAAATCATCCTTTATAGGATAAACAGGTTTCTTTTGAAAATTCTCTTTGTTCATTCTAAAAACAGAAATCCTATTTATACTTATAAATAAATCTTATGAAAAAGATTTGCAAAAATTTTAAATTTCTAATTTCATCCAAAAAATCAATAAATACAAGAATGGTCTCATCAAAATATTCATAGAATATTGGATTTATAAAATGGATGAAATAAGCTGAACAAACTGAATGACATAATAAGTCATTCATAAGAATCATAACGAGTGTGGAATGCTATGTGTGGAATGCTAACTTCCGCAACTCATAGCAAATGAAAACCGGTGGTAATGTCGAACTGAAAAGACCTTAGCACCACACAAAAGATTACTTAGGTGATAATCCTAAGACAAGCTCAAAAATACCGGAAAGTTTCACAAACTATTTAGATGAGAGAAATAACACTTTCCTCATCATGTGAGCTTAAAAGATAAAATGATTTCACCAAAAATTTGAAATCGGAATCACAAAGAAAAATAGAAAGCTGCTTACAGATAGAAAATGTCGAAGATGAATAGTCCACTCGAAAAATAGGATATGGGCTTCATAATGATTAAGCCAATCCTGTCAAAAAAAGTCAATTCAGAAGCCTAAGTAAAAATATCGGCTCGTAAAGAAAAATCACATAAAATAATTTCGACATCAACAAAAAGCAAATTGAGTGTTGCGGACCCATCCGGATTCACAATCCTCAAAGTAGTATTTAAGCCCAAAAACGTTTAAAAAGAATCAAAAAGTTCTTTTGATATAAATTAGTGAGATGGAACCCATATCAAAAATAACTCAAATAAAAAGATCACGAAATAAAACAATTCCATCAAGGATTGAGTGAAAAATACCTTTACCAAGAGAAGAGTTTCTAGGAGCTTACATTACATTGAGCTTTCCCTCCTTCCTACTTTGAAGTATGGGACATGCAGTTATATGGTGACCCGAATTTTTGCAATAGCGACAATAAAGAGGTTTCGGACACTCCCTTGCATAGTGGTCCGTGGAACCACAATTGTAGCATTGTCCACATCTAGGGGTAGGGGCTTTTGCTACCGGGGTTTCTTGCCTCCCTTTCTTGTTGGGAAAGGGGCCTTTGAATTTAATTGGCCTCTTCATATTGTCGTTGAAGTTCTGTTTGGCAACCACAACTTCAACATTACTCTCTCTATCGGCCTCTTCAAGACGAAGAGCGATATCAATAAGCTGATCAAATGAAACTTCAAGTTTCAGAACTAATGGCTTCTTAAGATTCTTATTCAAGCCATAGACAAATCTTTGATTTTTCTTCAATGGGGAATTAATGTATTCAACCCCGTATTTGGAAAGAGATTTAAAAGACGCGACATAATCTGTCACAGAAGATTTACCTTGAACAAGGTCAATAAAACGCCATGCTAAAGTTACCTTTTCAGCCTCCGGCACAAACTTTAGTTCGAATCGTTCCCGGAATTGCTCCCTAGCGAGATCCGCTTCGACGATTTCAGAAATTAAAAGCTCATACCAATCTAATGCTCTTTCTTGGAGCATGCTTGAAGCCACTTGGACTCGATGTAGATCAATAAGGTTCATGCGAGAAAAGATGCGGTGCATGATTTGAGCCAAGCCTGAATTTCTATAACACTCTCGGATCCCTTGAATGGCCTTCCACCCAAATCGGTGTAGTCACTGCACAAGCGTGCAAAACCGGATCTAGGATGAGTAGGCTCTGGAATGGGTCCTGCAGCTTGAGCATTCTTCACGAGATCTAAAAGCTGCTGAGCAGACATGAATACTCCATCTTGGGGAGCAACACTAGATTGACCGCTGGGACGGCCTGGTCTAACCATTTCTCTTCCTTTAGAAAGAAAGAAAGAAGAAAAAGGTTATTCACCAACTGAGTATCAAGCAATCTTCATAGATAAAACAAGGAATCATAAAGAAAATAGGATGAATCGGTACGAAGACTTGAATTAAATCCTAAGGCACGACTCCTAAGATAGACATAGGACGATGATCCTTGTTAAACTATTCTACATTATTCTGAAGTTTGGCTCCGATACCAAGCTGTGACGCCCCACCTCTGTACCCACGCTAGCCAAGAACACTACGAAGTAATGCTGTCAACTAGCACGGAGAATAAGGCTGTTGTGGAGCGACCATCCGCGTAATTTCTTTGTGCGAGCACCGATATGTCAGATAGAATAACAAGCAATTCATTTCGAGAGGAAATCCGACATACCGATACAAACTCAAAGCTACTACACAGAGGCTATAATATCTTCGGAAACAAATATAGAAATAAGCATAACATAAATCAGTCACAGATAATTCATATCACAAAGACGGAAGAAGATATGAATATATAACTAACAAATGAAAGTGTATATCAGAGTAGTGGACAAAAAGATCCACAATAACCCAAAAGAATAGCAACATGTGCTAAACAAAAGAATAAGTATACATCATAAAGTCTACATCTCAAATGTATATGTCCAAAAACTACTAATCTAAGCAGTTAGCCAAAAGTCAAGGAGATAATCCTAGAAGTGAAGTCAAGCAGAAGCACCTGTAACATCTCGGTCTGACCCGAGTATTATATAATAAGAAAATAACAAACGGATCAGTCTAGTTATAATTATCAGATAAAAATGAGATATAAGAAGAGATATAATAAAAAGACGTATGATAACAAAAAATGTCATACTACGACAAGTATAAATTAGAAAATCCACATAAGTCATACAATATCTCAAGAATCTCATAGCATCAAAAGAATATCATATTCTTTATTTCATTCACCAAGCCACAATAAAATGACATACATATCAATGCCAATTGTAAAAGTTGGTGAAACATAAATTCCACAAATCATCAATTAGAAATCCAGAAATCAAAAGAAAAGGATGGCCAATACCAAACGGAACGCTATTCCATAGACCGAACATCGACGCACCTAAATAGAGACACCCCATACATAGTCAAACATCGACGCACCTAGAAAGGTACGACCCATGTAAAGACAAAAACCGACACACCTAAATAGATACGCCCCATGTAATGCCTAGCATCGATGCACCTAGAAAGATACACCTCATGCATAAATAGGCATTGACGTACCTAGAAAGATACGCCCCATGCATAAATCAACATCGACGTATCTAAAAGATACGCCCCATGTAATGCCTAACATCGATGCTCCTAGAAAGATACACCCTACGCAAAGTCGAAGATCGACGTACCTAGAAAGATACGCCCCATGCACCGACTTATTGAGCCGATTTCTCCACGAAGTAAACAAACATCGACACACCAAATAGGTACGACCCATGTGTAAATAAACATCGACGCACCTAAATAGGTACGACCCATGCGAGAAATGAGACGAAGCTCAATAAAATGAAGTACAGTCCTCCACATGGACAACTAGACATCGCACATTGCTAGTCTAAACCATAAAATGATCATCATCGATCATCAAGAAGTGTCAATTACAATAAGCTAGTAAATATATGAGCTTAGCCTCATGTCCCATAACCACTAGCTTAACTTAAATACGAACAAATTGTAGATCTCCACTAGAAAATTGTCACAAGAGATTCAATCGAACAAGCCCAAGAACTAACCGACGAAGTAAACGCAAGCGTTTCATACCACTTGTTTTACTAAGTCGTTTAATTAGATTTCTCATACGAGTGAGGTAAAGGTTTGTATATACTAATAGATTGGAAATCGGTTTGAGAAAACGAGCTTTGTTATAAAATAGTGTTGAAATCATTTGAAGAAATAGTTTTGATATTTACTACTAGTATAGAAAACCTTTATATTTCAAAGTGACAAATCATAGAAGTGATTGTAGAAACAATCAATCATAAAAATTCACATTCGAAGACGTGAATAAAATCCAGAGAAATCGATTACGGAATCCATCGAAATGGATATTCCCAAAAATCACGAAGAAAATGTCATCAAAGTCGATAATAAGTGATAATAACAAAAGGGAATCAACACGAATCGATTAAAGTTGGAATTCACAAGCAAATAGGCAAATAGGCCAAAGAGTGCAGATTCAGACTCTGAAATCAAGGATTCAGACGTCTGAATTTGGAAAATAAAATATTTTTCCAAAACAGAATTCAGACGTTTGAATCGTTGATTTCAGACGTCTGAAATAGGCTCTTTTTAGTCTATTTCCTTTCTGGTTCCAAATGAACCAATTCAGACGTCTGAAATATAGATTAAGACGTCTGAATACTGGGGAATAAAAATTCCCAATATAATATTCAGACATCTGAATACTGCGTTTCAGACGTCTGAATCAAGGGTTCAGGGCATTCCCTGAACCTAGGCCAAAAATGGCCAAACGGATACCGGAAGCGATCGATCGAGCGACAACGACCAAGGATTTACGCCAAGCGACAACCCAGCCTTAACGGCTCTTCGATACGCCTCAAATATCAATGTCCAAATATCCATAAGAGGATTTTCATAGATTTTGATTTCGAAACACCAAAAATTGGAATATAGACCAAATCAATCCAAACCAACATCAATTGCACAAGAATAAGTGTTAGGAATTCATACCTAACAATCGAAGATAATTATAGACAAAGATGTGAGATAAAAATCTCACCTTTGAACCCAAACAATTGAAGAAGAAGCTTGAAAGCAAAGGAGAATCAACCACTCTTCAAATCCAACACAAGAATCTTGATTCTAAGCTTAAAAGAGAAATATTTCCCAAATTAGGTTTAGGAATTTTCTGAAATCAAAGAAAGGATGAGTTGGGGAAGATGAAGAGAAGGCTTACCAATGGGTTCTCGTAAATTTGGAGCTAGGAGTTGGATTTGCAAAGAAAACTAAGACTTAGGAATTTCCATTTCCAATCTCTTCCACCATTTTTACTTTAGAACTGAAAAGAGGAGGAAGTGAGAGTGAATGGGGAGGGATGTTTCAGTTTGGGGTATTATTATGGCCAGTGGGCTGAACCCAAATCCAAACCCTAAGTGAAAAAGGTCAAATTTTTAGCTAGCTCCAAACATATCGATGTTTATACTCAAAAAGGTTGCAAACGGCATTTTGAACTCAATGGAAGGGGTCTCGAGTCCCAATTCGACTGTTTGCAAAAAGTAGCTTTTCGGACTAAAATCCGATGAACGATGAAATATTTAAATAAAATATTTGAATATACAATCGATAAATATGCGGGTTGTTACAATCCAAGTTTTAGAAGTTATGGTTTTCAAATTATGAATTTTTGAAGTATTATGGTTGAAAGTTATAATCCAAATGTTTGGTTTCCAATTATTATAAATTTTAAAGCAATATGATTGTGGAAAAGAAATATATTTGAAAAAAAATGATATCATTGATTTGGGTTTTATAAAACTAATATCAAAATGAATTGTTTTGGAAATGGAAATGATATCCTATTTATGGGTTTTGAAATGGATAATTTTATTCTGGATTTAAAGTATAAACTATTTTTAAAAGACCGCAGTGTTATAATAACGTTTGGTTGATGAAGAGACTGGGATCGGAAGTTGTCATACTCTTGCCAACTCTGAAAACCACTTTAACAACCGTGTACGCGGTGGAGATTTCCAGAATGAAGTAGGTTGGTGGCGGCGTTTCTTGTAAGGTAAATACATGGACCCAACTCCCATGAGTTGGCATAAGGTGGCTAAAATAGGAGCGATTGACGGGTTAATAAGGTAGCACCTTTGATCGGACACATCCCTTCGATATTATACTTTGACCTTTGGATTGATACGGTGGCCACTTATTATTTTATTTGGGGGTGTGGCTCGAGGTGGGCGGTAGATGCGCGTTATGCGTTACCACCGACCCAGAAGCGTAATTGGTATATCTACCCTGGCATTGCCTAGTTGTGCCATGTCACCTACCCTATCGCGCCTTGTACGAGTTTGGATTTCTCCCGCAGCCCGTGTGGTATCTTCTGGTGGCTTTCCGATCAGGAGGGACTATGATATTGGATGGACTACTGGGGCTATTACGTGTTAAGGGCTATATGGGTAACCCCTTAATGCTAAGGAAAAAGTAAGTTTATTTTACAATTAGACACTACTTTAATAGCGCAATATACTATATAGTAAATAGTTTAACGGATCCTTAGGAGATGTAAATCCCGAGCATCTCTTGTGTTACAGCACTCATTTATTTCTGTTAATTTAACTTACATAAGATCTTTTAGTTCTGACTCGAGTGTTTTGTCTTTTCAATTCGCTCGGGTTAGTCTGAGCGTTTCAGGATTTGAAGATTTTATTCTGGAGGACGAAGACGAAGATTTGTAGTATTACTTTCTACTATATTATCCCACTATACTATTTAATTCTGTTGCATTGATATTATTGGTATGTGAACTCTGATATTTAATTGTATAAGGAAGAATCAAATGTTTTGTAAACAGTTTTATGAACTATATATTTTATTATTATATTTTATCCTTCCACTATGAGATTCTATTTTCTTTTTATTTCTTTCTTGTTTTTATTATTTACCCCATAACAATCCGCCCTTCCGTATGGTTTGAATTGGCACGTGTGTCAATTTATAGCGTGCGAAAAGGCGGGATGTTACATCTGGTATCAGAGCTTTGGTTTAGCGATAAACCTTAGCTTTGTGGGGTTTGACTATTTGCTAATAGGGTAGTAATACCCTATGGGAGTCACTGAGTGTATATATATGAGAGAGCGTATTTGTTAGTGTTATAAAAAGATTTTAATATTGTGTTAATCTATTCCGTTTTGTATTTATAAATTATGGTTGGTGCATGGGACGCTGTGACATCAATAGGGATTTCTAAACACTTAATAGGACAGACAGACATAATATTTATTTTTAATATAGGTGAATGAAATAATTTTGCCTATTATATTTTCTATATATAAATTAAAAAAAAAATCAAAAGAGATCTATATTTGGCTGAAATAGATTAGTTGTTAGGTAATAAAGTGTGTAAATAATAATTGAAATAAGATTGGAAAAACTTAAATAAATGAACTTTGGAAATTTAGAACTTAAGATCCGGGGTTTTGAAAATTTTCATATAAATTTTGGAATATAATAATATTGTTTATAAGTATTTCTGATATAAATATTTATTATAATTTGGAAGAAGTTGTTTTAAAGAAGATTTTGGAGAAAATAAGTTTTGTACTTTCCTCTCTGTCGCTGAAAAATACTTTTGGTGATGGCGGCCGCATCATCGACTTTCATTTTCGAGTTTCGAAGGGGAAAAGCCACTGTATTAGTTCTATTACAGATTCATTTTTGAAAAATATGTATAAATTTTGAAATGTTTTAAATATAATTAGTGATACATAAGTTGTAAGAATATATTTATTTATTGTTTTAAAATAAATTGAAATTTAACCCGGTATTAGATTCTTAAATTTCCGTCAATTAATTGTTTCAATTATTGTAGTGAAATAAAAAGTAAGTAATTAATAATTGAAACTTCTAATTTAGGTAAGAGATTTAATGCCAAGTTATAAAGTAAGTTGAAATGGTAAGTTATAAGGAAAAGGAAAAAATTTATTGAACAATGAATTAATTAAAGGAAATGGAACAAACTTGTATAATTTTCAAATTACGTCCTTAAATAACATATATATAACTTACCAAATATTAAAAGTTGAAATGTTTATTAAGAGATTGTAATAGAATATTATACAAGTAGAAATTTGAAATAATGAAAGTATTCAATGAAATTGATGTTACATGAGAATTTAATGTTATAAACTCAAGTTATAATTGAAATTTTACCAAGTAAATATAATTAAAGGTAAGAATGACAAATAGACGATTATAAAATTAAGTAATTAAAGTGTAAATAAATGAGGTCACGCAATAATAAATAAATGAATAATAGTAAGTAGTAAGTGAAAACAAATGAATGTAGTATAATAAAGAGAAATTATAAACTAAAGAAAAAGGATTGAAGTTATTTCTGAATAAAATTGAAAAAAATATGAAATAACATTTAAAGAAGTAAATGAAAATAAAAAAGATAAACCGTTATATAAATAAAAAGAATCACTGAAATGAATGAATGAAAGGAAATTAATCAACTAATGTATGAAATAAAATTAATAATAAGTAAATTTGATTTGAATTGTGTTGTTTGATTGAATGGTTGTTTTGTATTGTGTATGCTGTTTGTTGAAATTGATGGTTGTTGTATCGATTTGTTGTTAGTGATTGAAACCACCTAAATACTTCATTTTATAAATTGTTAACCTTTGGATTGTATAAGTGAAATGCAGGTTATGGAAGCAATTGCTACTGCTTTTGGTTCCATAAATTAAGCGTAAATTGCCCGACAAATAGGTACGTTTTCGGATTACGGTTTATAGCGCTATTTTATATTTTCCCAGGTTGGGATATAATATTTGGATAGTATATGTAATATAATTGTTATATTTTGATATTATATTTTCTTTCGAACCTCTCCGTACAAGGGAGACTCTGCCGAAATTTTTTCGTAAATTTTTGGACTTATAAATTATTTTGAAAATGCTTTCAAACTTTATTTATTTAAGTATAAAAAAGATATAATGATTATATAATGGGTATATTTTAGTTAAAAGAATAAATTGTGTAATTCTTTGTTTATTAAGTTAATATTTTGAATAAGATGTATTGTGTATTTAAATTCTTCTTTCCCTTCTTTTTCCTTTTCGGGGACGAAAAGTTTTGAGTGGGGAAGAGTGTAACGACCCGTATAAATTCGATGAATTAGAGTAATAAGATTTTAATTTGAAGTTAGAAAGAAATGAAAATCTTATTTATTTATTGGAAAGCGAATGTTGAAATTAGATGTATCGAGGGTAATTAAAATTTACGAATTAAATTATATATTGCAATTAATTGTAATAGTGGAAATTGTCCCATTTGGATATAAAGTTAAAATAAGTAAATTAAGGCAAGTATTGGATTTATCAATAGAATAAAATATTGATTTATGGAGATTGAATGTAAATGGAGGTAATAAAGTAATGCAGGACAATAAATAATTTATTTAGCACAATCTCTTTTATTTGTAAACTATTGTAAGGTGTTAGTGATGTGCATGTAAATGTGCATATTTTAACCACCATACTTATTCTTTTTAAATTAAATAAATGATCATATTGGGTATTTTGACTTGTTTAAAACAAAATTCATATTATTTGAAATTATCACATATTCATCTTCATCCTTGGGCAAAATGGTCATTTTTGTGCATATATTAATTTGAAAAAAATTGATTGGAAATTTATATATATTTTTGTAGGAAAATGGTCTCAAATAGGAGTGGTTTCATGAAGAAATATGCATGCACAAAGAATATAAAGGAATGAAGATGGAAATAATTCAAAGTGAAGATCATGGAGGACCCCACCTACCCACCTACCTTAATGTACAAATTGAAGGCTAATGCACATGCTTATGAAGTTAATGGCTTCATGTACACTTAATGGGGGATTAAGACATGTTAATGGTTACTTGGCCTCCACACTTCCTAAGGGGCATTTTGGGCATTCCCCAAAAAGTGAATTAGGGTTTCTAACTTGTATAAATACCCCTTATGTTTCATGTAGCCATCTTCCTCTTAGTTAGTTAGTTTTAGTTTAGAAAATAAATCAAATCTCTCTTTCTTTCCATGGTTACTTAGCCATTTCTTCTCTTATGTAATTCTTTTCTTTTATGCAACGTTAATTATTGTTTCTTTTTTATGACATGTTCATTTCCTTTTATGCAAGTAGTGTAGATTTTCCTTTATGCAATTAGAATAGTTGTCTTTTCCATTAGCTTTCATTTTCCTTTCTTTTTGATTTCATGTTGCTTTCTACATTTGTTGATTTGATAACAAATATGAGAGCTTAATCCCTACAATTTAGGGGTAATGAAGCTCTCTAGTATGTAGATGCAACATTTTGATGTTTATGCTCTCTTTTTGTGTTTTAATGGAAACACTTGAAGTGGTTTAATGATGTTGTTTAGCTTTGAATTTGATAGTTTATGTTGTTCATAACAAATAGGCTATGCTTAAACAAACATAACACAAATTGCCTCTTCATCTAAATATGATTATGGCAAAGAAGTGAATGTTGAAATTGAAATTTGATAGCCTATATTTCTAAACAATAGTTAATAGGCTATGCTTAAAATAGATTTTTATTTCAACTTTGTTGTCATATTTCATGACAGCTAAATGTGTATTAGTGGTTGTGTTATAGTTTGATGGTTTATATTGAGCTAATTAATAGCACAAATATACCATACTTATGATAAGCACATCAACTAATTCACTAATGACAAGAAAAGAGAGATTATAACTTCATTTTGTTGATTTATATGATCTAGAGAGTGGATTTATCTCTAAATTGTTCTTTTAACTCTCATATTTTTATCATTTTCTTTTGCTAGTTTTTGTTAGTTTCTTACATTTCTAGCTATTCACTCTCGACTTCGATATAATATGATTGAATATAATTTTAAAATCATCAATTCCTTGTGGATCGACCCATATTCGCCACGTGCTACATTCGTACACCGTGCGCTTGCGGTTATTTTTATTTCAAAATTCGTTCGATGGTTTTCTAAACCGATAGAATTTCCGTCGACGGACAAGTTTTTGGCGCCGTTGCAGGGGATTTTTTGTGATTTTGATTTTCTATTCTTCGGATTATTTTTGTGTGATTTTATTTGTGTGTTTGTTTGTGTGTATTTGTTTGTGTTCTTGTTGTTTTGCATTTTCATTTGCATTTCCAATTAAAACAAAAATTATTTCATCAATTTCTCTTTACAACCAGTGTACAAGTTTGTATTCACTGTTTACATTTGTATTCACACTGTTGTTTACATTTGTATTTACACTGCCTCGGCCATCTTCAATCACCATCACCCATCCATACTCCCCTTTAATCTTTTCCACTTGAACTCCAATCACCATCTGCAGCCAACTTCAAACCTTCACCACCAAAACCACTTGCTCCTAAACTACCGCAATTTCAACTTGACTGTAGCTTCAATATACTGCCTTCATTCATCATCCCACAAAATTCTCAACATACAAACAAAAAATAGTCCACTCCCTCCACCTCCTTGCTGTCAAATACAGTAGTTCAACCATACATTTTCCTCCACAAACAACACACCTTCATTTCCAAAATTCACTCTACATCACTCGGCAATACCATCCAAACCAACAGTTCAACAAATATCCACTGACCAGTACTTTGATCCACCACCAACTACCACTGTTTCATCCATCACAACCACATTCCATCTGCTGCCATCCTGTTCAATTCACAACTTCCTCTACCCACTGTCCACTGACTTCTATTTCTTGCTGCAATTCCTCCTACCAACAAATCAACTGCCCCAATGTAACGACCCATATTTTTAGCTATTTTAATTAGAAAATTTAAGGTGATTATTGAAGGAAAATGATTATTAATGTAATTTGTTGAATAATTTAATATTTGAAATTATTTGAATAATTGGATAACGGGTTTAATATGATTAAAAATGATTTGTAAAATTCTATTTTATCATATTAAAGTTAGAATGATGTTGTAGAACTTTTAAAATCGAATTAAAAATAAATTTGTGAAAATTGAATATTTTAATATTTAATTGACGAGTTAAAATAGCCATTTTTCAAACAGTCTCGGATTTTGACGAAACTTGTTTCATCGGATCCGTAATAGTAAATTATGGTAGGATTTCAATTTTCGTAGCAATTGGACTTGTCGTTTGGCCGTGCGAGCTTGAAACGCGTAGAAATTTAATTTCGAATTTAATTAAAATAATCGACTTCGAAAAGCTATCTTCCAGATATGATCGAATTAGGCCTTGAAACTAGTTCCATTGCGTCCGGAATGGGGGTAAAACCTTATAAACGCCTGGCGGCACGTCTCGATTGGAGTTCGGATGATTTTGGACCTACCTATATAAATATGCACGCAAACCGAGACAGTTTTATTATTATTTTAACCTAGAAACCCTAATCTAAATCATGGCCGCCACCTATTCCATGGCCAGAAATTGCCGATCTTCTTTCCTTAATATCTCTCAATCCGTTCGACGAAATCGAAAAATTCCAAAAGCAAAAGTGTAAATCTCGACGAGCTCTTCAAATCCATACGGTTGATGTATGCTAATTTTTCATGGATTCGTCCAGATCTGACTTGGAAGTGTGTACGTATTTCCTTGGATTGCGTGCAAACGACGGCGAATGACGGGATGAAACTTGGCGCGTAGATGGCTCTGGTGAAGGGCTTCGTGGTGGCGCTAGCTGATCGTTCTGGAAGTCGACGAGGTGATCATGAAAATTGCTTGAAGATCGGCGGCTAATGGGCTTGCATACGTGAATTTCACGTTGGGGAAGAAGCGCCGGAATCACGGAGATGAGAGGTGCGCTGCAGTGCAGATCCGAAAGTGTTTGGAGCTCATTAAAATTTTATGTTAAATCGAACGTCGTTCGATTTGATTTAAAATCGTAAAATCAAGGTGAGTGTTTTATAACGCTCACAACGTACTGAATATCTTTATGCTAGTTAAATTCGACATTATGCATAGTTATGATTTTTATTTGTTGTTGTTTGATAAAATTTAATTATCATATTAATTGTCATTTGAATTCACGGTTAGAAAAATTAAATTGACAGTTAAATTAAAATTAAAATTGAATCGCGATTAAATTACCTGACATTGATAAATATGAAATTGCCGTGAATTGTATTGCCTATTGGATGATGTATTTCGATGGATGTTATTGGTTGATATTTAAATGTTTGGATGTTTATTTGTTTATATATATCCTGCTACGCATACATATGACACTGTGATTGATTTAAATGATATATTCATCCCTGACATTTAATTGTAATAACTAATCACTTGGCCATAGGTTAGAAAATTATATACGGACACCGAGTTGGATAAATTAAATGATTTTAAAAGTTGTTTTGAAATTATTTAAAGAATTGATTTTAAGAATAAAATCCAATTTATGGAAATTGAATTATTTTGAATTGGAGCTCGAAATGTTAGAATTTAAACTTGGTAAACGAAATTATTAAATAAAATCGAAGTTTAGATTTAAATTGAAAATTGAAATACGGTGTAAATTTTTGAAAGTTGATTTGTTTTAAAGATTGGACTTTTAATCGAACTTTGAATATTTCTAAGAAAATTGATATGAAATGATATTTCAAGTTTGAGTTTGGAATTGAAAATTTATTTGAAATTTAGATTTAAATTCATTTGGAATTGAATTGAAATTTAAAGAAATTTGTGAATTGAAATCGAAATTTACGCGGAATAGAAATTTATTCAAGTTGAAATTGGAATAAATCGATTAAATCGAAATGGAATTTGGATTTGATTTGGATTGGAAATTTGGGAAGTTGACCGGTTTGACTTTGGAATTATTTATCAAATAATTTTTGATTTTTTTCCAAACTATTTTATATATAAACCATTTTATATTCAAATTATTTTCGATTAAACTATTTAAATATTTTCTATTAAACTATTTTGAATTATTTAACTATTTTAAACTATTTAAACTATTTTCTTAAATTCAAACTGGTTAAAGAGACGGAAATGTTTATATTTAAACCTTTGGTTTAAATACGAACTAGGTTAAAGTACAGAATATAACCTAAATTGAATTCGAATCAAATTTTGAAGTGAAATTGATTTATCAGACAAAATTGATAATTTTGAATATATGATGATTTTGAAATGGATTTGATTTTAAAGCGAATATGATATTTTGTTATCAATCATGAATCAATTTGAAATATAAAAGAGCCATCAGTGTAATAATACGTAGTTATTAAAGAGACCGGGATCGGATATGGACATACTCTCTGTCGATACCGAAAACCACTTTAATAACTATTATACGCGGAGTGTTGATCCAGAATGAAGTGGATGGTTTGGTGAACGCGTTGACTGAAGAAAGAGAACGATATTGGATGACCCCTGACATGACTAAAACAGGAGCCGTGTCGGGCCATTGCGGTTTGCCACCTCTAGCGGACACACTTCTTCGATACCATATCTATTGCATTTGTGATTTGATTTGGGTGCACCCCTTGATTTGGGAGTGTTGTTTCGCGGTGTTGAGGTAGTAGCTGTTATGCTCAACATCAGTCCGGATCACGCAACTACTAGTATCCTAGTTGGTATCGCCTCATGTACCTTGTCATACTGATTATCCTATTCGCGACCACTACGTTTTGGTTTGTACCTTGAGTATATGGATTGCCCTCTGGTGACTTCCGGTTTTGGGGAAACTACGGTCTTGTATATGCTTTTGGGAATATAAAATGTGTTAAGGGGGATTATGGTAACGCCTTAACGCTATTTTGATACTTTATATTACTGATAGACATTATCTACATAGCATACATTACTACCTAGTAGATAGTTTAACGGATCCTTGAGAGGTGGAAAATCCCGTAACATCCCTTAAGTTATTGCACGCACGTTGACACTGGATATGAGATGTCAAACCCCGTAAACATCTTTGACGCCGTCACACTCATATTTATTTACGATTGATTTAACTTTCATATGGATATTTTAGTCCTGACTCGAGTGTTTTGTCTTTTCATTACGCTCGGGTCAGTCCTGAGTTTTCAGATTTTTGAAGATCTATTCTGGAGGACGAAGACGAAGATTTGGTATACTATTACTATTATTATCTGTGCATCATGTTGTCTGCTGCATTATTTATTTGTTCTGTTGTATATGTATAACTCTGATAAATGTTGTATAAATAATTGTCTAAGTATAGTAAACAGCTTCATGAACTGTTTATTTGACTATTATATTTTATCGTTCCGCTGCAAGATTCTGTGTTGTTTCATTTCCTTTATTTCTTTTCTTTTCTTAATTACCCCAATAACCATCTGCCTTTTTTTAATGGTTTGGAACCGACATGTGTATTTGATCGTCGGTTTAAACTGTCTAAAAAGGCGGGTCGTTACAGTTGGTATCAGAGCTTTGGTTTAGCGATAAACCTTGGCTCTAGTGGGGAATGACTCATTGAAATAGAGGTAAACTATATGAATGAGTTGAGTGTATATGAGAGAGCGTACTTGTTATTTGATATAAAATGGTTTTATATTGTGTTAATTTGTTACGTTGAGTATTTATGAATTCTGGTCGATACTTGGGACGCCAAGGCGTCGATAGGAATTTCTAAACACTCGAATAGGACAAACCAACACAATATCATTTTGGAATATATTTTATATAAAAGAATTATTTGAATATTTATTCATTTTGATTGAATTGATTGTTAGGAGATGATAATATTAGATTATTATCGTTATTGTTTGATCAGTCAATATTTACAACAATTGATTAAATAACAATGGATTTAGGAATATGAAATCTTGTAAACACAATTGATAATGAATATAAATGAATTTTAACTTGGATTTGGGAATTTAAATTCCGGTGTTTGAGATTGACTTACAAGAAATTGGAAAATATAATATGAGCATTATATGATAGTATAATTGAGTTGAAATTTTTTTCGAAGGATTTTTTTATGATAAGTGTTATATTCCCTTCTCTTGACGCTAGAAAATGATTTCGATGATGTGTGCACGCATCATTGGCGTTTATTTTCGAGAGTCCGAGTGGGGGAGACCACTTAATAGCTTGTCTACACCTTGTTTTGACTCAAATTTTATTTTGTTTTGCATTCTCTATAGTATGATTTGATATATAAATTATATAAGTATATATTATTTCAAACCTTGATTCGAAATGAAACCGGGATTGGAATTCTTAAGTTCTTTAATAATTAATGATTTTTTTTTATGATTGAAATGAATTTAGACTTGAATCATTAAGGAACTTCTGAATTGTGAAATGAGAAATGAACATAAGAGCTAAGTGAAAATATCAATTGAAGTAGAAATCCTTAGAATTAGGAAATTATGAACTTAAAATAAAATTGAAACTGTAAAACTCGCATAGTATTAAATTTCATTCTATAGCTTAGATATAACTTACCAAAATACTTAAGAAGTTCAAAAATGTTATATGAATTGTTAATTGGATAATATACAAGTATAGGTTTGAATAATGAAATATGCATTTAATTAATGGTTTGCAAATATAAATAAAATTGCTAGTAAATAATTGGAATTTAAATTAACATTTAAAGGTGATTCACAATTATGTTAATATAAAATGAAAATACTATATGTGAATGTAAATGTGAAATTAAATTATAGTGAAATTTAAGTAATGACTTAAGAATTGATAAATTGAAAATTCAACTTTAAATGAAAAGAAGTTGTATGTTGTTTAACTACATTCTATTTGCATAACTATAACTTACCAAATACTTAAAGGGTTTAAAATGCTAATAAGGATAAGTAGAGAAATAATATACCAGTGTGAGAGTGAAAAATAAAATGTAAAGATCTATTGATAGTTGTAAATATAAAAGAAATTTAAGCTGTAAAATGAATGATACATGTATAAGTGAATGTATAAAATTTAAACTTAATGAAATATAAAATTGGTAAATGGAAACTAATTAAATTTGAATATAACTAAATGTCAATAAACTTGGAAGTGTATGAAATTAAAATTGACTTGGAAATGTATAATTGATTTAGTGTAGATTTTGGATGGATGTTAATGTTTGATATGCATTGGTTGTTAGATGGATGATAATTGATTAAGTAGAATTCATTAGTGTTAATGGAATTGAATAAACGGAATAAAATTTTAAATAATTAAATTCAAATTGGGAGCAAATTGACTTGAATTAAAAATGTGAATGAAACAAACTTGAACAAATCGGAAACAAATTGAATGTAAACCTATTGCATGGATGAATAAGAAAATAGATGACTTTATGTTTATGATTGTTCTTTAGAAAATTTGAAGTTTTGATGTTTTGTACTTTGAAATAATAAAAGCAATTTTTTGGAAGAAAAAAAAAATCCAACATTGTCCAATATATGTTGAAACGAAAATAACCATAACTTTTAAGTGGCTGAACGGAATTCGACGATTTTGGACTTTTCGGAAATCTTAGAAACTATAACACGACTTTTGTTTAGTTAACTTGAGAAAATTCCTTCGTCTGCTTGGTTAAAAACTTGAATGTTACTCGCTGTCTTGTGTAAAAATAAGTAAAATCAGTAATATACACCCTTAGTATTTTCGCCATATCTTTTGACTAGCTTTTCGGATTTTGATGATCTTGCACTTTCTGGAAAGCTAAGAACTTAAGATAAAACTTTTGTTTTAAGTGTTTTGTGTTTTGATATCGTTTAGAAGGCCGAAAACGTGGGTGAACGTCATTGATCTGCATAATTCATTGCCCAGGCTGAGGCGTATCCTCTAAGTAAAACGGCCGTAACTTTTGAATGTATGGTCCGAATTCGATGATTTTGGACATTCCGGAAATCTTGAAATGAATACAACAACTTTTGTTTAGATTCTGTTGCCAAATTTTATAGTTAAGTGACCTAAAACTGAGATTTGTTTGCTGTCCTGAAATTGAAATCTCAGTTTTGAAGCTAAATAGGTTATATATATGTTGTGTAGGCTAAATATATCGATCTATCTTTATATGCATGGTTCTAACTTAGTTATTGAGAATTTTAGTAGGTAGCAAAGGGGTTGCGCTTCGTTGTAGAGCTCGCTTCTGTGCTAAATACAAAATGTAAGTAAACTGCTAATAAATGATAAATAAAAGGTACGCTTATGGTTTTATATGGTATTGGTGATATATATATGTTGTTTCCCCAGATATGGGATGCCTCATCATTGAGATGAGATGTATATTTGATATATATTGGTTATATTTGTGTTATATATTGAATTGTAAAAATTTTCGATCGAGCCGCGCAAAGGAGACCCTGCCGAAATTTTCCGTGAATCCGGGTGTTAGAAATTTTTTCAAGTTTTTAAATTTTATAACTTGTTTTGATAACTAACTTTTAAATTTAGAAAGCCGTTCGGAGTAACATTGTGGAAGCGTAGTTATGACTTTATAAATGGAATTTCATTGTTTTATAAGTTGGTAACTTTGAATAAAATATATCTAATGTTGAATTCTATACTTAGTTCCTTTTCCCTTCTTTTCCTTTTCGGGGACGAAAAGTTTTGAGTGGGGAGAGTGTAACGACCCGTATTTTTAGCTATTTTAATTAGAAAATTTAAGGTAATTATTGAAGGAAAATGATTATTAATGTAATTTGTTGAATAATTTAATATTTGAAATTATTTGAATAATTGGATAACGGGTTTAATATGATTAAAATGATTTGTAAAATTCTATTTTATCATATTGAAGTTAGAATGATGTTGTAGAATTTTTAAAATCGAATTAAAAGTAAATTTGCGAAAATTGAATATTTTAATATTTAATTGACGAGTTAAATAGCCATTTTTCAAACAGTCTCGGATTTCGACGAAACTTGTTTCATCGGATCCGTAATAGTAAATTATGGTAGGATTTCAATTTTCGTAGCAATTGGACTTGTCGTTTGGCCGTGCGAGCTTGAAACGCGTAGAAATTTAATTTCGAATTTAATTAAAATAATCGACTTCGAAAAGCTATCTTCCAGATATGATCGAATTAGGCCTTCAAACTACTTCCATTGCGTCCGGAATGGGGGTAAAACCTTATAAACGCCTGGCGGCACGTCTCGATTGGAGTTCGGATGATTTTGGACCTACCTATATAAATACGCATGCAAACCGAGACAGTTTTATTATTATTTTAACCCAGAAACCCTAATTCTAAATCATGGCCGCCACCTATTCCATGGCCAGAAATTTCAGATCTTCTTTCCTTAATATCTCTCAATCCGTTCGACGAAATCGAAAAATTCCAAAAGCAAAAGTGTAAATCTCGACGAGCTCTTCAAATCCATACGGTTGATTTATGCTAATTTTTCATGGATTCGTCCAAATCTGACTTGGAAGTGTGTACGCATTTCCTTGGATTGCGTGCAAACGATGGCGAATGACGGGATGAAACTTGGCGCGTAGGTGGCTCTGGTGAAGGGCTTCGTGGTGGCGCTAGCTGATCGTTCTGGAAGTCGACGAGGTGGTCATGAAAATTGCTTGAAGATCGGTGGCTAATGGGTTTGCATACGTGAATTTCACGTTGGGGAAGAAGCGCCGGAATCACGGAGATGAGAGCTGCGCTGCAGTGCAGATCCGAAAGTGTTTGGAGCTCATTAAATTTTTATGTTAAATCGAACGTCGTTCGATTTGACTTAAAATCGTAAAATCAAGGTGAGTGTTTTATAACACTCACAACGTACTGAATATCTTTATGCTAGTTAAATTTGACATTATGCATAGTTATGATTTTAATTTGTTGTTGTTTGATAAAATTTAATTATCATATTGATTGTCATTTGAATTCACCGTTAAAAAAATTAAATTGACAGTTAAATTTAAATTAAAATTGAATTGCGATTAAATTACCTGACATTGATAAATATGAAATTGCCGTGAATTGTATTGCCTATTGGATGATGTATTTCGATGGATGTTATTGGTTGATATTTAAATGTTTGGATGTTTATTTGTTCATATATATCCTGCTATGCATACATATGACACTATGATTGATTTAAATGATATATTCACCCTGACATTTAATTGTAATAACTAATCACTTGGCCATAGGTTAGAAAATTATATACGGACACCGAGTTGGATAAATTAAATGATTTTAAAAGTTGTTTTGAAATTATTTAAACGAATTGATTTTAAGAATAAAATCCAATTTATGGAAATTGAATTATTTTGAATTGGAGCTCGAAATGTTAGAATTTAAACTTGGTAAACGAAATTATTAAATAAAATCGAAGTTTAGATTTAAATTGAAAATTGAAATACGGTGTAAATTTTTGAAAGTTGATTTGTTTTAAAGATTGGACTTTTAATCGAACTTTGAATATTTCTAAGAAAATTGATATGAAATGATATTTCAAGTTTGAGTTTGGAATTGAAAATTTATTTGAAATTTAGATTTAAATTAATTTGGAATTGAATTGAAATTTAAAGAAATTTGTGAATTGAAATCGAAATTTACGCGGAATAGAAATTTATTCAAGTTGAAATTGGAATAAATCGATTAAATCGAAATGGAATTTGGATTTGATTTGGATAGGAAATTTGGGAAGTTGACCGGTTTGACTTTGGAATTATTTATCAAATAATTTTTGATTTTTTTCCAAACTATTTTATATATAAACCATTTTATATTCAAATTATTTTCGATTAAACTATTTAAATATTTTCTATTAAACTATTTTGAATTATTTAACTATTTTAAACTATTTAAACTATTTTCTTAAATTCAAACTGGTTAAAGAGACGGAAGTGTTTATATTTAAACCTTTGGTTTAAATACGAACTAGGTTAAAGTAGAGATTATAACCTAAATTGAATTCGAATCAAATTTTGAAGTGAAATTGATTTATCGGACAAAATTGATAATTTTGAATATATGATGATTTTGAAATGGATTTGATTTTAAAGCGAATATGATATTTTGTTATCAATCATGAATCAATTTGAAATATAAAAGAGCCATCAGTGTAATAATACGTAGTTATTAAAGAGACCGGGATCGGATATGGACATACTCTCTGTCGATACCGAAAACCACTTTAATAACTATTATATGCGGAGTGTTGATCCAGAATGAAGTGGATGGTTTGGTGAACGCGTTGACTGAAGAAAGAGAACGATATTGGATGACCCCTGACATGACTAAAACAGGAGCCGCGCCGGGCCATTGAGGTTCGCCACCTTTAGCGGACACACTTCTTCGATACCATATCTATTACATTTGTGATTTGATTTGGGTGCACCCCTTGATTTGGGAGTGTTATTTCGCGGTGTTGAGGTAGTAGCTGCTATGCTCAACATCAGTCCGGATCACGCAACTACTAGTATCCTAGTTGGTATCGCCTCATGTACCTTGTCATACTGATTATCCTATTCGCGACCACTACGTTTTGGTTTGTAGCTTGAGTATATGAATTGCCCTCTGGTGACTTCCGGTTTTGGGGAAACTACGGTCTTGTATATGCTTTTGGGAATATAAAATGTGTTAAGGGGGATTATGGTAACGCCTTAACGCTATTTTGATACTTTATATTACTGATAGACATTATCTACTTAGCGTACATTACTATCTAGTAGATAGTTTAACGGATCCTTGAGAGGTGGAAAATCCCGTAACATCCCTTAAGTTATTGCACGCACGTTGACACTGGATATGAGATGTCAAACCCCGTAAACATCTCTGACGCCGTCACACTCATATTTATTTACGATTGATTTAACTTTCATATGGATATTTTAGTCCTGACTTGAGTGTTTTGTCTTTTCATTACGCTCGGGTCAGTCCTGAGTTTTCAGATTTTTTGAAGATCTATTCCATAACCCATAGCCAAACACACCAAACCTGACCATACCCATCTACACTGCTCTCTGTTTCATTTCTACTTCTCTGTTCCTTTAATTCACTTCAATCCTCTATGTCTTTTCAATACCTCATTTCAACATCCCACAGTCTACTTCATTACCACTGTAACAACAGGTGCTACTTCATCCACCATCACACTCCCATTTCCACTTAACCAAACATCAACAAACAACCCACTGTCAAATACAACCACCACCAAATACAACATCCCACTGATTCAAACAACCATCACCGCCAGTGATCCTACCACCGATAAAAACCCCTCTGCTTCACCACATTCCAATAGTGCAACAACAACCCGCAACTTTCCCTGACATCACGAACCGAAGAAGTCAAAACATCTCCATCTCATCAGCATACAAACCCCATCCTAACATCATCTTCCTCGACTTCGACGCCCACACCAATTCACCACAAATCCAATCACCTGAAACCATCATTCCTTATCCACTTCAGTGCCTCATCGGCATCCAAGCATCCACTACTCTGCGCACACAACCCGACATCGACTCCAGACCTCCCTCCAAATCACCACAACCTGAAGCCATCAACCACGAACTCCTCAAATCAAAAATACCTCTACAACCTCAGCAGCAACTTGAGCGACATCTCTACCTGCTACCCAGCTAACAGCAATCGCCTGCAATCACCTCACTGCTACATTAGATACCCGAACCCATCGACAGTTAGTTAATTGAAATATGGAAATTAGGAAATAGATGCAAAATTTATGTTAGACAATGAATGCATTAATTAAAGTTAGTAATAAATGGGTTAAATGGAGTACCAATTTATTCCTAAAGTGAATATAAGTGAATGTAACAAAATGAATAGGAAATTCTAATTATTCATAAAGTGACGGTTGATGTAAAAAGGAATGGAATCTAGATGGAATAATTAATTGGATTTAGAATCTTAATTTCTATATGTGCATATATTTATAATGGAATATAAAAGGGTAAAATAATAATATACAAGTATATAAAAGGTATAATAGGGGGTTACTAGTAAATTCACTCATTTACCAATAAAGATAATTAAATGTGCATTAATTCTAATTAATAAAATAACGAAAGGAGTAAATGTATTCATTTAGAGTATTAATTACAATTGGATAGAGATTTTAAGTAACAGTGTTAATGCAATGTAAGTAATGCTAATTTAAGTCAATAATAAAGGAGTTGGGATGTATTCAAAAATTGTAACATATGGCTTGTAAACATATATTATAAATTACCTGCTTATTTGTTATTGGCATTAGAAGTTGAAATAAGTGATAATACAATAAATTAATGTTACACAAATGGAAAATGAAATAACGTTCGTTTAAATGTTGAGTAATTATAGGATCGTATTTATTATAAGTGTTACTTTAATAATTATGATTAATTGTGAAATTAATATGGGAAGATGTAAAGTAATAATTAAGGAAGTAATACGTTATAAATTAAATATAACCTAAACTTATGTGTAAGGTTGAAATTGACTAATCCGGTTAATTGGAAACTTATTAAAATAAATTGGATTCAAAGTGTAATAAATGAATTATTTTAAGAGATTGAAGTAAATAATATGATTGGTGAAATAATTTATATTTTAAAATTTGAGATGAGAATTTGTTGAAGGAATTTTGAATTTATGAGTAAATCAAGGTGATAAAATTTATGAATTTTAGAATTTGAATTTTTATCGCGAGTTAATTCATTTAATTTATAATAGTTGGGTTTATTGCAAATGAATAAAAATCAAACATATAATTAATACGTTAATTTAAAAATTAAGTTGAAAACTGGAAATATGTATGTAATAATTTTAAATCCAATGGTAAACCCTTATATTTGAAATTAATGAATGGAATAAATATAGGTTAATTCAATTAAAAGGAAATTTTGGAAATTTATCTAAAATTTTGAATTTTATGCAATCGAAAATTTATATTGATTTAATCTTTAATAAATTGACATTTAAAAACTGTTAAATCATTTTTAAATGTTTGAGAATTTTTAAGTGATAAAAAAATTTCCAATTCTAAAACTGAAATATAAAAATTGGATTTATTTACTAATTTTTAATTTATTTAATTAATATAATATAGCCATTTCGGCTACTGACTCAGATTTCGACGAAACTAGTTTCATCGGATCCGTAACGGTGAATTATAATAGTGTTTCAAGTTTCGTAACGATCGGACTTGTCGTTTGATCGAACGGACTCGAAACGCCTTGAAATTTATGCAATTGAAATCAATTTGAAAACATTGATTTCAGCATAACTTCTTCATACGATGGAATTTGGACGTGAAACTTTTTCCATCACGTTCAAAATATTTTAAAACACTATTTTGATATATGGGTTTACCCAATTTCATTCCGGGGTCAAAACGGGCTTTTCGGGCCATAGTTGTTCCGCACGTTCATCTATCCGGTCTATCTACTCTATTTCAAACCTACATATAAATAGTCAATATAAACCCTAGCCTCCATCTACTCTCATTTATTTGTGCATTCATTTTCCTCAACTCTTTCTCTTCCTCAATGGATGCAAATTTCAGTTCCAATTTTATTCAAAAATCAAATAAAAATTTAAGTCCTTAGAAAAATTTGAGAAAAACCTATGTTGTAATTTTCATCTATATGAATCTACGCGCAGTTTCTGTTTTTGCATTTGATGCTCGAGTCAACCTAAAATTGCGATCAAAGACATGAATTTCGAAACCCTAAGCATGAATTTGGGTGTTTTCGATTGAGGCAACAATCGAGCAATTGCTTTCTGGGTTTTGAAGAGGAAGGCTTGTGGAGTCGTTTGACGGTGGTCTCGTAAGCTAAGACGACCGGATGCGGTTGAAATTGGCGAACTAGGGTTCGAAAACCCAAGTTTTTACGCGGCGGCGGGAGGCATATGGGATGGCCGGAGGTGGCGCACTGGGTAGAGGAGGAGGAGAGGTGAAGAATGGTGGTGGTCGTTCGACCAACGGCGGCGTGTGGCGATCGTAAAGCATGGTCAAAGGGTCGGTCAACACGTGGGGAGTTGAGTTCGGTTGCGTGCGTTATCTTTCTGTAGCGTGCCTGGTTCTGGAATAGAGCAGTGCGCATGAGCAAAGGTGATGAGGTGGCATTATGTAAATGTGTTCTTTCTTTTGTTATTTTTAAATTTAAAATTCAATCGCAATTATTGCTATAACTCTCGCATGCGAACTCCGTTTCACACGCAGTTTCTTTTGTTAGGATTGTATTTAAATTCCGGGCTCGATGACACTAGTTTGGACAAATTCTGAGATGGTCAAATTTTTGGGTTTAAATCGGATTTAAATTCGATTTAAATTCAAAAGGTGAGTGTTTTAACCCACTCACAACTTTTAGAATTTCCTATGTCTGTTAAATTGACTTAAGATATGAGTAGAAATTTATTTATGCCTATTTGGCATGTTTTATTCATCATCTCTGTTAAATCGCATTTATTTAATTTAACTGTTAATTAATTTTATTATTGCATATAAATTGACAGTTAAAATTTATTTATTTGCATATAGACTGATAGTTAAACAGTTAATAAATTTATTTTTGAATATAAACTGTTAGTTAATAACTGTTATTTATTACCTGTTATATTTTATATATCGATGATTGGATAAATTGATGATGATTGCAATAAATTGGTTGATGATTGATATTGGGTGAATGGATGATGTGTTCTACATTTTATAAACTGTAAGTTATTATGCATTTTCATTTCATTCGGGATTGCGGTTTGAAATGATATATAACCATAATTTTTAGTTTTAAATTGCGGATTGAAATGATAAATATCCGTATCACTTGACCATAGGATAGAAAATTATATACAGGCACCGCGGTATATATATATGTAACAACCCAGGAATTTCTCACCAATTTGTAATCATCGTCATTTCTATTAATGGTGATAGTTATTGCTGTTGGAATTTTAATAACTCGTTGAAATTCTTTTATAAAAGTTATTAAGGGGTTTATCGGGCTTTAATATAAACTTGGCCCATATTTCTTTTGTTTGGTGCTGTGATCATTAGTAAAGGCCGATACCCATATTTCCTCATTCATTCGTTCAAAACCCTAAAGCTAAAATAAACGAACGAAAATGGCAGCTCGTCTTTCCTCTGTTCCTCTTTATCAAAAAATTAGGGTTTCGAGTGATTTGTTGAGGCCGATTTCAATAGCTCGTGTCGAAGTGGATTTGTGCTCGAATGGTCGCTCGTCTCTGAGATGCTCGGCTGCTTCAATTCGTCGACAAGGTGAGTAATTTTTATTGCTCACATCTAATTCATCTTAATTGATATGCTTCAGATGTTCGATTTTGCTTGATGTTGATGTTTTATCCTACTTTGTTAATTTGGTATGCTGTGTTGGCCTTGGCTTCGATGTTTTGACTCGTTGGTTGTTCGCGGTTTCGACTGGAATGTTTTTATGATCTTTGATTTTGTTATCGCGACTCTGACTTAACTGTGTTGATATTATCTTGCTTTGCCTTGCGAATTTACTTCGGCATTGATTTGAATTTGACTTCGGTCTCTTTGAACTGCAGTTTGACGATGTTGAATTTTCTTCGCGACTTCGGGCTTGATTTGTTTTTATTGTTCGACTTTGTTTTTTTTACTTGTTCAAGTTTGTGACTTCGACGTTTTAACTGTGGCTTCAGCTCTTGATATTGTTTGAACTTGTCTTGGTGAACTTCAACATTGGCTTGATTCTTTGACTTGAAAACTGCAGTTACATTTCCTCTGTAGCATACCATGGCTCCATGTTGTATTCAGTTTGCAATTGTGGCTGCACTTCATGTATATATATGCATTCATGTATGTATATATGAGATTTTTTGTCACACTGGCACGATTCTATGTCTACTGGACATTTTTTGTATTGCTTGCTGTTACATGACTTGCATTGTTCATGGTTAAGTTTTATTTTTTGTACTATTTCTTGAAGTCTTCATTGCACACTAGTCTCTGATCTTTTGTAGTTGGTCTTGATGTTTGGTCTGACCTAAACTTTGATATTGTAGTCTGCATTGTACTACTTCATGTATTCACGTGTACCCATTTGGTTTGATGTTGAAATCCACTGTGGCATATGTGACCTGCATATGTTTTCAGTTGCAGTTTCATTCATCCCCCCCTATATGTACCTGTTTCACTGGTGTATGCATATACTGTTTTGAACCTTGCACTTGTATCTGTTATGTGCAATGATATTGAACTTCTTCATGTTTCACTGTATGTTAAAACATGATATTCTCACTTTCACTTAATCACTGCCTATTTCAACTTGCACATGGATTTGAGTCGTAGCATTGATCCTGCCCACTGTTGCATTATGTTGCACCTATAGTTGTTGTTGCTTCTGTACATTTCCCCGAGTCACTTGTAACTGTTGTTACCTGGTATTCGGTCTAGTTGACTTCGACTTTGTTTATGATTGCTTGCTTTGGCTTCATTGCATCCTCGTTTACCTACACATATGAGCTTAGTCACTGGCACTGTTTTATTGAGTAGATATGTATGCGTGTACCTATATATGCATACATGTACATTTGTGTAAAAATGTTAATCCTGGTTGCTTGCTGTTGACCTTCTCATGACTGCAATCTTGTTGCAGTCCTGCCTTGTATTTGCAGCGCCTTATTGTCACTGTCTTGATTTGGTTTCTTGATGTATTGATCTTAGCTTGCTTCTGATTTTACTGAATTTTGATAGTCTCGACTAATTTTCTTCGAGACAGTTTTTGTTGCATTGTGATCTTGTGGTGGCTGTAGTTTTAGTTGCAGTTTTCCCTTGTATCCTTGTGGCCTTCATTGCACTGTCCACTGAACTTCAAGTCATGTAGTTCATGTACAGTTTGTAGTTTCTGACTTGTATTCAGTTGTACATTTGGTTTATGATACATGCACCTGAGTTGAATCCCGTATTCGGGTTTGACCTTGTGTTCGTTTGAGAACTTTCATTGCGTACTTACGTGCACATTGTCCATGCCTGTCTTCTTTGACCATTGGGGCCGTGGCATTGATATTTGAACCTTCGTTGATTTTGGTTCGTTGATCTACATCATCACTGTTGTGGCAAGGCAGTGCACGCAAGCGTGAACTGCAGCCACACGATATTGATTTTATTGGTATTTCTTTTTCTTTTGATGCGTTGATCTTTTGTGTAACGCATGTTGTAGTGGGGGGCAGTACACGCGTGCGTGTACTGCAGCCCTACCCGAGTTGACATTTTAATTGATGTTTTCAATTACTTGAATTGTTTTGTTTAATTCAATATTTTTGAGTTTGCTGATTTGTTGTTAAACACTATTACGTGTTATATTCACCGTTATCCGATTTTCTTGTTAAAGGATCGGATATGTGAATTTATTTGGACTGTCGTCTAATTGTTATTTAATTATTACTGCTTCTGTGCACTAATAACTGAGTTTGAATTAGACTGACCCGTGTATTATTTTCTTTTGAATTTAATACTCGGGTCAGACCGAGTATTTACAGGTTGTTGATACCTTATTTTGGGTTGCTGCAAGAGCTATGCAGACTTTTCATACCTTTTGGAGTTGTCGTGTCATAGCATAGGTTGATATGTATTCATGTATATTAGTCGATAATGTACTTGTATATATAACTTCCAGTGTCGACAGTTGTAGTTGTATCATATGTATTGTATCACATGCATTGTAACTGACATCAGTTATTATATATATGAGACTTTCCGTTTTATTTGTGTTCCGTATTTATATTATCTGTGTTATTATTATACTTATTGTCCTAAACTATTATGAACCATCGTAGTTCGTTTTATACTAGAATTGGGGTATGTCGATGGGAGTAAATAAATCAGAGATTAAAAGTGAAAGAATATATATACCACTCCTATCGAGATAACCAATACTAGTGTAAGGCCAAACTACGGATGGCCGCTCCTCAACAGCCTTATTCTTCGTGCTAGTTGACAGCATTACACCGTAGTGTTCTTGGCTAGCATGGGTATAAAAGTGGGGCGTCACAATATATAAATTTATTTTTGAAATGATTTTTTCTATGGTTTGGATAGGATACGGTTAATAAATATAAATTTTGATGTTTTATAAAATCTTGTTTTATATATACATCTATAATTAAAGCATTGAATTTAAGCTATATGTATGGATTGGTTAAATAAAATAAATAAGTTGAATAAATGGAGTTTGATTATTTTATATAGTTAAGTACATGTTCAGATATAGAAAATATATAGAATTTTAAAGATTTAAATCAATTAAGATTGGGAGTTAAATTGGAAAATGTATTTGGAATTGAGCTTAATTAAGAATTTAACTTCAAAAGTTGATGTAGAATTTATTAACTTGAAATATTAAAAAGGGTATGATATTTATAACTGAATTTTATTCAAGCTGAATTAAATAAATATTTATAGTATAAATAAATTGAAGGAAAATTCTTTTTTATAAGTAATTTGAGTTTTACATAAATGATTACGGGTTTATTATGCAATTATTGCAAACTAAATAATATGACTTTAAATTGTTGAATAGAAATTTCCAACCTTAGTTCCAATTGTTCAATATTCAAGGTTTGAAATATATTGAAACTGAAGTGGTTATTGAAACTGAAAGCGATTTTTAAATATATGGATTTTGACTTAATATTAAATAAAATAAATTGTAAGTCGCGAAAATTATTTTATTTTATAAAGAAACTTCAAATGCAAACTATTTTATTTTATATACCGTTGAATATCCAAACCATCCAAGTTTTAGAAGTTATGGTTTTCAAACTATGAATTTTCGAAGTATTATGGTTGAAAGTTATAATCCAAATGTTTGGTTTCCAATTATTATAAATTTTAAAGCAATATGATTGTGGAAAAGAAATATATTTGAAAAAAATGATATCATTGATTTGGGTTTTATAAAACTAATATCAAAATGAATTGTTTTGGAAATGGAAATGATATCGTATTTATGGGTTTTGAAATGGATAATTATATTCTGGTTTTAAAGTATAAACTATTTTTAAATGACCGCGGTGCTATAATAACTTTTGGTTGTTGAAGAGACCGGGATTGGAAGTTGTCATACTCTCTACCAACTCCGAAAACCACTGTAACAACCGTGTACGCGGTGGAGATCTCCAGAATGAAGTAGGTTGGTGGCGGCGTTTCCTATAAGGTAAATACGTGGACCCAACTCCCGTGAGTTGGCATAAGGTGGCTAAAAAAGGAGCGATTGACGGGTTAATAAGGTAGCACCTTTGATCGGACACATCCCTTCGATATTATACTTTGACCTTTGGATTGATTCGGTGGCCACTTTTGATTTTATTTGGGGGTGTGGCTCGAGGTGGGCGGTAGCTACGCGTTACATGTTACCACCGACAAGGAAGCGTAATTGGTATATCTACCCTGGCATTGCCTAGTTGTGTCATGTCACCTACCTTATCGTGCCTTGTACGAGTTTGGATTTCTCCCGTTGCCCGTGTGGTATCCTCTGGTGGCTTCCCGATCAGGAGGGACTATGATATTGGATGGACTACTAGGACTATTACGTGTTAAGGGCTATATGGGTAACCCCTTAATGCTAAGAAAAAAGTAAGTTTATTTTACAATTAGACACTATTATAATAGCGCAATATACTACATAGTAAATAGTTTAACGAATCCTTAGGAGATGTAAATCCCGAGCATCTCTTGAGTTACTGCACTCATATTTATTTCTGTTAATTTAACTTACATAAGATCTTTTAGTTCTGACTCGAGTGTTTTGTCTTTTCAATTCGCTCGGGTCGGTCCGAGCATTTCAGGATTTGAAGATTTTATTCTGGAGGACGAAGACGAAGATTTGTAGTATTACTATCTACTATATTATCCTACTACACTATTTAATTCCGCTTCATTGATATTATTGGTATGTGAATTCTGATATTTAATTGTACAAAGAACAATCAAACGTTTGTAAACAGTTTTATGAACTGTATATTTTATTATTATATTTTATCCTTCCGCTGTGAGATTCTGTTTTCTTTTTATTTCTTTCTTGTTTTTCTTATTTACCCCATAACAATCCGCCCTTCCGTATGGTTTGAATTTGCACGTGTGTCGATTTATAGCGTGCGAAAAGGCGGGATGTTACAATTACAAACTTGCATACCCATATATATATATATATAGACATATAGTCAAGTATTCAGTTTTAAACAAGCATGCATACACAAATTAAAACATGCATTACAAGGTTCACATCAAACATTACTCAAACAACAAATTAAAAACGATTCCTGGGTTAAGTCCACTCACCTCAATGCCAAGATAAAGAACAACCTCTAGTTTTGATTATCAGGAAATTGTTTTGTTTGCTTGAATTTGAAATCTTTGGATCTGTTACTTGATTATGTTGAAGATTAAGATCTGTAGTTGTTGTTTGTTGACTTGCTAATGGATGTTTGAGTTTGAATCCATGCTCAGGCTAAAAACTGGAAACAGGTTGTTGAATTGAATTTATTTGATCTTGGTTTTCTTTTACTTGAAGATGAAAAGAATGTAAGTTGAGAAAGTTCTAAACTGAGAAAATTTGTACCCTGGTCTTCTCTAGAACTTACTTATTGTTTTTATTAATTTTTTTAATTTTTCTTTAAAAGAAGAATGCCACTTGTAAAGTTGCATGTAAATATAATTACATTTGTTTTAATGTATATTAAAATTTGTTACACTTGTCTTTTATTCATGCACTAGTTCAATTTTAAATGTTAATTATATTTACCTTATGTTTAAAATATTGCACATTTTTAAATCTATGTTAAAATCTTTTATATGTGTAAATATGTATGCATTAATGATTGTTTTTATTTTGAGAAAATGTTTTCAGGTTGTAACTGTTTTGAAATGAGAATAGGAAAAAGAATTGAAGAAATGAAAGATATGCTTATATAAGCTCAATTATTTAAATAAAAGAAGATGAAAATAAGTGGATAACACTTGTTCTTATGCAATTTTAAATTATTTTAAAATGTTAATAGAAGCCTTTATATTTATTTTTCTTTAAATAAATACTTTCTTAATTTACATAAATTAATTCTTTTTAAGAAAACAATATAAAACAAGTCTCATTCTAATAAAAATCTTATCCATATATGTTATATCCAAAATATTTTTAAGATATATATCCTTTAAAATTCAAATTTAAATCCAAATCCAAATTCAAATTTAATTTAATATCCAACTTATAAACAAAATAATATATATATATAAGTGCATTCATCAAAGGAAGAAGCATTTCCGAAAACTCATTGATGACTCATGAATTGATTAGAAACTTCAACAAACCAGGTGCAGAAAAATTCTGTCTAAAAGTAGATCTTCATAAAGCGTATGATAAAATAAATTATCATTCATAAGCTAAGATCAATGGAATTCCCTCCAAAATTTGTGAATATAATAAAAGAATGTATTACCACTCCTACCTACTCAATACTGATCAATGGGATACCAAAAGGCTTCCTAGTTTCCAACAGAGGAATAAGACAAGGTGATCCCTTTTCTCCCTATTTGTTTGCTATTGCCATGGAATATTTTTCGTTACAAATGGAGTTGGAAACACATAACAAATTACTTCAGCCAATATACAACATTCAGCCTATTGTGACCCACCTACTATATGCAGATGACTTGCTCATTTGTATAAAATCCTCCAATGCCTCGGCTAGATCAATCAAAGAAATTTTCTGCAAGCTAGAGAGATATACTTAAACTGAACAAACAAAAAACTAAATGTTACTTCAACAAGACATGCAATAATAGAAATGAAATCCTGAATATCTTAACAGTGAAAGAAGGAGAACTTCCAGTTAAATATCTAGGTGTCCCTCTATCAACAAATAAAATAACTGATAGAGAATGTGCAGTACTGTTTTCCTCGATAAGAGAAAAACTGCAGGGGTGGAGCTCCAAACTTTTATCACTAGCAGGCAGAATAGAACTGGTACACATAGTTATTCATGCCAAAATCAATTTCTGGTTACAGACATTCCAAATACCAGATGCCTCAATAAAAAAAATTGAAAAAGTCTGTGCAGACTTCATTTAGAAAGGAGGCATGCATCAAATAAAATTTGAGGATCTGTGTAGACCTAAAGATGAGGGTGGAGTGGGGCTTAGACGAATTAAAGACATGAGAATGGTCTTCATATTAAAGCAAGCTTGGAGGATAATCAAAGGCAAAGGATTGTGGGGTAATTGGATGAGAAGAAGATACATTAAAGACAATTTTTGGTGCATGGAGATAGACAATAATGCTTCAACAAACTGGAAAGCTATCATGCGAATAAGAAAAACACTAGCTAAGTGCTGTGGCAAAGAAATAGCTAAGGGCAGGGAGACCAACCTGTGGAAGGACCCTTGGATAACAGACGAGACTTTGATAGACATTCTGGGGATCACTACTTACTCGGATTATGGATGCCCTGAAAAAACTATATCTGACATAATTAAAAATAATGAATGGGACTGCTCGAGTTTACCACTAAATAGAGAAATCAAGGAGAAGATACAATACATGCCAATTTACAATGGGCGTGGAAGTGATATATGGATCTGGAAGCCTACGGGGGATAAATTCACTACTAAAATAGCTTGGGAAGAGATTCGACACCATGATAATAAAGTTGACTGGAGAAAAATCATCTGGAACAAAGTAAATAACCCAAAAATGGCTTTCACAACATACAAAGTGATTCAAAAACGCTTACCCACTAAAGATAGACTTATGAAATGGGGCATTATTACAGAAAAAAAACGTGAACTATGCGGACAGGAGGAAGAAACACATAATCACCTGTTTTTCAAATGTAAATTGTCGAACGAGATTTGGAAAAAATGCAAAACAAAAGAAAATCTACCTCAACAAGAAAATACATTTGAGGAGGAAATACATCACCTGTTGAGGAGAGGAGATGGCGTACACAGCAAATCCAATTTGGCCAGTGTCCCCATCACTGCGACAGTTTGGAATGTGTGGAAGGAGAGAAATCGTAGATTATATGAGAAAAAACAACGCAGTAGTTTGGAAATCAGCAAACTCATTAGATCCGACATACAATTAGTGAAGAAGAGAAATAAAAAGAATGAACTCACCTTGTCGGAATCAGATGAAGCTCAAACTGCAGTAGAGGATCGGCAAAGTTCATGGGGAGAAAGCCCAAATACAAGCTATCAGCCGCCATGAATGCGAAGAAGATGAGAACTGATAAAAGTATAATTGGAATCTTAAAGTAGTTGTAGTTACGCATTGTATTATTCCCATACAGCATGTCGTAATGGGCTAAACCAAAACTTGGGCTGTATATGCCCTTAATAAAATCTTACCCATTTTCAAAGAAAAAAAAAATTAAATAAACACATTATTAAATTTATAAGTAATTATTCTATTTAAAAACAACTTAAATACATACATACGTACATATATATATATTTGAAAAACACTTATTAAATTTGAAAATAATAGGTCGATTTAAAATCTATTTATACTTATATATATATGAACAGCATATTATCCAATTTAAAATTAATTAAATTGGGAGATCATCAAATAAACACTTATCCAGATATTTATAATTCAATTTTTATTATATTTACAAATTTATTTAAACTTCCAGATATCTTTTATTATCTGAATTTTATCTGTTCAATTGATTAAAACAGTTAATTACCCAATTATTAGATGTCCACAATCTGGGTTATTACATTCCTCCCCCTTAGAATCTTTTCATCCTCGAAAAGGTTCGAAACCAGAATTTATTAAAATACTTAATATTTGTTCAATCACTTTTAATCATTTTTTTAAAAACATTTTAAAATCTATATAATTTTGCAAAAATAGTTACTTTTATAACTCGATGTTTCCACAAGTCCATCCTCGTTCTCATAGAAATTCGGTCATACGTTGATCAGCCGTAAGACTGAAAATCTATAAATACTTAGCAGACTCATTTTCAACATCTAGTGAAAATACTTGGAAAATAATTTTATTGAAAATATAGAAAATAGTTTTTGAAAATAGAGGAAATATCTTTGGTGAGAATGCTCTGGAAATCATCACCCCCATCCATGGTCGTAGTTACATCCTGGGTTACGTTGCCATCGCAGCAAAAGTCCATGTAATTGCAGGCTCTCCATGGCCTCTCGATTACGCCATGGAACCCATGACATATCGCAGTTACATTCCAGGGCTACGTTGTCATCATAGCAAAAGTCCATGTAACTGCAGGCTCTCTACGGCCTCTGATTTTCGCTGTCGAAATGAAACTTTTCCACTCCTACATAGGTCGTAGTCTACCGATATAAAATCAAATGCAGACTGTTGGCTCTCAACGGCACACAACGACTTTCGCTATGTTACCATAAGTCGCAGTCTACCGTTATAAAATCAAACGTAGACTGTTGGCTCTCAGCGGCACACACGACTTTCGCTATGGTATACTCTACTCATAATGCCCAGGGACTAGTTTTGTCCGAACTCCTTACAGGATCAACTTTAGAACCCCACTTTGCGGCTCAAGGCAGCACCACCCGGTGGCACTCCTGAGAAGTTCATTTTAAGGGAGCGCCTTTTTCCCCAGAGCCATCATCAAAACACTTTATACTATACACATATAGTATCTTTCAAATCATACACCTTGTATGATCTCATACAAAGCTCCTTTACACCAAAATCGATTATCCCAAAATTGATTATTCTCAAACTAGGCTTTTCAAATTTCAATATTGATTTTACCCAAAAATCAAAAGCCTTTCCAAATCCAAAGGTTCCCAAAACCTTTTTCTAAAATCCTCATAATATCCTTCATATCTATATATAGATATATATAACTTTAAAAATCTTTGGACCATTTCAAACTTGTATAAAACTCCTTTTATACTTAAAACACTTATAAAATCCTTTCCTTCCGGCAATAGATTCAACAAGGGGAGATCTATCTTATATAACAAAGATATATAACTTCGTTTATTCCAATCAAATATTCAAATTTGATTACCCTATAAAGTCACTAACTATATTATTTTCTTTCATAAAGTATTTTCTACCATAAAAATATCCAATTTCTATTTTATTTCATCATATATTTCACAAAATATACCTTTCGTTTCAAAAACCATTTCACATTACTCATCCACAAATTCCCAATATCATTTTCATTCAAATTCGTACGATATACTCGTATCATTCGTACGCTATACCAAGATGATCGCTCAATTGATCACACAGTTTCACTTCCAAACTAGTATCGTCCACTCGACTTCCTAGTGCGGACTCAGATCTGGTTTCTTGATCAGAAACCGTCATTCTCCTTGCATAGTCATAACTGTAACGACCCAGAATTTTGAACAATCTAAATTGAAAATATTTACTTAATTTTAAATATTTGAATGATGGTTTGACTTGAATTTCAAATTATCAGAATGAATTTGGCGATTAAATAATAGAATTTAATCTATTGAAAGTTGAATAAAAATTTGAATGTTCAGTTTTAAGCTGATTAAAAATATTTCAAAGGCTTGTAAAATGCATATTGATAATACTGAAGATAATAGAAGCTTCGGAATTGAATTTGAAAGTGGTTTGATCAGTTTTGAAAATTTCATTGTTTAAATCGATATATAAAAAATAGCCTTCTGAGGCACAGTCTCGGAATTCGACGAAACCGGTTCTATTGGGTCCGTAATATTGAGTTATTACCGGATTTCAAATTTTGTATTATTCGGAGTTGTTATGTGAGCATGCGTTAAGCAAACGCGTTGAGAATTAAATTGAATTTTAATTTAAAAATTTGTACAAATCAAATCACAACCACCCTATATTTTCGTACTCCAGCCACCCTACTCTCTGCTAAACACGTTCTCTTGTCTCCCCTTCGTTTCTTTTATCACGCAATAGTTTCGAACCAGAGAGAGGAAACAAATCCTCTGAAGGAAAAAAAAACAAATGGCCGTTCGTCCCTTTATAAACGCAATCCATCTTCTCTCGTTCAAAATCATGAAATTAAATGGCCGAAGGCCTTTTTCTCTCAGACAAAATCAATTCAAACAAAAAAAAAGTGGCCGCGTTCTTATCGTTTCGGCAACCGATCGCCGCTTCAATTTCGAGCATAGCTCGTTCGATTTGGGCGAGTTCGACTTCGTCTTTGATTTTAGATAGGGCTGCAGGCGAAGCCGATCTCGATTGATGGTGGAAGCTACGGCGATGTCTGGAGAAGTCGCGGCGTCGATTGGGAGTTCGCGGCAGTGATGGTCGAGCAGATAGATGTGGAGAACAGGGTTTCTGGTTGGTGGTATAGTGATGGGGGAAAACTCGAGCTCGAGTTCGTGAGCTCTGATCTGGCGATGTTGGCGACGAGAGAGGCGCGATTCGAACTCAGGTGGGTCGCGTACGCGCGTGCTTACGCGTGGAGCACGCAAGGTCAAGAGATGTAACCGAGACGGGAGCATTCTCGCGAGTAATCTCGTCAGTGAGGTATAATTATGTTTCTTGTTTTTCCAATTTAAACAAATAAATATGATTTTTGAAAATATATATACAGTTCCAGTTTTTATATGTATGCAGAAATTTATACTGTTACATCATGTTTAAATTATATATACATATATATAAGATTTAAGTAGGCAGCAATTTTAAAATATTTTGAATTGTAAAGTTATATAAAAATCAAAACCTATATAATATTTTTATGAGTATGCCTCTATGGTTTCAAAAGAAAATATTTTGTTGAAAAGAAACTCGTTAAAATTTAATTTTTGGGTTGAATTGAATAATTAGTTTTTACAATAAATTATAGTGGTTAACTTATTTATTTAACCAATTTAGTTACTTCTAGTTACTTTTATTTACAGTAAAACAGAAGAAAGAAGAAAGAAAATTAATTAATTATTTCCGATCTATAATAAAATACCGCTGTTATTATTATTAAAGAAAAAAAATATAATTTGTTAAAAGAAATAGTTTAAATCCAATTAGTAGTAAATCAAATTATTAAATGATAATGGATTTTTCAAGTTAGTTCAAGTATTTATGAATTGTATATATACAGTATAAAGGAAATGTTAAACAGGAAATTAATTTTTAAAATAAAGAAAATTTTGATTAAAGTACAATTAGTTGATTAAATATGTCAAATGGGAATTTAACTTTCCGATTAGTTTAAATATTAATGAAAATTATCTAATGTTTATGCAAGGTCGAAAAACCGTGAAGAAACAAGCCAATTTGGAATTGGATTGCGAAATAAAAGCTAAGGTGAGAACTCCTCACTCAATCAAACAGCTTGGTTTAAAATTTTAAATAGTTAATGTTGATTGATGATTGTTGTTTGATTGTGTTAGTAGATATTGTAGGATATATACAATATATAGCAATATATATATATTGGCATATGTATATATTGGATTTGATTTCCAGCCTCGTATAGCGGATGAGACCCTATTGCGCCGCCTATTAAGCGGATAATATTTTATAAAACCCCATATACCGCGATATTCCACCTTGAAGTGGAATTGGTATTGTGCTAACGTCTGTGGATGCAGGGAAACAGGTTGGAGGGATCCAACAGGATTCCTCACATATTTATTTGTTTATAAATATTGTGATGGTTGTTGACTTTCATATCGATATATATGATGTTATCCCCGTGATTGACTATTTGATGCTGTTGCATCATCGGATTCATTCTTAAAAGTTAAAAATAACGATTTGAATTTAAAAAGATTTTAAAGTAAATTTTCAAGTATATGTTTTATTAATTTTTTTGAACTAGATTCATTTTAAATAAATGAAGATTTTAATTTTTAAAAAGTTATAAAAATTATGATTTTTGTAGAATGTAACCGAAGGGAAAATTTTAAAATAAATAGATTTACCAAATAGTTTAAATTTTGGATTTTTGAATTATTATAAAGGATAAATATAAAAGATTTTATAAATTGGTATTTTTAAATAGAAATATTGGAATTATAAAACTAGAGTTATAGGTGTCATAAAAAGGAGATTTACAACTCAAAGTTATTATAAAATATAAAGGAAGCTTAAAAGTAATAAGATTAACAATTTGGAAAGTTTAACGGGAACGACTTGGTAAATAAATAATACCATAAGTAATTAACTCATAAAATGGACTTTTGTATTTAAAGGGGATATTATAGGAATTGTTAATAAAGGAGGTTTTTATAAGTTGAAAACCATTATAGAATATAAAGGAATCTTGTCAGTGATAAGACTTAAAAATTTGTGAAGTTTTAAAAGAACGATATGGTAAATGAATGAATTATAAGTAATTAACTTATAATATGAACTATTGGTATAAAATTGACTTAAATAAATTGTATTGGATTGATAAAGGAGATTTATAAATCGGGATTATAAATAGAAATGGAATTTATAGACATTGTCTATAAATTTGAAACCAATTGAATTTGATAAATTGAATATGGAAGTTGGTTAAAGGTGTTATATTCACTATTTTGAACAGTGAATATATTATTGAATAAAATGGACATGGGTTGGGAAAGGAATGTTTTGAATGGAATTTAAAACGATTTAAAGATGTTTTAAAAAGCAGTATCGAAACCTTAGATTTCAACATTTATTGTTGAAATAGGCGTTTTCGAGAAATAGAAGGAAATGAAAACATAGATTTCAACATTCATTGTTGAAATAGACGTTTTCGAGAAAGTAAGGAAAAGGTGGACTATAACACAGTTGTTATAGTAAATGGCCAAAAGGAAATATTTTGTATAGTATTGGGATTTATATATCTATTTTAATTTCGAATCCCTATACTAGTGATTTTGGGTTGTCGTAACGATGTTTTACGCAACATTCGTTTTGACCCAAATAAAAGTGAATAAAAGAATGTTTTCCTTAAAGAATGAGATATATACTTAACTATGGTTCAAGTATATTGAATATTTGCGAATTGTTGAAAATAAATAAATTTGTCGATTACTTATTATTAAATAAGTATGGAAATGCTTTTCCAATATGAAATGGAATGTTTTTGAGAATTTATCTTTTAAAGGTAAATTGTAAGCGAATATTTTGAAATCGATTTGAGAATCGTATACTAGTAGATATTCGGAAATTTGAAATTCGCTATGGAATTTGTAAAGGAAGGGAGATTTGTTAAAAATAAATATTGATTTATTTTGAAGTATGGAAATGAATTTACGAGTTTGGTACGTAAGTTTAAGATAAATGGGTAAGGATTTATTTGTAAATTTGAAATTTGTTTTCAAAGGGTATAAAAGATGAAAAATAATTTGAAATTGGTTTTCAAATGATTGAAGTGTGGAAATTTTATCTTGTAAAGATATTTCAGTAAAACAAAAAAATTTGGGCAATTATTTGGAAGGTGTATATATATATCTTGTGAAGATGTTTTTGGGATTAAATAATTTGAAAAATTATTTGGAATCTGATGATGTGGCGCATCTTTATTGATAGTTAAATAACCGACTATCAGTATTTACCCTTAGATGGTATTTGTTGTGATTGTTTGAAATTGAATGCTACACTTATTTTTTAAAATAAGCGCTCGCTATTCGGTTTAGCCGGGAGAGGACCTTTGTGTCATATAACCCATTCCGAATATGCGATACGTCGTTATGGTTCGCATTTGAAGACTGGTGTTGAAGACCGGGTATTTGTGAAAATGATAGGATGACCTATCGATTGTCTCTGCATCGTTAGCTAAGGTATGGAGATTTCCTTTGTGATGGGAAATTTTATCGGGATTGTGAATACCCGGAATGCAAGGGCTTCTTTGGAAGTGCCTTCGGTTCTGTTCGAACCCGGAACAGACTTGTATGGTTACGTGTCTGACATTACATTTTGAGATATAGAGCAGATTTCTTTTCAAATACATTTCTGTTGGTGGCGGAGAATTTATTCTCTTAGCTTAACACCCTTCTCTGAGACGTACGAGCTCAGAGGTTATGTAGTTGAAGTTATCAGCGATATATTCCCAATCTGGTAATGTGACATGCTGAGTGCTGCTGTGTGATAATCATTGGTTGGTCATTTGTGATATGATCATTTGTTTGATCATTTATCTTTGTGATCATTGCTTTGGTCATCTGTTGACCCAAAGCATGGCTTTGTTGCACAAAGCGTAGCTTTGTGGACGAGACTTCGTCGGACCTCACTCCCCGGAAATGGTCGAAACAGGAATATGCGGCAAGGTTATGAGGGTCGCGCCCTTTAGGGTATGTCATTTCCTTCTGGAAAAAGGTGGTATCATGGTATGGAGCCCAGATATTTACTCATGTTGATACACTATATCTATTACTGTGTGGTGTTGTTGGAATCGAGCGCTCGGATAAAGGTCCCAAAGGACCGGGGGATGACATATTCGTGTAGTAGTTACCTAGTTACAGAGGTAACCCGGCCTTGTGTTGGCAGAGATCTAACCGTAACGTTAGTTTCTCGAGACGTCCCGCCAGAGGCGATCCCATATGGCAGTAGGAAGTTCCTTAGCCTGACCATTTGTTGGAAATCCATTCATCCAATACGCGCCTTGTACGGTTTTGGTTGTATTACCTGCCATTCACTTATGGTGGTCACCACTGTTTGGATGGTAGCTATAGTAGGCATAGTTCGGAATGTCTATGCTGGCTAGGATTTATATTCTATTTTCGAAATTGTTTTCTACACTATGCACTAATAATAATATCAAAGATGATTTGATTTCTTTGCGTAGTAAGCATCTTTGACTATCATAAGGAGAAATCTCCTCCGATTCTGCGTTTGCATTGTGTGTGTGTGTGTGGGAGGCCTTATGGTAGTTTCATTCTCCAAAAAGCATTGCGAATTTACTTTAAAAATATTTCTTTGTTTGTTTTTAAAGATAACTGTTTTTAGTTCTCACACCAGTCCCATGACTGACCTGGAGTTTATTGTTCCCTTCCTAAACTCTGGGTGCCCACCAATTTCCACACGGGCAGTCTAGAGTTAGGTTATCAGGTTATTCTGGTTTCGGGAGTTGCTGTAGCAATCTGGAGGCGAGCAGGATGGCGTAGTCTTTTATCTATTGTATATAGTATTTCTTTTCCGCTGTTTGTTGTTGTACACTCTGATGATGAATGTAATGTGATGTAATGTTTAAAATGTATAGTTCTTCTGTTTTAATGAATATTCATTTATCTATTATATGTTGTTCCGCTGCGATTGTGAGATTCTGATATTGTTTTCCTGTTCTGTTGCTTATTTCTGTTTCTTCTATCTTTCTCTCTCTTCTTCTACCTTTTTCTTCTTCTTCAACCCTAACGGTTCGGTTTTTCGGCAACGAAAAATCACGATCGTTACAATAACTATGATATAGAATATCCAGAACCAATCAACAATCCATATCCAGGTTAGCCGTCGAAAATCGTGTGAAAAATCCCAACTCGGATCGACATAATTATCTCGAAATTCTATGCTCGAATCTGGATCAAATCCCTATGCGAATAGAATAATATACGTACATCCAACATATTTATCTCATTGATTATTAGCCAAATCAATTTCTTTTCTATGCATATTCACTTATCCATAATTTCTTAAATCCTTATTTGGATTATCACTTCAATTCTTATTTTAATCTGGGAATTTAATCATAAACAGTTGGAACTCTGTCCAGTTTAAATTTAGAAAATAGCTTGAAAAGTTAAAAATAGATAAGTAGTTGAAAAATAATTATTAGTTTGTAAAATAGCTGTAAAATAGTTAAGTAATTGTAAAATAGTTGGAAAATAGTCAAATAGTTATAGAAATTTTTAAATAATTGCAAAATAGTAAGCAGTTATAAAGTAGTTGAATAAAATAGTAACTAGTTAATAAAACAGCTATAAAATTGTTAAATGGTTACAAAAATATTTATAAAATAAGTATAAGATAGTTTGGGGTTCAAAAAGAAGGATTGTATATATAAATATCTTGGAAAAATAGATTTGTATTAAAATAATTTATTTTGAAAATAGTCCAGAGTCCAACTGTTCAATTCCCAACCTCCATTTCCAATCAATTCAATTTAAATTTCCACTTCCATTTAAAGTGACTCAATTCCAATTTAAATAACTTCAATTTCCATTTGAATTGATTTAACCCCAAATTCAAGTTGAAGTAATTCTCAATTTCTTCCCAAATTCAAATCAAATTCCATTTGATTTTAGACCTATTCATCTTTAATTACAATTCCAAATTATTCAAATCAATTTGGACTAATTTCAAATTGAACCCATATCAATTTCAAATCATTTCAAATTAATCCAATTCAAATTTTCCATTTTTAAATTATCCTTACTTAACCTATTTCAAAGTTCAAATAATTTCAAACTGAACCAATTTTAAATTTTCAATTCATTTCAACCCCAGTTTGAATTAATCTCAATTCCCATTTGAATTTGAACTTATTCAACTTAATTGCATTTCAAATCAATCCAATTCAAATTTCCATTTGAATTTAAAACTATTCAACTCTAATCACATATCCAAATTATTTAAATCAATTTCAATTTAAATTAATTTCAAATTCAATCTCACTTTGAATCATCTTCAATTATATAAATTCGAGTTAAACTTTCAAATGTTGATTTAATTCTCTTAAATCAGTTTAACTTTACTTCTTCATAAACCTATTTCTAGGTTGAAATAATAATTCAAGTCCAATTCCAGTTTAAAGATTATTAATAGGATAATATTATCCAAATTATTATAAAACACCCATATATTTCCAATTTCTAGATCTCAAACCCATTTTGAGATCACATAAATTCCCGATTCAAATCAACCATTTAACTTCCCATTCAAATTTCATCTTGAAATTTGCAATTCAGGTTGGTCGTTCAAACTTATTTAACTTCTTCAAAGTTAAATTCAATTTACTTAATTCAGTCAAATTTACATAATTTGAATTCCCATTCAAATTTCAAAATACTTTCACACCTATAAGTTCAAAAACTGATCACTTTGGATTTTCACATCTCATTCCAAATTTAAAACTCAACATTTAGAGTTTATTCCAAACCATCTTTGATATTATGTATATTCCTCACATATACACATTTTCTTCTTGGCCTACCAAGCCTAATTTTAAAATGTAAACCACCCTTTGTTTTAATTCAAAACAAATTCTTTTAAAGTCTACAACCAACCTCTTATTCTAAAATAATATTACATTCAATATAGCTTGAATAATATTATTTCCTTTAACACTTTGAAAACAATTTCAAATGTTTAGATTTAGAATTCAGAACTTCACAGTTGGAAACCCACTTTAATTTACATCCTTTCAAATTTACAAGTTATTCTCTTATTAAATGGTTACTTCCTTAAAACATTTTATTGTTTCTTGGAAAACAATCATCCCATTATTAAACACAATAACCGTTCTATTTCTCCGATTTGAAATCAATTCTAATTCATCTTATTTAGAAATTCTTCCCCAACTTCAAGACTTAATTTAGCTTGAATCCATTTCAAACTTACCTTTATTTAATTTCAATTTAGTTGTATTTCTATTACCTCTTAATTTAATTTCAATATCTTAACAACCAAATACCTTAATATTTATTAGAAAGAAATATTGCTTTATATATATCAAAATATATTCTTATATAAAACCATTTAAAATCTTTATATAAGAAAATAACAAATACGCACTCGTATATATATATACTTAACTCATTATAGGATACCATTGACCCTATCTTTAATGAGTAATCCCACCAGTGCCAAGGTTCTCGATTAACCTTCTGCTCTGATACCAAATGTAACGACCCGGAAATTTCGATCCCAAAAATTCTAGATAGTTGGTGAAAAGAAGAAAGACAAAGAGGAAGAAACAGAAAACTCAAACTCAGAATCTCACATTCGCAGCGGATAAAGTATAATATCACATAAATAATAGTTTTACAAAGAAGAACTGTATCTTTACACTTATATTTTTATACATCAGAGTTACAATCATTACACAACACTGGATAGTTTAAAAAGAACCTGTCCTAGATAAACTATAATATATCGCAGCGGAAATACCCCATACCATCCCGCCATCCAGCTCGCCTCCTGAGCTCCAGAACGTCCTTACTTGAAAATATGTAATACTCGGTCTGACCGGAGCATTACATCAAAGTAACACCCTTGTCAGGCTGGAAAACAGCGTGAGTAAAACCAATCTAACATGGAATATAAAAGTATATAACTCATATAAATCCGGGGTAACTTAATTTACACTTCACAAGTTGTTATAGACATTACTTATTTCACACATCAATTTCTACCAAAACTTAGATTATATGGTCCAAACCACTTAAATCATTCCATTACAACCTATTGTTTCCACGTATCAATAAGTAAAGAATCGAAGTGGTTTCAGGTATTAACTAATGCCCGAATCCGATCTCTTCGAATTCAACACCATCTTACCCCAAATTATTTAAATGAAGCACAATTCAAACTTCAAATATAGGGTGTCACCATACATTAATTCATCATCGATAGATAACCCTATTATCTTAGTTGAAACCCAACATATCATATCACATAGCCTCACAAATCACATATACGAGATATCAACAATTCTAAGGCATGTAGTATTATCCAATCATTCATAAGCAAGATAAATTGGTCAAACCATTTCTAATTAATTTAAACACATTTTAACTAATTACTTCAATCGCCCTTCATTCTCCTTACTTAACATTAATTAATTACAAATAAATTAATTAATCATTCTTCAATTGTCGCTTTTAATTATACATTCTTGATTAGTTATATTTAATTACATAAAGTAATTATTCTTTTATTAATTACACGAGTTAATTATCCTTAACCATTTACAGTAATTAATCTTTAATTACTTTCATTAATTACCTTAATTACTTCCATTAATCAGCCTAAATCAGTCATAACGGTAATTAACCATTCTGTAATTACTTGCCTTAATTAATTAGTTCCTTAATTAATTATATCAATCCTTTAATTAATTACACCCAGTAGTTATCCTTAATTACTTCTCCTAAGTAATTATTCTTCTTAATTACTTTCGCAAAGTAATTAAACCCGACACTACTTCTATTCTCTAAAATTAATTATATCCAGTATTTATCCAATAATTACTTCGCTTAAGAAATTAAACTTATGAATCACATTAAGTAATTACTTAACCTCTCTCCCAGTGACTGTTTTAAATTAATTTAACTAATTAATTAACTTAAACTAATCACATTAATTAAATTAATTAGGCAATTAATTCCTTTAATCACTTCTCTTAAGTAATAATACTAAATTAATTCCACTAATGATTATCCTTAATTAATTATCTTGAATTAATTACCCTGATCAATTTTTCTTGATTTTATTAATTAATTGATGATTCCAAATCAATATTATCCAGTAACTATCCATTATTAAGTAATTTTACTTACCAAAGTTAATTTTAAATTTTTTGACTAATTAAAGTTTGATTACTTCTAATTCATCATTAAATCATATTTAAGAATTTTATTAAGTCATTTATCCAAACATAATTTTTTAGACAAACAATTTAAAGCATGTTTAATCTCTAAACATTTAAATCTTAAAAACTTGTTTTCGAAACTTGTTTTAAGATTTCACTTAGAACTGAAATCATTTCTATTGAAAACTTAAACATTTTAAAATCATGAAATCTGTTTACACATTTTCCTTTTATAAACTGTTCATGTTGCAAATTTTAAAACCTTGGTTAAAACATTAACACACCCGAGCCCATGTCATAAACCCACGAACGAAATCCCGAGCCCAAAACATAATTACTCGAACTACAACCCAGGAATTCTATCAACTCGATAGACTCGAGTTCGTCACGCAATCCATAACTTTCTTCCACGAAGTGAAACAACACAGCAACACAACAGACACAAATTAGGACCTGTGCACATGCACAGTTCACCCACGATGTTCCGTTCATCGGTGCTGACGCCGTCACATCGACTACGATGTTCTCCCCTGATCATGACCACCTAGAGACTCGATCATGCAAGAAATCGAAATCGAGCTATGTGACCAATACTGGAACCAGAATAAACAACCCAAATCTCCTCTCACCGCCGCCTAAGTTCACCAGCGATCCTACGATCACGACCGGAGCTTCATCACACGCCAACGTCACTAACCCCCTACCTGCGACCGCCTTTGCTTCTTCCTAGACCACGAATATACCTCGATAAAAGCGATGATCGAAACAGACGATAAACCCTACTCAGCCTCGCCCCGACCACCACAGTTGCTTATAAAATCATTTGCCATTTTTCCTACCACCATCTACCCACAGCCACCACGGACATGAACTCCGACCAACCAATAGTTCATCGATCACCAGAAATAACCCAAAAACCCAATTCCGTCCATCATCGAACTGCTCCATCAAAACTCAACTACAAATCCTAATTTTTGTTTTAAAAATCCTAATTTGTTAAGGGAAATCAGATTATATGCTTGAATTTACATATTGATGAACTTGATTTTCACTTGTTCATCAATTTTTGTAGTTCTTTGCAATTTCTAGAAAAATTTTCAACTTACTTCTTAGAAATAAAATTTGAAAAAAACTTAATTACATATAAACAAATAATATTTGTTTGAATACTCCAATCTAACAAAGATCACATGAAGAAAATTCTATATATTCTTTTTATTTGAGCCTGTTAAGAAATAACAGAGCTGATTACAAACTTGCATACCCATATATATATATATATATATATATATATATATATATATAGACATAGAGTCAAGTATTCAGTTTTAAACAAGCATGCGTACACAAATTAAAACATGCATTACGAGGTTCACATCAAACATTACTCAAACAACAAATTAAAACTGATTCCTGGGTTAAGTCCACTCGCCTTAATGCCAAGATAAAGAACAACCCTTAGTTTTGATTACCAGGAAATTGTTTTGTTTGCTTGAATTTGAAATCTTTGGATCTGTTACTTGATTATGTTGAAGATTAAGATCTGAAGTTGTTGTTTGTTGACTTGCTAATGGATGTTTGAGTTAGAATCCATGCTCAGGCTCAAAACAGGAAACAGGTTGTTGAATTGAATTTATTTGATCTTGGTTTTATTTTACTTGAAAAAGAAAAGAATATAAGTGGAGAAAGTTCTAAACTGAGAAAATTTGTGGCCTGGTCTTCTCTAAAACTTACTTATTTTTGTTTATTAATTTTTATTTTTTTTTAAAAGAAGAATGCCACTTCTTAATTTGAATGTAAATATAATTGCATTTGTTTTAATGTATATTAAAATTTGTTACACTTGTCTTTTATTCATGCACTAGTTCAATTTTAAATGTTATATTTACCTTATGTTTAAAATATTACACATTTTTAAATCTATGTTAAAATCTTTTATATGTGTAAATATGTATGTATTAATGATTGTTTTGATTTTGAGAAAATGTTTTTAGGTTGTAACTATTTTGAAATGAGAATAGGAAAAAGAATTGAAGAAATGAAAGATATGCTTATATAAGCTCAATTATTAAAAATAAAAGAAGATGAAAATAAGTGGATAACACTTGTTCTTATGCAATTTTAAATTATTTTAAAATGTTCATAGAATCCTTTATATTTATTTTTCTATAAATAAATACTTTCTTAATTTACATAAATTAATTCTTATATTATAAAACAAGTCTTATTCTAATAAAAATCTTATCCATATATGTTATATCCAAATAATTTTTAAGATATATATCCTTTAAAATTCAAATTTAAATCCAAATCCAAATTCAAATTCAAATTTAATATCCAACTAATAAACCAAATAATATATATATATATATATAATTAAATAAACACATTATTAAATTTATAAATAATTATTCTATTTAAAATCAACTTAAATACATACATACATACATACATATATATATATATATATGGACAACACTTATTAAATTTGAAAATAATAGGTCGATTTAAAATCTATTTATACCTATATATATACATATATATATATATATATATATATATATATATATATATACACGAACCGTGATATCACGAAAATTTTGACAATATCAATTTAATTTAACTAGGGTACAGAACAATTTCCCACACCTCTACTAGTTCAATGATCTATTCACCAATTTGATAATTTTTTCGAAATGCCTGATCACTCTACTCCATACAGAAGGAACTTCAAACCCCCAAATTTCCAAAATCAACAGAATTTCCCAAATTCACCTTTTCAGTTCATCACAGAGCCGCTTCCCAAATCCCAATCTAAATAATATGAATTCTGATTTAAAAATCTTGTTTCCATATAGGTTTTCTGATCATAATCTTAAATTAATGAATCAAAGAATTTAAGTTTTAAACAAATTCATGTTTTCTGGTTCTTTTTGGGTTTCCACAGAAAGTTGTATTTGTTTTAACTTAATTAAAATTTCAAACTTAAACTTATGATCACATAAAAAAAAAATTTGTAATTTAACTCCTAACAATAATTAGAATCAAGTGATAAGGAACTAAATAAATAAAAACTTGAATTCTGGGAACAGAGTGATTGCAGTATTACAGTAAACATGCACACGTTCATCAAATGTTCACAAACAAACAAATTTTTCCAGAGATAAATTAGGTAACCAAAGTTAACTTAATTAATTTTCAAAATGTTACTCACCTTATACTCAGAAGAACAGAGCCCCCTAAATTATGAAAGGCTTTTGAATCCTGTTAACACTCATGCATGCAGGCTTGATCTCTTAAATTTTGAAAAAAATGCAGACTTTTAACTCCTGGTTGCTTGCATTTGAAACTCTGACCAAAATTAGATGCATGCAGGCCTTTAATCTAAAGGTTGCTGAGCTGATGATTTTCCAAAGTTAAAATGCAGTTGCATGAAAGTCCTTGATATTTTTGGTTTTTGAAAAATGTAGATTTGATTTTTGTAGAAATTTGAAATTGCGTGTTTGAAATTCTTGTTACAGGTTTTGGTTTGCAAATCATAATTTTGAGGAGATGATTTCAGATATGGTTTGTGAGGGAATTTTGAGTTTTCAGATTTTTGAAGTGTGATGTTTCTCTTTGATTCATTTCAGCTTTAGGTTATGAAAAGAGAATGAGGGGAAAATGAAAATGATTTAAGGCTGAAATTTATTTTAATTCAAAATAAAGAAAAAAATAAAATAAAACAATGACACTTGTCATGTTTCTTTATTCCTAAATAAACACATGTTGATTTAGATTGTTTAATAGTTAACACTTGTCTTTTATTTAATTTAGTTATATTTTTAAATGTAAATGAATACTTAAATTTATTTATACTTATGTAAATTTCTTATTTAAAGAAAATGTAAATGAAATAAATTATTTAAAACTAAAACCTGTACAGTATTTATAGAGTGATTTATAAATCTGAAAAATGAGATTTTAAAACAAGATTTAAATTTAAGTTAAAATTTGGATTTGAATACCTGAATTCAAATTGGAATTTGAATTTTAAAGTTTTCAAGAGGAAATAAGTTTATAAATTCTAATGTTATAATTAAGTTTAAATATTTTAGTATTTTATAACATGTGTTTTTATAAATCTGAAATGAAATTTAAAACAGGATTTTAAATTTAAATTTTTGAATATGAATCTGAAACATGATTTGAATTCTAGTTTGTAATATAAATAAGATTTTGAATTTAAATGTTTCAAAATCACTTGAAATATTTAAAGTATATTTTAAATTTATTTAAAATGATTATGGGTTAAAATATTTTTAAACTTACTTTGAAAAGTAGGTAATTCTTTAAAAATGAAATTGAAAGGGTTTTAAATACTTAAACCTTGTTTAAGTTTAAATTTGATTTCACTTTAGTCTTAATTTAAAATGGAATTTAGATGAAATTTAAAAGCAAGTTGTTTTTAAATTACTTTGCTAATGATGATTTCATCATTAATGAGATTTATGTTATGTTAAGTTAATTAGAACTTAATAATTTATAATTCATTAAATGATTAAAGTGATTAAGTTTTTATAATTAATTAATTAATAATTTGTTTAATTAATTAAATAATTAAGGGTTTTATTTAATTAATTAAAAGATTAGTAAGTTAATTAAGATTGATTAAATTTTAATTAAGAGATCAATTAATTAAATAAGATTTGATTTAATTTAATTAATGATTTGAATTTATTAATCAAGTAATTTAAAAATGAATTAAGTTTTTGATTATCACTTGATTGATTAAATAATTAGAGATTAATGAATGGGTTTTCTAGATAAATTAAATTGAAATTAATATTGATTAATCCCAGTTAATTACTTTAGAAAAGTAATTAAAGATTTGTTATTGGTTAATGAAGGCCATTAACATAGTATTATTTAATAATTAATTAATGTAATTAATTTTAATGATTAATTGTATTAATTAATTTGAAGATAATCAATTAAGAATTGTTGAAATATAATTACTTAATGAAAGTAATTAAGAAAATTAATTACTGATTGTAATTAATTAAGTTTATGTTGATTAATTAAGTTAATTAATTAATTTTAATTAATTTATATTAATCACTATTAATTTGAGAAGTAATTGCCCAATGTAATTAAAAATGAATAATTACTTAGTGAAGTAATTAAGAAGATAAATTACTTAATGTAATTAAATTAAAGAATAATTTGGGTAATGGAGGAGTTTTGGAATTTAATTACTTTGTGTAATTAATATGTAATTAGTATGCAGAATAATTACTTAAGTAAGTAATTAATAACTAACTACTTAGTGTAATTAATTTGGGTTTTGATAATTGAGTTATTTGAAGATAATTAAGAGATGAAATTGATTAAGTAAATTACTTAATGTGATTAATCAAGAGTGATTAATCAATATGGATAATTAATAATTAATTTAATGAGGTAATTATATATGAATAATTTGGGATCATTAATTTATATAATTAATGATGTAATTAAGGATGGATTAAATAAGAACAATTAATCAATGAAGGAATTAATTAATGTAATTAATTAAGGATTGATGTAATTAATTATAATTAATTAATTAATGAAGTAATTACAGGTTAATTACTGAATTTGGTTTAGAATAATTAATTTGTGAAATTAATTAAAGATTAATTACTTGAATGTAATTAAAGGATAATTAACCAAGATGATTAATTAGGGTAATTTGTTGAGGGTAATTAATTGATTGATTTGTAATTAATTAATGGATATGTAAGCAAGATTTATATGGATGAGTAATTAATTTAATTTATTTTAAATTAATTAAGGAAGAAGTAATTAATTTAATTCATTTTAAATTAATTATAAAATGGTGATTAATAAGTCATTGCTATGAATGCTGTTTAATAACTGATTACCCTGAATGGTTGAGATCTCAGATATGAGATAAATGATGTTGTGTGTTTTGGATGCTATTGTTGCATTTGAGTTGATAATATGAATTATCTGTTTGGGATGATAATATGGATTATCTGTTGTGATGATAATATTGATTACCTATTGTGATGTTGTGCATTATCTATCTGTGTGTGTATAGATAATATTGAATTGAATTGCTTTAAACTTTAAAACAACTTGGACCTAAAAGATGGCGATTTGGATTTCGATGAGACCGGGATCGGGTTTCCATATTTGGATATCCGAAAACCACTTCGATCCAAATTAACGATAGGTCATGAATCTCAAGTGAAGATGAAGATTCTGAGTGCAAGGGTTATTGTCATTAACTCTGAGGGTGATTCCAAAATGAGTGTAACGAGATAATGCCTTCGGCTTGGTTCGAACCCGAAACGAACTTGTATGGATTGAATGCTTTCAGAACATCGTCAGGTGGACGATGAGCATTCTAAGAGATGTGTTCTCTAAAGGTAATCGTAGCCTCAAGCCTCATCAACCGGGAATGGCTAAAATAGGGGAGGTGTAGCAAGGTTAAGTGGGTCTTGCCCAAGTAGGACAAGATTTTCCCCTGTCTAGAAGTCCCTTTATTTTCGGCTCTGTGGGCAGTTGGTTGTAAACAACTGCGGGGTTGTCTTGTTTGGGACTGTTTAGTAAGGAATGGTCCTAGCCTTGTGTTGCAGGGGAGTTAGGGTGGCTCCTCGGTACGGTGATCTAGGCCACGTACTGTGACGGGCGGTACCCCAGTAGCCCTGCCATTGTATGGAATCCAAAATCCAATAAGTGCCAACGGTTTAGATTGTATTACCCACTTTTGTGGCTAGTAGCTAGAATTTAATATATGTAACAATTTCGGCTATTTCATATTTACTTGAAAACCCTAGACACCATTATAATATCATCGGATTTCCTATCAAATGTTTTGGTTAGCGTAAGGTAAAAACTTTTCCATGTTTATGTGCGGGAAGTCTTACGTGATACCTTTCTTTTCAAAGGTTTTTAAAAGTTAAGCAACCTTAACCTGTTACTCACACCAGACCCATGTCTGACCTGGAGTTTATCTTCTGTTTTCTTAAACTCTTAGGTACTCAAACTTTTACGAGTAGCCAAGGGATTCAGGTTGGCTTTGATGAATATTGGAGGAGTAATGGAGCAGGAGGCTTCTGCGTTGTAGATATATAGTTCCGCTGTGTGTTCTCTGAGTTGTATTGAGTTGTAAATACTAGAAAGGTGTTTATAACTGTCTAGTATATGTTGTGTATGCTGTGTGTCTCTAATTATTGCTTTATATTATGTAAATAATTATGTTATTAATATAATTTATTCGTTCCACTATTGAGATTCTAGTGTTGTTTCATCTTTCTCTTCTTTCTTTTCTCTTTCTATCCCTTTCTTTCTTAATTCGTGATACGTCTTTCTGGTTAGTGGAAGACGGGTCATGACATGAACAGCATATTGTCCAATTTAAAATTAATTAAATTGGAAGATCATCAAATAAACACTTATCGAGATATTTATAATTCAATTTTTATTATATTTCCAAATTTATTTAAACTTCCAAATATCTTTTATTATCATAATTTTATCTGTTCAATTGATTAAAACAGTTAATTACCCAATTATCAGATGTCCAAAATTCGGGTTATTACAAGCACGGAGGCCTACAGTTATCTATGGATTTTGCCTGGACGGCAACGTTACCATCAGGTTAACTGCGACCGTGGATGGTAGTGATGATTTCTAGAGCATTCTCACCAAAAGATATTTCCTCGATTTCAAAAATGTTTTCTATATTTTCAATAAAATTATTTTTCACATATTTTCACTAGCTATTGGAAATGGGTCTGCTAAGTACTTATAGATTTTCAGTCTTACGCCTGATCAACGTATGACCGAATTTCTGTGAGAACGAAGATGGACTTGTGGAAACATCGAGTTATAAAAGTGTTTTTATAAAACTATTTAGGTAATATCATATAGATTTTAAAGTGTTTTCAAGTTTTGAATAAAAAGAAGTTTATAGTTAAAAGGGTTTAAAGGATAATTTTGATAAATTCTGGCTTCGTTCCTTTTCAAGGACGAAAAGGTTCAAAGGGGGGAGGAATGTGATAACCCGGATTTTTGGCATCTGTAGACTGATAATTAACTGGATTAAATCAGTAAAAAATATTGAATTATAGATTAAACAAATGAATTTGATCAAATAAATAATTATATTTGTAATTGTTTTGTGTGTGTATATATATATATATATAGATTTTAAATAGAAATATTATTATTTTCAAAAAAATTGAATCTATGTTTGTTTAAATAAAAATATTTGTGAAAGTTGATTTCAAATTGGACTTTTATAATTTGATTTGAATTTGATTTTAATGTTTTGAAATTCAAAAGTATAGTTACTTTAAAATATTTGGATAAGCTTTTATTTATAATTTGTTTTGTTACATTTTTGTTAAAAAAGAAATTTATATATACATATACATAAGAAGTGATAAATTAAGTTAAAAGCTTTTATTAACATCTTAAATTAAAATAAAAGATAAAAGGAAAAATGTTATTATATTAAAGCTTAATAAAACATGGGTAATTTAAATAACTTATGTATATGACAAGTGTTGAACTTTAAAACAGGTGGCATTGGTAAATTTGATTTGATTTGATTTTTGATAAATCAAATTTCAGCCTATGTAGATTGTTTTCTTATTCTTCAATTTCTTTTCTATCTTTTACTCAAAATTAAGAAGAAAAATCAAACCAATTTCTCTAAACAAATCTGAAAATCAAATCTTCAGCTTGAAATTCTCAAAACAATATGAAATCATCCCTAAAAACGAGAATGTAAATCAAAAATCTGTAGCTCATTTGCAAAATTTAAACATCCTCCTCAATCTGTAATGCAATATCAAAATCAAATGTCTGCATTTTTCAACCTGGAATCAATAGCAAGTCAATCAAGTCTCAGTAAAAAGCATTCAAGTTTTTAAATCAAACATTTCCAGCAACTCAGAGTTTTAAGGATTTAGAAGTTTTTCAAAATCAAAAGCAATTTCAAAATTTAAAAGTGCTATGTTCTTCATTCTTGGCAGGTGAGTAAACAAATTTTAAAAACAGTTTAAAAATCAGAATTTCATTATGGATGTTTGAATGAAAACCATGCTGTTACCTGAATGCTTGGATTAAAAGGGATGCATGTATATATATGAATATTGAATGCATGTGTGTATATAGATATAGTCTCTGTTGATTTTATCATAGCTTGAATTCTTTTAAAATCCAAATTCTCATCATTTAATCACTGTTAGTCTTTGGTTAGTGAATGGAAAATGTGTGAAATCATGTAGCATAACTCCAAAAAATAAGATTTGGAATTTATATTAAGTATTCGTCTCGAATTTTTTTTAAAGAACAGTAAAAATGATAATTAGGTCAAAATCTTATAAATTCAATTTTTAGATCGAATTGCATGATTGAATTCGAAATAGAAAATCAAGAATTTTATTGTATACATCACAATTTTTAGTTTGAAAATTTATGGGTTTTCTCGAATTGAATGGCTTGACCGTTTTGGTCGATTTCTATCGATCAATGACGAATTGGGCCGGCATGTTTAGATTGAAGGTCGAAGGGAAGACGAGGATCATCGAAAAAATACTCCGATGATTTATCATTGGCCGTGATGATCAGAGTGAGGTGAAGTAGGGTTTTCATGCCTGTTTATGTCGTCGAGTTTCAGAAGGGATTTGCGATGTCGAGACGCGATCGGATTCGTTCGCGAGGTGTGTGAAAGGCGCTGGAGGGTGTGGCGAAGCTACGGTGAGAATATCGGGGTGACTCAAGGCAAGGACCATTGGAGGAAAGAGGTTTTCCGGTGATAGGTTTCCAGGCTGTGCGGGTTTCTTTGTCGAATTCGATTCTCGATCGATTCGTGGCATTTGGGTGATCGCGTGGTGTTGCCGAGGTCAAAGATGATTCGTCGGCGGAGAGGAGTTCATCGGCGATCGTGGTCGTCGTGCACGTGAACGTGTGCGTTTTTCGTGCATCTGGATGGGTTGTTTTGAGAGGGATGTGTGTGCTCGGGTTTTAGTTTGAGAGTGCTCGTGTTTTACTTGAAGCGGGAATAAGGTAGGAAATCTCGAGTATTAATCGCGTTTTGTGGGTGCTCGCTCAGGTTTCTTGTGATGAGTAGGCTTTAAGTATTGTACAAGAGACATTCAGTTTTTAAAATAAAGAATCTTAATTCTTTTTAAAATAATTCAAGTTTTAAACAAAGATAAACAAGTTTTATGTTATGAAAATAAATTGTTTTCAAAGAATAAATATTTTAACAAATTTTATATATTTAATAGATAAGTTTTGAAAGATAGAAAAGTAGATTTTCAAAATGATTTTTGTATTAAAATTTATTTAATAACTTTGGAAAGTTTTAAAGATTTTGAATGTTAAAGTAGATGTTTATATTGTTTTAATTATAATTGATTACTAAAATGTTTTATTTTTAAATAAAGTTTAATGATAAGAATTTAATAAATCAATTATAATAAGGAGTTTATCTTTAAATAATTAAAAGATTTTGATTAACTAAAGATTTTTAATATGTCAAATTAACAAGGATAATTTAACAATTCAAGAGTAGTTAATAATTTAATTAAGATAAATGAATTTCTTAATTGAGATCTTTTAAGTATAAGTAATTATGAAGGAGTAATCGTTTAATAAAGAATTAGAGGTTAATTACTTTATGAAAGTAATTAAGTGGTAGTGATTAAGGGTTAATCACTTAGTGTTATTAATTAAAGGATAATTAATCTATAATTATGGTTTAATTACTAAATGTAATTAAAGAGTAACTATCAAGAGTGATTAATTAAAAAGCGTAATTAATCAAGAGTGATAAATTAAAAAGGGTAAAGATTAACCAAGGGTAATTAAAGATTGATCAAAAGTAATTAAGGATTGATTAACTGTTTAATCATGGATTAATTAATTTGTAATTAAGTTTGTTAACTAATAATTACATACTGAAAGTAATTAGAGGAATTAATTACTCAAGGTATTTAATTAAATTAATGTGATTAGTTTAAGTTAATTAATTAGTTTAATTAATTTAAATCATCATTGGATAATGGGTTAAGTAAAATTACTTAGTGTAATTTAGAAAGTATAATTACTTAGTGAAGTAATTAGTGGGTAATTACTGGATGTAATTATTTGAGGAGTGGTAGTAGTTTTGGGTTTAATTAATTTGTGCAATTAATTAAGGATGCTTACATAATGTAATTAGAGAATGATTAATCAAGGATGAGTAATCAATATGAATAATTAAGGGATGATTAATTAATTGAATATAATTAATTAATGTTAAATAAGCGAGATTTATAAGTAATAACGTAATTAATTTAATTCATTGGTAGTTTATTAAATTAATCAGAAATGGTATGACTAATTTATCTTGCTTAAGAATGATTGAATGATATTTGAATGCCTTGGATTATTTGTTATTCCTGGTATGTGATTGCGATGCTTTGTGAAATGATATGTTTTTGTAATATGATATGTTTGGTTGAACAATGATATTGTGGTTAGCTATGATGAATTGCTGTGTAAAAGTGACATCTAGTATTCAAAATTTAACCACCTAAATAATTGGGATAGGATGACATTGGATTTGAAGAGACCGGAGTCGTGTATTAGTTAATACCCGAAACCACTTCGATTCTTAAGGATTGATATATGAAATCAATAGGCTGGAAGGAAATGATTTAAGTTAATTGGACCATTTAATCTAAGTTTTGGTACTTAGGAATTGATGTGTGAAATAAATGATGTCTATAACAACTTGTGAAGTTGTAAATTGATACAAGTTACCCCGGGTTTATATAAATTGAATGCTTTTGTATTCCATGTTAGATGAGTTTACTCACACTGGTTTCAGACTGACCCGGGTGTTACTTTGATGTAGTGCTCGGATCAGACCGAGTATTACAGCTTTTCAGGTAAGGACGTTCTGGAGCTCTAGAGGCGAGCTGGATGGCAGAAACGTATGGAGTGTAATCCGCTGTGATATTATTCATTTGTATCTGGACAAGTTATTTTAACCTTCCTTTGTTTGTGTAAATGTTGTAACTTTGATGTATTAATGAATATTAACTAATACAGTTTTCCTTTGTATAACAGTTATTTTATGTGATATTATATTTTGATCTGCTACAAAGGTGAGGTTTCTGTGACTTGTTTTTGTTTCTTCTTCTTTCTCTTTTCTTCTTTTCCAAACTATGTGGAATTTTTGGGATCGAAATTTCCAGGTCATTACAATCGTTATGACAACCCAAAATCGTTAATATAGGGATTTGAAAATTAGATAGATATATAAATCCCATATACTATTTAAAACATCTCCTTTCGAAAATCATTTACTATAACAACAATGTTATAGTCCATCATTTCCTTACTTTTCGAAAACGTCTATTTCAACAATGAATGTTGAAATCTATGTATTCGATACTTAACACATTATAAAACATCTTCAAACCATTTAACTCCATTTAAAAATATCACTTTCCAAAACACTCATTCAATTTTAATGATTATTCACTGTCCAAAATAGTGAATATAGTTCATTTACCAAATTCATTATTTCTACAAATTTAATTTAAAGGATAATTCACTGTCCAAAATCGTGAATGTAATTCCTTTAATAAACTTCCATATTTAACTTATCAAAATAAGTTGATTTTGGATTTATAAAACAATGTTTATAAATTCCATTTATTATTTATAAAAACTTCAATTTATAAAATTGCTTTATTAACAAATTGCATTTTTATCTCATTTATATTCCAGTCCAATTATAAGTTAATTACTTATACTTCTCTTATTTACAAATTCATTCTTTTATAACTTCATCAAATTTATAAATCTATAAATCATCTTATTTACTTATAAGACTCAATTATAACTTCATTTTAACACTTACAAAACTCCTTCATAATCCTATTACATTATTTATAAAAATTCAATTTTAGAAATCTTATATATAAATCATTTATACTAATTCAAAAATCTCAATATACACTGTTTTACCAAATAGTTCACTTTATATTTCAAAAATCACATTCAAATTATATTTGAAACGACCCGACTTTCTCACCACAGAAAATCGCATCATTTTTAAGAAAGAAAGGGATAGAAAATAGAAAAGACAGAGAAGAAGAAAGAAACAACATCGGAATCTAAACAGCGGAACGAATAAATTATATTAATCACATAATCCATTACATAGTATCATATGCATCAGAGATACACAGCTTAAACAACACATACTAGACAGTTATAAACACCTGTCTAGTTATACAACTCAGCATAACACGAAGACAATAACTCGAGAACACACAGCGGAATACTATATAGCTAAACGCAGAAGCCTTCAGCTCCATTTGCTCCTCCAATTCTCGTCAAGCCAACCTAAATTCCCCTGGCTACTCATAAAAAATTGAGTACCTAAGAGTTTAAGAAAAACATAAAAACTCCAGGTCAGACATGGGTCTGGTATGAGTAAACGTTTAAAGTTTCTTAACTTTAAAAACTTTTTGAAAGAAAAGGTATCACGTAAGACTTCCCACACATAAACATGGAAAAGTTTTTACCTTACGCTAACCAAACCAGTTGATAGGAAATCCGATGATATTATAATAGTGTCTAGGGTTTTCAAGTAAATACAGAAATAGCTGGAATGCTTACGTCTCACTTCCAACATAGTTGGGCACAACTAATACGTACGGCGCTTATTGGATTTTGGATTCCATACAATGGCAGGGCTACTGGGGTACCGCCCGTCACAGTACATGGCCTAGATCACCGTACCGAGGAGTACGCCCGCTCCCCTGCAACACAAAGGCGGAACCATTCCTTACCGAACAGTTCCGAATAAGACAACCCCGGCGGATGTAGCTATTCAACCGCCCACACAGCCGAAATAAAGGAACCTCTAGACAGTGGTAAATCTTACTCTCAAGTGGGGGCTACCCACGAAGCCTTGTTGCACCTCCCTTGTTTTAGCCATTCCTTATTGATGAGGCTTGAGGCTACGATTACCTTTAGTGAACACATTACTTAGAATGCTCATCGTCCACCTGACGACGTTCTGAAAGCATTCAATCTATATAAGTTCATTCCGGGTTCGAACGAAACTGAAGGCATTATCTCGTTACACTCATTTTGGAATCACCCTCAGAGTTAACGACAATAACCCTTACACTCTGAATCTTCATCTCGAATCTAAAAGTACTACTCGTCAAACTCATCACGGAATCACCCTCAGAGTTGTACTAACGAATAGTTCTTACACCTCGAGTCTTCACTCTCCACAAGAGATTCACGACCTATCATTAATTTGGATCGATGCGGTTTTCGGATATCTAATTATGGAAACCCGATCCCGGTCTGATCAAAATCCGAAACGTTTCTTTTAGGTCCAAGTTGTTTAAAGTTAAACAATTAAATTCAACTATCTATATACACACAGAATAGATAATTCACAAGTCATAATTGATAACCACATTAACAAAATAAATAGATGATCTATAACAAAATAGGTAATCCATATCATTGTCATAATAGATAATCTATATTACCATCACAATGCAACTGAGCATTCATACCACACAACATTACTTATCACATTTCTAAGATTACATCCATTCAAAACAATCGATGTCATCCATTTATACATAAGCAATGATTTACTTAATCACAACATAATTAATTTAAAATGAATTAAATTAACTATCGTTATCTCTAATTAATTTAAAATGAATTAAATTAATTACTTCATCTCTTAATTAATTTAAAATTAATTAAATTAGTTACCTACATCACAATAAATCTTGCTTACTTATCCATTAGTTAGACCAATTAATTAATCATTATCTTAATTAATCAACCTTCATTATTTAACTCTTAATCAAGTAATTAATCCCTAATTATTCTCATTAATCATATTAATTAATGAACCTTAATTAATTACTTCCATTAATTAATTAACTATAATTAATTACATTATTTCTTAATTAATGATATTAATTAATCATGCTTAAATTAATTAAAACAACTTTAAACAGTAATAAATTACTCTTAATTACTTTTAATTATATTTATAAATCCTTTGATTTGTTACACCAAGAAATAAACCCTTAATTACTTTAACAAGTAATTATCCATTTAAAATTACTTCCCAATAAGTAATTTCACTTTTTTCAATTACCCTTGTAATTTATTCATCAATTATTTATCTTAAGTGATTTCTCATATCAAAACATATTAAGTAAACATACTTAATCATTTATCATGTGACTTTCTTTAATTAATTAACAAATTAATTAACTTACTTGATCACACTCATCTCATAAATCAAAATCGAGTAATTCATCCCTTAATTACTCTTTAACCAAATTAATCTTAAATTAACAGATTAATTATCATCAACTATTAATTAATAAACCTTAATTATTAATCAATCTTTTAATACAAAGTAATCAATCACTAATTACTTTTATAATTAATTAATTAACCAATTAATTATCTCTTAATCATTAATTAATAAAACTTAATTATTAATTAATAACCTTAACTATAAATTTAATTGATCCATGATTATAATTAATTAATTCTTAATTACAATTAATTAACCTTAAATAATAGTTAATTAATTCTTAATTATCTTGCATTACAGATTAATAATTCTTTTAATTATTAATTAAGAAAACCAAATTAAAACTTAATTACTAGTTCAATTATTTAATTATTTAATAATTATAATTGAATTAATCATTAGTTATTAATTAAATCATCATAATTATTAGTTATTAAATTAATAATCATACTTAATTAATTACTTAATTAACCCCTTAAATTAATAATTAAATTAATTAACCAAACTTAAAATTCTTAATTAACTAATTAATTACAAATCATTAACACTTAATTATTATTTAAGATAAAACATTATCTTAAAAAAATCTTGAAAAACTTTACTTAACATAAGTCATTAATTAGTTTATGATATAAAGAAATTATCAATTATTTTCCTTAATTATTAATTAGCAATTCCTTAGTTAATCAATTATTTAAAACTTAATTGTTAATTAATAAATTATTATTCACTACTTAATTTAAATAAATCATTTACTTATAATTTCCGTTTTATATTTCAAAATAAGTTTTGAAATAATATTAAGGTTTTTAACTTAAGACATTTTAAACATCATACAAATTTATTTATAAAAACAATTCAATTCAAAGACAAGAATTTTAATTTAACTTAAATTATTTAAAGTTTAAACTTACTTATTTTAAATTAAAAATCTTGTTAAACATTTAAATTTGGATCCAACCCCTGTATACCTGAACCCAAGAAACAAGTATACTATCTTTTTTATAAAAAAATCTGACTTTAAAGTTTTTAAAAACTGTTTTAATTAAAACTTTTAAAGACTGTTAAACACAATAGTTTAACCAGCAAGCAAAAACCCCAGAACTACTCGAGACACAACCAAAAATACACGAGCTCCTCCCCGAGTCATCCTCCAATACACCCGAAACCCACTTCGAGAAAACAAGCAAACCCAAACGAAACACACCTCACTGACTCCAACCAACTCGTGCACCTGCACCGGTTCCGGAACCACCTCCGGTCATCGTCAAACCCACCGCCAAGTCACCCAAGCACCCTACATCCATCTACGACACACAGAACATCAACACCTACCTTGATTCAAAATGGCGCACCCCTGGTTGAACTGAACCAAAATACCATCATCAGCAAACCCAAATCCCACGCCTCCGATCGATGATAAATACCACAACTCCGGCCATGGATCGCCGACCCACCACACATCATTCACATAAAATTTCTTCAATCTCGATGCGATTATGAAGATGCAGTAGCCAAAATTCCCAAGTTCAAACAGAACTAGGGTTAAAATTAAAATCAAGCAATTCCAATTATCACAGAGATTTACAAATTCTTCAACCATTTTTATTTTACTCCCCAATCATACCACTAACTCCATCATGAATCCCGAGTAATCCAGATGCTCATACCAACAGAATTTTGCAAAAACCCAATTTCCAGTTGAACCCCAAATGCTAGCTCAATACAAATTTAAAAATTGTGATATTTGTTTCAAAAATCCTAACTTTCAAAACTGATCTAGGATATATGCTTGAATCAGTAAAAATTAACATTTGATTTTATTGCATTTGAAGATTTTAACTGAGTTTCCTTGTTCTAGAAATTTTACTAAAGCTAAAATACCAGTTCTTGTTTTCAGAAAATTATATGATGATTTAAAACTAACTAGCTTGATTTAAACACCATAGATTCACAGAGATTTAGCTGAAAATTTAAAATTTTGTTTTGTTTAAATTATCTAAAATCAGAAACAGAAAGATTCAAAACAATCCAAACAAAAAATTTCAAATATATTCCTATACACAGATTTATATTCCTACCATTACATGCAACACATCATTATCACAGAAATATTTCAAGCAACAGATAATTCATCACTTAAGTTTTTCAGTAAAAATTGTTTACTCACCTTATAAAGAAATGCAGAGAGATTGATGATAAAACCGGAACTGTCAAAATGCTTGAACTTGAAGCTTTTTAAAAAAACTGGAGTGCTTGCTATGCTTTGAACCTGAAGCTTTTTAAAAAATTCAAAACTGAAATGCTTTATCCTTTTGCCTCAGATTGCCTTGACTAGATTCACTTGCATGCATATGGAAACTGGAAATGTTTTTGAATTGGCTGGAGTTCTTGCATGCATTTGAAAAATTTGCAGATACTTGAATTTTTGAAAACAGAATGCAGATTTGGTATAAGAAAGCTACAGGATTTTAGTGAATCAATGCAGATGGGTTTGAATTTAGTTTCCCGCTTTGTAAACAAGAGTGGTGTTTGAATTTGAGGAGTATATGCAGGCTTGAGAAAAAGTTTTTCAGGTAAACAAATTTGCAGATTGATGTTTAGGAAGTTTCAGGCATTTAAACTTGAGTTTGAGGAGTGTTTGCACTTGCATTTGTTTTGAAAACAAATTGTAGACATGCAGTTTTGATTTGGATGAAGTTTCAGGTTTTGTTTGAGGGTTGTTTGAGGGTTTCAAAATTTGGTTTTGAGTGTTTTATGATTCTGAAGAGTAAAAGTTGCATTGATGATTCTAGTTTCTTATTTTAGGAATGAACAAAAAGTTTAAAGAAAAAGAAGATGAAGAGATAAGGTGTTTATATAAGAAATTTTTAGATTTTTTTAAATTAAAAAAAAATTAAAAACAATGGACACTTGCCTTAATCTTAATTTAAATGTTTAACACTTGTTGTTTAAATGATTCCTAACTTAACACTTGTCAAATTGAGTTTATTTTAATTCTAAAGAAATTTAAAAGCCTTTAAAATAAATTTTCTAATTAACTAATATGTTTTTCTTAATTGTAAAAATACTTTTCTAATTAAATTCCTAATTATCAAATATATTTATACATTGATAAATGTTTGCTAAATTTATATAAAATACAATCTTTTAAAAAGAAATACAATAAAGGCAATTATAATTTAAATAAAATTATATGCAATATTGCAAACTAATTTTAAATGCTATTTCAAAAGCCTTGTATTTATTCTTATTAAATAAATACAAATCAAAATTTCCATAGATAAATTTCTATAAAACAAATCCTATTTTTAATTAAAAACATTATCTATATATTTTGTAACGAACCGTAAATTTCGACAATTTAAGTTTATTTAATGGGATTTTTGTAATTTATTTTAGTAGAAACAATAAATGGGATAAATAAATGTTAAAATGAAGGCTAAAATAAATTATGTAAATGGTGACTTAAAACCTATTTATAGAAATTTGAATAAAATCCAAATTGAATTAAGTAGAAAAAGGATTCTTACCTGGATATAAAATTTAATATAAGAAATTAATGAAAATATTAAATTGATCTAATGCAATAAAAGAGCGTAAACGGTAATTGGAATAAATTAAGAAATCATGTTAATGCAAGTTAATAATTTATGACTTGAATGAAATTCCAATTCAATAAAATCATTTAATGTTATGATTTGATTTTAAATGGAATATAAGAAAAACAAATGTAAGGATTTGATTAATATATAGGTTATTTATTCAGGGTATTGAATAAAATTGGGAATCCAGTTGTAATTAATGGTAATAATGTTGGTATAAGCTAATAAATTAAATTTCAATGCAATACCCATAAATGAATGGAATGAAATGAATGTATGAAAATGTATACTAGGTTTTTTGTCAAATAAAAGGAAAGAAAAGTAAATATCGAATTGATTGATGAATAAATATGCATTGAATAGTAATTGAATGTAAAGTTAATGGTAATTGTATAAAATCAATACAAGATAATGAATTGCAATAATTGTGTGTAACAACCCAGGAATTTCTCACCAATTTGTAATCATCGTCATTTCGATTAATGGTGATAGTTATTGCTGTTGGAATTTTAGAATCGGGTTGAAATTCTTTTATAAAAGTTATTAAAGGTTTATCGGGCTTTAATATAAACTTGGCCCGTGTTTTATTTTTAGGTGTTGGGTTATCTCAAGTGGATACCCGTTCCACTCTCCCTTCGTATTCATTTCGTTCGAAAACAAAAACATCCGAAAGAAAATCAATGGCGGCTTGCTGCAAATTAGGGTTTCGTTCGTTCTTAGCTTCGCTCGTCTTCGTGATGCCTTCGCTTCAATCAAGGTGAGTAATTAATATTACTCACATCAAATTCAAGCGTGTTTCATTGTTGATGATTTCATGGGTTTTGTCGATCTCGTATAACCTGATACCTTGATCTATTTGCGACTTGACTTTGTTATGCTCTCCATTTCGATTCATTTGGTATGCCGTACTTGCATTTACACCTTTGCTGTTCCATAGCCTCGGCTTTAACTTGATTTTTTTCGATTTTACTTACAGTTTTTGCTCGTGACCACCACGGCTTTGAATCATAGTTGGTATTTGTAGCTTTGGCGTCGAGTTTGTTTTCGTTGCTTACGTCTTCGACTGGTTTTTGAGATGGAGTGGATAACTATTGATTTTGTTTTGTGTATTGTTGACTTGATTGAGTTTTACTTGATGTTCCTTTGTGACTTCGGCTCGGTACTGTTCGACCTTTCTTTTTTTGGTCGCCCTGTCACTGACTGTGGTTGATTCTTGATTGTGACTTCATTTGAATTTATTACACTATTTTAGTAACTACTGTTAACAACAGTTTCTTCATTCGAACTTGCATCTACGCTCGGGTACGCTTCGACATTTTGTAGCTGAAGTTTGCATTGGCTCATATATATGTAGTTTCCCTTGTCGATGATACTCTGACTGTTGAGGCAGTGCAATTGATATTCGAGGCTTCATTTGATAGTGTTGTGCACTTGGTTTTTACTGTCGCATGTTGCAGTGTTCATGCTGCATCCATGTGTGATAGTTTGCAATGTTGTTTCATTTATTATGTTTATTTCCTGGTTGCCTCAGAGTTTTCTTGCATCGAGCTCTGCATAGTGCTTATGCATTGAGTCATGTTGCTATTAAGGTTTTGTATTATTCGATTTTGATAAAAATGCTATTTGACTATGGTCATTTTTGAAACTGGCTGCTTGATCTTGTTTTGTTCGAACTTGCTATTCTCTGATCAGTTAGCACTTTGCCTGTACTCTAGCCGTTGTTGGTCCTGTTTCACACGATGAAGATATGTATGTGTATACTTTTATATACATACAAGTATACTTGTATTTAGTGATGGTTCTGGTTCACTGGTGCATCCCTTAATTTGTTGGCATCTGCGTTGCCTGCATACTTTATTCTTGAACTTGATAGTTGGGACTGTTGTGTTCTATACTCGATACTGTCTAGATTTCTTTTGAATACACTTTCCACTGGCATGTTTTATTTGTGGTCAGTGATCCTGTAGTTGGTAAGTTGCATCTCTGGTGGATTTGGAATACCTATGCACTTCACTTGTTCATTCCACTGGTATACCTGGTGCATTACTTGACTTGTTGTATTGTCATTGTATTTGAGTGCATGTTTGCACTGTGTTTTTGATGTTGGCCTTCATTTTGAAACTCTACTTTGTACTGAATCTTGATATCACTGGTGTCACTATATCATGATACAGTTTGCATTTGTTAGCTTGTAGTTCTTGTTGTACTCTTTGTTTTGAGTCACTTCATATATGCACTGATGCATACTGCCTTTGGTTATGGCCCCTGGTTTGTGTTGTTGCTTGAGTCACTTTGTTGGGCTTGTAGTACTTGGATATTTGCAGTCTTTAGTTGTATTGTGCTCGACCTGATGCTAAGTATCATTTTTGGTTTAAACTCGGCTTGCATTGGCTTCCTTCTGCATTTTTTCATAAGTTTGTCCATTCACTGTCCACACACGTACATGCTTCACTGTCTTGTTCAAGAGGTTGAGACTGGTTTCATTTCTTTGGTTAAGTCTGCACATTCATCTGTTGTTGGCTTCGGTTTCATTTCTTTTGTTGGTTGAGACTGGTTTATGGCCATTGGTTCATTGATGGTTTTTGGTACTGGTTGACACTTGATGGCATTTTCTTCACTGATTTATGCTTTACTTGAGCTTTCATATTGATTTTGGAATTACACCTGTGTTTAATCCGGTATTTCGGGTTTGGCTTTGTGCCCGTTTGTGTACATCATCACTGTTGTGGCAAGGCAGTGCACGCAAGCGTGAACTGCAGCCACACGGTATTGAGTTTTTGGGTACATCATCACTATAGTGGCAAGGCAGTGCACGCAAGCGTGAACTGCAGCCACACGACACGGCTTTTATTGATATTCTATTTTGCTTTGATCTATTGATCTTTTGCGTATTCCATATGCTGTAGTGGCGAGGCAGTGCACGCGTGCGTGTACTGCAGCCCTACCCGTATTGTTATTTTAATTGATATTTCAACCGTTTGAACTGTTTCGTTTATTCAATTCAATATGATTTGAATTGTACTTTGATTGGTTTAATTTGATGATTTTGTTGTTAATTACCGATTTGGCAATTTATTGTTTTCCAAATTTTCTTCATTGATAATCTTTTTTATTTATCTTCGTTGATAATTTGGATTATGTTGATTTGTTGTTTAACACTGTTACGTGTTATATTTATCATTATCCGATTTTTTTATTTAAGGGTTGGATAGACGTGAATTTTGTGACTGTCGTCTATTTTATTACTTAATTACTATTGCTTCTACGCATTAATGACCGAGTTTGAATTAGACTGACCTGTGTATTATTTTCTTTTGAATTTAATACTCAGGTCAGACCTGAGTTATTTCAGGTTGTAGGTACCTTGCTCTGAGTTGCTGTTTGAGCTATGAAGACTTTTCATATCCTTTGGAGTTGTGGTGTGATGGTATCGGTTGATATGTATTCATGTATATTAGTCGATAATGTACTTGTATATATAACTTCCAGAGTCGACTGTTGTAGTCGTATCGTATGTATTGTATCACATGTATTGTAACTAACATCAGCTATTGTATATATGAGACTTTCCATTTTATCTGTGTTATTATTATATTTACTTTCCTAAACTATTACGAACCATCGTAGTTCGTTTTATACCGGAATTGGAATATGTCGATGTGAGTAAATAAATCAGAGATTAAAAATGAAAGAATATATATACCATTCCTATCGAGATAACCAATACCATGTAAGGCCTAACTACGGATGGCCGCTCCTCAACAGCCTTATTCTCCGCGCTAGTTGACAACATTACACCGTAATGCTCTTGTCTAGCGTGGGTATAGAGGTGGGGTGTCACAGCTTGGTATCAGAGACTGGGGTTTAGGAAAAATATAAAACATAACTTAGATGGAACATGTGTTACAACTATTTGTCGATGTTTTATCTCTCATATTTGTATATGATTATCTTTGATTGTTAGGTATGAATTCCTAATGTTTATTCATGTGCATTTGATTTTGATTTCGTGAAAGTATTTTGGCTTCGGCCTCCGTTTGCTTTGCGAACTCAAGTTGGGTATTTGATGATGAGGATTTTGTTTTTGCGTTTTCGGCTTTGTATTGATTTAGCCGATGTTGATTTTATTCGAATTGGCAATTAAATTTATTTTGACCTCTGGACTTTATTCCACTTTTGGGCTATGCTATGGGTGTCATTGTGTACCAGTTACACTGTGATGAAAAATAGCTCGACCGGTTGCAAATTGAGTGATTTTGATTTTCACTCATATCTAGTTCGAATCTCAGCGATTTTGAACTTGATATTTTGTGTTTTCCTCGGCTTGATTTCCGTTTGACTTCGGTCACTTTGTTTTTGTGAAATTGTTAATTCCTTGATTTCCAAGACTCTGACTTTATTTGCCGTTGAATTCTTTGATGATGATGTTCATTCGTTTTGTACTCGACTGTGGCCATTACTTGTTAACTTCGACATTGACTTGATTTTTATGTTTGTTGAAGTCATTTATGCATTTATGCTCGTTTTGCTTTGTTTTTCCAATTGTTAATCGATTCTTCTTTCCGATTAGTTGGTATCACCTTTGTCGACTTTGATAACTTCTGTTTCTGGAATTTTTGGGTATTCCTACTTTGATGGATTTGGAATCGAATTCTTTGGATTTTATTCACGTCTTCGAATGTGAATTTTAGTGAATTGATTTGGTTTTCAAATTTAATCGATTCTTGATTATTTCCCTGATTTGTTGCTATCATTTATTGGCAACTTTGATGACATTTTCTTCGGGATTTTTGTGAACATACTTTTTGAAGGATTCGGTATCGATTTCTTTGGATTCTATTCACATCTTTGTATGTGAATTCTTGTGATTGATTGTTTCTACAATCATTTTTGTGATTTGTCACTTTTAAAATATAAAGGTTTCAATACTAGTAGTAAATATCAAAACTCTTTTATCAAAACGATTTCAACTCTATTTTCAATACCAAACGCTTTTCCTAAACCGTTTTCCAATCTATTAGTATATACAAACCTTTATTTCACTCGTATGAGAAATCAACTTAAACGGCTTAGCAAAACAAGTGGCATGAAACGCTTGCGTTTACTTCGTCGGTTAATTTTTGGACTTGTTCGATTGAACCACTTGTGGCATTTTTCTAGTGAAGATCTACAGTTTGTTCGTAAATATTTAAGTTAAGCTAGTGGTTATGGGACATGAAGCTAAACTTTTATATTCACTAACTTAGTGTAATTGACACTTCTCGTTGATCATGACGATCATTTTTATGATATAGACTAGCAATTGTGCGATGTCTCTTTGTTTGCAAGGTTAGACTAGACACCATTTGTGTGATTCCACTCACGCATACCTTTTTGATTTTTGGTTAGTCTAGACCTCATCTGTGTGATTCCACTGACACATTCTTTCTTTTCGTTTGCGAGGTCAGACTAGACACCATTTGTGTGATTCCACTCACACATACCTTTCTGATTTTTGGTTAGTCTAGACCTCATCTCTGTGATTCTACTCACACATACTTTCTTTTTGTTTGCGAGGTTAGACTAGACACCATTTGTGTGATTCCACTCATACATACTTTTTTGATTTTTGGTTAGTCTAGACATCATCTGTGTGATTCCACTCACACATACTTTCTTTTTGTTTGCGAGGTTAGACTAGACACCACTTGTGTGATTCCACTCACACATACCTTTTTGATTTTTGGTTAGTCTAGACCTCATCTGGGTGATTCCGACTCACCCTATGGGGTAGCTCCCCATGGTCTTCGGACCGTCATGTGATAGGCCTCTTTCCCTCTTTGTGTTTTCTGGATTTCTTGTGTAGATTTCTAGAATTTGTGTTTTCTGGATTTCTTGTGTAGATTTCTAGAATTTGTGTTTTCTGAATTTCTGGTGATGATTTCTAGAATTTGTGCTTCACCAATTTTCGTAATTTCTATTGATAAGTTTTATCAATTTGTGTGCATTGGTGAATTCGTGTGTCATTGACTTGTTATGAATACAAGTTTAGGGTATGATACCCCTTTCTATCTTTGAGAAGATTCTTGTGACATTTTTGATGAATGAAAATCCATTGGTATTATATTTTGATGCCAATTATTTTGATGAGATTTTGACGTATAAAAATTACTGTCGCTTTGACTTCGGTAACCGTCAATTTTAAAATGGATTTTCAAGCGGTTATCCCGCGATGCTTATTTTGTTGTCCGTTTTTACGGTATTTTGAGAAGTGCAATTTCCTTGTCGAAGTTGCTACTGATGTTGCTGTTTTAATCACATGTTTTAAAAATTGTTTCAAAATAAAAATTGTTTCCAAATTTTTTACGGTTTACGCTTTCAAAAGAATGAGGAAGCGACTTAAACGTTTCAGCAAAATCGAGGACTATGACCCCTTTCTTTTGCTGGTTCGCTTAATTCCTGACTTGTTCTTTTGGAAATGTAAATTATTATTTTTATAAAATAAATGAAAATTGTTTTCAGAAGTTTTGCACTTTGCGCTTTCAAAAGAATGAGGAAGCGATTTAAAAGTTTCAGAAAAATCGAGGACTATGACCCCTTTCTTTTACTCATTCGCTTAATTCCGGACTCGTTAATTGAAATATTTGTGATTTCTGATTATCGTTTTTGATAATCAGATATTTATGATTTCTGATTATCGTTTTTGATAATCGGATATTTGTGATTTTTGATTATCGTTTTTGATAATCGGATATTTGTGATTTCTGATTATCGTTTTTGATAATCAGATATTTCTTGTTTCTTATTTATCGCCGGTGATAATCAGATATTTGAGATTTAATTATCGTTTGTGATAATGAAAAATTTGTTGATTTAATTATCGTTTTGATAATTAAATATTTGTTGATTTGAGGTTTGATTATCGTTTTTGATAATCGGATAATTGTTGTTTCTGATTATCGCTTTTGATAATTAGATATTTGAGATTTAATTATCGTTTTTGATAATTAAATATTTGTTGAATTGAGATTTCATTATCATTTGTGATAATTAAATATTTGTGATTTAATATTTGATTATCATTTGTGATAATTAAATATTTTTGATTTAAGATTTGATTATCGCTTTTGATAATTAAATATTTGTTGTTTTCCGAATATCGTATTTGATAATTGGATATTTGTTGATTTGAGATTTCTAATTATCGTTTTTGGTAATTAGATATTTACAATTTTGCGACTTGTGATTTTTGTTTTCTAATTATCTTTGTTGATAATTAGATTTTGCTGTCTTCTAATTATCGTATCGATGATTAGATATTGCTGTTTTATGATTTATGTATTCTGATTATCTATTTGACGATTAAATTTTGTAGAGAATTTGTGAATTTCTTTTATGAAATTAAAAGATTTCTTTAATGTTTATATTGTACTACGCCGGTGTACCGGCTTAATTTTCTGCTATTCATGGCGTTTACCACGCCTTCCAATTACATAAATGCCTTAGGGATTTTCAATTTTTATTCATGAGCCCTGTGTTATTGAAGAAATGGAAGTTTTTACTATTTGACTTTTGAGCAACCTTCTATTCACATCATTGCTTTGGGGGTGTAGCACCTTCGAAATAAAGATGTTTTTCTTAAGGAAGTTCAATCGTTCCCAAATCCTAAGGATTGCACTTAGGGATCCTGAGAATTCATCGAGCAAACACGTTCAGGCTTACTCTTTCAAGCTCTTTATGGTGAACTTCCTATTTCAAATTTCTTCATCTTGTGATGATATTCTTTATGGTTGTTACCATTTGTTCATTTATTCCTCATGATTGCGAGGACACAATTTCTTTAAGGAGGGGAGTCTGTAACAACCCAAGAATTTCTCACCAATTTGTAATCATCGTCATTTCGATTAATGGTAATAGTTATTGCTGTTGGAATTTTAAAATCAGGTTGAAATTCTTTTATAAAAGTTATTAAAGGGTTTATCGGGCTTTAATATAAACTTGGCCCGTGTTTTATTTTTTTGGTGCTGGGTTATCTCAAGTGGATACCCGTTCCACTCTCCCTTCATATTCATTTCGTTCGAAACCAAAAACATCCGAAAGAAAATCAATGGCGGCTTGCTGCAAAATAGGGGTTCGTTCGTTCTTAGCTTCGTTCCTCTTCGTGATGCCTTCGCTTCAATCAAGGTGAGTAATTCATATTACTCACATCTAATTCAAGCGTGTTTCATTGTTGATGATTTCATGGGTTTTGTCGATCTCGTATAACCTGGTACCTTGATTTATTTGCGACTTGACTTTGTTATGCTCTGTACTTCGATTCATTTGGTATGCCGTACTTGCATTTACACCTTTGCTGTTCCATAGCCTCGGCTTTAACTTGATTTTTTTCGATTTTACTTACGGTTTTAGCTCGTGACCACCACTGCTTTGAATCATAGTTGGTATCTGTAGCTTTGGCGTCGAGTTTGTTTTCGTTTCTTACGGCTTCGACTTGTTTTTGAGATGGAGTGGATAAGTATTGATTTTGTTTTGTGTATTGTTGACTTGATTGAGTTTTACTTGATGTTCCTTTTTGACTTCGGCTCGGTACTGTTCGACCTTTCTTTTTGTGGTCGCCCTGTCACTGACTGTGGTTGATTCTTGATTGTGACTTCATTTGAATTTATTACACTATTTTAGTAACTACTGTTAACAACAGTTTCTTCGTTCGAACTTGCATCTACGCTCGGGTATGCTTTGACATTTTGTAGCTGAAGTTTGCATTGGCTCATATATGTATAGTTTCCCTTGTTGATGATACTCTGACTGTTGAGGCAGTGCAATTGATATTCGAGGCTTCATTTGATAGTGTTGTGCAATTGATTTTTACTGCCGCATGTTGCAGTGTTCATGCTGCATTCATGTGTGATAGTTTGCTATGTTGTTTCATTTATTATGTTTATTTCATGGTTGTCTCAGAGTTTTCTTGCATCGAGCTCTGCCTAGTGCTACGCATTGAGTCATGTTGCTATTAAGGTTTTGTATTATTCGATTTTGATAAAAATGCTATTTGACTATGGTCATTTTTGAAACTGGCTGCTTGATCTTGTTTTGTTCAAACTTGCTATTCTCTGATCAGTTAGCACTTTGCATGTACTCTAGTCGTTGCTGGTCATGTTTCACGTGATGAAGATATGTATGTGTATACTTTTATATACATACAAGTATACTTGTATTTAGTGATGGTTCTGGTTCACTGGTGCATCCCTTAATTTGTTGGCATCTGCGTTGCCTGCATACTTTATTCTTGAACTTGATAGTTGGGACTGTTGTGTTCTATACTTGATACTGTCTAGATTTCTTTTGAATACTCTTTCCACTGGCATGTTTTATTTGTGGTCGGTGATCCTGTAGTTGGTAAGTTGCATCTCTGGTGCACTTGTGTTGTTTGGATCTGGAATACCTATGCACTTCACTTGTTCATTCCACTGGTTTACCTGGTGCAGTACTTGACTTGTTGTATTGTCATTGGACTTGAGTGTATGTTTGCACTGTGATTTTGATGTTGGCCTTCATTTTTGAAACTCTGTTTTGTACTGAGTCTTGATATCACTGGTGTCACTATATCATGATACAGTTTGCATTTATTAGCTTGTAGTTCATGTTGTACTCTCTGTTTTGAGTCACTTCATATATGCACTGATGCATACTGCCTCTGGTTATGGCCACTGGTTTGTGTTGTTGCTTGAGTCACTTTGTTGGGCTTGTAGTACTTGGATATTTGCAGTCTGTAGTTGTATTGTGCTCGACCTGATGCTGAGTATCATTTTTGGTTTAAACTCGGCTTCCATTGGCTTCATTATGCATTTTTTCATAAGTTTGTCCATTCACTGTCCACACACGTACATGCTTCACTGTCTTGTTGAAGAGGTTGAGACTGGTTTCATTTCTTTGGTTGAGTCTGCACATTCACATATTGTTGGCTTCGGTTTCATTTCTTTTGTTGGTTGAGACTGGTTTATGGCCATTGGTTCATTGATGGTTTTTGGTACTGGTTGACACTTGATGGCATTTGCTTCACTGATTTATGCTTTACTTGAGCTTTCATATTGATTTTGGAATTACACCTGTGTTGCATCCGGTATTTCGGGTTTAGCTTTGTGCCCGTTTGTGTACATCATCACTGTTGTGGCAAGGCAGTGCATGCATGCGTGAACTGCAGCCACACGGTATTGAGTTTTTGGGTGCATCATCACTGTAGTGGCAAGGCAATGCACGCAAGCGTGAACTGCAGCCACATGATATGGCTTTTATTGATATTCTATTTTGTTTTGATCTATTGTTCTTTTGCGTATTCCATATGCTGTAGTGGCGAGGCAGTGAACGCGTGCATGTACTGCAGCCCTACCCGTATTTTTATTTTAATTGATATTTCAACTGTTTGAACTGTTTCGTTTATTCAATTCAATATGATTTGAATTGTACTTTGATTGGCTTAATTTGATGATTTTGTTGTTAATTACCGATTTGGCAATTTATTGTTTGCTAAATTTTCTTCATTGATAATCTTTTTTATTTGTCTTCGTTGATAATTTGGATTATGTTGATTTGTTGTTTAACGCTGTTACGTGTTATATTTATCGTTATCTGATTTCTTTATTTAAGGGTCAGATAGACGAGATTTTTGTGACTGTCATCTATTTGATTACTTAATTATTATTGCTCCTGCGCATTAATAACCGAGTTTGAATTAGACTGACCTGTGTATTATTTTCTTTTAAATTTAATACTCAGGTCAGACCTGAGTTATTTCAGGTTGTAGATACCTTGCTCTGAGTTGCTGTTTGAGCTATGAAGACTTTTCATATCCTTTGGAGTTGTGGTGTGATGGTATTGGTTGATATGTATTCATGTATATTAGTCGATAACGTACTTGTATTTATAACTTCCAGAGTCGACTGTTGTAGTCGTATCATATATATTGTATCACATGTATTGTAACTAACATCAGTTATTGTATATATGAGACTTTCTGTTTTATCTGTGTTATTATTATATTTACTGTCCTAAACTATTATGAACCATCGTAGTTCGTTTTATACAGTAATTGGGGTATGTCGATGTGAGTAAATAAACCAGAGATTAAAAATGAAAGAATATATATACCACTCCTATCGAGATAACCAATACTAGTGTAAGGCCTAACTATGGACGGCCGCTACTCAACAACCTTATTCTCCGCGCTAGTTGACAACATTACACCGTAGTGTTCTTGGCTAGCGTGGGTATAGAGGTGGGGCGTCACAGCTTGGTATCAGAGCCTGGGGTTTAGGAAAAATATAAAACATAACTTAGATGGAACATGTGTTACAACTATTTGTCGATGTTTTATCTCTCATATTTGTATATGATTATCTTTGATTGTTAGGTATGAATTCCTAATGTTTATTCATGTGCATTTGATTTTGATTTCGTGAAAGTATTTTGGCTTCGGCCTCCGTTTGCTTTGCGAACTCAAGTTGGGTATTTGATGATGAGGATTTTGTTTTTGCGTTTTCGGCTTTGTATTGATTTAGCCGATGTTGATTTTATTCGAATTTGCAATTAAAGTTATTTTGACCTTTGGACTTTATTCCACTTTTGTGCTATGCTATGGGTGTCATTGTGTACCTGTTACACTGTGATGAAAAATAGCTCGACCGGTTGCAAATTGAGTGATTTTGATTTTCACTCATATCTAGTTCGAATCTCAGCGATTTTGAACTTGATATTTTGTGTTTTCCTCGGCTTGATTTCTGTTTGACTTTGGTCACTTTGTTTTTGTGAAATTGTTAATTCCTTGATTTCCAAGACTCTGACTTTGTTTGCCGTTGAATTCTTTGATGATGATGTTGATTCGTTTTATACTTGACTGTGGCCATTACTTGTTAACTTCGACATTGACTTGATTTTTATGTTTGTTGAAGTCATTTATGCATTTATGCTCGTTTTGCATTTTTTTCCAATTGTTAATCGATTCTTCTTTTCCGATTAGTTGTTATCACCTTTGTCGACTTTGATAACTTCTATTTCTGGAATTTTTTGTTATTCCTACTTTGATGGATTTGGAATCGAATTCTTTGGATTTTATTCATGTCTTCGAATGTGAATTTTAGTGAATTGATTTGGTTTTCAAATTTAATCGATTCTTGATTATTTCCCTGATTTGTTGCTATCATTTATTGGCAACTTTGATGACATTTTCTTCGGGATTTTTGTGAACATACTTTTTGAAGGATTCGATATCGATTTCTTTGGATTCTATTCACATCTTTGTATGTGAATTCTTGTGATTGATTGTTTCTACAATCATTTTTGTGATTTGTCACTTTTAAAATATAAAGGTTTCAATACTAGTAGTAAATATCAAAACTCTTTTATCAAAACGATTTCAACTCTATTTTCAATACCAAACGCTTTTCCTAAACCGTTTTCCAATCTATTAGTATATACAAACCTTTATTTCACTCGTATGAGAAATCAAATTAAACGGCTTAGCAAAACAAGTGGCATGAAACGCTTGCGTTTACTTCGTCGGTTAATTTTTGGACTTGTTCGATTGAACCACTTGTGGCATTTTTCTAGTGAAGATCTACAGTTTGTTCGTAAATATTTAAGTTAAGCTAGTGGTTATGGGACATGAAGCTAAACTTTTATATTCACTAACTTAGTGTAATTGACACTTCTCGTTGATCATGACGATCATTTTTATGATTTAGACTAGCAATTGTGCGATGTCTCTTTGTTTGCAAGGTTAGACTAGACACCATTTGTGTGATTCCGCTCACACATAACTTTTTGATTTTTGGTTAGTCTAGACCTCATCTGTGTGATTCCACTGACACATACTTTCTTTTTGTTTGCGAGGTTAGACTAGACACCATTTGTGTGATTCCACTCACACATACCTTTCTGATTTTTGGTTAGTCTAGACCTCATCTATGTGATTCCACTCACACATACTTTCTTTTTGTTTGCGAGGTTAGACTAGACACCATTTGTGTGATTCCACTCACACATACCTTTTTGATTTTTGGTTAGTCTAGACCTCATCTGTGTGATTCCACTCATACATACTTTCTTTTTGTTTGCGAGGTTAGACTAGACACCACTTGTGTGATTCCACTCACACATACCTTTTTTATTTTTGGTTAGTCTAGACCTCGTCTGAGTGATTCCGACTCACCCTATGGGGTAGCTCCCCATGGTCTTCGGACTGTTATGTGATAGGCCTCTTTCCCTCTTTGTGTTTTTTGGATTTCTTGTGTAGATTTCTAGAATTTGTGTTTTCTAGATTTCTTGTGTAGATTTCTAGAATTTGTGTTTTCTGAATTTCTTGTGATGATTTCTAGAATTTGTGCTTCACCAATTTTCGTAATTTCTATTGATAAGTTTTATCAATTTGTGTGCATTGGTGAATTCGTGTGTCATTGACTTGTTATGAATACAAGTTTAGGGTATGATACCCATTTCTACCTTTGAGAAGATTCTTGTGACATTTTTGATGAATGAAAATCCATTGGTATTATATTTTGATGCCAATTATTTTGATGAGATTTTGACGTATAAAAATTACTGTCACTTTGACTTCGGTAACCGTCAATTTTAAAATGGATTTTCAAGCGGTTATCCCGCGATGCTTATTTTGTTGTCCGTTTTTACGGTATTTTGAGAAGTGCAATTTCCTTGTCGAAGTTGCTACTGATGTTGCTGTTTTAATCACGTGTTTTAAAAATTGTTTCAAAATAAAAATTGTTTCCAAATTTTTTTACGGTTTACGCTTTCAAAAGAATGAGGAAGCGACTTAAACGTTTCAGCAAAATCGAGGACTATGACCCCTTTCTTTTGCTGGTTCGCTTAATTCCTGACATGTTCGTTTGAAAATGTAAATTATTATTTTTATAAAATAAATGAAAATTGTTTTCATAAGTTTTGCACTTTGCGCTTTCAATAGAATGAGGAAGCGATTTAAACGTTTCAGAAAAATCGAGGACTATGACCCTTTTCTTTTACTGATTCGCTTAATTCTGGACTCGTTAATTGAAATATTTGTGATTTCTGATTATTGTTTTTGACAATCGGATATTTGTTATTTCTGATTATCGTTTTTGATAATCGGATATTTGTGATTTCTTATTATCGTTTTTGATAATCAGATATTTCTTGTTTCTGATTTATCGCCTGTGATAATCAGATATTTGAGATTTAATTATCGTTTGTGATAATTAAAAATTTGTTGATTTAATTATCGTTTTGATAATTAAATATTTGTTGATTTGAGGTTTGATTATCTTTTTTTTTTTTTGAAAAGCAAGAGCAAAAAGCTCACTTTATTAACTAATGAAAAATTACAACCAAAGAAAAGTAACCAACTAGCAAGCCCAATTACACCCATGACCAAAAATAAAATTCAAAACCAGGATATACCCATGACCACACTATGACCAGATTAACAACTATGACCATAATACAATTAGAGAATTGACTTACAACCCTGACCAAATTACAAACATCAAACAACAACTACATAACAAATAATGGAAAACATGGCAGCAGCTTTGAACCAAAAAATCAGAGATGGCATCAGGAAGAAGAAAACTAACAATCTAGGCCACCAAAACATATATAATCATCAGCATAAAAGGTTTCACCCTGTAAAAGCTTCACTCTGTAAATGCTTCACTCTGAAAATTCTTCACTCTGTAAATGCTTCATCAAACAGACATAACAAGCAACACCCATATGAACAACAGCATTACCAGTGAAAGCTTCTCATTGTCAATGCATCCAGAAACCTCTGTTGCCAAACTTAAAAAAGAAACAGTAAACAAGAATTAATCTTAACAAGAGTCAGATCTTAGAAACCAAAGAATATTCCTGTGTATCTGATCAAACAATTGTGAGGAGCTCCTGATACTGCTACCAAATATTCTATTATTTCTCTCTTGCCAAACTTCATAAACCAATCTTTTTAACATTTTAAGCAGAAGCCTTGTCTGACATGATTTCCATCTAGTAGCCTTGAAAATATTGAACCATTCAATAGAACTTACAGCTGAAGGTTTATAGAAACCATAAGATAATAGTAATCTATACCAGATTTGAAAGACAAAAGAGCACTCAAAGAATAAATGTGTGTTACATTCTGTTTCAGACTTACAAAAAACACACATATTGTCTGAGATAATTCCAATCCTACAGAGTTTATCCTTGGTATTTAATGCATTAGCCATCACTTTCCATAATAACAAATTTTCCTTAGCACTGCCACCTATTTTCCAAATTCTTGTATACCATGGAAAAAGAAAACCATTATCACAGAGAGATTTGTAAACAAGATTGATTGAAAAAGTCTTCCCAGACCATACTAGCACATTATCAGAACTCATTGTAGGATAACTTGAAATGATGTTCCATAATTGTCTTAATTGAAAAGAGCTTGTATAGGGCAAAACCAAACTGCCATCATGAATAAAATCAACAACTTTAGCTTGTTCAGCTATACCAGAGATATTTCTCAAATTGTAATCAACAATTGAACTTAAGATTAAGCCTTGTTTAGACCAGGGAGAGTGCCAAAAAGACAAATCCTTAATCAGATCATGATTACATTGAATTAAAGGAATAAAAGTTTCTCTAAGCTTCAAAATACATCTCCAACTCCAACTACAACTTTGAGGAATTGACATAGTCCAAAAGTTTTTCCTACCAATAAGATTATGATTAACCCATTGTGACCAGAGATTGTTGTCAGTTGTAAAAATTTTATTGTAATAAACAGATATTGCAGCTCTGTTCCATTGACAGATATTAGTTATTCCAAGACCACCATGTTTCTTTGAATCAAAAAGTTTATTGAAAGAGATTGGAATTAACTTCTTAGAAAATGGATCACCATGCCATAAAAATTTATTAAGAGCACTAGTAATCATATTAATAAGCTTAGCTGGAAGAATATAGTGCCTTGTCCAATATGTAGTCATGGCTACAGCTATTGACTGAACAATGGTTAATCTACCAGCTTGTGAAAGTTTACCAACTGGCCATAAGTGTAGCTTTTCAATGATCTTTTCAAACAGTGGCATGCAATCTTGCTTAGAAAGTCTAGATGTAATCAAAGGCAGACCCAAATAGAAAGAATTTCTAGGCAGTTCCTGAAGACCAGAAAAATTAATAATGTCTTTCATTTCCAATGGACTTAAACCAGCAACTAAAATATTAGATTTAGCCAGATTAATTTGAAGTCCTGTTATAGAATGAAAAATCTTCAGAGTTGAAAGAATGCATTGTATGTTATCTATGGTGGGCTTTGTAAAGACAACCAAATCATCAGCAAAAAGGAGATGAGTAATTTGTGGATGCTTACATTTCGGATGCAAATGTAAAACTCCATTAATAACAAGTTCCTTGAACAAAGAATTAAGAAGCTCCATGACAATAATAAACAGATAGGCTGAAATAGGATCACCTTGCCTAACTCCATGTATACCCTTAAAATAACCATATAGACCACCATCTCTCAAAATAGAATACATAGGAGAAGAGATACAAGTGTAAATCCAAGCTAAAAATGGTTTTGGAAAATTCATTTTGGACATAACTGCTAAAATAGAATTCCAATGCACCGAGTCAAAAGCCTTCCTAATATCCAATTTTAACATACACCTTGGAGAAATAGTTTTTCTTTCATATCCAAATAACAATTCTTGAGTCAGTAAAATATTATCACTAATAGATCTACCTTTGATGTAGGCAGCTTGGTTAATGCTTATAATAGATGGCAGTACAAGTTGAAGTCTGTTAGCTAAAATCTTTGAGATGATCTTATAGATGATATTACAACAAGAGATAGGCCTAAAATCAGTGACAGATGTTGGATTAACAATTTTAGGAATCAAAGCTATAGCAGTAGCAGATAAACCAGCAGGAAGCTTATTATGTAGAAAAAAGTATTTGATTGCAATAACAATATCTGATCCAATAATACTCCAACTATGTTGAATAAAATAAGCATTAAAGCCATCAGGTCCTCCACAACTATTACTATCCAAACTGAAAACTGCATTCCTAATTTCCTCTTCAGTAATTACACTAATCAGAGAACATGATAGAGTGTCTGATAAAGAGGGAAGAGTAATATTAAAGAGGGGATTTAAATCAGGAATGAAAGAAGTGGATGGTGCTAAGACAGAAGAAAAATATTGGACAAAAGCCTGATTAATACCATCAAAAGTGTTCACCAACAACCCATTCATATCCTTAACTTGAAAAATGCTATCACGACTTCTTTTAACTTTAAGAAAGTTATGATAATACTTAGTATTTCTGTCTGCCTCCTTTTCCATTTTCACATGAAGTTTCTGCTTAAGAGTTGACACTTCTCTATCAATTACCTTCTCAAGTTCATTCCTTAAATGCAATTCAGCTTGTTTTAATAAAGTATCACAGGGTCTAATACACAGTGCTTCCTGAATCTTAATAAGGTCATTTCTAATTTGAGTTGAGAGTTTAGAATCATTACCAAAATGTTCTGCTGACCACACTTTAAGATGAAACTTTAGCACCTTCATCTTAAGAATAATATTTGCAAGAGGGTCTTTGCCAAATTGCATACTCCAAACTTGTCTGAGAATAACAAAATAATCAACATGCTTAGTCCAAAAATTAAAAAATTTAAAAGTATGTTTCCCTCCACCAAATTTATCAGCTCCATTTTGAAATATTAAAGGACAGTGATCTGAAAGAGAAGGTTGATGAATATGATAGAAAGAATTAGGCCAAAATTGAAGAAAAAGCAGATTTATAAAAATATGATCAAGTTTGCAAAGGGTTACATTACCATTCCTACTACAATTAGACCAAGTGTAAACAGACCCAAAGAATTTGAGAGAAAATAAATTTGCTTGACAAATAGCACTATTAAGAGGAGATATATCCTTGAGTGATAAAGAACAACCACCAAATTTCTGATCACAAGCAAACATGCAGTTAAAATCACCACCAACAAGCCAAGGAAAAGATAGAGGATTTAATGATGGAAGATGATCCAAAAAGATCTGTCTTAAAGACAAAGAATTATGAGCATATACAGAGGTAAGGAGAAAATTCAAACCAGAAGGTAAATGAGTGCATTGATAGTGAATGAATTGATCTGAAGCACAGATTCTAGAAAGATTAAAAACACTAGGATTCCATAAAGTCAACAATCTACCATATTTAGCTTCAAGAAAATTATGATCAGAAGACCAGGAAGGAGCTATAATTGCTACAGCTTTGACTGAAGATTGAATATCAAGCTTAGTTTCAGAAATACATATTAATTGAATATCCTTTTCTTTTAAAAGATTCCTAATCTCAAATTGTTTAGAGGGTGAATTGGCACCCCTAATATTCCAGAATGCAATATTATTCATTTAAAAGGTAAAGGAGGTAATAAAGGTGAAGGATTTTTCCTAGTATGTCTAGTATGAGAATTTTCCTTAGAGGAGGAACATGGAAGAACTTCATGAGATTTAAAATCCTTGCCCTTATTCAGGTCATGGACAATCTTAGCACCAGCATCAAGACAAGAAGAAGAAGGGGGAGGCAGAATAATATGACTGGGTGGAGACAAATGCAAATATGGAGAGCTGGAAGATAAATTGGAAGGAGATTGATTACTAAATTGAGAACAGCAAGAGGATGTAAGAGTAGAGTCAACAGAAGAAGAGTTAGAGACATTAACAGAAGAAGAACTATTACCAATATGAGAAATAGAAGCAACAAATGAAGTTGAAAGATTTGAACAAGAAGAATCTAAAGCTAAAGAATTAGAATGAAGAGAAGAATGCAAAGATTTGTCAAGAGAATTAGATGTATTAGGACAAGAAGAAAAAGAGACTCCATTCTCGTTCACAACACCACCATCAACTTTCACAACACTATCAACAACTACTTGTTCTTTCTTTTTCCAGATACTTTTATTCTTCCTCTTAACATTCTTCCAATCTTTCTCATTATGAACTATATTACCAGTATTAGCAACAATATCAGGCTGAGTTTTATCCACACACTTCTCACCATCTTGCCCCTTTCCTATTACTTTCCTTTCATCCTTATTAAGAAATTCACAATAAGCAGTATCATGACCAAAAATTTTACAATGAGTACAAATCTTAGGTTTCCAATCATAAGAAAGCTTAACATCTGGACAGTTGCTACCCAATTGAGGAATAGAAATAGTATCAGGTAAATCAAACTCAGGAGAAATCTCAACTAGCGCTTTAGCATACTTAAATCTCTGAAGTTTCTCAGTGCTATTATCAAAACAAATAAGCCTACCAACATGACAAGCCAACCAATTAATCCCAATCAAAGTCCAAAGAATAATTGGAATTCTGTGAAAGTGAATCCATACAGGAACTTTCTTGATTTGAGCTTGTGAAATTCCAACCGAAGGATCCCATTTAGTAATAATAAACATTCTACCTCTAATGAAAATAGGATCCAACTTAAGAACATAATCCCTATCCTCTTGATTTGAAAATTTAAAATAGAAATTATAACCATCAGATTTAAAATCCACATCACCTTTAAGCTTCCAAAATCTTTTCAGAGTAGAAACAACTGTCAAGAACGAAAGAGTACCATCCAAGAAAAAGCCGACCAAATGATTTTCCCAATATTTCAAACCCTCTTCTCGAACAAGATCAGGCAGAGTAGCGGACGCTTTATCCCTACAAATATCAAAATCAATAGGCTTATAAGAGCCAGCATTCTTAGGTAAAGACTTGAAAAGAGAAGACCAGTTCGAAACAGGAGAAGACGACTTAAAAGAAGAAGATGAAAAGGACACAGACTGACAAGAAGCAGAAGGAAGACTGGACGAGAAAATAGGAGTAGAAGAAGAAGACGGGAAGGATGAAGACGAAGAAGAGAGAGGAGGGAAAGAAGCAGAATCAAAAGAAAAAGAGGACGAAGAAGACGCCATTAAAATTTTCAAAAAAGAGGACGATTTGAGGTTTGATTATCGTTTTTGATAATCGGATAATTGTTGTTTCTGATTATCGCTTTTGATAATTAGATATTTGATATTTAATTATCGTTTTTGATAATTAAATATTTGTTGAATTGAGATTTCATTATCATTTGTGATAATTAAATATTTGTGATTTAAGATTTGATTATCATTTGTGATAATTAAATATTTTTGATTTAAGATTTGATTATCGTTTTTGATAATTAAATATTTGTTGTTTTTCAATTATCGTATTTGATAAGTGGATATTTGTTGATTTGAAATTTCTAATTATCGTTTTTGGTAATTAGATATTTGCAATTTTGCGACTTGTGATTTTTTGTTTTCTAATTATCTTTGTTGATAATTAGATTTTGCTATTTCTAATTATCGTATCGATGATTAGATATTGCTGTTTTGTGATTTCTGTATTCTGATTATCTATTTGATGATTAAATTTTGTAGAGAATTTGTGAATTTCTTTTATGAAATTAAAAGATTTCTTTAGTGTTTATATTATACTACGCCGGTGTACCGGCTCAATTTTCTGCTATTCATGACGTTTTCCACGCCTTCCAGTTGCGGAAATGCCGTAGGGATTTCCGATTTTTATTCTTGAGCCCTGTGTTATTGAAGAAATCGAAGTTATGCCTATTTGACTTTTGAGCAACCTTCTATTCACATCATTGCTTCGGGGGTGTAGCACCTTCGAAATAAAGATGTTTTTCTTACGGAAGTTTAATGGTTCTCAAATCCTAAGGATTGCACTTAGGGATCCTGAGAATTCATCGAGCAAACACGTTCAAGCTTACTCTTTCAAGCTCTTTATGGTGAACTTCCTATTTCAAATTTCTTCATCTTGTGATGATATTCTTTATGGTTGTTACCATTTGTTCATTTATTACTTATGATTGCGAGGACGCAATTTCTTTAAGGAGGGGAGTCTGTAACAATCCAGGAATTTATCACCAATTTGTAATCATCGTCATTTCGACTAATGGTGATAGTTATTGCTGTTGGAATTTTAAAATCGGGTTGAAATTCTTTTATAAAAGTTATTAAAGGGTTTATCGGGCTTTAATATAAACATGGCCCGTGTTTTATTTTTTTGGTGCTGGGTTATCTCAAGTGGATACCCGTTCCACTCTCCCTTCATATTCATTTCGTTCGAAACCAAAAACATCCGAAATAAAATCAGTGGCGGCTTGCTGCAAATTAGGGTTTCGTTCGTTCTTAGCTTCGCTCGTCTTCGTGATGCCTTCGCTTCGATCAAGGTGAGTAATTCATATTACTCACATCTAAATCAAGCGCGTTTCATTGTTGATGATTTCATGGGTTTTGTCAATCTCGTATAACCTGGTACCTTGATTTATTTACGACTTGACTTTGTTATGCTCTGTACTTCGATTCATTTGGTATGCCGTACTTGCATTTACACCTTTGCTGTTCCATAGCCTCGACTTTAACTTGATTTTGTTTGATTTTACTTACTGTTTTAGCTCGTGACCACCACGGCTTTGAATCATAGTTGGTATCTGTAGCTTTGGCGTCGAGTTTGTTTTCGTTGCTTACGGCTTCGACTTGTTTTTGAGATGGAGTGGATAAGTATTGATTTTGTTTTGTGTATTGTTGACTTGATTGAGTTTTACTTGATGTTCCTTTTTGACTTCGGCTCGGTACTGTTCGATCTTTCTTTTTTTGGTCGCCCTGTCACTGACTGTGGTTGATTCTTGATTGTGACTTCATTTGAATTTATTACACTATTTTAGTAACTACAGTTAACATTAGTTTCTTCGTTCGAACTTGCATCTACGCTTGGGTATGGTTTGACATTTTGTAGCCGAAGTTTGCATTGGCTAATATATGTATAGTTTCCCTTGTTGATTATACTCTGACTGTTGAGGCAGTGCAATTGATATTCGAGGCTTCATTTGATAGTGCTGTGCACTTGATTTTTACTGTCGCATGTTTCAGTGTTCATGCTGCATTCATGTGTGATAGTTTGCAATGTTGTTTCACTTATTCTGTTTATTTCCTAGTTGTCTCAGAGTTTTCTTGCATCGAGCTCTGCATAGTGCTTATGCATTGAGTCATGTTGCTATTAAGGTTTTGTATTATTCGATTTTGATAAAAATGCTATTTTACTATGGTCATTTTTGAAACTGGCTGCTTGATCTTGTTTTGTTCGAACTTGCTATTCTCCGATCAGTTAGCACTTTGCCTGTACTCTAGTCGTTGCTGGTCCTGTTTCACATGATGAAGATATGTATGTGTATACTTTTATATACAAACAAGTATACTCGTTTTTAGTGATGGTTTTGTTTCACTGGTGCATCCCTTAATTTGTTGGCATCTGCATTGCCTGCATACTTTATTTTTGAACTTGATAGTTGGGACTGTTGTGTTCTATACTCGTTACTGTCTAGATTTCTTTTGAATACTCTTTCCACTGGCATGTTTTATTTGTGGTCAGTGATCCTGTAGTTGGTAAGTTGCATCTCTAGTGCACTTGTGTTGTTTGGATCTGGAATACCTATGCACTTCACTTGTTCATTCCACTGGTATACCTGGTGCATTACTTGACTTGTTTAATTGTCATTGTATTTGAGTGCATGTTTGCACTGTGTTTTTGATGTTGGCCTTCATTTTTGAAACTCTGTTTTGTACTGAGTCTTGATATCACTGGTGTCACTATATCATGATACAGTTTGCATTTGTTAGCTTGTAGTTCTTGTTGTACTCTCTGTTTTGAGTCACTTCATATATGCACTGATGCATACTGCCTCTGGTTATGGCCACTGGTTTGTGTTGTTGCTTGAGTCACTTTGTTGGGCTTGTAGTACTTGGATATTTGCAGTCTGTAGTTGTATTGTGCTCGACCTGATGCTGAGTATCATTTTTGGTTTAAACTCGGCTTGCATTGGCTTCCTTGTGCATTTTTTCACAAGTTTGTCCATTCACTGTCCACACACGTACATGCTTCACTGTCTTGTTGAAGAGGTTGACACTGGTTTCATTTCTTTGGTTGAGTCTTTACATTCACATATTGTTGGCTTCGGTTTCATTTCTTTTGTTGGTTGAGACCGGTTTATGGCCATTGGTTCATTGATGGTTTTTGGTACTGGATGACACTTGATGGCATTTGCTTCACTGATTTATGCTTTACTTGAGCTTTCATATTGATTTTGGAATTACACCTGTGTTGAATCCGGTATTTCGGGTTTGGCTTTGTGCCCATTTGTGTAGATCATCACTGTTGTGGCAAGGCAGTGCACGCAAGCGTGAACTACAGCCACACGATATGGCTTTTATTGATATTCTATATTGTTTTGATTTATTGATCTTTTGCGTATTCCATATGTTGTAGTGGAGAGCCAGTGCACGCGTGCGTGTACTGCAGCCCTACCCGTATTGTTATTTTAATTGATATTTCAACTGTTTCAACTGTTTCGTTTATTCAATTCGATATGATTTGAATTGTACTTTGATTGGTTTAATTTGATGATTTTGTTGTTAATTATCGATTTGGCAAGTCTGTTGTTTTCTAAATTTTCTTCATTGATAATCTTTTTTATTTATCTTCGTTGATAATTTAGATTATGTTGATTTGTTGTTTAACACTGTTACGTGTTATATTTATCGTTAACCGATTTCTTTATTTAAGGATCGGATAGACGAGATTTTTGTGACTGTCCTCTATTTGATTACTGAATTATTATTGCTTCTGCGCATTAACAACTGAGTTTGAATTAGACTGACCCGTGTTTTATTTTCTTTTGAATTTAATACTCGGGTCAGACCCGAGTTATTTCAGGTTGTAGATATCTTGCTTTGAGTTGCTGTTTGAGCTATGAAGACTTTTCATAACCTTTGGAGTTGTCGTGTCATGGTATTGGTTGATATGTATTCATGTATATTAGTCGATAATGTACTTGTATATATAACTTCCATAGTCGACTGTTGTAGCCATATCACATGTATTGTATTACATGTATTGTAATTGACATCAGTTATTGTATATATGAGACTTTCCGTTTTATCTGTGTTATTATTATATTTATTGTCCTAAACTATTATGAACCATCGTAGTTCGTTTTATACTGGAATTTGGGTATGTCGATGTGAGTAAATAAATCAGAGATTGAAAATGAAAGAATATATATACCACTCCTATCGAGATAACCAATACTAGTGTAAGGCCTAACTACGGATGACCGCTCCTCAACAACCTTATTCTCTGCGCTAGTTGACAACATTACACCGTAGTGTTCTTGGCTAGCGTGGGTATAGAGGTGGGGCGTCACATTGTGGGTTGATAATAAGTTGTGAATGGGAAAGTGATTGTTATATTAATTGAATGAAATTCAAATTTGATGGGAAAGGTAAATGGGTATTTGGTAATAAATTTTAAACGGACTTAAATAGTGAATTTATCTAATTAATATATAATAAATAATGACTGAATAAAAACCTATATCTGTAAATATCTATAATATTTGAGTGGAAATAATAAACTTATAAATGTGGGATTGAGAGTTTTACAACAATTATTATGAGTTATATACTTAGTTCGTTCAATTAAATCAGAAACCAATACAATAATTATAAATTTAATGTTATGCAATTGAGATAAACAATTGAAAAATGTTAAAGTATCTGGATATATATACTAAAATAAATGGTACCCAGGATGGTATTATGATAAATAGTGAATTTAAGAATGGGAATCAAGATTTATTTACTTGTATGGAAACTTAAAGTCTAATAATCGAATTTAATTGCGATTAAATGAGATTGAATATAGTTAAATAATTCGTTATTTGAAATAAAGATAATGTGAGAAATTTGTGTGATAATTTGGAATCCAATATTTAAGTCCATCTGTTGAAAGGAATGAATGGAATACTAATTAAATTTTTTAACCAAACGAAATTTTAGGATATTATTTATAATTTGGGAATTTAATGAAATTAAGGATTTATATTGAAGATTTTTTAGAACTTATTACCACTTTATTTTATTCGGACATGGAGTCGAAGGGAGTTTCGAAATTACTTCACAAACGGATATAATATACTATATCATGCATATATATTATATATATATAGTATATTAGGTAGATATATCGAAACATAGATTCAATCCGGGAGGTTTCTACATACAGGTAGTTAATTTAAAAATTTACCTTCTTTAATTTGACATCTAAACTTGTTGGAATTTTGTAAATGATTAAGAATTGTTAAAAGTGATAAAATGGATCAATTTTAGAATCTAAATATAAAATTTGATTTTTTTATTTATTTTGAATTTATTTAATTAATATAAAAATAGCCATTTTGGCCACGGACTCGGATTTTGACGAAACCAGTTTCATCGGATCCGTAACAGTGAATTATTGTAGGGTTTCAAGTTTCGTAACGATCGGACTTGTCGTTTGATCGTACGAATGCGAAACGCCTTGAAATCGATTTAATTGAAATCAATTTGGAAATATTGTTTTCAGCATAACTTCTTCATACGATCGAATTTGGGCATAAATTTTCCATCGTGTTCGGAATATTTTAAAATACCTATTTTGATATATGGGTTTACCCAATTTCGTTCCGGGGTCAGAACGGGCTTTTTGGGCCATGTTAGCGTTAGCACGTTTGTTTATCGAATCCATCTACTCTATTTCTAACCTACCTATATAAACCCAGTTATAAACCCTAGCCTCCATCTATTCTCCTTTGTTTGTGCATTCAGTTTTCCTCAGCTCCTCCTCTTCCCAATGGCTGCAAACCCTAGATCTACATTCAAATTTCAAAAATCAAATCAAAAGCTAAAAATTCAAAGTCTCCAAAAAAATTCACAAAAATTATATGTCATAGTTCTCTAAGAGCGTAATCTGCTGGTACTGTTCATTTTTCGATTTAAGTCTCCATGTGTCCAGAATTTAATGTTTTATTTTCGGCCGTTCATGGGCGTTTGATGATCTTCGACGGATCGTCAATTGAAGGGTAGCGTTTTGAAGAGGGGACGGTGTGTTGCTCATCGGAGTGGTTGATTCATCGAACTAACGGCTGAATTGGGGGGATTAATTTGATTAGGGTTTAAGATAGCGGCAGCTGTGGGGGGTTTGCTCGGCCATCTTGGTGTCGCGTGGCCACGTGGGGGTGCGCGACGAGTAGCACAGCATAGTCGCGGTCGGCTCCTGGGGGGGCATCGGCGTTGGGGACGTGGCAGCGGAAACTCGTGTGCGTGGGGTGGGGGGGTAAGGGAGTGCGTACTGGAGAAGGCGTTGAAGGTTTGCGCGTTTTCCTGTAGCAGAGTATAGCAGTTGATGACTTGGCAAATTTAGTAATAGGTAAGTTTTGTTTATAATTTAATTTTTGTTTTCAACCGCAATTTTCACCATAACTCTCGCATTCGTTATCCGTTTCACGCGAATTTTTTTTGTTAGGATCATAATAAAATTCCGGACTTGATGACACTGGTTTGGACGAATTATGAGAGGATCAAATCTTTGGGTTTAAATCGGATTTAAATTCGATATAAATTCAAACGGTGAGTGTTTTAACCCACTCACAATTTCTAAAATTTCCTATGTCTTTTAAATTGATTTTAGATATGAGTAGAAATTTATTTATGACTGTTTGGCATGTTTTATTCATCATCTTTGTTAAATCGCATTTATTTAATATAACTGTCAATTAATTTTATTATTGCCTATAAATTGACAGTTAAAATTATTTATTTGCAGATAAAGTGATAGTTAAACAGTTAATAAATTTATGTTGAATATAAACTGTTAGTTAATAACTGTCATTTATTTCCTGCTATATTGTATATGCCATATATTGATGTTTGTTTAAATTGATAATGATTGAAATAAATTGGTTGATGACTGATATTGGATGAATGGATGATGTGTTCTATCTTATATAAACTGCAAGTTATAATGCATTTCCTTTCATTCGGGATTGTGGTTTGAAATGATATACAACCGCATTTAATTTTTAAATTGCGGATTGAAATGATAGATATCCGTATCACTTGACCATAGGATAGAAAATTATATACAGGCACCGCGGTATATATATATAATAAAATTATTTTGAAATGGTTTTCTATGGTTTTGGAAAGGAAATACGGTTTAATAAATACTTTTTTTGACGTTACTTAAATGTTATTTATATATGTATATAGTTAAATTCTTAAATTTAAGCTATGTATAAAATGATTAATAAAATGGGTTTAATAAGGAAGTTGATTTCTTTTATATAAAGTGGTAAATATCTATTTAAACTCTATTGTATATATTAAGTTTAAATGACTTAAATGAAATTAAGTTAGAAGGTAAATATGGGATGGGTTTTAAATTGAAATATTTCAGGATTGAACTTGAATTAATATTTAAGAATTATCCTCGAAATTGGTTTTAAAATATAAATAAATTAAGATTTAAAAGGTATAATTAATAACTTGATTTTGATTTGAGGATTTAAATGAATATTAGATTGATTGGAAGAATATTACCAAGTTAATTTAATTGAAAGAATATCCTGTTATTCAAAGTTTAGATTTTTACGTAATTGATATTTGATTTATCAAGTAAGTATTTCAAAAATAAATAATAGTAAGGTGAATTTAATATATATAGGTATGAATGAAAATTTTAGTTTTGAAATGATGGAATATTTAAACTTTGAAATATGTGAAATATAAATGGTTTATTTGGGAATTTAAATCTGATTTGGAATTGATTTGAGAATTTGAAAACTAATTTACTTTATTAAGTAATTTATTTAAACTATTTAAGTATTTAAAATTCATGTTTCGAAGCTATGGGTTTAAGGAATATATATCTGAAAGTACTATGATTTTTTGCAAAAAAAGATATACTTGAAATAAAAGTGATATCATATTGATTTGGTTCTAAAAGAAGAAACGATATCGAATATTATGGTTTTGAAATGGATATATATTTTGGTTTTAAAGTATAAACTATTTGGAAATAACCGCGGTGCTATAATAACGTTTGGTTGTTGAAGAGACCGGGATCGAAAGTTGTCATACTCTCTGCCAACTCCGAAAACCACTTTAACAACCGTGTACGCGGTGGAGATTCCAGAATGAAGTAGGTTGGTGGCGGCGTTTCCTGTAAGGTAAATACGTGGACCCAACTCCCGTGAGTTGGCATAAGGTGGCTAAAACAGGAGCGATTGACGGGTTAATAAGGTAGCAACTTTGATCGGACACATCCCTTCGATATTATACTTGACTTTCGGATTGTTTCGGTGGCCACTTTTAATTCTATTTGGGGGTGTGGCTCGAGGTGGGCGGTAGCTGCGCGCTACGCGTTACCACCGACCCGAAAGCATAATTGGTATATCTACCTTGGCATTGCCTAGTTGTGCCGTGTCACCTACCCTATCGCGCCTTGTACGAGTTTCTATTTCTGTCGTACCTATGGAGTGTCTTCTCGTAGTCTCTCGATCAGGAGATATGCAGGCACTTTATAGACTATTGGAATTATTTGTGTTAAGGGCTATATGGGTAACCCCTTAACGGTATTTAAAAGTAAGTTTATTTTACAATTAGACACTATTATAATAGCGAAATATACTATATAGTAAATAGTTTAACGGATCCTTAGGAGATGTAAATCCCGAGCATCTCTTGAGTTACTGCACTTATATCTATTTCTGTTAATTTAACTCACATAAGATCTTTTAGTACTGACTCGAGTGTTTTGTCTTTTCAATTCGCTCGGGTCAATCCGAGCGTTTCAGGATTTAAAGTTTTAGCTCAGGAGGACGAAGACGAAGATTTGTATTACTATTATCTACTATTATTCCACTAAACCATTTAATTCCGCTACATTGATATTTATTGGTATGTGAACTCTGATATTTATTGTATAAAGAAGAAGCAAATGTGTGTAAACAGTTTTATGAACTATATATTGATTATTATATTTTATCCTTCCGCTGTGAGATTCTGTTTCTTTTTATTTCTTCTCCCTTTTTTTCTTATTTACCCCATGATAATCCGCCCTTCTGTATGGTTTGAATTGGCACGTATGTCGATTTAAAGCGTGCGAAAAGGCGCGACGTTACATATTTTAAATTCAAACTATATATTATTTTATTTTAATATGTATGTATATCCTTGAATTCTAATTTATATTCAATGTCAAATTTAAAGTCCAAATCTAAAAATCAATTTAAATAAACATAAATATCTATTTTTAAATAAGCTCATTATTATTTACAAATAATCTATCCTATTTTAAAATCAATTTAAAATACACAGATATAAATGTGTTTAAACACACTTATAAATTATGAAAACAATAAATCTATTTAGAATTTATTTACACATTAAAATAATTATTCTTATTATAAAACCAATTTATAACCAAAATTAAGACATTATATTATTATTACTAGGTTATTTATTTTTTGAAAATAACAATTTTATCAGTTCAAATAATTAAAATTAAGAGATTATCACATTTTAAACTTTTGAAAATTCCGGGATATTACATTCCTCACCCTTAAAAGAATTTCGTCCTCGAAATTTAAAACATAGATAATCCACAATTTTAATTTTATTTCAACCAATTCAAACATTCATATCAGCCATACACTATCAATCAAACAAACAATCTCATCCAAACAATCAATTCAATCAAATAAACAATACTAGCTACCCGGACACAGATCCGGATAAACTTCCTAAAATTATCACGAGTTTCCCCGGTACAATCATAGGGATACTCGCTCTACTAAACCCAAACCAGCTATACTGCTAAGCTACTGAGTCTTACTCAGCTAGACCTGTAATCTACACAAGATACCAGATCACAGACAAGACTGATCAACAACTAAATCCTTCACAGAACAACTGGTCTCAAAACCAGTGATGGACCAAACATGTACTCCCTCAGAGACACGTGAAATATTTTGAATTCCAGTCTTCCAAACTGGCAATTCAACTCTTCAAACCAAAGCATTGATCTCCACAAAAACTCAAAAGAATCCAATATACCTCAGAGATCACTTCAAAATCTCATTGCTCCCTTTACCAGAGAAAACCTCAACAACGTTGAAACCTCCAACTTCGAATTCCAAACTCTTCCGGTACTTAACTTCAAAAACTTTCCAGATGATCCGTGCTGCCTACAGATCCTTCCTGATCAGCTGAACCTTCGCTGATGCTTCTACAAACAAACTGGATCAACTCAACAAATTGATCCTCACAAGATCAATCCAAAATCAAAACCAAACTATCAACAGAAGAAAACAACTTCTCCTATCCGGAAAAGACAGAACAGAATTACTTGCCAACTTGCCTCAGATCCTGAAAAATAAATTCAGTAAAAACTCTCTAATCCAAAATACTGCAACTTCCAGTTACTTCTACTCAACAACAACAGCCACCTTGCTTCCGCTGCATAACTCTGATCTGGAGCAGATGAAAGTGCCGTAGAATGAACACAAGCACAAACTAAACATCACATCTCAGAAATAAGGTTCAACAGAAGTTCCAAGAAATACAGAGCTGCTTCACCAAACAATCAACCCAGGAGACAACCTTATACCCAGCTGAATCACCGGTATCACTCCTGACATCAAGTCGATTCAAAACTCAATCTCCAATGCGGGCAAATCTCTAACTTTCAGGAAGATATATCCAGAAAATCTTCAGCAACTCCAAAACTTCTACATCCTCTAGAAATGCCACAAATCGAAGTAAAAGATTATCTAAGATAATCACCAAACCATCGCAAGTCACTTTTGCGATCAACTCAACCTAAATTTCTAAAGATACTGCTCTCTCTTCCCAAATCAGAATAGTTTTTTCTCGAGCAACTAATCCATCGAAGAAACAGGTCCTCTCTGCTGCTTCTGAATTTCACTTCCAGGAAATGCTAAGCCAAAAAGATCATCCTGCTGAAACACATAACACTCCCGAGCTGGACCGCTAACACAGATGCCAAAGACTTCTTATCCACAGTTCATTGAGAAACTCGGACCTCCAACTAAACACATACATCTTGCTGAAGTCAGCTACAACACCGAAGCAGACAAACTTCCTTAAACTTGCTCCGGAAGAAAACATCTTCGGAGACATCCATAGTCACTGCATCTCAACACGCAACTACTACTCCTGAGGTTGTCAAGATACCATCACTTGCTTCTGCCCAACTGACAGATCAAATATCTCAAAAATCCGCTCGCACGAGCGCAATCAAACCTACACTTCAAAGATGAACTCCGAACCTTAACAGGTTACTTTCAGAGATCAATGAAGTTCTTCATCACTACAAAACTCACTCGAGAAGGTATTAGGTCTACAGTCTCAACAAATACACTTCCAATCTCAAACATTCAAATTCCAACCAATGGTAGTTGTGTTACACACACCACTATTTATCTACCTTTATAACTAATATTGGAAAACCTGAACAGGTAACCCAACAGATAGGTAGACACACACACACACACACACACACACACACACACACATATATATATATAGTTATATAAAAATTACAAGTATGCTCTCTCAAGAAAGACACCACTACAGAGCCTAGGTAGTCGCTCAACCTAATGCTCTCATACCAGCTGAAACGACCCGACTTTCTCACCACATAAAATCACATCATTTTTAAGAAAGAAAGGGATAGAAAATAGAAAAGACAGAGAAGAAGAAAGAAACAACATCAGAATCTAAACAGCGGAACGAATAAATTATATTAATCCCATTACATAGTATCATATACATCAGAGATACACAGCTTAAACAACACATACTAGACAGTTATATACACCTGTCTAGTTATACAACTCAACACAACACAAAGACAACTCAGAGAACACACAGCAGAATACTATATAGCTAAGCGCAGAAGCCTCCTACTCCATTTGCTCCTCCAATATTCGTCAAGCCAACCTAAATTCCCCTGGCTACTCGTAAAAATTTGAGTACCTAAGAGTTTAAGAAAAACAGAAAAACTCCGGGTCAGACACGGGTCTGATGTGAGTAAACGGTTAAAGTTGCTTAACTTTAAAAACTTTTTGAAAGCAAAGGTATCACGTAAGACTTCCGACACGTAACATGGAAATTTTTTTACCTTATGCTAACCAAACCATTTGATAGGAAATCCGATGATATTATAATAGTGTCTAGGGTTTTCAAGTAAATACAGAAATAGCTGAAATGCTTACATCTCACGTTCCATCATAGTTGGGCCCAACTAATACGTGTGGCACTTATTGGATTTTGGATTCCATACAATGGCAGGGCTACTGGTGTACCGCCCGTTACAGTACGTGGCCTAGATCACCGTACCGAGGAGTACGCCTGCTCCCCTGCAACACAAAGCCGGAACCATTGCTTACTGAACAGTTCCGAATAAGACAACCCCGGCGGATGTAGCTATTCAACCGCCCATATAGCCGAAATAAAGGAACCTCTAGACAGGGGTAAATCTTACTCTCAAGTGGGTGCTACCCACGAAGCCATGCTGCACCTCCCCTGTTTTATCCATTCCCCGTTGATGAGGCTTGAGGCTATGATTACCTTTAGTGAACACATCACTTAGAGTGCTTATCGTCCACCTGACGATGTTCTGAAAGCATTCAATCCATATAAGTTCGTTCCTGGTTCGAACGAAACCGAAGGCATTATCTCGTTACCCTCATTTTGGAATCACCCTCAGAGTTAACGACAATAACCCTTGCACTCTGAATCTTCATCTGAATCTGAAAGTACTACTCGTCAAACTCATCACAGAATCACCCTTAGAGTTATACTAACGAATAGTTCTTACACCTCGAGTCTTCGCTCTTCACAAGAGATTCACAACCTATCGTTAATTTGGATCAATGTGGTTTTCGGATATCCAATTATGGAAACCCGATCCCGGTCTCATCGAAATCCAAAACGTATCTTTTAGGTCCAAGTTGTTTAAAGTTAAATAATTAAATTCAACTATCTATATACACACTGAATAGATAATTCACAAGTCACAATTGATAACCACATTATCAAAATAAACATATGATCTATAACAAAATAGGTAATCCATATCATCGTCACAATAGATAAATTATATTACCATCACAATGCAACTGAGCATTCATACCACACAACATTACTTATCTCATTTCTAAGATTACATCCATTCAAAACAATCAATGTCATCCATCCATACATAAGCAATGATTTACTTAATCACAACATAATTAATTTAAAATGAATTAAATTAACTATCTCTATCTCTAATTAATTTAAAGTGAATTAAATTAATTACTTCATCTCTTAATTAATTTAAAATTAATTAAGTTAGTTACCTACATCACAATAAATCTTGCTTACTTATCCATTATTTAAACTAATTAATTAATCATTATCTTAATTAATCAACCTTGATTAATTAACTCTTAATCAAGTAATTAATCCTGAATTATTCTCATTAATCATATTAATTAATGAACCTTAATTAATTACTTCCATTAATTGATTAACTATAATTAATTACATTATTTCTTAATTAATGATATTAATCAATCATGCTTAAGTTAATTAAAACAACTTTAAACAGTAATAAATTACTCTTAATTACTTTTAATTATATTTATAAATCCTTTGATTTATTACACCAAGAAATAAACCCTTAATTACTTTAACAAGTAATTATCCATTTAAAATTACTTCCCAATAAGTAATTTCACTTATCTCAATTGCCCCTGTAATTTATTCATCAATTACTTATCTTAAGTAATTTCTCTTATCAAAACTTATTAAGTAAACATACTTAATCATTTATCATGTGACTTTCTTTAATTGATTAACAAATTAATTAACTTACTTGATCACACTCATCTCATAAATCAAAATTGAGTAATTCATCCCTTAATTACTCTTTAACCAAATTAATCTTAAATTAACAGATTAATTATCATCAACTATTAATTAATAAACCTTAATTATTAATTAATCTTTTAATACAAAGTAATCAATCACTAATTACTTTTATAATTAATTAATTAACCTTAATTAACCAATTAATTATCTCTTAATCATTCATTAATAAAACTTAATTATTAATTAATAACCTTAATTATATATTTAATTAATCCATAGTTATAATTAATTAATTCTTAATTACAACTAATTAACCTTAAATAATAGTTAATTAATTATTAATTATCTTGCATTATAGATTAATAATTCTTTTAATTATTAATTAAGAAAACCAAATTAAAACTTAATTACTAGTTTAATTATTTAATTAATTAATAATTATAATTCAATTAATCATTAGTCATTAATTAAATCATCATAATCGTTAGTTAAATAAATTAATAATCATACTTGATTAATTACTTAATTAACCCCTTAAAATAATAACTAAATTAATTAACTAAACTTAGAATTCTTAATAAACTAATTAATTACAAACCTTTAACACTTAATTATTATTTAAGATAAAACATTATCTTAAATAAATCTTGAAAAACTTTACTTAACATAAGTCATTAATTAGTTTTATGATATAAAGTAATCATTAATTATTTTCCTCAATTATTAATTAGCAATTCCTTAGTTAATCAATTATTTAAAACTTAATTGTTAATTAATAAATTATTATTCACTACTTAATTTAAATAAAACATTTACTTATAATTTCCCGTTTTATATTTCAAAATAAGTTTTGAAATAATATTAAGGTTTTTAACTTAAGACATTTTAAACATCATACAAATTTATTTATAAAAACAATTCAATTCAAAGACAAGAATTTTACTTTAACTTAAATTATTTAAAGTTTAAACTTACTTATTTTAAATTAAAAATCTTGTTAAACATTTAAATTTGGATCCAATCCCTGTATACCTGAACCCAAGAAACAAGTATGCTACCTTTTTTTAAAAAAAAAATCTGACTTTAAAGTTTTTAAAAACTATTTTAATTAAAATTTTAAAAACTGTTAAACACAATAGTTTTACCAGTAAGCAAAAACCCCAGAACTACTCGAGACACAACCCAAAAATACACGAGCTCCTCCTCGAGTCATCCTCCAATACACCCGAAACCCACTTCAAGAAAACAAGCAAACCCAAACGAAACACACCTCACTGACTCCAACCAACTCGTGCACCTGCACCAGTGCCGGAACCACCTCCGGTCATCGTCGAACCCACCGCCAAGTCACCCAAGCACCCTACATCCATCTATGACCCACAAAACATCAACACCGACCTCGATTCAAAATCGACCACCCCTGGTTGAACTGAACCAAAATACCATCATCAGCAAACCCAAATCCCACGCCTCCGATCGATGATAAACACCACAACTCCGGCCATGGATCGCCGACCCACCACGCATCATTCACCCAAAATTTCTTCAAGCTCGATGTGATTATGAAGATGCAGTAGCCAAAATTCCCAAAGTTTAAACAGAACTAGGGTTAAAAATAAAATCAAGCAATTCCAATTATCATAGAGATTTACAAATTCTTCAACCATTTTTACTTTACTCCCCAATCATACCACTAACTCCATCATGAATCCCGAGTAATCCAGATGCTCATATCAACAGAATTTTGCAAAAACCCAATTTACAGTTGAACCCCAAATGCTAGCTTAATACAAATTTAAAAATTGTGATATTTGTTTCAAAAATCCTAACTTTCCAAACTAATCTAGGATATATGCTTGAATCAGTAAAAATTAACCTTTGATTTTATTGCATTTGAAGATTTTAACCAAGTTTCCTTGTTCTAGAAATTTTACTGAAGCTAAAATACCAGTTCTTGTTTTCAGAAAATTATATGATGATTTAAAACTAACTAGCTTGATTTAAACACCATAGATTCACAGAGATTTAGCTGAAAATTTAAAAATTTGTTTTGTTTAAATTCTTTGAAATCAGAAACAGGAAGATTCAAAACAATCCAAACAAAAAATTTCAAATATATTCCTATACACAGATTTATACTCCTACCATCACATGCAACACATCATTATCACAGAAATATTTCAAGCAACAAATAATTCATCACTTAAGTTTTTCAGCAAAAATTGTTTACTCACCTTATAAAGAAATGCAGAGAGATTAATGATAAAACTGGAACTGTCAAAATGCTTGAACTTGAAACTTTTTAAAAAATACTAGAGTGCTTGCTATGCTTTGAACCTGAAGCTTTTTAAAAAATTCAAAACTGAAATGCTTTATCCTTTTGCTTCAGATTGCCTTGACCAGATTCACTTGCATGCATATGGAAACTGGAAATGTTTTTGAATTGGCTGGAGTTCTTGCATGCATTTGAAAAATTTGCAGATACTTGAATTTTTGAAAACAACTGCAGATCTGGTATAAGGAAACTACAGGATTTTGGTGAATCAATGCAGATGGGTTTGAATTTAGTTTCAGGCTTTGTAAACAGAGAGTGGTGTTTGAATTTGAGGAATATATGCAGGCTTGGGAAAAAGTTTTTCAGGTAAACAAATTTGCAGATTGATGTTGAGGAAGTTTCAGGCATTTGAACTGGAGTTTGAGGAGTGTTTGCACTTGAATTTTTTTTGAAAACAAATTGCAGACATGCAATTTTGATTTGTAGGAAGTTTCAGGCTTTGTTTGAGGGTTGTTTGAAGATTTCAGAATTTGGTTTTGAGTGTTTTATGATTCTGAAGAGTAAAAGTTGCATTGATGATTCTAGTTTCTTATTTTAGGAATGAACAAAAAGTTTAAAGAAAAAGAAAGAAGAAGAGATAAGGTGTTTATATAAGAAATTTTCAGATTTTTTTAAATTAAAAAGAAAATTAAAAACAATGGACACTTGTCTTAATCTTAATTTAAATGTTTAACACTTGTTGTTTAAATGATTCCTAACTTAACACTTGTCAAATTGAGTTTATTTTAATTCTAAAGAAATTAAAAAGCCTTTAAAATAAGTTTTCTAATTAACTAATATGTTTTTCTCAATTTTAAAAATACTTTTCTAACTAAATTCCTAATTACCAAATATATTTATACATTTATAAATGTTTGCTAAATTTATATAAAATACAATCTTTTAAAAAGAAATACAATAAAGGCAATTATAATTTAAATAAAATTATATACAATATTGCAAACTAAGTTTTAATGCTATTTCAAAAGCCATGTATTTATTCTTATTAAATAAATACAAATCCAAATTTCCATAGATAAATTTCTATAAAACAAATCTTATTTTTAACTAAAACATTATCTATATATTTTAAATTCAAACTATATATTATTTTATTTTAATATGCATGTATGTATATCCTTGAATTCAAATTTATATTCAATGTCAAATTTAAATCCAAATCTAAAAAACAATTTAAATAAACATAAATATCTATTTTTAAATAAGCTCATTATTATTTACAAATAATCTATCCTATTTTAAAATCAATTTAAAGTACACAGATATAAATGTATTTAAACACACTTATAAATTATGAAAACAATAAATCTATTTAGAATTTATTTACACATTAAAATAATTATTCTTATTATAAAACCAATTTATAACAAAAATTAAGACACTATATTATTATTACTAGGTTATTTATTTTTTGAAAATAACAATTTTGTCAGTTCAAATAATTTAAATTAAGAGATTATCACATTTTAAACTTCTGGAAATTCCGGGATATTATAATATTTCACTAAAATCATAATTTTTATAACATATTATTTATTTAAAATAAATTCATTTTCTTAACAATTCAAAATTTTATAAAACATATATTTGCATATCACTTTGAAATCCCTTTTTATTTGAAATCATCACGTTAACATTTTTTAAATTACCAAATTAGGCCCAATGCTGCAATAACACTAAATACATCAATCACGGCATCCAAAACATCGTATATCACATGATAACATCATATATTACAATATATGTAATTAAAATCAATCCTAGTGAGAATTCCATTTGGATCACCCCAACCTGTCACCTACGACAAACATATATATGAGAAAATATGTACAATGTCCGCTTCGAGGTAGACGCGCGTACAAATGGTCATCCAATCACACACGAAAACGTATAGGGTCTCATCTGCTCCAATATGCAGAATATATCCAAATACCAATCAATATATAAATATATAATATACCATACATCATCCAAACAATCAATAATCATCATAAAATAAATTTATGCTCACCAAAATATCAGTGAGTCAGAATGAGTGAGTTGTACTCACTTTGGTTGCTTTTGTCGTTGCAGCGTCTTCTCCCGAATAAAATTAAAAAAGCGTTTAATTTTACCCAAAGTTTTCACTAGCTCCAATCAACTCCAAACCAGCTCTAAAATATAGTGCTCGTCAATATGGACCCAATGCAACATGTTTTGTCAAAAACGGACCTCGTATGAAGAAATTGCAGCATTTTAAAGTTACACGAATTTATATAAATTAATTTCACTTTTTATTTTATTTTATCTTTAAACCTAGATTTATCCCAGGCCGTTCGATTTCGCTTGACCAAGTCTGGACCGTGAAAATCCTTCTTCTTCATCATATACGTACCCAGGCCGAAGAACCCATGACCGCCGCTTCCATTAGAATTGTCGCGCCACCTACAAGCCACCGAAGGAAGATCAGGGCCACCGCGTTGAAGCACTTCGCGAACGACACCACCACCTTGTACGGGATGAAGCTCGGCGCCTCTATGGCCTAGAAAATTATGTACGAACATTGTACGTTCATCGCCATTTTTCCGTCGATCCCCTTTGTAGTTTCCGATCATCACCGTTGAAAACATATATCTCGATAAGTTCTTCAACATTGTAGTTAATAGTTTTTGCTAAGAGCGGATTGGAAGAGATCGAGTGAAAAAATTTGAGCAATTTTCGACCATTGAATTGAATATGGCGGCTGTAACCCTAGTTTGAGTGCAAAAGAAAATTTGTACAGCCTTATATAGATAATTTCACGACACTATTCATCCAAAAAAATTTCGAACTCCAATCGAAGCATGCCGCCTAGCGTTTATAATGTTCTACCACTATTCTGAACACAATGGAGTATATATCGGGAGCCAATTCACTTGTATTTGGAAGATAGGTTTTTCGAATCGACTTATTTTAAATTAAAATTTACTTATATCATTTAACTTTTAACTTACAATCAAAATTTTAGCTATCAAAATTTTTTCAAAATTTTCTAACTCCTTAAATTTTCAACAAATTTCACCATAGCCTCCTTTGCACAGTTCGATCCGAAAAAAATAACAACAATATATATATATATATATATATATATCACAAATATACATCTCATCTTCAAGAATGAGGCATCCCATAGGGAAAAAGTGTAAAAGTACGATATATAATCCGAGATATGTACCTTATATATTATTAGCGAACATATAAAGGCTAATATAGGAAAAAAGCAAACTCCAAACGCGAAGCATACGTCATCCGCACCTACTAAATACTCAACAAATGAGAAACATGTGTATAGAAAGCAATATCAATATACGACATATACCAATAAACAACTATATATGCCAATATAGCAAATGCAATCAAAAGCAACAAATCAAACCATCAAACAACTATCATCCAATAACGTCCATCTAACAATCAATGTATATCCAACATTACCAACTTTATTTAATTTACACTTAAACATTTACATTTACTTTGTTTACATTCAATTTAGTTTAACACTTTTCATTTCAATTGGTTAATATTCAATTGACTTTCATTCGATCATTCAATTGCTATTTTATTTTACAACTAAAGTTGAATTTTATTATATAACTCAAGTTTATATTCATCACTTCCCTTTATTAGTTCATTTTTAATGTTAATTCCAACTTCATTCAACATTACTTAAGTTATGTTTCATTTCATTCTCACTTGCATTTACTTTCAGTATACAACTTAAGTTCACTATTAATTTAGTTCGAATTTTATTTTATTTAACTTTTATTTATGTCAAATTTCATCACTTATTCAAATTTAGATTTTGCTTAACAAAATTGTTTAACCATTTTAACATTTGGTTTTACTTACATTTACCCACTTTATAGGTTATACATCTTATTTATTTATAATTCCATGAACATTTACCTAAGTTTTACTTCCAAATTCATATTATAATCACTTTCCAATTAAGTTTAAATTCCATTTCAATAGCTTAAATAATCTAGTTCAAATCCGATTCAATTTATTTAACTTTCCTTTAGTTAAATTTCAAATCGTATATTTATTATGTTAATTCAAATTTATTTAACTTTACCAAGTTAAATTTATTATCTCATATTATAAGTCCAAAACACATTTTACTTATATTTATCAATTACAACTTGGATTTTAAATTCAAATTTTTTTATCACAACAAAACTTCAATTTTCAATTTACTATTGGTAGCAAATCAATCACTCAGAAACTCAAAAATGATACTGATGATGTGGCAGTCATCATCCTTGTTATTTCCCAGCAACAGTAGTGAATTCAGTACTTTATATTCTTTTTAAAATCCTTTTTATTCATAAATCACATTTATGAATCTTCTTACTTATATAATTTCACTATTTCACTTTACTTACGTAAGGTCATTCCAAATTTATTTGTCTTATTTAGATTTATAATAATATAACCTCGATTTTGAAAAACAACTGCCAAAATCAACAGGATTCAAATTTTAAAATTCTTAGTTCAAATCTATTTTTATTTACAACTCGATAGTTTTATTTCTTATATATAAGATTATTCCACAATTGTAAACCATATTATTTATAATTCCATACTTTATAATTCATTTTCTTATATAATTATTCTTTTACAATTGTCGTTTTAATTTAGATTATTCAAACATCTTATATTAAATTATATCTATATTTACATTTTCAAACAACCAAACAATCAATTTTTATAAACATTAATAATCTCTAAAAAATTGTTTCTTTATATATAAAATATAATCGAGGTAAAATTATTTCATTTAACCAATTTAAAAACAAGATTATGTCGTCATGTCGCGTTTAAGTGTTTAGAAATCCCTATCGATAACATTGCATTCCACATACCGACCAGAATTCATAAACAACCCAATGGATAAGTAAACACAATATAAAATATTTTATATCACCAACAAATACGCACTCATATATATAATACACTCAAACTCAATCTAGGGTGCTACTATCCCTATCTATACTGAGTACACATCAAAGCCTAGGAATATACAAAATCTAAGCTTTGATACCACATAACGACCCACAAATCCATACCCTTTTAATCGACAATAAACCACACATGTCCGACCTAAAAAGCATAGACTAACGGAAAGTCATGAGAAAGAAAAGAACAGAGAAGAAGATAAGAGAAGAAAGAGAGAAAAAAGAACCAAATAGAACTGTATGGAATCTCACATCGCAGCGGAAAACATATAATATCATATCAATGATCTTTACAAAATAGAAACTGTATATACATGCATCAATCAGAGTTCAATAATCAATCACTAATCATCAGCCTGGATAGTTATAATAACCCATCCTTATAATTGCCGATAATATAAAACAACAATAAGCAAAGTGGATAATCAAAACAGATACGTGTATACGAAAATGAAGATCTCCAGCTCTCCTGCTGAAGCTCCAAAAGCACCAAATCTAAACCTGTAAATATACTGGGTCTGACCCAAGCATTGAAAGGGAAGAACACCCGGATCAGTATGGCAAAACAGCGTGAGAAAACAGACTCAACTGAATTTATTAAATTTACCGAACTTTTCCTTTCAAAAAAAAAGTATCTCATACGACACGCCCATACATAAACACGGACATGTTTTCACCTTACGATAACTAAAATATCTCATATCCAATCCTCTTATATTATAATAGTGTCTATTGCACAAATAATATTAATCATAGCTGAAATTGTTACTTTGATTAAATTCCAGCATATAGCCCAAAATAGGCAATACAATCAAAATGGCAGGCACATAGCAGTGTTTTGATTTCCATACAAATGACCAGGTGAAGGGACTATCTTCCGGAAATACATCTCGAGAGGAATGTACCGAGGAACATCACAAAGGAACCTCTACCAACACATGACCGGCCTATCTCTACAACTAGATAGTACCAGGTATATCATCCCTCGGTCGTTACCGACCTTTTCGTGGGCCCTCATAGCATACAAACCACATTAATTTACATCCCGAACATCATAGGAGAAGGAATATATCTAGAAGAGGATGATCATATCCTAATTGGGAATGACCTACTTAGCCTTGCTGCATCTAACCATGTTTCGGTCATTTCCGATTGATGAGGCCTGAGGTAACGATTACCTTTCACATATCACATATCACATCACTTTCAATGCCAAACGGCCATTTCCGTTGACTACTAATTGCCTTCCATAAGAATACAACCCTTGAGCTGGTATGTCTCAAGGAGGGTGTTAAGCTAAGAGAAGTTGCCTTCTTCGCCACCACTGATCTACGTTTGTAAAAACCAGTGTACATAATCTTAGAAATGCAATGTCACACAAACGTCCATACAAGATGTCCAGGAACAGGAAAACCGAAGATACTTTTATACCACATCCTATCGGGAAATCCCTAGGTTTAGTCGCGAATAGTCCTTGCATTAGATATTTGTGATAACCTGGATTTTCGGGCATCAGATAATTGGATAATTTTTTGCTTTAACTAATGAAAACACCGATTTATAGTTAAACAAATAAATTTGATAATAAATATTTATATTTCGATAAATATTTATTGATAGTCTCCTAATATAATTATTAAATTTGGCAAATTTTTTCTTTTAAAACTAATAATAATGGGTTACTTATATATATAGGTTTAAATAGAATTTTTTTTTCAAACAAATAAATTATGTGTTGTATACATATGTGTTGATTTAAATAGAATTTAAATTTAAATTTTTAATTTAAAAATTCAAAGGATAATTATCTTAAAATAAATTAGATTTGAGAATAATATATATATATATATGATTTTTCATAGTATAAAATTAGTTTTATATTATTTTCTTTTAATAAGATTTGCTGTAAATATAAATTAAGAAATGTATTAACTAAATTGAAATTAAATATAAGGTTTTATAAAAATGTTTAAAAATATTAAACTCACTCAAAATACAAGTGTCAGATTTATGGCATGAAGTTTAACAAATGTAAGCAAGTATTGTCATGCAAATTACAAGTGTCATGTAGATTAATTTATTTTCATTCTCAATTAAAAAAATAAATCAAAGCTATAAATATATCTTAACTCTTCTCTTCTAATTTTTCCTTATTTTCAAAACAAGAAAACCTAAAGCCTGCTAACAACTTTAAAATCAAAAAGAAAATTAAAACAGCAATCAACTTTTTCAACTATTTCAAACCTATAGAAAAATTACCTCAAGATTTAAGCAAAGATCGGTTTCAAAACATCAAGTACAAATCAACTCAACAAAAATCAGATTCAACAAATAAAAACCAGAAGAGTAATCAATGAAAAGGTAAGCAAAGTTTAAGCCTGAAGCAAGTAGATTATTTCAAAAAAAAAAATCAAGCTCCAGATTAAAGGCTTTCTCTGTTCTTTAAAGTAACAGGTGAGTAAACATAGCAACACCTGGTTTTAACTAGTGTATGTGATGATCTTATGAAAAATGTTATGATAAATTGTTTGCATGAGAGGAAATGGACCTGCATGCTATAAATATGAAATAATATAAATGTGCACGTCTGTATGTATGGATATACACTCTGTTCTTTTTACAGGGTTAAGATTTAGAAAAAATTTAAATCTCCTCCTGTAATCTCCTTTAGGATGTGAGATGCTAACAAGATATGTGTTTATAAATAATCTAAGTTTTAAAATTATATGTAAGCATTTTAAGTGTGGAAACTATTTGGGAATTTAGAAAGAACAGTGGAAAAACCTAAAACATGTAAATTTAAATCATCACAATCCTTTGTTTTACAATCTGATTCCCCAGCTGAAATCATGATTTTTAAAAGTTAAACCATAATTTTTCGAATTGGATCGTGTGAGTAATTCATAGTTGATCTGATAATAGGTTTTGGGCTATTATGGGTGGTCGGCGAGGTTAGGATTCTCGGGGTCAAAACTAAAGCTAGCCTAGAGGTGGACGATTTCGGCAAAATTGACCTCTGGATTTTACGATCACCGTGGCGACTGCGAGAGTTTGATGTAGGGTTTTGGGTACCGAAAGAAACCTTTGGGTTCGCGAGGGGTTTGTGATGTCAATAAGGAACTGGACTCAATCTCATGGAGGAATAAGGGTGAGGGTTCATGGCGAGGCTGTGGCTGGAATTCCGATGCTTTAGATGACCATAATCGTCGTAGTCGAGGCGTTTTTGGTATGATGGTTGGGTTCCTGAGGAAGCTGTCATGTTCGTTTTCGATAGAGTAATATTTTCAGGTTTCTGGGATGGGAATTGATGACGATGATGTCGCCAATGTGATGGTGGTGGCGACAATGACCAGAGGGTCGCTGTCGATCTATGCACGTGCATGTAGCTGTGTTGTGTATCGGTGGTTGTTGTCGAGAGTTAGGACAAGTCTCGAGGAATGGCTCGAGGAATGGGCAGGGTGACTCGGGATCGACTTCGGGTAGCATGAGTGTTTTTTTTTTCTTTTCTTGTTACAGGTTTGAGTTTAAAGTTAAATTCAAGAAAAAAATATAATAAGGGAAAGAAAATGGTCTCGGGTAGGGGATCGAGTGTTATTCGGGTTTGACCCAAAATAGAATTTGTACAGTTTTTAAGTTTAAATATAAATAAGTTTTTAAATTTAAAATGAATCTAGATTTGAACCATTTCTTAATATTTATTTCTTTATATAGCGAATGTCATAAATAATTGCTTTTAAGGAAGTTATAATTGGTTTAAATTTGTTAAGTTAAGGGTTTAAGTTATAATTAACTTAAATTAAATGATTTAACTGAATAGGTTAATTATAAAGATAAATGTTTAAAATATTATTATGGTAATTAAGAAATTAAATAAAGGTAAATGGTTTATCTTAAGATCAATAAAGACCTTGGATGATTAAGGATTAATTAAATTAACAAAGTGATTAAAGAGTAATTTATTTATTTATTTATTTAATGATTTTAAGTCAATCTAATTAATTATGAGTTAACTAATTAAAAATTGATTAATTCGTAAATAAGGATAAATTGATTAAGTAATTGGAGGTTAATTACTTAAATGATGATTACTTAATGTAAGTAATTAAAGGATAAATTTATTAAGGATTAATTAATTTAATTAGTAATTATAGGTTAAATTAATTAATAATTAAGGGTTAATTAATTGGGGATAATTAACCAATGGGATAATTACTAAATGGAAGTAATTATGGATAATTAATGGGTAATTAAATGATGATTAATTAATGGTTTGAAATTAATTAAAGATTAAGTAAGCAGGATTTTAAAGGTGATTGAAGTAATTAATTTAATTTGTTTAAATTAATTAGAAATAGTGTGACAAATTAATCTTGCTTATTAATAATTGAATGATATTGTATGCCTTGGATTATTTGATATTTCTAATAAGTTATTTGTAATGCTTTGTGATATGGTATGCTTGGACTGAACTGTGGTAGTATGGTTTGCCTATCTGTGATGAATCGCTATGTAAATATGTAATATGGATATAAATAGAATTATTTAAACTTGAGTGGCTTAGTTTTTAAGATGACATTGGATTCGAAGAGACGGGATCGGGTATCAGTACATACCCGAAACCACTTCCATGTGAAATTTATTATAATTCTTTATGGACTTGATATGTATAATAAATAGGATGGAATGAAATAATTTAAGTGAACTGGACCATTGAAACTAAGTAATGGTACTTAGAGATTGATTTGTGAAATAAGTGTTGACTATAACCAGTTTGAACACCTAGTAAGTTACGAGTTACCCGGGATTTCATTTTTGATCAAAGCCTAGTATTTCAAATTGCATGGGTTTACTCATGCAGGTTTCCAGCCTGACCCTGCTGTCACTTTGATGTAATGCTCGGGTCAGACCAAGTATTACAGATTTTCAGGTAAGGACATTCTGGAGCTCAGGAGGTGAGCTGGATGGCAGGAATGTATGGAGTTTTCCGTTGAGTATAATTGTTTGTATCTATGACAAGTTAATTTTAACAGTCCAACATTTGTATAAATGATTGTAACTCTGATGTATTAAATGTAAAGTAATAATTTAGTTTTCTTGTATAAATGATATTATTTGGTATTATATTTGATCCACTGCAAACGTGAAATTATGAATTTCGTTTTCTGTTCTTCTTCTATATCTTTCTTCTTCTTTTCTCTAATAATCTGGGATTTTCGGAGTCGAAAATTTCGGGTTATTACAGTTGGTATCAGAACTGAAGGTTAAGCCAGAACCTTGGATCTGGTTGGTTTACTCATTAAGGATAGGGTCAGTGGTACCCTAGAATGAGTTGAGTGTATGTGTGTGTATGTGTGTGTGTGTGTGAGAGCGTATTTGTTATTTTCTTATATAAGGGTTGAAAAATGGTTTAAAAATGAATGATCTTATACAAGCTTATATTTTGATATATAAAGAAATTAGTGGTTAGTTATTAAAATTTAGTAAGAATTTAAGTGGTATAAATATATCCAAATAGGAATTGGATAATATATAAATAAATAAATCTAGAAATGGATTCAAGTCGAAAAAATAGAATGGTTCTTGTGATAATGATAAAGCAAAATGAAATGTGTTAAGGAAGTGAACTTTTAGATAAGTGTGACTTGAAATTTTAAGTGGGTTTTAAATTATGAAGTTTTGAATCCTAAGATTAAAACATTTGAAATTATTTTCAAAATGTTAATAGAAATAATAAATAGTATTATTTACAATGTAATTGAATAAAAAAGGGTCCTGTTTCAAACAAGAGGTGTTTAAAGTTTTAAAGAAATTTGTTTTTAATTAAACCAAAGGTAGTTTAATATTTAAAGTAAACTTGGTGTGTAAAGGAAGTAAATATGTATAAATGAGGATATACAAATACCAAAGATGATTTGAAATAAACTCTAAGTGTTGAGTTTTAAATTTTCTTTGGAATGTGATGTGGAAACCCAAAGAGATAAGTTTTTGAACTTATAAGTGAGAAGAGATATTAATAAGAAGTTTAAAATTTTAAATGAAAATTGAAATTGAATAATGTTGAATAGAGTAAATTGAATTGAATTTAACTTAGGAAAAGTTAAATAAGTTAAGACAAACAACCTGAATTGGAAATTTCAAGATGAAATTGAGATTTAACTTGGGAAGTTAATGGTTGATTTGAATTGGGAGTATCTCAAAATGGGTCTGAGATCAAGAAATTGGAAATGGAATTACTTTGGACTTAAGATTTGGGTGTTTAAGATAGAATTTCAACTGAAATTGTTGAAAATTGGTTTTAAGGTGGAATTTGAGTAATAAATTGGTTTTTGAAAGATTAAATTGATTAAAAAGGATTTGAACTATTACTTGAATCTAGAAATAAGTTTAGTGGAAGTGAAGGTAATTTAAAATGAAATTCTGAAATTTGGACTAAGAATTAAATTGTCTAAAGACTTTAAAAAAATGTTAATTTGGTTTAAGATGTTAAACCAACATTTGAAAATTTAACTCGAACTTATATAATTCGAGATGATTTAAAGTGAGGATGAACTTGAAATTAGTTCAAATTGGAATCTGGTTTGAATAATTTGGAGTTGTGATTAAAGTCGGATAGTTTTAAATTCAAACGGAATTTGATTTGAATTTGGAAAGAAATCAAGGATTAATTCAACTTGAATTGGGATTGAATCAATTTATTGGAATGGGAAATTGATTGAAATGGAGATTGGAAAGTTGTTGAACTGTTTGGCTCTGCACTATTTTCAAAATAATTTGTTTTAATATAAACCCATTTTTCCAAGCTATTTACTATACAATCTTTCTTTTTAAAGCCAAACAATTTTATACTTATTTTACAATTATTTTTGAAACTATTTTACTATTTCACTACAGTTTTATAAACTAATTACTGTTTTTCAACTGTTTTATAACTAATTACTATTTATAACTATTTTACAATTATTTAACTATTTTATAACTATTTTATAATTACATGACTATTTTACAGCTATTTTACAAACAAATAATTGTTTTCCAACTACTTATCTATTTTTAACTTTTCAAGCTATTTTCTTAATTTAAGTTGGTCAGAGTGCAAACTATTTATGATTAAGTACCCAATTGAGATAAGAATTAAGGTGATAATCCAAATGGGGATTGAGGCAATTGGGAATAAATGAATATGAATCTAAGGGAATGTGAATAGAAAGGAGAAATTGATTTAGCTAATAATCATGAGGATAGATACGAAGGATGTATGTATATTATTCTATTCGCATAACAATTTGATCCCGATTCAAGCACAGAATTTCGAGATAGTATATCGATCTGATTTGGGATTTTTCACTCGATTTTCGACGGCGAACCTGGATATGGATTTTTGATTGGTTAGAGATATTCTCTATCATAGTTATGGCTATGCAAGGATAATGATAGTTTCTTATCAAGAAACAAATCTGAGTCCGCACTAAGAAGTCTGGTGGACGATACTAGTTTGGAAGGAAAATTGTGTGATCGAGTGAGCGATCAAATTGATATAGCGTATGGATGATATATGTACATCATACGGGTTTGAATGAAATTGATATTGAAATTTGTGGATAAGAACTGTAAAATGATTTTTGAAAAGGAAAAGTATATTTTAAACAATAAATAATGAAATAAAATGGAAATTGGATATTTCTATGATTAAAGGTTCACTTTATAAAGAATGGTAATATGGTTGATAACTTTATAAAGAGTAATCAAATTTGAATATTTGATTTGGAATAAACAAAGTTATGTATCTTTGTTATATATATGATAAACTCTCCTTGTTGAATCTATAGCCGGAAGAAAAGAGTTTTGAAAATATTTGAAGTAGAAAAAGGGAATTTATACAAGTTTGAAGTGATCCAAAGATTTTTAATTATATATATATATATATACACACATATATATATATATATATATATATATAAAGGATCTTATTAGAATGATTTTGGGAAAAGATTTTTGGAACCTATGAATTTTGGAAAGGCTTTTGATTTTTGGAGAAAAATCAATTTTGGAAATTTGGAAAGCCTAGTTTGAGAATTATCGATTTTGGGATAATCGATTTTGAGAAAGGAGATTTGTATGGGATTCTTACTAGGTGTATGATTTGGAAGATACTATATGTGTATCGTATAAAGTGTTTTGAAAATTGCTCTGGAGAAAAGTCGCACCCTTAAAATGAACTTCTTAGGAGTACCATAGTTTGGTACTGCCTTGAGCCCTAAGGGGGGTTCTAAAGTGGATCCTGTGTGGAAGTCCGGACAAACTAAAGTTCTTGAGGATTATTTGGTAGAGAAAGTCGAGGGCGCTGATGCCTACAGAGTCATTTGGGTTATGCTGTGACGACAGTGTAACTCAATGTCGCTGCGATCTACTGTGGACCATAGCGGAAATCGTATGGAGGTGAGTGTCAACGGTCTATGCTTGATTTTGCGGGAAAGGCAACGTAACATCGGTAGACTGCGATCAATGGTCGAGTGGAGTGGAGAAGTTTCATTTTTTGCTAGCGGAATTCGAGGGCACTGATGCCTACAGTTACATGGGTTTTGTCGTGAGGGGAACTGTTTCCTAGAGACTTGATCAGGCGACTTAGTACTCGGCTAAAGACTTCGTTCGGTCAAGATATCACTCGGCATCCAGGAGCGATCGGCCAAAGGCATCGTTTGGCTAAAGACTCTGTTCGGTCAAGATATCACTCGGCATCCAGGAGCGATCGGCCAAAGGCATTGTTTGGATAAACACTTCGTTCGGTCAAAATATCACTCGGCATCCAGGAGCGATCAACCAAAGGCATCATTCGACTAAATCCTTCGTTCGGTCAAGATATCGTTCGGCATCCAGAAGCGTTCGGCCAAATGCCTCATTCGGCATACCAAGGACATCCGGCATTCAAAGATGGCTTGGCATTCTCCCCAGCATGACCGGCTTCGATTGTTGCTCGGTCTACTCTTCCTACGCAACAAACGCACCGATCGGCATGAAGAGGATGGTTCGGCATTTGGCCGTTCGGCCTGCTCAGTTCGGCACACAGAGACCACTCCATTTGGACCGAGGTATTCAGCTAGCAGGCCCACCAGGGAAGTCCAACCCACCTTTGTCTATAAATAGGGAGGCAGGGGCACACTAAAAAAGGATCTTTTTTCCGAGAACACTAGGGAGACTCTGCCATTTTTTATACTCTCTTCTTCTTCATTCAAACTTGTATTCAAGCGATTGATTTACGGATTGTATCTGTACTCAAGTAATGGAGAAAGCAATAAAGATTAATCTCAAAGTGGACGTAGGCAATTACGCCAAACCACTATAAATTTAGTGTTCTTGTTCTCTGCATTTAAATTTATACTATGTTCTCTATTTTAATTTACTTTCTTTATTAATCTCTCTACATAATCTTTCTAAGGGTGTTTGTGACCAATTTTGGTGCTAATATTTTGGTGCTTTCACTGAGAATTGAATTCTCAGGCTGTTAGGATCTGCTTTGTGGCTACTGGATTGCATAAATCCCCCGAAGGAGATCCAAAATCATTGACAAGGCATCTGTTGATTCTACTCAGAGTTACAACCAACAACTCTACCATGGGGAGACCATGACCAGATCGGCCTCTCATAATGCAGATGTCCATGAAACTGCTAGCGTACAACAAGTTAGACCTGGAAATCAGCAGACAACCAGAGGTGCAGGGCCCCCCACCCAAATCCAAGCGGAAGTCGTTTCTCGAACGGAGTTCGATGACTTGATAAGAGAACTCAAGTAGAAGGCAGCTTGCTGAACAGATTCAAGCCAACACTAACCTCATGACTCAGCTCGCTCAACAGCAGCACTAGAATGCTAGAGGTAACCCTGCCCCTTATTCTGAATCTGATAGCTCAACCTCAGCTGACAAACCTCCTAGGCGTAGACGCCGTAAGGATGAAGGTGCACATGCAAGCGTTGGGAATCAAGCCCGCAAAGAGACCGGACACCCGAATCTCCAAGACCAAAATCAGGCGGGACATCAACCCGCACGGTGCCGTGGAACGGAACCCAACCATCCGTCCTCCATACAAACTCCGGACTTAACAGCTATGGTCAGGAAGTTGATGAGAGAAAACCAAGGCTTGACCAATGAAGATTGGGGAGTGACCAGAAGCCATACCCTCTTTACGGATGGTATCCTATAGGCTGAGTACCCCAAGAAGTTCAATATGCCAACTATCCCAGCCTATGAGGGGAAGACCTACCCCAGGCAGCATGTGATGAGGTATGGATGGATGATGGATTCTGCAAGAGCCAATGATGCAACCAAGTATAGGTGCTTCCCAATCACTCTGTCTGGAATCGCCAACATGTGGTTTACTCGACTTCCCCCACGATCTATATCCAGCTTTGACGAATTGGCAATGAAATTCATAGAGCAGTTCAGAATACACGCCACTCGTCCAAAGGATGTGATGTCCTTATCAAGCGTAATCCAAGCCCCGAGGGAGTCGTTGAAAGCATACTTGCAGAGATTTCATGTTGCTGCTACTGAGGTAAGCAATCCAAACGACCATGCAATTTTGATGGCCGTAATGCATGGGGTAGACCTAGATTATGAATTTGGAGATTGGTTTGCGGGAAAGCCCCCAGCAACGCTGGAACGTTTTTATTCGAAAGCTCATCAGTTCATAAGGAGGGACGAAGCTCGATGGACAAGGCGAGACAAGGCATCAGGGCCCGTTCAGGAGTCCATGAAAGTTAAAATAGCCATGAAGCAAACTGGCGATAATTTTGGAAAAACCAAAGTTAACGTCCAGAACAAGCCTGGACAGTTTGAAGGATCTAGAGGTGGGAATCCCGGAAAGAAAAAAGAAACAGGGAGATGGAAGTCAAGGATCACGACCTACAATGAATACACCCCGTTGAACGCATCTCTTGATACATTTATTTATCAACTTGCAACACTTTCCAGTATAGAAAACCAGGCCCGAAGGAATCAATAGAGGAACGAAGGCAGACTGCGAAATACTATCGCTTTCACGAGTCTTATGGACACAATACAGTGGAGTGTAGACACCTCCATGACGCAATAGAAAAGCTGATTAGACAGAACAGAAGAAGTTGCAGGAATTTGTCAAAGACCCACAAGACGGAAGACAAGAAACATCGGACCCTGGACATGGGCCGGCCCCCCACCAACTAGAACAAACTGCTCGTACTGTGTGTAGATTGGTAATTAATACGATTGCTGGCGGACCTCATCCAGCGGATAAGAACTGGCAGCAGATGGAGCGATATGCGAACTTTTTAAGACATGCGGAGTATGAGTTTTGTTCGAATATGGAGGGTGCGGCTCCTGCAAAGCAGCTGCGCACGATGAATGATGATATCGTATTCCAGAGCAGAGACGCGGACAAGGTAGAGGCTCCTACTATCGACCCAATGGTCATATATGCGACAATCGGGTCGGCGTTCGTGAGGAGAATTCTGATTGATTGCGGAAGTTCCGTTAACATCATCTTCAAGAAGGCACACGACAAAATGAAGCTGGAGATCAAGGATTTGAAACCATCTAAAGCCAGGATCCATGGCTTTAACGGCGCGGCAATGGATGCAGTGGGGTGTGTGGAGTTACCAGTTGAACTGGGGCAAGGCGAGCGTAGGAGGGTGCGAATCTTACCATTCATAGTGTTGGACGTTGACTCTCCATATAACGTATTTCTAGGACGTCCAGCCTTGGCAGAATTTAGGGCAGCATTGGCCCCTTGGTGTTTGACATTAAAATTTCCCACAGACAGCGGTGTTGGAGTGGTACACGGCGATCAGGCGACCGGACGTGCCTGCTATGTGGCTGAGTTGAGAGATGCTCAGCGTAGAGAGAAAGGAAAGGTTGCGGACCATTCCATCCACAGCCGAAATGCTGATGATTGACAAGTAGCGCCCGAGCCTTGGCTCAGACAACATTCTCGGATCTATAGAGACATAGATCCGAGAGATGATGATGGGGAACCCATGGAAACAAATGCAGCACCGGCTGAACTAACCATTGACATCCTAGTTAGCCGAAGGACCCATCACAAGTTCTTAAAATTGGGTCGCAACTTGACCTTTGGCCGCTGAGAGCCTTACCGATTTCCTCTGAGCGAATCTTGATGTTTTCGCCTGGACACATTCTGATATGTGCGGGATTTCTCCTGCGATTGCGAGTCATATGTTGAACATAGACCCGAAACATGTACCTGTGAAACAAAAAAGGAGAGGCATGGACCCGGAGAGATCTGCGGCTCTCAAAGAGGAGGTGGTCAATCTCAAAGCCAACGGGTTCGTCCGCGATGCCCTCTACCCTGAATGGGTATCTAACCCGGTGCTAGTAAATAAGGAAAATGGAAAATGGAGGACCTGTGTTGATTATTCTGATTTAAATAAAGCATACCCTAAGGATAGTTTCCCGTTGCCTAGGATTGACCACCTGGTTGACTCAACTACTAGACATGAGCTATTATTATTTATGGATGCATACTCTGGATATAATCAAATCCCAATGCACCTCCCAGACCAAGAACACACCAGTTTCGTCACGAACATGGGATTGTACTGCTATATAGTAAAGCCATTTGGATTGAAGAACACAGGAGCGACTTATCAACGCCAGGTGAATCGAATGTTCAAAGATCAGATTGGTAAAATAATGGAAGTCTATGTGGATGACATGCTCTTGAAGTCATGGCAGTCAAACGACCACATCCGAGAATTGGCGGAGAAGCTTGACATACTCAGGCATTAAATGAAGATCAACCCGTCGAACTGTTCATTCGGCGTAGCGTCAGGAAAGTTTCTAGGATTCATCGTGAATGCCCGGGAAATCGAGGCTAACCCAGAGAAGATTCAGGCTACCCAAAATATACAAATGCCCAAAACCATAAAACAGGTACAAAGCTTGAATGGAAAGGTGGCCGCGCTGAGCGGATTCATATCTAGGGCCACAGACAAGTGTATTCCTTTCTTCGATGTCATAAAGAGAGGAAAGAGGAATTTCGAGCGCACATCCGGCTGTGAGGAAGCATTTCGGACTCTTGTAAGGCACTTGGAAAGTCCCCCGATATTGTCGAAACCAATAGACCATGAAAAGTTGTACGAATACTTGGCTGTATCCCAGCACGCTATCAGCACAGGCCTGGTTCGCGAGGAAGACCGGGTCCAGAAGCCCGTTTACTATGTTAGTAAACGCTTGACGAGGGCAGAAAGAAATTGTCCGAAGATTGAGAAACTAGCCTATTGCTTGGTGATTACAGCACGCAAGCTTCGCCCGTATTTTCAGGCACACTCAATCAGTGTTTATACTGATTAGCCTTTGCGATAGATACTCCAACGACCGGAAACTTCTGGAAGGATGTTAAAATGGAATATTGAGCTAAGTCAGTTCGACATCACCTACCTGCCGCGAAGGGCCATACAAGGACAGGCACTAGCTGACTTCATTGTTGAATTCACTACGATAGATGAATTAAACGATCATAATGTCATACCTCCCGTTCGATGGAAGATGTACACCGATGGGGCATCTAACGACCGTTGTTCGAGGGTTGGCATAGTTCTCCTATCTCCTGAAAACTGATCGGTCTGCTATGCTTTGAAGCTCGAATTCACAGCAACGAATAACAAAGCCGAATATGATGCGTTGATCGCCGGCTTAAAACTTATCAAAGAACTGGGAGTAAAATCGGCTGAAATCTTCAACGACTCGCAGCTGGTGGTGTCCAAGTGCGATGTGACTACTAAGCAAGGGGGCAGAGACTTGCCCCATATTTGGTTCGAGTTCAGGAACTGCTAGTGAATCTCGAGTACTACGATATTTCACATGTCCCACATGAGCAAAATAGGGCAGGCGACTCATTGGAAAAATTTGCAAGCACAAGCTATGCACAACAAATGGGATTATTTCCTGTTGAGACCCTCCATGCTCCGAGTATAGATATGATGAAGGTAGATTTCGTGTTGGGAACAGAAATCGAGAAGGAATCGTGGATGACCTCAATCAAGTAGTACTTGCTATTCGATATCTTGCCCAAAGAAAGGAGCGAAAGACGACAAGTCCTTCGTAAGGCTTCTCGTTATGTAATATAGGATGGAATAATGCATCAAAGGGGATTCTCGACCCCAATACTCCGATGCATTGCCCATGATGAGATAAAACAAATCCTGGAGGAAGTTCATGAAGGAGAGTGCGGCGACCATACTGGGGGGCAGACATTAGTAAAGAAGATCCTCCGTTAATGATACTACTGGCCAACTGTGAATCAGGATGCTGCAGACTATGTGAGAAGATGTGATAAATGCCAGATATGTTCAAAAATCCCAAGAGCTCTGCCGACGGAACTCACACAAATGGTTAGTCCCTTGCCATTTGCAATGTGGGGAATTGACTTGTTGGTTCTTTACCCATAGCCAAAGGTGGAGTGAAATATGCAATAGTTGCGGTCGACTACTTCACCAAATGGGCAGAAGTAGAGCCTCCGGCCACGATAACCACCAAGAAGGTTAATAACTTCATCGCACGAAATATCATATGCCGCTTCGGCCTTCCACAGACCATCATTACAGACAATGGGACTCAATTCGAAACCAAGGAGTTCAAAGAATTTTGTCAGAATATGGCATTGAAAAGAGGTTTGCAGCGGTTGCTCACCAAAAGGCCAACGGACAAGTGGAAGCCGTAAACAAGATAATCAAGTCCATATTGAAAAAACGTCTGGAAAAAGCTAAAGGTGGGTGGGTGGATGAACTTCCAACGGCACTTGGGGCCTACAGGACCACCCACCAGACCGCGACTGGCCACACTCCATTCGCGTTGACATATGGCACGGAAGCTGTCTTACCCGTGGAACTTGACGTCCCATTACATCGAGTAACTTATTACGACCCCGAGTCAAACCAAAATCTTTTATTGGAATCGTTGGACTTCATTGATGAAAAATGCAAAGAAGCCAATTTGAGAGCGGGCGTATACAGGCATAGAGTCGCTAAATACTATAACGAGAAGGTCCGACCAAGAATTTTTAGTGTGGGAGACCTCGTTTTGAAATGAGTTTTCCCGATCCCGTCTCGTATGAATCCCGCATGGGAAGGTCCATACGTCATCGAACAGAAGCTTGGAGAAGGAACTTTCGAGCTAGCGACCGTCGATGGTGCGACACTCCCCCTAGCATGGAACATTGAGCACTTGCGGCATTATTATACTTAGTCTATTTCTTTTATGTATTAGTTGCACTTATTTCCAGTATGCTTTTATTTCTAATTCTTGGCATGTAATAAGGCAATTTAGCTTGCTCTCATTAATAAAGGCTTGAAGCCATCTTTTCCATGAATTACTAATGTCTCTACAAATGATGATCCAGTGATGGGAAAATAAAATTATATTATTCTGGCCAACGTACGAACGCACACGGACACTTAAAATCTTCAAGTCCCCGGAGTGCGAACTGGAGTACTCTAAGTCCCCGGAGCACGGACTCGAGTATAAACGACTTAAAATCTCTAAGTCCCCGTAGCGTGGACTGGAGTACTCTAAGTCCCTAGAGAGCGGACTCAAGTATAAACGACTTAAAACCTCTAGTTCCCAGAGTGCGGACTACGGTACTCTAAGTCCTCAGAGCGTGGACTTGAGAATAAACGATTTAAAATCTCTAAGTCCCCGGGGCACGTACTGGAGTACTCTAAGTCCCCGAAGCGCAGACTCGAGTATAAACGATTTAAAATCGTCAAGTCCTCGGAGAGCGGACTGGAGTACTCTAAGTCCTCGAAGCACGGACTTGAGTATAAACGATTTAAAATCTCCAAGTCCCTGGAGCGCGGACTGCAGTACTCTAGGTCCCTGGAGCGCGGACTCGAGTATAAACGATTTAAATTCTCCAAGTCCCAGAGCGCGCACTGGAGTGCTATAAACTTCTATGTCCCCATAGTGTGGACTACAGTACTCTAAGTCCCCGGAGCACGGACTCGAGTATAAATGACTTAAAATCTCCAAGTCCCCGGAGTGCGGACTGGAGTACTCTAAGCCCACAGACGTGGACTCAAGTATAAACGATTTAAATGACCAGGTCCACTGAAGACAGACTGGATATAAATGACTTGAAGACATCGAGCCTTCAGTGAAAATATTCTAATGCTCGGGGTGCGGAAGAAAAAACAGATAGTTCTCAAAGAATTTCCGAGCTATATGAAGATAAACCGAGAGGTCTATTATATTCACAACAGCTTGGATTTGAATCACAATCACAAAGAAAATTGAACGACAAGAGCCATGGAAAGACAAAAAAACTAAGTTTTATTCATCAAAGATAAGTTTCCATTACAACTCCTTTGAAGCTCGGGGTCAAAATTATATTTACACAAACTAAGAAAACAAAAGTACTTGCCTAATCTAAACTGACTCTCATTGAACGAGATTAATGATTACTTCTTATGCTTATTCACCTTCTTCACCTCCATTGTCTTCTCAGACGACCCCTCTCCTCCGTGTTTACCCTTGGTACCCTTCTTTGATGGAGGAGTGACAGCCGGAGAAGTATGAGGGACATCCACGAGTTTAGACCTGCCAGGTAGAATGATCTTCAGCGGCTTATTCAAAGGATCGTCGGGGTCCATGGCTTGAGGTTCGACCATTATTTTGGTCGTTTCTCTCTTCTCTTTCTCCATTCGCTCCTTCGTACTCAGCTCAGACGTGTGTTTGGGGTCGCCTGTGATATCTTCTTCATAACTCTCCTCGATGGGAGAAGAAGTCTCAGATTTGTCTTCATCTAGCGCCCCAATCACCTGAGCATCTGGCCCGGGAGCTTCTCCTGCCTGACTAGCGTCACCTATCTTCTCCTCTACCTCTTGGCGACATCGCTCCTTGGAGTGGGCCCGGGAATAGAATGACCTGCACGAAAGCATGGAAAACAAACATTAGAACACAATAGTCCCAGGATGTCGACATTTGGAACCTTAAAGTGAAGAGTTATCTACTAGCTTCCGGTGGGCTCTCAGCCGTCAAGGGGGTCTCACCCTCCGGAATGGGAGACAGAATATGGACACCAAGGCCAGGGTCTTCCAGATTGTAACCAATATGCTGCTCGAATGGATATTGGATCGGTCGATTGGTTGATCCAATAGGCACATGAGCTGGAGGCACGGCCCCGGATGGACCAGTAATAACTTCTTTTCCTTTCTATGAGGGGGAGCCTTTGCAATAGACAGCTTTGGCCGCCGACAAGTCTGAAGGCTCATTTCCCTTGAGATATTCTTTTATCAATGCCACTCATCAATCTCTTCGATGCCGTGCTCGGCCTTTCTGATTTCTATCAAAGCCTCCCATGCCTCGGATAAAGATTCAAGATAGCCCTCGCCCAAAAAAGTCAAGTCTCGATGCATGAGAACGCGAGCATTGAACTCAGCAATTAGCGGGTCAAACATGCTTTTGACCTCTTCCCTGCCCTCTCCCTATGTAGCTGCTCCTCAAGTTCTTTGACGCGGAGGCTGAGTGCGTCCCTCTCCTTCTAAACCGAGTCCTTTTCTAGAGATAAGGCCCCACATCGTTGAACCGCTTCGTCAAGTTCTTTCTTATGATTTGACTCCAAACGACCAACGACCTCAGCAGTGTCCTTAGCGCTCTGATGGGCGAGCTCGAGCTCAGACTTGTAAGTGGCAATTTCTTCGTCCTGAGTTTTAAATGATATCCTTGTCGTGGATAGCCTCAAGCTTCAGGCGGCCGATTTCATGCTGGAGCTCCACGGAAACTTCAGAAAGTTTTTCAGCTAGATGAACAAACGCGTCATGTTGAACATAGACGTCATTCGTATAGGCAAGGGCGCTCTGTTTGGCATGTCCGGGAATAGGGTGAATCGCCGGGAGGAATTTCAGGCCATTGAAGCTGATTTTCGAAAATTTATCTTTAAGCTCGGCCAGCCTCTCTGATACTGTTGGGTCTGTTGCAGGAGCGGGAGGAGACGACTTTGAAAGTTCGCCCCTCCTATAAGAATCTCGGGACTGTCGAGTGGAAGAGGAGTCGGAGTGCTGGTCCCGGGGAGCATCAGGTTGCGACCTCTTATGGTCGCGCTTTTCTTTACTTTGCTCCGCGTGAGAAGAGGTATCCTGGTGGTATTTTGGCTGATAATAAGTTTTCCTTCGAGATGACAAGTCCCAGGAATGATAGTATTTATCGCCGTCACCATCCCTATCTCGACGTCTTCCAGAACCTGAGTCACGTCCAGAGTGGTGAACAACAGACGAGCCACGAAGGAGATCGAATCCATGTGAACTCCCCATACCACCTGTACAGAATTCAAATAACATTGAATTAGCAAAGAGTTGTGTGACGACAAAAGTCTAAGCGAAAATTGAAGTGCAAGTGTTCGTGTGTGTCCTAGTGTTTCCCCCCAACGGACCAGTCGCTTTCCTAATAAAATTTTTCTCTCCCTGACTCTGGGTTGGAGTGCCCGCGTCGTCTCTGATTGGCAAATGAAATTTGAATGCCTCCGGATCGTCGAAGTCATAGTTGAGCAGATCATCCGGAATAGAGAGGTTCGATAAGCCCTTTAAAGAACTTTCCACGTGCTACGAAGAAGCCTCTTTCTCCGTCAGAATAAGCGTGACTTTCAAAGTTCCGCCAACCTTCTCCATTCTAATCTTGTACGTCAATCCCTTTTTCCTCTGTGAAGGAGAAGATGACGTTTCGATATCGTGCACTTCAACTATAGGATCTTAGGCTAGACCCAAATTCTCACCTTGTGCTTTGGTTGTTTCGCCTTCCTCGATTTCCCCCTCCTCTTGTACATCAGGGTTGTGGCGTGCTGACGACTCGGCTAATTTTTTCCCTTTGCCAAAGACCAGACTGGGTACAGTAATGCCTTCGGGTAGAGTTACCCGGCGACCTTCTGCTAACAATCCGAACCTCGATAGTGACTCATTTGAGATAAGAGTTTGGATGACTCGTTCTTCGACGGGAAGAGCTCTAATAGCTTTAACGGCCTCAGAATATCCGCGACCGTCGGGACATGGATTGATACCTAAGAAGATGAAACAAGAGTTAGAATAGGCATAGCTTCGACCAAAACATGAGTACCGTTCCAAGAAGAAGACTTACTTCCTTCGACCCATCTCCACGCGAAACTAGGCGGCAACGCACATAGAACCATTCCTGTTTGTATAAGGAAAACTTGCTCCACGCCCCGGTTAAAATTTGGCATTTGTGGTGCGGCTCGAGGAACACAAAGGAGGGGCTATCTCTCCGCTTCTTGATCATATAAATATATCCGATGTCGCCAGGAGTGGGAGGCCTAGAGAAGAAGGTCATTAAGAGTATGTGAGTGCCATAGATGAAGGCCTGACCGTTCGGGTGCAACTGCGACGGGGCAATGTTGATGTATTGCAACACATCGTGAAGAAACAAATTGAATGGTGGCACACTGCCAACACAGCACATGAATTTATTGCACGCTGTGTATCCGACAGGGCGCAAGTGTGGCCGGTCGTGCCCGATGGAACCAACACGTCGTCAAAAGGTATTCCATGGATGGAGCATATTCGCCGGAGCGCAACTTCATTGATTTTTGAAGCCTATGAATCGAAAGGGTTGTCCAAGAAAATCGATGCCTCCAGGGCATCAGGGGCTAAGTAATGTGCAGGGGAGGTTGATGCATTTGAAACATATGCAACTTCCTGTCGAGAGGATGGTCCCGGTCTGTCAGAGATTGTGGCGGAGCTGGATTTTTTAGACATCTTCAATACATAATGAATTCGGCTAAGCTCCTGTGTGAACTATACTTGAAAAACGTTCGACGTTAGAATTAATAACACAAATATTCCCCCCATGTGGTGTGTGAACTAGTGCGGTCAATCGTATATAAGTGATGAAAAATTGAAAGTCACAGAGTCAATAACATAAAATTGAGCTTCCAGTCATCGCCTTCGAAGACCGTCATCGCTGACTCTCTCCAAAAGCCTGCCTTATGGTGTTTACAGTTTTGGATTTGGAAAATGTTAGAAGAATTTATCCGATTGTGTCAATTTAAGTTCAGGTTTATGTCTGCTGAAATTAGGGGATTACCAGTCCAAATCAGTTCGATATACTAGTATGTTTGAGTTTCTGTCCCTGTCTTGTTATGTGAATAGGCAAGGCAATTGTTTGATCGACCTAAGTATGGTTCGACACTTATGATTGTTTGACCTAAGTATGGTTCGGCATTTATGTTTATTCGGTCTAAGTATTGTTCCGCTGAAATATGGGTCGGCATCCATTATCGTTCGGCCTAAAGATTGTTCGGCCTAACTGTCGACCGGGCAAACTATCGTTCGGCGTAAATAACGTCCGGCCTAAGTTCTGCCCGGACAAAGTAACGTTCGGCATCCCAACTAACTCATGCTTCCACCCAAACCTTCCATCCCACCGCTCGACATGTGATGAGTCACGCCGAACCAGAACTACGCCGAACTCCAACGCTCGGCACTTACTCTCTTCCACCGTCCATGCCGAACAACGAGGGCCGACCGCTCGGCAAATCATGCCAGACCATGCCGCTCAGCATCCCAACAATCTCCTGCTACTCCTCTATTCTTTCTTCCTCCAATCTCGTTCGGCACAAGGTAACTGTGCCAAACCACAACACATCTCCCTCCAACTTCCTAATAAGCTCGTCTCTAACCACTCCTCCTTTCCCCCTCATCATTTAACTCTAAAAACTCTTAAACAACCTCAATCAAGACTCGACTCAATCTACGAACTTGAGAATAAAAACTTTTTAAGTTATGGGAAAGGATTTAGGTAGAGGAATCGGTACCTAGTTAGAAGGTCGAAACTTGGAAAGGGTTTGATTGATCTGTGAAGGCTGTTAGCTGGTGAGGTTGGCAAGTGCAAGGTAGCGGAGGTAGAAAGTTGAAAGAGAAGAAGGAGGAAGACACTGGCCTTTATAGGGAAGAAGAAGAAGAAGGCAAAACGACGATAACCTGTAGAACCGGTCAAAGCCATATCGTCCGGCATCAGCTTGTTCGGTATACGAGGGATGTTCGGCTTCGGTTATATCGTTCGGCTGCGACTACACTGTTCAGCACACACCTCAACAACTGGTATTCACAAGAGAGCAATCCCCAAGAGTGATGGGCCAAAATTCGAAGCGGAGTATGGGGGATACGTAATTCAAAGCGTACTACGTTTGGTCACGTAATACACTTTGGGGAGCAAGTGTTTCTTGGAGACTTGACCAGGCAACTTAGCACTCGGCTAAAGACTTCGTTCAGTCAAGATATCACTCGGCATCCAGGAGTGATTGGCCAAAGGATTATTTTGGCTAAAGACTCTGTTCGGTCAAGATATCACTCGGCATCCAGGAGCGATCGGGCAAAGGCATCTTTCGGCTAAAAACTTCGTTCGGTCATCTGGCATACCAAGGACATCTGGCATTCAAAGATGGCTCGGCGTTCTCCCCAGCACGACCGGCTGCAATTGTTGCTCGGTCTACTCTTCCGACGCAACAAACGCACCGTTCGACATGAAGAGGATGGTTCGGCATTTGGCAGTTGGCCTGCTCAGTTCGACACACAGAGACCACTCCATTTGGGCCGAGGTATTCAGCTGCCAGGTCCACCAGGGAAGTCAAACCCACCTTTGTATATAAAAAGGAAGGCAGGGGCACACTAAAAATGTAACGACCTTGGATTTTGGACCTATTTATTCTAATAAATATATAATCTAATTTAAATAAAAAGTAAATTTATCATTTGAAAATGATTTAATCTTTTGGATTAATTGCCATTTATTTGTATATATTGGTATTTTGAAAGAAAATGAATTTGAAAATTTGAAATAAAATATCTCAATAATATTTATAATAAATTTGTCTTATATAATTGAACTAATATATTTTATTTTGTTTATATTTTGTAAATATACATATGAATGATAATGTTTGAAACAGAATCAAAGTTTATCAATATGAAATAAAAATAAGTATAAATGTAAGTAAATCATATTGTACATAATTTAAATATTGATAGTTAAAATACAAACACAAATAAATATAAGTGTAAGTAAACCATATTGAATATAATAACCTAAATATTGATAATCAAAATATAAAATATAAATATAAATAAGTAAGCATATGAATATAATTTAAATGTTGATGGCTAAAATATAAAATAAAAATAAATGAAAACAAGAATTAGGTGGAACATAAGTATAGGATAAAATAAGAACAAGGCATGACATGAAACCAGACACAAATAAGTGAATGAAGTTCAAGCTAAAAATAATAAAACCAAATATTTATATGCAACATATCTTTATTCACCTGACCAAAATAAAAATAAACCTGACGCAAACATATGCATATGAATTATTCAAGCAAGTAATTAATAAAACATTTTTTATACACAATATCTTCACATGTAAACCCAAACACAAAGTATAGATTGAAATAAAAACAAGTATAACATAATATCAGACAAATATGTATATTGAAGATTCAACTAGAAGATAACAAAACAAAGCTTCATATACAAGCCAAACATCTACCTACAAAGAGTACATTTATATACAAAATCTTTATACACAGCAAAACAAATGATAATTATGTAAACAAATTAAGCAACAAAACATTTAATTGCGATCTTTTCAGCCTAAAGTTTGTCATTTCAAAATATTTATCAAAACCTTACTTTGGAGTAATAATAAAATCTGTCAAGTTAAAGCCAAAAGAAGAAAATGTTTGTCAAGTTACTACCTTCCTCTTACACACCTGTTATCTTTTATATATGTGTGTGTATTCATCTTTTATTTAGTTCGTTCAGTAAAAAAAAATTCTTAGAAAACCTGAGAAACAAAAAGAAAGAAAGAAGGAAAAAAGGAATAAAATCAAAATTTAATTCAAAGACAGTTCTATACCTCAGGCAATCTTTCCACTGCAGATTCACAAAAAAACCAATCAAAGTGCTTTCTGTTCAAAAGAGTTTTAAGGCGAGTAAACATAAAATTTTCAAGTTCAAGTTTAATAAAAATAATAAAGATGATTCATTGACTATATAGTGTTGTATGTGTTTTATTTTGATATGGATCTGTGTTACATACAGATTGTTCTATGGATATTGTATATGTTCTTCTTCTCTGTTATTTGTTCCGGGTTACATGTTTTGTTCAAAAATCAAACTTTTCCCATCAAATCATTATTAAGCTTAAAGTTGTCAACTGAAACAAGATGTAAACTTAAATTTAGATTTTTTTTTAAAAGTTGTTTAAAAATCCTGTTTGAAAATATACACTGTAACTTTGTGTTACAGGTAAGTAAGTAGAAATTTGATAAAATTGATTGTTGTAAAACAATAATTCAAGATTATATATTGAATTCTTATGGCAAGTCATGATTTTTAAAACAAAATTTAAGATTTTTTGATTGGTATGTTTCGAGTAGTTTGAATTTAAATAAAAACTGCATTTTTACAAATTTATGACACTTTAATCAATTCAAAAAGTTGAAATTTGGTATGAAGATAGTATGGACACTAGTGATTATGAGAAAAATATGCAATAATTTTTCTATTGATTAAATTTAAGAAATTGAATCATTTTAGGGTTTTGGGTTCAATTTTTGTTCACGTCTGTAAACGTAACGAATTCATCGCCTACTCATGATCGAGCTTCATGTGATTCAGGGGGGTGGAAGCTTATCGTGTCGTGGTGGTGTGGATGGGGTTCGAGCTTCTCTGGTGGCTTGGACGGCGATGGCGAGGCGTTTTACTGGAAGGGTTGTTTATAGGTTTTTTTGGCGAAATACTAATTTTTTGAATTCGAATTTATGTAAGCGATTTGAGTTTAGATTCTGTGCTTTGGTGTGATTTGTGACTTGCCTGAGGACTTGGATTTCATCGAAGCTTGATCGCGCCGCCATGCATGTGTACGGAAGCGGCGATGTGTGTCCGCGTCATTGTTGTTGAGGGTGCAGTCTCAAGTCATTACTCGAGAATTCATGTCGATGCTTTGGGTTGTATTCGAGTTCCAGTGAATAGCCAGATGCGTGAATTTATAGCTTGGTTGAACTTAAACTACTAAAAAAAGAAGGAGAAGAAATTGTGTACAGGGAGGGTGACTCGGGGAATAGGGTGTTTAACTCGAAGAGATACTCGAGTTTAATGAGGGGAGGTCTCGGGTTTGTTGTTATTCAAACTGCTGTTTATAAATAAAAATAAGTGAAAATGTTTAACAAAATTAAGTTAAACTTTAATACAAGTTCAATTATGTAATTAATGTTTTACAATGTTTCTAACTCTTAGCTACTATTTTAATTAAGTAATTAATTTAAATTAAGTATAAAGTTAACTAATAATTAAGTTTGTAGTTAATACTATAATTGATTTTCAAAATTTAGAAGAAGACTTTTAAATCTTCAACTAAGTTAAACAATTAATATCAATTGATTATTTTAGAAAGTAATTAAGAATAATTACTTTTTAATTGTAATTAGTGATGGACTATAAGTAATAAATGAATTTGTAATCAACTACTTAAGTTAATAAATAAATGATTAATAGTTAATTAATTAAGTAATTTAATTATGAATTAGTAGTTAATTAATTCAGCAATTTCATTAAGAATTAAGAATTATTATTAATTTAATAAGTAATTAATGATTAATAAATGGGTAATTAAGTTTGATTAATAATTAAGATTATTAATTAATGATTAAGGGTTATCAATTAAGTAATTAATCAAATAGTGTGAAATAAAATAATTAATTAAATAATTAAGACTTAATAATTGATTAAGAAATGATTTATTAAATTAAATAATGTGAAAAGAAATAAGTAATTAACTGTGAATTAATGATTAATTAAACAGGGTTAAGTAATTAATTCTCAAGTAATTGATTTTAAATTGAATTAATTACAGATGAGAATTTAAGATGCTTGCTTACGAATGTTGTGTAAGTAGAATATCTGAACTGTGATATTTATCTGGTGATATTCTATGACGTTTTATGATATGCTTTGATATAACTATCATGATTGTATATGTTTTATCTGTGATAAATGTTATGTGAATTCAAGTGATGAATTAAATTTTTTAAGTTAATTAGATAACTTGGCCTTTAAAATGGCGTTTGGATTTCGATGAGACCGGGATCGGGTGTCAATTTGATATTCCAAAAACCAGATCAATCCAAATTAAACGTTAGGTCGTGAATTCTCAAGTGAAGATCGAGATGGTGTTTTCAGAATGCAAGGGTTATCGTCGTTGATTCTGAGGGTGATTCCAAAATGAGTGTAATGTGATAATCCTTTCGGTTTCGTTCGAGGGAACGAACTTGTATGGATTGAATGCTTTCAGCACATCGTCAGGTGGACGATGAGCATTCTAAGAGATATGTTCTGTAAAGGTAATTGCAGCCTCAAGCCTCATCAACCGGGAATGGCTAAAACTGGGGAGGTGCAGCAAGGTTAGATGGGTCATGCCCAAGCAGGACAAGGTATACCCCTGTCTAGATGTCCCTTTTTATTTCGGCTGTGTGGGCAGTTGCTAGCTACAACCGCGGGGTTATCTTGTTCGGGGCTGTTCAGTAAGGAATGGTTCCGGCCTTGTGTTGTAGGGGCTCGGGAGTGATCCTCGGTATGGTGATCTAGGCCCCGTACTGTGACAGGCGGTACCCCAGTAGCCCTGCCACTGTTGGAAACCCATTTTTCTTACGAGATCCTACGGTTTTGATTTGTATTACCCACTTTCGTGGCTAGTAGCTGGAATTTAATGAATGTAACAATTTCGGTTATTTTCTATTTACTTGAAAACCCTAGACACTATTATAATATCACTGGATTTCCAATAAAATATTTTGGTTAGCGTAAGGTAAAAAATTACCCGTATTTATTTGTGGGGAGTCTTACGTGATACCTTTATTTTCAAATGTTTTTCAAAGTTAAACAAACTTTAAACCGTTTACTCATACCAGACCTGTCTGACCCGAAGTTTATATTTTGTTTTTCATAAACTCTTGGGTACTCAATTTTTTATGAGTAGACAAGTGATAGGTTTCAGATTATGATTTCTGGAGGAGCTCGGAGCAGGAGTTCCAGACGTGTATGTGTGTGTGTGTGTGTTTAGTTCCACTATGTTAGTTGATGTATGTTGTATCTCTGATATATGTAGTGACAGATGTATATATGACTGTCATGTGTATGATGCTGTATAACTCTGTTATATGTAAAACTATGTAATAATTATGAGATGTATTATATTTTGTTCCATTCCGCTGTGAGATTCTGATGTTGTTGTTGTTCTTTGTTTCTATTCTTTCTATTTCTATACCTTTCTTTCTTAATGATGATACGTCTTTCTGGGGTTAGAAAGGCAGGTCGTCACAAAAAAAGGATCTTTTTTCCAAGAACACTGCGGAGACTCTGCCAATTTTTATACTCTCTTCTTCTTCTTCATTCAAACTTGTATTCAAGCGATTGATTTGCGGATTGTATCTGTACTCAAGTAATGGAGAAAGCAATGAAGATTAATCTCAAAGTGGACGTAGGCAATTACGCCGAACCACTATACTTGTTCTCTACATTTAAATTTGTACTCTGCTCTCTATTTTAATTTACTTTCTTCATTAATCTCTCTACACAATCTTTCTAAGGGTGTCAGTGACCAATTTTGGTGCTAATAGCAACGTAACCCCGGTTGTAACTGCGATCTGTAGCGGGTTCCATGGCGTAAACGAGGGTGCGAAGTGCCTACAGTTGTCTATGAATTTTGCCGGGATGGAAACGTAATCATCGGGTTAACTGCGACCATGGATAGGGGTGATGATTTCCAAAGCATTCTCACCAAAGATATTTCCTCTGTTTCAAAAATATTTTCTATATTTTCATAATGTTTTCGGAAATGTTTTCCAAAGTATTTTCACTGGATGTTGAAAACGGGTTTGCTAAGTACTTATAGATTTTCAGTCCTACGCCTGATCAACGTATGACTGAATTTCAGTGAGAACAAGGATAGAACGGTTGGGACATCGAGTTATAAAAAGTATTTTTATAAAACTATTTTGGTTATGTTATATAGATTTTGAAGTGTTATAAAAATTCTTAATAAAAGAGTTTATAGTTGAAAATGGTCAAAGAGAAATTTAACTGATAATAACTATTTTAATAAATTCTGGTTTCGTCCCTTTTCGAGGACGAAAAGATTCAAAGGGGGAGGAATGTGATAACCTGGATTTTCGGGCATCAAATAATTAGATAATTTTCTGGTTTAACTATTGAAAACACTGATTTATAGTTCAACAAATAAATCTGATAATAAATATTTATATTTGGATAAATATTTATTTGATAATCTCCTAATATAATTATTAAATTTGGCAAAATTTTTCTTTTAAAACTAATAATAATGGGTTCCTTATATATATAGGTTTAAATAGAACTATTATTTTTTTCAAACAAATAAATTATGTGTTGTATACATATGTGTTGATTTAAATTGAATTTAAATTTAAATTTGTAATTTAAGAATTCAATGGATAATTATCTTAAAATAAATTGGATTTGAGAATAACACATATATGATTTTTATTAGTATAAAAATTAGTTTTAAATTATTTTCTTTCAATAAGATTTGCTATAAATATAAATTAAGAAATGTATTTACTAAATTGAAATTAAATATAAGGTTTTATAAAAACATTTAAAACTATTAAAGTCATTCAAAATACAAGTGTAAGATTTATGGCATGAAGTTTAACAAATGTAAGCATGTATTTTCATGCAAATTACAAGTGTCATATAGATTAATTTCTTTTCATTTTCAAATAAAAAAATAAATCAAAGCTATAAATATATCTTAACTCTTCTCTTCTCGTTTTTCCTTATTTTCAAAACACGAAAACCTAAAGCCTGTTAACAACTTTAAAATCAAAAAAAAAATTCAAACAGCAATCAACTTTTTCAACTATTTCAAACCTGTAGCAAGATCACCTCAAGATTTAAGCAAGGATCAGTTTCAAAACATCAAGTACAAATCAACTCAATAAAAATAAGATTCAGCAAAAAAAAAACCAAAAGTGTAATCAAAGCAAAAGTAAGCAAAGTTTAAGCCTGAAGCAAGTAGATCATTTCAAAAAAAATCAAACTCCAGATCAAAGGCTTTCTCTGTTCTTTAAAGTCACAAGTGAGTAAACATAGCAACACCTGGTTTTAACTAGTGTATGTGACGATCTTATGAAAAATGTTGTGGTAAATTGTTTGCATAAGTGGAAATGGACCTGCATGGTAGAAATATGAAATAATATATATGTATGTATGTATAGATATACACTCTATTCTTTTTACAGGATTAAGATTTAGAAGAAAAAAATTCAAATCTCCACCTGTAATCTCCTTTAGGATGTGAGATGCAAATAAGATATTTGTGTTTATACACAATCTAAGTTTTAAAATTATATGTAAGCATTTTAAGTTTGGAAACTATCTTGGAATTTAGAAAGAATAGTGGAAAAACTATAATATGTAAATTTAAATCATCACAATCCTTTTTTTTATTTATACAATCGGATTCCCCAGCTGAAATCATGATTTTTAAAAGTTAAACCATAATTTTGAGAATTGGATCATGTGAGTAATTTGTAGTTGATCTGATAATAGGTTTTGGGCTATTATGGGTGGTCGGCAAGGTTAGGGTTCTCAAGGTCGTAACTGAAGCTAGCCTAGAGGTGGACGATGTCGAAAAAATTGACCTCTGGATTTTACGATCAACCGTGGTGACAGCGAAAGTTTGATGTAGGGTTTTGGGTACTGAAAGAAACCTCTGGGTTCGCGAGAGGTTTGCGATGTCAATAAGGAACTAGATTCGATCGGTCGTGGAGGAATAAGGGTGAGGGTTTATGGCGAGGCTGCGGTCGAAATTTCGAAGCTTCAGAGGACCAGAATCATCGTAGTCGAGGCGTTTTTGGGATGATGGTTGGGTTTCAGAGAAAGCTATCATGTTCATTTTCGATAGAGTAATATTTTCAGGTTTCTGGGGTATGGGAACTGATGACGATGATGTCGTCCAGGTGATGGTCATGGCGAAGATGACCAGAGGGTCGTCGTTGATCTGTGCACATGCACGTGGCTGTGCTATGTATCGGTGGTTGTTGTCGAGAGTTAGGAGAACTCTCGGGGAATGACTCGAGGAATGGGCAGGGTGACTCGGGATAGACTTCGGGTAGCATGAGTGTTTTTTTGCTTTTCTTGAACAGGTATGAGTTTAAAGTTAAATACAGGAAAAAATATATAAAAAGGGAAAGAAAATGGTCTCGTGTAGGGGATCGGGTGTTATTCGGGTTTGGCCCGAAATAGAATTTGTACAGTTTTTGAGTTTAAATATAAATAAGTTTTTAAATTTAAAATGAATCTAGATTTGAAACATTTCTTAATATTTATTTCCATACATAATGAATGTCATAAATAATTGTTTATAAGGAAGTTATAATTGGTTTAAATTTGTTAAGTTAAGGGCTTAAGCTATAATTAACTTAAATTAAATGATTTAATTGAATGGGTTAATTATAAAGATAAATGTTTAAAATATGATTATGGCAGTTAAGAAATTAAATAAAGGTAAATGGTTTATCTTAAGATTAATTAAGACCTTGGATGATTAAGGATTAATTAAATTAATAAAGTGATTAAAGAGTAATTAATTTAGTTAATTAATTAATGATTTTAAGGGTAGTTAATCAGTCTAATTAATTATGAGTTAATTAATTGGAGATTAATTAATTCGTAAATAAGGATAAATTGATAAGTAATTGGAGGTTAATTACTTAAATGATGATTACTTAATGTCGATAATTAAAGGATAAATTTGTTAAGGGTTAATTAATTAAATTAGTAATTATAGGTTAAATTAATTAATAATTAAGGGCTAATTAATTGGGGATAATTAACCAATGGGATAATTACTACATGGAAGTAATTATGCATAATTAATGGGTAATTAAAGGACGATTAATTAATGGTTTGAAATTAATTAATGATTAAGTAAGCAAGATTTTAAAGGTGATTGAAGTAATCAATTTAATTTATTAAATTAATTAGAAATGGTGTGACAAATTAATCTTGCTTATGAACGATTGAATGATATTGTATACCTTGGATTATTTGATATCTCTGATAAGTGATTTGTAATGCTTTGTGATATGATATGTTTGGACTGAACTGTGATAATATGGTTTGCCTATCTGTGATGAATGGCTATGTAAATATGTATATTAAATAGAATTGTTTAAAACTTGAGTGGCTTTGTTTTTAAGATGTTATTGGATTCGAAGAGACCAGGGTTGGGTACCAGTACATACCCGAAACCACTTCCATTTGAAATCTACTATAATTCTTTATAGACTTGATATGTATAGTAAATAGGCTGGAATGAAATAATTTAATTGAACTGGACCATTGAAACTAAGTAAGGGTACTTAGAGATTGATTTGTGAAATAAGTGTTGACTATAACCAGTTTGAACTCGTAGTAATGTACGAGTTACCCGAGATTTCATTTTTGATCAAAGCTTAGTATTTCAAATTGCATGGGTTTACTCAAGTTGGTTTCCATCCTGACCCGGGTGTTACTTCGATGTAATGCTCGGGTCAAAACGAGTATTACAGATTTTTAGGTAAGGACGTTCTGGAGCTCCGGAGGCGGGCTGGTTTCAGGAATGTATGGAGTTTTCCATTGAGTATCATTGTTTGTATCTGGGACAAGTTAATTTTAATTGTCCAGCATTTGTATAAATGATTGTAACTTCGATGTACTAAATGTAAAGCAATAATTCAATTTTCTTGTATAAATGCTATTATTTGATATTATATTTGATCCGTTGTGAAATGTGAGATTCTGAGTTTTGTTTTCTGTTCTTCTTCTATCTCTTTCTTCTTCTTTTCTCTAACAATCTGGGATTTTCGGAGTCGAAAATTTCTGGTTGTTACAATATTTCATAATGAAGAGACCACTGTTACTATATGTATATTAGGATTTTAACCCCAAACGATCAACAAGCCTTCCTCCATTATGAAAATCCAGAATATAAATATCATCACAACCAACCTGTGCAATCGTCGCATAAATGTTGGCCCGAAGTGGTTTTTGGAAAATCTGATCCCGGTCACTTTGCACTAACAACACAAAAGCATTTCTCAACCTCACACAAAAACTAAGTGATGCAGCGCACCATGTTAAATCGCTCAACCATGATAAGTCACTCAACGACCATAGGTCGCATTTCCTTAAGTCGCAACTACGTAGATCGCCGCCTACCTTAAGTCGTAAGTCGTCTGCCTTGATAAGCGACTCAATATATCAAGCCGCATCTCTTAAGTCGTTCCCTGAAGCCGCTTTCTTAAGTCGCTCACCTATTCCACTTTCTTAAGTCGCTCACCTATGCCGCTTTCTATAATTCGCTCACCTATGTTGCTTCCTTAAGTCGCTTGAGTCATTCTGAAGCTTATGTCGCTAGGTCACTCAGTTAGGCCACATCCTGTTATGTCGCATGGTGTTGTAACTTGTATTGTGTTGTGTTAAGTCGTGTTGTAATTTCATATGTCGCATGTGTTAAGTCGTGTGTGTTGTAACTCATGGGATGTTAGGTCGTGTGATGTAAGTCGCTTGTGTTGTTGATTAAGTCGCGTATGTGTTGAGTCATGTATGTGTTGTATTTTCCTTTAAATAGGGGTATGTTGTCATTTGTAAAGTGAGTTGATTTTGAATAAAATTTGTGTGTGAGCTTTGGCCACCATTGTTGAAGTTGAGTGTGATCTCCTTCTTCTTTCCTTCTTCGGGCTATTCGTGCGCGAATCAACGAAGTAGAAGCCAATTCTTGGTATCACTAGCGAGTGATCAACGATCAAATTGTAGATCTTTCAACACGGTATCTTGCGATATCAACGGGTTGGAGATATCTAGATTCCGGCATCTTCACGATCAACGGAATTAAGCATTTATCGTTCTATCGGTTTATTTGACACGAAATCATCATTTCGTGGGAAGATCCTGGATAGGTTGCGAATGTTTGAATCTAAACTGTTCGAGCCTACTATAAGCTGCGTCATTTTTTGGTATCAAAGCTAATCTGCGTCAATTTCTATCAGAGCTAGATTAGAGATTGAAACGCGTCAATTTGTATCAAAGTTAAAGTAGAGACCGAAGCATCAATTGGTATCAAAGCTAAACCGCTGCGTCAAATTGGTATCAAAGCCAGATCGCAGCCATATCAAAGTTAGATCGGAGACTGAAACGAGATTGTTTAATAATCATGCCTCCGAGACGTGCTAATCGCCATCAAAATGTTGAAGATTTGTATCGGAATACAGGAAGCTGAGCAGATGGAGCAGCGTATCAGTGAAAGGTTTATTGAGGGTATTGAAAAGTTGGAGAAATTGATGAAAGTCATGAATCACAATCAAAGGAGAACGTCACCAGTTTCGAACCAAAGTGGAAACAGGGTTTCACCATCGGTTTCGGGAGAAAGGAGGATGTCTCCCCGGCCTTATCGAGATAGGAGAGAATCATCAGTTTCAATGATGCGAGACCACCATGAGTATCGAAATGAAGAGGGAAGAACTCAACGTAGGTTTGAAAATGAACCATATCGTGATGTTGAAAGACAGGGTAGAAGAGACATGTATGGTCGTAGAGACGTAGATGGTCAGGATCGATATCGACATACATATGATTTTGAGGAGGATGGTTATGGAGGTAGTATTCATTATCGAAATCGAGGCCAAGTGTGAAATCAATATGTGGATTCATAAAATGATCGTAAATGGGAATCTGGTATGAGGATGAAAATTCCAGAATTCAAAGGTGGTATGCAAGCAAAAGAATTCCTTGATTGGTTGTCGACTGTTGAAGAAATTTTGAAATTCAAGGAAGTGCCTGAGAATCGCAGAGTCCAATTAGTTGCTACAAGACTAAAGGGAAGAGCTATGGCTTGGTGGCAGCAAACTAAACTAACTCGGAGAGAATGGAAAAATCAAAAGTTGTCACTTGGGAGAAGATGAGAAAGATGATGAAAGAAAATTTCTTGCCGTATAATTATCAATCTCTTATGTATCAACATTTGAAGAATTTGAGACAAGGGACGAAGTCAGTGAATGACTATGCAGATGAATTCTTTCAATTGATTGCAAGGAATGATATTATGGAAACCGAGGAACAACTAACGGCTATATATATTTTAGGGTTATGAATGCAAATTCAAGACATGGTTAATATGTTTAATCCAATGTATGTTGCTGAAGCACATCAGAAAGCTCTAGCTTGAGAGAAACAAGGGAGACGAGGAAGTGGTGTGTTTACAAGTTCTAACAACTAGAATAAGGGTGCTAGTAGCAGTGCTAATGTTTCCAAGGCAGTCAATAAACCAATTGTCAATGAAGCCACTAAAGCAAAGGTCAATAACAGTATCAAGTGCTATAATTGTCAGGAGTTTGTCCATAAAAGTAGTGAATGTACAAAGCCAAAGAAGAGAGCATTAGTTGCATAGGAATGTGAGTATGAGGTTGTGGAAGCTGAAGTTGATTATTCTCAACCATCGATGTTTGATGAAGATGAAGAAGTTGTGTCAGGAGACGAAGGGTGTAATTTGATGAGAAGGATTCTAGTTGTTTAGTGCCAAAGCAAGAGAATGATTCTAGTTGGCTGAGAAGCAATATCTTTCAGTCTACATGTACTATCTTGGGAAAGGTTTGTCGATTTGTTATTGATGTGGAAAGCTGCGATAACATTATTTCTGAAGAAACCGTCACGAAGTTAGGGTTGAAGACTGAAAAACACACTAGAGCTTATAAACTGGCATGGCTAAAGAAAGGTGGAAAAGTGACAGTGGGAAGACGAGCATTTGTTACATTTTCTATTGGGAAAAAGTACAAAGATGATATATGGTGTGATGTTGTCGATATGGATGTGAGTCACCTACTATTGGGAAGACCATGGCAATATGATAGAGTTGTACAACATAATGGTCGCACCAACAGCTACAGTTTCATGTTCGAAGGAACCCAAATTACCTTAGTTCCTAAGAAGCGTAAACAAAGTGAAAGCAAGTCAGAGAAGAAAGTGGAATCAACTAGTCTATTTTCTACGAAAGAATTTATTGAACAAGTGAAAGATAGTGCTGAATTGTTTATGATGATTGGGTATGAAACAAGTGAAAATCTTGAAATTCCAGCGGAGGTTAGACCGGTGTTGAATGAATTCGAAGATGTCGTTCCTACGGAATTACCCAAAGAATTACCGCCACTGAGGGATATACAACATCAAATTGATCTAGTGCCAGGTGTCGTTTTACCGCATAGGCCACATTATCGTATGAGTTCTAAGGAGCATGAAGAGTTGAGGAGACAGGTTGAGGAGTTGCTTGAGCAAGGGCGTATTCGAGAGAGTCTCAGTCCTTGGGCTGTACCAGCTTTGTTGGTACCGAAGAAAGATGGTTCATGGAGAATGTGTACCGACAGCAGGGCGCTCAACAAAATAACTGTCAAATACAGATTTCCTGTGCCAAGACTTGATGATCTATTGGATCAACTTCGTGGGTCTGTAATCTTTTCAAAGACCGATCTTAAGAGTGGTTATCATCAGATTCGCATTAGACCAGGTAATGAATGGAAGACAACATTCAAGACTCGGGAAGGATTATATGAATGGCTGGTCGTCCCATTTGGTATATCTAATGCACCAAGTACATTTATGAGGGTGATGAATCAAATTTTAAGGCCTTACATTGGGAAGTTTGTGGTAGTCTACTTTGATGATATCTTGATCTATAGTGCTAGCACAGAGGAGCACATTCAACACTTGCAAAAGGTATTAACTATTCTTCGTCAAGAACAGTTCTATGCGGCGACGAAGAAATGCATGTTCATGACGCCGAGTGTTTTATTTTTGGGTTATGTCATCCAAGGAAGGAAGGCACGTGGGCCGCGACCGTACTTTGCAGTTGATTTCGAAGTCTTATTTTTGGCCGTCAATGAGGAAGGAGATTGAAAAGTTTATTCAGAGGTGCCATATTTGTCAAGTTTCAAAGGGGACCGCGACAAATGCTGGTTTATATTTTCCATTGCCTATACCTACTAAGCCATGGGTGGATGTTAGTATGGACTTTGTATTGGGCTAGCCGAGGATGCAACGTGGCAATGATTCTATCTACGTGGTGGTTGACCGATTTTCAGAAATGGTACATTTTATTGCTTGCAAAAGACGGAAGATGCAGTTAATGTCGCACAGTTATACTTCAGAGAGATCTATCGCCTTCATAGGTTGCCTGAATCTATTGTACCGGATAGAGACACTCGTTTTTTGAGTCATTTTTGGATAAGTCTATGGAGAATGGTCGAGACAAAGCTAAAATTTAGTAGTGCTTATCATTCACAGACGGATGGACAGACAGAAGTTGTGAATATATCCCTAGGTAATCTATTGAGATGCCTTGTGAATGACAATTTGAAGAGTTGGGATTCCAAGCTGTGTCAAGCTGAGTTTGCACACAACGATGCAGTTAATCGTAACACTGGGTTCAGTCCATTCCAGGTCGTTTACTCAACAATTCCTAAGGGACCGTTAGATTTATCTATAGTACCACAACAGAAAGGAGCGTTCAAACGGGCTAGTGATTTTGTGAATGAATTGCAAGAGTGCCACAAGGTTGTGCAGGAACGATTGCTTAAGGAAAATGAGAAATATAAGCAATCCGCAGATATTAAACGATGAAATATTGAATTCAAAGAAGGAGATTTTGTGTATGCAATATTGGCTAAGGATCGATTTCCTATTGGTACTTACAACAAACTACCTGCTAGAAAGATTGGTCCTTTGGAAATCGTAAAGAAGATTAATGAGAATGCTTATCAGTAAAGATTCCCAAATCATATCCATACTGTCGACGTTTTCAACGTCAAACACTTGATTCCATATCATGAAAATAAGTATGTCGAAGAAGAGGAAAGTGTAAATTCGGGGTCGAATTCTTTTCAACCAGGGGAGGACGATGCAGCGCACCCTGTTAAATCGCTCAACCATGATAAGTAGCTCAACGGCCTTAGGTCGCATTTCCTTAATTCGCAACTACATAAGTCGCTCAACGACCTTAAGCTGCCTCAACCATCAGCGCACCATGATTGCGAGTTATGCCAACTGACCTTAAGTCGCTGCCTACCTTAAGTCGTAAGTCGTCTGCCTTGATGAGCGACTCAATATATCAAGCCGCATCTCCTAAGCCATTCCCTGAAGCCTCGTTCTTAAGTCGCTCACCTATGCCGCTTTCTTAAGTCGCTCAACTATGCCGCTTTCTATAAGTCGCTCACCTATGCTGCTTCCTTAAGTCACTTGAGTCGTCCTGAAGCTTATGTCGTTAGGTCGCTCAGTTAGGCCGCATCCTGTTATGTCGCATGGTGTTGTAACTTGTATTGTGTTGAGTTAAGTCGTGTTGTAATTTCCTTATGTCGCATGTGTTAAGTCGCGTGTGTTGTAACTCGTGGGATGTTAGGTCGTGTGATGTAAGTCGTTTGTGTTGTTGATTAAGTCGCGTATGTGTTGAGTCATGTATGTGTTGTAATTTCCTATAAATAGGGGTGTGTTGTCATTTGTAAAGGGAGTAGATTTTGAATAAAATTTGTGTGTGAGCTTTGGCCACCATTGTTGAAGTTGAGTGTGATCTCCTTCTTATTTCCTTCTTCGGGTTATTCGTGCGCGAATCAACGAAGTAGAAGCCAATTCTCGGTATCACTTGCGAGTGATCAACGATCGAGTTGTAGATCTTTCAACACGGTATCTTGCGATATCAACGGGTTGGAGATAGCTAGATTCCGGCATCTTCACGATCAACAGAATTAAGAATTTATCGTTCTATTGGTTTATTTGACACGAAATCATCATTTCGTGGGAAGATCCTGGATAGGTTGCGAAAGTATGAATCTAAACTGTTCGAGCCTACTATAAGCTGCGTCAATTTTTGGTATCAAAGCTAATCTGCGTCAAATTCTATCAGAGCTAGATTAGGGATTGAAACGCGTTAATTTGTAACAAAGTTAAAGTAGAGACCGAAGCATCAAATGGTATCAAAGTTAAACCACTGCGTCACTAAGTCTCATAGACTTATCACGTCCTTTTAGTTTGCTATCCAACGGCCTAAAAGGAAGCTTGATAGACTGGAGTAATAATCCGCATTACACGAATCAACATCCTCAACACAAACAATAATCAAGCCTAAACAGATTGCTACGTACTAAGTGTACGACTAAATAGTTCCCACGTCATGTTGAGGAACTAAAATGGTCAAATTTGATAGTCAGTTATTTAATTATCAAAGTAACAAACAAATATCTAGCACTGTAAGCAATCACTAGGCCCTTTTAATTAATCTTTTACTAATTAAAACACTTCTCAAATATTCACTTCAAATTATCTTTTTAAAAGGATATATTCTCAAAACCATTTCAATATTTGGAAAACACGTCCATGTACTTATTTAATAATAAGTAATTCACAAATTAATTTATTTTCAACACTTAGAAAATGTGACGCCCCACTTCTATGCTCACAATAACAAAGGTTATTATAAGGAATAACGTCTGCTATTGCGAAGAATAAGGCTTGTTAGAAGCGACCATTCGTAAGTTATGCCTTAGACGAGTATTGATTACATCGATAGGAGTTGTGTAAATTACTCCCAAAGATATATGTTCAATCCAAATCTAAAACAAAACTACGATGGTTTAAGAAAAATTCAGAACAACTCATAATAACAACAACACTGATAAGTATAATCACATCAGAACAGAAATATCAGATATATATATATAGCGGAAGACAAGTCTGGAATACATGCTACAACAATCGATCGTTCATATGAACCAAATGTACATATACAAAGACATCAACGTACATGAGACGATAGTCAATACACCAAAAGTACACCACGAAGACTAGACAAAAGATGTAGTAAAATCCCAAAGGCTGAAGCTGCAACTGAATTAGAGATAGCGATTATCCTGAAATAACTCGGTCTGACCCGAGTATTATTTAAAAGAAAATAATAAACGGATCAGTCTAATTTAAACTTCAGAAATAAGTGTGTGATAAGCAACACTTAAGCAAATAATCATAATCTCGAATGAGATTATACAACATAAATAATCAACATAGTTCAAATAAAGGAATCTCAATTAAAACTCCATCAAAATCAATAATCTCGAATGAGACTATTCAACATAAATAATCACCATAGTTTAAATGAAGAGATATCAATTTAAATTCCATCAAAATCATCTTTTAAATTCACAATTGAATTCCAAACAGCAATAGGCAAATTTATAATCTCGGATGAGACTATTGAAACGACCTGCCTTCCATTCCACAGAAAGACGTATCATTCTTAAGAAAGAAAGAGGTAGAAGTAGAATAGATAGAAGAAAAGAACTCAACAAAATCAGAATCTCACAGCGGAACGAAACAAAATATAATATATAACATAACTATTACATAGTCTATTACATATCTGAGTTACTCAGATACAACAACACAGAATAGACAGTGATACAAGTCTGTCTATTATACAACTCAAATGCAACACATATATCACAGAGATACAACACAGCGGAAAACACCATATAACTACAAGCGCTGAAGCCTCCTGCTCCATAACTCCTCCAGTATTCGTCAAAGCAGACCTGAATCCCTTGGCTACTCGTAAAAAATTGAGTACCCAAGAGTTTAAGAAAAAACAGAATAAACTCCGGGTCAGACATGGGTCTGGTGTGAGTAAACGGGTTAAAGTGGTTTAATTTTTAAAAACCTTTTGAAAGAGAGGTATCACATAAGACTTCCCACACATAAACATGGAAAAGCTTTTACCTTACGCTAACCAAAACATTTGATAGGAAATCCAATGATATTATAATAGTGTCTAGGGTTTTCAAATAAATATGAAATAGCCAAAATTGTTACATTCATTAAATTCCAGCTACTAGCCACAAAAGTGGGTAATACAATCAAAACCGTTGGTACTTATTGGATTATGGATTCCATACAATGGCAGGGCTACTGGGGTACCGCCCGTCACAGTATGTGGCCTAGATCACCGTACCGAGGAGTACGCCCGCTCCCCTGCAACACAAGGCCGGGACCATTCCTTACTGAACAGTCCCGAACAAGACCAACCCGGTGATTCTAGCTAGCAATAGCCCCACACGGCCGAAATCAAAAAGGACATCTAGACAGGGGTAAATCTCGCTCTCAAGTGGGGGCTACCCACGAAACCTTGCTGCACCTCCCCTGTTTTAGCCATTCCCGGTTGATGAGGCTTGAGGCTACGATTACCTTTAGAGAACACATCTCTTAGAATACTAATCGTCCACCTGACGATGTTCTGAAAGCATTCAATCCATACAAGTTCGCTTCGGGTTCAAACGAAACCGAAGGCATTATCTCGTAACACTCATTTTGGAATCACCCTCAGACTTAACGACAATAACCCTTGCACTGTAAATCACCATCTCGAACCTATAAGAACTAGTTCCGTCAAACTCATTACGGAATCACCCCCAGACTTATACTGACGTATAGTTCTTACGCCTCGAGTCTTCACTCTTCACAAGTGATTCACGACCTATCGTTAATTTGGATCGATGTGGTTTTCGGATATCCAATTATGGAAGCCCGATCCCGGTCTCATCGAAATCCAAATGCGTGCCTTTTAAGGCCAAGTTGTTTAAAGGTTAAACAATTCAATACAATTAAATGCTTTGAAATCACACAGCATTAACATAGATAAATATCACACATTTATCATTGATATAACCTATATCATCTCACAGAATGTCACAACACATACCATCAATAGATATCAATCCATCATCCAATCCAGACATTCAACAACCAATCATCCATAAACAAGTATTATCAATTCATATCATAATTAATTTAATTTCTTAAATTAATCCCTTAAGAGTCAACCCCTAAATCTTGCTTATACAATCATTCATTAATCACTAACCTTAATTAATTAATCACTCCTTGATTAACCTAATTAATCAATTAATCAATCCTCAATTCCAGATTATTTATCCTTTAATCATCAATTAATAAAGCCTAATTATTAATTAATTTCCTTTAATACAAAGTAATTAATCCTTAATTACTTTCATAATCAATTAATTAACTTTTAATTAACTGATTAATTATCCATCAACTATCGATTAATAACCTTAATTATTAATCAATATCTCTTAATATAATTTAATTAATCCATAATTACTTTTATAATTAATTAATTAATTAATAATTAACCAATTAATTATCTCTTAATACAATTTAATTAATCCATAATTACTTTTATAATTAATTAATTAATTAATAATTAACCAATTAATTATCTCTTAATACAATTTAATTAATCCATTATTACTTTTATAAGCAATTAATTAATTAATTAATAATTAACCAATTAATTATCTCTTAATTATTAATTAATAAACCTAATTATCAATTATTAATTAAGAACTTAATTACAGATTACTCACTCCTTAATCACAATTTAATTAATCATTTAATTATCCCATAATTAACTGTTAACCCATTCTTAATTAACAGATAATCAATCCTTAATTATCATTTGATTAATCCTTAATTACAATTGATTAATCAATTAATTATCATTTAACAGCTTCTTAATTAATCCTTAATTAGTGATTAATTATTATCTAATTATTAATCAATAAAACTTAAATTATTAGCTAATAAAATTTAATTACAAGTTAAACATTTTTTAAATACTAATTAAGTAACCCTTATACTTAATTAACAACTTATTAATTTCTTAGTTAATAAATCTTAACCATATAATTAATTAAGTCTAATTTCACTTAATTACTTGATTAATGAATCCCTAATCATTAATTAAAAATCTAGTTAATGATTTTTAAATAATCATTTAATTAATCTTAAATTAATTAATCTTTAATTCTTAGCTATTTATTAACCAAGTAAATCATTTTCCCTTAATTAATTTCCTAATTAATACTTTTTTTTTCTTAACTAATTAATTAAACTTTCTTCTTCAAATTAACTCAATCAAAATTAAGATATTTAAAACCTTAATTAAGATAAACATTTACCTTATAAAATGCTTTAATTGATTTAACACATTAACAATCTTTATTATACAACTATCCCTACTTAATTAAATCTTAAATTAAGTTTAAACTAAAACAATCTTTTAGCTTGATAAATTAAAATTATCAAACACAATTTTAATAACTTAAATAATTTTCTATTTATAGTTTTAAACTAATTTCAACTTGAATTTAAAACTTGTCTTTATATAAACCATTAAAATTAACTTTCAAAACTCGTTTTCAAAATCATTCAAACTTTCCTAAAAATGTTTAAATTTAACAAAACTTCAAAACATTTTAAAATATGTTAAATAAAACATTTGTTAAATACATCAAGCAATTTATATAAAGTTTTAACTAATTTAAAATTTCTAAACTTTTAAACAAGTTTAAACCCTTTTTAAATCTTTTCAAAACTGTTTTATTTTATAGCTTCATGTCAATACGTTATTTACTCGGGTCAAAACCCGAGTTACTTCTTCCATTTTTTTCTTTCTAAAAACTTGATTTAGTTACAGTATGCAAAAACACAGATCTCCCACCAAACACACCCGAAAACACTTCGATTTTTTCCCACCCAAACTCGAATGACACTTCGAGATTTCCCCACGAATCTAAGCTCGCTGATACCAACCACCAACACGTGCACATGCATGCCACCGTTGGTCACCACCGACCAATGCCACCACCTCCAGCAACCCTCTCAACACCACTGCATCCCAAATCGACCACTAAAGCACACAAACTCCTCTTGAATCAAATTCTAGATATTCTGCAGAATCCATACCCAAACAACCCCACATAAACCACCTCCGATCGCCAAGCTTTGGTCACCATAAAATTCACGACGCCGGCCATCTCTTGCCAAGCCCATTTGCTACATCCAGGCAAAAATTCAGAGCACTCGATCAATGGTGCTTATGGAGAGAAATCAAAATCCAACCCAGTAAAAATTACGGCTTAATACCCAATTCCGGCCATCGCCGTCGCCACCGCCCCTTACAACCTCGACCACTTATTTTCCCCAAAACTCCGTGACGACCTCCATCTTCAGTAGCAGCCCCGATCCACCTACTTGCTTCATCCTCCAGAAATCACCCAAATACATACTTCCAGTAAAACCCAAATTCCACTCTCAATACTATTTTTAAAATCTAAATCTTTGTGCTAAAAATCATAATCTTGAGTGATGATTCAATTTATACACATGAATTATTAAAATTCAAAATTTATTTTATTTTCCTCATTTTATAGTTTGACTGCATATTTAAGCTTACAGGTAAATTCCAAAACATAATTTGATTAGTCATGATTTCATAAACTAGATGAATTACAACTTAACTAATTTGTTTTAGATTCAAAGCTTCAAGGTGTTTAGAAGAAAGTTTAAATTTCTTCATTTATAAAATTTTGTAAACATGAATGATCAGAGGCAAATCGATTTACTGGCCTGCAGAAACATAAATATTTTCATGATTACAGAATTTAAACTATTTTCCCAACATACAAGAATCAATATTACTTAAGTAATAAATTATATTCTGCTTAAGATTTAGATTAATTGTTTTTAAATCCAAAGTTTCAAAGTTTTATATATATATAAAGCTTGAATTTGTTATTTATAAGAACTCTGTAAACATGAATGAACAGAGAACTAAATTTCAAAATGCAGATCCTATTTCATTCTTATTCCAGATGCAGGGATCATCAAATGAAACCCTCTTTTTTTTATATTTAACAATTTAAATCTTGCTGTTGAACACCCTATGCTTGATCATCTAAATCAAGAAATCTAACTAGAGAAGTACAACTGGATTAATTTTATTTACACACTGCAGTTTTCAAGAAAAACAAAAGAAATCAACATGCACCTTTAATAACACATTCCTACATACATGCAGCATCATCACAAACAACTTCATTATCACAGAAATTATTAAACAACAATTTATTGACCTACTTTAAAATTTTAAGTTAGTTGTTTACTCACCTCGTTTTGACTATGCACAGAAATTTGATCTGGAATGGAAACCCTTTTTTAAAATTGAAAACTGTTGTTGATGACTCCTGAAACTTTGATACTTGATTTCTTTAAAGCTGGAACCATGTGATGTTCAAAGTTTTTGAAAATGAGTTGTTTTGAAGCTTTATCTCAGACATGCAATTGAAGCTTGCTACATGCATGATAGTCAAAACTGCAGATTTTACTTTGAAGATGATCTTGAAGGCTTGGGTGAAGTTTTGCTACAGATTTGTTTATTTCTGGTTTCATGGATTTTTCTTGAAAATGAAGATTTGAATAGGTTTCAGTTTTGATAAGAACAACATGCAGGGTTTGGAAATGAAGGGTTTGAGGAGATATGCATTTCTGTTTCACGCTTAGGAAGAATTTCAGGTTTCAGATTGAATGTTGTGGCCATGGATTCTTGTTTGAATTCAAAGAAAATGAAGGAAGAAGAAAATAGGATTTCATAGAATGAGTTTTAAGGTTAAATAAAATTTAAAGAAAGGAAAAAAGAAAATTAAGAAAAATAAGACACTTGTTAACTTGATTACATTTGTCATAACCCAAGATTAATCTCTTAACACATGTATATGATCTTTTAAAATTGAACACATGTCACTCATATATTTTAAAATAATTTTAAATGATTTTTAAAACCCTTTATTATCAATTTTCTTAATATGTAGATATTTTACTAATTTATGAATGTTTTTATAAATTTATAAATCCATTTTCTTTTTTATGAAAATAAAACTTTCACAGAAAAATAAGATATAAACTAATTATATCCCAAATAAAATAACATAAAATTATTAAATCCACTTTTACAAGTTAATTTAAATGCTTTTGTATTTATCTACTATTAAATAAATATTTTCCAAATTTATATAAATAAAATTCTTTTGTTTTAAATTAATTCAAAAACAAAACTTATTTTTAAAATAAAACTTTATTCACAAATCTCTTATATACAAATGTATTTCAAAATATACCTTCCTTTTTAAATTACAAATTCCCATTCAAATTTCAAATATAAAAATAAATTCAATTTAAAATTAAATTTCAAATCAAATATGTTTTTATCAAATTAAACAAACACATTTTTAAATTAAGAAATATTGAATTCTAATTTTAAAGTAAATTTTTAAGTAAACATATATTTAAACAATACTTATTAAATTAAAATGTCAAACTTATCAAAAATCAAATTTATAAAATAACACAAATTAAATAATTCCATTTAAAATCAGTTGATTTCTAAATTTAAAAAAAAACATCAGATAAATTTTATTTTGATTATTTATATTTGAAGGTATAGTTTTATCAATTTTAAATGATTTATTTAAGAGATTATCTCCTTTTAAATTTTCCGAAATTATGGGATATTACAACTATACAAAAAATTATAATCTCGGATGAGACTATACACGAAGTTGTAATCTCGGATGAGACTATACACAAAATTATAGTCTCGGGTGAGACTATACAACATAGTAATCAGCATAGTTTAAAGGAAGAAATCCTATTAAACATCATCAAAATAAGCTTCCAAATTCACAATTGAATTCAAAACAGCAATACACGGAATCTAGAAATCAAAATAAGATAACTAGACAAATCAGCAGTCACAACATCTAGAAATCAAAATAAGATAACTAGAAAATCAAAATAAGATAACTAGAAAATCAACATAAAAGATGGATCGATCCCAGCAGATGGTGAGTTTTAGCTACGCCGCACGTAAATCTCATATGCCCGAAGCCTACCAAGTACTATAGATTTTGGCGCCAATCAGATGACCCGAAGGTCCGTAGAGTGACCCAAAGTCTAGTACTGGTAATTGACCCGAAGGTCCATCAGATGACCCGAAGGTCCAACAGAGTGGCTCCAAAGCCCAACAAATCATCAGAATCTTCAAACAGCAAATATTTCAACTAACGAGTCTGGAATTAACCGAAATAGTAAAAGTGTGGTTCCATACTCTGCACTTTTTCTAAATCGTTTAAATCTCCACATCATTCCTTTGAAAGTGAAAAATTGTGTATTTTATATAAATAACATTTTACGTTCTCAAACGGACAAGTCCGGAATTAACCGAATCAGTAAAAGTAAGGGTTTATAGTCCTCAATTTTGCTGAATCGTTTAAATCGCTTCCTCATTCTTTTGAAAGCGTAAACTGTAAATTTTTGGAAACAATTTTATTTTAAAACACGTGATTAAAACAGAAACATATGTAGCAATTTCGACGAGGAGATTGCGCTTCACAAAACACCATAAAAACGGATATCAAATAAGCGTTGCGGGATAACCGCTTGAAAATTCACTTTAAAGTTGACGGTTACTGAAGTCAAAACAACAGTATATTTATTCGTCAAAAAGTTCATCAAAGCAACACGCTTCAAAAATATAATGCCCGCGTAAAAATTCCGTTATAAAAATAACGGCAACTAAATGCGATTTAAAATGAAACGCCGGTTCAACGTAAATTAAATAGTGGACTGCATTACTATATATTCGACAAATAGTTCACGTGTTATAACTTGCATGCAAATGAGTTTGTTAAAATACTAGATGATGGCCAAGCAAAGCTTTATCCATATGCATGAAAATAATCTGGAATGGTCTTAACCTTGGTGCTTCACGTGTTTTGGTGGACATCCAATTTGCACAAAAGATTTTTGTCTAGCTAATATTAAATACACGCATGAATAAATACAAAGAATGGAACACACTACACATGAATCAAAGGACACATCAAAACACACGCTAGGCTATCTATCTCTTGCAGTCACGTAAAAATGCAATTGAATAAAACAACCTGACTATATTTTCTTTGGTGCATATCTATTTACATACGGCCTAGGCAATGCAATAGAGTTGAAAAACATACGGTCTGGCAATGCACCCTTATTTGCACACGACTTGGCCTCGAGCACGTACAAAATGAAGCAACTAAATAAATTTGTGAAGCCAAAATTTTTGTTTACATATGAACTCACACATGATCTAGTTTATTTTAGTCCGTATGCATGCAAACTTGGACGAACTATTGTGCATCACTTTCATGCATCTTGCACACAAAATAATAATCTGGGCTAACTCATTTGAGGTACTCAAATGTGAAAATGAAAAACACCTAAATGCATGCACGTGAGCCATATATATAATATAGCCTTGGTTTATGCATGCTACTCATGCACCCATCAATGTTTCCTGGGTAATACAAAATTTTATTTATTTATTTTTATTTTTCGTACGCATAAAAATTTCGTTGACACAAAAAAAAACCTGGCCATATTACAACATAAACACCCAAAGATGGTTATGCATTTCAACCTTTTCGTTCAATATTTGTCGCATGAACGAAATAATATAAAGTTTTAAAAATCTAAATTTTGGCCTCTTTGTAAATGAATTTTCGTGCAATACCTATCGCATGAAAGAAATAATATAAAGTTTTAAAATCTGAATTTTTGGCCCCTTTGTAAACGAATTTTCATGCAATACCTGTCGCATGACACACAAACAAAGTAAACGAAAATAACTAAAAACAAGTATCTGACTTGAAATTTAGTTTATGCCTACAAATGAATTAACAAACAAAAAACCAGGCAACACATTTCTCACCTTGAATGAGTCAATAAATATCTGGGCATCAATTTTTCGTGTGTATAAGAATGTTCGTGTATAAATTGAAATAGCGGGTGGTCTGGTCTAATTCATCTTGCACACATACTTGTGTTTTATTAATGAAGTAAACAACTAATACTCGGAACTCAATTTGTACATGCATGCAGAACAATGAACTAATGTTGAAATAACACACAAACAGCAAGGTTTTTAAATTAGAGATGTGAGTATAACACTCACCTTAGATTGGTTTAACAACTAGTAAGCAACAAAAATTCCCAGCTTTACAACCAGTATGGGTCAAAATCTAAGTGGAGGAAGAATGTCCTGCCATTGATGTTTTCTTTGTTGAGCTACTAGAAGAGAAAAATAAAAGATGCAGGCTACTTCCTCTTTCAAAATGGATACAAGTCAAATATGAAAAGTGTGCTGGCAATTTTTGTACAAACGCATTAAATTGTAGACGTGCACAATTGGGAAGAAAGGACATGTCGCATATAAAATGATGACGGAGGAAAGTGTGTTTGCCTTGCTTTAATAATATTGTGTGTGACAGCAAATTCATCTTGCTTTACATAATTTTAGTGACAGCAATGCCAAAATGATGTTCCACTTTGTTTTACAATTAAGTGATAACAAACTTTTGGTTTGCAAACATTGTTGACAGCAAGATGTTTTCATATTTGTTTTATAAATATGGACCAATTTGTTTGCTTTTAAATGGACCATTTCTTGTTACACGTGAATGCATATTATCAATTTCAACTTAGCTTAGATATTTAACAACTGACTTTGCAAAATGATTTGTATTCTATTTTTCTTTTCAAATTTTAAATTTTAAAATTTCTATTTTAAAATTTTATTATGATGGTAATAAAATCACGGTCGTTACAGAAAATATTACATATACTTAAATCATTGTTAAGTATATATTTCTTTATTCTTTAAGGAAACCATTCGCTTAAACATACTTATATGGGTCAAAACGAATGTTGCGTAAAACATTGTTATGACAATCCAAAATCATTAGTATAGGAATTCGAAAATTAGATAGATATATAAATCCCATATACTATATAAAACATATCCTTTCGAAAATCATTTGGTATAAGAACAATGTTATAGTCCATCATTTCCTTACTATTTGAAAACGTCTATTTTGACAATGAAAGAAATCTATGAATTCGATACTTAACACATTTAAAACATCTTCAAACCATTTAACTCTATTTAAAAATATCACTTCCCAAAACATTCATTTAATTTAATAGATTATTCACTGTCCACAATCATGAATATAATTCATTTACCAAATTCATTATTTCTACACATTTAATTTAAAGGATAATTCACTGTCCAAAATCATGAATGTAATTCCTTGAATAAACTACCATATTTAACTTATCAAAATAAGTTGATTTCGGATTTATAAAACAATGTTTATAAATTCCATTTATTATTTATAAAAACTTCAATTTATAAAATTCCTTTATTAACAAATTCCATTTATATCTCATTTATATTCCAAAGTCCGATTATAAGTTAATTACTTATAATTCTCTTATTAACAAACTCATTCTTTTATAACTTCGTCAATTTTATAAATGAATAAATCATCTTATTTACTTTTAAGATTCAATTATAACTTCATTTTAACACTTACAAAACTCCTTTATAATCACATTACTTTTATCTACAAAAATTCAATTTTGTAAATCTTATATATAAACCGTTTATAATAATTCAAGAATCTCAATTTAAATTATTTTACCAAATAGTTCACTTCATATTTCAAAAATCCCATTTTGATTATATTTCACAAAAATCATAATTTTTATAACATAAAAAATTATAACTTCTATTTATTTAAAATAAATTCATTTCTTTAACAGTTAAAAAATTTATAAAACATCTATTTTCAAAATCACTTTGAAATCCCTTTTTATTTGAAATCATCAATTTAACATTTATTAAATTACCATAATAGGCCCAATGCAGAATACATCAATCACGACATCCAAAACATCATATATCACATGATAACAGCTTATATAACAATATTTGTAAATAAAATCAACACTAGTGAGGAGTCCAGTTGGATCCCTCCAACCTGTCACATGCAACAAATGTACATATGAGAAAATATGTACAATGTCCGCTTCGAGGCGGAAGGGCGTACAAAAGGTCATCCGCTCATACACGAGAACTTATAGGGTCTCATCTGCTCCAATAGGCAGGAATATATCCACATACCAATCAATATATATATAATACCATATATCATCCAAAAAATCATCAATCATCATAAAATAAATTTATTCTCACTCATATAAAAATATCAATGAGTCAGAAAGAGTGAGTTGTACTCACTTTGGTTGCTTTTGCCGTTGTAGCGTTTTATCCCGAATAAAATTAAACAAGCGTTTAATTTTATCCAAAATTTTCACTATCTCCAAGCAATTCCAAACCAGCTCTAAAATGTAATGCTCATCAATGTGGACCCAACGCAACTCGTTTCGTCAAAAACGGACCTTGTATGAAGAAGTTACAGCATTATAAAATTTACATGAATTTTTATAAATTAATTTCACTTTTTACTTTATTTTATTTTTAAACCTATATTTATCCTTTGCCGTTCGATTTTGCTTGATCAAATCTGGACCATGGAAATCCTTCTTCTTTATCTTGTTCGTACCCAGGCCAACGAACCCACAACCGTCGTTTCGATTTAAATTATCACGCCACCTACAAGCCACTAGAGGAAGATCGGAGGCCACCACATTGAAGCACTTTGTGAATGGCAACACCGCCTTGAACGGCATGAAGCTCAGCACCTCTATGGCCTAGAAAACCTTATATGAACGTTGTATGTTCATCACTATTTTTCCGCTGATCCGCTTTGTAGTTTTCGATCATCAACATTGGAAATATAGATCTTGATAAGCTCTACAATGTTGTAGATAATAGTTTTTGCTAATAGTCGACAGATTGGAAGAGATCGAAGGAAGAAATTTGGGCAATTTTCGGCCATTGAATTGAATATGGTGGATGTAACCCTAAGCTAGGGTTTTGAGGGCAGAAGAAAATTTATATGGCCTTATATAGAAAATTTCGTAACACTATTCATCCGAAATTTTTTCGAACTTCAATCGAAGTGTGCCGCCTGACGTTTATAATGTTTTACCTCTTACGAAAACAATGGAATATATATCTGGAGCCAATTCGATCATATTTGAAAGATAGGTTTTTCGAATCAACTTATTTTATGTTAAAATTTACTTAAACAAATTTTTACGCATTTCAGCTCCGTACGAACAAACCGTAAATCTGATTGACACGAAATTTGAAATCCTACAATACTATAACATTACAGATCCAATGAAAATGTTTTCGTCGAAGTCCAAAACTATGTGAAAAATAACTATTTTTACACGTTAATTAAATATTATAATATTTAATTTCTATAAATTAACTTTTAAATCAATTTTAAAAGTTTACCAACATCATTCCAATTCAAAGAGAATTTAATTCAACATTTTAAATCATTTCCATTTACACAAAATTCAAATCTCAATTATTTCAGTAATTTCAAATATTAAATTAACAATTTAATTATCCAAATCAACTATTATATTTAAAATATAAGTTATTCAACTTATAAAATTAACTTGTGAATATTTGAAATTAATTAAATTTACTCGAGTAGGTGAAGATGTTTTGGTGGATATAATTTGTCGATTAACGGAGAAAGCATTGGCGCAAAGCATGTGCATTTGCAAAGCATGGAATCATTTTAACAACATGACATGCATTCCTAGATATTCAATAAACACACCAGTTACATGCTTAATGTTTGTCATAAGAAATGCAAATTGGGCTTTAAATCCAAGAGGACCTAAGAGAAGGTTGAAATATGTCGACATAAATGAAAATAGTCTCTCTTGACTTGTTAATAATATACAAGGTTTGCCTTTCTACCACTCTCCTCATTGCTTACTTGATAGTTGTAATGGTCTTTTTCTATTTTACACTCCTAAAAACTATCTGTACTATGTGTGTAACTGCACAACTAATGAATTCATTTCACTTCCAAATGAATGCAAGCATGTAAAATGTTTGTCTGCTATTCTAGCTTTTGATCCATGTAAGTCGTTCCATTTTAAAGTGGTATGCTTCTTCCATGTATATGAAGACACACATCACATGTCAAAATATATTCTTCTAAATCATCTAACTGGGATATTTACACCATTCCACTTCCTAATGGTCCTCCAATTGATTTGTGGTTGCGTCCTTTGTTTCACTTTTGTGGGAAGGTGTATATCAACTCACGTTTCAGGAAAGCCTTAATGCTTGGACCTTGCTTCCATGACTATTAGTCAAATTATGCTACTGGAATACGAAGAAGGGAACTCAATTTCCTTGAATTATGATAGAGGTTATTTGGGGATATCAATTGGACGGCTATGTTATACCACTACACAAGATTATAATGCACAATTGAAATTTGGATTTTTGATGATGATCGGTGTGAAGGCGGTAAATGGATTTTAAAGCATTGCATTTCCATGTTTTATGTTGATGAGTTGGCCCCCGTAGCCAATCTAAGATATTTTACCCCGGTGTTCCCCTATGGCTTCAACTCGACTTGTGATGTCACATATGTTGGCACACGTACGATAATTTTCAATTATGAATCCAAAAGCGGAAAGTACAACGAAGTTATCAGAATGAGATTGAAAATCCATTTATTTTCACATCCAATGTTTTCTTTCGCATGTTGCCTTGCGTCGTTGAATTCAATTAAAGGAAATACCATGAATCCTATTCAATTGTAAGTTTTTTCAATTTTGTATTTTATATTTTATTTGAAGAACTAATTTATGTATCCTAATATTCTCTCTTTTCACACGTTGATTACCATTCCTATTAATATGAGAAATAAACTATAAAAGTGAACCAACAATTTGAATTGAATATAGAGTCATGATCAATCACTGATTTTCGAATAAGAAGAATAAAACTAGAAGATAAGTGGTTCCATTCCTCAAATGATTAAAAAAGAAATTAGCAGGAGGGTTTACTAATATAAATAAATTAAAACTTAGGCTTTCAATTTTTTAAATTAGGTTAAATTTTTTATTTTAGACCATACAATTACAAATGTTCATTAATGTAACGACCCACTATTTTGGACCATTCAAATCGACAATAATCCACACATGTCGGACTTGAATAATTCAAAATAACATATTGTAATAAAGTTTGGAGAAAATAAAATCAAACATAGAATCACAGACACAGAAGTATCAGAATAACTCGCAGCGGAAAAAATACCATAGTAGTTCATGAAGCTACTATCTACTTACTCTCAAAACATATACAAAATATCATAGTTTAAAATGGATACAATAGAAGTCTGGATACATAAATCACTAATGCAGAAGCAATACCGAATAGGAATAACTTGATCAGAAATAGACTAATAGATGGTCAGATAAGCTCCAACAAATCTCTATCTCTATAAGGTGAATCCAAAGCTGTGACTCTCAGCCTGACCCGAGCGTAAAGTAAAACACAAACAGTCGAGTCAGGACATACATACTTATACAATGTAAACCAACTCAAGTGAACTGTAATAGCAATGCACATTAACTTAAAGGATGCTTGGGATCGCCCATCTTTTAAGGATCCGACAAACCATCAATTAAGAAGAAATAAACACGATCACTGAAATACCCTTATTAAAGTAATTAATGCAAATAACAATGTAAATGTGACTAGGGTAGCGCAGAGATGTAGTAATCGCTCACCTCTAGCCACATTCTCAAATTCAAGGTGTGTATCACAACAATCACAAGGAAATCAAACGACACACAAAGAAGTGTACCCATGGTTATAAATTTCAAAATGGAATTTTATACTTCACATTTCAAATTCAAATCTTAATCAAAATAAGGATCAAATCATTTCCAAACCATTTCAATATATCAAAATATCATATTCTTTCAAAATCTCATTATTAAATCACTACTTGAATTCAATTTCAACTACTAAAATTTAATTACCTTTTAAAAATGGTTTATATTGTAATCAAAAATAATTTATTTAAACCATTTAAAAGTGAAGTTATTATACTTTCAAATAAAATATTCAATTCCCAAAAATTTAGACATTTTAGAGTTCATTTATTCGGTTAAAAACTATAAAACATTGAAATTCCAGCCTTTCACGGCATTTAGAAAAACGCTGTGGTAAGTTATACTTGAAAACAATTCATTTCAGTAAAGACAGCATTTAAAAACTGCTGTAATAGTTCATGGTTCAATTTAAAGGGTTTAGTTCAATTATATTCAAAAATCACATTTCAGCTAACTGCAGCATTAACAAGTGCTACAATAGCTCTGTTATTAGTTTCAGGTTTTAATTTAGTTTCTGCTACTACAGCACTTAAAAAGTGCTGCAATAGCCTTTAGTTCATTTTAGCCTTTTAGTTCACTTCTGCAACTACAGCACTTGCAAAGGGCTTCAGATTCTTACTAGTTCAGATTTTAGCTTATTTTCAGAAACGATAGCATTTCTAAAGTGCTACTAAATAAATTTTCAGATTTATAATAGAATTTCAGAAACAATAAAACTTCAATTTTAACCTTTTTAACTTATAAAAATCATATTTTTCCACTTCAAAAATGTTCATTTGAATACCCTTTAAATTATGATTTTTTTATATAAAGTAAAATTTCATAATTAAATTTCCAATAATTCATTTATTAAGTTCATGTGTACAAATTTTCCTATTCTTTGCATTTTTAAAATTTACTTTAACACTTAAATTTAAATTTCCATTTCATGAATTAAACTAAATTCCAATTTATTATCTTTAACTTAAATCCTCATTTTACACCAAATCTCAAATTCTAGGTTAAGTTATATTTCAAATTACACTCTGAAGCATTCATTTATTTAACATTTTATATTCACAGAAAATCGATAACACTTTAATAAATCATTTCAAATTAAAATCTAAATCAAAATATCATAATTTACATTTTAAAAGACTTAAAAATGTCCAAATATATATATATATATATATATATATATATATATATATATAATAACCACGGGTCTGTATAAAATTTTCTAGCCTAAATCAAGTGATACGAATAATATATTATTTCAATCCGTAATTTACAAAGAAAAATTCGGGTTTTATCATTTCAAACCCGCAATCCCAAGTTAAATAAAATAAATAAAAATTGCTCAAGCCTATCATTTCGGCCCATAATGATTTTTCCATATTCTAAAGTCCGTTCGGGTATGTATCATTTCAACCCAGAGTGATTCTATTCTACAGGGAACTTACAGTGTGAGAACAGAATAAAATAAATAGTATAACAACATAAAGTAGTATCAGATGATATGATAGGTTTATAGACAGGGTTAACATCATATAAATTATAACACAGGCAGGTATAACATGATATAATATTTCTACACTTTCACTTGCTATCGCTTCACAGTTATATAAGTATGAATATGTGGTGTGATTACTCATCGTTTTCAAGCTGGAGCTAGCAAATCAAACTACACAAACAAATGGCGTGATAACACGACTATAGACTCAAGTGGGAAGAGAACCAAGCTAGTGATCTTGTACACAACCAATAAAACAAGACAAAATATAAATATAATTTCAACACCAAATATACTTTGAAACAATTTAAAATTAAAAGCAACAATGAACAAAATGATTTGGCCATGCTTTCATCAATCAAGTGCTCGACCTAGGAGTCTTGTTGTTCGGCCAAGACATGGTATGCCTCGGGTATAGGTTCATAAAGGCACGACTACAAGGATGTGAAGTGGTTAGGGGTTACAATGTAGAGAAGGTTAAAGGACAAGGCTAAAAGGAGTTTTTGTTCAACACTTTGGGCTCGGCCAAAGGTGATGTAGGCTCGGCCATTGTATGGTTCAGGTCTGGACAGTGGGTAGGTGGATCGTCAGAGGTGGTATCATGGTGGTGGTGGAGAAATAGGAGGCGGCCAAAGGCAATATGTGGTGGTTGTGATGAAGACTAGGCTCGGCCATGCATAGTTTTAAGTGATTTTGCATGTTTGTGTGGTGTTTTGTCAAGGGGAAGTCACGGCCTTGACTGGACAGAGGAAGAGGATGTGCTAGGTGGTGGATGGTGAAGAGAAGGATGAGGTGGTGGCTATGGCCGAGGCAACTAGGGTGATGGTGATGCAAATATATGAAGAAATCATGGCCAAAACAATGCAAAAGGAAGAAGAAAACGGTATAAAAAAAAGCGAGAAGCCATTACCGAAGTTTTTAGCCATGAGAAAGAAATGGAGATGGAGTTTTTTTCACGTGAAAAAGTGATATAGGCAGCTAGTGTTAAGGAATGTACGGAAAAATTTGTGGATAAGTTATGGTAGGAAATCAAAGGGGTGGAAAGATATAAAGGCAAGAAATCAAAAGTAACGTATGCCTATAATTAAAACCGGTAACGTATCTTAATTGATGCGTTCCCTATATATTAAAGAAAGATGTATACTAAAAGATTCACTAAACAAATAAATAAAATAACGTTTATAAATACATTTTAAAAAATATGCCCTTTAAGGCAGTAACGTATATCTATTTGAAATTTCTTTCCAAGAAACAAATAAGGAATCTAAACACTTAACCATTTAATTAATAAATGAATGTCTAAACAGAAAACAAGGTAGAGATTGATATTATGAAAAATAAATAAATAGTTTTAGGAAAATTTGGAAATAAATAAAGAAAATACTCTATTTAATGGAAACTAGAATTAAAAATTGTATATAAAATTCAACTGACTATGGAAAATTTCAACAACACTTCTAAACAAATAAAAGTCAGGTAAATAAAATAAATACTGAAAAAAATAAAGTGTAAATGAAAATAAAGTAAGGTCTTATGAAAATAGAAAAATAAATAAATAATTACTTTAATTAATTGAAACTAGAAATTAAAAATTGTAAACAAAATACGACTAATATTGGAAAATTTCAATTACACTTTTAAAAATGCTTTTAGAACTAAAATATATACATCATATGTCATGTTACACATGTAAATATAAATTAGAACATGACATGACAAACAAAAATATTATTTATATAAAAATAAAATAAACAATTTGTTAAATACAACAAATTACATCTAATAGTGTAAAAAGCATAACTTTCACAATATTAATCAGATTTCAATGAAACGAAAAGCAGTATCCTTAGAATTTTATTTACATTCATAAAATGAAGAAAAATTCAAAATTTCAAAATTTAAATTTTTTTAAATTAAAGTCCATGTTTGACATATTGACCAAAACTCATCTTTCTGGAAAATATTCTATTTATTCACGTTTGGAATTCTAATTCACATAAAAATCAAAATTTATACTAAAATAACAAAATTATCTATTTTAATAAATAAAATAAAGTTTTTAAATCAAAATCCAATTTAAAATAATTAAAATATACAATTGACGTAATCACAAAATACAGGGTTGTTACACTCTCCCCCACTCAAACTTTTCATCTCCGAAGAGGAATGAGGTACGGGAAAACAAAGAAACGATAAAAATGGAATAAGATTAAGATAAGATGACAAGAAGATTGTAATTATACCTGATAACTGTGATTATAGGTAAGTTTATCGAGGCGGAGAATATGAATAGCTAGAAGGGAAAATAGGATAATAGGAATATCTAGGAAGGAAAATAGGTTGAAAGACAAGGATGAACCATTATTTTAAAACTATATAATTTCAATTAGAATTTTTAATATTTAAAACAATTTAAACAATTTATAATATGATGAATAGTCATTTTCAAAATTTTAGTTTGAAGTAAACAATATTTAAAACATTTTAATTTATTTAGAAAGGTAAAATAAATGATCAAAATATCCTTTATATAATACTTTATCAAAATACTTTTATAACTCGATGTCTTAACAAGTTTATCCTCGTTCTTATAGGCTCTGGCTATGCGTTAATCAGGCTCAAAGCTAGAACTCTCCAGGTACTTAGTAGACTTGTTTCAACACCCAGTGAAAATACTAGAAAAACTTAAAAAAAAACAGATATGGAAAGTATAATCCAAACAAAACAACCAAAACCTTTGTCTAACCATAGATCGCAGATACACAATAGTTACGGCTGGATCCCCTAAGAAACAATCCATATCCGTAAGCTTTCTCAGGCCTGCGAATTACGTCATGATGACTAGTAGACCGTAGATACATAATGGTTATGCCTGGATACACCAGGAAACTATCCATATCGGTAAGCTTTCTCAGTCCTGTGGATTTCGCCACTAATACGACCTACATAGATCGTAGGATACACAATGGTTACGCCTGGATCCCCCAGGAATCAATCTGTACCCCTAGGCCATCTCAGCCAGGCGAATTATGCTATTCAGTCGCCCTCAAAAGACCATGGGTTACGCCAAGGTAGGACGCTCGAGTATCACATCCGTAAAACCAAAACCAGAGAGAATAATATCGATAGAATGAATCCACAATGTGGGCACAGAGCGGATATCAAGCAGAAGGCATTTCTTATATCTTTGCTTCAAAAATATATATATCATATAGTACCTTTCAAATCACTTTCAATTATCATGCTTATACAAAGTCCATCATATATAAGATTTTATTTTCAAATCGAACACTTTCCAAAATCAGTAGTATATCAAATCACACTTATATAGACTTCGATTATATAAGATTTCTCTTTCCAAATTGAGTACCTTTCCAAAACAATAGTTTTCAAATCAACTTCATACTTATACAAATCAAATTTTTATATAAGTTCGATAACTTCCAAATCAAGTATTTAGCGACATAGGTTCTCAAATTTCAATTTATTTCAATATCAATTTAGTTTCAAAATCATATATGATTTCACCAAATCATTTCTTTTAAATTAAATATCGTCAGCTTCAAAGTTTTCAAAAATAATAGGTTTAGAAAATAATCCAAATTTCCAAATCAACATCATTTCTGTCAAACAAATTCATTTCAGAAATCATCATATAAATACTCAGTTTTTAAATTCCAATCTATTTTCAAAAACAAATATTTTCCTCAAAATCAATTATACCCAAAATGAATTCCAAGATTAATCCCTTTAAAACCTTTAAACTATTTATTTCCATATATGGAAAATCTAATTTACCTTTTGAAAATTTCATAGCTTTAAAAATTAAACCTTGATTTGGAAGCGCTCGAACTTTAAAAATAGTCGAAGAAATCATATTTAAAATCCAAAAGTTAGAAATCACCAACAAATCAGTAAATCGGTTCCATTAGATAAGTTTATACCAAAATAAATCTGAAACTCGAGGACTGAACGCCGGCTTACTTTAAACCATTTCAAATATGTATACTTACATATATCTTTCGAATATCAAACCATACTTTGTAATTTAAAATCAAAATTTGTTTCAAAAAATCACTCGCATAGCAATGCTACTAAAGTGGCCTCTCGCTCACTCTGAAACTCGAAAATCAATATCGATGATGCGTGCACTCATCACCGAAATTATTTTCATGTGACACAAGTGTGTTCTGGACTTCTATTTTTTTAAAAATTCTTTGAAATCTCTTCGAAATCATTGGAATTCATTCGAATACACTTGAAACATTTCTTATATAAAAAAATCACTTTAAATCATCTTATTATTATATATTTTCCAAAATCTTAAAACCGATTTCAAAACACCAGAGTTTGATTCCTCGAAATTCAAATTCAAAACCCTTCAGTTATAAATCATTTTATATAAATCAAATTTCTTATAAATTTTCAAAATTTCAAATCCTTTCGAAGCTTCAAATTTTCATTTTTAAAAGGTATATAATCCTTATCGAAAACATTTCACTTTTATATATAAAATGTGGTCATCCTTATCAAAATAATAATTTCGATATATGTCCAATTTCAAAATACAACCAAACATAAATTTTCCAAGGGATGATTCAAGGATGGATTTCAAAACAAACAGAGATTCAGATTTAGAGGAACTCTAATCAAAAATTCTGATTCGAAGATAAGCTTGGACGAAGATGAGATAACTTAATTACCAAATAGAAGATAGATAAGCCTATATAAATCGTGGGCGACTTTAACTGGTCAACCGTGACTTCAGGAATATAATCAATTCGGAAATCTAAGGCAAATCGACATTCGAACAACAGGGATAGAATCCATATATAGAAGAAAGTAGAAAGCGTCGTAAACCATGGATACAGAAATCTCCAGTGAATCAATGCCAATTGTAAAGAAGTTTCACCCCTTTACAAATCTTTCAAAGATTTGCAGAATCAACGATCTTTATAGGGGTCATTCAAAGTGAGGTTATGCAATGCTCCAAAATCAAAAGAATACGGATAGGGGGGGACAGAAATGGATTTCAGGACCAGTGGGAGCGTTCCAAAGTTCAATAAATACTAATCAATAAGAATCCTAACCAAGAGATTACTAACAAGGTGGACAGGGATAAAGTTTATAAAATCTTAATTTCAAAAATAAGAAAATTTTATACCAAAATAATCTTTAAAAATCCTTCAAAATCATTTTGTACTTTGAAAGTACGTTTTCTCTCAAAGGAATGATTTTGAGATTGATTTCACACATTCTATGGTATTTCCACCCTATCTCTAATGAGTTTCTGCTCCACGGGCTAAGGTTTGCCTAAAACCAAAGCTCTGATACCAAATGTAACGACCCACTATTTTGGACCATTCAAATCGACTATAATCCACACATGTCAAACTTGAATAATTCAAAATAACAGATTGTAATAAAATTTCGAGCAAATAAAATCAAACACAGAATCACAGACACAGAAGTATTAGGATAACTCGCAGTGGAAAAAATACCATAGTAGTTCATGAAGCTACTATATACATACTCTCAAAACATATACAAAATATCATAGTTTAAAAATGGATACAATAGCGGTCTGGATATATAAATCACTAATGCAGAAGCAATACCGAATAGGAATAACTGGATCAGAAATAGACTAATAGATGGTCAGATAAGCTCCAACAAATCTCTAGCTCTAGAAGATGAATCCAAAGCTGTGACTCTCAGGCTGACCTAAGCGTAAAGTAAACACAAACACTCGAGTCAGGACATACATACTTATACAATGTAAACCAACTCAAGTGAACTGTAATAGCAATGCACAATAACTTAAAGGATGCTTGGGATCGCCTATCCTTTAAGGATTCAGTAAACCATCAATTAAGAAGAAACAAACACTATCATAGAAATACCCATATTAAAGTAATTAATGCAAATAACAGTGTAAATGTGACTAGGGTAGCGTAGAGCTGCAGTAATCGCTCACCTCTAGCCACACTCTTAAATTCAAGGTGTGTATCAAAAAAATCACAAGGAAATCAAATGGCACACATAGAATTGTACCCGTGGTTGTAAATTTCAAAATGGTATTTTATACTTCACAAATAAAATATCATTTCAAATTCAAATCTTGATCAAAATAAGGATCAAATCATTTCCAAACGATTTCAATATATCGAAATATCATATTCTTTCAAAATCTCATTATCAAATCCCTATTTGAATTCAATTTCAACTATTCAAATTTAATTACCTTTTAAAAATTGTTTATATTATAATCAAAAATAATTCATTTAAAAAATTTAAAAGTGAAGTTATTATACTTTCAAATAAAATATTCAATTCTCATAAATTTAGACATTTTAGAGTTCATTTATTCAGTTAAAAACTACAAAACATTGAAATTTCAGCCTTTCACAGCATTTAGAAAAATGTTGTGGTAAGTTATACTTGAAAATAATTCATTTCAGCAAAGAGAGCATTTAAAAACTGCTGTAATAGTTCAGGGTTCAATTTAAAGGGTTTAGTTCAATTATATTCAAAAATCACATTTCAGCTAACCGCAGCACTTAACAAGTGCTACAATAGCTCTGTTATTAGTTTCAGGTTTTAATTTAGTTTCTGCAACTACAGCACTTACAAAGTGCTGCAATAGCCTTTAGTTCATTTTAGCCTTTTAGTTCACTTCTGCAACTATAGCACTTGCAAAGTGCTTTAGATTCTTATTAGTTCATATTTTAGTTTATTTTCAGAAACGATAGCATTTCTGAAGTGCTACTAGATAAATTTTCAGATTTATAATAAAATTTCAGAAACAATAAAACTTCAATTTTAACCTTTTTAACTTATAAAAATCATATTTTTCCACTTCAAAAATGTTCATTTGAATACCCTTTAGCTTATGATTTTTTTAATATAAAGTAAAATTTCATAATTAAATCCAAATTTTCCAATAATTCATTTATTAAATTCAAGTGCTCAAATTTTCCTATTCTTCGCATTTTTACAATTTACTTTAACACTTAAATTTAAATGTCCATTTCATAAATTAACTAAATTCCAATTTATTTTCTTTAACTTAAAACCTCATTTTACACCAAATCTCACATTTCAGGTTAAGTTATATTTCAAATTACACTCTTAAGCATTCATTTATTTAACATTTTATATTCATAGAAAATAAACAACACTTTAATAAATCATTTTAAACTAAAATATAAATCAAAATATCATAATTTACATTTTAAAAGACTTAAAACTATCCCAAAAAATATATAAAATAATCATGGGTATGTATAAAATTTTCTTGCCAAAATCAAGTGATACAGATAATATATCATTTCAATCCGTAATTTACAAAGAAAAATTCGGGTTTTATCATTTCAAACCCGCAATCCCAAGTTAAATAAAACAAATAAAAATTGCTCGGGTCTATCATTTTAGCCCATAACGGTTTTTCCTTGTTCTAAAGTCTGTTCGGGTATGTATCATTTTAACCCATAATGATTCTATTCTACAAAGACTTACAGTCTGAGAACAAAATAAAATAAACTATATAACAACACAAAGCTGTATCCGATGATATGACGGTTTATAGACAGGGTTAACATCATATAAATTATAATATAGGCAGGTATAACATGATATAATATTTCTACACTTTCACTTGCTATCGCTTCACAGTTATATAAGTATGAATGCCAGGTGTGATTACTCACCTTTTTCACGCTGGAGCTAGCAAATCAAACTACACAAACGAATTCCTGAAGGCACGATAACACGACTATAGACTCAAGTGGTAAGAGAACCAAGCTAGTGATCTTGTACACCACCAATAAAACAAGACAAAATATAAATATAATTTCAACTCCAAATATACTTTGAAACAATTTGAAATTAAAAGAAACAATGAAAAATATGATTTGGCCATGCTTTCATCAATCAAGTGCTCGACCTAGAGGTCTTGTAGTTCGGCCAAGACATGGAATGGCTCGGGTATAGGTTCATAAAGTCACAGCTACAAGGATGTAAAGTGGTTAGGGGTTACAATGTAGAGAAGGTCAAAGGACAAGGCTAAAAGGAGTTTTTGTTCAACACTTTGGGCTCGGCCAAAGGTGATGTGGGCTCGGCCATTGCATGGTTCGGGTCTGGACAGTGGGTAGGTGGATGGTCAGAGGTGGTATCATGGTGGTGGTGGAGAAATAGGAGGCGGCCAAGGCAATATATGGTGGTTGTGATGAAGACTAGGCTCGGTTATGCATAGTTTTAAGAGATTTTGCATGTTTGTGTGGTGTTTTGTCAAGGGGAAGTCACGGCCTTGACTGGACAGAGGAAAAGGAGGTGCTAGGTGGTGGACGTTGAAGAGGAGGAGGAGGTAGTGGCTATGTCCCAGGCAATTAGGGTAACGGTAATGCAAATATATGAAGAAATCATGGCCAAAACAATGCAAACGGAAGAAGAAAAAGTTAAAAAAAAAAGTGAGAAGCCATTACCAATGTTTTTAGCCGTGAGAAAGAAATGGAGATGGAGTTTTTTCACGTGAAGAAGTGATATAGGCGGCTAGGGTTAAGGAATGTACGGCAAAATTTATGGAGAAGTTATGGTAGGAAAGCAAAGGGGTGGAAAGATATAAGGGCAAGAAATCAAACGTAACGTATTCCTATAATTAAAACAGGTAACGTATCTTAACTGATGTGTTCCCTATATATTAAAGAAAGATGTATACAAAAAGCTTCACTAAACAAATAAATACAATAGCATTTAATAAACACATTTTAAAAGATATGCGCTTTAAGGCAATAACGTATATCTACTTGAAATTTCATTCCAAGAAATAAATAAGGAATCTAAACACTTAACCATTTAATTAATAAATGAATGTCTAAATAGAAAAATAAGGTAGAGATAGATATTATGAAAAATAAATAAATATTTTTAGGAAAAGTAGGAAATAAATAAAGAAAATACTCTATTTAATGGAACCTAGAATTAAAAATTGTAAATAAAATTCAACTGACTTTGGAAAATTTCAACAACACTTCTATACAAATAAAAGTCAAGCAAATAAAATAAATGGTGAATAAAATAAAGTGTAAATGAAAATATAATAAGGTCTTAATAAAATAGAAAAATAAATAAAGAATTACTTTAATTAATCGAAACTAGAAATTAAAAATTGTAAATAAAATACGACTAACATTGGAAAGTTTCAATTACACTTTTAAAAATGTTTTTAAAACTAAAATATATACATCACATGTCATGTTACACTGGCAAAAATAAATTATAATATGACATGGCTAAAAAAATTATTTATATAAAACAAAATAAACAATTTTGTTAAATACAACAAATTACATCCAATAGTGTAAAAAACATAACTTTCACAATATTAATCAGATTTCAACGAAACAAAAAACAGTATTCTTAGAATTTTATTTACTTTCATAAAATAATGAAAAATTCAAAAATTCAAAATTTAATTTTTTAAAAAAAATTAAAGTAAAAGTTTGACCATATTGACCAAAATTCACCTTTTTGGAAAATATTCTATTTATTCATGTTTGGAATTCTAATTCACATAAAAATCAAAAAATTTATCTAAAATAACAAAATTATCTATTTTAATAAATAAAATAAAGTTTTTAAATCAAAATTCAATTTAAAATAATTAAAATATACAATTAACATAATCACAAAATACAGGGTTGTTACAATTAAGGTTTGTAAATACATTTATATCCTTTGCATGAGCGATTTATATTTAATAAAAAATTTGAATTGACATGTAATCATAGATGAATATTTTAGGGAAATAAATAGAGAAATACACTTGGCCATTGTAAATTCTCGAACCAACATAAGTGAGGTAAAAATATCTTAATCTCTTTTGCCTATTTAATTCTCATATGCACTTCCTTGTAAAATAAACTAAAGTAAAAATATATGTTTTGCTTTGGAGACCTATTCATATGATGATTTACATAATGAAAATATGGAATTTTGAACTAATTTTATTCATATCAATTATACTGAAGATATCCCATATGGTTTATAGGTTTTTATAGTGATGGGAGTATAAAGTTTGAACGCTAAATTATATTACTTATAAGTTGTTTATGATTTGTAATAGATTGAAGTTTTGTTTAGCTATTATTTTTCTATAAGACTACACTCATTTATGTTTGTCTCTGAATTCCAGATTATGTATACAATTTTCCTAAAGAGATTTTTTCTTCTTATATTTAACTAAAAATACTAGAATCATTTCATTTCTTGAGGTTCAACCTTTGCATCTCTTCATTAAGGAGGTTACTAACCATAGATCTTACCGAAACAACTCCGTCCAAATTTGAGTTGTTCAGTGCGACTAGAAGTATTTCCATCTCTCCGATATTGACTCAACAACATCAAGGCATGGGTCTCATCATCCACCTTCTAATTATGGCTTCCAATTGGTTCGCAATCACATTACTAAGCTTCACCCCATTGTCCTCTAATGGCTAGTGAAGATCGTTGAGTTATAGAAAATTCTTCAACTTCCTACTTCCATAACCCCTAATTCTTTCAATTAAGTTTTTCCACACTTATCTTCACCATATCAACTATAAAGGTTCTTCCAAGGGTTTCTACATAATAAGATTATATAAGAGATAAGAGAAGAAGAATAAAAAATTAGTAGAGAAAGTACCCCTAACAAACCCCTTATTTATTTCTTTGTAGATTAGAAGAGAGTCTGAAAATTGAGAAGATATCTCAATCCTAAAAAAAGTAACTTTTTTCTTATGTACATATAATAACCTTGTACGTGCATATTTATAATAGTCTTGATAAATACCTTCTTTAAATTGAATGATTACTTCCATCTCTAAAAATAAATTCTTATGATATAGATAATTTTCCTTCTTTAAGGCAATAGAAGATGCAATTATTATTCTTTGTTCGCCATTCAAAATCTATAAAAGAGAATATATTTGGGTCATAATATCACTTTGATTTACAATATATTCAAAATATACTTTAATTTGGAAATATCATATCATCAAAATGTAACAAAACCAAGTACAAACGTAAAAGACATATATTCTTCTTCATTATTTTCTCTTTTAGGATGCCACTACGATAGCTAGTAATGAAGTAACCAAAGAAGTTGAATTAGGCATTCTGCGTCAATTGTGGGACAAGCATTGTGCGACGTAAATGCGTTTCCAAAGAATGGAATGTTTGATTACTGATATTTTCATTCCTCGATATTTCAAATATGGACATACCTCGTGTGCACTGTTTGTAGAAAAGATTACTGAAACAGAAGGAACGAGGAAACGCCTGAATTATGTGACCACAAATGAAAAAAACCATTCAAAATTCATTTGTAACGTGCAAGGTCATTTGCCTTTCAACCACTCTACTGATTGCTTGCTCGACTACAGCAACGGCCTTCTTTTGTTCCACATCCCTAACATTTATCAGTATTGCGTGTGTAACCCCACAACCAAAGAGCTCATGTTGCTTCCCAATGAATGCAAGTATGTAGTTGATTGTCTACCTACTACTTTGGATTTTGGTCCATTGGAGCCAATAGTTCGCATTAAAGTGGTTAGCATCTTCTATCTTAGTGGTACGAAATTGCGAGTTGAGGCATATTCTTCCAAGTCCTTAAAATAAGATATTTTTACAACTGCACTTCCTATCAATTCTCCACTAAATACTTAGTTACTTCCTTTAGTATGCTTTAAAGAGAAGGCATATATAAACTCAAGCTGTGGAATAGCGTTATGCTTGGACCTCACTTCGATGACTACAAGTCTCAGTAGGCTTTTGTATTATCGAGAGAGAAAATCTGAGTACGTGGAATATCATGAAGGTGTTCTGAGGGCAACAAACGGATATATGTGGTATACCACCACCGCCAAAAATAATACACGGTTGAAAATATGGTTGTATGCTAAGGATTGTAGTTGGATTTTGCTGTATAATCTTAGGTTGTTGTTGATAATGATAACTTGAATATATATATTGAAGGAAGAAAACTGCTTCTGCAACTCTAATTAACGAACTTTATTGTCAGCCTTATATACGCAATACACAGCTAATAACTCCATAAAAATAGCAAAAATATTAGTAAGATACTTGAATAAACTAAGAATAAACCACATATAAAGAAACCTAAGACTCGGACAACTAAATTCAAACTCAGTTTGCTGAAAAATAGGACAGCTAAATTATTAAATTCCAACAATCCCTCCCTTAAACTGAAAGTTTTCAAACGTTCAGTTTAATATGACTCGTCCAATGCTGCAACTCCAAGCAATTTCCTTAATTTTTGAAATAATGGCAACTTTAGTGGCTTGGTCATTATATCAGCAACTTGATCTTCACTCTTACAGTAGAAAAGGTTGATGGTTCCATCTCTTGTAAGGTCTCTTAGAAAGTGAAACCTTACATCTATTTGCTTGCTTCTACCATGAAGAACTGGATTTTTGGATAGTTTAATTGCTGAGCTATTGTCATAGAAAATTGCAGTGGCTCCCTCTTGCTTGTTCCGTAGCTCTTCAAGTAATTTCCTCAGCCAAACCGCTTGACAAGCACATGCAGTTGCAGCTACAAACTCCGCTTCAGCTGTAGATAACGTGACAATGGCTTGTCTATTTGAAGACCACAAAATAGCGCCAGAGCCCAGCATAAAAACATATCCGGAAGTGCTCTTAGATCATCTAAATCTCTAGCATAATCACTGTCAGTGAAGCCAAACAAATCTGAATTTTCTTCCTTCTTGAAATGCAGTCCAAAATCTTTTGTTCCTTGCAAGTATCGAAAAATCCTCTTGGCAGCTAGAAGATGCATCTCCTTCGGGCACTCCATATACCTACTAATGAGACTAACAGCATACATTATACCAGGTCTTGTAGCAGTCAAATACATCAGGCTTCCTATAATTTGCTTGTACAAAGTACTGTCAACTTTTCTTCCTTCACAATCTTACATTAGACCAACTTCAACTGGTGTGCTAACAGGATTGCAATCCTTCATGCAAAATCTGTCTAAAATATCTCGAACATACTTCTTTTGAAAAATTGAAATTCTACCTGCAGACTGGAGCACTTCAAGGCCAAGAAAATAACGCATTTTTCCAAGATCGGACATATCAAATTCAAGCATCATCGATTGCTTAAATTTTTCAAACATGACATTATTATTTCCAGTGAAAATTAAAACATCAACATATAAGCATACAATAAGAATATTTCCATCATCATCAAATTTGGTGAAAAGTGTATGCTCATAAGGACATTTTTGAAAACCCTCTTTTGAAAAATAAGCATCTATGCGATTATACCAAGCTCTTGGAGCTTGTTTTAATCCATATAATGCTTTTCTTAGTTTATATACTTTTAACTCAGCACCATGTTTCACATAACCGGGAGGTTGATCAATAAATACTTGTTCTTCTAAGTTACCATGTAAGAAAGCTGACTTTACGTCCAACTGAAAAATAGGCCATGAATTTTGAGCTGCCAACGCAATGACTAGTCTAATAGTATCATGCCTTACTACAAGAGCAAATACCTCTTTGTAATCTATGCCACACTCTTGCTTGTAGTCTTTAGCGACCAAACGTGCCTTGTATTTACTGACTTCTCCATTCTCATCCAGCTTTGTTTTGTATATCCACTTTACTCCAATGGATTTGTGACCTTTCGGTAGATCAGTTAACTCCCAGGTTTTATTTCTTTCGATAGCTGCAATTTCAGCATTCATAACCTCTCGCCATTTTGATTCTTTAGCCGCCTCTTCAAATGTTATTGGATCGCGGTCTGAAAATAAAGAAAAATGAGTAAGTGGATCATCAACATTATTGATTCCAGTTACCTCATAATCTGACATCCATGCTGGCCTTCTTCTCCCACATTGAGAACGAGAACCTATTGTGTCATCAAGTTGGCTGTCAGAATCTGTGGTTGTAGCTATTGTTTCAGAGCTTGCGGGAGTTGTATTTTGAGGATGTGGAGGTTCGGCTACTGTTGCATCTTGTCTATCTTGTGTTTGATGTGTTTCTTCTTCATTTTCTCCATCAAAAACTGTTGGAATTTGCTGTCCATCATTGCTTTTGTTCCAACACCAGATTTTTTCTTCATCAAACACAACATCGCGGCTAATTATAATTTTATTTGTGATAGGATTTTACAATTTATAAGCCTTTGATTTATCACTAACACCAAGAAAAATGCATTTTTCTCCTTTATCATCAAGCGTTTTCCTCTTTGCATCCGAAATATGGGCATATGCTATACATCCAAAAATTCTAAAATAATGTACAGTCGGTTTTCTTCCACTCCATGCTTCCTCCGGTGTCATGTTTTAACAGCAAAGGTAGGGCTTCTGTTTAATATGTGAACGCTCCAATTAACTGCTTAAGGCCAAAAAAATTTGGCATGCCGCTCCTTGTCAAAAGGCTTCTCCATATTTAGAATAGTGCGGTTTTTCCTTTCACATACTCCATTCTGCTAAGGCGTGTATACTGCGGTTAGTTGCCTTTTGATGCCGTGAAACTCACAAAAATTTGCGAATTCGTGTGAGTTATATTCTCCACCACGATCGGTACGAAGAATTTTTATTGGATTTCCTAGTTCTCTTTCAACGCGTGCTTTAAAATTTTTAAAGGCTTCAAAGGCTTCGTGCTTATTTTGCAAAAAATAAACCCAAATTTTTCGGCTATAATCATCAATAAAAGTAATTATATATCTTTTACCTCCATTAGAGCATGGATTTATTGGTCTATAAAGATCTGAATGCACCAGCTCTAATGCTTTTTTTGCCCTCCATGATTTTCCTTCTGGAAATTGATTTCTATGTTGTTAGCTAATAACGCATTCCTCGCAAATTTATGATGTTGTTGATATTTTTGGGAATCCATTCACCATTTGTTTTTGTTCTAGCGTCTTTAATCCACCAAAATTTAAGTGTCCATAACGAAAATGCCATAACCATGTCACATCTTTTATTTTTGCAGAAAAACAAGCAGAACTTGTATTATTTAAATATAGAGGGAACATACGATTTGCTGTCATGTTGACTTGAGCAATTAATCCTTTCTGTGGATCATCAATTCGACATGTTCCTTCTTTAAATGTAATCTTGTAACCCTTTTCTTGAAGCTGACCAATGCTTAGAAGGTTTGTTTTCAATTTTGGAAGAAAGAGAACATTTGAGATAATTTTTTCAGCATTGTCTTTGGATCTGATTTTTATATTCCCTATGCCTATGACAGAAACAGTAGATTTATCACCTAGTGTTACTTCATCATGATAAGATTCATCCAAATCAGTAAATAAAGCCTTGTCTCCACACATATGATTGCTACATCTCGAGTCTAAATACCATAAATTTCCATTAGCTCCTTCATTTTCATGACATGCTAACAAAAGAGATATTTCTTCTTCCTTTTCAATATAGTTGGATCTTTCTCCTTGATATTTAGTTAAATTTGTACGACATTCTAAGCTATAATGACCACGTTTGTGACATCTATAGCACTCAATATTTGATTTGTCTTTATGCTTGAAACTTGTTGATTGATTATCTTCAAGACCTTTTTCTTTATCATGTGAATCAAATGGTTGGCTGTTTGCTGATTTTTGGTGCAAAAATCTACGATCATTACTACCTCTACCTTTGCCTCTGCCTCGGCCTCTGTCTCGGCCTCCTCTATTTGAAGTTGAGAAATAATTGTTTGAAGAGACTTTTAATGCTTGCTCTTCTTTATCTTGTCGATTCATTTTTTGCTCATGAACCAACAATGAACTTTGTAATTCATCAATTGATAGCTCTGTAGTATCATGAGATTCTTCAATTGAACAAACAACATAATTGAATTTTGATGTCATGGATCGGAGAATTTTTTCAATTTTAGTGACATCCTCTAGCTTTTCTCCATGAATTCGTAGCTTGTTTGCAATTGACATCGTTCTAGAGAAGTAATCTGTCATTGACTCTCCCGTCTTCATGTATAATGTTTCAAAATCTGCTCAAAGTGCCTGAAGCTGTGCTCGCTTTGCCTTTGTTGTTCATTGGTATTTCTTCTTCATGGAGTCCCAAATTTGCTTGGAAGTTTCTTTGCAAAGAATTGTCTCCAATATGGAACGATCTATTGCCTGGAAAAGATAGTTTTTTGCCTTAAGATCCTTTGGCTTCAACGCTGCTAATTCTTCCTTCTGTGTCTCTGTCAACACAACTCCAGCTACTGGTTCTACAAATCCATTTCCAATAACATGCCAATACTCCTTGGATCTCATGAAGTTTTCCATCAACATGCTCCAATGATCATATGACCATCAAAGCGAGGAATTGCAGGTTGCACAAAATTTTCAGAGGCCATGATGATTGCTGCTGCAATGATGAATTTTTTTTCAATCAAGCACCGATACCACTGATAACTTGAATATATATATTGAAGGAAGAAAACTGCTTCTGCAACTCTAATTAATGAACTTTATTGTCAGCCTTATATAGGCAATACACAGCTAATAACTCCATAAAAATAGCAAAAATATTAGTAAGATACTCGAATAAACTAAGAATAAACCACATATAAAGAAACCTAAGACTTGGACAACTAAATTCAAACTCACTTTGCTGAAAAATAGGACGGCTAAATTATTTAAATTCCAACAGATAAAACAGATGATCCCCTGGACTATTACTCATACACCTACTGTGAGAGTGTTCCCCTTTGGCTTCATCCCAACTTGTGATATTGTATATGTTGGCACAGGTGCAATAATTTTTAGTTATGACTTAAAATGTCATGAGTGCAAGGAAGTTCTTGTTAGTTCAAAGAAAGAAAGCTTCCAATTCACCCATACGATTTTTTCAGTTGTTAGTTGCCCTGTCCCTTTGAATTATATCAGCTCAAGTGTCTCGTATCCAGTTCAACTGTAAGTTTTCTTTATTTTTTGTTACATTATTATACATTTTTCACATATACTTGGATATCTATGCTCTTTTGATAGTTCAATTCATATATATTCAACTCTTATTTTCTTTCATGAATTGGTACATGCTGATCTTTTTTTTTTAAATTAGTTTATATTTCCAATATATACTTTTAATTCAGATGACACAAATTTTTTTATTTGTTACTTTTATCAAGACCTATGGCTATACACAAAGGGATATTGTGAATAGTATATTAGTAAACATTTTATACTTATAACTAGAAAGTAGAAATCTATGGCAGTAAATAGTACGTAATAAAGTTTGCAAGTGAAGTAAAAAAAGGAAAACACATAGTTTTTCTGTTCTGGCTTGGAATCTTACATCTAGTATTGTATTTGGATTATGGACAATATTTTTGTTGATGGCGATCAACAGGGGAGCATGCGATAGGGATGGAGCTGATCGTGAGATTAGATTTATGGTTTTCAAAATATAATAAAATATATGCTTCAAATATAGTAAAATATTCAATTTGAGGTTTATAAAATACGATGTATTTTTAGTTTAATTTATAAGATTTTTTTTCATAATTTATAATTTAAAAAATAACTAAATTTTTGTTTGATTTATTTTATGGCAAACATCAGTATTTTGAAAACTTCATTGAATAAGTTAATTTTGTTTATTTTATTGTTGTTTTGTAATCGTGTCATATTGTGGTGCGCAATTGTATTTTTATTTCCATTGTTTGCCGTTCATGGCCTATTGGAAGTATCGAACTATTGTCTCACTGTTACCAGAAGGATGTATTATTGTATCAGAGCAAAGCGGATATGTATTATGTATTTGGGCTTCATTATTCAGGCCCATCACTGATACAAAGTCGTATAAATAGTTCAGTAACGCTCTGTTGTAAAGCACTGAAGAAAACAAAATCAATACATCTTATTTTCTCTTCATCCTTTCTTACTTACTGCAAGTATCAAATCTTTGTTAAATTCAAATTACATTTCACTGTAAAATCGAATATGGTATCAGAGCAATTCAAAGCCTAACGGCAATCCAGAAATCTGACACCATCAGAAATCATCATTTGGTGAGTAAAAATATCTCATCAGAAAATTCATTCATCATCTGAGATTATAGGAATTCAAAGCATTAATTCAAGAAATCAAAAGGAGTGCCATGCTTAGCAAAGATACTGGCTGCATCATCCTTTGAAAACAAAGAAAAGCCCTGAATTCATCACAAAATCCATCAAAAAATCAAGTAATTGCACCATACCACAAAAACCCATCATCAGAATCAATCATTTGGGTTAATGGTTGAACTTACCTGATATTCAGAGGATTTTCAGAGCAATTCTTGCGTTTTCTTTTATCTCCTACACTGTTAAACCCACAAGTATCTGTTCTTGAATCAAGAAGGCATTAATCTCTTGTTCTATTTCCTTCTTTTACATCATGGCTAATAGCTCAGCAATATCTTCAACTTTTGAATTTGATCAAACCTCCACAGAGAACCTCATCAAAACTATAGTTAGCCCACAGAGCCAACTAGTCACAGTTCATCTGGAAGAAGACAACTATCTTCTGTGGAAAGTCCAGGTTGAGACTGCAGTTAGAGGGTATGGACTTGAAGATTTTCTCAATGGGTCTATCAGAATTCCACCAAGATTCATCACTAGCCCTGAAAACACAACTGTCAATAACCCAGAATTTGTAAAGTATCAGAGACAAGATAGTTCAATCTGTTCTTGGCTACTTTCATCCATAAGTATAAAATTACTGCCACAGGTAATTGGCAGTAAAATTGCAAATGGTGTATGGACAATAGTTGAGAGAATTTTTAATTCACAGTCAGCAGCCAAAGTAATGCATCACAAAAGACAACTTCACAGTATTAGGAAAGAAAACATCACAATGGGTGAATATCTTGCAAAAATCAAGACTACATGTGATCTTCTTGAGGCAGCAGGTCATAAAGTGCCATCATCTGAACAAGCACTAATCATATTAAGTGGTTTAAGTGAAGATTATGAATCTGTTGTTGCTGTTATATCATCTCAAAGAACAACACCAACTCTAGAGGATGTACATGCCATACTTCTTGCCCATGAAGGTAGGCTTGAATTCAAGAAACCTACAGATCCTGATATGACAGTTAACTGTGCAGTTGGACATAGAGGCAAGAATCAATATAGCAACAATAATAAAGGTAATCCACCTATTAAATGCAGAGGCAGAGGCAGATACAACAACAACAGACTAAGGTGTTAGATATGCGAGAAAATTAGTCACACTGCCCCAAAGTGTTACTTCAGAATCAACTTGAACTATACACCTGGTCAAAACTCAAACAATCAAAGGAATGGGAGTGCAAACATAGCCCAAATACAAACAAGAAACAAGCAATCAGTTAAGAAGTAATAGGTCAAGCAGTCAAAATGACACAAGTAGATCAGACCAACCACTGGATGAAAGCTGGTATCCTGACTATGGTGCAACCAATCACATCACTAACAATCTGGACAATCTGAATTTGGGAAACAAGGAGTACAAAGGTAATAAAACCATACACATGGGTAATGGTGAGGCAGTAAATATCACACACACTGGTATTGCTTGCATCAAAGGTGAAAGAAAACTATATCTCAATAATCTTTAATGGTTCCACAGATAAAGAAAAATCTATTAAGTGTTTCACAGTTTGCAAGTGATAACAATGTATATTTTGAATTCTACCCTAAGTACTGTTTAGTTAGAGATATTCTAACAAAAGAAATTTTACTGCAGGGTGAAGCAGTGAAGGGTCTGTATAGGTTTAATTTTGTTGAATCAAGAAACACAGGATCTGACAAATGTGTTGAGAAGTGTAACCTTTCTGAACTTGCTCAAAGTGAAAAGAAACTGAGCAACTTTGATATCTGGCACTATAAGCTAGGTCACGCCAATGCAAATATTGTAAGAAAGTTATTATCAGATAATAAAATTCCCTTTGATGTTACTCTTCCTTATATTTGTACTTTTTGTCAAATGGGTAAGAGTCAAAAATTACCCTTTTCAAATTCTATGACTCAATATAATAGACCACTAATGTTAGTTGCCACTGATTTATGGGGTCCATCACCTATCCACTCTAACTATGGATACAAGTATTATATATCCTTTGTTGATGCATGTACAAGGTACGCTTGGGTGTATTTTTTGAAAGCCAAAAATGAAGCACACCAAATTATCATACACTTTATTACACAAGTAGAAAGACAAACCAACCATCAGGTTAAAATTATACAAACTAATGGTGGTGGAGAGTTCAAAACTCTCAATGACTATTTTAGCAAAAAAAGGATAATTCATAGAATAACATGCCCTTACACTTCTGAACAAAATGGCCTAGTGGAGAGAAAACACAGACATATAGTGGAGTCAGGTTTAACATTACTTGCTCAGGCAAAGTTACCTATAAAATTCTGGCCTGAATCATTTAGTACTGCAGTGCACCTGATAAACAGGCTACCAACCAAGGTACTAAATGATAAAAGCCCAATGGAAAAGTTATTTAATATAAAACCTGACTATCAACTTCTAAAAACTTTTGGCTGTCTGTGTTTCCCTTACACTAGACCATACAACACACATAAGTTAAATTTCAGATCCACACCATGCACATTTCTTGGATATGCATCAAAATCAAAAAGGGTACAAATGTATTGATAGCAATGGCAAGATATTTATAAGTAGACATGTAGTTTTTAATGAGCATGTTCATCCCTACTCTGATATCAGTGTCAAGACAATAGGGAAAGTGTACAATCCAAATACATCTATACCTTCTATACCTGTGGATCCATCAGAATGGACTCAGACAGCAATTGAAGATAATTCAGTAAACTCTGCACCACAACACACAGTTTCTGTTCAACCAGGTCAGGCAGAGCCAACTGATTTACCTGAAGAAGAATCAAATTCAACACAAAGTATGAGTCAATCTGAATCTAACACTCAGAACCATGGATTGAGAAACAACACAAGTCAAGACAATGAAACACCTCATAGTGAAGACAGAATCACAACTGGACATCATATGATCACCAGATCAAAGAGTGGGATTTTTAAACCCAAAGTGTATTCATCCATCATATCAGAGGAACCGGAAACATTTGATCAAGTAGTTAAAAACAAATTTTGGAGAACAGCAATGAATGATGAGTATAATGCTCTCATCAAAAACAGAACATGGAATCTGGTTACTCTACCTAAAGACAAAAATGTCATAGGATGCAAATGGACATACAAATTAAAGAAGAAACCAGATGGCACAATTGACAGACACAAAGCAAGACTGGTGGCAAAAGGATACGCACAAGAGCATGGGTTTGACTTTAATGAAACATTTTCACCAGTAATAAAGCCAACAGCTATCAGAATTATTCTCACCATAGCTATTTACAAAGGCTGGCAAATTAGACAACTAGATGTAAATAATGCATTCCTCAATGGAGAGTTAAAAGAGGAAGTATATATGCATCAGCCACCAGGGTATCAGCAAGGCAGTAATCTTATGTGTAGGTTAAACAAGGCTATATATGGCCTCAAACAAGCTCCAAGAGTGTGGTTTGATAAATTAAAATCCACATTATATAATATGGGTTTTCAATCCACAAAGTCAGACAACTCATTGTTTACAAGAATTGACAAGACTATTACACTCTATATACTCATTTATGTGGATGACCTAATTGTTACAGGTAATAATGATGCAGAAATCAACAAAATTACTCATCATCTTGACAGAGAGTTCTCAATTAAGAATCTAGGAAATGCAAACTATTTTCTGGGCATAGAGGTCAAGCAAATATCACATTCAGAAGTCATGCTATGTCAAACTAAGTATGTCAAAGAATTACTGAATAAAGCTAAGATGGCAAATGCAAATTCACAACCAACTCCAATGATAGCCAGTCAACACTTATCCAAAAACAGGGGAGTAGTCATATTTAATGATAAACAGTATAGGAGTCTAGTTGGGGCATTACAATATGTCACCATAACTAGGTCAGATGTGTCGTATATTGTTAACAAAGTTTTTCAATTCATGCAGAAACCACTGGATCAACATTGGAAAGCAGTCAAGAGAATACTACGATACTTAAAAGGAACACTGGACTATGGACTATCACTAAAGAAGGGCAAACACCTTAATATAACTGGCTATGCAGATGCCGACTGGGCTACAGATCCCGATGACAGGAGATCCACCACAGGCTACTGCATATACATAGGTGAAAATCCAGTTTCCTGGTGCTCAAAGAAACAAAATACAATATCTAAATCTAGCACAGAGGCAGAGTATCGAAGTGTGGCCAGTGCAACAGCGGAAGTCATGTGGATACAGTCACTCATGCATGAGCTACAAATAAACACAAACAGCAAACCAACTGTGTGGTGTGACAACCTAAGCACGGTATATCTTTCAGCTAATCCCGTGCTTCACTGAAGAACGAAGCATATAGAAATCGATCTATACTTTGAAAGGGAACAAATTCAAAAGGGAAAACTACAAATTAACCACGTACCTGCCACTTACCAGGTAGCAGACATCTTAACAAAACCACTTACCGCAAGGAATTTTATTCGGTTTCGAGAAGAACTGAAGGTCAAAAGAAATATCATCAAACCTGACGAGACGGAGGGCAACAACATCGACAACAGGACAGATCTACACTCATCAAGGCTCAATTTGACCACTGAACAAAAAGGCGTCTCGCCAGAGGAAGACATAGGCAACAATGTCAACAACAAGTCGATTTGATTCTCTTCGAAGGCTCGATCTGTAGTATTCTCTCCGATACTAATTGATTTCATTGAGTGGCGGCGGAGAGAGAGAGATTCAGAGCCCTAACCCTAATCGCTTTGAGGGGGGATATTGGAAGTATCGAACTATTGTCTCACTGTTACCAGAAGGATGTATTATTGTATCAGAGAAAAGCAGATATGTATAATGTATTTGGGCTTCATTATTCAGGCCCATCACTGATACAAAGTTGTACAAATAGTTCAGTAACGCTCTGTTGTAAAGCACTGAAGAAAACAAAATCAATACATCTTATTTTCTCTTCATCCTTTCTTACTTACTGCAAGTATCAAATCTTTGTTGAATTCAAATTACATTTCATTGTAAAATCGAATATGGCCTAACCAGATGTTTTGTGAGGTTGTATCTAAACTTTATTTTCATAACTCAAAATTTAATTATGGCACACACAATTTTCACATTTATTTTGGAACCTTTATACATATATTTTTGGTGTCCTTCTTGCCGACTTTTGACAAGTTTGGGATAGATAAAATCATTTGGTTGATTTGTATTAATGTTTGCTTTTTGTTTCACTTAGCTTTTTTAAGGAAAATTGGTTTATGTATATTTGTGTTAAAGTATGAACACATTCCATTTCCTTCTCTGGAAGCATGTTTTCAGTTTCAACCTTTATTTGATTTATCCAACAACTCCTCATACACAAAGTATTAGACAAAGAAACCAACTCGAAAGTGGTAGAGGACAAAACAAACTATGTTATGGTAGTATTCGTCCGAGATAAGCGAAGTGGTGTGGCGAGGAAATGACGGTCGATGGTTAATTGTAGTGGTTGGATTTGGAAGTACTCGGTCATCCGTCCAACGACGCTGAGTTCAAAGACGAAGACGACAGGTCATTTCATGGTTGGAGGAGAAAGAATGAGGTGGAGGAAGCTATGGTTATGGGTTGGAATTTATATACAGGCGCATGTATTTCAAAACGAAGTAGGGAAATGCGGATAGCATTCGTATTGGGCTTGGGCCGTATGGGCCCTGGATTGTAGGTGATGGGGTTTTGGTTGCTCGCTTTATGCAAATTGAACCGAAAATAACATATAAAGAAGACGATGGAGGCGGGCTCCAATTAGTAGCAGTCGTTAGGAAGAGGGGAAATGGGTTCTAAAGCCTTTATTGGGTGATGGGGGTAGTAGGCTGAAGCAAACGGTTGCAGGTAGGACTGTTTGGGCCCTGAGCCGAAGGATTTTGGTGAGATATTATATTTGGTTTATTGTTAAAATAATGAAATTAAGTGTTGACTTAAAAATGGGCATACGTGGTTCATTTTACAGCCGATTGACTTATGGGTTATTGCACTAAGTTCGTAAAGACTTGTAGAACACTATGATATAAACAATTGTTAGTTTCATGGAAGTGTAAATTTATGATAAATAATAGAAGTTGAATGTAATTGCATTATTTCCAATAATAGCTTGGTTAAATTAAGTATATTTCATTGGTGTTATCTATTTAACCAAATAAAATACTATTTTATCAAATTAAATTGGATAGATTATTTGGACTTCTGTTTAGCAGAATAGATCAGCGTTCTATTATATTCACTAAATATATTATATTTAAACATCTATTTAGCAGAAAATAAATCTCGTTTTTCTATTGCATTAATGTGGACACTTATTCCTTTACCCATTGATAAAATATTGTGTTAACAATATTTTATTAATTATGGTTTTGATTTACATATATGCATGTTATGTAAATACTAATAATTTAACTTGGGAAGTCAAATTAACCTAATTGTGACTTGTTCATGCGCCTTTGGGGTCGCTAAGACTTCTACTAATTTTGATAAGTTAATTAATTATTAAAGGTGATTAAAGTTAATTATTATTTAAGGTTAATTAATATTCTAAAGTTAATCACCATTTTAAAGTTATTATATTTATTATTAATAACGAGTGTATATGCACACCTAAATGGGTCTGCATTTAATTAGAACGTACATGCATTTTAGTTGAACTCATGTAAGTAGATTTGACAGTTGCATTACCAGCATAAACTGAACTTGAGGCAACGACCGAGAAGTTTGAGACAACTGAAGAACATTCATAGAACCAATAACTTGAAAGCATTCATAGTTTTATCATTCCTTTCTTTTTTTCGGTTTATTTTATACCGCTGGAAACGAAAATAATACTTGTACTTTTACATGCTTATGCTCTTTTAGCTAATGTGAACTGTGAGTAAAAAAAGTATTGAAATATATCGCTGATTAATTGTTTCTTTACAACTCTTTTGTGTTTTTTTCCTTTATGCTTTCAAGATACTCTTTTGGAAAACAACATTCAAATTACTATTTTTTATTTATGAAATCAGTAATTTCATATTTGTCTTTCTTATGTTTTGTACTGCTTATTTTTCGGGCTAGTAATGGATATCCGAAAAATTTGAAATCCATCTGCATTTGCATCCAAAAAGCGGATAAATATACTCAATATCCCGAAAAAATGAATGGAGATTCAGATATGAAGACATTCGCATCCAAAAATTATCCGTCCTGATTTTGTCAAGATTATAGTTCAAATTATTTGTACTTTAGTACAGTAAAAGATATTTGTTTATTATTTTATTAAGTTAGTAGTTTATATTATATGAACCTAATGCTTTTTAACTGGTCGAACCATTTATCGTCATATTTGTTAATTTTTAACACTTTTTTAATCAACGGGATTGAAAAATATTTATGTTATACAAAAATTTTCTTTTGATAATTCTTGATTTATCGGTCGTTAGCGGATAGCATAATTATTCGATATCCGTCTGTATCCACGGATGCGGATATTCGATATCTAAAAACGATTTTCAAACGTGGATGTGGATATGACACTATTTGAATTTAAAAGCATCCGTTCACAGACCTACTCAATTTAATAGGATTATTTACCCGAGAAAAATCTTTATATTTTCTTTCCATTTCAATGATTTTTTTCTTAATTTGTTCCGACATTAAACAGAAGAAACATGAATCTCAAAGAATAGACACGAAAAGAATCAGAAAAAAAGTATAAAAGAATTATTGGTTTGTACGTGCAAACTTGGTATTCAGATAGGGGCAAGAATTCCTGAGGTTATAAGTATAAAAAATCTCAGAAGTGTATTGGTATTGTTCTACTACTACAATTAAAAATATGAATGTCGATGTCTTCCTTAACATAACACTGAATGAAATATATCTGACCTTAATGCATACACAACCTTAACATAATTATATACCAACAGATAATCCTAAATAGAAAATCATCCATAAGAAAATAACAAATGAATAATAGAATATAAGTATTCACAAACAGTAAGCAGTAAGCATACCTCACTCACTAAATGAAGAAGTGAGATGGGTGCAAACAATAAGCATATGTCAGAATAGAATTATTGATTTGTTTAACTCCAAAAACAAAAAAAATCCAATTTTTTTTACCAAAACACGTAAAACACCATCTCTCTATACTTTTTATTTAACAAGACCATACTACATTGTTTGTTTGAGTGCAGCTGTGTACCTCATGCTAAATAACTTTTGGATGAAAGCAGTGAGAGCTGTATTTCATCTAATAAATAACTGACGCTTAAATTTCAAGTACATATGACTTTAATACCAAACATATAAAGCATAAGATGATACAAATTATATAAAGCATAATAACACTTAAATGATTCAACACACAAAAGTAATGCAAAATACAATTATTAATACAACTTCCACAATTCGAAAGAGGCAAAACTGTAAAAATGATTAACGTTTGTTTTGCCATAAATCATAACCACCCTTTTGCAGCAATTTTGGTCACAAAGATCTTGAGTGGCAACTTTATATATATAAGTAGCCATCTAAAATCATCTCCAAGATGAACAATTGATTAAGGATTAATTTAGGTTATAGATATAAGAGGGCACAAGAAAGCTCGCTGGAGATTTACAGAAATTATCAGTAGAAAATTAAGGTCATGCAATAATGGTGAAAGTATGAAATAGAACCATCAAATCTACAACTGAAATGTGGCAATTTAAAAGGTGAAGGTTAAACAAAAAAGAAGTAAAATAAACCATATACAAAAGGTATGAAATTACAACGAGAAAAATAGAAACGGACTTTTTCAAATCATATAAAAGTGGTTTAGGTTTAGATTTACGATGATATCATTTGAATAGTTCTAAATATTGTTTATACGATCTATCATGTAATGTACACTATTTAAATATTCCATCTTCAATAATATTGATGATAATCCGTTATGTAACGTCCCACCTTTTCGCACGCTTTAAATCGACACACGTGCCAATTCAAACCATAGGGGAGGGCGGATTGTTATGGGGTAAATAAGAAAACCAAGAAAGAAAAAAAAAATCTCACAAATGAACATCCATTCATCCATTCATAAATGAACATCCATTCATCCATCATCCATTCATCCATCAAAACAGTTTATGATGATATAAATGAACATCCATTCATCCATCAAAAATCATACATCCGTTCATCAAAATCGTCATCCAATTCAAACAATACATCAATATATAACGAAAAATAAACAACAGGTATCAACTAGCAGTTTATATTCAACAATAACTTAATTAACTGTTTCACTGGCAGTTTATATGCAATAAATAATAAATAACAATTACAACTGTCAGTTTATATGCAATAAATAATAAATAACAATTACAACTGTCAGTTTATATGCAATAAATAAATAAGCAACAATTTAATTAAATTATGTTAATTTAACTGGATGATGATTGGAAATATGCCAAACGGTTATAAATTAATTTCTAAACACATCATAAATCAATTTAACAAACATAAGAAATTTTAGAAGTTGTGAGTGGGTTAAAACACTCACATTTTGAATTTAAATTGAATTTAAATCCAATTTAAAGTCAAAAATTAAACAGCCTCATAATCTGTCCAAACGAGCGTCAAAATCTTCCGAATTTAAATACGATCCTAACGCAAGAAACTGCGCGTAAATTCGAGGTCGTATGAGAAAGTTATGATTATTTGAACGATTTAAATAATTAAATTCAAAAATTAATTAAAAAAAGAAACCACTCACTTACATCTTCTCCCTTACAAACGCAAGCACAGAACCCATCCCACGTGGCCGATACTTCATCCACACATGCTCAATGGAAGACCGGACGTCGATCTGCAGTAGCCATCACGCGCGCTTACTCGGGTGCCACCATCTCCCCAAACTTTGCTGCCCAAATCCCCATCGTTTGCTCGAAAAAGTGAATATACGCGCGACCTTCAAAGCCATATTTTAACGAATCCTTGATGTTATAGCACGAATCGACCGTTGGATATGTAAAGCTCGTCGAGCTCTACAACTTTGCTTTTGGGAGTTCTCAATTTCGTTGCACGGATTGGAAGAAATCGAGGCGAGTAGACGGAGAGATTTCGGCCATTAAAAGGATGAACAAGTGGCAGCTAGGGTTTCTTAATAATATAATATTATTTTATCATTTTGCGTGCCTATTTATAGCGTGAGGTCCAAAACAGCCCGAACTCCAAACGAAGCGTACCGCCTGCCGTTCCTAATGTAAAAGTGCCTTTGAACACAATGGAACTGGTTTCAAGATTCAATTCTATCATTTTCGTAGGTTACTGTTAAATTCGAGTAGGTTTGAAATGACAATAATGCCGTAGAAAGCCCGTTTCGTTTCCGAAACGAAAATGGGTCATTCCATATATCAAAATGGATGTTTTAAAATATTTTAAACGCAATGGAAAAGGTTTCAAGTCCAAATTCCATAGTATGAAGAAGTTATGCTAAAATCAATATTTTCCAAATTGATTTCAATTGATTTCAATTTCATTGATTTCAAGACGTTTCGATTCCGTACGATCAAACGATAAGTCCGATCGCTACGAAACTTGAAATCATACAATAATTCACCGTTACGGATCCGATGAAACTGGTTTCATCGAAATCTGAGTCGGTGGCCAAAATGGCTATTTTTAGTTAATTAAATAAATTAAAAATCAATAAATTAAATCCAATTTTTAATTTCACTTCTATAATCGACAATTTTTTATCACCTTTATTTTTCTTTATCAATTACACTAACTTACCCAAATTTGAATGTCAGATTAGAGTTGATTAATCCATCAATTCCAATGTTAACCTCAATTTCAATATTAACTTTCAATTTCATTAAATATAGAAATTATAAAATAAAGTCCAAAAATGCATTTAAATAAGTTAATTATTATTCCATTCATTCCTCTCAAATAGATGGATTAACCATGGATTCAAAACCATTACATAGATATTCTTACTCATCTAAATTCCAGTTTTAAATATTTAATTCATTTAATTGCAATTAACCCTTTTATCATAAATTAAATTCCAATATACTGATAAAACTTTATTTCCATTCTTTTTATTCACTAATCATCATATTATGAAGAATATTTACATTATTCCCCATTATTACCTTAATTTGTTTTAACGTAAGATTTAATTTATATTTATTGTAGTGATTTCCAATTCAATTGAATGAACTAAATATATAATAACTCATAATAATTGTTGTCAAAATTCTTAATCACACATTTATAAGTTTATTATTTCCACTCCAATATTATAGTTATTTACAGAGTATTGGTTTTTATTCAATCATCATTTATTATATACATTAATTAATTAATTCAATATTTAAGTTCGTTTAAATTTATTACCAAGTACACATTTCCTTATTCCAACAAATTGAAATTCCATTCAATTACTATAAACAGTCATTTTCCCATTCACACTTTCTTATCAACCCACAATTGTTGCAATTCGTTATCTTATATTGGTTTTATCCAATTACCATTAAATTTACATTCAATTACTATTAAATGTATATTAATTCATTAATTAATTCGATATTTACGTTTGTTTCCTTCCATTTGATTTATAACCTTGTATAACATTTACATTAATCTCATTTCATTCCATCCATTAATGGGTATTGCATTGAAATTTAAATTTATTAGCTTATATCAACATTATTGCCATTAATTGCAATTGGATTACCAATTTTATTCAATACCCTAAGTAAATAACATATATTAATTCAATACTTACATTTGTTTACCTGTGTTTCATTTATACAAATTATATTATTCCACATATTAATACAATAGCTGCATTTGTTCTTATTATATTCCATTTATAGCTAAGTCATAACATTTGAATTATTTTATTAAATTAGAACGTTCATTCAGGTTCATTAGTTATTAACTTGCATTAACACATTTACTTAATTTAAAATCAATTACCGTAACAATGTGTTCTTACATTAACTAATTCGAAGCCTTACCCTATACTTTTCATATTCAATTTATATCCAGGTATAATACTTACACCATTTCATTTATTGAAATTTTATTCAAATTACTAATAAATAGGTTTTAATTACCATTTATATTTTATTTAACGTTCATTTCAATTTTTAATTTATAAATTTTTTATTTCTACTAAATTTAGTTACAAGATCTCATTAATTTAACAAATTTTAAATTGTCGAAAATTACGGGTCGTTACAGGTTAGATATGTCTAATAAATGTAGACAGATAGTTTAAGTCTTAAATTATACATGCTCACATGCAACATATATATTATGTTATAACCATCCTGAAAAATATAATTAACAACATTTGTCTAATGTATCTAACTACAATGCATAAAGTAAAGACATACCAATAGCACTAAACCTAATGTAATTTCCTTACAACCAATAAATTTCAGTTTCACCAACCTTTTGCACCCCTCTATGAATATAGTCAACCTAATATCTTGCAACCCTTATCTGGAATCATCACATCAACACCTACAAACTGTTATTATGAAATATATGGAATGTATACTTTGCAGTAATTTTTGATTGTAATTAAAGTAAACCTACCAAAATATTAGGATGTAAATGTAAAAGTACAAATTTTCAAAGGGAGATTAATAAGCGGAGTCCAATTTTTTTATTTTTTTTGAAATGGTACTTTATACACAACAAATCATTATGACAACACATGCCAATAAATATTCAAATCACGCTAGGCAAGTTTTGAACTTATGACCTCTTGCACCAAAGTCGAATCACTTAACCACTTAGTCAGTGGCGCTTGTCATCCCGACATTTAGATGAATGTATTGTCAATTTTAATACACGAATTCAGAAGCCGAATGAGAAGATGACATAAAATTAATTATCCACATAAGCTAAGCTGGTTGTTTCATTACCAAACAATTATTTATGAATAAAAACATGACATATCTAATTCAGAAAAAATCCCTCAACATAATATTCACTATATCAAAAAATAATCATTAATAGAAATGTAGCTGCTACAACAAAGCATCCAGCGAAGAATTTTTGTAATGGTAATAATAGCAAATTAAATTTCAATCTGAAAAGAACAAAATGAACTATAAACCCTAAAGTGGTCGATTGAACATTTCGGTTCTTCTTAGTTTTGGATAGGTGGAAGAAACAAAAAATGTTGAAAACCCTAAAATTTGGGTATCATTGATACGTGTACTTAGAAAATAACAGACTATATTCCCTTATTGTAACAACCCGCCTTTCATCCCACATAAAGACACATCATTAAAAAGAAAGAAAGGGATATAAAAGAGAAAAGATAGAGAAGAAAGAACAAAACAACATCAGAATCTCGCAGCGGAACGAATAAATTATATTAATCACATAAGTATTACATAATATACAACATCTATCAGAGTTATACAGCTTATACATCACAAACTAGACAGTTATAAAAACTGTCTATCATACAACTCACAAATACAACACAGAGATACCAACACAGCGGAAACACAATATTACCACAAACGTGAAGCCTCCTGCTCCATTGCTCCTCCAGAATTCGGCAAAGCTAACCTGAATCCCTTGGCTACTCGTCAAAATTTGATTACCCAACAGTTTAAGAAAACAAAAAATAAACTCCGTGTCAGACTTGGATCTGGTGTGAGTAACAGATTAAAGTTGCTTAACTTTGAAAAACTCTGAAAACAAAAGGTATCTCGTAAAACTTCCTGCAAATAAACACGAAAAAGTTTTTACCTATGTTAACCAAAACATTTGATACGAAATCCAGTTATATCATAATAGGGTCTAGGGTTTTCAAGTAGAATACAGAAATAGCTGGGATGCTTACATCTCACGTTCCAACGTAGTTAGGCACATTCAATATGTACGACACTTATTGGAGATTGGATTCCATACAATGGCAGGGCTACTAGGGTACCACCCGTCATAGTACTTGGACTAGATCACCATACCGAGGATTACTCCCAATCCCCTGCAGCACAAAGCCGGAACCATCCCTTACTGGATAGTCCCGAATATGACAACCCCAGTAGTTGTTGCAATCAACTGCCTACACAGCCTAATAAAAAGGGACCTCTAGACAGGGGAAATCTTATCCTACTTGGGTGCTACCCACTTAGCCTTGCTGCACCTCTCCTGTATTAGCCATTCCCGGTTGATGAGGCTTGAGGCTACGATTACCTTATCAGAACATATAACTTAGAATGCTCGTTGTCCTCCAATTACGATGTTCTAAAAGCATTCAATCCATACAAGTTCATTGCGGGTTCGAACGAAACCGAAGGCACTATCTTGTTACACTCATTTTGGAACCACCCTCAGAGTTAATGACAATAGCCCTTGCACTCTGAATCTTCATCTCGATCATTACTTGAGATTCACGACCTATCATTCAAATTGGATCGATGTGGTTTTTGGATATCTAAATTTTATCCGTTCCGGGTCTCACCGAAATCCAAAACGCCAACTTTTAAGTCAACTTGTTTTAAAGTTAGAACAATACAATTCATTATCTATATTCATATAGATAGATAATTCACATTATCACAAATAGATAATTCATATCATCACAATTCAATCAAAGCATCTCATATCATAGATTAGCACATATCCCATATTAGAGATATCAAACAATCCAAGGCATTCAATATCATTTGGCCATTTGGCCATTCTTAAGCAATGATCTATTAATCACACTAAATGAATTAAATTAATTACTTCCATCACTATAAATCCAGCTAACTTAACCATTAATTAATCACAAACCAATCAATTAGTCGTCCTTCATATCCATCTTACTTAATCATCCTTAATTAATTATTCTTTAATTATATTAAGTAATTAGCTGTGACGCCCCACCTCTATACCCACGCTAGCCAAGAACATTACGGTGAATGCTGTCAACTAGCACGGAGAATAAGGCTGTTGAGGAGCGACCATCCATGTAATTGCTTCGCGCGAGCATCGATATGTCAGATGGTATTGGCAACATGATTCCATTCAGACATCATCAAAGAATCAACACTTGTTGCCTACGACAAAACGTATTGGCAACATGATTTCCCCTTCGGGAATAGAAAGAATGTCAAGATCATAAGATGCCAGGAACTCGAGTCAACATGGAGTTCCATATGAGAAAATAATTATTCCAAAGATTTATGATCGGGGTAGAGAACAAATTTCTCGTCCAAAAATGATGATGCCAAATTTTCAAAAGTAAAAACAATAGCCGAGAGCACTAGATCATGAGTGGCTTATCTAGTCTCGATAAGCTATAATGATTTAGAAGCACAAGAGATAGCACGTTCTCCTTTGCAAGAGAACGGCATCCAAACCAATATGACTAGTATTGGTACAAATAGCAAAGTCTTGGTCCCCCTTCAGGACTCACAAGAACAAGAGTATCGAAAGGAAAGAATTTCTTTTAAACAATCTTCTTTCCTGAAAAGTTAAAACTTTCAAAATGACATTTATCATTATGTAATAATCTTTCTAGAAAAATTTACATTTTACAAGTCAATATATCGTGTCTGATTGTCTCATCAAAGCGTTTAGGAAATTCCTATCGATAACATTGATCAAGCGCATCAACCAAAACTCTTAAAACACTAAATGGGCAATACAATCACAAAATCGTATTCTATAGGATAAGTAAGTTTCTCAAAAACTTCTAAGAAAATTCTTTGTTCGTTTTAAGAACAAAAATCCGGTTATACTTCTAAATAAATCTTATGAAAAAGATTTTGCCAAATTTTAAATTACTATTTTCATCCAAAATCAATAAATACAAGAATGGTCTCATCGAAATATTCATAGAATATTTGACATATAAAATGGATGAAATAAGCTGGACAAATTGAATGACAAAATAAGTCATTCATTAGAATCATAACGAGTGCGGAGTGCGTAAGTGGAATGCTAACTTCCGCAACTCGTAGCAAATGAAAACCGGTGATAAGGTCAAATTAAAAAGACCTTAGCACCACTCAAAAGATTGCTTAGGAGATATTCCTAAGACAAACTCAAAAATACTGGAAAAGTTTCACAAATTATTTAGATAAGAGAAATAATACTTTCCTTATAAGTGGGCTTAAGGAATAAAATGATGCCATCAAGTTGGAATCAAAATCGTAAAGGAAAAATAGAAATCTGCTTAACAGATTGAAAATGTCGAAGATGAATAGTCCACTCGAAAAATAGGATATGGGCTTCACAATGATTAAGCCAATCCTTACAAAAATCAATTCCGAAGCCTAAGTAAAAATATCGGCTCGGAAAGAAAAATCACATAAAATAATTTTTGACATCAATAAAGACAAATTGAGTGTTGCGGATCTACCACCCGGATTCACAACTCTCAAAGAAGTCATCAAGCCCAAAATATTTTCAAAGAAAAAGAATCAACAAGTTCTTTTGATATAAAATAGTGAGATGAAACCCATATCAAAAAGAACTCAAATAAGAAGATCACGAAATAAAACAATGCCATCAAGGATTGAGTGAAAAAAACCTTGACCAAGAGAAGTGTTGCTAGGGGTTTGCACAATATTTAGCTTTCTCGTGTCCTTATTCAAAAGTTTGGGACATGCAGATAAAAGATGACCCGGTTTCTTGCAATAGCGACAAGAATGGGGTTTTGGACACATATTCGCATAGTGTTCCTTAGAATTACAATTGTAGCATCCTCCACGATTAGGGATTGGAGTCTTTGCTACAAAAGTAGTTTGCTTCACTCTCTTATTGGGATTAAGGCTCTTGAACTTAATATGCCTCTTCTTGGAAGTCCCAATATCACAAACACTTCCTTTACCAACCTCTCCATGAAGAAAAGTAACATCCACAAGCTGATTGAAAGAAACTTCAAGTTTCAAAGGTAGAACCATTTCGGGGTTCTTACTCAAAGCATAGATAAACTCTTGATTCTTTACAAGATCCAAAAGTTGTTGAGCAGACATAAAAACTCCATCTTGGGAAGTAGCACTAGACTGACTGGCGCTGGGGCGGCCTGGTCTAACCATTTCTCTTCCTTAAGAAAGAAAGAAGGAAGAAGAAAAAGGTTATTCACAAATGAATATCAAGCAATCTTGATAGATAAAACAAGGAATCATAAACAAAATAGGATGAATCGGTACGAAGACTCGAATAAAATCCTAAAGCACGACTCTTAAGATGGACTTAGGACGGTGATCCTTGTTATAATATTCCATATTGTTCCGAAGTTTGGCTCTGATACCAAGCTGTGATGCCCCACCACTATACCCATGCTAGCCAAGAACATTACGGTGAATGCTGTCAACTAGCACGGAGAATAAGGCTGTTGAGGAGAGACCATCCATGTAATTGCTTTGCGCGAGCATCGATATGTCAGATAGTATAACATGCAATTCTTTTCAAGTGGAAATCCGACATGCCGACACAAACTCAAAGCTACTACACAGTGGCTATAATATCTTCTGAAACGAATGTAGAAATAAACATAACATAAATCAGTCACAAATAATTCATATCACAAAGGCGGAAATAGATATGAATACTACACATGAAAGTGTACATCAGAGTAGTGGTCAAAAAGATCCACAAAAATACAAAGGAATAGCAACACGTGCTATACAAAAGAATACATCTATGAGTCCATATCTCAAGTGTATGCAACAAAATAAACTACTAATCTAAAGTAGTTAGCCAAAAGATTAGATGAAAGTCCGATAAGAAGTCAAGCAGAAGCACCTGTAAAATCTCAGTCTGACCCGAGTATTATTTAAGAAGAAAATAATAAACGGATCAGTCTAGATATAAATATCAGATGAAGTGATATATAATAAGAGATATGACATAAACATATAATAATCAAAAGGCCAAGCTGTGATAAATAAGTAATTGAAAATCAACAAGAGATTAATCAATATCACAATAATCTACTCAAGATAAAAAGGAATGTCATACTCCTAATTTCATTCACCAAGCCACAATAAATGACATATATATCAATGCCCATCGTAAAAGTTGGTGAAACATAAATTCCAGAAATCAACACGCGAAATCTAGAAATCACAATAAAAAGGATGGCCAATCCCCAAAAAAACTGGACATCGACGCACCTAGAAAGAGACGCCCCATGTACAGTCGAACTTCGACGCACCTAGAAAGATACGCCCCATGCTCTAGCATCGACGCACCTAGAAAGATACGCCCCATGCACAAATAAACATCGATGCACCTAGAAAGATACACCCCATGTAATGTCGAACATCGACGCGCCTAGAAAGATACGCCCCATGCCAAAATAAACATCGATGCACCTAGAAAGATACACCCCATGCACAGTCGAACATCGACACACCTAGAAAGATATGCCCCATGCTCTAGCATCGACGCACCTAGAAAGATACACCCCATGCATAAATAAACATTGACGCACCTAAAAAGGTACGACCCATGTATAAACAAACATCGATGCACCTAGAAAGGTACACCCCATGCATAATAAAACATTGACGCACCTAAAATGGTACGACCCATGTGAGAAATGAGATGAAGCTTAATAAAATGAGGAACAGCCCTCCACATAAACAAAGAGACATCGCACATTGCTAGTCTAAACCACAAAGATGATCGTCATGATCAACGAGAAGTGTCGATTACAGTAAGCTAGTAAATATATGAGCTTAGCTTCATGTCCCATAACCACTAGCTTAACTTAAATATTTACGAACAAATTGTAGATCTCCACTAGAAAATCGTCACAAGTGGTTAAATCGAACAAGTCCAAGAATTAACCGACGAAGTAAACGCAAGCGTTCCATACCACTTGTTTTACTAAGTCGTTTAATTAAATTTTTCATACGAGTGATGTAAAGGCATATATATACTAATAGATTGGAAAACGGTTTTATAAACGAATTTGGTATTAAAATAGTATTGAAATCGTTTGAGGAAAGAGTTTTGATATTTACTAAAGTATAGAAAACCTTTATATTTTTAAAGTGACAAATCACAAAGAAGATTGTAGGAACAATCAATCACTAAGATTCACATTCGAAAACGTGAATAAAATCCAATGAAATCGATATAAAATCCATCAAAGTGGATATATCTAAAATTCCCAAAGAAAAGGTCATCAAAGTCGATAATAAATAACAACAACAAAAGGGAGACAACACGAATCGATTAAAGTGGGATATTCAAACGAATTAGCAATATAGGCTAATCTGGCAAAATTGCACAGGTCGGTCGCCCGGCTGCAGGGCTCGGTCGACCGGACCCTGTTTTGAAAAATTCTCGGGACATCGGGTTGGTCGACCGAACCAAGGGGGTCGGTCGGCCGAACCAGAAACAGAGAAGATTTTTACAAGCAGGTCGGTCGACCGGACCAGGGGGTCGGTCGGCCGAACCTGATGCTCTGCAAATTGATGCCCATTTAATTGATGTGCAACCTCCAATTCGCAACCGAACGAGCACGAACGCTAGAGAATTATGCCTATCGGCTACCCGGGCCTATTGGCTCCACGATGCACCGCCAAAAACACATTTGAACATCAAAGCTATGATTTTTAAGGATTGAGCTCAAAACACTAAAAATTGGAATATTCACAAAAGCAATCCAAATCAAAATCAAATGCACATGAATAAGGGTTAGGAATTCATACCTAACAATAGAAGAGAATTATAAGCATAGATGTGCGATTAAAAATCTCACCTTTTTAACTCAAGAACAAGAAGAAGAAGAAGCTCAAATGCAAAGGAAAGGCTAACCACTCTTCACTCTTACTCAACAAGCTTCAATCTAAGAATAAAACACATATTTTCCTAAATTAGGTTTAGGATATTTTCTGAAATTAAAGAGGAGAAGAGATGGAGAAGATGGAGAAGAGGCTTACATATCCTTCTCTTTGAATTTGGAGCAAGAATTTGGATTATCAAGAGCAACTAGGGCTTGGGAGTTTCTATTTCCTCTTCCTTTCCCCCATTAACATAAAAGCTTGAGTATTAGGAAAATAGAAAAGAAGTGAATGAAGAGGAGAGGGTTGGAACTGAATACATAAGTGGGCTCAGCCCAAACCAAAACCCTAAGTGAAAAGTAGCAAAATTCATCTTTCTCCAAACATATCGAAGCTTATACTCAAAAAGGTCGAAAACGGCATTTTGAACTCAATGGGGGTGGTCTCGAGTCCTAATTCGGCTATTTGCAAAAAGTAGCTTTTCAGACTAAAATCCGACTAACGATAAAATATTTAAATAAAATATTTAAATATAAAATCGACAAATATGCGGGTTGTTACAGACTCCCCTCCTTAAAGAAATTGCGTCCTCGCAATACTTAAGAAGATTATAAGAAGTAACAACCATAGAAGCATATCAACACAAAAGAAAATTTGAAGTAGGAAGTTCACCATAAAGTGCACGGAACAGTTAGCAAGAAATCTGGTGAAACTTCAATTTCCACAATATTACCGGGCTCAAGAATGAAAACCGGAATCCCTAAGGCATTTTCGTAGATAAAAGACGTGGGGAACGTCAAGAATAGCAGAAAATTGAGCCGGTGCAACGGCGTAGTACAAAAACGGTACGCTCGAGGAACTAGAAACTCAAATAATTTGGGACATCAGCGTAGTACAAAAACGGTACGCCCAATGAACCAAAGCAAAGACATTGATGTAGTACAAACGGTACATCCATTGAATCAAAAGCAAAGTCATTGATGTAGTACAAACGGTACATCCAATGAATCGAATAGCAAAGACATTGATGCAGTACAAACGGTACATCCAGTGAATCAAAAGCAAAGACATTGATGTAGTACAAACGGTACATCCAATGAATCAAAAGCAAAGACATTGATGTAGTACAAACGGTACATCCAATGAATCGAATAGCAAAGACATTGATGTAGTACAACGATACATCCAATGAATCAAAAGGAAAGACATTGATGTAGTACAACGGTACATCCAATGAATCCAAAAAGAAAAGACATTGATGTAGTACAACGGTGCATCCAATGAATTAAATAGCAAAGACATCGATGTTGTACAACGGTACATCCAATGAATCAAATAGCAAAGACATTGATGTAGTACAACGGTACATCCAATGAATCAAATAGCAAAGACATTGGTGTAGTACAACGGTACATCCAATGAATCAAAAGGAAAGACATTGATGTAGTACAACGGTACATCCAATGAATCCAAAAAGAAAAGACATTGATGTAGTACAAACGGTACATCCAGTGAATCAGATAAGACAGGACATCGATGTAGTATAATAACAGTACAATCGATGAACCGAACACCATAAAAGAACATCGGACGCTAGTCCATAAAAGGAATGAGATAAAGCTCAATAAAACGAAGTATATCAAAACGTTCGATGAACTTAATAAAAAGATAATTCCATTCAGACATCATCAAAGAATCAACACTTGTTGCCTACGACAAAACGTATTGGCAACATGATTTCCCCTTCGGGAATAGAAAGAATGTCAAGATCATAAGATTCCAGGAACTCGAGTCAACATGGAGTTCCATATGAGAAAATAATTATTCCAAAGATTTATGATCGGGATAGAGAACAAATTTCTCGTCCAAAAATGATGATGCCAAATTTTCAAAAGTAAAAACAACAGCCGAGAGCACTAGATCATGAGTGGCTTATCTAGTCTCGATAAGCTATAATGATTTAGAAGCACAAGAGATAGCACGTTCTCCTTTGCAAGAGAACGACATCCAAACCAATATGACTAGTATCGGTACAAATAGCAAAGTCTTGGTCCCCCTTCAGGAATCACAAGAACAAGAGTATCGAAAGGAAAGAATTCCTTTTAAATAATCTTCTTTCCTGAAAAGTTAAAACTTTCAAAATTACATTTATCATTATGTAATAATCTTTCTAGAAAAATTTACATTTTACAAGTCAATATATCGTGTCTGATTGTCTCATCAAAGCGTTTAGGAAATTCCTATCGATAACGTTGATCAAGCGCATCGACCAAAACTCTTAAAACACTAAATGGGCAATACAATCACAAAATCGTATTCTATAGGATAAGTAAGTTTCTCAAAAACTTCTAAGAATATTCTTTGTTCGTTTTAAGAACAAAAATCCAGTTATACTTCTAAATAAATCTTATGAAAAAGATTTGCAAAATTTTAAATCACTATTTTCATCCAAAATCAATAAATACAAGAATGGTCTCATCGAAATATTCATAGAATATTTGACATATAAAATGGATGAAATAAGCTGGACAAATTGAATGACAAAATAAGTCATTCATTAGAATCATAACGAGTGCGGAGTGCGTAAGTGGAATGCTAACTTCCGCAACTCGTAGCAAATGAAAACCGGTGATAAGGTCAAATTGAAAAGACCTTAGCACCACTCAAAAGATTGCTTACGAGATATTCCTAAGACAAACTCAAAAATACTGGAAAAGTTTCACAAATTATTTAGATAAGGGAAATAATACTTTCCTTATAAGTGGGCTTAAGGAATAAAATGATGCCATCAAGTTGGAATCAAAATCATAAAGGAAAAATAGAAATCTACTTAACAAATTGAAATTGTCGAAGATGAATAGTCCACTCGAAAAATAGGATATGGGCTTCACAATGATTAAGCCAATCCTTACAAAAATTAATTCCGAAGCTTAAGTAAAAATATCGGCTCGGAAAGAAAAATCACATAAAATAATTTTTGACATCAATAAAGACAAATTGAGTGTTGCGGATCTACCATCCGGATTCACAACTTTCAAAGAAGTCATCAAGCCCAAAATATTTTCAAAGAAAAAGAATCAACAAGTTCTTTTGATATAAAATAGTGAGATGGAACCCATATCAAAAAGAACTCAAATAAGAAGATCACGAAATAAAACAATGCCATCATGGATTGAGTGAAAAATACCTTGACCAAGAGAAGTGTTGCTAGGGGTTTGCACAATATTTAGCTTTCTCGTGTCCTTATTCAAAAGTTTGGGACATGCAGATAAAAGATGACCCGGTTTCTTGCAATAGCGACAAGAATGGGGTTTTGGACACATATTCGCATAGTGTTCCTTAGAATTACAATTGTAGCATCCTCCACGATTAGGGATTGGAGTCTTTGCTACAAAAGTAGTTTGCTTCATTCTCTTATTGGGATTAAGGCTCTTGAACTTAATATGCCTCTTCTTGGAAGTCCCAATATCACAAACACTTCCTTTACCAACCTCTCCATGAAGAAGAGTAACATCCACAAGCTGATTGCAAGAAACTTCAAGTTTCAAAGGTAGAACCATTTCGGGGTTCTTACTCAAAGCATAGATAAACTCTTGATTCTTTACAAGATCCAAAAGTTGTTGAGCAGACATAAAAACTCCATCTTGGGAAGTAGCACTAGATTGACCGGCGCTGGGGCGGCCTGGTCTAACCATTTCTCTTCCTTAAGAAAGAAAGAAGGAAGAAGAAGAAGGTTATTCACAAATGAATATCAAGCAATCTTGATAGATAAAACAAGGAATCATAAACAAAATAGGATGAATCAGTATGAAGACTCGAATAAAATCCTAAAGCACGACTCCTAAGATGGACTTAGGACGGTGATCCTTGTTATAATATTCCATATTGTTCCAAAGTTTGGCTCTGATACCAAGCTGTGACGCCCCACCTCTATACCCACGCTGGCCAAGAACATTACGGTGAATGCTGTCAACTAGCACGGAGAATAAGGCTGTTGAGGAGCGACCATCCATGTAATTGCTTCGCGCGAGCATCGATATGTCAGATGGTATAACATGCAATTCTTTTCAAGTGGAAATCCGACATGCCGACACAAACTCAAAGCTACTACACAGTGGCTATAATATCTTCGGAAACGAATATAGAAATAAACATAACATAAATCAGTCACAGATAATTCATATCACAAAGGCGGAAATAGATATGAATACTACACATGAAAGTGTACATCAGAGTAGTGGTCAAAAAGATCCACAATAATACAAAGGAATAGCAACACGTGCTATACAAAAGAATACATCTATGAGTCCATATCTCAAGTGTATACAACTAAATAAACTACTAATCTAAAGTAGTTTGCCAAAAGATCAGATGAAAGTCCGATAAGGAGTCAAGCAGAAGCACCTGTAAAATCTCAGTCTGACCCGAGTATTATTTAAGAAGAAAATAACAAACGGATCAGTCTAGCTATAAATATCAGTGGAAGTGATATATAATAAGAGATATGACATAAACATATAATAATCACAAGGCCAAGCTGTGATAAATAAGTAATTGAAAATCAACAAGAGATTAATCAATATCACAATAATCTACTCAAGATAAAAAGGAATGTCATACTCCTAATTTCATTCACCAAGCCACAATAAATGACATATATATCAATGCCCATCGTAAAAGTTGGTGAAATATAAATTCCAGAAATCAACACACGAAATCCAGAAATCACAATAAAAAGGATGGCCGATCCCCAAAAAAACTGGACATCGACGCACCTAGAAAGACACGCCCCATGTACAGTCGAACATCGACGCACCTAGAAAGATACGCCCCATGCTCTAGCTTCGACACACCTAGAAAGATACGCCTCATGCACAAATAAACATCGATGCACCTAGAAAGATACACCCCATGTAATGTCGAACATCGACGCACCTAGAAAGATACACCCCATGCACAAATAAACATCGATGCACCTAGAAAGATACACCCCATGTACAGTCGAACATCGACACGCCTAGAAAGATATGCCCCATGCTCTAGCATCGACGCACCTAGAAAGATACGCCCCATGCATAAATAAACATTGACGCACCTAAAAAGGTACGACCCATGTATAAACAAACATCGATGCACCTAGAAAGGTACACCCCATGCATAATAAAACATTGACGCACCTAAAAAGGTACGACCCATGTGAGAAATGAGATGAAGCTAAATAAAATAAGGAACAGTCCTCCACATAAACAAAGAGACATCGCACATTGCTAGTCTAAACCACAAAGATGATCGTCATGATCAACGAGAAGTGTCGATTACAGTAAGCTAGTAAATATATGAGCTTAGCTTCATGTCCCATGACCACTAGCTTAACTTAAATATTTACGAACAAATTGTAGATCTCCACTAGAAAATTGTCACAAGTGGTTCAATCGAACAAGTCCAAGAATTAACCGATGAAGTAAACGCAAGCGTTCCATACCACTTGTTTTACTAAGTCGTTTAATTAAATTTCTCATACGAGTGATATAAAGGCTTATATATACTAATAGATTAGAAAACGGTTTTATAAGCGAATTTGGTATTAAAATAGTGTTGAAATCGTTTGAGGAAAGAGTTTTGATATTTACTACTAGTATAGAAAACCTTTATATTTTTAAAGTGACAAATCACAAAGAAGATTGTAGGAACAATCAATCACTAAGATTCACATTCGAAAACGTGAATAAAATCCAATGAAATCGATATAAAATCCATCAAAGTGGATATATCTAAAATTCCCAAAGAAAAGGTCATCAAAGTCGATAATAAATGACGACAACAAAAGGGAGACAACACGAATCGATTAAAGTTGGATATTCAAACGAATTAGCAATATAGGCTAATCTGGCAAAATTGCACAGGTCGGTCGGCCGGCTGCAGGGCTCGGTCGACCGGACCCTGTTTTGAAAACTTCTCGGGACAATCAGGTCGGTCGACCGAACCAGGGGGGTCGGTCGGCCGAACGAGAAACAGAGAAGATTTTTACAAGCAGGTCGGTCGACCGGACCAGGGGGTCGGTCGGCCGAACCTGATGCTCTGCAAATTGATGCCCATTTAATTGATGTGCAACCTCCAATTCGCAACCGAACGACCACGGACGCTAGGGAATTATGCCTATTGGCTACCCGGCCCTATTGGCTCCTCGATGCACCACCAAAAACACATTTGAACATCAAAGCTATGATTTTTAAGGATTGAACTCAAAACACTAAAAATTGGAATATTCACAAAAGCAATCCAAATCAAAATCAAATGCACATGAATAAGGGTTAGGAATTCATACCTAACAATAGAAGAGAATTATAAGCATAGATGTGAGATTAAAAATCTCACCTTTTTAACTCAAGAACAAGAAGAAGAAGAAGCTCAAATGCAAAGGAAAGGCTAACCACTCTTCACTCTTACTCAACAAGCTTCAATCTAAGAATAAAACACATATTTTCCTAAATTAGGTTTAGGATATTTTCTGAAATTGAAGAGGAGAAGAGATGGAGAAGATGGAGAAGAGGCTTACCTATCCTTCTCTTTGAATTTGGAGCAAGAATTTGGATTATCAAGAGCAACTAGGGCTTGGGAGTTTCTATTTCCTCTTCCTTTCCCCCATTAACATAAAAGCTTGAGTATTAGGAAAATAGAAAAGAAGTGAATGAAGAGGAGAGGGTTGGAACTGAATACATAAGTGGGCTCAGCCCAAACCAAAACCCTAAGTGAAAAGTAGCAAAATTCATCTTTCTCCAAACATATCGAAGCTTATACTCAAAAAGGTCGCAAACGGCATTTTGAACTCAATGGGGGTGGTCTCGAGTCCTAATTCGGCTGTTTGCAAAAAGTAGCTTTTCGGACTAAAATCCGACTAACGATAAAATATTTAAATATAAAATCGATAAATATGCGGGTTGTTACATTAGCCTTTAATTAATTACACAAATTAATTATCCTTAACCATTTACAGTAATTAACCTTTAGTTACTTCATTAATTAATTAACTATAATTAATTACATCAATCCTTAATTAATTACATTAATTAATTATTCTAAAATCACTCATATTGATTAATTATCCTTTAATTAATCACATTAATCAAACCTTAATTACTTTCTTTAATCACATTAATCAATGATCCTCTAATTAGTTCTTTAATTAATCATTCTTCTAATTAATCACATTTAATAATTAATCATATTCATTAATCAACCTTGATTAATTACATTCAGTAATTAACTACCCTTAATTAATTAAATTACTTTATTAACTTCTAAATAAATTTTATTAACTAATTCTTAAATTAATTACACTAATTAATTAGTCCTTAATTACTTTCACTAAGTAATTATCCTTTTTATTAATTATACAAAGTAATTAACCCAAATTACTTCCATTAATTAAGTATCCTTCAATTAATTACATAAAGTAATTACCCATTAATTACTTCACTGATTAATTACATTTTATAAATTACATTAAGTAATTATACTTAACCAATTCCACACATGATTATCCTTAATTAATTAATCTAATTAATTATCTTAAATTAATCACATTAATTAATCATTTCACAATCCCTAGTTAATGACCTTTACATTAACTATTAATAAATCTTTAATTACTTTCCTTAAGTAATTAAACTTTAATTAACCATTATTAATTAAAAAATTAATTAATTCTTAATTTCCAGTTAATTAATCTCTAATTATCAATTAATAAATCTATAATTACTTAATTAATTAATTCTTAAATGTAACTTAATTAATTTTTAATTAATTAATTAATTAATTTCCATTTATTAGTTAATAATCTTTACTTATCTAATTAATAATCCTTAATTACAAATTAATTAACCTCTAATTAATTAACTTATGGCCCTTAAATATTTATTTAATAATCCCTAATCATTAATTAATTAAATTAATTAATCATACTTGAATTTCCTTATTAATTTAATAAATCTCAAATCATTAAAACTTAATTAACTTTAAGATAAAATATTTTCCTTATTAATGACTTGATTATCATTAACATGTGCATTTAAAACATTACACTTTTTAAATTTACTTTTAACTTCCATTTCTAATTAAGATTTAAAATGATTTAACTTAACAAAATTTAAAACAATTTACAAACCTCATAAAAAAATGTTAAAGAAACACTTATCTTATATAAAAGAAATTTATAAGAGTTTTAAACCAAATTTATTCAAATCCAAAACCTTGCCTTTTTAAAAAACTTTTAAAATCTATTTTAAAATGTGCTTCGGGTTCAACCCGAAGGCTGCTCGAGCATTGACCCGAGGAAATCCCTTTATTATTATTTGTCAAAAATTTGTTCAAGTCTAAAGTTTAAAATCCAAAAACAATTTTCACTCTCGAACGACCCGAGACCTCACTCGAGTCATCACTCCACAAACACGAGCCTTCCTCGAGACAACACCACAACCTAACTCAACAGACACAACATCACTGCCGTGCACATGCACCGGCGATCCAGCCTCCTTCGACCATCCCCGACTCCTCTTGCATGTCGACGATCCTCCCTATACCAGATTACGACCATCAAAACATCGGTTCTCACTCAAAATCGAATTCGAGTAACCCATCACAACCTGGAACAAAACCAAAACCTGGAAAAACTGTCGAACTCACTCTTCCAACCATCGGAGCACCTGAGCTTCTAGCCACGCCTTCGCCATCCTCCATGCTACCAATTCCTAAAGTTTGGTGGAACTCGATCCACTAGAGGCGCCGTGGTGACAACTTTTTCGACCATGACCAAAAAATAGGGTTACAAACTACTCCGACCACCTACCACCGCCGCAGTAGCTTATACATCATACTGCCATTTTTGCCAACCTCACCGATCAATCCTCTACCTCCAGTGAAGTTCCTGACCTCCCCGATCACTTAGATCATCAGAAACCACCCAAAACACAAATTCTGATCAAACACGAAATGCTCGTTCGACCCACATCTAAAAATTGTGATTTCATTTTTAAAAATCATGTTTTTAGTTAAGGATTCAGAATATATACCTGAATAAATGAATTATGATATTCGAATTTTCAACATAACTTAAGCTTGTACTGTTCTTTTGGTTTTCAGAGAAATTTCAAATTTATTTTAAATTAAATATAAATTTAAACTTTAATCTATGATTAATCAAACAAATCTTGTTTGAATCCTAAGTCCTAACAGAGATTGGATCAAGAGATAATGAATTTTGTTTAAAATCTTAGCTTTGAAAAATAAGAACAGGAATGTCATAGGAATATCAGTCATGCACACATCTATTCATTCATATATATATATATATATATATATATATATATATGTATATATACAGAAAATTCACCAATATACACGCATACAAAGCATACTTATTTCCAGAAATCCACATGCAACCAGATTTACCTATACTTAAGCTTTTTAGAAAAAAATGTTACTCACCAATTAAAAAATGAAGAACAGAGCCTTTTTGAAATAGCCTTTAAACCTTTAAAACATGAATGCTGGAAAATGCTTTTGATTTAAAAACTTGAATTGTTGTGATTTGAAAAGGTACTTGAACAGTTGAAGAATGTGCTTTGTTTCTGGAACTTGTTGTAGAGATGATTAAAATTGAAACAGAGATGAAATTTTGGTTTTTGATTCCAGGTTGAAGAAAATGTTACATGCTTTGTTTTTTATTTTAAAAATGATTTACATGTTATTGAATTGGATTACTTCTAGTTTGAGAATTGTTTGATTATCAGATTGTTTTAAGTTATAGGATTGAGTTTTTCTTAGTTTTGAATTGAAGAGGATAAAAAAAAAGAAATGAAGAGAAGAACAATTTGTTTATATATGTTAAAATGTATTTTATTAAAAATAAAAGAAAAACTAAAATTAAAGGTGACACTTGTTTAAAAACATAACATTTGACATTAGCATTGTTTATCATTAACACTTGTTATAATCAAGCCTTTATATATATACACTTGTCATTAAGTAATAAAAATTTCTTTTTTATTTTATTTTAAAAGTTAATATAAAGCTTTATACTTAATTTTCTAATTAATAAATACCTATCAAAACATATATATGTAAATTTCTTTAAAAGATATATTATAAAACAAATTATATATACAAATAAAATCTTATACATATATTTTAAAACCTAAAATATTTTAAAATATCTGTTTTTTAAATCTCAAATTTAAATCCAAATTCAAATTCAAATTAAATTTAAAAAAATCTAATTGAAAGTCAACTTATATATATATACATATATAACAACACATTAAATTTCAAAATAACAATTTTATTAATTTTAAATAATTTAAAAAGGATATTTCCTCATTATTTATAAATTACTTATTTAACTAAATGAACTAATGTATCATACTTATCAAGAAATATTTAAAAAGAAAATAAAACAAACCTTTTTGTTAATCTTATTTAAAATTAAACTTAAGCTAAACAATATATATTAAACAAATAAACATTTATCTTAAGTATTTTAAAACTATATGGTTAACTATTTAAATAACCTTTGAAAAGTTTTATATTAAAATTGGTCATAATTTTCAAATTACAAATATATATATTAAAATTTGAAAACATGATTTTATTTGTTAAATTTAAACCAAAGCTTTTCTATTTACAATATATATATATATATACATTATAAATAGAAAACATTTTATTAACTTTAAAAGATAAAATTTATCAATTAAATATTTATTTGCTTTTAAAAGAATAAACTTGCAAATTTGAATTAAAATTATAAATAAAATTATCAAATCAATTTAATTATTAATACAGATTATTAAATTGATATTGCCCAAAATTCCGGATCATCACACTTATTTGAACTCCCCTAGGCAGAAGATGCTATTTTGTTGTTTAAACAATAGTAACTTCTTCATGCTAACTCAAAATCAGGTGAGACTTCGACCGATGAACTCCTACCTAAATTAGGGACAATATGGAACACTCGGATACCAAAACTTGAATGTATATTTTAGTTCTTCACGGTGATTAAACGTTTCACTTAGAAAATAAATGGCTACATCAACCATATTTGAACTTCACCTTGGTAGAAACTGCTATTTTTTTGTTCGGATGGCAATAACTCAGAATCAGGAGAGACTTCGACCAACGAACTCCCACATAAATTACAAACATATGGAACACTCGGATACCTCATCTTGTAAACGCACATTGAAGTTCTCCATAGTGATTAACAATTATACATTATACTTAGAAAATAACAGACTACGTCCCTATATTTGAACTCCACCAAGGCAGAAGCCACAAATTTTTTCATTTAGACTGCAGTAACTTCCTAACGTGGAATCAGGTGAGACTTCAACAGATTAACTTCCACCTAAATTACGGACAATACGAAACACTCGAATACTTCTGTGACGCCTCACTCTAAGACCCATATTAACAAAGAGTATTATGAGGTAATACTGTCTGCTAATGTGGAGAATAGAGCTGAATAGGAGCGACCATCTACAGCCTTGTCTTAACTATCTACTGAATACGTCGATAAGCGCTATCCATTTTTTTCTTCTCAAGTGGATCAAAATATCCAACAAATATTTAATACAAAACTATAATGGCTAACGGATCTATCAGAACAAAACATAACAACTCAAATGTAAATAACATCACAGAACAACAGAAATGCATACATATGCATAAGTACAGATACAATCACTAGTACAATCCAAAATGATACATCAAAGTGGTATGATGACCACAACCCAAACATGGGTCAAAAGAATATACATCAGAGTGCCAACAAAAAGTACTACATAAAAAGCTATAACAAAAAAAGCTAGCAAAATAGTTCATGCAGAAGAAGAATAGGCTAAGTCCAAATGTAGCTAGCCTAAAACGCCTCGGTCTGACCCGAATATAAAATACATGGGTCAATCTAGCTAAAAAAATCAATAAAAGGTGATAGAAGAACAATAGAGCATAAGAGCGCAGTGATGTTCTTCTTAAACAAGAAGAAACAATAAGAAAGCTAACCATAGACACATGGAGGATACACATAATGTATGGCATATATGGTTACACTAGGTGATAGAACACTATTGCTTCAATAAGCATAAAACACAAAGGAGACGAAAAATATCATGAATCGCTAAAATGTAGCATGCCCCATATCATCGGCAACTCAAAATATATAAAGGATCCAAATATCCTAAGTCAAGCCAAAAAGGCAAACACAAACGCCAATGAAGGCATCACAAGTTTCCACAAGGTAATCGCTATGTATTGAGTGGTTCAAAGGACCGACTTGAAAGGCCATACTCTAGGGAAATATAAATATCAATGAAACAAAAGAAGCACATTATCAGTACTGTATAAACATGGATCCACAAGCCCGAAGGCGACAAACCCAAGTATCTTTCGAGCGATGACAAAGGACTAACTCTAAAAGTGATATCATAGGGCAACAAACCCGAAGGCACAAATCTGAAGGCAATAAACCCGAATGCACAAACCTGAAGGCAACAAATCCAAAGGCACAAACCCGAAGGCAACAAACCGTAGCGGCGAAGGTCCGGAGGCCCAGTACTGGACACCACTAACTGGCAATATGTGTCACAAACTCTCGGAAAGGAACCGAAACGTGTTAAGGTGTGTCACATACCACCCGTTCGAACTAAACAGTGTACTAATCGCTAGTAAACTTCACACTTAAAGCAGTAAAAGGTTCACCTCATATCATCGGTAAACTAGACCCATGGGCCAATACGATCAAACGAATAGATTTAAAATTAACTGAAAAGATAAACGCACATGTTCGTAGCACGTGTTTTATCTAGTCATTTAATTCTCCTACCTCTTCGCTCGAAGTGCAAAATTGTGTGTTTTATATAGAAATTAAGTTGAAGAAAACGAGTTTTAGGAACGCGTCAAAATCGCTTTAGAAATTGCCTTTGAAATTCTCTTATTATAGAGTATATAATTTTTATACTTAAAAAAAAAAATTCAAAAGCCCATTTATTTGAAAAATAATAATTTAAAACACATTATAAACCCCGTGTATGAAATCCAGTAAGAAATATCAAGAGAATATCGAAATAACGGAAATTACACCAAGTATTATCCGTTTAAAACAAGCTACGACTCAATATTCGACAACAGGTTTGAACAAGTCAATAGTGTCAAATGACTTGAAATTCTGCATTAATGAAGTTCAACATTTTTAATTCAATTTTCAAGAAGAATCATTCAAATCCAATTTAAAACGAAGAATCTGCGTCGTTTCAAAGTTGGACTAAAACAAGGTCAAATCGCTGAATTTCAGCATGGTGCGAGTACAAGTTCGACAACAGACATGTACAAATTCACATGGTCGGAATGACCTGAAAATTTGTCGAAATAAATTTCTACATTTTTACTATAAACTTAAAATAGAATCACTAAGTTTTGATAGGAGACGAGCAAACTGCGACGTCTCAAAGTCGAACTCATGTTAGGAAGTGAATACATAGGAAAAACAAAGGCCAGCGGGTTGTTTAGCCTGTTCGCCTCTATTCAACTCAAAATTTGGGAAAGCACGAAACATGAAAGTTATAAAGGATATTATAAGCTTTCAAGAATGTGACGACCCGGAATTTTGAGCAATAACAATTTAATAATCTTTGATAATAATTAAATTGAATTGATCATTTTAAATTATAAATTGACAAGTTAAAATTTATTTTAAAGATTAATGATAATAATTTGTTAATATCTATTAATATTTTTCTTAACAATATAAATAGGCAAGATTAAATTCTTTTAAATTTATAATAATTTGATTTTTGAAATATTTAATTTGGTAAATAAGAAGTTTTTGATGTAATAAAATTTTGTATTCAAATTGTAATATATATGAATGTATATATTGTGATTTGAGATTTGTTTTAAAATTTAATATGGAAATTGACAAATTTAATGTTAAAATGTTTCTATTTGAAATGTGTATATACATTTGTATATATATTTGAAATAGGAAAATTTATTAATTTAAATTTAACAAGAGTTTTTCAAACTTGAATACATTTAGTTTTGAATTTGAAATGATAATTTGATTTAACGTCTTTGAAATGATATTTGAAATTTAATTTTTAAATAATAAAGTTAATTTCTTATTTTATAAACATATATTTTAGCTTTTGTTTTTAATAAGATAAAATTGTTTTAAAAATTTATATAAGAAGTTAAAATCAATTTTTCAAGCTTATAAACATATATTATAAATCAAAATAGAAGTTATTTAAATTTACATGAATATTTATTAAAAAGGTAAATACATATTTCTATATTACATAATTACATATACATAGCTTAATAATTATAATATAAAAAGAAGTAACATTTATAAAACATTAATTAAACAACAAAACACTTGTAAGAATATTAAGTTATGTAAGTTAATTTTTAAGAGTGTAAACCTTTAGAGAGACACATGTCATTCTCCTTAGTAATTAAGTTTCAAATTAAATTGTAAATGCAAAACAAAAGTTTTTCTTCAGCTAAAAAAAAAGAAAATAATATTATCTTCATCTCAACTAAACTAAATAAAATCAGAAAGAACAAAGATCTGAAAGAAACAAATGCAGAAATCTGTAAATTTGGGTATTCAAATCAATATGAAAACTAGAACAATTCAAGTAATTCAAGAACCTGGAAGTATATCAAACAGGAAATTCAGAAGAAAACATCAGTATGCAAGCTGAAAATCAATCATCACTTCAACATGCAAAAGGAAATTGAAGCCTGGAATTTGCAGCTTCTGTTTTCTGGAAAATTTTCAGGTGAGTAAAACAAATTTTAAAAACAGTTTCAACTTGATTTACTCTTTGTTATATGTATGTATGAAAATCATAAGTTTACCTGAATTCTTGGATTTTGAATGAATGCATGCTTTGGAAGTGTGAATAGTGAATGCTTGAGAAGTAAAAACTTCTGTTCTGTTTTCTGCAAGATTCAATGTGAGTAAGTGAAACCCTTCAAAACAGTTTTAAATTTGATACCAACTCTTACTGATGATTGAAGATCATGATGGTTTCTGAAATATTTGAATCAGCTTGATGCATGTTATCTTCATGTATATTTATTGTCTGTATAGTTTAAAACATGAGCACTGCCATACTGACAGTTTCCATTGTCACAAATAATTTAATAACTAAATTTTAAATTTGAATTTGCTTTTGGTTTGGGAAGGAAAGATGTTTGTTACCACATTAACTTGTTTCTAAAAATAATTACAAGTTGTAAAAATGGGAAATTGGTTCAAAATTTTCAGATTTACGGTAAAATATAAAATTGGGTCAAAATTTGATGAATTCAATTTCAAGTTTTGATTGCATGATTGAATTGCAAATGGAAAATAAAGATTTTTAGTGCTTGAATCGCAATTTTTAATGTGGGGATTTGTGAGTATTTTGGGATTTACTGTTTTGGGTATTTTTGCCAAATCACGGTAGACGAGGTGGACATTGCCGTTGAACTCGAAGGTCGAGGGGGGTTTAGTGATCATGCAAAAAATACTTCATGAATTTTTAAATTAGTGGGTTGGCAGATAATCGAAGAGTTAGGGTTTTATTACCTGTTTTTGGCCGATGTGTTCATCGTGGGTTCGTGATGTCGTGGGGATACCGGAGGTTATCGCGAGCGTTGCCAAGGATCCATGGGATTGTGGGAAAGCTATGGAGGTGGTGGCATGGTCCCCGGTGAAGGGGATGGTCGGCGGTGGTTGGAATTGAGGATGGCTTTTCTGAGCAGTTTTGGGATGGAGGGCTTTATTTCGATTTTCAATCGAAACAATTTTTCTGGGAGTTGCATAAGGATGTGGTGGTCGAGTACGACTTGGGAATGTTCGGAGTGGTGATCGCCGTTGGTCAGATGCGACGTGCACGTTCATGTGCATGTTTATGGGTTACTGAAATTGTTCTGGGGAGAAGGTGGTGGAAGACTCGAAGATGGCATCGGGTTTTTGGCGTGCTGACTCGAAGCAGGCTTGGGTAGGGGAGGAACTCGGAGTTAGCGTGTGTCATTCTCGGGGTAGGCACGAGTTTTAGCAGGGTTACTCGAATATTCATATATTCAGGCTTTAGAACTTAATGTTTAAGTGTTAATTCAAAGAAAATTTGGTTTTAGGAATAAAGTTTTTAAAATATAGGATAAACTAGTTTCAAAATTAAGATTTTATTTCAAAGCTATGTTTTAAACGAGTTTTATGTTTTGAAATATAAAAGTTCTAAAAATGAAATAAGTGAAATTTTAATAATATGTTTGTAATAAGTTTTATTAAATAACTTTGAAAGTTCAAACATTTGTAATTTTGAATGTTTCAATTGTTTTAGTTAAAATTGATTTCTAAAGTATTTTATTTTAATAGGATAAATAATTAAGATTTAGAGATCAATAAAAATAATGATTATCTTTAGTGATTTTGAATTTTGATTTAATCAAAGATAATTAAATTTGTAAGGATAATTGAGATAATTAAATCATTTTTAATTATCAAGTTTTAGTTGTTAATAAATGATTTAATTAAGATGATGATTTTCTTAATTAAGAGTCTTTATAATATAAGAAATTAAAGAATCGTTTAATTAAATTTAAATGATTAAGTTAATTAGTTAATTAAGTAATTAACTTGTGATTAATTAAGATAATCACTTTGGATTAATCTAATATAATTACTTAGGGAAGTAATTAAGTAATTAAGTGATTACTAAAGGATAATTAAGAAAAGGATAATTACTTTATGAAAAGTAATTAAGTAAATGTGATTAAGAATTAATCACTTGAGTTATTAATTAAACTATTAATTAATTAAAGGTTTAAATTATTTGATTTATGATTAATTAATAAAAGTATTAAGAGTAATTGATTAAGTGAGTAATTACTTGTTAAAGTAATCTATTAATGAGGAAATTTAATTAATGAAGAAATCATTAATTAATGAGAATGATTAATTAATTATTAATTAATAATTTAAGAATAATTAATTTATAATTTAGTTTTAATTACTAAATGTAATTAAAGTAATTAATCAAAGGAGATTAATTAAAAAGTAATTAATTAAGTATGGTTAATTAAGAATAATTAATTAAGTGTGATTAATCAGGTGTAATTGATTAAAGGATAATTAAGGAATAATTATCAGGATAATTAAAGAATAATTAATCAAGGTTGATTAATTTTAAAAGGGTAATTAAGAGGTAGTTACTTAGTTTAATTTGGAATAATTAATCAGGATGATTAATTAATATGGTAATTAAGTAAGAATTACTTAAAGAAATTAAGTGATGATTAATCAGGGAAGATTAATTGAAATGGAATTAAGTAATGTAAGTTAATTAATTAATTTGTAATTAATTAATGAATAAGAAGTTGGATTGAAGAAAATCCAAGTATTTTAATTTAAGGATTAATTAAAATAATCAAGTTTGAATCAAACTTGTTTATGAATGATTAATGATTGAATGATATATCATTGGAGAAGTAAATGATATTGGTTGTTGACCTTTATTGATGGGTGAAGATGTGAATATGCTATATCTGATTCTGATATGTATGCTTCTTTGTGATATGTATGGATGCATGTGATAATAGACGATTATCTATCTGTGTAATATGAATACATCCATTTATCTTAAGTGATATTTTCTGAAATATCTATTGTTTAAATCCCTTAAGTACAACTTGGACATTAAAGTGGCGTTTGGTTTCGGTGAGACCGGGATCGGGTTTCCATATTTGGATATCTGAAAACCACACCGTTTCCAATTAAACGTTAAGTCGTTAATCCAAGTGGAGCAAGTGAAGACGCGAGGAGTAAGGGCTATACGTCAGTATAACTCTGTGGGTGATTCCGTAATGAGATTGATGGAATAGTGCTTATAGATTGGAGATGGTGATTCAGAGTGCAAGGGCTATGGTCGTTGACTCTGAGGGTGATTCCAAAATGAGTGCAACGAGATAGTGCCTTCGGTTTCGTTCGAACCCGGAACGAACTTGTATGGATTGAATGCTTTCAGCACATCGTCAGGCGGACGATGAGCATTCTAAGATAATTGGTCCTATAAAGGTAATCGCAGCCTCAAGCCTCATCAACTGGGAATGGCTAAAACAGGGGAGGTGCAGCAAGGCTTCGTGGGTCGCTCCCACTGGAGAGCAAGATACATACCTGTCTAGAGGTCCCTTTATATTTCGAGTGTTTATTTGATATTTCGGCTATTTCATATTTATTTGAAAACCCTAGACACTATTATAATATTACTGGATTTCGTATCAAATGTTTTGGTTAGCGTAAGGTAAAAACTTTTCCATGTTTATGTGTGGGAAGTCTTACGTGATACCTTTCTTTTCAGAGGATTTTCTAAAGTTAAGCAATCTTAAACCGTTTACTCACACCAGACCCCTGTCTGACCCGAGTGTTTATTTTCTGTTTTATTAAACTCTTGGGTACTCGTATTATATATGAGTAGTCAAGTGATTCAGGTTATCTCTTGACGAATTCTGGAGGAGCTTTGGAGCAGGAGGCTTCAACGGGTAGATGTATAGTTAGAGTTTCCACTGTGTGTTATTCTGATTGATTGTCTTGTATTGTATTAGACAGAAATGTTATAACTGTCTAAATTGAGATGTTTAGTTGTGTACTCTAATGTATATGATACTATGTATATGTTCTATATACTATTTAAATCGTTTCGCTGTGAGATTCTGATGTGTTGTTTTCTCTTTCTTCTCTTTCTTTTCTTTTTCTATCCCTTTCTTTCTTAATTAGTGACGCGATTTTCCGGAAGTGGAAAGTTGGGTCGTTACAGCTGGTATCAGAGCATTAGGTTGAGTGAATACCTAGGCTCTGGAGTGGTGTCTATCGTGAGAGAGCGTACTTGTAATTTTTATATAAATATATATTTATATAACTACCTAATCGGTTGGGTTATCTGTTTGGATTTTCCAACATAGGTTATAAAGGTAGATAAGGTAGGAGTGTGTGGAACACGACTACCCCTAATGAAAGAGGTTTATATGTTGAGGTTGGAGATGTGTTTATCGAGATTGTAGACCTATTACCGTCCCGAATAAGTTGTGTAGATTGGTGAGACGATTTCTTTGAGTCTAGAGGGAGTATTTTCAAGAATTGAAGTATATTTTTGAAGTGTGAGGTTGATTTGCTCTCGAGTGAGCGGGATTTCCTAGAATTGAGTTGTCCGCTGAGTGGAAGCAAGTGGTGGTATCTTGGTGACTTCAGGAAGGAATAGCTGTGTGATGAGGTGCAGTTTCCATAGATGGTTCGGAAGATGTTTTCTTTTGGAGCCAGATTTAGATGGTGTTGGAAGAGCATTGATGTCTACTGCAATGAAGGTTCGGACGTTTTAGAGATTTTCTGGATCTCAAGTAAGGATGTCTTGTCCATATTGAAGTTGGAGACTAAGGTCTGTGAGTTATGTCATTTCGGACAAGGTCTCATTTGTTTCTTTAAGAAGATAAGTGGTTGGTGATTGGCTTGGAGCCGAGTTTCTTGAGAAGATGTCAACTCGTCGCAAGAATTTTTTGGCAAAAATTGGATGATAGTTTTGTGTTTCAAGAAGTTTATGGTTAAGAAAGACCTTGTGGCTTAGCAGTATCATAGAAAAGAAGTTTGGAAGCAGCAGCATGAATCTATTTCTTCGATGATTCAGTAATCTTGGGATCCTACTATCGGTAGACCAGGCTGATGGTGAAGGCTTATCCATTTCTTTGGGAAGCTCAACAGAGCGGGATATCTGTTGGAAGTGATCTATCAGTTTCTGGTAGGTAAGCCATTCTGGAAAAGAATGATCTTGATTAGGAAAGCTGTTCTAATTGGGAAGATAGTTCTTTGGAGTCTGAACTGAGTGGGATCGCAAAAGTGACTTGCGATTACTTGGGAATCTTTGAGTAATTCTTTGGTTTAAGATTGAGGCATCTCATATAGGGGAAAAGCTATAAAAGTAGTGGGAGATTCTCTAGATGTTTTTTTTGAGGGATTCAGAGTTGAGCTGAATCGGAGATTGAGTTTTCTTATCGACTTAGATTTCTAGGAGCATTATTGATGGTTCAACTATGTAGTGGGATGACTCTTAGAGTAAGAAGAGTTTGGTGAGGCAGCTCAAGATTCTTTGGAGGGGGATTGATCATCTTATTCTAAGTTAAGATTCTGCTAAGATGTTTTGACCAAGTGGAAGGGTCACTAAGATTTTTATGAGTCGGATGAACTGTGTATGGAGAAAGATTATGCTTGTGTTCTTCGACAGCATTCTTATCTTCTCTAGATCAGAGTTGCGCAGAGGAAGCGAGTTGGCAGTTATTCTAGTATGGAGTAACCGGATGTTGCAGTGAGAGATTTCTATAGGAAATTCAAATATGAAGGAATTTTCTGGATTCGGAAGGCAAGGTTGTCAAGTGCAATTGTTTGGCCATTCTAGATAAGAGATACAGGTTTGAAGTCCATTGATGCTTGTGGAATAGAGTTGTATTTTGGATTTTAGCAAATTATTTTTGAGAAAGCCACTTTGTTGAGTAGAATCTGGAGATTTGGTTTGAGTTGGTGCTGTTGTTTCTTGAAGCAATCAGCAAGATTTAGGCTGATCAGGAATATTGAAGGTGACTCAGAGCATCTGAAGAATTTTGCAGTTAAGAATTGAGGAAATTTGGAATGTGCAGATAGAATTTGGATATTGATTTGGTTTTATCCAATCAAAGGAGATATAAGATGGGTAAAACTGGAAAATTAGCTCTGGAGGAATTTTGAGTTTTTCTATGTTCTCTAGAGATTATATTTTAATCTACAGGATTGAATTGCCAGATTGGATAGCTGGAATTCATTGTATTTCACATATCTCTGAGGAATATGTGTATGATTCTTCGAGTGATAGAATCGGTAGTTAAGAAGGATTTGGTAGTTGGGCTGGTTTTGAAGTTTAGTCTGATTTCTTGTTCAGATTTGTAGGAACAGATGAGGGAGTTCTTGGTTTTAATAGTGTAGTTACTTAAGATTCTGTAGAGCGAGTATTCCAGTATAGGTATCTGGAAACTCTTCATAATATTAGGAGGATCTATTCAGAATTTTTCTGGATAGATAAAATTATTTGTGTGAATTGGTTGCTATGATTGGTAGTGTATGATTTATTGTTAGATTTCTGATAAAAATTTAAATTCTTTAACTAGGTTATTAAACTATCTTTGCTTTTAAATTTCGGGGACGAAATTCTTTTAAGGGGGGAGGAATGTGAGGACCCGGAATTTTGAGCAATAACAATTTAATAATCTTTGATAATAATTAAATTGATTAGATCATTTTAAATTATAAATTGACAAGTTAAAATTTATTTTAAAGATTAATGATAATAATTTGTCAATATCTATTAATATTTTTCTTAACAGTATAAATAGGCAAGATTAAATTCTTTTGAATTTATAATAATTTGATTTTTGAAATATTTAATTTGGTAAATAAGAAGTTTTTAATGTAATAAAATTTTGTATTCAAATTGTAATATATATGAATGCATATATTGTGATTTGAGATTTGTTTTAAAATTTAATATGGAAATTGACAAATTTAATGTTAAAATGTTTCTATTTGAAATGTGTATATATATTTGTATATATATTTGAAATAGGAAAATTTATTAATTTAAATTTAACAAGAGTTTTTCAAACTTGAATATATTTAGTTTTGAATTTGAAATGATAATTTGATTTAATGTCTTTGAAATGATATTTGAAATTTAATTTTTAAATAATAAAGTTAATTTCTTATTTTATAAACATATATTTTAGCTTTTGTTTTTAATAAGATAAAATTGTTTTAAAAATTTATATAAGAAGTTAAAATCAATTTTTCAAGCTTATAAACATATATTATAAATCAAAATATAAGTTATTTAAATTTACATGAATATTTATTAAAAAGGTAAATACATATTTCTATATTACATATACATAGCTTAATAATTATAATATAAAAAGAAGTAACATTTATAAAACATTAATTAAACAACAAAACACTTGCAAGATATTAAGTTATGTAAGTTACATTTGTAAGAGTATAAACCTTTAGAGAGACACATGTCATTCTCCTTAGTAATTAAGTTTCAAATTAAATTGTAAATGTAAAAAAAAGTTTTTCTTCAGCTAAAAAAAAAAGAAAATAATATTATCTTCATCTCAACCAAACTAAATAAAATCAGAAAGAACAAAGATCTGAAAAGAAACAAATGCAGAAATCTGTAAATCTGGGTATTCAAATCAATATGAAAACTAGAACAATTCAAGTAATTCAAGAACCTGGAAGTAGATCAAACAGGAAATTCAGAAGAAAACATCAACATGCAAGCTGAAAATCAATCATCACTTCAACATGCAAAAGGAAATTGAAGCCTGGAATTTGCAGCTTCTGTTTTCCGGAAAATTTTCAGGTGAGTAAAACAAAATTTAAAAACAGTTTCAACTTGATTTACTCTTTGTTATATGTATGTATGAAAATCATAAGTTTACCTGAATTCTTGGATTTTGAATGAATGCATGCTTTGGAAGTGTGAATAGTGAATGCTTGAGAAGTAAAAACTTCTGTTCTGTTTTCTGCAGGATTCAATGTGAGTAAATGAAACCCTTTAAAACAGTTTTAAATTTGATACCAACTCTTACTGATGATTGAAGATCATGATGGTTTCTGAAATATTTGAATCAGCTTGATGCATGTTATCTTCATGTATGTTTATTATCTGTATAGTTTAAAATATGAGCACTGCCATACTGACAGTTTCCATTGTCACAAATAATTTAATAACTAAATTTTAAATTTGAATTTGCTTTTGGTTTGGGAAGGAAAGATGTTTGTTACCACATTAACTTGTTTCTAAAAATAATTACAAGTTGTAAAAATGGGAAATTGGTTCAAAATTTTCAGATTTACGGTAAAATATAAAATTGGGTCAAAATTTGATGAATTCAATTTCAAGTTTTGATTGCATGATTGAATTGCAAATGGAAAATAAAGATTTTTAGTGCTTGAATCACAATTTTAAATGTGGGGATTTGTGAGTATTTTGGGATTTACTGTTTTGGGTATTTTTGCCAAATCACGGCAAACCACGGCGAGGAGGACATTGCCGTTGAACTCGAAGGTCGAGGGGGGTTTAGTGATCATGCGAAAAATACTTCATGAATTTGTAAATTAGTGGGTTGGCAGATAATCGAAGAGTTAGGGTTTTATTACCTGTTTTTGGCCGATGTGTTCATCGTGGGTTCATGATGTCGTGGGGATACCGGAGGTTATCGCGAGCGTTGCCAAGGATCCAGGGGATTGTAGGAAAGCTATGGAGGTGGTGGCATGGTCTCCGGTGAAGGGGATGGTCGGTGGTGGTTGGAATTGAGGATGGGTTTTCTGAGCAGTTTTGGGATGGAGGGCTTTATATCGATTTTCAATCGATACAATTTTTCTAGGAGTTGCATAAGGATGTGGTGGTCGAGTACGACTTGGGAATGATCGGAGTGGTGATCGCCGTTGGTCAGATGCGCCGTGCACGTTCATGTGCATGTTTATGGGTTACTGAAATTGTTCTGGGGAGAAGGTGGTGGAAGACTCGAAGATGGCATCGGGTTTTTGGCGTGCTGACTCGAAGCAGGCTTGGGTAGGGGAGGAACTCGGAGCTAGCGTGTGTCTTTCTTTGGGTAGGCACGAGTTTTAGCAGGATTACTCGAATATTCATATATTCTGGCTTTAGAACTTAATGTTTAAGTGTTAATTCAAAGAAAATTTGGTTTTAGGAATAAAGTTTTTAAAATATAGGATAAACTAGTTTCAAAATTAAGATTTTATTTCAAAGCTATGTTTTAAACGAGTTTTATGTTTTTAAATATAAAAGTTTTAAAAATGAAATAAGTTAAATTTTAATAATATGTTTGTAATAGTTTTATTAAATAACTTTGAAAGTTCAAAAATTTGTAATTTTGAATGTTTCAACTGTTTTAGTTAAATTTGATTTCTAAAGTATTTTATTTTAATAGGATAAATAATTAAGATTTAGAGATCAATAAAAATAAAGATTATCTTTAGTTATTTTTAATTTTGATTTAATCAAAGATAATTAAATTTGTAAGGATAATTGAGATAATTAAATCATTTTTAATTATCAAGTTTTAGTTGTTAATAAATGATTTAATTAAGACGATGATTTTCTTAATTAAGAGTCTTTATAATATAAGAAATTAAAGAATCATTTAATTAAATTTAAATGATTAAGTTAATTAGTTAATTAAGTAATTAACTTGTGATTAATTAAGATAATCACTTTGGATTAATCTAATATAATTACTTAGGGAAGTAATTAAGTAATTAAGTGATTACTAAAGGATAATTAAGTAAATGATAATTACTTTATGAAAAGTAATTAGGTAAATGTGATTAAGAATTAATCACTTGAGTTATTAATTAAACTATTAATTAATTAAAGGTTTAAATTATTTGATTTATGATTAATTAATAAAAGTATTAAGAGTAATTAATTAAGTGATTAATTACTTATTAAAGTAATCTATTAAAGAGGAAATTTAATTAATGAAGAAATCATTAATTAATGAGAATGATTAATTAATTATTAATTAATAATTTTAGAATAATTAATTTATAATTTAGTTTTAATTACTAAATGTAATTAAAGTAATTAATCAGAGGAGATTAATTAAAAAGTAATTAATTAAGTATGGTTAATTAAGAATAATTAATCAAGTGTGATTAATCAGGTGTAATTGATTAAAGGATAATTAAGGAATAATTATCAGGATAATTAAAGAATAATTAATCAAGGTTGATTAATTTTAAAAGGGTAATTAAGAGGTAGTTACTTAGTTTAATTTGGAATAATTAATCAGGATGATTAATTAATATGGTAATTAAGTAAGAATTACTTAAAGAAATTAAGTGATGATTAATTAGGGAAGATTAATTGAAATGGAATTAAGTAATGTAAGTTAATTAATTAATTTGTAATTAATTAATGAATAAGAAGTTGGATTGAAGAAAATCCAAGTATTTAATTTAAGGATTAATTAAAATAATCAAGTTTGAATCAAACTTGTTTATGAATGATTAATGATTGAATGATATATCATTGGAGAAGTAAATGATATTGGTTGTTGACCTTTATTGATGGGTGAAGATGTGAATATGCTATATCTGATTGTGATATATATGCTGCTTTGTGATATATATGGATGCATGTGATAATAGATTATTATCTATCTGTGTAATATGAATACATCCATTTATGTTAAGTGATATTTTCTGAAATATCTATTGTTTAAATCCCTTAAGTACAACATGGACATTAAAATGGCGTTTGGTTTCGGTGAGATCGGGATCGGGTTTCCATATTTGGATATCCGAAAACCACACCGTTTCCAATTAAACGTTAAGTCGTTAATCCAAGTGGAGCAAGTTAAGACTCGAGGTGTAAGGGCTATATGTCAGTATAACTCTGTGGGTGACTCCGTAATGAGATTGATGGAATAGTGCTTATAGATTCGAGATGGTGATTCAGAGTGCAAGGGCTATGGTCGTTGACTCTGAGGGTGATTGCAAAATGAGTGCAACGAGATAGTGCCTTCGGTTTCGTTCGAACCCGGAACGAACTTGTATGGAATGAATGCTTTCAGCACATCGTCAGGCGGACGATGAGCATTCTAAGATAATTGGTCCTATAAAGGTAATCGCAGCCTCAAGCCTCATCAAACGGGAATGGCTAAAACAGGGGAGGTGCAGCAAAGCTTCGTGGGTCACTCCCACTGGAGAGCAAGATACATCCCTGTCAAGAGGTCCCTTTATATTTCGACTGTGTGGGCAGTTGGTCTGCAGCCAACTGCCGGGTGGTTTTGTTTGGGACTGTTCAGTAAGAAATGGTTCCGGCCTTGTGTTGCAGGGGATGAAGGGAGTAATCCTCGGTACGGTGATCTAGGCCACGTACTGTGACGGGCGGTACCCCAGTAACCCTGCCATTGATGGAAACCCATTTTCCCTACGAGACCCTACGGTTTTGTTTGTATTACCCACTTTTGTGGCTAGTAACTAGAATTTAATAGATGTAACAATTTCGGCTATTTCATATTTATTTGAAAACCCTAGACACTAATATAATATCACTAGATTTCCTATCAAATGTTTTGGTTAGCGTAAGGTAAAAACTTTTCCATGTTTATGTGTGGGAAGTCTTACGTGATACCTTTCTTTTCAGAGGATTTTCTAAAGTTAAGCAATCTTAAACCGTTTACTCACACCAGACCCATGTCTGACCCGAGTGTTTATTTTCTGTTTTATTAAACTCTTGGGTACTCGTATTATATATGAGTAGTCAAGTGATTCAGGTTATCTCTTGACGAATTCTGGAGGAGCTTTGGAGTAGGAGGCTTCAGCATGTAGATATATAGTTAGAGTTTCCGCTGTGTGTTATTCTGATTGATTGTCTTATATTGTATTAGACAGAAATGTTATAACTGTCTAAATTGAGATGTTTAGTTGTGTACTCTGATGTATATGATACTATGTATATGTTCTATATTATATTTAAATCGTTCCGCTGTGAGATTCTAATGTGTTGTTTTCTCTTTCTTCTCTTTCTTCTCTTTCTTCTCTTTTTCTATCCCTTTCTTTCTTAATTAGTGACGCGATTTTCCGAAAGTGGAAAGTTGGGTCGTTACAAAGAACGTCCAAAGTTATCGAACTTTGATAAGAAATGAAAACATTATGACCAAATCAATTTTCAGATCTGAAGTTCACTACGGCTGTCGTTTTAGTCTCGGGACAGTGACACTAGAATGAACTTTTGAACATGTAAACTTCATAACTTAACAAATCCCAAAATATAAAAGTTATTGCAGACAATCTATGCTTTCCAGAACATCAAGAATCGCCAAATTTGGACATCAAACGAGAAAGATATGCTCAAATTACAAATGACATTTAGCACAAAAAATTACGGTTTTATAGTGACAGGGCAGCAAGTTTACATCAAGTTTTTCACCCTCTGTGCTTATTATTTTCGAAAGTGTTTAATTTGAAAGTTATCACAATCTTTATAAGCTTTTCGAAACATTAAAAATCTTCTAAATCCGACAAGAAGCGAGAAAGATATGCCTAAAACAATTTCTGTGTTTCAAAGCTAAGATTAAAACACAGGACAGAAAGGTTACATCTTCTTCAAACCCAAATTACTCTTAGTAAACTGCTAAATCACAAAAACTAATGAACATAAAAGTTGTTCCTTATAAAAATAAATTCTCATTGAAAATATTATCACTCAATTTCAATCTACCAATCCAAAGTTATGGTGATTTTAATATCAAGTTTCAACAAAAATATTGCACAGAGCAGGGCTGTGTACATCAGTTTCAGACTCAATTTCGACCATATAAACCATAGAATTACTTAAAGTGATTAAAGGAGAACTTGTTGCTAATAGAAATTTCTTTCAGATTCAAAAATATTGAGCTACTTTGGATAAAGTTGCACTAAGATATCTCTCTTTTACTGCAGCAATATTTTTACAAACAATTTTCAGCAAACTACAACCAAACAATCATTCCAATTCAAGCAACCAATTCACAACCAATTTGAAAGAAATTCAATCATAAACCATCAAATTCAATTCAAATATATAAAAAAAATATTCTCATAGATTAAAGGTAGTAGTGGTAGTGATTAACTCACCTTTTACTCCAATTTGACAAAGATGCAATGCCTAGGTCAACGTATGTGCACTCCTCTTCTTCTACAACTCCTATGCTATACATGCCACAAGAATCACCCAAAAGCCCTCTCATCCAAAAATTTCAAAAATTAGAAATAAAATAAAAAAGAAATTAAATGCTAGATTAGGATAAAGAAGAGGATTTGGAGACTTACCTATATATTCTTTTATTTTCTAGATTTTTTCTTGATTTCTAGTGATTTTCCAAGAAGCTAGGTTTATGAGTTTCTTAGTCTTGAAAAACCTAGTTTTTACATTCTACCCAGCTAAAATGAATGTACCATTCATTCTTCAATACAAAGGAGATAAGAATTCACCTTTATTTAGAAAAATGGGCTAAATTTATTAAGCCCAAACTCAAGTTTAATACAAAGAATTAAAACTCTATGCCACCTCTTTACTTAGTATAATAAAATGATTAGATCATTTTTTTTCCAATTAGTTTATCCTCTTTTCCTAATTAACCACCAGTTTAATTAAAATCACATTTTAATTTATTGTCAGGTAATCACAAAATCGTAGGTTGTTACAGACTCCCCCTTAAGAAAATTGCGTCCCCGCAATTCCTAAAATGGAAGTTATCTATAACATCTATTTCATCACAACAAGATCCAAATCAAAAAGATAGGATCACAAATATTCACCCTCAATAGAGGATGAAAGGATCGGGACAAGTTTGCTTGGCAAATCCTATGGTTTCCCAAGTACAATATTTAAGGTTAGCGGACCATAGAATTTCATAAGCGGAACATTCTTATTTCGAAGGTGTTTAATCTTCAAAACAACTACACAAATAGAATTCGGCACAATACACAAGTCGGTGAGACTCATGATCATGCAACACAAGAGAATTAACAATTGAGATTAAATCTCAAAGATACAAAAAAATTAGGTTACTTTGAACATATCATGAATACCAAAAACTGAACAGAAAACGATGCATGAAAGCAATAATCAAACCAAGGCGTTCAGTAATAGTAGATGGTCCTATATAACTAGAAGCCAACTTTTCAAATATACTGAAGCGCACTTAACTCCTTTAAAGGAGTAACACAAATAAGCACAATCATGAAAAGAGGATTCAACAAAAGATAGGTGGTGTTTCAAGCTACCACCATAACACATGACTGCATGAATGCAAGTAATCTCAAGAATCGCACAAAGGTAAGACACACAAGAATGGATTACAAGAAATTTTCTCAAAAATTTGTTATAAGAGTTTTCACTCAAATCAATTTTCTTTTATACACAAAACTCAAACTTCAATACATGAAAATTTTTAAAGTCTCTTACTTAAATTTTCAATTCAATCATCTTTACTTTAAATTTAAAGTATATTAAATTAGAGTTGTTCCATACTCTAATTCCAAAAATAAATATACTGCAATAAGTAATATATATTTTTTCCACTAAATTTATCAAATTTTAAACCATTTTACTTTATGATTTAAAAGGACACCTATTAGACCCTTCATCGATGACTCTAAATATTCACTAATTAAATTTTCTCAAAAAATTTCGAAGTGTTTAATTTTTCGATAAAAATCGGCAGAGTCTCCTTTGCATGGAGAGCCCTTTACAATTTCATAAATATGAATTATAGATATACATTGAGCAAACCAAAAGGTTGGAACACAATATATATTTTCAACACATAAACACTTAGCAATTCATACCTTTCATTTTTAGCGCTTAAAATGCGAGCATGCTTACTTTTATACTTACTATTTTATTAATTAATCATTCAAATATCCTCTTGCACCTACACTTAACTTATTGAAACATAATAGCATGCACTTATAAACAAATGAAGCATTAAAATCATATTTAAATAAGACAACAACTCAAAACTTCAAAATTTTCAAATTCATGCCTCCTACAAAGACTCAGGCTTTTGACACAGTAAAACTCATAATTCGAAAGTACTCATAAAATAGAAGTTATTTTACTCAGTACAAGCTTACCAGCGGTATTAAGATCATCAAAATCGGATTTAATTTTTGAAAGTTATGCCCAATTTACTTTCAGCTTTAAACACCGAAATTACAAAAGAGGACAAAGATGTCCATTAGTTTTCAAACTCATTTTCGAATAACCAAACTGCAAAATTTTCTAAAATGATACAAAGATGATTTCTAGCTTACTAAAAGAACTCTCTTTTGCACAAAAGTGGACCCATTTGGATTTATAAATCACAAGTTATCGCTGTTTTAAAACAGCACTTTTCAATCAAAAATTTTCGACACAAGACCTTTTATTGTCAAAATTTTCAAACCATTATTAAATCCAATCTATATAATTGTAGATCAAAAATATTTTCTCTAAAACATTTATTACATGATCCTTTTCTCTGGAAAGCCAAGACATCTAGAATTACACTATAAAACATACAACAAACTTTCAAAATGGTTTACAAAGAAAGCTTTTTGCCAATTAACAAACAAGTCTTTTAAAAGAAGATTCATAATTCAATTAAAATGATTACTTTCTTATATTAGCAAGAAATAATTATCTATCGAAACTTGACTTCGGAATTACATATTGATTTTTTTTATTGCATTCACAATTAAAAATCTTTTCTTGTTGCTCTATTTATTATTATTTCTAGCTTTTCACAAAAATTTGTTTTTGATAATGAATGAATCTTTTATATTCAATTTTCTCTTAATCCACAAAGCTAAACATTTTTTTTTATTATCACTAAGAACTAGCCAAGGTTGATACTTAATTAAACTTGCTTTCAATTGAACTTCACAAATACATAATTAACAAGTTTTTAACACTATTTAAATTCACAACCGAACTTACTCTAATGGTTTTTCTCCCTATTAAATTTCATGCTAATTCAAAAGCACCAAATTAGCATTTTCTTAAATTTTCGCAAAAGCGTATTTTTTTCTTCACTTGTTATTAATCAAATGATTAAATGTTTAAACTAATCTTTGTGACGACCCTGATTCGACCTTCGAAAATCGGCACCGAATACGACACTCGTATTCAAATGCCGCAGATCCAAACGTCGAATCTGGTTCGCCGGAGCTTATAACACATTAAGTACAACACAGCGGAAGAAATGAATAACATATATCATAAATACAACATTTGATACAATAACTGATACAATATGATACAACAGATGATATAATGGATATACATCATAGATATGATACAAGATAATAGCGGCGGAAAGAAAAGATAACACTAACAGCGGAACAAAGCTCCAATATGGTCTTCAAGAAGAACTCCAGTAACAGTAATCTCCATCTCCAAAGCACCAATCTAGAAATGGCTCAAACTCCAAAACAAGATGAAGAGAAGCAACTCGATCCAAAATGCGATTGCCAAATCCTAAGGTTGAAAGCTATCGAATCTACACCTACCATTGATTATCTGAAAACCCCAACTCTAGACTGCCCGTGTGGGAAAATAGTGGGCACCCAGAGTTTAGGAAAGGAACAATAAACTCCAGGTCAGTCATGGGACTGGTATGAGCAAACAAAAACATTTGGTCTTTTAAAACAAACAACAAAATTTAAATTTGAAATCCGCAATGCTTTTTGGAAAATGAAACTACCATAAGGCCTCCCGGCACACACACAATGCAAACGCACACATGGGGGAGATTTCTCCTTATGATAGTCAAACATGCTTACTACGAGAAAAATTCTTTGATATTATTACTAGTGCATAGTGGAAAATCTTTCGAAAGTATAATATAAATCCTAGCCAGCATAGGTACCATGATACTATGCCTACTATAGCTGCCATGTTAAATGGCAGGTTCTACAACTAAAACCGTACAAGGCACGTATTGGATGAATGGATTTCCAACAAATGGTCAGGCTAAGGAACTTCCTACTGCCACATGGGATCGCCTCTGGTGGGACGTCCCGAGAAACTAACGTTACGGTTAGATCTCTGCCAACACAAGGCCGGGTTACCTCTGTAACTAGGTAACTACTACACGAATATGTCATCCCCCGGTCCTTTGGGACCTTTATCCGAGGCGCCTCAAAGCAACAACCACACAGTAAATGAGATTGGAGCAACCACATAGGTTAAATATCAGGGCTCCATACCTGATACCACCCTTTACCAGAAGGGAATGACACACCCTAAAGGGAGCGACCCTCATAACCTTGCCGCATCTTTCCTGTTTCGACCATTTCCGGGGAGTGAGGTCCTGATGCAGTCTCGTCCACAAAGCTACGCTTTGGCACAAAGCCATGCTTTGGGTCAACAGATGACCAAAGCAATGATCACAAAGATAAATGATCAAATAAATGATCATATCACAAATGATCAACCAATGATCACCACACAGCAGCACTCAGCATGCCACATTACCAAATTGGGAATATCACTGATAAATATCAACTACATAACCTCTGAGCTCGTACGTCTCAGAGAAGGGTGTTAAGCTGAGAGAATAAATTCTCCGCCACCAAGCAGAAATGTATTTGATAGAGATCAGTTTAATATCTCAAAGTGTAATGTCGGACATACAACCATACAAGTCTGTTCCGGGTTCGAACAGAACCGAAGGCACTTCCGAAGAAGCCCTTGCAAATCCGGGTATCCCCAATCCCGATCGGACTTCCCATCACTAAGGAGAACTCTATACCGGAGCAACTCAGTGCAGAGTCAATCGATAGGTTATCCTATCGTTCTCACAGATACCCGGTCTTCACCATCGGTCTTCAATGCTATCCATAACGACGTATCACATATTCGGAATGGGCTATATGACACAAAGGTCCTCTCCCGGCTAAACCGAATAGTGAGCGCAAAATTTAAAAACATATGGATATGGGATTTCGGTTAAGTCACAACTTAAAAATCCAAAGCTTTTCTTTCAAATGGTTAAACAAATTACCCTTTTAAATCTTTAAATAAAAAGATTAATTTCACAAAGTTTCACCAAATTTCATAAAGGTCTATCTCTAGATTCAAAACAACTTCCATTCCAATTGGATTAACTCGATAAATCTTTAAATTAAAGATTTAATTTATAGCTTTCAAAACACGTTCCAAAGATTTATTCATAACTTGGAAAACCCTTTTCATTTTAAAACTTGAATTCCTTTTAACACATATTGGAAATCCATTTCTTATATGAAAGCTTCTATTATTTGGAAACAACAGTTTTCGTTTCAGAAAAGTCCGATTTATACAAGTTGAAAATCTTGGGTTAAATTTAAATTCCAAACATCACTTTTTAAAATGGTTTAAAAACCCATATAAATCCATTTATAAGTTGGATAACTTTTTAAACCCTAGTTCCCAAATTATAGAATTCAACTTCAAATATTGAATTCAAATTTAAATCAAATTATTTAAATTTCAAAACTCAATCAAGTTATTCAAATAACTTTTATTTTTTTGAAATTCATTTTATTCAAAAGCTTCAATTCTAATTCCAAAACTATTTTGGATTCAAAAATACAATTTTAAATATATTTCAAAAATCTGTGACTTAACCCATTTCCACGTGCAATCCATATTTGTGTGTGTATACGTGTGGTCCAGGGGTTCAACACAATAGTGCACAACATCCATTATCACAGATTCAATCATATCGACAAGCGGTATAACCCATAACGCTTATCTATATTCACAGATTCATAGATAAAATAAAATATCATTCACAAAGATTAACTAATATGATTCGATGTGGGTTTCGGATAACCGACTGGAATCCGACTCCCTGTCGCATCGAAATCCAAATGGCATTCTACGGGTCAAGGGGTTTCATATTCATATGACAATATATTCATCATAAATATAGCAGATCAGCACAAAGTATCACATAGCATCTCATCACATATCAAATATATCAATCCATCACACAACATTCAATAACAACCAGCATCTACAATTAAGATGAATAAACTGGGTGGTTTTAAATTTATTACCTACATGATTACTTTCATTTATTATTCCTAATTAATTAACTATCCATATTTATTCAATTAATAAATCTTCAATTATAAATTTTAAATCTAATATCATTCAATTAATGATTTCTTAATTACAAATTAATTATTCTAAGAAAAATTAATCTTAAACTTTAATTAATCAAATTAAAACCCTTAATTACTTTAATTAATTATCCATTTCATTAATTAATTAATTTTATTAATTATCCATTTGTACTACCTTAATAATTAAATGAATTACAAATCATTAAACTTTTCTTTATCTTTAGGTAAACATTCCTTATTTAAATTATGCATTTAAAAACAAATGTTTTTTTAATGTACATTAAATTCCATTTAACATTTCTTTTAAACTTTAAGACTTAAATATATTTAAAATAAGATTTTTAAAACAATACAAACTTAATCTTATATGTTTACAAGAAACATCTACCTTATTAATAAGTGTAAAGAATTTAAATTTCAATTCAAATCAAATTCAAATCAATTAAAAAAATACTTTAAAATTTCAAAATTGAAATATAACTTCCATTCTCATTTTAGTTTTAAATTCTTTAAAACTCTTTTTTTTTTACAATTTACACCTTCAATTCAAATGTAAATCATTTGAAGCAATTTAAATTTAAATCTTTATTTAAAACTGAAGTTTAAAAATAGATTTAAAAAAACTCAGAGTTTGAATTCATTTTTAAATTCCTAATTTTAAACATTTAACCTTTCAATTCAAATGCCAAAACACAATGCATTTATAGTTGAGAGTTTAAAATCAAATTTAAATTTAAAAACACAATATGGTTTCAAAATTTCAGACAATTAAAAATTTGAATTCATATTCAAATTTTCAAACTTGCACTCAGTTTTAAATCTCCACTTAAAAAATTTTTAAACCTACCTCTTACATTTAAAAAAAACAGAAACAGTTTTCTGTTTTATAAAAAGAAAATCAAACTTTGAATTTTCCTGAAATTAAATAATTTCAGAAGAACAGAATTCAACTTATTTGAATTCATATTCAAATTCAGGTTCTTAAAGCCTAAGTCCAAATTGAGTTTGCATTTTAAACTTTCACTTTCAATTTTAAAAACTGCAAACAGTTTTTCTGTTCCTCTCTTTTTTTTTTAACAACTTGAATTACTGCATTTAAAGTATTCAAAATCAGAATTCAAAATATTTGAATTCAACTTAAGATTCAAGTTTAAATTCTGATTTTAAATCTCCAGATTAATTTAAGACTTTATTTTAAAAAAATCTTAAAACAGAACTGCTCTGTTTATTAAAGTCTGAAACAAAAATGGTATACTCGAGTCACCATAAATTTTGCTTCGAGTCAGAAGCTTATATGCTTCGAGTTTCCCTTCAGTTAACCCGAGTCCATCCCGAGTCAAAACACTGCTATCCCAAAACCAACCCCCAAACCTGAAACAGCCTTACCCCCAAACTTCCTAAGACCTGTCAACTCCAATTTCTCTCATCTCCGACCAACATCATCGACCAAACTCCAGTGATAGCTTCTTCACCTCACCATCCACCAATACCCACAAAATCATAGAACTCGAATCACTGAGGAAGCCGCAGCACCAAATTCACTTAAACCCAGTAAACTATGGTTCTTACTGCAATTCCCAAATACAAAACCCAAAATAGAATTTTAATCCACTTAAAAATTTTCCTACAAATCTTAGATAGTTACAGCATCTTCAGAAGCAAATTCAATCCAAACAAATGCCAATATTCCAATGTTTGTCAAATATATATAATACTGTAACTTAAACTGTTCTTGGTTTACAGTATTATAAATACTAATTTTTGATTTAAAATTTCATGCATTCACTTGATGTTTTGAGTTCTACTTTTACAACATTGATTTGAAATGTTTTATATATTTTACTTATAAAATTTCCTATGCTCTGGTATTTATTCCAGTAAGTAAAATTTGAATTTTACTTTAATAAAATTCTAGAGTCCAAACTATAAACTGCCCTACCATCATAATTAAATTCTAAAATCCAACAAAGACAAATTGATGATATAATAATTTAATTAGAATCTAGAAATAGAAAACACACAGATCATAGCAATGTAGACAGCATGCATATATACATATGTACTTCATACATCAGACAGTAGGCATTAATTATATGAACATTATTTATCTTAGCATGCAACAGTTTTAACCCTTAAATTTATAAAGAAAGTTACTCACAAGCATTAACAAGAAAATAGGTTTCAGGAGGGAAAGTTGCTCACAAGCACTAGAAAAATAGATCAGAGGTTGGAGAGTTTACTCACCTGTTTTCCAGATGACAAAAGCACTTGACAGTTTACAAACAGAGATGGACTCAATCAACAACATGCACAGCCACACACCTATGTATATATATATGGTATACATTCAAGCAAATTCACAACTTTACTTTAAGCATGCATCAAATCATAAATCAGATCAAAATAAGGTTTGCTCACCTTAAAAAGCAGAAAATAAAGTGGAGAACTGGAATTTTGTTGTTTCCAGGTTTGCATCCCAGATTTCCTTTGGTTTGGGTTATCATCCCCTCAGCATAAAAATGATAGAGTTGTTTAAATGTTTGTTTTATTTACTGATTACTAATATCAAACTCGAATTTTAAAAAGATATTTCACTTGCCTTTATTTACTTTCAGAAACCCTGCACTTGCTTCCCAGGCTGAAGCAATTTTTCTTTCTTGATTATTTTGCTGCAGTAGCTGATTTTAAACTGCAGTTTTGAAATTTGTTTGTGTAAAACTTGATTTTTGAAACCAAAAATTCATTACTTTTGATGTTAAAAACTTACCTGAGATTGATCTTGTACTTGTTTGCTTTAACACTAATTTCTCAGGTTTTGATTTTCCAGTCCCTATTTGATTTGTAAATTCTCTTTTCATGTTACTTGATGTTTGAATCCAGTTGAGTTGCTTCTAGCTTTTGTTTTTGAATCTTCTTGAATTCCAGATTTTGCTTTTGATTTGCATGCAGAACCAATTTCCAGATTGCAGACTTGCTTACTTGATTTTAATTCCAGGGTTGATTAAACTGAATTTTTTTTTTGTTTTGTTTTGAGATGAATTTGGAAATCTGGTTCATAATGTTTTTCAGACTTTTTATCAATTTTGTTTCTTTGGTGTTTGGACTTGTGACATCAAATCCTTGATACTATTTGTTTCCAGTTTTCTAAAAAGCTATTATAATTGCTTGTGGGGAAATGGAAAGGTTTCTGAAATTTTTTTTAATCTTATTATTTAATTCAATTTGATGCCATTTGTATATGTGCATGTATAAGATCTTAAAGTATGTATTTGTTTATACTTTGTAAATAAATGTATTTGTTTATTCATTTGTATGTAGTATGTACATGTTCAATGTTAAAAGAATTTAATCAATATTTATGTATATTAATATATATACATATATTATATCTTAACAAATTTTTAAATGCTACTCATTTTTTTAAAACACTCATTTTAAACTTGAGATACTAACATATGTATTTATTTTACTTTTACAAATTTTTTAAAAAGAAATGAATTTAAAACAATTTGTACACTCACAAACAAATCACACATATATATATACATTCCTTAGTTTATGAAGCTTTTGTAAACTTATTTATTAAATCAATTTTATAAAATTACTTTTTAAACCAATATTATTTATAAGCTTAGTTTATTTTTATTTTTGAATTAAAACTAGTATACCTTTTAAATAAATCATTATCTATATTTATATTATTTTTAAATTTTTATTTCTTGTTTTATACCCATTTACATAAATGACAAACAGATATCTACTTAAATTTGGAAAATATCCAGTTAATTCACAATTTAATTTCTAAAATTAATTAAATTTCCAATTTAAATTCGATTCAAAAACGGGAATGTTACAGGTTCCCCTCCTTAAGAAATTTCGTCCCCGAAATTTGCCAGGAAGACGAGAAAGAAAAGATAATAGATAAAGAAATGATTGATCAGATCAGAATCGAGATATTTATTCTGCATTCGGTTTACCAAATCAGAATATCAACAATATGAGAACAAACTCATATAATTATTTCACAAGATATTTGGGTCCACTGGTCTACGAATATGTAAGGGCATTGATTAGTTCGAAGGAATAACTAATCGTTCGTAGAATATATCGGATCCCAGAGAATAGATAGATGGATCAAATCTTCATATTAGTTAACCAATTTACTTAATTTAAAATTTCCAATTTATTTAATATTATAAATTTCAAATTCATTAGAGTTTAGATCGAAAAGCTGATAAGAAACCGATGAAGATACAAAGTAAGGATTTTTCTACAACGATTCGTAAGGCCACCATCACACCGAAGCTTCTTTCTGGAGCAGCTACGAAGCAATCAAAAGAATTCGAAATCGAATCAAAGGAGATTGATAGAGAAAATTGTTTCCACTGTTGCAGGGTGTTGACCATTTGTAGTGGTACTCCCCTGTCCCCTACCTCGTTCTCTCCTCGCACTCATACTCACTATCAGTGGATGGTAAGAGAATTTACTGAGGCATTCGAACGGATATCTTAAGGATATACTCATTCTAGGGTTTACTTCACCCTATCTCTAATGAGTTACTTAATGTGTTATACTCCTGAGCTAAGGCTTTTAACCATCAGCTCTGATACCACTGTGACGACCCTGATTCGACCTTCGAAAATCGGCACCGAATACGACACTCGTATTCAAATGCCGCAGATCCAAATGTCGAATCTGGTTCGCCGGAGCTTATAACACATTAAGTACAACACAGCGGAAGAAATGAATAACATATATCATAAATACAACATTTGATACAATAACTGATACAATATGATACAACAGATGATATAATGGATATACATCATAGATATGATACAAGATAATAGCGGCGGAAAGAAAAGATAACACTAACAGCGGAACAAAGCTCCAATATGGTCTTCAAGAAGAACTCCAGTAACAGTAATCTCCATCTCCAAAGCACCAATCTAGAAATGGCTCAAACTCCAAAACAAGATGAAGAGAAGCAACTCGATCCAAAATGCGATTGCCAAATCCTAAGGTTGAAAGCTATCGAATCTACACCTACCATTGATTATCTGAAAACCCCAACTCTAGACTGCCCGTGTGGGAAAATAGTGGGCACCCAGAGTTTAGGAAAGGAACAATAAACTCCAGGTCAGTCATGGGACTGGTATGAGCAAACAAAAACATTTGGTCTTTTAAAACAAACAACAAAATTTAAATTTGAAATCCGCAATGCTTTTTGGAAAATGAAACTACCATAAGGCCTCCCGGCACACACACAATGCAAACGCACACATGGGGGAGATTTCTCCTTATGATAGTCAAACATGCTTACTACGAGAAAAATTCTTTGATATTATTACTAGTGCATAGTGGAAAATCTTTCGAAAGTATAATATAAATCCTAGCCAGCATAGGTACCATGATACTATGCCTACTATAGCTGCCATGTTAAATGGCAGGTTCTACAACTAAAACCGTACAAGGCACGTATTGGATGAATGGATTTCCAACAAATGGTCAGGCTAAGGAACTTCCTACTGCCACATGGGATCGCCTCTGGTGGGACGTCCCGAGAAACTAACGTTACGGTTAGATCTCTGCCAACACAAGGCCGGGTTACCTCTGTAACTAGGTAACTACTACACGAATATGTCATCCCCCGGTCCTTTGGGACCTTTATCCGAGGCGCCTCAAAGCAACAACCACACAGTAAATGAGATTGGAGCAACCACATAGGTTAAATATCAGGGCTCCATACCTGATACCACCCTTTACCAGAAGGGAATGACACACCCTAAAGGGAGCGACCCTCATAACCTTGCCGCATCTTTCCTGTTTCGACCATTTCCGGGGAGTGAGGTCCTGATGCAGTCTCGTCCACAAAGCTACGCTTTGGCACAAAGCCATGCTTTGGGTCAACAGATGACCAAAGCAATGATCACAAAGATAAATGATCAAATAAATGATCATATCACAAATGATCAACCAATGATCACCACACAGCAGCACTCAGCATGCCACATTACCAAATTGGGAATATCACTGATAAATATCAACTACATAACCTCTGAGCTCGTACGTCTCAGAGAAGGGTGTTAAGCTGAGAGAATAAATTCTCCGCCACCAAGCAGAAATGTATTTGATAGAGATCAGTTTAATATCTCAAAGTGTAATGTCGGACATACAACCATACAAGTCTGTTCCGGGTTCGAACAGAACCGAAGGCACTTCCGAAGAAGCCCTTGCAAATCCGGGTATCCCCAATCCCGATCGGACTTCCCATCACTAAGGAGAACTCTATACCGGAGCAACTCAGTGCAGAGTCAATCGATAGGTTATCCTATCGTTCTCACAGATACCCGGTCTTCACCATCGGTCTTCAATGCTATCCATAACGACGTATCACATATTCGGAATGGGCTATATGACACAAAGGTCCTCTCCCGGCTAAACCGAATAGTGAGCGCAAAATTTAAAAACATATGGATATGGGATTTCGGTTAAGTCACAACTTAAAAATCCAAAGCTTTTCTTTCAAATGGTTAAACAAATTACCCTTTTAAATCTTTAAATAAAAAGATTAATTTCACAAAGTTTCACCAAATTTCATAAAGGTCTATCTCTAGATTCAAAACAACTTCCATTCCAATTGGATTAACTCGATAAATCTTTAAATTAAAGATTTAATTTATAGCTTTCAAAACACGTTCCAAAGATTTATTCATAACTTGGAAAACCCTTTTCATTTTAAAACTTGAATTCCTTTTAACACATATTGGAAATCCATTTCTTATATGAAAGCTTCTATTATTTGGAAACAACAGTTTTCGTTTCAGAAAAGTCCGATTTATACAAGTTGAAAATCTTGGGTTAAATTTAAATTCCAAACATCACTTTTTAAAATGGTTTAAAAACCCATATAAATCCATTTATAAGTTGGATAACTTTTTAAACCCTAGTTCCCAAATTATAGAATTCAACTTCAAATATTGAATTCAAATTTAAATCAAATTATTTAAATTTCAAAACTCAATCAAGTTATTCAAATAACTTTTATTTTTTTGAAATTCATTTTATTCAAAAGCTTCAATTCTAATTCCAAAACTATTTTGGATTCAAAAATACAATTTTAAATATATTTCAAAAATCTGTGACTTAACCCATTTCCACGTGCAATCCATATTTGTGTGTGTATACGTGTGGTCCAGGGGTTCAACACAATAGTGCACAACATCCATTATCACAGATTCAATCATATCGACAAGCGGTATAACCCATAACGCTTATCTATATTCACAGATTCATAGATAAAATAAAATATCATTCACAAAGATTAACTAATATGATTCGATGTGGGTTTCGGATAACCGACTGGAATCCGACTCCCTGTCGCATCGAAATCCAAATGGCATTCTACGGGTCAAGGGGTTTCATATTCATATGACAATATATTCATCATAAATATAGCAGATCAGCACAAAGTATCACATAGCATCTCATCACATATCAAATATATCAATCCATCACACAACATTCAATAACAACCAGCATCTACAATTAAGATGAATAAACTGGGTGGTTTTAAATTTATTACCTACATGATTACTTTCATTTATTATTCCTAATTAATTAACTATCCATATTTATTCAATTAATAAATCTTCAATTATAAATTTTAAATCTAATATCATTCAATTAATGATTTCTTAATTACAAATTAATTATTCTAAGAAAAATTAATCTTAAACTTTAATTAATCAAATTAAAACCCTTAATTACTTTAATTAATTATCCATTTCATTAATTAATTAATTTTATTAATTATCCATTTGTACTACCTTAATAATTAAATGAATTACAAATCATTAAACTTTTCTTTATCTTTAGGTAAACATTCCTTATTTAAATTATGCATTTAAAAACAAATGTTTTTTTAATGTACATTAAATTCCATTTAACATTTCTTTTAAACTTTAAGACTTAAATATATTTAAAATAAGATTTTTAAAACAATACAAACTTAATCTTATATGTTTACAAGAAACATCTACCTTATTAATAAGTGTAAAGAATTTAAATTTCAATTCAAATCAAATTCAAATCAATTAAAAAAATACTTTAAAATTTCAAAATTGAAATATAACTTCCATTCTCATTTTAGTTTTAAATTCTTTAAAACTCTTTTTTTTTTACAATTTACACCTTCAATTCAAATGTAAATCATTTGAAGCAATTTAAATTTAAATCTTTATTTAAAACTGAAGTTTAAAAATAGATTTAAAAAAACTCAGAGTTTGAATTCATTTTTAAATTCCTAATTTTAAACATTTAACCTTTCAATTCAAATGCCAAAACACAATGCATTTATAGTTGAGAGTTTAAAATCAAATTTAAATTTAAAAACACAATATGGTTTCAAAATTTCAGACAATTAAAAATTTGAATTCATATTCAAATTTTCAAACTTGCACTCAGTTTTAAATCTCCACTTAAAAAATTTTTAAACCTACCTCTTACATTTAAAAAAAACAGAAACAGTTTTCTGTTTTATAAAAAGAAAATCAAACTTTGAATTTTCCTGAAATTAAATAATTTCAGAAGAACAGAATTCAACTTATTTGAATTCATATTCAAATTCAGGTTCTTAAAGCCTAAGTCCAAATTGAGTTTGCATTTTAAACTTTCACTTTCAATTTTAAAAACTGCAAACAGTTTTTCTGTTCCTCTCTTTTTTTTTTTAACAACTTGAATTACTGCATTTAAAGTATTCAAAATCAGAATTCAAAATATTTGAATTCAACTTAAGATTCAAGTTTAAATTCTGATTTTAAATCTCCAGATTAATTTAAGACTTTATTTTAAAAAAATCTTAAAACAGAACTGCTCTGTTTATTAAAGTCTGAAACAAAAATGGTATACTCGAGTCACCATAAATTTTGCTTCGAGTCAGAAGCTTATATGCTTCGAGTTTCCCTTCAGTTAACCCGAGTCCATCCCGAGTCAAAACACTGCTATCCCAAAACCAACCCCCAAACCTGAAACAGCCTTACCCCCAAACTTCCTAAGACCTGTCAACTCCAATTTCTCTCATCTCCGACCAACATCATCGACCAAACTCCAGTGATAGCTTCTTCACCTCACCATCCACCAATACCCACAAAATCATAGAACTCGAATCACTGAGGAAGCCGCAGCACCAAATTCACTTAAACCCAGTAAACTATGGTTCTTACTGCAATTCCCAAATACAAAACCCAAAATAGAATTTTAATCCACTTAAAAATTTTCCTACAAATCTTAGATAGTTACAGCATCTTCAGAAGCAAATTCAATCCAAACAAATGCCAATATTCCAATGTTTGTCAAATATATATAATACTGTAACTTAAACTGTTCTTGGTTTACAGTATTATAAATACTAATTTTTGATTTAAAATTTCATGCATTCACTTGATGTTTTGAGTTCTACTTTTACAACATTGATTTGAAATGTTTTATATATTTTACTTATAAAATTTCCTATGCTCTGGTATTTATTCCAGTAAGTAAAATTTGAATTTTACTTTAATAAAATTCTAGAGTCCAAACTATAAACTGCCCTACCATCATAATTAAATTCTAAAATCCAACAAAGACAAATTGATGATATAATAATTTAATTAGAATCTAGAAATAGAAAACACACAGATCATAGCAATGTAGACAGCATGCATATATACATATGTACTTCATACATCAGACAGTAGGCATTAATTATATGAACATTATTTATCTTAGCATGCAACAGTTTTAACCCTTAAATTTATAAAGAAAGTTACTCACAAGCATTAACAAGAAAATAGGTTTCAGGAGGGAAAGTTGCTCACAAGCACTAGAAAAATAGATCAGAGGTTGGAGAGTTTACTCACCTGTTTTCCAGATGACAAAAGCACTTGACAGTTTACAAACAGAGATGGACTCAATCAACAACATGCACAGCCACACACCTATGTATATATATATGGTATACATTCAAGCAAATTCACAACTTTACTTTAAGCATGCATCAAATCATAAATCAGATCAAAATAAGGTTTGCTCACCTTAAAAAGCAGAAAATAAAGTGGAGAACTGGAATTTTGTTGTTTCCAGGTTTGCATCCCAGATTTCCTTTGGTTTGGGTTATCATCCCCTCAGCATAAAAATGATAGAGTTGTTTAAATGTTTGTTTTATTTACTGATTACTAATATCAAACTCGAATTTTAAAAAGATATTTCACTTGCCTTTATTTACTTTCAGAAACCCTGCACTTGCTTCCCAGGCTGAAGCAATTTTTCTTTCTTGATTATTTTGCTGCAGTAGCTGATTTTAAACTGCAGTTTTGAAATTTGTTTGTGTAAAACTTGATTTTTGAAACCAAAAATTCATTACTTTTGATGTTAAAAACTTACCTGAGATTGATCTTGTACTTGTTTGCTTTAACACTAATTTCTCAGGTTTTGATTTTCCAGTCCCTATTTGATTTGTAAATTCTCTTTTCATGTTACTTGATGTTTGAATCCAGTTGAGTTGCTTCTAGCTTTTGTTTTTGAATCTTCTTGAATTCCAGATTTTGCTTTTGATTTGCATGCAGAACCAATTTCCAGATTGCAGACTTGCTTACTTGATTTTAATTCCAGGGTTGATTAAACTGAATTTTTTTTTTGTTTTGTTTTGAGATGAATTTGGAAATCTGGTTCATAATGTTTTTCAGACTTTTTATCAATTTTGTTTCTTTGGTGTTTGGACTTGTGACATCAAATCCTTGATACTATTTGTTTCCAGTTTTCTAAAAAGCTATTATAATTGCTTGTGGGGAAATGGAAAGGTTTCTGAAATTTTTTTTAATCTTATTATTTAATTCAATTTGATGCCATTTGTATATGTGCATGTATAAGATCTTAAAGTATGTATTTGTTTATACTTTGTAAATAAATGTATTTGTTTATTCATTTGTATGTAGTATGTACATGTTCAATGTTAAAAGAATTTAATCAATATTTATGTATATTAATATATATACATATATTATATCTTAACAAATTTTTAAATGCTACTCATTTTTTTAAAACACTCATTTTAAACTTGAGATACTAACATATGTATTTATTTTACTTTTACAAATTTTTTAAAAAGAAATGAATTTAAAACAATTTGTACACTCACAAACAAATCACACATATATATATACATTCCTTAGTTTATGAAGCTTTTGTAAACTTATTTATTAAATCAATTTTATAAAATTACTTTTTAAACCAATATTATTTATAAGCTTAGTTTATTTTTATTTTTGAATTAAAACTAGTATACCTTTTAAATAAATCATTATCTATATTTATATTATTTTTAAATTTTTATTTCTTGTTTTATACCCATTTACATAAATGACAAACAGATATCTACTTAAATTTGGAAAATATCCAGTTAATTCACAATTTAATTTCTAAAATTAATTAAATTTCCAATTTAAATTCGATTCAAAAACGGGAATGTTACAATCTTCATAACTATCCTTTTATTTTTATTAAACCTCATTCCAATCAATATTTTAGTTTTCTAAACAATTCATTTTTTTAATTTGAATACTTTGCTCTATTAATCACTATCACATGATAGTTTCATCCAATTAAGGTATTTTATTAACTAAAATTATTTTCCATATAAATAAATTACCATAAGGTAATATTTTCCAAAAATACTTTACCCAAAAGCTTACTTAAGCATTTTAAATTTTCCATGTATGTAAACTTTAACAAACATGTACTGCAACCAATAATGAATACAATTTATTTAAATGAAACCATACTGAAATTTTCCAGTTATCAATTTATAAAATGATAACATCTAACTAATACATTTATAGTGAATGACATTATCAAGGACTGCAAAGTTGACCAAGATTAACATTGCCTCTCCATTGCCCTCTATATCACACTATTTTCATAAGTCCTTAAGTATATATAAAATACTTATCTCAAATGGGAATTTAGAATTTTCAAAATCTTTTCAATATCTATATATTTTTGCATTCAATATCCATACTAGTAAATATTATTTATTGCCATTTCAAAAGCATGTATCACATCGCCTCGTAAGAGTTTAGGAATCCCTATCGATAAAGCTGATCAGGCATCAACCAGAATTCTTAAAATACTTATTAGCCAATTGACACAAGAAATTATAAAACCTGTTTTGATTTATTAAGGAATCTTAAACTTGGTTGTAACAATTTTTATTATCAAAACTTAAAACATTTTCTAATTATACAACCATACAATCGATTCATAAAACAATCAAGTTATATACATAAGTATATCTCTTGTAAGAAAGATTTTCCATTCACATGGATGCTTTCTTTCCCCAAAATTCTTTTAGTAATTTTACTTCTTTAAAGTGCATCCATGAAATTCTTAAACATTAAATTTTTATTTCATTTTAACCTTTGGTTAAATACCACTTATGAATTGAATTTCATTTTCAAAATTTAATCTTTCTAATAATTCTTGCGGTAGCTACAACTTGAAGACACCGTAAGTTCTTATCATTTGTATTGAGTATGTTTCTAACTCTCAATTATATCGCCTTTTAAATATTATTACAACAATTACTATGCTAACACACATTCATGCAATTATCAACCAAACAAGCATTTATTAAAAACAAAGCATTAAATGTGCCATGCGAAAACGGTCACACCATTTCCGCTGCGCAACTCTAGTCACTAAGGATCAAAACACATAATTTAAATCTAAGCCATTTGAGGTCTAATTTCTACTATTTAAAAAAATAGTATATTTAAAACCCTTATAATGTTTTCAAACTTATTATCCATTCTAAGGAAATGAAAAGACTAAAGGCACGATTGAGGAATACGATAGTGGGAAACTATGTTATCACTTGTAATATACTTGGATGTACTGTAATATGTGTTTATGTTCTGTGTTTATCATATTTTGTTCTGAACTCAGCTCTGATACCAAGCTGTGACGCACCACTCTGAGTCCCATATTAATAAAGATTATTATGAGGTAATACCGTCTGCTAATGTGGAGAATAGAGCTGAATAGGAGCGACCATCTATAGCCTTGTCTTAGCTATCTATTGAATACGTCGATAAACGCTATTTATTTTTTTCTTCTCAAGTGGGTCGAAATATCCAATAAATATTTAAAACAAAACTATAATGGCTAAAAGATCTATCAGAACAAAACATAACAACTCAAATGTAAATAACATCATAGAACAACAAAAATGCATACATATGCATAAGTACAGATACAATCACTAGTACAATCCAAAATGATACATCAAAGTGGTATGACGACCATAACCCAAACATGGGTCAAAATAATATACATCAGAGTGCCAACAAAAAGGACTACACAAAATGATATAACAAAAAGAGCTAGCAGAATAGGCTTAGTCCAAATGTACCTAAGCTGAAACATCTCGGTCTGACCCAAGTATAAAATACACGGGTCGGTCTAGCTAAACAAATCAGTAAAAGGTGATAGCAGAATAATATAGCATAAGAGCATAGTGATGTTCTTCTTAAACAAGAAGAAACAATGAGAAAGCTAACCATAGATATATGGAGGATACGCATCATGTATAACATATATGGTTACACTAGGTGATATAACACTATTGCTTCAATATGCTTAAAACACAAAGGAGACGAAAAATATCATGAATTGCTAAAATGTAGCATGCCTCATATCATCGGCAACTCAAAATATACAAAGAATTTAAATATCCCAGGTCAAGCCAAAAAGGAAAACACAAATGCCAATGAAGGAAACACAAGTTTCCATAAGGTAATCGCTATGTATCGAGTAGTTTAAAGTACCGACTCCGAAAGGCGATACTCTAGTGAAATATAAATATCAATGAAACAAAAGATGCACGTGCTCAGTACTGTATAAACAAGGATCCACAAGCCCGAATGCGACAAACCCAAGTATCTCTCGAGCGGTGACGAAGGACCAACTCCAAAAGCGATACTATAGGGCAAAAAACCCTAAGCAACAAACCCGAAGGAAAAAACCTAAGGCAACAAACCCGAAGGCAAAAACTGAAGGCAACAAACCCGAAGGCACAAACCCAAAGGCAACAAACCGTAGCGGCGAAGGTCCGGAAGCCTAGTACTGGACACCACTAACTGGCAATATGTATCACAAACTCTCAGAAAGGAACCTAAAAAGTGTTAACGTGTGTCCCATACCACTCGTTCGCACTAAAAGGTTTACTAACCGCTAGTAAATTTCACACTCAAAGCAGTAAAAGGTTCACCTCATATCATCGGTAAGCTAGACCCGTGGGCCAAAACGATCAAACGAATAGATTAGGAATTAACTTAAAAGATAAACGCACGTCTTCATAGAACGCGTTTTATTCAATCATTTAATTCTCCTCCCTCTTCGCTCGAAGTGCAAAATTATGTGTTTTATATAGAAATTAAGCTGAAGAAAACGAGTTTTAGGAACGCTCCGAAATCGCTTTAGAAATTGCCTTTGAAATTCTCTTATTATAGAGTATATGATTTTTATACTTTAAAAAAAATATAATAACAATTTGAAAAGCCCATTTATTTGAAGAACATTTTTAAAACACACTATAAACCCCGTGTATGAAATCCAGAAAGAAATATCACGAGAATATTGAAACAACGGAAATTACACCAAGTATTATCTGTTTAAAACAAGCTGCGACTCAATATCTGACATCAGGTTTGAACAAGTTAATAGTGTCGAAATGACTTGAAATTCTGCATTGATATAAAGTTCCTACTTCAATTTTCAGAAAGAATCATTCAAATCCGATTTGAAATGAAGAATCTGCGTCGTTTCAAAGTTGGACTAAAATAAGGTCAAATGGCTGAATTTCAGCATGCTACGGGTAAAAGTTCGACAGCAGATATATACAAGTTCACTTTGTTAGAATGACCTAAAAATATGTAAAATAAATTTCTATATTTTTACTTTAAACTGCAAAAACAATGTCGGAGGTCTGATAGGATACGAACAAACCGCGACGTCTCAAAGTCGGACTCATGCCAGAAAGTGAATACATAGGAAAAACAAAGGCCAGCGGCTTGTTTAGCCAGTTCGCCTCTATTCAATCCAAAATTTGAGAAAGAACGAAACATGAAAGTTATAAAGGATATTATAAGCTTCCCAGAATATCAAAAGTTATCTAATTCCGATAAGAAATGAAAATGTTATGACCAAAACAATTTTTAGATCTGAAGTTCACTACGGCTGTCGTTTTAGTCTCAAGACAGTGACACTAGAATGAACTTTTGACCATGTAAACTTCAAAATTTAACAAAGTCCAAAACATAAAAGTTATTTTAGACAATCTATGCTTTCCAGAACATCAAGAATCATCAAATTTGGACATCAAGCGAGAAAGATATGCTCAAATTACTAATGACAATGAGCATAGAAAATTACGGTTTTACAGTTACAGGGAAACCAGTTTACATCAGGTTTTTCGATGCTCTCTGTGCAGTATTTTCAAAATGTTTAACATGAAAGTTATCACACTCTTTTTAAGCTTTCGGGAACATTAAAAATCATATAAATCCAACAAGAAACGAGAAAGATATACGTAAAACAATTTCTGTATTTCAAAGCTAAGATTAAAACACAGGACGGAAAGGTTACATCTTCTTCAAACCCAAATTGCTCTTAGTAAACTGCTTAATCACAAAAAATGATGAACATAAAAGTTGTTCCTCATAAAAATATCTTCTAACTGAAGAAAATATCACTCAATTTCGATCTTCCATTCCAAAGTTATGGTGATTCTAATATCAAGTTTCAACAAAAATATTGCACGAAGCAGAGCTGTGTACATCAGTTTCAAATTCAATTTCGGCCCTCTAAACCATAGAATTACTTAAAGTGATTAAAAGAGAACTTGTAGCTAATAGAAATTCAAAAAGATTGAGCTAATTTGGATAAATTTACACTAAGATATCGCTGTTTTACTACAGCAATATTTTTACAAATAATTTTCAGCAAACTACAACCGAACAATCATTCAAATTCAAGCAACCAATTCACAACCAATTTGAGAGAATTTCAATCAAAAAACCATCCAATTCAATACAAATGTAGACTAAAAATTATTCTCATAGATTAAAGGTAGTAGTGTGTGTGATTAACTCACTTTTTACTCCAATTTGACAAAGATGCAATGCCTAGGTCAACATATGTGCACTCCTCTTCTTCTACAACTCCTATGCTGTACATGCTGCAAGAATCACCCAAAAGCCCTCTTATCAAAAAATTTCAGAAATTAGAAATCAAATAAAACTTAAATTAAATGCTAGGTTCGGATAGAGAAGAGGATTTGGTGACTTACCCATATCTTCTTTTATTTTCTAGATTTTTTCTTGATTTCTAGTGATTTTCCAAGGAGCTAGGTTTATGAGTTTCATAGTTTTGAAAAACCTAGTTTTTACTTTCTACGTAGTAAAAATGAATTCTTCAATACAAAGGAGATAAGAATTTTCCTTTATTTTCACAAATGGGCTAAATTTTATTAAGCTCAAACTCAAGTTTTAATGCAAAGAATTAAAACTCTATGTCAACTCTTTACTTAGTCTAATAAAATGATTAGATCATTTTTTTCCAATTAGTTTATCCTCTTTTCCTAATTAACCACTAATTTAATTAAAATCACATTTTAATTTGTTATCAAGTAATCACAAAACCGCGGGTTGTTACAACTTCAGTTTATGAACATATACTGTAGTTTTCCAAGATGATTTGTAGTTGAACTTACAAAATAAGAGGCTACATCTCCATATTTGAACTCCCCTTAAGTAGAAACTACTTTTTTGTTCAGAATGTAATAACTTCTTCATAATAACACGGAATTAGGAGGGACTTGGACCAATGAACTCCCACCTAAATTACGGACAATATAGAACACTCGGACACTTCATTTTCCGAACGCATAATGTAGTTCTCCACGGTGTCTAATAGTTGTACTTAGAAAATAACAGGCTACATCTCCATATTTGAACTTCGCTTAGGCGGAAGCTGCTATATTTTTCTTCAGACTGCAATAACTATGTCATACTTACTCTAAATCAGGTGAGACTTAGGCCAATAAACTCCCATCTAAATTACTAATAATATGGAACACTCAGATACATCAGCTTATGAACGTATACCGTAGCATATGAATGTATATTGTAGTTCTCTATAGTGATTAATAGTTGTACTTAGAAAATAACAAGCTATAACCCCATATTTGAACTGTAACTAGGCAAAAGCTGCTATTTTTTCATTCAGGCTATAATAACTTCTTCATGCTAACTCAGAAACAGGCTAGACTTCGACCGATAAACTCTCAGCTAAATTGCGGACAATGTAGAACACTTGGATACTTCATCGTGTGAAGGCACACTGTAGTTCTCCATGATAACCAATAGTTGTACTTAGAAAATAACCGGCTACATCGTATTTGAAATCTTCCAAGGTAGAAGCTGTAATGACCCGCGAATTTCGATAATTAAAAATTGGTTAATTTAATAAGATTTTTGTAATTAAATTTAGAAAGAAATAAAAAATTTATAATTTGTAATGAAGTAAATGTTGAGAATGAAGTGTAGCAATGGTTATTAAAAACTAATTATTGACAATTGAAGTGAAATCACAATAATAATGAAACTGTGTAAATTGTTGCACTTGGGTATAAAATGGAAAATTAGTAAATAAAAGTTAGCATTGAATTAACCAATGAAATATTATATTGATTAATGTAGACTTAATAAAAGAGTTGAACTGAATCAATCTATTTATTTGAAACTAATTAATTGGTATTCAAATTTATAATAAATGGGTTTATTGTAAGAAATTGAAATTTGATACTACAGTGAATCAGAATTAAGATGAAAATGGAAATATTGAAGTATGTAATGCAAGAGTATCATAAATAGTAATGGAATAAAATTAGTGTTATATATGGAATTATAACCTGGGTTGATAAGTAACAAACTTATAAATGCAATCAAAAGAAAACAAGTCACAATTAATATAGGTTGTTTATTTATTTAATGTGTAACTTTGGTTATCAATTGAAATAAATCTAAATTTAACGTTTTGTTAATGTAAATTAAAGTAATTGCCGGAAATAATGTTAATTTTATTCATAATATGAAAATTGGTTAGATAAAAAGAATGGAAGTTAAGATTTATTTATTTATTTATTAGAATTTAGATCTTTATAAATGGATAAATTGCAAATAAATGGAATTGAATATTTAAATATTACGTAAATATTAATTTTGATGAAATTTGAAGATATTTATGTAATAAAGTATAAACCAATGTTAATTTTATCTGTTTGATGATAATGGATTGAATGACAAGAATTAGAATCAAATAAATGGATTTATTTGGAATTTCAATTGATGATTAATGAATATATAAAAATTGAAATTGAATATGGAAATTAGTAAATTAGTTAACTATAAATTGATATATAAATTGTTTAAAGTATGGTAATTGTTTAAGAAATCAAAAATGATAAAGATTGCTAATTATATAATTGGAATTGAAAATTTGGTTTAGTTAATTCAATATTAATCTATTTAATTAACTAAAAAATAGCCATTTTGGCCACTGACTCGGATTTCGACAAAACCAGTTTCATCGGATCCGTAACGGTGAATTTTTGTAGGATTTCAAGTTCCATAGCGGTCGGGCTTGGCGCTTGATCGTACGGGCTCGAAACGCCTAGAAATCAATTTAATTGAAATCAATTGAAATCAATTTGAAATAACTTGATTTTAGCATAACTTATTCATGCGATGAAATTTGGACCTGAGACCTATTCCATTGTGTTTAAAATATTTTAAAACATCTATTTTGATATATGGGTTGACCTAATTTCGTTCCGGAATCGGAACGGGCTTTTCGGGCCATATATCGTTCAATTAATCCTGTCCGTTCTTTCTGTTTCAGCTCTGCCTATATATACCTCATTATAAACCCTAGCCTATTTCTTATTCCTAATTTCTATACATACAATTCAACTGTCTCTCCTCCTCAATGGCAGACAAACAAATTCTTATTTCCAAATCCAATTGCAATTCCAAACCAAATCAAAATTTCAAACTCTTCAAACTATATCATATTTTATAGCGTCGGAAAGCTCTCGAGGAGCAGGAGCCAATTCTGCTATTCATTTTTCGATCCGAGTTTTCGTTTGAACGAGTTTGCTTGAAACAGTTACGGTCGTCCATAGGTGGTTTTTAATCGGCGACCGATCGTCTTTTCGTGGGTACCGTTGTGGAGAGGCAGTCGAGGGGATTGCATCTGGGTAGTTCAGGGGCGGTGGCAACGGCCAGATTTGTCGAGAAAATTGGATTAGGGTTTATGTTTTTTGGCGGCGGCCAATTGATTTGGATGATGATTGTGATAAATGTTTGATGATTGATATTGGATGAATGTATGTTGTATTTTATACTGTTATAAACTGCTAGTTGTTACGGATTTTATTTCATTCGCGATTGCGGTTTGAAATAATATATAACCGTGTTTATATTTTTAAATTGCAGATTGAAATGATAAATATCCCTATCACTTTACCATAGGATAGAAAATTTTATACAGACACCGTGGTCAGTATATAAAATATTTTCAAAATGATTTCTATGGTTTCTCAAAGAAATGTATGGTTTTATATAAATATTGATTTTAGATATTATATAAAGGTTATTTTATTTTTGATGTTTAAGCTATGAATAAATTGTTAATACTTGATTTTTTTGAAGATAATATGGTTAAATATTTAATTATATTTTAATATAGAGTTTTAATGATTTAAATAAATTAAGGTTGGAAGATAAATTGGAAACTCATTTGAAATTGAAATTATTTAAGAATTAAACTCAAATAAGTTGATGAGAAATTTATTAAATTTGAAATTTTAAAGGTATGATTTTATAACTTAATTTTTATTTTGGGTGAATTAAATGAATATCTCAAGTATAAATAAATTGAAGGAAATATTTTGTTATTGGAAATTTGAGTTTTAATCAGATGATAATGGAATTATTACGTAAAATATTTCAAACTAAATAATAGAAAAGTGAATTGTTGAATCGTAATTACCAAACTTAGTTTTGAAATTATTGAATACTTAAAGTTTGCAATATATTGAATTTGAAATGGTTTATTCTAGGGATCAAATCCGTTTTGAAATCAATAAATTTGGAATAGTTTATTTGGAAACTAAATTGAATTGAAATTTATGATTTGGTATTTTGTTAAATATAAATGTAGAAATTCGAGTTGTGTTGGATTTGGTTTGCGAAATTGAAGAAGCTATTTTATTATAATAAGAATTTTAAATATTTAAACCATTCAAGGGGTGGGAGCTATGTTTCAAAGTTATGAGTTTCAAGTTATTATAATTTGGAAGGGTTATATTTCAAGTGTTTGGATTTTGAAATGTTATAACTTTGAAAGCGTTATGATTTTAGAAAAGGATATATTTTGAATAAAAATGATATTATATTGATTTGGGTTTTAAAACAAAAATGATACCGTATTTATATAGTTTTGAAATGGATATTATATTCTGGTTTTGAAGTATAATTATTTTGAAATGACCGCGGTGTTATAATAATGTTTGGTTGTTAAAGAGACCGGGATCGGAAGTTGTCGTACTCTCTTCCAACTCCAAAAACCACTTTAACAATCGTGTACGCGGTGGAGATTCCAGAATCAAGTAGGATGGTGATGACGTTTCCTTTGAGGTAAATATGTGGACCCGACTCTCGTGAGTGGGCATAAGGTGGCTAAAACAGAAGCGATTGACGGGCTAAGAAGGTAGCACCTTTTATCAGACACACTCCTTCGATACCTGTAACAACCCGCATATTTATCGAGTTTACATTTAAATATTTTTATTTAAATATTAAATCGTTAATCGGATTTTGGTCCGAAAACTACTTTTTGCAAACGGTCAAATTAGGACTCGAGACCACTTCCATTGAGTTCGAAATGTCGTTTACAACTTTTTAAGTATAAACATCGATAGGTTTGGAGTTAGTGAAATTTCACTAACTTTTCCCTCTTTGGACTTTGGGTTAGTTTAGCCTATTAAGCCCAAGTTCCAACCCTCTTCTCCTCACTCTTCATAAATTTCCTAACTAACTCAAGCTTTAGCATTAATGGTGAAGAGAATGGGAAATTAAAACTCCAAGCTCAAATTCAATTGCAACTCCATCATTCAACTCCAAATTCAAGTAGAAGATATTGGATTCAAGCTTTGGATTGCTTCTCCTTGCTTTCAAGCTTCATCTTCATAAATTTTAGTGCAAAGGTGAGATTTTTATCTCACAATTCTAGCCTATAACTATATTGGACTGTTGGGAATGATTCCCCATCACTTTAGCATGTGCATTTGCATTTGGTTTGGATTGGATTGGCGAAAAACTCCAATTTTTAGCGTTTTTGACAAAAAACTGCAGTTAGGTCGCACTGCCTCGGAGTTAGGTCGTTCTGGCCTTAAGTCGTTTCTGGCCATCGCTAAGTCGTCCACGAGTTAAGCCTAAGTCGTAAGTCGCGCGCGTTGAAAAGTCACCGCCTTTGTATTTCTGTTCGCCTGTGTTGAGTCGTTCACGAGTTAGAGTGCTAAGTCGGCTGCGAGTTAAGAGTTAAGTCGTTTGTGTGTTATCTCGTAAGTCGTCTCCGACCTAAGCTCCAGTAAGTCGTTCGTGTGTTATCTCGTAAGCCGTCTCCGACCTAAGCTCCAGTAAGTCGTTCGCGTGTTATCTCGTAAGTCGTCTCCGACCTATGCTCCACTAGGTCGTAGGTCGTATCCGACCTAAGCCTCTCTAAGTCGCGAATTGTTAAGTCGGCTGTCCTTAAGTCGTTCGACCCCACTAAGTCGTAGGTCGCCTCCGACCTTACCCTTAGGTCGTATGACCTGTTTGTTAAGTCGGCTGTCCTTAAGTCGTTCGACCCCACTAAGTCGTAGGTCGCCTCCGACCTTACCCTTAGGTCGTATGACCTGTCATCCACTAGGTCGCGCCACTTAGGTCGTATCCCTTAGGCCGCGAACTCTTTAGGTCGTTAGACCTCATTTTGCTTTAGGTCGTAAGCCGCTTGTCTTCACTTAGGTCGTACCATGACGGGGCGCTGCCCCGCACCCCGCCGGGGGCGCTGCCCCCTGGACCCCCGCGACCTGACCGGGCAGGTCGAACCCCGTATAACTCTGCGTAGGCGATCTTATCTGAAAAATATTCAACAGAACTTGCTGAGCTGATTTCCTTGGATTTTATTCGCATCCCCGTATGCGATCTTTGTAACTGATTGTTTCTACACTTGCTTATGTGTTTTGTCACTTTATAATATAAAGGTTTCAATACTAGTAGTAAATATCAAAACTCTTTTAACAAACAATTTCAACTCTATTTTTAATAACAAAGCTCTTTTCTTAAACCGTTTTCCAATCTATTAGTATATACAAACCTTTACCTCACTCGGATGAGAAATCTAATTAAACGACTTAGTAAAACAAGTGGTATGAAACATTTGCGTTCACTTCGTCGGTTAATTCTTGGACTTGCTCGATTGAACCCCTTGTGACAATTTTATTAGTGAAGATTTACAGTTTGTTCGTAAATATTTAAGTTAAGCAAGTGGTTATGGGACATGAAGCTAAACTTCTATATTTACTAGCTTAGTGTAATTGACACTTCTCGTTGATCTTGATGATCGCTTTATGAATTAGACTAGCAATTGCGCGATGTCTCTTTCATTGCAAGGTTAGACTAGACACCACTTGTGTGATTCCATTCACACATACCTTTCTGCTTTTTGGTTAGTCTTGACCTCATTCTGTGTGATTCCACTCACACATGTGGGGTAGCTCCCCATGGTCTTCGGACCGTCATGTGATAGGCCTCTTTCCCTTTTTATGATTTCTGGATTTCTCGTGTTGATTTCTGGAATTTGTGTCATTGACTTGTTATGAGTACAAGTTTAGGGTATGATGCCCCCTTCGAATCTTTGAGAAGATTCTTGTGATATTGATTATCTCTTATTGATTGATCTTCTGTTGATCATTATTTACATACTTATAGCGGTATGTCGTTATGGATGTTTATGTTTATGCCATATCTTTTATGTTATATCATGTCATCTGATATTTATAGCTAGACTGATCCGTTTATTATTTTCTTAAATAATACTCGGATCAGACCGAGATGTTACAGGTGCTTCTGCTTGACTTCTTCCCAGGGATTCATCACTCTGACTTTTGGCTAACTGTTTAGATTAGCAGTTTTTGCTGTATACACTTGAGATATGGACTCATAGTTGTATTCTTTTGTATAGCACGTGTTGCTATTCTTTTGTATTATCGTGGATCTTATTGACCACTACTCTGATGTACACTTTCATGTGTTAGTTATATATTCATATCTTCTTCCGCCTTTGTGATATGGATATCTGTGACTGATTTGTGATATGATTATTTCTATGTTTGTTTCCGAAGATTATTTATAGCCACCGTGTGATAAGCTATTACATGGATGGTCGCTCCTCAACAGCCTTATTCTCCGTGCTAGTTGACAGCACTTCTCCGGAGTGTTCTTGGCTAGCGTGGGTATAGAGGTAGGGCGTCACAATACCATTCTATTACTTTGTGATTGTTTGGGGCCTTTTTGATTTTGGGGGTGTGGCTCGAGGTGGCCGGTAGTAGCTAATACGCGCTACCACTGGCCCGGAAGTGTAATTAGTATATCTACCCTGGCATTGCCTAGTTTTGCCGTATCACTTACCCTAGCGCGCCCTGAACGAGTTTGATTTGTGTCGTACCTATGGAGTATCCTCTGGTAGCCTCCCGATCAGGAGGTATTACGGTACTGTATAGACTATTAGCACTATTACGTGTTAAGGGCTATATGGGTAACCCCTTAACGCTATTTAAAAGTAAGTTTATTTTACTACTAGACATTATTATAATAGCGTATATTACTACATAGTAAATAGTTTAGCGGATCCCTAAGAGATGTGAATCCCGAGCACCTCTTAAGTTACTACACTACCGTTAGACACTGGATAGTAGATGTCAAATCCCATAAACATCTCTGACGCCGTTCCACTCATATTTATTCCGTTGATTTAACTTACATAAGATCTTTTAGTTCTGACTCGAGTGTTTTGTCTTTTCAATTCGCTCGGGTCAGTCTGAGCATTTCAGGAATCGAAGACTTTATCTTTGGAAGACGAAGACGAATATTTGTATTACTATTATTTATCATATTCCACTGCATCTCATTGTTCCGCTGCATTGTTATTGATTATTCTCTGGTATGTGTAACTCTGATATGTATTGTATAAGTATAATCAAATGTTTTTGGTAAAACAGCTTCATGAACTATTTATCTGATTATTATATTTTACCGTTCCACTACAAGATTCTATTTTGTTTTTCTTTCTCTGCTTTTTCTTATTTACCCCATAACAATCTGCCCTTCCGTATGGTTTAAGTTTGACGTGTGTGGTTTATCGCCGATTTAAAGCATACAAAAAGGCTAGATGTTATATCTGGTATCAGAGCTTTGGTTTAGCGATAAACCTTAGCTTTGTGGGGTCCGACTCTTTATTAATAGGGTAGTAATACCCTATGGTGAGTCGTTGAGCATATATATATGAGAGAGCATATTTGTTAGTGTTATAAAAGGTTTTGAGATTGTGTTAATTTGTTCCGTTTTGTATTTATAAATTCTGGTTGGTGCATAGGACGCTATGACATCAATAGGGATTTCTAAACACTTAGTAGGAGAGACCGACACAATATTTGTTTTGAATATAGGTGAATGAAATAATTTTTCCTATTATATTTTCTATATATATAAAATATTTTTTTTATAAATAGTATATATTTGGTTGTAATATATTGGTTGTTAGGTAGTGAAATTTTTAAATACTGGTTGGAAATAAGATTCAAATTAAAATAAATAAAATTAGAAATTTTAGAACCTAAGTTTCGGGATTTTGAAAATTTCTTTCGGATGATTTTGGAGTATAATAATAATATTATTAGAATTATTTTCTGATATAAATATTTCAATATAATTTGAAGGAATTGTTTTAAAGAAATTTAGGAAAGAAATAAGTTCTGTACTCCTCTCTCTATCGCTGGAAAATAATTTCGGTGATGAGTGCATGCATAATTGACATTCATTTTCGTGTTTCAAAGTGGGAAGGCCACTGTAGTAGTTTTACTACGGATTTATTTTGATAACCACATATAAAATTTTAATTGTTTTAAATATAATTGGATATATAGGTTGTAAGTATATATTTATCTATTATTTTAGAATGATTTGAAATTTAACCCGGTATTTAGTTCTTAAGTTTCCATTAATTAATAGTTTCAATTATTGCAGTGAAATGGAATGTAACTAATTAATAATTGGAACCTCTAATTAAAATAAGAGATTAAATGATAGGTTATAAAGGATCTTACAAGGGAGTTGAAATTGTAACCTATGAAACAAAGGATATAATTATGGAACATTAAATTAGTTAAAAGAAATGGGATAAACTTGTATGATTTTCAATTACATCCTTAAAAGCATATATATATATATATATATATATAACTTACCAAATGTTAAAGGTTCTAATGTTTAATAAGAAAATGTAATAGATATTATACACGTAAAACTTGAAGTAATGAAAGTATCCAATGAAATTCCTTAATTAATAAGAATTTGATGTTCTAGTTGTTATGGACTTAAGTATAATTGAAATGCTACTAATGTAATAGAAAAGAAAGGTAAGTATTATTAATAAATGATAATAAACTTAAGTAAATGGTTGAAGCTATTTATGAATAAAGTAAGTAGCAAAGATGAATACAGTAAATATATGATGGTAGACTTAAGTTAATGTATTAACATGCTAAGTAATTGATTTGCACATGAATACTATAAATGAATGAATGAATGACATTAAGAAATAAATGAATGAATTGAAATTGAAATTTGCAAGAAATAAATGTAAATTTAAAAGATAAATCATTATATGAAAGAAAAGAAATCAAAACAACAAATGGTATGAAATGAAACTAATAAGAATGAACTTAATTTATTGTTCGAATTTGTTGTTTATTTTGGTTTATGGTTGTTTGGGTAAGGATACTTTAAATTTGTTTGGATGTATGAATAATCTATCTAGTTTCATCTAAGACTGTTAAGTAAATGATGCACTTAATAGTTTACTCTCCATTCTGTACGATTTAAAGTTTTTGAAACTGAACAACTATTTGTTTGTTTGCTATGGAAGGTTGATTTTATTGGCTTCATATGGTGCTTGTATGTTGTGATTTCAAGTGATTTTTATTTATATTGATTTGGTTGTTAGTGGTTAAAATAAGTTAAACATTTCATGTTATATAATTATTAACTCCTTTTGGATTATATAAGTGAAATACAGGTTATGGAAGCAATTGCTACTGCTTTTAGTTTCTTAATTAACCGTAAATTGCCCAACAAATAGGTACGTTTTCGAATTTCGGTTTTATAGCATTATTATATTGTTTTTCCCGTGTTGGGAATATATTATTTTGGAAAATATATGTTGTATATTATTATATTTGATATTATATTTTCTCCCGAGCCTCTCCGCACAAAGGAGACTGCCGAAATTTTTCGTAAATTTTGGACTTAGAATTTTTTTAATAAATGTCTTCCAAAATTTATTAATTTGAGTATAAAAAGATTTAGTGGTTATAAATTGGTATATTTTATTCAAATTCATAAATTTTGTAAATTTACTTGTTTATAAAGTTAGTAATTTTGAATAAGATATATTGTTTACTTAATTCCTTCTTTCCCTCCTTTTTCCTTTTCGAGGACGAATAGTTTTGAGTGGGGGAGAGTGAAACGACCCCCGAATTTCGATAATTAAAAATTGGTTAATTTAATAAGATTTTTGTAATTAAATTTTGAAAGAAATAAAAATTTTATAATTTATAATGAAGTAAATGTTAAGAATGAAGTGTAGCAATGGTTATTAAAAACTAATTATTGACAATTGAAGTGAAACCACAATAATAATGAAATTGTGTAAATTGTTGCACTTGGGTATAAAATGGAAAATTAGTAAATAAAAGTAAGCATTGAATTAACCAATGAAATATTATATTAATTAATATAGACTTAATAAAAGAGTTGAATTGAATCAATCTATTTATTTGAAACTAATTAATTGGTATTCAAATTTATAATAAATGGGTTTGTTGTAGGAAATTGAAATTTGATACTACAGTGAATTGGAATTAAGATGAAAATGGAAATATTGAAGTATGTAATGCAAGGGTATCATAAATAGTAGTGGAATAAAATTAGTGTTATATATGGAATTATAACGCGGGTTGATAAGTAACAAACTTATAAATGCAATTAAAAGCAAATAGGTGACAATTAATATTGTTTGTTTGTTTATTTAATGTGTTAAATAAACATTGGTGATCAATTGCAATAAACCCAAATTTAACGTTTTGTTAATGTAAATTAAAGTAATAATCGGAAATAATGTTAATTTTATTCATAATATGACAATTGGTTGGATAAAAAGAATGGAAGTAAAGATTTTTTTTTTATTTACTGGTATTTAGATCTTTATAAATGGATTATTAGCAACTAAATGGAATTAAATATTTAAATATTACGTAAATATTAATTTAGATGAAATTTGAAGATATTTATGTAATAAAGCATGAACCAATGTTAATTTTATCTATTTGATGATAATGGATTGAATAACAGGAATTAGAATCAAATAAATAGATTTATTTGGAATTTCAATTGATGATTAATGAATTTATAACAATTGAAATTGAATACGGAAATTAGTAAATTAGTTAACTTTAAATTGATATCTAAATTGTTTAAAGTATGGTAACTGTTTAAGAAATCGAAAATGATAAAGATTAATAATTGGAATTGAAAATTTAATTTAATTAATTTAATATTAATCTATTTAATTAATTAAAAAATAACAATTTTGGCCACTGACTCAGATTTCGACGAAACTGGTTTCATCGGATCCGTAACGGTGAATTATTGTAGGATTTCAAGTTTCACAGCGATCGAGCTTGGCGTTTGATCGTACGGGCTTGAAACGCCTAGAAATCAATTTAATTGAAATAAATTGAACTCAATTTGAAATAACTTGATTTTAGAATAACTTCTTCATACGATGAAATTTGGACCTGAAACCTGTTCGATTGCGTTTAAAATATTTTAAAACATCTATTTTGATATATGGATTGACCCAATTTCGTTCTGGAGTTGGAACGGGGATTTCAGGCCATATATCGTTTAATTTATCTGGTCTTTTCTTTCTATTTCAGCTCTGCCTATATATACCACATTATAAACCCTAGCCTATTTCTTATTCCTCATTTCTATACATACATATCAGTTGTCTCTCCTCCTCAATGGCAGACAAACAAATTCTCACTTCCAAATCCAATTGCAATTCAAAACCAAATAAAAATTTCAAACTCTTCAAAATATCATATTTTATATCATTGAAAAGCTCTCGAGAAGCGCAAGCCAATTCTGTTGTACGTTTTTTGATCTGAGTTTTCTTTTGAACGGGATTGCTCGAAACAGTTACGGCCGTCTATAGGTGGTTTTTGATCGGCGACCGATCGTCTTTTCGTGGGTACCGTTGCGGAGAGGCTGTTGAGGGGATTACATCTGGGTAATTCGTAGGTGGTGGCAACGGCCAGATTTGTCATGAAAATTGGATTAGGGTTTAAGTTTTTTGGCGGTGACCGATTGATTTGGAGCTTGAGTTCGTCGTACGGGAGTTGACGAGGTGGGAGGCGGAGCTTCGGAGGGCCGCGATGGCCAGTGGCGAGGTGGGCGGCGATCGAACGTGATTCTAGGGTTGCGATGCTTCATATATTAGAACGATCGAAACCTGTTACTGTAGCAGCGTCTGGAAGTAGAAGATGGTGGTCACGTGGTAACTAATATTCTTTGTTTATTTATTTTATTTGTTTAATTTAAATCGTGTAAACTTTTAATGATGATAACATTTACATACGAGGTCGATCTTACGCGCGGTTTTCTCCGCTAGGTTTGTATTGGAATTCCGGACATTTCCATACAGGTTTGGACGGATTCTAAGACTGTTCAAAATTTAGGTTTAAATTGGATTTAAATTCAATTTAAATTCGAAAGGTGAGTGTTTTAGCCCACTCACAACTTCTAAAGTTTCTTGTGTTTGTTAAATCGATTTATGATGTGATTAGAAATTTATCTATGACTGTTTGGCATATTTTTATCATCATCCCATTTGAATTGAATTTATTAAATTAAATTGTTATTAAATTTATTATTGCATATAAACTTCTAGTTAAATAGTTATTTATTTTATTATTTAATATAAACTGCCGGTAAATGCCTGTTATTTATTATCTGCTCTATATTGATGTTATTGATTGATTTGGATGATGATTGTGATAAATGTTTGATGATTGATATTGGATGAATGGATGTTGTATTTTATACTGTTATAAACTGCAAGTTGTTATGGATTTTATTTAATTCGGGATTGCGTTTTGAAATGATTTATAACCGTATTTATATTTTAAATTGCGGATTGAAATGATAAATATCCGTATCACTTGACCATAGGATAGAAAATTTTATACAAACACCGTGGTCAATATATAAAATATTTTCTATGGTTTCGTAAAGAAATGTATGGTTTTATATAAATATTGATTTATATAAAGGTTATTTTATTTTTGATGTTTAAGCTATTAATAAAATTGTTAACACTTGATTTTTTTGAAGATAATATGGTTAAGTATTTAAATTATATTTTAATATAGAGTTTTAATGATTTAAATAAATTAAGGTTGGAAGATAAATTGGAAATTCATTTGAAATTGAAATTATTTAAGAATTAACCTCAAATAAGTTGATGTGAAATTTATTAAATTTGAAAATTTAAAGGTATGATTTTATAACATGATTTTGATTTTGGGTGAATTAAATGAATATTTCAAGTATAAATAAATTGAAGGAAATATTTAGTTATTGAAAATTTGAGTTTTAATTAGATGATAATGGATTTATTACGTAAAATATTTCAACTAAATAATTGAAAAGTGAATTGTTGAATCGTAATTACCAAACTTAGTTTTGAAATTTTGAATACTTAAAGTTTGAAATATATTGAATTTGAAATGGTTTATTCTGGGGATCAAATCTGTTTTGAAATCGATAAATTTGGAATAGTTTATTTGGAAACTAAATTGAATTGAAATTTATGATTTGGGATTTTGTTAAATATAAATGTAGAAATTCGAGTTGTGCTGGATTTGATTTGTGAAATTGAAGAAGCTATTTTATTATAATAAGTATTTTAAATATTTAAACCATTTAAGGGGTGGGAGCTATGTTTCAATATTATGAGTTTCAAGTTATTATAATTTGGAAGGGTTATATTTCAAGTGTTTTGATTTTGAAATGTTATAATATTGAAAGTGTTATGATTTTAGAAAAGGATATATTTGAAATAAAAATGATATTATATTGATTTGGGTTTTAAAACAGAAATGATATCGTATTTATATGGTTTTGAAATGGATATTATATTTTGATTTTGAAGTATAATTATTTTGAAATGACCGCGGTGTTATAATAACGTTTGGTTGTTAAAGAGAACGGGATCGGAAGTTTTCATAATCACTGCCAACTCCAAAAACCACTTTAACAACCGTGTACGCGGTGGAGATTTCAGAATAAAGTAGGATGGTGGCGGTGTTTCCATTGAGGTAAATACGTGGACCCGACTCCCCCGAGTTGGCATAAGGTGGCTAAAACAGGAGCGATTGACGGGCTAAGAAGGTAGCACCTTTTACCGGACACACTCCTTCGATACCATTCTATTACTTTATGATTGTTTGGTGCCCTTTTTATTTTGGGGGTGTGGCTCGAGGTGGGAGGTAGTAGCTACTACGCACTACCACCGGTCCGGAAGCGTAATTGGTATACCTACCATGGCATTTCCCAGTTGTGCCGTGTCACCTACCCTAGCGCGCCTTGTACGAGTTTAATTTGTGTCGTACCTATGGAGTATCCTCTGGTAGCCTCCCGATCAGGAGGTAATTACGGTACCGTATAGACTATTGGCACTATTACATGTTAAGGCTATATGGGTAACCCCTTAACGCTATTTAAAAGTAAGATTATTTTACTATTAGACATTATTATAATAGCATATATTACTACACAGTAAATAGTTTAATGGATCCTTAAGAGACGTGAATTCCGAGCACCTCTTAAGTTAGTGCACTCACGCTAGACACTAGATAGGAGATGTCAAATCCCGTAAATATCTCTGACGCCGTTCCACTCATATTTATTTCGTTGATTTAACTTACATAAGATCTTTTAGTTCTGACTCGAGTGTTTTGTCTTTTCAAATCGCTCGGGTCAGTCTGAGCATTTCAGGATTCGAAGACTTTATCTTTGGAGGACAAAGGCGGAGATTTGTATTACTATTATTTATCATATTCCACTGCATCACATTGTTCCGCTGCATTGTTATTGATTATTCTCTGGTATGTGTAACTCTGATATGTATTGTATAAGTATAAACAAATGTTTTTGGTAAAACAGCTTCTTGAACTGTTTATTTGATTATTATATATTATCGTTCCGCTGCAACATTCTATTTTGCTTTTCTTTCTCTACTTTTTCTTATTTACCCCATAACAATCCGCCCTTCTGTATGGTTTAAGTCTGACGTGTGTGGTTTATCGTCGATTTAAAGCGTACAAAAAGGCTAGATGTTGCCGGAGCTGCTATTTTTTTGTTCAGACCGTAGTTATTTCTTCACACTAAATTGCAATCAGGCAAGACTTCGACCAATATAAACTCCCATTTAAATTACGGACAATATGGAACACTCGAATGTTTTAGCTTATGAACGTATATTTCGGTTCTCCATGGTGGTTAACAGTTGTACTTAGAAAATAACATGCCACATTCCCATACTTGAACTCCGCCTAGGCAGAAACTACTTTTTTTGTTCCCACGGCAATAACTTCTTCATAATAACTCAGAATCGGGTGAGGCATCAACCGATGAACTCCCATCTAAACAAAGAACAATATAAAACATTCAAAAACTTCATATTATGAATGTACAATGTAATTATCCATGGTGACTAACAGCAGTACTTAGAAAATAATAGGCCACATCCCCATATTTGAACTTCGCCAAAGTAGAAGCCGCTATTTTTTTGTTTGGATTGTAGTAACTTATTTATACTAATCGGAACTTAGCGCGTCTTCGAAAGATGAACTCCCAACTAAATTACGGACAATATGAAACACTCAAATGCTTTAGCTTATAAACTTATATTGTAGTTTTCTATGATGATTAAAGTTATACTTAGAAGATAATATGCTGCATCTCCATATTTGAATTCCACCTTGACAGAAATTACTTTATTTGTTCAGACTGTAATAACTTCTTCATACTAATTCGAAATCAGGTGAGACTTCAACAGTGAACTCCCACCTAAATTACGGACAATATGCAACACTTGGATACTTCATCTTGTGAATGCATACATCAGTTCTCCATAGTGAGTACAGTTGTACTTGGAAAGTAACAGGGCACATCTACATATTTGAACTCCACCTGGACAGAAGACGCTATTTTTTTGTTCAAATGCAATAACTACTTCATATTAACTCGGAATTAGACGAGACTTAAGCCGAAGAACTCCTACCTAAATTACGGACAATATGGGAACACTCAAATACTTCAATGTATGAATGTATACCGTAGCTTATAAACGTACATTGTCGTTTTATGGTGATTGACAGTTGTACTTAGAAAATAATAGGCCACATTCCCATATTTGAACTTCACCTAGGCAGAAGCCTACATATGGACAATTTGGAACACCTACATGCTAAGTACACTTTATGTTCTAAGCTATTTTTTGTTTAGATTGTAATAACTTCGACCGATGAACTCCTACCTAAATTATGGACAATATAGAACACCTACATACTTCACCATTAGAAGTACACTATAGTTCTCTTTGGTGACTAATAGTTATACTTAGAAAATAATAGGCTACATCCCCATATTTGAACTCTGCCTAGGCAAAAGCCACTATTTTTTTGTTCATACTGCAATAACTTCATTATATTAACTCGGAATTAGGCGATACTTCGACTAATGAACTCCCACCAATTACGTACAATATGAAACACTCAGATACTTCATCTTGTGAACACACACTATTGTTGTGACGACCCAACCGCCCAATGCTGCAAAGAGCATTACAAGTAATGTCGTTTGCTAATGTGGGGAATACGGCTGATTAAGGGCGATCGAATGTGTACATATCTTTATACTAACACTGACACGTCTTATTTACCTTTTTGAGGATCTGAACTGAACTTTAGACGTGTACAGTATTAATACAAAGTAACAAACACACCGATTAAAAATATTTAGAAAAATAATAACATAGACAAATCAGAATCAGAGTCACAAATCAGCGGAATAATATACATTATTATATACATAATAGAATGTGAGTCTACAAAGTATGAGTACTAAACCCACATAAATATATACATCATATCCAAAATCTTGTATCAGGTATAAAGTCACTACTATATGATATAGATGGCATAAACTCCTTACTGTTAATATACAAGTATGAAATAGACTAAAACTATCAAAATAATCTACTTCAAAGCTAGCCCAAAATCCAAAGGTCAATGGGTTCCTATACCTGTAAGTGTCATCCTGACCCCGATATTAAAATACTAAACAGGTCAGACTATAACTAAATAATAAGCGAGATACTAATATCATAACTTCATGACTTAAAATAGTACGCCATATAAAATATGCCGAACAAATAATTATAATAAGGAATGTAAATTAAAGTCACAATATAAGTCCATAAACGACTTAACTCTAAAATAAATCATTTCATAATATGCCTAAAGCCCAAAAATTCAAAAAGGCATTACAGATCTCAAAATTTTGACTTAACAATGGTGTCCTCTCATGGTGTCCATGCTTTCTCTTCCATTCCTATCCCTCTCACCATACCGTCTGTCCTTTCCTCCTCTTCTACACCCATTCCTTTCAACCTGTCATCTGTCATTTCACCCTCTCCTCCTTCTCCTTCAGCTGTCCTTAACTCTGTCAGGCCGCCGTTTCCTCCTCAAGCGCCTGATCCTTCTCTTCCATCTTCTTCCTTGCCTCCTCTCCCTCTATCTAACCTTTCTTTTCCTCCTATACCATCCACTGCTTCCTTTATTTCCGATTCTAATCCTTTGTTTCAACTTCCCGACCTAGTTCCTGATCATTCTCCACTATCTAAATGGTCATCTCTTTTTACTTGCAAACCTAAGAATGCTGGTGTTTACAAACCTATTCACTTTGATTTACATTACCTAGGCGTTCTCTTTGAACCACTACTAGAGGTTGTTAGTGAAGGTATTAAAGCTTTTTCCGAATGCTTGGTTGGTTTCATTCTAGCAGGAACAGTCAACTTCATGGCCCATAAAGCTCATTTAGAAAAAGTTTGGAAACTTAGTGGGTCATATGAGATATTTTTTGATAAGAAGAACTATTATTTCATGTTCTCAAATGAAGAAGATAGTCATAATTTTCTTATGAAATATCCTATCTTTATTAGAGGAAAGATGTTCATTCTATCAAAATAAAATCCTTCACATGCATCAGCTCAAGAAATAGTTAAGTCAATTCCAATATGGGTACATTTTTGTAGGATTCCAATTCATACTTGGTCTCTGTTGGGTATTAATTGGATAGCATGTCATCTTGGGAGATTAGTATGTTATGATGAGAATACTAAAAGAATGAAAAGATTTGCATATGCGAAATGTTTAATTGAAATTTCCCCTGATAATGAACTACCAGAATTTATTGTTGTGGGTGATGATTCCTACCCTAATGTATTGATTGTTTATGCTTGGAAACCTCTTATTTGCACTCATTGTACAGTGTTTGGTCATGTTTCTAGTCAGTGTGAGTTTAGACAAGAAACAGAACAAATTGATGTTGTTAATAAGGATAAAATTAGTGCTAAAGTGGATGGAGTTGGTGATTCGTGCAAAGAGAAAAACAAACAGAGTAATGGGAAAGTATTGTTCTCTGTTAGGGCAAGAAGGAAAGCTAAACCTAATCAGAAGGTGTGGAGGAAAATTAAATCATATTCTAATGTTAATGTTAGAACTAATGCTACAGTTATAAGTGAAGTACCAAGTGAAAAGGAGAATGGAATTCAGGGAGTTATATTAGACAGTGTGGAAGTTGCAAGTGAAATTGAAAAAGATAAAGAAAATGCTACTGAAATGGACAGTGAAAAAATATTAAATGCCAACATGAATGCTCCTATTATTTCTAATAATGTATCCATGCAATCATGCAGCCATTATCATACTGCATGACTCATGTGATAAGGTGATTAATGATTCCAGTTTAGAAAATGGAACAGTTACTGCTTCAAACCCTTTCTCCTTTCTTCAACTCATGAATAATGAATCATATCCAATAGAAAACATTCACTCTTCCAAAAATCTTTAGGTTAATGACTCTGTTGGGATTCTCAACAGTATTACAAGTGACACTCCTAATGACATACATGATGTCATGCACATATCACCATCCTCTCTCTCTCCAGCCTCCTTTACTCTCTTCCTCAATTTCTCCTTTGAAATCACCTTATTCTTCAATCTCGTTTCCTTCCTACTTATTTAATGATATTGACCCATCTAATCTTATCCCCTATGCTCAACTGGAATCAACCTCTGATCAATCCGCTCAAAATTCAGCTATTCCCGAGTCCTCATCAAAATCAAAAAGAGGTAGACCTAAGAATATAGGTCATTCCCCAAATGACATTGACAATGGAATCCAATATCATAACTCACACCGTAATATAGATGTCTCAATCTAATGATCAAACTGGTTCACACATTGGTGTCAGAACCACAGCTACCTCCTTTAATTCTCAATGATGATTGATAGACTAGGGTTTTAGAATATAAGGGAGCAAATTCCCTAGACAAATAAATGGAAATTAGCAACTTTATAACTTATCATAATATTCAACTTATGGCAGCGGCTGAGACAAAGCTTAATCGTGCAACCACTGGTAAAGCAGCTTCTCCAATAAATCAAAACTGGAATTATATCCATAATTCGACTCAAGCTCGTTTGGTAGGATTTTGATTATGTGGAATCCCTACATATCTACCATTAACCCTATATGTGTCCATAGGCAATACATTCACTCATTCATATCTCAATTCTACTAAATTTTTCTTAATAGTGGTCTATGCTGAAAGTAGTTGTTCTCATAGACAATTATTTCTTTATAAACTCCCTTCTATTCACCCATCTAATTCCCCTTGGTTTTGTTTTGGTCACTGGAATTGCATGCAACTGTCTTTTGATAAAAGTGGTGGTTCTCTACTTACTTATCGACAAACTAAGCCACTTATCTATTTATAATGCCCGTCTTCTCTGTATTGCATCATTTGGATGTTTTTATACATGGAATAACTCTAGCAGATCTAGGAACAAAACTTTTTGCAAACTGGATAGATCTTATCAAAAAAATTCTTCTATGTTGAAATGGCCAAATCTAAATACCTTAATTCCCCCCTCCTTTTTTTATCTAATCATTCTCCCTTGATTCTAGATTGGGGCAGGGCCACTGAGAGAAGACATACATCATTTTCATTCTTTAATAATTGGATTGATAATCCTGAATTTTTAATTATTGTTGCTAACTGCTGGAATATGCATGTATTTAGTAATCCTCTTTTTATTTTGCAGACTAAGCTTAGGCATCTGAAGAACATTTTGAGCAATTGGGTTAAGGCTATTATGGGAACGGAAGTAGTATCTCTTCATCAATTAGAGAAAATTTGTAGCTGGTTCAGAGAAATATCCTTTCTGACCCTAATAATGCTTTTCTTGGTGAACAGGAAATTATTCTCAAACTCAACTTAACTAATGCACTTGGGGAGGAGATCAAAATGGCAAAGCAGAAGGCCAAATTAAAATGGCAAAACCATGGGGACAAGAATTTGGCAATTTTTCATAATTACCTAAAGATAAAACAAGCTTCTTCTTTTGTCAGTAATATTAATGATGAGGGCAGAAATCCCAATGATACTCGTGAATCCATTCAGGAAGCTTTTCTGGCTTACTATAAGAATTTACTTGCCAACCAAGTCATCCATGATATACCCATGCAATTAATCTCTCATATTTATCTTCCTGTCATCTCTAACAGTACTAAGGAACTTCTGATTAAGGAAATTTCTACCGAGGAAATTAAAGCTACTATTTTTAGTGTGAATGGTTCCAGCGGCCCTGGGCCTGATGAATATGATGCACATTTCTTCAAAGTCACTTGGGACATTATTAGGCATGATGTGATTAAGGACATCCTTAATTTCTTTAAACACAACAAATTATTATCTGGTATTATTGCCACCAGGCCTGCTTTGATTCCTAAAACTCAAAAACCTTCTTCTGTTACCCAATTTAGATCGATTGCCTGTTGCAATGTTATATACAAAATCATCTCTAAAATTATGGCAATAAGGATGAAGCAAGTGCTTGCTATCGCCATCTCTCATAACCAGAGTGCTTTCCTTCCTTACAGAGGCATTACTGATAATATTCTTTTATCCAATGAACTCTTAAGAGACTATAACAAGATTAATATCTCTCCCAGGTGTGTGATGAAAATAGACATACAAAAGGCTTATGATACTGTCCAGTGGAAATCAATCACATATTTACTTTATAGAATGAACTTTCCTACCCCTTTTTTGGCTTGGATCTTCACGTGTATGTCCACTGTTAAATTTTCTATGAGTCGAAATGTTACTAATTTTCGTTATTTTAATGCTATCTAAGGTATAAGGCAAGGGGACCCCATTTCTCCATACCTTTTTGTGTGTGTCATTGAACTGTTCGCTGGCCTTATCAACAATCTTATGCTTTTTAAGCTTATTGACTTTCATCCACTATGTAAGAGCTTGAAAATCTCTTCTCTTCTCTTTCCTGATGATTTAATGCTATTCACTAAACCCAATGGTAAGTCAATAAATGGGGTTTTGAATGTTCTGAGTAGTTTTAAATTGTTGACTGGTTTGGATATTAATAGAAGCAAATCCATGGTTAAAATTGTCGGGCTAGATAATAATGAGAAGAGTATTATTTTTGCATTATCTGGGTTATCTTCCTTTGATAGAATGAGGCATATCTTAGTATGCCTGTTTGTTCTTCAAAAATCGGATCTAATCAATGTCTGCAGCTGTTTGAGAGAATCACTAACAGATTATCTTCCTTTTTCGATTCCTTTTTATCTGTAGCTGGTAGATTAGCTGTTATAAAATCTATGGCTACTTCCATGAGCTTATACTATGCCAGAATATATATTTTTCCTGCCAAGCTCATATCCATGATAAATTCTGCTTTAAATCATTTTTCTTTGGCATGACAATTCTTTTTCAAAGAAACCGATCCCAATTGCCTTCAAAACAGTACGTTGTCCTTTCATTAATGGTGGTCTGGGCATTATGGACATCAAAAATTGGAAGGCGTCTCTTTCTACAAGAATTGATAAATTGATGAATAATGAAAATAATCTCTAGGCTTCTTGGACAAGGATCAATTCAATCAAGAATATGCATTTTTGGACAATGGAACCCCATTTACATCGTAGTTGGGTGTAGAGAAATATTTTAAAATTCAGGTCCGCGTTTCTCCCCATATTTCAAAAATGTAATAAGGAATATGTTACTTCCTTCTAGTTTGATCCATGGTCTGCTCAAGGTTGTATCCTTGCTAATGTGATTACTTATAACTTGAGAGTCTAGTCTAGGATCAATGGAAATGCTAAGGTTAACTCTATTTGGACCGATGGATACATTAATCTTCCTTATTCTAGTTCTTATGCTATCAAGCAGGTTTGGGATAATATTTAGAACAATGTTTACATAATGGATAATGTGCATGATTTTTGGGCTGGGAAGAAACATTCAATTGCTACTGTTTACAAGCACATTATCAAGCCTACTCCTTTGATCATTCTGCCTTGGCACTCTAGAATTTAGAATTCTAGTTCAATCCTGAAAAAAATATCATGTTGTGGAAGGTGATAAGGAATGGTATTCACACTCTTGATAAGCTTAAAGCAAGAAATCTGGTGCTGACTGCTACTTGTCTTCTGTGCTGCAATGAAGATGAGAGTGTTTGTCACCTTTTTAATAACTGCCACTACACATTCTTCATCTAGAAAAGAGTATTGAGGTCTTTAAATCTGCACACTCCTAGTTCGAACTCTGTTATTGAATGGTTTAATATTTTTAAAGCAACTAGGTGGAAGTAAAGTAGAGGTGATTTATTATTAAGGGTCCTGAAGAAGTTTTTATAGGCCGTTTTATGGCTCTTCTACCACTAAAAACATATTGGTCCTCTCTATTGCTAAATATTTTAGGGCCTTTGATTTCCTTATTGTGATGCTTTTTTTTGGTGGCTTGCTTAGGGTAATTGTTGCGCTGCTTTGGGTCATGCTTGGTGTCTCAGGTTGGTTGCTTCGGGTCCTTTTATTCTATGGTGTATTGTCCTACTTGGTGCATTTTTGTAACGACCCGGAATTTTCGATCCCGAAAACTCCACATAGTTAGGGAAAGAAGAAAGAAATAGAAGAAGAAGAAGAAGAAGAAACACAACAATGATTCTCACATTCGCAGCGGATGAAAATATAATATTGAATAACAAGAGTTCACAAATGAATCTTGTATCTGTCAAATACATTGATAATACATCAGAATTACACATTTATATACAGACACTGGATATACACAATCATCATGTCTCAGATATATAACAATATAATACAGCGGAAACACTCCTCACGTTCTTGCCATCCAGCTCGCCCCTGAGCTCCAGAATGTGACGACCCGACTTTCATTCCATAGAAAGACGTATCATCAATAAGAAAAGAAAGAGATAGAAATAGAAAGATAGAAAGAAAAGAACAACACCATCAGAATCTCACAGCGGAAACGGAACAAAATATAATACTACACATATCTATTACATAGTTTCACATATCAGAGTGCACAAAATAATACGACTTCATTACAATGGACATTTAAGAGTCTGCCAAACCGTACAACCCAAAATACAACATCAAAATATCACCACAGCGGATAGAGATAGATAGGTACGTCTGGACTCCAGCTCCAGCTTCCAAAACATTTGTAAATCCCAACCTGACCACTTGGCTACTCATAAAAATTTGAGTACCCAAGAGTTTATGAAAAAATAAACAAACTCCGGGTTAGACATGGATCTGTTGTGAGTAAACAGGTTAAAGTTGTTTAACTTTAAAATCATTTGAAAACAAAAGGTATCACGTAAGACTTCCCACACATAAACACGGGTAAGTTTTTACCTTACGCTAACCAAAACATTTGATGGGAAATCCAGTGATATTATAATAGGGTCTAGGGTTTCAAAATAAAATACAGAAATAGCTGGAATGCTTACATCTCACGTTCGAACATAGTTGGGCACAATAAAAACCATACAGGTATTTATTGAAGATTGGATTCCATACAATGGCAGGGATACTGGGGTACCGTCCATCACAGTACGCGGCCTAGATCACCGTACCGAGGAGCCACCCTAACTCCCCTGCAATACAAGGCCGGAACCATCCCTTACTGGACAGCTTCGAACAAGATAACCCCGCAGTTGTGGCCAATAACTTCCCACACAGCCGAAATAATAAGGGACTTCTAGACAGGGGCAAATCTCGTCCTACCTAGGCATGACCCACTTAGCCTTGCTGCACCTCTCCTGTTTTAGCCATTCCCCGTTAATGAGGCTTGAGGCTACGATTACCTTATAGAACACATCTCTTAGATTTCTCATCGTCCACCTGACGATGTGCTAAAAGCATTCAATCCGTACAAGTTTGTTTCGGGTTCGAACGAAACCGAAGGCATTATTTCGTTACACTCATTTTGGAATCACCCTCAGAGTTAACGACAATAACCCTTGCACTTTGAAACTCCATCTCGATCTTCACTTGAGATGTCACGACCTAACGTTTAACTTGGATCGATGTGGTTTTCAGAAAATCAAATTTGATTCCCAATCCCGGTCTCATCGAAATCCAAACGTGTCTTAAAGGCCAAGTTGTTTAAGGTTTAAACAATTTTATTCAATTTAAACATTGAATTTATACAGCATTATCCACAGATAATAACAATCATCTAACACAGATATATACAATATCTCAACATAGAATATCTCAGATTATCATTCAACAGATATCAACTAAATCCAAACATTCAATTCAAAACAATCATCCATAAGCAAGCATATCTCTAATTCATATTATAATTAATTTAATTAATTCAAATTAAATTAATTACTTAAGAATTTACCACTTTACCTTGCTTAAGCAATCATTAATTAATTAATCACAATCATTTAATTAATTAATCACTTCTTAATTATCCTCATTATCAATTAATTATTCTTTAATTAATTAATTACTCTTTAATTATTAATTAATAACTCTAATTATTCATTATTAAAACTTGATTAAAAATTAATCATTCCTTAATTGTACTAATTAATCCTTATTTAACAATTAATTAATCTTAATTAATTGTATAATTAATTACAAATTAATTTGTCTTAATTATTTAATTAGTTATAATTAACTAACCTTAATCATCAAATTAATTAATTCTTAATCATTAACTAATTAATTATTAATTATAAATTAATGTTTAATTACTTAATTAATTAACTCTAATTAATTAGTTAGTTAATTTTAATCATTAATTAATTAATCTCTAATCACTTAATTAATAAATTACTAACCATTTATTAATTAATTTTTAATTATTTAATTAATTATCTATTAATTATAATTTAATTTATTTCTTAATTATCAATTAACTAATACATAATTAATTAATTAGACCTTAATAAATTAATTAATCTAAAATTATTAATTAATTTAACTTAAATTACTTTATTAATTAAAATAATCTTTAACCATAAAAACTTAATTAACTTCCAAAACAAATCAATTACATTAATTACTTAAAATTATTATTATTTTTAAAACATTTCCATTTTGTTTTAAACTTAATTACCTTTTTAAAACCTACATTTAAAAGAATACAAAATCATTCAAAATTAGTTATCAAAGTATAAAATACTTTAAATTGAATAGTTTAACATTATCATAAAGCAATTTAAATAAATTTTATATTTTAAAATTTAAAACAAAGTTTTGAAAAACTTTAAACAATACTAGCTATGGGTTCAACCCGACCAACTCGACACCAACTCGGCCCAAACCCCTTCTTCTTTCTTTCCTTTTTTCTTTAGTTTAATGTTAAACTTAAATTACATGAACCTGGAATGAAACAACACTAACCCCCTATCCTTGGCACGAGCAACTACAACATCACCCCGTGCTCAAATGCGAGCCAGAACCTCCTCTACCCGATCATCAACTCGAGTTACCCAAACACCATTCCCATTGACACAACCAAAGACACCGTACACGTGCATGCTGCACCTACGCCGCAGCCACCACCAGCGACACCAAACGCAAACCCCCGATCGTCCACTGACACGACTCCCACCGTTGATCAGCCATCGCACGAACTCAAACAAAATCGAAGAACCTTGCACCCATCAGGAACAACCCCTTCATCAGTAAATCCACTGAACCCATCAACCTCGACCATCATTCGCCATGAAACTACGGACACATCACCGCAAGGCCTCCACGCTTCTATCCCCTAAATCAATTGCAACTCGACCCACTACACGTTTTCCAATCATGCAATTTCCAGACACAATCAAACATAGGGCTTAAACCCTAAACCCACATCGTCCGGCCACCTCAACGTTCGAGATCACCTCCGATCAATTTTGTCGTGACCATCCATCCTTAATCCTTCTCCAGTAGAAGCCCTAACCACCATAACTCCTCCGTCTACAAGAATTTGCCCAAAACACAACTTCCAGTCATCACAAAATTACTGCCCCAAAACCAAACTAAAAGTCATGATTTTTATTTTAAAAATCATGTTCTTCTGAGTTGATTCGAGATATAAAATTGAATCAACTAACTACAATATTTGATTTCAAAATTATTAAATTTCCTACTGTATTATCCTGGTTTAAGAAGATTTTCAAACAAATTCTATTTGAATAAAATTTTAAACTTTAATTCATGTCTAAATAAACATACCGCATTGAAGATTCAAGCCTAACAGTGATCTGTAATGGAAATTTTGAATTTTTATTTAGTGTTTTACTTTGTAACTGGGAAAAACAGAGAAGTATTAGGAAATTTTCAAACATACACACTTTAATACTAAAAATACATAAAGATTCACCTATATATACATGCAAGACATCCATCATCACAGAAATTCACATGCACAAATTTATTTACTTAAATTTTCTTAATAAAAATTTACTCACCTGAATTTATTTTAAGCAGAGACCTAAAAATTTAAAATCTGGAAAAAAAATTTGACTGCAGATCTTAAACTGGAAATGCTTGATGAAGTAGCTTTTGTTTGCTTTCAACTTTAATTCAATCAACACTTAAGATCTGAAACCGAGGAGAGCTTTGAATTTGCCTTTCAGGAATTTGATTTTTTACCGGAACTTGATTTTTTTATAGAATTTTCTTTTGTATTCGGTTTTGCAGATTTGGGAATTTGAAATAACTTGGATTCTTGTTTAATTTTTGTTGAAAGAGTGAAGATTGACGAATTCCAGATTTGTAAATAGAGAAGTGATTTTTTCTTGCTTTTTTTAGAAAATGAGATGGAAAGTTTAGATGTAGAAGATGAAATAGCCTTTTATAGAAATATTTTTTTTTTATTAAGATTAAAGAAAATAAATTTAAAAATGTGACACTTGTCAATAAACATAATTATTCTCTTAACATATGTTATAAGAGTGATTCAATATTTAACAAATCTAATCTTCATGCAAAAATAAATTTTAAAATGTTTTTATAATTAATTTTCAAATTTTTAATAATACATTTCTAATTTATATAAATCAATTCTTCTTAAAAGAAATAAATATAAATCAAATTTTATATTCTAAATAAAATCATAGAAATACACTTTTATAATCAAAGTATGTTTTAAGATATAAATAACTATATTTTGAATTTCAATTTAACAATTAAAATTCAAATTAAATTTCAAATTCAATTAAAAAATCAAATTTGATATGTATACAATTTTAACAAATCCATTTCCATTTGTTCATATTAATTTCAATTAAAATCAATATATATTTACAACCCATTTATTATTATTGTTTTAAAATAACAATTTTATCAACTTTAATTAATTTATTAAAAAGATTATCACATTTAAATTTGGTTTGAAATTCCGGCATATCACATTCCTCCCCCGTAAAAGAATTTCGTCCCCGAAAGTTAAACAAAGGATAATCCAAAATTTTCATTTCATTTCAACAATTCAAGCATACATATCATCCATACATAAGCAATCAATCAAACAAAATATCCAAAACAAAATCATTAGCTATCCGGACACATATCCAGATAAGCCTTCCTAAAACTATCCAGAGTTTCCCAGGTACAATCTCTGGGATTCTCACTCCACCGGACTTTAACCAGCTTCACTATCTTGCTTCTGAGTTGCCTCTCGTCTTGATCGACAATCTGAACGGGATGTCTGACAACTGATAAGTTCAGCTCAACCTCTAAGTCTTCCTGCACAGCTGGCTCCACAATAAGAGATGGATCGTGCATATATTTCCGTAGGTGAGATACGTGGAAAACATTGTGAATTCCAGCCGTCCGGGCTGGCAATTCAATCCTGTATGCTACGGCACCAATTCTCTCGAGCACTCGGGAATGGACCAATATATCTTGTGGCCAGTTTCCCTATCTTCCCAAATCATACTGCTCCTTTAATCGGGGAAACTTTGACAAAGACTAAATCACTAATCTCGAATTCCAATTGTCTTCGTCTTTTATCTGCATATTTCTTTGACGATCCTGAGCAGCTCTCATCCTTTTCTTTATAAGCTCAACTTTAGCAGATGCTTCTCGGATCATATCTGGTCCAAGCACAAGACGGCCTTTCGACTCTATCCAACAGGCTGGGGATCTACACGGTCTTCCATACAGAGCTTCATAAGGAGCCATCTTAATACTTGCTTGGTAACTGTTATTATAAGAGAATTCTACTAGATGTAGATGGTCTTCCCATGATCCACCAAAATCCAATACACATGCTCTCAGCATATCTTCTAGAATTCGATTAAGCCTTTCAATTTGTCCATCTGTCTGGGGATGATATGCTATACTTAATCTCAAACTTGTTCCCATAGCTGATTGCAAAGCCTCCCAGAATTTGCTGGTGAAGATAGGATCTCGATCACTTACAATATTAACTGGAACACCATGCAATCTGACTATCTCTCTTGAGAAAATCTCTGCCAGAAAAGCTACAATACGGGTTGCCTTAACTGGTATAAAATGGGCGCTTTTGGTTAGACGATCAACAATCGCCCATATTCCTTCATTCCCCTTCTTGGTTCTAGGAAAACCGTCGATGAAATCCATCGAAATCATTTCCCACTTCCACATCGGGATTTCCAAAGGTTGTAACAAACCGGCTGACTTCTGCTAATCCCGTTTAACTTGCTGGCAGATGGCACAACTATTAACGAAAGCAGCTACATCCTTCTTCATGCCCGGCCACCAGAAAATCCTTTTCATATCCTTGTACATCTTTTAGATTCCCAGATGGATATTTAATTTTAAGCGATGACTCTCAGATAAGACTTCATGCCTCAATCCATCTGTATCAGGTACACACAAACGACCATTAATCCTCAATGGCCCTTGAATGTCCACCTTGAAATCCGAATTTCGACCATCCTTGGTTCCAAGAATCAGTTCTTCAAAAGATCTATCCTCCATTTTTTTCTTATGATTCTTTCCTGGAGAGACGAAATAGCTTCCAAAAGAGATAGAACTTCATTCCTGCTAAGAGCGTCTGCCACAACATTCGCCTTTCCCGGGGTATACAGAATATCCAAAGCATACGATGCCAATAACTCGACTCATTGCGGCTGTCTTAGAATAAGATCTTTTTGAGAGAAAAGATATTTCAACGGTTTGTGATCCGTAAATAACTCAAACTTCTCTCCCAAAAGATAGTGCCTCCAGATCTTGAGTTTGCTTCACTAGTTCCTCCCTCTCCTTAGGAGCCATCCTCCTACTAGGCTGAATTACGGGTACTGCACCAGGAACCAAATCTATACGAAACTCTATTTCTCGGTGTGGAGGCAACACTTAACTTCCTCGAATACATCTGAGAAATCCTGGACCACTTCGATATCTTCAACATCCTCTTGAGAAGTCTCAACTCCATGTAAAAGACTACTCAAGTGAATTCCAGAGTTATCACACATTACTCTAGCAATCCTACCCAGATCAGTTTCCAACGAAACTGTTCTCTCATCACAATTTAAGACAACCTTATATTTATCAAGCCAATCCATCCCCAATATAAGGTCAAAACCCTTAAAATCCAACACATAAGGGTCACAATAAAAACTATGGGAAAGATAGGAGATTTTCAAATCCTTACAGATCTTATCTAATTTGGTTACCCCTCCTATAGGATTAGATACAAAGATGGGATTGTCTACGGTACTAGGGGTAAGAAAGAACTTCTCTACAGATTTCAGAGAAATAAAACTCAAAGAAGCACCAAAATCAAACAAAACTTTAATATGCTTGCCATCTAAAAGTAAAGTACCTTCCAATACTCCTTTGCCCTTAGATGAGGTTGATGGTGCTCCTTCCAAAGCAAATACTTTATTCTGCTGGACTTTATGAAGGAGCAGGAAATCCTTAATCATATATCCCGGTTGATGGAAGTTGAAGCACAGAGACTCCTGAACTAAAGCTGAACCTAGTCCACTATAATGCTGTTGCTTTTGCTTTCTTTCTTGAGGACACTGATTTGCTAAATGCCCGATTTACTGACAATTTAGCACTTGCGGGGTCCATTGTTGTTTCCAGACTTCTTCTTGTTTCGCCACTTCCAATTAGGATTGAATTTCCTCTTATTTGGGTTAGAAAAATTCCCTCCCGATGCAGCAACTCGTGCCACTGATCTCTTATTCATCAAATCCTCATATCTTAACACAATATCAATTAACTCCACAAAAGATCCTTTCAAGTGTGTTGTCATCCTTTCATGAAACTCTGGCCTTAATCCTTGCACAAACATCTCGTTCTTTTTGAGAGGGGTGTCTATAAGCCCTGGACCATAGCAAGATAACTCGTTGAATTTGGTCTCGTACTCCTCTATAGTCATGCTCCCTTGCTTTAAATTCAAAAAATCCTGATAAGGACGAGTTTTCCCTGTTGTAGAAATGAATTTATCCTCAAACAACTCCTTAAATTCTTCCCAAGACATATCGTCCTCCGAGACATTCGCAGTCATTGCATCCCATAAGGCTGCAACACCTCCTTGTAATTGCCATGAAGCCATTACTCTCTTCTGCTCATCCGATAATTTCATGCTCTTAAAGATTTTCTCACAAGAGTGTAGACATGCTTGGACCTCAATTATAGTCTCTGACCCTTTAAATGGTCATCCTCCAAGGTTAACGAAGTTCTTACATAATGCAGCAAAACTGACTGGAGGCGGTACTGGATTAACAGCCTCATCATCAGTCTGTTCTCTCCTATTATTGGTTGATGTACTTCCTACAACCCTTCCCCTTCTACCTTTAGAACTCATTCTGGCTACCTGGACAAGTAACCCAACCAATTTAGATAGGGATATAGTTATGTAAGGAAATTACAAATACGCACTCTCAGGATAGATACCACTCCAGAGCCTAGGTGTTTCTCAACCTATACTCTGATACCAACTGTGACGACCCGATTTTCATTCCATAGAAAGACGTATCATCAATAAGAAAAGAAAGAGATAGAAATAGAAAGATAGAAAGAAAAGAACAACACCATCAGAATCTCACAGCGGAAACGGAACAAAATATAATATTATACATATCCATTACATAGTTTCACAAATCAGAGTACACAAAATAATACGACTTCATTACACTGGACATTTAAGAGTCTGCAAAACCATACAACCCAAAATACAACATCAAAATGCCACTACAGCGGATAGATAGGTACGTTTGGACTCCAGCTCCAGCTTCCAAAACATTTGTAAATCCCAACCTGATCACTCGGTTTCTCATAAAATTTGAGTACCCAAGAGTTTATGAAAAACAAAATAAACTCCGGGCCAGACATGTGTCTGGTGTGAGTAAACAGGTTAAAGTCGTTTAACTTTAAAATCATTTGAAAACAAAAGGTATCACGTAAGACTTTCCACACATAAACACGGGTAAGTTTTTACCTTACGCTAACCAAAACATTTGATAGGAAATCTAATGATATTATAATAGGGTCTAGGGTTTTCAAAATAAAATACAGAAATAGCTGGAATGCTTACATCTCACGTTCCAACATAGTTGGGCACAATCAAAACCATACAAGCACTTATTGGAGATTGGATTCCATACAATGGCAGGGCTACTGGGGTACCGCCCGTCATAGTACGGGGCCTAGAACACCGTACCGAGGAGCCACCCTAACTCTCCTGCAACAAAAGGCCGGAACCATCCCTTACTGGATAGCTTCGAACAAGACAACCCCGCAGTTGTGGCCAACAACTGCCCACACAACCGAAATAATAAGGAACTTCTGGAGAGGGGTAAATCTCGTCCTACTTGGGCATGACCCACTTAGCCTTGCTGCACCTCCCCTGTTTTAGCCATTCCCGGATGATGAGGCTTGAGGCTACGATTGCCTTATAGAACACATCTCCTAGAATGCTCATCGTCCACCTGACGATGTGCTGAAAGCACTCATTCCATATAAGTTCGTTCCGGGTTCGAACGAAACCGAAGGCATTATTTCGTTACACTCATTTTGGAATCACCCTTAGAGTTAGCGACAATAACCCTCGCACTCTGAAACTCCATCTCGATCTTCACTTGAGATGTCACGACCTAACGTTTAACTTGGATCGATGCGGTTTTCGAAAAATCAAATTTGATTCCCGATCCCGGTCTCATCGAAATCCAAACGTGTCTTAAAGGCCAAGTTGTTTAAGGTTTAAAAAATTTTATTCAATTTAAACATTGAATTTATTCAGCATTATCCACAGATAATAACAATCATCTAACACAGATATATACAATATCTCAACACAGAATATCTCAGATTATCATTCAACAGATATCAACTAAATCCAGACATTCAATTCAAAACAATCATCCATAAGCAAGCATATCTCTAATTCATATTATAATTAATTTAATTAATTCAAATTAAATTAATTACTTAAGAATTTACCACTTTACCTTGCTTAACCAATCATTAATTAATTAATTACAAACATTTAATTAATTAATCACTTCTTAATTATCCTCATTATCAATTAATTATTCTTTAATTAATTAATTACTCTTTAATTATTAATTAATAACTCTAATTATTCATTATTAAAACTTGATAAAAAATTAATCATTCCTTAATTGATTACTAATTAATCCTTATTTAATAATTAATTAATCTTAATTAATTTTTTAATTAATTACAAATTATAAATTAATTTATCTTAATTACTTAATTAGTTATAATTAACTAACCTTAATCATCAAATTAATTAATTCTTAATCATTCATTAATTAATTCTTAATTATAAATTAATTAATGTTTAATTACTTAATTAATTAACTCTAATTATTTAATTAATTAATTCTTAATCATTAATTAATTAATCACTAATCACTTAGTTAATTAATTACTAACCATTTATTAATTAATGTTTAATTATTTAATTAATTATCTATTAATTATAATTTAATTTAATTCTTAATTATCAATTAACTAATCCAGAACTAATTAATTAGACCTTAATAAATTAATTAATCTAAAATTATTAATTAATTTAACTTAAATTACTTTATTAATTAAGATAATCTTTAACCATAAAAACTTAATTAACTTCCAACACAAATCAATTACATTAATTACTTAAAATTATTACATACTTAATACATTTCCATTTTGTTTTAAACTTAATTACCTTTTTAAAACCTAAATTTAAAAGAATACAAAATCATTCAAAATTAGTTATCAAAGTATAAATGTGACGCCCCACCCAAAGACCCACATTAACAAAGAGAATTACTGAGTAATTCTGTCTGTTAATGCGGAGAATAGGGCTGGTTAGGAGCGACCATCTATAATCTTGTCTTAAATATCTACCGCATACGTCGATAAATGCTCTATATTTTTTTTTTCTATTTCAAGTGGATCGACATATCCAATAAATGTTTAATACAAAACTATAGGTGGCTAATGGATCTATCAGAACAAAGTACAATAACAGAATTGCTTTGAGAGGTGTCAGCGACCTTGTCATGAGGACAAACTGCTTAGGGAGGTGTTAGCGACCTTGTTAGGGCTGACAAAATAGCTTGGAGAGGTGTCAGCGACCTTGTCATGAGGACAAATTGCTTAGGGAGGTGTTAGCGACCTTGTTAGGGCTGACAAAATGGTTTAAAGAGGTGTCAGCGACCTTGTCATGAGGACGAACTGCTTTGGGAGGTGTTAGCGACCTTGTCAGAGGTTTCGACTGTTCGAGAATGGCACGTGCAGCATCGCTTCGGCATGCAAATGGGATTTGGCCAATCCGGGGAATTTTTATGAGTTTTTGATTTTGATTTCACCAATTTTGAAATGATGATTTTACCTATAGCCTTGAGTTAGAGAAAGGCTTATATATATATGTGTGTGTGTTGTTTTATGGTGATTTCGACATGGGGATTATAAACTCTTATTGAGTTTCATAAGTTTTTATTTGGAGATTATCATCGGCGATTGTTTATGTTATTTGAGTGTATTGTAGAGTTTACCTCTTTTGAGGCCTTTGTATACTTAAATGACATTGTTTCACTTAAGTCATGAGTATGTGTATTTTCTATTGCCTCTTCTCATTTGAGAAGAATTATCACCTTGTATCTTATGCTTCATATTACCTTCTATCCTTATGAACTGATTGTTTTAGCTAGACTGACCCGCGTATTTTATACTCGGGTCAGACCGAGTTGTTTCAGGTTAGCAATCAGTTACGGGACTTAGCTTTGATGCATCTGCTTGGATATCAGCCTAGCACTTTTGTGTAGTTTATATTTCTTTCCGCTTGACTCTGATATGTATTTGATTAGATGTATATAGTGTGGTCTCTGTACCACTTTTGTATATTAGTTTGTATCATACTGGGATGTATCTGTGTATATGTATTTATATATATAATGATTACTGTTCTGTGATGTGATATGCATTCTGTTATTGTACTTTGTTCTGATAGATCCATTAGCCACCTATAGTTTTGTATTAAACATTTATTGGATATGTCGATCCACTTGAAATAGAAAAAAAAATATAGAGCATTTATCGACGTATGCAGTAGATATTTAAGACAAGATAATAGATGGTCGCTCCTAACCAGCCCTATTCTCCGCATTAACAGACAGAATTACTCAGTAATTCTCTTTGTTAATGTGGGTCTTTGGGTGGGGCGTCACAGCTTGGTATCATAGCGAGGTTCAGAACAAAGTATGATAAACACAGAACAGAAACACATATGAAGGTACATCTAAGTGTAATACAAGTGTTACGAATTCCTTAATCATCGTGTCCTTTACCTTATCGTGCCTTTTGGAGTAGATAATTTGGGATATGTCTAGGAATATGTTTTATTCCGAAATATTCCCAAATTTAATTGATGACATCTTATCTTAGGAGTAATCTTAATCGTGATTGTTTTATTCAAGTCCTCTTCAATACGGGTGCTTGACACCCTTCCGTATTGAAGGAGTTTGTTGATGATCTTTGACGTTCTTATTTTGTGATTTCTTAGAGGATTGCGAATCCTATTGAGGGGATCTGCAATATTTGGTATGATGTTAAGGATTTGGATTTTTCTTCCTTATAGCTTATCTTTTCAAGTGAATTAGCATGTTTTTTTCCTCTTTAGAGTTTGGAATAATTTGAGTTGGGGTAGCTTGGGTATTTTCTAGTTGCATTCTGTAATCCAAAGGAAGCTAAAATTAGGTATCCTAATTTTAACTGATTTGTTGTTTCTTTCTCTTCGGAATGTTATTGATGATTTTGAAGTGTCTGTATTCACTCTTGAGTTTTGAGATGTTGATGATCTATCTCAAATTCCTGTCATTGTGACTCTGTTGGTTTCTGTGTGTCCGTTTTGGGTATGACACACAATCGGGCAATCGAATATTGTATTGACTTCATTCTCGGTTCTTGGCCTGTCGGTCGTCCTTCCATGAGGATGTCCACTAGGGAAATGAGGTGTTTTCAAAAAAAAAAATCAAACTTAAGATATGTTTCTAAGAGAAATTAGTTTATATTTTGGGGAAAAAAAATATATTTTAAGTATTATATATGAGGTATTTCTTTTTAAAGAAAATGAATTTTTGTGTTGGGTTGTCCGTCTAGTGCTTTAAGAACTCTGGTCGATGCGTTTGGCCAACGTTATCGATAGGGATTTCCTAAACGCTGTGATGAGACAGTCAGACACGGTAAATTTAGTTTTCATTAGAAAATTTTGATGATAATTAATAGGGTAGAGTATTAATTTTTTTTTATTGTTTAATAAAACCATTGAACCATGGTGAGTGTTGGAGGAGTGGCGAGGCATTTTTGATCGTTTGATCAACTATGCAGCCAATCGATGGGGTCATTCACTATAAATCAATGGTGAGGCAACACCCTTATATTATTTGAAATATGAGAAATTAAATATGGTAATTTGTGTAAGTAAAGTGAATAATTTTAATTAAGGGGATGTCTTAATTAGAAGAAAATATCATTTGATGTTTTGATTGATAAAATGATGTATTTAGGGTAAAAGAATACATTGGTTTGAAAATTAAATTATTAATTGAATATTTTATTACAAGTTATTAATGATGACTATAAAAATCTATTTTGATGGATAATCAATAATCATCTCTTTATAATGCAAGAAACTAGTATATCTTCGAAAATGAGTTTTCATAGTTAATTGTTTTTAAAGCTAGATTTTGGAAAGTAATGAACATATTTCCACTTAATAAAATGTTTTGTGGTGATTATGTAAAGTTGATCATAATTTTATATGTCTTAGCTTTCCAGCAAAAAAAAAGGAGGATCATTTAATAAATGATTTATCCAAAAGCTTGTTTGAAATTGTAGTTTGAAATAAAAATGTTTTGGGAGAATTTCAAATTTCAAATTGATTTTAAAAGCTGAAAATTTCATTTAGAAAAGTGATGTACTAAAACAGCGATAACTAGAGATTTATTACTCCAAATGAGCTCAATCTTTTTGCAGATGAAAGATATGTCAGTAAGCTATAGAGTTTCTTTGTACCACTTTTAAATATTTTTCTATTTACTAAGTCTAAAATGGGTTTGAATGGAGATAGGCAATTCTGCCCTATTACAAAATTCTCTAAGATTAAGCTGAAAGTAAATTTAACATAACTTTCAAACCGTAAATCTGATTTTTGATGATCTTTATATTGCCGGAAAGCCCAGACTAATTAGAACAACTTTCATACTATAAAATTCTTCAAATTTTGTTGTTTTCTCGGTAAAAATAGGTCTTCTTTACAGCAGGTCTGAACTGAAATTAATTTATTTCCCCTCAATAGTTAAGTGTAGCATTTCTTATTTATGATCATGAACTAATATCATCTATTTGACTTAAGTACAGGTGAAAATATGATAGATGGAATATATTTTGATCAAAAAGATTATAGATGTAAGTTTGTGCAAAATCGCTTTAAAATGCTTAAAGGGAAAGGTATGTTTTCGGATTAGTTTTAAGTGTTAAATAATGATATATATTGTGTTTCCGACCTAATGGTCGATGTATATTATATAATTTATTTTTGTAATATTGTATATGGCCCTCCGTTCAAAAGAGACTCCGTCAATTTTTTCGAAAATTGCAAACACTTAGAAAATTTGAGAAACAAATTGAAAAATAATATGTTGCAAACTAGAGTGTACCTGTGGAAGAATTAGAGAATAACAACTTAAACTTTATTTACACTAGTGAAGAGTAATAAATTAAAAATCTAAGTAAGAAGTTTTGAAAAGAAAAATTTCAAGTGTTGAAAATTGTGGTTATAACTATAAAGTATCGATCTTTTGGAACACTAAGAATTTTTGATTGAGAGTATATACATATATTTTAGTTCCTTATGAGTATCTTACTCTTGTGCTATTTTCTAATGACGTGCATTTATGCGGTCATTCGAGTTTGAAACCACCTTTTGGTTGAACTATCTTGCCTCTATTATGTCTATCTTGTATTGGTGTTGTTCCTTCCGTAGTGTCATACGGAAAGATCATATCGATAATCATCTTGTTGATTAGAGTTTGGGTTGAAGTGTGCTAAATCCCGACTCTACTTGAGGAGCTTATGAGAAATCAATCTCATTTGATTGATCCTTTTTCTTGCATCTTGTTGTGCTCTTATTCGGAGGTGAGACGCCTTCGAAATCTTATGTGCTGATTGAAAAATTCAGCGGTTCGCTAATTCCATATTTGCACTTTAAAAACCACAGAATTAATCGAGCAATCTTATCTTGGTCTTCTTTCATCTTGAGTTGAAAGTGAGGAATTGTGATCTTGTGCCTGTCTATCCTTCTACGATTGATGAAATACTTATGTTGAATACAAACTCTTCTTTAGAAATTGCGAGGACGCAATTTTGATAAGGGGGAGAGTCTGTAACAACCCTGCTTTTGGAGATTACCTGTTAATAGTTATAATTTAATATTGTAAATTTAATAAAATTGGAAGTTTTATATTGTTTATTTGGAACAAACAATGAATTTTGAAAATAAAATGAGAAAAATAAAGTTTGGAACTTCATTTTATTTATTTGGACTAATGGTGATGGAGAATGATCTTTTTTTAGAGAAAATGAAACAATTTTTATAAATTATTGTCAATTACTTCTTTTAATAATTTTTAAATGAAGTATTTGATTTTTTTGAAGGGTGTTTAATTAAGTAAAAAGATGGAAATTGGTTTAAAAATGAGTGTTGGTTATAAATAAAGTTTGGATACCGTTTGTAATATTTTTCTAAGTAAGAAAATAATTTTTATGGAATTTTAAAAGTCAAAAGTGTATGCGTTTGCATTTAATTGTGGAAATAGTGCATTTTTGTGAAATAAAAGATTTTAATAATAAAAATGTTTTATAAATATAAATTTATCTTTTTATATGGTGGAAAATGATTTAGTTTATAAGTGTGTAAGTTTAGAATTTTATTTGTGTAAAAATTTGAAAGATAGTGGCATTTGCTAATTGCATATGTTTAAATATAAATATATGCATTTTAGTTTAAGCATGAATAAAAATTTGGACTTATTGTTTCTTTTGTTCATTTTGGGTCCAAGGCCCATTATAATCTTAACCAAGTTAGAAAAGAAGAAATTTAGTTCCTGTACGTTCATACTTCAGCTCCTCTTCTTCTTTCTTCCCTAAGACAAAAACAGTAAAAATAAAACCCTTCTTTCAAAATCAAATCTCAAACTAATTTTCTTCAATTCATGATGAAACTTCTTCAAATGATAGTAAATTGAAAGACTCTTGAAGACTAATTTCACCTTGAAGCTTCAATCATTCTTCAAAATTTTGGGTATTTTCTATCTAAATCAAAGGTGAGTTGAAAACTCACATTTTCTAGCATAATTGGAGATTTCAAGGTTAGAAATCTCAATTTGATTTTTATTGCATGTTCATTTGCAAAACCGCTATTAGTAAATTGGGCATAACTTTTTCGTTTTAAGTCGGAATTTGATTTTGTTTAATGTTCTGGAAAGAATGAAGAGAGGGTGATAACTTTTATGTTAAACACTTTCGAAAATTTTGATCATAGAAGGTAGAAAAACCCAATACAAACTCGCTGGCCTGTAATTGTAAAACTGTGCTTAATACAGTTAGTAAATTGAGCATATCTTCCATTGTTCTTATCGGATTTGGATGATTTTTGAAGTTCTGGAAAGCTTATTTATGTGTGACAACTTTCCAGTTGAATACATTTGCATATTTTGAGCATAGTTTGACTAAAATTCTGTTGCAAACTCTCAGCTCTGTCACTTTAATAATTACGTTATCCAAACTAAACATAGTTAGTAAATTAGACATATCTTCCTTGTCTCTTATCGGATTTGGGTGATATTTGAAGTTCTGGAAAGAATATTTTGTGTGTGACAACTTTTATGTTGAACACATTTGCATATTTTAAGCATAGGTTTACCGAAATCCTGTTACAAACTCTCAGCTCTATCACTGTAAAATTGTGATTTTCTGTGCTAAGTGCTGTTGGAAATTTAAACATAGCTTTTCCGTTTGATGTCGGAATTTGATGATTCTTGATGCTCCTGAAAGCTTAGATTATATGCTACAATTTTCATGTTTTGAGTTTTGTCAAATTTTGATGATTACATGGTCGAAAGTTCATTCTAGTATCGCTGTCGCGAAACTAAAACAACAGCTGTAGCGAAATTCATATCTGAAATTTGTTTTGGCCATATCTTTCATGTTTCTTATCCAAATTTAATAATTCAAGATGTTCCAGAAAGCTTAGACATTGTGCTAGAAGTTTTATGTTTTGAGTTTTTTTGAAATTTCGAAGTTAGATTGGTCAAAATTATATTTGTTTGTTGCTGTCTCGAGAGCAAAACGACAGCAATAACAATCATTGAACTGAGAATTGTATTGGCTTATTTGTGCCCTCATTCTTGTTAGATTTTGATGTTGTTTTTGAAATGTTTTAAGAGCTATGATGCCTATCAATAGGCTAGCTATATTTAGAGAATTTGAAATGCAAATTTAAATAGAATTTGAATTGACTTTGGGTTAAATTTGAATTGAATTCGTATTGAATTCAAGTTATCGGTCTTGAGTAATCTCTCTTGGTTTTCATTATTTTCGAGCATGATTTTCACTAAACCATTTTGAAGTGATTTTTGAAATAAATGGACATTTTAAATTATTATTACATTTACTTTAAAATTATTTTTCTAATATAAAATCTATTTATTTCCTATAATAAAGAAATTCTAAATATTGGTTTTATTAATATTTTCGGGAAAAAGTTTTAAAAGCTTGTTTTCTCAAATAAATTATTTTATATATTAAATACACACTTTTATACTATTCGAACGTATGAGAAAGAGAATTAAACGATTTAGTAAAACACGTGGTATGGGACATGTGCGTTTACTATTTCGGTTAATTCCGGACTTGTACGATCGAAGCTATTTGAGATTATTGATTTTGAGATGGTTGCCATTTTATGGCATATTTTGAGTTTTATAATTCCTATTTACCGGAATTATTTAAGATGGCCAATATTTGGCGAGTATTATGGTTTGGGATCTCCTAAGCAGGAGTATGGTCGATGAGAACCATCACGATGTTTTATTTACTTGCCAATGATATAAGGCAAGTCTTGAGTATATGATTTCATATTTTGAGATTTATGGTTTATGAGGAACCATTACGATATTTCCACTTGTCGATGAAATGAGACAAGTTATGATGTTATTTAACACTTGTCGATGAGATGAGACGAGTATGGTGTCTCTTTATCACTCGCCAATGAGATGAGGCGAGATATGATTTTATGAGTTTTATGATGTTCCTAGTGTGGCACCGACTAGCGGCTAGTAAATCGCTAAGTGCGAACGAGTGGTATGGGACACCCGTTAACACTTTTCGGATTCCTATCCGTGAGTTTGTGACACATTCACGATGTTTACCTAACAGAATTGCTTTGAGAGGTGTCAGCGACCTTGTCATGAGGACAAACTGCTTAGGGAGGTGTTAGCGACCTTGTTAGGGCTGACAAAATAGCTTGGAGAGGTGTCAGCGACCTTGTCATGAGGACAAATTGCTTAGGGAGGTGTTAGCGACCTTGTTAGGGCTGACAAAATGGCTTGAAGAGGTGTCAGCGACCTTGTCATGAGGACGAACTGCTTTGGGAGGTGTTAGCGACCTTGTCAGAGGTTTCGACCGTTCGAGAATGGCACGTGCAGCATCGCTTCGGCATGCAAATGGGATTTGGCCAATCCGGGGAATTTTTATGAGTTTTTGATTTTGATTTCACCAATTTTGAAATGATGATTTTACCTATAGCCTTGAGTTAGAGAAAGGCTTATATATATATATGTGTGTGTGTTGTTTTATGGTGATTTCGATATGGGGATTATAAACTCTTATTGAGTTTCATAAGTTTTTATTTGGAGATTATCATCGGCGATTGTTTATGTTATTTGAGTGTATTGTAGAGTTTACCTCTTTTGAGGCCTTTGTATACTTAAATGACATTGTTTCACTTAAGTCATGAGTATGTGTATTTTCTATTGCCTCTTCTCATTTGAGAAGAATTATCACCTTGTATCTTATGCTTCATATTACCTTCTATCCTTATGAACTGATTGTTTTAGCTACACTGACCCGCGTATTTTATACTCGGGTCAGACCGAGTTGTTTCAGGTTAGCAATCAGTTACGGGACTTAGCTTTGATGCATCTGCTTGGATATCAGCCTAGCACTTTTGTGTAGTTTATATTTCTTTCCGCTTGACTCTGATATGTATTTGATTAGATGTATATAGTGTGGTCTCTGTACCACTTTTGTATATTAGTTTGTATCATACTGGGATGTATCTGTGTATATGTATTTATATATATAATGATTACTGTTCTGTGATGTGATATGCATTCTGTTATTGTACTTTGTTCTGATAGATCCATTAGCCACCTATAGTTTTGTATTAAACATTTATTGGATATGTCGATCCACTTGAAATAGAAAAAAAATATAGAGCATTTATCGACGTATGCAGTAGATATTTAAGACAAGATTATAGATGGTCGCTCCTAACCAGCCCTATTCTCCGCATTAACAGACAGAATTACTCAGTAATTCTCTTTGTTAATGTGGGTCTTTGGGTGGGGCGTCACAGCTTCTTTAAATTATATCAGCCGAACCCAACATGGTCGGTCGGACGGCGGCGGCACGTGTGGAAACGGTGCATGGTCTCCCTCCTCACAACAGAGCAAGCTTTGGGTGCCCAAAGGACCCAAAATGAACAAAAGAAACAATAAGTCCAAATTTTTATTCATGCTTAAACTAAAATGCATATATTTATATTTAAACATATGCAATTAGCAAATGCCACTATCTTTCAAATTTTTACACAAATAAAATTCTAAACTTACACACTTATAAACTAAATCATTTTCCACCATATAAAAAGATAAATTTATATTTATAAAACATTTTTATTATTAAAATCTTTTATTTCACAAAAATGCACTATTTCCACAATTAAATGCAAAAGCATACACTTTTGACTTTTAAAATTCCATAAAAATTATTTTCTTACTTAGAAAAATATTACAAACGGTATCCAAACTTTATTTATAACCAACACTCATTTTTAAACCAATTTCCATCTTTTTACTTAATTAAACACCCTTCAAAAAAATCAAATACTTCATTTAAAAATTATTAAAAGAAGTAATTGACAATAATTTATAAAAATTATTTCATTTTCTCTAAAAAAAGATCATTCTCCATCACCATTAGTCCAAATAAATAAAATGAAGTTCCAAACTTTATTTTTCTCATTTTATTTTCAAAATTCATTGTTTGTTCCAAATAAACAATATAAAACTTCCAATTTTATTAAATTTACAATATTAAATTATAACTATTAACAAGTAATCTCCAAAAGCAGGGTTGTTACAATAAATTACTTTAAATTGAGTAGTTTAACATTATCATAAAGAAATTTTAATAAATTTTATATTTTAAAATTTCAAACAAAGTTTTGAAAAACTTTAAACAATACTAGCTATGGGTTCAACCCGACCAACTCGAGACCAACTCGGCCCAAACCTCTTCTTCTTTCTTTCCCTTTTTCTTTAGTTTAATGTTAAACTTAAATTACATGAACGTGGAAAGAAACAACACTTCCCCCTATCCTTGGCACGAGCAACTACAACATCACCCCGCGCATAAACGCGAGCCAGAACCTCCTCTACCCGATCATCAACTCGAGTTACTCCAACACCATTCCCACTGACAGAACCAAAGACACGTACTCGTGCATGCCGCACCTACGCCGCCGCCACCACCGGCGATACTACACGCAAACCCCCCATTGACCACTGACACGACTCCCGCCGTTGATCAGCCATAATGCGAACTCAAACAAAATTGAAGCAACTTACACCCATCAGGACACAACCCCTTCATCAGTAAATCCACCGAACCCATCAACCTCGACTATCGTTCTCCACGAAACTCCGGCCACATCACCGCGAGGCCTCCACGCTTCTATCCCCTAAATCAATCATAACTCGAACCACTACACGTTTCCCGGTCATGTAATTTCCAGACGCAATCATACATAGGGCTTAAACCCTAAACCCACATCGTCCGGCCACCTCAACGTTCGAGATCACCTCCGATCAATTTTGCCGTGACCACCCATCCTCACTCCTCCAGTAGAAGCCCTAACCACCATAACTCCTCCGTCCACAAGAATTTGCCCAAAACACAACTTCCAGTCATCACAAAATTACTACCCCAAAACCAAATTAAAAATCATGATTTTTATTTTAAAAATCATGTTCTTCTGAGTTGAATCAAGATATAAAATTGAATCAACTAACTACAATATTTTATTTTAACAAATTATTAAATTTCCTATTGTATTATCCTGGTTTAAGAAGATTTTCATACAAATTCTATTTGAACAAAATTTTAAACTTTAATTCATGTCTAAATAAACATACTGCGTTGAAGATTCAAGCCTAACAATGATTTGTAATGGAAATTTTGAATTTTTGTTGAGTTTTTTACTCTATAACTCGGAAAAACAGAGAAGTATCAGGAAATTTTCAAACATACATAGTTTAATACTAAATATACATAAAGATTCACTTATATATACATGCAAGACATCCATCATCTCAGAAATTCACATGCATAAATTTATTTACTTAAATTTTCTTAGTAAAAATTTACTCACCTGAATTATTTTAAGCAGTGACCCAAAAGTTTGAAATCTGGAAAAAAATTGACTGCAGATCTTAAACTGGAAATGCTTGATGAAGTTGCTTTTGTTTGCTTTCAACTTTAATTCAATCAGCACTTAAGATCTGAAACTGAGGAGCACTTTGAATTTGCGTTTCAGGAATTTGATTTTTTTTACTAGAACTTTATTTTTTTACAGAACTTTCTTTTGTATTCCGTTTTGCAGATTCAGGAGTTTGAAATAACATGGATTCTTGTTTAATTTTTGTTGAAAGAGTGAAGATTGATGAATTTCACATTTGTAAATAGAGAAGTGATATTTTCTTGCTTTTTTTAGAAAATGATATGGAAAGTTTAGATGTGGAAGATGAAATAGCCTTTTATAGAAATAATTTTGTTTTATTAAGATTAAAGAAAATAAATTTAAAAATGTGACACTTGTCACTAAACATAATTATTCTCTTAACGCATGTTATAAGAGTGATTCAAAATTTAACAAATGTAATCTTCATGCAAAAATAAATTTTAAAATGTTTTTATAATTAATTTTCAAATTTTTAAAAATACATTTTTAATTTATATAAATCAATTCTTCTTAAAAGAAATGAATATAAATCAAATTTTGTATTCTATATAAAATCGTAGAAATACACTTTTATAATCAAAGTATGTTTTAAGATATAAATAACTATATTTTGATTTTAAATTTAACAATCCAAATTCAAACTAAATTTCAAATTCAATTAAAAAAATTCAAATTTGATATGTATACAATCTTAACAAAACCATCTCCAATTCTATATATTAATTTCAGTTAAAATCAATATATATTTACAACCCATTTATTATTATTGTTTTAAAATAACAATTTTATCAATTTTAATTAATTTATTAAAAAGATTATCACATTTAAATTTGGTTTGAAATTCTGGAATACCACACTGAACGTCCTTACCTGAAAATATGTAATACTCCGTCTGACCTGAGTATTACATCAAAGTAACACCCGGGTCAGGCTGGAAACCAGCGTGAGTAAACCCATATAACATGAAATACCAAACATAGAACCTATATAAAACCTGAGTAACTCGTATCCATTTACAAATTCACACTTTGTTATAGGCACCACTTATTTCACACGTCCATTTCTAAGTACCAAAATTTAAATTATATAGTCTAATTCACTTAAGTCATTTCGTTCCAGCCTATTGATTTCACATATCAATCTATAAAAATTCGAAGTGATTTCGGGTATCTTCTAATACCTGACCCCGGTCTCTTCGAAATCCAAACGCCATTCTAAAGGTCAAGTTGTTGAATAGTTTAAAAAACTTTGAATTCACATAACATACATCACAGATAAATCAAGGCATATCACAGAGTATCACAGAATGTCACCAAATAGATATCCCAAATCCAGATATTCTACTTATACGATCATCCATAGACAAGCATCTCTAATCCTGCCTGATAATTCATTCATTGACTAATTATTCCATTTCATACCATTTAATAAATTACTTCTTAATCAATTTATTAAACCTTAATTACTTAACTCATTACTCCTTAATTATTAATTTATTTCATAAAGTAATGAACCTTTATTTACTTTACTTAATAATTACTCTTTACTTAATTACCTCTAGTAATTAGTCACTTAATTACATATCAAGTAAATTAAACTTAATTAAATCATAGCTGATTATCTTTAATCACTTATTAATCAATTACTTAGTTAATTATTTAACTAATTATTTTAAATTCATTAAATAAATTTCTTAACTTATTATATTTAAAAAGACCCTTGATTAAGAAAATCATTATCTTAATTTGATTATTTATATTAACCTATACTCTTTAATCATTAATAATAATTTAATTATCTTAATTATCTACACATATTTAATCATCTTAAAATTAATCAAAACTCTTAATTACTTAAGATATATCTTTATTATAATTGATTACTAATTCTTAATCATTAAACTTTATTTAAATAAAAAAATTGGCAAAACAATTATTAATCAAAACAAATTAAACATTATAAATTTCACTTTCAAATCTTTAAAACTTTTCTAAGTTGTTGAATAAATTTTTATAAAACCATTTTGAAATCTACTCTTTCTACCCTTTTAAACACTTATTACACTCAAACTATTTAAACTTGTTAAAATATTTATTCTTTGAAGCAATTTATTTTCATAACAGTAAAACTGGTTTAACTTTGTTCAAACTTGAATTATTTACCAAAATCAGTTTTCTTTGCTTAAAAGAAACTTAAACATTTACTGTTAATTCTGAAACCGGAACACTTAAACCCATCCTCACCAAACTCGATCAAACCCACTCGATTTCCTGAGCAAAACACGAAACCAACCTAAAATTCTCCTGCTTCGAAAAAAACACGAGAATCCCCCAACCAAAACCCAAGCACCTATCTATCTTCCCCAAAACCAAACCCAGAAGCACGCAATCGTGCACATCCACGTGCACTACTCCACCGATCGTTAGCGAACTCCCCTACGCCCTCTGACAAGTCGACATCAACCACGACAACCCAACACAAGCACCCAGATGACACTATTCGATCGAGAATCGTATTCGACCCAAAAACCCAACCTGTAAATGCAACATCACCGGAATTACTGATCACCACCGATGATCAAGCACTCAAGACCCCACGCCATTCTCTCCGTAGCTACGTCATGACCTCCATCACCTCCAGAACATCATACGATCAACTCCGGTCGTATATAAGCATCGCGAGATTCGATTGAATGCTCATGACAAACACAGGGAAGAAACACCTACCTCGATCATTCTTGGCCATCACGATCAATAGTAAATCACCATAGAAATTTTCTGATGATCCTCTACACTCACTCGACCTTGAGATCCAATCACGATGGCTAGTTTGCCATAGATCGATGGATATTGCTCGAAATAACCCAAATGTTCAACACAGGAATATGCATCAATATCCAAACTAAAAATCATGATATATACTTTAAAAACCATGATTTTCTATATTGAATTCAATTATGAAATCAAAACTTAAAATTGTATTAATAAATTTTTGAGCCATTTTAATTTTTACTGTAAATTTAATAATCCTGAGCCAATTATTCATTTTAAATACCTGTAATTATCTTTAGGTGAGATGTTACATGATTTCAAACAACTTTCATTTACAAATCACAAGCTAGTTCGAATTTAAAGTTGAGATATTGAATTTATTAAGAAATCCAAACCTGTAGTTTATCAACAGAGCCTATTTTTGAAACTACACAGGAATTCAATAATCACACATATAACATGCATCCATTCCATTCAGGTTTTCAGGCTAACAAGATAAATTGTATTTAGATATCACAGAAAAATTTTAGGGTTTAAAACCGATTTTAAAACTTATATTTACTCACATATTTGAAAACAACACTACCTGCTTTGCTCTGAATCTTCTTCCTCCAGCAGAGTTGTTTTGTTTGTTTTAAATTGAGAAATGAAAGAAATATTTTCTGTTTAGCTTAGCTTCGAATGCAGTAAAGTGTGAAACAAGGTAGTGATGGATATATGTAAATATACATAGAATAGAGGTGTGTAGAAGAAGCTAGGCTGAGGTCCTTTTGTTTACAGTCTTTTGCATTCTTTTTCTTTTTCAATTTGATCAGAGATTTTTTTTCTCTGACCTTGATAATATGGTTTGTGTGCTTGCATTAAATACTTGTCTCCTCTGTTGTTTACATATGTTTTCATGTGAGTTGATATATGTTTTCGTGTAAGTTGATGTATGTATATTCTTTGTTTGTATTATATTATATATTTTTTCATGCTTATCTATACATTGCTTAATTATATATATATTTTCACATTCATACTTTTACAACTCTCCTATACTTACTTCATGTTTCATACAACAACGTATAACCACTTATATTCTTTTACTTTTATTTCTTAATCACATATTTATTTTATTTTTATTTTTATTTTAAGCTTAAGTATTATCACTATTCATATATATTTATATATACTTATATTAGTGTTCAAAGGTAGAGTTTTATATATATATATATATATATATATATATATATATATATATATATATATATATATATATATATTATCAGAAATTCATTTATTTGACTAGTAAATATTAGTATTCCAAAAATAAAATCAGTTAATTTCCCGATTAACAGACGTCCAAGAAATCCGGATCATCACATTCCTCCCCCCTTTGAATCTTTTCGTCCTCGAAAAGGAACGAAGCCAGAATTATTAAAATGGTTAAAATTAGAAAAAATTTCTTTGATCATTTTTAAACTACTTTAAAAGTCTAGATAATATTACTAAAATAGTCTTTGTACAAATACTTTTATAACTCGATGTTTCGACAAGTCCATCCTTTTTCTCATAGAAATTCGGTCGTACGTTGATCAGGCATAGGACTGAAAATCTATAAGTACTTGGTAAACCCGTTTCAACACCCAGTGAAAATACTTGAGAAAATAATTTTATTGAAAATATAGAAAACAGTTTTGAAAATGGAGGAAATATCTTTGGTGATAATGCTCTGGAAATCATCACCCCCATCCATGGTCGCAGTTACATCCTGGGTTACGTTGCCATCGCAGCAAAAGTCCATGTAACTGTAGGATCTCCGCTCCCCTCGATTACGCCATGGAACCCACAACAAATCGCAGTTACATTCCAGGGTTATGTTGCCATCACAGCAAAAGTCCATGTAACTGTAGGCATCAGCGCCCTCAATTTTCACTGTCAAAAATGAAACTTGTCCACTTCTATATAGGTCACAGTCTACCGATGTAAAATCAAATGCAGACTATTGGCTCTCAGCGGCACACATGACTTTCGCTATGTTACCATAGGTCACAGTCTACCGATGTAAAATCAAACGTAGACTGTTGGCTCTCAGCGGCACACACAACTTTCACTATGGTCTACAGTAGATTGCAGTGACATCGAGTTACACTGTCGGCACAACATAACCCGAATGCCTCTTTAGGCATCCGCGCCCCGCGACTTCCGCTACACACTACACATAATCCTTATGAACTAGTTTTGTCCGGACTCCTCACAGGATCAACTTTAGAACCCCCCCCTTAGGGTTCAAGGAAGTACCCGCCTGTGGCACTCCTGAGAAGTTCATTTCAAGGGAGTGCCTTTTTTCCCAGAGCCATTATCAAAACACTTTATACTATACACATATAATATCTTCCAAACCATACACCTTGTAACGACCTGGAAGTTTCGATCCCGAAACTTCTAGATAGTTAGGAAAGTAGAGAAGAGAAAGAAGAAGAAACAAAAACAAGTCACAGAAACCTCACATTCGCAGCGGATCAAAATATAACATAACATAAATAACGGTTTTACAAAGAAGAACATGATCAGTACAATTATATTTTTATACATCAGAGTTACAACCATTTCAACACACTGGACATTTTAAAACATCATGTCCAAAACAACTACGCTATATACAGTGGTATATGCTCTATACATTCCAGCCATCTAGCTTGCCTCTTGAGCTCCAAAGCGACCTTACCTGAAAATCTATAATACTCGGTTTGACCCGAGCATTACATCAAAGTAACACTCGGGTCAGGCTGGAAACCAGTGTGAGTAAACCCATCCAACATGGAATACAAAGCATACAACTTATTTTATACCCGGGGTAACTCGTACTAATTTACAAATTCACAATTCGTTATAGACATCACTTATTTCACACTTCAAATTTCTAAATACCAAAAACTTAGAATAATGGTCTAATTCACTTAAATCATTCCATTCCCGTTTATTGATTTCATATATCAATCTATAAAGAATCGAAGTGGTTTCGGGTATTTACTCATACCCGACTCCGGTCTCTTCGAATGTAATACCATCTTACCCCCAAATTATTCAAATGAGACACAATTCAACTTCAAATACAAGGCGTCACCTATACAAATTTATTTATCATCGATAGATAACCACATTGCTCAATTTAAACCCAAAATATCATATCACATAGCATCACAAATCACATATCCGAGATATCAACCAATGAAAATCATGCAATATTATTCAATCATTCGTAAGCAAGAGAAATTAGTCGTACCATTTCTAATTGATTAAAACAATTTAAATTAATTACTTCAATCACCTTTAATCCTGCTTTATTAACATTAATTAAATTCATACATTAATTACCCTCAACAGTTTAATTCATCAATTCAATCCCGATAAAACATTAGTAATTAACTTCCCTTAATTACTTATATCCATTAAATTAACTCCTTGATTAATTACGTTAATTAATCTTTTAATTACAGTGAGTAATTATCTCTTAAGTATTTTCCCCTAAGTAATTATTCTTTAATTACTTCCTAATAAGTAATTTCCTTTAATCCAATTACATCCATTAATTATCCATTTATTACTTCACTAATTAATAACACCTCTTTAAATTACAATAAGTAATTATGCTCAATCCAACATCAACTGATTATCTTTAATTAATTTTACCTAGTTAATTAATTAAGGACAACCATATTAACTTAATTTATCACACTGAGCAATTAATTCCTTTTAATTACTTCATTAAGTAATTATACTTAAACAATTTCACAAATAATTACGAAAAATCATTTATCTTAATTCAACAAATCGCTTACACTAATTAACTGTTCTTAAGTTAATAACAAAAATTAATTAACTTTATTTATCTTCACAAATTCATTATTTTAAATAGATCAAAATCCTAATAACTTAATGACAACTCCCTATCTTTAATTTATTGCATAGTTATTGTAACGACCCGGGATTTTCGATCCTGAAAATTCCAAATAGTTAGAGAAAAGAAGAAAGAGAAAGAAAAAGAAACAGAAAACTCAACTCAGAATCTCACATTTGCAGCGGATAAAATATAATAGCAAATAAAATAACAGTTTACAAAGAAGAACTGTATCAGTACATTTACATTTTTACATCAGAGTTATAACAATTTCACAACATTGGACACTTTTAAACAGCATGTCCTAGATAAATAATAATAAATATCACAGCGGATAAACACTCTATACGTTTCTGTTCTTCAGCTCTCCTCCTGAGCTCCAGAACGTCCTTACCTGCAAATCTGTAATTCTCGGTCTGACCCGAGCATTACATCAAAGTAACACCCGGGTCAGGCTGGAAACCAGTTTGAGTAAACCCATCTAACTTGGAATACAAAAGCATACAATTTATATAAACCAGGGGTAACTTACATTGATTTACACATCATAAGTTATTATATAGACTTCAACCATTTCACACATCAATTTCTAAGTGCCAAAACTTAGATTTAAGTAGTCCAATTTGCTTAAGTCATTCCACTTCAGTCTATTAGTTTCACATTTCAAATTTAAGAATCGAAGTGGTTTCGGGTATTCACTAATACCCGACTCCGGTCTCTTCGAAACCCTTGCCGACTTAACTTAAACTATTCAAGTGAAATACTATTCTACTTTTAATACATGATGTCATAATAATTCATCATCAATAGATAACCACACCTTCATAGTTTAAATCAAACATATCATATCACATAGCATCTCAAACCACCTATTAGGGATAACAATTAATCAAGGCTTCCAATATCATTTTATTTATCCATTCATTACATTTAAGTAATTAACCCTTAATTAATTTCACAAATTAATTATCCTTAACCCAATACGGTAATTAATCTTTGATAGATATCAATTCAATAGATATCATCTAAATTCATCAACCCATTATCCATAAGCATGTATTATCCCTTTATATCATAATTAATCTAATTACTAAAATTAACTCCTTAAGAATTAATCACTTAATCTTGCTTGTACAATCATTAATTAATTACTAACCTTCATTTATTAATTACATCCTTGATTAACTCTCTTAATCAATAAATCAATCCTTAATCCCAAATTAATTACCCTTTATTTAATAATTAATAATCCTTAATTAACTGTTAATCCATCCTTGACTAACGGATAATCTATCCTTAATTACTAATTGATTAATCCTTAATCACCATTGATTAATCAACTAATTACCACTTAACAACTTCTTAATTAATCCTTAATTACAAATTAATTATTCTTTTATTATTAACTAATGAAAACCTTAATTATTAATTAATAAAACTTAATTACAAGATAAGCACTTCTGAATTTTTAATTAAGTAACCTTAATTACTTAATTTAATTACTCACTAATTACTTAGTTAGTAAATCTAATCCACTTGATTAAATTAAATTGAATTACACCAAATTATTTGATTAATGAATCCCTAATCATAATTAATAATCCAATTAATGATCCTTTTAGTTTCAAATTAATTAATCCAAAAAAATCAACCTTTAATCCTTAATCATTTATCAATCAAGTAAATTATTTTCTTTAATTAATTTTTTTTATCATTCCTTTGTAATTAAATTAATAAATGCTTAAGGGTAAGGTTACTCACTTTATAATTAAATTTAGTTCAAATTTCCAGTTGGCATTTTTAAACATTACTTTTAAATTTTTAAAACAGGAAACAGGTTTCTGTTTTATTTAAAACAACTTAAATTTCTGAATTCAAATTATTTTAAAAACCAATTTTCAAACTATTTGAATTCATATTTAAATTCAGGTTTAACTTAGTTCAAAATTCAGTTTACACTTAAACCTTACTTTTAAATATTAAAAACAGAACAGGAAACTTTACTTTTAAAACATTAAAAATAGAACAGGTTTCTGTTCTAATAAAAACCTGCAAATAACAAATTATACCGAGCCTAACCCTTCAATAACTTCGGGTTCCAAACCATCTTCCCTGATCTACCTTCCCTTCAACTTAGAGTTTTCCCACAACTTACACATTTTTTTTCATATTTAAACCTGAGATTTTTAAATCCAAACCCGGATTCTAATTTTCGAACTGGGATTTTAAACTAGGTTTTAAACATTAACTTTACCTTTAAGAGCGTCAGTTTTAAAAAGTTTTGAAAATAGAAACTACAGTTTTTGCTTTTAAAAGAAAACTTTAACATTGGTTAACTATCAACCCACGCGAACCCACACGAGTGCTTACTCGAGCCGGAACAGCGAAACCCCGTAACTTACTTCGAGACATTCCCCTCCTTCCCAAACATAACAGAAACCAAACCCAACTGATACTGCTGACTATCGTGCAAGTGCACCGTTGGTCGCAGGCACTCCGACCATCGATTCTACCTCCAGCACGTCACCAAACCCCTCCTCATTCGATTTCGATCTCCCAATTTACATTTCGCAAATTAAAACGAAGAACGATCATTTCGTTTCTGTAACAACCCGCATATTTAACGATTTTATAATTAAATGATTTATTTAAGTATAGCGTCGTTAGTCGGATCTTGCGGTCCGAAATGTTACTTTCTGCAAACGGCCGAATTGGTGCTCGAAACCACTTTCATTGAGATCAAAGCGTCGTTTGCGATCTTTTTGAGTATAATCTTTGGTATGTTTGGAGTAAGTTGAATTTTGCTACTTTTTCTGGTTGGGCTTTAGCTTTGGGTTCAGCCCCAAATCCCACTTAACCCTCTAACTCAGCCCATCTCCTCCCATTCATTCATTCCTACTCTTCTTCACTTCTAAACTCAAGCTTCAACTGAAATGGGGGAAAGGAAGGGGAAATAGAAACTCCCAAGCCTTAGTTGCTCTTGATAATCCAAATTCTTGCTCCAAATTCAAAGAGAAGGATAGGTAAGCCTCTTCTCCATCTTCTCCATCTCTTCTCCTCTTCAATTTCATAAAATATCCTAAACCTAATTTATGAAAATATGTGTTTTATTCTTAGATTGAAGCTTGTTGAGTAAGAGTGAAGAGTGGTCAGCCTTTCCTTTGCATTTGAGCTTCTTCTTCTTGTTCTTGAGTTAAAAAGATGAGTTTTGAACTCACATCTACTTCTTTTGATTTCATTGATGTTGGGTATGAATTCCTAACACCTTGTTCATATGCACTTGCATTTGGTTTGGGTTGAATTGGTGAATAATCCAATTTTTAGTGTTTTGGGTTCAAATCTCTGAAATCCTAACTTTGATGTTTTGATCATGTTTTGGTGATGCATCGAGGAACATATAGGGCCGGGTTGTCGATTGGCATAAGCCCTTAGAGCCAATGTTCATCCAATTGCATTTTGGAAGAGTTTGCTCTTCATTTGAATAAGGCTGAAATACAACCCAGGCGTGATTCAGTCGACCGAAAACTCTGTTCAGTCGACTGAACCTGGAACCCGAAAGTTTCCAGGCATGATTCAGTCGACTGAAAACTCTGTTCAGTCGACTGAACCTGGAAACAGAAAGTTTCCTAAACCTGGAAAATTTCCAGGTATAGGTTCAGTCGACTGAAAACTCTGTTCAGTCGACTGAACCTGCTGTTTCAGCCCACTTTGCTTTTTTGGGATTGAATTTCCAATTTGAATCGATTCATGATGATCCTATGTATGATTATCAATTGTTTTGACTTTGATGGTTCCTTTTAATTTTAATCCACGGTTTTTTATAAAATAATCTCTCGAATCGCATTTAAAAGTTCGTTTCTCTAATTTATAAATTTTATTTACAACACACACTTTCGCACTTCGAACGAAGTGGAAGGGTGATTAAATGGTTGGGCAAAACACGGACCATGAATCTGTGCGTTTATCTTTCCGATTAATCCTCGACCTATTCGATTGATTGTTTTGACCTTCGGGTTTGGTTTATTGATGACATGAGGTAAACTTTGTACTGCTTTGAGTGTGAAAGGGACTGACGGATAGTAAACCGTGTAGTGCGAACGAGTGGTTATGGACATACGTTAACACTTTTCGGATTCCTTTTCTAGAGTTGTGACACATTCCGCCAGTTAGTGGTGTCCAGTACTAGGTCTTCGACCTTCACCACTACGGCTTGTCGCCCTATAGTATCACTCTGATGTTGGCCTTATGTGACGCATGGGTGATATTGGGTTTGTGCCTTCGGGTTTGTCTCCCTATATAGTTTCGCTCTGATGTTGGCCTTATGTGCCGCATGGGTGATACTTGGGTTTGGAGCCTTCGGGCTTATGGATCCTTGTTGTACAGTACTGAGCTCGAGCAATCATATGTTTCATTGATATTATATTCCCTTGGTATCGCCCATCGTGTTGGTCTGTTTGAGCCGCATGATGTATAACGATTACCTTGTGGAACTTGTATACCTTATTGGTATTTGTTATTTGCCATTCGGCTTGTTTTGGGATATTCGTATCCTTTGTTTCTATATGTTGCCGATGATATGAGGCTTGTTCTATATGATTCATCTCTTGTTGATGATTGTGTTTTCTCCTCTGGAGATATTTGTTATACTGTATGACCTTGCAGGTTTATTATTGTTCAGTTTATCTAACTGATTTGTTTAGCTAGACTGACCCGGGTATTTTATACTCGGGTCAGACCGAGATGTTCCAGGTTAGGTGCTTTGGACTTAGCCTCTTTTGCTTCCGCATGGACTATTCCGCTGACTCCTTTTTGTCTTAGCTTTTTGTGTAGTCCTTTCTGTTATAACTCTGATATGTATTCTATTGACTCGTCTGTATATTGTGGTTTTCTATACCACTTGACATGTATTATTTTGTATACTCTGCTTTGTATCAGTATATGTGTGTATATGATGGTTTACTATTCTGTGATGTATATTACATTTGAGTTGTTATATTCTGTTCTGATAGATCCTCTAGCCACCTTTGGTTTTGTTTTAAGTATTCATTGGACATGTCGATCTGCTTGGTAAGGCAATTGTCGATGTATTCAATAGATAATTAAAGCAAGGCCATAGATGGTCGCTCCTAAACAGCCTTATTCTCCGTGTTAGCAGACGTTATTATCTATTAATACTCTTTGCTAGCGTGGGTATAGAGGTGGGGCGTCACAGCTTGGTATCAGAGCGAGGTTCAGAACAAAATATGATAAACACAGAATAGAGCACATATTACGATACATCAGAGTGTGATAAGTGATACAAATCTTTGAATCATCGTGTGTCTCTATTCCTTCTACCATCAAAGGTTAGATAGGAATTGGGATTATGCCTAGGAATGCATTTAAATTCCGTAGTATTCCATATTGAATTATCTACCTTGGGAATAATCTTTACCTTATCTTAACTTTCAGCTTATGGCTGGAAGAGACGGAGGACGACGCTCGGATGCTGGGCAATTCAGTGGCTCACATCCGGACGGCGTCTATATGTCTGCCGATCAGTTTTTAGAGTGGTTTAGGAGCACGCAGCCTCCAGCTCCTACTCGAACATCTCCTCCATGCAAGTCCACCTTCGCACGTTTGTGCAGTGATTTTTCTCATCTTGGAGGGAAACCATTTAAAGGCTCCGAGATTGTTCTTGAGGTCCAAGCTTGGGTTCGCATGTACGAGCATGTTCTCTCTCACATGGATCTTTCTGACGATGATAGGGTTCTTGTAACTTCTAGCTTATTGCAAAAGCGTGCCCTTGACTGGTACGAGCTTCTTTTAGCTGAATTTGATGAGTCTGCTCTTTCTTGGACTCAGTTCGGGAACGATACGGACTCAAGTTCGTTCCTGAATCTGAGAAAGCTTTGTTGTCCTGGCGCTTTCTTGAATTGAAGCAAGGGGATTCTTCCGTTTCTCAATATGTTGCATCTTTCGAAGCCTTATCTAAATATGGTCTTGAATTCATTAGCACCTCGTATAGGAAGAATCTGAAATTTGTATCTGGTCTTAAGAAATGTCTTAAGAAGTCTTTAATGCTCCAGCTTAAACTTTCCTTTGAGGAGTTGGATGATTCGGCATTTCATCTCGAAGCCTTCGAGAAGGAGTGTGATTGTGGGAATGATGTTGAGGTTCATAAGAACGCCAACAAGAGGCAGTTTCCATTCGATAAGCGGAAATTTTTCCCTTCCAAGAAGAAAAAGCCCGTTGAATCTGATCCTCAGTCTCAGTCTCAGTCTGTTGGAACACCTTCCACTCGGAAGTGTTTCAGTTGTGGTTCCCCTGATCATGTGATTCGAGCTTGCCCTATGACTCTCTTCTGCCACTATTGCAAGAAGGAAGGCCATCGTATTTTCGCTTGTCCTATTGTTCCGAAAAATCCTTTATCTAGCAAGCTAAAGATAACGGATGCTTCTGGAGGTTCTTCTCGGGGAAAAGGTACATCTCCATTTAAAAAAAAAAGTTCTATTGTATTCGAGTTCTCTTCGATATAGGTGCTTCACATTTTTCCGTATCGAAGAAGCTCTTCGATGATTTATCTTAGGATGTTTCTTGTATGGTTACTTCTTTGAGAATTGCGAATCCGAATTGGTGGATCCGCAACGCTCAATTTGCTTGTATTAATGTCGAGATTATTTTATGAGATTTTTTCTTTCCGAGCCAATTTGCATGTTATGCGTTGCTTAGGCTTCGGAATTTACATTTTTGAAAGGATTGACTTAATTATTACGAAGCCATATCCTATATCCCGAGTGGACTTTTCATCCTCGACATTTTCAATCTGTTAGACAGATTTCTGTCTTCCTTTGTGATTCCGATTTCCAATTTGATGGCATCATTTTCTTTAAGTCCCCATGATGAGGATAGTATGGTTTCTCTCATTCTTGTAGTTTGAGAATTTTCTGGTATTTTTGGTCTTGTCTTAGGATTATCACCTAAGCAATCTTTTGAGTAGTGTTAAGGTCTTTTTAGCTCGACCTTACCACTGGTTTTCATTTGGCTACGAGTTGCGGAAGTTAGCACTCCACTTACCGCATTCCGCACTCGTTGTAATTCTTATAAATGATTTGTTATGTCATTCAGTTTGTCTAGCTCATTTCATCCATATTATGAATCGAGTATTCTGTGAATATCTCGATGATTCCGTTTTGGTATTTACTGATTTTGGATGGAAAATAGCAATTTAAAGAATTTTGCAAAATCTTTTTCATAAGATTTATTATAAGTATAATTGGATTTTTGTTCTTTAAACGAACAAAGAATATTTTTAAAATTTTTGAGAAACATGTTTATCATGTAGAAGATGATTTTGTGATTGTATTGCCCATTGAGTGCTTTAAGAATTCTGGTCGATGCGCTTGATCAACGTTATCGATAGGAATTTCCTAAACGCTTTGATGAGACAATCAGGCACAGTAAATTGATTTGGAATAAGTAAATTTTTCTTGAAAGATTATTACATAAAGATAATTGTAATTTTGAAAGTCTTAGCTTTTTGGGAAAGAAAATTAATTTAAAAGAACTCTTTCTTTTCGATATCCCTATTCTTGTTATTCCCGTAGGGAACCAATGCTTTATCTTTTGTACCAATGCTAATCGTATTGGTTTGGATGTCGTTCACTTGCAAAAGAGAACGTGCTATCATTTATTCTTCTAAATAGTTATAGCCTATCGAGACTAGATATGCCACTCATGATTTAGTGCTCGTGGCTATTGTTTTCGTCTTTTGTATTTTGCATCATTACTTTTGGGTGAGGGATTTTGCTCTCCTCACCAATCACAATTTTGAAATGTTTATTTTCTCATAGGGAACCTAGTGTTGGTTCGAGTTCCTTGCATTTTATGATCTTGATATTCTTTTTATTCCCGAAAAGAGGATCGTGTTGCCAATGCATTTGGTTGTAAGCAGCAAGTGATTGTTTCTTTGTTGATGTCCGAATGGAATGATCTTTTTACCAAGTTCATCGGACGTTTTGTTGTACTTCATTTTGTTGAGCTTTGGTTCATTTGACGTATTGTACCTACCACGTCGGTGTTCCAAATTATTTTGAGCTTAGGAATCCATAGAATTCTCTGAGCAATCAAGTTCGGACTTACCCCTTCGTGCACTTTATGGTGAACTTCTTATTCTGTTATTCTTTTGTGCTAGTATGTTTGTGGGAGTTGGGAGAATCACCTACCTCTTGTAGGGTTCTCCTACAATAATAGTTTTCAGCCTAGTGTTGGCATGGCTCCTTTCGAAGCTTTATACGGAAGGCCATGTCAATCACCTTCTTGTTGGTTGGAATCTGGGGAGAAGATTATTCTTGGTCCAGATATTGTTCGTGATTCTTCCGAGAAGATTGATCTTATCTGGTTGAGAATGAAAGAGGCACAGAGTCGCCAGAGGTCCTACGCGGACAACCGTAGGAAGTCTCTCGAGTTCTCGATCGGTGATCTTGCCTTTATTCGTGTTTCTCCTTTGAAAGGGGTTATGCGTTTCAGTACGACTGGGAAATTGGTTCCTCATTATATAGGACCGTTTTCTATTACTGAACGTATTGGCCCTGTGGCTTATAGAGTTTCACTTCCAGCTCATTTATCTGGTATTCATGACGTGTTTCACGTCTCTCAACATAGGAAGTGTCTTCGGGAGTCGGATTCTGTTATTACTTCTCCTGATTTGCAAGAGCTTGGGGTCTCACCGGACTTACCTATTGTACAGCAGCCTATTCGCGTGCTTGACACGGAGGTGCGACACCTTCGAAACAAGGACGTGCCGCTCATTAGGGTTCAATGGTCTGCTAATCCCAATGACTGTACTTGGAAAACCAGAGAGTTTATCGAGCGATCCTATCCGGGTTTTCTATCTTTGCTTTGAAACGGTGAGAATGTCTTTTCATCTCAAGCTTATTTCCTTTTCTTTTGAATGTTGTATGTATGTAGTTGTTACAAATATCGTTTCTAGAAATTGCGGGGACGCAATTTTGTAAGGAGGGGAGATCTGTAACAACCCGCATATTTAACGATTTTATAATTAAATGATTTATTTAAGTATAGCGTCGTTAGTCAGATCTTGGGGTCTGAAATGTTACTTTCTGTAAACGGCCGAATTGGAGCTTGAAACCACTTCCATTGAGTTCAAAGCGTCGTTTGCGATCTTTTTGAGTATAATCTTTGGTATGTTTGGAGTAAGTTGAATTTTGCTACTTTTTCTGGTTGGGCGTTAGCTTTGGGTTCAGCCCCAAACCCCACTTAACCCTCTAACTCAGCCCATCTCCTCCCATTCATTCATTCCTACTCCTCTTCACTTCTAAACTCAAGCTCCAACTGAAATGGGGGAAAAGAAGAGGAAATAGAAACTCCCAAGCCTTAGTTGCTCTTGATAATCCAAATTCTTACTCCAAATTCAAAGAGAAGGATAGGTAAGCCTCTTCTCCATCTTCTCCATCTCTTCTCCTCTTCAATTTCAGAAAATATCCTAAACCTAATTTAGGAAAATATGTGTTTCATTCTTAGATTGAAGCTTGTTGAGTAAGAGTGAAGAGTGGTTAGCCTTTCCTTTGCATTAGAGCTTCTTCTTCTTGTTCTTGAGTTAAAAAGGTGAGTTTTGAACTCACATCTACTTCTTTTGATTTCATTGATGTTGGGTATGAATTCCTAACACCTTGTTCATATGCACTTGCATTTGGTTTGGGTTGAATTGGTGAATAATCCAATTTTTAGTGTTTTGGGTTCAAATCTTTGAAATCCTAACTTTGATGTTTTGATCATGTTTTGGTGATGCATCGTGGAACATATAGGGCCGGGTTGTCATTGGCATAAGCCCTTAGAGTCAATGTTCGTCCGATTGCATTTTGGAAGAGTTTGCTCTTCATTTGAATAAGGCTGAAATACAGCCCAGGCGTGATTCAGTCGACTGAAAACTCTGTTCAGTCGACTGAACCTGTAACCCGAAAGTTTCCAGGCATGATTCAGTCAACTGAAAACTCTGTTCAGTCGACTGAACCTGGAAACAGAAAGTTTCCTAAACCTGGAAAATTTCCAGGTATAGGGTCAGTCAACTAAAAACTCTGTTCAGTCGACTGAACCTGCTGTTTCAGCCCACTTTGCCTTTTTGGGATTGAATTTCCAATTTGAATCGATTCATGATGATCCTATGTATGATTATCAATTGTTTTGACTTTGATGGTTCCTTTTAATTTTAATCCACGGGTTTTTATAAAATAATCTCTCGAATCGCATTTAAAAGTTCGTTTCTCTAATTTATAAATTTTATTTAAAACACACACTTTCGCACTTCGAACGAAGTGGAAGGGTGATCAAATGGTTGGGCAAAACACGGACCATGAATCTGTGCGTTTATCTTTCCGATTAATCCTCGACCTTTTCGATTGATTGTTTTGACCTTCGGGTTTGGTTTATCGATGACATGAGGTAAACTTTGTACTGCTTTGAGTGTGAAAGGGACTGACGGATAGTAAACCGTTTAGTGCGAACGAGTGGTTATGGGACATACGTTAACACTTTTCGGATTCCTTTTCGAGAGTTGTGACACATTCCGCCAGTTAGTGGTGTCCAGTACTGGGTCTTCGACCTTCACCACTACGGCTTGTCGCCCTATAGTATCGCTCTGATGTTGGCCTTATGTGCCGCATGGGTGATATTGGGTTTGTGCCTTCGGGTTTGTCGCCCTATATAGTTTCGCTCTGATGTTGGCCTTATGTGCCGCATGGGTGATACTTGGGTTTGGAGCCTTCGGGCTTATGGATCCTTGTTGTACAGTACTGAGCTCGAGCAATCATATGTTTCATTGATATTATATTCCCTTGGTATCGCCCATCGTGTTGGTCTGTTTGAGCCGCATGATGTATAACGATTACCTTATGGAACTTGTATACCTTATTGGTATTTGTTATTTGCCATTCGGCTTGTTTTGGGATATTCGTATCCTTTGTTTCTATATGTTGTCGATGATATGAGGCTTGTTCTATATGATTCATCTCTTGTTGATGATTGTGTTTTCTCCTCTGGAGATATTTGTTATACTGTATGACCTTGCAGGTTTATTATTGTTCAGTTTATCTAACTGATTTGTTTAGCTAGACTGACCCGGGTATTTTATACTCGGGTCAGACCGAGATGTTTCAGGTTAGGTGCTTTGGACTTAGCCTCTTTTGCTTCCGCATGGACTATTCCGCTGACTCCTTTTTGTCTTAGCTTTTTGTGTAGTCCTTTCTGTTATAACTCTGATACGTATTCTATTGACTCGTCTGTATATTGTGGTTTTCTATACCACTTGACATGTATTATTTTGTATACTCTGCTTTGTATCAGTATATGTGTGTATATGATGGTTTACTGTTCTGTGATGTATATTACATTTGAGTTGTTATATTCTGTTCTGATAGATCCTCTAGCCACCTCTGGTTTTGTTTTAAGTATTCATTGGACATGTCGATCTTCTTGGTAAGGCAATTGTCGATGTATTCAATAGATAATTAAAGCAAGGCCATAGATGGTCGCTCCTAAACAGCCTTATTCTCCGTGTTAGCAGACGGTATTATCTATTAATACTTTTGCTAGCGTGGGTATAGAGGTCGGGCATCACAGCTACCAACTGGAACCTGCTGTTCGACCCAAAATCAATCTCGAACTGACATTGCCGACCACATGAGGTCGTCAAACTCCGTTTGCACCCTTGCCAGACCTCCGTGACTCCATTGCACCCAGTTCCAAAACACTCGATGCAGCAGGGATGGCGCAGTCAGCTCATCTTCGACCACGACCCAAATTAGGGTTCTAAATCCAAAATTGATCAACCGATGCCGCCATGGTGATTAACCAACCACCAAAGATTTTGGTCACGAACCCCGTACCTTTATTCTCCTCTAGTCGAAATTCTGACCCCAGAAATGTTCAGGTCATCTGAATTTGCTCGAAAACACTATCTGGCATCACCAAAATATCACTTCAAATACAACTAAAATTCATGAATTTTATTTTAAAAATTAAAATTTTCAAGTAAGTTTTAAGTTATATAATTGGAACCACAAATTATTACATTTGATTTAACATGTATTTTAATTTTTTCTTTCTGCATCACCTAGATTATAACAGATATTCTAACTGACTTTGCTTGGATCAGATTTTAAACACTATATTATATTTAAACAGATATATTATGTTTGAACTCAAAGTTTAACGGCGTCTAGATAAGGATATATTGGATTTTTGGTTTATTGACAAACCCTGTAACCTATGAAACAGAGCAGAATATATAAATCCAACATGCAAAGAATCAAACACAAACATAGACACTTAAAACATACATACAAAACATAATTTTTTTCCAAGAATCACATGCAAATATCCTACTTTACTTAAGCTTTAAAATAATGAGCTTACTCACCTCTTTTGATGATATTCAGAGAATCCGTCTTCTATATATATTTTTTTTACAAATCTGGAGTTGTTTTACTGATCTGAAGATGTTGATTTTTGCTTGCTACTTGAATTTTATTTCTCCTTTAAACTGGAGTGCTTGCTTCAATTTAAAATGCAGGTTACATGTGGTAATCAATTTCCAGATTGGGAAAGAAGATGCGCATGCAGAAATTATTGTTGAGTTTTGAACAGGCTGAAACCCTTTTCCCTTTTTCCTTTGAATTTTGGATTATTAATTTTAATTAAAAGATGAGATTGAATAAACAAATCATTTTCTTAAAACTTTATTTTTAATTTAATTACTAATTAAGAATTACCTTGCCACTTGTTGGTTTAGAGGATGCTTGGCTTACAAATGTTGTTTGTATGTGCTCAAAGCCTTACAAGTGTATTTTTTTTCCAAATGTTTAAAGGCATTATATTTTATGTTTTAATCTCCTCATTCATGAATTTTATATTAGTTATGTAATATGTTTATAATTGTTTATACTTATAATTAGATACATTGTATGCTTTTAATTGCAATTATGTAAACTTTTAACTTACAATTTGCAAACCCATGAATTAATGAATCCTTTATTAATCCTGTTTTAAACTTGAGCCTCTATATTCAAATCTAGTAAGTATTTATCTCTAATGTTTATAAATATAGAATTCTATCTTTGAATCTCCTTTAAAATTTTAATGTATTGAATTCAAATTAATGTTCTTACAAAACAAAACATATATACATACATACATATATATATATATATATATATATATATATATACTTGTCTATGAACCCACTTTGAATTTCAACCTTATTACATTTGCACATTATCATTTATACCTAAATTTACTATGAAGCAATATATCATTTCCATATATTTTATTTGTTCGATCTATAAATCAGTATTTTCAATAGTTAAATTCGGTTACTTAATCAATTACAGATATTCTGAAATTCCATGTTATCACATTCCTTCCCCCTTAGAATCTTTTCGTCCTCGAAAAGGAACGAAACCAGAATTTATTAAATATTTAAAACCAGTTAAAATATTCTTTGATCATTTTAAAACACTTTTAAAATCTATAGTTTTTATAAAAATACTTTTTATAACTCGATGTCTGAACAAGTCCATCCTCGTTCTTATAGAAATTCGGTCATACGTTGATCAGGCGTAAGACTGAAAATCTATAAATACTTAGCAGACTCATTTTCAACATCCAGTGGAAATACTTGAAAAATAATTTTGTTGAACATACAGAAAACATGTTTGAAAATAGAGGATATATCTTTGGTGAGAATGCTCTGGAAATCATCACCCCCATCCATGGTCGCAGTTAACCCGATGGTTACGTTGCCATGCCGACAAAATCCGCAGATAACTGTAGGCCTCCACGCCCCTCGATTACACCATGAAACCCGCTACAGATCGCAGTTACAACTGGGGTTACGTAGCTATCACGGCAAAAACCCATATAACTGTAGGCACCAGCGCCCTCGAATTTCGCTGCCAAAAGAATGAAACTTCTCCACTCCATTTGACCATAGATCGCAGTCTACCGATGTTGCGTTGCCTTCCCGGAAAAATCAAGTGTAGACCGTTGACACTCATCCTCCACACGATTTTCGTTATGGTCCCCACAGTAGATCGCAATGACATCGAGTTACACTGTCGTTACAACATAACCCAAATGCCCCTGTAGGCATCAGCGCCCTCGACTTTCGCTACCCAATAATCCTCAGGAACTAGTTTGTCCGGACTCCTCACAGGATCAACTTTAGAACCCCCCCCCTTGGGGTTCAAGGCAGCACCACCCGGTGGTACTCCTGAGAAGTCCATTCCAAGGGAGCGCCTTTTTCCCCAGAGCCATCATCAAAATATTTTATACTATATATATAGTATTTTTAAATCATACACCTAGTATGATCTCATTCAAAGCTCCTTCACACAAAATCGATTATCCCAAAATCGATACTTCTCAAACTAGGCTTTCCAAATTCAATATTGATTTTACCCAAAAATCAAAAGCCTTTCCAAATCCATAGGTTCCCAAAACCTTTTTCCAAAACCCTCATAAGATCCTTTATATATATATATATATATATATATATACAGATATATATAATTTTTTAAAACTTTGGATCATTTCAAACTTGTATAAAATTCCTTTTATACTCCAAAACACCTTCAAAAATCCTTTTCTTCTGGCAAATAGATTCAACAAGGGAAGTTTTATTTTATAAAACAAAGATATTTAACTTTGTTTACTCAAAATCAATTATTCAAATTTGATTACTCCTTTCAATATCATTTTCATTCAAATCCGTACGATGTACAAATATTATTCGTACGCTATACCAATCTGATCGCTCACTCGATCACACAATTTCACTTCCGAACTAGTATCGTCCACCCGACTTTCTAGTGCGGACACAGATCTGGTTTCTTGATCAGAAACCGTCATTCTCCTTGCATAGTCATAACTATGATAGAGAATATCCAGAACCAATCAACAATCCGTATCCAGGTTCGCCGTCGAAAATCGAGTGAAAAATTCCAACTCGGATCGACATACTATCTCGAAATTCTGTGCTCGAATCTGGATCAAATCACTATGCGAATAGAATAACATACGTACACCTTACGTATTTATCTTTATTGGTTATTAGCCAAATCAATTCCATTTCTATTCACATTCACTTTGATTTTCATTCACTTACTTACAATTGCTTTAATCCATTTGGATTATCACCTCTATTCTTATCTCGATTGGGTATTCAACCAATAACAGTTTAAATCTATCTAGCTTAAATTTAGAAAATAGCTTGAAAAGTTAAAAAAAAATAAGTAGTTGGAAAATAATTACTAGTTTGTAAAATAACTGTAAAATAGTTCAGTAATTGTAAAATAATTGGAAAATAGTTAAATTGTCATAGAAATTTTAAATAATTGCAAAATAGCTATAAAATAGTAATTAGTTGTTGAAAATAGTAATTTAGAATAGTTAGAAAATTTGTTAAACAGTTTCAAAAATAATTGTAAAACAAGTATAAGATAGTTTGGTTTTTAAAAGAAAGGTTGTATATATAATGAATAGCTTGGAAAAATAGGTTTATATTAAAACAATTTATATTAAAATAAAATAGTCCAGAGTCAAAACTGTTCACTTCCCAATCTCCATTCTCATCAATTTAATTTAAATTTCTACTTCCGTTTAAATTAACGCAATTCAATTTAAATAACTTCAATTTCCATTGAAATTGATTCAATCCCAATTCAAGTTGAATTAACCTTAGTTTCTTTCCAAATTTAACTTTATTCAACCTTGATCTCAAATTCTACTAAATCAAATAAATTTCAATTTAGCTAGTTTCAATTTCAATTCATTTCAACTCCCGTTTGAATTAATCCCAATTCCATACTCCATTTCCAAATCAAGTTGAATTATTCTTGATTTCTTCCCAAATTCAATTCAAATTCCATTTGAATTTAAAACCATTCAACATTAATTATAATTCCAAATTATTCCAATAAATTTGGACTAATTTCAAATTAAACCCACTTTAATTTCAAATCATTACAAATTAATCCAGTCCAGATTTTCCATTTGAATCTTATACTCATACATCTTCAATCACACGTTCAATTACTTCAAATCAAATTCAATTTGAACTAATTCAAATTTCAAATTTAAACCATCTCGAATTATATAAATTCGAGTTAATACTTCAATTGTTGATTTAATTCCTTTAAATCAATTTACCTTTTTATCCCAACAATGGATTACCACACTCCATTTCTCATTCATTTAAACAAATCCAATTCACATTTTAAAGATTATTAATAACAATAGGATGACATCATCCAATTATTTCAAAACATCCATCCATTTCCAATTTTCGGATCTCAAACCCAATTTGAGATCACTCAAACTCTCAAATATAATCAATCATTTAACTTTCCAAATCAAAACTTAATTTCATCTGGAACTTTCCAAGTCAGGTTGATCATTTCAACTTATTTAACTTTTCCCCCAGTTAAACTCAATTCACTTAATCCAGTCAACCTTACCCAATTTGAACTTCCATTTCAAATTTTAAACTTCTCATAAATAATCTTCCTATTTATTAAGTTCATAAACTTATCACTTTGGGTATCACATCTTATTCCAAATTCAAAACTCAACAATTAAAGTTTATTTCAAACCACCTTTGATATTATGTATATCCACATATATACATATTAGCTTCTTTTACATACCAAATTATACTTTAATTTTTTTTTTTTTTTGAAAAAAAATTCCTTTAAATTTTAAAACATCTCTTGTTTGAAATAGGACCTTCCATTCAATTGCATTAAATAATATTGTTTATTGTTTCTTTGAATTAATTATGTCATTAATTAATCATATTTGGTAAATAACTTATTTCTTAGTTACCTTTATTAAGTAATTGTCCCTTAAATTACTTACCTCAGTTACTTTATTAAGTAACTCCCTCTTATTTATCAATTCCAATTATTATCCAATAATTAATCTCATTAAATAAAGTTTAATTAATTACATAAATTAATTGATTATCCTTATCCTGAAACCTTTCCCAATTTCAAGATTTAATTTCAGTTTGAATCCATTTCAAACTTGTCTTTTATTTAATTTCAATTTGGTTGTAACTCTATTACTACTTAATTCTTACTATTACTTTTAATTTAATTAATACTACAACCAATTTCCTTAATATAATAGATAATCTATTTCTTATATAAGATTCATTTACTTTTGACATCATTTAAAAACCTTTATATAAGAAAATAACAAGTACGCTCTCTCATATATATACACACTCAACTCATTCTACGGTGCCACTTACCCTATCCTTAATGAGTTACCTTACCAGAGCCAAAGTTCTTGCTTAACCTTCTTCTCTGATACCAAATGTAATGACCCAGGATTTTCGATCCTGAAAATTCCAGATAGTTAGAGAAAAGAAGAAAGAGAAAGAAAAAGAAACAGAAAACTCAACTCAGAATCTCACATTCGCAGCGGATAAAATATAATAGCAAATAAAATAACAATTTACAAAGAAGAACTGTATCAGTACATTTACATTTTTACATCAGAGTTATAACAATTTCACAACACTGGACAGTTTTAAACAACATGTCCGAGATGAATAACAATAAATATCACAGCGGATAAACACTCTATACGTTTCTGTTCTTCAGCTCTCCTCCTGAGCTCCTAAACGTCCTTACCTGCAAATCTGTAATACTCGGTCTGACCCGAGCATTACATCAAAGTAACACCCGGGTCAGGCTGGAAACCAGCGTGAGTAAACCCATCTAACTTGGAATACAAAAGCATACAATTTATATAAACCCGGGGTAACTTACATTGATTTACACATCATAAGTTATTATAGACTTCAACCATTTCACACATCAATTTCTAAGTGCCAAAACTTAGATTTAAGTAGTCCAATTTGCTTAAGTCATTCCACTTCAGTCTATTAGTTTCACATTTCAAATTTAAGAATTGAAGTGGTTTCGGGTATTCACTAATACCCGACTCTGGTCTCTTCGAAACCCTTGCCGACTTAACTTAAACTATTCAAGTGAAATACAATTCTACTTTTAATACAGGATGTCATAATAATTCATCATCAATAGATAACCACACCTTCATAGTTTAAATCAAACATATCATATCACATAGAATCTCAAACCACCTATTAGGGATAACAATTAATCAAGGCTTCCAATATCATTCTATTTATCCATTCATTACATTTAAGTAATTAACCCTTAATTAATTTCACAAATTAATTATCCTTAACCCAATACGGTAATTAATCTGTAATAGATATCAATTCAATAGATATCATCTAAATTCATCAACCCATCATCCATAAGCATGTATTATCCATTCATATCATAATTAATTTAATTACTTAAATTAACTCGTTAAGAATTAATCACTTAATCTTGCTTATACAATCATTAATTAATTACTAACCTTCATTTATTAATTACATCCTTGTTTAACTCTCTTAATCAATAAATCAATACTTAATCCCAAATTAATTACCCTTTATTTAATAATTAATAATCCTTAATTAACTGTTAATCCATCCTTGACTAACGGATAATCTATCCTTAATTACTAATTGATTAATCCTTAACCACCATTGATTAATCAACTAATTACCACTTAACAACTTCTTAATTAATCCTTAATTATAGATTAATTATTCTTTTATTATTAATTAATGAAAACCTTAATTATTAATTAATAAAACTTAATTACAAGATAAGCACTTCTGAATTTTTAATTAAGTAACCTTTAATTACTTAATTTAATTACTCACTAATTACTTAATTAGTAAATCTAATCCACTTGATTAAATTAATTGAATTACACCAAATTATTTGATTAATGAATCCCTAATCATAACTAATAATCTAATTAACGATCCTTTTAGTTTCAAATTAATTAATCTAAAAAAAATCAACCTTTAATCCTTAATCATTTATCAATCAAGTAAATTATTTTCCTTAATTAATTTTTTTATCATTCCTTTGTAATTAAATTAATAAATGCTTAAAGGTAAGGTTACTCACTTTATAATTAAATTTAGTTCAAATTTCCAGTTGGCATTTTTAAGCATTACTTTTAAATTTTTAAAACAGCAAACAGGTTTCTGTTTTATTTAAAACAACTTAAATTTCTGAATTCAAATTATTTCAAAAACCAAGATTCAAACTATTTGAATTCATATTTAAATTCAGGTTTAACTTAGTTCAAAATTCAGTTTACACTTAAACCTTACTTTTAAATATTAAAAACAGAATAGGAAACTTTACTTTTAAAACATTAAAAATAGAACAGGTTTCTGTTCTAATAAAAACCTGCAAACAACAAATTATACCGAGCCTAACCCTTCAATAACTTCGGGTTCCAAACCATCTTCCCTGAGCTACCTTCCCCACAACTTCGAGTTTTCCCACGACTTACACATTTTTTTTCATATTTAAACCTGAGATTTTTAAATTCAAACCTGGATTCTAATTTTCGAATTGGGATTTTAAACTGGGTTTTGAACATTAACTTTATCTTTAAGAGCTTCAGTTTTAAAAAGTTTTGAAAACAGAAACTACAGTTTTTACTTTTAAAAGAAAACTTTAACATTGGTTAACTGTCAACCCACGCGAACCCACACGAGTGCTTACTCGGGCTAGAACAGCGAAACCCCGTAACTTACTTCGAGACATTCCCCTCCTTCCCAAACATAACAGAAACCAAACCCAACCGATACTGCTGACTATCGTGCACGTGCACCGTTGGTCGCAGGCACTCCGACCATCAATTCTACCTCCAGCACGTCACCAAACCCCTCCTCATTCGATTCCGATCTCCCAATTTACATTTCGCAAATTAAAACGAAAAACGATCATTTCGTTCCCAACTGGAACCTGCTGTTCGACCCAAAATCAATCTCGAACTGACATTGCCGACCACATGAGGTCGTCAAACTCCGTTTGCACCCTTGCCAGACCTCCGTGACTCCATTGCACCCAGTTCCAAAACACTCGATGCAGCAGGGATGGCGCAGTCAGCTCATCTTCGACCACGACCCAAATTAGGGTTCTAAATCCAAAATTGATCAACCGATGCCGCCATGGTGATTAACCAACCACCAAAGATTTTGGTCACGAACCTCGTACCTTTATTCTCCTCTAGTCGAAATTCTGACCCCAGAAATGTTCAGGTCATCTGAATTTGCTCGAAAACACTATTTGGCATCACCAAAATATCACTTCAAATCCAACTAAAATTCATGAATTTTATTTTAAAAATCAAAATTTTCAAGTAAGTTTTAAGTTATATAATTGGATCCACAAATTATTACATTTGATTTAACATGTATTTTAATTTATTTTTTCTGCATCACCTAGATTATAACAGATATTCTAACTGACTTTGCTTGGATCAGATTTTAAACTTTATATTATATTTAAACAGATATATTGTGTTTGAACTCAAAGTTCAAAGGTGTCTAGATAAGGATATATTGGATTTTTGGTTTATTGACAAACCCTGTAACCCATGAAACAGAGCATAATATATAAATCCAACATGCACAGAATCAAACACAAACATACACACTTAAAACATACATACAAAACATAATTTTTTTCCAAGAATCACATGCAAATATCCTACTTTACTTAAGCTTTAAAATAATGAGCTTACTCACCTCTTTTGATGATATGCAGAGAATCCGGCTTCTATATATTTTTTTTTTTTAAATTTGGAGTTGTTTTACTGATCTGAAGATGTTGATTTTTGCTTGCTACTTGAGTTTGATTTCTCCTTTAAACTGGAGTGCTTGCTTCAATTTAAATTGCAGTTGCATGTGGTAATCAATTTCCAGATTGGGAAAGAAGATACCCATGCAGAAATTATTGTTGAGTTTTGAACAGGCTGAAACCCTTTTCCCTTTTTCCTTTTAATTTTGGATTATTAATTTTAATTTAAAGATGAGATTGAGTAAACAAATCATTTTCTCAAAACTTTATTTTTAATTTAATTACTAATTAAGAATTACCTTGCCAATTGATGGTTTAGAGGATGCTTGGCTTACAAATGTTGTTTGTATGTGCTCAAAGCCTTACAAGTATATTTTTTTTCCAAATGATTAAAGGCAATATATGTTATGTTTTAATCTCCTCATTCATGAATTTTATATTAGTTATGTAATATGTTTATACTTGTTTATACTTATAATTAGATACATTGTATGCTTTTAATTGCAATTATGTAAACTTTTAACTTACAATTTGCAAACCCATGAATTAATGAATCCTTTATTAATCCTATTTTAAACTTGAGCCTCTATATTCAAATCTAGTAAGTATTTATCTCTAATGTTTATAAATATTGAATTCTATCTTTGAATCTCCTTTAAAATTTTAATGTATTGAATTCAAATTAATGTTCTTACAAAAAAAACATATATATATATATATACACACACACACACTTGTCTATGAACCCACTTAGAATTTCAACATCATTACATTTGCACATTATCATTTATACCTAAATTTACTATGAAGCAATATATCATTTCCATATATTTTATTTGTTCGATCTATAAATCGGTATTTTCAATAGTTAAATTCAGTTACTTAATCAATTACAGATATTCTGAAATTCCGGGTTATCACAGTAATATCATTTCCTTATTAATATAAAGAAAAATATTTAGAATTCAATTTGAAATTAAAGACAATTTAAATCATCTTATTTAACTTTAAAATCCTTTAACCCCTTTGAAAATGGCTTTACATAATCATTATAAGAACCACTTATTCTACTTTTCAAAACTTATATATTTTATATAATTCAAACTTGTTAATCATTCGTCTTCGGAACATTTATTTCATAGCTTAAAAATTTGTCTTAACTTGTTCAAATATTTTAAAAACTTGATTTCTTTACAAAAACTAGCTGAAGATAAAACCAGATCACACTATACCTGCTCGAAACCACCCTACTACATTCTAAGATTATCATGAAACAACAATCATCTCGTTGCTTCGAGTCGCTCCATAGAAAAACACGAGCACCACACCTAACTGATCTCGTCTTTCCCCAAACATCATTGTTTCCAGATACGATGTGCACGTGGTGCACGTACCCCAACGCCTCCCACCACCAATGATCGTTGCAACAACGTTCGACCATCACGTAAACCCACGCGACCACATTCGAGCACCCAGATCGTACGCAATCCATACAAATCAAAAACGAGCCTTCGCACCCATACTTGAAAACCACCATGGCCAGCAAACCCCTCCTTCCCAACGTCTCCGACCTCGAGATCGACGTGAATCATCACTGAAGCTTCGACATCCTACCCAACACCCATTCGCGCCATTGCGAACCACTCCAACATCTCCATGGCAACACAAAACTCACAAACCCATCGATGAACGAAACCGACCTAAAACCCTACTTCGCCCAATTTCGGCCACCACGACCATTAGAAAAATACCAAAGTATTTTTCCCACCCTCGGCAATCTCCCAGCCACCTTCAGCTACAACCATGCCTCCATCCACTGTGCCAAACGACGGCAGACCATCAAAACTCCTAATTCGAACAACACGAAAATCCTCAAGAATTTCCAATCTAAAAATTACGAAATGCATATCAAAATTCACGATTTTCAATCATGATCACATTCATGTAATTCAAATTAGAATTAAAAGTATTTGATTTTAACCAGAAATTTAATTTCACTGTTAATCCCCTATTTAAAATTTATCAGTTGCATTTAAAATCACGAAACTGTTTTTATGATCTTTATTATACATTTCCAAATAATTTTCATTTACATAATCAAGGCTAAAATGGATCTGATAGAGATTTGGATCTTTGGAAACAAAAAAAATCACATACCGTAACAACAGAAAACAAGAAATTAACATATACAGTCATACTCACCTACATATATTTGCAAATCTAGAAAGTTTCGAACTGTAGAATTTGATTCAATCCAATATCATCACATATACTTAAGTTAAAGTACGATTTACTATTTTAACAAAAATATTTACTCACCTTTATAAGAAGAAGACAGAGAGGTTGATCAAAAAAATGTGGAAAGTAATTGATCTTGGATCTAGATGAATGTTCACTAATTAGTTGATTGATGTTTGATTTGCTCTGGCCCTTCCTGACTTTGATTTCAGCACCTTGTTTTACCGAGTTGAATTTTAATTGATGAAACTGAAACTTGATTGTGCTGCAGGTTTTGTTTTTTGAAAATGTATAGGCTTTGAGCTGTTATTATTTTGAAGTTGATATGCAGTTTATTGTTTTATAAATTCTGGTTTGAGGGAAGATTTATCACTGATTGTTTGGAGTTATAGGATTTAGTTTCTTAGCTTGAAAAGAGAACAGTAAAAAGAAATGAAGAGAAGGAACAATGTTTTATATAGGCTAAATTTGAGTTATTTAAAATAAGAGAAAATAAAAAATAAAAAGTGACACATGTTTAAAATCTTTACATTTTTCATTCACTAAAGTTTATAAATCAACATTTGTTATAATGTAAACTTAATATATATACACTTGTAATTAAGTAACTTATACTTAATTTTAAAATGGTAGTAAAAGCCCTTACTTATTTTATTTATTGTTATGTAAATGTATATATGAATTTCTTTTTATTGAAAATGTAACAAACAATTTATATATAAATAAAAGCTTATACGTATATTTTAAATCCAAATATTTAAAATATCTATCCTTTGAACTACTTAATAAATCCAAATTCATATTCAAATTAAATTTGAAAAAATCTAGTTTAAAATCAAGTCAACAATACATATTTTTTAAACAAACCCAATTCAATTTGTAATTAATAATTATATTTAAAAATTTATCTCTCTATAAATTCAGTATTTCTATTAGTTAACCCAATTATATTATTAATTACAATGCCCAGAAATCCTGGTTATCACATTCCATCCCCCTTAGAATCTTTTTGTCCTAAAAAAGGAACGAAGCTAGAATTTATTAAAATGCTTATTATTAGAAAAATTATTCTTTTAAACACTTTTAAAATCTGCATAATATTATAAAATAGTTTTATAAAAAATACTTTTTATAGATCGATGTTTCAACTAGTCCATCCTTGTTCTCATAGAAATTCGGTAATGCGTTGATCGGGCGTACGACTGAAAATCTATAAGTGCTTAGCAGACCCGTTTTTAACACCCAGTGAAAATACTTGTAAAATAATTTTATTGAAAATATAGAAAATATTTTGAAAAAAAAGGAAATATCTTTGGTGAGAATGTTCTGGAGATCATCACCTCCATCCATGGTCGCAGTTGCATCCTGGATACATTGTCATCGCAGCAAAAGTCCATGTAACTGTAGGCACTCTGCGCCTCTCGACTACGCCATGGAACCCACAACAGATCGCAGTTACGTTGTAGGGTTATGTTGCCATCGTAGCAAAAGTCCATGTAACTGTTGGCTCTCAGCGGCACACACGATTTTCGCTGTCAAAATGAAACTTCTCCACTCCTACATAGGTCATGGTCTACCGATATAAAATCAAACGCAGACTGTTGGCTCTCAGCGGCACATACGACTTTCGCTATGTTACCATTGGTCGCAGTCTACCGATATAAAATCAAATGCAAACTGTTGGGTCACAGCGGCACACACGACTTTCACTATGTTACACACTACTCATAATCCCCAGGAAGTAGTTTTGTCCGGACTCCTCACAAGATCAACTTTAGAACCCTCCCACTTGGGGTTCAAGGCAGCACCACCAGGTGGCGCTCCTGAGAAGTTCATTTCAAGGGAGCGCCTTTTTCCCCAGAGCCATCATCAAACACTTTATACTATACACATATAGTATCTTTCAAATCATACGCCTAGTATGATCTCATACAAAGCTCCTTTACACAAAATAGATTATTCTCAAAATCGACTATTCTCAAACTAGGCTTTCCAAATTTCAATATTGGTTTTACCCACAAAAAAAATCTAAAGCCTTTCCAAATCCAAAGGTTCCCAAAACCTTTTCTAAAATATTCATAAGATCCTTTATATATACAGTATATAAATTTTTTAAAACTCTGGATCATTTCAAACTTGTATAAAACTCCTTTTATACTTCAATTATTTCCAAAAATCCATTTTCTTCTGGCAATAGATTCAACGAGGGAAGATTCATCTTATATGTAACAAAGATATATAACTTTGTTTATTCCAAATCCAATATTCAAATTTGATTACTCTTTCCAATATAGATTTCATTCAAATCCGTACGATGTACATATATCATTCGTACGCTATACCAATCTGATCGCTCACTCGATCACACAATTTCACTTCCGAACTAATATCGTCCACCCGACTTCCTAGTGCGGACTCAGATCTGGTTTCTCGATCAGAAACCGTCATTCTCCTTGCATAGCCATAACTGTGATGGAGAATATCCAGAACCAACCAACAATCCATATCCAGGTTCGCCGTCGAAAATCGAGTGAAAAATCCCAACTCGGATGATACACTATCTCGAAATTCTATGCTCGAATCAGGATCAAATTACTATGCGACTAGAATAATACACGTACATTCTACGTATTTATCTTCATTGATTATTAACTAAATAAATTTTCTTTCTATTCACATTTTCCATAATTCCTATTTGGATTATCTCTTCAATTCTTATCTCAGTTGGGTATTTAAATCAATAACAGTACAAACTCCGACTAGTGTATATTTAGAAAATAGCTTGAAATATTTTTAAAAAACAGATAAGTAATTGGAAAAATAATTATTAGTTTACAAAATAGCTGTAAAATAGTTGGAAAATAGTTAAATAGTTATAGAAATTTAAGATAATTGCAAAATAGTTGTAAAATAGTAATTAATTATAAAACAGTTGAAAAACAGTAATTAGTTTATAAAACAGTTACACAATAGTTAAATAACTCCAAAAGTAGTTGTTAAATAAATCAAAGATAGTTTTGGGTTTAATAAGAAAGGTTGTATATATAATAAATAACTTGGAAAAATAGATTTGTACTAAAACAACTTATATTGAAAAATAGTCCAGAGTCAAACTGTTCACTTTCCCAACTTCAAATCAAATTCCATTTGATTTTAATCATGTTCAACTTTAATTATAACTCCTAAATTATTCAAATTAATTTAAACAAATTTCAAATCGAATTTACTTTAATTTCAACTCAATTCCATTTCTATGAATTAGTCTTAGTTCCATTCTGAATTTGAACTCATTAAATCTTCGATTTTATTTCAAATTAATCCAATTCAAATTTTCCATTTGAATTTGTATACTTATCTATCTTCAATTCTAATTAATTCAAACTAAATTCAATTTGAATTAATGAAATCTAAATCTCAACTTTAACCCATCTCGAATTATATAAATTCGAGCTAAATTCTTAAATGTTGATTTAATCCTTTAGATTAAATCAACTAATGTCTTTAAACCGTTTAATCCTTAATCCAAAATCCATTTTTGACTTATTTCAAAATTCAAACAATATTTCAAATCTCTTTTAAACAACTAAATCTTGAAATTCAATTTATCACCAGACTTAAATTTTTGTAACCCATCCTTTGAAGTTTTACTTTAAACATTGCAGTCTTAAATCCAAAATGATTCCATACAGTAATTCACTACATACTAGTAGTTCTTACATTACATACATTTATCCAAAATAAGAGTCTTACAGAAGTCATAAATCTAGATGTCTTCCTATTACCTAGAGGTTTGGAAAGAATAGAGCCCTAATACTCCTACAAGTATCCTTCCTATGAACTTCCTTTCAAAGGGCAAAGCCCGAACATACACTTCTCAATAGGGAGTCCCCACTTGTAGCATTTACCACAAAATATTTCTACCTTGTCATCAATCTGGATAACATTCACGCTTCTAACAGTATGTTCTACAGCCTTACTCCTCTTCTACCTCTCGGAACAATTCCTAGCAATATGTCCTATCTTCTTACAATGATAGCAGATAGTCGACTCATTGACCGGTTCCACAGGTTTACGCTTCGCCTTTCTCACTTCAGGGCAATGATTTAGAAAATGTTCTTTCTTATGACACTTAGAGCACAAGATCTTAGAGCGAAACCGATGGAATGTACCCTTCAATTCCTCCCTTGTTTTACTACACTTGGCTGCGTAATGTCCCTTACTGAAACATCTGTAGCAGGTTACATTATCATAAGGTCCTGGTTCTGCCTTTTCCTTAACCTGTTTCTCATACTCGAATTCCTTCTTCTCGATTCCAACATGCAGCTGCTCTTTGCTCTCCGTGCCTAACCTTCCATTCTTCACTCTTAGTCATCTCTCTCAATGACTGAATTCTAGAGGAGCTTCCTAACCTATAAATTAGACTTAATTAGATTACTAAGTTATACCTTATGTTTTAACATCTTTGTTTTTTAATTTCAAATAAAGTTTCAAACAACTTCTTATTTCGAAATCAGATTACTTTTCAGAACCATTCTGAATAATATTATTTATCATTCCCTTCAATAATTTGAATCCAAACTTAATTCTAATGTTCCTGATATGAATGGTACATTCTATTCAATTCCTACTCGGATACATATATTAACCACTTAAATTCTTATAGGGTTCCCACTTAAAATTTTAATTGTTTACAACCAATTCGCAACAACTCCGTCCAACATAAATGGTTTACAACACAATTACTTTTATTCAATTCATTTTTAAACCAAAACAAACTCATATTCACCTCAATTGATTTTAAAATCAATTTATTGGCTTCTATTAATTCACAGTATTTCATTCTAAACCAATTTAATTTTAATTTGGTTATATTTCCGTTACCACGTAATTTAATCCAAATTCAATATTTCAATTTTGTTGTATTGTATTACTTCTTAATTTAATTCCAATATTTAACATCCAATTACCTTAATATTTATTAGAAAATATATCGCTTTATATATCAAAATATATTCTTATAAAATCATTAAAAATCTTTATATAAGAAAATAACAAGTACGCTCTCATATATATATACACTCAACTCATTTTAGGGTACCATTGACCCTATTTTAAATGAGTAAATCCAATAGAGCCAAGATTTTCGCTTAACCTCGCTCTGATACCAACTGTAACGACCCGGAAGTTTCGATCCCGAAACTTCCAAATAGTTAGGAAAAAAGAGAAGAGAAAGAAGAAGAAATAGAAATAAGTCACAGAAACCTCACATTCGCAGCGAATCAAAATATAATATAACATAAATAACGGTTTCACAAAGAAGAACATCATCAGTACAATTATATTTTCATACATCAGGGTTACAACCATTTCAACGCACTGGACAATTCAAAACATCATGTCCAAGACAACTATACTATATACAGTGGTATATGCTCCATACGTTCCTGCCATCTAGCTTGCCTCTTGAGCTCCAAAGCGACCTTACCTGAAAATCTGTAATACTCGGTCTGACCCGAGCATTACATCAAAGTAACACCCGGGTCAGGGTGGAAACCAGCTTGAGTAAACCCATCCAACATGGAATACAAAGCATACAACTTATCTTATACCTGGGGTAACTCGTACTAATTTACAAATTCATAATTCGTTATAGACATCACTTATTTCACACTTTAAATTTCTAAGTACCAAAAACTTAGATTAAATGGTCTAATTCACTTAAATCATTCCATTCCATCCTATTGATTTCACATATCAATCTATAAAGAATCGAAGTGGTTTCGGGTATTTACTCATACCTGACTCCGGTCTCTTCGAATGTAATACTATCTTACCCGAAATTATTCAAATGAGACACAATTCAACTTCAAATACATGGTGTCACCTATACATATTTATTTATCATCGATAGATAAACACATTACTCAATTTAAACCCAACATATCATATCACATAGCATCACAAATCACATATTCGAGATATCAACCAATCTAAATCATGCTATATTATTCAATCATTCGTAAGCAAGATAAATTAGTCGTACCATTTCTAATTGATTGAAACAATTTAAATTAATTATTTCAATTACCTTTAATCATGCTTTATTAACATTAATTAAATTCATACATTAATTACCTCAACAGTTTAATTCATCAATTCAATCCTGATAAATCACATTAGTAATTTACTTCCCTTAATTACTTATATCCATTAAATCAACTCCTTGATTAATTACATTAATTAATCTTTTAATTACATTGAGTAATTATCTCTTAAGTATTTTCCCCTAAGTAATTATTCTTTATTTACTTCCTAATAAGTAATTTCCTTTAATCCAATTACATGCAGTAATTATCCATCTATTACTTCACTAAGTAATTACACCTCTTTAAATTACAACCATGCCTCCATCCACCGTGCCAAAAGACGGCAGACCATCAAAACACCCAATTCGAACAACACGAAAATCCTCAAGAATTTCCAATCTAAAAATTACGAAATGCATATCAAAATTCACGATTTTCGATCATGATCACATTCATGTAAATCAAATTAGAATTAAAAGTAGTTGATTTTAACCAGAAATTTAATTTCACTGTTAATCCCCTATTTAAAATTTATCAGTTGCATTTAAAATCACGAAACTGTTTTTATGATCTTTATTATACATTTCCAAATAATTTTCATTTACATAATCAAGGCTAAAATGGATCTGATAGAGATTTGGATCTTTGGAAACAAAAAAATCACATACCATAACAACATAAAACAAGAAATCAAGATATACAGTCATACTCACCTACATATATTTGCAAATCCAAAAAGTTTTGAACTGTAGAATTCGATTCAATCCAATATCATCACATATACTTAAGTTAAAGTAAGATTTACTATTTTTAACAAAAATATTTACTCACCTTTATAAGAAGAAGACAAAGAGGTTCATCAAAAAAAATCTGGAAAGTAATTGATCTTGGATCTAGATGAATGTTCACTAATTAGTTGATTGCTGTTTGATTTGCTCTGACCCTTCCTGACTTTGATTTCTGCAACTTGTTTTACTGAGTTGAATTTTAATTGATGAAACTGAAACTTGATTGTGTTGTAGGTTTTGATTTTTGAAAATGTACAGGCTTTGAGCTGTCATTATTTTGAAGTTGATATGTAGTTTATTGTTTTATAAATTCTGGTTTGAGGGGAGATTTATCACTGATTGTTTGGAGTTACAGGATTTAGTTTCTTAGCTTGAAAAGAGAACAGCAAAAAGAAATGAAGAGAAGGAACAATGTTTTTTATATAGGCTGAATTTGAGTTATTTAAAATAAAAGAAAATCAAAAATAAAAAGTGACACATGTTTAAAATCTTTACATTTGTCATTCACTAAAGTTTATAAATCAACATTTGTTATAATAGAAACTTAATATATATACACTTGTAATTAAGTAACTTATATTTAATTTTAAAATGTTAGTAAAATCACTTACTTAATTTATTTATTGTTATGTAAATGTATATATGAATTTCTTTTTATTGAAAACGTAACAAACAATTTATGTATAAATAAAAGCTTATACATATATTTTAAATCCAAATATTTAAAATATCTATCCTTTGAATTACTTAATAAATCCAAATTCATATTCAAATTAAATTTGAAAAAATCTAATTTAAAATCAAGTCAACGATACATATATTTTAAACAAACCCAATTCAATTTGTAATTAATAATTATATTTAAAAATTTATTTATCTATAATTTCAGTATTTCTATTAATTAACCCAATTATATTATTAATTACAATGCCTAGAAATCCTGGTAATCATATACCTAGTATGAATCTCATATAATTCTTCTTTTCTCAAAATCGATTATCCCAAAATTGATAGTTCTCAGACTAGGCTTTCCAAATTCCAATATTGATTTTACACAAAAATCAAAAGCCTTTCCAAATCCAAAGGTTCCCAAAACCATTTTCCAAAATCCTCATAAGATCCTTTATATATATAATTTTTTTTAACTTTGGATCATTTCAAACTTGTATAAAACTTCTTTTATACTTCAAACACCTTCAAAATTCTTTTCTTCTGGCAATAGATTCAACAAGGGGAGATTTATCTTATATAGCAAAGATATATGACTTTGTTTATTCAAAATCAAATATTCAAATTTGAATACTCTTCTCTCTTTTTTAAGTTGTTTCATCTTACTTACCATCATAAAAATATCCAAATCACACTTTTATCCATTGTATATTTCACAAAATATACTTTCATTTCAAAAGAAATCATTTCACATTTTTTATTCACATATTTTCAATATCAGTTTCATTCAAATCCGTATGATGTACACATATCATCCATACGCTATACCAATCTGATCGCTCACTCGATCACACGATTTCACTTCCGAACTAGTATCGTCCACTGATGAACATATTTTTCTGCATTTTAAACCGTTTGTTTCATATATTTTTATTTTAATAAAGTGGTATTATACGGGTATTTTTTTTGTGGTTTTGCAGATTATAGATTCCAAAGTGCAACATTTTGAATACCGTCGAAGAGAAAGTGCATATCGTTCATGAAGAAATGCATCTCACGTCACCAACATGTGTACTATTCATGCAAGAAATCAATTGCAAATATTGAAAATACACATTCAAAGTTTGACCTGAAAATCTCTCAAAGCAAGGCCACTTGTTAATCAAATAACAAAGCAAAGACCAATTCAAAGTGAGGTGGCTTTATTTTTCTCCTAATATCAAGCACATGGACCTAAATAATAGGGTTATTTGTGGAGGCTGAAGTCTTTAAATAGAGAGAGGAATGCAAATGGAAAATCATCTCTTACCTCATCACTTTTCTTCAAGTTTAGATTTAAATTCAGCACTGTTTTTATTTTCGAACAGAATACGTAGGATTGTTGATTAGATTTAGCAATTTATTTATTCTTGTTCTTAGTTATTTTCTGCACTCTTTTCAGTTAGTTAATAATTATTTCAGTTGTTTGCTCCGTTATCTTCTTTTCCGCAGTTTCAATTTATGTTCTGATTTTTTTTACAATTCTATATTTCGGTTGCAATTTCGATTAGTTTCGAAATCGATTCGGAGTATATTATTGTTTTTTTATTTTCTGTTCAAAATTCACCGTCGAATTCGTTTAACACGCCTAAGATTTAACTATGGATTTTAATTGTTTTAAAATACAATTCCCTGTGTTCGACCTGCATACTACACGCCTGTGCGCTTGCAGAATTTATTAAAATTTGTGCTTTTCTAATCAATAGAAAAGTCGCAACAAGTTTTTGGCGCCGTTGCCGGGGAGTTGCTATTTCGAGATTTTCGATTTTTCGTTTTTAAGTCTATTCGTGTTAATTTATTTTACTTTTTTTTTGCATTAGTTTTCAAAAAAAAAATCGTTTTTTTTTTCGTTTTTCAGTTCACTGCATTTGCTTTTCCGTTACATTTTGCATGTGAGTTGCATCTCATTTAGTTGGTTTCTGTTCACATACCCAGCTTACGTTAGTTTAAATTTTGTTTCTCATGTTCATGCGTATGCTATCACATATAATCTCATTTTAAGCATTACTAGCTGACACATATACGTGAGCTTCTCCTTTCATTTTTGTGTGTCAACTTACTGCTGCTACACGTTATTTAGTTGCATTGCTATTTTGGTTTCCACGTAAAAAAAAAATTACTTTTTTTTTCTCGTTTTTCAAAAATCACGTTTCACATAGCCACACTTTCGGTTTCTAATCATTCAAATTCTCTCACTCCTGCATTTTTCGTGTTGCTTTGGTTTGTGACTCACATTGCTTCATTTTCAAACTCACACATTTTTCAGTGATCACTGCAGTACACATTTTCATGTTTCCTTATTTCATTCATACATAGTTTTTCACTTAACCAAAGTAATCAAAGCATACTTCATTGCATTATTTCATCAAGTTACATTCCATTTTGCTTATTTCAGTCACGTTTCATTTATATATACACAGTTGCAGTTTAATTTTTTCTAAGCCTATCATCTCTTAGATATCTGACAGGTAGCAACAGCATAGCAACCGCAAACTTTGGAGTTTGATCCGCTAGCGCTACTCAGCTGCATTGGACGGGCTATCATATACCTCTGTAAGTAATTTTCAACTCTACAGGTGCCCAACTGAAAACTGATTTAATTTACTTTTTCCTGTTACACCTTGATTTGTTTATGCGCGTTTGGGCAAGAAATAATTTTAACCGTTTAGAAAGCCAAAATATTTCATTAAACAAATCAACGGAAATTTCAAATCAAACAAATATGAGCAATCACGGTTCACAACATGGTTCACAACACAGTTCACCGAAATTATCACCTAAATCACATGTTGGAAATAATGAATTTCATGAGAACCCACCATTATCCCTTAGAGACCGATGCTATCCAACACGGACTGTTCAACCTTCGGTTATTTCATTTCCACCTGCCAAGGAAATAATTTTGAGCTAAAACATTCTTTTATCCAAGGGGTACCAAAATTCACTGGGTCTGAAAATGCATATGAATTTCTTAGTGAATTTGAGTTATATGCTTCTACAACTAAAATGCAACAACTTTCTAATGAATCCATCAAGCTAAGACTTATTCCATTCGCACTTCTAGAAAGTGCGAAGAGATGGCTTAATTCTCTTCCTAAAAATTCAATTAAGAGTTGGGACAATTTCGTTACTATATTTTTGAAAAAGTTTTTTCCGTTCCACAAAACTCTAAAAATTCGAACTGAAATCAACCAATTCTCTCAGAATGAAGGAGAAATTTTTTCAAAATATTTTGAAAGGTTCAATCAATTGTTATATAGTTGCCCACATCATGCAATCCCTAAACACGTTTTGTGCCAAATCGTTTATGAAGGGCTTAACTATCAAACAAGATCCCAACTCGAATCAATGTGCGGAGGAGAATTCATGGCAAAAATAGACGAGGAAGCATGGGAATTTTTCGAAGAGTATTCGGAAAAGGATATGCAATGGGAAACAATTCGTGTTCCAATTCGTGCTCCAAATAGAGGAGTACATGCCATCGACCCATCACATCTTCCTATAGATACCCAAACTCCTCAAGAAGGAGAAGGACTACCCCATTGCTACACACAAGGCCAAATCAATGCTATAGCTCAAAATAGTCCTTATTCATCCACATACAATCCTAACTGGAAGCACCACCCTAATTTTTCATGGTTAAATCCTAACAACGTGGCTAATCCATCACATATGTATCCAATGATACCAAATCCGAATTATCGAGCCCCAACCTCTAATTCTCAACCCGCTCCTCAAACAAAACCTTCGAATCAACCATACAGGCATCCTAATTTCAATCCATCAACCCAACCTTCTTAGCCTTCACAAGAAATTGCTCGATTGGAAAAACAACTCTCTAAACAAAATGAACAAATCACTAATCAAGATGCGAGAATTGAGCAAATCACTAAACAAAATGAACAAATGTTGATAATGATGAAGGATCTCATGAAAATCAATCAGAAAGGTAAATTTCCTAGTCAAACCGAAGTGAATCCAAAGTATAACTCTCGAGGAGTAAATATTTGTGAGGACAAAAATGTAAATCCGGTTAATGCTGTCACCACATTAAGGTCTAGAAAGAAGGTGGGCAACCATGTCGGCAACCCCGACATCCTTCTTAAATCTTCCCATGTTCCAAATTCTGAAACTCAGTCGACAACCACGGTTGACAATCAAAACGATTCTAATTCTTCATCTAAGGTTGGCAATCCCGACCACTCTTCACCTTCTGATGTTGGCAACCCCAACATTCCAGCTCCCTTATCTTCACCCTCTAATATAACACCTTCTTCTTCGAATGAAAAAACTTCCGAACGAGTCTATAAACCCATTGCTCCATTTCCCCATAGACTCAACAAAAAGAAGAAGTCCGCTAATTTTGACCAAATTCTTGAAATCTTCAAACAAGTTCGAGTCAATATTCCACTTCTTGATACTATCGAGCAAATTCCTCAATATGCCAAATGTCTGAAAGAGCTATGTACTCAAAAACGTGCCACTAACGTTCCTAAGACTGCATTTCTAACTGCAAACACTAGCTCTGTTCTTTCAAATCCCTCCCCAATCAAGTATAAGGACCCCGGTTGTCCTACGATCGGTTGTAAAATCGGTAACACTCACATTAGTCATGCCTTACTCGATCTTGGAGCGAGTGTGAATCTTTTGCCTTATACTGTGTACTGTCAACTTGGACTAGGGGAATTAAAACCTACAAGCATCACAATTCAACTAGCTGATCGATCTGTCAAAAAACCATTAGGCACGGTTGAAGATGTTTTGATATAAATCGAGAAATTCTATTTCCCAGTCGATTTCATAGTCCTAAAGACTGCACCTATCTCAAATCCCAATAGTCAGATTCCTTTGATATTAGGTCGTCCATTTTTAGCAACATCAAATGCTATCATAAATTGTAGGAATGGTCAACTCCGACTTTCCTTTGGGCACCTAACCATTGAACTAAATATCTTCAATCTTAACAGACAACCAAGGGATTTTGAAACAGAAGAAGTTGACATGATCCAAACAATTGTTGAAAATGATTTTAGTGATACTACAGAGTCACTTAGCATGCGCCTAGATCATTTTAATTCCAACTTCCACGAAGATGAATACATTTATGAATTAAATGATATGCTATGCTCTTTTCATAATTCACTAGAATTTAATCAGTTGATGTCTACTGAAGCCTCAAAAGAAGTACGCCCTAAATTAGACCTCAAACCTCTTCCAAACGATCTTAAGTACGCATACTTAGATTCTTCTAAAAATTTCCCTGTAATCTTGGCCTCCGATCTCATTAAGGACCAAGAAGAACAACTTTTGAAAATTTTAAGGGAAAATAAAGAGGCATTAGGATGGGTAATCACTGACATTAAGGGAATTAGTCCATCAATCATCGAACATCGAATACATTTAGTCGACGAGGCTAAACCCACTCGCGAAGCTCAAAGGAAATTAAACCCTAATATGAGAGAAGTAGTAAAGGAAGAAATTATCAAATGTTTAGACAATAACATTATCTTCCCTATCTCTGACAGTACTTGGGTAAGTCCAGTACAAGTTGTGCCCAAGAAATCTGGAATCACTGTGACCAAAAATGAGAATAACGAACTTGTTCCGACAAAAGTCAAAACAAAATGGCGCGTTTGCATCGACTATCAAAAACTCAATGCAGCAACAAGAAAAGATCATTTTCCCCTCCCTTTCATTGATCAAATGCTCGAACGCTTAGCCGGTCATGAATATTATTGTTTTCTTGATGGTTACTCTGGCTATAATCAAATTCCCATTGCGTTAGAGGACCAACACAAAACGACGTTCACATGTCCCTTCGGAACTTTCGCTTATCGTCGCATGCCCTTCGGTCTTTGTAATGCTCCCGCTACCTTTCAGAGATGTATGATGAGTATATTTTCTGATATGGTGGAGGATTTCTTAGAAATATTCATGGACGATTTTTCAATCTATGGGTCATCTTTTGATCAATGCCTCCTTCGTTTAGAACGTGTCTTAAAGCGATGTAAGAAGAAATCACTTGTTCTTAATTGGGAAAAATGTCATTTTATGGTTAAGCGACGAATAGTCTTAGGTCATGTTGTCTCTAAAAATGGCCTAGGAGTTGACAAATCTAAAGTTGATCTTATTGTTGACCTTCCTCCTCCAAGGTCCGTAAAGGACATTCGCTCATTTCTCGGCCATGCAGGATTTTATAGGAGGTTCATTAAAGATTTTTCAAAAATTTCAAAACCTCTTTCGAATCTTTTGGATAAAGACGTTAAATTTTAATTTTCCAATGAATGTAAAACATCTTTTGAAACCCTCAAATCGATCTTGACCACTGCACCTATCATCCAACCTCCAAATTGGACTTTACCCTTCGAATTAATGTGTGACGTTTCTGATTATGCCATTGGAGCCATCTTAGGTCAACGAATCGATAAACTTCCTCGAGTCATCTATTATGCTAGAAAAACTCTTAATGAAGCTCAATTGAATTACTCAACCACAGAAAAAGAGTTTTTAGCAGTTATCTTTGCCCTCGATAAGTTTAGATCATATCTCGTAGGTTCTAAGGTCATAGTTTACACCGATCATGCTGCCTTGCGGTATTTACTCACGAAAAAGGATTCCAAACCCCGCTTAATCCGTTGGATTCTCCTTCTTCAAGAGTTTGACCTAGAAATAAGAGATAAAAAGGGCTCTAAAAATGTCGTAGCTGATCATCTTTCTCGTATTGTTCCTGAGAACATCGATAACTCTCAAATCAATGATCATTTTCCCGATGAACAAATTCTTTCCATATCTAGTGCACCATGGTACGCGGACATCGTAAATTATCTTGTCACAAATGAAACACCTTCCCATTGGTCAAAACAAGATAAACAAAAATTTCTCTCCAACGTTCGAAACTTTTACTGGGACGATCCTTATCTTTTCAAATATTGCACCGATCAAATCATTCGCAGATGTGTCCCAGAACATGAATTCCATAGCATCCTCTCTTTTTCACATAATCAAGCATGTGGAGGACATTTTGGAGCAAAGAAAACTGCTGCCAAGGTGTTACAGTGCGGTTTTTATTGGCCTTCTCTTTTTCGTAATGCCCACGAATTTTGCTCCAAATGCGCTAGATGTCAACAAACAGGTCGTATTTCCAAACATGACATGATGCCCCTAAATCCGATCCTTGTCATCGAAATTTTTGATGTTTGGGGCATCGATTTCATGGGTCCTTTTCCTAATTCTTTTGGAAATCTCTACATCCTACTTGTAGTAGATTACGTGTCCAAATGGGTTGAGGCCATTCCTACCAAAACGAATGACAATAAAGTTGTTGTCAAATTTTTGAAAGAAAACATATTTTCCCGTTTTGGCACACCTCGAGCCATTATAAGTGATAACGGTTCTCATTTTTGTAATCGTGCTTTTGAATCTCTTCTTAAGAAATATTCTATCACTCATAAACTATCTACTCCATATCATCCACAGACCAACGGTCAAGTCGAGATTTCCGATAGACAAATTAAACAAATTCTTAAAAAGACGGTTAACTCCAACAGAAAAGATTGGTCATCTAAATTGATAGACGCCCTTTGGGGATTTCGCACGGCTTATAAAACCAATCTAGGAATGTCACCATACCGATTAGTCTTTGGAAAAGCATGCCATTTACCCGTTGAGCTCGAGCACCGCGCACTTTGGGCAATCGAATACCTTAATTTTGACATAGAAAAAGCCGGATCGCATCGTAAATTACAATTGTCAGAAGTAGAAGAACTAAGAAATGAAGCGTACGAAAATGCAAAGATTTATAAAGAGAAAACCAAATTCTATCATGATAAATCCATACTTCGTAAGACATTCGAAGTAGGTCAGAAAATTCTCTTATATAATTCCAGACTTCATTTATTTTCGGGAAAATTGAGATCCCGTTGGACAGGTCCATATATTGTGAAAACAATATACCCTTATGGCGCTGTTGAAATTGAAAATCCTAGGGACGGTTCCATTTCAAAGGTCAATGGACAACGCTTGAAGCCATTTCTAGAGTTTGAACAGCACGAGGACGATGAGTTCGTGGATCTTCACGAACCTAGCTATTCGGCATGAGCCGCTCACTATCTTGCACATATCAGGTTGTATTTTTTTTAGGTTTTTCTTTTATTTTGCATTTGAATTCTATTTGACAGTTGGGACACTGTCTCATTCCAATGTGGGGGGGACGCATATCTCATTCTGTTTGTTCATATTTCATAGTGTAGCATCATTTTTTTTTTAAAAAAAAATCATCTCATTATTTGTTTTCAAATTTCCTTTTAATTTTTTTTCATTTCCTAATATTTTTAGGACTTCGATTTATTTTTAATTAGTCAAGGCAAAGTAAGTAAGCAGTTGAAGTCAATTGATGAAGATTTTTGTGAATCACTAATTTCAAATGTAAAATATAATGAAAAGTTGAATTACAAGCGATAATAGTGAGGTTAGTATATAGGGGGATTCATAGGTGATGGTTATGAAATCTTTTCTAAACTGTAGTCTTTGTTTAAAAAAAATGGTAGATTTAAAGTACATGCGTTGACATCTCAAATCATTAAAGTTAAGTGGTGCTAAGTTGATTTGCATAACACTCTTTAGCTCTTCTCAAAAAAAAAAAAAACTAATAAGAAACACCTACGGTCGATAGGTGTGCACACTTGTGAAAGTGTGTGCACTCGCCACGCTCTGTACTCTTCTCACGTAAGCCCGCAAGGCAGTGCATGGATGGTATATCTGGCCTCGGCATTCTGAGTTAGGTGTATAAATAATTAAATAAACAATCACCTAAGGATTACCGACCTTTTCTGACATAGTCAGCGTCGGTTTGCACAATCCGCCAAGCTCTGTCCCAACTCTCACGTAAGCCCGCGAGGCAGTGCATGGGTGGTATACCTTGGTCCAAAAGTTAGGTGTAAAAAAAAAAAAGACTAAGCTTTGAAACCGAAACACTTCTTGACTTTGTTGATTTGGATTGTCATACAAATGGAAATGGAAAATGCCATTTTGAAAAAAAAAACTGTGATTAACAGTGAAGAATTTATTTCATGGCTGCACTATGTTATCGACCGAAACAACTGGCCAAACTAGAATCTAATGTATGAAAACTTGAGTTACATTGAAATTTGTAAGTAGTGAGGAACCAAAAATTTGAAGAAGTTGACTAAAACTGATATACATTATTTTGTTGCAACTATTTTGAAGTAAATCGAGTCTCCATTTGTGTAGAATTTTGCATTCATGTAGTGCATTAGAATCATCACATAATGCATTTGGATTTTGTGGGTAGTATCCACTGAAAACCCTCACGAGACACCACTCGTCCTACTAGGGACACCTAGAGGTTTAACGGCTTGTTGCATACGCTCAATGCAATCGTGTTTCCTACGAAAAAGGATTTAGTTAGTTTTTATTTTCTTCTTTATTCGAGGACGAATAAAGTTCAAGTGTGGGGGTATTTGATGAACATATTTTTCTGCATTTTAAACCGTTTGTTTCATATATTTTTATTTTAATAAAGTGGTATTATACGGGTATTTTTTTGTGGTTTTGCAGATTATAGATTCCAAAGTGCAACATTTTGAATACCGTCGAAGAGAAAGTACATATCGTTCATGAAGAAATGCATCTCATGTCACCAACATGTGTAATATTCATGCAAGAAATCAATTGCAAATATTGAAAATACATTCAAAGTTTGACCTGAAAATCTCTCAAAGCAAGGCCACTTGTTAATCAAATAACAAAGCAAAGACCAATTCAAAGTGAGGTGGCCTTATTTTTCTCCTAATATCAAGCACATGGACCTAAATAATAGGGTTATTTGTGGAGGCTGAAGTCTTTAAATAGAGAGAGGAATGCAAATGGAAAATCATCTCTTACCTCATCACTTTTCTTCAAGTTTAGATTTAAATTCAGCATTGTTTTTATTTTCGAACAGAATACGTAGGATTGTTGATTAGTTTTAGCAATTTATTTATTCTTGTTCTTAGTTATTTTCTGCACTCTTTTCAGTTAGTTAATAATTATTTCAGTTGTTTGCTCCGTTATCTTCTTTTCCGCAGTTTCAATTTCTGTTCTGATTTTTTTTACAATTCTATATTTCGGTTGCAATTTCGATTAGTTTCGAAATCGATTCGGAGTATATTATTGTTTTTTTATTTTCTGTTCAAAATTCACCGTCGAATTCGTTTAACACGCCTAAGATTTAACTATGGATTTTAATTGTTTTAAAATACAATTCCCTGTGTTAGACCTGCATACTACACGCCTGTGCGCTTGCAGAATTTATTAAAATTTGTGCTTTTCTAATCAATAGAAAAGTCGCAACATCCACCAGACTCTGGTTTCTTGATCAGAAACCGTCATTCTCCTTGCATAGCCATAACTATGATAGAGAATATCCAGAACCCATCAACAATCCATTCCAGGTTCGCCGTCGAAAATCGAGCGAAAAATCCCAACTTGGATCGATAATACTATCTCAAAATTTATGCTCGAATCTGGATCAAACCACTACGCGGATAGAATGGTATAAGTACATCCTACGTATTTATCTTCATTGATTATCAGCAAAATCAATTTCCTTTCTATTCATCCTTACTTTGATTCTATTCACTTATTCACATTTGCCGTAATCCTATTTGGATTATCACTTCAATTCTTATCTCAATTGGGTACTTAATCAATAACAGTTTGAACTCCGACCAGTTTATATTAAGAAAATAGCTTGAAAATTTTAAAAATAAATAAGTAGTTGAAAAATAATTATTAGTTTGTAAAATAGCTATAAAACAGTTAAGTAATCGTAAAATAGTTGGAAAATAGTTGTAAATTAGTAATTAATTTGTAAAAGAGTTGAAAAAAAGTAATTGGTTTATAAAACTGTGACGCCCCACTCTGAGACCCATATTAACAAAGAGTATTACGATGTAATACCGTCTGCTAATGCGGAGAATAGAGCTAGATAGGAGCGACCATCTGTAGCCTTGTCTTAACTATCTACTGAATACATCGATAAGTGCTGTCTATTTTTTTCTTCTCAAGTAGATCGACATATCCAATAAATATTTAATACAAAACTATAATGGCTAACGGATCTATCAGAACAAAACATAACAACTCAAATGTAAATAACATCACAGAATAGCAGAAATGCATACATATGCATACGTACAGATACAATCACTAGTACAATCCAAATGATACATCAAAGTGGTATGACCACCAGAACCTAAACATGGGTCAAAAGAAAATACATATTAGAGTAGCAAACCAAAAAGGACTACACACAAAAACTATAACAAAAAGAGCTAGCAGAATAGTCCAAGCAGAAGCAGAATAGGCAAAGTCCAAATGTGCCTAATCTGAAACACATCGGTCTGACCCGAGTATAAAATACACAGGTCAGTCTATCTAAACAAATTAGTAAATGGTGATAGCAAAATAATAAAGCATAAGAGCATAGTGATATTCTTTTTAAACAAGAGGAAACAAAAAGAAAGCTAATCATAGACATATGGAGGATACACATCATATATGGCATATATGGTTACACTAGGTGATAGAACACTATTGCTTCAATAAGCATAAAACACAGAGGAGATGAAAAATCCCATGAATCGCCAAAATGTAGCATGCCTCATATTATCGGCAATAATAAATCAAATAAGAATGGTTTAGAAAATAGTATAATGTAAACTCCTAAAAGAGTAATTCCCAAACCCGCCATATCGGCAACTCCAAGGAAAACATAAGCAAAAGCCATCTCGACATAAGCCATAAGGCAAATGTCAACAAAGAGATAAAAATCTCATAAAACGCCAAAAGGCAAATCCGATAAATAGCACCAATAGGCAAATCTCAATATATATACCCCAAAAGGCAAATCTCAACACGCCAGTGTAGGCAATGAAAATCTCAAAAGAACTCCCAAGAGTCCAAAAATCCCAAAGTAATCGCCACCGAATGGTTCAAAGGACCGATTCCAAAATGACGACACATAAGGGTAAAAATAATCTCAAAAAAGTTTTGCACGTGCTATTTTTGCCGAGTACTGTTTCACATAATAGGTACCTCGCCCAAAGGCAAACGTCAAAAGACAAATACGCCGCAATGGAAAATATGCCGCAATGGAAAACGTCCAAAGACAAATACGCCGCAATGGCAAACGTCCGAAGACAAATATGCCATAATGGAAAATAACTCGAAGGTCCAGTACTGGCACGCTAACAGGAAAATGTGTCACGAACTCTCGGAAAGGAACCCAAAAAGTGTTAAGGTGTATCCCATACCACCCGTTCGCACTAAACGGTTTACTAACCGCTAGTAAATTTCACACTCAAAGCAGTAAAAGGTTCACCTCATATCATCCGGTAAACTAGACCCGTAGGCCAAAATGATCAAACAGACAAGTTAGGATTTAACCGAAAGGATAAATGCATGCATCCCATACTACATGTTTTACCCAATCTTTAACTCTCCTTCTCATTTGCTCGGCAGTGCAAAAATGTCTAATTTTGTATAGAAATTATAAGTTGGAGAAAGCGAGCTTTTAAAACAATTTAAAACCACTTTGTAAACCGCTTTTGCAATCTATCTAATTATAAAGATACTAAAATTTTATACTTGAAAATAATATATAATGATTATTTAAAAAACCAATTTACTTGAAAAATATGTCAAAAATCATTTATAAAACCCGTGTATGAAATCTAGAAAGAATCATCGAGAAATACAGAAAAATATCGGATGTTTAAACTTATAAAATTCCGATAAAAACAAGCTGTGAGTGCAAGTTCAACAGCAGATATGTACAAGTTAACATGGTCGAAATGACCTAAAAATTTGTAGAAATAAAGTTCAATATTTGTACTTTAAACTGCAAAAAGAATCACTGAGTTCCGATTAGAGACGAAGAAACTGCGACGTCTCAAAGTCTGACTCATGCCAGGAAGTGAATACAAGGGAAAAACAAAGGCCGGTGGCTCGTTTAGCCATTTCGCCCCTATTCAACCCAAAATTTGATAAAGCACGAAACATGAAAGTTATAGAGGATATTATGAGATTTTCAGAATATAAAAAATTATCGAACTCGGTTAAGAAATGAATGGTTATGACTAAAACAATTTTCCGATCTGAAGTTCACTACAGCTGTCGTTTTAGTCTCAGGACAGCGAGACTAGAATGAACTTTAGACCATGTAAAATTCAAAATTTAACCAAAAAAAAAGTTACAGCAGACAATCTATGCTTTCCAGAATATCATGAATCGTCAAATATGGACATCAAATGAGAAGGATATGCTCAAATTACCAAAGACATTCAGCACTGAAAATTACGGTTTTACAATGACAGGGCAGCAAGTTTACATCATGTTTTTCGATTATGTATGCTCAGTATTTTCAGAAGTGTTCAACATGAAAGTTGTCTTACTCTTTTTATGCTTTCCAAAATATCAAAAAAATCCTAATTTTGTTTTAAAACGAAAATGATATGTGCAATTTACTAACAGCAAATCGCAAATGAACATGCAACAAATACAATTGAAATTTCTTACCTTTAAATCTCAATCTAAGCTACAAATGTGAGTTTTCAACTCACCTTAGGATTTATTGGCAGAAAACTAGTAGATTTAGCAAGTAAAGTAAGGAGCTTTAGCTTTGATTTGGTGCTAGAAACCTTATAGCCTTGGTATTGCTCTTCTCCTTCCTCAATTTTTACCCTAAAACTTAATTTACCCCAAAACACAAAAATGAAATTTCCCTCAACAATCAAACCTACAAATTCAGAATAAGATGAGGATATGATTGAGAAGTTTACCTGGATTTTTACTGGATTTTATTTCAATTTATTTGATTTTAAAACCATAATCTCTGCTCTCAACTAGGGTTGCATTGGGAAGTTTGTCTCTGTTTGATAGTTTCTGAACGTACAGGAGAAGGAGTTGTTTTTCCTACTTAGCAAATTCACTAAGTGTCTAAATGGACTGCTATAAACCTAAAGACCAAAACCCTCAATTTAAATAAACCAACTTGTAAATTAACCATTCTCTAATCCCATTTTATATCATTTTAAAACACTGTTATCTCATAGGTTAAGACACCTAAAAATTAATGTGAGTATACTAAAATAAGTTCGTTAACTAATCTTTTCAACAAAGATAAAACATAGATTTCACGATCATTTGACCCTTCATTTTTATTATTGAAAATGACACTTTTTAACTTACAAAAAGAAATGTGATGACATGATAATTAAATTAATTAAACCCCAAAACTCATATTTTCTTATTTAATTAAACATCACAAACCATATAAAAAATATTTTTACATCCAAATATTTTTTTTTAATCAATATTACACATTTTTATTCACATTATTAACCATATTTAATTTTTAATACATCATTAAAATTAACAAAAATTACCATTTGACCATTATTTCCGCAATAATTGCATTTTGTCAAAGTAAAACCATTCAATGCTCATTATTATCCCAAAATAACATATTAAAGTTTTCAAAACTTTATTTTCTTCATTATATATTTATTTACAACAAATAAATGTTGAATTAATTTTATTTATCCCTATTTAAATGAAATTACCACTAAATAAACATAATTTTATTATTCTCGCTTTATTTACAACCAAACATCTTAATCTCCATTTTATTACACTAAAACCCATTGTTTATTTTAAAAAGAACAATTTTAACAAATTTTACATCTAAAATTTTATTTTATTCGTCCATTTTAAATTAAAACCATCGTTATAATTTATCTTCACAGGTGATCACAAAACCAGGGTTGTTACAGACTCCCCTCCTTATAAAAATTGTGTCCTCGCAATTTCCTAGAGAAGAGCTTCATTCAACATAATTTATTCCATCTTATCAAAGGTAAAATAGACAAGCTTGAGTTAGCATTCTCACCCTCAACACTGGAAGATAGAAAGCCAGGATAAGATTACTCGACAAATTTTCTGGTTTCCTAAGTACAATCATAGGGATTTGTAGACTATTAAATTTTCAAAAGCGGAACATTCTCATTTCGAAGGTATTTAATCTTCGAAACAACTACACAAGTAGAAATTGACACAATACATAAGTCAGTGAGACTCGTGATCATGCAACACAAGACAATTAACAATCGAGATTAAATCTCGAAGATACAACGAAATTGGGTTACCAGGAACATATCATTATTACCTAAAACTGAATAGAAGATGATGCATGAAAGCAATCGAACCAAGGCGTTCAGTAATAGTAGATGGTCCTATATAACTTGGAGCCAACTTTTCAAATATACTGAAACACACTCTACTCCTTTAAAGGAGCAACAAAAATAAGCCTAATCATCAAAAGAGGATTCAAAAAAGATTAGTGGTATTTCAAGCTACCATTATAACACATGACTGCATGAATGCAAGTCATCATAAGAATCACACTAAGGCAAGACACACAAGAATGAATTACAAGAAATTTTGTCAAAAATTTGTTATAAGAGTTTTTACTCAAATCAATTTTCTTTAATACACAAAACTCAAACTTAATACTTGAAAAAAGAAATTAAAGTCTCTTAAATTTTCAATTCAATCATCTTTACTTTAAATTTAAAGTAAATTAAATTAGTTGTTCCATACTATAATTCCAAAAATAAATATACTACAATAAGTAATATATTTTTTTCCACTATATTTATCAAATTTTAAACCATTTTACTTTATGATTTAAAAGGACACTTATTAGATCTGTAACAACCCTGGGATTTTGTAACAATTCGTTTTCGTCATTAAACGATTAAATCTGGTTCCTAATTGCTGTTGGGGTTTTTAAATCAGCTGTAAATCCTTTGAAAATTTGTTAAGTATTGTTGAGCTTTGAAAATTTGTCTCGGCCCATTTATTCTTGGTGCCAAATTAATCTGAGTTAATACCCGATCCCATCTCTATTTTCATTCACTTCAGAGAAAACCTAAAACAAAACAATCGAACGAAAATGGCGACTCCATCTCGTTCTTTCGTTCGTTCCTCTAATTCAAATTAGGGTTTTTGTGTAATTAATGGTCGTCGACGTCAAATGCTCGTCCCTTGCTTCGCTTGATCTCGCGAGGTGATTCCAGCGGCCGATGGTTGGTCGAGTTAGAGTGGACCAAAAAGGGGAACTTCGGCTGCTTCAAACTGTCGAACAGCTCCACATGAACGAGTTTATCTCCGCTTAGACAAAGGTGAGTAATTTTAAATTACTCACATCTAATTTGATTTCATGCATATGTGATTTTTTGTTTCGGCCTTGAATTTTTGGTACCTGACTTCGGTCGTGATTTCTTGGCTTGTTTTGAGTTTTGCTGATGTTGATTCTATTCTTGTTGAATTCTTGTGACTATGCTGATTTCGAGTTGACTTCGACTTGTTTTGGTGTGTGAACTTCTGGCTTCCTGTTGCTTATTCATTCCGATAGCTTTGATTTTGTGGTGTTGCATCACCTGATGTTGTCATGTTGCCTGACTTTTGTTGCCTCTGTTCATTGAGCTCCGCATGTTCACTGGCACATATGTTTTCATTTGAAGTTACATTGATTTCGACCATAGCCGAGCTGCCTTGGTTCTGAGCATGATACACTATAATCTGGTCTAGTTTGCATTTGCACTTGCTTGATGTAGAGCATTATTTCTGGTATCAGTTCTCGACCAGTTCACTGTCGAGTTTTGCATTTGACATTGTGCATTTCTGCACCTTGTTGAGTCTGATTCTTGCATTGCCCAGTTTCACAGTTGCATTCCATGTATATATGTTTATAACTGAGCTCACATGTATTGGTTCTTGTAGTCATGAATAGTACACTCGTCCTTCATGCAAACTTGCTGGGCAATTGTAGTTGAAGTATTTTCGAGTTTAATCATTCAATGTAGCTGTCTCGACCAATTGAGACAGTTTACAAACTTGTTTACAATAATTTGGTCTTTACCATGCTTTATTGAGTTGTTTTGAGGCAATGTACCTCGAGACAGTTTCACTTGCATATGGTCAGGTCCATATTGCATTTGCACTTTGTCACTTATTAGAAACTAATACATTGCATTATTCATTTGCATTTGGTCTTGACGTATACTTCACATTGCATTATTCAGTTGAGTTTGACTATGCTTCATTTGGTATAGATATGTGTTGAGACCTGATTGTTGTATGCCTCTGTTGTAGTGTGAGTTGCATCCAAGGTGCACTTGTAGCTTTCACTCTAACCTGGTTTTCTTGAAGATCAGTTCTAGTCATGATCACTTGATATTGTCACAGATTTTTACACTTAAATTGGTCCATTGGGGATTGTTTATTCATATAGTTTGGTATCCCTTTTTGAGGAAATTTGCAAGTATTGTACCACTTGTGTCTGCACTTTGTTAACCTATCTTGTGCGGTGGCATTCTGGCCTTGCTTGTATTATTTATTTCCCTGTTGCATACAAGTTATACCTGATTTGCTGTTGCATGTTACTGAAGCTGTTGTCCTATATTGTTTAGTTCATGCATCTTGTTGTTCTTGCCTTGCCGTATTGCTATTCTTTTGGTGCAGTATCATTTTGTTTGTAGTTGTGTTGAGTCATGACAGTCGTGACTTGACCATTGCAGTTTCGACTAGCTGTTAATAAGTGGAGTTGTGATGATTTCATCGCTGTAGTGGCAAGGCAGTGCACGCAAGCGTGTACTGCAGCCACACGGTATTGCTTTTATTAGTTTTCTATTTGCTTTTGATTTATTAATCTTTTGGCGTATTCCAGAGGCTGTAGTGGTGAGGCAGTACACGCGTGCGTGTACTGCAGCCCTACCTGAAGTGACGTTTTAATTGATATTTCAATTGTTTGAATTGTTTTATGTCTCCAATTCAATATTTTGAATTGTATTTTGATTTGGTTTAATTTGATGGTTTTGTTGATATCTAATTATCTTTTTGATAATTAGATTATGAGTATCTAATTATTTATTAAATAATTATATTTTGTCGTTAATTACCGTTTAGGCAATTCTATTGTTTTCTAAATTATCTTCATTGATATTCTTTTCACTTATCTTTGTTGATGGTTTGAATCCGTTGATTTGTTATTTAACACTGTTACGTGTTATATTTACCGTTATCCGATTTCCTTGTTAAAGGATTGGATAGACGAGATTTATTTTGACTGTCATCTAATTGTTATTAATTATTATTGCTTCTGTGCATTAGTAACTGAGTTTGAATTAGACTGACCCGTGTATTATTTTCTTTTGAATGTAATACTCGGGTCAGACCGAGTTATTACAGGTTGTAGATATCTTGCTTTGGGTTGCTGCTAGAGCTATGAAGTTTCTTTATATCATTTGGAGTAGATGTTGTCATAGTATAAGATGTTGTATATTCATGTATATTATTCACGATAATGTACTTGTGTACATAACTTCCTGAGTCGACAGTTGTAGTTGTATCATATGTATTGTATCACATATATTGTAACCGACATCGGTTATTATATATATGAGGCATTTTTGTTTTATCAGTTTTCCGCATTTATATTATCTGTATTATTATTATATTTATTGCCTAAACTATTATGAACCATCGTAGCTCGTTTCATACTGGAATTGGGTATGTCGATGGGAGTAAATAAATAAGAGATGAAAAATAAAAATATATACTACTCCTATCGAAATAACCAATACTAGTGTAAGGCCTAACTACGGATGGCCGCTCCTATCCAGCCTTATTCTTCGTGATAACAGACAGTATTTTCTTTAATACTCTTTGTTATTGTAAGCATAGAGGTGGGGCGTTACATTTGGTATCAAAGCTTGGGGTTTATGGACATAATATGAAACATAACTTAGATGGAACATGTGTTACAACTATTAGTCGATGTTTTAGTTGTTTTTTGAGTCAAAACTAAAGTTTTGAAATTTTGATGACATTTTTAAATATCTTTATTTAAAAATAAAAGTGAATTTGTGTTTTGATGATTGATTGATTTGTGTTCTGTTTATCAGAATGCGCAGCGGAAACAGTTAGACTGTCTTCGCTGAGTACAGCTGATATCCTTTTTGATTTAAAAATCAAAATATGAAATTGAAATAAATTTCATTTGTTGTTGACATAGCTGTTTTTAATTTGTTTTCTTTGAAAATTTCGAATCCGATTGAGGATTCGAAGTGATTGCAGTTATGTGAATTTGTAACGACCCGTAAATTTTCAATAATTAAATTAGCTAATTTAATAAGATTTCGTGATTTAATGTTAGAAAAAAATTTGTAATTCATTTGGAATAATAATAACTGGAATGAATTGCAACAATTATCCAAGTAATGAAAAATAAATGCTACTTAGTAAATTCCTTTGCAATCGATAGTTGAATAGGGTGATAAATGTTGAAATCATTTGGTGTAAGAAAGTAGTTGATTGATAAGTAAAATCTAATTGAAATCAAATATTGAATATTGAACACGTAAATTGTTTAAATTAAATATTTAAACTTATTGAATAATTGAATAACTGTAAAATGAAAATAGTGTTCTAAATTTTGAAATGGTTTTAAAAGTTGAAACTTATAAGTTCAATTTCAATATTTCAAAAGATAATCAATTATTGGATAAGCGAAATTGTCTAAATTAAATATTTGGAATTTATTGGATAAATTAAATAACGGGTTTAATATGATTAAAAATGATTTGTAAAATTTTATTTTATCATATTACAGTTAGAATGATGTTGTAGAACTTTTAAAATCGAATTAAAAGTAAATTTGTGAAAATTGAATATTTTAATATTTAATTATCGACTGAAAAATAGCCAAATTTTGAACAGTCTCAGAACTGGACGAAACTAGTTCCATTGGATCCGTAATAGTTAGTTATTATCGGATTTCAATTTTCATAGCAATCGGAGTTGTCGTTTGACCGTGGCAGCTCGAAACGCGTTGAAATTGTTTTAATATTAATTTGGCGAGTTAAAATAGTCATTTTTCAAACGGTCTCGGATTTCGACGAAACTAGTTTCATCGGATCCGTAATGTGATATTATTGTAAGGTTTCAAATTTCGTGTCAATCGGATTTACCGTTTGTCCGGGGCAAGCCAAAACGCATAGAAATTAGTTGAATCGGTTTAATTTAAATTTGATCGTTTATTTCCGTAACTCTCACATATGATCGAATTAGGCTTTGAAACTAGTTCCATTGCGTCCGGAATGGGGGTAAAACCTTATAAACGCCTGGCGGCACGTCTCGATTGGAGTTCGGATGATTTTGGACCTACCTATATAAATACGCACGCAAACCGAGACAGTTTTATTATTATTATAATCCAGAAACCCTAATTCTAAATCATGGCCGCCACCTATTCCATGGCCAGAAATTGCCGATCTTCTTTCCTTAATATCTTTCAATCCGTTCAACGAAATCAAAAAATTCCAAAAGCAAAAGTGTAGATCTCGTCGAGCTCTTCAAATCCATACGGTTGATGTATGCTATTTCTTCATGGATTCGTCCAGATCTGACGTGGAAGTGTGTACGTATTTCCTTGGATTGCGTGCAAACGACGGCGAATGACGGGATGAAACTTGGCGCGTAGGTTGCTCTGGTGAAGGGCTTCGTGGTGGCACTACCTGATCGTCTTCAAGTGGAGCGTGGTGGTCGCGTTAATTCGAAAATTAACGGCGGCTATGGGTTACTGGATTCGCGTGTGAATGAAGAAGAAGGGGAAAGGAGAAGTGCGGCCTGGATTCAATTGCCTGAAATGGATGGCCAGGATCTGTTAGGGTTAGAAATAAAATAAAAGTTGTATATTATTTATATTTCAATTTGTGTAAACTTCTAAAATGCATAACTTTTTCATACGAGGTCGAAAACGCGCGAAACGAGTTGCGTTGGCTTCGTTTTGTCGAGCGCTACGCAATGGAACTGGATTGGAATCTTTTGGAGCTAGAGAAAATTTTGAGTTAAATCGAACGTCGTTCGATTTGATTTAAAATCGTAAAATCAAGGTGAGTGTTTTATAACGCTCACAACGTACTGAATATCTTTATGCTAGTTAAAATTGTCATTATATAGTGTTATGATTTTATTTGTCGTTGTTTGATAAAAATTTAATGGTCATATAGATTGTCATTCGAATTAATCGTTGAAGTTTAAATTTGACAGTTAAATTGAAATTGAAATTGAATTGCAATTTAATCACTCGACATCGATAACTATGAAATTACCTTGAATTGTATTGCCTATTGGACGATGTATTTCGATGATGTTATTGGTTGATGTTTGAATGTTTGGATGTTTATTTGCTTATATATATCCTGTTATGCATACATATGATACTGTGATTTAATTTAAGTAATATATGCTCATCCCTGACATTTAATTGAAATAAATAATTACTTGGCCATAGGATAGAAAATTATATACGGACACCGAATTGGCTAAATTAATAATTTTTAAAATCGTCGATTTGAAATTTATTTATATGTTTGTTTAAAAGTTATAAATAGACATAAATTTATAGAAATCGAATTTATCGAAATTTGGGTTTGGAATGTTGAAATAAATTTGGTTAAAAGAAATTGTTAAGTAATATAAGTCGAGACTTTGAAATTTAAAAATTGGGATTTGATTTAAATTCGAAAATTGATTTGTTTAAAGATTTAACCCTAATTCGGGCTTTGAATATTACTATGTAAAAGCGATATAAAATGATATTTGAAATGGATTTGATTTTTAAAGCGAACATGGTATTTTGATATCAATTATGAATCGATTTGAAATGTAAAAGAGCCAACGGTGTAATAATACGTAGTTATTAAAGAGACCGGGATCGGATATGGACATACTCTCTGTCGATACCGAAAACCACTTTAATAACTATTATACGCGGAGTGTTGATCCAGAATGAAGTGGATGGTTTGGTGAACGCGTTGACTGAAGAAAGAGAACGATTATTGGATGACCCCTGACATGACTAAAACAGGAGCCGCGCCGGGCCATTGAGGTTCGCCACCTCTAGCGGACACACTTCTTCGATACCATATCTATTACATTTGTGATGCGATTTGGGTGCACCCCTTGATTTGGGAGTGTTGTTTCGCGGTGTTGGGGTAGCTGCTGGCTATGCCCAACATCAGTCCGGATCACGCAACTACTAGTATCCTAGTTGGTATTGCCTCATGTACCTTGTCATACTGATTATCCTATTCGCGACCACTACGTTTTGATTTGTACCTTGAGTATATGGATTGCCCTCTGGTGACTTCCGGTTTTGGGGAAACTACGGTCTTGTATATGCTTTTGGGAATATAAAAATGTGTTAAGGGGGATTATGGTAACGCCTTAACGCTATTTTGATACTTTATATTACTGATAGACATTATCTACTTAGCGTATATTACTACATAGTAGATAGTTTAACGGATCCTTGAGAGATGGAAAATCCCGTAACATCTCTTAAGTTATTGCACGCACGATGACACTGGATAGGAGATGTCAAACCCCGTAAACATCTCCGACGCCGTTACACTCATATTTATTTACGATTGATTTAACTTTCATAAGGATATTTAGTCCTGACTCGAGGGTTTGTCTTTTCATTACGCTCGGGTCAGTCCTGAGTTTTCAGTTTAGGTTGAAGATCATTTCCTTGGAGGACGGAGACGAAGATTTGGTATATGATCTACTACTATTATATTCATTCCATTCCGCTGCATTGTTGTATGATATTTGCTGTGTATGTAACTCTGATAAATGTTGTATAATAATAATCAAATGTATTCATTTCAAATGTATTCATTTAATTAACAGCTTCATGAACTGTTATTTTATTATTATACTTTAGCCTTCCGCTGTGAGATTCTGTGTTGTTTCATTTCCTTTATTTCCCTTCCTTTTCTTTTCTTAATTACCCCAATAACTATCTGCTCTTTTAATGGTTTGGAATCGACATGTGTAATTGATCGTCGTTTTAAACTGTCCAAAAAGGCGGGTCGTTACAGTTGGTATCAGAGCTTTGGTTTAGCGATAAACCTTGGCTCTAGTGGGGAATAACTCATTGAAATAGAGGTAAACTATATGAATGAGTTGAGTGTATATGAGAGAGCGTACTTGTTATTTGATATAAAATGGTTTTATATTGTGTTAATTTGTTCCGTTGAGTATTTACGAATTCTGGTTGATACTTGGGACGCCAAGGCATCGATAGGAATTTCTAAACACTCGAATAGGACAAACCAACACAATATCGTTTTGGAATATATTTTTATATAAAGAATTATTCGAATATTTATTCATTTTGATTGAATTGATTGTTAGGAGATGATAATATTAGATTATTATCGTTATTGTTTGATCAGTCAATATTTACAACAATTGATTAAATAACAATGGATTTAGGAAAATGAAATCTTGTAAACACAATTGATAATGAATATAAATGAATTTTAACTTGGATTTGGGAATTTAAATTCCGGTGTTTGAAATTGACTTACAAGAATTTGAAAAACATAATATTAGTATTATATGATAGTATAATTGAGTTGAAATTGTTTTCGAAGGATTTTTTTTATGATAAGTGTTATATTCCCTTCTCTTGACGCTAGAAAATGATTTCGGTGATGAGTGCACGCATCATCGGCGTTTATTTTCGAGAGTCAGAGTGGGGGAGACCACTTAATAGCTTGTCTAAACTTTGTTTTGATTCAAATTTTATTTTATTTTGTACTCTCTATAGTATGATTTGTTATATAAATTATATAAGTATATATTATTTCAAAACTTGATTTGAAATGAGACCGGGATTGGAATTCTTAAGTCCTTTAATAATTAATGATTTTTTTTTAAAGGATTGAAATGAATTTAGACTTGAACCATTAAGGAACTTCTGAATTGTGAAATGAGAAATGAACCTAAGAGCTAAGTGAAAATATCAAGTGAGGTAGAAATCCTTAGAATTAGGAAATTATGAACTTAAAATAAAAGTGAAACTGTAAAACTCGCGTAGTATTAAAATTCATTCTATAGCATAGATATAACTTACCAAAATATTTAAGAAGTTCAAAAATGTTATATGAATTGTTAATTGGATAATATACAAGTATAGGTTTGAATAATGGAATATGCATTTAATTAATGGTTTGCAAATATAAATAAAATTGTTAGTAAATAATTGGAATTCAAATTAACATTTATAGGTGATTCACAATTATGTTAATATAAAATGGAAATACTATATGTGAATGAAAATGTGAAATTAAATTATAGTGAAATTTAAGTAATGACTTAAGAATTAATTAATTGAAAATTCAACTTTAAATGGAAAGAAGTTGTATATTGTTTAACTACATTCTATTTGCATAACTATAACTTACCAAATACTTAAAAGGTTTAAAATGCTAATAAGGATAAGAAGAGAAATAATATACCAGTGTGAGAATGAAAATAAAATGTGAAGATCTAATTGATAGTTGTAAATATAAAAGAAATTTAAGCGGTAAAATGAATGATATATATAAGTGAATGAATAAAATTTAAAATTAATGAAATATAAATTTGGTAAATGGAAACTGATTAAATTTGAATATAACTAAATGTTTATAAGCTTGGAAGTGTATGAAATTAAAGTTGACTTGGAAATGTATAATTGATTTAGTGTAGATTTTGGATGGATGTTAATGTTCGATATGCATTGGTTGTTAGATGGATGATAATTGATTAAGTAGAATTCATTAGTGTTAATGGAATTGAATAAAGGGAATAAAATTTTAAAATAATAAAATTCAAATTCGAAGCAAAGTGAAATTAAATATAATGGAATTCAATTTAAATTGAAGCAAATTGACTTTAATTTAAAATATGAATGAAACAAACTTGAATAAATCGGAAACAAATTGAATGTAAACCTATTGTGTGGATGAATAAGAAAATAAATAGATTTGTGTTTATGATTGTTCTTTAGAAAATTTGATGTTTTGATGGTTTGTACTTTGAAATAATAAAAGCAAAATTTTGGAAGAAAAAAAAAAATCCAAAATGGTCCAATACATGCTGAAATGAAAACAACCATAACTTTTAAATGGCTGAACGGAATTCGACGATTTTGGACTTTCCGAAAAGCTTAGAAACTATAGCACAACTTTTATTTAGAGTGTCTTGAGAAATTCCTTCGTCTACTAGGTTAAAAACTTGAATGTTACTCGCTGTCTTGTGTAAAAAAATAAGAAAAATCTGAAGCATACAACCTTAGTATTTTCGCCATATCTTTTGACTGGTTTATCGGATTTTGATGATCTTGCCCTTTATGGAAAGCTAAGAACTTAAGCTAAAACTTTTGTTTTAAGTGTTTTGTGTTTTGATGTGGTTTAGAAGGTCGGAAATGTGGGTGAACGTCGCGGACCTGCGCAAACACTGCCCAGGCTGAAGCGTATCCCCTAAGTAAAACGGCCATAACTTTTGAACGGATGATCCGAATTCGATGATTTTGGACATTCCGGAAAACTTGAAATGAATGCAAAAACTTTTGTTTAGATTCTGTTGTCAAATTTTACAGTTTAGGTGACCTAAAGCTAAGATTTGTTTGCTGTCCAGAAATTGAAATCTCAGTTTTGAAGCTAAATATGTTATATATATGTTGTGTAGGCTAAATATATCGATCTATCTTTATATGCATGGTTCTAACTTAGTTATTGAGCATTTTAGTAGGTAGCAAAGGGGTTGCGCTTCGTTGTGGAGTTCGCTTCTACGCTAAACGCATAATGTAAGTAAAATGCTAATAAATGCTAAATAAAAGGTACGCTTACGGTTTATATGATATTGGTGATATTTATATGTTGTTTCCCCACATATGGGATGCCTCATCATTGAGATGAGATGTATATTTATGATATATATGCTATTATATTTTTTCCGATCGAGCCGCGCAAAGGAGACTCTGCCGAAATTTTTCGTAAAATCCGGGTGTTAGAAGTTTTTTCAAGTTTTAATTTTTTTTTATAACTTGTTTTGATTACTAACTTTTAAAGTTAGGAAGCCGTTCGGAGTAAGTTAGTGGAAGCGTAGTTATGACTTTATAAATGGAATTTCATTGTTTTATAAGTTGGTAACTTTGAATAAAATATATCTAATGTTGAATTCTATACTTAGTTTCTTTTCCTTTCTTTTCCCTTCTTTTCCTTTTCGAGGACGAAAAGTTTTGAGTGGGGGAGAGTGTAACGACCCGTAAATTTTCAATAATTAAATTAGCTAATTTAATAAGATTTCGTGATTTAATGTTAGAAAAAAATTTGTAATTCATTTGGAATAATAATAACTGGAATGAATTGCAACAATTATCCAAGTAATGAAAAATAAATGCTACTTAGTAAATTCCTTTGCAATCGATAGTTGAATAGGGTGATAAATGTTGAAATCATTTGGTGTAAGAAAGTAGTTGATTGATAAGTAAAATCTAATTGAAATCAAATATTGAATATTGAACACGTAAATTGTTTAAATTAAATATTTAAACTTATTGAATAATTGAATAACTGTAAAATGAAAATAGTGTTCTAAATTTTGAAATGGTTTTAAAAGTTGAAACTTATAAGTTCAATTTCAATATTTCAAAAGATAATCAATTATTGGATAAGCGAAATTGTCTAAATTAAATATTTGGAATTTATTGGATAAATTAAATAACGGGTTTAATATGATTAAAAATGATTTGTAAAATTTTATTTTATCATATTACAGTTAGAATGATGTTGTAGAACTTTTAAAATCGAATTAAAAGTAAATTTGTGAAAATTGAATATTTTAATATTTAATTATCGACTGAAAAATAGCCAAATTTTGAACAGTCTCAGAACTGGACGAAACTAGTTCCATTGGATCCGTAATAGTTAGTTATTATCGGATTTCAATTTTCGTAGCAATCGGAGTTGTCGTTTGACCGTGACAGCTCGAAACGCGTTGAAATTGTTTTAATATTAATTTGGCGAGTTAAAATAGTCATTTTTCAAACGGTCTCGGATTTCGACGAAACTAGTTTCATCGGATCCGTAATGTGATATTATTGTAAGGTTTCAAATTTCGTGTCAATCGGATTTACCGTTTGTCCGGGGCAAGCCAAAACGCATAGAAATTAGTTGAATCGGTTTAATTTAAATTTGATCGTTTATTTCCGTAACTCTCACATATGATCGAATTAGGCCTTGAAACTAGTTCCATTGCGTCCGGAATGGGGGTAAAACCTTATAAACGCCTGGCGGCACGTCTCGATTGGAGTTCGGATGATTTTGGACCTACCTATATAAATACGCACGCAAACCGAGACAGTTTTATTATTATTATAATCCAGAAACCCTAATTCTAAATCATGGCCGCCACCTATTCCATGGCCAGAAATTGCCGATCTTCTTTCCTTAATATCTTTCAATCCGTTCAACGAAATCAAAAAATTCCAAAAGCAAAAGTGTAGATCTCGTCGAGCTCTTCAAATCCATACGGTTGATGTATGCTATTTCTTCATGGATTCGTCCAGATCTGACGTGGAAGTGTGTACGTATTTCCTTGGATTGCGTGCAAACGACGGCGAATGACGGGATGAAACTTGGCGCGTAGGTTGCTCTGGTGAAGGGCTTCGTGGTGGCACTACCTGATCGTCTTCAAGTGGAGCGTGGTGGTCGCGTTAATTCGAAAATTAACGGCGGCTATGGGTTACTGGATTCGCGTGTGAACGAAGAAGAAGGGGAAAGGAGAAGTGCGGCCTGGATTCAATTGCCTGAAATGGATGGCCAGGATCTGTTAGGGTTAGAAATAAAATAAAAGTTGTATATTATTTATATTTCAATTTGTGTAAACTTCTAAAATGCATAACTTTTTCATACGAGGTCGAAAACGCGCGAAACGAGTTGCGTTGGCTTCGTTTTGTCGAGCGCTACGCAATGGAACTGGATTGGAATCTTTTGGAGCTAGAGAAAATTTTGAGTTAAATCGAACGTCGTTCGATTTGATTTAAAATCGTAAAATCAAGGTGAGTGTTTTATAACGCTCACAACGTACTGAATATCTTTATGCTAGTTAAAATTGTCATTATATAGTGTTATGATTTTATTTGTCGTTGTTTGATAAAAATTTAATGGTCATATAGATTGTCATTCGAATTAATCGTTGAAGTTTAAATTTGACAGTTAAATTGAAATTGAAATTGAATTGCAATTTAATCACTCGACATCGATAACTATGAAATTACCTTGAATTGTATTGCCTATTGGACGATGTATTTCGATGATGTTATTGGTTGATGTTTGAATGTTTGGATGTTTATTTGCTTATATATATCCTGTTATGCATACATATGATACTGTGATTTAATTTAAGTAATATATGCTCATCCCTGACATTTAATTGAAATAAATAATTACTTGGCCATAGGATAGAAAATTATATACGGACACCGAATTGGCTAAATTAATAATTTTTAAAATCGTCGATTTGAAATTTATTTATATGTTTGTTTAAAAGTTATAAATAGACATAAATTTATAGAAATCGAATTTATCGAAATTTGGGTTTGGAATGTTGAAATAAATTTGGTTAAAAGAAATTGTTAAGTAATATAAGTCGAGACTTTGAAATTTAAAAATTGGGATTTGATTTAAATTCGAAAATTGATTTGTTTAAAGATTTAACCCTAATTCGGGCTTTGAATATTACTATGTAAAAGCGATATAAAATGATATTTGAAATGGATTTGATTTTTAAAGCGAACATGATATTTTGATATCAATTATGAATCGATTTGAAATGTAAAAGAGCCAACGGTGTAATAATACGTAGTTATTAAAGAGACCGGGATCGGATATGGACATACTCTCTGTCGATACCGAAAACCACTTTAATAACTATTATACGCGGAGTGTTGATCCAGAATGAAGTGGATGGTTTGGTGAACGCGTTGACTGAAGAAAGAGAACGATTATTGGATGACCCCTGACATGACTAAAACAGGAGCCGCGCCGGGCCATTGAGGTTCGCCACCTCTAGCGGACACACTTCTTCGATACCATATCTATTACATTTGTGATGCGATTTGGGTGCACCCCTTGATTTGGGAGTGTTGTTTCGCGGTGTTGGGGTAGCTGCTGGCTATGCCCAACATCAGTCCGGATCACGCAACTACTAGTATCCTAGTTGGTATTGCCTCATGTACCTTGTCATACTGATTATCCTATTCGCGACCACTACGTTTTGATTTGTACCTTGAGTATATGGATTGCCCTCTGGTGACTTCCGGTTTTGGGGAAACTACGGTCTTGTATATGCTTTTGGGAATATAAAAATGTGTTAAGGGGGATTATGGTAACGCCTTAACGCTATTTTGATACTTTATATTACTGATAGACATTATCTACTTAGCGTATATTACTACATAGTAGATAGTTTAACGGATCCTTGAGAGATGGAAAATCCCGTAACATCTCTTAAGTTATTGCACGCACGATGACACTGGATAGGAGATGTCAAACCCCGTAAACATCTCCGACGCCGTTACACTCATATTTATTTACGATTGATTTAACTTTCATAAGGATATTTAGTCCTGACTCGAGGGTTTGTCTTTTCATTACGCTCGGGTCAGTCCTGAGTTTTCAGTTTAGGTTGAAGATCATTTCCTTGGAGGACGGAGACGAAGATTTGGTATATGATCTACTACTATTATATTCATTCCATTCCGCTGCATTGTTGTATGATATTTGCTGTGTATGTAACTCTGATAAATGTTGTATAATAATAATCAAATGTATTCATTTCAAATGTATTCATTTAATTAACAGCTTCATGAACTGTTATTTTATTATTATACTTTAGCCTTCCGCTGTGAGATTCTGTGTTGTTTCATTTCCTTTATTTCCCTTCCTTTTCTTTTCTTAATTACCCCAATAACTATCTGCTCTTTTAATGGTTTGGAATCGACATGTGTAATTGATCGTCGGTTTTAAACTGTCCAAAAAGGCGGGTCGTTACAGAATTTGCTGAGATTTTTGCTGTTTTGAATTATTTTCATTGAAGATATAATAGAACGATTTCTTTGTTCATTTGCGGTATACGTTAAAATTTATGTTGTACGTTACTGCATTATTTTTACGTTGAACCGATGTTTGGTTCTAAACGTATTTTGTTGTCGTTATTTTTATGACGGGATTTTTACACCAAGGCTAAATCTTTGAAGCACGGTGTTTTGTTGACATTTTTAATGAATGAAAATTCACTGGTGTTATATTTTGATGCAAATTATTTTAAGGAGATTTTGACGTTTAAAGATCACTGTCGCTTTGACTTCTGTGACCGTCATATTTTAAAAATCTCTATCTTAGCCAGCATAGGCATTTCACACTATGCCTACTATAGCTACCGTCTAAACAGTGGGGCGCCACCATAAGTAAATGGCAGGTTCTACAACTAAAACTGTACAGGGCTCATATTGTTTCTTTGGATTTCCAACAAATGGTCAGGCCAAGGAACTTCCCATTGCCACATGGGTACGCCTCTGGAAGGACGCCACGATAACCTAACCGGATCTTTGCCAACATAAGGCCGTGTTACCCCTAACTGGGTAACTACTGACACGAGTATGCCATCCCCCGGTCGTAACCAACCATTATCCGGGTCCCCAACAACAATCACAAAGTAAGATATATATATATATATATATATATATATATATATTTGCGATATCCACATAAGTTAAGTATCTAAGCTCTATACCATGATACCACTTCTATCCAGGAGGAAATGACATACCCTCAGAGGGCACTATCCTCAAATAACCTTGCCGCATCTTTCCTGTTTCGACCATTTCCGGGATGTGAGGTCCGACGAAGTCTCATCCACAAAGCTACGCTTTTCACAAAAGCTATGCTTTGATCACAAATGATCAGCAGCACTCAGAATGCCACATTACCAAGTTGGGACTACGACGCAAATGACTTGGATATGTCAAGTCCCCAACATACGGGCTATGAAATATTCTAAGTGCTTGAAGCACCAAGTGGAGATTGATCAAATCCAGGGAAGCTCTCAAGCCATGTAAAGACGAACCAAGAAGTCTAACTTACCCATAACAATTCAGATTTCAATCACAACCATAAAAGAAACTGAATAATAAAAGTCTTTCGAGAAGACAAAAGTGAAGATCAAATTTTATTCACAAAAAGCTTCCGTTACAAAAACGCTCCGAAGTCCGGAGCCAACAGCCTATTTACACAGTCTACAAAAATTAGCACATGACTTAAACTAGTTCTCGTTGAACGGGGACGACGGTCATTTCTTGTGTTTCTTTGACTTCTTCCCAGACGGTTCCTTCCCAGAGCGCTTACTCTTGGAATCCTTCCCTGACGGAGGGGTGACGACCGAAGACGTAGGGGGAACATCCATGGGCTGGGACTTGCCAGGAAAAATGATCTTCAATGGTTTGTTCAGAGGAGCGTCCAGGTCCACTTCACGCGGCTCGACCTTGACTGAGGTCGTATCTCTTTTCTCTTTCTCGAGCCGTTCCTTCATGCTCAAGTCGGATGTGTGCTCAGAGGCGCCTGTGATTTCTACTTCGAAACTCTCCGAGGAAGAGTCAGATTTGCCTTCATACAGCGCCCCGATTACTTGAGCATCTGGACCAGGATCTCCGCCGACTTGAGTAGCCTCACTCGCCTTTATCTCCACCTCCTTGGCGGCATCGCTCCTCGGAGTGGGCTCGGGGTCAGAACAGCCTGCACAGAAGACACGAAAATAAACAAGTGTTAGAACACAACAACTTCTGAGGGAACGAGAAAGATCTTTGTGAAGCCCAAAGGTTACTCACCAAATGCCGGTGGGTTCTCAGTCGCCAGGGGGGTCCCGCCCTTCGGGATAGGAGATAAAACATGAATGCCAAGCCCGGGAGCTTCCGGGTCATAACCAACGTGCTGCTCGAAGGGGTCAAGTGTTGACCGACTGGCCGATTGGGTAGGCACGTGAACTGGGGGCACAACGTCGGAAGGGTCCGTAGCCACCTCTTTCCCTTTCCTGGAGGGAGAACCTTTGCTATAGAGGGCTTTAGCCGCCGATAAATCTGAAGGCTCCTTCCCCCTCAGGAATTCTTTTATCAATGCTTCTTCGTCGACCTCATTAGCGCCGCTCTCAACCTTCCTGATCTGAATCAGGGTCTCCCATGCCTCGGCCAATGACTCAAGGTAGCCGTCGCCCAGAAAAGTTAGATCTCGATGCATGAGAACTCGGGCATTGAACTCAGCGATGAGCGGGTCGAATTCGGTCTTTATCTCCTCCCTGCCTTCTTCCCTGGCCGCCTCGAGGCGAGAGTCGATGTCGACAGTTACTGCCCTTTTACCTTCCTCATGGGCCTCATTCCTCAGTGCCTCGACTTTGGAGAGATTGTCTTCAAGTTTCCCCTTTAGGAGTCGGGTGGCGACAATCTCATCACAATAATGTTGTGCCTCAACCTGGGCAGCCACTTTCTCTTTCCTCTCCTCGAAAAGTTGCTCTTCGAGTTCCTTAACCCTATAACTAAGTGTGTCCCGCTCCTTCTGAATGGAGTCTTTCTCCAAAGCTAATGCCCCACACCGTTGAACCGCTTCATCGAGCTCTTTCTTATGAGTCAATTCAAGGCGGGAAACAGCCTCGGCGGTGTCCTTAGCGCTCTGACGAGTAGCTTCAAGGTCGGACTTATAGGCGGCAATTTCTTCATCCTGGGCCTTAATGATATCCCTGTCATGAATAGCTTCAAGCTTTAGGCGGTCAATTTCGTGTTGGCGCTCCATAGAGACTTCGGAAAGTTTCTCAGCCAGATGGACGAACGCGTCATGTTGCACGTAGACGTCATTGGTACAGGCGATAGCATTTTGTTTGACATCTCCGGGAATAGGATGAATCGCTGGAAGGAACTTTAACCCATCAAAACAAATCTTCGGAAACTTAGCCTTAAGTTCGTTCAATCTCTCCGACACTGTCGGCTCTGTTACAGGAGCGGGAGGAGACGGCTTTGAAAGTTCGCCCTTCCTATGAGAATCTCGGGAGTGCCGAGTAGAAGAAGAGTCAGAGTGTTGGTCCCGGGGAGCATCAGAATGCGACCTCTTATGGCCACGTTTGTCTTTGCTTCTCTCCTGATAAGAAGAGGTCTCCTGGCGGTGTTCGGGCTGATAATAAGTTTTCTTCCTGGGATGACGAGTCCCGAGCATGATAATCTCGGTCGTTGTCTCTGTCTCGGCGCTTCCCGAGGCCCGAGTCCCGACCAGACTGGCGTAAAGTCGACGAACCGCGAAGGCGGTCATATCCGTGAGAGCGCCCCATGTCACCTGCAATCAAACAATAGCAAATTAGCGAGAGAGCAGAATGGTGAAAGAAAAGTAGGTGCAAAGTGAAATGCATGTGTCTGTGTATGTCCTAGTGCTACCCCCCGACGGACCAGTGGCTTTTCTAACGGGAGTTTTTTCCCCTTGGATCGGGGCCGGGAGCCGGCATCACCCCTGACGGGTGAGCGAAACTTAAACAGCTCCGGGTCATCAAAATCATAGTCGAGCAAGTCATCGGGAATGGAGAGGTTCGATAAGCCTTTCAGAGAACTTCCAACGCGCTGTGAAGAAGCCTCTTTCTCTGGCTGAACAGGCGTAGCTTTGGAAGTCCCACCAACCTTCTCTTTCCTCAACTTGCGCGCCAGCTCCTTTCTCCCCTTCGAAGGGGAAGATGACGTTTCGATATCATGAACTTCAGCTGCAGGACCTAAATCCTCACCTCGCTTTTTAGGTGGCTCGCCTAGAATTGTCCCTTCTTCCGGTGCTTCAAGATAAGGGCGAACGGATTATTCAGGCAATTTTTTCCCTCTGACGGGCACAGACATGGGAAGCGATACACCCTCTGGAAGGCTAACCCGGCGGCCAGGAGCTAGCAAGCCGAACTTCGATAGTGACTCATTGGAAATGAGGGCTCGGATATCTCGCTCTTCAGCAGGAAGAGCTCTAATGGCGTCGACAGCATCGGAGTACCCCCGACCCTCGGGACGGGGGACGAGATCTGAAAAAATAGAACAATGAGTTAGGAGAAGTTCAACCTCAATCATGAACGGACATCAACTCAGAGAAAGGACTTACTTCCTTCAACCCACCACCTCGCAAAGCCTTGGGGGCAGCGCACGTAAAACCACTCCTGTTTGTACAGGGCGAATTTGCTACTCCACGCGCTAGTGAAAAGTTGGCACTTCCAATGTGGCTCAAGAAACATGTAAGAAGGGCTTTCTCCCCGTTTCTTGGTCATATAGATGTACCTTATATCGCCGGGAGTTGGAGGCCTGGAGAAGACGGCCATGAAAAGCATGTACATGCCATAAATGAAAGCATGACCATTTGGATGAAGTTGAGACGGGGCGACGTCCAGATATTGTAGCACGTCGCGGAGGAATAGATTAAAAGGTGGCACTCTACCAACCCAGCACATGAACTTGCTACACGCCGTATATCCCACTGGGGGCAGATGTGGGCGGTCATGCCTCGACGGAACGAGTACGTCAGCAAACGGAATGCCATGAGTAGAACATATCCGCTTAAGAACGGCCTCAGTGACTCTCGAAGCCTGTGAGTCAACTGGGTCATCCAGTAAAATCGACGATTCCAAAGTAACGGGAGCCCAGTCATGAGCGGAAGAAACCGACGGGTCAGTTGTGTCGGGGGCCGTTCGCTTAGAAGACGGCCCAGGTTTGTCAGAAAGTGTAGCAGAACTGGATCTTTTGGACATCTTGAATAAATATCAGACCCAACCAAGCACCTGTGTGAACTATACTCGAAAAATGATCGACGTTAGAATTAACAACGCAGATAACCCCCCCGTGTGGTGTGTGAACTAGTGCAATCAATCGTGCATAAGCATTTAATATAACGTCAAGCCTAAAAACATCGCTTCCAAAAACCGTCATCGCTGACCGTCTCCGAAAGCCTTCTGAATAACGACTGCAGTAAGACACTAGAGGTAATTATCCGATTATGCCAAGTAAAGACCAGCTATGAAATTGGGCAAGGAGAGTATGTTCGGCATTTGTATATGTCCGGCATTTATGTGTGCTCGGCACCTAATTATGCTCGGCATGCTAACTATGTTCGGCATGAAGATAGGTCCGGTATTTATGTATGGTCGGCATGTTAAGTATATTCGGCATTTGCTTGTGTTCGACATTTAGGTCTGTTCGGCACCTAGTTATGTTCGGCATGATAGTTTGTTCGGCATTCACTTGGGCTCGGCATTAAGGTCTGCTCGGCACCTAGTTATGTTCGGCATGATAGTTTGTTCGACATTCACTTGGATTCGGCATTAAGGTCTGCTCGGCACTTAGTTTGTTCGGCAGGATAGTTTGTTCGGCACTCAAGTACGTTCGGTATGTTGGTTTGCTCGGCATGGAGGTAGGCTCGGCATTTATGTACGCTCGGCATAACAGTTTGTTCGGCTAAAGTAGTGGCTCGGTAGGGCTACAATTCGGCATACGGCCATCGTCCGGCCCAGCTTCAGTTCGCATTGAGCTAGTGTCGTTCGGCCAAAACTACGCCGTGCCAAACTAAGATTATGCCGAGTCCAAACACTCGGTATATCCTCCATACCTTCTCCTCCTCCGCCGAACACTCACTAATGGTCCTACAAGGCATTCGAATTTGGTTCTCTCTCTCTCTACAACTAGACGCTCGACCTTGGAAACATTCCAAATCGAACTTAAGTCCCCACCAACTGCGAATCGATGGGGAATTGCCAAAAGAGGAACCCGGGTGAGAAGATACCTAGTACGTGGATCAGACGTAGGAAAGTTATGAGAAACCCTTGAATTCTGATTGCACGAATTGTTTGTGAGCCCGGAATTGTAAAAGCAAGAAGTGAGAAAAGAGAAGGAAAGAAGGCGGCTTTTATAGAGAAGAAGAGGAAGATGAAGGGACTCTGACTGGCTCTACAGGTCAAAACGGTTTCACTCGGCTTCCAGTCATTCGGCACTCGCATCGTTCGGCAAGATCGTTCGGCATCCTTGGCATTCGGCGGCAATGCACTAATCCAGTAGTTCAAAGCACACCATGTTCGAACACATGGTGTACTTTGGGGGGCAAAATGTTACCTGGAGAATGGGCAACTAGAACGTTCGGCATGCAGGGTTGTACTCGGCACAAATGAGCACTCGACACGTTTGAACGTTCGGCAGTCAAGGGTTGTACTCGGCATTGAAGAGCGAACGTCCATCCAGGTTTCACTCGGCACGAGACCTTCATCATTTCACTCGGCACTCCCTCCACTCGGCCTACTCTTCACTCGGCATACCCTTTGTTCGGCACATCCCGTGCTCTGCATACCCTTTGTTCGGCACATCCTGTGCTCGACATATCCTTTGCTCGGCATGTCCTGTGTTCGGCATTACCTCTACTCGGCGTATCCTTTCACTCGGCATCCACGCCTCACTCGGCATCCCAGCATCGTTCGGCCCGCTTCCTCCATTCAACAGAGAGATCCATCGACTTGGAAAGGAGGGCTCGGCATGCCGACCGTTCGGCATGTTCCACTCAGCATGCAGGGCGCGTCCTATCTAGACCGAGCTGTCTAGCCATCTGGCCCACCAAGGAAGTCCAACCCACATTCGTCTATAAATAGAGGGCCAGGGGCACAAAAAAGAGGGAGGAGATTTCAGAGAACACAGGGGAGACTCTTCCGCATCCAAACCTCATCCAAGACTTCTACTTTTATTTCACAATGGTATTTGAATACTTAAAAGCGGATTGTATCTGTAATCAAGTTTAAAGTGAAGAAATAAAGGATCAACTTCAAAGTGGACGTAGGATACAACGCCGAACCACTATAAATTCTGTGTTCTCGTCTCTCGCATTTTAATTTATATTATCTTCTCTATTTTAATTTATCTTCTTCATTAATCTCTCTACACAAACTCTCTAAGGGTGTTAGTGACCAATTTTGGCGCTAACAATAATATATAATAATTGTTTCAAAAACCAATTTACTTGAAAAATATTTCAAAACTCATTTATAAAACCCGTGTATGAAATCTAGAAAGAATCATCAAGAAATACAGAAAATTTTTGGAAGTTTAAACTTATAAAATTCCGATAAAAAAAAGCTGTGAGTGCAAGTTCAACAACAGATATATACAAGTTAACATCGTCGAAATGACCTAAAAATTTGTAGAAATAAAGTTCAACATTTGTACTTTAAACTAAAAAAAGAATCACTGAGTTCCGATAAGAGACGAAGAAACTGCGACATCTCAAAATCAGACTCACGCTAGGAAGTGGATACACGGGAAAAACAAAGGCCAGCGGCTTGTTTAGCCATTTCGCCCCTATTCAACCCAAAATTTGATAAAGCACGAAAAACGAAAGTTATAGAGGATATTCGAAGATTTCCATAATATAAAAAATTATTGAATTCGGATAAGAAATGAAAAGGTTATGACTAAAACAATTTTCAGAACTGAAGTTCACTACGGCTGTCGTTTTAGTCTCGGGACAGCGAGACTAGAATGAACTTTAGACCATGTGAACTTCAAAATATAACAACTCAAAACACAAAAGTTATAGCAGACAATCTATGCTTTCAAGAAGCATCAAGAATCGTCAAATTTGGACACCAAAGGAGAAAGATATGCTCAAATTACCAATGACATTTAGCACAGAAAATTATGGTTTTACAATGACATGGCAACAAGTTTACATCATGTTTTTTGATCCTCTATGCTTATTATTTTCGAAAGTGTTCAACATGAAAGTTGTTCACACTCTTTTTATGCTTTCTAGAACATCAAAAAAATTCTATTGTCATTTTAAAACGAAAATGATAGGTGCTATTTACTAACAGCAAATCGTAAATGAACATGCAACAAATACAACTGAAATTTCTTACCTTGAAATCTCAATCTAAGCTACAAATGTGAGTTTTCAACTCGCCTTAGGATTTATGGGCAGCAAACTAGTAGATTTAGCAAGTAAAGTAATGAGCTTTGGCTTTGGTTTGGTGCTAGAAACCTTATAGCCTTGCTATTGCTCTTCTCCTTCCTCAATTTTTACCCTAAAATTTAATTTACCCCAAAACAAAAAAATTTAATTTCCCTCAACAATCAAACCTACAAATTCAAAATAAGATGAGGATATGATTGAGAAGTTTACCTGGATTTTACTGTATTTTATTTCAATTTATTTGATTTTAAAACCATAATCTTTGCTCTCAACTTAGGTTGCATTGGGAAGTTTGTCTCTGTTTGATAGTTTTTGAACGTACAGGAGAAGGAGTTGTTTCTCCTACTTAGCAAATTCACTAAGTGTCTAAATGGACTGCTATAAACCTAAAGACCAAAACCCTCAATTTAAATAAACCAACTTGTAAATTAACCATTCTCTAATCGCATTTTATACCATTTCAAAACACTGTTATCTCATAGGTTAAGACACCTAAAAATTAGTGTGAGTGCACTAAAAATAAGTTCGTTAACTAATCTTTTCAACAATGATAAAACATAGATTTCACAATCATTTGACCCTTCATTTTTATTATTGAAAACGACACTTTTTAACTTATAAAAAGAAATGTGACGACATGATAATTAAATCAATTAAACCGCAAAAATCATATTTTCTTATTTAATTAAACATCACAAACCATATAAAAAATATTTTTACATCCAAATATTTTTTTTAATCAATACTACACATTTTTATTCACATTATTAACCATATTTAATATTTAATACATCATTAAAATTAACAAAAATTACCATTTGACCATTATTTCCGCAATAATTGCATTTTGTCAAAGTAAAACCATTCAATGCTCATTATTATCCCAAAATAACATACTACAGTTTTCAAAACTTCATTTTCTTCATTTTATATTTATTTACATCAAATAAATGTTGAATTAATTTTATTTATCCCTATTTAAACGAAATTACCACCAAATAAACATAATTTTATTATTCTCACTTTATTTACAACCAAACATCTTAATCTCCATTTTATTACACCAAAACCCATTGTTTATTTTACAAAGAACAATTTTAACTAATTTTACATCTAAAAAATTATTTTATTCCTCCATTTTAAATTAAAACCGTCGTTATAATTTATCTTCACATGTAATCACAAAACCAGGGTTATTACAAAAACAGTTGTAAAATAGTTAAATAGTTTCAAAAGTAGTTGCAAAACAAGTAAAAGATAGTTTGGGTTTTTAAAAAGAAAGTTGTATAGTAAATAGATAGGAAAATAGATTTTAAACTATTTATATTAAAATATTTTATTTGGAAAAATAGTTCAAGGCTAAACTGTTCAATTCCCAAACTCCATTTCCAATTAATTCAATTTAAATCTCCACTCCTATTTAAATCGACTCAACTCCAATTTAAATATCTTCAATTTCCATTGAAATTGATTTAATCCCAATTCAAGTTGAATCAATCTTGATTTCTTTCCAAATTCAAATCAAATTCCATTTGATTTTAAACATATTCAATTTAACTACAATTCCAAATTATTCAAAGGAATTTAGACAAATTTCAAATTGAATCCACTTCAATTCCAAATCATTTCAATTTCTATGAATTAGTCCCAATTCCCATTTGAATTTGAACTCATTAAATCTTTGATTTTATTTCAAATTAATCCAATTCAAATTTTCCATTTGAAGTTTATACTGATCCGTCTTCAATTATAATTAATTAAAATTAAATTCAATTTGAACTACTGAAATCCAAATTTCACTTTAACCCATCTTGAATTTTATAAATTCGAGTTAAATTTCCAAATGTTGATTTAACCCCTTAAATCAAATTAACCACTTTTTTTCATCCAAATCTTAAACAATTTAATTCTGATTCCAATTCTCAAAATTCCATTTTAAATTATCTGTACTTACTTATTTCAAAGTTCAGATAAGAGTTCAAAACAATTTTATCTTAAAAATTCAATTTATTACCAAATTTTATCTTCCAGTTTTGAAACCAGTTCTTAAACAAGTTTAATTTACAAATTCAATCATTCAAATTTTCAGTTCAAAGTAATTCCATATCCTTAATTCCAAATTAAAGTTTAATTTCCCTTTTATCTCAAGAATGGATATATTACCACACTTCATTTCTCATTCATTTAAACAAATCCAATTCGCAATTTAAAGATTTTTTATAACAATAGGATGATATCATCCAATTTATTTTAAAACATTCATCCATTTCAAATTTACATATCTCAAACCCATTTTGAGATCACACAAACTCCCAATTAAATTAACCATTTGACTTCCTAAGTTAAATCCCAATTTCATATTGAAATTTCCAAATCAGGTTGTCCATTCAAACTTATTTAACTTCCTCTAAGTTAAATTCAATTTACTTAATCCAGTCAAATTTACACAATTTGAATTTTCCATTCAAATTTTATACTTCAGATTAATAACCTTCCCACTTAAGTTTAACACTTACTTCACTTTGTGTTTTACAACACATTCCAAGGAAAATTCAAAACTCAACCTTAGAGTTTATTACATATTTATTTCCTTTACATACCATGTTACTTTTAAATTTAAAACTAATTTAAACCACGTTTGGTTTTAAATTCAAACAAATTCTTTTAAGATTTTCAAATGACTCTTGTTTAATCAAGCTCTATCATTCAAATAATATTAAATAACATTATTTATTATTTCTTCATTACTTTGAAACAAAATTTTCAAATTCTAGACCTAGATTTAAAACTCCGCAATTCAGATCAACTCCATTTCCAATTTATAAGTCATACTTGCCTAAATGTTTCACTTCTTTAAAACATTCCATTTTGCTTACTCATTAATTATTAAACACAACTATCATTTATGATAATAACCAAGATTATCATATCTGAAACCATTCATTATCATTTTATTCTGAAAAACTTTTCCAATTCAAGATTTCAATTTCAGTTTGAATCCATCTCAAACTTATCTTTATTTAATTTCAGTTTGGTTGTATTATATTCCTTCTAAATTTAATTCTAATAAATTAACAGCCAATCACCTTAATATTTATTAGAAGGAAATATTGATTTATATATATCAAAATATATTCTTATATAAAATTATTTAAAATCTTTATATAAGAAAATAACAGGTACGCTCTCATATATATATATATATAAATATATACACACACACACACACACTCACACACACACACATACACTCAACTCATTCTAGAGTACTTCGGACTCTATTTAATGAGTAATCCCCACCAAAGCCAAGGTTCTCGCTTAACCTTTCAGCTCTGATACCAACTGTAACGACCCAGAATTTTCGATCCCGAAAACTCCAGATAGTTAGGGAAAGAAGAAAGAGATAGAAAAAGAAGAAGAAACACAACAATAATTCTCACATTCGCAGCGGATGAAAATATAATTACTCCTTACTTAATAACCTCTAGAAAATTAGTCATATAATTACCTATCAAGTAAATTGAACTTAATTAAATCATAACCGATTACCTTTAATCACTTATTAATCAATTACTTAGTTAATTATTTAACTAATTATTTTAAATTCATTAAATAAATTTCTTAACTTATTATATTTAAAAAGACCCTTGATTAACAAAATCATTATCTTAATTTGATTATTTATATTAACCTATACTCTTTAATTATTAATAATAATTTAATTATCTTAATTATCTACACATACTTAATCATCTTAAAATTAATCAAAACTCTTAATCACTTAAGAAAGATCTCTATTATAATCGATTACTAAATCTTAATCATCAAACTTTATTTAAATAAAAAATTGGCAAAACAATTATTAATCAAAACAAATTAAACTTTCTAAATTTCACTTTTAAATCTTTAAAAATTTTCTAAGCTATTGAATAAATTTTTATAAAAACCATTTTGAAATCTACTCTTTCTACCCTTTTAAACACTTATTACGTTCAAACTATTTAAACTTGTTAAAATATTTATTCTTTGAAGCAATTTATTTTCATAACAGTAAAACTGGTTTAACTTTGTTTAAACTTGAATTATTTACCAAAATCAGTTTTCTTTGCTTAAAAGAAACTTAAACATTTACTATTAATTCTGAAGCCCGAACACTTAAACCCGACCTCACCAAACTCGATCAAACCCACTCGATCTCCTGAGAAAAACACGAAACCGACCCAAAATTCTCCCGCTTCGAAAAAAACACGAGAATCCCCCAACCAAAACCCGAGCACCCATCTATCTTCCCCAAAACCAAACCCAGAAGCACGCAATCGTGCACATCTACGTGCACCACTCCGCCGATCGCTGGCGAACTCCCCTTCGGCCTCTAACAAGTCGACATCCACCACGATAATCAAACGCAAGCACCCAGACGACACGATTCGATCGAGAATCGTATTCGACCCAAAAACCTAACCTGTAAATGCAACATCACCGGAATTACTGATCACCATTGACGATCAAGCACTCGAGACCCCACACCATTCCCTCCGTAGCTACGTCACGACCTCCAACACCTCCAAAACATCATGCGATCGACTCCGGTCGTATATAAGCATCACGAGATTCGATTGAATGCTTACGACAAACACAGGGAAGAAAAACCTACCTCGATCATTCTTGGCCATCACGATCAACAGTAAATCTCCATAGAAATTTTCTGATGATCCTCTACACACTCGACCTTCAGATCCAATCACGATGGCTAGTTCGCCGTAGATCGACAGATATTGCTCGAAATAACCCAAATGTTCAACACAGGAATATGCATCAAATTCCAGACTAAAAATCATGATATATACTTTAAAAATCATGATTTTCTATATTGTATTCAATTATGAAATCAAAACTTAAAATTGTATTAATAAATTTTTGACCCATTTTAATTTTTACTGTAAATTTAATAATCCTGAGCCAATTATTCATTTTAAGTACCTGTAATTATCTTTAGGTGAGATGTTACATGATTTCAAACAACTTTCATTTACAAATCACAAGCTAATTCGAATTCAAAGTTGAGATATTGAATTTATTAAGAAATCCATACATGTAGTTTATCAACAGAGCCTATTTCTAAAACTACACAGGAATTCAATAATCACACATATAACATGCGTCCATTCCATTCAGGTTTTCAAGCTAACAAGATAAATTATATTAAGATATCACAGAAAAAATTTAGGGTTTAAAACTCTTTTTAAAACTTATATTTGCTCACATATTTGAAAACAACACTGCCTGCTTTGCTCTGAGTCTTCTTCCTCCAACAGAGTTGTCTTGTTTGTTTCAAATTGAGAAATGAAAGAAGTATTTTCTGTTTAGCTTAGCTTCGAATGCAGTAATGTGTGAAACAAGGTAGTGATGGATATATGTATATATACGTAGAATAGAGGTACATAGAAGAAGCTAGGCTGAGGTCCTTTTGTTTGCAGTCTTTTGCATTCTTTTTCTTTTTCAACTTGATCAGAGATTTTTTTCTCTGACCTTGATAATATGGTTTGTGTGCTTGCAATACTTGTCTCCTATCTTGTTTACATATGTTTTCATGTGAGTTGATATATGTTTTCATGTAAGCTGATGTATGTATATTCTTTGTTTGTATTATATTATATATATTTTTCATGCTTATCTATACATTGCTTAATTATATATATTCACATTCATACTTTTAGAACTCTCTTATACTTACTTCATGTTTCATACAACAACGTATTACCACTTATATTCTTTTACTTTTATTTCTTAATCACATATTCATTTTTATTTTTATTTTAAGCTTAAGTATTATCACTATTCATATATTTATATATATTTATATTTAGTGTTCAAAGGTAGAGTTATATATATTTTTTCTTATTATTATCAGAAATTCATTTATTTGATTAGTAAATATTAATATTCCAAAAATAAAATCAGTTAATTTCCCGATTAACAGACGTCCAAGAAATCTGGATCGTCACAATTTTGTAGCATTCTTGGTGGTTTTCTGTAACAGCCCTAGATTTTTGCCTATATATTATAAATTTGACTTTATTTTATTTTTTTAATTTTTTTAATTTATTTTATTTCAAATATTTCATTTTTAAATATAAATGCTGATTTTTAAGTGATCTATAGTTCAAAATAGTATAAATTGGACATTTTACTAAAAAAGTGAATTTCTGGTCAAATTAGTCAAACTTTGACTTTTAAAATTCAAATTTAAATTATTTTAAATATTAAAATTTATCTTTTATTATGAAAATAGATGTAATAACTTGAACACTGCTATTCGTTTCGTTGAAAACGGAGTTAAACAGTAAAAGTTATGTATATTTCAATATTGAGTGCAATTTGTTTATTCTACAATTTTGTTATTTTAAATTTTATAAATTATATTTTCTTTGTCATATTTTATTTTAATATATATTAATATGTTATTTTATGTATATTTTTGTCTTTTAATATTTTTAAAGTGAGGTAAGAATTTTTCTAGAGTTAGTAGTATTTTTCTTGTAATTTCCATGCCCTGTTTTCAATTTTTAAACATTTTCTTTAGTTCTTTTTCTATCTTTCTCTAATTTGATTATTTATTTTATTCTAGAAATGATAAATAAATTATATTATTTCAAAGTTTTACTCCATAATATTTTTAAAATGAAGTGTATATTTTTCCAAGACTAGTAGTGATTTATTTGTAATTTCTGGACATTGTTTTGTATATTTAAGTAATTTCTTTCATTCTTTTTATATTTTCTTCAAAATTAATTTTTTATTTTCTCATATTTTCACTTAGTTTCGGTTTTTAAAAGTATTTGCTGATTTTTTTTTATTTGATCTTCAGAAAATGAAATCGTGAAGAGTTTAAGGCGTTTCATTTCTAGACGTTTCATTGTTCAAAAACGTTTCAAATGCCATAACCATCTCATTTATTCATTTTGGCTGCCCATTTTCAGTTTCATAGTCGTGACTTTCATCCTATTCCTCACTCAAGAAACCATTCTTTCATTTTATTCATGGCTTCAAACATTTTGGGTAATGTCCTCCTCTTATTTTCTTCCTTTTCTTCCTATTTTCTTATGTATTTTTTGCCTTATTCTTGTGAGGACCCGCAAATCCGTACTCCTTGAATATACACTAATCTCCATTGATTAACTCAAGATGACCAGAAATACGAATTCTCAATATTTAAGAAAAAGAAAGAAGACAGAAGAAGTGAGAGAAGGATAGAAAATAGAGAGAAAAGAAAATAAATAGAACGGAACAGAACAGAAAACAACAGAACAACAGCAGAATCTCACAATTCGCAGCGAAACAACATATGGTAATAAATGAATAATCTTTAAACAAAGAACTATATCAGTTATTACATTACAACACATTACATTACATTACATCATCATCAGAGTGTACAACAACAAACAACAACAAACAGCGGAAAAGAAATACTATATACTAGTGATATGCTATGCCATCCATCTTGCCTCCAGCAACTCTAGAATATCCTGATAAACCTTAACTCTTGACTGCCCATGTGGAAATTGGTGGGCACCCAGAGTTTAGGAAGGAAAACAATAAACTCCGAGTCAGTCATGTGACTGGTGTGAGAACTCAAAACAGTTTATTTATCTTTAAAATCAAAATAGAGGAATATTTTTAAAGTCAATTCGCAATGCTTTTAAAAATGAGACTACCATAAGGCCTCCCGCACACACACACATGCAAACGCAGAATCGGAGCAGATTTCTCCTTATGATAGTCAAAGATGCTTGATACGCATTAAAAGAAACATTTGATATTATTACTAGTGCATAGTGTAGGGAAAAATCATTTCGAAAATAGAATATAAATCTTAGCCAACATACGACCATTATCGTATGCCTACTATAGCTACCATGTTTTGTGGCAGGTTACCGCCATGCTGCATGACAGGTTTTACAACTAAAACCGTACAAGTTTCCTATTGTTTCTTTGGATTTCCAACGAATGGTCAGGCCAAGGAACTTCCCATTGCCACATGAGAACGCCTCTGGAAGGATGTCCCAGAGAACCAAAACGGATCTCTGCCAACACAAGGCCGGGTTACCCCTAACTGGGTAACAACTAACACAAGTATGCCATCCCCCGGTCCTTTGGGACCTTTAACCGAGCGCTCGTCATCAACATCACACAATCATAACTAAGGTGTTTCAACATGAGTAAGCATCTGGGCTCCATACCATGATACCACCCTTTTCCAGAAGGAAATGCACATACCCTAAAGGGAACTACCCCTCATAACCTTGCTGCATCTTTCCTGTTTTGACCATTCCGGGGTGTGAGGCTCGACGAAGTCTCGTCCACAAAGACATACTTTATACAAAAGCCATGCTTTGGGTCAACAAATGATCATAGAAATGATCACCAAGATAAACGATCAAATAAATGATCCTATCACAAATGATCAACACAATGATCATTTCACAGCAACACTCAGCATGTCACATTACCAAATTGGGAATATATCGTTGATAACCTTCAACTACATAACCTCTGAGCTCGTACGTCTCAGAGAAGGGTGTTAAGCTAAAAGAATAAATTCTCCGCCACCAACAGAAATATATTTGAAAGAAATCAGCTTTATATCTCAATTTGTAATGTCAGACATACAATCCATACAAGTCTGTTCCGGGCTCGAATAGAACCGAAGGCACTTACAAAGAAGTCCTTGCAATCCGGATATCCACAATCCTAATCGGATTCCCCATCACATATGGATAACTCTATACCGGAGCAACTCGGTGTAGAGTCAATCGACAGGTCATCCTATCACTCTCGCAAATACCCGGTCTTCAACACAGGTCATCAATGCTATCCATTACGTCGTATCACTATTCGGAATGGGTAATCCGAATAACGAGCGCAATAATTTAAAAATAAGTGTAGCATTCAAATTCAGCAAATCACAACAAATACCTTTAAAGGTAAATATTGATAGTCGGTTATTGAACTATCAATGGATATGCACACATCACCAGATTCCAAATAATTTTCCAAATTATTTATTTCCCAAAAATATCTTTACAAGATATATGTTTTCAATACTTCAAAAATAAATCAATATTTATTTTTAAACAAATTCCACTTTCTTTTCATAAATTCCATAGTGAATTTTCATTCCAAAATATCCATGCATATACGATTTCAATTATTCATTTCAACTTATCTTCAAAAAGATAAATTCTCTAGATTTTCATTTCACATTGGAAAAACATTTCCATACATATTTAATAAGTAATTCACAAATCCATTTATTTTCAACACTTGGAAAATATTCAATATACTTAAATCGAAATTAAGTACATATTTCATTCTTTAAGGAAATCATTCTCTTAAACATATTTATTTGGGCAAAAACGAATGTTGCGTAAAACATCGTTACGACAACCCAAAATCACTAGTATAGGGATTCGAAATTAAAATAGATATATAAATCCCAATACTATACAAAACATTTCCTTTCGGAAATCATTTACTATAACAACAGTGTTATAGTCCACCATTTCCTTCTATTTCTCAAAAACATCTATTTCAACAATGAATGTTGAAATCTATGGTTTCGAATCTCAACACATTTAAAAATATCGTTATATCGTTTTAATTCTACTTAAAACATCTCATTCAAAACAATTTCTCTAACATATTATTCACTATTCAAAAACGTGAATATACTACGTTAGCAAAATTCATCATTTCTATACATTTTATTTCAAAGGATTATTCACAGTCTAAAACGTGAATATAACTCCATTAATAAGTTACAACAATTTACTTATCAGAATATGTCGTTTGCGGATTTATAAAACAACGTTTATAAATTCCATTTCTATTTATTTTACAACAACTTCCTTTTATAAATCTCCTTTATTAACCTATTCTAATTTATAACTCAATTATTAACCAAAGGTTCATATTATTAGTTAAATGCTTGTAAAACAATTATTTTACAACATCGTTCTTTTAAAGACTTTCCAAATTATAAATCTTATAACTTATAAGATTCATTTATTTAACCAAATCTATTCTTCAAATAACTTTACAAATTTTATGAACCTACTACTTATAAAATTCCATTTATAACTTCACAGTTTATAATTCTATAATTTCATTCATTCATGAAATTCATTCACAATTCATTCTAACACTTATAAAAACTCGTTTTATAATTCAAATATTTTAATTTATAAGTTAACAATTTATAAATATTTTATAATTTCATCATTTCTGATTTATAAAATAATCAAATTTTATAAATCCTATATTTTCACTTTTTGTAATAAACTCAAAATTCCCGATTAAACTATTTTATAAAATCATTAGCCTCATATTTTCAAAAATCAACTTTTAACTATATTTCTCAAAAATCATAATTTTTATAACATTAAAAATTATAACGTTTATTTATTTAAAATGAATCAATTCCAAAAATATTTTATAAACGTATACTTTCAAAAATCACTTTGAAATCCTTTTAAAATTCCAAAATTTGGCCCAATGATGCTACATACCAAATAGCCAATCACGACAACAATGATATCATATATCGATATGATAATCCATCAAATATCAAAATATCTGAAATCAAATAAATACTGTTGAGGAATCCAGTTGGATCCCTCCAACCTGTTTTCCTACATCCAAAGATGTTAGCACAATACCAATTTCGTTCCAGTACGAAATTATCGCGGTATATGGGATTTAAAATATTATCCGCTTAATAGACGGCGCAATAGGGTCTCATCCGCTATACAATGCGGGAGATCAACAACTGCGATATATACATATGCCAATATATATATATTGCTATTATATATAATACCAATTTCACTGTTTATGAAATATTCGCGGTATATGTTTTTAATAAATAACATCCGCTTACTAACGTCGCATAATGTCTACTTTAACAATCAATAGATAACAATCATCATTCAAACATGCATTCAAGTATTTTTAATATAACTATTTAAAATTAAAATCGAAACTGATTCGATTAAGTGAGAAGTTCTCACCTTGATTTCAATTTCGTTTTAGCGATTTATTTCGAATAAAATTAAACGGACGTTTAATTTTACCCAAAATTCTCGCTAACTCCAAACGACTCCAATTCAATTCTATACCGTAGTGCTCGTCCATACGATTCCAACGCAACTGGTTTCGCGCGTTTTCGACCTCGTATGAAAAAGATATGATTTTTACAAGTTTCACGAATTTATATGTACATAAATTACAACTTTCTTTTAATTTTAACCTACAGCAAATCTCAGCCCTTAGATCTCCATCCCCTGCATCATGACCGTGCGCTACATCCTTCCCCAACTCACGTTCACTCCCAGTAAATAAAACACACAAGAGAACCCATGAGCTCCAAACTTGGGTTAGATTAAACGACCTCCACGTTGAACTCTACGACGATCAACTACCGCCATTAGCAAGCTTGTGACCAGAGCTACCTACGCCTATGTACACCTGAAGCTCGGCCACCCACAGCACCTCAAAACGCATGCGCAACATCAGGCCATCAGCCCCACTTTTCTCCCTCCACGACGCTCCAATTTCGATCAACTCCGTATAGATTCGAAGCTCTCTTCATGCTCTACAAGTTTCATGTTGAACACTTTCTCCAATTTTTGATGGATTGGAAGATAATTTGAGGGGAAGGGGAGAAAATTCTGGCCATTGATGATAAGGGGGGTGGTGGCTGCAGAAATTGACCTAGGGTTTCTAATTTTTGCAAATTATGAAGAGGGGAGGGGCTTTTATAAAAAATTCGCGCGACACTATTCATCCCGGATTTTCCGAACTCCAAATGAAGCATGCCGGTTGGCGTTTCTAAGGTTTACCCCACGTTCCGAACACAATGGAACGTGTTTCGGAAGCTAATTCGGTCATCTGTGCGAGTTATGGCAATAAACGTTCGATTTAAAATTAAACCGATTAAACGATTTTCTAGGCGTTCTTGCTTGCACCGGACAAACGGTAAATCCGATTGACACGAAATTTGAAACCATACAATAATATCACATTACGGATCCGATGAAACTGGTTTCGTCGAAATCCGAGACTGTTTGAAAAATGACTATTTTAACTTGCCAAATTAATATTAAAACAATTTCGATGCGTTTCGAGCTGCCACGATCAAACGATAACTCTGATTGCTACGAAAATTGAAATTCGATAATAACTAACTATTACGGATCCAATGGAACTAGTTTCTTCCAATTCTGAGACTGTTCAAAAATTGACTAATTTCACTAGTCGATTAAATATTAAAATATTCAATTTTCACAAATTAACTTTTAATTCGATTTTAAAAGTTCTAAAATATCGTTCTAACTCCAATATGATAAAATAAAATTTTAAAAATCATTTTTAATCATATTTAACTCAATTTTCAATTATTTCCATAATTTCACATATTAAATTATCGATTTAATTATTCAATTAAATCCAATTATTCGAAATAAAATTTATTCGACTTATAAATTTCAGTTATTAATATTTAAAATTAATTAAATATTCAAATTTAAATTAATAAAAATTCTGGGTCGTTACATACTTCCCCCTCTAAAAGAATTTCGTCCTCGAAATTAACAAGTAAGAAAAGTTACAGAATCTATTAATTTTCCCAAAATTCATAGTTAAACTTCTTACAATAGTTTACTAAGTTTCCAAATCATACTAAGTTATCTTTTCGAAAACAACTACTATCGTTTAACTTTCAATTTCAAATCAAATTTATAGTTTTCACAAATTTTCCAATTTTCTCAAATTTTTTCTAACGCCTTAAATTTTCGAAAAAATTCGCCATAGTCTCCTTTGCGCGGCTCGATCCGGAAAAAAAATGACAGTATATATATACCACCTGTGAGGACCCGCAAATCTATACTCCTTGAATATACACTAATCTCCATAGATTAACTCAAGATGGAACAGAAATACGAATTCTCAATATTTAAGAAAAAGAAAGAAGACAGAAGAAGAGAGAGAAGGATTGAAAATAGAGAGAAAAGAAAATAAATAGAACGGAACAGAACAGAAAACAACAGAACAACAACAGAATCTCACAATTCGCAGCGGAACAACATATGGTAATAAATGAATAATCTTTAAACAAAGAACTATATCAGTTATTACATTACAACACATTACATTACATTACATCATCATCAGAGTGTACAACAACAAACAACAACAAACAGCGGAAAAGAAATACTATATACTAGTGATACGCTATGCCATCCATCTTGCCTCCATCGACTCCAGAATATCAAGAATATCCTGATAAACCAAACTCTTGACTGCCCGTGTGGAAATTGGTGGGCACCCAGAGTTTAGGAAGGAAAACAATAAACTCCGAGTCAGTCATGTGACTGGTGTGAGAACTCAAAACAGTTTATTTATCTTTAAAATCAAAATAGAGGAATATTTTTAAAGTCAATTCGCAATGTTTTTAAAACTGAGACTACCATAAGGCCTTCCGCACACACACACATGGAAACGCAGAATTCGTGGAGATTTCTCCTTATGATAGTCAAAGATGCTTGATACGCATTAAAAGAAACATTTGATATTATTACTAGTGCATAGTGTAGGGAAAAATCATTTCGAAAGTAGAATATAAATCTTAGCCAACATACGACCATTATCGTATGCCTACTATAGCTACCATGTTTTGTGGCAGGTTAACGCCACGCTGCATGACAGGTTTTACAACTAAAACCGTACAAGTTTCGTATTGTTTCTTTGGATTTCCAACGAATGGTCAGGCCAAGGAACTTCCCATTGCCACATGAGAACGCCTCTGGAAGGACGTCCCCGAGAACCGAATCAGATCTCTGCCAACACAAGGCCGGGTTACCCCTAACTGGGTAACAACTGACACGAGTATGTCATCCCCCGTTCCTTTGGGACCTTTAACCGAGCGCTCGTCATCAACATCACACAATCATAAATAAAGTGTTTCAACATGAGTAAGCATCTGGGCTTCATACCATGATACCACCCTTTTCCAGAAGGAAATGCACATACCCTAAAGTGAGCTACCCCTCATAACCTTCTGCATCTTTCCTGTTTTGACCATTCCAGGGTGTGAGGCTCGACGAGGTCTCGTCCACAAAGACATACTTTATACAAAAGCCATGCTTTGGGTCAACAAATGATCATAGAAATGATCACCAAGATAAACGATCAAATAAATGATCCTATCACAAATGATCAACACAATGATCATTTCACAGCAACACTCAGAATGTCAAATTACCAAATTGGGAATATATCGCTGATAACCTTCAACTACATAACCTCTGAGCTCGTACGTCTCAGAGAAGGGTGTTCAGCTAAAAGAATAAATTCTCCGCCACCAACAGAAATATATTTGAAAGAAATCAGCTTTATATCTCAATTTGTAATGTCAGACATACAATCCATACAAGTCTGTTCCGGGCTCGAACAGAACCGAAGGCACTTACAAAGAAGTCCTTGCAATCCGGATATCCACAATCCTTATCGGATTCCCCATCACATATGGAGAACTCTATACCGGAGTAACTTGGTGCAGAGTCAATCGACAGGTCATCCTATCGCTCTCGCAAATACCCGGACTTCAACACCGGTCATCAATGCTATCCATTACGTCGTATCACTATTCGAAATGGGTAATCCGAATAACGAGCGCAATAATTTAAAAATAAGTGTAGCATTCAAATTCAGCAAATCACAACAAATACCTTTAAAGGTAAATATTGATAGTCGGTTATTGAACTATCAATGGATATGCACACATCACCAGATTCCAAATAATTTTCCAAATTATTTATTTCCCAAAAATATCTTTACAAGATATATGTTTTCAATACTTCAAAAATAAATCAATATTTATTTTTAAACAAATTCCACTTTCTTTTCATAAATTCCATAGTGAATTTTCATTCCAAAATATCCATGCATATACGATTTCAATTATTCATTTCAACTTATCTTCAAAAAGATAAATTCTCTAGATTTTCATTTCACATTGGAAAAACATTTCCATACTTATTTAATAAGTAATTCACAAATCCATTTATTTTCAACACTTGGAAAATATTCAATATACTTAAATCGAGATTAAGTACATATTTCATTCTTTAAGGAAATCATTCTCTTAAACATATTTATTTGGGCAAAAACGAATGTTGCGTAAAACATCGTTACGACAACCCAAAATCACTAGTATAGGGATTCGAAATTAAAAATAGATATATAAATCCCAATACTATACAAAACATTTCCTTTCGGAAATCATTTACTATAACAACAGTGTTATAGTCCACCATTTCCTTCTATTTCTCGAAAACGTCTATTTCAACAATGAATGTTGAAATCTATGGTTTCGAATCTCAACACATTTAAAAACATCGTTAGATCGTTTTAATTCTACTTAAAACATCTCATTCAAAACGATTTCTTTAACATATTATTCACTATTCAAAAACGTGAATATACTACGTAAACAAAATTCATCATTTCTATACATTTTATTTCATAGGATTATTCACAGTCTAAAACGTGAATATAACTCCATTAATAAGTTACAACAATTTACTTATCAGAATATGTCGTTTGCGGATTTATAAAACAACGTTTATAAATTCCATTTCTATTTATTTTACAACAACTTCCTTTTATAAATCTCCTTTATTAACCTATTCTAATTTATAACTCAATTATAAACCAAAGGTTCATATTATAAGTTAAATGCTTATAAAACAATTATTTTACAAAATCGTTCTTTTAAAGACTTTCCAAATTATAAATCTTATAACTTATAAGATTCATTTATTTAACCAAATCTATTCTTCAAATAACTTTACAAATTTTATAAACCTACTGCTTATAAAATTCCATTTATAACTTCACTGTTTATAATTCTATAATTTCATTCATTTATGAAATTCATTCACAATTCATTCTAACACTTATAAAAACTCGTTTTATAATTCAAATATTTTAATTTATAAATTAACAATTTATAAATCTTTTATAATTTCATCATTTCTGATTTATAAAATAATCAAATTTTATAAATCCTATATTTTCACTTTTTATAATAAACTCAAAATTCCCGATTAAACTATTTTATAAAATCATTAGCCTCATATTTTCAAAAATCAACTTTTAACTATATTTCGCGAAAATCATAATTTTTATAACATTAAAAATTATAACGTTTATTTATTTAAAATGAATCAATTCCAAAAATATTTTATAAACGTATACTTTCAAAAATCACTTTGAAATCCTTTTAAAATTCCAAAATTTGGTCCAATGATGCTACATACCAAATAGCCAATCACGACAACAACGATATCATATATCGATATGATAATCCATCAAATATCAAAATATCTGAAATCAAATAAATACTGTTGAGGAATCCAGTTGGATCCCTCCAACCTGTTTTCCTGCATCCAAAGATTTAAGCATAATACCAATTTCGTTCCAGTACGAAACTATCGCGGTATATGGGATTTAAAATATTATCCGCTTAATAGACGGCGCAATAGGGTCTCATCCGCTATACAATGCGGGAAATCAACAACTGCGATATATACATATGCCAATATATATATATATATATATATATATATATATATTGCTATTATATATAATACCAATTTCACTGTTTATGAAATATTCGCGGTATATGTTTTTAATAAATAACATCCGCTTACTAACGGCGCATAATGTCTATTTTAACAGTCAATAGAAACAATCATCATTCAAACATGCATTCAAGTATTTTAAATATAACTATTTAAAATTAAAATCGAAACTGATTCGATTGAGTGAGAAGTTCTCACCTTGATTTCAATTTCGTTTTAGCGATTTATTTCGAATAAAATTAAACGGACGTTTAATTTTACCCAAAATTCTCGCTAACTCCAAACGACTCCAATTCAATTCCATAGCGTAGTGCTTGTCCATACGATTCCAACGCAACTGGTTTCGCGCGTTTTCGACCTCGTATGAAAAAGATATGATTTTTACAAGTTTCACGAATTTATATATACATAAATTACAACTTTCTTTTAATTTTAACCTACAGCAAATCTCAGCCCTTAGATCTCCATCCCCTGCATCATGACCGTGCGCTACATCCTTCCCCAACTCACGTTCACTCCCAGTAAATGAAACACGCAAGAGAACCCATGAGCTCCAAACTTGGGTTAGATTAAACGACCACCACGTTGAACTCTACGACGATCAACTACCGCCATTAGCAAGCTTGTGACTAGAGCTACCTACGCCTATGTACACCTGAAGCTCGGCCACCCACAGCACCTCAAAACGCGTGCGCAACATCAGGCCGTCGGCCCCACTTTTCTCCCTCCACGACGCTCCAATTTCGATCAACTCCGTATAGATTCGAAGCTCTCTTCATGCTCTACAAGTTTCATGTTGAACACTTTCTCTAATTGTTGATGGATTGGAAGATAATTTGAGGGGAAGGGGAGAAAATTCTGGCCATTGATGATAAGGGGGGTGGCGGCTGTAGAAATTGACCTAGGGTTTCTAATTTTTGCAAATTATGAAGAGGGGAGGGGCTTTTATAGAAAATTCGCGCGACATTATTCGTCCCGGATTTTCCGAACTCCAAACGAAGCGTGCCAGTTGGCGTTTCTAAGGTTTACCCCGCGTTCTGAACACAATGGAACGTGTTTCGAAAGCTAATTCGGTCATCTGTGCGAGTTATGGCAATAAACGTTCGATTTAAAATTAAACCGATTAAACGATTTTCTAGGCGTTTTAGCTTGCACCGGACAAACGGTAAATCCGATTGACACGAAATTTGAAACCATACAATAATATCACATTACGGATCCGATGAAACTGGTTTCGTCGAAATCCGAGACTGTTTGAAAAATGACTATTTTAACTCGCCAAATTAATATTAAAACAATTTTGATGCGTTTCGAGCTGCCACGATCAAACGATAACTCCGATTGCTACGAAAATTGAAATCCGGTAATAACTAACTATTACGGATCCAATGGAACTTGTTTCGTCCAATTCTGAGACTGTTCAAAAATTGACTAATTTCACTAGTCGATTAAATATTAAAATATTCAATTTTCAGAAATTAACTTTTAATTCGATTTTAAAAGTTATAAAATATCGTTCTAACTCCAGTATGATAAAATAAAATTTTACAAATCATTTTTAATCATATTTAACTCAATTTTCAATTATTTCCATAATTTCACATATTAAATTATCGATTTAATTATTCAATTAAATCCAATTATTCGAAATAAAATTTATTCGACTTATAAATTTCGGTTATTAATATTTAAAATTAATTAAATATTCAAATTTAAATTAATAAAAATTCTGGGTCGTTACAGTTCTCTCCACTCTTTTCCTCGGCCTCCACTCCATAGCCATGGCCACCACCTCCTATACCTTTTCTCTGTCATCATCACCACCTACTCCTCAGATCTGAAACATGGCCGAACCCACCATGATGCTAAAATCCAAAAAAATGCAACCTATGCCTTGAAAACATGCTAGTTTCAGCCTTGTTGCTTCACCACCTCTTTTTCCATCACCACCTCTAACCAGACCACCACTCACCACTACAACATCTATCCAGATCTGAACTTGAATGGCCAAGCCAATCCCCTACATGGTCGAGCCTTTTGTTGACAAAAACCCACCTATTTTGCATAAGCCTCTTCATATTCATGCGTAGTAACTCCTCCACCACTTCAATACCTTGTAGCCATGACTTATAGGACCCAAACCAGAACCAAAGTATGTCCAAACCTGAGCCAAAACAACCCCTAGGCCGTGCAATCAAATGTAGAAAGCAAGGCAAAAGACTGTGTATTCGTATCTCTTTTTATTTCAAAGTTGTTTCGATTTAATGTTGTGTTTAAATGTTAATTTATTTGGTTTTGTTTTGGGTTGTAACACAAGTTCTAAGCTTGGATCACTTCCCACTTGAGCCTATTTTTGTGTCATCGTGCCTTTTGGAATCCGTTGTGTCATTTGAGTTGATATCTCCAGCATAAAAATGTGAGTAAATCTCACCAGACCAATATGTACTTAGATAACTGATAAACTGACACCATTTGAATCTGTAACTATTTATCATCATGCTATATCTGCTATATTATCATCATATGATGTTCACACCTATTATTACACTTGTTATATCATATGTTATTGTTATTTCATGCTATTCTGTCATTTATATCAGTTATCACCAATGCAAGTTCGCTGTAGACTAGAATCACTATGGGTTGAAATGATACATACCCGAACGGACTTTAGAATAGGGGAAAAACGTTACGGGCTGAAATGATAGGTCTGAGCGGCTTCCAAAATCATTCATTTTACTTGGACTGCGGATTTGAAATGATAGAACCAGGTTTTTCTTTGTAAACCGCCGATTGAAATGATATATATCCGTATCACCTGACCTAGGTTAGAAAACTATATACAGACCCGTGGTTTATGTAATATTTTTGAAAATGTTTTAAAATATTTTAAAATGTAAAATTTATAATATTTTTATCTAAATTTAATTAAAAATTATTTTTAGATTTTCTATAAATTAAATAATGAATTAAGTAAACGGTAAAGTAGCATTTGAACTATAAGTAAATTTTGGAATTTATGTTTTGTTTTAAAAAGGAAATTATGTAAAGTAAGAAAAATATAATATTTTGATTTAAAAATGTATTTTAAATGATTTTATAAAAAATAATAATGATTTTTGAATAAGTTAAAATGTTAAACAAACGAATGTTTAAGTAAATTTTGAAATATAACTTAAATGTGAAATTTTAAATTTTGTTTTAAAAAAAGTGAAATTTTAATTAACTAAAATTTATGGAAATAAGTTATATTTTGTAAATTTAAACCTAATTGTTAAGCTAATAATTTAATTAAGGAAATGGAAGTTAATACTTGAACTTAATAATAAATTATGTTAAAAATTGATTTTTGGATGAGATTTAACTTTATAAAAATCATAAAAATAAGAGTATTGAAATGATGATTTTAAAATGTGAAATTATACGATGTTTATAAGTTAAATGATTTAAATTAAAGATTAACTGTTGGTGAAATTTGTATTTAAACCCTGAATTTGATTTAACAACATTTTTGAAGTGTAATGTAAAGGATATTACAGCATTTTGTAAATGCTGTAGTTGTTTTAAATGAACTAAAAAGTTAATTTGAAATAAAGGCTATTATAGCACATTGTAAGTGCTATAGTGGTTAAACTTAACATTCAAAGTCTATTTGAAATTTAAAGAAAATCTACAACATCACTTAAATGCTGTATGAACTGTTTTAAACCATAACTTTACGTAGCATTTTTAAGTGCTACGGAAACTGAATTTTATTATTTTATTAAATTTTAATGAGATTAATCTTTGGAATAAGATTTAAATTTTGGAATTTAACTATTAAATAATAAGGAATTGACTCTTTTTGGAAAATATTTAATCTTTAAATATAAACTCCCTTGAAATGTAAGTTTGAATTGGCGATTAATTTCTAAATAAAATGAATGGTTTTAAATGGTATTTAATTGATATTAAAAATGAATGATGTTTTGAATAATACTTTGATATTTTGATTTATTAAAATGATTTGAAATGAATTTTTGAAAGATATGATATTTTGATATTAAAAATGTTTTGAAATGAATTTTTGAAAGATATGATATTTTGATATTAAAAATGTTTTGAAATGAAGTTTTGAAATATATGATATTTTGATAATAAAATGATTTGAAAGGAAGTTTTTAAAAGATATGATATTTTAATAAATTAAATGGATTTGAAAGGAGTTTTTGAAAGGATATGATAATTTAATATATTGAAATGGTTAGAAATGACTTGATATTTATTTTGATAAATATTTGAATTTGAATAATATGGTATGTCGATATATTGAAATGGTTTTGGAAATGATTTAATCTTTATTTTGATAAAGATTTGGATTGAAAAGGATATTTTATTTTGAAGTATAAAATATTGTTTTAAAAGTTATAACCACGGGTTATAATAATGATTGGTTTGCAAAGAAACCGGGATCAGATATCTGGCAACCACTTTGACAACCGTGTACGCGGTGGAGATTCGAGAACGAAGTAGGTTGGTTGGCAAACGCTACTGGAATGAAGTAAGATAACGCTGATGGATGGCCTAATTATGACTAAAACAGGAGCTATACCAGGCTACACAAAGGGTCGCACCCTTTCATCGAGCATGCTTCTTCGGAAAACATTCTATTGCTTTTGTGATTCGATATGGTGGCGTCACTTTGATTCGGGGTATTGCTCGAGGTGGGCGGAAGCTGCTGGCTTGCCGTCACCACCGGTCCTGGAGTGCAAACGGTGTATCCACCCTGGCATTGCCTCGCGTGCCTTGTCATATGTTCCTTATATCGAGCCCACTACGATTTTGGTTTAAAGATCTGACCGCGTTAAGGTTCACTATCCCCTTAACGCTATTTTCTATATGATTATACTTTACTGATTAGACACTACTATATATAGAGCATTATACTACATAGTAAATAGTTTAACGTATCCTTAGAGGATAGGCGGTCCCAAGCATCTTCTAAGTTACTTGTACTTTTACTACAGTTCACTTGAGTTGGTTTACATTGTATAAGTATGTATGTCCTGACTCGAGTGTTTGTATTTTTTATTTACGCTCGGGTAAGCCTGGGTATTCACAGATTTGGATTCCACTTTCTGGAGATTGGAATCGCTGGAGTTTATCGGCTTATGTAGTCTTATTTATTTCAGTTCGGTTGTTCTGTTCAGCTTGTACTTGGTTATCATATTGAAGTTTCTGTTGTACTTTATTTCTTCTGTTGTATCTTGTTTAACTCTGATATATTTATATAGTAGCTTCATGAACTACTATCTCTTTTACTTCCGCTACATTATTAAATACTCTGTGCCTATGATTTGTGATTTTTATCTACTATATATTCTGAGATTTGCCAAATTTTTATTTACAACGCGGTATTTTGAGCAATTCAATTCCGGCATGGGTGTCTACCTATACACTTATAATGGATGCGAATGTTTGAAAATATCGGGCTGTTACAGTTGGTATCGGAGCTCTGGTTTTAGGCAAAACTCAGTATATAGAGTAGATTTGATTTCAGAATCACTTTCGTTTGAGCTTGAATTCCCTCTTCTTCAATTCGGTTTCCGTTGAATTTTGGTCCGTTCCCTGCGGTTCCAAAATCCATTCATGTCCTTCACTATTCATCTTCTTTTGATTTTGGAGTATCCCATAACTCCATTTCAAAAGGGTCTTTATAATGAGTTGGCAGTCCCGCCAAATCTCAAAAAAATTGAATTGTAAAAAGGGTGAAACTCCTTTACAATTAGCATCGATTCACCAGAGATTTATATCTATCCTTGGTTTAGATGCTAATATCTTTTGATATCCAAAACTCTAACTCTTGAGATCGAATGTAGATTTACCCCAGAGAAATCCACATTGATCTTATTCTTTAAGTCACGGTCGACCCGGTTAAGGTTGCCCGTGATTTATTTAAGCTTATCCACCTCCCTATTTTGTTATTTAATCATCTTGTCTTTTGTTTCTAACCTATCTCCAAGCATTTTGAATTGTACTTTTAAATCTATTTTTTGTTTATATATTGTTTTGTTTGAGTTATTGATGTTGAATTGGGTTTCTGATCGATTCTTCTGATCAACACTATCGATAAGATTTCCAAAACACTTTGGCAAACATACTGACACAATATTATTTTAAAATTTGGTTAATGAAATAAATTTTGATATATAAGTAAATTTATGGAACTTAATAAACTGATTTAAATTGATTATTTGAAGTGATAATACTTGATTTATCATTTACTGTTCTATAAATGAATTTATAAATAGTTGTTTATAAATTGATTTGGGAACTGAAATGAATTTGGAACAAGAAATTTAAGAAGTTAATTTCCGATGGTTTCAAACCTTGTGTTTAAAGTTTTAAAAAGTTATATTATTTAAAGTATTTTTGAATAGAAATTTGTTTTCAAAGAATTTTAAAAGTTTAAAAAAATTAGTGCTCTTCTCTTTGTCGCTGGAAAATAACTTCGGTGATGACTGTTGTATCATCGACATTCATTTTCGAGTTACGAAATAAAGAGACCGCCCTGTAATCTTGCTACAGCTTTGTTTTGGGAAATCAAATTGATTTGAATTTCTAAAATATGACTTGATTTATAATATACGTAGACATATGATTTAAATTTGATTTGATAAGTTGTGTACATACATTTATTTATCTTTAAATGGTTTGAAGAAATCGGAAATTTAAGTCTTAATTTCAATTATAAAAAAAAGGAAAATCAAAATTTTTGATGTGTATTCAAGGATGAAATGATTTAATTAGAAAGTTTTATTTGTATAATACAATTGCATTCAAATATAACTTACCTTAATTTCAGAAGTTAACAATGTAATTGGATAATATACAATATAAAAAGATTTTATAAATAAAATTTGAGTGGTTATAATAAATATTATACACTTAAATTTTAATTATAAAATGATTAACAGAGGTAAATATAATAAAGGGTAATTGAATAAAAGAACTAAGAATAAAAGAAAGTAGTTATAATAAGTGTAAGTATATTCAACATAAGTGATAAATATATTGAGAGGAATAAATTTAATTTTAATTAGGAATAAAGAAGAATAAAATGTATTAAGTACATTGTGAGTGTAATAAATGATTATTTCTCAAACTCATGGTTTTAAAAAATTGTCAATTTAAGATGATTGGATAATAAGATAATGAAATTTGGGATAGTTAAGATTTATTTAACTTGTGTAAAGATTTATTCTCTATTTAAGTTGAAATTTCCATGCTTTCAAATTTATTTCCTTATTTTGTTTTTCAAACTATATTTTGGTTGTCCTTATCATCCTTATCTTGCTATAGACTTGTATGGGCATCTTTCTATAATCTTTCTGTTTAGAAATCTTTTTATAATCTTTCATAATCTTTGGTACTCATTTTGAATCTATTTTTGCGTGCTTGTGATTCTGATTTTGGAGAATCTTGGAAAGATCATCTCCACCTTGTTAAACTTACCTATAACAATAGTTATCAGGTATAATCTCAATCTTCTAGTCACCTTGTCTTAATCTTATTTCATTTTTATCTTTTCTGTGCTTTCCCGTACCTCGATCCTTTTCGGGGACGAAAAGTTTTGAGTGAGGGAGAGTGTAACAACCCTAGATTTTTGCCTATATATTTTAAATTTGACTTTATTTTATTTTTTTAATTTTTTTTAATTTTTTTATTTCAAATATTTCATTTTTAAATATAAATGCTGATTTTTAAGTGATCTATAGTTCAAAATAGTATAAATTAGACATTTTACTAAAAAAAGTGAATTTCCGGTCAAATTAGTCAAACTTTGACTTTTAAAATTCAAATTTAAATTATTTTAATTCATAAATTTTATCTTTTATTATGAAAATATATGTAATAACTTGAACACTGCTATTCGTTTCGTTGAAAACGGAGTTAAACAGTAAAAGTTATGTATATTTCAATATTGAGTGCAATTTGTTTATTCTGCAATTTTGTTATTTTAAATTACATAAATTATATTTTCTTTATCATATTTAATTTTAATATTTATTAATATGTTATTTTATGTATATTTTTGTCTTTTAATATTTTTAAAGTGAGGTAGGAATTTTTCTAGAGTTAGTAGTATTTTTCTTGTAATTTCCATGCACTATTTTCAATTTTTAAACATTTTCTTTAGTTCTTTTTCTATTTTTCTTCAATTTAATTATTTATTTTATTCTAGAAATGATAAATAAATAATTTTATTTCAAAGTTTTACTCCATAATATTTTTAAAATGAAGTGTGTATTTTTCCAAGACTAGTAGTGATTTATTTGTAATTTCTGGACACTGTTTGTATTTTTAAGTAATTTCTTTCATTCTTTTTATATTTTCTTTAAAATTAATTTTTTATTTTCTTATATTTTCACTTGGTTTCGGTTTTTAAAAGTATTTGCTGATTTATTTTTTGTTTTTGTTTGACCTTTAGAAAATGTAAACATGAAGAGTTTAAGGCGTTTCATTTCTAAACGTTTCATTGTCCAAAAACGTTTCAAATGCCATAACCATCTCATTTATTCATTTTGGCTGCCCATTTTCAGTTTTATAGCCGTGACTTTCATCCTATTTCTCACTCAAGAAACCATTCTTTCATTTTATTCATGGCTTCAAACATTTTGGGTAATGTCTTCCTCTTATTTTCTTCCTTTTCTTCCTATTTTCTTATGTATTTTTACCTTGTTATCTCCACTCTTTTCCTCGGCCTCCACTCCATAGCCATGGCCACCACCTCCTATACCTTTTCTCTGTCATCATCACCACCTACTCCTCAGATCTGAAACATGGCCGAACCCACCATGATGCTAAAATCCAAAAAAATACAACCTATGCCTTGAAAACATGCTAGTTTGAGCCTTGTTGCTTCACCACCTCTTTTTCCACCACCACCACCACCTCTAGCCGCCGCCACCACCCCTGACCAGACCATCACACACCACTACAACATCTGTCCAGATCTAAACTTGAATGGCCAAGCCAAACCCCTACATGGTCGAGCCTTTTGTTGACCAAAAACCCACCTATTTTGCATAAGCCTCTTCATATTCATGCGTAGTAACTCCTCCACCACTTCAATACCTTGTAGCCATGACTTATAGGACCCAAACCTGAACCGAAGTATGTCCAAACCTGAGCCAAAACATCCCCTTGGCCGTGCAATCAAATGTAGGAAGGAAGGCAAAAGACTGTGTATTCGTATCTCTTTTTATTTCAAAGTTGTTTCAATTTAATGTTGTGTTGAAATGTTAATTTATTTGGTTTTGTTTTGGGTTGTAACACAAGTTCTAAGCTTGGATCTCTTCCCACTTGAGCATATTTTTGTGTCATCGTTCCTTCTAGAATTCGTTGTGTAATTTGAGTTGATATCTTTAGCATAAAAAGGTGAGTAAATCTCACCAGACCAATATGTACTTATATGACTGATAAACTGACACCATTTGAATCTGTAACTGTTTATCATCATGCTATATCTGCTATATTATCATCATATGATGTTCACACCTGTTATTACACTTGTTATATCATGTGTTATTGTTATTTCATGCTATTCTGTCATTTATATCAGTTATCACCATTGCAAGTTCCCTGTAGACTAGAATCACTATGGGTTGAAATGATACATACCCGAACAGACTTTAGAATAGGGGAAAAATGTCATGGGCTGAAATGATAGGCCTGAGCAGTTTCAAAAATTATTCATCTTACTTGGGACTGCGGAATTGAAATGATAGAACCCGGTTTTTCTTTTTAAACTGCGGATTGAAATGATATATATCTGTATCACCTGACCTAGGTTAGAAAACTATATACAGACCCGTGGTTTATGTAATATTTTTGAAAATGTTTTAAAATATTTTAAAATGTAAAATTTATAATATTTTGATAATATTTTGATCTAAATTTAATTAAAAATGATTTTATAGAAATATTAGTGATTTTCTATAAATTAAATAATGAATTAAGTTAACGGTAAAGTAGAATTTGAACTATAAGTAAATTTTGGAATTTATTTTTTGTTTTAAAAAGGAAATTATGTAAAGTAAGAAAAATATAATATTTTGATTTAAAAATGTATTTTAAATGATTTTATAAAAAATAATAATGATTTTTGAATAAGTTAAAATGTTAAACAAATGAATGTTTAAGTAAATTTTGAAATATAACTTAAATGTGAAATTTTAAATTTTGTTTTAAAAAAAGTGAAATTTTAATTAACTAAAATTTATGGAAATAAGTTTTATTTTGTAAATTTAAACCTAATTGTTAAGTTAATAATTTAATTAAGGAAATGGAAGTTAATACTTGAATTTAAATAAGAAATTATGTTAAAAATTGATTTTTGGATGAGATTTAACTTTATAAAAATCATAAAAATAAGTGAAATGATGATTTTAAAATGTGAAATTATATGATAACTGTTGGTGAAATTTGTATTTAAACCCTGAATTTGATTTAACAGCATTTTTGAAGTGTAATGTAAAGGATATTACAGCATTTTGTAAATGCTGTAGTTGTTTTAAATGAACTAAAAAGTTAATTTGAAATAAAGGCTATTATAGCACATTGTAAGTGCTATAGTGGTTAAACATAACATTCAAAGTTTATTTGAAATTTAAGAAAATCTATTACAGCACTTAAATGATGTATGAACTGTTTTAAACTATAACTTTACGTAGCATTTTTAAGTGCTGCGGAAACTGAATTTCATTATTTTGTTAAATTTTAATGAGATTAATCTTTGGAATAAGATTTAAATTTTGGAATTTAACTATTAAATAATAAGGAATTGACTCTTTTTGGAAAATATTTAATCTTTAAATATAAACTCCCTTGAAATGTAAGTTTGAATTGGCGATTAATTTCTAAATAAAATGAATGGTTTTAAATGGTATTTAAATGAATTAAAAATGAATGATGTTTGGAATAATACTTTGATATTTTGATAAATTAGAATGATTCGAAATGAATTTTTGAAAGATATGATATTTTGATATTAAAAATGTTTTGAAATGAATTTTTGGAAGATATGATATTTTGGTATTAAAAATGTTTTGAAATGAAGTTTTGAAAGATATGATATTTTGATAATAAAATGATTTGAAAGGAAGTTTTGAAAAGATATGATATTTTAATAAATTAAATGGATTTGAAAGGAGTTTTTGAAAGGATATGATAATTTAATATATTGAAATGGCTAGAAATGACTTGATATTTATTTTGATAAATATTTGAATTTGAATGATATGGTATGTCGATATATTGAAATGGTTTTGGAAATGATTTAATCTTTATTTTGATAAAGATTTGGATTGAGAAGGATATTTTATTTTGAAGTATAAAATATTGTTTTAAAAGTTATAACCACGGGTTATAATAACGATTGGTTGGCAAAGAGACCGGGATCGGATATCTGGCATACTCTCTGTCTATACCGAAAACCACTTTGACAACCATGTACGCGGTGGAGATTCTAGAACGAAGTAGGTTGGTTGGCGAACGCTACTGGAATGAAGTAAGAGAATGCTGATGGATGGCCTAATTATGACTAAAACAGGAGCGATACCGGGCTATAGAAAGGGTCGCACCCTTTCATCGAGCATGCTTCTTCGGAAACCATTCTATTGCTTTTGTGATTCGATATGGTGGCGTCACTTTGATTCGGGGTATTGCTCGGGGTGGGCAGAAGCTGCTGGCTTCGCGTGCCTCGCATGCCTTGTCATATGTTCCTCATATCTAGCCCACTACGATTTTGGTTTAAAGATCCGACCGTGTTAAGGTTCACCATCCCCTTAACGCTATTTTCTATATGATTATACTTTACTAATTAGACACTACTGTATATAGTGCAATATACTACATAGTAAATAGTTTAACGGATCCTTAGAGGATGGGCGGTCCCAAGCATCTTCTAAGTTACTTGTACTTCTACTACAATTCACTTGAGTTGGTTTACATTGTATAAGTATGTATGTCCTGACTTGAGTGTTTGTATTTTTTATTTACGCTCGGGTCAGCCTGAGTATTAACTGATTGGATTCCACTTTCTGGAGATTGGAAACGCTGGAGTTTATCTGCTTATGTCGTCTTATCTATTTCAGTTCGGTTGTTCCGTTCAGCTTGTACTTGGTTATCATATTGAAATTTCTGTTGTACTTTTTTTTTCTGTTGTATCTTGTTTAAATCTGATATATTTATATAGTAGCTTCATGAACTACTATCTCTTTTACTTCCGCTGCATTATTAAATACTCTGTGTCTTTGATCTGTGATTTTTATTTACTGTATATTCTGAGATTTGCCAAATTTTTATTTACAACGCGGTTTTTTGAGCAATTCAATTCCAGCATGAGTGTCTACCTATACACTTATAATGGATGCGAATGGTTGAAAATATCGGGCTGTTACATTTTCTTTCTCTATATCCCTCTGTAATTCTGATTTGTACTTGTAATTTTGCATGGTATAAATAAAAGGTAGTGGCCCTTTTAACCCTACTGGCTTTGCCAAAATAAAAAATAAATATGCCAAGAATTAATACTCAAATAAGGCATATCTAACAAATCACCATAAGTCTCAATAGGTTATCATCTCAAATATGGTGATAAAATAAAATATATCAATTCCTTAATCCCTTATTTTCTCCTTTCGAGGACGAAAAGTTTTTAGTGGGGGAGGGTGTAACGACCCATATTTTCGACAATTTAAAATATTAAATTGACTAAGATTTTGAAATTAAATATAAAGAGAAACTAAAAACTAAGATTTGTTTATCGGGAAAATAATTAGAATTTGATTAATAATGTAGATTTAATGTTAGTGACAACTATTTTAAGGTAATTTCAATCGATTGAAATTGTTGTAAAGTTAATTTGGCTAAAATTGTAAATAAGGAACTAAATTGATAATTTATGGAAGTAATGAAATTGAAATGGGTTTATTATATAATATGAATAAAATTTATTAGTAAATAAATTATTAGATTTTATTTGTCGAAAATCAACTCCGAAATGTTCTTAAATTTGGAAGTTGTAATAATTGCTTATTTATTGTCTTATTATTTAATACGTTGAAACTAATTTGGATATCTATAAAATTAAATGTAATTAAATATTGCGTTAATATGAGTTAGGATGATAACTGTAAAATAATGAATGTAATAAAATGTAAATTATGTTAATGAATTCATATTGGTATTGGATGATTTAATAACAAGATGTAAATCAAAATAAATGAATTTATTGGAATTTAATTTATAATTAATAAATTTATTGCAATTGTAATTGAACGCTGTAATTAGTACAATATTTAAAATTTGATTCGACACTAAAAAATTATTTTGAAGGATTATAAAATTTTATGTAATCAAGAATGTTGTAAAATGGTTAATTTTCTGAATTTGAATTTAAAAGTAATTTAATCAATTTAATAATTATTTATTTAATTAAAGTGAAATAGCCATTTTGGCCACTGTCTCAAATTTCCACAAAACTAGTTTCATCGGATTCATAACGGTGAATTATTGTAGGATTTCAAGTTTCGTAACGGTCGGACTTGTCGGTATATCATGCGGACTTGAAACGCATAGAAATCAATTTAACGAATTCAATTTAAATAAGCTGATTCTAAAAGCTAACTTCTGTATGCATTGGAATTTGGGTTTGAAACTAGTTCCATTAGGTTTAAAAATATCAAAAACATCTATTTCGATATATTGGATGACCCACTTTCATTTCAAAAACGGAATGGGCTTTTCGGGTCGTTATTATCGTTTCGAACAAATTCAATATGTCCATTATTTATCTTCGTCCATATAAATAGATTTTTTTTCTAAATCCCTAGCAACCGTATGTACTATTATTCTATCTATTTCTCCTTCTCAAACGTTTGCATAAGAAAACCAAAAACCCAATTCAATTTCAGAAAAAAATTCAAACTCTCCAAACTCTATCGTATTATGTATCGTTGGAAAGCACTTGATGTGGGAAATCTGCTGCAGCAATTCGTTTTTCGATTTGGTACATCGTTTGACTAGAAATCGATGATGAACCTTGGGCGGTCCATTTTTAGGGTTTACGATCCAACGGTGGATCGTCGACCGTTTTCCGATCAGAAAGCAGGGTTTGGAAGAGGATGAAGAGCAGGTCTTGGAGTGATATTCATTCACGCTAAAGGTGCTCGATTTTACTAGAATTTGCACTCAAAGGGTGGGCAGCGGCGATTAGGGCTTTTGCAGGCGTTAGGGATGGTCGCACTTGTCAAGGTGGGGCGGCCTAAGGTGATAGGCGCGACGATGGCGTGGATCTGAATGATGGCATTAGTGTAGGCGACAATAGGTGGTCAAATGGTATTTGATGGTGGCGGCTCATCTGTACATGATCGAGATCGTGCTTTTTGCGTAGGCTAGGGTTTCAGCGTATTGAAAGGCGGCGTGTAAAATTTTGTTTATTTATTTAATTATAATTGTTAAAATTTAAATGTTCTAACATAAATAACTTTTTTATACGAACTCGGATTCACGCATGGTTTTCTCCTCGACGATGAAATTTCAAACATTATGGAACATGTTTGGTTGGGTTCTAAGACAGTTAGGTTTTTGGGCTTAATTTGGATTTTAAATCGATTGAAAATCAATGGTGAGTGTTTTAATCCACTCACAACTACTAAATCATCCTATGTTAGTTAAGTTAATTTATGATGTGATTAGAAATTGATTAATTGTTGTTTGGTATATTTAAATTATCATTCCAGTTAAATTCGAATTTATATTGAATTTAATTGCCATTTAATTCCTTATTGGAATTTTATTGCCATTTTAAATTAATATTGGAATTTTAAATTGTTTGTTAAATATCTGATTGATAACCAGTTAATTGTTGTGATTGATTATATGATTTGAACGATGACTATGATGGATGTTTAATTATTATATTTGGATGATTGGATATTATATTTATTTGGTATGTTGTTATCACACTGCAAGTTCCCTTATTTATTGTTAGGAAAATCACTACGGGTTGAAATGATACATACCCAGATGATCTGATAGATTAAGGAAAATCCTTATGGGTTGGCATGATAAAGTCGAGCGATTTTAGGGATTTTGAATGTTAACTCTGGATTGCGGGTTGAAATGATATATACTTGTAAATTTAAATTATTGCGGGTTGAAATGATATATATTCATATCACTTGACCATACGGTAGAAAATTATATACGAAACCGGATTGGTTAAATTAAATAATTTTAAATTCTTAAATTTTTGAATCCACTTAAATGATATTATGAAATAAGATTTGATTTATATGAATTGAATTATTTTTAAATTCAATTTTTAAAATGTTGAAATTGAAATTGGTTTAAATGAATTATTTAAAGAATTTTAATTGAAAATTTGAAGTTGAATTTTGCAACATAAATGAAATTTACCAAAATTGAGTTATTGTAGACGTTGAATATTTAATCTTTGAAATCTGTCAAATTTGAAGTGGTTTAGATTTGTAGTTCAAACATGGATTTGAAATAGATATAACTTGAAATGGTTTTAATGAGCATCTGAATTGAAAGTTTAAAATTGAGTTTTATTGATTTGAAATCTGGATATGGTCTAGATTTGTTGAAATGAAAGAAATAGTTTGATTTCATACAATTTCAAAATAAATTATTTAATATAAACTTTTTAAAAATCTATTATTTTGAAATTTAGATTATTTAGCATATCAAAACTATTTACTGTATAAACTATTTCCAATCATCGAACCATTTTATATCAAACTATTTTAAACTAATATACTATTTTTAAACTATTTTTAACTATTAAAACTATTTTTAATATTTAAACTATTTTAAAATGTTGAACTATTTTTAAACTATATAAACTATTTATGACTATCCAAACTATTTTCTAAAATTCAAACGGTGCAAGGTTGAATTGTTTATGTTTAAATCCTTGTTTTAAAAGGGAATATGGTTAAATGATGTTATAACCTACGTTGGAATTTGAAATGATATTTTCTAATGAAACGATGTATTTTGTGTAAATATGACGATTTTAAAATAAGGTTTTAAACTATTTTGAGGATACGATTTCGAAAGTGAATCTGATTTCCGAAGTGATATGATTTTGAAGTAAAATGATATTTTGATATCAATTATGAATCGGTTTTGGAAATGTAAAAAAACCAACCGGTGTGAAATAAGCATTTCGTTGTTAAAGAGACTAGGATCAGATATTGGCATACTCTCTTCCAATACCAAAAACCACTTTAAAAATTATGCACGTGGTGGAGAATCGAAAATGAAGTAGGATGGCTTGGCGAACGTGACTATGTGAGGTATGAACGCAGCCCTGACCCCCTCGGGTTAGCTTGATATGACTAAAACAGTAGCCATGTGGAGCCAAGTGAGGTCGCACCTCTGATCAGACATGCTTCTTTGATACCATATTTATTAATTTGTGATTGATTTGGTGGCTACCCCTTGATTTTGATTGTGAGAGTGTGTTCCGAGGTGGGGGAAGTAGCTGCTATGCGTTACCACCAGTCCGGATCCACAAGACCATAGTATCCTACCCTGGGCATTGCCTCTCGTGCCTTGTCATACACCATATTGAGCCATTACAAGTTTGGTTTGTGTCGTACCTATGAAGTGCTCCCTGATAGCCTAACAGTTTGCGGTGGAGTTTACAGTACTGTATATACTACAACATTTATATAAAATGTGTTAAGGGGAAATGGGTAACGCCTTAACGCTATTTTGATACTTTACTTTAATGTAGACATATTATAATAGCGTATTGTACTTTTTATGTAGATAGTTTAACGGATTCTTAGGAGATGGAATCCCGAACAGCTCTTAAGTTATTGCACGCACGTTAACACTGGATAGGAGATGTAAAATTTAGTAAACATCTCTGAAGCTGTTTCATTAATTTTTATTTATTGTTGATTTAACTTACGTAAGATCTTTTAGCACCGACACGAGTGTTTTGTCTTTTCATTACAATCGGGTCAGTCTGAGCTTTTTAGTATGTTGAAGGACATTTTATTTGGAGGATGAAGACGAAGATTTCTCTACCATTTGTCATATTTATTCTAGTGCATCGTGTTGTTCCGTTTCTCTATTTATTTATTTCTGCCGTATGTGTAACTATGATTTGTATTGTAAAAGTGTAATCAAATGTTATTTGTAAAACAACTTCATGAACTGTTAATTTGATTATTATATTTTGTCATTCCACTGTGAGATTCTGTGTTTTATTTTCTCTATTTTCTCTTTTTTTTCTTATTTACCCCATCAACAATCCTCCCTTTCGAATGGTTTGAGTGGACACGTATGGTTTATTGTCGATTTAAACCATCAGAAAAGGTGGGTCGTTACAACTTCTTAATTCCAAGTCATTTTAAAAAAGGATTAAACAAACATTGTATGAATTGGAGGCAAGGACAACTTTAAACACTATTCCCATGGTGCTTAAGTGTGGAATAGATGTTCCATGCCACCATTTTAAAATGTCAGTTTAGAGAAAGCCAGATCTTATATTCTTTTTATATTCCTTTCGATTGATCCTTTTTTTATGAAACACATTTCATTCATGAAATCTTGTTTTATTTTATTTTTGAAATAAAAATCATTTCAAAATTCTTTCCAGAGCTTCCAAATTCATTTATAAAACCATTTTATAAATATTTAAAACTATTTATATAAATTCCTTTATAAATATCTAAACTTTTCATATGAATTTATTATAAATATCCAAACCTTTTTATAAACTCCCTTTATCAATGTCCAAATCATTTTCTATTTTTTTTATAAATATCCTACAATCATTTATAAAATTCTTTATTAACCTTTCCTATTTAAAGAACTTCTTAAATAACCTTAGATAAATTTAACTTCCTTTAATAAGCAAATCCATTGTAACGACCCAATTTTTCGACGCAGGAAAGTCGACACCAATACATCCACTGTATAAACGTCGAACAATCGAATGCCGGAAAACCAAACCGTTAGGGTTAAAGAAAAAGAAGATAGAAGAAGGAACAGAAAAAATATATCAGAATATCACATTCACAGTGGAACAATATAGAATAAATGAATGAATAATCTTTAAAACAAAGGAACTATACCAGTTATACATTACAACATCAGACTCGTATACAACACAACAGCGGAAAAGAAATAACATAAATACTAGTGATACGTCTCGCCATCCAGCTTGCCTCTAGATCTCCACAGCATACATTTCTAACTTCGCTCCAGAACAACTGATAACCTGACTCTAGACTGCCCGTATGGAATGTTATGGGCACCCAGAGTTTAGAGAGGGAACAATAAACTCCTTGTCAGTCATGGGACTGGTGTGAGATCTTAAAAATAGTTATTTGCACAAAGAAAAGGAAAAGAAATCCGCTATGCTTTTGGAAAATGAAACTACCATAAGGCCTCCCCTCACACACACCATGCAAGCGCACAATTGGAGGAGATTTCTCCAGATGATAGTCAAACATGCTTGATACACAAAATCTTTTTGATATTATTATTAGTGCATAGTGTGGAAAACATTTCGAAAGCATAATATTAATCTTAGCTAGCATACACATTTCGTAGTATGCCTACTATAGCTACCACTTAGACGGCGGGTCACCACCATAAGTAAACGGCAGGTTATATAACTAAAACCGTATAGCGCGCGTATTTTTTCTTTGGATTTCCAACAAATGGTCAGGCTAAGGAACTTTCTACGCAACATGGGTATGCCTCTGGAGGGACGCCCCGAGAACTTAACCAGCTCTCTGCCAACACAATGTCGGGTTACCACTATAACTAGGTTACTACTATAGAAGTACGCCACCCCCCAGTCGTTACCGACCTTTATCCGAGGATCCTCAACCACAAAGCAACAACCACGAAGTAATAAATTTGCAGCAACCACAAAAGTTGAGTATCTGGGCTCCATACCATGTACCACCTTTTTCCAGAAGGAAATGGACATACCCGAAAAGGCACGACCCTCATAACCTTGCTGCATCCTTCCTGTTTCGACCATTTTCGGGATGTGAGGTCCGACGAAGTCTCGTCCACAAAGCTACGTTTTTCACAAAAGCTATGCTTTGATCAAAAAATGATAAACAACACTTAGCATGCCACATTACCAAATTGGGAATATATCACTAGTAACCATCAACTACATAACCTCTGAGCTCGTATGTCTCAGAGAAGGGTGTTAAGCTAAGAGAATAAATTCTCCGCCACTAACAGAAATGTATTTGATAGAAACCAGCTTTACATCTCAAAGTGTAACATTAGACATAAATCCATACAAGTCCGTTCTGGGTTCGAACGGAACCTAAGGCACTTCAACGAAGCCCTTGCAATCCGGATATTCACTAATCACGTTCGAACTCCCCATCACAAAGGGTGATAAAATCTCTATACTGGAGCAACTAACTGCAGAGATATTCGATAGGTAATCCTTTCATTTAAGAAAATACCCGGTCTTCAACACCATCATCAAATGCAATCCCATTTCATCGTATCATTATTCGGAATGGGTTTTATGACTCAAAGTCCTCTCCCTGCTAATCCAAATAATGAGCGCTTATTTTAAAATAAGAGTTACATTCAGATTTCAAGCAAATCACAAAAAAATTCCACTTCGATCTTTTAAACAAAAGATCCATCACAAAGATTGGATGTGGTTTTCGGATAACCATTTGGAATTCGACCCCCGGTCGCATCGAAATTCAAATGCCATTTAGAGGCCAATATTCATAGTCGGTTATGTAACTACCAATCAATATTCACAACAATCACCGGATTTTAAATAATTTTCCCCCACTTATTTATTTTCAAAATATGTTCGCAAGATAAATTTTAACACTTCAACATTTTAAAAACAAATTTTAAATTATTTTCCTTACATGGAATAAATTACCAAATATCCGAGTTCGAATACTTTAAAAATATATTTTAAACCTCTTATCCAAATATATATATATATATATATTTGGAAACACTTGAAATAAAAACTAATTTTAAGCACTTTATTTAAAATATTAGTTATGAAAATATTATACTAATAACTCATATAAATTCTAAGCCCAAACTAATTTTAAAAATAAAATTATTTGATAGAGTATAATTAAATAACCCTTTTCTAAATCAAATACTAGTTTATATCTTCAAAATAATCACTCTTATAATGAACTTAATATTAATTTTAAATATATAAAAACAATTTTCGAAAATAATTTCTCCAACAATATTCTTTTTAAAACCAATTCTAGAACTTTTAATTTATATTTTAAAAGCTACTTTGAAAACATACTCGGCTTTCTAGGGAAAATACACTTTCCATTCTACAATGGTTCATTTAAATCAATCAATAAATCCTTCTGGATTTATTTTAAATTTACATTCCAAATCCATAAATTTCTTTCCATGCTTTTAAAAATAAACCAATCTTTACTTTTAAAAAAAAATTCCCTTTCCTTTATAAATTCCTATTGTGAATTTAAATTTCCAAATATCTACTGATCTACGGTTTTCAAATCGATTTTCAAGTATTCACTTTCAACCACCAAATCAAATTCCAAATTGATTTCCAAATTTATTTTCAAGCACCAAATCAAATTCCAATTTGATTTCCAAATTTATTTTCAAACACCAAATCAAATTCCAAATTGGTTCCCAAAATTTATTTTCAAACATCAAATCCAATTCCATACTGATTTCCAAATTTATTCTTGAACACCAAATCAAATTCCAAATTGATTTCCATATTTATTTCAAACACAAAATCAAATTCCAAGTTGATTTCTAAATTTATTTTCAAAGACCAAATCAAATTCCAAATTGATTTCCAAATTGATTTTCAAACAACAAATCAAATTCCAAATTTATTTCAAACACCAAATTAAATTCCAAATTGATTTCCAAATTTATTTCAAACACCAAATCAAATTCCAAATTGATTACTAAATTTATTATCTTTTAAAACAAATTCCTTTATTTATTCAAAACTATTTAAAATCCTAATTTTAAATGAATTTATCTACTATTAAAAAATATTACTTAAAATCCCCCTATTAAAATCATTTCCCATATCTTGGAATTAATTCGATAAGATTTTAAAAAATCAATCTTTACCCTTTTAAATTCCTTCTTTTAAATTCACCTAATTCTTTAAAATGAATTTACTTAAAATTTTCTACTTTAATTTCCAAAAATCCAATTTGATATTTCTGTATCCTATGATACCAAAAATATATTCGGTTAAACTATAATCTTCAATAAATCTCAACCACCAATATAATCATTCACACCATTATAATCATTCACGGATTATCACATCACAACATATACAAATAAATTCAACAATGTGAGGAATCCAGTTGGATCCCTCCAACCTGTTTCGTTGCATCCACAGATGTTAGCATAATAATTAAATACCAATTCAACTTCGTGGTGGAATATCGCTGAAATGACCCACCACTCTTAACATTTATTTTAGTAATTTTTAGTTTTATTTTTTTTTGAAACAATGGATCACCTCTCTTAATTTATTTCCCAGGATCCAGAAATTTACCAATATAAAAATATCAGTATTTAAATAAAGTTACACCATTTATATATATGAAGATATATAAATGTTTCTTTTCTTATCAGAGTGTTAGTGTAGCAAAGAAATTTGACCACACGGTATTTTTCCATGATTGGAAAGTTTTGTGTCACATAGCTATTTTTAATCTTTCTTTGTTTGAACTCAAGATTGACCAATATGCAATTCAAATGTTACCACTTGTTATTCTCTTATTATTATTTTTTTCAAATTGTTCTAATGTCCAATTAATTAATTCATGGATTTATATCTCATGTATTTGATCCCTGGGATTTAGGAATTCATATATGTTGTTTTAGAATGGTAATCTATATTGAAACAACCTATACTTGTTATTCTAGCCCTATTTCTGATTTTCAAACTTAACAATTCATGTTAAGCCAGATACACACATTCTGGTTCATAAAGAATGAATGATCATATGGAAATTAGTGTTGTAAACTAGTTTGAAGGTCAAACAGATGAAAACAGTACAAATGAGCAAAGTGCAAACTCAGACTAACATGCTAAATGAACACTGGGCATGTATATAAAGACAGTATGATCAAGGCAATGTCAAAAATCAGACCAATGCAAGACTTTCAGATGAGCCTATAATGAAGACAACTGAGGTTCTCTAAGTAAATAACAAATGATAGTGATCAATATGTTGTGGAGTAATGAACATTCTCATTACAAACAAGACTACATGATACTTCAAATTACAACAGGTTAGACTATGACCATATGCAACCAGACTTGAATCAAGTATCTAGATAATAAGGTTTTGCTAAGTATAGTTGCAGTGAAGCCTACAAGTACCAAGCATGCATATGAACTTACTACACAAAGCAATACAAATTTCCACTGGAAAATCAAATGCCCAGATAGGATTACAGGCTATGTCTTCAAGCTGACATGTACTTATATCAATTACAAGTCATGATTAAGCTCTACTGGTTAACCAAGACCATGTTAAAACCATTCACTTAAAACTTTTATTACATACTTTTTCAAAAAAAACTACTTCAACATTATAATTAAAATTCGTCAAATAGTGCCAAAGAAAGTATGTTCACATATCAGATTACATGGCATAATTTCCTTCATCATAATCCACCAGAGAACATCAAAATCAGTTGCTTAAATCAGTAACTCATAAACACACATATATTACTTAAGTTTTAACATATCCTTTTCAAGAAAACAAGCAAATTTTAATCCTGGAAATACTTAAGGCATAAGAAAGTTAGCCAAGATTATTTATTACAGATCATACTACTACTTTTCTTAAGCATTTTAAATTCATTAAGATCTTTAAATATCCATGCAAGCAAGCTACTCATGCCTCTTACCCTGCAGCAATACTTTGAACTGCCTCAATAAAATGAGACACCCCATATATTGCAAAGGCAACAAATAAGGTCAGAAATAAATTCTGGTGTGAGTGAAATCAAGGATTAAAATCTTGTAAATTCCTAAGACTGTGCAAAGAGTTTATATTTTTTATGCTATTCAAATCCATATTAAAACCTGAGTATATGTATGTATATGTATAGGCTTATCTAACAAACATGAACCCGAGCATTCATCCATTCACTTCATTCAGTTATACATTCACATGCTCTTATGGATTTCCTCCTAAATTCCATAGCTTAATTTATCAATTTCATTTTTTTCATTTTATTTGGTCTGAACTCTTTCCATTGAACACAAAGTGTGCATTGCAAAGGGGCTCGGTTCTGTTAACCCTTTACACAGAGGCCTACGGGACTTAAGCAAGTCATGCACATATCCATCATCCACCTGATGATAAATAGATCAAGACATTACTTCTAAATTAGCTTATAATTTAGAGACCATGCTTATTTATTTTCTGAGGAATTTTTCTTTTTAATTCCAGAGATGCTTATGTTCTTTTCCTCATTTCTTAAATCAAAAATTATTGGACTCACTCAAGGATTACATCCAGATATACAGTGCATTCATGCAAAATTCCACATCTCATTTCAAAGTCATTTTTGCTTAATCATATTTTCTAAAACCAGCTTACATATTTATTTCTAGAAATTTTCCCCATTGCTTGCATAAATCTAGTGAAGTCATATGAAGTACTATATTTATTTTACTGTGAACATAGGATATGGTTTTTGAGAAAAACCCGTAAAAACATATTGGCTTATGATCTGAACAAATAAACACACACACACACACACACACACATATATATGTATGTATGTATGTATAATATTGCATTGTTCATATCATTTTTAATATAAACTAGGCATAAGCATGAATCTCATCATTCACACTGCCTACTTCATTAATACCCTATTTCCCAGTAAAAGATTCAGTTCATGTATCATATAAAACTGGATTATAAAATCCATTTCTGTGATCAGAGTATTTGTTTGATTATATATTTTTCAAAGCAAAAATTGAGACAATCATAACAAATCAAAACAGATTAACATCTCAACCAAAGGTTCAACCAGAATACCATCCATGATCAACATATATTCTTTCAGAGAATAAAATCAGACAGAAAAACGTAAAATGATTTTTATATAGAATAATTTGGCTACCCTTAACTTTGGTCTTAATGCTTTAAATCTTATAAGTGATTAATCACTCACCTTCCTTCCTCTTTTTCCGAGAATGCTTAAGATTGAAGACAGTGTGAGTTTTTGCTTTTCTTCTTCTTTTGTTAAAATGTCTTTCTGCTTTTCCCCTCAGAATAAACTATTGCTTCCCCCTTGATTTAAATCATTTACCTAGGGTTTTAATGGAGGAAAAACCCATTTTATCCTCACAAAAATAAGAAAATTTTGTATGCATGTTTATGGCTAATTATGCCATTTTCTTCTTGATTTCCATTTCAGGTAAAAGCAGTGGCTTTACCGCTTTTCCGTGTACATGCTATTTGCATGATTCACCTACACATTATTCTTATGTGACTTAGCTTCATTGTGTATTTTGGTAAACCTGAATTGTTCACTCATATCTCTTTTATAATTTTAACTCCTAGCTATTATTTCAAACCATTTATTTTCTCTTGATTTATTTTAAAAAATGTATTTATGCACAAATAATATTGAACTGGTTTTGTGCATTTTAATTATCAGAAGCATTTTTTTCATTCCATATTTCTCTGGCTATTCATATATAATATTTCTGTGAGATATGTGGATGTAAAACTCATTCATACTTAATCATTTTCTTCTTATCACCATTTATTGAAAACAACTTTCCCTTCCTTAACTATTTCACTCATTCTTAATATTTATTTCCAAACCATTTTGTCTTTTTGAATATTTTCTATTAACTTGTTTTTATTTTCAAAATTATTTTCACCTCAATAATTTGGGTCTTCACATACTCTCCTCCTAAAAGGAATTGTGCCCCACAATTATTAATTTTCATTTCCATTCCACTACATACAAAGCATAATTTCATCTCAGAAATTTCAAAACTTATGCATCCAAAACCAATCAAATACACATAAGTAATATTTAAATTTATTATAATTTTTGGCACACCTTTAAGTAGAAAATAGATTAGGATATTTATCCTTCATCCTATCTTAAGCCTCCCATGTACAATCATTTTCATCTAACTCCACTGGATTTTAACCAATTTAATTATTTTATTCCTCAATTTATTTTCTTCTCTAGCCACAATACCCACTGGTTCCTTCACGTAAACCAAATTTTCTTGAACTTCAACTTGGGTAGGAGATTCCAGAATGGTCTCCTTATCATGCACCCATCTTATTAATTGAGATACATGAAATACATCATGTATATTACTCAATTCCTCTGGCAATTTCAACTTGTAAGCTAAAGTTCCTACTCTTTGAATAATTTCATATGGACCTATATATCTTGGTGATAATTTTCCTGCCTTGCCAAATCTCAGTATTTTTCTCATTGGTGAAACTTTGAGAAATACATTATTTCCCACCTCAAATTCTACTGGCCTCCTTCCTTTATCTGCATAGGCTTTTTGTCTCTCTTGTGCTACCCTCATTCTCTGCCTTACAAGTTCAATCCCTGTAGAAGTTTCTTTCACATGTTCTGGTCCAAGTAACACTCTTTCACCTGCCTCTATCCAACACGCAGGAGATAGACAAGGCTTCCCATACAAGGCCTCAAATGGAGCCATACCTATGGTGGACTGGTAACTATTGTTATAAGAAAATTCAGCTAAGTAGAGATGATCTTCCCAGTTGCCTCCAAAATCAAGTATACATGCTCTAAGTAAATCCTCTAAAATCTTGTTAACAATCTCAGTTTTCCCATCTGTTTGTGGGTGGTAGGCTGTGCTTAAGCTTAACACTGTCCCAGTGACCTTTTGAAAACTACCCCAGAACCTTGAGGTAAACAAGGTATCTCTATCACTAACGATAGTTTTGGGGATACCATGCAATCTCACTATCTCCTTCACAAATAATTGAGCTAACTTGTGACCATTTCTGTTTGAATTTACTAGAATAAAATGTGCTGTTTTTGCGAGCCTATCAACCACTACCCAAATACTATCATTGCCTCTTCTTGTTCTTGGCAAACCATCCACAAAATCCATTGAGATGCTTTCCCATTTCCAGGTAGGCACTTCCAGAGGCTGCAGTAGGCGTAAGGGTCTTTGATAATCTGCCTTGACTTGTTGACATGTTAAGCACTTTGCCACATATCTTGCCACTGCCCCTTTCATACCCGGCCACCAATAATTTCTTATAAGATCATGGTACATTTTTGTACCACATGGATGTATAGTGTATTTTGTTTTGTGATGCTCATCCATAACCTCTTGTTTCAGTTCTTCCACATTTGATATGTAGAGTTTCCCTTTCTTCCTTAAGTAGCCATTACCATCTACTTCATAATTTTCCAATGATATGCCTTGTAATATCATGTCCTTCTTTTCTTTTAAATTTATGTCTTGATTCTGCATTTTTCCTATTTTATCAACCAGGGTTGATCTTAAAGAGATAAGGCTTAATTTTCCATATTCAATAATGTCACTATGTGCACTATCTGATGCACCAATTTCTTCCTTTATTTCTACTTCACTGAGGATGGTCAAATCCTTGAATTCAGTCATCATTAAGCTTTCCAATCTTGCTTGATGCCTACTCAAGGCATCTACCACTTTGTTAGCTTTTCTAGGGGTGTATAATATATCAAGATCATAGGCAGCTAGAAATTCTACCCACCTATGTTGCCTCATGTTTAAATCTTTTTGGGAAAACAAATACTTAAGTGATTTATGGTATGTAAATAATTCAAATTTAGTACCTAACAAATATGTCTCCATAGCTTCAATGCATAAACAACAGCAGCAAGTTCTAAGTCATGTGTGGCATATTTGGTTTCATTTGGCTTGAGTTGCCTTGATGCATATGCTATGACTCTTCCATGTTGCATGAGTACTGCCCCTAAACCAGACCCACTAGCATCTGTGTAAACCACTAACCCTTCATTTCCCTCTGGAACTTGCAAAACTGGAGCTTCCATTAATGCTTTCTTCAATGATTCAAAGGCTTGTTCACACTTTTCTGTCCACACATATGGTTGCTCCTTTCTGGTTAGCTTGGTCATTAGAATGGCTATTCTTGCAATTCTTTTATGAACCTTCTATGGCAGCCTGCCATTCCTAAAAATGATCTCACCTCAGTCACTGATTTGGGTCTACTCCATGATTGCACTGCCATGACCTTGTTTGGGTCTACACTAATCCCTTGTTGAGACATAATGTGTCCAAAAAATTTAACTTCATTTTGCCAAAATATACACTTATTAAATTTTGCCTTTAAATCATATGCTCTTAATCTTGACAAAACCTGATGCAACTGTTTTGCATGGTCCTCTTCTGTTTTTGAATACACCAATATATCATCAATAAAGACAACTACAAATTTATCTAGAAAATCTCTAAATGTCCTATTCATTAAATCTACAAAATAGGATGGTGCATTTGTCAATCCAAAAGGCATTACTAAAAATTCCTATAGCCCATACCTTGTGTTGAATGCAGTATACTTAATACTCTCCTCCTCTACCTTCATTTGATGAAAACCAAAGGCTAAGTCTAGCCTTGAAAAGATTTTTGCTCCATTTAATTGATCAAATAAATCATCAATTCTATGGAGTGGGTATTTATTTTTGATGGTAACTTTGTTTAATTCCCTGCGATCAATACACATTCTCATTGTACCATCATGCTTCCTTACAAATACCACCGGAGAACCCCAGTTTGAACTACTAGGCCTTACGAAACCTTTCTGCTCCAATTCTTCCAATTGTCGTTTTTAATTCCACCAGTTCCTTTGGGCCCATTCTGGTAGGCTTCTTGATGATAGAACTTGCTCCTGGAATTAACCTTATCTGAAATTCAACATGCCTATTTTCTGGAACTCCTACAACTTCTCCAAATACATCTGGGTATTCATTTATTACTTTTATGTCTTCTAGAGTTGATTCTTTTTCAGTTATGCTCCACATTTGACTTAGGCTATTTGTTTTGGCTATTTCACTCATGACTATAATATTTTTATCATTTTCTGTTTTTAAAGAAATAGTAAAATTTTCTAAGTTCAAAATTGCTTTGAATTTTCTCAACCAATCTACTCCTAGAATAATTCCTATTCCAGGATATTTTAACACAAACTAATCAGATTTAAACATATTCCCCCCTATGTTTAATTCTACTCCCAAACATCTTAATCGCAGTAGACAAGAGCTACCTATGGGACTCTGAATAAACAAAGGTTTTTCAACTAAATTTCATGTGAGAGCTAGTTTATCCACTATGTCTTGTGATATTAAAGAATGTGTATCCCCAGTGTCATATATAATTGAGATTGGATAATCTTTAATTAGAAGTATACCTTCCAATTGTCCAGAATTTCCCACTGCACTTTCTTTTGTTTTGCTTTCCAATGCTCCTACCTTTGCTCCTTTCTTGAACTCTGGGCAATTCCTTTTGATATGACCTTCTTTCCCATAATTATAACAACTGAATAGGGTCTTCTTAGCTGCTTGACACCTATTACTCATGTGTCCCTCCTTGCTACAGTTGTAGCAAGTAATTTTCTTCTTAATTTCCCCACTGGTTGCTCCTTCAACCTTCTTATCTGCATTCTTTTTGTCATAAGGATGTATCTATTTTTCTCTCTCTTTTGGTTATTAGCCCTCATGTTTCTGAATTTCTCCCTTGCATTATCATGTTGTTCAAAAGAAAGAGTGAGATCAATAACTTGATCAAATGTTTTGTCTTTGTATGGTAGCATTGCTCTACTTAAACTAGCATTAGGTCCTTGTATAAATCTTGAATTCTTTGATTCTTCATTCCCTACGAGCATGGTTCCATACTTAGACAAGCTCTCAAATTTTTGGGCGTATTCAGTCGCACTCATTGGTCCTTCTCTCAATCTTATGAACTCCTCAAGCAGTGTTGCCTGAGCTGTTGCTGGGACAAATCTGGCCTCAAGCATATCCTTGAATTAATGCCATGTTATCTCATTTTCTAGTCTTCCTATGATGATTACTACCCACCACCTTGAGCCTTCTAGAAGCTATTTTCCTCTTCCTTTGATCATTGATTTGCATGTCTGCAAATATCCTTTCTAAGGTTCTTAGCCATGTTTGCACACCTATGACTTCTTCAGTGCTTTCAAAATCCTTGCCTCCTAAACTTGAGAATGTTTTCAGTAGCTTAGCTAACTCCTCTTGGGGGTTTTCTTCCCTCTGCACTGCTCCTTCCCTAAATGCCCTTACCAAATCTTGCAAATTGACCAATGGTGTTGCATTAGAGGGTCCTGCTCCAGTGCTTGGTGGTCTTCCTACCATGATTCACTATCCAAATTGCATAGCTAGTTAGTCTTGTTTCTAATCTAATCGTTTCTGCAATTTATTCCTACTGAGAATATTATATTGGTTATTTATTATATATATTTTTTTAGAATTTTATCCATATAAGAAGATTAGATTTTTTATATATGCGCTATGTTTTGGTAACATAGCTCTGATACCAACTGAAATGACCCACTACTCTTAACATTTATTTTAGTAATTTTTAGTTGAGTTTTTTTGAAAACAATGGATCACCTCTCTTAATTTATTTCCCAAGATCTAGAAATTTACCAATATAAAAATATCAGTATTTAAATAAAGTTACACCATTTATATATATGAAGATATATAAATGTTTTTGCTACACTAACACTTTGATAAGCAAAGAAACATTTATATATCTTCATATATATAAACGGTGTAACTTTATTTTAATACTGATATTTTTATATTGGTAAATTTCTGGATCTTGGGAAATATATTAAGAGAGGTGATCCATTGTTTTCAAAAAAAAACTCAACTAAAAGTTACTAAAATAAATGTTAAGAGTAGTAGGTCATTCCAATTGCGGTATATGGGATTATATAATATCATTCGCTATTTTGCGGCGCGTAGGGTCTCATCCGCTATATAATGTGGGAAATCAATCACTCCAATATACACACACACGCTCTACTATATATACTATCACAATCAGACAGTCAATCAATAACTGAAATTCAAAATTTTCAATTGAGTAAAAAGATCTCACCTTTGCCTATGCATGCAACCCTTTTCAAATCCAACTTGATCCTCTACGATTTTTAGACCTTGTAGCAACATTATAAGGTTTTATTAATATTCGAATTAGTCGAACAAATTAATTTTTTTCCTATTTTATCATTTTAAATTAACTAACGATTTATTTTAAAATTAAAATTTGACTTTAAACAAATTTCTTTGTAACAAAATATTTTCTTTTCTTTTTCTTTGAAACCCTTACTTATAAAAATTAATTTATATAGATGCAAAAATCAAATTTTACGTAATCTTTCAAATAGTTCAAACTCCCATTTTTTTTGTTTTTAAACTAGAGCATGCATGTGGATATATACATTTACTAAACAAAAACAAAATCATTTTATACCTTTACTGTAAATCCTACTACTGTGTCAAACATATATATAATTATTGATTTAAATTAAAACATGCGGCTATTATACTTGTCAATTTAAACTTTAAATTAAACTTGATTTAAACAACTATTTAACCTCAATCCAAACGAGAAAGAACCAGCCAAACCTCCATGCCATCTTCTAGTCAAGTGCGCCACCTATTTACCTCACTACTTGCCTCATCGTCGAATGTTGATACCATCACGAGATGCCACCGCTGATCCACTCCCAATAGCGGTGCCTCAATGAAGTCATGCTCGACTCAAGCGCATGCTCGTGGCCCTGACATTGCGCACTAGCGCGAGAATGACTCGCGACATCCAATCCTTTGCCGCCACCATCTCCCCACGCCGCGCACGTGAACTGTAGCCACGCCGCCATGCCCCGCTCTTCCTCGAGTTGCCTGCCCATAGGCCCTTCCTCCACGAGATCCAGTTTTGCGATTGATTTTGAATGAAGTCGATCTTCTTTTTTTTAAGATACGAATTCAAACTACGTCGATTTGATTTGGATAAGGCTGCCATGGATTTTTTATTTTCATTTGAACAGAAAGGGAAAATGAATCTACAGGCGCGATTCATATTTTTTTATAAATGAACGAAATCTCTTTTTATTTGGCCATCTCAATTTTAGTTTGAGGGAAGAGGGACATCTGGAATGTAATTAAAGAAGGCAGTAAGCACGTATCCTTAAGGGATGAAACGTGTTTAATTTTGTCGATTATGTAAGAATATTTATTTTTAATTCAAATTCAAATCGTCTCGATTTACACACTCTAAAATTCCAAACCCCAATCAAGGCGTGCCGTTAGGCGTTTCTAATGTTAAACCCCTATTCCGAAAGCAATGGAAAAGGTTTCGAGGCTAAATTCGATCATATGGAGAAGATAGCTTTTTGGACTAGTTATTATACAAAATTTCCAATATAATTTTCAACGTGTTTGCATATCGCAGGGCTAAACAATCACTCCAAACACTACGAAAATTGAAATCCGATAATAATAAAATATTACTGATCCAATGGAACTGGTTTCGTCGAATTCTATGGCAGTGCCTCGGAAGGCTATTTTTAAATACCGATTTAAACGACATAATTTCAAAACTTATCAAAGCTGTAACGACCCGAAATTTTCGTTAATTAAATTTTTCATTTTAATAAGATTTAAGTAAATTTAATTTAGAAGAAATAAAGATTTTATAATTAATAATGAAGCAAATACTGAGAATGAAATGAAACCATGGGAATATAAGGCTAAGTATCTACAGTTGAAACAAAATGACGAAGAAATTGGTGTGATGTAAATTGTTATACTAGGCTAAGAGTTGCACATAAGAGAACAAAGGTAAGTAGTGAATTTAGTTAATGAATTAATAATATTAAATAGTAAATTGAATTAAATCAATGTCCGGTACAAATTGAAATATTGTTTGGAATGAAAGCTTATAAATTGTAAGCATTTAATTTGCAAATGAAATCAGTGTATTAATTTAGTTGCAACTGAATATAAATTAATGAACTTATGTAATAATTGATAAATGATGGAATTCATGAATGAAATAAGATTTGTAAGTAATAAAGGAATAATTGAGATAAACTTTTACCAATGAAATAGTACATTGATTTATATTGACTTAATAAAAGAGTTGAATTGGATCAATCTATTTAGTTGAATCTATTTAATTGGTATGCAAATTATAAATGGCTTTATAGTAAGAAATTATACTACCGTGAATTGGAATTAAGATGAAACTGAAAAATTCAAGTATATGATGTGAATATATCATATATAGCAGTGGAATAAAAAATTTAGTGTTATTATAACCTGGTTGGTAAGTAACAAACTTATAACTGAATTTATAAGAAAATAGGTGACAATGAATATAGATTGTTCATTTATTTGATGTGTTAAATAAATTTTGGTATTCAATCGCAATAAATATAAATAATTAATTGAAACTGTTGTAAGGTCTTAATTTATTGCATATAATAAATTGGGGGATAGATTTCATTAAAGGTAATTTATTTATTATGTTAATGTAAATTAAAATAATTAGAGGTACGTAAATGATGATTAATACCATGTTTGGAAGTTGTAATTTAGAGGATATTAAGAATTAGGAATTGAATTTTTAATTATTTGCAATACAAATAAAGAAAATGTTACGTTATTGCTAACTGAGGGAATCATTAATTAATTGAATGAAAGTTAAATCGGTGGAATTAATGGAGATTAATTTATATTAGTTATTTATGGTAGTGACTAAATTTGGTAATCCATTTGCAATTAATGACAATAGTGTTGATATAAGCTAATAAGTTAAATGTCAATGCAATACCAATTAACGGATTGAATGTGATTATGAAATTGGAATTAGATAAATGCAGTAAATAATTCAGGGCAAATAAATTTATGGAACAAATGTTAAGATCTTAACTGATGGTAATTAATAATTGAAGACAATGTAAATTTCGTTTATAATATGACTATGGGTGAATGAAAAGATTGTAAATCAAGATTTGTTTATTTATATAAATATAAAGAATTAAGGTAATTGAGTTTTTGCAATCAAGTAAAAATTAAACATTTATTTTTATGTTAATTGAAAATTTAGTTGAAATTGAAAAATATTTATGTATGTTAATTTCATCCATTTGGCTATAATGGATTGAATAATAAGAATGAACATTTAATTCAATGAAATTTTTGGAAACTTAATTGATAATTTCTAAATATAATAGAAAAGAAAATTTGATACTGAAATGGGAAGTTAATCAACTTTAAATTGACCTTTAAATTGTTTAAAACATTGTAATTTTATTGAGACATATAAAGGTAATAAAATTTGTCAAAGTTTAGATTTAAAGAAAATTGGATTTTATTAATGAATTTTTAATTTATTTAATTAATATAAAATTAGCAATTTTGGCCATTGACTCGGATTTCAACGAAACCAGTTTCATCGGATCTGTTACGGTGAATTATAATAGTGTTTCAAGTTTCATAACGATTGGACTTGTCGTTTGATCGTACCGACTCGAAACGCCTTCAAATTTATGCAATTTAAATCAATCTAAATCAATTTGGAAAAATTGAATTTATCATAACTTCTTCATACGATGGAATTCGGATGTGAAACTTTTTCCATCGCGTTTAAAATATTTTTAAACATATATTTTGATATATGGCTTGACCCAATTTCGTTCCGGAGTAGAAACGGACTTTTCGGGCCATTTAGCGTTCAACGCGTATACCAATCCGATCCATCTATTATTTTTCAGCCTTGTCTATATATAACCCGTTATAAACCCTAGTCACTCCTTATTTTCATTTTTCTATACATACATCTCCTTCTCAACTCCTCATTCCAATGGTAGAAAAAACCTAATTCCCAAATTCCAAAAATTAATTTCAATTTCAAAAAAAAAAATTCGGATCTACAGCCACTTCGAGTCACGCTTTCAGCTTCAGAGGCAAAAATGTAGTATCTACTTCGGGTCAGGAAGAAAATGACTCGGGTCACTCCGGGTCGTTTTGGAAAAAACTCCAAGCAAGCACCGGGGATTTGAGGCGTCGCACCGAAGTCGAACCCGAATTTGACACAGGACCAGAATTTTCCAATTTTCAAATGTTCATAACTTTTGCGTACGAACTCGGATTCACGCGCGGTTTATTTTGCTGGGATTGTATTGGAATTCCAGACATTTTGGCGTTGGTTTGGACGGATTTGGAGACTGTAAAATTTTTGGGTTTAAATTGAATTTAGATTCAATTTAAATTCAAAAGGTGAGTGTTTTAACCCACTCACAACTTCTAAGTTATCTTATGTTTGTTGAATTGATTTAGGATATGAGTAGAAATTTATTTATGACTGTTTTGCATATTTTATTCATCATCTCGGTTAAATCGCATTTATTTAATTTAACTGTTAATTAATTTTATTATTGCATATAAATTGACAGTTAAAATTTATTTATTTTGCATATAAACAGCTAGTTAACAGTTATTTATTTATTTATTTATTTTGAATATAAACTGTTCTTTGATACCTGATATGTTTTATATGCTCTATTGATGTTTGTTTAAATTGACGATGATTGAAATAAGATTGGTTGATGATTGATATTGGGTGAATGGATGATGTGTTCCATATTATATAAACTGCAAGTTATCATGCGTTCTCATTTCATTCGGGATTGCGGTTTGAAATGATATACAACCGCATTTTTATTTTTAAATTCCGGATTGAAATGACAAATATCCGTATCACTTGACCATATGATAGAAAATTATATACAGGCACCGCGGTATATATATATATATATATATATATATATATAATTATTTTTGAAATGATTTCTATGGTTTAGATATGATGCGGTTAAATAAATAATAATTTTGATCTTATATAAAATCTTATTTTATATATACATATATTGTTAAATTATTGAATTTAAGCTATGTATGAATTGGTTGAGTGGAAATAAATAAGTTGAAAAATGGAGTTTGATAATTTATATTTATGATTAAGTACAGGTTTAAGATATTGTATATATATAGAGTTTTAAATAGTTCAAATCAATTAAGATTGGAAATCTAATTGGAAATTTATGTGGAATTGGGTTTATTTAAAAATTAAACTCCACAAGTTGGTCTAAACTTATTAATCTTGGAAATTTCAAAGGTATGATATTTATAACTGGATTTTTATTCAAGATAAATTAAATGAATAATTCTAGTATAAATAAATGGAAGAAAATATTTAGTGTTCATAAATTAGGTTTTATTTTAAATGGTTATGGATCTATTATGTAAACGTTTCAAAACTAATAATAGGACAATGAATTGTTGAATAGAAATTCCCAACCTTAGTTTTGAAAGTTATTAAATACTCAAAGTTTGAAAATATGGAAATCGAAGTGTTTTTATTCAAACTGAAAGTGAATCTAAAGGTTATGGGTTTAGACTGAATATAAAGTAAATAAAATTATAAAGGCGTGGAAATTATTTACTTTATAAAGAAATTTTAAATTCAACTGCTTTATTTTATATACTGTTGAATATCCAAACCATTTAAGTTTTGAAAGTTATGGTTTTAAAACTATGGATTTCGAAGTATTATATGGAAAGTTAAATTTCAAATATTTAGTTTCGAGGTATTATAAATCTTAAATGCGGCATGATTTTGGAAAAGAAATATATTTGAAATAAAAAGATATCATATTTATTTGGGTTTTAAAAGGAAATGATATCGTATTTATGGGATTTGAAATGGATAATTATATTCTGGTTTTGAAAGCATAATTATTTTTAAATGACCGCGGTGTTATAATAACGTTTGGTTGTTGAAGAGACCGGGATCGTAAGTTGTCATACTCTCTGCCAACTCCAAAAACCACTTTAACAACCGTGTACGCGGTGGAGATTCCAGAATGGAGTGGGTTGGTGGCGGCGTTTCCTTTAAGGTAAATACGTGGACCCGACTCCCGTGAGTTGGCATAAGGTGGCTAAAACAGGAGCGATTCTCGGGCCAAGGGGGTTAGCGCCCTTTATCGGACACTCCTCTTCGATACTACTCTGATTTTGGATTGATTCGGTGGCCACCTTTACTTTTGATTTTAGGGGGAGTTTGTTCAAGGTGGGCGGTAGCTGCGGCTATGCGTTACCACCAGTGCGGATGCGTAATTGGTATATCTACCCTGGCATTGCCTAGTTGTGCCGTGTCACCTACCTTATCGTGCCTTATACGATTTTGGTTTTGTACCATACCTATGGAGTGCCCTCTGACGACGCCCAGTACGGCGGAGATTACGGTACTGTATAGACTATTGGAATATATTATGTGTTAAGGTGGAAAATGTAAAGCCTTAACGCTATTTAAAAGTAAGTTTATTTTACAATTAGACACTATTATAATAGCGAAATATACTACATAGTAAATAGTTTAACGGATCCTTAGGAGATGTAAATCTCGAGCATCTCTTGAGTTACTGCACTCATATTCATTTCTGTTAATTTAACTTATATAAGATCTTTTAGTTCTGACTTGAGTGTTTTGTCTTTTCAATTCGCTCGCGTCAGTCCGAGCGTTTCAGGATTTGAAGATTTTTCTGGAGGAAGAAGACGAAGATTTCATTACTATTATTATTATATATTATATGGTTCCACTACACTGTATTCCCCGCATTAATATTATTGGTATGTGAACTCTGATATTTATTGTATAAAGAAGAATCAAATGTTTGTAAACAGTTTTATAAACTGTATATTTATTATTATATTTTATCCTTCCGCAGTGAGATTCTGTTTTGTTTTATTGTTTCTCGTTTTTCTTATTTACCCCATAACAATCCGCCCTTCCGTATGGTTTGAATGGGCACGTGTGTCGATTTAAAGCGTGCGAAAAGGCGGGATGTTACATCTGGTATCAGAGCTTTTGTCACGACCTGAACTCGATGTCCAACAAACAACATCAAATTCGTTTCGTGGGAGCTTGTAAATGGTGATTTGCAACTTTTGTTTTGCTTGATATTTTTTTTTCTTCTGGTTTGCTTACTCATGAACGAACTGGAATGAGGGTTTGATGCATATAAAAAGGAAGTATGCAGTATATCATTTGTACAAAAAGCATGTTAAGGATGCTTGCATTTAATGCAAAGGTATGTTGCATTTATTGTTTTACAATTCAGTTTTTACTTGTTTTTATTTTGTATTTAATTTATTTTATTGCTTGCCTACTGTATCTGTTTCATTTGTTATCATTTACTTTGGGTCCTTTGTATTCACTTCATATTTTATATGTGCTTATATAAAATTCATCTGATTTTATATTTTTGTTTGTTTGCAGTTTTTTTAGTTTCTTTCTTTTGATGTTTATGTCTAGGTATTTTGTTTTACTCTCCTATGCTATGTATTTTTTTATGTATGTATTTATATTTGTATGTTATTTCTTTATGTTTGCATTTGTTTTATTAACATGTTATTTGATTTTTTTTTCTTACTTTATGTTTCATATGTTCTTATCTTTTTATTGTTCACACTTGAGTAAATCGTATTGTTTTGTAATTTATCTTCTAATTATATTTCTAACATAAGTATTACATTCACAACGTACATTTTATTTTATATATATTTTTTTCTTAAGATTGATAAGTAGTTTTATTCTATTTTGTTTTAAACTTTTTATTTATAATTCAATTCAATTCATTCGCTTTGAGTTTCAAATCAATTTCAAAAACAAATAAATATAAATTTCTTATTAAATTTGAAAAATTCAACCAAATCCATAATTTAATTTTAAAATTCAATTAAATTAAAAAATTAAATTCGTCTTTAAAACTGGGATCGTTACAGCTTTGGTTTAGCGGTAAACCTTAGCTTTGTGGGGTCTGACTCTTTATCAATAGGGTAGAAACACCCTATGGGAGCCGTTGAGTGTATATATATGCGAGGGCGTATTTGTTAGTGTTATAAAAGGGTTTTAATATTGTGTTAATCTGTTCCGTTTTGTATTTATAAATTCCGGTTGATGCATGGGACGCTGTGACATTAATAGGGATTTCTAAACACTTAATAGGACAGACCGACATAATGTTTGTTTTAATATAGGTGAATGAAATAATTTTGCCTACTATATTTTCTATATATAAAATAAAGTTTTTTTTATAAATAAGATATATATTTGGTTGCAATATATTGGTTGTTAGGTAATAAAATTTATAAATAATAGATGAAATTAGATGGAAAATAAAATTGGAAATTTAGAACTTAAGTTCCGGGGTTTTGGAAATTCTTTTAGTTGATTTTTGAATATAATAATAATACTATTAGAAGTATTTTATGATATAAATATTTCAATATAATTTGAAAGAATTGTTTAAAAAGAAATTTTGAAAAGAAAGAAGTTATGTACTCCCCTCTCTGTCGTTGGAAAATAATTTCGGTGATGAGTGCACGTATCATCGACTTCCATTTTCGAGTTTCGAAGTGGGAAGGCCACTGTGGTAGTTTTACTACAGATTTATTTTGATAAACAAAAGTGAATTTTTAATTTGTTTTAAATATGATTGGGTTTATAAGTTGTAAGTATATATATTTACCTATTATTTTTAAAATAATTTGAAATTTAACCCAGTATTTAGTTCTTAAGTTTCCATAATAAATAGTTTCAATTATTCTAGTGAAATGGAATCTAAGTAATTATTATTTGAAACCGTAAATGAAATAAGAGGTTTAATGCTAGGTTATTAATGGTATTAAATGAAATTTAAAATTGTAACCTATGAAATAAGGGATTATTATTGAACAGTAAATTTATTAAAGAAATAAGAGAAACTTGTATGATTTTAATTACATTCTTAAAAACATATATATAACTTACCAAATATTTAAAAGTTGAAATGTTTAATAAGAAAATGTAATGGAAATTATACAAGTAAAAGTATGTAATGAAGGTGTTCAATAAATCGCTTTTATTCATAAGAAGTGATGATATTGGGGTAAGTTAAGTTATAATTGAAATTTTACTATTAGTAAATATAATAAAAGGTAAGTATTACAAATAGATGATTATAAACTTAAGTAAACAAAATGGAAATGCTAAGAAATTGAATGGGACATGAATACTATTGATAAATGAATGTAAATAAAAGAGGTCATGCTATAATAAATGAATAAATAATTATAACGAAATAAAAGGAACTGGCATGACCTGAGTTAATGGAACTGAATAATTGTAAGTAATAAGTAAAAATAAATGAAGCAAACATTTAATGAGTAAATGTAAATTTAAAAGATAAATCACTGAATAAATAAAAATAAAATCAAACAACAAAGGTATGAAAGGAAATTAATAATAAGTTAAGTTGATTGTTGTTTGGATTTGTTGTTGTTTAGTTGATGGTTGTTTGGGCAAGGATACTTTAAAATCGGATTAGTAGTTTATTCTTCATTCCGTACAATTATAAGTTTTGAACCCGAACAACTATTTGTTTGTTTGATTGAATGGTTGCTTTGTATTGGTTATGTATGCTGTTTGTTGTAATTGATGGTTGTTGTATTGATTTGTTGTTAGTGATTGAAGCCACTTAAATATTTCACTTTATATAAATTATTAACCCTTTGGATTTTATAAGTGAAATGCAGGTTATGGAAGCAATTGCTACTGCTTTTGATTCCATAAATTAAGCGTAAATTGCCCGACAAATAGGTACGTTTCGGATTACGGTTTATAGCTATTTTATGTATTTTCCCGTGTTGGGATATTATATTTTGGAAATTATATGTGATATTTTGATATATTTGATATTATATTTTCTCCCGGGCCTCCCCGTACAAAGGAGACTCTGCCAAAATTTTCCGTAAATTTTGGACTTAGAAAATATTTTGAAAATGTTTTCCATACTTTATTAGTTTGAGTATAAAAAAAAATTTAATGATTATAAATTAGTATATTTTGTCTAAATTAATTTTGTAAATTTATTTGTCTATAAATTTAATATTTGATATGATATTGATTTCTTAATTCTTCTTTTCCCTTCTTTTTCCTTTTCGGGGACGAAAAGTTTTGAGTGGGGAGAGTGTAATGACCCGTAATTTTCGTTAAATAAATTTGTCATTTCAATAAGATTTAAGTAAATTTAATTTATAAGAAATAAAGATTTTATAATTAATAATGAAGCAAATACTGAGAATGAAATGAAACCATGGGAATATAAGGCTAAGTATCTACAGTTGAAACAAAATGACGAATAAATTGAAATGATGTAAATTGTTATACTAGGCTAAGAGTTGCACATAAGAGAACAAAGGTAAATAGTGATTTAGTTAATGAATTAATAATATTAAATAGTAAATTGAATTAAATCAATGTCCGGTACAAATTGAAATATTGTTTGGAATGAAAGCTTATAAATTGTAAGCATTTAATTTACAAATGAAATCAATGTATTAATTTAGTTGTAACTGAATGTAAATTAATGAACTTATGTAATAATTGATAAATGATGGCATTCATGAATGAAATAAGATTTGTAAGTAATAAAGGAATAATTGAAATAAACATTTACCAATGAAATAGTACATTGATTTATATAGACTTAATAAAAGAGTTGAATTGTATCAATCTATTTAATCGAAACTAATTAATTGGTATGCAAATTATAAATGGTTTTATAGTAAGAAATTATACTACCGTGAATTGAAATTAAGATGAAACTGAAAAATTCAAGTATATAATGCAAATATATCATATATAGCAGTGGAATAAAATTTTTAGTGTTATTATAACCTGGTTGGTAAGTAACAAACTTATAACTGAATTTATAAGAAAATAGGTGACAATGAATATAGATTGTTCATTTATTTGATGTGTTAAATAAATTTTGGTATTCAATCGCAATAAATATAAATAATTAATTGAAACTGTTGTAAGGTCAAAATTTATCGCATATAATAAATTGGGGGATAGATTTCATTAAAGGCAATTTATTTATTATGTTAATGTAAATTAAAATAATTAGAGGTACGTAAATGATGATTAATACCATGTTTGGAAGTTGTAATTTAGAGGATATTAAGAATTAGGAATTGAATTTTGAATTATTTGCAATACAAATAAAGAAAATGTTACGTTATTGCTAACTGAGGGAATCATTAATTAATTGAATGAAAGTTAAATCAGTGGAATTAATTGAGATTAATTTACGTTAGTTATTTAGGGTAGTGACTAAATTTGGTAATCCATTTGCAATTAATGACAATAGTGTTGATATAAGCTAATAAGTTAAATGTCAATGCAATACCAATTAATGGATTGAATGTGATTATGAAATTGGAATTAGATAAATGCAGTAAATAATTCAAGGCGAATAAATTTATGGAACAAATGTTAAGATCTTAACTGATGGTAATTAATAATTGAAGATAATGTAAATTTCATTTATAATATGACTATGGGTGAACGAAAAGATTGTAAATCAAGATTTGTTTATTTATATGAATATAAAGAGTAAAGGTAATTTAGTTTTTGCAATGAAGTAAAAATTAAACATTTATTTTTACGTTAATTGAAAATTTAGTTGAAATTGAAAAATATTTATGTATGTTAATTTCATCCATTTGGCTACAATGGATTGAATAATAAGAATGAACATTTAATTCAGTGAAATTTTTGGAAACTTAATTGATAATTTCTAAATTTAATAAAAATGAAAATTTGATACTGAAATGGGAAGTTAATCAACTTTAAATTGACCTAAAAATTGTTTAAAACATTGTAATTTGATTGAGACATATAAAGGTAATAAAATTTGTCAAATTTAAGACTTAAAAAAAATTGGATTTTATTAATGAATTTTTAATTTATTTAATTAATATAAAATTAGCAATTTTGGCCACTGACTCGGATTTCGACGAAACTAGTTTCATCAGATCTATAACGGTGAATTGTAATAGTGTTTCAAGTTTCATAACGATTGGACTTGTCGTTTGATCGTACCGACTCGAAACGCCTTGAAATTTATGCAATTTAAATCAATCTAAATCAATTTGGAAAAATTGAATTTAGCATAACTTCTTCATACGATGGAATTTGGACGTGAAACTTTTTCCATCGCGTTTAAAATATTTTTAAACATATATTTTGATATATGGGTTGACCCAATTTCGTTCCGTAGTAGAAACGGGCTTTTCGGGCCATTTAGCGTTCAGCGCGTATACCAATCCGATCAATCTATTACTTTTCAGCCTTGTCTATATATAACCCGTTATAAACCCTAGCCACTCCTTTTTTTCATTTTTTTATACGTATATCTTCTTCTCAACTCCTCATTCCAATGGCAGAAAAAAACCTAATTCCCAAATTCCAAAAATTAATTTCAATTTGAAAAAAAAAAAAAAATCGGATCTGCAGCCACTTTGAGTCACACTTTGAGCTTCAGAGGCAAAAACGCTGTATCTACTTCAGGTCAGGAAGAAAATGACTCGGGTCGCTCCGGGTCGTTTTGGCAAAAACTCCAAGCAAGCACCGGGGATTTGAGGCGTCGCACCGAAGTCGAACCCGAAGTTGACATAGGACCAGAATTTTTCAATTTTCAAATTTTCATAACTTTTGCGTACGAACTCGGATTCACGCGCGGTTTATTTTGCTGGGATTGTATCGGAATTCCAAACATTTTGGCGTTGGTTTGGACAGATTTGGAGACTGTAAAATTTTTGGGTTTAAATTGAATTTAGATTCAATTTAAATTCAAAAGGTGAGTGTTTTAACCCACTCACAACTTCTAAGTTATCTTATGTTTGTTGAATTGATTTAGGATATGAGTAGGAATTTATTTATGACTGTTTTGCATATTTTATTCATCATCTCAGTTAAACGCATTTATTTAATTTAACTGTTAATTAATTTTATTATTGCACATAAATTGACAGTTAAAATTTATTTATTTTGCATATAAACTACTAGTTAACAGTTATTTATTTACTTATTTATTTTGAATATAAACTGTTCTTTGATACCTGATATGTTTTATATGCTCTATTGATGTTTGTTTAAATTGACGATGATTGAAATAAGATTGGTTGATGATTGATATTGGGTGAATGGATGATGTGTTCCATATTATATAAACTGCAAGTTATTATGCATTCTCATTTCATTCGGGATTGCAGTTTGAAATGATATACAACCGCATTTTTATTTTTAAATTGCGGATTGAAATGATAAATATCCGTATCACTTGACCATAGGATAGAAAATTATATACAGGCACCGCGGTATATATATAAAATTATTTTTGAAATGATTTCTATGGTTTGGATATGATGCGGTTAAATAAATATTAATTTTGATCTTATATAAAATCTTATTTTATATATACATATATTGTTAAATTATTGAATTTAAGCTATGTATGAATTGGTTGAATGGAAATAAATAAGTTGAAAAATGGAGTTTGATAATTTATATTTATGATCAAGTACAGGTTTAAGATATTGTGTATATATAGAGTTTTAAATAGTTCAAATCAATTAAGATTGGAAATTTAATTGGAAATTTATGTGGAATTGGGTTTATTTAAAGATTAAACTCCACAAGTTGGTGTAAACTTATTAATCTTGGAAATTTTAAAGGTATGATATTTATAACTGGATTTTTATTCAAGATAAATTAAATGAATAATTCTAGTATAAATAAATGGAAGAAAATATTTAGTGTTAATAAATTGGGTTTTATTTTAAATGGTTATGGATCTATTATGTAAACGTTTCAAAACTAAATAATAGGACAATGAATTGTTGAATAGAAATTCCCAACCTTAGTTTTGAAAGTTATTAAATACTCAAAGTTCGAAAATATTGAAATCGAAGTGCTTTTATTCAAACTGAAAGTGAATCTAAAGGTTATAGGTTTAGATTGAATATAAAGTAAATAAAATTTTAAAGGTGTGGAAATTATTTACTTTATAAAGAAATTTTAAATTCAACTGTTTTATTTTATATACTGTTGAACATCCAAACCATTTAAGTTTTGAAAGTTATGGTTTTAAAACTATGGATTTCGAAGTATTATGTGGAAAGTTAAATTTCAAATATTTGGTTTCGAGGTATTATAAATCTTAAAAGCGGCATGATTTTGGAAAAGAAATATATTTGAAATAAAATGATATCATATTTATTTGGGTTTTAAAAGGAAATGATATCGTATTTATGGGATTTGAAATGGATAAATATATTCTGGTTTTGAAAGCATAATTATTTTTAAATGACCGCGGTGTTATAATAATGTTTGGTTGTTGAAGAGACCGGGATCGGAAGTTGTCATACTCTCTGCCATCTTCGAAAACCACTTTAACAACCGTGTACGCGGTGGAGATTCCAGAATGGAGTAGGTTGGTGGCGGCGTTTTCTTTAAGGTAAATACGTGGACCCGACTCCCGTGAGTTGGCATAAGGTGGCTAAAACAGATGCGATTCTCGGGCCAAGGGGGTTAGCGCCCTTTATCGGACACTCCTCTTCAATACTACTCTGACTTTGGATTGATTCGGTGGCCACCTTTACTTTTGATTTTAGGGGGAGTTTGTTCGAGGTGGCCGGTAGCTGCGGCTATGCGTTACCACCAGCCCGAATGCGTAATTGGTATATCTACCCTGGCATTGCCTAGTTGTGTCATGTCACCTACCCTATCGCGCCTTATACGATTTTGGTTTTGTACCATACCTATGGAGTGCCCTCTGACGAAGCCCAGTACGGGGGAGATTACGGTACTGTATTGACTATGGGAATATATTATGTGTTAAGGTGGAAAATGTAAAGCCTTAACGCTATTTAAAAGTAAGTTTATTTTACAATTAGACACTATTATAATAGCGAAATATACTACATAGTAAATAGTTTAACGGATCCTTAGGAGATGTAAATCTCGAGCATCTCTTGAGTTACTTCACTCATATTCATTTCTGTTAATTTAACTTACATAAGATCTTTTAGTTGTGACTCAAGTGTTTTGTCTTTTCAAATCGCTCGGATCAGGCAGAGCGTTTTAGGATTTAAAGATTTTTCTGGAGGAAGAAGACGAAGATTTCATTACTATTATTATTATATATTATGTGGTTCCACTGCACTGTATTTCGCCGCATTAATATTATTGGTTTGTGAACTCTGATATTTATTGTATAAAGAAGAATCAAATATTTGTAAACAGTTTTATGAACTGTAATTATATTTTATCCTTCCGCTGTGAGATTCTGTTTTGTTTTATTCTTTCTCGTTTTTCTTATTTACCCCATAACAATCCGCCCTTCCATATGGTTTGAATTGACACATGTGTCGATTTAAAGCGTGCGAAAAGGCGGGATGTTACAAAAGCATTTCCAAATTCAATTCTGAAGCTTCCATTATCTTCAGTATTGTCAATATAAATTTTCCAAGCCATTAACGGCATAAAACTGAAGATTCAAGTTTTTACCCAACTTTCAATTTTCAATAATTAAATTTAATATTTTAATTACCAATCAAACAATGATATTTGAAGTTCAAGTTAAATTAACTTCCAAACATTTAAAATCAATTAAATATTTCCTTTTCAAATGTTTAAAATTTCCGGGTCGTCACAATCTTCCCTCTTAAAAGAATTTCATCTCGAAATTACTTTGTAAGAAGAATGATCCTTAACCCGTTTATCATTTTCCCCAAAGCCATACGGTTTCAACTTACCAAAACAATTTTTTTTATTAAAGACCCATTTATCATTTCAACTAACTTTCCAAAATGTTTCATAGTTTCCAAACAACTTGGTTTTCTTATCAATTCATATTTAAATTCAAATTCAAATTTTAAATTATCAAAATTTTCTCAAATTTTTTTTCTAACTCCCTAAATTTTTGAAAAATTTCGCTAGCGTCTCCTTTGCGCGGCTAGCTCGGTAGGAATATAAAATGCCACAACGAGCCCCCAAATTTCAAAAGAAAACAAAAGGACAAGTGGCTAGACCAGAGAATCATCAAATTTCATATAAAAATTTAAATACATACCTTTTTGTCGAGTAATTTAAATTGTCTTCGAAATCAAAAATCCAATTTCCATTTCCTTTATAACACATGTATATCCTACTTAACAATAGTGTCCAATTGCAACATTCAGAAACATTTTACATATTTCTTTACAAAAGTTTCAATATATATTTCATTCAAGTCCGTACGACGTCCGTATATTATTCGTATGCAATATACAATTCGATCGCTCACTCGATCATGCAATTTCATTTCCGAACTAGTATCGTCCACCCAACTTCCTAGTGCGGACTTAGATTTGGTTTCTCGATCTGAAACCGTCATTCTCCTTGCATAGCTGTAGACTATGATAGAGAATTTCTAGAATCAACCAAAAATCCATACCGGTTCGCCATCGAAAATCGAGTGAAAAATCACAACTCGGATCGATATAATTACCTCGAAATTCTATGCTCGAATTCGGGATCAAATCGTTATGCGAAAATAATATACGTACATCCTACGTATTTATTCAATTGATTATTAGCTATATCAATTCCCTTTTTTTATTCATATTGATTTTCATTCACTTATTCACAATCATCCATTTCACAGCTTTACTTGATCCTTAGAATATTTCCTCAATTCCAAATTCACTTATGAATTTTGCCATTTATTTCTTAAGTTCAATATAAATATTTTATATACACCTCATATTTAATTTCATTTCACCACTTTGGTTTATATCTACTTATAATTAAACTGGTTTCCAATTACATATGAATTTAATTTATCTTTCATCTATAAATATTGAATTCGATTCATTTCAAACCATATTTAATTTGTCATTTCTTTAATTAGTTTCACTTACTAATTTCATTTCAATACTTTGCATCATTTGGTCCAACTTAATAAAATTTCCACTTTACTTTGTTTATCACAAATCAAATTCAATTTCCAATATTCAGTTTTAATTCGAACCTTTAAGCTTTGACGGCATTCCAACTTATTTACATTTCACACTTATTTAAATTTAACCTTTCTTCAAGTTAGATTTTAATCTAACAATTTTAAATTTATAAGTTGCCAAACTCAACTATATTTTACAAATATTTTAAATAGGATTCCAGAGTCTTTCCAACATTTCAAAAAAATCATTTTTGAAATCAATTCAAATTATCTTTTGAATTTCTAAAACCAAACTCAGTTTACAAAGAACTTCCATTTAAAACAATTTGGCAGCAGTTCTCCTCCTGGAAACTCGAAAATGAACATCGATGATGCTGTAGTCATTACCGAAGTTATTTTCCAGCGACCGAAATGAGTTTAGTGCTTCCATCCCTTTAAAACATTTCCAAATATTTTCAAATCCATTTCAAAAATATTTTCCAAATAATTTTACCATATCTTTCCAAAACCTTTGAAAATCATTTCCAAAATCAAGGGAATTTAAATCTTCCAAATCTCAAAATTTCAAATCCTTTCAAAAACATTCTCAAATATTTCTCCGGAATTCTATTTCAATTTCAATTATAAATCACATTTACAACTTACATTTACAAATCTCATTTGCATATGAATTTTAGTTTCCTAGCTTTTAGGTTTATTTCAATTTCTTATTCAATAATAAATGATAATAATTTAATATTATCACTTCTTAACATCCAAGCAACCATATACTATAATATTTTACGGAAAATTATTTCTTTTACATACAAAAATAATTTGGGCAAAATTATTTCGTTTACCTTATTTTAAAACAATACTGTGTTGATTTATCTTATTCAAGAGTTTAGAAACACCCATCGACACAGTTGGCCAAACTACATCGACTAGAATTCATAAACCATCAACCGATAAGTCAACACAATATAAAAAAATTATATATTCACTAACAAATACGCGCTTATATCTATTAATACACTCAACTCATTCTAGAGTACTACTGACTCTATTTCTAATGAGTAATTTCCCCACCAAAACCAAGGTTGTCGCTTAACCAAATGCTCTGATATCGAAATGTAACAACCCAATTTTTCCATGCCCGAAAGTCAACATCAATACGTCCACTATATTATATGCCGAACAATCGAATGCCGAAAAACCAAACCGTTAGGGTTAAAGAAGAAGAAGATAGAAGAAGAAACAGAAAACAATATTAGAATCTCACATTCGCAGCGGAAAAATATATAATAAATGAATGAATAATCTTTAAAACAAAAGAAATATATCAGTTATACATTACAACATCAGAGTCATATACAACACAATAGTGGAAAAGAAATAGCATATATACTAGTGATACGTCTCGCCGTCCAGCTTGCCTCCAGATCTCCACGGCATACTTTACTGACTTCGCTCCAGAACAACTGATAACCTGACTCTAGACTACCCGTGTGAAAAGTTATGGGCATCCACATTTTAGAAAGGGAACAATAAACTCTAGGTCAGTCATGGGACTGGTTTGATATTTTAAAAACAGTTATTTACACAAAGAAAAGGAAAAGAAATCCGCTATGCTTTTCAAAAATGAAACTACCATAAGGCCTCCCCGCACACACACAATGCAAGCGCACAACTGGAGGAGATTTCTCCTTATTATAGCCAAACATGCTTGATACGCAAAATATTTTTGATATTATTATTAGTGCATAGTGTGGAAAACATTTTGAAAGTATAATATTAATCTTAGCCATCATACACATTTTGTAGTATGCCTACTTTAGCTACCACTTAAACGGAGGGTCACCACCATAAGTAAATGGCATTTTATACAACTAAAACCGTACAGGGCACGTATTGTATCTTTGGATTTCCAACAAATGGTTAGGCTAAGGAACTTCTTATGCCACATGGGTATGCCTCTGGAGGGACGCCCCGAGAACTTAACCAGCTCTCTGCCAACACAAGGCCGGGTTACCTCTGTAACTAGGTAACTACTACATGAGTATGCCATCCCCCGGTCGTTACCGACCTTTATTCAAGTATCCTCAACCATAAAGCAACAACCATAAAGTAATAATTTTGCAGCAACCACATAAGTTAAGCATCTAGGATCCATACCATGATACCACCTTTTTCCAGAAGGAAATAGACATACCCTAAAGGTCGCGACTCTCGTAACCTTGCTGCGTCCTACCTGTTTCGACCATTTCCAGGGTGTGAGGTCCGACGAAGTCTCATCCACAAAGCTACGCTTTTCACAAAATCCATGCTTCGATCAACAAATGATCAGCAACACTTAGTATGCCACATTACCAAATTGGGAATATATCACTAGTAACCATCAACTACATAACCTCCAAGCTTGTACGTCTTAGAGAAGGGCGTTAAGCTAAAAGAATAAATTCTCCGCCACCAACAGAAATATATTTGATACAAACCAGCTTTACATCTCAAAGTGTAACGTCAAACATACATCCATACAAGTTTGTTCCTGGTTCGAACGGAACCGAAGGCGCTTCAAAGAAGCCCTTGCAATCCGGATATTCACTAATCCTGTCCGGACTCCCCGTCACAAAGGGTGATAAAATCTCTATATCATAGCAACTCAATGTAGAGACATTCGAGAGGAAATCATTTCGTTTTCGAAAATACCCGGTCTTCATCACCATTTTCAAATGCAATCCCATTTCATCGTATCATTATTCGGGTTGGGTTTTATGACACAAAGTCCTCTCCCGGCTAATCCAAATAATGAACGCTTATTTTAAAATAAATGTTACATTCGGATATCAAGAAAATCACAAAGAATTTCCACTTTGTTCTTTTAAAAAAAAGATCCGTCACAAAGGTTCGATGTGGTTTTTGGATAACCATTTGGAATCTGACCCCCAGTCGCATCGAAATTCAAATGCCATTTAAAGGCCAATATTGATAGTCAGCTATTTAACTATCAATCAATATTCACAACAATCACTAGATTTTAAATAATTTTCCCCCTCCCATTATTTATTTTCAAAATATATTTGCAAGATAATTTTTAACACCTCAGCACTTTGAAAATAGATTTCAAATCATTTTCCTTAGGTGGAATAAATTTCTAAATATTATTTATTTCCACTGAAAATTTGCCGAGTTCAAATACTTCAAAAAAAAATTTAAGTCGCTTATCCAAATACATATATATACACACACATATATATATACATATATATGTATATATATATGGAAACACTTGAAATAAAAACTAGTTTTAAACACTTTATTCAAAATATTAGTTATGAAAATATTATACTAATATCTCATATAAATCCTAAGCACAAACTAATTTTAAAAATAAAATTATTTGATAGAATATAATTAAATAAGCCTTTTCTAAATCAAATACTAGTTTAAATCTTTAAAATAATCACTTCTATAATCAACTTAATAATATTCATTTTAAAGATTTAAAAACAATTTTCGAGAATAATTTCTCCAACAATATTCTTTTTAAAACCAATTCTAGAACTTTTAATATATATTTTAAAAGCTAGTTTGAAAACATACTCGGCCTTCCAAGGAAAATACACTTTCCATTCTAAAATGGTTAATTTAAATCAATCAATAAATCCTCCTTGATTTATTTTAAATTTACATTCCAAATCCGTAAATTTCTTTCCACGCTTTTAAAAATAAACCAATCTTTATTTTTAAAACAAAATTCTCTTTCCTTTATAAATTCCCGTTGTGAATTTAAATTTCCAAATATCCACTGACGTACGGCTTTCAAATCGATTTTCAAATATTCACTTTCAACCACCAAATCAAATTCCAGATTGATTTCCAAATTTATTTTTAAACACCAAGTCAAATTCCAAATTGATTTCCCAAAATTTATTTTCAAACGCCAAATCAAATTCCAAATTGATTTCCAAATTTGTTTCAAATACCAAATCAAATTCCAAATTGATTTCTAAATTTATTTCAGACACCAAATCAAATTCTAATTGATTTCTAAATTTATTTTCAAGCACCAAATAAAATTCCAAATTTATTTCCAAATTTATTTTCAAACACCAAATCAAATTCCAAATTTATTTCAAACCAAATTCCAAATTGATTTCTAAATTTATTTCAAACACCAAATCAAATTCCAAATTGATTTCTAAATTTATTATCTTTTAAAATAAATTTCTTTATTTCTTCCAAACTATTTAAAATCCGAATTTTAAATAAATTCTTCAACTATTAAACAATATTACTTAAAATCCCTCTACTAAAATCATTTCCCATATTTGGAATTAATTCGATAAGATTTTAAAAAATCAACCTTTACCCTTTTGAATTCCTTCTTTAAAATTCACCCAATTCTTTAAAATGAATTTACTTAAAAAATTCTAATTTAATTTCCAAAAATCCAATTTTATATTTCTAGTATCCTACAATACCAAAAATATATTTGGCTAAACTATAGCCTTCAATAAATATCAACCACTAATACAATCATTCATAGATTATCACATCACAACATATACAAATAAATTCAACAATGTGAGGAATCCAGTTGGATCCCTCTAACCTTTTTCCTTGCATCCATAGTTGTTAGCACAACAATTCAATACCAATTCCATTTTCAGGTGGAATATCGCGATATATGCGATTATATAATATCATCCGCTATTATGTGGCGCATAGGGTCTCATCCACTATATAATGCGGGAAATTAATCACTCTAATATATATATATACACACTACTATATATACTATCACAATCAGACAATCAATTAAGAAATGAAACTCTAATTTTTTTAATTGAGTGAGAAGATTTCACCTTTGCCTATGCATGCAACCCTTTTCAAATCCAGCTTGATCCACTACGATTTTTACACCTTGTAGCAACATTATAAAGTTTTATTAATATTCAAATTAGTCGAACAAATCAATTTTTTTTCCTATTTGATAAATTTAAATTAACCAACGATTTATTTTAAAATTAAAATTTGATTTTAAACTAATTTCTTTTTAACAAAATATTTTCCTTTCTTTTTCTTTGAAACCCTTACTTATAAAAATTAATTTATATAGATTCAAAAATCAAATTTTACGTAAGCTTTCAAATGTTTCAAACTCCCATTTTTCTGTTTTTAAACTAGAGCATGCATGAGATATATACATTTACTAAATAAAAAAAAAATTATTTTTTATCTTTACTATAAATCCTACTATTGTGTCAAACATATATATAATTATTGATTTAAATTAACAAAGCTGCTATTATACTTGTCAATTTTAACTTTAAATTAAACTTGATTTAAACAACTGTTTTACCTCAATCCAAACGAGAAAGCAACAGACGAACCTCCATGCCATCCCCCAGTCGAGTGCGCCACCTATTTACCTCACTACTTGCTCAATGTCGAACTTTGACACCATCACGAGATGCTGCCGCCGTTCCACCGTCCATAACGGCGCCTCAATGAAGTCGTGCTCGACTCAAGCGCATACTCGCGGCCCTGACATCGGGCACTAGCGCGAGAACAACTCGTGACACCCAATCCTTCACCGCCACCATCTCTCGATTTGCCGCACACATGAACAGTAGTCGCGCTGCCACGCCCCGTACTACCTCGAGTTGCCAGCCCACAAGCCCTTCCTCCATGAGATCTAGCTCCGCGATTGATTTTGAATGAAGTCGATCTTTTTTAGATAAGAATTCGAACTGCGTCGATTTGATTTGGATGAGGCTGCCATGGATTTTTTGTTTTGATTTGAACGGAAGGGGAAAATGCATATACAGGCGCGATTCATATATTTTTTTTTTTATAAATGAACGAAATCAATTTTTATTTGGCCATCTCAATTTTAGTTTGAGGGAAAAGGGACATCTGGAATCTAATTAAAGAAGGCAGTAGACACGTATCCTTAAGGGATGAAACGTATTTAAGTTTGTCGATTATATAAGAATGTATATTTTTAATTCAAATTCAAATCGTCTCGATTTACGCACTCTAAAATTCCGAACCCCTATCGAGTTGTGCCACTAGGCGTTTGTAATGTTAAACCCCTATTCCAAACGCAATGGAAAAGGTGTCGAGGCTGAATTCGATCCTATGGAGAAGATAGCTTTTTGGACTAGTTATTATATTAAATTTCCAATATAATACTTGTTTTGCCGAAATCCGAGATTGTGCCTTGGAAGGCTATTTTTAAATATCGATTTAAACGACATAATTTCAAAACTGATCAAAGCATATTCAAATTCAATTCTGAAGCATCCATTATCTTCAGTATTATCAACATAAATTTTCCAAGCCTTCAAATTATTTTTAATCATCGTAAAACTAAAGATTCAAACTTTTACCCAACTTTAAATTTTCAATAATTAAATTTAATAATTTAATTACCAATCAAACAATGGTATTTGAAGTTCAAGTTAAATTAACTTCGAAAAAAAATTAAAAAAATATATTTCATTTTCAAATGTTCAAAATTTCTGGGTCGTCGCGTCCATTTTATAAATCATCCTTATTTATGAAATCTTCTTCGCTTAAAAACACCAATCCATTCATCCAAAACACCATATAAATTTCCAAAATCATTTATAAAAATCTTTATAAAATCTTCTTTTTATAACATGGAAAACTGTCACGACCCGAAATCCGACGTCCGAAAATCGACGTCCATACTTCACCCGTATTCGAATGCCGTAGATTCAAACGTCGAACTCCAGTTCAGATGGACCTTATAACACAACAAGTACAACAACTCAACGGAAGAAAAATGAATAACTAAATTTACACATAATAGTTTGATACAACAATCTGATACAATGAATATCAATATCAGAGCCAAAAGATAAACTACAGTGGAAGAAATAAAATTGCAATAGCAGCGGGAAACAACATCTTCATTGCCGAGCTCCAAACCATAAGCTTGAACCACCAAATGCTATCACTAAATCCAAAGGCTTCAAAGATATCGAATCTACGTCTACTAGCTGATTATCTTAAAATATGACTCTAGGCTGCCCATATGGAAAATTGTATGCACCTAGAGTTTAGAAAGGGAACAATAAACTCTAGGTCAGTCATGGGACTGGTGTGAGCAAACAAAAAAAGTTTATCTTTAACAAAAGAAAATAAAAGAAATTAAAAGAAATCCGCAATGCTTTTTGGAAAATAAAACTACCATAAGGCCTCCCGCCACACACACAATCCAAGCGCACAATTGGAGGAGATTTCTCCTTATGATAGTCAAACATGCTTGATACGTGAAAATTATTTTGATATTATTATTAGGGCATGGTGCAGAAAACCTTTTGAAAGTGTAATATCAATCTTAGCCATATACAACCCTTATTTATGCCTACTATAGCTACCATCTAAACAGTGGGTCACCACCAGAAGTAAATGGCATGTTATACAACTAAAACCGTACAGGACGCGTATTGGATGATTGGATTTGCAACAATGGTCAGGCAAAAGAACTTCCTACACCACATGGGTACGCCTCTGGAGGGACATCCTCGAGAACCTAACCGAATCTCTGCCAACACAAGGCCGTGTTACCTATGTAATGAGGTAACTACTGACATGAGCATGCCAACCCCGGTCGTTACCGACCTTTATCCTGGGATTCACCAACAAATAGCAATAACCACAAAGTTAAATATATGGGATCCATACCACAATACCACCTTTTATCCAGAAGGAAATGGACATACCCTAAAGGGCGCGACCCCTGATAACCTTGCTGCAACATTCCTGTTTCAACCATTTCCGGGCAGTGAGGTCCTAATGACGTCTCGTCCACAAAGCTACGCTTTTCACCAAAGCCATGATTTGGTCACTAAATGATCAGCAGCACTTTGTATGCCATATTACCAAATTGGGAATGTATCACTAGTAACCATCAACTACATAACCTCTGAGCTCGTATGTCTCAAAGAAGGGTGTAAAGCTAAGAGAACAAATTCTCCGCCGCCAAACATAAATGTATTTGATAGAAACCAGTTTTACATCTCAAAGTGTAATGTCAGACATACATCCACACAAGTCTGTTCCGGGTTCGAACAGAACCGAAGCACTTTAAAGAAGCCCTTGCAATCCTGTTATTCATAATCCCCGGACTCACCATCACATATGGAGATCAACAAATGCTCTGGATTCTGATCTGATGAATATGAGTTGATTTTGCATGATGTATATAAGTTGAATCTTGTATTTTGATCTGAAACTGGAAGTGTTTTGTTTTCCAGATTTAAGAACTTGATCTATTTTCTGATCTATAGTTTTAATTGAAGCCCGATCTTTATATTGCATTTCCCAGATTGAAATCTGAAGCTTTTCTTTAGACTTCAGGTTGAACTTGTAAAGGATTTGTTAAATTATTAATTTGAGACGACCTTTGTTTTTCTTTCTGATTTGTTTTGTATCAGACTTTTGAAATTATAGTTTTATGTTGAATTTATACATTGATCAGGTTTGGGTAGAATCAGCTCTTTGATTTCCTTATGGGTTTGTATTTATTTTTCTCGGGTTTGAGAAGTTTTAAAACTGAAAGAAAACTTTTGAACTAAAAATGAGCAGTCTGGTTTAAACATTTTGATTTTTATTTGCATTATCATTTCAAAAGAAAACATCTTTGCCACTTGTTTATTATAGATAATTAAAACATTACACATGTAATAGCATGTAATCTCATCCTTACAAATGTTAAAATGTAAACATTTTATGTTTAAGTCCTTATTTTAAATTAATTTATAAATTGTGTTTTAAACCCTTGTTTTAAATTAAGTACTTATGTTTATAACTTAACACGGGTATTATGTTTTAAATTTATAACTATACAAACTATATTTATTCATTTTAAAAGAAAAATATATTTTAAATCATTTTATCAAATTCAATCTTAAGCTACCATACTTGTTTACTAAATTCAAATTTTCAACTTACATATATATATATATATATATACACATATTAAAGCTTCTTTTTTTTTGAAAATGATTTTAATTCTAATTGTACATTAATAAGCAATCATATATTATATTTTAATTTCAAATATAAAGTTTTCTTTATGTCCGATTAAATTTCAATATATTTAATTTTGAATTTCAAATTCAAATTTCAAATTATAATTTATTTATATAAACATAAAACAAACACATATCTTTATTAAATTTTGGAAAATTCAAATTTATTCACAATTTAATTCTGAAAATTATATTAATCACCAAATTTAAATTTGGCTAAAAATTGGGATCGTTACAGATTCCCCCTTAAGAAAATTTTGTCCTCGAAATTTTCCAAATATGGAGACCAACAAAAAAACAGATGAAGAATGTTTTACCAGATCAAACTGACTATCTATTCTGCATTTTCCGTACCAAATCAGAATATCAACAATAAATATGAGAACAAACTCATTCAATATTTCACGAAATACTCAGGTCATCGGGTCTACGAAATATATGGAGACACTGGTTAGTTCGAAGGGGAACTAACCATTCGTAGAATATATCTGGACCCCAAGAGAACAGATAAATGGATAAAATTTAATTCAGTTTCATATTTGGTTAACCAATTCATTTCAAGTAAATTTTCAAATTTATTAAAGTTTAAAACGGAAAGATTGATAGAAAACTGATGAAGAGAATACGAGATAGGAACCTTTCAACAAAGATTCGCAGGGCCACCATCACACCGAAGCTTCTTCTTGTAACTGCCAATAAACCATCAAAGAATTGATATCGAATGATGATCAAAAGAGATTGATAGAGAAAGTTGTTTCCGTTGTTGCATGGTATTGACCATTTGTAGTGGTACAACCCTATCCCCTATCTCGTCCTCTTCTTGCACTCATACTCACTATCAGTGGATAGTAAGAGAATTTACCGAGGCTTAAGGACGGATATCTTAGGAATACTCATTCTAGGGCATTTATATCCTTATCTCTAATGAGTTACCTAATGTGTTATACTCCTGAGTTAAAGTTCTTACTCAACCTTCAGCTCTGATACCACTTGTCACGACCCAAAATCCGGCGTTCGAAAATTGACATCCATACTTCACCCGTATTCGAATGTCGTAGACTCAAACATTGAACTCCGGTTCGGATGGAGCTTATAACACATCAAGTACAACAACACAGCGGAAGAAAAATGAATAACTATATTTATACATAACAGTTTGATACAACAATCTGATAAAATGAATATCAATATCAGAGCCAAAAGACAAACAACAATGAAAGAAATAAAACAGCAACAGCAGCGGGAAACAACATCTTCAATGCCAAGCTCCAAACCATAAGCTCTGACCACCAAATGCTATCACTAAATCCAAAGGCTTCAAAGATATCGAATCTACATTTACTGGCTGATTATCTGAAAATATGACTCTAGGCTGCCTATGTAGAAAATTATGGGAGCCAGAGTTTAGAAAGGGAACAATAAACTCTAGGTCAGTCATGGGACTGGTGTGAGCAAACAAAAATAGTTTATCTTTAACAAAATAAATTAAAAGAAATCCGCAATGCTTTTTAGAAAATTAAACTACCATAAGGCCTCAAGCTACACACACAATGGAAGCGCACAATTGGAGGAGATTTCCCCTTATGATAGTCAAACATGCTTGATACGCGAAAATTCTTTTGATATTTTAGTGCATAGAGCAGAAAACCTTTCGAAAGTATAATGTTAATCTTATCCAGCATACAACCATTATTATATGCCTACTATAGTTACCACCTAAACAGTGGGTCACCACCATAAGTAAATGGCAGGTTATACAAATAAAACCGTACAGGGCGTGTGTTGGATGATTGGATTTCCAACAATGGTCAGGCAAAGGAACTTCCTACACCACATGGGTACGCCTCTGGAGGGACGCCCTCGAGAATCTAACCGGATCTCTGCCAACACAAGGCCAGGTTACCTCTGTAGCTAGGTAACTACTGACACGAGTATGCCATCCCTGGCCATTACCGACCTTTATCTCGGGATTCACCAACAAATAGCAATAACCACAAAGTTAAATATCTGGGCTCCATACCATGGTACCACCATTTATCCAGAAGGAAATGGACATACCCTAAGGGGCACGACCCCCAATAACCTTGCTGCAACATTCCTTTTTCGACATTTCTGGGTCGTGAGGTCCTGATGAGGTCTCGTCCACAAAGCTATGCTTTTCACAAAAGCCATGCTTTGATCAACAAATGACTAGCAGCATTTCGTATGCCACATTACCAAATTGGGAATGTGTCACTAGTAACCATCAACTACATAACCTCTGAGCTCGTACATCTCTGAGAAGGGTGTTAAGCTAAGAGATTAAATTCTCCGCCACCAAACAGAAATGTATTTGATAGAAACCAGTTTTACATCTTAAAGTGTAATGTCAGACATAAATCCATACAAGTCTATTTTGGGTTCGAACAGAACCGAAGGCACTTCAAAGAAGCCCTTGCAATCCAGGTATTCACAATCTCGATCGGACTACCCATCACATATAGAGATCTCTATACCGGCGCGACTAAGTGCAGAGACATTCGACGGGTAATCCTTTCATTCTCGAAAATACCCGATCTTCACCACTGGTCTGTAAATGCTATCCATAACGTCATATCATTATTCGGAATGGGTTTTATGACACAAAGTCCACTCCCGGCTAAACCGAATAGTGAGCGCTTAATTTAAAAAAAGCATATGGATATAGTTGGATCGTAGTTAAGTCATAACTTATTACTCAAAACCTTTCTTTCAAATGGTTTAACAAATTTCCACTTTTAATCTTTTAAACCAAAAGATTCACCCTTTTAAAATCCACTTCAATTTGAAATCAAGGTTTACCAATCTTTCACAAAGATTCATTCATAGCTTTTAAAACAATTTCAATTTCAAATCTTTTATACAAAAGATACACCTTTAAAATCCTCTTCAATTTGAAAACAAAGTTCACCAATCTTTCACAAAAATTCATTCATAGCTTTCAAAACAATTTCAATTTCAAATCTTGTATACAAAAGTTACACCTTTAAGATCCTCTTCAATTTGAAAACAAAGTTCACCAATGTTTCAAAAAGATTCATTCATAGCTTTCAAACAATTTCAATTTCAAATCTTCAAATCTTTCAACAAAAACTGGAAGTTCTTTCGTTATATGAAAACCATTATCATTTGAAAACAAATACTTTTCGTTTCGGAAAAATCCGATCAAATATACACAAATTATAGCCATTAAAAGTATAAACCAGGAAATCAGCGAACTGCCATATCAACTGGCTCTAATTTGAATTAAACTCAAATTCCCAAAACAATTTATTGAATACACTTCAAAATGGTTTAAAATCTATATATACATTGTGTAACTTGTTTAACCCTTTCAAACCATACTTTCCAAAATGATTTCAAAACTTAAACAGCATATATTATATTCAAACTGAATTTCAAATTTCAAAACTTCCTTTTCAAAAGCTTTTCATATTCAATCCATTTCCATTTTTCCAAAATCATTTGGATTCAAAATTCAACTTTTCAAACCATTTCATAATATTAAATTCAAATATCTGTGACTTAACCAATTTCCATGTGAAATCCATATTTGTGTGTGTATAGTGTAGTCCTGGGGTTTTACACAATAGTGCAACCTCATTAATCATTATAGATTCAAGCACAACAATACCGATAAGCGGTATAACCCTATAACGCTTATCTTCATTCATAGATTCACAAAAAATAATATAAATTCGTCACAGATAAATAAATTACATTCATCACAGCTCAAATCAAAATAATTCATATCACAAATCATCACACATTAGGGATATCAAACAATTCAAAGCATTCAATACAATCCAAATAACCATAAGCAAGGTCAATTAATCATCTGATTAATTTAAATCAGATTAATTACTAATGAATAAATTACTAATCCTGGTTAATTAATTATTAGTTAATTACAAACCATTTTAATTAATTATCCTTTAATCATTAATTAACCTTTAATGATAAATTAATTAACCTTAAATAATAAATCAATCAACCTTTAATCATTAAATAATTAACCTTTAATTATTTAATTATTCTTTAATTAATAATCCTTAATTAATTACAATAAGTGATTATCCCAAAATCATTAATATTAATAAATCATGCATTAATTACATTAATTAGTTATACTTGATTAATCAACTTTAATCATCAATTAATTACTTTAATTAAGTAATTATCCTTAAGTAATTAAGTACCCTTTAATTACATATCATTAATTAATCTTCATTAATTAATTACCCTTAAATGTAATTACACAAAGTAATTATCCCCTTAATTACATTGAGAAATAATATTTTATTAATTTCATTAAGAAATTGCTCTCAACCTTAATTAATCAAAAGATAACCCATTTATCTTAATTAATTACTTAACTCTTAATTAACTTAATTATATTTGAAAACACTCAAGGATTTAAATTAATTAATTAACCAAATACAAAATTAATTTAAAACCAAATCAATTTAATCTTAAAGATGATTAACTTTAAAAAAATTAAACTTTATATAAATTTATTATTATTAAATAAATTTATTTATATTCTCAAGTCACTTAACAAAAACATTTTCTCTTCATAATTAACCTTTTAACTAAGCTATTAAATTTTACTTAAAATAATCTTAAGAAATAATAAATGGAAGTATACACCTATTAAACACTTAAAACTTGATTAATGGAAATAATTCATTTTAAAATCTTTAACTAATTTCAAACTAAAAATACAATACTTATCATTTAAAAGAAAATTTGTTTAAGAATGAAATTCAAGACCTAATTGATTTAAAATTTAAAGCTTGATTTGTTTGAAGATTTAAACATGTTACTGCTTCAACCCGAGATAACTCGAGTCCATCCCGAAGCAAAATACAAATTTTCTCAAGCCTTTCCCGAGTAAACCTGAAACCACGCTGTTTTTATTATGAAAATTTAAAAACCCTACTACTCAGTGAAACGACTGGACAGTGAACTCGGGCTTGATTCGAAAATTCCCGAGTACGTGTTCGAGTTCAAACTCCTTTCTTCTCCAATAAAATAAGTCTGACACCAAATGCACGTGTATACGTGCACCGATGATCAGAGCTTCTCTGATCATCGTCGCTACCTCTATGATAACCCGGATTTTTGGACATCTGTAATTGATAAATTAACTGGATTTAATTAGTATAAATACTGATTTATAAGTTAAATAAATAATTCTTGCAATAAAAATATATATCTGGATAAGTATTGGTTTGATAATCTCCTAGTGTAATTATTTAAAATTTGCAAAATTATTATTTTCAAAAAATTAATTATGTGTTGTATATATATGTAAATGTATGAGTTGATTTTAAATTGAATTAGAGTTTTAATTTGAATTTGAAATTCAAAAATAAATATTATTTATTTAAGGATATAATAGCTTTAGTTAAAAAAAGATTAAATAAAGGGTTTAAATATTTCTTTAAAGTTTATATATGATAAATATGGTTTTTAAATATACTTATTAATATAAGAACGCGTTAAACTAAATATAATTAAAAGTAAATATATATATATATATAAGTACAAACTAAATGATAAATATAACATAAATTTATATGAAAACATATAAAGGACATAAAAACATGCATATTTACAAGTGTAAGTCAAATTTTTCATCAATTTAACATTTGTAAAGATAATAATATGCATGGTAAACAAGTATCATTAGCTTATCCTATTTTTTTTAAAACAATAACTAAAATTAAAACAAAGTTATATGTATAACACTATTCCCCTCTATTCTCTTTTTCTTATGTTCAAACAAAACAAATACAAAGCAAGCTAAAATCTGAAAACAAAACCATATAAAAAATATAATAAAAACCAAATTAAACAACAGCTTTAAAATTTTCAAATAGCAACTGTTTCAAATTTATCCTGAGCAAGATTTAAGTCTCTAACCTGATCTGAAACAAATTCAAAGGTCGGAGTAAAGGCAAACATAAGGTTTCAAATTTAAACTAAAGCAATCAAAGCAAAATTAAGCTAGTTCAGCTCAATTGTAGAAGACCGGATCATTTCAGACGAGCTAAAGATTAAGCAACCAATCAAGTTTAGATGAAAATCATTTCAAGAATTAAAAAAAAGAATTCAAGCCTACTTCTCTGTTTGTATGTGAAAGTGAGTAAACAACTCCTTTAAAAATTTAAATCTAGTTTAATTCTTAATGTATGTAATAATCCTTGAAGTTATGGATGTAATTCATGTTTTGCATGTCTGTTTATGTGAGGATATAGTGTATGCCTATCAACATATATATATATATATATATATATATATATATATATAACCTCTCTGTTTGAAGTTTTCAAGCTTTAACAATTTAAAATTTAAAATCCTCATCTTCTAATCCTTTTCAGGATTTGATGTTTAAATAAAATTTGTTTGAATCATCAAGATCTTGACTTTAGAAACATTTCCAAGTGATATTAGTTCAATTTTTCTAGAAAACTTGAATATACAGTAAGAATTCAAGGGGCATGTGAAATTCGAACATCTTGATTTGCTAATTCAATTCCATAATCAGATTTGTTATCAGAATACATGATTTTTAAAGCTGAAATCAAAATATTTAGTTTAGTAAAACGTGGGAATTCGCAAGTTGAACGGAATTCATGTCTGAAGGAATTTCTAGTGATCAGGGAAGTTTGAGAGGTCGGGGTCTCTACAGTAGTTAGCTTGGAGGTAGGCGAGTTCTGCAAAAATGGCAGGTGAATTTTTAGTTCAATGTGACGGCGTCGTGGGGTCATAGTAGGGTTTCAGCTCGGTTTTGATCAAGTTTGGAAAGTGCGCTACTACAGCGACGTCAGAGTATCGGGGAAGACCGGTTGAGGAAAAGAGAGAGGGGACTAGGGTGTAGCTCCATGCAGAAGAACATGAACTCCGATGGTCAGAATCGTCGAAGTCGAGGCCTTTCCTGGATGATGGTTCGTTCCAGAATTTGGATCATCGAGCTTGATTTTTGTTTGGCTGTCATTTTTGTTGTTCAGGGTGGTTGTAGTATTTGTTGAGGTAGTCATCGACTTGGAGGATGGCCGGTGAGTTGATCGGAGGGCGTGGGTATGGCGTGCACGTACACACGTGCACGTTGATGCCTGAGTTGATCTAGGCATGGAGAAGAGGGTGTTTTCTTGGGTTGGTCTCGAGTAGGTTTGAGGATTTACTCGGGGAAAGGAAGAGAATTTCTGGGGATCGCCTTCGAGTGAGTGTACAAGAGCTTATTAACATATTAATAAGTTTTAAATTTTAAACTAAAACTAGATTTTAGAAACACTCAAGGTATGACTCGGGTGAAAATCAGGTTGGACGCGAAGCAATATTTAACAGTTTTTAAATTATAAAGAAAACAAGTTTTAAAATCTAAAATAAATCAAGTTTTAAGTCTATTTCCTTAAAATGTATTTCTTTATATAGTAAATGTTTATTTAACATTTGATTTAAGAAGTGATATGATTGTTTAACTTAAATTTGTAAGTTATAACTTAATATAGAAATGAAATCAAGTGTTAATTAAAAAGGATAAAATGATAAAAATTTATATGTGATTGATAATTAAGTATTAATAAGATAAATGGTTTATCTTAAAGGATAATTAAGGTTTTGATGATTTAAGATTAATTCAGTTAATAAGGGAATCAAGGAGTAATTAATTAATTTCATTTATTAATAATTAAGGATTAATTAATTAAGTAATCGAAGATTAATTAATTGGAAATTAGAAATTAATTAATTGGTGATTATTAATTTAAATAATTGGAGAAGAATTACTTAAATGATAATTACTTAATGTAAGTAATTAAAAGAAATTTTTTTAATGTTTAATTAATTTAATTAGTAATTAGAGGTTTAGTTAATTAATAATTAAAGGTTAATTAATTAAGGATAATTAACCGATGGGATAATTACATGAAGAAAGTAATTAATTAAAGGGAAATTACATAATGAAAGTAATTAAGGAAATTAATTAAGGATTAGATAATTAATGAGTGTGATTAATTAAAGGATAACTAATCAATGTAAGTGATTATCGGATAATTAGTTTGAGAAATTAATTAAGATAAATGCAATCAATGTGAATGGGTGGAAGTTAAATTAATTTGGGTAATTAATTAAAGGCTAATTACTTAACGTAATTAGAGATGATAATTAAGGGCTGATTAATTAATGGTTTGTAATTAATTACTGTTAAGTAAGCAGGATTAAAAGTGATTAAAGTAATTAATTTGATTTAATTAGAATTGGTGTGACGAATTAATCTTGCTTATGAATGATCGGTTGATATTTCTGATATGAAATGTTTGTGATATGATATGTTTGGTTTGAATAGTGATAATGTGGTTATCTATCGATGATGAATTACTGTGTAAAGTGACACCCTATATTTAAAGTTGGATTTGTATTTCACTTGAATAACTTGGGATAAGATGACATGGGATTCAAAGAAACTGGGGTCGGGTATCAGTAAATACCCGAAACCACTTCGATTTGAAATCTACTATAATTCTTTATGGATTTAATATGTGTAATCAATAGGCAGGAATGAAACAATTTAAGTGAACTAGACCATTGAAACTAAGTAAGGGTACTTAGGGATTGATGTGTGAAATAAGTGTTGACTGCAACAATTTAAGAACTTGTTGTGAGGTACGAGTTACCCCGAATTTTAAATAAGTTATGCATTTGTATTTCATATTAGATGGGTTTACTCACGCTGGTTTCCAGCCTGACCTAGGTGTTACTTTGATGTAATACTCGGGTCAGACCGAGTATTACAGCTTTTCAGGTAAGGACGTTCTAGAGCTCAGGAGGCGAGCTGGATGGCTGGAACTATGGAGTTACCGCAATGTATTTGAGAGTTGTATTGATAGTAGTCTAGAACAGGTTAATATTATTGTACATCACTTGTATAATGATTGTTCTCTGATGTAATGTATGCAAAGTAACAACTACTGCTTTCTTACAAATGCTACTACTTGTTATTATATTTAATCTGCTACGAATGTGAGAGGTTATTGTTGTCTGTTCTTCTACTACCTTCTTTCTCTTTTCTCTAACAATCTGGAATTTTTGGAGTCGAAAATTGCGGGTCATTACATTTGGTATCAGAGCTGAATATTAAGCGAGAACCTTGGCTCCGGTGGGTTTACTCATTAAGGATAGGGTCAATGGTACCTAGAATGAGTTGAGTGTAGTATATATGAGGGCGTATTTGTTATTTTCTTATAAAAAGATTTTAAAATGATTTTCAAATTAGTTTTTATATAAGTTTATATTTTGATATATAAAGCAATAGTTTTCTTTATATATATATATATATATATATATATATATATTAAAGTAATTGGTCGCTGTATTATTTGAATTAAAAGTAATAATAAGAATTAAATTGTAATAGAAATACAACCTGTGACGACCTGGATTTTCGCGTTCGAAAATCGACACCCATACTTCACTTGTACTCGAATGCCAAAGATTCGATCGTTCAATCCGATTCGCCGGAGCTTATAACACATTAAGTACAACAACACAACGGAAGAAAATGAACAGTATCATATATCTCTATTGAATACAATATCCAAATATGATACAACACTGATCACCAACATTTATCAGAGCACAAATACAATGCTACAGCGAAATAGAAAACTCCACCAGCGGAACTATAGCTGAGAATGATATCATAACTTGGACTTCTAAGAGAGAACTCCAACATTTGCATCTCCATATCAAATGCTCTAATCCAAAGCTAGCTAGAACCTCCATCGAGTTGAATTAAGCAAACACGATCCACAACGCGTTGCCAAACCAAAGGCTTCGTAGATTTCCAAAAGCTACCAAAGCTACATCTATTATTTGTCTGAAAAACCCAACCCTAGACTGCCCGTGTGGAAAATTATGGGCAATTAGAGTTTAGGAAGGGAACAACAAACTCCGGGTCAGTCATGGGACTGGTATGAGCAAACAAAAATAGTTTATCTTTAAAACAAACAAAAAAAAGATTTTAAAAAATTGAAATCCGCAATTCTTTTTGGAAAATGAAACTACCATAAAGCCTCCCACCGCACACACAATGTAAACGTAGAATTGGAGGAGATTTCTCCTTGTGATTGTCAAAAATGCTTGATACACGAAAATCATTTAGATATTATTATTAGTGCATAGTGGAAAACATTTCGAAAGTATAATATTAATCTTAGCCAGCATACAACCATTATTGTATGCCTACTATAGCTACCATGTTCAATAGCAGGTTGCCGCCACATTCCATGGCAGGTTATACAGCTAAACCATACAGGGAGCGTATTATTTCTTTGGATTTGCCAACAAATGGTCAGGCTAAGGAACTTCTTATTGCCACATAGGAACTCCTCTAGAGGGAAGCCCCGAGAACCTACCCGACTCTCTGCCAACACAAGGCCAGTTTACTCCCTTCTCGGGAGTAAAACCTAAGATATGCCATCCCCGGTCGTTTGCGACCTTTATCCGAGGGCCCTCAACACCAACAACCACAAAGTAATGTATTTGCAATAACCACATAGGTTAAATATCTAGGCACCAAACCATGATACCACCCTTTTCCAGAAGGAATGGACATACCCTAGGGGCGCGACCCCGAAAACCTTGCTGCATCTTTCCTGTTTCGACCATTACCGGGTTGTGAGGCTCGATGAAGTCTCGTCCACAAAGCTAGGCTTTTTCACAAAGCCATGCTTTGATCAACAAATGATCAGCAGCACTTCGTATGCCCCATTACCAAATTGGGAATGTATCACTAATAACCGTCAACTACATAACCTATGAGCTCGTACGTCTCAGAGAAGGGTGTTAAGCTAAGAGGATAAATCTCTGCCACCAAAAAGAAATGTATTTGATAGAAACCGGCTTTACATCTCAAAGTGTAATGTCAGACACACATCAATACAAGTCTGTTTCGGGTTCGAACAGAACCGAATGCACTTCCAAAGATGCCCTTGCATTTCAGGAATTTCCAATCCCGATCAGACTCCCCATCACATATGGAGATCTCTATACCGGGCGCTAATCGATGCTGAGTCATTCGACGGGTTATCCTTACGTTCTCGAGAATACCCAGTCTTCACCACCGGTCTTCAAATGCTATCCTTGACGTTGTATCATTATTTGGAAAGGGTTATAAGACACAAGGTCCTCTCCCGGCTAAACCGAATAATGAGCGCAATATTTAGAAACATATGGATATTAGGATTTCAGTTAAGCCACAACTTTAAAACACAAAACATTTCTTCAAATGGTTTAAACAATTTACCATTTCAAATCTTTTAAACAAAAAGATTTATTTCACAAAGTTTACCAATCTTTCACAAAGATTCATTAATATCTTTCCAATTCAAATCTTTTATAAAAAAGATATGCTTTTAAGATCCCTTTTCAATTTGAAAACAAGCTTCACCAATCTATAACAAAGATTCGTTCGTAGCCTTTTCAAAACAATTTTCCTTTCAAATTGGATTAACTCATCCAATCTTTGAATCAAAGATACAATTTATGGCTTTCAAAATCATTTCCACAAAACAATTCCGTTTCAAATCTTTTATATAAAAGATACCCATTTAAAATCCTCTTCAATTTCAAATCAAGGTTCATCCATCTTTCACAAAGATTTATTCATAGCTTTCAGAACAATTCACTTTCAAATTTGAAATCATTAAACCCAAACTGGAAGATCTTTCGTTATGTGAAAGCTATTATTATTTGAAAACAAATAGTTTCGTTTCGGAAAAATCCAATTACATTTATAGAAGTTAAATCCCTTCAGGTATAATACTTGGATTTGACTCAAATTCCCAAAACACTTCTTTTAAAATGGTTTAAAAACCCATATAAACACATCTATAACTTATATAACCTTTTTTAAACCATAATTTCCAAACATAGAATTTAATTTCAAAACTTGAATTCAAATTCAAATCAAATTATTTAAATTTCAAAACATTAACAAGTTATTCAAAAGAACTTTTATCTTTTAAAATTCCTATTCAAAAACTTTTCATATTTAACCCAATTCTATTTCTGAAACCATTTGAATTCAAAATTCAATTTTAAAACCATTAAATTGAAATATCTGTGACTTAACCAATTTCTTCGTGCAATCCATATTTGTGTGTGTAGTGTAGTTCAGGGGTTTTACACAATAGTGCAACATCATCTATCATCAAAGAATTAATCATATTAATATCGATAAGCGGTAAATCTATTACGCTTATCTTCCATTCACAGATTCACAGATTCACAGATAAATAATATTCATTCATCATAGATACACAAATTACATTCATCACAGCTTGAATTAAAACAATTCAAATCACTAAGCATCACACAATAGAGATATCAAACAATTTCAAGCATTCAATACAATTCAAACATCCATAAGTAAAGTTAGTTAATCGTCTGATTTATTTAAATCAGATAATTACTTATGAATAAATTACTAATTTCGATTAATTAATCGTTTAATTTGTCACAAATCATTAATTAATTACCGTTTAATTATTCATTAATTAACCTTAATTAATAAATTAATTAATCCTTTAACTATCAATTAATCAACCTTAATTAATAAACTAATTAACCTTTAAATAATTAACCTTAATTATTAATCCTTAATTAATTACCATTTAATTAGTTAATCTTAATTAATTATAATATGTGATTATCCCTAATCACTTTCATTAAATAAATCTTAAATTTATTTAATTATCCTTAATTATTAATTAATTAAATCTTAATCACCTTCATTAATAAATCATAAATTAATCCTTAATTGTAAATTAATCAATCTTAATTTATAAATTAATTAAGCTTTAATAATTAATTCTCAATTAAGCAATCATCTATACTTAATTAATTAGACAAATTAATTTATCTGAATTTAATTACCTAAATTACTTATCTTAGTTAATTAAGTAATTACACTTCAATTACTTTTGTTAATAAGAACTTGATTAAATTAAGACAACTCATATTACATTAATCCTTATTTATCATTTAAATTTAATTTAAAAGCTTGAAGATTGGTTTATACAAAATCATTATCCTTTAATTATTTAAGTTAAATATCTATTGCTTAAACCATATCCAAAATTTCAACAATTATATTTTAGTTGAATACATTTATGAACTAATTTTAAAATTAGTTTAATGTAGAATTTATATAAGCCAAAACTATTTTTAAAACAAAAGTTAAACTTGAAATCCATACTTTTTTTGAAAAAAAAAACATAAATACGTTTAGAACATCATTCTCTAAATTCAAACATTTCACACATCTTTTAAAACTAGTTAAAATGTTGTTTAAAATTCAGCATAGCTTCAAAGTTTAGAATTCATTTTACAGTTTAAAATTTGGACAGGATTTAAATCCTGGAAACAAAAACGACCAAACCAACACAGCAAAACTAGAGACAACACACGCGACAACCTGATGTTCTCTTCGAGCCAACAACATGGTTTCACGAGCATGGCTTCGAACCAGCTCCTTGTTCCTCCTCAAGCTCACTGATCATAACAATGCATATGCCATAGTGATACGTGCACAAGTCACCGCTGTCGCTCCGTCCCTTGCCTCCACCATCCATGAGTTGCTGACGATCCATTAATATGTTCTGACCACCCAGTTGCCTTAACAATGTCGAATTCAAAATTGAACATTATCGAACCCACTACTTCTTCCTGGAACTAAATCCAATCAATAAAACATACCCTCACCGTCGATTCAAACCACCATCGACCATGCCCTTTTGACCAGAGCCTCGCCACGATCCAATGTATCACTATCCCTGGGTCCGATCGACCCAATTGCATTGGCGATGACACAACGATCTTGCCATTATCATCGATCAAAACAAACATTTAAACCCTAATTCATCATCGATCCATCGCTTCAATCAACTAAAAAATATCTGAATACTTTTCCAACAATCCCCAATACTTAAGCTACCCTCAACATAAATTCGAAGCTTATCATCTCTCCGTTCATCAGATATTGTTAAAAGTACCAGTTTTAATAAATCTGACCATTCCCATTATATACGAATTTAAAAACCTTGAACCATTGCCTAAATTCATCATTTTTTCATACAATTTAGTTCATGAAATCCAAATTCAAAATTAAAATGGTTGATTTTTATCATTTCTGAAGGTTTACTGTATAGTTTTAAGTTTCAGTTAATTTCTTAATAAAAAAAATTTAAAACTATTTTTAAAATTTTAATTTGACAAGTGCAAGAAATTTTTATTTAGAAATCAAAACTAAATATTGATTCGTTTGGGTGGTGTAAATTTTGAACTGGTTAATCAAACCTGTCATATAACATAGAGGCATGTTTGCCTATGTGCACACACAAATTTACATCTAAATATCAGCATGCAGGCAACAAATCAAGCACTCCTCATACATACATCAAGCAACATAACAGTTAAAGATGAGTGTGTTTTCCTGGGAAATGGCAAAGCAGAGGACTGGAATTGTTTTCAACTGGAAACTTTGATTTGTTTTGAGATGAGTTTACATTTTGAAACTAGAAGCATTCTAGTTGAAATTGATGTTTGCGTTGCCTTTGAACTTTAGTTGAACCTTTAACTTGCTTTAATTTTTTCATCCCTGTTTGCTTCAGAATTATCTCAGGCCTTTGAATCAGGTTGCTTGCTTTACTGTTTAAGCTGAGTTGCTGATTTTGTTTTTGAATTTCCAGTTTTTTGATACAAGCTTACAGGTTTAAAACTGAGAACATTCTGATTTACAGGTTTTGCTTTTAATTATTTCACTCCTGGTTTTAAATTTCGCTTTGAGGTCTTGAATTTAAATCTGAAGCTTTGGATTGCTTCAGGTTGATTCAGAATTGTTTTCTTTTCTTTTCTATTTTGATTTCAGAAAGTGGAGATGAAGGAATATGAAAGGAAGAAATTTTTTAACTGTAAACACCTAGTTTACAAATTTCTCATTTGGATATATTTTAATTTTTTTTTAAGAGAATTTTTTTTTTTTGCTACTTGTTCATCTTAAACCAACACATGTTAAAGCATATTACACTTAATTTACTAATGTCATTGGTGATGAATTTTATGTTTAAATCCCTCTTTCAAATAATTTTATAAACTTTGTTTTTAAATCCCTATCTCATTCAATTTGTAATTTGTGTTTAAACCCTTGCCTTATTTTTATATTTAATATTTATGTTCAACCCTTGTTTCTAATTTACTTATGAAACATGGTTCCTTATTTTTGTTTTAGTCTTACATATGTTTTACATTTTACAAATGTTTATCTTATTAATCTTCCAAATTTAAATCTTTTATCAAATATTATTTTACATTTTAAATTCAAGTTATTAGCAATGTTCATATTTTATTCATACATTTTTTCTATTTTTATAATTATATAACTTTTAAAAGAAAATGAATTCAAAATAATTTATGCACTTAATAAATAATCATACATATATATACATTTTTTTTCTTTCAATTACTTATACTTATATAACTCTTTTTAAAGTAAGAAATGTTTTGAAACTTAATTTCTATATTAATTTCAAAGTAAATCCAATTTGTTTGCAATATATTTCTATTTAAATTTCAAATCAAAAATATTCACTTTCAATATACTTATTAAATTTCAAAATCAATTCAAATTAAAATCCATTTATATAAATAAATAAACATTCATCGTATTAATTTGAAAATTTTCAAATACGATATATATATATATTTTATTCCCAAATATCCATATAAATTTTCCATATATTCGTAAATTAATAAAGATTTTATATTAATTATTAATTTTAAATTTGGCTCAAAAATGGGATCGTTACACAACCAAATAGGAATTGGATAATATAAACTATATAAATAAGATAAATGATTCCAAACTGAAATTAAAATCCTGAATTTATAAAAGTGCTTTCAGAATAAGATAATTTAAATTATGAAGTTTTAGATCTAATTCCAGAAAATTTGGAATTTGTTTCAAAGTGCTAAAAGAAATAATAAAAAGTATTATTTGAATGAAAGGGTCATGTTTCAAACAAGGGTTGTTTGAAAAATTTAAAGAAATTTGGTTTGAATCAAAGCAAAGGCGGTTTAAAATTTAAAGTATAACTTGGTGTGCAAAGGTAATAAATATGTATATATGTGGGACATACATAATATTAAAAATGATTTGAAACAAACTCTAAGGGTTGAGTTTTAAATTTTTCCTTGGAATGTGACGTGAAAAACCAAAGTGATAAGTTTTTGAACTTATAAGTAGGAAGATTATTAATGAGAAGTTTAGAATTTGAAATGGAAATTCAAACTGAGTAAAGTTGACTGGTTTAAATTGAATTGAATTTAACTTAGATGAAGTTAAATAAGTTTGGAATAAACAACTTGAATTGGAAATTTCAAGATGAAATTGAGATTTAACTTGAGGAAGTTAAATGGTCGATTTAAATTGGGAATACGTGTGATCTAAAAATGGGTTTGAGATCTAAAAATTAGAAATGTGGATGGACGTTTTAAAATAATTTGGATATTCATTTTAACTTATCACAATATCATCCTATTGTTATTAATAATCTATGAAATTGAGAGTCGAATTATTTTAATTAAGAAATGGATTGAGGTAACATACATCCATTACTGAAATTAAATAGAAATAAAATTGAACTTATGAAAAGGGAAATTGCTTTGAACTTAAAGATTTAAATGCTAGAAATGAGCTTGCTGAAAATTTTTAAAGATTGATTTCGAAATTAAAATTAGGCAATAAATTGGATTCGGAAGATTAAATCATAAAAAAATGAGTTTTGAACTCCAATTTGAACTTTGAAATAAATTAAGTAAAGGTAACTTAAAATTGAATTTTGAAATTTGGACTTAGGATTAAGTGGTTCAAAATTTTAAGTTGTTAATTTAAAAATAAAGGTTGGTTTGATTTAAAGGATTAAGCCAACATTTAAAAATTTAACTTGAATTTATACAATTCAAGATGGTTTAAAGTTGAGATTTGAGTTGAATTAGTTCAAATTGAATTTGATTTGAATTAATTGGAATTGTGATTGAAGATGGATAAGTTTAAAATTCAAATGGAAAATTTGAGTTGGATTAATTTGAAATGAAATTGAAGTTGATTGAGTTCAAATTCAAATGGGAATTTATTTGAATTTGGGAAAGAAATTGAAGTTAATTCAAATTGAATTGGAATTGAATCAATTTAATGGATGAGAAATTGATTGGAAATGGAGATTGAGAATTGTACAATTTGCTCTAAAACTATCATTTTAATATAACTGTTTTTAAATCTATTTTCTTAACTACTTCCTATACAACTTTTCTTTTTAAAACCCAAAACTATCCTATACATATTTTACAACTACTTTTGGAACTATATAACTGTTTTACAACAATTTTATAAATGTTCTGCGATTAACTAACCATTTTACAACTATTTGACTACTTTACAACTATTTTATAATTATTTAACTATTCTACTGCTATTTTGCAACTACTTGTCAATTTGAAAAAATTTCAAGCTATTTTCTAAATCAAGTGGTCAGAGTGCAAACTGTTTATAATTGAAGTGATTAATCTAGTAGAATGAAGCAATTGTGAATAGGTGAATAGAAAGAATATTGATTTAGCTAATGATCAATGAAGATCAATACGTAGATGTATATATATTATTCTATTCGCAGAATGATTTGATCCAGATTCGAGCATAGAATTTTGTGATAGTATATCGATCCAAATTTGGATTTTTCACTTAATTTTCGACGGGGAATGTAACATCCCGTAATTTCAATGTTTTAAATTTGTAAATTTGAGAAAGTTTTGATAATTTAATATTGAAACAAATATAATTTGTAAATGAATAATGAAATAATAATTAGGATGAAATGTAACAACGAAGTTAATTAAAGCTGCGTTTGTGTAAATTGGATGAAATTTGCAATAAATGAGATAATGAAAAATGTTATAACTTAGTTGTAAGTTGAATATAATTAACAAATGTAAATGTTGATTTATTAATATAAATCTATGTAATAAATGGGAATTGAATAGGATTAGCGTGATATGAGTTAGTATAATCATTGGTGACTAATAATAAACATTTCTTTAATGACAATTAATATAATAACGGAAAGTGCAAATGTACAGGTTACATAGAAACGTAATGTATGTATAAAGTAATAAACTGTTATAAGAATGGAATTAACATAAATTTATTAATTGGTTTTAAAAACCTTAAATAATGTGTACAATTGATAGAAGTACACATTATAAATGTAATATTTATTCAAATTAAGATGTAAATAGACGTACATTAGTGTAATGGGATAAAAGTAATGTAATTAGGTATGAATGTAAGTGTTGTATAAAAAAGAATTTTGTAATTTGTTAATGAATTTATAACGGGAATGAAATGTAAGAATGTTAATGTAAGCTAATAAATCATTAATTCAATGCAATCCCAATTGATTGAAACAACTATTTGGGTTATAATTGATTGTAAATAGGAATATTTGGTAATAAATTAATATAAGAAAAATAAATGTAAATATTGAATTGATCAATGAATTAATAATGACTAAATAGTGATTGAATAAAATCAATGTTTTGTATGTAATTGTTTGGAAATGATGACTTGTATAAATATGATTAAGGGTTAGTGGCAATAATTATTATAAAGTAATCATTTATTTAGTCCACTAAATCAAGTTTGTAATCAATTGCAATGAATCTCAATTCGAGGTTATATTTGTATAAACTAAGGAAATAGTTGGAAATAATGCTAATTCTATTTATAATATGACAATTGGTTGATTTAAAGAATAGAAAGCAAGATTTATTAATTTAATTGAAGTGTAAAATTAAATAATTGAATTAATTGCAAATAAATGAAATCAAACATTTAATTAATAGAAATTTAGATGAAATATGAGAAAATTAAGGCAATGGATTTTTAATCCAATGTTAATCTCATCCGTTTGATAATAATAAATTGAATAATAGAATGAAAAGTAAATTAAATAGAATATTTGGAAATTTAATTTATAATTTCTGAATTGAATGGAATTGAGGTTAATACTGAAATTGATATATTAATCAACTCTAAATTGAATTTTTATTTTGTTTAAATCATTTTAAATGATTGATAAATCAAAACTGATGAAATTTGTCAATTAAAGAATTGAAATTAAGAATTTGATTTAATTAGTTAATTTATTTATTTATTTATTTAATTAGAAAATAGCCATTTTGGCCACTAACTCGGATTTCGACGAAACCAGTTTCATCGGATCCGTATCAGTGAATTATCGTAGGATTTCAAGTTTCGCAGCGAACGGACTTGTCGTTTGATCGTACGGACTCGAAACGTCTTAAAATCAATGAAATTGAAATAAATTGAAATCAATTGGAAATAATTTGATTTTGGCATAACTTCTTCATACGATGGAATTTGGACTTAAAACCTGTTCCATTGATTTTAAATTATTTAAAAACATCTATTTTGATATATGGGTTGACTCAATTTCGTTCCGAAGTCGAAATGGGCTTTTTGGACCATATATCGTTTAATTTTTCAAATCAAATATGGCCCATCTATTCTATTTTCAGCCTTTCCTATATATACCTCACTATAAAAAGTCATTCTATTCCCCTTCTTCCTCAATGGCAGGCAAATAAATTCTAGATCCAAACACAAATCAAATTCAAATCCAAAAATTCAAACTCCTCAGAAAAGTTTGGAAAAAATATATATCGAAGATCTCATCAATACGAATCTACGCATAGTTTCTGTTTTTGCAATCATTGCACGAGTCAACCGGAATCTCGGCCAAAGCTCAAATTCACGGATCCTAAAACGTCGATTTGGGGATTTTTGATTTTGGCCTCGATTTGCGAAATTGGGATAGGGGTTTCGTCGTGCTTGGCTATAAGATCTCGGCAGTGGTGGTCGTGGGGATACTTTTGGTCGGAGGCGGTCAAAATTGGCAAGATAGGGTTTCAAAACCCTAAGTTGGAGGCGGCGGCGCTACTAGGGGTTGCCGCGATTGGTCTCGGCGATGGAGAAGGAGAAGGGGAGTTCACCGATGGCCATGGCTTGGTCGATTAACGTCTCAGGCGAGGCCGGCGTTTGGTCAAAGCAAGGTTTCGGCGGCGTGTTTTTGGGTTCGAACGAAGCCTGTAGCGTGCGAAGTGAGAAGAGGATGCCTGCATGTGTTCTCGGTGGCATGGCAACAAATTAGGGTTATTTTATTTTATTTTAATTACGTTGCGTTTCAATTGTTCTAATATGTGTATCTTTCTCATACTTTGTTCAATTTACACGCAGTTTCTTGCGCTAGGTTTGTATTGAAATTCCAGACATTTTGACGCTGGTTTGGACGAATTCTGAGAATGTTGAAATTTTGGGTTTAAATTGGATTTAAATTCAATTTAAATTCAAAAGGTGAGTGTATTAACCCACTCACAACTTCTAAAATTTCTTATGTGCGTTAAATTAAATTATGATATGATTAGAAATTTATTTATTGTTGTTTGGTATAATTTTATCATCATTCTAGTTAAATTGAATTTATTGAATTAAATTGTTATTCAATTTATTACTGCATATAAACTGCCAGTTAAATTAATTTATTATTGAATATAAACTGCCAGTAAATGCCTGTTGTTTATAATCTGTTTATATTGATGTATTGATTTGATTGGATGATATTTGTGATAAATGGTTGATGGTTGATATTGGATGAATGGATGTTGTATTTTATATTGTTATAAACTGCAAGTTGTTATGCATTTTTATTTCCTTCCGGATTGCAGTTTGAAGTGATATAACCATATTTTTATTTTAAATTACGGTAGAAATGATAAATATCCGTATTACTTGACCATAGGGTAGAAAATTATATACAGACACCGTGGTCTATATATAAAAATATTTTTAAATGATTTTCTATGGTTTTGTAATGAAAATGATATTTTATATATAGTTAAAGTCTTAGTTTTAAACTATGTATAAATTTGGTTTAAAGCATAAAATAAGTTTAAATAATAAATTTGATTTATTAAAATATAATATGGATAAGTAATTACTTAATCTATACTTTAATATAGAGTTTATATTGATTTTATAAATCAAGGTTGAGATGACAGTTTTGAAATTGATTTGAGATTTTATTTAATTAAGAGTTGTATTTAATGAGAATCCATTTGGAATTTATTGAAATTGAGATTTTAAAAAGAATATGGTTTTATAACTTAATTCGAGTTTAAGGTGATATACCAAGTCCAAATAAATTGAGGAATATTTAGTTATTGAAATTTGAAGTTTTGTTCAAAGGATATTGGATTTCTTAAGAAAATATTTCAAAACTAAATAATAGTAAAGTAAATTTGGTGTATATATATATGAATTTTAAAAATGTAGTTTTGAAATATTGAGTATTTAAGCTTTGAAATATATTAAATTTAAAATTTAGAAATTCGGGTTGTTTTGGAATTGATTTGTGAAATTTAAGATGCTAGTTTGTTTTATAAAATATTTTAATATTTAAATCCATGTAAGGGTGGAAGTTATGTTTCAAAGTTATGAATTTCAAAATATTACGTTTTGGAAGTATTATAGTTTTAAGTCTTTGGTTCCGAAATTTTATAACTTTGAAATACTATGATTTTTAAAATGATATCATATTGGTTTAGTTTTGAAATGGAAGTGATATCGTATTTATATGGTTTCAAAATGGATATTATATTCTGGTTTTGTAGTATAAATTATTTTGAAAAGACCGCGGTGTTATAATAATGTTTGGTTGTTGAAGAGACCGGTATCGGAAGTTGTCATACTCTCTGCCAACTCCGAAAACCACTTTAACAACCGTGCACGTGGTGGAGATTACAGAATGAAGTAGGATGGTGGTGGTGTTTCCTTTGAGGTAAATACATGGATTGGGCTCCCGTAAATTGGCATAAGGTGGCTAAAATGGGAGCGATTGACGGGCTAATGAGGTCGCACCTTTGATCGGACACATCCCTTCGATATTATACTCTGACTTTTGGATTGATTCGGTGGCCACTTGTGACGACCCGGAATTTTTAAGCAATTTAAATCAGAATATTTAATCGATTTTAAATGTTCAATAGTACAATTTTAGATTGATTTACGGATATCACAAATTATTTGATAATTGAATAATTAAATTAAATAATTTGAAGTTGGATAAATTATTGAATCTGGAATTTTAAACCTGATAAAAATAATTTGAAGGCTTATAAAATTTATATCGATAATATGGAAAATAGTATAAGTGTTAAAATTGAATTTGGGAGTGTTTTGTTCAGTTTTGAAATTTAATATCGTTTAAATTGAATTTAAAAATAGCCTTTCGAGGTACAGTCTCGGATTTCGACGAAACCAGTTCCATTGGATCTGTAATAGTGTACTATTATCGGATTTCAAATTTTGTAGCAATGTGAGAAGTTGTGTGAGTGTACGATGTATAAACGCGCTGAAAATTTAATTGATAATCATCTAATGAAATTTAATCTAATTCCTGTCATCTAGTCACATACTTTCCTAATTCAAAATCGTTCAATCAACAATCAAATGCTCGAACTAAATATAATAATAATTTTAATAATATAATAAAAGAAGAAGCTTCAAGGAGAAGCTTTTAGCCACGTTATAAAAAAAAACAAACTCAACATAATAGGGACAAACCCCTTCTTCCCTTTCAAAACCCAGCACTCAAAAAAAAATGGCCGAGAGATTCGCGAAGCCGAAAGAGGGGCGACTCGACTGTGGCCAGTGGTTTCATACTCGTGATCGAATTTGTGTTAATCTCGATTCAACTCGAAGCAGTTGGGGCAGCGACGAGAGGAGAAGCGGAGTCGAGTAGATGGCACGGTGGCAGGACCGAAGTCATGATCTGGAGGGTCACGCGTGGGTAGATGCACGTTCATCGCGATTGGGGTGGGCGGTCGAATTTTGGGCAGTTAGGACAAGCAACGCAGTTGTTCCTGGATGCATTAGGTAGCAACGAGCGAAGTCTCGTGTTGAAGTTCGAGGCCGATTGATTTAGGGTTTGGCACGGCCTCCTTCAGATCGAGCTAACGTGAGACTCAGGCGAAGTCACGGACGTGGGGGCAAGCGTTCGTGTTTCGAGCCTTACTGTAAGGTATTATGTTTACTCCATTTTATTTGAAAATCAGAAGAAAAGTAGTTTTTTTAAAATATATATATATATATATAAGAATTTATTTATTTATATAGTGGAGTCAAGCTTTTAATTACAGATGTGTGTATATAGATATAAAAACAGGAAAATATAGTTAGAAAATATTTAATGTACAATATTATAAAATAATTTATTCTTTTTTTCAATTCAAAGATTTATATATTTGTTTACACATTTTTAATTTCCTAGGTTATTTATGATGTATTAAAGCGATTAAATTATTTAATCATTTGGTAACTGAAATCAAATACTAGTCAAAACCAAATGATTTATTTAAAGTTTGATGATTAGCTAATAGGATTTATTAAATTTAATTGTTTAGTCACAGTTTAAGTTATGGGTTTAAATTTAATTATTTGTTTAGATTAAATCTTTTGTTAAAATGGAAACTATTAAAATGAAATCACTAGTAAATTAAATTCATCAAAGAAGAATTTAATTATTCGACTGGTTCGAATATTAATGAAATCGTCTATTGTTATACAAGGTTAAATTCTGAAAGAAATCAAACCGGTGTGGATCGGATTACATATCTTTGGTCAAAGGTGAGTTAATCTCACTCAGTTTAAGTTTAAATTTAAATGATTAAATTTAAATAATTGATTGTGGTCGAATTGATTGATGTGATGTAGTATAGTATAATTTGAACTTGGCGTATTATGCGATGCTAACGTCTGTGAATGCAGGGAAAGCAGGTTGGAGGGATCCAACTGGACCCCTCAACTTTATTTAATTATTTAATATTCTCTGTTCTGAATATTTGATATTCTGTAACGAATTATGTGGAAATATTGGATGCTATGGCTCGATTGTTATAATCGAGAAATAATGAATTACCCAAAATATATATTTTGAGTTTGGGAATGGAAATAAAAGAAGTAAAATTGTAAGTAAAATAATTATAGAAAAGTTGAATAAAGTTATAAATGAACTGGAAAGGAAATAAAGTAACTTTAACATTTTAATAAATAGATCTTGAGTATGGAAAGGAAAATTTAATTAAACAGAGAGTTCATGAAACTTAAATCTCAATGTTATTGTTTAAAAGAACAAAACATTTATTTTAGATTGAGGATTTAAATTTATTTAAGAAGAAAAAGGAAGAAATTGGGAATAACCTGAGATTTGTATATTTCAGCTAAAGGAGTTAAAAATCAAACTGAAAATAATAATAAATTCCATAATTAATGAATTTTGAAATGAACTGTTAAGTGAAGAAATTTATTTCAAATGGAATAAATTGGAAATCAACTTGGAAAATTGATTTAAGTGATTGAGATTGGAAATCTCTCTCTGAATAACCGAGTACGCTTTCAGAGTAAATTTTTAAATATAAATTGAATGTTTAAAGTTGTTTTAAGAAGTATGTTTTGTAAAATTTATTATGTCTAATATTAAATTTCTAAAGCAAGTATTTCCTTTTAATATATTATAGCAATAATTATTTACAGAGTGATTTAGTATTTGTTTTAAAAAGTTCAAATCTGGTTTTATGTTTTATTAAGTAACCTTATTATCAAATAGTCCTATAGTATGTAGTTTTAACAAATTATTGAAGTAATTTAACTTAAATGTTTAAAGTATATTTTCAAAGTAAAGTGTTTTAAATTATTTAAAAATCTATTTTTCTGTGCTTGGTGATTTCAGAGGAGATAGAAAATATTTGAGAAAGTTGATTCTGAAAAGAAAGATGGTTTTGAAAACTATTTTCAAAGGGTTGAAAATAGAAATATATCTTGTGAAGATATTTTTGGAGATTAATAAATAATTTGAAAATTTATTTATTGGTTGATGGTTGTTTTGTGAATATAATTGATAGTTAAATAACCGACTATCAATATTGGATAATGCGTTGATCGTTTCGAAGAGACCGGGATCGAGATTTATTTCTCGAAAACCACTTCGATCCGGTTTGTACGTTTTCGTACGAAAAATGATTTTTGGATTCGAAGATGGAGCGGTGAAGTGCAAGGGCTAGTCGCTACTAATCCCGAGGATATTTCCAAAATGGATGTACTAGGAATAGTGCCTTCGGTTCCGTTCGAACCCGGGACGGACTTGTATGGATGAATGCTTACGAAACATCGTCAGGCGGGCGATTGGCATTCTAAGTGAAACGTTCTAAAAGGTAACGCTTAGCCTCAAGCCTCATCAAATGGGAATGACTGAAAATCAGGGGATATGCAGCAAGGCTAGGTGGGTAGCACCCAAGCAGGGTGAGGTCATTCCAGTCTAGATGTCCCTTTTTATTTTTCGGCTTAGTGGGCGGTTGCTAATCCCAACCGCGGGATGATCTCACTCGGGACTGTCCAGTAAGGGATGGTTCCGGCCTTGTGTTGCAGGGGATGAAGGGAGTAATCCTCGGTACGGTGATCTAGGCCCCGTATTGTGACAGGTGGTACCCCAGTGCCTAGTCATTGATGGAAATCCATTTTCCCTACGAGCCTTGTACGAGTTTTGTTTGTTTTACCCACTTTTGTGGCTAGTAGCTGGAATTTAATAATGTAACAATTTCGGCTATTTTATAAGTATTTGTATATAGACCCTATTATAATATCAGAGGACTTCTATAAAAATGTTTTAGCTATCGTAAGGTAAAAAGCCGACATGTTTATTCGTGGCGTGGTCTTACGAGATGCTTTTGTTTTTCAAAGGATTTTTGAAACATTAATAATCAATTGGGTGTGATTTTCTCACGCTGGTATTCCAGACTGACTTGGGTGTTATTTAACTGTAATGCTCGGGTCAGACCGAGTATTATAGAATACAGGATATGATGTTGTGGAGCTCAGGAGACGAGCTGGATGACGATACGTACTCCCGTACTTGTATATATATATATTATTCCGCTGTGTTTGAGTTGTTGTGTACCCATTGTATGTTATCGATGTGAGTTGTGACTGATGTACTCTGATGATGTAATATATGTAAACTGATATATTTGATTTTGTGTAAAGATTATTTATTATCTATTATATTTTATTCCGCTGCGATGGTTAGATTCTGATGTTGATTTTGTTTTCTCTTCTTCTTAAACCCAAATGGTTCGTATTTCTGTGCAACTTGAGTTGATTGTTGTAGAATAGTGTTGACTCAAGGGGTACGGATTTTCGGGCTGTTACAGTTGGTATCAGAGCTTGGGTTGGTGATAACCTTGGCTGTGACGCCCCACCTCTATACCCACGCTAGCCAAGAACATTACGGTGAATGCTGTCAACTAGCACGGAGAATAAGGCTGTTGAGGAGCGGCCATCCGTGTAATTGCTTTGCGCGAGCATCGATATGTCAGATAGTATAACATGCATTTCTTTATCAAGAGGGAAATCTGACATACCGACACAAACTCAAAGCTACTACAAAGTGGCTATAATATCTTCAGAAACAAATATAGAAATAAATATAACACAAATCAGTCGCAGAGAATTCATATCACAAAGGCGGAATAAGATATGAATATTACACATAAAAGTGTACATCAGAGTAGTGGTCAAATAAGATCCACAATATCAAAAGAATAGATACAAGTGCTAGACAAAAGAATAAGTATACATCATAGAGTCTGTATCTCAAATGTATACAGCAAAAACTACTAAACTAAAGTAGTTAACCAAAAGTCGGGATGATAGTCCGATAAGGAGTCAAGCAGAAGCACCTGTAAAATCTCAGTCTGACCCGAGTATTATTTAAGAAGAAAATAATAAACGGATCAGTCTAGCTATAAATATCAGATGAAATGATATAGGATAAGAGATATGACTAAACGTATAATAATCACAATGCCAAGCTGTGATAAATAAGTAATTGAAAATCAACAAGAGATTAATCAATATCACAATAATCTACTCAAGGATCAAAAGGATTGTCATACTCCTAATTTCATTCACCAAACCACAATAAATGACATATATATCAATGCCAATCGTAAAAGTTGGTGAAACATAAATTCCAGAATTCAACACACGAAATCCAGAAATCACAATCAAAGGGAACAACGACGTCGTACAGCGTGACATCCGATGAACCAAAACACAATCATAGGGAACAACGACGTCGTACGGCGTGACATCCGATGAACCAAAACACAATCAAAGGGAACAACGATGTCGTACAGCGTGACATCCGATGAACCAAAACACAATCAAGGGAACAACGACGTCGTACAACGTGACATCCGATGAACCAAAACACAATCAAAGGGAACAACGACGTCGTACAGCGTGACATCCGATGAACCAAAACACAATCAAAGGGAACAACGACTTCGTACAGCGTGACATCCGATGAACCAAAACACAATCATACGGAACAACGACGTCGTACAGCGTGACATCCGATGAACCAAAACACAAAGACATTGCACAATGCTAGTCTAAAACATAAAATGATCGTCATGATCAAAAGAGAAGTGTTGATTACAGTAAGCTAGTAAATATATGAGCTTAGCTTCATGTCCCATAACCACTAGCTTAACTTAAATATTTACGAACAAATTGTAAATCTCCACTAGAAAATTGTCACAAGAGATTCAATCGAACAAGTCCAAGAATTAACCGACGAAGTAAACGCAAGCGTTTCATACCACTTGTTTTACTAAGTCGGTTAATTAGATTTCTCATACGAGTGAGGTAAAGGTTTGTATATACTAATAGATTAGAAGTCGGTTTGAGAAAACGATCTTTGTAATAAAATAGTGTTGAAATCATTTGAAGAAAGAGTTTTGCTATTTACTACTAGTATAGAAAACCTTTATATTTTTAAAGTGACAAATCACAAAGAAGATTGTAGGAACAATCAATCACTAAAATTCACGTTCGAAGACGTGAATAAAATCCAAAGAAACCGATAAAGAATCCATCAAAATGGATATTCAAAAATCCCTAAAAAGGAGTCATCAAAGTCATAATAATTGATAACAACAAATAGGATCATGACGAATCGATTTAAATTGGAATTCTCAAGCGAATAGGCAATAGGCAAAACACTGCAGTTTCAGACGTCTGAAACAAGTGGTTCAGACGTCTGAATCTGGAAATATAAAGATTTCCAGAACACAATTCAGACGTCTGAGTCACGTGTTTCAGACGTCTGAAATAGGCACTTTTTAGCCTATTTCCTTTCTGGTTCCAAATGAACCAATTCTGACGTCTGAAGCCATATATTCAGACGTCTGAATCTGGGAATAGAAATCTTCCCAGAACAATATTCAGACGTCTGAATATTACGTTTCAGACGTCTGGATGAAGGGTTCAGGGAATTCCCTGAACCTAGGCCAACAATGGCCAAACGAATATTGGAAACGATCGAACGAGCAAATGACGATGACTAAGGAATTACGTCGAACGACAACCCAGCCTAAACGGCTCTTCGATACGCCTCAAATATCAATGTCCAAATATCCATAAAAGGATTTTCATAAATTAGACCAAAACACCAAAAATTGGACTATACACGAAATCAATCCAAACCAAAATCAATTGCACATGAATAAGTGTTAGGAATTCATACCTAACAATCGAAGATAATTATAGATAAAGATGTGAGATAAAAATCTCACCTTTGAACCCAAACGATTGAAGAAGAAGCTATAGAGCAATGGTAAGAACAATCACTCTTCAATTCCGACCCAACAAGCTTGAATCTAAGCTTAAAGGAGAAACATTTCCTAAGTTAGGTTTTTAGGAATTTTCTGAAATCAAAGAGAGAATGAGTTGGAGAATAAGAAGGAGATGCTTACCAATGGGTTCACTTGAGTTTGGAGCAAGAAGATGGATTTGCAAAGCAAGCTAGGGCTTAGGATTTCCTAATTCTTTTTCTCTTCCCCCATTTTTGATGAAGCTTGAATGTATTAGGAAATTATGAAGTAATGAAGAGGAGAAGGGGTTGGGACTGAATACATAAGTGGCTCAGCCCAAACCAAAGCCCTAAGTACAAAGTAGCAAAAATCAACTTTCTCCAAACATATCGAAGCTTATACTCAAAAAGGTCGCAAACGGCATTTTGAACTCAATGGGGGTGGTCTCGAGTCCTAATTCGGCTGTTTGCAAAAAGTAGATTTTCGGACTAAAATCCGACTAACGATAAAATATTTAAATAAAATATTTAAATAAAAAAATCGATAAATATGCGGGTTGTTACAGACTCCCCTCCTTAAAGAAATTGCATCCTCGCAATACTTAAAAGGAAAATAAAAGTAACAACCATGGAAGCATATCAACACAAAAGAAAATTGAAATAAGAAGTTCACCATAAAGTGCACGAAAGAGTTAGCAAGAACGGGATCGCTCAACGAATTCTCTAGATTCCCAAGAGTAATCCCTAGGATTTGCGAACCATTGAACTCTCACAAGAAGAACATCTTTATTTCGAAGTCGTTTGAGCTCCGAAGCAATAATTCGAATAGGATGTTGCTCAAATATCAATTCTGGTGAAACTTCAATTTCCACAATATCACCGGGCTCAAGAATGAAAACCGGAATCCCTAAGGCATTTCCGTAGATAAAAGACGTGGGGAACGTCAAGAATAGCAGAAAATTGAGCCGGTGCAACGGCGTAGTACAAAAACGGTACGCCCGAGGAACTAGAAACTCAATTAATTTGGGACATCAGCGTAGTACAAAAATGGTACGCCCAATGAACCAAAGCAAAGACATTGATGTAGTACAAACGGTACATCCAATGAATCAAATAGCAAAGACATTGATGTAGTACAAACGGTACATCAATGAATCAAATAAGACGGAACATCGATGCAGTATAATAACAGTACATCCGATGAACCGAACACCATAAAAGAACACCGGACACTAGTCCATAAAAGGAATGAGATAAAGCTCAATAAAACGAAGTGTACCAAAACGTCCGATGAACTTGATAAAAAGATAGTTCCATTCAGACAACATCAAAGAATCAACCACTTGTTGCTTACGACAAAGCGCATTGGCAACACGATTTCCCTTCCGGGAATAAAAAGAATATCAAGATCATAAGACGCCAGGAACTCGAGTCAACATGAAGTTCCTTATGAGAAAATAAATATTCCAAAGATTTATGATCGAGGTAGAGAACAAATTTCTCATCCAAATATGATGATGCCAAATTCCAAAAGTAAAAACAATAGCCGTGAGCACTAGATCATGAGTGGCATACCTAGCCTCAACCGGCTTTTAATGATTTAGAAGCACACGAGATAGCACGTTCTCCTTTGCAAGAGAACGACATCCAAACCAATACGACTAGTATCGGTACAAAAGATAAAGTCTTGGTTCCCCCTCGGGAATCACAAGAATAAGAGTATCGAAAAGAAAGAATTTCTTTTAAATAATCTTCTTTCCTGAAAAGTTAAAACTTTCAAATTACATTTACCATTATGTAATAATATTTTCTAGAAAAATTTACTATTTTCAAGTTGATATACTATGTCTGATTGTCTCATCAAAGCGTTTAGGAAATTCCTATCGATAACGTTGATCAAGCGCATCGACCAAAATTCTTAAAATACTAAATGGGCAATACAATCACAAAGTCGTATTCTATAGGATAAGTAAGTTCTCAAAAACTTCTAAGAATATTCTTTGTTCGTTTTAAGAACAAAAATCCGGTTATACTTCTAAATAAATCTTATGAAAAAGATTTTGCAAAATTTTAAATTGCCATTTTCATCCAAAAATCAATAAATAAAAGAATGGTCTCATCGAAATATTCATAGGATATTCAATTTATAAAATGGATGAAATAAGCTGGACAAACTGAATGACATAATAATTCATTCATAGGAGTCATAACGAGTGCGGAGTGCGTAAGTGGAATGTTAACTTCCGCAACTCGTAGCAAATGAAAACCGGTGGTAAGGTCAAACTGAAAAGACCTTAGCACCACACAAAAGATTACTTAGGAGATAATCCTAAGACAAGCTCAAAGATTCCGGAAAATTTCTCTAACTACATGAATGAGAGAAATAACACTTTCCTTATAAGTGGGCTTAAGGAATAAAATGATGCCATCAAGTTGGAATCAAAATCATAAAGGAAAAATAGAAATCTGCTTAACAGATTGAAAATGTCAAAAATGAATAGTCCACATGGGACAAATAGGATATGCGCTTCACAACGATTAAGCCAATCCTTACAAAAAATCAATTCCGAAGCCTAAGTAAAATTATCGGCTCGGAAAGATAAATCACATAAAATAATTTCGACATCAAATAAAAGCGAATTGAGTGTTGCAGATCTACCATCCGGATTCACAATCCTCAAAGAAGTCATCAAACACAAGATATTTTCAAAGAAAAAGAATAAACAAGTTCTTTTGATATAAAATAGTAAGATGGAACCCATATCAAAAAGAACTCAAATAAGAAGATCACGAAATAAAACAATGCCATCAAGGATTGAGTGAAAAATACCTTGACCACGAGATGTGTTACCAGGAGCATGCACAATATTCAGCTCTCCCTCTCTCCTGCTTTGAAGAATGGGACATGTAGATATAAGATGACCCGAACTTTTGCAATAACGGCAAAAGAGAGTTTTCGGGCACTCCTTTGCATAGTGGTCCGTGGAACCACAATTGTAGCATCGTCCATGACTAGAGATAGGAGACTTTGCTACCAGAGTTTGATGCTTCCCTTTCTTGATGGGATTGGGGCCTTCGAATTTAATAGGCATCTTCATGTTGTTGTTGAAGTTCTGTTTGGCACGCACAACTTCAATATCGCTTTCTCTATCGGCCTCTTCAAGACGAAGAGAGATATCAATAAGCTGGTCAAATGAAACCTCCAGTTTCAAAAGCAATGGCTTCTTAAGATTCTTATTCAAGCCATAGACAAATCTTTGATTTTTCTTCATCGGGGTATTAATATACTCAACCCCGTATTTAGAAAGAGACTCGAAAGAGGCGACATAATCTGTCATAGAAGATTCACCTCGAACAAGGTCAATAAAACGCCGGGCCAGAGTTACTTTTTCAGCCTCCGGCACAAATTTCAATTCGAACCTTTCTCGGAATTGCTCCCAAGTGAGATCCGCTTCAACAATTTCAGAAATTAAAAGCTCATACCAATCTAATGCTCTTTCTTGGAGCATGCTAGAAGCCACTTGGACTCGATGTAGATCAACAAGGTTCATGCGAGAAAAGATGCGATCGCATGATTTGAGCCAAGCCTGAATTTCTATAACACTCTCGGATCCTTTGAATGGCCTTCCACCCAAATCTGTGTAGTCTCTGCACAAGCGTGCAAAACCGGATCTAGGATGAGTAGGCTCTGGATTGGGTCCGGCTGCTTGAGCGTTCTTTACTAGATCAAGAAGCTGCTGAGTAGACATGAATACTCCATCCAGAGGAGTAGCACTAGATTGACCGGCGCTCGGACGGCCTGGTCTAACCATTTCTCTTCTTTAAGAAAGAAAGAAGCAGAAAAGTTATTCTCAAAATAAATATCAAGAAATCTTGATAGATAAAACAAGGAATCATAAAAGAAAGTAGGATAGAACGGTACTCGAATAAATCCTAAGGCACAACTCCTAAGAAAGACTTAGGACATGATCCTTGCAAAATTATTCTATATTGTTTTGAAGTTTGGCTCTGATACCAAGCTGTGACGCCCCACCTCTATACCCACGCTAGCCAAGAACATTACGGTGAATGCTGTCAACTAGCACGGAGAATAAGGCTATTGAGGAGCGACCATCCGTGTAATTGCTTTGCGCGAGCATCGATATGTCAGATAGTATAACATGCATTTCTTTATCAAGAGGGAAATCCGACATACCGACACAAACTCAAAGCTACTACACAGTGGCTATAATATCTTCAGAAACAAATATAGAAATAAATATAACACAAATCAGTCGCAGAGAATTCATATCACAAAGGCGGAATAAGATATGAATATTACACATAAAAGTGCACATCAGTAGTGGTCAAATAAGATCCACAATATCAAAAAGAATAGATACAAGTGCTAGACAAAAGAATAAGTATACATCATAGAGTCTGTATCTCAAATGTATACAACAAAAACTACTAAACTAAAGTAGTTAACCAAAAGTCGGGATGATAGTCCGATAAGGAGTCAAGCAGAAGCACCTGTAAAATCTCAGTCTGACCCGAGTATTATTTAAGAAGAAAATATTAAACGGATCAGTCTAGCTATAAATATCAGATGAAATGATATAGGATAAGAGATATGACTACACGTATAATAATCACAATGCCAAGCTGTGATAAATAAGTAATTGAAAATCAACAAGAGATTAATCAATATCATAATAATCTACTCAACGATCAAAAGGAATGTCATACTCCTAATTTCATTCACCAAACCATAATAAATGACATATATATCAATGCCAATCGTAAAAGTTGGTGAAACATAAATTCCAGAATTCAACACACGAAATCCAGAAATCACAATCAAAGGGAACAACGACATTGAAACATAAATTCCAGAATTCAACACACGAAATCCAGAAATCACAATCAAAGGGAACAACGACGTCGTACAGCGTGACATCCGATGAACCAAAACACAATCAATGGGAACAACGACGTCGTACAGCGTGACATCCGATGAACCAAAACACAATCATAGAGAACAACGACGTCGTACAGCGTGACATCCGATGAACCAAAACACAATCATAGGGAACAACGACGTCCTACAGCGTGACATCCGATGAACCAAAACACAATCATAGGGAACAACGACGTCGTACAGCGTGACATCGGATGAACCAAAACACAATCAAAGGGAACAACGACGTCGTACAGCGTGACATCCGATGAACCAAAACACAATCAAAGGGAACAACGACGTCGTACAGCGTGACATCCGATGAACCAAAACACAATCAAAGGGAACAACGACGTCGTACAGCGTGACATCCGATGAACCAAGACACAATCAAAGGGAACAACGACGTCGTACAGCGTGACATCCGATGAACCAAAACACAATCATAGGGAACAGCGACGTCGTACTGCATGACATCCGATGAACCAAAACACAAAGACATTGCACAATGCTAGTCTAAAACATAAAATGATCGTCATGATCAAAGAGAAGTGTTTATTACAGTAAGCTAGTAAATATATGAGCTTAGCTTCATGTCCCATAACCACCAGCTTAACTTAAATATTTACAAACAAATTGTAAATCTCCACTAGAAAATTGTCACAAGAGATTGAATCGAACAAGTCCAAGAATTAACCGACGAAGTAAACGCAAGTGTTTCATACCACTTGTTTTACTAAGTCGTTTAATTAGATTTCTCATACGAGTGAGGTAAAGGTTTGTATATACTAATAGATTAGAAGTCGGTTCGAGAAAACGATCTTTGTAATAAAATAGTGTTGAAATCATTTGAAGAAAGAGTTTTGATATTTACTACTAGTATAGAAAACCTTTATATTTTTAAAGTGACAAATCACAAAGAAGATTGTAGGAACAATCAATCACTAAAATTCACGTTCGAAGACGTGAATAAAATCCAAAGAAACCGATAAAGAATCCATCAAAATGGATATTCAAAAATCCCTAAAAAGGAGTCATCAAAGTCATAATAATTGATAACAACAAATAGTATCATCACGAATCGATTTAAATTGGAATTCTCAAGCGAATAGGCAATAGGCAAAACACTGCAGTTTCAGACGTCTGAAACAAGTGGTTCAGACGTCTGAATCTGGAAATATAAAGATTTCCAGAACACAATTCAGACGTCTGAATCAAGTGTTTCAGACGTCTGAAATAGGCACTTTTTAGCCTATTTACTTTCTGGTTCCAAATGAACCAATCCAGACGTCTGAAGCCATATATTCAGACGTCTGAATCTGGGAATAGAAATCTTCCCAGAACAATATTCAGACGTCTGAAAATTACATTTCAGACGTCTGAATGAAGGGTTCAGGGCATTCCCTGAACCTAGGCCAAAAATGGCCATACGAATATCGGAAACGATCGAACGAGCAAATGACGATGACTAAGGAATTACGTCGAATGACAACCTAGCCTAAACGGCTCTTCGATACGCCTCAAATATCAATGTCCAAATATCCATAAAAGGATTTTCATAAATTAGACCAAAACACCAAAAATTGGAATATACACGAAATCAATCCAAACCAAAATCAATTGCACATGAATAAGTGTAGGAATTCATACCTAACAATCGAAGATAATTATAGACAAAGATGTGACATAAAAATCTCACATTTGAACCCAAACGATTGAAGAAGAAGCTATAGAGCAATGGTAAGAACAATCACTCTTCAATTCCAACCCAACAAGCTTGAATCTAAGCTTAAAGGAGAAGCATTTCCCAAATTAGGTTTTTAGGAATTTTCTGAAATCAAAGAGAGAATGAGTTGGAGAATAAGAAGGAGATGCTTACCAATGGGTTCACTTGAGTTTGGAGCAAGAAGATGGATTTGCAAAGCAAGCTAGGGGTTAGGATTTCCTAATTCTTTTTCTCTTCCCCCATTTTTGATGAAGCTTGAATGTATTAGGAAATTATGAAGTAATGAAGAGGAGAAGGGGTTGGGACTGAATACATAAGTGGCTCAGCCCAAACCAAAGCCCTAAGTACAAAGTAGCAAAAATCAACTTTCTCCAAACATATCGAAGCTTATACTCAAAAAGGTCGCAAACGGCATTTTGAACTCAATGGGGGTGGTCTCGAGTCCTAATTCGGCTGTTTGCAAAAAGTAGCTTTTCGGACTAAAATCCGACTAACGATAAAATATTTAAATAAAATATTTAAATAAAAAAATCGATAAATATGCGGGTTGTTACATTGGCTCTGGTGGGTATTACTCAAATAGAGTCTGTAGTACTCTAGAATGAGTTTGAGCGTATTAATAGATATGAGCGCGTATTTGTTAGTGAATATAAATTGTTTAATATTGCGTTGATTGATTTATTGAGTGGCATATGAACCTTCGTCGGCACAGTCTGCGCAACTGTATTGAAGGGGTTTCTAAACACTTGAATAGAACAATCGACACGGTATTGTTTTAAAATGTGGGTAAATGAAATAATTTTACCCAAATATATTTTGATATAAATAAAAGTTTTTGTAAACTATTTTAGCTAATATATGGTTGCTTGGATGTTGGAAATAAGGATATTTAAATTAATATCCTTATTGTATGGGAAATTTAACTAGAAATTGAAAACATAACTAAGGTTAAGGAAATAAATTCATTATAAAATGAAATTCATAAATATGAATTATAAATGGAATTTATAAATTGAAATATAATCAAATAAGAATTTGTATGAGCATAAGATATGCAAATGAAGTATATTTAAAATTTATTTAAGCAGGCTTTTGAAACTGTAAAACCCGGAGATTTTGGAAGTATTTTGAGGATAAATTGTACCATTGTTGTTTTGGGTATTTCTGAAAGGAAATTGTTTTAAATAAATTTTGAGAAGAGATTTAGCATTGAATTCACTTCAGTCACTGGAAAATAACTTCGGTGATGACTGCAGCATCATCGATGTTCATTTTCGAGTTTCTAAGTGATGAATTGCTACCAAATTGATTTGTTTAGAGAAGCAAGTTGTTTTTGAAATTCCAAAGAAAATTTGTTGGGAATAAAATAGGATTGGTTAACTTTTGAGAAATGTGATTTGAGATGTTGAAGATTTCAAAAATAATTTGAAACCAAAAGCCGGTGATTTTAAATTCCTGATGAGATGGATTGTAAGCTTGTAAATTGAGATGATTTTTAAATCAGGAAAGGAATATAAGCTTTGGATGTTGGAATTTAAATTTAAAGGGAAAAGTTAGAAATGAAATTAACTTGGATTGGGAAATAAAAATTTGATTGGATTGAAATTTATTGAATAAGCTGAAATAATATCCAGTTGTATTCGAATCAGGTTGGAATCGAATTGAGTTAAATAAATCCGAGTTAAAGTAAAATTGAGTTGGGATGAGAATTCAATTGAATTATAGAATGAAATTAGATTCTTACCTGAATAAACGTAAAATAAGTTGGATAAGGTTTGGGTTGAAATAAATAAATAGAAGGCTTGAATTAAAAATAAAAGGTGAATATATTCAAGCTTATGATGAATGGAATTGTATAAAACAATAAGTGGTAACTTATAAAATTTAAAATGGAATACAAAGCCCAAATTTAATATCTTGATGAATTGGGAAATGAAAAGAAATCCAAACTTGAATTATAAAGTATATTGAACTTAAGGAAATAAAATGAAGTGATATTTGGAATAAAAATTCAAGTATTGGATTATAAATAAAGGAAGAACAAATTTGTTAGTAAATTAGTTAATGAAATTGAATTGTGAGTTTATGATGAGGTTTGAAAATAAAACTCAAGTTATAATTAAATTCGACTTACATTGTCGATGAACAAAATATAATTGAAAGTGGCCTTGCAATTAATTAATTGATTTGTGAACCAAATTGCAGTGTAAGTTAATAAATTGGATGGTAAATTAAAATGTGAATGGTGAAATCAGAACTTGAGCTATTAATCGAAATTTAACTTGAAGTGTTAACAAATTAAAATAGTAATGGTATGAATTGCAAATAAAAATCCGAATAAGTGGAAATAAATTGGAAAGGGCACTGTAATAAATTGGATGAGTTGAATCTGGAAAGTTAAATTGAAAAGAGAACCTGGTTTGCAAAATGAGAATGAGCTTAAGTATAAATTAGAGTGAATAAACTTAAGCTAAAAGATGGAAAAGAGTTGAATTGAATTCAACTAAAAATTTAGTTTCGTAGTAGTGGATTGGATTTAAATCAAGTAAGAATAAATTTTAATTGAAATAACTGGAGACAATAAGGAAAATAGAATGGTTTAAGTGAATGTGGATAAACTAATTAAATTGAATAAATAAATGGTAGAATAAATAAGTATCAAATGAAATGTGGTTTAAATAAGTTGAGAAATGGTTATTAAATGAAATAGCTTGGATTATTTTTGAGCTAAATAAAATAGTTTGGAATAAACAAATATGGAATGAAATGTAAATAAATGAATTGTAAATAAAATTTAAATGGAATGTGCGAGCTAAATAAATGGTTGTGAATAGATTAAAATGAAAAGGGAATTTAATTGGTAATGGAGATGGAACCTAAGTTGTTAATGGTTTAGAATGGACTAGTTTGGTTAATAAAATTGAAATGCAATGAAACTGAGAATATATGGATTGTGAATACATTGAAAATGCAATAGAATTAAGTATAAATCGAGCATTTAAATTTGTTATAAAACATAAATATTGTTTGTTCACATAGATCTTGTCAAATTTGCATAGAATAAATATCATTGGATGTAAATGGAGGTAATTAAAATTCTATGAGTTGGTGGAAGTAAAATGAATTGATTTTGAAAGAAATTGAATTGAATATGAGTTCATTTTGCTTAAAAAAAAATGTAATCAATTGAGTTTTAAACCATTCAAATTAATGAAGTTATATACAAATGGATTGAAAAACATTCACATTGGATGAGAATGGTTTATAAATTAATTGAAACAGTTGAATTAGCATGAAACTATATTAATTGCTTACAGAAAAATGTTTGGTATGAGATTCTTTTAGAATTCATATGTTTTAACTATTGTAAATAAGTGAAATATAGTTAAACTGCATATATTTGGCACTTACATGTTTTAATTGAGTAAGTACAGGTACCTAGAAGCCGTGTGGCTGGATTTGGTTGTGCTATTTGCTAAAAATAATAAGCCGCTTGCTTAAAATGCTAAATAAGGTACGCCCTACGCAATAAAAATAGGAAATATGAACTGCTTTTTGGTTTTTCCGACCGTGTGGGTCGTTGTATATATATTTATCTCTTTTGTCAAATCGCAAAAGCTCCTCCGTACAAAGGAGACTCTGCCAAAAAAATTCAGAAATTTTGGGAGTTAGAAAAATTTTGAAAATTTTTAAGAAATTTCTGTTAAAGACAAAGCGAATTTAAATTGGATACTAAAATTAGTCATAAATGAAACTAATTAAAATAATGACATAAATTAGTTATAAATGAAAAATAAAATTTAAAGTTTAGAGTTGAAAATAAATTGAATTCGTATGGAAATGAAAGAACTAATTTGAATAGGAATGAATATAAACTAATGTGGTAAGATGAAAATGAATATAAGAAACATATGAAATGCTTATGTTAACTTAAGTAAGGAATGATCAATTCTTAATTGGAGATTGAATATTGATAATATAAATATATTCCAAGTTAATATTTGGATGAATAAATATTGATATTTTGTGAAAAAGTCGATAAAATGTCTTGGGATATTGTGATTGGATATTAGTGCTAAGCAGGATATGCAGGTATTATAAAAAGGAAAAGGAAATTGGATTTGATTTCAGGAGATAAATTTGAATTGCCCGACAAAAGGTACGTATTTAAATTTGGTATGGAATTTGATTGGGGTTTGGATTTGGATTTGGATTGAGCCACTTGGCTTTTTGTTTTCTTTTTGGATTTGGGAGGCCGTAGAGCCATTTTGTAGTTGTACCGAGCTAGCCGCGCAAAGGAAACGCTGGCAAAAATTTTCGGAAATTTAGGGAGTTAGAAAAATTTTGAGAAAATTTTGATAATTCAAAATTGGTTTTAAGATTAAAACTGGAATGGTTGAGTAAATAGAGTTGTTTGGGAAATATGAAAAGATTTGGAAGTTAATAAGAATGATAATGGATCTTTTATAAAAAAAATGGTATGTTAAATTGTTAGAAACTGTTTGGTTTTGGGAAATAGTAAACGGGTATTGGATCATTCTTCCTAGTTAGTAATTTCGGGGACGAAATTCTTTTAAGGGGGGAGGAATGTGACGACCCGGAATTTTTAAGCAATTTAAATCAGAATATTTAATTGATTTTAAATGTTCAATAGTACAATTTTAGATTGATTTACGGATATCACAAATTATTTGATAATTGAATAATTAAATTAAATAATTTGAAGTTGGATAAATTATTGAATCTGGAATTTTAAACCTGATAAAAATAATTTGAATACTTATAAAATTTATATCGATAATATGGAAAATAGTATAAGTGTTAAAATTGAATTTGGGAGTGTTTTTTTCAGTTTTGAAATTTAATATCGTTTAAATTGAATTTAAAAATAGCCTTTCGAGGTACAGTCTCGGATTTCGACGAAACCAGTTCCATTGGATCTGTAATAGTGTACTATTATCGGACTTCAAATTTCGTAGCAATTGGAGCAGTTGCGTGAGTGTACGATGCATAAACGCGCTGAAAATTTAATTGATAATCATCTAATGAAATTTAATCTAATTCCTGTCATCTAGTCACATACTTTCCCAATTCAAAATCGTTCAATCAACAATCAAATGCTCGAACTAAATATAATAATAATTTTGAGAATATAATAAAAGAAGAAGCTTCAAGGAGAAGCTTTTAGCCACGTTATAAAAAAAACAAACTCAACATAATAGGGCCGAACCCCTTCTTCCTTTTCAAAACCCAGCACTCAAAAAAAAATGGCCGAGAGATTCGCGAGGTCGAAATAGGGGCGACTCGACTGTGGCCAGTAGTTTCATACTCGTGATCGAATTTGTATTAATCTCGATTCAACTTGAAGCAGTTGGGGCGGCGACGAGAGGAGAAGCGGAGTCGAGTAGATGGCACGGTGGCAGGACCGAAGTCATGATCTGGAGGGTCACGCGTGGGTAGATGCACGTTCATCGCGATTGGGGTGGGCGGTCGAATTTTGGGCAGTTAGGACAGGCAACGCAGTTGTTCCTGGATGCATTAGGAAGCAACGAGCGAAGTCTCATGTTGAAGTTCGAGGCCGATTGATTTAGGGTTTGGCACGGCCTCCTTCAGATCGAGCTAACGTGAGACTCAGGCGAAGTCGCGGACGTGGGGGCAAGCGTTCGTGTTTCGAGCCTTACTGTAAGGTATTATGTTTACTCCATTTTATTTAAAAATCAGAAGACAAGTAGTTTTTTTAAAATATATATATATATATATATATAAGAATTTATTTATTTATTTATATAGTGGAGTCAAGCTTTTAATTACAGATGTGTGTATATAGATATAAAAACAGGAAAATATAGTTAGAAAAGATTTAATGTACAATACGATAAAATAATTTATTCTTTTTTTCAATTCAAAGATTTATATATTTGTTTACACATTTTTAATTTCCTAGGTTATTTTAATATGATATATTAAAGCGATTAAATTATTTAATCATTTGGTAACTGAAAAATCAAATTACTAGTCAAAACCAAATGATTTATTTAAAGTTTGATGATTAGCTAATAGGATTTATTAAATTTAATTGTTTAGTCACAGTTTAAGTTATGGGTTTAAATTTAATTATTTGTTTAGATTAAATCTTTTGTTAAAATGGAAACTATTAAAATGAAATCACTAGTAAATTAAATTCATCAAAGAAGAATTTAATTATTCGACTGGTTCGAATATTAATGAAATCGTCTATTTTTATACAAGGTTAAATTCTGAAAGAAATCAAACCGGTGTGGATTAGATTACATATCTTTGGTCAAAGGTGAGTTAATCTCACTCAGTTTAAGTTTAAATTTAAATGATTAAATTTAAATAATTGATTGTGGTCGAATTGATTGATGTGATGTAGTATAGTATAATTTGAACTTGGCGTATTATGTGATGCTAACGTTTGTGAATGCAGGGAAAACAGGTTGGAGGGATCCAACTGGACCCCTCAACTTTATTTAATTATTTAACATTCTCTGTTCTGAATATTTGATATTCTGTAATGAATTACGTGGAAATATTGGATGCTATGGCTCGATTGTTATAATCGGGAAATAATGAATTACCCAAAATATATAATTTGAGTTTGGGAATGGAAATAAAAGAAGTAAAATTGTAAGTAAAATAATTATAGAAAAGTTGAATAAAGTTATAAATGAACTGCAAAGGAAATAAAGTAACTTTAACATTTTAATAAATAAATCTTGAGTATGGGAAGGAAAATTTAATTAAACGGAGAGTTCATGAAACTTAAATCTCAATGTTATTGTTTAAAAGAACAAAACATTTATTTTAAATTGAGGATTTAAATTTATTTAAGAAGAATAAAGAAGAAATTGGGAATAACCTGAGATTTGTATATTTCAGCTAAAGGAGTTAAAAATCAAACTGAAAATAATAATAAAGTCCATAATTAATGAATTTTGAAATGAACTGTTAAGTGAAGAAATTTATTTCAAATGGAATAAATTGGAAATCAACTTGGAAAATTGATTTAAGTGATTAAGATTGGAAATCTCTCTCTGAATAACCGAGTACGCTTTCAGAGTAAATTTTTAAAATAAATTGAATGTTTAAAGTTGTTTTAAGAAGTATGTTTTGTAAAATTTATTATGTCTAATATTAAATTTCTAAAGCAAGTATTTCCTTTTAATATATTATAGCAATAATTATTTACAGAGTGATTTAGTATTTGTTTTAAAAAGTTCAAATCTGGTTTTATGTTTTATTAAGTAACCTTATTATCAAATAGTCCTATAGTATGTAGTTTTAACAAATTATTGAAGTAATTTAACTTAAATGTTTAAAGTATATTTTCAAAGTAAAGTGTTTTAAATTATTTAAAAATCTATTTTTCTGTGCTTGGTGATTTCAGGGGAGATAGAAAATATTTGAGAAAGTTGATTCTGAAAAGAAAGATGGTTTTGAAAACTATTTTCAAAGGGTTGAAAATAGAAATATATCTTGTGAAGATATTTTTGGAGATTAATAAATAATTTGAAAATTTATTTATTGGTTGATGGTTGTTTTGTGAATATAATTGATAGTTAAATAACCGACTATCAATATTGGACAATGCGTTGATCGTTTCGAAGAGACCGAGATCGAGATTTATTTCTCGAAAACCACTTCGATCCGGTTTGTACGTTTTCGTACGAAAAACGATTTTTGGATTCGAAGATGGAGCGGTGAAGTGCAAGGGCTAGTCGCTAATAATCCTGAGGATATTTCCAAAATGGATGTAGTAGGAATAGTGCCTTCGGTTCCATTCGAACCCGGGACGGACTTGTATGGACGAATGCTTGCGAAACATCGTCAGGCGGGCGATGGGCATTCTAAGTGAAACGTTCTAAAAGGTAAAGCTTAGCCTCAAGCCTCATCTAATGGGAATGACTGAAAATCAGGGGATATGCAGCAAGGCTGGGTGGGTAGCACCCAAGCAGGGTGAGGTCATTCCAGTCTAGATGTCCCTTTTTATTTTTCGGCTTAGTGGGCGGTTGCTGATCCCAACCGCGGGGTGATCTCACTCGGGACTGTCCAGTAAGGGATGGTTCCGGCCTTGTGTTGCAGGGGATGAAGGGAGTAATCCTCGGTACGGTGATCTAGGCCCCGTACTGTGACAGGTGGTACCCCAGTGCCTAGTCATTGATGGAAATCCATTTTCCCTACGAGCCTTGTACGAGTTTTGTTTGTATTACCCACTTTTGTGGCTAGTAGCTGGAATTTAATAATGTAACAATTTCGGCTATTTTATAAGTATTTGTATATAGACCCTATTATAATATCAGAGGATTTCTATAAAAATGTTTTAGCTATTTAAAGGTAAAAACCCGACATGTTTATTTGTGGCGTGGTCTTACGAGATGCTTTTGTTTTTTAAAGGATTTTTGAAACTTTAATAATCAATTGGGTGTGATCTTCTTACGCTAGTATTCCAGACTGACTCGGGTGTTATTTGACTGTAATGCTCGGGTCAGACCGAGTATTATAGAATACAGGATATGATGTTGTGGAGCTCAGGAGACGAGCTGGATGACGATACGTACTCCCGTACTTGTATATATATTATTCCGCTGTGTTTGAGTTGTTGTGTACCCATTGTATGTTATTGATGTGAGCTGTGACTGATGTACTCTGATGATGTAATATATGTAAACTGATATATTTGATTTTGAGTAAAGATTATTTATTATCTATTATATTTTATTCCGCTGCGATGGTTAGATTCTGATGTTGATTTTGTTTTCTCTTCTTCTACCTCTTCTTCTTAAACCCAAATGGTTCGTATTTCTGTGCAACTTGAGTTGATTGTTGTAGAATAGTGTTGACTCAAGGGGTACGGATTTGTGGGCTGTTACACCACTTTGATTTTTGATTTTTGGGGGTGTTGTTCGATAGTAGCTGCTACGTGTTACCACCGTCCCGGAAGCGTAATTGGTATATCTACCCTGGCATTGCCCATGTCACCTACCCTAGCGTGCCTTGTACGAGTTTGATTTGTGTCGTACCTATGGAGTATCCTCTGGCAGCTTCCCGATCAGGAGGTATTACGGTACTGTATAGACTATTGGCACTATTACGTATTAAGGGCTATACGGGTAACCCCTTAATGCTATTTAAAAGTAAGTTTATTTTACAATTAGACACTATTATAATAGCGAAATATTACTACATAGTAAATAGTTTAACGGATCCTTAGGAGATGTGAATCCCGAGCATCTCTTGAGTTACTGCACTCACGTTAGACACTAGATAGGAGATGTCAAATCCCGTACATCTCTAAAACCGTTCCACTCATATTTCACAGTTGATTTAACTGACATAAGATCTTTTAATTCTGACTCGAATGTTTTGTCTTTTCAATTCGATCGGGTCAGCCTGAGCATTTCAGAATTTGGAAGACCGTATTCTGGAGGACGAAGATGAAGATTTATTATTATTTGTTATAGTATTCCACTACATTCATATTGTTCCGCTGCATTTTTATTTATCATCGTCTGGTATGTGTAACTCTGATATGTATTGTATAAGTATAATCGAATATTTTGTAAAACAGCTTCATGAACTGTTTATTTGATTATTATATTTTATCATTGCGCTGCAAGATTCTATTTTGTTTTTTCTTTCTCTGCTTTTTCTTATTTACCCTATAACAATCCGCCCTTTTGTATGGTTTAAGTCTGACGTGTGTGGTTTATCGGCACTTTAAAGTGTACAAAATGGCGGGACATTACATCTGGTATCAGAGCTTTGGTTTAGCGATAAACCTTAGCTTTGTGGGCTCTGACTCTTTAATAATAGGGTAGTGATACCCTATTATGAGTCGTTGAGAGTATATATATGAGAGAGCGTATTTGTTAGCGTTATAAAATTTTAATATTTTGTTAATTTGTTTCGTTTTGTAATTATAAATTCTGGTTGGTGCATAGGACGCTATGACATCAATAGGGATTTCTAAACGCTTAATAGGACAAACCGACACAATATTTGTTTTAAATATAGGTGAATGAAATAATTTTCCTATTATATTATATATATATAAAATAATTTTTCTATAAATGATATATATTTGGTTGTATTATATTGGTTGCTAGGTAGTGAAATTTATAAATATTGATTGGAAACTAGAGTTGAAGAAACTAAAATAAAATGAGAATTGGAAATTTAGAACTTAAATTCCGGGCTTTTGAAACTTCCTGTCGAATGATTTTGGAATATAATAATAATATAATTAGAAGTATTTTCTGATATACATATTTCAATATAATTTGAAAGAATTGTTTTATAGAAGATTTTGGAAAGAAATAAGTTCTGTACTTCCCTCTCTGTCGCTGGAAAATAATTTCGGTGATGAGTGCATGCATCATCGACATTCATTTTCGAGTTTCGAAGTGGGAAGGTGAAACGACCCACACTCGACCTTCGAAAATCAGCACCGAATACGACACTTGTATTCAAATGCCGTAGATCCAAACGTCGAATCTGGTTCGCCGGGGCATATAACACATCAAGTATAACAACACAGCGGAAGAAAAGAAATGAATATCATTGATATACAACATTCGATAAACAATGATACAATATGAATCAATACCAGAGATACAAGATAACAATGCTACAGCGAAAAACCCAAATGAACTGGCAGCAGAAACAAACAGAACTTGAAATTCCAGAAGAAACACCAATATCAGCAATCTTCGTAGACAGCTTGAACCACCATCAAGTTCCACCAAGCTAAGCAAGTCTCGTGCATGAATCCAAAGACTCCAATATAGGTCTCCAAAGAATACCAAAGAGAAAGCCGAAAGCTACTGAATCGATATCTATATAAACTATCTAAAAAACCCAACTCTAGACTGCCCGTGTGGAAAATAGTGGGCACCTAGAGTTTAGGAAGGAAACAATAAACTCCAAGTCAGTCATGGGACTGGTATGAGCAAACAAAAACAGTTTGTCTTTAAAAACAACAATGGAATTTAAAATCAAAATCCGTAATTCTTTTTAGAAAATGAAACTACCATAAGGCCTCCCGCCACACACAAAATCCAAACGCAGAATTGGAGGAGATTTCTCCTTATGATAGTCAAATATGCTTGATACGAGAAAATTTCTTTTATATTATCATTATAAGTGCACGGTGTGAAAAATCATTTCGAAACTACAATATAAATCTTACCCAGCATAGACATTCTGAACTATGCCTACTATAGCTACCATTTAAACAGTGGTGACCACCATAAGTAAATGGTAGGTTTTACAACTAAAACCGTACAAGGCGCGTATTGGAGAATGGATTTGCAACAAATGGTCAGGCTAAGGAACTTCCTGGGCCACATGGGTACGCCGCTGGAGGGATGCCCCGAGAACCTAACCAGATCTCTACCAACAAAAGGTCGGGTTACCTCTATAACTAGGTAACTACTGACACGTGTATGCCATCCTCCGGTCGCAACCAACCTTCATCCCGGGATTTACCAACAACCACAAAGTACAAATTTGCAGCAACCACAAAGGTTAAGTATCTAGGCTCCATACCATGATACCACCTCTATCTGGAAGGAAATGAACATACCCTCAAAGGGCGCTACCTCCAAATAACCTTGCCGCATTCTTCCTGTTTCGACCATTCTGGGTTGTGAGGTTCGACAAAGTCTCGTCCACAAAGCTACGCTTTTCACAAAAGTCATGCTTTGATCAACAAATGATCAGCAGCACTACGTATGCTACATTAGCAAATTGGAAATGTATCACTACTAACAATCAATTACATAACCTCTGAGCTCGTACGTCTCAGAGAAGGGTGTTAAGCTAAGAGAATAAATCTCCGCCACCAAACAGAAATGTATTTGATAGGAACCGGTTTTACATCTCAAGGTGTAATGTCATACACACAATCCATACAAGTCTGTTCTGGGTTCGAACAGAACCGAAAGCACTACCAAAGAAGTCCTTGCAAATCCAGATAATTCCTAATCACGTCCGGACTTCCCATCATAATGGGTGCTCGAATCTCTATACCGGGGATCAGCCGATGCAGAGACATTCGACAAGAAACCCTTTCGTTTTCGAAAGTATCCGGTCTTTACCACCGGTGTTCAAATGCTATCCATAACGTCGTATCACTATTCGGAATGGGTTATATGACACAAAGGTCCTCTCCCGGCTAAACCGAATAGTGAGCGTAATATTAAAAAACATATGGATATGGGATCTCAGTTAAGTCACAACTTATTACCCAAACTTTTCTATCAAATGGTTAAACAAATTTACCATTTACAAATCTTTTAAACAAAAAGATTCATTTCAAAAACCTTCAATGGTTTAAAACAATTTCCACATTTAAATCTTTTAAACAAAAGATTTACCTTTTAAGACCCTTTCAATTTAAAACAAGGTTTACCAATCTTTGACAAAGATTCATTCATAACTTTCAAAACAACTCCATTTCAAATTGGAAATCTTTTCATCTTAATTTTGGAAAAATTTCCTTATATAAAAGCTATTGTTATTTGAAACCACTTGTTTTCGTTTCGGAAAACCCGATTTTATTTGCACGAGTTAAGGCCTTTCAAATATAACTTGGGTTAAATTCAAATTCTCAAAACCATACTTTTAAAATTGCTTAAAAACCCATATACACACATTTATAACTTTGTATAACATTTTTATGTCATAAGTACTAGATGTAGAATTCAATTTCAGAATATTGAATTCAGTTTAAATCAAAATTTTCAAATTTCAAATCTTTATTAAGTTATTCAAAATAACTTCATTTTTTTAAAACACCTTTTCAAAAGTTTTTTTCACTTTAGACCCAATCCATTTCCAAAACATTTGAATTTAAAATTCAAATTCAAAACTATTTTAAAAATCTGTGACTTAACCCATTTCCACATGCAATCCATATTTGTGTGTGTATAGTGTAGTCTATGGGCTTTACACAATAGTGCACAACATCAATCACCATAGATACAAACACGGAAATATCGATAAGTTGTATAATCTATAACGCTTATCCTTATTCACAGACAAAGTACATTTATCAATTACAAATATTCATCATTACGAATCGATGTGGGTTTCGGATAACCAACTGAAATCCGACTCTCTGTCGCATCGAAATCCAAATGTCGTTTAACAAGTCAAGGTGTATTTACACATAAACATATCACAAAAATCATAGATCAATACATAGCAACTCTCATCACAAATATCACAAAGCATCACATATGAGAAATATCAACCATCCAAAAATTCAATAGAATCCAAAACATCCATAAGTAAAAATAAATTAAATCAGATTAATTTCTTATGAATAAATTTTTAATTCTTGGTTAATTAATATTAGTAATTACAAATCAATTTGATTAATTACTCCTTAATCATTTATTAATTAAAATTTTAATTTATAATTAATCCTTTGATTTATTATCCTTGATTACTTACAAAAATTTAATTAATCCTTAATAAATAATCCTTCCTTAATCCCTCTCATTAATTAATTGACCTTTAATTAATCATTTAAATTAATTACATTGATTAATTAACCATTAATTAATTACCATTTAATTAATTTCAATAAGAAATTATCTCTAATAAATTTCATTAATTAATTAACCTTATTTACTTTCATTAGTTCACCTATAAATCATTTATTAATCCATTTTTACTTAATTAATCATTTTAATTACATTCAGTAATTATTCATAAATTATTCTCCTTAATTAATTACGCAAAGTAATTAACCTTTAATACTTCTATCAAGTAATCATCTTTTTCATTGATTAGTTTTTTAACCATATCATCAAGTCCCATTTGAACACTTAGGAATAATTCAAATAATTATTCCAATATAATTATTCAATCCAAAAACCAATTTTAAACATATTTTTAACCTAAAATCAATTCTTTGAAAACTTATTTAGAAATTTGTTTATAAATTAAATTCGAAAACTTGGTTTTAAAATTTTCTTTAAAATTTACTTATTATTATTTTTTAAAACCACATCCTTATTTATTTTCACAACTGTGGTATTTAAAACCTGAAACAGGTTTGGTTTAGAAACTAATACCCTATTATCACTAAATCTACCCGGGCAAATCTTTGGTTTGACCCGAGCCAAACCCTGTTCTTCACCGACCCCAACTTCGAGTTTCATTAGATACTTCCCCAAGAAAATTTCCAGGCCAGCTTCGTCCTCCCCCTTTTCATTTCAAATTTTGTTTTCATTTTTAAAACCTCAAATCTGTTGTAATCACCCGAATCTCCCCTAAAACAAACTCGAGAAAATCCACGCTCCCCTCGATTTAACCCCCGAGCTTCCACTTCATCCTCTCCAAAACCAGCAGCGCTACCCAAATTATGCACGTACACGTGCATAGATGGTCTGAGTTGCTCCGACCATCGCCGATCTCTTCAGCAAGTCGCTACCGCCCTACCAAAGCCCTCTGATCCACCAAGTTCGACAAAAATGAACAGAATCAAAATTGATCTCTCTCACTACCAACCCAAACCAACCCATTCGCCAACTTCACCTTAAACTCACCGCTCCGATCACCTGAAGGTCCCTAACTCCGGCCAATGACTCATCATCCACCCAGCCATCATTCCCCAAGACCATATGCCACTCGATCAACCAAAGAGGGAAAATGAATCAAACCAATAACCTCAACAAAAACTAGGTTTCCAGAAATAAATCACTCGCCTTCGCCGCCACGTTCTTCTGCCGACCAACCCAATATTTTTCTCCGATACCCCGTAAGCTCCTCTACCTCCTCGAGAAACTCCGGCCCCCCTAGTGCCTCTGACCACCGCAGTTTGACCAAAAACCATTTTCCGTTCATTTTGAAATATTCCATTGTAAAAAAACTTAAAAATCTCAAATTGATCATTAAAATTCATCATTTTGAAATGCAAATCTATTTGTAAAGTTAAAACATAAAATAGAGATCACTGATTTTTGACTTGATTTAGATTTTCACTGTTATTTCATAGTTTTGAAATAGTTACTGAACATTTTCAACTTGAAACCATTTTAAAAATCTAAATCTTATAGTTTGAACATACTTTGTTTAAACAACTAAGCCTAAAAAGAATTGAAAGGAGTGCTTTTGTAATTTTTTAACAGGTTTTAAACCGGTAAAATGAAGACAGAGGTATACACATACTTACTTACAGGCATGCAACCTCAACCTGTACACATATGAACACATGTGTATACATTCCAGACAAGTTACCACATCATTCATTTCATCCATCAACACTGAACACAATCTAGATAAAAAAGAAATTTGGGTTTTTAAAAGAGAGTTGCTCACCAATTTTATGAAGGCAGAGGATATTGATCAGATTTGTGCCTGGAAATGCTCTGATTTATCATTTGTTTTGATTTGCTTTTGAATCCATAGCTTAAATTATTTGTTCCAGGTTGTATAGATTTGCTTTGAGATGATCTTGGAATTTGCTTCTAGCTTTGATTTCAGGTTTTAGAATTTGTTCATGTTTTGATCAGCTTGCTTTCTGATATGATGTTGCCTTTAAATCTAAACTGGTATTTAATTAAAGCTCTGAAGATTTAAATGTTGCATTTGATTTTCAGGTTTGAATTCATTTCCAGGTTGCACTTGATTTGAATTCTAAATAATCTGCACTTGCTTTGGATTTGAGACTGTTTTGAATTTCTTTTTGTTTTCAGATCTGGTTTCACTTTCTTTGAGATTGGGTTTTGATTTCTTTTTAATTTTTCTTTTCAGGTTTGTAGTTTGTTTTGATCTTTCTTTTTCTCAGGTTTTAGTTGAGAAACAATGGGCAGCCTTGTTTTCATAAATTCAATTTAAAATAAAATGCCACTTGTTAGATTACTTATCTCCTCTTGCCTACACTTGTAATTATAGATTATAACTTATTTTACAATTGTCATATGCAATTAAAATTGTGTTTAAATTATGTTTAGACCCCTTTGTTAAACTTTATTTGTTTACATTTTAAATCCTTATGTTAATTTATTTATACATTTTGTGTTTTTAACCATATTTTATTTTTATTTACAAATCATGTTTATTTTCAAAAGATAATCTTAACTACATATACTTATATATATCTTTTCATATCAAAATGCATATTTACAAAAATTAAGAAACAAAATTTTTATTAGTTTTAAATATATAGAAATTTTAAATTCAAGGTATTTAGTAAATTTCAAAATCACACTTTGTTTTGTACTTATACAATTTAAAGAAAAATGGTTTGGAATTAAATTGTACATTACTAATAAAGATTTATAAGTTAGTAAATACAATTTTTATTTTCAATACATTTATATTTTTAAACTTAAGGTATTAAACTTATTTCAAATATAAATTTCTTTAAGTCTAGTTAAATTTCAAGTGATTAAAATATTGAAGTGATTTCCAATTTTTATTGAAGTGGTTAAAATATACATTACTAAGAAAGAAATTTCTCGAGTAAATACAATTTTTATTGAATTCAAATTCAAATCTCAAATTATAATCTATTTATAAAATATTCACTTTTGAATTCCAAATCATTAATCTTTATTTATTTTAAAGATAAGAAACATTTTTTCTTATTAATGAATCAAGTTATCAATCTTTATATATATTTATTCAAATCTCCAAATAAATTCACAATTAAATTTGTAATTAAAATATTATTCAAAATATTTATTTCAGAATTTCCAATTTAAAATTTTATTTAAAAATCATATTCACATTCGTTTATATTAATAAACAAATAAATATCTATTTATTTGGAAAACACCCAATTTATTCATCATTTGAACCAAAATTTAAAATTGATTACCAATAATTTCATAATTAAATTCCAAAAATTAAATTAACTACCAATTTAAATATAGCTTAAAAATCAGGAATGTTATAGAAGGCCACTATAGTTGTTTTACTGCAGAATTATTTTGATAAGCAAATGTAAATTTCAAATTGTTTTAAATATAATTGGATGTATAAACTGTAAGTATATACATTTATCTATTATTTTAAAATGGTTTGAAATTTAACCCGGTATTTAGTTCTAAATTATCCATTAATTAATAGCTTCGAATAGTGTAGAAAATGGAATGTAACTAATTAATAATTGAAACCTCTAAATGAAATAAGAAATTTAATGCTAAGTTATAAATGAAATTTTAAGAAAGTTGAAATTGTGACCTATAGAACAAAAGATGAACATTAAATTAGTTTAAAGAAATGAGAAAGACTTGTATAACTTTCAGTTACATCCTTAAAATATGTGTATATACATATAACTTACCAAACATAAAAGTTGAAATGTTAAATGGAAACTGTAATGGGAAATCTTACAAGTAAAACTTGAGGCAATGAAAGTGGTCAATGGATTTGCTTTATGAATAAGAATTTAATGTTATAATTGTTATAAACTTAAGTTATGACTGAAATGCTGCTAATTAAATATAATTGGAAGGTTATAAATAAATGATAATAAACTTTAAGTAAATAAATTAATATGCAAAGAAATTTAATTAAACATGAGTTCTATAAATAAATGAAAATGAATATTTGTAAGTAATGTATGAAATAAATATTGAATAAATGAATAGAAGTAAAAGTTTGTAAGAAGTAAATGAAAATTTAAGGATGAATCATTATATAAATAAAAAAGGAATGAAATAATAAATGTTATGAGATGAAATTAATAAGAATAAACTTTAATAATGTTAGAATTTGCCGTTGTTTTGGTTTATGGTTGTTTGGGTAAGGATACTTTAAAATTATTTGGATGTATGAATAATCTATTCAGTTTTATCAAAGACTGTTAAGAAAATGATATACATAATAGATTATTTGTCGTTCTATACAATTTAAAAGTGTCTAAGCCTGAACTAACATTTGTTTGTTTAATATGAATGAATGAATGATTTTATTGGTTCTATGTGATGGTTATATGCTTGTTGCACGTGAATGTTGTTTTATTGATTTGTTTTTTTATGGTTGAAACAACTTAAATATTTCATTTTATATAATTGTTAACTCTTTTTGGATTATATAAGTGAAATACAGGTTAGGAAAGCAATTGCTACTGCTTTTGGTTTCATAATTAAGCGTAATTGCCCGACCAATAAGTACATCTTTCGGATTACGGTTTTATAGCGTTATTATATTGTTTTTCCCGTGTTGGGATATATTATTTTGGAAAATACATGTTGTATATTGTTATATTTGATATTATATTTTCTCCCGAGCCTCTCCGTACAAAGGAGACTCTGCCGAAATATTCCGTAAATTTTGGACTTAGAAAATTATGAAAATGTTTTCCAAACTTAATTAATTTAAATATAAAAAGATTTAATGGTTATAAATTGATATATTTTTTTAAATTAATTAATTTTGTAAATTTAGTCATTTATAAATTTGATATTTTAAGTAAGATATATTGATTTCTTAATTCTTATTTTCCCTTCTTTTTGCTTTTCGAGGATGAAAAGTTTTGTGTGGGGGAGAGTATAACAACCCGTAATTTTCAATGTTTTAAATTTGTAAATTTGAGAAAGTTTTGATAATTTAATATTGAAATAAACAAAATTTGTAAATGATTGATGAAATAATAATTAGGATGAAATGTAGCAACGAAGTCAATTAAAGCTGAATTTGTGTAAATTGAATGAAATTTGCAATAAATGAGATAATGAAAAATGGTATAACTTAGTTGTAAGTTGAATATAAGTAACAAATGTAAATGTTGATTTATTAATATAAATCTGTGTAATAAATGGGAATTGAATGGGATTAGTGTGATATGAGTTGGTATAATCATTGGTGGCTAATAATGAACATTTCTTTAATTACAATTAATATAATAACGGAAAGTGTGAATGTATAGGTTACATAGAAATGTAATGTATGTATAAAGTAATAAACTATTATAAGAATGGAATTAAGGTAAATTCATTAACTGGTTTTAAAAACCTTAAATAATGTGTACAACTGATAGAAGTACACATTTAGAAATGTAATATTTATTCAAATTAAGATGTACATAGACGTACATTAGTGTAATGGGATAAAACTAATGTAATTAGGTATGAATGTAAGTGTGTATAAATAAAGAAGTTTGTAATTTGTTAATGAATTTATAACGGGAATGAAATGTAAGAATTTTAATGTAAGCTAATAAATCATTAATTTAATGCAATCCCAATTGCTTGAAACATCTATTTGGGTTATAATTAGTTGTAAATAGGAATATTTGGTAATAAATTAATATAAGAAAAATAAATGTAAATATTGAATTAATCAATGAATTAATAATGAGTAAATAGTGATTGAATAAAATCAATGTTTTGTATGTAATTGTTTGGAAATTATAACTTGTATAAATATGATTAAGGGTTAGTGGCAACAATTATTATAAAGTAATCATTTATTTAGTCAATTAAATCAAGTTTGCAATCAATTGCAATGAATCTCAATTAAAGGTTATATTTGTATAAATTAAGGAAATAATTGAAAATAATGCTAATTCTATTTATAATATAACAATTGGTTGATTTAAAGAATAGAAAGCAAGATTTATTAATTTAATTGAAGTGTAAAATTCAATAATTGAATTAATTGCAAATAAATGAAATTAAATATTTAATTATTATGTTAATAGAAATTTAGATGAAATATGAGAAAATTAAGGCAATGGATTTTAATCCAATGTTAATCTCATCCGTTTGATAATAATAAATTGAATAATAGAATGAAAAGTAAATTAAATAGAATTTTTGGAAATTTAATTTATAATTTTTGAATTGAATGGAATTGAGGTTAATACTGAAGTTGATAAATAAATCAACTCTAAATTGACTTTTTAATTTGTTTAAATCATTTTAAATGATTGAGAAATCAAAACTGATGAAATTTGGCAATCAAATAATTGAAATTGAGAATTTGATTTGATTAGTTAATTTATTTATTTATTTAATTAGAAAATAGCCATTTTGGACATTAACTTGGATTTCGACGAAACTAGTTTCATCGGATCCGTATCGGTAAACTATTGTAGGATTTCAAGTTTCGTAGCGATAGGACTTGTCGTTTGATCGTACGGATTCGAAACATCTTGAAATCAATTAAAATCAATTGGAAATAATATGATTTTGGCATAACTTCTTCATACGATGGAATTTCGACTTGAAACATGCTCCATTGATTTTAAATTATTTGAAAACATCTATTTTGATATATGGATTGACCCAATTTCATTCCGGAGTCGAAAGGGGCTTTTTGGGCTATATATCGTTCAATTTTTCAAATCAAATCTAGCCCATCGATTCTATTTTCAGCCTTACCTATATATACCTCGTTATAAAACCTAATTGTTCCTCATTGTCATTTGTCTGTATGTACAAGTCATTATATTCCCCCTCTTCCTCAATGGCTGACATACAAATTCTAGATCCAAACACAAAACAAATTCAAATCCCAAAATTCAAACTCCTCAGAAAAATTTAAAAAATATATATATCGAAGATCTCATCGATACGAATCTACATGTTGTTTTTGTTTTTGCAATCGATGCTCGAGTCAATCGGGAATCTCATCAAAGCTCAAATTCACGGATCCTAAAATGTCGATTTGGGGATTTTAGATTTTGGCCTCGATTTGCGAAATTGGGATATGGCTTTCGTCGTGCTTGGCTATAGGATCTCGGCAGTGGTGGTCGTGTTGGGTAATTTTGGTCGGAAGCGGTCGAAATTGGCGAGATAGGGTTTTGAAACCCTAAGTTGGAGGCGACGGCGGCGCTACCAGGGGGTGCTGCGATTGGTTTCGACGATGGAGAAGGAGAAGGAAAGTTCACCAATGGTCGTGGCTTGCTCGATTGACGTCTCAGGCGAGGCCGGCGTTTGGTCAAAGCAAGGTTTCGGTGGTGTGTTTTTGGGTTCGAACAGAGCCCGTAGCGTGCGAAGTGAGAAGAGGATGCCTACACGTGTTCTCGGTGACGTGGCAACAAATTAGGGTTATTTTATTTTATTCTAATTACGTCGCGTTTCAATTGTTCTAATATGTGTATCTTTCTCATACGTTGTCCAATTTATGCATGGTTTCTTGTGTTAGGTTCGTATTGAAATTCCGGACATTTTAGCGCTGGTTTGGACGAATTTTGAGACTGTTGAAATTTTAGGATTAAATTGGATTTAAATTCAATTTAAATTCAAAAGTTGAGTGTTTTAACCCACTCACAACTTCTATAATTTGTTATGTGTGTTGAATTAAATTCTGATATGATTAGAAATTTATTTATCGTTGTTTGGTATATTTTCATCACCATTCCAGTTAAATTGAATTTATTGAATAAAATTGTTATTCAATTTATTATTGCATATAAACTGCAAGTTAAACTAATTTATTATTGAATATAAATTGCCAGTAAATATCTGTTGTTTATTATCTGTTTATATTGATGTATTGATTTGATTGGATGATGTTTGTGATAAATGGTTTGTAATAACCCGGATTTTGGAGTGTCTATTAGTTGATAATAATTTGGTTAATTAATAGAGATATTGAATTGTAAAATTAACAAATGAATCTAATCGTAAATATTTATTTGATCATATCTTAATATAATCACTTAAAATTGACAAAGCGTTCTTTTAAAAATAAGTACGGATGATTGTTTATATAAGTAAATTAATTAAATTAGACAAAATTGTTAATTTTCAAACCAATAATGTTTATGTGTTATTTTAAGATAAATAGAGTTATATATATATATATATATATATATATATATATATGTTATATTGATTTGATCAAAAACATAAGTTATGTATAAATAAATGTTTATATAAATTCATATGTAGATTTACAAAAATCTAAAGCTTATTTATATAAAATAAATGCACAATATATTTATGTGAATATTACATAATTACTTATTCATAGCTTAAATAAATTTGTAAATAAGAAAATAACATTTGTAATTTATTAACTAAACATTAAAAACACTTGTGAGGAAAATTTCACTTACATAAAAACAAGAGTAAGATAAGTACGTTTGTAAATATAATATATAATATATTAACATAAGAAGTATTAATAAATTCAAGTTAGGGCTTAAAACAAAGTTGTAAAATTAAATTAACAAGTGACATTTGTAAAAACCATAAACATAGGGGATGAACACTTGTAATCTTATGGTAACAAGTGGCAAAGCTTTTCCTATTTGAAATTGTGAAATAAAATAAAAAAAATGAAGCCTGGCCATTTTTTTCTTTTTCATATTTTTTTTCTCAAACCTGATCTAATGGAAGCCCAAATCTATTAAACATTTATCAACCAAATCATAAGTAACAGCAGATCAAGAATCTTCAACCTGGAAATAAATTATATCAAACATTGGCAACCAAAAACCTGGAAGAAGATTAAAACAAAGATTAGTTTGATTTTAAGAATTAAGCAGCAGCCTCAGAATGAAGATCAGAGAAGAAGGAAAATCAAGTACATCAGCTTTTTCAGAGGGAAGAAAATAAAAAAAATGGAAGGTTGTTCTCTGTTTTAAAAGAACAGGTGAGTAAACCTACCTCTTGAAAAACTAAATTCTACTTTATAATTGAATTCATGCAAGATTTGATTATAGAAATGTCTCAATTATTACTTGCATGAGTGAAAGGATGTGACGCCTGGGTATACAAGTGATATTTATGTGAGTAAAACTCTTAAAAGAAAAAAAGAAAGAAAAAAAACTGAAATTTGCTTGAATTGGTTTATTGTAATGCCCCACTCCGAGACCCACTCTAGTAAAGAGTATTATGGAGTAATACCGTCTACTAGAACGGAGAATAGAGTATAATGGAAGCGACCATATGTAATCAAGCTACAACTATCTACTGAATACGTCGAATAGGTGGTTTTCTTTTCTCAAGTGGTTCGACATATTCAATAAATATTTATAACGAAACTACAATGGCTAAGAAAATAGGTTCAGAACAAACATAATACAAAATGATAACATCATCATCACAGAACAGTCACATAACAGTCACAGAACATAGGTACAATATATCGTCAATACAGATCCAAGTATCAAAAGGTGGGTACAAAGCCACCGCTCACACATGTGAGTCAAAAATATGTACATAAGAGTCTGAAATAAAAGAGTAGCGGAATAGTGGACAAATAAAAGCACTATCTATCAGCATAGCAGATAATGTCCAAGCGGAAGCACATAAGCTAAGTCCAGAGACCTAACCTGAAACAACTCGGTCTGACCCGAGCGAAAACACTCGGGTCAGGCTAGCTAAACAATCAGTAATAACTGAGATATATATAATAATGCAGTACATAAATAAAACAGTACTTCTCCAAAGAGAAGAGTAATATGGACTACATGAATATAATGACGATCCCTAATCATCAATAAACAATAAAAATCTCCAAAGAGAATACAAACACCAAAGTGTTAAATAAATAAAATCGCCTCATATCATCGGCGTAGCCAAAGCTATATAAAGTTGCCTACAGGCAATAATCCCAAGAGTGACCAGAGTCTGTGATCAATGCCCAAGCAAGGATCGATGCTCCAAAGAGCAATAGGGATATAATGAAAAATCAATGAAATCGAATACAGAAATGCAGTGTCCAGAGACACTGTGAATCCATAGGGTAATCGCATTTACATCGTATGGTTCCATAGAACCAACACCGAATGGCGATACTCGAATGGATATAAAAATCATCAGATAATACAAATATTGCACGTGCACCGACCAGAGTCGTTGTTGCCAAGTACTGTTGAGTTGTGATCGATCACTCGCACAGATGCGGAACGCGCGAAACGACAAGATCCTTCCCAGAAGGATAAAAGGCCCAGAGGCACATGCCGTAAAAACTGCTCCATAGAGCAGGTGTCCAGAGACGGTTGCCCAGAGGCGTGGTGACCCAGAGGTCCAGTACTGGCCGCCCAGAGGCTAATGTGTCACTAACTTCTTGGAGAGGAACCCATAAAGTGTTAACCATGAGTCCCATACCCCACGTTCGCACTAAACGGTTTCCTAACCAATAGCAAGCTCACACTCCAAACAATAAAAAGTCCACCTCATATCATCGGTAAACTAGACCCAAAGGTCAAAACGATCAATCGAATAGGTCTGGGATTAACCGGAAAGAAAATACACACGGTTTCCATAGGCCGGAGATTTCCTAACCGTTTAAGCACCTTTCCACTTCACTTGACGTGCTAAAAGTGAGTGTGAGATTTTTATTATAGAAAATAATGGTGTAAAACGGATTTGTAATTGATTTCGAAATCACTTTTAAAACGGTCTTTTGAAAAGTCTCCTATTATGGAGTAATTAATTTAATAATTAAAAATAATATTATATAATAATTTTAGAAAGCCATTTTGGAGTGAAAAATCCTTTTAAATCCTTTTTATAAAGCCCGTGTACGAAATCCAAAGACAAATCTCAAAGAAATCGACGAAAACCAGAAAATCATCAAAAATATTCTAAGTGTTTGAAACCATTCAAAAACTGCTGCGAACTCAAGTTCGGCAATTTATTTGGACCAGCAAACTGTGTCCAAATCGCATGAAAACTGGTAGGCATGTAGTCCGACATCCCTACTTTAAGATGCAAAAAGAATTTCTGGATTCCGGGTTGAGACGAAGTGGCAGCGACGTCTCAAAGTTGAACCCAGAAAAAGATTCACACTGTTTTCCAACAGCGACCAGAGCCTAATTTTGGCACGAAAATCGAAGTACCAAACGAACTCCAATGTTGCCCAAATTTTTCAGAGATGGAGTTCGGAACTCCCCCTTTTCAACGAGACCAAAAACGTCAAATTCCGACTTCCGATGCGAACGTGACAGCATCGCGAAGTGGCACTCAAAAGCTGGAAACAGAGGTAATGTTCTTCTTTTTTTTTTTGGGGCTCCCAGCCCGCTTGGGCTGGGGGTACTTGGGCCCACCCCCAGCCCGTTGCGGGCTGGGGGACCGTGGCCCGCCCCAGCCCGGTGCGGGCTGGGGGTGCCTGGCCCGCCCCAGCCCGCTGCGGGCTGGGGGTAAAGGGGCCGCCCAGCCCGCTGCGGGCTGGGGACCTGGGCCGCCCCAGCCTGCTGCGGGCTGGGGACCTGGCCCGCCCCCAGCCCGGGTGGGCTGGGGGCCTGTGCGTGCCCGGGCTGCGCCCGGGCTGGGGCCTGGGTGCAATCCAGGCCTGTCCTGGTGCACCCAGAGCCCATTTTTCAGGCTGATTTCAGCCTGCATATTTCCAGCAAGCTTTTTTTGCATTTTTTGATGATTTAGGGGTGTTTTTCTCAATTTTTGGCATCAAAAATCACTAATAACCATCACTGATCACCATATAATGATTATAACACTAAATTAAAGGAAACCAAGGTCAAAGCTTAGCTTTACAACTAGCAATAATTACTAATCAATAGTAATTACCTCAATTAAGCAAAGGATCAAATGGTTTTAGTGCACAATATCAAGCAAGCCAAACTCCTCAACCCCAAAGCAAAGATCAAGAGGCTTCAAGGACCCAAAATCAACAAAGAAAACAAAATAATGATTATTACAAGATGATAGAGATAAATGGGGATTAAGAAGGAGGATTAGAGAATATGAGAGATTGCATTACCTTTCTTCTTCTCTTTTCTTTTTCTTCTAGGATTAAACTAATTTATGAAGAGAAGGAGATGAAGCTTCTAAATGGAGGCCATTAATTTTGTTTAGATCTAGGTTTTAGGAATTTATGAAGAGGAGGAGGGTTAGGGTTTATGAGTTTAAGATATTATATAGGAGGGGGTTAGGCTAATGGGTTATGGTAAGAGGGTTTAGAAACCCATTAGGACTTAGTTTATTTTCTAAGTTATCATGTGAACAAAAATCCTAATAAGCATTCTAGTTTTAATTAAAACCATGTAATTATCTCATTTGGCCCATTAACCCATAATCACTTTTTATTTAAAAATTCCCCATTTCAACCCAAAATATTTTAATTTGCAAACCAATTGCAAATTTAAATTCCCAAAATTTTGTTTAGCCCCCTTTTTAACTTAAAATCATAATTTTTAACTTATCATTCGGTAATTGCAATCTCAGGGTTGTTACAGACTCCCCCCTTAAGAAAATTGCGTCCCCGCAATTCCTTAAATATAGAAGTCGTCTATAACATCTAATCCACACAAGGAATACATAAGATAAAATATAGATGCTCACCCATGTCGGAAGATGAAAGAAAACCAGGATAAGTACGCTCGATAAATTCTCTGCTCTCCCGAGTGCAGTCCTTAGGATTAGACGACCATTGAATCTTCACAAGCGGAACCTCTTTGTTTCGAAGACGTCTGACCTCCGAATCAAGCACACGAATAGGTTGCTGTTCTAGAGATAGATCGGGTGAGATCTCCAAATCAGGTACGATATGAGGCTCGATAATAGAATCAGGTTTGCGGACACACTTGCGAAGCTGGGAAACATGGAACACGTTGTGTATTCCAGAGAAGTGAGCAGGTAGAGCCACACGATAAGCAACGGGGCCGATGCGTTCCGTAATAGGAAATGGTCCAATATAGCGAGGAGCCAATTTCCCTGTAGAGCTGAAACGCACAACCCCCTTCATGGGAGAAACCCGAATAAAGACAGAATCGCCAATGGAGAACTCAAGTGGCTTCCTACGGTTGTCCGCGTAGGATTTCTGGCGGTCCTGTGCCTCTTTCATTCTCTGACGGATAAGAACAATCTTTTCAGAAGATTCCCGAACTGAATCTGGACCAAGAATAAGCTTCTCGCCAGATTCTAACCAACAAGAAGGAGAGCGACATGGCCTTCCGTATAGAGCCTCGAAAGGTGCCATGCCAATACTAGACTGATAGTTGTTGTTGTAGGAGAACTCTACAAGCGGTAAGTGATCCTCCCAACTACCTCCGAAATCCAGAATACAACAGCGCAAAAGATCCTCCAAAACACGATTCACCCTCTCCGTCTGACCGTCGGTCTGAGGATGATAAGCAGCCGAGAGATTCAGCTTTGTGCCCAAAACTGACTGTAGGCACTTCCAGAAGTGACTAGTAAAGATAGTGTCTCGATCACAGACGATAGAGCTAGGAATGCCATGAAGTCGAACGACTTCCTTCACATAAAGCTTGGCCAACTGAGGTGCAGTCCGAGTGGACTTAATCGGAATGAAATGAGCCGATTTGGTCAAGCGATCAACAATAACCCAGATAGAAGTATGGCCTGACCTCGATCGAGGCAGACCGTCAATGAAATCCATGGATATCTGATCCCATTTCCATAATGGAATCTCTAGAGGCTGAAGAAGACCAGATGGACGCTGATGCTCAGCCTTGATCTGTTGACAAGTTATGCAACCGCTCACATAACTTGCCACATCTCTCTTCAAACCCTCCCAATAATATAGCCGGCACATATCGGCATACATCTTACTCGAACCGGGATGAATAGTGTACTTAGTGCGATGGCACTCGTCCAGAATGTCACGCCTAAGTGATAAATCAGATGGTACAATAATACGGTTCTTCCTACGAAGACACCGATGATAATCAAGAGAATAATCCAGCAATGTCTCATCACTGGATCCCGACTCGAGAAGGTGAATAAGATGCAATAAGTCTGGATTCTGCCGCTGAGCATGGGCAATGCGATCCAATAAGACAGGACGAGCTTCCAAGCTGAATAATAAGACCGGAGAATCAGAAGATGGAGCTCGATCTCTAATATCACATAAAGATAGAGTCTCAAGAACATCCCACTCGGCAATCATCATAGAAACTACCGCCGAGTGCTTGCGACTGAGCGCATCTGCAACACGATTACCCTTGCCAGGGGTATACTGAATATCTAAATCATATGAGGCGAGAAACTCAAGCCATCGCTGTTGCCTTATATTGAGATCCCTCTGACTGAATAGATACTTCAGCGAATTGTGATCGGTGTAAAGAGTGAAGCGTTTGCCTAATAGAAAGTGACGCCACGTCTTCAAGGCAAAGACGATAGCTGCCAACTCAAGATCATGAGTCGGATAGCGAACGTCATTCGGACGTAGCTGCCTGGAAGCATAAGCAACTACCCGATCCTTCTGCATAAGCACGGCACCGAGCCCGCTACCACAAGCATCGGTGTAAACAACCAGATCCTGATTACTTTCAGGAACCACAAGGATAGGAGCATGAGTGAGAAGTTCCTTCAGTCGCTGAAAGGAAGCTTCACACTTATCAGACCAAATAAAGCGAACACCCTTACGAGTCAGCGTCGTAAGGGGAAGTGCAACTCGAGAGAAATCCTTGACAAACCGACGGTAATAACCCGCCAGACCAAGGAAGCTGCGAATATCATGAACGTTCTCGGGCTGCTTCCAATTCTGAATAGCTTCGATCTTGGCAGGATCGACAGAAACACCCTCAGAAGATACAATATGGCCCAAGAACTTGACCTTGCTCTCCCAAAAATGGCACTTGGAGAGCTTGGCCTTAAGCTGATGCTGACGAAGAGTATCCAAGACGATCCGCAAATGATGAGCATGCTCTGTCTCGGATCTAGAGTAAATAAGAATACCGTCGATGAAAACCAGAACGAATCTATCGATGTATTCCCGGAATACTCGATTCATAAGATCGACGAAGAAAGCCGGTGCGTTCGTCAAGCCGAATGGCATGACCAACCACTCAAAAGAACCATAACGAGTGCGGAAAGCGGTAAGAGGAATGCTATCTTCCGCAACTCGGAGCTGATGAAATCCGGTGGCAAGGTCGAGCTGTGAAAAGACCTTCGCACCGCTCAGCTGATCAAACATATCGTCTATCCGTGGCAATGGATAACGATTTATGATGGTCAACTCATTAAGCTTGCGATAGTCAATGCAAATCCTAAGAGAGCCATCGGTCTTCTTAACGAAGACCACAGCAGCACCCCATGGCGAAGAACTGGACCGAATTAACTGCTTCGCCTCAAGCTCCACTAACTGCTTCCTGAGTTCCTCATTCTCTTTAGTAGACATCCTCGTGGGAGGACGTCCAACTGGGTGGGAGCCTGGAATGAGATCGATGCGGAACTCAATGGCCCGCTTTGGCGGCAGGCCAGATACTGGCTCGAATACGTCGGGGAAATCCCGAACAACAGGAATACGAGATAAGTCCAAATCCTCATCTCGTGAATCAAGACAAAATAGAGTAACATCAGAAAGCCCAACATCCTGAAGAGCAATAGCTAACGGAGAGTACGAATCGGGGTGATGAATGAATAATATCCGCTCCGAACAAATAATTTTGGCGTCATGCTGAACGAGCCAATCCATGCCAAGAATCATATCAAATCCCAAATACTCCATAACGTGCAGATTCGCACGGAAAGAAAATCCACAAAGATCGATATCTATATTCTCACAAAGCAAGCTAAGGGTCGTGGATCCGCCAATGGGATTCACAATCCTTAGTGAAGAAACCAGACAAGTAACATCCAACGATAAAGCATCTACTAGCTCCTTTGATACGAATGAGTGAGAGGCACCCGTATCAAAGAGAACTCTACAAGATCTACCACGAAATAAAATAGAACCTTCGAGAACGGAAGGATGCGTACCTCGAGGCTGAGCTGAAGATGCAGGAGCCTTGGCAGCATTAAGCTTGCCAGGCTTGGCAATAGCTGGAGCAATAGGACAAGTGGAGATCCTGTGTCCCTTCTTCTTGCAGAAAGTGCAATAGAGAGGTTTGGGGCACTCTCGAATAAAGTGATCTGGAGAACCGCAGTTGAAGCATTTCCTCGGAGGACGGGTTCCACTAGGCTGTGACTGAATCTGAGGCTGAGTCTGAGGCTGAGCCTGGACAGCAGAACTGCCAGTCTTCTTCTTCTTGTTCCAAGGCTTGTTCTTCTGAAATGGACCCCGCTTCTGGTTGGGGTTTTTGGAACCCCCACCATCATCATCACTATGCTCCATCTCGACTGACTCAAGATGTAGGGCTGCATCGACTAGCTTCTCGAATGAGAGCTCAAGCTGTAGCATAAGATGCCTCTTCAGATATTTCTTCAATCCCTCAACAAATTTGAGGTTCCTCTTATAAGGAGTAGCAATAAACTCTAGGCCGTACTTGGACAGTGCCTCGAAGGAAGAGACATAGTCGGATACGGAGGACTTCCCCTGCTTGAGATCAAGAAAGCGGCGAGCAAGTGAGTTCTTCTCTGACTCTGGGATGAATTTGAGCTCAAATCTCTGACGAAACTGAGCCCAAGTAAGTGTGGTCTCATCGACCTCGGCAATAAGGAGTTCGTACCAATCCAGGGCACGACTCCAAAGCTGACTAGAAGAAATAAGAACACGATCATGATCCGAGATATCCATACAAGTAAAAATGCGCTCGCATATCCAAATCCAAGCCTGGACCTCTAAGACATTCTCGGAGCCACTGAACGGCTTCCCTCCGAGATGGGTAAAATCACTGCAGAGACGCGCAAAAACAGACATGCGTGGAGCATCAGCAACTGGGGCCGGAGACTGAGAATGAGACTGAGAATTCCGAACCAGCTCCATGACCTGGTCGGTAGTCATGAACACGCCCTCTGGATGAGTGTTGCTGGACTGCCCAGCAGCACTAGTCTGACGTGTGGTTCTCCCTCTTCCCCTTCCAGACATACTGAAAGTCAAACGGGAATTAGAGTTAGACAAGATTCAATGATAGATACTTAATTAAGGAATACTACGGAATATAATAAATTCCTACACATATTCCTAACTTATCTATCAATAAGCATAAGGAAGGGATTTGATTTAATTCGGATCCAATTAAAATGTATTGTACTAAGTGTAACCGTTCTGTGTTTGTTATGCTTAATTCTGAACCTTAGCTCTGATACCAAAATGTAACGCCCCACTCCGAGACCCACTCTAGTAAAGAGTATTACAGAGTAAAACCGTCTACTAGAACGGAGAATAGAGTATAATGGAAGCGACCATATGTAATCAAGCTATAACTATCTACTGAATACGTCGAATAGGTGGTTTTCTTTTCTCAAGTGGTTCGACATATTCAATAAATATTTATAACGAAACTACAATGGCTAAGAAAATAGGTTCAGAACAAACATAATACAGAATGATAACATCATCATCACAGAACAGTCACATAACAGTCACAGAACATAGGTACAATATATCGTCAATACAGATCCAAGTATCAAAAGGTGGGTACAAAGCCACCGCTCACACATGTGAGTCAAAAATATGTACATAAGAGTCTGAAATAAAAGAGTAGCGGAATAGTGGACAAATAAAAGCACTATCTATCAGCATAGCAGATAATGTCCAAGCGGAAGCACATAAGCTAAGTCCAGAGACCTAACCTGAAACAACTCGGTCTGACCCGAGCGAAAACACTCGGGTCAGGCTAGCTAAACAATCAGTAATAACTGAGATATATATAATAATGCAGTACATAAATAAAACAGTACTTCTCCAAAGAGAAGAGTAATATGGACTACATGAATATAATGACGATCCCTAATCATCAATAAACAATAAAAATCTCCAAAGAGAATACAAACACCAAAGTGTTAAATAAATAAAATCGCCTCATATCATCGGCGTAGCCAAAGCTATATAAAGTTGCCTACAGGCAATAATCCCAAGAGTGACCAGAGTCTGTGATCAATGCCCAAGCAAGGATCGATGCTCCAAAGAGCAATAGGGATATAATGAAAAATCAATGAAATCGAATACAGAAATGCAGTGTCCAGAAACACTGTGAATCCATAGGGTAATCGCATTTACATCGTATGGTTCCATAGAACCAACACCGAATGACAATACTCGAATGGATATAAAAATCATCAGATAATACAAATATTTCACGTGCACCGACCAGAGTCGTTGTTGCCAAGTACTGTTGAGTTGTGATCGATCACTCGCACAGATGCGGAACGCGCGAAACGACAAGATCCTTCCCAGAAGGATAAAAGGCCCAGAGGCACATGCCGTAAAAACTGCTTCATAGAGCAGGTGTCCAGAGACGGTTGCCCAGAGGCGTGGTGACCCAGAGGTCCAGTACTGGCCGCCCAGAGGCTAATGTGTCACTAACTTCTTGGAGAGGAACCCGTAAAGTGTTAACCATGAGTCCCATACCCCACGTTCGCACTAAACGGTTTCCTAACCAATAGCAAGCTCACACTCCAAACAATAAAAAGTCCACCTCATATCATCGGTAAACTAGACCCAAAGGTCAAAACGATCAATCGAATAGGTCTGGGATTAACCGGAAAGAAAATACACACGGTTTCCATAGGCCGGAGATTTCCTAACCGTTTAAGCACCTTTCCACTTCGCTTGACGTGCTAAAAGTGAGTGTGAGATTTTTATTATAGAAAATAATGGTGTAAAACGGATTTGTAATTGATTTCGAAATCACTTTTAAAACGGTCTTTTGAAAAGTCTCATATTATGGAGTAATTAATTTAATAATTAAAAATAATATTATATAATAATTTTCAAAAGCCATTTTGGAGTGAAAAATCCTTTTAAATCCTTTTTATAAATCCCATGTACGAAATCCAGAGACAAATCTCAAAGAAATCGACGAAAACCAGAAAATCATCAAAAATATTCAAAGTGTTTGAAACCATTCAAAAACTGCTGCGAACTCAAGTTCGGCAATTTATTTGGACCAGCAAACTGTGTCCAAATCGCATGAAAACTGGTAGGCATGTAGTCCGACATCCCTACTTTAAGATGCAAAAGGAATTTCTGGATTCCGAGTTGAGACGAAGTGGCAGCGACGTCTCAAAGTTGAACCCAGAAAAAGATTCACACTGTTTTCCAACAGCGACCAGAGTCTAACTTTGGCACGAAAATCGAAGTACCAAACGAACTCCAATGTTGCCCAAATTTTTCAGAGATGGAGTTCGGAACTCCCCCTTTCCAACGAGACCAAAAACACAAATTCCGACTTCCGATGCGAACGTGACGGCATCGCGAAGTGGCACTCAAAAGCTGGAAACAGAGGTAATGTTCTTCTTTTTTTCTTTTTTTTTTTTTGGCCCCCAGCCCGCTTGGGCTGGGGGTACTTGGGCCCTCCCCCAGCCCGCTGCGGGCTGAGGGACCGTGGCCCGCCCCAGCCCGTTGCGGGCTGGGGACGCCTGGCCCGCCCCAGCCCGCTGCGGGCTGGGGGTAGAGGGGCCGCCCAGCCCGCTGCGGGCTGGGGACCTGGGCCGCCCAGCCCGCTGCGGGCTGGGGACCTGGCCCGCCCCCAGCCCGGGTGGGCTGGGGGCCTGTGCGCGCCCGGGCTGCGCCCGGGCTGGGGCCTGGGTGCAATCCAGGCCTGTCCTGGTGCACCCAGAGCCCATTTTTCAGGCTGATTTCAGCCTGCATATTTCCAGCAAGCTGTTTTTTGCATTTTTTGATGATTTAGGGGTGTTTTTCTCAATTTTTGGCATCAAAAATCACTAATAACCATCACTAATCACCATATAATGATTATAACACTAAATTAAAGGAAACCAAGGTCAAAGCTTAGCTTTACAACTAGCAATAATTACTAATCAATAGTAATTACCTCAATTAAGCAAAGGATCAAATGGTTTTAGTGCACAATATCAAGCAAGCCAAACTCCTCAACCCCAAAGCAAAGATCAAGAGGCTTCAAGGACCCAAAATCAACAAAGAAAACAAAATAATGATTACTACAAGAGGATAGAGATAAATGGGGATTAAGAAGGAGGATTAGAGAATATGAGAGATTGCATTACCTTTCTTCTTCTCTTTTCTTTTTCTTCTAGGATTAAACTAATTTATGAAGAGAAGGAGATGGAGCTTCTAAATGGAGGCCATTAATTTTGTTTAGATCTAGGTTTTAGGAATTTATGAAGAGGAGGAGGGTTAGGGTTTATGAGTTTAAGATATTATATAGGAGGGGGTTAGGCTAATGGGTTATGGTAAGAGGGTTTAGAAACCCATTAGGACTTAGTTTATTTTCTAAGTTATCATGTGAACAAAAATCCTAATAAGCATTCTAGTTTTAATTAAAACCATGTAATTATCTCATTTGGCCCATTAACCCATAATCACTTTTTATTTAAAAATTCCCCATTTCAACCCAAAATATTTTAATTTGCAAACCAATTGCAAATTTAAATTCCCAAAATTTTGTTTAGCCCCCTTTTTAACTTAAAATCATAATTTTTAACTTATCATTCGGTAATTGCAATCTCAGGGTTGTTACATTTATGGTGTATCCTTGAAATATAGTATGAATCATGTGTGCTTGATGTTAAAGAAATGATTTTTATATATATGTGTGTAGTATCAGTGTTCGAGTCTGGAACAGGCTTGCAAGCCTCTGTTGGAAACAGTACAGGTTTTATAACGACCTAGAATTTTAATTAATTAAAATTTGTATATTTAATAAATTTTAAATATAAATAATTGAAATTTATAAGTCGAATAAATTTTAATTCGAATAATTGGATTTAATTGGATAATTAAATCGATAATTTAATATGTGAATTATGGAAATAATTGAAAATCGAGTTAAATATGATTGAAAATGATTTGTAAAATTTTATTTTATCATATTGGAGTTAGAATGATATTTTAGAACCTTTAAAATCGAATTAAAAGTTAATTTATGAAAATTGAATATTTTAATATTTAATCGACTAGTGAAATTAGACATTTTTCGAACAGTCTCAGAATTGGACGAAACTAGTTTCATTGGATCCGTAATAGTTAGTTATTATCGGATTTCAATTTTCGTAGCAATCGGAGTTATCGTTTGATCGTAGCAGCTCGAAACGCATCGTAATTGTTTTTAATATTAAATTTGGCGAGTTAAAATAGTCATTTTTTAAACAGTCTCGGATTTCGATGAAACCAGTTTCATCGGATCCGTAATGTGATATTATTGAATGGTTTCAAATTTCATGTCAATCGGATTTATCGTTTGTCCGGTGCAAGCTAAAACGCCTAGAAAATCGTTTAAATCGGTTTAATTTAAATTGAACGTTTATAGCCATAACTCGCACAGACGATCGAATTAGCTTCCGAAACTTGTTCCATTGTGTCCGTAACGCGGGATAAATCCTAGAAACGCCAATCACCGCGCGTAAATCGGAGTTTTGAAAACCCGGATGAATAGTGTTCATTTATTCTCTATAAATATCCCATATTCTCACAAGAAAAAAAAAATTTCTAAACCCTAACCCTAGCTCTAAGCAGCCGGCCGCCATCACAAAACCTATGGCCGAAAACAACCAACTTTCTTCCCTTGATTTCATCAAATCCACAAACAATTATCAGAAATCTCCAACTACAATGTTGTAGAGCTCTGCGAGCTCTACAAATCCAACGGTGGTGATCGTCTATAGAGGCGTGGATCGACGACAAATCATTGTTGAACGTAACACGTTCGTGCACATTTTTCGAGCAAAGGAAGCAGCCGAGCTCGCCATTCGTCTGGGCGTGGGTGGAGTGGAGCAAGGCGCGCGACGTGGTGGTCCTTGATCGTGGAAGATGTCATCGTATTTGGCGCGAAAATAAACCCTAATAATTGAGGTTGGGTTCGGCACTTACTGAAGATGGAACGCGTGAGTTTGAGAGGGAGAAGGGGGGTGCGCACGGCTGTGATGTGGGGATGCAATAGTGGACGGCCATGATCTATCTTAGGTTTAAAATAGTTAATTATGTTGTAAATTATAATTATAAAAATCGTGTAAACTTGTTAAATGCATAACTTTTTCATACGAGGTCGAAAACGCGCGAAACCAGTTGCGTTGGAATCGTATGGACGAGCACTGCGCTATGGAATTAGATTGGAGTCGTTTGGAGTTAGTGAGAATTTCGGGTAAAATTAAACGTCCGTTTAATTTTATTCGAAATAAATCGCTAAAACGAAATTGAAATCAAGGTGAGAACTTCTCACTCAATCGAATCAGTTTCGATTTTAATTTTAAATAGTTAGATTTAAAATATTTGAATGCATGTTTGAATGATGATTGTTATCTATTGATTGTTAAAATAGACATTATGCGCCGTTAGTAAGCGGATGTTATTTATTAAAAACATATACCGCGAATATTTCATAAACAGTGAAATTGGTATTATATATAATAGCAATATATATATATTGGCATATGTATATATTGCAGTTATTGATTTTCCGCATTTGTATAGCGGATGAGACCCTATTGCGCCGTCTATTAAGCGGATAATATTTTAAATCCCATATACCGCGGTAATTTCGTACTGGAATGGAATTGGTATTGTGCTAATGTTTGTGGATGCAGGAAAACAGGTTGGAGGGATCCAACTGGATTCCTCAACAGTATTTATTTGATTTCAGATATTTTGATATTTGATGGATTATCCTATACGATATATGATATCGTTGTTCTCGTGATTGACTACTTGGTATGTACATCATTGGGCTAAGATTTTGGAATTTTAAAATGATTTTTAAAGTGATTTTGAAAGTATACGTTATTAAATATTTTTGGAATTGATCCATTATAAATAAATAACGTTATAATTTTAACGTTATAAAAATTATGATTTTTGAGAAATATAGTTAAAGGTTGATTTTTGAAAATATGAGGCTAATGATTTTATAAAATAGTTTAATCGGTATTTTTGAAATTATTATAAAAAGTTGAAAATATAGGATTTATAAAATTTAATTATTTTATAAATCAAAATGGTGAAATTATAAAGGGGATTAAAGATGTTTTAAAAGAATAATAGTATAAATTGATTTATATAAGAAATTTATAAATTGATATTTATAAATTAAAATATTTGAATTATAAAACGAGTTTTTATAAGTGTTAGAATGAATTGTGAATGAATCTCATAAATGAATGAAATTTATAGAATTATAAACGGTGAAGTTATAAATGGAATTTTATAAGCAGTAGGTTTATAAAATTTGTAAAGTTATTTGAAGAATAGATTTGGTTAAATAAATGAATCTTATAACTTATAAGATTTATAATTTGGAAAGTCTTAAAAAGAACGATTTTGTAAAATAATCGTTTTATAAGCATTTAACTTATAATATGAACTTTTAGTATATAATTGAGTTATGAATTGAATATAGGTTAATAAAGGAATCTATAAACGTTGTTTTATAAATTCGCAACGACCTATTTTGATAAGTAAATTGTTGTAACTTATTAATGGAGTTATATTCACGTTTTTGACTGTGAATAATCCTTTGAAATAAAATGAATAGAAGTGATGAAATTTGTTAACAAAGTATATTCACGTTTTTGAATAGTGAATAATATGTTAAAGAAAATGTTTAGGATGTGATATTTTAAACAGAATTAAAACGATCTAACCATGTTTTAAATGTGTTGAGATTCGAAACCATAGATTTCAAAATTCATTGTTGAAATAGACGTTTTCGAGAAATAGAAGGAAATGGTGGACTATAACACTGTTATTATAGTAAATGATTTCCGAAAGGAAATGTTTTGTATAGTATTGGGATTTATATATCTATTTTAATTTCTAGTCCCTATACTAGTGATTTTGGGTTGTCGTAATGATGTTTTACGCAACATTCGTTTTGGCCCAAATAAATATGTTTAAAAGAATAATTTCCTTAAAGAATGAAATATATACTTAATTTCGATTGAAGTATATTGAATATTTTCCAAGTGTTGAAAATAAATAAAATTTGTGAATTACTTATGAATAAATAAGTATGGAAATGTTTTTCCAATGTGAAGTGAATATTTTGAGAATTTATCTTTTTAGATAAATTGAAAATGAATAATTGAAATCGTATATTCATAGATATTGTGAAATATAAATTCACTATGGAATTTATAAAGGAAAGGGGAATTTGTTTAAAAATAAATATTGATTTATTTTTGAAGTGTGTATATATCTAGTAAAGATATTTTTGGGAAATAAATAATTTGGAAAATTATTTGGAATCTGATGATGTGTGCATATCCATTGATAGTTCAATAACCGACTATCAATATTTACCTTTGAAAGGTATTTGTTGTGATTTGCTTGGATTTGAATGCTACACTTATTTTTAAATTATTGCGCTCGTTATTCGGAATACCCATTCCGAATAGTGATACGACGTAATGGATAGCATTGAAGATCGGTGTTCAAGACCCGGTATTCGCGAGAGCGATAGGATGACCTGTCGATTGACACTGCACCGAGTTGCTCCGTTATAGAGTTCTCCATATGTGATGGGAAATCAGATCAGGATTGTGGATATCCGGATTGCAAGGACTTCTTTATAAGTGCCTTCGGTTCTGTTCGAGCCCGGAACAGACTTGTATGGATTGTATGTCTGACATTACAAATTGAGATATAAAGCAGATTTCTTTCAAATATATTTCTGTTGGTGGCGGAGAATTTATTCTCTTAGCTTAACACCCTTCTCTAAGATGTACGAGCTCAGAGGTTATGTAGTTGAAAGTTATCAGCGATATATTCCCAATTTGGTAATGTGACATGCTGAGTGTTGCTGTGAAATGATCATTGTGTTGATTATTTGTGATAGGATCATTTATTTGATCGTCTATCTTGGTGATCATTTCTATGATCATTTGTTGACCCAAAGCATGGCTTTTGTATAAAGTATGTTTTGTGGACGTGACTTCGTCGAGCCTCACACCTCGGAATGGTCAAAACAGGAAAGATGCAGCAAGGTTATGAGGGGTAGCTCCCTTTAGGGTATGTGCATTTCCTTCTGGAAAGGGTGGTATCATGGTATGGAGCCCAGATACTTACTCATGTTGAAACACTTTATTTATGATTGTGTGATGTTGATGACGAGCGCTCGGTTAAAAGGTCCCAAAGGACCGGGGGATGGCATACTCGTGTCAGTTGTTACCCAGTTAGGGGTAACCCGGCCTTGTGTTGGCAGAGATCCGGTTTGGTTCTCGGGGACGTCCTTCCAGAGGCGTTCTCATGTGGCAATGGAAAGTTCCTTGGCCTGACCATTCGTTGGAAATCCAATTCCCAATACGAAACCCTGTACGGTTTTAGTTGTAGAACCTGCCATTTACTTATGGTGGTCACCACTGTTTAGATGGTAGCTATAGTAGGCATAGTTCGAAATGTCTATGCTAGCTAAGATTTATATCTTTATTTTCGAAATGATTTTCTCTACACTATGCACTAGTAATAATATCAAATGTTTCTTTTTAATGCGTATCAAGCATCTTTGATTATCATAAGGAGAAATATCCTCCGATTCTGCGTTTGCATGTGTGTGTGTGCGGGAGGCCTTATGGTAGTCTCATTTTTAAAAGCATTGCGAATTGACTTTAAAAATATTCCTCTATTTTGTTTTCAAAGACAAATAAACTGTTTTGAGTTCTCACATCAGTCACATGACTGACTCGGAGTTTATTGTTTTCCTTCCTAAACTCTGGGTTCCCGCCAATTTGCACACGGGCAGTCAAGAGTTAAGATTTATCAGGATATTCTGGATATTGGAGTTGCTGGAGGCAAGCTGGATGGCATGGCGTATTACTAGTTTAGATCGTATTTCTTTTCCGCTGTTTGTTGTTGTACACTCTGATGATATGATGTAGTGTAATGTATAAAATGTAATAACTGATATAGTTCTTTGTTTAAAGATTATTCGTTTATTATTATATGTTGTTCCGCTGCGAATTGTGAGATTCTGTAATTGTTCTGTTGTTTTCTGTTCTGTTCCATTCTATTTTCTATTTTCTTTTCTCTCTATTTTCTATCTTTTTCTCTCTTCTTCTGTCTTTTTCTTTTTCTTAAACATTGAGAATTCGTATTTCTGTTCATCTTGAGTTAATCTATGGAGATTAGTGTATATTCAAGGAGTACGGATTTGCGGGTCCTCACAGGTGGTATCATGGCATATGGTTAAGTGACAACCATGGCTCTGTTGGGTGTTACTCATTAGAGATAGAGTCAGTAGTACTCTAGAATGAGTTTGACTGTAATAATAGCTATGAGAGCGTATTTGTTGGTGAATATATAAAATTGTTTTATATTGTGATGATTGGTTTATTGAGTGGCATATGAACTTTCGTCTGCACGGTCTCGACAACTATGCCGAACGGGTTTATAAACATTTGAATAGAACAATTCGACACAGTATTGTTTTAAAATTGGGTAAATGAAATAATTTTACCTTGATTATATTTTATATATAAAGAAATAATTTTTCAGAATTATTAAAGGGTATATAAGTTGATTGTTTAGTTGTTTGAATAATCTAAATAAAAGAATAATTGTATAAGTAAAATGAATTATAAGAATTGAATTATAAGTAAAGTAATTTACAATTGCGAAATAAACTTATATATATAAGAAGTGAAACTATATGAATATATTTATGAATATGTGTTGTAAATAAAAATGAATTTAAAGTTAAATGGAAATTTACTTTAGAATTTGGAATCTGAATTGATTTATAAGTGGGAATTTAAGTTATGTAAAACCAAGTGATGTTTGTAAAATGGAAATATAAGTTAAGAAATGTTGAATGAAGTTGATATTGGCATCAAAGTAAATTAATAAAGTTAAGTGATAGATATGAACTTAAGTTATTTAAATGAAATTCAACTTTTGTAATTGAATTGAATGAATGGATTGAATATTAATCAATTAAATGTGAATAATTGATATGGAATAATGGATATAAGTGTTAATTCATTAAAATCTAATGTTATTGGAAGTTGAATAAATGAATGAAAATCAATTTAATTAAACCAATTGAAAGCAAAGGAATTTGGTTGTAATAAATATACATTGGTTGATATTTGGTTGTTGGTTGATTGTATATAATTCATTATGTATTAATGCAATTAGAAGCTAAAGTAATTGAAATTCAATTGGAAGTTAAATGAATCTTGAGTAGAATTGAATTTGAATTGGAAGTGAACCAACTTGAATATGGATTAGTGAATATAAACTAATTGAAAATGAATGTTAGTAAAAACATCCACTGTAAATGAATCAAATGTGATTAAATTGAAAACCTATTTCATTGAATATTAATGAGAATATGAATGAATATTTTTTGGTTATGGATGATAGTTGGTTGATGGTTGAATATATATTGCTTTTATTGCATTTGCTATGTTGGCATATATAGTTATTATGTTGCTATATGTTGTATATCGATACTATTGTCTATATACATGTTCTCATGTTGTTTGTTGAGTGTTTAGTAGGTGCGGATCACGTTTGCTTCGCATTTGGAACTCGCTTTCGCGCTATATTAGCCGTATATGCTCGCTAATAAAAAATATAAGGTACATATCTCGGATTAAATACCGTACTTTTACACTTTTTTCCCTGCCTGATGCCTCATTACTTGATGAGATGTATATTTGTGATATATATACTATCATTTTTTTTTCGGATCGAGCCGCGCAAAGGAGACTCTGGCGAATTTTTCCGAAAATATAAGGAGTTAGAAATTTTTTTGAGAAAAATGGGAAAATTTGTGAAAACTATTAACTTTGATTTGGAATTGAAAGTTAAACAATAGTAGTTGTTTTTGAAAAGATAACTACGTATGATTTGAAACTTAGTAAAGTATTGTAAGAAGTTTAACTATGAATTTTGGGAAAGTTAATAAATTCTATAACTTTTCTTACTTGTTAATTTCGAGGACGAAATTCTTTTAAGGGGGGAAGATTGTAACGACCCAGAATTTTAATTAATTAAAATTTGTATATTTAATTAATTTTAAATATAAATAAGTGAAATTTATAAGTCGAATAAATTTTAATTCGAATAATTGGATTTAATTGGATAATTAAATCGATAATTTAATATGTGAAATTATGGAAATAATTGAAAATCGAGTTAAATATGATTGAAAATGATTTGTAAAATTTTACTTTATCATATTGGAGTTAGAATGATATTTTAGAACTTTTAAAATCGAATTAAAAGTTAATTTGTGAAAATTGAATATTTTAATATTTAATCGACTAGTGAAATTAGCCATTTTTCGAACAGTCTCAGAATTGGACGAAACTAGTTTCATTGGATCCGTAATAGTTATTTATTACCGGATTTCAATTTTCGTAGCAATCGGAGTTATCGTTTGATCGTAGCAGCTCGAAACGCATCGTAATTGTTTTTAATATTAAATTGGCGAGTTAAAATAGTCATTTTTTAAACAGTCTCGGATTTCGACGAAACCAGTTTCATCGGATCCGTAATGTGATATTATTGAAAGGTTTCAAATTTCATGTCAATCGGATTTATCGTTTGTCCGGTGCAAGCTAAAACGCCTAGAAAATCGTTTAAATCGGTCTAATTTAAATTGAATGTTTATAGCCATAACTCGCACAGATGACCGAATTAGCTTCTGAAACCTATTCCATTGTGTCCGAAACGCGGGATAAGCCCCAAAAACGCCAGTCACCGCGCGTAAATCGGAGTTTTGAAAACCCGGATGAATAGTGTTCATTTATTCTCTATGAATAGCCCATATTCTCACAAGAAAAAAAAAATTCTAAACCCTAACCCTAGCTCTAAGCAGCCGGCCGCCATCTACAAAACCTATGGCCGAAAAAAACCAACCTTCTTCCCTTGATTTCATCAAATCCACAAACAATTATCAGAAATCTCCAACTACAATGTTGTAGAGCTCTGCGAGCTCTACAAATCCAACGGTGGTGATCGTCTATAGAGGCGTGGATCGACGGCAAATCATTGTTGAACGTAACACGTTCATGCGCATTTTTCGAGCAAAGGAAGCCTCCGAGCTCGCCGTTCCTCTGGGCGTGGATGGAGTGGAGCAAGGCGCGCGACGTGGTGGTCCTTGATCATGGTAGATGTCATCGTATTTGGCGCGAAAATAAACCCTAATAATTGAGGTTGGGTTCGGCACTTACTGAAGATGGAACGCGTGAGTTTGAGAGGGAAAAGGGGGGGTGCGCACGGCTGTGATGTGGGGATGCAATAGTGGACGGCCATGATCTATCTTAGGTTTAAAATAGTTAATTATGTTGTAAATTATAATTATAAAAATCGTGTAAACTTGTTAAATGCATAACTTTTTCATACGAGGTCGAAAATGCACGAAACCAGTTGCGTTCGAATCGTATGGACAAGCACTACGCTATGGAATTGGATTGGAGTCATTTGGAGTTAGTGAGAATTTTGGGTAAAATTAAAGGTCCGTTTAATTTTATTCGAAATAAATCGCTAAAACGAAATTGAAATCAAGGTGAGAACTTCTCACTCAATCGAATCAGTTTAGATTTTAATTTTAAATAGTTAGATTTAAAATATTTGAATGCATTGTTATCTATTGATTGTTAAAATAGACATTATGCGCCGTTAGTGAGCGAATGTTATTTATTAAAAACATATACCGCAAATATTTCATAAACAGTGAAATTGGTATTATATATAATAGCAATATATATATTGGCATATGTATATATTGCAGTTATTGATTTCCCGCATTTGTATAGCGGATGAGACCCTATTGCGCCGTCTATTAAGCGGATAATATTTTAAATCCCATATACCGCGATAATTTCGTACTGGAACGGAATTGGTATTGTGCTAATGTTTGTGGATGCAGGAAAACAGGTTGGAGGGATCTAACTGGATTCCTCAACAGTATTTATTTGATTTCAGATATTTTGATATTTGATGGATTATCATATACAATATATGATATCGTTGTTCTCGTGATTGACTACTTGGTATGTAGCATCATTGGGCCAAGATTTTGGAATTTTAAGATGATTTTTAAAGTGATTTTGACAGTATACGTTATAAAATATTTTTGGAATTGATCCATTATAAATAAATAACGTTATAATTTTAACGTTATAAAAATTATGATTTTTGAGAAATATAGTTAAAGGTTGATTTTTGAAAATATGAGGCTAATGATTTTATAAAATAGTTTAATCGGGATTTTTGAAATTATTATAAAAAGTTGAAAATATAGGATTTATAAAATTTAATTATTTTATAAATCAAAATGGTGAAATTATAAAGGGGATTAAAGATGTTTTAAAAGAATAATAGTATAAATTGATTTATATAAGAAATTTATAAATTGATATTTATAAATTAAAATATTTGAATTATAAAACGAGTTTTTATAAGTGTTAGAATGAATTGTGAATGAATCTCATAAATGAATGAAATTTATAGAATTATAAACGGTGAAGTTATAAATGGAATTTTATAAGCAGTAGGTTTATAAAATTTGTAAAGTTATTTGAAGAATAGATTTGGTTAAATAAATGAATCTTATAACTTATAAGATTTATAATTTGGAAAGTCTTAAAAAGAACGATTTTGTAAAATAATCGTTTTATAAGCATTTAACTTATAATATGAACTTTTAGTATATAATTGAGTTATGAATTGAATATAGGTTAATAACGGAATCTGTAAACGTTGTTATATAAATTCACAACGACCTATTTTGATAAGTAAATTGTTGTAACTTATTAATGGAGTTATATTCCCGTTTTTGACTGTGAATAATCCTTTGAAATAAAATGAATAGAAGTGATGAAATTTGTTAACAAAGTATATTCACGTTTTTGAATAGTGAATAATATGTTAAAGAAAATGTTTAGGATGTGATATTTAAAACAGAATTAAAACGATCTAACGATGTTTTAAATGTGTTGAGATTCGAAACCATAGATTTCAACATTCATTGTTGAAATAGACGTTTTCGAGAAATAGAAGGAAATGGTGGACTATAACACTGTTGTTATAGTAAATGATTTCCGAAAGGAAATGTTTTGTATAGTATTGGGATTTATTTATCTATTTTAATTTCGAATCCCTATACTAGTGATTTTGGGTTGTCGTAACGATGTTTTACGCAACATTCATTTTGGCCCAAATAAATATGTTTAAAAGAATGATTTCCTTAAAGAATGAAATATGTACTTAATTTCGATTGAAGTATATTGAATATTTTCCAAGTGTCGAAAATAAATAAAATTTGTGAATTACTTATGAATAAATAAGTGTGGAAATGTTTTTCCAATGTGAAGTGAATATTTTGAGAATTTATCTTTTTGAAGATAAATTGAAAATGAATAATTGAAATCGTATATTCATAGATATTGTGAAATATAAATTCACTATGGAATTTATAAAGGAAAGGGGAATTTGTTTAAAAATAAATATTGATTTATTTTTGAACTATGAAAATTGTATATCTAGTAAAGATATTTTTGGGAAATAAATAACTTGGAAAATTATTTGGAATCTGGTGATGTGTGCATATCCATTGATAGTTCAATAACCGACTATCAATATTTACCTTTGAAAGGTATTTGTTGTGATTTGCTTGGATTTGAATGCTACACTTATTTTTAAATTATTGCGCTCGTTATTCGGATTACCCATTCCGAATAGTGATACGACGTAATGGATAGCATTGAAGATCGGTGTTGAAGACCCGGTATTTGCGAGAGCGATAGGATGACCTGTCGATTGACTCTGCACCGAGTTGCTCCGGTATAGAGTTCTCCATACGTGATGGGAAATCCGGTCAGGATTGTGGATATCTGGATTGCAAGGACTTCTTTGTAAGTGCCTTCGGTTCTGTTCGAGCCCAGAACAGACTTGTATGGATTGTATGTCTGACATTACAAATTGAGATATAAAGCAGATTTCTTTCAAATATATTTCTGTTGGTGGCGGAGAATTTATTCTCTTAGCTTAACACCCTTCTCTGAGACGTACGAGCTCAGAGGTTATTTAGTTGAAGGTTATCAGCGATATATTCCCAATTTGGTAATGTGACATGCTGAGTGTTGCTGTGAAATGATCATTGTGTTGATTATTTGTGATAGGATCATTTATTTGATCGTCTATCTTGGTGATCATTTCTATGATCATTTGTTGACCCAAAGCATGGCTTTTGTATAAAGTATGTTTTGTGGACGTGACTTCGTCGAGCCTCACACCTCGGAATGGTCAAAACAGGAAAGATGCAGCAAGGTTATGAGGGGTAGCTCCCTTTAGGGTATGTGCATTTCCTTCTGGAAAGGGTGGTATCATGGTATGGAGCCCAGATACTTACTCATGTTGAAACACTTTATTTATGATTGTGTGAAGTTGATGACGAGCGCTCGGTTGAAAGGTCCCAAAGGACCGGGGGATGGCATACTCGTGTCAGTTGTTACCCAGTTAGGGGTAACCCGGCCTTGTGTTGGCAGAGATCCGGTTTGGTTCTCGGGGACGTCCTTCCAGAGGCGTTCTCATGTGGCAATGGGAAGTTCCTTGGCCTGACCATTCGTTGGAAATCCAATTCCCAATATGAAATCCTGTACGATTTTAGTTGTATAACCTGTCATTTACTTATGGTGGTCACCACTGTTTAGATGGTAGCTATAGTAGGCATAGTTCGAAATGTCTATGCTAGCTAAGATTTATATCTTTATTTTCGAAATGATATTCTCTACACTATGCACTAGTAATAATATCAAATGTTTCTTTTTAATGCGTATCAAGCATCTTTGATTATCATAAGGAGAAATCTCCTCCGATTCTGCGTTTGCATGTGTGTGTGTGCGGGAGGCCTTATGGTAGTCTCATTTTTAAAAGCATTGCGAATCGACTTTAAAAATATTCCTCTATTTTGTTTTCAAAGATAAATAAAATGTTTTGAGTTCTCACACCAGTCACATGACTGACTCGGAGTTTATTGTTTTCCTTCCTAAACTTTGGGTGCCCACCAATTTCCACACGGGCAGTCAAGAGTTAAGGTTTATCAGGATATTCTGGATATTCTGGAGTTGCTGGAGGCAAGCTGGATGGCATGGCGTATAACTAGTTTAGATAGTATTTCTTTTCCGCTGTTTGTTGTTGTACACTCTGATGATATGATGTAATGTAATGTATAAAATGTAATAACTGATATAGTTCTTTGTTTAAAGATTATTCATTTATTATTATATGTTGTTCCGCTGCGAATTGTGAGATTCTGTAACTGTTCTGTTGTTTTCTGTTCTGTTCCATTCTATTTTCTATTTTCTTTTCTCTCTATTTTCTATCTTTTTCTCTCTTCTTCTGTCTTTTTCTTAAACATTCAGAATTCGTATTTCTGTTCATCTTGAGTTAATCTATGGAGATTAGTGTATATTCAAGGAGTACGGATTTGCGGGTCCTCACAGGTTTGAAACGTGATTCAATGATTAAAAATCTTCCTCTCAAAAGATTTTAAGCCTTGATTCCTGAGTAAGAATTGTTCTATGTGAGCAAACCAAATTTTAACTCATTTAAATCTTTGAAGCCTGAAGCAATAATTGATGCATGTCTGTTATGTATCCATTCACCACTGTTTGCAAATACAGGGATGGGTTTAGTTTTAAAAATTCAAATCTCACCTTAATTAGTTTTGTTAGACCTCAGATTTCAAACAAAATATGTTTGTTTATATATAAATTAAGTTGTATAAATAGGTTTAAGCATAATATGCTTGGAAATTTTCTGAATTAAGAAATAAAGTAGAATTTTTTTGAAATTTGTCAAAAACCCAAACATTTTAAATTGTTGTTCAAATTATATAACTTAAATCTTCTCTAGAAAACTTGATTTTTAAAATAAAAATTATGGTTTTTAGTTTGGAATACTGTGAGGATGAGAATTTTTGATGGATGGGAACTTCACTGGAGAGAATAGAGGCGTCGGAGAGCTTGGCAAAAATGCCAGGTAGATTTATCTCCACCTGTGGCGTCGGTGGTCGGTCAACTTATATTTAAAACCCTAAATGGGTCGAGGGGGTAGATTGGTTGCTGCGACATCTATAATGCATCGAGTCGCGTTAGATTTGGAGGATGGGTGCGTGGTAGATTCGCGGGGTGGTGGCCACAATTTGAGGGGTTTCTGATGGTCGGAGTGCCTTGTCGAGGCGAAGTTTGGTTGGTGGATTTTGGGTCCAGTGTTTTGCAGAGTTCGACTTTGTTCTTGACACTGGATCGAGGTGCTGAGTGGTTCAATGGTTTTTAGATGTCGAAGTCGACCTGTTGGAGGTAGGCGTAGGCGCCAGAGCTCCACCGTGGGTCAGTGCACGTGCACCAGATTCCTTATGCATTGGAGTTTGGGTGTGGGAGTGATGGAGGTTTGACTCAAGTGGAAGCTCGAGAAAAAGAACGTTGGACTCGGTGGGGTTCTCGGGTATGTGTGTTATCTTAACAGTTTTTTTTTAAGGGATAAAACTGTTTAAAATTAAATAACAAAAGTAGAAGATGAAGGTACCGAGTCAGGATTCGAGCACTTGCAGGGCTGAACAGAAGCAGGGATTAAGCAAGATTTTAAACATGTTCCGAAGAGCAAAGTTTCAGAAATTTAAAAATAAATTTAGTTAACTTTACTTAAATAAATTTCCTATATATATAGCAAATGATTTCTTTTACATATGGTTAGGAATTACTAGTTTGTTTAACTAAATTGTTAGTTAATCTTTAAGCGTTTTAAAACTAAATTTTTAAATATAAATAGTGGTTGATAAATGTTTAAACCAAATATGTGATTTTGTATTTAAATAAAGGGATTTTTTTATTAAGATTATGATAATTAATGAGGAAATGATAGAATAGTTATGTATTTTATTTATGATTAAGAATTAATTAAATTGTAATTAGAGGTTATAAGTTAATTAATTAGATATTAATTAATTTGTAATTGTAAATTAGATAATTAGAGACTTAATTAATGATTAGGGATTAATTAAGCAATTTAGGCTTTAATTAAGCAATAATCAATTAAGCAATTAGAAATTAATTACTTAAATGATGATTACTTAATGTAAGTAATTAAAGAACAAAATTATGAAGGTTATTTAGTTTAACTGTCAATTAAAGGTTAAATTACTCAAAAATCAAGGTAAATTAATAGAGGTTAATTACTTAAGGGAAGTAACCAAGGATTAATCACATGGAGTAATTAATTAAGAATTGATTGATTAAGGAAATTAATCAAGGGATTGGTTAATTTAACAAGTGGGATTAATTAAGAATAATTAATTAAAGGTAGATGACTATAAGGTAATTAATTTGAGTGATTAATTAAGAATCAATGTAATTAATATGGATGAGTAAAGGTTAATTAATTTGTGTAATTAATTAAGAATAAATTACTTACTATAATAAAAGAATAATTAATCAAAAATGATTAATTAAGTTGCATAATTTAGAAGATTGATTAAATAATAGGTTTGAAATTAATTAGTGTTAAGAAGGGATAATCTAAGTGATTAAGATTAGAAATTAATTTAATTTGAGATTAAGTAAATAAATTTTGGAAGTGATCAACCTTGCTTATGGATGGTTGAATAATGATTAAATGCCTTGAATTAGTTGATATCTCTGATATGAAATGTTTTATGACATGATATGTTTGGGTATGAAGTGATAATGCAGTTATTTTCCGATGGTGAATTGCTGTGTAAGTGACACTTTGTATTTAAAGGTTAAATTGTGTTTCACTTGAATAACTTGGGTTAAGATGACATAGTATTCGAAGAGAGAGGAGTCGGGTATTAATTAATACCTGAAACCACTTCGATTCTTTATAGATTGATATGTGAAATCAATATGCTGGATTGGGATGATTTAAGTAAATTGGACCATTTAATCTATGTTTTGACACTTAGAAATTGATCTGTTAAATAGGTGATGTCTATAACAACTTGAGAAGTTGTTAATTGATATAAATTACCCCGGGTTTTAATTAAAATCTTTGTATTGGAATTTCTTGCTAGATGAGTTTACTCATGCTGGTTTCCAGCCTGACCCGGGTGTTACTTTCATGTAATGCTTGGGTCAGACCGAGTATTACAGATTTTCAGGTAAGGATGTTTTGGAGCTCAGGAGGCAAGCTGGATGGCAGGGACGTATGGAGAGTCTCCACTATGATATTGTATATATTTGAGGCATGTTAAATTGTATCTATCTAATGTTGAATAAAATTGCTGTAACTCTGATATATCGATGTAAATTGATAGATACAGTTTTCTTTGATATAACTATTATTGATATTATATTTTATCCGCTGCGAATGTGAGTTTGTGTGTTTCTTTTCTGTCCTTCTTCTATCTCTTTCTTCTTTTCTCTAACTATCTGGAATTTTCGGGATCGAAAATTTCGGGTCGTTACATTTGGTATCAGAGCAGAAGGTTAAGCGAGAACCTTGGCTCTGTTGGGAGTACTCACTAAGGATAGGGTAAGTGGTACCCTAGAATGAGTTAAATATATATATATATATATATATATATATATATATATATATATATATGAGAGGGAGCGTATTTGTTATTTTCTCATATAAAGATTTTAAATGGTTTTATATAAGATTATATTTTGATATATATAAAGCAACATATCTTTCTAACAAATAGTAAAGGAATTGGTTGTTAAATTATTGAGTAAGAATTAAGTGGTAATAGAATTACAACCAAATTGAAAATTAAATTTAAGACAAGATTAAAATGGATTCAAACTCAAATTGAAATCTTGAATTGGAGAAGTATTTCAGAATAAGATGAATTAGAATTGGTTTCAGACCAGAAAATAGAATGGATATTGTGTTTAATAATGGTATGATTGTTTTTCAATAAACAATAAAAAAATTTAAGGAAGTAACTATTTAAAAAGAAAAAAATTTGTAAATGAGAAAGGATACAAATAAAAGTGAGTTTCAAATTGTGAAGTCCTGAATTCTAAGTTTAAAATTTTGAGTTGGTTCCAAAATGTTGAAGGAAATAATATTATTCAAACTACCTTGAATATAATCTTATTTTAAAATAAGAAATGTTTGAAAATTTTAAAGAGAATTTGTTTTGAATTGAAACCAAAGGTGGTTTAAAATTTAAAAACTTGGCTTGGTAAGCCAAGAAGTAAATATGTATATGTGTGGATATACTTAAATATCAAAGTTGGTTTGAAATAAACTCGAAATATTGAGTTTTAAATTTGGAATAAGATATGATATCCAAAAGTGATGAGTTTTTGAACTTAATAAGTGGGAAGATTATTTATGTGAAGTTTAAAATTTGAAATGGAAGTTCAAATTGGGTAAGGTTGACTGGATTAAGTGAATTGAGTTTAACTTGGGAAAAAAGTTAAATAAGTTGGAATGATCAACCTAATTTGGAAATTTCAAGATGAAATTAAGATTTAACTTGGAGAGTTAAATGGTTAATTTGAATTAGGAAATTTGAGTGATCTCAAAATGGGTTTGAAATCCGAAATTGGAAATGGATGGTTGTTTTTAAAATAAAGGCTAATTTGATTTGTGGAATAATATGTTAGGTCTGAACTGTGAATTGAATTGTTTTAAACTTTAAAGGTAAATTGATTTAAAGGAATTGAATCAATATTCGAAGTATTAACTCGAATTTATATAATTCGAGATGGTTTAAATTTAGGATTTGAATTAAAATTAGTTCAAATTGAATTTGATTTGAATTAATTGAAATTGTGATTGAAGATGTATAAGTATAAGATTCAAATGGAAAATTTGAATTGGATTGATTTGAATAATTTGGAATTATAATTAAAGTTGAATAGTATAAAATTCAAATGGAATTTGAATTGAATTTGGAAAGAAATCAAGAATAATTAAGCTTGATTTGGAAATGGAATTTGAAATTGGAATTAACTCAAACTGGAGATGAAGTGAATTGAAATTGGAACTAGTTCAATTGAAATTTATTTGAACTAGTAGAATTTGAAATCAAGGTTGAATAAAGTTAAATGTGGAAAGAACGAAGGTTAATTCAACTTGAATTGAGGTTGAATAAATTTCAATGGAAATTGAAGATATTTAAATTGGAATTGGGTCAATTTAAATGGTAGGGGAAATTTAAAATTGAATTGATGAGAATGGAGATTGGGAAGTGAGCAGTTTTGACTCTGGACTATTTTTAATATAAAATTGTTTTAATATAAACCTATTTTTCCGAGCTATTTATTATATATACAACCTTTCTTTTAAAAAGCCAAACTATCTTATACTTGTTTTACAATTATTTTTGAAACTGTTTAACAATTTTCCAACTGTTTTATAAACTAATTACTATCTTACAATTATTTTGCAATTATCTAAAATTTCTATAATTATTTTAACTATTTTCTAACTGTTTTACACTTATTTTATAAACTAGTAATTATTTTCAAACTACTTATCTATTTTTAAAAAAAAATCAAGCTATTTTCTAAATAAATTGGTCGGAGTTCAAACTGTTACTGGTTAAATACCCAATCGAGATGAGAATATAGGTGATAATCCGAATGGATTTAAGCAATTGTGTATAAGTGAATGAAAATGTGACGCCCCACCTCTATACCCACGCTAGCCAAGAACACTCCGGAGTAGTGCTGTCAACTAGCACGGAGAATAAGGCTGTTGAGGAGCGACCATCCATGTAATTGCTTATCACACGGTGGCTATAAATAATCTTCGAAAACAAACATAGAAATAATCATATCACAAATCAGTCACAGATATTCATATCACAAATGCGGAAGAAGATATGAATATATAACTAACACATGAAAGTGTACATCAGAGTAGTGGTCAGTAAGATCCACGATAATACAAAAGAATAGCAACACATGCTATACAAAAGAATACAACTATGAGTCTATATCTCAAGTGTATACAACAAAAACTGCTAATCTAAACAGTTAGCCAAAAGTCAGAGTGATGAATCCCTGGGAAGAAGTCAAGCAGAAGCACCTGTAACATCTCGGTCTGACCCGAGTATTATTTAAGAAAATAATAAACGGGTCAGTCTAGCTATAAATATCAGATGACATGATATAACATAAAAGATATGGCATAAACATAAACATCCATAATGACATACCACTATAAGTATGTAAATAACGATCAACAGAAGATCAATCAATAAGAGATAATCAATATCACAAGAATCTTCTCAAAGATTCGAAAAGGGCATCATACCCCAAACTTGTACTCATAACAAGTCAATGACATAAATTCTAGAAATCAATGCAAGAAGTCCAGAAATCATAGAAAAGAGAAAGAGGCCTATCACATGACGGTCCGAAGACCAAGGGGAGCTACCCCACATGTGTGAAAGGAATCACACAGATTAAGGTCCAGACTAACCAAAAAGCAAAAAGGTATGTGCGAGTGGAATCACACAAGTGGTGTCTAGTCTAACCTCGCAACAAGAGACATCGCACAGTTGCTAGTCTAAATCATCAGAATGATCGTCATGATCAACGAGAAGTGTCAATTACACTAAGCTAGTAAATATAGAAGTTTAGCTTCATGTCCCATAACCACTTGCTTAACTTAAATATTTACGAACAAACTGTAAATCTTCACTAATAAAATTGTCACAAGAGGTTCAATCAAACAAGTCCAGGAATTAACCGACGAAGTGAACGCAAGCGTTTCATACCACTTGTTTTACTAAGTCGTTTAATTAGATTTCTCATCCAAGTGAGGTAAAGGTTTGTATATACTAATAGATTGGAAAACGGTTTAAGAAAAGAGCTTTGTTATTAAAAATAGAGTTGAAATTGTTTGTTAAAAGAGTTTTGATATTTACTACTAGTAATGAAACCTTTATATTTTTAAAATGACAAATCACAGAAGAGATTGTAAAAACAATCATCACAAAGATCACATTCGGAGATGTGAATGAAATCCAAGGAAATCAGCTCAAAAGCATCAAAGTGGAAGTTCCCCAACGACCAAACGTGGTCGAGATAACCAGAGATGGTTTGTCTCGAAGAATGGTCAACTCAGCATCTCAACAAAGCAAGTTCTGTTGAATGTTTTTCAGATAAGATCGCCTACGGAGGGGGGGTCCAGGGGGGTGGCAACCCCCCAAGGTGGGGGTGCGGGGGCAACGCCACCGCTTACGGGGTTCGACCTAGTGAAGATAAAATGAGGTCTAACGACCTAAGGACTCAAGGGTCTAACGACCTAACAACTCAAGGGTCATACGACCTAACGACTCAAGGGTCTAACGACCTAACGACTCAAGGGTCATACGACCTAACGACTCAAGGGTCATACGACCTAACGAGCTATGGCCAAACGACCTAACGACTCAAGGGTCATACGACCTAACGACACAAGGGTCATACGACCTAACGAGCTATGGCCAAATGACCTAACGACTCAAGGGTCTAATGACCTAACGACTCAAGGGTCCAACGACCCAACGACTCAAGGGTCCAACGACCCAACGACTCAAGGGTCCAACGACTTAAGGGTTGCACGACTTAAGGGTTAGGCCAGGAGCGACCTAACGAGATAAGGTCCAACGACCTACGAGTTAAGGGTCCAGCGACCTATCGGGATGACTCGTAACCGACTTAAGGGTTGCGTGACTGAAGGGCTGCATGACTTAAGGGTTAACTCGTAAACGACTCACGACCTATGGATGAACGACTCAACTCCGAACGAGCTAAAAATGGCCAGAATGACCTAGGGTTAACTCGTGAACGACTCACGACCTATGGACAAACGACTTAACTCCGAACGACCTAAAAATGGCCAGAACGACTCAAGTGCAGAAAATTCAACAAAACGCTAAAAATTGGAGTTTTTCGCCAATCCAATCCAAACCAAATGCTAACATGCATGCAAAAATGATAGGGAATCATTCCCAACAGTCCAATATAGTTATAGGCTAGAATTGTGAGATAAAAATCTCACCTTTGCACCAAATATCAATGAAAATGAAGTTTTAAGCAAGCAAGAATCAATCCTTCCTCTATCTAAGCACAAGAAGCTTGAATCCAATGTCTTCTTCTTGAATTTGGAGTAGAAAGATGGATTGCAATTGAATTTGAGTTTTGGAATTTTAATTTCCCATTCCCTCCACCATTAATGCCAAAGCTTGATTAGTTAGGAAATTTATGAAGAGTGAGGAGAAGAGGGTTGGAACTTGGGCTTAATAGGCTAAACTAACCCAAAGTCCAAAGCGGGAAAAGTTAGTGAAATTTCACTAACTCCAAACCTATCGATGTTTATACTTAAAAAAGTTGTAAACGACATTTCGAACTCAATGGAAGTGGTCTCGAGTCCTAATTTGACCGTTTGCAAAATGTAGCTTTTCGGACCAAAATCCGATTAACGAGTTAATATTTAAATAAAATATTTAAATACAAACTCGATAAATATACGGGTTGTTACAGAAAATTAAAGTAAATGTGAATATAAAGAGAATTGATTTGGCTAAAAGATAAATACGTAGGGTATACGTATGTTATTCTATTCGCACAGTGATTTGATCCAGATTCGAGCACAGAACTTCGAGATAGTTATATCGATCCGAGTGGGATTTTTCACTCAATTTCGACGGCGAACCTGGATATTGATTGTTGATTGGTTCTGGATATTCTCTATCATAGTTCAGCTATGCAAGGAGAATGATGGTTTCTGATCAAGAAACCAGATCTGGGTTCGCACTAGGAAGTCGGGTGGACGATACTAGTTCGGAAGTGAAATTGTGTGATCGAGTGAGCAATCAGATTGGTATAGCGTATGGATGATATGTGTACACCGTACGGATGTGAATGAAATTGATATTGAAAGGAGTAATCAAATTTGAATATTTGATTTTAGTTAAATAAAGTTATATATCTTTGTTATATAAGATAAAACTCCCCTTGATGAATCTATTGCCAGAAGGAAAGGATTTTGAAAGTGTTTGAAGTATAAAAGGATTTTGTACAAGTTTAAAATGATCCAAAGATTTTAATCAAGGATTTTATATATATCTCTATATATAAAGGATCGTAAGAGGATTTTGGAAAAAGGTTTGGGAACCTTTGGATTTGGAAAGGCTTTTGATTTTTGGGTAAAATCAATATGAGAATTTGGAAAGCCTAGTTTGAGAATTATCGATTGTTGAGTAATCGATTTTGTATAAAAGAGATTTGTATGAGATCATACAAGGTGTATGATTTGAAGATACTATATGTGTATAGTATAAGATGTTTTGATGATGGCTCTGGGGAAAAAGGCGCTTCCTTGAAATGAACTTCTCAGGAGTACCACCGGGTGGTGCTGCCTTGAGCCCTAAGGGGGGTTCTAAAGTTGATCCTGTGAGGAGTCCGGACAAAACTAGTTCCTGGGGATTATGAGTAGAGTGTACCATAGCGAAAGTCGTGTGTGCCGCTGAGAGACAACAGTCTACGTTTGATTTTATATCGGTAGACTGCGACCTATGGTATAACATAGCGAAAGTCGTGCGTGCCGCTGAGAGCCAACAGTTTGCGTTTGATTTTATATCGGCAGACTGCGACCTATGTAGGAGTGGAGAGGTTTCATTTCGATAGCGAAAATCAGTGGCTGCTGAGAGCCTGCAGTTACATGGACTTTTGCTGCGATGGCAACGTAACCCTGGGTGTAACTGTGATCTGTTGTGTGGGTTCCATGGCGTAATCGAGAGGCCGCGGAGAGCCTGCAGTTACATGGACTTTTGCTGCGATGGCAACGTAACCCTAGAATGTAACTGTGACCATGGATGGGGGTGATGATTTCCAGAGCATTCTCACCAAAGATATTTCCTCTATTTTCAAAATGTTTTCCATATTTTCAATAAAATTATTTTCAAAATATTTTCACTGGATGTTGAAAACCGGTCTGCTAAGTACTTATAGATTTTCAGTCGTACGCCTGATCAACGGATGACCGAATTTGTGCGAGAACAAGGATGGACTGGTTAAAACACCGAGATATATGAAGTATTTTTTTTATAAAACCATTTTATAATATTATGTAGATTTTAAAAGTGCTTTAAATAATAATTTTTTCTACAAAAAATAAGCATTTTAATAAACTCTGGTTCCGTTCCTTTTCGAGGACGAAAAGATTCAAAGTGGGGAGGAATGTAATAACCCGAATTTTGGAGTGTCTATTAGTTGATAATAATTGGGTTAATTAATAGAGATATTGAATTGTAAAATTAACAAATGAATCTAATCGTAAATATTTATTTGATCATATCTTAATATAATCACTTAAAATTGACAAAGTATTCTTTTAAAAATAAGTATTGATGATTGTTTATATAGGTAAATTATTTAAATTAGACAAAATTGTTAATTTTCAAACCAATAATGTTTATGTGTTATTTTAAGATAAATAGAGTTAGAATATATATATATATATATATATATATATATATCTTAAATATATGTTATATTGATTTGATCAAAAACATAAGTTATGTATAAATAAATGTTTATATAAATTCATATGTAGATTTACAAAAATCTAAAGCTTATTTATATAAAATAAATGCACAATTTATTCATGTGAATATTACATAATTACTTATTCATAGCTTAAATAAATTTGTAAATAAGAAAATAACATTTGTAAATTATTAATTAAACATTAAAAACACTTGTAAGGAAAATTTAACTTACATAAAAACAAGAGTTAGATAAGTACATTTGTAAATATAATATATAATATATTATCATATGAAGTATTAATAAATTCAAGTTAGGGCTTAAAACAAAGTTGTAAAATTAAATTAACAAGTGACATTTGTAAAAACCATGAACGTAGGGGATGAACACTTGTAATCTTATGGTAACAAGTGGCAAAGCTTTTCCCATTTGAAATTGTGAAATAAAATAAAAAAAGGAAGCCTGGCCATTTTTTTTTTCATATTTTTTTTTCTCAAACCTGATCTAATGGAAGCTCAAATCTATTAAACATTTATCAACCAAATCATAAGTAATAGCAGATCAAGAATCTTCAACCTGGAAATAAATTATATCAAACATTGGCAACCAAAAACCTGGAACAAGATTAAAACAAAGATTAGTTTGATTTCAAGAATTAAGCAGCAGCCTCAGAACGAAGATCAGAGAAGAAGGAAAATCAAGTACATCAGATTTCAGAGGGAAGAAAATAAAAAAAATGAAAGGCTGTTCTATGTTTTAAAAGAACAGGTGAGTAAACCTACCTCTTGAAAAACTAAATTCTACTTTATAATTGAATTCATGCAAGATTTGATTATAGAAATGTCTCAATTATTACTTGCATGAGTGAAAGGATGTGATGCCTGGGTATACAAGTGATATTTATGTGAGTAAAACTCTTAAAAGAAATAAAAAACTGAAATTTTCTTGAATTAGTATATGGTGTATCCTTGAAATATGATATGAATCATGTGTGCTTGATGTTAAAGAAATGATTTTTATATATATGTGTGTGTAGTATCAGTGTTCGAGTCTGGAACAGGCTTGCAAGCCTCTGTTGGAAACAGTACAGGTTTGAAACCTGATTCAATGATTAAAAATCTTCCTCTCAAATGATTTTAAGCCTTGATTCCTGAGTAAGAATTGTTCTATGTGAGCAAACCAAATTTTAACTCATTTAAATCTTTGAAGCCTGAAGCAATAATTGATGCATGTCTGTTATGTATCCATTCACCACTATTTACAAATACAGGGATGGGTTTAGTTTTAAAAATTCAAATCTCACCTTAATTAGTTTTGTTAGACCTCAGATTTCAAACAAAATATGTTTGTTTATATATAAATTAAGTTGTATAAAAAGGTTTAAGCATAATATGCTTGGAAATTTTCTGAATTAAGAAATACAGTAGATTTTTTTTGAAATTTGTCAAAAACCCAAACATTTTAAATTGTTGTTCAAATTATATAACTTAAATCTTCTCTAGAAAACTTGATTTTTAAAATAAAAATTATGGTTTTTACTTTGGAATACTGTGAGGAATTCTTAGTTAACCAGAAAGGTGTTTTTGGGCGAAATCTGGGGATTGGAGAATTTTTGATGGATGTGAACTTCACTGGAGAGAATAGAGGCGTCGGAGAGCTTGGCAAAAATGCCAGGTAGATTTATCTCCACTTGTGGCGTCGATGGTCGGTCAACTTATGTTTAAAACCCTAAATGGGTCGAGGGGGTAGATTGGATTGCTGCGATATCTATAATGCATCGAGTCGCGTTAGATTTGGAGGAGGGGTGCGTGGTAGATTCGCGGGGTGGTGGCCACAATTTGAGGGGTTTCTGATGGTCAGAGTGCCTTGTCGAGGCGAAGTTTGGTTGGTGAATTTTGGGTCCAGTGTTTTGCAGAGTTCGACTTTGTTCTTGACACTCAATCGAGGTGCTGAGTGGTTCGATGGTTTTTAGATGTCGAAGTCGACCTGTTGGAGGTAGGCGTAGGCTCTGGAGCTCCACCGTGGGTCAGTGCACGTGTACCAGATTCCTTGTGCATTGGAGTTTGGGTGTGGGAGTGATGGAGGTTTGACTCGGGTGGAAGCTCGAGAAAAAGAACGTTGGACTCGGTGGGGTTCTCGGGTATGTGTGTTATCTTAACAGTTTTTTTTAAGGTATAAAACTGTTTAAAATTAAATAACAAAAGTAGAAGATGAAGGTACCGAGTCAGGATTCGAGCACTTGCAGGGCTGAACAGAAGCAGGGATTAAGCAAGATTTTAAATATGTTCCGAAGAGCAAAGTTTCGAAAATTTAAAAAGAAATTTAGTTAATCTTTAAGCATTTTTAAACTAAATTTTTAAATATAAATAGCGGTTGATAAATGTTTAAACCAAATATGTGATTTTGTATTTAAATAAAGGGATTTTTTTATTAAGATTATGATAATTAATGAGGAAATGATAGAGTAATTATGTATTTTATTTATGATTAAGAATTAACTAAATTGTAATTAGAGGTTATAAGTTAATTAATTAGATATTAATTAATTTTTAATTGTAAATTAGATAATTAGAGACTTAATTAATGACTAGGGATTAATTAAGTAATTTAGGCTTTAATTAAGCAATAATCAATTAAGAAATTAGAAATTAATTACTTAAATGATGATTACTTAATGTAAGTAATTAAAGAACAAAATTATGAAGGTTATTTAGTTTAACTGTCAATTAAAGGTTAAATTACTCAAAAATCAAGGTAAATTAATAGAGGTTAATTACTTAAGGGAAGTAATCAAGAATTAATCACATAGAGTAATTAATTAAGAATTGATTAATTAAGGAAATTAATCAAAGTATTGGTTAATTTAACAAGTGGGATTAATTAAGAATAATTAATTAAAGGTAGATGATTATAAGGTAATTAATTTGAGTAATTAATTAAGAATCAATGTAATTAATATGGATGAGTAAAGGTTAATTAATTTGTGTAATTAATTAAGAATAAATTACTTACTATAATAAAAGAATAATTAATCAAAAATGATTAATTAAGTTGCATAATTTAAAAGATTGATTAATTAATAGGTCGAAATTAATTAGTGTTAAGAAGGGATAATCTAAGTGATTAAGATAAGAAATTAATTTAATTTGAGATTAAGTAAATAAATTTTGGAAGTGATCAACCTTGCTTATGGATGGTTGAATAATGATTAAATGCCTTGAATTAATTGATATCTCTGATATGAAATGTTTTATGACTTGATATGTTTGGGTATGCAGTGATAATGCGGTTATTTTCCGATGGTGAATGGTTGTGTAAGTGACACTTTGTATTTAAAGGTTAAATTGTGTTTCACTTGAATAACTTAGGTTAAGATGACATAGTATTCGAAGAGACAGGAGTCGGGTATTAATTAATACCTGAAACCACTTCGATTTTTTATAGATTGATATGTGAAATCAATATGCTGGATTGGGATGATTTAAGTAAATTGGACCATTTAATCTATGTTTTGACACTTACAAATTGATCTGTTAAATAGGTGATGTCTATAACAACTTGAGAAGTTGTAAATTGATAAAAATTACCCCGGGTTTTAATTAAAATCTTTGTATTGGAATTTCTTGATAGATGAGTTTACTCATGCTGGTTTCCAGCCTGACCCGGGTGTTACTTTGATGTAATGCTCTGGTCAGACCGAGTATTACAAATTTTCAGGTAAGGACGTTTTGGAGCTCAGGAGGCAAGCTGGATGGCAGGGACGTATGGAGAGTCTCCACTATGATATTGTATATATCTGAGGCATGTTAAATTGTATCTATCCAATGTTGAATAAAATTGTTGTAACTCTGATATATCGATGTAAATTGATAGATACAGTTTTCTTTGGTATAACTATTATTGATAATATATTTTATCCGCTGCGAATGTGAGTTTGTGTGTTTCTTTTCTGTCCTTCTTCTATCTCTTTCTTCTTTTCTCTAACTATCTGGAATTTTCGGGATCGAAAATTTTGGGTTGTTACATGGTTGATGGTTGATATTGGATGAATGGATGTTGTATTTTATATTGTTATAAACTGCAAGTTGTTATGCATTTTTATTTCCTTCGGGATTGCGGTTTGAAATGATATAACCGTATTTTTATTTTAAATTACGGATTTAAATGATAAATATCTGTATCACTTGACCATAGGGTAGAAAATTATATACAGACACCGTGGTCTATATATAAAAATATTTCTAAATGATTTTCTATGGTTTTGTAATGAAAATGGTATTGTATATATAGTTAACGTCTTGGTTTTAAACTATGTATAAATTTGGTTTGAAGCATAAAATAAGTTTAAATAATAATGTTGATTTATTAAAATATAATATGGATAAGTAATTACTTAAATTATACTTTAATATGGAGTTTATATTGATTTTATAAATCAAGGTTGAGATGACGGTTTTGAAATTGATTTGACGTTTTATTTAATTAAGAGTTGTACTTAATAAGAATCCATTTGGAATTTATTGAAATTGAGATTTTAAAAAGAATATGGTTTTATAACTTAATTCGGGTTAAGGTGATATACTAAGTCCAAATAAATTAGGGAATATTCAGTTATTGAAATTTGAAGTTTTGTTTAAAGGATATTGGATTTCTTCAGAAAATATTTCAAAACTAAATAATAGTAAACTAAATTTTCAAAATTTCATTTAATTACCTTTCATTCTATTATTCTATCTATTATTATCAAAAAGATGCAATTTACACTGGTTCACTATTGTTTACATTTATTTTCTTAGATTTCCTCTACATTTCCTTCAACGTAAAATTAAACTGCTATATTTCATTTATTCACAATAAATTCAAAGAAAATAATTAAATTTTTTCAATTAAATAAATAAATCTAGCTTTCTATTCTTTAAATTAGCCAACTGTCATATTCTAAATAGGATTAGCATTAATTGCATCTTATAAAATTTACCGATTTCAATGACAAATCACATCTACCCTACTGCACAATTAAAGTGGATTAAATATAATTGATTTCACATTAAATGTTATTAATTATAAATTGAAATCTAAATAAATTCGTTTATTGACTTAAAATCTTGCTACTTAATAATTTGACATTGTATGGGGTAATTAACAATGAATTATATTACACATCATTAATGTATTAATTAATTTATTTCTCATTTAACGTGCTACTTAATCTCCTTTGATTGCAAACTGATTTCCAAATTTTATGCAACATACTAAAGAAATAAATACATATCTTAATTGATTCGTTTTTCCCATTCATTATACATTAATGCACACATGCAAATTAAGATCCTAAACCCCATAAATCATTCCATCTTGGTTCCATTCCTTTTCACATCAACTATCACTTTATGAATAAATTAGCATTTCCTATTCATTTTGTTACATTCACTTATATTCACTTTATAAATAAATTGGTATTCCATTTAATCCATTAATTATTATCTTTAATTATTGAAATTCGTTATCTAATATAAATTTTGAATCTATTTCCTAATTTTCAAATTTCAATAAATTAAAACCTTACAATTGTTTACAAATAAAAATGGGGATTGTACTAATTTAATTATTTATTGCCCTGCATTACTTTATTACCTCAATTTACATTCAGTTTCCATTAATCAATATTTTATTTCATTGATAAATTCAATACTTGCCTTTATCTACTTATATTTTAACTTATTACCCAAATGCAACAATTTAAAACTTTACATTATTTTATAAATTTGAATTTCATTCTAGTTAACAATTTTATTCATGATTCAACATTTCTATTTGTTTTCTTATATTCAATTCATTTGCACATTAATTCATTTACTAAAGTTTACGATCATTTATTTATTACTTACCTTCTTATTATATTAGATTAGTAGCATTTCCATTATATTCTGATTATAACATTTCATTAGTTAATTTAATATTCTCGTTTATTGCTTATGTTAAACTTATAACTAAGTATGACAAATATTCACAATTTCAATTGATTGCAATTACGTTTTGAATTTGTAAATCTTAATTTCAATTGCTACATTTAAATTTCTAACATCTGCTTCATTATAACTTCTAGAATTTTTATTTCTTCCTAATTTAATTGCAAAATTTTGAATTAAACTAACAAATTTATTAATCAAAATTTACGGGTGTTACAAAAAATTTATATTTAAAATAACAAAATTATCTATTTTAATAAATAAAATAAAATTTTTAAATCAAAATTCAATTTAAAATAATTAAAATATACAATTAACATAATCATAAAATACAGGGTTGTTACACTCTCCCCCACCCAAAACTTTCGTCCCCGAAAAGGAATGAGGTACGGGAAAACACAGAAAAGATAAAAATGGAATAAGATTGAGACAAGATGATAAGAAGATTGAAATTATACCTGATAACTGTGGTTATAGGTAAGTTTATAAAGGTGGAGAACAGGAATAGCTAGAAGGGAAAATAGGAGAATAGGAATATCTAGGAAGGAAAATAGGTTGAAAGACAAGGATGAACCATTACTTTAAAACTATATAATTTCAATTAGAATTTTAATATTTAAAACAATTTAAACAATTTATAATACGATGAATAGTCATTTTCAAATTTGTTAGTTTGAAGTAAACAATATTTAAAACATTTTAATTTATTTAGAAAGGTAAAATAAATGATCAAAAATCATTTATATAATACTTTATCAAAATACTTTTATAACTCGATGTCTTAACAAGTTTATCCTCGTTCCTGCAGGCTCTGGCTATGCGTTGATCAGGCGCAAAGCTAGAATTCTCCAGGTACTTAGTAGACTTGTTTCAACACCCAGTGAAAATGCTAGAATTTAAAAAAAAAAAGATATGGAAAGTACAATCCAAACAAAACAACCAAAACCTTTTTCTAACCATGGATCACAGATACGCAATTGTTATGCCTGGATCCTCCAGGAAACAATCCATATCCATAAGTTTTCTCAGCCCTGCGAATTATGCCATGATGACTAGTAGACCGCAGAGACACATTGGTTACGCATGGATCTCCCAGGAAACAATCTATATCCGTAAGCTTTCTCAGCCCTGTGGATTTCGCTACTAATACGACCTACATAGATCGTAGGATATACGATGGTTAGGCATGGATCCCCCAGGAAACAATCCATACCCCTATGCCATCTCAACCAGGCGAATTGCGCTATGCAGTCACGCTCAAAAGACCATGGGTTTTGCCATGGTAGGACACTCGAGTATCACATCTGGAAAACCATAACCAGAGAGAATAATATCGATAGAATGAATCCACAATATAGCCATAGAGCGGATATCAAGCAGAAGGAACTTCCCATATCTTTACTTCGAAAATATATATCATATAGTACCTTTTCAAATCACTTTCAAATACCGTACTTACATAAAGTCCATTATATATAAGATTTTATTTTCAATCGAATACTTTCCAAATCGATAATATATCAAATCACACTTATATAGACTTCGATTATATAAGATTTCTCTTTCCAAATTAAGTAACTTTCAAATTAATAGTTTTCAAATCAACTTCATACTTTAAACATACAGAACCAAATTTATATACTTTATCAAATATTTTATACTCTTCGAAATTTCTTAGCTTTGAAAATTAAACCTCTATTTGAAGTGTTCAAGGCTTCAAAGTAGTCGGTGAAATCAAATTTCAAATCCAAGAGTTTGAAATCAGCAACAATTCGGTAAATCAATTTTTATAGATAGAGTTATACTAAATCAAATCCAAAACTCGAGGACTGAACACCGGGTTACTTTAAATCATCTTAAATATATATACACATACACACACATATGTCTTTCGAATATCAAACCATACTTCGAAATCTGGAAGCAAAATTTGTTTCACAAAATCACTCGCATAGCAAAGCTACTAAAGTGGCCTCTCCTCCACTCTGAAACTCAAAAATCAATGTCGATGATGCATGCACTCATCACCGAAATTATTTCCCAGCGACATAAGTGAGTTCTGGACTTCTATTTTCTTGAAAATTCTTTAAAATCTCTTCGAAATCATTGTAATTCATTCGAATACATTTGAAACATTTCTTATTCGAAAAATATCTTTTAAATCATATTATTATTATATATTTTCCAAAATCTTAAAATCGATTTAAAAACACCGGAGTTCGATTTCTCGAAATTCAAATTCAAAACCCTTCGGTTATAAATCATTTTTATTTAAATCAAATTTCTTGTACAATCTTCTAAATTTCAAATTCTACCCTCTTAAAGGGCATATAATCCTTATCGAAAACATTTCACTTATATATATATAATGTGGTCATCCTTATCAAAATAATAATTTCGATGTATGCACAATTTCAAAATACAACCAAACACAAATTCCCAAGGGATTATTCAAGGATGGATTTTAAACAAACAGAGATTGAAATTTAGAGGAACTCTAATCAAATAGAATTCGGGTTCGGAAATAAGTTCAAACGAAGATGAGATAATTTAATTACCAAATTGAAGATGGATAAGCCTATATAAATCGTGGGCGACTTTAACCGGTCAACCGTGACTTCAGGAATATAATCAATGCTGAAATCTAAGGAAAATCGACATTCAATCGCTAGAGATAGAATCTAGGTAGAACAGGAGATAGATAGCATCTAAACTGACGATACAAAAATCTCCGGTGAATCAATGCCAATTTTCAAGAAGTTTCACCGCTTTACAAATCATTCAAAGATTTGAGGAATCATCGTTCTCTATAGAGGTCATCCAAAGTGAAGTTATGAAATGCTCCAAAATCAAAGGAATACAAATAGGGGATACAAGAATGGGTTTCAGAACAAGTGGAAGCGTACCAAAGTTCAAAGGAATCCAATCGATAAGAGTCCTAACCAAGAGATTACTAACAGGGTGGATACAGAAGGGATGAAGTTTAGAAAATCTTGATTTCAAAATAAGAAATTTTATACCAATATAATCATTTAAAATCATTTGAAAATCATTTTATACTTCGAAAATACATTCTCTCACAAAGAAATGATTCTGAGATTGATTTCACTCATTCTAGGGTATTTCTACCCTATCTCTAATGAGTTTTGCTTTGCAGGCTAAGGTTTGCCTAAAACCAAAGCTCTGATATCAAATGTAACGACCTACTATTTTGGACCATTCAAATCGAAAAAAATCCACACATGTCGGACTTAAATAATTCAAAATAATAGATTGTAATAAAATTTGGAGCAAATAAAATCAAACACAGAATCACAGTCACAGAAATATCAGAATAACTCGCAGCGGAAAAAAATACCATAGTAGTTCATGAAGCTACTATCTACGTACTCTCAAAACATATACAAAATATAATAGTTTAAAAAATGGATAAAATAGAAGTCTGGATACATAAATCACTAATGTAGAAGCAATACCGAATAGGAAATAACTAGATCAGAAATAGACTATTAGATGGTCAGATAAGCTCTAACAAATCTCTAGCTCCAGAAGGTGAATCGAATGCTGTGACTCTTAGGCTGACCCGAGCAAAAAGTAAAACACAAACACTCGAGTCAGGAGATACATACTTATACAATGTAAACCAACTCAAGTGAACTGTAATAGCAATGTACAATAACTTAAAGGATGCTTAGCATTGCCCATCCTTTAAGGATCCAGTAAACCATCAATTAAGCAGAAATAAACACTATCACAGAAATACCCATATTAAAGTAATTAATGCAAATAATAGTGTAAATGTGGCTAGGGTAGCGTAGAGCTGCAGTAATCGCTCATCTCTAGCCACACTCTCAAATTCAAGGTGTGTATCAAAACAATCACAAGGAAATCAAATGGCACACAAAGATGTGTACCCGTGGTTATAAATTTTAAAATGCTATTTTGTACTTAAAAACTAAAATATAATTTCAAATTCAAATCTTAATCAAAATAAGGATCAAATCATTTCCAAACCATTTCAATATATGAAAATATAATATTCTTTCAAAATCTCATTTTCAAATCACTATTTGAATTCAAATTCAATTATTCAAATTTAATTACCTTTTAAAAATGGTTTATATTATAATAAAAAATAATTCATTTAAACCATTTAAAAGTGAAGTTATTATACTTTCAAATAATTAAATCCAAATTTTCCAATAATTCATTTATTAAATTCAAGCGTACACTCTTAAGCATTCATTTATTTAACATTTATATTCGCAGAAAAATCAATAACACTTTAATAAATCATTTTAAATTCAAATTTAAATCAAAATATCATAATTTAATTTTTAATATACTTAAAACTATCTAGAAAAATATATAAAATAACCACGGGTCGGCATAAAATTTTCTAGCCTAAATCAAGTTATACAGATAATATATCATTTCAACCCATAATTTACAAAGAAAAATCCAGGTTTTATCATTTCAAACCCGCAATCCCAAGTTAAATAAAATAAATAAAAAAATCGCTTAGGCCTATCATTTCAGTCTATAAAGATTTTTCCCTATTCTAAAGTCCGTTCGGGTATGTATCATTTCAACCCATAGTGATTCTATTCTATAGGGAACTTGCAGTTTGTGAACAAAATAAAATAAAAAATATAGCATCATATAGCAGTAATAGATGATATGACAGTTTTATAAACAAGGTTAACATTATATGATTCATATCAGTGGCAGGTATAACATGATATAATTCTACACATTCACTTGTTGTCAATTCACTAATTATATAAGTATAAATGTCATGAGTGAATACTCGCCTTATTACGCTAGAGATAGCAAATCAAAACACAAGAATAAAATTCAGAAAGCATGATAGCACGATTTTTGATTTGAGTGGGGTGGAGGACCAAGATGTTATTCTTGTATTCAACAAAAAAATAAAGCAAAATATAAATATAAATACAATACTAAAATTATTGGAACAAAATGGAAATAGAGTCTATAAAAACATCACCAGGCTTTTCAATTTATTTTGCTTGACCACTAATTACTTTTGCTCGGCGACATCACTATATTGGTTCGGCCATGATGGTGTTTTGGGCTCGGGTATGGGTCATATAGGCACGGCTACAAAGAGGTGAAGAGTTTTGAGTTACAACATGAAGGAAGGTCAAAGGCAAAGCAAAAAAGGAGTTTTGGTGCAACCTTAGGCTTGGCCATGCATTAATTGGGCTTGGCCTTGACATGTTCAGACCTGGTGGTGACTGGAGTGAAGGCTAGAGGTGGTGATCTAGCTGGTGGTGGTGGCTAAGGGGTGGCCGAAGCAACATAAGAAGGGGATGGTGGAAACTAGCTTGGCTATGCATGGTTTCAAGGGGTTTTTTGACACTTTTGGAGGTGTTTGCATCATTTGATGGTCATGGCCAATCTTGGTCAGAGGAGGAGGGATTTAGGCCATGTATGGTGATGGGAAGGAGGTGATGTGGTGGTCGGTGAAGGTGGTGAGGGGTTTAGGCCGAGAAAAGCACATGAAGATCAAGCAAAACAATGGAAAATTCAATAGAAAAGTGAAGAGAAAAGTATAAAAAAAAAAGGAAGCCATTACCAATTTTTCTCAGATCTGAAAATAGGCGTGAGAAATTAAAGAATGGGATGTTTTATCATGTGAATTTCAAAATAAAACTCACGGTTACCAAGGAGAAGTTATGGTAGGAAATCAAAAAGGCGGAAAATATAAAGGCAAGAAATCAAATGAAACGTATGCCTATAATTAAAACAAGTAACATATCTTAATTAATTCGTTTTCTATAAATTAAAGAAAGATGTATACAAAAGAAGCCTTCACAAAACAAATAAATACAAGAACATTCAATAAATAAATTTTAAAAGATATGCATTTAAGTCAATAACGTATACCCATTTGAAATTTCATCCAAGAAATAAATAAGGGACCTAAACACATAACTATTCAATCAATAATTGAATGTCTAAATAAATAAAATAGAAATATAAGGTAGAGATTGATATTAGTGAAAAATAAATAAATATTTTTAGGAAAAGTACGAAATAAATAAAGAAAATACTCTATTTAATGGAAACTAGAATTAAAAATTGTGAATAAAATTCAACTGACGTTGGAAAATTTCAACAACACTTCCAACAAATAAAAGTCAAGTAAATAAAATAAATGCTGAACATAATAAAGTGTAAATGAAAAAAAAATAAGGTCTTAAGAAAATAGAAAAATAAATAAAGAATTATTTTAATTAATTGTAACTAAAAATTAAAAATTGTAAACAAAATACAACTAACATTGGAAAATTTCAATTACACTTTTAAAATGTTTTTAAAACTAAAATATACACATCAAATGTAATTTTACACATGTAAACATAAATTATAACATGACATGACAAACAAAAATATTATTTATATAAAAATAAAATAAATAATTTTGTTAAATACAACAAATTACATCCAATAGTGTAAAAAGCATAACTTTCACAATATCAATCAGATTTCAACGAAACGAAAAGCAGTATCCTTAGAATTTTATTTACTCCCATAAAATAAAGATAAAATGCAAAATTGCAAACTTTAATTTTTTATTAAAGTTAAAGTCAAAGTTTGACCATATTGACCAAAATTTACCTTTTTGGAAAATATTCTATTTATTCATGTTTGGTATTCTAATTCACATCAAAATCAAAATTTATATTTAAAATAACAAAATTATCTATTTTCATAAATAAAATAAAGTTTTTAAATCAAAATTCAATTTAAAATAATTAAAATATACAATTAACGTAATCACAAAATGTAGGGTTATTACAAGTAAATTTAAGGAACGAATTGCTTTGTTAAAATTGCTTACATCGAACAAGACTATAGAAGTAAAGGAAATCATCTAGCTAATTGAGTAGTGGATAGACACATGAAGTCCTCCAAAAACTATTTGTATGATCAACAAACAATTGCAGGGCACATGTTTTATTAAAACTATTGAAAAGGTGCAGATTAAAAGTTGAAAATAAGGGGATTGGGGTTAAGGGGATTAGGGTTGATAAGTTGATAATGAATATCGTGCAGTTGTAAGAGATGGAAATGAAGGAGTAGAGATGACATACTTGAAGAAAATTAGGGTTGTTATGGTAATGGTAAGCGCTAGCAATACGAGAAAACCATTACTATTATTGGTAAACCGTTGACTGACAATTGTAAATTTACCAATACATAAAGACATTAAAATATTATTATATTAAAATCTCAATAATGATAAAGAAATTAATTATTTTGTTACTTATTCCAACTTCATTAATGCTTATGTAAAAAAATTGATTTATTTTAGTCGATGGAGAAAATTTTCTTGATGCTTTACAAATTATATACAACAACCGAAATAATAATTTTACTGATTATAGGATCAAAATAACACTGGAAGGGTGAGTAAGGTTTATAATAAATTCACAGAATAATAAAAATTGCAGCACATTTCATAACAGAGTAAATACGAAAATAAAAGTGACATACAATTTTACTAAACTTCAAAAAAACCTGCCTATTGCTTCCCCTAAGATGTTTAACGGCAAATTTTTTATCGATTAGAAAAATGCTGATAAATTTTGAAATAAAATAACCGTAAGCATACGACGTACTATCGTAGTATGTAGTGAGTATGGGTCGATCCATAGGGAATTATAGATTTAAATTTCTATTCAATCAAATTAACCAAAGATTTAGAGTGATTAGCTAAAAAATGAAAAATATGACAAAAGAGGAATGATTAAAGTATGAGAGTGTTAAGACAATTTATGGGTAATTTTCACTCTCTAGATCACATAGTTCAACACAACATGAAATTATTATCTCTCTTTTCTGGTCATAAGTGAATTTAAATAACGTGTTTATCATAAGTATGGCTCAATTGAGCTATTAATTAGCTCAACATAAGGCATCAAACTTTAACACAACCTTTAAACCACTTTTAATTCTCATGAAAAATAACAAGAAGTTGAAAATGAAATCTATTTTAAGCATGGCCTATTAACTATTGATTAGAAATATAGACCATCAAATTTTGATTTAATTTCACTTCGTTGCCATAATCATATATAGATGAAGAGGCAATTTGTGATTCATATGACTAAGCATGGCCTATTTGTTTTGAGCAACATATGCTATCAAACTCAATACCAAACACAAAATTACGTAAACATCAACTTTCCATGATGCACAGAAAGAGAGCAAAGATTATCAAATTATGTTGAAGCTACATGATTAGAGGCTTTATTATCCTTAAATTGAAGGGATTAGCCTCTCATTTGTGTTATCATATCAACACAAGAAGCATGCAATATGAAACAAAAAAAAAGGAAAATGAAAGCTAATGGAAAAGAGAACTAATCTAATTGCATAAAATAAAATCTACACTGCTAGCATGTAAGAAAGAGAGCATGTAAGTAAAATAAAACACTAATTAAAAGTACATGAAATAAAAATGGCTAAGAAGCTACGAAAAGAGAAAGAGAGCTTGTCTTTTTATTTTGAGCCTAAACTAACTAAGAGAAGAAGAGGAGGGTTACATGAAGTTATGGGGTATTTATACAAGTTAGAAATCCTAATTCATTTTTTGAGGAATTTCCAAAATACCCTTGAGGTAATGTGGCCACCAAGTAATCATTAGCATGTCTTAATCCCCCACTTAAATGTACATGAAGCTTTAATGGCCTTTTAGTATGTGTATTAGCTCCTAATTGAAAATCATGGTAAGTGGGTAAGTGGGGTCCTCCATGTTCATGAGTTTGAATTATCTTCATCTTCATTTGCTTTGTTTCCTTTTGTGCATGCACATCTTCATGAAGCCACTTGTATTTGAATTTAAATTCCTAAAAACAATATAGAAAGTTTCAATTAAAAAATAATATATGCACAAAAATGACCATTTTGCCCTTGGATGAAGATGAATTGTGACGATTTGAAATAATTTGAATTTTGGTTTAGACAAGTTAAAATTCCCAATATGATCATTTATTTAATTCAAATAGATTGAGTATGGAGGTAAAAATATGCACATTTACGTGCACATCACAAGGTTTCTACTAGAATTGAACAATCGATCGCTTACAGACCTTGTAAACTCGCGACCGTCGCTAACCTGATTATTCTAATGCTACACTGAAAACCTTTCCATAACTCAAATCTCGAGTTGTGAAATACCGTATTACGCCTTGTAGTTTGAACCTAGTTAAAAAACTAAAGTTTGTAAAATTTAAAATAAAATTAGAATTAAAAAAACAACCCTATTACAATCTCAAATAAGAAAACAAGATACGACCTAATAAAATTAGTAGTAAAAAAATTAGCACGTATCACCTTTGCAAATTGTTTCTTCTAGTCTGATCCTCTTTTCGTTGTTCTAAAATGAGGATTTTCTTGTTAAAGTTGTCGATTCCTCTATTCAATGATGGAAGAAATATGTTAGCCTTGACTGTCTTGTCGATCGATTTCTAGCTTTGATTGCTCTCGATTGCTTCGTCGTCGGATTGGTTATTATCGATTTGTTACGTGTATTTATTTTTTCTCTTTTGTTTTTTCGAACTTGACTATTAATTGTCGATGATGATAATTGGTATTTATAGGGATCGATTTCAACGATTCCATATGTTTCGTATTTTATTTTTGGCTTTGAATATTTCAAACCGATATTCTTTCTATCTTTGATTGCTTTGTTCTTCGGTCTGAAAACGTTGACATGTTAAACTTTGAAATACACATTGACTCGATCAACTTGTAAATTTTTTATGTGCAAACCTTTTTGAATATTCACCTCCAACCATGTTAATTTCTAAAACCTTTTTCTTAACTGTAAATGATGCATATGCATATGTATACATAAATACATATATATGATATATGTACATGCTTTAAAAATATCTACTTTGAGATTTCTGTTCTTCTCCGGTCAGTTGTAATCTTAACATTGATGAACTAAGTTCTCTGGTTGGTTGTAATGCTGATGTTGATAAACTGATGTTTTGTGAACAGAGATGGTCAGGCTATATTGTATTTCTTGTAGTTGATGAGCTTGTGTCTGGTGGTATTGATACTTGCTATGGATATGCTCAGGTTGTTGTAATGCTTGTTGTTGAAGCTTTTGTTTACTTGTTGAACTTGTTTGTTAACTTGTTGAACCTATTTATGTGTTGTGTGTATTGCACTTCATAATGACTGCACTTGCACTTGTACTAGTTGAACCTGTTTGTGTTTATCTGAGTTGATGTGTCATTTCTTTATGTACATTTTTTGCAGCATTTTATTGTTCCCTTAGTCTGGTTGCTTCTCTGTATGCATGTACCTATGTGCGCATGCTAAAACTCGAGTCTACCTGTGTATGTCTTCGTGCATCACTTTGCTTTTGGTTGCTATGAACTGTTGTTCCTTATGAGTGGGAGCCCCTTGACTTTATGCCAGTCTGCATTTTCTTTTTTCTTAACCTCAATCTCTAGCTGCACCATTGTGTACTATGCGCATATTGAACCATTGAGCACTTGAGTTCAGCCAATTTGGCTTGACCTTGTTGTAGCTATATATTATCAAGATACGCATTATGTTGAGCCTAAAGTATGTTTTGGTGTGCCCTTTATTTTCTCTTTAGTGAGCTACTTATATACTTTAATTTGCTCGGCCTTATGGCATGTGCAGAGTGATACACTGTGCATGTCATAGGTTGTTCATGCACAATTATTTTTGGTTCCTGTTTAAAATATGAAAACAAACAAACTAATAACCGAGGCAATATCGTATTCAATTATATTTTTATTTTTGCAGTTTGAATTTGTTTCATTTTGCTTTTTACTATGATGTTATTTGACATGCAAAGTCAATGATTAGAGAGAGGACAGTTGAAGCAAGAAGATAACAAATTGAATTTGAACGAGTATACTGTATATGAGAGGGTAAAATAATATTGTATGTGAGAGTGTAAAATAGTATTGCATATGAAAATGTAAAATACAATGGAAGCCATGTTGTAAATGTGTACTATTTGAAAATGTAATGAAATAAACTATTTTTTGAAATAAAATTTCATTATTTACTTCTATATGTGATTTTACAAAAGTACTGTATCAAACACATTTAGATATACATACGTACATACATACATATATACATATATATGCATATATATGTTTATTATCATCAAACTAAAAATCATGAACTGTTATATTCTACACTCTCCTCCTTTTGATTATAACAAACATATATCAAGATTTTATGCACAGCAAATGTGTTTGATGTATTGTGATCAAGCTTCCCCTATTTACATACTCCCCTTCAACTAGACTCCTCCTACATGGATGTCATGTAATTAAAAAATGAAAAAATGATTTGTCAAAATAACTACATATCGAGAAAGTAAAACCAACTCTCAAATATCAGTAAGATTATTACCTAACCACCAAAATCTTAATCTCTCTCACCTATTTATTTTCATCAATAATAATAATAATAGTAATTGAAATAGCGATGAATTTTGATTAAAAACGTAAATCATATAGAGAGAATGTAACGACCCGGAAATTTCGATCCCGAAAATTGCAGATAGCTAGAGAAAAGAAGAAAGAGATAGAAGAAGAATAGAAAAGAAACACACAATCTCACATTCGCAGTGGATAAAATATAATATCAATAATAATAGTTATACCAAAGAAAACTATATCTATCAATATACATCAATATATCAGAGTTACAACAATTTTATACAACATTGGACAGATACAATTTAACATGTCTCAGATATATACAATATCATAGTGGAAACTCTCCATACGTCCCTGCCATCCAGCTCGCCTCCTGAGCTCCAGAACATCCTTACCTGAAAATCTGTAATACTCGGTCTGACCCGAGCATTACATCAAAATAATGCCTGGGTCAGGCTGGAAACCAGCGTGAGTAGTCTCATCTAACAAGGAATATCAAAACATACAACTTATTTAAAACTCGGGGTAACTCATATACATTTACAACTTCACAAGTTGTTAGACACCACTTATTTCACACATCAATTTCTAAGTGTCAAACTTAGATTAATTGATCCAATTTACTTAAAACATTCCATATCAGCCTATTGATTCCACATAAAATCTATAAAGAGTCGAAGTGGTTTCGGGTATTTACGGATACCCAACTCCGGCCTCTTCAATCCGAATGTTATCTTAACCCAAGTTATCCAATTAAATACAATTCAGTCTTAATTATCGGATAACACTTTTACACAGCAATTCATAATTGATAGATAATCACATTATCACCGTCCATTCAACATATCATATCACAAAGCAATTTATATTAGAGATATTAACTAATTCAAAACACTCATCATTCAATCATTAATAAGCAAGATTGAGCACTTCCAAAAATTTAATTTGATTTATCTCTTATTAAATTAATTTCTCATTTTAATCACTTGGATTACCTCGACTTAACACTAATTAATTACACACTATTTAATTAATCATACTTAAATTATCCATCTTAACTAATCACCCTTAATTTATTTATTTAATTAATCAATCCTTTAATTAATTACACTAAGTAAATGATCCTTAATTACTTTCCCTAAGTACTTTACCTTTAATTACTTTCATCAAGTAATTATCCCGTTGGTTAATTATCTTCATCAATTAATCGTTAATTATTAATTCACTTAACTTTTATTTACTAATTAAATTAATTAATCCCTGATAATTTGTCCTTTAAATTTTAAGTAGTTTATCTCTAATTACTAAATCAATATATCCCTAATTATGAATTGATTAATGCCTAATTCATTTACTCGGTTACTTTATTAACCTATTAATCTCAAACCATTAAAACCTTAATTAGCTTTGAAGATAAACCATTATCTTATTAATGACTTAATTATCATTAATATCTTTACTTAATAATCCTTGTACTTAAATAATATTAACACAAAGATTTCCTTAAGATATTAAGGTTGGTTAATAAGTGAAATCATTTCTCCTTAATTAACTCTTAAATTACATTATTAAGATTATTTTAATTAATCTCAATATGATGTCACATGATTGAATGAACTTAATCATTTACTAATTCCATTTTAAATAAACAATTGTTTCTTTTTCTAAGAAGGAGCTCAAAAATTATCTAAACTTGAACTTTCATTACAATTTGGAAACTATTTCAAAACAATCTCGAGGCAACCCTGAATCATGACCCGTTCCCTGAGTCTTCTCTGTGCCACAATTTTCTTCTTTTGTTCAGATTTTAAAGCTTTAAATTTGTAAAACCTGTTAACTCACCAATTTTATTTCAGGGCATTTACCCGAGTCAGTAAGAGAATTCTGTGGAATTTACTTCGAGTTAGCACCAACCTTTCCCAAACCAAAACCCCTGATACAACCTGACATTGTGCACGTACACAGAGGCACCCGTCCCCTTCGATCACCAGTATGATTGCCGATCAGTCAATCCTGATCTAAATATTCGACAACAACCACTCGTGCTTCCAATCGAATGCGATATCAAAATCGAGCTTGCATAAAACCCAAATTGGAAATAGCCATCACCAGTGATTCCCCTAATGCTGCCACCTCCGGCCACCAGATCTTTCTATACTTTGATCATCTTTTCTTCACATGCCCACGCACCTATTCCCTACTCGCGACCCAACTCGAAGCTCGGTCGACGTTGCAGCGACCAAATTCCCGGTATCGACCCAAAACTAATTCCAAACCCTACTCCGGCGATTTATCCCCACCGTGAAGAACTAAAAATATAGTTAACAAATTTTGTCAACAATGTTAATCCCCATACTAACCCCAGAACTGATTCTGAGTCCCCTTAATTTCCTGATCAATCAGGAAATGCTCGCAACCCATTTCCTGTGCAATTTTTTATTTCTCCCAATTATCAAGTCTAAAAATCATGATTTTAATTAAAAAAATCATATATTTCAATAACTCATCAGATCATAAACCTGAATCATCCAAAGATTAATATCAAGATCTTGATCTGTTTTAATTTTTACTGTTCTCATTTTTTTTAGCAAACTTCAGATTTAATCTATAAACATTTTTTTTCTTTCTTTTTTTTATAATCTAAATGTAACAAACTAATTTCTTTTTATATAGTGGTGTCTCGGGAATATCATAAGCAAATTAGTAAAAAAAAATATTCGAATCCTATTTGCACTGTAAGTGAAAAATAGAACACAACACTTCAGAACAGACAGGCCCTCAACATATACTCATAATACACATACATATGAAATCATACAAATCAATCAAGAAAACATATTTTATGGTTTGCTTAAAATTTTACTGCATGCAACAAGTTTTAAAATAGATTTTCATTTGTTACTCACTTGTTTGATAATGCACAGAGAGATGAAAGAAAAGCTTTGATCTGGGTTTTATTATAATCTGACTCTTACAGGTTATAATCCAAACATGCTTAGTTAAAGATAATCAGTATTAAAATGTTTATTAGGTCTGTTATGACCAGACAGAGACATGCACAAGAGTACCTACAGCAAAAATCAAACCATATAATCAGGCAATCCATGCAAACAACTATATCGAGACACTTATGGACCATCAATTGCGGACAGTTATACACCAGAAACTTGGTTTAAGAAGGCAGATTTACTCACCTCTATGATGAACAGAGAAGTGCACGGCTTGAAAGTGAAACTGCGAACTTGATTTAGATCTGATCATTGATCTTCATTCGGTTTGTTTTAAATTTCCAGTTTTTGATCAGGACTTAGCTGCTTTGATTATGAATTGAAGTCTGATCTTATTTTGAGCTTCCAGATTTTCGATTGTAATGGTTTGTAGAAAGAATTGCTGCTCAAGTTTCTATTTTTTTCCTTTTCTAGTTTGTAAAATTTTCTTGCTTCAATTCCTATATCTGGTTTTAAATTGTTTTACAGGCTATTGGTTTCTTAGATTTTGAAAATGAAGATGGAAAGAAAAAGAAATGAAGAGTGGGAAGGACATATAATTTTGATATATGATTTAAAAAATAAATAAATAAAGGAAAATGAATGTAAAATTGCGACACTTGTTATTGTTTCATGTAAATAATGTTAACATTTTTTAAGCTTATGATGTATTTCTCTTACATTTGTTTAAATGTATTTTTTTTCATGTTTACACTAGTAATTTTTCTCTCATGTTATAATGTATTTAATTAATTTAAGTATTATATTGACATAGGTTTTAAAATTTATAAATTATGTATTAGGTTAATAAATGTTTATACACATATTTATTGTGACGCCCCACCTCAATACCCACGCTAGCCAAGAACACTCCGGAGTAGTGCTGTCAACTAGCACGGAGAATAAGGCTGTTGAGGAGCGACCATCCATGTAATTGCTTATCACACGGTGGCTATAAATAATCTTCGAAAACAAACATAGAAATAATCATATCACAAATCAGTCACAGATATCCATATCACAAAGGCGGAAGAAGATATGAATATATAACTAACACATGAAAGTGTACATCAGAGTAGTGGTCAATAAGATCCACGATAATACAAAAGAATAGCAACACGTGCTATACAAAAGAATACAACTATGAGTCTATATCTCAAGTGTATACAACAAAAACTGCTAATCTAAACAGTTAGCCAAAAGTCAGAGTGATGAATCCCAGGGAAGAAGTCAAGCAGAAGCACCTGTAACATCTCAGTCTGACCCGAGTATTATTTAAGAAAATAATAAACGGATCAGTCTAGCTATAAATATCAGATGACATGATATAACATAAAAGATATGGCATAAACATAAACATCCATAACGACATACCACTATAAGTATGTAAATAACGATCAACAGAAGATCAATCAATAAGAGATAATCAATGTCACAAGAATCTTCTCAAAGATTCGAAGAGGGCATCATACCCTAAACTTGTACTCATAACAAGTCAATGACATAAATTCCAGAAATCAACACGAGAAATCCAGAAATCATAAAAAGGGAAAGAGGCCTATCACATGACGGTCCGAAGACCAAGGGGAGCTACCCCGCATGTGTGAATGGAATCACACAGATTGAGGTCAAGACTAACCAAAAAGCAGAAAGGTATGTGTGAATGGAATCACACAAGTGGTGTCTAGTCTAACCTTGCAATGAAAGAGACATCGCGCAATTGCTAGTCTAATTCATAAAGCGATCATCAAGATCAACGAGAAGTGTCAATTACACTAAGCTAGTAAATATAGAAGTTTAGCTTCATGTCCCATAACCACTTGCTTAACTTAAATATTTACGAACAAACTGTAAATCTTCACTAATAAAATTGTCACAAGAGGTTCAATCGAACAAGTCCAAGAATTAACCGACGAAGTGAACGCAAGCGTTTCATACCACTTGTTTTACTAAGTCGTTTAATTAGATTTCTCATCCGAGTGAGGTAAAGGCTTGTATATACTAATAGATTGGAAAACGGTTTAAGAAAAGAGCTTTGTTATTAAAAATAGAGTTGAAATTGTTTGTTAAAAGAGTTTTGATATTTACTACTAGTATTGAAACCTTTATATTATAAAGTGACAAAACACATAAGCAAGTGTAGAAACAATCAGTCACAAAGATCGCACACGGAGATGCGAATAAAATCCAAGGAAATCAGCTCAATGTTTTTCAGATAAGATCCCTTACGGAGGGGGGGTCCAGGGGGGTGGCAACCCCCCAAGGTAGGGGTGCGGGGGCAAAATCCAAGGAAATCAGCTCAATGGAATTTCCGGGTCGTCACAATTTTCAAGGGTCGAAAAATTGGGTCGTTACCTAAAGGATGTTTGGGATTTCCATCCACTAAGGATCCGTGGACCTATCTACTATGTAGTATTGTACGCTATTATAATATGTCTATAGTGAAGTAAAAGTATCAAAATAGCGTTAAGGCGTTACCCATATCCCCCTTAACATATATTATATGTTCCCATAGTCTATACAATGCCGTATGCTCCTTCATAAACTGGAGGTTTACCCAGAGGACATCACATAGGTATGGTACAAAACAAACTCGCAAAAGGCGTGATAGGGCATGTGACAAGGCACTTTGGGAAATTCCAGGTAGATATACCATTTGCACTCCTGGACTTACGGTGACGCATAGCAGCTACTATCGCCCACCTCGTGACACACTACCAAATCAGAGGGTGCACCGAATCACATCACCAAAGCAATAGAATGGTATCGAAGAAATGTGTCCGATAGGGGAAATTACCTCACTTGGTTCAGTATAGCTCCTGTTTTAGCCATATCAAGATGACTCACGGAGGCCAGTCGATGTAAATACCATATAGAATCGATGCCAAACCATCCTACTTTATTTTGGAATCTCCACCACATACACTGTTGTTAAAGTGGTTTTCGGTATTAGCAGAGAGTATGACAATATCCGATCTCGGTCTGTTTAACAATCAAACACTTATTTCACACCGTGGTCATTTCATTTCAAATAGTTCATACTTTATATCAAAATATCGTATTCTTTTCAAAACCGTATAAATTCAATATCATTACACCTTTTAAATAATATTCATTTTCAGAATTGTAATACTTTTCAAAATTATAACACTTCCCGAACCATAGCACTGTTGAAATCATAAACCTTTGGAAATCATAACACTTCGGAAATCATAACACTTTCAACTTAAAGCAGTTTAGATATTGAAATAGTATATATATGAAAATAGTTTATATATATTAAAAATACTTTATATAGTAAAATAAGTTTCCTCCAATTTCGCAAGCTAATTCAAATCGTCTTAAATTCAAAAAACTTAATTTACATCAATTCCGGTTTAACCATTTCAATTTAAAGGCCATAGATTCAATTCAATTCTCAATAAACTATTTCAATTTTTATCAATTTCAAATCCAGGTTTTTGAACTATCACTTCAATTCCAATAAGATTCAAGTTTAAATATTCAACATTTACAATATAAATTTCATTTATATTTCCAAATTTAATATTAATTTTATCCAAACTGGAAAGTATTCAGTTAATCATTTCAATAACAATTTGTTAAAATTTTAATTTATTAATTCAGATCAATATTAAATATTCCATCTCAACTTTATTTAAAATTGAGAATATCCATTTAATCACTTGTAATCAAAAATCAAGTTATAAAATCATATGCTTAAAAATCACAAATTTAATCGAATTTAAAATCTCAAAATCAATAAGTTCAAATAAATTCTTATTTTAAATTCAAAAAAATTTAACCAATTTAAATTCCAAGTCAATATTAATTGATCTTCCCAACCTTTATTATTAAAGTTATAAAATCTACCTTAAAATATTAGTATAAATTTAAATAAATACTTAAACATATTATATACTAATTAAACTAAATTTTTATTTAATTAAATCTAATTATTAAATATATATTTTAAATTAAAATATTATTTTATATATTTTTAAGAAAATGAAATTATAAGAAAAATCTTAAAATTTATAATTTCAAAACTAACTTATAATTTTAAAATTCCTAAAACATATAATCTAAAATCTAAATTTTTTACATATATAAAAAACCATTATATATTATATTTTAAAGAAATAAAAGTTTATTAAAACCATATATATTTCTTTTCAAAACTTTGGAAATCATTTTCAAAATATATAGACCAACGGTGTCTGTATATAATTATCTATCCTATGATCAAGTGACACGGATATTTATCATTTCAATCCGCAATTTAAATATTATATATCATTTCAACCCGCAATCTAAAATTAAATTAAATTCAATCCAAAATTCAATATCTACGGGTATATATGATTTACAAATTTATTATATAAAAATATTCAGGTTTGGGAAATATTTTATTATCATTAAATATTAACTGATTTAAATTTAAATAAAATTACACAATAAAATAAACTTCCATATTATCTTACGAAAATTTATTATTTGCTATGTTTATATAGACGTATTCCAAATATCAAATTTCTATTTCCTAATTCATTCATTTAAAATTTCACAAAATTTCAGTTAATAACGTTAAATAAATCATTCAAATTTACGGGTCGTCACATAAGTTCTGTACTTCCCTTTCTATCGTTGAAGAATAATTTCGGTGATGAGTGCACGCATCATCAACATTCATCTTCCAGTCCCAAAGTGGGATGGCTATTGTAGTAGTTTACTACACATTTGTTTTGATAAATAAATATTAAATTTTTTTCCTAAATATTATTTGGTGTATATATAAAGAGATGGTTATATATATTATTTTAGATGATTTGAAATGGAACCAGGCATTTAGTTCGTAAATTTCTATATATTGGAGATTTTAATTATTGAAATGAAATTTATCTATTAATTAAGTAAGACTTCTAAAATGAAAACAAGAAATTAAATGATAAGTTATAAATGAAATATACAAGAATGTAGAAACTTGTAACATGAAAATCAAAAGAATATGAAAATCTGAAAGATATGATTATTGAACATTTTCGCCAATTAAAATAAATAAGATAAACTTGTGTAACATTCAATTACATCCTATATAACATATGTGTAACTTACCAAAATACTAAAAGTTGTAATGTTAAATAAGAACATGTAACGGAATATTATACAAGTAAAACTTCAATAATGAAAGTGTTCAATGAAATTCTTTTATAAATAAGAACTTTCATATTATTGTTATAAATGAAATACCGCCAAATAAAATTTAATAGAAAATGAGTATTATAAATAAATGATTATAAACTTAGGTAAATGTCTGAAGTTTTATAATTGAAATGAATACCGTATTGAATTAAATGGTTATAACTTCAGGAAAATTGAAGGGGTTAAGAAAATAGATTTAATATTCAATAACATTATATAAGGGAATTAATGTAAATTAAAAGGTAAGAAACTTAAGTATGAACTTATGCACTAATGAACATTAATATCTAATAGAAATCAAGTATATTAATAAATAAATGTAAACAAACTATAATAAAATGTATGTAAACATAAAATAATGAATTCTTTGGTTATTATAAACAATTCAATGGATAACTTATGTAAGAAATAAATGTAATGCAATAAAAAGAAATTTTCAATTTTTTTTGAATAAATGAAAGAAGAAGAAAACGAATGAATTTTGTAAGTAATGTACGAAAGTAAATGGAAATAAGAACTGAATGAATGTTAATTTATTTACAAAGAAACCTATATAGTACTTTAAGAATTGATTACATATGTTTTGAGTCACATATGTAAGAAAATTAAATAACATATGTAAGTAAATGAATGTAAATAAATGAAATTAAGTAATGAATTGATGGATGCAAATCGGATTTTGTAAGGAATAAATGTAAACTAAAGAGATGATCATTGAGAAATGGAATTAATAAGAATGAACTTGATTTACTGTTTGAAATGTTTTTTTTTTGGCTTATGGTTTTGTTCAGGTAGGACACTACTAATTGTTTTGGATGTATGAATAAATCTGTTGAGTTTTATCTAAGGCTGTAGAGTATATGGTATACTTAATAGTTTATTTGTCATTCTATCCGATTAAAAGTGTCTAAACCTGAAAAAACCATTTGTTTTGTTTGCTATGGATGGATGGTTGATTATATTGATCTCATTTGATGATTGTATGCTTTGGATGCAAGTGATTGTTGTCTTATGTTGATTTGTTATTAGTGGTTGAAAAAAATTAAACATTTCACTTTTATATAATTATTGACTTCTTTAGATTATATGAGTGGAATACAGGTTTATGGAAGCAATAACTACTGCTTTGGTTCATAAAATAAGAGTTAATTGCCCGACAAATCGGTACGTTCTTGGATTACGGTTTAAAGCGATATTATATTATATTATATTTTTTTCCCGTGTTGGGATATATCGTTTTGGAAGATGTGATATATATTGTTATATTTTGATATTATTATTTCTCCCGAGCCTCTCCGTACAAAGGAAAGGAGACTCTGCCGAAATTTTTTCGTGAATTTTGGACTTAGAAAATTTTATGAAATGTTTTCAAAACTTTTGTTAACTTGAATATAAAAGGATTTAATTTGTTATCAATTGATATATTTTATTTAAATGATTTAATTTTGGAAATTAATTTTTTATAAATTCAAGATTTTGAATAAGATATATTGTTTACTTAATTCCTTCTTTCCTTCCTTTTTCCTTTTCGGGGACGAAAAGTTTTGAGTGGGAAAGAGTGTAACGACTCGTAATTTTTGACAATTTAAAACTGTTAGTTTAATAAGATTCTATGATTTAATATGTAAGGAAATAAAAAATTTGTATCTTTATAATGAGATAATAACTAAAATGAGACATAACAATCATTAACAATTTGAATGAAATCCCAATTAGTTGAAATAAGTTGAATGTTATACTTGGTTATAAATTTGATATAAGGGAACAAATGTAATTATTGAATTAATGTATGAAATAGCGTAATAAATGGTAATTGAACGAAATTAGTGGTATGAAAGCAATTGTAACATTTGCTTGTAAATATTGAACTTATAAATGTGATTAAAGGTTAATGGTAGCAATTATTATATATTACCTATTTATTTAGTTGTAACAACCTGTTATTTTCAACCATTCGCATCCGTACATGTCGGAGTTGAATTGCTCAAAATACCACGTTGTAAATAAAATTTGGCAAATCTCAGAATATACAGTAAATAAATAAACACAGATCACAGACATGGAGTAAATAATAATGCAGCGGAATTAAAGAGAGAGTAGTTCATGAATCTACTATATAAAAAAAATAAGATACATCAGAGTTAAACAAGATACAATAGAAGAGTATAAGATACATCGGGTACAAATCAGAATACATCACTGAAACCACTGGATACAGAAAGCAAAATAGATGGTTGGATCTTCAAGCAAGCTCCAACTCCGAAGGTGAGTCTTGAATGCTGAGTCACTCATTCTGACTCGAGCGTGAAGCAAAACACAAAACACTCGAGTCAGGACATAAATACTTATGAACTGTAAATCAACTCAAGTGAACAGTAACAAAATGCACCAGTAACTTAAAGGATGCTTGGGATCACCCATCCGTTAAGGATCCGTTAAACTATTTACTATGTAGTAATATTACGCTATTATAATAATGTCTACAGTAAAATAAACTTACTTTAAAATAGTGTTCCGGGCTTACCCATATCACCCTTCATACATGTAACGACCCGATATTTTCAAATATTCGCATTCGCACATGTCGGACTTGAATAGCTCAAAATACTGCGTTGTAAATAAAATTTGGCAAATCACAGGATATACAGTAAATAAATAGTCACAAATCACAGACACAGAGTAAATAATAATGCAACGGAAGTAAAAGGGATAGTAGTTCATGAAGTACTATATAAAAATAAGATACATCAGGGTTAAACAAAATACAACAGAACAGTAACAAGATACATCAGTACAAAGCAGAATAAATCACTTAAATCACTGAATACTTAAAGCAGAATATATGGCTGGAACTTCAAGAAAAGACCCAACTCCAAAGGTGAATCTTGAATGCTGAATCACTCAATCTGACTCGAGCGTAAAGCAAAACACAAAACATCGAGTCAGGACATAAATACTTATGACCTGTAAATCAACTCAAGTGAACAGTAACAAAATGCATCAGTAACGCAAAGGATGCTTGGGATCGCCCATCCTCTATGGATCCGCCAAACTATTTACTACGTAGTAATATTGCGCTATTATAATAATGTCTACAATAAAATAAACTTAATTTAAAATAGCGTTTCGGGCTTAGCCATATCACCCTTCACACATAGTAGTCCCAGTAGTCCATCCAATATCATGATATCTCAAAATCGGGAAACTATCAGAGGATACCACACGGGCTACGGGAGAAAAACAAACTTGTAGTAAAGGCTCGGTATGGTAGGTGACACGGCACACAAGGCAATGCCAGGGTATATATACCAATTACGCACACGGGCTGGTGGTAACGCAGCAGCCACATACGCCCACCTCGGAACACACTCCCATATCAAAATCGGAGGATGGCCATCTAATCAAAAACAAGTAAGAGTATAGTATCGAAGGAATGTGTCCGACCAGAGGAGCTACCCCTTTTGGCCCGAGATCGCTCATGTTTTAGCCACCATATGCCAACTCGAGTTGGGTCCATGTAATATACCTTAAGAACGTCGCCACCATCCTACTTCATTCTGGAAACTCCACCGTGTATACATTTGTTAAAGTGGTTTTCGGAGTTGGAAGGGAGTATGACAACTTCCGGTCCCGGTCCCTGTATGTGACGCCCCACCTCTATACCCACGCTAGCCATGAACACTCCGGAGTAGTGCTGTCAACTAGCACGGAGAATAAGGCTGTTGAGGAGCGACCATCCATGTAATTGCTTATCACACGGTGGCTATAAATAATCTTCGGAAACAAACATAGAAATAATCATGTCACAAATCAGTCACAGATATCCATATCACAAAGGCGGAAGAAGATATGAATATATAACTAACACATGAAAGTGTACATCAGAGTAGTGGTCAATAAGATCCACGATAATACAAAAGAATAGCAACACGTGCTATACAAAAGAATACAACTATGAGTCTATATCTCAAGTGTATACAACAAAAACTGCTAATCTAAACAGTTAGCCAAAAGTCAGAGTGATGAATCCCTGGGAAGAAGTCAAGCAGAAGCACCTGTAACATCTCGGTCTGACCCGAGTATTATTTAAGAAAATAATAAACGGATCAGTCTAGCTATAAATATCAGATGACATGATATAACATAAAAGATATGGCATAAACATAAACATCCATAACGACATACCACTATAAGTATGTAAATAATGATCAACAGAAGATCAATCAATAAGAGATAATCAATATCACAAGAATCTTCTCAAAGATTCGAAGAGGGCATCATACCCTAAACTTGTACTCATAACAAGTCAATGACATAAATTCCAGAAATCAACACGAGAAATCCAGAAATCATAAAAAGGGAAAGAGGCCTATCACATGACGGTCCGAAGACCAAGGGGAGCTACCCCGCATGTGTGAATGGAATCACACAGATTGAGGTCAAGACTAACCAAAAAGCAGAAAGGTATGTGTGAATGGAATCACACAAGTGGTGTCTAGTCTAACCTTGCAATGAAAGAGACATCGCGCAATTGCTAGTCTAATTCATAAAGCGATCATCAAGATCAACGAGAAGTGTCAATTACACTAAGCTAGTAAATATAGAAGTTTAGCTTCATGTCCCATAACCACTTGCTTAACTTAAATATTTACGAACAAACTGTAAATCTTCACTAATAAAATTGTCACAAGAGGTTCAATCGAACAAGTCCAAGAATTAACCGACGAAGTGAACGCAAGCGTTTCATACCACTTGTTTTACTAAGTCGTTTAATTAGATTTCTCATCCGAGTGAGGTAAAGGCTTGTATATACTAATAGATTGGAAAACGGTTTAAGAAAAGAGCTTTGTTATTAAAAATAGAGTTGAAATTGTTTGTTAAAAGAGTTTTGATATTTACTACTAGTATTGAAACCTTTATATTATAAAGTGACAAAACACATAAGAAAGTGTAGAAACAATCAGTCACAAAGATCGCATACGGAGATGCGAATAAAATCCAAGGAAATCAGCTCAATGTTTTTCAGATAAGATCCCCTACGGAGGGGGGGTCCAGGGGGGTGGCAACCCCCCAAGGTGGGGGTGCGGGGGCAACGCCACCACTTACGGGGTTCGACCTGCCCGGTCAGGTCGCGGGGGTCCAGGGGGCAGCGCCCCCGGCGGGGTGCGGGGCAGCGCCCTGACCAAAACGGTACGACCTAGTGAAGACAAAATGAGGTCTAACGACCTAAAGGGATAGGGTCGAGCGACCTAAAGGTGTTCGCGACCTAACGATGACTCGCGACTTAACGAAGAGGGGGTGAGCGACCTATGGTCATAAACGAGACCGAGCGACCTAAGGGAATAAGGGCCGAGCGACCTAGCATTCGAACGACCTAAAAGAGGCGTGGCCTAAAGGAGACGCGACCTAAAAGAGGCGCGACCTAAAGGAGACGCGACCTAAAAGAACATAAGGTCAAACGACCTAACTGTATTGGGTCACGCGACCTAAAGAGAGGCGGCCTAGCGACCTAGAGTGCACACGTCCAAAAGTAGGAACGACCTATCGAGGTAAGGTCCAACGACCTACGACCTAAACGAATAGGCCAAGCGACCTATAGGGTTAACGGTCTAACGACCTAACAGTTATGGGGTCGCGCGACCTAACTAAGTACGCGACCTAGTGGGTAAGGGAGTCGAGCGACCTAACTGCATCCAATGACGAGCGACCTAATGGAGTCAAGTAGCGAGCGACTTAACTAGTTAACGACTCAAGGGGGTCAACGCCCTAAAGGTCCAACGACCTATAGGTCCAACGACCTAAACCCAAACACACGAAAAGTGGCCAGAACGACCTAGGGGTTAACTCACATGCGACCTACGACCTAAGGCCCATGCGACCTACGACCTAACCACGATACGAGCTAATAAGGCCAGAACGACCTAGGAGCAGAAAATCCACCAAAACGCTAAAAATCGGAGTTTTTCGCCAACCCAATCCAAACCAAATGCAAATATACATGCAAACACGATAGGGATTCATTCCCAACAGTCCAATATTGATATAGACTAGATTTGTGAGATAAAAATCTCACCTTTGCACTAAAGTTTATGAAGATGAAGCTTGAAAGCAAGGAGAAGCAATCCAAAGCTTGAATCCAATATCTTCTACTTGAATTTGGAGTTGAATGTTGGATTTGCAATTGAATTTGTGCTTGGAGTTTTAATTTCCCATTCCCTCCACCATTAATGCCAAAGCTTGATTAGTTAGGAAATTTATGAAGAGTGAGGAGAAGAGGGTTGGAACTTGGGCTTAATAGGCTAAACTAACCCAAAGTCCAAAGCGGGAAAAGTTAGTGAAATTTCACTAACTCCAAACCTATCGATGTTTATACTTAAAAAGTTGTAAACGACATTTCAAACTCAATGGAAGTGGTCTCGAGTCCTAATTTGACCATTTGCAAAAACTAGCTTTTCGGACCAAAATCTGATTAACGAGTTAATATTTAAATAAAATATTAAAATACAAACTCGATAAATATGCGGGTTGTTACATTTATCTATTATGTTTTATTGAATGATCTTCTTTAAATATACAACTATTTATTCAAGTAATATTTTCAATGTATTTGTTTGAAATTTCAAATTCAAATTCAAATTCCAAATCACAATTCATTTATAAACCACACAAATCCTATATTATTATTATTATTTTCTCGAGTTCAAATTTAATTTAAAATCAACTCATATCTATTCTTAAACGAACATATTTTTTATTTTATTTGAAAATAATTTAAGTATTTATATTAGGAGATTATCAAAAAAATATTTATCCAGATATAAATATTTAGTGTCAGATTTATTTGTACAACTTATAAATCAGCATTTTCAAATGTTTAAAAATCAGATAATTATCCAATTATCAGATATCCAAAGTACGGGTTATCACATTCCTCCGCCCTTAGAATCTTTTCGTCCTCGAAAAGGAACGAAGCCAGAATTTATTAAAGTGCTTATTTTAGAAAAATTATTCTTTGATCATTTTTCAAACACCTTTGAAATCTATATAATATTGCCAAAATAGTTTTATAAAAATAATTTTATAACTCGATGTTTCAACCAGTCCATCCTTGTTCTCATAGAAATTCGGTCATACGTTGATCAGGCGTAAGACTGAAAATCTACAAGTGCTTGGCAGACCCGTTTTCAGCATCCACTGAAAATACTTTGAAAATAATTTTATTGAAAATATAGAAAACTTTTTTTTTTTGAAAATAGAGGATATATCTTTGGTGAGAATGCTCTGGAAATCATCACCCTCATCCATGGTCACAGTTACATTCCAGGGTTACGTTGCCGTCGCAGCAAAAGTCTATGTAACTGCAGGCTCTCCGCGGCCTCTCAATTACGCTATGGATCCCACACGACAGATCACAATTACATCCAGGGTTACGTTGCCATCGCAGCAAAAGTCCACGTAACTGCAGGCTCTCAACGGCCTCTGATTTTCGCTGTCGGAATGAAACTTCTCCACTCCTCCATAGTTCGCAGTCTACCGGTATAAAATCAAACGCAGACTGTTGGCTCTCAGCGGCACACACGACTTTCGCTATGTTATACCATAGGTCGCAGTCTACCTCTATAAAATCAAACGCAGACTGTTGACTCTCAGCGGCATACATGACTTTCGCTATGGTATAATCCACTCATAATCCCCAGGAACTAGTTTCGTCCGGACTCCTTACAGGATCAACTTTAGAACCCCCCCTTGGGGCTCAAGGCAGCACCACCCGGTGGCACTCCTGAGAAGTTCATTTCAAGGGAGCGCCTTTTTCCCCAGAGCCATCATCAAAACATTTTATACTATACATATATAGTATCTTCAAACCATACACCTAGTATGATCCCAGACAAAGCTCCTTTACACAAAATCGATTATTCCAAAATCGATAATTCTCAAACTAGGCTTTCCAAATTCTCATATTGATTTTATCCAAAAATCAAAAGCCTTTCCAAATCCAAAGGTTCCCAAAACCTTTTCTAAAATCCTCATAAGATCCTTTATATATATACACACAGATATATATATAATTTTTAAAACTTTGGATCATTTCAAACATGTATAAAATTCCTTTTATACTTTAAACATTTTCAAAAACCCTTTTCTTCTGGCAAAAGATTCAACAAGGGGAATTTCATTTTATAAAACAAAGATATTCAACTTTTTTTACTCCAAATCAAACATTCAAATTTGATTACTCTTTTCAATATCATTTTCATTCCAATCCGTACTATGTACACATATTATACGTACGCCATACCAATCTGATCGCTCACTTGATCACACAATTTCACTTTCGAACTAGTATCGTCCACCCGACTTCCTAGTACGGACTCAGATCTGGTTTCTTGATCAGAACCCGTCATTCTCCTTGCATAGTCATTATTATGATAGAGAATATCCAAAACCAATCAACAACCCATATCCAGGTTCGCCGTCGGAAATCGAGTGAAAAATCTCAACTCGGATCGACATACTATCTCGAAATTCTGTGTTCGAATCTGGATCAAATCCCTATGCGAATAGAATAACATACGTACACCCTACGTATTTATCTTTGTTGGTTATTAGCCAAATCAATTTCATTTCTATTCACATCTACTTTGATTTTCATTCGATTACTCACATTTTCTTTAATCCATTTGATTATCACCTCTATTCTTATCTCGATTAGGTATTTAACCATTAACAGTTTGAACTCCGACCAGTTTATTTAGAAAATAGTTTGAAAATTTTAAAAATAGATAAGTAGTTGGAAAATAATTACTAGTCTGTAAAATAGGTGTAAAATAGGTAGAAAATAGTTAAAATAATTATAGAAATTTTAGATAATTGCAAAATAATAGTAAGATAGTAATTAGTTTTGTAAAATAGTTGGAATATAGTAATTAGTTTATAAAACAGTTGGAAAAATTGTTAAACAGTTTCAAAAATAATTATAAAACAAATATAAGATAGTTTGGCTTTTAAAAGAAAGGTTGTATATATAATGAATAACTTTGGAAAAATAGGTTTATATTAAAACAATACATATTAAAAATAGTCCAGAGTCAAAACTGCTCACTTCCCAATTTCTATTCTCATCAACTCAATTTAAATTTTCACTTCCATTTAAATTGACCCAATTTCAAATTTAAATATCTTCAATTTTCATTGAAATTGATTTAATCCCAATTCAAGTTGAATTATCCTCGGTTTCTTTTCAAATTTAACTTTATTCAACCTTGATCTCAAATTCTACTAATTCAAATAAATTTCAATTGAACTAGTTTCAAATTTCAATTTATTTCAACTCCAGTTTGAATTAATCCCAATCTTAAATTCCATTTCCAAATCAAGTTGACTTATTCTTGACTTCCTCGCAAATTAAATTCAAACTCCATTTGAATTTAAAACTATTCAACTTTAGTTACAATTCCAAATTATTCAAATCAATTCGGACTAATTTCAAATTGAACCCTCTTCAATTTCAAATCGTTTCAAATTAATCCAATTCAAATTTTCCATTTGAATTTTTATACTTATATATCTTTAATCACAATTTCAATTAATTCAAATCAAATTCAATTTGAACTAATTTCAAATTTTAAGTTCACATTCCAGAGTTTCATTTTAAATCAATTTAATTTTTCAAAAACCAATTTATTATCCAAATTCAACCTTAAAACCAATTTTCAACCATTCCTGTTGAAACTCTATTTTAAACACCCAAATCTCAAGTCCAAAGTGATTCCATTTCTCTATTTCCAAACTAAAGTTAAATTTTCTTTTTATCTCAATAATAGATATATTACTACAGTCCATTTCTTCATTTATCAAATCCAATTTTAGCTTAAAGATTATTAATAACAACGGAATGGTATCATTCAAATTATTTTAAAACATCCATTCATTTTCAGTTTCTAGATCTCAAACCCATTTTGAGATCACACAAACCCTCAATTCCAATCAACCATTTAACTTCCCAAGTTAAATCTTAGTTTCATCTTCCAATTTCCAAATCAGGTTGATCATTCCAACTTATTTAACTTTTTTTAAGTTCACATTCCAGAGTTTCATTTTAAATCAATTTAATTTTTCAAAAACCAATTTATTATCCAAATTCAACCTTAAAACCAATTTTCAACTATTCCTGTTGAAACTCTATTTTAAACACCCAAATCTCAAGTCCAAAGTGATTCCATTTCTCTATTTCCAAACTAAAGTTAAATTTTCTTTTTATCTCAATAATAGATATATTACTACAGTCCATTTCTTCATTTATCAAATCCAATTTTAGCTTAAAGATTATTAATAACAACGGAATGGTATCATTCAAATTATTTTAAAACATCCATTCATTTTCAGTTTCTAGATCTCAAACCCATTTTGAGATCACACAAACCCTCAATTCCAATCAACCATTTAACTTCCCAAGTTAAATCTTAGTTTCATCTTCCAATTTCCAAACCAGGTTGATCATTCCAACTTATTTAACTTTTTTTTCCCAGTTAAACTCAATTCACTTAATCCAGTCAACCTTACCCAATTTGAATCTTCCATTTCAAATTTTGAACTTCTCATAAATAATCTTCCCACTTATTAAGTTCAAAAACTTATCACTTTGGGTATCACATCTTATTCAAAATTCAAAAAATGTAACGACCCGATATTTTCAACCATTCGCATCCGCACATGTCGGACTTGAATTGTTCAAAATACCGCGTTGTAAATAAATTTGGCAAATCTCAAAATATACAGTAAATAATTAATCACAGAATCACAGACACAGAATCAGAATACTCGCAGTGGAATTTAAAAATACTTAGTGGTTCATGAAGCCACTATAAATAGTCTCGATCAAATAAAAATTACATAGTCTTTAATCCAAATATAGTTTTAAATCATCAGTAGAACAATCCAAATGTCCACTAGTCTTGATTTCAAAATTTTAGATAAAGAACTGAAAAGGAAGTTTGCCAGCAGCTTGAAAGTGATCTACAGAAATCCTAGCTCCGGGATGAAAACTGAACTGCAACTCAGGCTGACCCGAGCGTAAAATAAAACATAAACACACGAGTCAGGACATACATACTTATATAGTGTAAGTTAATTCAAGTGAACTGTGTTAAAGAACAAGTAACTTAAAGGATGCTTGGGACCGCCCATCCTCTAAGGATCCGTTAAACTATTTACTATGTAGTAATACTTCGCTATTATAATAGTGTCTATTAGTAAAATAAACTTACTTTTAAATAGCATTAAGGCTTTACATTTTCCACCTTAACACGTAATAGTCCCCTTAGTCCATCCAATATCATAGTCCCTCCTGATCGGGAAGCCACCAGAGGATACCACACGGGCTACGGGAGAAAACCAAACTCGTACAAGGCTCGCTATGGTAGCTGACACGGTACAACTAGGCAATGCCAGGGTAGATATACCAATTGCTATCTGGACCGATGGAAACGCGTAGCGCGCAGCTGCCGCCCACCTCGAACAACACTCCCAAATCAAAGGTGCGCACCAAAACAATCACAAGAGTAATAGAATGGCATACGAAGAAGTGCGTCCGATCAGAGGTGCTACCTCATTAATCCGAGAATCGCTCCTGTTTTAGCCACCTTATGCCAGCTCACGGGTGTCGGGTCCACGTATTTACCTCAAGAAAAACGTCATCACCATCCTATTTCATTCTGGAATCTCCACCGCGTACACGGTTGTCAAAGTGGTTTCGGTATCGACAGAGAGTATGTCAGATATCCGATCCCGGTCTCTTTAACAACCAAATGTTATTATAACCCGTGGTTACAACTTTTAAAATGGTATTTATACTTTAATAATCAAAATAAATTTCAAATACCTTTCAATACCATAATATCATTTCAACCATCATTTATTTAAACATCAGTCATTTTATTTCATATAAAATACCATTTAAATCTATTCAATTTATTTAGGAATTAATTTCCTTTCAACTCACATTTAAAAGTTAAATTCTTCCATTTAAAACCATTTAAAGTCAATTCCTTATTTTTATTAATTACATATTAAATTCCAAAATTTAAGCTTTTTCCCAAAGATTATTTCCATTTATTTTAAACAATCCGAAAATTCAGTTTCCGTAGCATTTATGAAATGCCACCTAAAGTCTGTAAGTCAAAACAGTTCATTTATAAAAGACAGCATTTAAGTGTTGTAATAAATTGTTAACTTAACAATCAAATTTTAAATTCCCAAATATAATTTATTATCAATTATTTTCTTAACTAAAACTCACTTTTACCAAAATTTCAGAATTTCCCAAATATAAGTTATATTCCAAAATTTTTACTTAAACATTTATTTATTTAACATTTTGATTTATTCAAAAGCATTATAATTTTATAAAAATCCTTTAAATACATTTGAACCAGAATATTATAAATTCTTTAAAATATTTTTAAACATTTCAGAAAAATATTATATAAACCACGGGTCTGTATATAGTTTTCTAGCCTAGGTCAAGTGATACGAATATATATCATTTCAATCCGCAATTTACAAAATCCGGGTTCTATCATTTCAAACCCGCAATCCCAAGTTAACAAATAAATAATTAAACAATTAAATAAATGAACAAATGATTATCGTTCAGGCCTATCATTTCAGCCTATAACGATCACAAATTTACAGGGAACTTACAGTGATGATTTAATCAGTAAATAAGCATTACATAGTATAACTGCAATAATATTACAATAGATAAACAACTGATGAGGTGTCAATTTAAAATGGGGTTTAACATCATACGTTATATCACAGGCAGATAAAATTTAATAAATAATTTACAAATACACTTGTGATAAATCACGGATATATAGGTATGTTTGTCTGGTGAGAAATACTCACCTTAAAGCTGTAGAAATTTAGATTCAAACGATTGTACCACTTGATAAAGAACGTACAAATGGCACGATTAGATTTCCGCGGATGCCACGCCTTGATTCAAATCTATAACAAGATCCAAATACCAATACGCGACTTTTAAAATTAGGTCAAAGCAAAATTTTCGAAACAATTGGAACGAATAGAATTTGACTTGACTCGACCACTCCCACTACTCGACTCGCCCACGTTCTCAAGGCCAGGCAGTGAAATTTTAACTATTTACTTACCCATGAAAATTATAGTGGAAAGTTTTAGGCAAAAGCAGGAAAGAAAAAGGTGGACACAATACGTTATTCCCTTTCTACAAACAGGTGGCGTACACTAAAATTCTTCAGAATTGAAAACAGTGAAATTTGCAACTAATATATCTTTTTTTTCCTTCTTTTTTTTCGTTTTTTCTTTCTCTCTATAAATAATCACGTTGCATAAAAGTGAAGCATGTTGGTTCCCAAAACTTGAACACGCAACATAGCACAGCCACTCCTACCTCATCTTTTAAAACATGCATTTCTTTTTTTCTTTTCTTTTTTACTTCTTCCAGAGATGCAAATGGAAATATACTTTTTTTTTCTTTTGTTAACATTTTATTAAAATGACTCATGCATGAATTCACAAAACAAGGTGATGCAATCTAAATAAATGGCACGGTCTCCTTGCCTATTATAAACCCCGTAAGCATGCGCTCAAAATATACAAGCCACTGCATATTTTGGAAATAATTTAGGTAATAAAAAGTTCTGCCTATCTGCTGAAACAAACGTGATTTTGCACGTGTGAGTGTATGCAAAATGAAGGATATTAGTTTTGTTTGTTACCCTTTTTTTTCAAAGATGACACACTTTAGCAATTCATATTTAAAAAAAGACTCACGCAAGAAGTTCAAGTGGCCACAACTACAGGAATGCATGAATTTTCTATAGAATTCAAAAGAAGGATACTAAGTTTGTCTTCCTACAACAATCTGACATGTATGTCAAAATAGATCAGAGAGGGAAAAAGGAGATGTGACAAGGACATGTGGTGGAGCAGCCGAGTAGTGTGGACATTGGACCAAATGAAACAAGAAGAAGAAGAAAATAAATAAAAGCAAGGTGTCGCCATACCTGTGCACTTTCTCAAGAAGAACGAAGGCAAATTTTAGATGCAATATAAAGTTTTTGTGTGAGGCTTTATATATATAATCAGTGATTGCATTGATTAATATAAGGTAGACAGCAAGTAATATTGCTTTGTTATTCGAACATTACATAAAGAAAGCGTTGATTAAGGGAACAGGTAGGCACGAAATCAATTTTCTTTGAATGTGTTGCTTATTTAAAGGAAGGACTTTCGAAATTAAAGATGAAGAAACGGCAGGTAATAACTTGAAATGGACCGGAAAGTGCGTGATTTTTTCTTTGAGATTAAGTAAAAAAAATTCTACAGGTAAGAAATAAATTTTCCTTTCCTTGAATGTTTATTACAAGAAGCTTGCGTTGAATTACAGGGAAAGACCCAAAAGTTGGAAGCAGTTATTTTAGCAGTGAGTTGCAAGATTTTTGGCATGCGGAGATCAATGGAAAAGAAAAGGTAAGCAATAACTTTCGTTCGAAAATCAAATACAGTAAAACGGCAAGTGGATTTTGAAATAAATGATGTCAATGCATAATAAAAGGGTGCGTGGGTTTTATCACTTGAGTTATGGAAAAAAAAAGGTAGAAAAATAATTGAACAATCCAACCGTGTTTTATATTTTCTTTTCCAACAAAGAGAATCTTGCACAAGTTTAGTCATAAGAATAAGCAATTAAATTGATTTGGTGAATTTAGGAAACGGCAAGAATTAATTGCTGAGAATGGTAAAAAGAAATTACAGATTATATACCTATTAACCAAATGAAGTTGTACATGGATTTGAATTTTTATAACCAGCATTGATTTCATGAGTTTGAACTTTTAGTGTAAAGAGGATATCACGTATTGCTTTAGGTAGAGGAAATGGCAATCAATTTATAGATAGCATTGATTTATAAAGAAACGGTAAAGTTTTATTAGACAATGATTTATACCAAATTTAAAGCAAATTGAATGTGTTGAATATTTTATTTATTAATACGTTTTCCTATATATGTTATTTATACCATTAAAAATTTGTGTCTTTTTAAATGCGAAATTTCACGGTTTATAAATACACTAACTTGTCAAAAGTTATTACTTAACTTAAAATTAACTTCGTTTACATTCTTCGTATTTAAAATATACATAATTCATTTTTATTAAAATTCCAATTGGAGTTGTCTTTTAACAAAGTAAAATTTTCAATACTTCCAATTTTATATTTAGACATTGAAACAGCAAAGGAAAATAACAAATTTTGCTGCATTAAAAAGGGGCGTAAATCAAGTGATAAAATTTTGCAAGGAATAACGTACGTTCAAACTAAATTGAGAGTGAATGCGTTGATTCAAGGAAAGAAAGTGGCAAGCACTAAATATTTAGATGGCGTTGATTTAAGTGGAAGAAAACGTCACAAATTTATGGTTTGAACGTTTTTAAACAAATGTGTTTTATTTCTATTAATTCCACTTGTTAAGTTTTCAATTTACCCTATGGTTTCCACTTTTTGATTTCTACCATTGGGACATCTAGCAATCTAGCCCCAATTCCCTACCTAATATTTTTAAATTAGTTAATTCCCTCTAATTGATTTCCATATTCTTCTAATCAATTAATTCCCATTTAATTGCCTTTAATTGATTCCAATTGATTACCTTATCTCTTTTAATTAACCTCCTTAATTGATTTCAATTAATTACCATATTACCAATTAATTAGTTATCCTCCTTAAGTGATTTCAATTAATTACCATATTCCTTCATGTCAATCAATCTCCTTTAATTACATATTCAAATTTGGTTACTAACTTAATTAGTTAATTAACCCTTTTGGTTTGATTATCAATCCTACGACGTCTCACATTAATCCGTCCACTTTGTAGGCACTGGTAGCCGGACTGGTTACACGGGCAGATTTCTCCTACAAAATGGGGATTAACCTCGCGTCCTCATGTCATTAACCAAAAGAATTTACTTATTTATCTTTCATCAATTTAATTAACTTGCATTAATTATTCAATAAATTAATTCTGGTCAACTACTGAAATTTTACAATTAATTTCCCTATTAATTGTCATTAACTCTATTTTAAAATATCCGTATATGCCTTTATTAAAGTTTTGAATTGCTAACTAGGAATAAGGTAGATTCATCAAATAAATTGATTGCAAGTTTCATTGTTTTAAATTGCTTAACAATGTTCGCCACTAACATAATTAATATGTCAAAATTGACAATATTTCGCCAACTTGATCTGCATGTCATAACCTACCCAATTAACATAATTAATCAACCACTTTAATATGTTACAAATTTTCCCCTTTCATTATTTTTAGGGAATGGGTATAACAACAGAATTATGATAATATCCAAAAACATTTAGTTACCACTCACTTCATTATAAATTATGAAGGTTTTTTTTTCTTCTTAAATTTAGTTACAAAATCTCTTATTAAATTAACGAGTTTAATTCTCTAAATTTACAGGTCATTACACTCTCCCCCACTCAAAACTTTTCGTCCCCGAAAAGGAAAGAGGTAGGAGAATAGAAACACCCTAAAAGAAAACTAAATTGAAACTCAAAATGGAGTCATTTATTTAAACCATATAAATTCAGTTTAAATTAATTAATATTCAATAATTGATTTAATTCATTTGATTTTTACTGAAGATAATCAATCTTAACTATTAGTTATCTTATTATCCAATTATTTTGAAATTAACAATTTCTAAAATCATAAATTTGTATAGTCATTTATAATAATCATCTTTTATTCAACAAATTTAATTCTTCTTTATTCCAGATTATTATTAAATATATTCTACTTAATATATCTTATCGCACATATTAAGTAGATTACATTTATTATAAATATTCCAATTTATTTCTAAATTTCCTTTAACACCATTTGATATTGTATATTATTCAACTATTTTTTTATTCTATTTACCTCTATTTGTCTTTTTGTAACTGAAACTTTAAGTGTATATCATTTGTTATAACCACTCAAATTTTATTTATAAAATCCTTTTATATTGTACATTATCCAATTACATAGTTAATTTCTAAATGATTTAGGTAAGTTATATTGGCATGCAATTATACAAGTAAAAATTTTCCAATTCTATTATTCAAGTTTAAATATTCACTCAAAATTTGACTTTATTTTATCATTGGAATCACCTTTAAACATAAATTTATGAATTAAATTTCCAATTAACTTCAAACACTTTAGAGATAAATAAATACATACATATAGCATATGTCAAAACAAATTTAAATCATATATCTATGTATATTATAAATTAAGTCATATTTAGAAATTCAAATCAATTAAATTTTTGAAGCAAAACTACAGCGTGGTCTCTTTACTTCGATACTCAAAAATGAATGTCGATGATGTTGTAGTCATCACCGAAATTATTTTCCAGCGACAAAGAGAAGAGCACTAATTTTTAAAACTTTAAAATTCTTTGGAAACAAATTTATATTCGAAAGAAATTTAAATAATAATATCCTTTTAAGACTTTAAACACAAGGTTTGAAACTATCAGAAATTAAATTCTTAAATTCTTGTTTTAAATTCATTTCTGTTTCCAAATAAATTTATAACCATGTTTTATAGTTCAATTATTTATATAAGACAAAACCAATGGTTTACAAAACCATAAATAAAATCAAACACTATTATCTCTAAACAACTAGTTAAATTCTAAAAATTATACTTATATATATAATATTAGATTTTTCCCAAATATAGGAATAAATTTTTCAAACAAGGATAGAGATTCAAATTTGATGGATTCAAATCAAAGAGAATTTTGATTTAAAGATAAGTTGGAATCAGAAGATCCGATGATTAAATAACAGAATAAGGAACCAGATAAGTTTATATAAATCGCGGACAACCTTAACTGGGTCAACTGTGACTTAAAGAATAAAATCGATGTGGATTTTCTGGGGTAAATCTACATTCGATCTGAAGAGATAGAGTTCAGAATAACCAAAGATACTAGTATCTAAACCGAGGATAAATATAAATCTCTAGTGAATCAATGTTAATTGCAAAGGAGTTTCACCCCTTTATTAGAATATTGGCGAGACCGCTAATTCATTATAAAGATCATCCGAAGTGGAGTTATGGGATACTCCAGAATCAAAAGAAAATGAATTGTGGGGGACACGAATGGACTTTGGAACCGCAGGGAACGTTCCAAAATTCGAAAAGGAAGAGATTCAAGCTCGAACGAAAGTGATTCTGTAAATCAAATTTACCATACATTCTAAGTTTTGCCTAGAGCCAAAGCGCTGATACCAAATGTAACGACCCGATATTTTCAACCATTCGCATCCGCACATGTCGGACTTGAATTGTTCAAAATACCGCGTTGTAAATAAAATTTGGCAAATCTCAAAATATACAGTAAATAATTAATCACAGAATCACAGACACAGAATCAGAATACTCGCAGCGGAATTTAAAAATACTTAGTGGTTCATGAAGCCACTATAAATAGTCTCGATCAAATAAAATTTACATAGTCTTTAATCCAAATATAGTTTTAAATCATCAGTAGAACAATCCAAGTGTCCACTAGTCTTGATTTCAAAAATTTAGATAAAGAACTGGAAAGGAAGTTTGCTAGCAGCTTGAAAGTGATCTATAGAAATCCTAGCTCCGGGATGAAAACTGAACTGCAACTCAGGCTGACCCGAGCGTAAAATAAAACATAAACACTCGAGTCAGAACATACATACTTATATAGTGTAAGTTAATTCAAGTGAACTGTATTAAAGAACAAGTAACTTAAAGGATGCTTGGGACCGCCCATCCTCTAAGGATCCGTTAAACTATTTACTATGTAGTAATACTTCGCTATTATAATAGTGTCTATTAGTAAAATAAAATTACTTTTAAATAGCGTTAAGGCTTCACATTTTCCACCTTAACACGTAATAGTCCCAGTAGTCCATCCAATATCATAGTCCCTCCTGATCGGGAAGCCACCAGAGGATACCACACGGGCTACGGGAGAAAACCAAACTCGTACAAGGCTCGCTATGGTAGATGACACGGCACAACTAGGCAATGCCAGGGTAGATATACCAATTGCTATCTGGACCGATGGAAACGCGCAGCGCGCAGCTGCCGCCCAACTCGAACAACATTCCCAAATCAAAGGTGCGCACCAAAACAATCACAAGAGTAATAGAATGGCATACGAAGAAGTGCGTCCGATCAGAGGTGCTACCTCATTAATCCGAGAATCGCTCCTGCTTTAGCCACCTTATGCCAACTCACGGGAGTCGGGTCCACGTATTTACCTCAAGAAAAACGTCATCACCATCCTACTTCATTCTGGAATCTCCACCACGTACACGGTTGTCAAAGTGGTTTCGGTATCGACAGAGAGTATGTCAGATATCCGATCCCGGTCTCTTTAACAACCGAACGTTATTATAACCCGTGGTTACAACCTTTTAAATGGTATTTATACTTTAATAATCAAAATAAATTTCAAATACCTTTCAATACCATAATATCATTTCAACCATCATTTATTTAAACATCAGTCATTTTATTTCATATAAAATACCATTTAAATCTATTCAATTTATTTAGGAATTAATTTCCTTTCAACTCACATTTAAAAGTTAAATTCTTCCATTTAAAACCATTTAATGTCAATTCCTTATTTTTATTAATTACATATTAAATTCCAAAATTTAAGCTTTTTTCCAAAGATTATTTCCATTTATTTTAAACAATCCGAAAATTCAGTTTCCGTAGCATTTATGAAATGCCACCTAAAGTCTGTAAGTCAAAACAGTTCATTTATAAAAGACAGCATTTAAGTGTTGTAATAAATTGTTAACTTAATAATCAAATTTTAAATTCCCAAATATAACTTATTATCAATTATTTTCTTAACTAAAACTCACTTTTACCAAAATTTCAGAATTTCCCAAATATAAGTTATATTCCAAAAAATTTACTTAAACATTTATTTATTTAACATTTTGACTTATTCAAAAATCATTATAATTTTATAAAAATCCTTTAAATACATTTGAACCAGAATATTATAAATTCCCATTCAAAATATTTTTAAACGTTTCAAAAAAATATTATATAAACCACGGGTCTGTATATAGTTTTCTAGCCTAGGTCAAGTGATACGGATATATATCATTTCAATCCGCAATTTACAGAATCCGTGTTCTATCATTTCAAACCCGCAATCCCAAGTTAACAAATAAATAATTAAACAATTAAATAAATGAACAAATGATTATCGTTCAGGCCTATCATTTCGGCCTATAACGATCTCAAATTTACAGGGAACTTACAGTGATGATTTAATCAGTAAATAAGCATTACATAGTATAACTGCAATAATATTACAATAGATAAACAACTGATGAGGTGTCAATTTAAAATGGGGTTTAACATCATATGTTATATCACAGGCGGATAAAATTTAATAAATAATTTACAAATACACTTGTGATGAATCACGAATATATAGGTATGTTTGTCTGGTGAGAAATACTCACCTTAAAGCTGCAGAAATTTAGATTCAAACGATTGTACCACTTGATAAAGGAACGTACAAATGCACGATTAGATTTCCGCCGATGCCACGCCTTGGTTCAAATCTATAACAAGATCCAAATACCAATACGCGACTTTTAAAATTAGGTCAAAGCAAAATTTTCGAAACAATTGGAACGAATAGAATTTGACTTGACTCGACCACTCCCACTACTCGACTCGCCCACGTTCTCAAGGCCAGGCAGTGAAATTTTAACTATTTACGTACCCATGAAAATTATAGTGGAAAGTTTTAGGCAAAAGCTGGAAAGAAAAAGGTGGACACAATACGTTATTCCCTTTCTACAAACAGGTGGCATACACTAAAATTCTTCAGAATTGAAAACAGTGAAATTTGCAACTAATATATCTTTTTTTCTCCTTTTTTTTTTCTTTTTTTCTTTCTCTGTATAAATAATCACGTTGCGTAAAAGTGAAGCATATTGGTTCCCAAAACTTGAACACGCAACATAGCACAGCCACTCCTACCTCATCTTTTAAAACATGCATTTCTTTTTTCTTTTTTTTTTACTTCTTCCAGAGATGCAAATGAAAATATACTTTTTTTTTCTTTTGTTAACATTTTATTAAAATGACTCATGCATGAATTCACAAAACAAGGTGATGCAATCTAAATAAATGGCACGGTCTCCTTGCCTATTATAAACCCCGTAAGCATGCACTCAAAATATACAAGTCACTGCATATTTTGGAAATAATTTAGGTAATAAAAAGTTCTACCTATCTGCTGAAACAAACATGATTTTGCACGTGTGAGTGTATGCAAAATTAAGGATATTAGTTTTGTTTGTTACCATTTTTTTTTTCAAAGATGACACACTTTAGCAATTCATATTTAAAAAAAAAAGACTCACGCAAGAAGTTCAAGTGGCCACAACTACAGGAATGCATGCATTTTCTATAGAATTCAAAAGAAGGATACTAAGTTTGTCTTCCTACAACAATCTGACATGTATGTCAAAATAGATCAGAGAGGGAAAAAGAAGATGTGACAAGGACAGTGGTGGAGCAGCCGAGTAGTGTGGACATTGGACCAAATGAAACAAGAAGAAGAAGAAAATAAATAAAAGCAAGGTGTGGCCATACCTGTGCACTTTCTCAAGAAGAACGAAGGCAAATTTTAGATCTAATATAAAGTTTTTGTGTGAGGCTTTATATATATAATCAGTGATTGCATTGATTAATATAAGGTAGACGGCAAGTAATATTGCTTTGTTATTCGAACGTTACATAAAGAAAGCGTTGATTAAGGGAACAGGTAGGCACGAAATCAATTTTCTTTGAATGTGTTGCTTATTTAAAGGAAGGACTTACGAAATTAAAGATGAAGAAACGGCAGGTAATAACTTGAAATGGACCGGAAAGTGCGTGATTTTTTCTTTGAGATTAATTAAAAAAAATTTCTATAGGTAAGAAATAAATTTTGCTTTCCTTGAATGTTTATTACAAGAAGCCTGCGTTGAATTACAGGGAAAGACCCAAAAGTTGGAAGCAGTTATTTTAGCAGTGAGTTGCAAGATTTTTGGCATGCGAAGATCAATGGAAAAGAAAAGGTAAGCAATAACTTTCGTTTGAAAATCAAATACAGTAAAACGGCAAGTGGATTTTGAAATAAATGATGTCAATGCATAATAAAAGGGTGTGTGGGTTTTATCACTTGAGTTATGGAAAAAAAAACGGTAGAAAAAAAATTGAACATTCCAACCGTGTTTTATATTTTCTTTTCCAACAAAGAGAATCTTGCAAAAGTTTAGTCAGAAGAATAAGCAATTAAATTGATTTGGTGAATTTAGGAACGGCAAGAATTAATTGCTGAGAATGGTAAAAAGAAATTACAGATTATATACCTATTAACCAAATGAAGTTGTACATGGATTTGAATTTTTATAACCAGCATTGATTTCATGAGTTTGAACTTTTAGTGTAAAGAGGATATCACGTATTGCTTTAGGTAGAGGAAATGGCAATCAATTTATAGATAGCATTGATTTATAAAGAAATGGTAAAGTTTTATTAGACAATGATTTATACCAAATTTAAAGCAAATTGAATGCATTGAATTTTTTATTTATTAATACGTTTTCCTATATATGTTATTTATACCATTAAAAATTTGTGTCTTTTTAAATGCGAAATTTCACGGTCTATAAATACACTGACTTGTCAAAAGTTATTACTTAACTTAAAATTAACTTCGTTTACATTCTTCGTATTTAAAATATACATAATTCATTTTTATTAAAATTCCAATTGGAGTTGCATTTTAACAAAGTAAAAATTTCAAAACTTCCAATTTTATATTTAGACATTGAAACAGTAAAGGAAAATAACAAATTTTGCTGCATTAAAAAGTAGCGTAAATCAAGTGATAAAATTTTGCAAGGAATAACGTACGTTCAAACTAAATTGAGAGTAAATGCGTTGATTCAAGGAAAGAAAGTGGAAAGCACTAAATATTTAGATGGCGTTGATTTAAGTGGAAGAAAATGTCACAAATTTATGGTTTGAACGTTTTTAAACAAATGTGTTTTATTTCTATTAATTCCACTTGTTAAGTTTTCAATTTACCCTATGGGTTTCCACTTTTTGATTTCTACCATTGGGACATCTAGCAATCTAGCCCCAATTCCCTACCTAATATTTTTAAATTAGTTAATTCCCTCTAATTGATTTCCATATTCTTCTAATCAATTAATTCCACTTTAATTGCCTTTAATTGATTCCAATTGATTACCTTATCTCTTTTAATTAACCTCCTTAATTGATTTCAATTAATTACCATATTACCAATTAATTAATTATCCTCCTTAAGTGATTTCAATTAATTACCATATTCCTTCATGTCAATCAATCTCCTTTAATTACATATTCAAATTTGGTTACTAACTTAATTAGTTAATTAACCCTTTTGGTTTAATTATCAATCCTGCGACGTCTCACATTAATCCGTCCACTTTGTAGGCACTGGTAGCCGGACTGGTTACACGGGCAGATTTCTCCTACAAAATGGGGATTAACCTCGCGTCCTCATGCCATTAACCAAAAGAATTTACTTATTTATCTTTCATCAATTTAATTAACTTGCATTAATTATTCAATAAATTAATTCTGGTCAACTACTGAAATTTTACAATTAATTTCCCTATTAATTGTCATTAACTCTATTTTAAAATATCCGTATATGCCATTATTCATGTTTTGAATTGCTAACTAGGAATAAGGTAGATTCATCAAATAAATTGATTGCAAGTTTCATTGTTTTAAATTGCTTAACAATGTTCGCCACTAACATAATTAATATGTCAAAATTGACAATATTCCGCTAACATGATTTGCATGTCATAACCTACCAAATTAACATAATTAATTAACCACTTTAATATGTTACAAATTTTCCCCTTTCATTATTTTTAGGGAATGGGTATAACAACAGAATTATGATAATATCCAAAAACATTTAGTTACCACTCACTTCATTATAAATTATAAAGGTTTTTTTTCTTCTTAAATTTAGTTACAAAATCTCTTATTAAATTAACGAGTTTAATTCTCTAAATTTACAGGTCATTACAAAACTCACCATTTAGAGTTATTTCAAACCACCTTTGATGTTATGTATATCCACATATATACATATTAATTTCCTTTACATACCAAGTTATACTTTAAAATTTCAAACCACCTTTGGTATTTAATTCAAAACAAATTTCTTTTAAATTTTCAAACAACTCTTGTTTGAAATAGGACCATTTCATTCAATTGCATTAAATAATATCTCTTGTTTTAAAAGAAGGCCATATTCAAAATATTTTGAATAATATTATCTCCTTTAACATTTTGAAACCAATTAAAATGTTTAAATTTAGAATTCAAAACTTCACAATCTGAAACCCACTTTAAATTTACATCCCTTCTAATTTACAAGTTATTATCTTAAAATCGTTACTTTCCTTAAAACATTTTATTGTTAATTGGAAAACAATCTCCCATTATTAAACACAATAACCCTTCTATTTCTCAGGTTTGAAACCAATTCTAATTCATCTTATTTTGAAATACTTCTCCAATTCAAGATTTCAATTTTAGTTTGAATCCATTTCAAACTTATCTTTATTTAGTTCCAATTACAATTTGGTTATATTCTATTACTTCTTAATTTAATTCCAATAATTTAACAACAAATTCCCTTAATATTTATTAGAAAGAAATATTGCTTTATATATATCAAAATATATTCTTATATAAAATCATTTAAAATCTTTATATAAGAAAATAACAAGTACGCTCTCATATATATATATACACACACACACACACACACACACACACACACACACACACACACACACACTCAACTCATCCTAGGGTACCACTTACCCTATCCTTAATGAGTAATCCCACCAAAGTCAAGGTTCTCGCTTAACCTAGATCTGATACCAAATGTAACGACCCGGAAATTTCGATCCCGAAAATTCCAGATAGCTAGAGAAAATAAGAAAGAGATAGAAGAAGAATAGAAAAGAAACACACATTCTCACATTCGCAGCGGATAAAATAGAATATCAATAATAATAGTTATACCAAAGAAAACTGTATTTATCAATTTACATCAATATATCAGAGCTACAACAATTTTATACAACATTGAACAGATACAATTTAACATGTCTCAGATATATACAATATCATAGTGGAAACTCTCCATACGTCCCTGCCATCCAGCTCGCCTCCTGAGCTCCAGAACGCTCTTACCTTAAAATCTGTAATACTCGGTCTGACCCGAGCATTACATCAAAGTAACACCCGGGTCAGGCTGGAAACCAGCGTGAGTAATCTCATCTAACAAGGAATATCAAAACATATAACTTATTTAAAACCCGGGGTAAGTCATATACATTTACAACTTCACAATTTGTTAGACACCTGTAACAACCCTAGTTTTAGCAATTTATCTTATTTTTAATTATTCAATTTTGGAATAATATTTTATATAAATTATGTTTATCAATATAGTTTAAATATTAAATTTTGAGAGATATTTTGTAAAATTGTATATGTCAATAAAATTAAATAATAACTGTAAAAATTTTAAGCTATGTTGAACTGTTAAATTTCGCGTTTAAAAGACGCATCAATTATAGGGTATAAGTGACGTAATAAAACGTGTGTTTTTAAAATGTTACTTTTATGAAAATTTTTGATATTTTAGACTGCGTCTGTTTAACGTAGTGTAAAAATCATGTTTTCGAATTTTTTGAAGAAAAATATTTGTCAGTGATTTTAAGACGGACGTTATTTCGTTTTAAAGGACCGCTTGTTTTTTTTTCAAAGCGTTGTATACATTTCTACATAAAAATTTTACCATTTACAATTAACAATATCAAACTAAAAATCAAAAGAAAATCTTGAGAAGTCACGCAAACCTTAAATATGTAACGTTCGAATATAATTGTCTTCTTTTTCTCTGATAGTTTCCTATGCACGTGTACACATTCACTTCTAAGCCTGGAAACGTGCATTTTCCTCTGCCTCTATCTCATCAATTATCAACCTATAATCACGCAAGTTTTAATTTATAAGAACGTGTGTATTAACCCTGCCTTCATCACACAAGCTTAATTATAGGGTAACGTTAAAAACCTTATTCTCTCTGATGATTTCCTTTTTACTTAAATGCATGCAATTAAAGCTTGAAACCGTGCACACCATTTCTCTTCCTTTAGCCTCTGTTCTCATCAGTTATATATCAATTCAAATCCTTGAGTCAAGTACGTAACACACGCAGGAAATAAAATCTAGGTTATAAACATCAACAAGTTTTCAAAAAAATTATTAAGGGAATGAAGATAACGTTCGAAATGCATGAACTGGAAATAGATCACATCTTCATATCCGTTTCCATAAATCACGCATTGATTTTTCCTTTCGTCCAAACATATTTAAATACTGGATGAAAATCACTTGGCTTTCCTTGTTTCGTTTCAATATTTATTGCTTCCCATATTCATGAAATTCGCATATCAGAGGACTACCTCTCAGTTGTCCCTATAAATATCGAAACCTAACCAAAGCTTTGTCCACCTTCTTCAACAAGCACGGCTTGCATGACTCTGTTGCATACAAGCTTCTAGACAGGTAAAAAAAATTTTTTTTTTTTTTTCCTCTCCTTTCTTCTTCTTCTTTCCTTCCTCCTCCTTGCGTTCTCTGTTTACTTGGCTCGGCTACTTCCCCATCACGTCATGCCATATATATAGATACATATGGGAACCCTGTTGGCTGGAAGAAGTGGTAGTGTTTGAATATAGGAAGCTAGGCCTTGGTGTTAGTGCGAAGAGGGGTGGAGTGTTGATGCAAGAGAAGAGTAGAAATTAGCTTGGAAGTTGGGCTTAGGGGAGAGCTGTTTGTGTATTAGAGGGGGAGGTAGAGAGAGTGTAGCAGAAAGAAAAAAAAACTCTCTGTTTTGTTTCAAGGCATCATATTTTTATACTGTGTTGTAGCTACTCGAGGCATTGCGTGGTTTTCCCGGAAGATCTTGCATAAATTACTCGAAGTATGGCATATATTTCTCGAAGTAAGTAAGTGGTGGCTCGGGTTGTGGAAGACAGGCTGAAGATGTACAGAGAAAAAGAAAGAGGGAAGGGGGTTGTGAAACTGGGATTTGCAAAGCAAAGAAAAATGTATAAGTTTTGGAACTGGAATCAAAGAGGAGGTAGGCTGCACATGTATGACGCCGTGTACATGAACAACCAGGAAGAGTGTGCACATACGTACACATGCACGGCCATAGAGCAAAGGAAATTTGTGTGCACGTGTATACGTATTCCATTTCTTTTGCCGTAGTTTGTTTTAGGAAAATTTTGGTCGTAAAAATTTGGGTTAGCACGGTTCACTTTTTGGGTATGTTTTGGTCACGTTACACGGTGAAGTGGTCGAGCAAAGCAAACATATTCTTGTTCTATTCTAAATTTTTTTCCTTGATCATAAATTCTTAAGTCGCGTTTCAATATTTGAATTTTTCTAGATTTGAATCTAGCCGACGTCCGAGAATCTTTATCGTTACCCTCTGTCGGTCTGTACCGGTGAACTGTCATTTTTGAAATTCAAAATTTTCTGCAAAATCCAGGTGAGTATTTCTCACCAGACATACGTATTTATATTTTGGTAAATTATTGCAAGTGTATGTGTAAAATTGTATTTCACTATTATCTGTCTGTAGTGTAATATAGAATGATGGACCCCATTTAAATTGACACCTCATCAGTATTATCTGTTATATTATTTCTGCAGTTATGTTATTGTTTATTTACTGCTTAAATCACCACTGCAAGTTCCCTGTTATTATAGATGGTATGGGCTGAAATGATAGGCCTAATTGATTATTATTGTTCACTTGTTCTGTTAACTGCTGTAAATTGTCTTGGGATTGCGGGTTCGAAATGATAGAACCCGGGGTTGTGTAAATATCGGATTGAAATGATATAAATCCGTTTCACTTGACCTAGGCTAGAAAATCTTATACAGGCCCGTGGTTTATATATTATTTTCTGAAATTATTTTAAATTAATCAAATTTAGAAATTTGATGATATTCTAATTTAAATTATATAAAGGATTTTTATGAGATTTACAATGATTTAAAAGGGGTTAAATAAATAAATGTTGAGTTAAAATTTTGGAATATAACTTGTTTAGAAATTTTATATTTTTGGAAAGGAAAAGATTTCAATACAGAAATAATAAATAATAAGTTATATTTGGAAATAGATTTTTAAGCTAAAAGTCTACTACAGCATTTAATGCTGTCTTTTAAATTTGGACCATTTTAAACCCGTAACTTTAGACAGCATTTCCTAGATGCTGTAGAAATTGAATTTGATTTATTTAGAAAATTTATGAAGATTTATTTTGGGAATAAGTTAAAATTTTGGAATTTAAATATATAATGAATAAAAGAATTTAGAAATTGATTTTGGATAGTTTTAAAAGGAGAAATTGATTTCTATTTTGGTAAAAGCAATAAATTCCAAATTTAATTGAATAAATTGAAATGGTATATTTTCAAAGGAAATGTTTTAAATCAAGGATTTGAAATTAAAGGTATTTGAAATATATATATTGATTTGAAAAATATAAATACCATTTTTCAAACTATAACCACGGGTTATAATAACGTTTGGTTGGCAAAGAGACCGGGATCAGATATGGGCATACTCTCTGTCGATACCGAAAACCACTTTGACTAACCGTGTACGCGGTGGAGATTCCAGAATGAAGAAGGTTGGTGGTGACGGTTTCTTGAAAGGTATATACGTGGACCCGACTCCCGTGAGTTGGCGTAAGGTGGCTAAAACAGGAGCGATTGACGGATTAATGAGGTAGCTCCTCTGATCGAACGCACTTCTTCGTATGCCATTCTATTACTCTTGTGATTGTTTTGGTGCGCACCTTTGATTTGGGAGTGTTGTTCGAGGTGGGCGGTTGCTGCGGCTTCGCGTTACCATCGGTCCGGAAGCGTAATTGGTATATCTACCCTGGCATTGCCTAGTTGTGCCGTGTCACCTACCATATCGAGCCTTGTACGAGTTTGATTTTCTCCCGTAGCCCGTGTGGTATCCTCTAGTGGCTTCCCGATCAGGAGGGGCTATGATATTGGACGGACTACTGGGACTATTACATGTTAAGGGCTATATGGGTAACCCCTTAACGCTATTAAAAAGTAAGTTTATTTTAATATAGACACTATTATAATAGCGCAATATACTACATAGTAAATAGTTTAACGAATCCTTAGAGGATGGGCGATCCCAAGCATCCTTTAAGTTACTTGCTCTTTATTACAGTACACTTGATTTAGCTTACATTATATAAGTATGTATGTCTTGACTCGAGTGTTTTGTTTTATTGTACGCTCGGGTCAGCCTGAGTTGCAGCTTCAGCTTTCTTTCCGGAGCTAGGACCACTCATAGATCACTCTTGCTAATTGGAAGCTTTTTCAGCTTTATCTATTATGTAATTCAAGACATTTGAAGACTTTATATTTGCTTATGGCTTAAAATTGTATTGAAGTTTATGAACAATGTATTTCTATTTGGTAAAAGTTTTCAGTGGATTCATGAACCACTGTGTTATTTTATGTTCCGCTGTGAGATTCTGATATCTGTGTCTGTGATTCTGTGTATTTGGTTTCATTTGTTCCTTAGCTATATTTACAATCTATTGTTTTGAACTATTCCAGCTCGACAAATTTTTAAATTTTGTCGAATTCGAATGGTACAAAATAGTGGGTCGTTACAGTTGGTATCAGAGCCAGGTTTAAACCATAGCCTAAGGAACAAAAACTCATTAGAGATAGAGTGGCAATACTCTAGAATGAGTGAAGTCAAATTCCAGAATCTTTCTTTGTGAGAGAACGTATTTTAAAAAGTATAAATGATTTTCAAAAAGATTTTTAAAGAAGTATTTTAGTATAAAAACTTCCTATTTTAAAATAAGTTTCCAAACACTTCTTCTTTCTCTCCATTGTTATATTCGAGCTTTTGTAAATTGCTTAAGATTTTATCTTATCCTAGAATATCTTAATATTTTCCTCTATCCTTAGTATCCATCCTTAATCTTTCAGGATGAATAGAAGAAACAATCGAGGTCGAGGGCAAGTCGCTCCTCCTCCTGTTGCCCCAGTCCGATTCACTAAATTGTGCAAGGACTATGTTGAGTTAGGTGGCACAAAATTTATGGGAACCGAATCTATCATAGAAGCTCAACAATGGCTTCGAGATCTAGAAAGGATTTTCTCATGCCTTGAGATTACTAATGCCCAGCAGAGGCAACTCGCAGCTTGGCAAATGAAGGGCGCTGCCTTGGATTGGTGGCTATCCATTACTGCTCAAACAAATGAGGCAGACCTCACTTGGGAGCAATTTAGGTATCTTTTGGTTGTCCGAATTCGGATTTGAATTCCATCTTTGAATCTTTCTTTTAATCTCTTATCGTGCTTTAGGGAGGCCTTTCTGGCCAAGTGGATGCCCGAAGCGGGCAAGTCTCAGCTATACCGTGACTTCATGGATCTTAAGCAAGGCAATATGACCTTCACGGAGTATGAGAGGAAGTTTAACGAACTCTCGCAATATGGCCTGAACCTGATTGATACCCCGCTCAAGCTGAACGAGAAGTTTATCACCGGAGCTCGACCTGAGTTCTACGATCGACTCACTACTCATGTTCATGGGTCATTCACGACGTTAATGGATATGGCTCTCCGATATGAGAACCCCACATCCAAGGCCACTCCTGCTGCTTCTTCTGCATCAGCCCAGTCCTTTGGAAACTCAAGGAAGAGGAAGTCAAATTTCTTCCGAAATAAGAAGAACAAGAATCAAGGGCTAGGTTCATCATCATCTTCTGCTTCAACAAGGCCACCAGTGGATCTGTCCACCATCACTTGCCACAGATGCCACCAGAAAGGACATTTTGCTAATCGCTGTCCTACTTTGGGTGCTGCTGTTCCACCACTTGCTCAGTTTGCTAGGAGGGATCTTTGTCATATCTGCCTCTAGCCAGGACATTACAAGAAGGATTGTCCCACTCAAAAGAGGGGCACAACATCCGGAGTCTTTGCAGTAACTTCTGCACCTTCTACAGCTCCGCAACCTGCACCAGCACCAGCTCCAGCTCCAGATGACTCACAAGGTACCCTTCAAAGTTCTTTTACCTTGCATTTTCATCCTGTAAGAGTTCTCTTCGATACCGGAGCTTCCCACAGCTTCATTTCGTCAGATCTCTGTGATAGATTTGAACATCTTCTTGCTCCCGAATATTCTTCTGTACCTTTATGTGTCTCAAACCCCATTGGCGGTCCTGCGAACCTTAACAAAGTTTGTAAGGACGTGAAACTGTTCCTTGGGAATTATCGTTTCACTGGAGACTTTTATGTGTTGGGCTTTGACGCTTTCGATCTTCTACTCGGAGGCGATTGGTTAGATGGGCATGATGCAAAAATCTCTTGTAGTTCTCGTGTGGTTGCTCTTAAAGATGATATAGGGAATCCTTTAGAGATCCAGTGTAAGTTGCCTCAGGAGTTTGCTGGTAGTTTCATCTATTCTCTTGACACTTTTCCGGATGATATCCATTTGACTCCAATAGTGAAATTATTTCCCGATGTGTTCGGTGAAGTCACTTCTTTACCTCCAAAACGGGAAATTGATTTCCGTATTGATCTTATCCCGGGAGCACGACCGGTAGTCCTTCCACCTAGAAGAATGGCACCACGAGAAAAGAGCGAATTAAGGAATCAGATTCAAGACTTATCTTCTAAAGGTCTGATTAGACCAAGCTTCTCTGAATGGGGAGCAGCTGTTGTCTTTGTCACCAAATCTGATGGTTCTCTCAGGATGTGTGTTGATTATAGAGAACTCAACAAGCTTACCATGAAGAACAGATATCCTATGCCCCGCATAAACGATATGTTCGATCAGCTCTATGGAGCAACTGTTTTCTCTCAGCTTGATTTAGCCACAGGTTTCCATCAGCTTAGAATTGCTGAGGAAAGCATTCCCAAGACTGCTTTCCGGACGGAGAACGGTTTCTTTGAATGGCTAGTTATGCCTTTTGGTTTGTCTAATGCCCCTGCTTTCTTCGTCGATTTGATGAACCGTGTCTTCCGCGATGTACTCAATAAATTTGTCCTTGTCTTTATTGATGACATCCTTGTCTTCTCCAAGACTGAAGAAGAACATAGAGCTCATTTGAAGTATGTTTTGGAGACTCTTCGGAACCACCAATTGAAGGCTAAGTTCTCTAAATGCCATTTCTGGGAAGAAGAAGTCCGATTCCTTGGGCATATTGTCTCTATAGAAGGAGTTTCTGTTGATCCAGTCAAGATTGCTACAATCCAAGATTGGGAAGAACCTAAGACTCCTACCGATATCCGCAGTTTTCTAGGCCTTGCCGGCTACTATCGAAGGTTCATTGAGAATTTTGCTCGGATTTCGGCACCTCTGACTGCTCTAACCCGGAAGAATGTCAAGTTTGTATGGAGCAGTAAGTGTAAAGCTGCTTTCCAAGAGTTAAAAGATAAGCTCACCTCCGCACCAGTACTTACAGTACCAAATGGAAGTGAAAGATTAACGGTATTCACCGATGCTTGTCGAGAAGGTTTGGGAGCAGTGCTAATGCAAGATGGGAGAGTAATTGCTTATGTTAGTCGTCAGCTGAAGACACATGAAGCTAACTATGCTGCCCACGATTTAGAGTTGTTGGCTGTTGTATTTGCCATGAAGCTTTGGAGACACCACCTCTTGGGAGCTAAGTTTGATCTGTTCACCGATCATAAATCTCTGAAATATATCTTTACCCAGAAAGATTTAAATCAGAGACAAGTTCGATGGCTCGAGTTTCTTGCTTCTTATGATCTCGACATCAACTATACTCCCGGGAAGGCTAATGTAGTGGCAGATGCGCTGAGCAGGAAGAAATCTTTGTTGTGCCAGCTTATTGTTTCTTCTCCTCTATTGGACTGTATCATGGCTAAACAAGATGAAGACGAGAGGTTTAGGCGTATGAAAGGAAGTGTTCGTAACATGATTGGTGGAAATAGTTCTGATGGAAAGGGAGCTCAGATTGATGATAAAGGGATTTTAAGAATCAATAATCGGATTTGTGTCCCGAATGTTGATGGTTTAAGGCAAGAGTTACTTCGGGAACATCACCAGTCCCGACTTTCCATTCATCCTGGCGTAACAAAGATGTATCAAGATTTGAAGAAGCTCTACTGGTGGAAAGGTATGAAGCGGGATGTCTCTATTTATGTGAGTAGATGTGCGACTTGTCAGCAAGTCAAAGCAGACCATCAGAAAACACCCGGTTTGTTGCAGCCTTTGGAGATTCCAAACTGGAAGTGGGAACAAGTTTCTATGGATTTTATCGATGGTTTGCCGAGATCCCGGAGAGGAAATGAAAGCATTTGGGTTATCGTGGATAGACTGACTAAGTCCGCTCATTTTATTCCAGTCAGATCTACCCGCACAGCTTCTAGTCTATCCGAAATCTATATGAGGGAGATCGTTCGCCTCCATGGCGTTCCTCTTAGCATTGTCTGCGATCGTGACCCCATTTTCACTAGTCAGTTTTGGAAAGCGTTCCAAGAGTCCTTGGGTACTCGTTTGAACCTGAGCACCGCTTACCACCCACAAACTGACGGTCAAACTGAAAGGGTAAATCAAATTCTTGAAGATCTTCTTCGTGCATGCATTTTAGACTATGGAGGATCTTGGGAAGATCATCTCCATCTTGTGGAATTCACCTATAACAATAGTTATCAGGTATAAATTCCAACCCTTGTTCTTATTTTATCTTAGTCTCTATCTATCTCATTCTATCTTTTCAGGCTAGTCTTAAGATGTCCCCTTTTGCTGCTCTATACGGGAGACCGTGTAGATCCCCTTCGTGTTGGATTGAGTCTGGTAACCGCTTAGTTCTTGGTCCTGAGATGATTCTAGAAGCTTCAGAGAAAGTAGAAGAGATTAAGAGGAGATTAAAGGTTGCTCAAGATAGACAAAAGAAGTACGCTGATCGGCGTAGAAGGAAGCTGGAGTTTGATGTTGGTGATTTAGTATTTTTGAAAATCTCTCCTTTAAAGAATGTAGTCCGGTTTGGTCGGAGAGGAAAGCTAGCCCCTAGATTCATCGGCCCGTTTCGTATTTCTGAGAGGATTGGATCTCTTGCTTATCGACTTGATCTACCTGAGAGATTTGCCGGAATTCACAATGTCTTCCATGTATCTCACCTTCGCCGCTGTCTTCACGACCCATCTCTAGTCATCCAGCCTACTGCTCTCGATGGTCTGGACATCGAGCCTGATCTGACTATGGAAAGGAAGCCGCTTCGTATCGTCGATCAAGGTACGAAACAGCTCAGAAGAAAATCCGTCCCGTTGGTCAAAGTGCAATGGAGCACTGATGGGCGAGATTGCACATGGGAAACGGAGGAGAGCATCCGTGCTTCAAATCCAGAACTATTCGTTTAAGGTACTTATCTATCTAGTTTATATTCCTTTTGATTCTTTTCTTTCGTTCCTTTTCGAGGACGAAAAGTTCTTAAGTGGGGGGGAGTGTAACAACCCTAGTTTTAGCAATTTATCTTATTTTTAATTATTCAATTTTGGAATAATATTTTATATAAATTATGTTTATCAATATAGTTTAAATATTAAATTTTGAGAGATATTTTGTAAAATTGTATATGTCAATAAAATTAAATAATAACTGTAAAAATTTTAAGCTATGTTGAACTGTTAAATTTCGCGTTTAAAAGACGCATCAATTATAGGGTATAAGTGACGTAATAAAACGTGTGTTTTTAAAATGTTACTTTTATGAAAATTTTTGATATTTTAGACTGCGTCTGTTTAACGTAGTGTAAAAATCATGTTTTCGAATTTTTTTGAAGAAAAATATTTGTCAGTGATTTTAAGACGGACGTTATTTCGTTTTAAAGGACCGCTTGTTTTTTTTTCAAAGCGTTGTATACATTTCTACATAAAAATTTTACCATTTACAATTAACAATATCAAACTAAAAATCAAAAGAAAATCTTGAGAAGTCACGCAAACCTTAAATATGTAACGTTCGAATATAATTGTCTTCTTTTTCTCTGATAGTTTCCTATGCACGTGTACACATTCACTTCTAAGCCTGGAAACGTGCATTTTCCTCTGCCTCTATCTCATCAATTATCAACCTATAATCACGCAAGTTTTAATTTATAAGAACGTGTGTATTAACCCTGCCTTCATCACACAAGCTTAATTATAGGGTAACGTTAAAAACCTTATTCTCTCTGATGATTTCCTTTTTACTTAAATGCATGCAATTAAAGCTTGAAACCGTGCACACCATTTCTCTTCCTTTAGCCTCTGTTCTCATCAGTTATATATCAATTCAAATCCTTGAGTCAAGTACGTAACTCACGCAGGAAATAAAATCTAGGTTATAAACATCAACAAGTTTTCAAAAAAATTATTAAGGGAATGAAGATAACGTTCGAAATGCATGAACTGGAAATAGATCACATCTTCATATCCGTTTCCATAAATCACGCATTGATTTTTCCTTTCGTCCAAACATATTTAAATACTGGATGAAAATCACTTGGCTTTCCTTGTTTCGTTTCAATATTTATTGCTTCCCATATTCATGAAACTCGCATATCAGAGGACTACCTCTCAGTTGTCCCTATAAATATCGAAACCTAACCAAAGCTTTGTCCACCTTCTTCAACAAGCACGGCTTGCATGACTCTGTTGCATACAAGCTTCTAGACAGGTAAAAAAAAAATTTTTTTTTTTTTCTCTCCTTTCTTCTTCTTCTTTCCTTCCTCCTCCTTGCGTTCTCTGATTACTTGGCTCGGCTACTTCCCCATCACGTCATGCCATATATATAGATACATATGGGAACCCTGTTGGCTGGAAGAAGTGGTAGTGTTTGAATATAGGAAGCTAGGCCTTGGTGTTAGTGCGAAGAGGGGTGGAGTGTTGATGCAAGAGAAGAGTAGAAATTAGCTTGGAAGTTGGGCTTAGGGGAGAGCTGTTTGTGTATTAGAGGGGGAGGTAGAGAGAGTGTAGCAGAAAGAAAAAAAAAACTCTCTGTTTTGTTTCAAGGCATCATATTTTTATACTGTGTTGTAGCTACTCGAGGCATTGCGTGGTTTTCCCGGAAGATCTTGCATAAATTACTCGAAGTATGGCATATATTTCTCGAAGTAAGTAAGTGGTGGCTCGGGTTGTGGAAGACAGGCTGAAGATGTACAGAGAAAAAGAAAGAGGGAAGGGGGTTGTGAAACTGGGATTTGCAAAGCAAAGAAAAATGTATAAGTTTTGGAACTGGAATCAAAGAGGAGGTAGGCTGCACATGTATGACGCCGTGTACATGAACAACCAGGAAGAGTGTGAACATACGTACACATGCACGGCCATAGAGCAAAGGAAATTTGTGTGCACGTGTATACGTATTCCATTTCTTTTGCCGTAGTTTGTTTTAGGAAAATTTTGGTCGTAAAAATTTGGGTTAGCACGGTTCACTTTTTGGGTATGTTTTGGTCACGTTACACGGTGAAGTGGTCGAGCAAAGCAAACATATTCTTGTTCTATTCTAAATTTTTTTCCTTGATCATAAATTCTTAAGTCGCGTTTCAATATTTGAATTTTTCTAGATTTGAATCTAGCCGACGTCCGAGAATCTTTATCGTTACCCTCTGTCGGTCTGTACCGGTGAACTGTCATTTTTGAAATTCAAAATTTTCTGCAAAATCCAGGTGAGTATTTCTCACCAGACATACGTATTTATATTTTGGTAAATTATTGCAAGTGTATGTGTAAAATTGTATTTCACTATTATCTGTCTGTAGTGTAATATAGAATGATGGACCCCATTTAAATTGACACCTCATCAGTATTATCTGTTATATTATTTCTGCAGTTATGTTATTGTTTATTTACTGCTTAAATCACCACTGCAAGTTCCCTGTTATTATAGATGGTATGGGCTGAAATGATAGGCCTAATTGATTATTATTGTTCACTTGTTCTGTTAACTGCTGTAAATTGTCTTGGGATTGCGGGTTCGAAATGATAGAACCCGGGGTTGTGTAAATATCGGATTGAAATGATATAAATCCGTTTCACTTGACCTAGGCTAGAAAATCTTATACAGGCCCGTGGTTTATATATTATTTTCTGAAATTATTTTAAATTAATCAAATTTAGAAATTTGATGATATTCTAATTTAAATTATATAAAGGATTTTTATGAGATTTACAATGATTTAAAAGGGGTTAAATAAATAAATGTTGAGTTAAAATTTTGGAATATAACTTGTTTAGAAATTTTATATTTTTGGAAAGGAAAAGATTTCAATACAGAAATAATAAATAATAAGTTATATTTGGAAATAGATTTTTAAGCTAAAAGTCTACTACAGCATTTAATGCTGTCTTTTAAATTTGGACCATTTTAAACCCGTAACTTTAGACAGCATTTCCTAGATGCTGTAGAAATTGAATTTGATTTATTTAGAAAATTTATGAAGATTTATTTTGGGAATAAGTTAAAATTTTGGAATTTAAATATATAATGAATAAAAGAATTTAGAAATTGATTTTGGATAGTTTTAAAAGGAGAAATTGATTTCTATTTTGGTAAAAGCAATAAATTCCAAATTTAATTGAATAAATTGAAATGGTATATTTTCAAAGGAAATGTTTTAAATCAAGGATTTGAAATTAAAGGTATTTGAAATATATATATTGATTTGAAAAATATAAATACCATTTTTCAAACTATAACCACGGGTTATAATAACGTTTGGTTGGCAAAGAGACCGGGATCAGATATGGGCATACTCTCTGTCGATACCGAAAACCACTTTGACTAACCGTGTACGCGGTGGAGATTCCAGAATGAAGAAGGTTGGTGGTGACGGTTTCTTGAAAGGTATATACGTGGACCCGACTCCCGTGAGTTGGCGTAAGGTGGCTAAAACAGGAGCGATTGACGGATTAATGAGGTAGCTCCTCTGATCGAACGCACTTCTTCGTATGCCATTCTATTACTCTTGTGATTGTTTTGGTGCGCACCTTTGATTTGGGAGTGTTGTTCGAGGTGGGCGGTTGCTGCGGCTTCGCGTTACCATCGGTCCGGAAGCGTAATTGGTATATCTACCCTGGCATTGCCTAGTTGTGCCGTGTCACCTACCATATCGAGCCTTGTACGAGTTTGATTTTCTCCCGTAGCCCGTGTGGTATCCTCTAGTGGCTTCCCGATCAGGAGGGGCTATGATATTGGACGGACTACTGGGACTATTACATGTTAAGGGCTATATGGGTAACCCCTTAACGCTATTAAAAAGTAAGTTTATTTTAATATAGACACTATTATAATAGCGCAATATACTACATAGTAAATAGTTTAACGAATCCTTAGAGGATGGGCGATCCCAAGCATCCTTTAAGTTACTTGCTCTTTATTACAGTACACTTGATTTAGCTTACATTATATAAGTATGTATGTCTTGACTCGAGTGTTTTGTTTTATTGTACGCTCGGGTCAGCCTGAGTTGCAGCTTCAGCTTTCTTTCCGGAGCTAGGACCACTCATAGATCACTCTTGCTAATTGGAAGCTTTTTCAGCTTTATCTATTATGTAATTCAAGACATTTGAAGACTTTATATTTGCTTATGGCTTAAAATTGTATTGAAGTTTATGAACAATGTATTTCTATTTGGTAAAAGTTTTCAGTGGATTCATGAACCACTGTGTTATTTTATGTTCCGCTGTGAGATTCTGATATCTGTGTCTGTGATTCTGTGTATTTGGTTTCATTTGTTCCTTAGCTATATTTACAATCTATTGTTTTGAACTATTCCAGCTCGACAAATTTTTAAATTTTGTCGAATTCGAATGGTACAAAATAGTGGGTCGTTACAACACCACTTATTTCACACATCAATTTCTAAGTGTCAAACTTAGATTAATTGATCCAATTTACTTAAAACATTCCATATCAGCCTATTGAGTCCACATAAAATCTATAAAGAGTCGAAGTGGTTTCGTGTATTTACTGATACCCAACTCCGGTCTCTTCGATCCCAATGTTATCTTAACCCAAGTTATCCAATTAAATACAATTCAGTCTTAACTATCGGATAACACTTTTACACAGCAATTCATAATTGATAGATAATCACATTATCACCGTCCATTCAACATATAATATCACAAAGCAATTTATATTAGAGATATTAACTAATTCAAAGCACTCATCATTCAATCATTAATAAGCAAGATTGAGCACTTCCAAAAATTTAATTTGATTTATCTCTTATTAAATTAATTTCTCATTTTAATCACTTGGATTACCTCTACTTAACACTAATTAATTACACACTATTTAATTAATCATACTTAAATTATCCATCTTAATTAATCACCCTTAATTAATTTCTTTAATTAATCAATCCTTTAATTAATTACACTAAGTAATTGATCCTTAATTACTTTCCCTAAGTATTTTACCTTTAATTACTTTCATCAAGTAATTATCCCGTTGGTTAATTATCTTCATCAATTAATCTTTAATTATTAATTCACTTAACCTTTATTTACTAATTAAATTAATTAATCCCTGATAATTTGTCCTTTAAATTTTAAGTAATTTATCTCTAATGACTAAATCAATCTATCCCTAATTATGAATTGATTAATCCCTAATTCATTTACTCAGTTACTTTATTAACCTATTAATCTCAGACCATTAAAACCTTAATTAGCTTTGAAGATAAACCATTATCTTATTAATGACTTAATTATCATTAATATCTTTACTTAATAATCCTTGTACTTAAATAATATTAACACAAAGATTTCCTTAAGATATTAAGGTTGGTTAATAAGTGAAATCATTTCTCCTTAATTAACTCTTAAATTACATTATTAAGATTATTTTAATTAATCTCAAAATGATGTCACATGATTGAATGAACTTAATCATTTACTAATTCCATTTTAGATAAACAATTGTTTCTTTTTCTAAGAAGGAGCTCAAAAATTTTCTAAACTTGAACTTTCATTACAATTTGGAAACTATTTCAAAACAATCTCGAGGCAACCCTGAATCATGACCCGTTTCCCTGAGTCTTCTCCGTGCCAAAATTTTCTTCTTTTGTTCAGATTTTAAAGCTTTAAATTTGTAAAACCTGTTAACTCACCAATTTTATTTGACGGCATTTACCCGAGTCAGTAAGAGAATTCCGTGGAATTTACTTCGAGTTAGCACCAACCTTTCCCAAACCAAAACCCCTGATTCAACCTGACATTGTGCACGTACACAGAGGCACCCGTCCCCTCCGATCATCGGTATGACTTCCGATCAGTCAATCCTGATCTAAATACTCGACAACAACCACTCGTGCTTCCAATCGAACGCGATATCAAAATCGAGCTTGCATAAAACCCAAATTGGAAATAACCATCACCAGAGATTCCCCTAATGTTGCCACCTCCGGCCACCAGATCTCTCTATACTTTGATCATCTTTTCTTCACATGCCCACGCCCCTATTCCCTACCCGCGACCCAACTCGAAGCTCGGTCGACATCGCAGCGACCAAATTCCCGGTATCGACCCAAAACTAATTCCAAACCCTACTCTGGCGATTTATCCCCACCGTGAAGAACTAAAAATATTGTTAACAAATTTTGTCAATAATGTTGATCCCCATACTAACCCCAGAACTGATTTCGAGTCCCCTTAATTTCCTGGTCAATCGGGAAATGCTCGCAACCCATTTCCTGTGCAATTTGTTATTTCTCCCAATTATCGAGTCTATAAATCATGATTTTAATTTTAAAAAAATCATAAATTTCAATAACTTATCAGATCATAAACCTGAATCATCCAAAGATTAATATCAAGATCTAGATCTTTTTTAATTTTTACTGTTCTAATTTTTTTCTTTAGCAAACTTCAGATTTAATCTGGAAAGATTTTTTTTTTTTTATAATCTAAATGTAACAAACTAATTTCTTTTTATATAGTGGTGTCTCGGGAATATCATAAGCAAATTAGTAATAAAAAAAATCGAATCCTATTTGCACTGTAAGTGAAAAACAGAACACAACACTTCAGAACAGACAGGCCCTCAACATATACTCATAATATACATACATATGAAATCATACAAATCAATCGAGCAAACATATTTTATGATTTGCTTAAAATTTTACTGCATTCAACAAGGTTTAAAACAGATTTTCATTTGTTACTCACTTGTTTGATAATGCACAGAGAGCTGAAAGAAAAACTTTGATCTGGGTTTTATTATAATCTGACTCTTACAGGTTATAATCCAAACATGCTTAGTTAAAGATAATCAGTATTAAAATGTTTCTGTTATGACCAGACAGAGACAAGCACAAGAGTACCTACAGCAAAAATCAAACCATATACTCAGGCAATCCATGCAAACAACTATATCAAGACACTTATCGACCACCAATTGCAGACAGTTATAAACCAGAAACTTGGCTTTAAGAAGGCAGATTTACTCACCTCTATGATGAACAGAGAAGTGCATAGCTTGAAACTGAAACTGCCAACTTGATTTAGATCTGATCATTGATCTTCATTCAGTTTGTTTTAAATTTCCAGATTTTGATCAGGACTTAGCTGCTTTGATTATGAATTGAATTCTGATCTTATTTTGAGCTTCCAGATTTTCGATTGTAATGGTTTGTAGAAAGAATTGCTGCTCAATTTTCTTTTTTTTTCCTTTTCTAGTTTGTAAAATTTCTTGCTTCAATTCCTATATCTGGTTTTAAATTATTTTACAGGCTTTTGGGTTCTTATATTTTGAAAATGAAAATGGAAAGAATAAGAAATGAGGAGTGGAAAGGACATATAATTTTGATTTATGATTTAAAAAATAAATAAAAGAAAATGAATGTAAAATTGTGACACTTGTTATTGTTGCATGTAAATAATGTTAACATTTGTTAAGCTTATGATGTATTTCTCTTACATTTGTTTAAATGTATTTTTTTCATGTTTACGCTACTAAATTTTTTCTCATGTAATAATGTATTTAATTAATTTAAGTATTATATTAACATTGGGTTTAAAATTTATAAATTATGTATTAGGTTAATAAATGTTTATACACATATTTATCTATTATGTTTTATTAAATGATGTTCTTTAAATATACAACTATTTATCCAAGTAATATTTTCAATGTATTTGTTTAAAATTTCAAATTCTAATTCTAATTCCAAATCACAATTCATTTATAAACCATACAAATCCTATATTATTATTATTTCTTGAGTTCAAATTTAATTTAAAATCAACTCATATCTATTCTTAAACGAACATATTTTTTATTTTATTTGAAAATAATAATTTTGCCTCATTAAATTATTTATATTAAGAGATTATCAAATAAATATTTATCCAGATATAAATATTTAGTGTTAGATTTATTTGTACAACTTATAAATCAGCATTTTCAAATGTTTAAAAATCAGATAATTATCCAATTATTAGATATCCAAAGTACGGGTTATCACAGAGAAATACATATTGCAAATTCCAATTAATTATACAAAAATTAATTTTATTTATTAGACACAAATTCCACTTTACCGTTACGATTGAGTCATAGCTTAGGGGAAATTTATACGGTGACAGTAGTGCGATATTTTTAATAAAGGAAAATTCTGTTAAGTACTGTTTTTAAATATTATACAAAAAAACTTAAGCACTTTTTAATCATGCATAACCATTTGGACTTTTAAACGAGGTTATTAGTTACTAAAAAGAATGTCAAGTATTTTCTAACCATGCATAACGGTAAGGAATTTTAAATGAGGTTAGAAACTATTTGAGTATTTATCCCTTTCTCATATACGAGTCATGTCTATGCATAACCGTGAGGACTTTTAAATAAGAATGGAAGCACGTATCCAGAGACTAAAGTTATTCACCCATTAAATGAGAGTGAATACTTTGGGATAGAATTATAAATTACATTAAAAATATAATTCCTTATTTTTGAAATACCCACTTCCGCACACTATATTAAAGTGTGGATTGCAAGAAGGATGATAGTGATATAAATGATCATGGAATATGTACTAATTTTAAAAATATTATAAATATTTTTCGATTTTTATGAAATTTTTAACATATACTTCCTCTAACTATAAAGTACAATTCAATCACTGTCCATCACTTTATCAATCACTATAAATAATTTTTGATAGATTTCAAAAAGGTTCAAGCAGTCAACAACTATCTTTTCCAAAGTAATCCCTTACTAAAGTAAGCTAGAGTCTTTAAAGAAAATCAAGGAAAAAATATGAGTTATTTGACAATTTTCTAAATCCAAAAGAAGTTATGAAAATCTATTTTCTATAAGGGGTTTTGTAAAATGACGTCCGCTAATTCTGAAACTTATTGAAAATATCAATCAAATGCAAATATGATTTCAGATAATGTAATGTCCAATACCACTTGAACTTTTTTGCCCAACATGATATAGCATTAAACAAGAAAAAGTGTACTCTTCAATATCACGCGAATTGGTCAAATTTTCAACAAAGCTGTTTTATATCAAACAATGGCAAAACCATTTATATCAAGCAAAACCACACACATTCATCCAACCGTTAATTTGTTAGTTATGAAAAATACAATAAAATTTAATCAATGTACCAAAGCAAATAAAAATTCATGTTTTGAAAATTCAGTCCATTTGAAACACTATTCGGAAGCTTTAATTCTATAATTTGAATTAGCACAAACATGAAAGTTTTATATATTCAACAATTCTACTCTTTCAAAATTGGTTTCAAGTCAAGACGATGAAATACTCAAAAGTTGTATTTGTAATACTACAACTTGTTTGCATAAATCGAAGATACTTTTAAGGTATTGTATTGAAGTGTTTGTTGTTTTCCAAGATGTTACAAAAAATTAGTAAAGTTATAATGTTATTAGTTAGCTTTTCAGAACTTCAAGAATTTTAAAATTCGGAGTAAAGATGTTCAAGTTTTGATCGAATTACTACAGCTAAGTTAAGAAGTTCTGAAACAGTTTTCAAACAATATTTCGAATGATTTGCAATTTTTCACTAGTTTAATTCCAGTTTCTGAAAAAACAAAACGATGTAAAACTTATAGAATTTCCAATCTATTTTCCGGAAAATCTTTAATTTTGCAAATCGGAGTTAAGTAGTTCAAGATATGCTCAATATATTACACTGATGTCAACATAAACTGAATTAACAACTAGAAAAGAAAATAGGGTTTAGAGATCATACCTTGATTTACCTTTGATGCCGTGCTATCCAAGCAATGTAGACGTCTACCTCAGTTTTCTTAGCTAAGGAATATTAGAATTTTTGCTCATTAATCATATAGAACAACTTGAAATCTATCTCTATCGACATTGTTCCTTAGCCCTTTATTGCACCAAATTTTGGAAGAAGCGAGTGGCCTAACAAAGGATGTAGGAAAACTTTCATTATCGATTGAAATCTTTGGTACCCAAGTTTGTTTTAATGGAAAACCATTAATTTGAACGATCGTACCATTAGGAACCCAAACTTGTTTAAATTTAGAAAAATTTATATTCATGGCTTTTATAATCCAAATTTGTTTAACGGTTTTGTGTTCGTTTTTATTTTGACAAATATTACCATTTGTCCTATATTGCCACATTTTATGCATTTGGATATCACGTTTCTCCCTCCAATAGTGTTATTAGCCGTTTTTTTATATACTGACACTTTTTCAAATTCTTTTCTATGATTCCTGAAGAGTTGATTTCGTAATGAAATACTAAATGGTTTTTATCCTATGTAAAAGTTTTGAATAATCTATTCGAGCTCATTAACATTGGATATTAAAAGATTATTCTCATTTATTACTTAGAACAACGGCTAATGGCATTTACTCTCTTTTCAAAATCAGTTCATTTCAAGACTAAAATTTCATTTCCAAGCTCTTTTATCTTGGTCTCAATTTCAACCATCTCAGTTTCGAAAAATTTTCATTTTTCAAATTTAAAATTTTCAAAATCCTTGATTTTTTTTCCATTGCTTTTTCAAATTCGTGATTTATTCGAATAATTTTAGTTTTGCTATTTTTTTAAATCTGCTTTTCATTTTCAAGGATTTCAAACAATTCTTTGAACTCGTTTACTCTTTTTGAAAATTTGCACACTTGGAATTTTTGGACATCTTAAAACTTTCTAACTTCTTTTGTAAAATATTATTTTTCCAAACCAACCCAGTTTCATTTTTCTCCAAAATCTAAATTTCCTTTTCTAACTTTTGAAAATTTCATGAAAATGAACAAATTCTTTTTCGTAATTCAAACATCTTTTACGATAAGAATTTGTAATTTCTTAATGTTTTCAAGCTCATTTTCAAGTTCATCATTTTTGGAAGCAATTTAGTTTTTTCATTTTTCAGCCTAAGATTTTTTCATTCAAGATTATCAACAGTTTAGTTAATTTTTAATATAAGAGAACTAACTTGTTGAATGAAAAATTACTTATCTCGTCATCTGTTGCGTCTTTGTCACTACTTTCTTTAATGTCATCGTCCAAATTGACTTTCGTAAATCCTATCAAGCAAAATTCTTCAGTTGAGTCAGTTTTGGGGAGTTTCCCGCTGTTGTTGACTTTTTGTCATATATTGCATTGAGAGTGTTTCAGATTTCTTGTGCAGTTGAACAATGAAAAATATGGTTAAATTCATCTCGATTAATTAGAGAGTATAGAATATCCATAGTATAAGTCGAAATAATTCTCTTATCTACCATATCACGCCTATTTTGAATAATATCCTAACACTTAAAATTAACAGATTTTAAATACAGTTCTATTTTCAGTTTCCAGTTTAAAAAAATCCATTCCATCAAAATAAGTGAACTACCACTGGATTGACTCACGCTAGATCTACAACTAGAGTTAAATATTTTCACCAGTATTCTTACACTAATACCATTAACACTAGAGGAGGAGAGTAAATAGGATTTATAATAAATTCACAAAATGATTGCAGCATGGATAATAATAACGTAAATGCAAAAATAAAGCGACATACAATTCTACCCAGCTTCGGCAAAACTAAGCCCCTAAGGTTTCTACTAGAATTAAACAATCGACCACTTACAGATCCTGTAAACTCACAATCATCACTAACCTGATTGTTCTAAACCTATTCTCAAAACCCTACCACAACTCAAATCCCTAGTCGCAAATTCCCAAACTACGCCCCATAGTTCGAACCTAGTTAAAAAACTAGAGTTTATAAAAAATAAAATAAAATTACAATTGAATACAAACAAAACCCTAAGCGAAAACAAGATATGGCCCAACAAAATTAGAAGTAAAAAAACTTAACCTGTATCCCCTTTGTAAATTGTTCCTTTTAGTCTGATCCTCTTTTCATTTTTTTCCAATTACGGTTTGATTATTGAAGCAGCTGATTCCTCTATTCAATCGATTGAAGAAATTTGGTCACCTTAACTGCCTTGTCGATCGATTTCTAGCTTTGATTGCTCTCAGTTGCTTCATCATCGAGTTGGTTATTGTCAATTTGGTACGAGTGCTTATTTTTCCTCTTTTTGTTTGTTCGAACTTGATTGTTAATTTCTGATGATGATTGGTAATTGTAGGGATCGATTTCAACGATTCCACATACTTTATTTAATTTTTGGCTTTGAATATTTCGAACCACTATTCGTTCTATTTTTGATTACTTTGTTCTTCAGTCTGAAAACGTTGACATGTTCGGCTTCAAAATATACGTTAACTCGGTCAACTTTGGAATTTCTTATAATTGAGAACCTTTTTGAGTATTCACCTCTAACCATGTTAATTTCAAAAACCTTTTCCTAAATGTAAATGATGCATATATATATATATATATGTATGTATGTATGTATGTATGTATGTATGTATGTATGTATGTATGTATGTATGTATACATATATATATCTATATATATATATATATATATGCGTGTGTGTATGTATGTATACATATATACATATATGTATATGCTTTAAAAAAACTGCTTTGAGAATTCTTTTCTTTTCTAGCCAGTTGTAATCCTAATGTTGATGACCTGAGTTCTCTGGTCGGTTGTAATGCTGATGTTGATATACTGATGTTGTGTGAATTGAGATGGTTGAGCTATCTGGTATTTCTTATAGTTGTTGAACTGGTGTCTGGTGATCTTGATACTTGTTGTTGATATCGTTAGGTTATTGTAATGCTTGTTGTTGAACTGTTTGTTAAGTTGTTGAACCTATTTGTTAACCCGTTGAACCTATTTGTGTGTTGTGTATATTGCACTTCATAATGGCTGCACTTGTACTAGTCGAACCTGTTTGTGTTATCCGAGTTGATGTGTCGTTTCATTGTGTACATTCTTTGCACCATTTTGATGTTCCCTTAGTCTGGTTGCTTCCCTGTGTGCATGCTGAAATTTGAGTTTGCTTGTGTGTGTCTTGGTGGATCACTTTGCTTTTAGTTGTTATAAACTATTGCTCCCTTATGTGTGTGAGTCCCTTGACCTTGTTGTCGGTCTACATCTGCTTTGTACTTGACCTCAATCTTCGGTTGCACCATTGTGTTCTATGCGCATGTTGAACCATTGAGCACTTGAGTTGATCCAATTTGGTTTGACCTTGTTGTAGCTGCATATTATTAGGTTGCGCACCATGTTGAGCCTGAATCATTTGGGCCTGACCTTTGCTTTCTCTTTTGTGAGGTACTTGAACATTTTAATTTGCTCGGCCTTATGTTATGTACAATGATACACTGTGCATATCATAGGTTGCTCATGCATATTTATTTTTGGTTCCTGTTTAAAATATGAAAACAAACAAACTAATAAACTAAGCCAATATCATATTTGAGTATATTTTTATTTTTGCAGTTTAAAATTGTTTCTTTTTGCTTTTTATTGGTTGTTGTTTGACAAGAAAAATAGTTGATTGACAAGAAGATAGTTGAAACAAGAAGATAATAAATCTAATTCGAGTGAGTGAGTAACTGAGTGTATTGTATTTTATATGAGAGAGTAAAATAATGTTGTATATGAGAGCGTAAAATAATGTTGTATATGAAAATGTAAAATATAATTGAAGCTATGTTGTAAATGTGTACAATTAAATTTTTTAATGAAATAAACTATTTGTTAAAATAAAATTTCATTTATTTACTTTTATTAGTGATTTTATAATAGTACTGCATCAAATACATTTAGAAATATACAAATATTTGTGTGTGTGTGTGTGTATTTATTAGCATTGAACAAAAAATCAAAAACTGTTATATTCTACACTGATCACAAACTTTGTTTTATAAAACCATGCCTTTTGATTTTAACAACTAGGAAGTCAAAAATGTTATTGGGCCGGCTAATAAACATTTTACCTCTGAGTGTTTAAGGAAAAGCAGACTCTAGGATGGAGTTTGGATACCAGCATCCTACCCTTCTTAGCTACTTACCAGACCAAATGGGTAAAGAAGTTGTATTGATCGACTCGGTTTTAAGACCCAAAGTTATTTTGGGCCTACATCTGAATATTAAAAGTGAATAGAATTAAAAGTCTTATGATTTTTGTATAAACTTGGCATGTAGGAGAGTATTATAAAAATTAATAAGTTAAAATGATTTTTGTGAAACGGGGTTTCATAAATAAAGCTGTGTCATTTCAAAACATTGAACCTAAATTGAAATTTTGTGAAATATTTTCATAAATATTTTTGGTTGAGTTAAAAGTAGTTGGATCGGTAAGAACCTTTAGATAATTATGTAGGTTGTACGTAGATCATTTCCCTTTCTCATATAGTTCTAGATCCAAGATTCGAGTACGTGACTTGAGGTGCTTTACACCGTTCCAAATAAGGATCTATCACTCAATTTTGATGGCTAATACTTGGTGAGGGTTCTTATTAGGGAAGAAAAAGTTTTCTATCATAATTTATGGTTATGTAAGGAGAATAGAGCTTTCTAAGTAAGAAGCCTAATTAGGGTCCGCACTAGGATGTTGGATGAGCAATACTAGTTTAGAAGTAAAGTTATGTATTTGAGCGAGTGATCAAATCAGATTTTGTGTAGGAATGATCTATGCACATCTTATGGACTGGTGAGTAATGTTAAGTACTTTAGGGCTAAAGACTGTGCTAAAATTTTAGGGACGAAATTCTTCTTAAGGGGGGAGAGTGTAAAGACCCAAAATTTTATCACTTCGATTTTGGAAATATGTAATTAGTTTTAAATATTCAGTTTGGAATTTTATTTAAAATATAATAAAAATATATGTTTCAAATAACTGCTTGGTTTTCAATTATGTATCTTCAATTTAATTTATAGATTTTTCCATAATTTTTAATTTAGAAAATATTTAAATTGTCATTTGACGTATTTTACAGAAAATCGTTGGTATTTTTGAAAAATTAATAGAAATTAAGAGCCAGTATGTTTTATTATTATTTTGTGATTATGTCATATTTTTTATATGATCGTATTTTTATTTCTATCATTCATTGGCTATACGCGAACGTGTTTCTGTATTGTGGGGCACCGCAAATATTTCCCTTCTAAATTTTCTCAAATCAAATCAAAATTCAAAATTTAAACTTATATCTATGGTGACTTAATTTTGATATGAAATGTGTTTTCCTATGTTTTACATGTTGGTGGCTTAGATAAGATGGAAAAGTTGATATTGTGTTTTAGGGTAACTAGGTCCAAGGATATTCACGGTTTTATAAAAAGGAAAGGTGTTTCATATTCATTTTGATAACATCCTATACTTCATACTTAAGTGCCATGTATGCTCCTTTTCTTCTTCTCTTTTCAGTTGCAAAAACAAAGAAATAAATTCCATCTCAGCCTTCAAAAGTCTCTATCTCATAATCTAACTTTTTAGCTAAATCGTCCAACATAAAAGTTGTTCGGTTCCATCTCTAAGATTTTAAAAAAACGAGAGTTCGACGTTTTGTTGAGTGTGGTGGTAGAAACCATCCGAAGTCGGTGGGTGGTTGAGTAATGACCGTTTTTCGACGATCATGGATTGACGGGCGGATTTTATAGTCAGATTCGTTTACGAAAATTGTGATTTTTTGAGTAATTCGGGTGATTTTTTGGGTTGTGGTTAATCAATGAGGGAGAGTTGATTGGAGTTGATTCAAAGATAAAATTTCGACATCATGGAGGTTTTGTAAGGGAGCTGTGGTGTTTGGGAGGAGCGTTGAGTGGTGACGGAGATGTTGGCCAAGTTCGGGAAAGTCCGATGCGTTGTAGAGATGGTGGTAGGTGGATCTAGGGTTTTGGATTTTTTCCTAGAGTTTGAATTTTGATCAGTGGCAGAAAAATAGGGGCTTTGGAGTTAATCGGGGGGTGGTAGGAGGCGATACAAGGTAATGCAGATCTAAGGGCATAAGTGATGGAAGCTGTATGTAACAGCCCGCAAACCCGTACCCCTTAAGTCAACGCTATTTTCCAACATATCAACTCAAGATGAACGGAAATATGAACCGCTAGGGTTAAAGAAGAAAGAGCTAGAAGAAGAAAATAGAAACAACATCAGAATCTTACCATCGCATTGGAATAAATTATAATAGATAGTTAACTGATCTTACACAAAAGAAACTATATCGGTTTTATATATACATCATCAGAATACATCATCAGAGTACAACAACATCAACAACTTACAACTTGTGACGCCCCACCTCTATGTTCACAATAGCAAGGGTTATTATAAGGAATAACGTCTACTATTGCAAAGAATAAGGCTTGTTAGAAGCGACCATCCATAAGTTATGCCTTAGACGAGAATTGATTAAATCGATAGGAGTTGTGTGAGTACTCCCAATGATATAATTTCAATCCAAATCTAAAACGAAACCACGGTGGCTAAAGAAAAATTCAGAACAACTTATAATAACAACCATACATATAAGTATAATCACATCAGAACAGAAATATCAGATACATAGCGGAAGATAAGTATGGATACATGCTACAACAATCGATGGTTCACATGAATCAATTGTACATATACATAGCCATCAATACATACATGAGATGAGAGTCAATACACCAAAAGTAACACCTCGATGCCTAAATAAAAGATGAAGTGAAATCCCAAAAGCTGAAGCACCAACTGAATCAGAGACAGCGATTATCCTGAAATAACTCGGTCTGACCCGAGTATTATTTAAAAGAAAATAATAAATGGATCAGTCTAATTTAAACTTAGAAGTGAATGCATCATAAACAACATCAAAGCAAATCAATCATAACCTCGAATGAGACTAGTCAACATAAATAATCAACATAGTTTATATGAAGAAATCTCATTAAACTCCATCAAAATCAACTTTCAAACTCAAAATTGAATTCAAAACAGCAATACACAAAAGTCTAGAAATCAAAAATAGATAACTAGAAAATCAACATAAAAGTGGATAAACTCCAGCATATGGCGAGTCTAAACTTCGCCGCACGTGCATCTCATATGGCCGAAGCCTGCCAAGTATTGTCGTCATAATATTTGGCGCCCATCATATGACCCGAAGGTCCGACAAATGACCCGAAGGTCTAGTACTGGTAATTGACCCAAAGATCCATCATAGTGGCTCGAAAGCACAACAAAATCATCGAAATTCTCAAATAGCAATTCCATGGCAAGAATTTCAATTAACGAGTCCGGATTTAACCGAATTTGTAACGACCCAGAATTTCTAGTTGTAAATTTTGAACATTTAATTCATTTTAAATGTTAAGTGTGGATTTTGAATTGATTTTGAAATAAGGATTTTGTTAAATCAATAAAATTTAGTTGTAATTTTCAACATGGAAATTCAATTGAAATTTGAATAATAATAATTTAATAATGGAATCGGGATAATTGGTGAATCTGGGTGTAAATAAATATAAAAAAACAGTTTCTAAAATTTATTTTAAGACTATTTGGATTTGAATTGTAATACTAGACTGTTCGATGGAATTAAAAGTCGATAGGTTGAATTTGGAATTTTTATTAATTTAATAATGGAATTTAATAATATGATAATGCAAATAATCAGATTTTGATTTAAACTGAATCAGAATGATTTCTAATGTGATATAAATTCTATACGATTTATAATAGAGTTAATAAAATTTTAAAGTTGAAATTTTAAATGATTTCGACGAATTTGAAAATCGCTCGAAATAATCAACGAGTTAAAATAGCCTTCCAGGACACAGTCTCGAATTCGACGAAACCAGTTTCGTTGGATCCATAATAGTTAATTATTGTCGGATTTCAATTTTCGTAGCGTTTAGAGTACCATTTGCTCGTACGGGTAAGAAACGCATTGAGGATTAAATCGATAATATAATATTTAAACTCGATTTAAAAAGCTATCTTCCACAAACGACCAAATTAGCCTCCGAAACACGTTCCATTGTGCTCGGAATGCGGGTAATACCTTAGAAACGCTTGGCGGTACGTGTGATTTGGAGTTCGTTCGAAAATTTGATGGATTGATGAAAATTAATAATAAAATAATATTATAAACGTTTATATATATACACGTTTTAGCCAGAAACCGTATTTTCGTTCTCAACCGCCTCTCAAACTATCAATGGCCGAAGCTTGCTGGAGTTTCTCTTTGATTTCTTCTCGATCTATCGACTTTTAGGGGAAACTCCCAACTGGAATGTCGTAGAGGGCGGAGAGATGCTCAGATCCAACGGTCGAGATCGTTTTTCGTGCTTCGAAGGAGCGGCAATTCATCAAGGAGGGGTCGGCGCTCGAGCTTGAAGCTGCTCTTGTCGGTGGTGATATTCGAGGTGCTCTTCATTTTGGTGGTTTTCGATCGTCGCGTATCGCAACGTGGTGGCCGCAATATCCAACCCTAGGAGGCGACATTTGGGTTTGTTTAACCTGGTATGCGATCGAAGAAGAAGGGTCGAGCGGCCGTGATTGTCTTTCCAGAACGAACGGCCCGATTTCATTCCGGTATAAAAAAATTGTTTTAAAATGTATTTAAACTTTATAAATTCGTAACTTTTGCATACATTATCAGAATTCGACGAATTTGGCGATGCCGGAATTGCAGCGACAAGTACTACGCAGTGGAGTAATTCTAGAATTATTCGGAGCAAGGAAAAATTTCGGTTGAATCAAACACCGTTCGATTTAATTTAAATTTGAACGCTCATCGAAAACCCAAGGTGAGTTAATCTCACTCAAATCTGGATACTAGTTAATTTAAATAGCTAATATTTAAAAGTTTGATTGGTTGTTTAGCTGAATATGTTCATTATTATCGGATTGAATCGATATTTATTGGTTGTGCTAATATCTGTGGATGCAGGGAAACAGGTTGGAGGGATCCAACTAGATTCCTCACAAATAGAAATTTTATTTATATTCTGTGATATATCTCATTGTTAAATTTATTTTCTCTACGAGTCTGTGACTGAAGATAAGCATTATGGATTATACCGCTTATCGATGTTAATATAATCGAATCTGTGATGGTTGATGTTGTGCACTACTTTGTTAAACCCCTGGACTACACTATATACACACGAATATGGATTGTACGTGGAAATTGGTTAAGTCACAGGTTTTTGAAATAATTTTAGAATTGAACTTTTGAATCCAAATGGTTTTGGAAATAAATCGGATTTAAAGTGGAAAAACTTTTGAAAATGAATTTTAAAGTAAAAATTATTTTTGAATAACTTAATTTAGTCTTGAAATTTGATTTAAATTTGAATTAAAAATTTGAAATTGAATTCTATAGTACGCTATGATTTCAAAAAGGTTATATAAGTTTACATGAACTTAAACCATTTTATAAAATGTTGCTTTGGGAATTTAAATTAACCCAAAGATTTTAACTTGTATAAATGAAATCGGATTTTCCCGAAATAAAAACTATTTGTTTTCAAACGATATAAGCTTTCATATAAGAAATCAATTTCCAATTTGTATTTGAGGAAGTTCAAGTTGAACTGAAAATGGTTTTCCAAGTTATGAATGAATATTTGGAAACGGGTTTTGGAAGCTATAAGTTAAATCTTTGATTCAAAGATTAAATGAGCTAATCCAATTGAGGTGAAAATTGTTTTGAAATCCGTGAATGGATCTTTGTGAAACTGTGTGAACTGTGTGGAATGAATCTTTTATTTAAAAGATTTAAAATGGTAATTTTTTTAAACCATTTGAAAGAAAAGTTTTGGATAATAAGTTGTGACTTAATTGAAATCCCATATCCATATGTTTTTAAATTTACGCTCATTATTCGGTTTAGCCGGGAGAGGACTTTGTGTCATATAACCCATTCCGAATAATAATACTCGATATGGATAGCATCTGAAGACTGGTGGTGAAGACCAGATATTTTCGAGAACGAAAGGATAACCCGTCGATTGTCTCTGCACTGAATCGCGCCGGTATAGAGATTCCCTAAGTGATGGGAAGTCCGATCGGGATTGTGAATACTCAGATTTGCAAGGGCTTCTTCGGAAGTGCCTTCGGTTCTGTTCGAACCCGAAACAGACTTGTATGGATGTATGTCTGACATTACACTTTGAGATGTAAGGCTGGTTTCTATCAAATACATTTCTGTTGGTGGCGGAGATTTATTCTCTTAGCTTAACACCCTTCTCTGAGATGTACTATCTCGAAGGTTATGTAGTTGATGGTTACTAGTGATGCATTCCTAATTTGGTAATGTGGCATGCTAAGTGCTGCTATGTGTTGATGATCATTTTTGATCATTTGTGATCGAAGCATGGCTTTGTGAAAAAGCGTAGCTTTGTGGACGTGACTTCGTCGAGCCTCACAACCCGGTAATAGTCGAAACAGGAATCGTGGCAGCAAGGTTATTTGGGGGTAACTCCCCCTGAAGGTATGACCATTTCCTTTCTCATAAAAAGTGGTATCATGGTATGGAGCCCAGATACTTTACTGTGTGGTTGTTGGATTTAGGGCCGGTTCGAATCCATCACCGAGCTCCGGTTCGAATCCATCACCTTCGTATCCATCAGAGCGGCAGCATCTTCGTATCCATCATGGTTCCCCGGGTCGCATCGATCTCATTCCTATCCATCAACAGGGTGTGTGTTTCGTATCAATCGGCTAGGTCCTACTCGTATCCATGAAGTAACTGCCCCTTTCGTATCCATCCACCTTTGTTAGTTCATTTACATCACAAAGCAAGGATTCGTATCCATCAGATACCCGATATTCGTATCCATCATAGGGTTACGTTGTGCACTTCGAGACTCATATTCGAATCCATGGGTGATGGCTTGTTCGTATCCATCGGTTCGAAACGATCTGGGATGACACGTTAATTATGGATACAGACGCGGCGAAATACTTGGGGTGACTCGATCAAACCGGAGTGAAAAGCGGATCGACACGAAGAGCACGCGCCACGTCAACTTGCTCACACGTGTTATCATCGAGTCGAAGGCATCGATTCGAAACCATGGGTTCGAATCAAACAGCCACCGGAATATTCAATTTCATATCGATTATATCTCAAAATCTACTGATCCAAATGCCATGAAATCTTCACAGAAGATTACAAACAAGCCAAGGAACATTCCCACCGAAAGCTCCATCGGAGATGATCTTGATCGATATGAAATGATTTCGTATCGATCACAGATCAGTCGAAACTTTCTGGAATTGGTCGTGTGGGACCACTCACGTGCCAGAGCGAGTCTCCCGAAGTTTGAGCGAATTCTCAGCCTCCTACGCTTATAAATAGAGCCCCAGAGCCTATAGAAGAAGGATCTTTTTTCTCAAGCGCCCAGACTCTGCCGAATCGAGACTTGCATCATATTCTTGCTGCTAAATTCGAATTCCAAGTTGTACTTTGCTGTTATTTGCTGTAATCACTTGTAATCGTTGAAAGAGAATCAATAAAATTGTAAAAAACTTCATAATGGACGTAGGCAATATGCCGAACCACTTTAAATCGCTTGTCTGTGCATTTACATTCCTGTTGTTTGGAGTTTTTGTTAGATAATCTTCATTTTAATTTTATATTCTTCACTGTTATCTCTTCAAAAACTTTCGAAGAGTGTTGTGCCCAATTTTGGTACAAACACTTTGGTGCTCTCACTGAGAAAACCAAGATTTTCTCCTGCTCGTTGGATCTGTCATTGATACCGGATTGCATAAATCTAAGAGAGAGATCCAGATCACTAATTCGAGTTCCTTCCCTTCTATTCAGATTTGCATAAAGTCTGGGAAAGGAGTTCATCTCCCAAGATAGTTAGCACAGGGACCACCTCCAACGCTTTCAATCAAGAAGACTAGGATAGATAGAATCCCACGCCACTACCTCCCTCTAACCAAAACGCTACCGACACTCGGAACCATCAGGTCCGGTTACCCGACAAGAGTTCCTATTGTTGCTTCAAGAGCTGACCCAAAGTCGGCAACAACTAACAGAAAAGCTAAGTGCCAATGCCGAGCTAACCAACCAGTTGAATCGCTAGAAGCGGAGGAGATCTAGGAGAGATCATGCTTCTCGCTCCTCCAATGAAAGTTCTTCCTCTTCTGATTATCATCATCGATCTCCGTGACCCCGGCTAGATAGGAGTCACATACAAACTACTGGATATCAACCAGCAATGACCGATGGACAGTTGAGAGTTGGTCCATCAGCCACTTTCCCGACCGGGCCCTCCTCCCGAGGGGGTGCCGCTCCTCACTACACCACAGACTACCGCGCCATGACCGTCGCGGTTGAACCAGGGGTCGATGCCCAAAATTAGTCGAACCTGGACCGTCGTTATCATGGACGTACTCCTGAACCATACGTCCCAGAAGACTATGAGCCAAGAAGGCGAGATGTGGACCGTCGACAGCATCCGGTCCAACCTCATAATGTGGGACCCAACCACAATTTGGCTCAACACACACAGAACGTACAAATGCCGGATCTTTAGACCATGATACGTCAGATGATCCGTGAGAGCCAGGGTCTCACGAATGATGACTGGGGAATCTCCCGAAGTCACACTCCTTTTACGGATAATATACTTACCGCTGAAACCCCTCGGCGATTCAGGATGCCGATTTTACCTATGTACAAAGGAAACTCCGACCCCAACCAATATATTCTGAAATATGAATGGTCGATGAGCGTTGCTAGAGCGGACGACGCAGTGAAGTGTCATAGTTTTTCCATTTCCTCTGGGGGAATCGCTACCATGTGGTTCTCCGGACTGCCGCCACGATCAATTTCCTCTTTTGACCAGTTGGCCACTAAATTTGTTGAGCAATTCTGCATGCACGTCGCGAGGCCAAAAGATGTCAATACTCTATCTAGCGTCACCCAAGCTCCTAGAGAGACGCTTAGATGCTACTTGGAAAGATTCCATGCTGCATGCACGGAAATCAGCAATCCGAACTATAACTCCATTCGTATGGCGTTGACTAAGGGGATTGACCCCGATTCTGAATTTGGCAATTGGTTGGCTGGAAAACCGCCTGCATCATTGGACCGTTTGTACGCCAAGGCGGCTCAATTCCTGAGAAGGGAAGATGCGAAACATTCTAGGAAGCAGACTGATGCAGGACCAAGCACGGAAGGGATCCAAAGCTAAGTCGCGATCAAACAGTCCGGTGAGAGTTCCGGAAAAGTTCAGTTGAACATTCAAAACAAACAAACTCAGTGGAGGGAGAACGTGAACCAAAATAGAAAGCGAGATCGGAATCGTGGCCCACAGCGCAAGAATCCTATGTTTGACAACTACACTCCTTTCAATACATCACTGGAGAACTTGTATTCACAAACCTGTAATACAATTCAATACAAAAAACCTGCACCAAAACCGTCGTCTGAAAGGCAAATCCAGATGGGAAAATTTTGCAGGTTTCATGAAAGCTACGGGCACAATACGAACGAATGTCGTCACTTGCATGATCTCGTGGAAAAATTGATTGGAGAAAGGAAGCTGGAACAGTTTGTGCGGGCGCCGCAGCCTGGAGGAGCAGGCCCATCAAATAAAAATAACGAACCCGACCGGCCGAGACAGGAGGACTCTATCCGTCCTAGCGGGAGATTAGTGATAAACGCCGTCAGTAGCGGACCCACTTTGTCAAGAGCTTGGAACGACGAGGATCTTCGTCACTATTACACATGACAGGCTTATTTAGTCTATGAATACTTTGCAATTTGTCTTTGCATTCTGAAGTTTGAATTTGTAATAAGGCACTGACTTTGCCATGTTTTTCCGTTCCAGCAATAAATTACCATCTCTTCAAGCTAGAGCTGTGATTCACCGAATGCGACATTCAACAATCACGACGCACAAAGAGCTAAGTTCTATTGCACGATGGAATTTCTTCAAATATCGAGTGACTGTGATACGACCGGTCACTCACTAAGTGAAACCTCAGCTCGGGGGCAAGCCGTCACATTAAAGGCTGAACTGGACCGACACACGACAGTCCTATATCTAACTCCGAATTCCCAGAGTGCGAATTGGAGTATAAACATCAACTCTAGGTTCCCAGAGTGCGAACTGGAGTATAAACGCTAACTCCAAATTCCCAGAGTGCGAATTGTAGTATAAACATCAACTCTAGGTTCCCAGAGTGTGAACCGGGGTATAAACGCTAACTCCAAATTCCCAGAGTGCGAATTGGAGTATAAACATCAACTCTAGGTTCCAAGAGTGTGAATTGGAGTATAAACGCTAACTCCAAACTCCCAGAGTGCGAGTTGGAGTACAAAACTTATAAATACGGCTTCGAAGAGGGTGGACCCGTCCGCATAACGACTTCGACCGTATCCTAAACAAGTTCAAGGAGGATGGACCCGTTCATCTAACAACCTCGCTTGGTAGCTCGGGTGGATGTGATCTGGCCATCCATAATCCCAGTAAATTTCATCGTTCCCAAAGTGTGAATGAATTCCTAAAATGCCTAAACAGGTGTGACTGCCCGTCTGTCGGCCAACTCCAAGTTCCCAAAGCGTGAATCGGAGTATGAACATCAATTCCAGGTTCCCGGAGTGAAAAACGAAATATAAATGCTAACTCTAAATTCCTAGAGTGTGAATTGGAGTATAAATGCTAAGTCAAAGTTCCCGGAGTGCGAACTGTGTTACAAATGTCGATAGTTCTCAAATTCCCAGAGTGCGAACCAGATTATCGATCGTAGATTATCCTAAGTCCCCGGAGTGTGGACATGTGCTCAAGATTTGCAATAGGTGCGATTGAACACCGAAATACAAGTGTTGGTCCCCGGAACTAGGGGCAAAGCTTAAGTGTTAATCACTAACCGAAGCGATACAATGCCCAAAATTCAACTCATTCATCAATTACGACTTGTGATCACGATTTTCAGACTTGGCGAATAAAACGAACTCAACTTGAAGGCAAAAACACCACAAGTGCACTGGACTGAAATTCAAATACTGCAAATACTTAAGCATAAAAGAAATAAAAATTGAAGCAAAGCAACAAAATTTCATTTCAACTAACTGTATATGAAGATTCATGTACAAGTTATTCCAAAAACTTCTACTAGCAGGGGGTCGAGCCTGCATCTATACACGGCCTATAAAAAGAAAGACAAAAGTACACTCTTAACTGCCAAAAATGCACCAAAAGGGGGCTTATCTACTTTTTCTTCTTCAGCCTTCTCTTCGAGGCGGAACTGCTGGAACCGCTAGCAGTTTTTCGTTTTGAACCTTTACCCTTTGGCGAATCATCCCCTGAAGAAGGCATGATATCAACGTCTTCCTCCGAACTCAAGTCTATGGGGATGCTCTCTTCAGGAGGAATCGTGGGAACTGGATGTGCAACCGGGGGCGGAGTGGACACGCTAGTATCAACCAGTGTCCCCCCGGGTGACATCATCACAAGTGGAGTCGGACCCGACGCCGTCACTCTACCCTTAGAATCATCGCCGTGAGCCGCCGCCTCCATTTCAGCGTTAATTTCGGCCAAAATCTCTGCTTCACGAGCGGCACGGGCTTCACGGTAGGTAGTGGTGGGCTGTGACGAAGTAATGGAAGCAGGAGGAAACGCACCAAGAACGAATGGCATGTCCGCAAAAGGATCACTGTTTCGACCTAGGAGCTCGTTCATCATCTTCTCGTCCAAAGACAGTAAGCTCCCCTGTGTCATCTCCGTTGGCGCGACCGTGGTTGTGGTAATCACCTCAGTAATAATGGCCTCTTGTGCTTGATGTGATTCTTGGATTGCAGGAGGCGCTATCAATGTAACTTCGCTCACTTAACAAAGAAGAAAAGTGGTTGTTAGAACACACTTCAAAAACAAGCCCTTCACTTCAAATACACATGAAATTTGTTCAAAGTACCTTCCTCAATTCGGCTTGTGGTTGGCGAAACAGCTTCGGATGAAGGCTTCGTAATAGGAGATAGGCGTGGCTGTTCAGGATCATAGGTCGGGACAGGCTGGGGCTCGGTCGCTGGAGTAGGCTCAGATAGAAATGAAGTTATAATCTCAGAACTTGTAGCAGAGTGATCGACTCCGGAACCTTCCCCGGTTTCTAAGTGCTGGGTGCCTAGCCTCTCTCTTGCATGAGAGATCATAGAATCATGGAAAACCCTCTTTTCATCTTCACTCAATATGCGGTTCTCCAACACAAACTCATCGAGGGCACCACCCAATAGCACCGCCTTCTCTTCCTCGACCAGCAAATTCCAGGCGTTGTATAGATGTGTGGAGTAATCGTCGAGCCACGCCAAGTTCCTATGTCTCAGTACGTTGGCGTTGTATGTGACGAGCAGCTCCTCTATGTCCGCCTCAGCCTGGCCTCTGCCAGCCGAACCTTCTCATCAACTCCGGCCTCCACCTCGCGGACCTTTTCCATGGCCGCATCTCTTTCCCTCCGGAGCACCACTGCCTGATCACAAGCTTCCTGTGCGGCAATGTTAGCAGCATCCTTTTCCTTTATGATTTTGAAAATATTGGATTTCAGCTCGTTAAGATCTTTAAGGGTTGCGTCCCGCTCAGCGGTAACAATGGTGTTCCTGTGGCCCATATCCTCTACTATAGCATAGTGCACCCGCTTCATCCTATCCATCACTACATGGGACTCGTCGGCTTTCTTAAAAGCCTCGATCTCAGATTGACGAGAAGACTCGGCCTCACTATTGAGCGCTTGAATAATCCGATCTTTTTGACCGAGTTCTTTCTCTAGCTTTTCAATCATGACTGCTCGATCAAAGGCTACTTTCGATGCTTTCTTCGCGGTCTTCGACCGCTCCTGATACTGGAAAAATATATCTGTGATATAATCATGCACCGTGGTTTCGACCAACGTCGGTACCCTTTTTAAACGTGGGGGGAAGACAAACCCATCAAAACAGATGTCGAGGAAATCCTTTTTCAGTTGAGCGAGCCTTATCGCTCCTTCCCCAGTAGGCTCGACAACGGCTTGTGAGGTGGTTGAAGGGTCTACTACCTCAGTTTGGCGATGAGAGTCGAACCGTGAAGAGTGGGAAAGACTGTCTGTGCTGTGAAGTCTTTGGGGGCCTCGAAACATGAACCGGAGGCGGTGCGGGAGCTCTGGGAGGGGGAGTGCATGATCGATAATGGTGTACATATTCCCTATCCCTATCAGTCCGTTCCTAGCTTGAATTCCCTTGATCATAATCTCGATCTCCTTCCCTCCTGCGCGATTCATAGTATGATGAAGATCGACGTTTGTTGCACAGGCTGCCAAGCATCGAGCCTCGATCAGACATGGTGTCTGCAAAGCAAAAATGGAAGCGAAATTAACAATCTTCAGAAAAAGGCAGCTTGCGTTCAAAAACTTGTGTAGTGCCATGAAGTGTGTATGTATGTGAACCCCCCCGACCAACGGATGTGTCAACCGCCCTAGTGGGCAGAGACTCACTTAAAACTAAGGCTTGTGAAAGTTCGTCCAATCCAGCATCATGCTGCAAGGACACATCGTCCAGAATTGGAAGATCGGCGAGCCCTTCATAAGATTTTATATTCTTGGGGGAGACATCTTCGAAATTCTAATTCTGGAGGTGGGCCGGGACGTGACAACAGATTTCCATCTCCTCTTTCTAGATGGCTTAAAAACAGCTGCCTTACCTTTTCTCTGCTCTTCGATATCCTGGGCTACATCCGCGGGTTCGCCTAACGGTTCCTCTTCGGTGTAAGTTTTCTCAGAGTCATCCTCCTCGATTATAACAACTCTAGGATTTTTTCGTTTAACACGTTCCTTCGAGGCAGTTCTTAATGCACCATCGAGCATTATACTTTGTCTTCGCTCGATCAGCCCAAGAGTTCTGAGATTCCTATCCGTCGGGACCGAGTCAATATTCCTGTCTTTGCCTGGGACCTCTTGAAAAACACGAAGTATCTCCTTGTAATAACTGCCTTCGGGTCGCTGAATTATCGCTGTAAAGAAAAAGAGAGTATGAGTTGGGTTTCATTCGCAACTGTCTTGCCGACTACTCGAAAAGATAGCAATACTCATGTCTAAATAGCCATCGTCGGGCAAATCCTAAGGGGCATCTAACATAGAACCACTCCGTCTTGAATTAGCTCAGCCTGGTCCATGATCCCGTAATTATTTGACAATTTCTCACGGCCTCCAGAAATGTGAAAGATGGGATGTCTGTCCGACTATTGAAATTAAACAGGTATCTTATCTCAGTCAGTCGGGGTGGGCGATAGAGGTGCTCCATAAATGCAATGAACAAGCTATTGAGTAAAGCTTATCTATTTGGGTGTAGCTGAGATGGGGCGATCCCTATATAGGACATCACTTCTCTTATATACTGATTGAACTGGGGAGCATCCCAGCTGCACACACATGTCGGTTGAAAGCGGTACACCCCTCCGGTGGGTTGTGTGGTCTGTCACTTGGTCCTGGCAATAATACATCGTCCATCGACTAACCATGCCTTAAGCATATTCTCCCTGGCATATCATCAGAAATATGAAACGAGATAGAGTCTGATGGATTGTTGATGAAGGATGGGTCGGGTAATTTGTCCGGGGCTGGACCAATGACTTCGGCCTTGATGTTCGGTATTTCAAGTCTAGGAGGAGTCAAACTCTGAGTTTCCTATGGTTGCAAGCTTGGAGTTTCCATAGCTAACTAACTCACGAGAAATCATCATTAGACGACAAAGAGCCTATGTATTCCCCTCGTGTAAAGTGTGTGTTATGTTGTGTTGTGCATTACTTGGATAAATTTTGCAAAGTTAGAGAAAAGTTGGCAAACGACGAAGATAATCGGATTCCAGTTGGAATGAACGTCATCGCTGACCGTCATCACCAAAACATCTAGATGTTAACAATCGATCCGGATTACAGTTGTTATGGTTCCATCGACGAGCTTCAAAGGGTAGTCAAGTATGAAGTTTAACTGTCAAGTCCAGATGTGTGAGAATGAAGCTCGTCGGAATTGTGAGAAGGAGTGTTCAAAATTTCATATCCATCATGGGATGGGTTCGAATCGATCACAGGAAGCTTGTTCAAATACATCAGGATACGTGTTCGTATCGACCCTGGGGGCATGCTTTGAATTGAGCGCCAAGTCTTGAGTTCGCATCGATCAAAAAAGGATTACTTCGAATCGATCCTTGATTGTCAGGTTCATATCGATCAGGAAAGTCTCAGCTAAACATCGATCACGTTCGAATCGATATTTTCCATATCGAACAAGAGAGTATTATTCGTATCGATCTAAAGCTGAGAACTTCGAAATAACCATTTACTTGATTTTCGTATCGATCATTTGATGTCGACACGACCTACTACCATCACCATCGATATGAGCTACAACGTCACCACTAAGATATTCCAGGGATCGACGCGAAGTCCAAGAAAAAACATCATTGCCTTCATCGACTCGAACATAGGTCCCCATATCGACATGAAGCACGGATCAATTTATTTTTTCCATCCTTTCTTCTTCAATCAGCAGAGACATCGCCATGGCCATTTTCGACCAAGCTTTGACTCAGATCCAATCTTGTAGGTTGCCAGAATGGATAATTGATGAAGATGGAGTGGATCTAAGATAACCTCGTCGTTTGGATTTAGTTACAACCGATTGATTACCTAGATTGAAATTGATTTCAAAGGATTGACGAATGGATCTGATCGACTCGAAAGCGGTACGCAGTTCTTGTTTTTCTCGAATTCGTTGGTCGATGTGAATTGCAAAATACAGGGAGTGCGGCAGTAAAAAGTAAAAAAGTGAAAATGGACGAAGCTTCGAGTATTTATACGAAGCTTAGGGAAGAACCGGGTCGATTCGCCTCCTAGTCCACGTGACTGGTCCGAACCGGTGAACCCACGATTCGAACGCTTTGTTCTTACCCATATGACCAGGGTTTTCATCAAGGCGAAATGGTCAGCAAACCCATCGATACGAAGCACAAAGCAAAGACGGCTGAAGATGATGAATTCCATCGATTCTAGGCCCTTGTTTGTATCGACGAATTCAAAACTCCATCCACTGCGCATCGATACGAACAGCGATTTCATATCCACTATGATTTATACATTAGCATTGATACGAATTATGGATCACCTATCCACGACAAACAACAGGGTTCATCGATACGAAGAGGATGATTCGTATCCATCAATGCCAAATACATCGATGCGAACTCAACCTTCCACACTTCTATATCGATCCAGGAGAGGATCGATACGAAGGAATGTCCAAAAGCAACCATCAAGCGCTGTTACAACTCGAGTTTCACCGCGATTCAGGAGAGAATCAATGCGAAATTCAGTACAGGAATTTGACAACGACTCGTGGACTTGCAACGTTAACGAGAGTCAGATTAACTTATGTGCATATGTCAAACTAATATTCAATTCTCAGCATTAGCAGGAATTGGATATTCACTCAACAGCGATTACGACAACAAACAACTATGCGCTATCAAACACCAATCAGTTATAGCAACGCAAGGTTACAACCTTCGAGAAAAGAGCAATGGCTGTTCAGAGTGAAGACTGCAGCTTTTCAAAGCACGTCATGTTTCCACAAGACGTACTTTAGGGGGCAAATGTTATCCCGCCTTTTAGCAAGGCCGAGATATCAAGGAACTGGTTACAAACTTAGGATCAATCGTCTTGGGTATCGAGCATTCACAGCTTCACTATGGATGTCGATGAATTTTGTCTGAATCCGAACCAGGCTATGATTGACAAGACATGACAAATTAAGCCATGGAAACCCGCATTCAAATTTGCAACTGAATCCGAGTTCGTATGCTCAAGTTATGATCGATGCAAATTGAAGGTGATAACCCCATTTTCGTATCCATCACCGAGCTCCGGTTCGAATCCATCACGTTCGTATCCATCAGAGCGGCAGCATCTTCGTATCCATGAAGGTGCCCCGGGTCGCATCGATCTCATTCCTATCCATCAATAGGGTGTGTGTTTCGTATCGATCGGCCAGGTCCTACTCGTATCCATAAAGTAACTGGCCCTTTCATATCCATCCACCTTTGTTAGCTCATTTCCATCACAAAGCAAGGATTCGTATCCATCAGATACCCGATATTCGTATCCATCATATGGTTCGTTGTGCACTTCGAGACTCATATTCGAATCCATGGGTGATGGCTTATTCGTATCCATCGGTTCAAACCGATCTGGGATGACACGTTAATTATGGATACAAACGCGGCGAAATACTTGGGGTGACTCGATCAAACCGGAGTGAAAAGCGGATCGACACGAAGGGCACGCGCCACGTCAACTTGCTCACGCGCGTTATGATCGAGTCGAAGGCATCGATTCGAAACCGTGGGTTCGAATCAAACAGCCACCGGAAGATTCAATTTCGTATCGACTATATCTCAAAATCCACTGATCTAAATGCAATGAAATTTTCACAGAAGATTACATACAAGCCAAGGAACATTCCCACCGAATTTCAGCTCCATCGGACATGATCTTGATCGACATGAAATGATTTCGTATCGATCACAGATCGAGTGGAAACTTTCTAGAATTGGTCGTGTGGGCCCCCTCACATGCCAGAGCGAGTCTCCCGAAGTTTGAGTGAAGTCTCAGCCTCCTACACCTATAAATAGAGCCCCAGAGCCTACAGAAGAAGGATCTTTTTTCTCAAGCGCCCAGACTCTGCTGGATCGAGACTTGCATCATATTCTTGCTGCTAAATTCGAATTCCAAGTTGTACTTTGTTGTTGTTTGCTGTAATCACTTGTAATCGTTGAAAGAGAATCAATAAAGTTGCAAAAAACTTCATAGTGGACGTAGGCAACACGCCGAACCACTTTAAATCGCTTGTCTGTGCATTTACATTCCTGTTGTTTGGAGTTTTTGTTAGATAATCTTCATTTTAATTTTATATTCTTCATAGTTATCTCTTCAAAAACTTCCGAAAAGTGTTGTGCCCAATTTTGGTGCAAACAGTTATAATCAAATATAAGAATCTAAAGTTTGAAAAGGTTTATAACCAAATAAAATTCTATAAGTATGATTTATCCAAAAGAAGAATAACTAAATTTGAATTAAACCAGAATTTAAACCCCGGGAATTTTGAAAAGTGTTTAAAATGAATTTAAACAAAGATTGGGAATTTAAAATCTATGGAATGATTGAAATGTTTTGAAAGTGTTTGAAGGCAATGATGGAGTATTATTTTGGGAAATATTTTTGAGTGAGAATTGTTTTAAAATGAATTTGTGGAAGTAAGAAAGCACTGAACTTACCTCATTCACTGGAAAATAATCCTGATGATGATGGCCACACCATTCGAATTTATTTTCGAGTTTCTAAAGTGATGGATTGCTTCCATAGTAATTGGGTATGATATTTGTTTAGATTTATTCGATATACATGGTGTTTCAGAAATTTCAAAGGGGAAATTTGTTTTGGTTAAGCCAAGTGTTTTGGAATCTGGAAATTTGATTTGATGTACCAAGTAGGTATGAGTTGATTATTATTTCAAAATGGTTTTGAAATAAAACTGGGTAATAAATTCTGGGAACTCTATTTAATAATGTGGGAGTTAAGATAAATCAACTATTGAACTTATTAAGTGAAGCTGATATTAATAAGAAGCAAATGAAAATTTTACTCCTGGAATTAGAATTTGGCTTGAGAAAATGGTGGGGAATAAAATATATTTGAATTTAACTTAAGATAAGTTAAATAAAATTGGAATTTGAAATTGAATAAAATTGGATATAAAGTCGAAATGTAGAATGATTATAATTGGGTAATGAAAATTTATATCCTTAAGCTATTAAGTGTTTTATAGATAATTTGGAACTGTGATTATAAGATGAAAATAACTCAAATGAGAGATAGTTGAATGGTATGGTGAATTCAAACTAAAACCTAAATGAATGTCGAATATGATAAGGCAAAGAAAAATATAAGATGTGAATGGACTTAAGTTAGTAAATAAGTTTTAAACTTGTATATTAGAAAGTAAAATTTTAAATTGAATAGAGAAATAAAATTGGACCGAATTGGATTTAGGTTAAAAAGAAATTAAGTTAAATTTGGATTGAACTGAAATCAAAATTTAGTTGTGTTATAAATAATATTTAATGAAAATCAATTCTTATTTAAGTAGTAAATGAAGTGGAATGAATTTAAGTTGACTAAATAAAAATTAGTTAAACTTGAATTAGAATTGGAAAAGAACTGAATTGAAAGAAAATTTAATTAAGTTGAAAGGATATTGTATGAATAGAATTTTAACTTAACTAAATTTAAAAGAATAGGATGAAGATGAATTTAGTATAAGCTAAATTAAATAAAGAGAAGCTTGAAGATGGATCTATAGTAAACTAAACTAAATTAAATGGAATTTGTATTGGCATGGATGAAATTTTGGTAGTTTGTTAAGAAAATTTTGAAAAGAAAAGTAAAAACCCAGTTTTGGTATGGGATTTAATTTTGGCGATAAAATGTTGAGAGTGTGAATGAATAATGGAATTAGATTATAATAGTGATGGTTTGAATTATAAATAAATTGAAATGAGTGAAACGATTTAAAATGGTCTCATTGTTAATAAAATAAATTTTTAATGGATTGAATAAGTAAATAAATTGAGTTAAAATTTGTAATGGATAAAGAATTGGAAATGTAAGAATAAGAATTTAATTTGATAATGGAATAAAATGAGGATGTTTGGGTTGTAAATAATGTCAAACGAAGTAAAATTAATATAGTTTGGTTTGGAACTAATTTAAAATGGTTATAAATTTCAGTAATTGTTGTTTGCTTGAATGATATCAAATTTGCATTGAGATTAGTCGTTTTGTTGTAAACAAAGCTAATAAATTAAGAAAAGCAAATAAAGTTGATTTTTGAACCAATTGGAAAGGATTGAAATTTTAATAAGTGGATTTGTATATAAATGCAAGTGAATCATAAAGAAAGGCAAATATATCAAATTTGAAATAAAGATTTGATTGAAAATTAATTTGGAATTAAATTTAAATCTTTGGGTTGCTGTTAAAATAGGGTTAACATTTTAAATTATGAGGTTTATTTGTTTAAACTATGAAATTGATGTGTTTGGCTAGTTTAATGAATAGAATGTTAGTAAATTCTCATATTATTGAAAACTGTTGTGTTTGTTGAGTAAGTACAGGTACGGGAGGCAATCGATAGAGTTGGAGTGCGTATATGCAATACAAATTTGTTGCATGCTTTTAAAATGCTAATAAAAGGTATGCCTACGCAATAAAAATATGAAATATGAACTGTTTTTGGTTTTCCAAATGTGTGGGTCGATGTATATATATTTATTCTATTGTGATATTGCAAAAGCTCCTCCGTACAATGGGGACTCTGCCAAAAATTTTTGAACATTTTGGGAGTTAGAAAAAAAATTGAAATTTTGAAATGATCCGTTAACGACAAATTGATTTCAAATTAAAATTGAAATAAAAGGATTTTGGAATAGGAATAGGAAACTAGCAGTTTTGATTTGAAACTGAAGAATTTAGGCAAAGTGAAATTTGAGATTTTTACTAAGTGAGTTTTGCTATTGAGTTTGGAGCATTCTTTCTACCTTAGCAAATTTCGGGACAAAATTCTTTTAAGGGGGGAAGGATGTAACGACCCAGAATTTCTAGTCGTAAATTTTGTAAATTTAATTCATTTTAAATGTTAAATATGGATTTTGAACTGATTTTGAAATAAGGATTTTGTTAAATCAATAAAATTTAGTTGTAATTTCCAACATGGAAATTCAATTGAAATTTGAATACAATAATTTAATATTGGAATTGGGATAATTGGTGAATCTAGGTGTAAATAAATATAAAAAAATAGTTCCTAAAATTTATTTTAAGTCTATTTGGATTTGAATTGTAATACTAGACTGTTCGATGGAATTAAAAGTCGATAGGTTGAATTTGAAATTCTTTATTAATTTAATAATGGAATTTAATAATATGATAATGCACATAATCAGATTTTCATTTAAACTAAATCAGAATGATTTCTAATGTGAATATAAATTCTATACGATTTATAATAGAATTGATAAAATTTTAAATGTGAAATTTTAAATGATTTCGATGATTTTGAAAATCGCTTGAAATAATCGACGAGTTAAAATAGCCTTCCGGGTCACAGTATCGGAATTCGACAAAACCAGTTTCATTAGATCCGTAATAGTTAATTATTATCGGATTTCAATTTTCGTAGTGTTTGGATTTACCGTTTGCTCCTACGGGTGAGAAACGCGTTGAGGATTAAATCGATAATTTAATATTTAAACTCGATTTAAAAAGCTATCTTCCACATACGACCAAATTAGCCTCCGAAACACGTTCCATTGTGCTCAAAATGCGGGTAGTACCTTAGAAACGCCTGGCGGCTCGTGTGATTTGGAGTTCGTTCGAAAATTTGATAGATTGGTGAAAATTAATAATAAAATAATATTATAAATGTTTATATATATACACATTTTAGCCAGAAACCCTATTTTCGTCCTCAGCCACCTCTTAAACTATCAATGGCCGAAGCTTGCTGGCGTTTCTCTTTGATTTCCCCTCGAACTATCGACTTTTAGGGGAAACTCCCAATTGGAATGTCGTAGAGGGCGGAGAGATGCTCAGATCCAACGGTCGGGATCGTTTTTTGTGCTTCGAAGGAGCGGCAGTTCGTCAAGGAGGGGTCGGTGCTCGAGCTCGTCGTTCGAGAGCATGGCTTGACCGAGCTTGAAGCTGCTCTGGCCGGTGGTGATATTCGAGGTGCTCTTCATTTTGGTGGGTTTCGATCATCGCGTATGGAAACGTGGTGGCCGCGATATCCAACCCTAGGAGGCGACGTTTAGGTTTGTTTAACCTGGTATGCGATTGAAGAAGAAGGGTGGAGCGGTCATGATTGTCTTTCCAGAATGAACGACCTGATTTCATTCCAGTATAAAAAAAATTGTTTTAATATGTATTTAAACTTTATAAATTCGTAACTTTTGCATACGTTATCAAAATTCGACGAATTTGGCGATGTCGGAATTGCAGTGACGAGTACTATGCAGTGGAGCAATTTTGGAATTATTCGGAGCAAGTAAAAATTTAGGTTGAATCAAACACCGTTCGATTTAATTTAAATTACGCTCGTCGAAAACCCAAGGTGAGTTAATCTCACTCAAATCTGGATACCAGTTAATTTAAATAGCCAATATTTAAATGTTTGATTGGTTGTTTAGATGAATATGTTAATTATTATCATATTGAATCGATATTTATTTGTTGCGCTAATATCTGTGGATGCAGGGAAACAGGTTGGAGGGTTCCAACTGGATTCCTCACAAATAGAAATTTTATTTATATATGTGATATATCTCATTGATAAATTTATTTTGTCTACGAGTCTGTGAATGAAGATAAGCGTTATTGATTATACCGCTTATCGATGTTAATATGATTGAATCTGTGATGGTTGATGTTGTGCACTATTGTGTTAAACCCTTGGACTACACTATACACACACGAATATGGATTGCACGTGGAAATTGGTTAAGTCACGGGTTTTTGAAATAATTTTAGAATTGAACTTTTGAATCCAAATGGTTTTGAAAATAAATCGGATTTAAAGTGGAAAAACTTTTGAAAAGGAATTTTAAAGTAAAAAATATTTTTGAATAACTTAATTTAGTTTTGAAATTTAATTTAAATTTGAATTAAAAATTTGAAATTGAATTCTATGTGGTACGCTATGATTTCAAAAAGGTTATATAAGTTTACATGAACTTAAACCATTTTATAAAGTGTTGCTTTGGTAATTTAAATTAACCCAAAGATTTTAACTTGTATAAATGAAATCGGATTTTCTCGAAATAAAAACTATTTGTTTTCAAACGATATAAGCTTTCATATAAGAAATCAATTTCCAATTTGTATTTGAGGAAGTTCAAATTGAATTGAAAATGGTTTTCCAAGTTACGAATGAATATTTGGAAACGGGTTTTGGAAGTTATAAATTAAATCTTTGATTTAAAGATTAAATGAGCTAAACCAATTGAGGTGGAAATTGTTTTGTAATCCGTGAGCGGATCTTTGTGAAACTGGGTGAACCGTGTGGAATGAATCTTTTATTTAAAAGATTTAAAATGGTAATTTGTTTAAACCATTTGAAAGAAATTTTTTGGATAATAAGTTGTGAATTAATTGAAATCCCATATCCATAAGTTTTTAAATTTACGCTCATTATTCGGTTTAGCCGGGAGAGGAATTTGTGTCATATAACCCATTCCGAATAATGATACGTCGATATGGATAGCATTTGAAGACCGGTGGTGAAGACCGGGTATTTTCGAGAACGAAAGGATAACCCGTCGGTTGTCTCTGCACTGAGTCGCGTCGGTATAGAGATTACCTAAGTGATGGGAAGTCCGACCGGGATTGTGAATACCCAGATTTGCAAGGGCTTCTTCGGAAGTGCCTTTGGTTCTGTTCGAACCCGGAACAGACTTGTATGGATGTATGTGTGACATTATACTTTGAGATGTAAGGCTGGTTTCTATCAAATACATTTCTGTTGGTGGCGGAGATTTATTCTCTTAGCTTAACACCCTTCTATGTGACGTACGAGCTCAGAGGTTATGTAGTTGACGGTTACTAGTGATACATTCCCAATTTGGTAATGTGGCATACTAAGTGCTGCTGTGTGTTGATGATCATTTGTGATCGAAGCATGGCTTTGTGAAAAAGCGTAGCTTTGTGAACGTGGCTTCGTCGAGCCTCACAACCCGGTAATGGTCGAAACAGGAATCGTGGCAGCAAGGTTATTCGGGGGTAGCCCCCCTGAAGGTATGACCATTTCCTTCTGGATAAAAAGTGGTATCATGGTATGGAGCCCAGATATTTACTTATGTTGATTTTTTATAAAAAAGTGCTATCATGGTATGGAGCCCAGATACTTTACTGTGTGGTTGTTGGATTTAAGGCCCTCGGATAAAGGTCGGTAACGACCGGGGGATGGTATACTCCTGTCAGTTGTTACCTAGTTACGGAGGTAACCCGGCCTTGTGTAGCAGAGATTTGGTAGGTTCTCGAGGACGTCCCTCCAGAGGAGTTTCATTTTATGTGGGAAGTTACTTTGCCTGACCATTTGTTGGAAAATCAAAAGAAACAATACGAGCCCTGTACGGTTTTAGTTGTATAACCTGTTATTTATCATGGTAGCTATAGTAGGCATAAGTGTGAAATGCATATGCTGGCTAAGATTAATATTATACTTTCAAAATGTTTTCTACACTATGCACTAATAATAATAATATCAAAGAATTTTGCGTTTTAAGCATGTTTGACTATCATAAGGAGAAATCTCCTGCAATTCTGCGTTTGCATTGTGTGTATGGCGGGAGGCCTAATGGTAGTTTCATTTTCCAAAAGCATAGTGGATTTCTTTTTATTTTCTTTGTGAAAATAATTGTTTTTGAGATCTCACATCAGTCCCACGACTGACCTGGAGTTTATTGTTCCCTTTCTAAACTCCGGGTGGCCACAATTTTCCACTGGCAGCCTAGAGTTAGGTTAGCATTATTCAGGAGCGAAAATAGAAAAAAAATGCTGTGGAGATCTGGAGCAAGCTGAACGGCGAAGCGTATCACCAGTATATGTTATATTCTTTTCTGCTGTTTGTTGTTGTAACACTCTGATAATATAATGTGATGTAATGTAATAACTGATATAGTTCTTTGTTTGAAAGATATTCATTTATCTATTATATTTGTTCCGCTGCGATATGTGAGATTCTGTTATTGTTTCTGTTTCTTCTTCTATTTTCTTCTTCTTTAAACCCTAACGGCTCGGTTTTCCGGCATTCGACTGTACGGCATTCGATACAGTGGATATATTGATGTCGACTTTTGGGCATCGAGAAATCGAACATGTTACAAAATTAGTAAAAGCGTGGTTCCATATTCCGCACTTTTGCTAAATCGTTTAAATCTCTTCGTCGTTTCCTTGAAAGTGCAAAATTGTGTATTTTATATAAATAAAATTTACATTCTCAAATGGACAAGTCCGGAATTAATCGGATCAGTAAAAGTAAGGGTTCATAGTCCTTAATTTTGTTGAAGCGTTTAATTCGATTCCTCATTCTTTTGAAAGCGTAAAACTGTAAAAAAAATTGGAACAATTTTATTTAAAACGATTTTAAAAATACATGATTAAAACAGCAACATCTATAGCAATTTCCACAAAGAAATTGCGCTTCACAAAACACGTAGAACGGATAACCAATCAGCGTTGCGGGATAGCGCTTGAAATTCACTTTAAATTTACGGTTACTGAAGTCAAAACAACAGTAATTTTTATTCGTCAAAAATCTCACTAAAACAACACGCTTCAAAAATATAACACCGGAGTAAAAATCCGTTATAAAAATAACGGCAACAAAATTCGTTTTAAAACCAAACATCGGTTCAAAGCAAATTAAACATTAGACTGCACTATTTATATATGTAAGACTGCACTATTTAAATTTTTACGCACACAAGTTGTAAAATGATGGTCTGGACTAACTTTTGTGAAATGCACTTATACACACATCAAAGTTTTAAAATGACCTTGCAATACTCACCTGCATGTAATAAAGAATAAAGATAAATGACATGGGTTTCTTCACTTTGTTCGCATGAAGTAAATAATGGCCTGGCATAAATTTATGCGCACACGTGACACATCACCGAGAATAAAGTGACATGCCAATCTTTCGTGCATTTCTACATACGCTTACATGAATTACCAAAACTTAAGTAATCAGGCAACACCACAATATGCATGCACGCAACCTTTTACCCGCAAATAATAAAAATAACTTGTGCAATTCTTCCATGCAGACGAAATATACAGAGTAAATGACCTGGGCACAAAATTTTGCACGCACAAATGATTAGAGTCAAAAAATAAAATAAAAACGACCAGGCCCTAAACATTTCTCACATGTAGAAAATGTATATGCACACATGAATTGAAAAAATTTGTCTAGGCATCAAATTTTTCTCGCACACTAGCCTGGACTGTTTTTCTTTTGTGTCGCTAATTACTTATACACATCACTTTTGTGTGTACACTTTTGCACGCATGCACCGTGAAAAAACAAGAAGATCTGGGCACGTTTTGTGTCATAAATCTTTGCACGCAAATTGAAGAAATAAAAAAAAAGGACCTGGAACTTGGATCTTAGAGTATGGCATGCATGCACAGATTGATCCAAATATACACACCTAAACACATTTCAACGTACATGAAATAATAGAAACAAATGTAAATAGAACTGGACTCGAAATTATTTTCCTTTGTGTGCCGCAAGATATATATTATTTTTTTCGAAGTGCAACTGAGCTACACGCACGCCAACAAAATGCAAAACCAAAATTTTTGACTGAGGCCATACAATACATGCGCATGCGCAAATGAAGAGAAAAATGATGGCCTGGAACTTGGATTTTGAGGCATGCTTGCGTGCACGAAAATGCCTATACAACTTACATGCGTGCATGAATTGAACAAAACGCACGGAATGAAACAACACAGCTCAAAAATATCTGGGCACCAAGTTTGCATGCATAATGTAGAGATGAAAAACAAATAAATTAGAGATGTGAGTTTTTGCACTCACCTTTAATTCGTTTCAAAATCAGTAAGCAACAAAAATTCCAGCTTCACAACCAGTTAGCATGAAAATCTTAGTGGAGGAAGAATGAACTACCTTCACAGCTTTCTACCGAGCTACTGGAAGAAAATGAGCAAAATAATATTGCAGGCTTAATTTTCTTTTCTCATCATTTTTTTTTTAAACAAGTCAAAGCAAAGGAGTGCTGGCATGCAATTTGAGTACAATTACATTTAAGATAGACGTGCACTTGTGGAGATAAAAGGACACAGCTAGCAATAAATGTGTTGATAACATATGTGTTCCAACTCTTGTGATAGCAAAGTGTTCACATTTTTTCTTTTGAATTGGACACATTCTCATATACACGTGAAGGCATATTTTCCATTCATTTCAAATGTTCAACTGATTTTTCAACATTATTGCATTGCAATTTTTTTTTCAAATCTTAAATTAAAATTTCTATTTTAAATTTTTATTTCGACGGTAATAAAATCACGGTTGTTACAAACTTCCCCCTTATAAAAATTGCGTCCACGCAATTTTCATACTAGAAGCACATAAATTATTCATCACAACAAAGATTTAAAATAGAAAAGATGGATTAAAATGCTCACCCCCATCCGAAGAGGAGAGAAAACCTGGATAAGAATGCTCGATGAATTCTTTGGTTTCCCAAGTGCAACCTTTGGGGTTTGCGGACCATTGAATTTTCACAAGCGGGACTTCTTTATTCCGAAGGCGTTTAACCTTCGAAGCTAGCACACGATTGCACCATAGACAAGTCGGGTGAGATTGCAACATATGAGGATCAATAATAGAATCTGAATCTCGAAGGCATCGACGAAGCTGGGATACATGAAATACGTCATGAATTCTCGAAAACTGAATAGGTAGCGATACACAATAAGCAACTGGGCCAATGCGTTCTGTAATAGGAAATGGTCCAATATATCGAGGAGCCAATTTCTCGGAGCTACTAAAATGCACCACACCGTTCATCGGAGAAACACGAATGAATACCCGATCGCCAACAGAAAATTCAAAAGGCTTCTTACGATGATCGGCATAAGATTTCTGCCTATTCTGAGCCTCTTTCATTCTTTGTCAAATAATATCAATCTTCTCAGAAGATTCATGAATATAATTGAAGAGGAGAACTAACTTTTCCTCGAATTCCAATCAACAAGATGGTGATCGACACGGCCTTCCATAAAGGGCTTCGAAAGGAGCCATACCGATACTGGATTGGAAGCTGTTGTTATAAGAAAATTCAACAAGAGATAAGTGGTCTTCCCAACTACCACTACAATCACGAATGCAAGCGCGAAGGATCTCTTCTAAGACTTGATTCACCCTCTCAGTCTGAACATCAGACTGTGGATGATAAGCTGTACTGAGATTGAGCTTAGTGCCCAAAGCTTTCTGAAGGATTTGTCAGAAACCACTAGTAAAAAGCGGATCTCTGTTACTAACAATGGAACTAGGCACACCGTGAAGTCGAATGACTTATTGAATAAAAAGCTTAGCCAACAGAGGAGCAGTCCACTTGGACTTGATAGGAATAAAATGGGCTGATTTGGTCAATCTGTCAACAATCACCCAAACACTCGTATGGCCCGACCTCGAACGAGGTTAACCATCAATGATGTCCATAGAAATTTGATCCCATTTCAATAATGGAATCTCAAGAGGCTGCAAAAGACCACAAGGACGTTGGTGTTCTGCTTTAATAAGTTGACAAGTCATGCAACGACTCACATGACTTGCAACATCACGCTTCATACCTTCCCAAAAGTTAAGAATTTCAAGCCAGCATACATCTTGCTACTGTCGGGATGAATAGTATACTTAGAATGATGACATTCCTCAAGAATGTCATTTCTAAGATTAGGAACACTAGGCACGATCAACCTTCCCTTCTTCCGAATACAACCATGAATATCAATATCGAAATCCTTTAGATTATCACTTCGGGATTCCGATTTACAACTCTGAATAAGATAAAAGAGATCTAGATCTCGTTTTCTGGGCATCGGCAATACGATCCAACAAACTAGGACGAGCTTCCATGCTAAATAAAAGCACGGGAAAATCAAAAACTTAAGGATGGTCTCTAATATCACAATGAGACAAAGCTTCCAACATATTCCACTCTGCGAGCATCATGGAAACAACAACCTGCTGCTTGCGACTAAGCGCATCAGCAACTCGATTACTCTTACCAGCGGTATACTGAATATCGAAATCATATGAAGCAAGAAATTCGAGCCAACGTTGTTGCCTCATATTAAGTTCTTTCTAAGTGAATAAATATTTCAGAGACTTGTGATCCGTGGAGAGAACAAAACGCTCGCCCAATAAATAATGTCGCCAAATCTTTAGAGCAAAGACTATAGCGGCTAACTCCAAATCATGGGTAGCATAATGAATTTCGTTAGGCTTTGGTTGTCTAGAATCATAAGCAACTACTCTATCTTTTTGCATGAGAACAGCACCGATCCCATAACCACTGGCATCGGTATAAACAATAAGATCACGATTCCCTTCGGAAACCACTAAGATAGGAGCATGAGTAAGGAGATCTTTTAACTTCCAGAAAGAAATCTCACACTTATCAGACCAAATAAAAGGAAAAGCTTTTCTCGTAAGTAAGCGGTAAGGCAATACAAGAAAGTCCTTAATGAACCGGCGATAATAACCCGCCAATCCAAGGAAACTACGGATCTCAATAACGGTATCGGGCCTCTTTCAATTCTGAATAGATTCAATCTTGGAAGGATCGACGGAAATACCATCGGAAGAAACAATATGACCGAGAAACTTCACTTTATTTTCCCAGAAGTGACACTTGGAGAATTTGGCATAAAGCTGATGCTAACGAAGAGTGCTCAAAACAATCTCCAAATGTTGAATATGATCGACTTCAGATTTGGAATAAATAAGAATATCATCAATGAAAACCAAGATGGACTTATCGAGATATTCCTGGAATATCCGATTCATAGGATCAACAAAATACGCTGGAGCGTTCATCAAACCGAATGACACAACAAGCCATTCGTAAGAACCATAAGGAGTATGGAATGCGGTAAGAGGAATGTTATCTTCCGCAACTCGTAACTGATGAAAACCTGTAGCGAGATCGAGGTTGAAGAAAAGCTTAGCGCCACTTAACTAATCGAACATGTCGTCGATCCCAGGTAATGGATACCTATTTTTGATAGTGAGCTCGTTAAGCTTGCGATAATCAATGCAAAGCCCAGGAGTACCATTTGATTTCTTAACGGAGACAACGGCGGCGCCCCAAGGAGATGAGCTAGAACGAATAAATCGCTTGGCTTGCAATTCATATAATTATTGCTTGAGTTCCTCATTTTCCTTAGCAGACATCCTCGTGGGAGGACGACTGACAGGATGAGCACCAGAGATAAGATCAATACGGAACTCAATTGCCCTCTTCGGCGGCAATCTTGAAATAGGCTCGAAGACATCAGAAAAATCACAAACAATTGGAATATTAACTATGACATCCTCCGATTCGAAGGAAGAAATAAGAGCATTCGAAGTATGGTCCATGCTTCGAAATACAATAGATAGCTGCTCGATAGCATCGGGATGCTTGAGATATAAAATTCTTTCGGGACATAGAATTTGAACTTCATAACGGACAAGCCAATCCATCCCCAAAATCATATCAAAACCAAGATGATCCATAACATGCAGATTCGCATGAAAGGAAAAGCCGCATAGAATAATCTCAACATCAAGTCACAACAAACCAAGAGTAACGGATCCACCAATACGATTCACAATTCTCAAAGGGTCGCAAAGAGTAACAACATTCAAAGGAATAATATCAACAAGCACCTTTGACACGAATGAATAAGATGCACCCGTATCGAAGAACTCTAATAAAACGGCCATGAAATAAAATAAAACCTTCCAAAACAGAAGGAGTAGTACCTTTGGGCTGAGAAGAATCACCAGAAGCTTTAGAAACATTAAGCTTCCCCGATTTGAAACCCTTAGGAGCAATAGGAAAATCAGAAACCTAATGACCTTCTTTTTTGCAATAGCGGCAAATGCGAGCCTTAGGACAACTACGAAGAAGATGATCCAGAGAAGCACAATTATAGCATGCCCTTTGAATAGAAGGTGCATTACTAGGCTGAGAATTAGAGGTAGCTTGCTTCTTCTTCTTCTTGTTGGAAGAAGAATTAGGCCTATGAAATGGAAACCTCTTCTTGTTGGGGTTCTTAGAAACCTGAACCTCATCACCACTATCACGTTCCTTTTCAACAGCTTCAAGGCAAAGAGCTGAATCAACTAGTTCCTCAAAAGGAAGCTTAAGCTGAAGCAAAAGAACTTTCTTCAAATACTTCTTCAAACCTTCAACAAATATAAGATTCTTCTTACATGGAGTGTTAATGAACTCAACTCCGTATTTGGACAAGGCCTCGAAAGATGCAACGTAATCAGAAACAGAGGGCTTTCCTTGTTTCAACTCAAGGAAACCACGAGCAAGATTAGCCTTTTCTGATTTAGGAACGAACTTATGTTCAAAACGTTCCTTAAACTGAATCCACGAGAGAGAGGACTCATCAACTTCCGCAATCAAAAGCTTGTACCAATCAAGTGCATGTTCTAGCATGTTGCAAGATGCCACGAGAACACGATGATGATCAGAAAGATCCATCCAAGAAAATATGCGCTCAAAACCGTGCAACCAAGTCTGAACCTCTAATACACTTTCTGATCCCTTGAAAGGCTTGCCTCCAAGGTGGGAATAGTCACTACACATGCGGCGATGGCAGACTTATGAGTAGGAGCTGTGGGAGTAGCTACAGGAGGCTGAGTACCTCGATATAGCTCCATAAACTGATCAGCTGACATATAAACTCCGTCCGGATGAGAACCACTAGACGGACCTGCAGTAGAACGCTTCCCTCTTCCTCTTCCAGCCATAGGCTAAGAGACAAGAGAAGGTAAGGATTAGTTAAAACAATACAAGATTGATAAGAAATTTGACAAATGGAATACTACGGAATATGAGATTTATTCCTAGACATACTCCAACATGTTAAAGTGGAAGGAATAGATTAGAAAGGCACGAATATAACCCTCGAATAGTTGTAACACATGTTCCATTCTGCATTTGTTCTATGTTTATTATAATTTGTTCTGAAATTCAGCTCTGATACCAAGCTGTAACGCCCTACCTCTATGCTCACAATAAAAAGGGTTATTACAAGGAATAACGTCTGCTATTGCGAAGAATAAGGCTTGTTCGAAGCGACCATCCCTAAGTTATGCCGTAGACGAGAATTGATTACATCGATAGGAGTTGTGTTAGTACTCCCAACGGTATAATTTCAATTCAAATCTAAAACAAAACCATGGTGGCTAAAGAAAAATTCAGAACAACTCATAATGACAACCATACAGATAAGTATAATCACATCAGAAAAGAAATATCAGATATATAGCGGAAGATAAGTCTGGATACATATTACAACAATCAATGGTTCACATGAACCAATTGTACATATACATAGCCATCAATACAAACATGATATGAGAGTCAATACACCAAAAGTAGCACCTCGAAGCCTAAACAAAAGATGAAGTGAAATCCCAAAAGATGAAGCAGCAACTGAATCAAAGATAGCGATTATCCTGAAACAACTCGGTCTGACCCGAGTATTATTTAAAAGAAAATAATAAACAGATCAGTCTAATTTAAACTTAGAAGTGAATGCATCATAAACAACATCAAAGCAAATCAATCATAATCTCGAATGAGACTATTCAACATAAATAATCAACATAGTTTAAATGAAGAAATCTCATTAAACTCCATCAAAATCAAATTTCAAATTCAAAACAGCAATACACAAAAATCTAGAAATCAAAAATAGATAACTAGAAAATCAGCATAAAAGTGGATCGATCCCAGCATATGGCGAGTCTAAGCTACGCCGCACGTGCATCTCATATGGCCGAAGCCTACAAGTACTGTCATCATAATATTTGGCGCCCATCATATGACCCGAAGGTCCAACAAATGACCCAAAGGTCTAGTACTGGTAATTGACCCGAAGGTCCATCATAGTGGCTCGAAAGCCCAACAAAATCATCAAAATTCTCAAACAGCAATTCCACGGCAAGAATTTCAATTAACGAGTCCGGATTTAACCGAATTAGTAATAGCATGGTTCCATATTCCACACTTTTGCTAAATCATTTAAATCTCTTCATCGTTTTCTTGAAAGTGCAAAATTGTGTGTTTTGTATAAATAAAATTTACGTTCTCAAATGGACAAGTCCGAAATTAATCGGATTAGTAAAAGTAAGGGTTCATAGTCTTTAATTTTGCTGAAGCGTTTAAATCGATTCCTCATTCTTTTGAAAGTGTAAAACTGTAAAAAAAATTGGAACAATTTTATTTTAAAATGATTTTTAAAACACGTGATTAAAACAGCAACATCTATAGCAATTTCGACAATGAAATTGCGCTTCACAAAACACCGTAAAAACAGATAACCAATCAGCGTTGCGGGATAGCCGCTTGAAAACTCACTTTAAATTGACAGTTACTGAAGTCAAAACAACGGTAATTTTTATTCGTCAAAAATCTCATTAAAACAACACGCTTCAAGAATATAACACCGGAGTAAAAATCCATTATAAAAATAACGGCAACAAAATTCATCTTAAAACCAAACACCGGTTCAAAGAAAATTAAACATTGGACTGCACTACTTATATATGTAATACTACACTGCCTGGGCAAATAAATTTTTACGCATGCAAGTTGAAAAATGATGGTCTGGACTAACTTTTGTGAAATGCACTTACACACACATAACAAAGTTTTAAAATGACCTTGCAATACTCACCTGCACGCCACAAAGAATAAAGATAAATGACCTGGTTTTCTTCAATTTGTTCGCATGAAGTAAATAATGGTCTGGCATAAATTTGTGCGCACATGTGACACATCACCAAGAATAAAGTGACAGACCAATCTTTCGTGCATTTCTACATACACTCCAATGAATTACCAAAACTTAAGTAATCAGGCAACACCACAATATGCATGCACGCAACCTTTTACACGCACATAATAAAAATAGCTTGTGCAATTCTTCCATGCAGATGAAATATGCAGAGTAAATGACCTGGGCATAGAATTTTGCACGCACAAATGATTAAAGTAAAAAAATAAAAAAACGACCTGGACCTAAACATTTCTCACACGTGCAAAATGTATATGCACACATGAATTGAAAAAATTTGTCTGGGCATCAAATTTTTCTCGCACACTAGCCTGGACTGTTTTTCTTTCTTTTTTCTTTTGTGTCGCACGTTACTTATACACATCATTTTTGTGTGTACACTTTTGCACGCATGCACCGTGAAAAAACAAGAAGATCTGGGCACGTTTTGTGTCATAAATCTTTGCACGCAAATTGAAGAAATAAAAAAAAAGGACCTGGAACTTCGATCTTAGAGTATGGCATGCACGCACATATTGATCCAAAAATGCACACCTAAACACATATCAACATGCACGAAATAATAAAAACAAATGTAAATAGAAATGGACTGGACAGGAAATTATTTTCCTTTGTGTGCCGTAAGATTTTTTTTTTTTTTGAAGTGCAACTGAACTACACGCACGGCAACAAAATGCAAAACCAAAATTTTTGACCTGGGCCATACAATACATGCGTACGCACAAATGAAGAGAAAAATGATGGCCTAGAACTTGGATTTTAAGGCATGCTTGCGTGCACGAAAATGCCTATACAACTTACATGCACGCATGAATTGAACAAAACACAAGGAATGAAACAAAACAGCTCAAAAATATCAGGGAATTAAGTTTGCACGCATAACGCAGAGATGAAAAATGAATAAATTTGAGATGTGATTTTTTGCAATCACCTTTAATTCGTTTCAAAATCAGTAAGCAACAAAAATTCCAACTTCACAACCAGTTAGCATCAAAATCTGAGTGGAGGAAGAATGAACTGCCATTACAGCTTTCTACCGAGCTACTGGAAGAAAATGAACAAAATAATGATGCAGGCTTAATTTTCTTTTCTCATCATTTTTTTTGAACAAATCAAAGCAAAGGAGTGCTGGCATGCAATTTGAGTACAATTGCATTTAAGATAGACATGCACTTGTGGAGATAAAAGGACACAGCTGGCAATAAATGTGCTGATAACATATGTGTTCCAACTCTTGTGATAGCAAAGTGTTCACATTTTTGCTTTTGAATTGGACACATTCTCATATACACGTGAAGGCATATTTGCCATTCATTTCAAATGTTTGACTGATTTCTCAACATTATCGCATTGCAATTTTTTTCAAATCTTAAATTAAAATTTCTATTTTAAATTTTTATTTCGACGGTAATAAAATCATGGTTGTTACACAACTGGACAGTCATATAACTTGCCCTCTAAACTGAATACACATCGAAATAATAATCCGGTACGGAAGTACGTATCGCCATCCAGCTCGTCTCCTCAGCTCCACATCATCGTTTCCTATATCCTATAATACTTGGTCTGACCGAGCATTATAGTTAAACAACACCCAAGTCAGTCTAGGATACCAGTGTGAGAAATCACACCCAATTGGATTATTAAAGTTTCAAAAACCCTTTGAAAATCAAAAGCATCTCGTAAGCCCACGCCACAAATAAACATGTTGGTTTTTTACCTTACGATAGCTAAAACATTTCTTATAAAAATCCTTTGATATTATAATAGTGTCTATATACAAATACTTATTCAAATAGTCGAAATTGTTACATTTATTAAATTCCATCTAATAGGTATACAAACAAAACCGTAGAGGCACGTAGGGAGAATGGATTTCCATCTATTGACTGGGCATTGGGGTATCACCTATCATAGTACGTAGCCTAGATCACCATACCGAGAATTACTCCCAATCCCCTACAACACAAGACCGGGACTACCCCTTACTGGATAATCGCGAGTAAGATCGCCCCACGGTTGGGATCAGCAACCGCACCACTAAGCCGAATAAAAAAGGACATCTAGACAGGGATGGCCTCACCCTAATGGGCGCTACCCAACTAGCCTTGCTACATAACCCCTGATTTTCAGTCATTTCCGGTTGATGAGGCTCGAGGCTAAGCGTTACCTTTTTAGAACGTTTCCCTTAGAATGGTCACCATCCACCTGACGATGTCCTGAAAGCATTCGTCCATACAAGTCCATCCCGGGTTCGAACGGAACCAAAGGCACTAATCCTACTACATCCATTTTGGAATCATCATCAGGATCAGTAGCGACTAGACCTTCCACATCACCGGTCCATCTTCGACTCCGAACTCGTTTTCGCCATGAAAACGTACAAACTGGATCGAAGTGGTTGTCGAGAAATTAATCCCGATCCCGGTCTCTTTAAAACGATCAATGCATTGGCCAATATTGATAGTCGGTTATTTAACTATCAATTAACATTCACAAGCATCCATCAAAACAATAAATAAATTCTCCCAAATTATTTATTAATCTCAAAATATCTTCGCAAGATATATTTCCACTTTCAAACCTTTTTTAAAACAGTTTTCAAACCATCTTCCTCTCACGGAATACATTCCCAAATATTTTCCATTTCCACTGAAATCACCAAGTTCAACACTTTAGATTTTAAAAAAATTTAAATAACCATATTTTTGAATATACTATATTATATTTAAATTAAAACTACTTAAATACTTTATTTAAAAAAACATACTTTAAGAATATTTAAAATAAAACTACTTTTAAAAAAAATTGTAAAACTAGATTCTTTTCTTTTAAAACATAATTCCTAATCACCTTTAAATAATTACTACTAAGATAAATTTGAAAAAGACTTACTTTAAAATTCGAACATTTAAAAATAAGAAATTTTATAAACATGCTTTTAACTTATACATAAAACTTGCTTTGAAAACGTATTTGGTTATTCAGGGAAATACACTTCTCTTCCACATCTTTTAAAAATAAATCACTATTTATTTATAAACAAATTTACCATTCCTTTAATAAATTCCCATCATGAATTTATTCTTCCAACTATCCACTGATGTATTACTTCACTTTTATAAACCAGTTTATAAATTTCATAGTCACATTCTCCTTTAAATTTTCAATTTCAAACACATAAATCAATTTTCATTGATTTCCAATTTACTCCATTTTGAAATAAATTCCTTTACTTACTCATTTATTTCAAAATCCAATAACTTCAAATTTTATTTCTTAATTATGATTTAAAGTCCTTTTAACTAAAAATTCCAATTTCATGATTCCCAAATTTCTGCTTTATCCTTTCAAATTAATTTAAACCTTAAATTTTTAAATAAATTCTTTATTCCTTTAAATAATATCACTTAAGTTTTGAAATTCATTATTTCTCTGTTTATTCAAAATCCTTTTTTCCATACTCGGAATTTATTAGAATTTTAAAATCACTTTTATTCTTTTCCAATTCATTCTTAAATTTATTCAAATTCTCTATAATTATTTTACTTAAAAATTCACTTTTTTATTTTCTTTTCAAAAATCCAATTCTATAGATTTGATAACTCGGTATACCGAAATATATGAAATCAAACCATAGCATTCAATATTCCAATTATCAATAAAATTCATCGTAGGATATCAAATAATCATAATGCAGAATTATTAGAACAATCAAAATAATTTTGGAGAATCCAGTTGGATCCCTCCAACCTGCTTCCCTGTATCCACAGATGTTAGCACAATATAAAATACCAATTCCACTTCAAGGTGGAATATCGCGGTATATGGGATTAATATAATATCATCCGCTATTATGTGGCGCATAGGGTCTCATCCTCTGTATAATGCAGGAAATCAATCACTCAAATATACTATATAATATATTACATCCAATCAATTCAATCATTCAACCAATTATTTAAATTTAACCATTTAAATTTAAATAGCAATTCAGTAGAGTAAGATTAACTCACCTTTGATTTTGTTTGTAATCCAATCCAAAGCGGCTTGTCTCTCCATGATTTAAGACCTTGTATAAACATTTTACGTTTTATTAATATTCAAAAAAAATCGAACAACTAATCTCATTTAATAAATTTAATTTAACTAATGATTTAAATGTAAACAAATAATTAAATTTTAAACTAATTTTCCTTTAATAATCCTTTAGTAATTAAAACCATTAAATAGGTTAACTAACAAATTAATCACCATAATTCATTTAAAATGAACTAGTAAGTTTAATATTTGTTTACGTATATTTATTTATATTTTTTCTTCACAATTACCTATATGTACATATATATAAAAAGTGAAATCTGCCTATATTTCTCTGACTAAAGTTTTCTTCTTCTTCTTTTTTTCAAATCTTACTGAATGTATATTTTTCTCCTTTCAGTATGTATATATATAAACTGGAAAATTTGCATTTATACATATATGTAAAATGAAATACATATGTGTAAATTTTAACCCTAAAAGAAAAACTGCAACTACCTCACTGCTTTAGAGACACGGCCGAGCATCCATCCACCGATCGACTCCACTAGCCATTGCATGTTCGAGCTACCCCATCGCGACTCCGAACCCTCCCTGACCTCACTGTCGAACACAGTCGGGCCTTGCAACCAACTGCCCTAGCTCAACCCCGCACCCCAAAATCGAACGCGCCTTGCCGCAACTGGTCGCGACCCCCTTGTCTCCCCTGCTCCAGAAATTGCTGCATCACCACCACAAGAACTCTGCCATTCGCTGCTTCGTCGAGTTCGCCAACATCTCGAGATTCGACCCAAAATGTGTGTGCGCCTGGTGCTTAACGAATCGAGTGAATTCGATTATTATTTTTAAGGCACGGATTCGATTCGAATCCAAATCAGAAGAGAGAGAGTAATTTGAACGAAAGGAGGCATAACAACTTGTTGGGAAGAAGTGGACGCGACCATTTTTAGCTTGACTTCTTATTTTAATTTTCGTGTCTGAAATTTTGGGAGAGGGGAATGATTTTATTCCGAAGAAAAAAAAGATGGTATGCTATTTCTTACGGCCATTTATTTTTATGAACATGATTTTGAAATTTGAAGATGGGAGCACAGCCTCGTGTCTAAAAGGAAGAAGGATAAGGAATCGTGTATGAGAAGGCAAAGGAAGCGTGTTTGAATATACTTGCTACAGTAGCCTGAAGTGAAAATAAAAACAGCTGACGTGAAATTTTGACTAGTGTTTGTACAAAAAATGGGCAAACACCTACAAGTCGTACGATTTAGTCGATTTTATGTTGTTCTTAGTGATTTGGGTGATTTATGCAAATATGTAAAAAGCAGGGACTAAACTGTAAAAGACACACAGATTTATAGTGGTTCGGCCAGAATGTGCCAACGTCAACTTCATATGTTATTCTCCTTCACTATCCGGATTATAAGTACAAAGCTTTGATTACAAGTGTATGAAAGTCGTTTAAAAGTTCTGTCCGTGCTTGAGTTCTCCCCTCGTCTTCGCCATTGTTGTACCGCTACCCCTCTATTTATAGAGTGAGGCTGGGGGTAGGGGTCTTGGATGTATATAGTTGCTGGTGGGCCTGGGCTGATGTGATCTGGCCTGGCAATGTTGGTTCGGTAATGTCTTGGTCCGGTGGTGAGTAGAGCATGGGTTGGTCCGGTGGTGAGTGGAGCGTGGATTGGTCCGGTGGTGAGTGGAGCGTGGATTGGTCCGGTGGTGAGTGGAGCATGATCTGGTCCGGTAGTGGGAGGAGTGTGATTTGGTTCGGTAGTGCCTTGGTCGTGCCTTGGTTCGCTCGTGCCTTGGTCCGGTGGTCTCTAGAGGTGTTCGATTAGGTTAAGGAAGGCTGTTAAGCATTCGTCAGTCCATTCAAACTTTCCTTTGTCTTTCTTTAGAGCTTCGAAGAAAGGGACGCACTTGTCAATCGCTTTAGAGATGAATCTGCTTAGAGCGGCCACTTTCCCATTTAGGCTTTGCATTTCTCTTCGAGTGGAAGGTATCCTGATATCTTTCAAAGCTCGGACTTGTTCGGGGTTTGCTTCAATTCCTTTGGAATGGACGATAAATCTCAAGAACTTTCCTGATGATACTCCGAAGTAGCACTTTAAAGGATTCAGCTTCATTCCAAATTGGCGAAGTACCTGAAACATCTCGCCCAGGTGGCTTACGTGATCGTTGGCTTTCCTCGACTTTACTAGCATGTCATCCACATAAATTTCCATAGTTCGTCCTAATAGTTCCGCGAACATCTTGTTGACGAAGCGCTGATAAGTAGCTCCGGCGTTTTTAAGTCCAAAAGGCATTACTCTGTAGCAGTACAGTCCCCGGTCAGTGACTAAACTAGTGTGGTCTTGATCGGGAACGTGCATAGGAATTTGGTTATATCCTGAGTATGCATCCATAAAAGATAAGAGTTTGTGCCGGGCTGTATTGTCCACAAGCTGATCGATTCGGGGGAGTGGGAAGCAATCCTTCGGGCAAGCGTCATTTAAGTTGGTGAAGTCAATGCATGTTCGCCACTTCCCATTAGCCTTCTTTACTAGTACCCGGGTTAACGATCCACTCTGGGTAGATGGATTCTCGTATGAAGTTATTGGCAAGTAGGTTCTTTACTTCTTCATCGAGGGCTACTGATCGTTCTGCCCCCATACTTCTCTTTTTCTTCTTTACTTGCACCTTGATAGGATCGATGTTCAGTACGTGGCATGCTACGTCTGGGGAGATTCCAGTCATGTCAGCGTGCGTCCATGCAAATACATCCAAGTTGTGGCGGAGAAAATCAATGAGTCGATCCTTCAATTCTGCTTTTAGTTGAGATTCGATTTTCGATAGTCTACTTGAGTCGTGTTTGTCTACAGATATAAACTCCATAGCCTCTACAGGCTCGGCGGTGGCCTCCTCCTCTTCATCCCTGGGGTCTAATTCATTGAAAGGATCACTGGTATATCGAAGAGGATGGGCTTTCTTTAGTTGCTATGCTTCCAAGTTTTTCGTACAGAGAGTAGTCTCTGCATTCTTCCCTTTATCCTTCCTACGGTTATTGCGAAGTTCAGTTACATAGCAATCTCGAGCAGCGTCTTGAACACCCTTTACTTCCACTATTCCATTGTCTATCGGAAATTTCATCTTCAGGCACCACGGGGCCAGGACAATTTGGAAGTCAGGCAAGGCTGGTCTTCCTAAAAAGGCGTTGTAGGCCGAGTGGTTTTCTATTAGCAGAAATGTTTGTTTCCGCACAACGGAGCGGGGATGACTTCTTATTTCAACAAAAAGGTCCATTTGCCCGAGGGGCATCTTCGCATCTCCAGTGAATCCGTGTAGTGGTTTGTTGCAGGGAGACACATCCTTCATTGATAGCTTCATTCTGTCGAAAGAATGCTTGAATAGGATATTTACTGAGCTTCCAGTGTCTACTAGAATTCGAAAAACTTCGGCTGGACCGAACCATGTAGAGATGACCATAGGATCCATGTGAGGGTACTGCCTTCCCTCTAGGTCACGCCTACTGAATGGATGTCATCATTCTCTTTCCGCTTCGGGTGGCGTTCTTCTATAACAGAATTAACGCAGTCTTCATTGTTTCTAAGCGACTTTCCATATCTTTCCATCTCTTCCCAGCTTCTGTCAGCGATGTGTGATCCTTCCGATATGGTATGGACCACTATCTTCTCTTGACTGGAGCCGCTGGTGTTGCAATTTCCTCCGCCAATTTCTGGGGGGCAGCCTTGGGTTCTTATTGGCAGGAGCTGGAGTCCTGTTCTGATCTTTTGCATAGTGTTCCAGTCTCTTTCTTCTAATGTGTTCTTCAATTAAGTCCCGGAGATGATGGCATTTATTGGTATCATACCCATGAGATTCGTGGAAGCGGCAGGACTTTCCAGACTTAATTGCGTTATCTGATTCCTTCTTGTGCGAGGGGCATCTGTATTTAACTTCGTCTTGGGTGGTCAGGAAGATGTTTGCGACTGTTTCATTCAAAGGAGTGTAAGTGTCAAATCTCGGCCCTAGCCGATATAGACGCTTTTCTCCCTTCTTGCCCCCAGCACCGTCTCTGGAGTCACTTCTTCGAACGTCTTTTGCTGCAGCGGATGTGTCGCCATGAGCTGCCTTGGTTTGTTGCCCTGTCTGCCTTTTAGTGGCAGCGTCTTCAAGTCTCATATACTTTCCAGCTTCATGGAAGAAATCGGGTAAGGTAGCTGGTTTTTCTTTTATTGATCTTCTAGCAAATTTAGTATCCGGATGCACACCACTACAGAGGGCCATTAAGATAAGTTTCTCATCGGCATCTTGGACTGCGGCCGCTGCGACATTGAATCGGGTTAGATATTGTTGCACTATCTCTCTAGGCTTTTTTTTTGATATTAGATAAGGAATAAGCGTCGTTGGGTTGTTCCAATTGAATGCAGAACTGACTGATGAACTTTTCTTTCAACATTTCCCATGAGCTGATGGATCCTTGGGGCAGATGGCAGAACCAGGAGGTAGCTAGATCTGCCAAGAATAGTAGAAAGCATTTGCACAATACTCCTTCTGTTGCTCCGCTCATGGGCATATGCTGTGTGTATCTATGCAAGTGTACAACGGGGTCAGAGGTTCCCCTGTAAGGTTCCATTGTTGGCATTTTCCATTCTCGGGGGGTGATGGCAATTTCGATATTGCGGGCGAAAGGGCTGGTTACCCTAGCGCCTATCCCTCGATATCTTTGATCCCGTTGGACGCACTCTCTAAACAATCGTGTCATCCTTTCATCAGAATTTGGAGTAGATAGAAATGAGTTTGGTTCTTCTCTGCGGGATTGATTCCGTCCAGATGACCTATAGGTATGGTATCGTCTATCACTCCTAATATTTTCCAGTAGCTGTCTCTGGTCTTATGGGAACATGCTAGGATCAGCTACAGTTGGCCCTTGCCTTGATCTTCCCCTACTGGGTTCTGTTCTAAGCACTTCCTCGAGTCCAACTTCAGGCTGGACCCTAGCTCGGCCCCGTTCATTGGTGTTTCCATGGCTAGGTAGCATGACAGGCTCAGCTACAGCCGACCCTCGCCTGGTACCTCCCCCGTTGGGGTTCGGTTCCAAGTGTTTCCTCAGGTCAGAGTTCGGACTGAGTTCGGGCTCGGCTCCTACCATTGTTGTTTCTGTTGTTAGCTTATTCGAAGAAGAAAGATCTTTGTTGCCTCCGAGATCCTCCAGACTGGGACTCATCCCATGATTCAGTGTTATGGTTGGATTTTTCAGCATCCCTTAAGCATGACATGAGCTGGTCCACCAAGGCTTCTTGTTGGGATGTGAAGCGGCTAGTCACTTCAGCCACAACCCTGTCTAGATCTTCCCTAGTAATTGTTGTTGGCTGCTCCATGGCAGGCGCTGTCAGATTTGCCTGATTTCCATTTTGTACTACTATTGGAACGGGACGATTCTCTTGATCTGTGACCACTGGATCTGGAATACTGCTAGTTGCGATGTTCTTTCTTGTGTTAACATCTTTCTTCTGCCTGGGAGGCATGTCTTCCAAGCAATGAGCGATGCTATTGGGAAGAAGGTTAAGTGGGAGAAGCTGAATCTTCGAGCTCCTTCTCAGTGAAAGCACCAAAAATGTTTGCACAAAAAATGGGCAAACACCTCCAAGTCGTATGAGTTAGTCGATTTTATGTTGTTCTTAGTGATTTGGATGATTTATGCAAATATGTAAAAAGCAGGGACTAAACTGTAAAAGGCACACAGATTTATAGTGGTTCGGCCAGAATGTGCCTACGTCCACTTCATATGTTATTCTCCTTCACTATCCGGATTACAAGTACAAAGCTTTGATTACAAGTGTATGAAAGTCGTTTAAAAGTTCTGTCCGTGCTTGAGTTCTCCCCTCATCTTCGCCATTGTTGTACCCCTACCCCTCTATTTATAGAGTGAGGCTGGGGGTATGGATCTTGGATGTATATAGTTGCTGGTGGGCCTGGGCTGACGTGATCTGGCCTGGCAATGTTGGTTCGGTATTGTCTTGGTCCGGTGGTGAGTAGAGCATGGGTTGGTCCGGTGGTGAGTGGAGCGTCGATTGGTCTGGTGGTGAGTGAAGCGTGGATTGGTCCGGTAGTGAGTGGAGCGTGATCTGGTCCGGTAGTGGGAGGAGCGTGATTTGGTTCGGTAGTGTCTTGGTCGTGCCTTGGTTCAGTCGTGCCTTGGTTCGGTCGTGCCTTGGTCCGGTGGTGAGAATACACCCAACATTTGCCCCCCAAAGTGGGGCATATGCCTGCATATGTCGCGCTTTGTTTTAGATCATTCGGTTTGGACACTCTCATTCGGCCCAAGTGCCGAACCAGTTGGTACGGTTATCCTACGCTCGCCTATAAGTATGGGCGTCACGCCTCTGTCATTCTTTACTGATTGAAATAGCCGAACCAAACCTTTTTCTGCCGAATCGTGTCACCGAACCAGATTTAACTGTCGGACCAGGTGAGGCTTTCTTCTGCCGAATAAACTTTATGCTTGAACTACCAAATGAACTTTAGGGGGTATGAGTGCCGAATGGACTCTTAGCCTCGAACTACCGAATGAAACTTAGGGAGTATGAGTGCCGAATGGACTCTTAGCCTCGAACTACTGAATGAAAATTTTATGCTTTGAATTATGAATGAGATTCCAGACTGTATGTACTTGTTTGTTTATATCTCTACATTCTTGGCTATAACGACATGCTTTCTTGTGTTGCAGATAATGTCTCATAAAGTAGAAACTCGCTCTGATAAGAAGAAATCCAAGGACAAAGGAGAGTCCTCCATAGTGCCCCCAGTCCAAGCAGAATCAGAACGACATGGACCAACCCGAGATCATTAGTAGACGGGTACGGTCCTCATGAGCTCCTGAACTCACCGCCTGACTGCTTTCCCAACTCCCTCAAAGATGAGCAGCTTGATGTTATATCTAGATCTTTGGGATTGACAGAGTGCATATGATGTTGCCGGGGAAAGGGGTGATGCCGTATAACCCCCCAGAAGGGTATTTTGCTTACAGTGGGTATCACTGCATGTGCGGAGCCATCCCTCCGATCAACGCTTGGATAGTCAGCTTCCTAGCATACTTGAAGGTGGGCCCTTTCCAGCTTCAGCCCAACTCTTATGCTATCTTGGTGAGTATGTTCATTATCTTCCAAAGAAATACGGGCGTCCCCCTTCCAACTGGAAGATCCGGTACCTGAACAACTTGAGAGGCTACAAGAAGGGGTCTCCTTAAATTAGCTTAGAATCGGCCGTGTCTTTCAAGCCAGTCCTGGACTTATATTCAAAATTTAGCATGTTCAAGAAGGAATGGTTCTTTGTCAGAGATGACTCTGTTTCTTTCCACCGCTTCACTTCTGGTTGTAAGTTGAAACTCATTTATAATTTCCGTTCTGACCGCAATGCTCCTCCTCATGTGATTTACTTCTTACTAGTGACAGGTGGCTTTGCGGTTGTAGAGAACGATCGCCTGGTTTAGATGGTTGAGGAAATAGAAGCTATTCTAGAAAATGAGAAGGAAGCCTCTTATCTGATCAGGAATGCTACTCTTTTGGGGCTCAACTTGATTCTGCCACGCCAATCTGTGGTCAAGCAAAGAGACACAGCTGAGGAGAAGGCCACCAAAGCTAAAGGAGGGGATACGGCGAAGAGCAGCAAAAGGAAAACCTTCTCGAAACATCCAATTGCCGGAGGGAAGAAACTTAAGAAGTCCGATGGACCCTCCCCCGGCACATGTCCAGGTATCCCGGAGGAGGAGAAAGATGTGGAGGAGGAAAGAGGTGAGGATAAAGGAGGTGAGGTGGAGAACGGAAGTGGTGGATAAGGTAATGGTGATGGTCATAGTGATGATGGTGGCGACGGACAGAGTGGTGGTGGTACAGGGGATTTGTCTTCTAAGCAAGCAGGTGTGATCCAGGAGTGGACAGACGATGATCTCCGCCTAGCTCTTGAAGGGTTGGACGGAGGACCGGCTGCAGTAGAGAAGCCTAAGAAAGCTGACAAGGCCGAGACCGGCGCCGATTCATCTTCCAAGAGCTCTTTAGCTGAGGCAACTTCTACGATTCAAGGTGAATTTTTGACTCCTACAGACTCTATTTATGATAAGGATTTAGGAACATTTTATGGCCAGCTCCCGTCCTGGAGTGAGATCCAGGACTTATTGTAGTATCCTACTCCTTCCCAGGGTTTATATAACAAAGCATCTCTTTACTCTTCTTAACTTGATATGTTTCTCGAATTATAATTCAATGTATGCTTGTAACACTTGGTTTTTATCTCAGAAGCGGGTAAGGCGGCCAAGACATCAGATGTCCGGCACCGTCTTGAACAATACAAACTTCTCATGGCTTCTACTAAACCAAAGCCTCCGACTAACCGCCCTGGAGACATAATCGGCTACCGCCCTCCTCTTGGAGTTATCGAAGAGGATATCCAAAGGAAGAAGAGGAGTCGTTCCTTGTTTGAATCCTCACCTGGTCCTCAGTCCCCAACTCAGCCTCTTCGGGATAACACGAAGAAGAATACTGAATTTATACCTTCTCCGCACCCGTTTGAAAATCCTACCGTTACCTGGATAGGCCATCCCGGCTTGGCTCGTAATCCGTTTGCAGGTTATCCGGATCTGGATCCGGGTTCTTGTGATATTACCTTTGATGAGGCTACCGGTGAGCACTTTCTTCCCCGTAATCCTATGGTAAGAGTATTGGATGAAGCTAAGTCTCTAGACCTTGATTTGCTTACCACTCGGGTTGTAAATTTGGGGGACGAAGCTAAGGCAAATATTGACTGGGTTGTTGAGGAAACCAGAAAGCTGATGAGGCATCATGCTCGACCGGTCAAGGTTGGAGAAGAAATTGGGAGTGCTAACATTCGACTGCGGTTAATGGTTTTCGACCAGGCCAAACAACTCGCTGATCAGGCCATCCAGATCTCCCAACATGAGGCCGCCTCAAGGCAACTAAAGAAAACCATGGAAAAGGCCAGCAGAGCAGAGTTACGAAAAATGGAGTCTTCTTGTAAGGAATGGATTGATATGACTATTGCAACGATGGATGAGGTCCGAAAAGCGGATCTCGAGCGGGTACGGGAGCTATCCGGGAAACTTGAAGCCGCAGAGCTTATTCAAACCAAGCTGAAGGAGGAGATGGAGGCGATGAGGAAATCTTTCCAGGCTGACTGCTCGCGATACCAATTGGAGAGGGATGCTGCTACTGTAAAGTTGTTGGCTTCTAAGGACCGAATAAGGGAGTTCGAGGAGAATGAGGGGATAATGGATGAGATGCTTCAGGACATATACTTTCGCACTTGAAAACAGGGCAACTTATCTTGGATGGATGATTATCCCCGAGTCATGGCCAGGATTTATCTCAGGGCCCTGGAGGAGGCTAAGGCCAATGCAGATAGGGAGGGTGGCATGGCCTTTAGAATGGATGTGGTCACGGCTCAATTCACCAAGGAGGAGAAAGCGGAGGTGAAAGAGGGTATGCGGCTGCTTACTGTTGAGGAGGTTGGTGTGCAGTTAGAGGATGATGATCAAGGAGCATATGCTGGTAAGTCTTCCCTTTTAGCTTCTCGTAACTTGATTGCTTATTGTTTATGACTATTAATGGATTCTCTCCCGAATGGACAGAAGAGACCTCTGGAGCACCAACCACCTCTGGTTAACATGTTGAGAGTTCCAATCCCGCGATCAAGGAGTTCTCGGAGGGCCAAGAGGATAGAGGTAAAGCTCCGACGCAGCCGATTCCTTGACTTGATCTGGATATCTTTTGGTTTGCTTGTCATTGCTGCCTATGTCAGTCCCAAAACATTCGTGCAACCTTTAAGCTGTAATTGTGTTATTAGTAACGAACGACTTTACTATGTAATTTCAAACTTAGGCTGATTCTGTCATATTTGAATGCTTTTGTTATTTTGGTGTGTTGCATAAGAAATACAGCTGTGCACACGCCCGTGACTCAATTGTGTTTGATGTCAAGTTCTTGCTTAAAATATAATTTTGCAATGTTAGTGTGATGTGCGAATAAATTATAGCTACGTATTCATATAAAAAAGAAGAGAGTACCACCTTTCATGTTTTAGTCGTAGATGGTTGCTTTGAATGCCTTGTATGACTGAGTGTGGAATGCAGCTGAGTGACCTGTCATCCAATTGCGAGTTCCCGTCCCCATTAGTGAGCGTCCCCTATTTTGTGTCCTGTACTTTAGGGATCGTTATAGAGGATAGGCGGAAAGTTTTTAAATAAAATAGAAATATAAGAAATAGTAAAACTTTCAATCACGGAAGGCCTGCGATGTGCTTAAGTTCGTGGCGAACGGGTTTTGTAGTCACTTTCCCTAGCTGTGGGTCTTGGAGACATTTGTTACCTATCTTACGCCTCCGCGGGGAGTTTCTCTTTTTTTACTACAGCCGTACCTAGGACACTCGGAGCCGAGATCGCGCACAGTAACTACCCGGGCCGTTATGGCCCGTAATCGTGGGTATTATTTGATTTACCGTGGCCGGCTAGCGTGGGCGCCGATCGTCAACTGTGAACTACCCCTAGCTGGCCACACCTTATGTTGGGGTTTAAAGTAGGTTCACGGTTGCCGGCGAGCCGAACGCTGTAATGAGCTGCCTAGGCTATAGTTGGCCTACTCGGTGGCTTATAATCGGCTCATTACAGTTGGCTTTAAGGGCCGATCGTGAGCAATGAGTTAACCCGCAGCAGAGGGATGCTGGAGCAAAAGTGTCCCATTGGCGAGGGCATAGATTCGTATAGTACCTGTTAGGTCTTGTCTAGGTGAAGTTGCGCTGTGATGTGTCTTGAATGGAAATGCCATTACACGGGATTTTGTTCAACAGAAAAGGATAAAGTTAATAAGTAGCCAAGATATAAAGGAATAAGTTAAAAAAAGAGACAAGTTTTTAAAGTGGTTCGGCACGAAAATTCCTATGTCCACTGATTCTCTGTGTTAATTCACTTCATATGGGCAGTACAAGTTAAGAAAAGTATCGACGAAGGTGATGGATGTTCCATGCCCTCTGGAGCACCTCTCCGTCCACTGTTGACAAAATATACGCTCCGTTGTGGAGATCTTTATGAATTACATATGATCCGTCCCAGATTGGATCTAACGCTCCGGGGAGCGGGAAGACTCGCTTGAGGACAAGATCTCCTTCTTGTAAGCTGCGATGCTTGACTTTGGAATTGTATTGCGCTGCCACTTTTTCGTTGTGAGCTGCTGCTTTAAGTGCTGCATCGTTTCTTCTCTCTTCAATTTGATCCAAAGACATGTGAAGGAGTTCTTCGTTCTCTTCTGGGTTGTAGTGGATCCTACGGTGGGAAGGCACTATAGTTTCTACAGGGAGCATGGCCTCTGATCTGTATGCCAAAGAGGAAGGAGTATGCCCCGTTGATGTTTTGAAAGATGTGCGGTAGGCCCAAAGTGTCGTAGGAAGTTCATCCACCCAAGCGCCTTTTGACTTTTTAAGTTTCTTCTTGATTAGAGTTTTGAGAATTTTGTTGACAGCTTCGACTTGTCCGTTTGCCTGGGGATAAGCTACAGACAAGAAGCTCTTGTAAATTTCGTGCTCTTGGCACCAGTCGGCGAACTCCTCGCTGTCAAACTGAAGTCCATTGTCCGATATGATTTTGAGTGGAACTCCGTACCTGCATAGAACACTTTTGATCAAGAAGTTAATAACTTTTGCCGAAGATATTTTATTTAGTGGTTCTGCTTCCACCCATTTGGTGAAATAGTCGACTGCCACTATAGCATATTTGGCTCCGCCTCGGCCCACTGGCAGTTCGCCAATCAAATCAATTCCCCATACTACAAAGGGACAAGGGACGGTCATTTGAGTAATCTCATTTGTTGGTAGTCGAGGAATCTTAGCGAATTTCTGACATCTGTCACATTTTTTGACGAAGTCTAAGGCGTCTTTGTTTAAGGTGGGCCAGAAATATCCATATCGGAGTATCTTCTTCGCCAGAGTCTTCCCTCCAGTGTGATCTCCGCAGCTACCTTGATGGATGTCAGATAAGATTTCCTTGGCTTCCCTTCCAGCGACACACCTTAATAAGGGGTTAGAGAAGCCGTGCCGATAGAGGACGCCTTCTTGTATTGTGTAGCGGGAAGCTTTCCTCAAGATTTTCTTGACTTCGTTACGCTCGCTGGGCAATGTGCCATCTTGTAAGAATTTTCGGATGGGAGTCATCCAAGTTTCTTCCTCGATTGCGGCTATCAGATTCACTTGCTCGAAACTCGGTGTTAGTTGCTTTGAGATGGCTACTGTTCCGAAAATGGTGTCGTCTTTCATGCTAGCTTGCTTTGCCAGTTCGTCGGCCTCTTGATTCTCTTCTCGAGGAATGTGTTTGATAAAATAGCGATCCAATTGATCGAGTAGCAGTTTGGTCTTTTTTAGATATGCTGTGAGTCGTTCTCCTCGAGTCTGAAATTCTCCTAGTATTTGATTTACAAAAAGTGTGAATTACTATGAAGACATAAAAAACTGACTCCAATCTCTAAGGCAAGTTCTAATCCAGCTATTACTGCTTCATATTCTGCATCGTTGTTGGTGGCAGCGAATTCTAACCTTAGAGCATAGTGTAGCTTCCTTCCCCTGGGAGTGATTATTACAATATCTACCCCCGAGCCTTGTTCGTTTGATGCTCCATCACCAAAGAGATTCCACTTGATGTGTTCTGTTATTTCAGATTGCTCCTTACCTTCGTTGGTAGTGAATTCCGCAATGAAATCGGCCATGGCTTGTCCCTTGATGGCGGTGCGAGGATGGTAGGTGATATCATATTGACTCATTTCAATGCACCATTTAAGTAGTCGCCCAGAAGTGTCGGGACGATGGAGTACCTGTCTTAGCGGTTGATCGGTTAGAACTCTGATGGAATGAGATTGGAAATAGTGTCGCATTTTACGTGATGTGATTAGTAAACAGTATGCTAGCTTCTCAAGTTTAGGATATCTGGCTTCTGCCCCCAAAAACCTCTTGCTTATAAAGTATATTGGCCGCTGCGCGTGGTTGTCTTCTCTCACCAAAGCGGCGCTTAGAGCATGAGACGACACGTTAAGGTATAGGTATAGGTCTTCACCTTCGTTTGGAGTCGAGAGTATCGGTGGTCTCTAGAGGTGTTCGATTAGGTTAAGGAAGGCTGTTAAGCATTCGTCAGTCCATTCAAACTTTTCTTTGTCTTTCTTTAGAGCTTCGAAGAAAGGGACGCACTTGTCAATCGCTTTAGAGATGAATCTGCTTAGAGCGGCCACTTTCCCATTTAGGCTTTGCATTTCTCTTCGAGTGGAAGGTATCCTGATATCTTTCAAAGCTCGGACTTGTTCGGGGTTTGCTTCAATTCCTTTGGAATGGACGATAAATCCCAAGAACTTTCCTGATGATACTCCGAAGTAGCACTTTAAAGGATTCAGCTTCATTCCAAATTGGCGAAGTAACTGAAACATCTCGCCCAGGTGGCTTACGTGATCGTTGGCTTTCCTCGACTTTACTAGCATGTCATCCACATAAACTTCCATAGTTCGTCCTAATAGTTCCGCGAACATCTTGTTGACGAAGCGCTGATAAGTAGCTCCGGCGTTTTTAAGTCCAAAAGGCATTACTCTGTAGCAGTACAGTCCCCGGTCAGTGACGAAACTAGTGTGGTCTTGATCGGGAACGTGCATAGGAATTTGGTTATATCCTGAGTATGCATCCATAAAAGATAAGAGTTTGTGCCGGGCTGTATTGTCCACAAGCTGATCGATTCGGGGGAGTGGGAAGCAATCCTTCGGGCAAGCGTCATTTAAGTTGGTGAAGTCAATGCATGTTCGCCACTTCCCATTAGCCTTCTTTACTAGTACCGGGTTAACGATCCACTCTGGGTAGATGGATTCTCGTATGAAGTTATTGGCAAGTAGGTTCTTTACTTCTTCATCGAGGGCTACTGATCGTTCTGCCCCCATACTTCTCTTTTTCTGCTTTACTGGCACCTTGATAGGATCGATGTTCAGTACGTGGCATGCTACGTCTGGGGAGATTCCAGTCATGTCAGCGTGCGTCCATGCAAATACATCCAAGTTGTGGCGGAGAAAATCAATGAGTCGATCCTTCAATTCTGCTTTTAGTTGAGATTCGATTTTCGATAGTCTACTTGAGTCGTGTTTGTCTACAGATATAAACTCCATAGCCTCTACAGGCTCGGCGGTGGCCTCCTCCTCTTCATCCCTGGGGTCTAATTCATTGAAAGGATCACTGGTATATCGAAGAGGATGGGCTTTCTTTAGTTGTTATGCTTCCAAGTTTTTCGTACAGAGAGTAGTCTCTGCATTCTTCCCTTTATCCTTCCTGCGGTTATTGCGAAGTTCAGTTACATAGCAATCTCGAGCAGCGTCTTGAACACCCTTTACTTCCACTATTCCATTGTCTATCGGAAATTTCATCTTCAGGCACCACGGGGCCAGGACAATTTGGAAGTCAGGCAAGGCTGGTCTTCCTAAAAAGGCGTTGTAGGCCGAGTGGTTTTCTATTAGCAGAAATGTTTGTTTCCGCACAACGGAGCGGGGATGACTTCCTATTTCAACAAAAAGGTCCATTTGCCCGAGCGGCATCTTCGCATCTCCAGTGAAACCGTGTAGTGGTTTGTTGCAGGGAGACACATCCTTCATTGATAGCTTCATTCTGTCGAAAGAATGCTTGAATAGGATATTTACTGAGCTTCCAGTGTCTACTAGAATTCGAAAAACTTCGGCTGGACTGAACCATGTAGAGATGACCATAGGATCCATGTGAGGGTACTGCCTTCCCTCTAGGTCACGCCTACTGAATGGATGTCATCATTCTCTTTCCGCTTCGGGTGGCGTTCTTCTATAATAGAATTAACGCAGTCTTCATTGTTTCTAAGCGACTTTCCATATCTTTCCATCTCTTCCCAGCTTCTGTCAGCGATGTGTGGTCCTTCCGATATGGTATGGACCACTATCTTCTCTTGACTGGAGCCGCTGGTGTTGCAATTTCCTCCGCCAATTTCTGGGGGGCAGCCTTGGGTTCTTATTGGCAGGAGCTGGAGTCCTGTTCTGATCTTTTACATAGTGTTCCAGTCTCTTTCTTCTGATGTGTTCTTCAATTAAGTCCCGGAGATGATGGCATTTATTGGTATCATACCCATGAGATTTGTGGAAGCGACAGGACTTTCCAGACTTAATTGCGTTATCTGATTCCTTCTTGTGCGAGGGGCATCTGTATTTAACTTCGTCTTGGGTGGTCAGGAAGATGTTTTCGATTGTTTCATTCAAAGGAGTGTAAGTGTCAAATCTCGGCCCTGGCCGATATAGACGCTTTACTCCCTTCTTGCCCCCAGCACCGTCTCTGGAGTCACTTCTTCGAACGTCTTTTGCTGCAGCGGATGTGTCGCCATGAGCTGCCTTGGTTTGTTGCCCTGTCTGCCTTTTAGTGGCAGCGTCTTCAAATCTCATATACTTTCCAGCTTCATGAAAGAAATCGAGTAAGGTAGCTGGTTTTTCTTTTATTGATCTTCTAGCAAATTTAGTATCCGGATGCACACCACTACAGAGGGCCATTAAGATAAGTTTCTCATCGGCATCTTGGACTGCGGCCGCTGCGACATTGAATCGGGTTAGATATTGTTGCACTGTCTCTCTAGGCTTTTTTTTTATATTAGATAAGGAATAAGCGTCCTTGGGTTTTTCCAATTGAATGCAGAACTGACTGATGAACTTTTCTTTCAACATTTCCCTTGAGCTGATGGATCCTTGGGGCAGATGGCAGAACCAGGAGGTAGCTAGATCTGCCAAGAATAGTAGAAAGCATTTGCACAATACTCCTTCTGTTGCTCCGCTCATGGGCATATGCTGTGTGTATCTATGCAAGTGTACAACGGGATCAGAGGTTCCCCTGTAAGGTTCCATTGTTGGCATTTTCCATTCTCGGGGGGTGATGGCAATTTCGATATTGCGGGCGAAAGGGCTGGTTACCCTAGCGCCTATCCCTCGATATCTTTGATCCCGTTGGACGCACTCTCTAAACAATCGTGTCATCCTTTCATCAGAATTTGGAGTAGATAGAAATGAGTTTGGTTCTTCTCTGCGGGATTGATTCCGTCCAGATGACCTATAGGTATGGTATCGTCTATCACTCCTAATATTTTCTAGTAGCTGTCTCTGGTCTTATGGGAACATGCTAGGATCAGCTACAGTTGGCCCTTGCCTTGATCTTCCCCTACTGGGTTCTGTTCTAAGCACTTCCTCGAGTCCAACTTCGGGCTGGACCCTAGCTCGGCCCCGTTCATTGGTGTTTCCATGGCTAGGTAGCATGACAGGCTCAGCTACAGCCGACCCTCGCCTGGTACCTCCCCCGCTGGGGTTCGGTTCCAAGTGTTTCCTCAGGTCAGAGTTCGGACTGAGTTCGGGCTCGGCTCCTACCATTGCTGTTTCTGTTGTTAGCTTATTCGAAGAAGAAAGATCTTTGTTGCCTCCGAGATCCTCCAGACTGGGACTCATCCCATGATTCAGTGTTATGGTTGGATTTTTCAGCATCCCTTAAGCATGACATGAGCTGGTCCACCAAGGCTTCTTGTTGGGATGTGAAGCGGCTAGTCACTTCAGCCACAACCCTGTCTAGATCTTCCCTAGTAATTGTTGTTGGCTGTTCCATGGCAGGGGCTGTCAGATTTGCCTGATTTCCATTTTGTACTACTGTTGGAACGGGACGATTCTCTTGATCTGTGACCACTGGATCTGGAATACTGCTAGTTGTGATGTTCTTTCTTGTGTTAACATCTTTCTTCTGCCTGGGAGGCATGTCTTCCAAGCAATGAGCGATGCTATTGGGAAGAAGGTTAAGTGGGAGAAGCTGAATCTTCGAGCTCCTTCTCAGTGAAAGCACCAAAAATGTTTGCACAAAAAATGGGCAAACACCTCCAAGTCGTATGAGTTAGTCGATTTTATGTTGTTCTTAGTGATTTGGATGATTTATGCAAATATGTAAAAAGCAGGGACTAAACTGTAAAAGGCACACAGATTTATAGTGGTTCGGCCAGAATGTGCCTACGTCCACTTCATATGTTATTCTCCTTCACTATCCGGATTACAAGTACAAAGCTTTGATTACAAGTGTATGAAAGTCGTTTAAAAGTTCTGTCCGTGCTTGAGTTCTCCCCTCATCTTCGCCATTGTTGTACCCCTACCCCTCTATTTATAGAGTGAGGTTGGGGGTATGGATCTTGGATGTATATAGTTGCTGTTGGGCCTGGGCTGACGTGATCTGGCCTGGCAATGTTGGTTCGGTAATGTCTTGGTCCGGTGGTGAGTAGAGCATGGGTTGGTCCGGTGGTGAGTGGAGCGTCGATTGGTCTGGTGGTGAGTGAAGCGTGGATTGGTCCGGTAGTGAGTGGAGCGTGATCTGGTCCGGTAGTGGGAGGAGCGTGATTTGGTTCGGTAGTGTCTTGGTCGTGCCTTGGTTCAGTCGTGCCTTGGTTCGGTCGTGCCTTGGTCCGGTGGTGAGAATACACCCAACAACTAGTCAAAATATCATATTCAAATTTTAAATTTTAATTTTAAATCGACTTGAATTAGCAACTTAAAATCTTAACCTCCTATCAAGGCATGCTGCTAGGCGTTTATAATGTTAAACCCTTATTCCAAACACAATGGAAATGGTTTCGAGTCTTAATTCGATCGTATGGAGAAGATAGCTTTTGGACTCAGTTATAATATTAAATTATCGATATAGATTTCAGCGAGCTTATATATCATATGCTCACACAACAACTCCAATTATTACGAAATTTGAAATCAGATAATAATACAATATTACGAATCCAATGGAACTGGTTTCATCGAAATCCGAGACTGTGCCTCAGAAGGCTATTTTTAAATTCAATTTAAACGATAAAATTTCAAAACTTAACAAAGCACTTCCAAATTCAATTTTAACACTTCTACTATCTTCAGTACTATCAATACAAATTTTACAAGCCTTCAAATTATTTTTAACAGACATAAAACCGAAGATTCAATAATTTACGCAATTTCAAATTATTAAATTCAATAATTTAATTATCAAATAAGTAGTGATATTTGGAATTCAAGTTAAAATTAACCTTTCAAATATTTAAAATCAATTAAATATTCCAATTTAAAATGCTCAAAAATTCTGGGTCATCACATTCCTCCCCCCTTAAAAGAATTTTGTCCCCGAAATTGCTAGTTAAGAAGAATGGTCTGATACCCGTTTACTTTTCCCAAAACCAACAATTCAACATCCTACCAACTATCTTTTTATAGAAGGCCCATTATCATTCTTACTAACTTCCCAAACTCTCCCATAGTTTTCAAACAATACCATTTTCTCAATCATTCAAATTTCAATTTAAAATCAAATTTTGAATTATCAAAATTTTCTCAAAAATTTTCTAACTCACGAAATTTCCGAAAAATTTCGCCAGCGTCTCCTTTTCGCGGCTAGCTCGGTACAACTACAAAATGCCTCTACGGGCCCCTAGATTTCAAAAGAAAACAAAACGCCAAGTGGCTAGATCAAAAACCCAATTAAATTTCAATACAGAAATTTAAACACATACCTTTTTATCGAGCAATTCAAATTTATCTTCTGAAATCAAAAATCCCAATTTTCCCACTTGCTTTTTAATACTTGTATATCCAATTTAACCATATCCAAATACAGATTCCAAAACCATTTTATACACTTCTTTACAAAATTTTCAATATTCATTCCAGTTAAACCCGTACGATGTACCTATATCATTCGTACGCAATACCGAATCTGATTGCTTACTCGATCACACAATTTCATTTCTGAACTAGTATCATCCACCCGACATCCTAGTGCGGACTAAGATCTGGTTTCTTGATCAGAAATCGTCATTCTCCTTCCATAGTCATAACTATGATAGAGAATTTTCAGAATCAATCAAAATCCATATCCAGTGTTCGCCGTCGAAAATCGAGTGAAAAATCCTGACTCGGATTGATATAACTATCTCGAAATTCTGTGCTCGAATCTGGATCAAATCGCTCTGCGAATAAAATAATATACATACATCCTACGTATTTATATCCATTCTCATTTATTCACATTCATTTTTATTTCTATTCACTTATCAACGCTTATCATTTCACATATTTTTATTAAATCTTCACTCAAAAGCTTATTCAGTATATTTTCCCGACACCCATATTACTTAAGAATTCCACCATTTCTTCTTAAGTTCACTATAAGTATTTTATACGCTTCTTATATTTATTTTCACTTCACCACTTAAGTTTATATCTACTTCTATTCAAATTGGTTCTCCCATTTCCATATGAATTCAATTTATCTTCAACTCTGAATATTGAATTTTATCTTCCATTTATAACTGATTCATATCATTATTTTAAATTAGTTTCATCCACTAATTTATTTCAATTTCCAATTTGAAATCGTTTTATCGCTAACAAAAATTCTCCCAAAAAATTTTCTAACTCCCAAAATTTTCGAAAAATTTTGGCAGAGTCTCCTTTGTACGGAGGAGCTTTTGCAATTTGACAAGAGATATAAATATATATACATCGACCCGCCCAGTTGGAAAAACAACAACAGTTCATATTTCCTAATTTCTATTGCATAGGTGTACCTCTGTTTAGCATTTTAAGCAAGCAGCTTATTATTTAGCAATTAGCGCGCCCAAAATCCAGCCAAACGGCTTCCCGGTACCTGTACTTACTTAATTTAAACATGTAAGTGCCAAAATCATGTAATTTAACAACATCTAACATATTTAACTAGCAAACATACAAGTTTTCTATAAGCAATGTAGGTTAAATAACATTTATAAGCAACTTATAGGGTTCTGACATTAATTTTAATTGTTTACAACCAATTCGTATACACATCATTCACTTTAAATGGTTTGCAACTCAATTGCTTACATTCAATTCATTTTTAACCCAAACAACTCACATTTATTTCAATTGATTCCAAAAATCAATTTTATTTACCTCTACCAATTCATATATTTTTTATTTACTTCCGTTTAAGTCGAACGACTAATTTATTCTATGCAATTTGACGATATTCACTTAATAGAATATCCATTTTAGTTTTTATCCACATCCAATTGATTCCAACTCAGTTCATATTTAATTCCATCACATTTCTAGTTTATTCACCAACCATACATTTTAAAATCATTTCATTGAGGTTGAAAACATTCGATTCTTATATTAATAACCACTTTCCAAATAAATTTAACCCAAACTTTTATTTAATGAACTTTCATTCTTACGCGAAGTTGAGCTTCTAATTATTTTTAACTTGAGTTAATTTATTTCAATTTATTCCACCTTCAAAACTTAAGCTCACTTCATTTGCAAAATAAACTTTTTTTTAATGTTTCCAAACTTATTTACCATTCCATAAACATTTTTAATAAGTTTCCATAGTTTCATCCAATTGCTTAAACATACCAAAACATTTCAAACCAACTCCAGAGTTTAAACCATTACTAAAATGTTCAAAATCCAATTTTAAAAAAATATGTATATCTAAATCAAACTATTCCTTTTCATTTTCAAAATCAAACCCAATTTCGCAAACAAACATTAATCCATAACATCCAGGTAGCAATCCCCCTCTATGAAACTCGAAAATGAACACCGATGATGTCGCGATCATCATCAGAATTATTTCCCAGTGACCGAAAAGAGTTCAATGCTTTTATCACTTTAAAATCCCTTCAAATATTCCAAACTCTCCAGAGTTCAAATCCAATTCAAAAAAAAAATTCAAATAATATCACCATTATTTCTCCAAAACCTTTGAAAACCATTTTCAAATTCAAAGGAATTTATTTTTTTTCAAGTTTTCAAATTTTAAATTTTCAAATCCTTCAACTCACATTCAAAAATTACTCTAGAATTTTATTTCAATTAATAAATCTCATTTACAGTTTACATTTACAAATTCCTTTGTATATGAATTTATTCTTTAGCTTTAGTTATGATTTCAATTTCTTATTCAATTACTACTCAATAATTATAATAATTTAATATTATCATTCTCTAACAACCAAGCAACCATATATAACCATAATAATTTACAAAAAATTATTTCCTTTATACACAAAAATAAATTGGGTAAAATTATTTCATTTACCCTATCTAAAATAATACTGTGTCGGTTTATTTTGTTTAAGAGTTTAGAAACCCCTATCGATGACATGGCGTCCCACACATCGACCAGAATCCATAAACACCCAACCGACAAGCCAACACAATATAAAAACAATTTTTATATTCACTAACAAATATGCGCTCATATTTACTAATACACTTAAACTCATTTTAGAGTACTACAGACTCTATTCTATGAGTAATTCCCAACAGAGCCAAGATTATCACCAACCTAAGCTCTAATACCACTATAACAGCCCACGAACCCGTACCCCTTAAGTCAATGCTATTTTCCAACATATCAACTCAAGGTGAATGGAAATACGAACCGTTAGGGTTAAATAAGAAAGCGATAGAAGAAGAAAATAGAAACAACATCAGAATCTTACCATCGCAGCGGAATAAAATATAATAGATAATTAACTGATCTTACACAAAAGAAAACTATATCGGTTTTATATATACATCTTCAGAATACATCATCAGAGTACAAAAACATCAATAACTTACAACTGGACAGTCATATAAACTTTCCCTCTAAAATGAATACACAGCGGAATAATAATCAGGTACGGAGGTACGTATCGCCATCCAGCTCGTCTCCTCGGCTCCACAGCATCCTTTCCTATATCCTATAATACTCGGTCTGACCCGAGCATTATAGTTAAATAACACCCGAGTCAGTCTGGGATACTAGCGTGAGAAATCACACCCAATTGGATTATTAAAGTTTCAAAACCCTTTGAAAATCAAAAGCATCTCGTAAGACCACGCCACAAATAAACATGTCAGGTTTTTACTTTACGATGGCTAAAACATTTATTATAAAAATCCTTTGATATTATAATAATGTCTATATACAAATACTTATTCAAATAGCCGAAATTGTCACATTTATTAAATTCCAGCTAATAGGTATACAAACAAAACCGTAAAGGCACGTAGCGAGAATGGATTTCCATCTAATGACTAAGCACTGGGGTACCACCTATCACAGTGCGTGGCCTAAATCACCGTACCGGGGATTACTCCCAATCCCCTGCAATACAAGACCGGGACTACCCATTACTAGATAATCCCGAGTAAGATCACCCCATGGTTGGGATCAACAACCGCACCACTAAGCTGAATAAAAATGGACATCTAGACAGGGATGACCTTACCCTAATGGGCGCTACCCACCCAGCCTTGCCGCATAACCCCTGATTTTCAATCATTCCTGGTTAATGAGCCTCGAGGCTAAGCGTTACCTTTTTAGAACATTTCCCTTAGAATACTCACAGTCCACCTGACGATGTTCTGAAAGAATTCATCCATACAAGTCCGTCCCGGGTTCGAACGCAACCGAAGGCACCACTCCTACTACATCCATTTTGGAATCATCCTCAGGATTAGTAGCGACTAGCCCTTGTAATTAACTGCTCCATCTTCGACTCTGTACTCGTTTCCCTACGTAAACATACAAACCAGATCGAAGTGGTTTTCGAGAAATTAATCCCGATCCCGGTCTCTTCGAAATGATCAGCGCGTTGGCCAATATTGATAGTCCGTTATTTAACTATCAATTAACATTCACAAACATCCATCAAAACAATAAATAATTTCTCCCAAACTATTTATTAATCTCAAAATATCTTCGCAAGATATATTTCCACATTCAAACCTTTTTGAAAACAGTTTTCAAACCATCTTCCTCTCATGGAATACATTCCCAAATAATTTCTATTTCTACTGAAATCACCAAGTACAACACTTTAGATTTTAAAACAATTTAAATAACCATATTTTTGAATATACTATATTATATTTAAATTAAAACTACTTAAATACTTTATTTAATAAAACATACTTTAAGAATTTTTAAAATAAAACTACTTTTAAAAAAATATAAAACTAGATTCTTTTCTTTTAAAACATAATTCCAAATCACCTTTAAATAATTACTACTAAGATGAATTTGAAAAAGACTTACTTTAAAATTCGAACATTCAAAAATAAGAAATTTTCTAAACATGCTTTTAACTTATACATAAAATTTTCTTTGAAAACGTAATTGGCTATTCAGGAAATACACTTCTCTTCCACATATTTTAGAAATAAATCACTATTTATTTTTAAACAAATTTACCCATTCCTTTAATAAATTCCCACCGTGAATTTATTCTTCCAACTATCCACTGATATATTACTTCACTTTTATAAACCTGGTTTATAAATTTCATAGTCACATTTGTAACGACCCGATATTTTCAACCATTCGCATCCGCACATGTCGGACTTGAATTGCTCAAAATACCGCGTTGTAAATAAAATTTGGCAAATCTCATAATATACAGTAAATACATAATCACAGATCACAGACACAGAGTATTTAATAATGTAGCGGAATTTAAAAGAAATAGTAGTTCATGAAGCTACTATACAAAAATAAGATACATCAGAGTTAAACATGATACAACAAAAAGTAACAAGATACATCAGGTACAAATTAGAATACATCACTGAAATCACTGGATACAGAAAGAAAAATAGATGGCTGGATCTTCAAGGAAAGCTCCAACTCCGAAGGTGAATCTTGAATGCTAACTCACTCAATCTGACTCGAGCGTAAAGCAAAATACAAAACACTCGAGTCAGGACATAAATACTTATGAACTGTAAATAAAATCAAGTGAACAGTAACAAAAATGCATCAGTAACTTAAAGGATGCTTGGGATCGCCCAACCTTTAAGGATCCGTTAAACTATTTACTATGTAGTAATATTGCGCTACTATAATAATGTCTACAGTAAAATAAACATACTTTTAAATAGCGTTCCGGGCTACCCATATCACCCTTCACACATAATAGTCCCAGTAGTCCATCCATATCATGCCATCTCCACTCCGGGTGACTGTCAGAGGATACCACACAGGCTACGGGAGAAAAACAAACTCGTAGTAAAGGCACGGTATGGTAGGTGACACGGCACACAAGGCAATGCCAAGGTAGATATACCAATTACGCACACGGGCTGGTGGTAACGCAGCAGCCACATACGCCCACCTCGGAACACACTCCCATATCAAAATCGGAGGATGGCCATCTAATCAATCACCAGTAAGAGTATAGATCGAAGGAATGTGTCCGACCAGAGGTGCTACCTCCTTTGGCCCGAGATCGCTCCTGTTTTAGCCACCTTATGCCAACTCACGGGAGTTGGGTCCACGTAATATACCTCAAGAACGTCGCCACCATCCTACTTCATTCTGGAATCTCCACCGCGTACACGGTTGTTAAAGTGGTTTTCGGAGTTGGCAGAGAGTATGACAACTTCCGATCCCGGTCTCTTTAACAACCAAACGTTGTTATAACGCCGTGGTCATTTCAAAATAGTTTATCTTTCAAAAGGATCAAAGCATTTCATTTCAAAACTATATTCCTTTCAAAATAGTTTACGCCTCGAAACCAAAACCATTTTTTATTTCAAAACTATTTATTCAATCAAAATAGTTTATACTTCGAAACCAAAATCATTTTTATTTCAAAACTATATTCAAATCAAAATAGTTTATACTTTATCATTTCCATCTCAAACCTATATCCACTTCCAAAAATCATAATACTTTCAAAGTTATAACTCTTTCGAAACCAAAATACTTGAAATCATTACACTTTGAAAATCATAACATTCTGAAATCATACATTTGAAATCATGAAACATTCATTTAATTCTTTACATTTTACAAATTTATTTCCAATTTAATTCAAATTTTCAAATTTCCAATTTAATTCAAATCAAACCATCAATTTCAATTCAATTCAGTTTTCTAACAAAACATTTCAAATCTTATAAATTTCAAATATAGATTTGATCTACAAAATAAGCTATCCAATTTTAATATGTTTCCAAACTTTAATATCCCACATTTCAAAACTAAACTTTATAATTCAATATATTCATATCTCAAATCTAATTTCATTATTATGTAGTTTTGAAATATTCATTTCATAAATCCAATATTATTAAAATGAACTTAAATTACAATTAAACCAAATATCTTTTCATACAAATATAAACTTCAGATATTCCTTTATCAAATAAAGCAAAATCAAATATCATTCAACATTCACATTCTTTATTAAAATAAAGATCAAATCATTTCCACACCATTTCAAAATCATTAAAATATTACATCCTTTCAAAACTTCATAATCAAATCATTATTTGAATTCAAATCCAAATATTAAAAGTTAAATATCATTTAAAAATCAAATATGTCATTCATTTATTATTTCAAACATCATTACCAAAAATACATTCCAAAAATTCCATTCAAAAATTCATTTATTATATTACATTTCATTCTGTTTAACACATAATCAAGTAAACTTTATTTAATTTCAAATTCAATTTAAATTCCTTAAAAATTCAAATTTAAATATTCAAAACTTCTAAAATTTCAAAGATAATCCATTTCAAAAGTTAAATTATTTAACACTTTAAAATATAGCCCAAACAGTGTTAAAATCTATAACATTTCAAAACATTGTCAAATTATAGCAACGACATCATTTATAAAGTGCTATCGTAGCTTATAATTTCCAAACTAGTTTAGTTCAAGAATAACGACATTTATAAAATGTCGTAATAGATATTTAGTTATTTCAAACATTGTTAGATTCAAAACAATAGCATTTAAAAATGCTGTCAAAAGACTACAGCATTTTGAAAATGCTATAAAATTCCAGATTTCATTTTAGCTTTACAAAAATAATAATAAAACTCTAAATTTTTATTATTATAACTTAAAAATCATATTTCTAGACTTCAAAATTTCACACTTAAAATCATTTTAACATATGATTTAACACAATAAAATTTTAAGATCAAATATTCAATTTTAAAAACTCCACTCATTTATTAAGTCAAAATACACTGTTTATTAATTTATAAATTTAATAAACTTAACATTTTACTTCAAATATCATTTCAAAACTTTAAATTTAATTTCCATTATTTATTTACATTTTAAAATAAAATTTAAAGTCAAAAATCACAATTACTTCAAATTTACGTACTTAAATTCACAATTTCAAGACTTAATATTTAATTTTCTTAAATCTATAAAACATATATTTTTAAATCAAAATTTCATACTTTTAAAAATAAACATTTTAATAAAAATCATTTAAAAATATACCACGGGGTCTGTATATAATTTTCTAACCTAGGTCAAGTGATACGGATATATACCATTTCAATCCGTAATTTACAAAGAAAACCGGGTTTTATCATTTCAAACCCGCAATCCCAAGCCAAATAAAATACAATAAAAATCGCTCAGGCCTGTCATTTCAGCCCATAACGATTTTTCCCTATTCTAAAGTCCGTTCGGGTATGTATCATTTCAACCCATAGTGATTCTATTCTAACAAGGAACTTGCAGTGTGAATATATGCATAAACAATATAAACAATGCCAATGTCACAATATAATGTCATATATCAGATGTCGGGTGATAATTAACAGTTTTAACATGGTAATAACATGGCATAGCATATCATATGATCATCATTAACTTGCATAAATATTTTATATTACTAAACACTTGTCATCAATTCACTATTTCATAAGTATAAATGTCAGAGTGAGAAAGACTCACCTTTATCAAAGCTAGAGACAAACAACACACACAAGAGCGATTCCAAAGGCACGACAAGCACGATTTGATTTGAATAGATGGAGACCCTTGTATATAACACAGAATATAACATACATAAGCACAAATATAGATATCGACATACAAATATAATTAACAACTTTAGTTTGCAAAACAGTTTTAAAACAAGAGAGATGACCAAACCTAGAAGCAAAAGACCTGCACACGACAACATAAGCTTGTCACATGATCAAATGGTCTTGCTCTCATCATACTAGGCTCAACCTAGATGCCAACAGGGCTCAAGTTTGGGTCAATATGGGTTCATATGGCTCGGCCTAACTTGGATATGAAGGAGTGGAAGTTGTGACATGAGAAATACAAAAGTCAATGCAATTAAGTGGATTTTTGGTGCAACTATAGGTTCGGCCTGCCATGGCTTGGGCTTGGTCATGCAAGGGGATGGTCAGGTAGTGGCTGGAGTGGCGGCCAAAGGTGGTGGAGGGACTGGTGGTGGCGGCCATGGAGGTGGTTTAAGTGAAAAAAGAAGGTTATGGCCTTAAGGGTTTGGCTAGGCTAGTTTTCAAGTGATGCTTGTATTAATTTGAGGAATTTGCAACCTTGGGAGGGCCATGGCCTGTAATGGTCAGTGGAGTAGGAGGAGTAGCTACCAAGTATGGTGGAGGTGGTGGTCGTGGAGTTGGAGTGGACTAGAGGCCGAGCTATGCTAGAGGAGGAACAAGGTAGAAATCATTGAAAAGAAGTAGGAAAGAAAGAATGAAGCCATAAGTTTTTTTTTCTTTTTTTCTTCATGAAGCCATGAGTTTTAGGGGGAAGATGAGAAAGAGTTTTCACGTGAAAAGGAAAATGGAATGTCAGCTGAAGAGTGGAGTTAAGGAAGCCAATTGTAGAGATGTTGGTTGAGAAATGAAAAGACAGAATACAAAAAGGCTTGAGCAAATAAAGAGTCACAAACCTTTCAAATTTCCACCACTTCTTTTTAAATTTTAAATACATGTAAAATATATATAAATCCTGATAAAAACACGAAAATATAGTAAATAAACAAAAATAAATAAATAAATATTAATTAAATATAATTAAATTAAGAAAATAGCAAAGAAAATGTAAACTAGGCTTGAAAATTTGAAAATAAATGAAATGAACTTTGGAAAAATTGTATGTACATGAAAAGTATTTATAAATAAAGATAAAGACATAAAAATAAAATGCATACATAAAAATTAATAAATAAATTTTAATTAAATATAATTTAAATGAAGAAAATAGCAGAAAAATGGAAACTAACCTTTAAAAATAGAAAATAAATTCAATGAGCTTTGGAAAAATTCAAACATCACTTTAAAAATATTTAAAAGGGAAAAATATATGTAACATAGCATATAATACAATCTAGAATAAGATATGACAATTAAAAAGATTATTTATATAATTTAAAATAAACAATTTTGTTAAATACAGCAAATTTCACACAATAGTTAAAATGGCATAACTTTCACATTATAAATCAGATTTCAACAAAACGAAAAGCAGTGTTCTTAAAATTTTATTTACTTTCATAGTAAAATATAAAATTCAAATTTTGAAACTTTCAAATTTTAAATTTAAAAGTCAAACTTTGACCATTTTGACCAAAATTCGCTTTTCTGCAAATATTCAATTTATGCGTGATTGAAATTCTAATCCACATCAAAACCAACATTTATATTTCAATTAACAAAATATATTCATTTTAATAAATAAAATAAAGTTTTTAAATTAGGAATTTAAATTAAAATGATTAAAATATACAATTACAATAATCAGAAAATACAGGGTTGTTACACTCTCCCCCACTCAAAACTTTTCGTACCCGAAAAGGAACGAGGTACGGGAAAGCACAGAAAAAAAGAAAATATAGAATGAGACAAGATTTAGATAAGATGACAAGCATATTCGAATCATACCTGATACTATTGTTATAGGTAAGTTTAACAAGGTGGAGATGATCTTCCAAGATCCTCCAGAATAAAAAAATACAAGCACAAAAAGATCCTCTAAAATCTGATTCACCCTTCCCGTTTGACTGATAGTCTGTGGATGGTAGGCAGTGTTCAGATCCAGATGAGTACCAAAGATTTTCAAAGATTATAGAAAGATTTCTAAACAGACTGGTATAAGCAATAGCCTCCCCATTCTATAGAAAGATAAGGAAAATAAGGACAACTAAAAGATAGTTTGAAAAACAAAATAAGATAATAAATTTGAAATCATCATGCTTTGAAATCATAATACTTTGAAATCATAACACCTTTAAAATAATATTCCTTTAAACCATTTAAATTCAATGCCAAATAATACTCATTTCAAAGTTGTAACATTTCTAAGTTCATTTAATCAATTATAAAATTTCCAAAACATTTTATTTTAGAAACAGTAGCACTTATAATATGTTACAGTAGACATATTAGTATTTCAAATCAGTTCAATTTTAGAAATATTCATTTGGATATCATTTACTTATATTTATTAAAACAACTTTTATGAATGGAATATTCAAATTAAACTATACTTCATTTATTAAGTCAAAAGTTCATTATTTTACCTATTTCTTAATTTAACAAATAACCTAACACTTTATTTAAAATAATCATTTCATAAATAGGATATTCCTTCAATAAGTTACACTTTAAATTTCCATTTGAAAACCAAATTCATCTATTTCATAAATAAAATATTTATCATGGCAAGTATAATAATCAAATTTCTTTACCCTTTTTTTCATTTGGACATCAATTTAAACTATGATTCCAAATTAAGTATACTTTATTACAAAATGTCCCATTCAAATATATTTTATTTATCTATTCAAAGATACATTGTTTATTATACAAACATATTCATTTCAGGAAATAACCTTTGTTAAAATTCCTAGGTTAGACTTAAGGTTCCATGTTAAATCAAATTTGATTATTAAGTTATTTAAATAAAATTCCTTAAATTCTTTTTTTCTTTATTTACCTCTATTAATCTTTTATAACTAAAATTTAAGTGTATAACATTTATTATAACCGCTCAAATTTTATTTATAGAATCCTTTTTATATTGTATATTATCTAATTACATTGTTAACTTTTTAAAAAAATTAAGGTAAGTTATATTGAAATGCAATTGTGTGTTATACAAATAAAACTTTCAAATTCAATTATCTCAAGTTTGAATCATTTATCCAAATTTTTAAATAATTTTTTTCTTTCATAATTGAAATTATTCTTTAAGATAGAATTTAAGAATTAAATTTCCGATTCCATTCAAACCATTTAGAGATAACTAATAATATATACGTAATATGTCAAATCAAATTTCAATCATATATCTATATATATTAAAATCAAGTCATATTTTAGAAATTCAATCAATTAAATTCCCAAAACAAAGCTGTAGTAAGACTACAGAACTGTCTCTTCACTTCGAAACTCGAAAATGAATGTCGATGATGCTGCAGTCATCACCGAAGTTATTTTTCAGCGACCAAGAGAAGAGCACTAATTTTAAACTTTAAAATTCTTTGGAAACAAATTTCTACTTGAAAAAACTTTAAATAATATATCCTTTTAAAATTTTAAACATAAGGTTTGAAATCCATCGAAAATTAAATTCTCAAATTCTTGATTTAAATTAATGCCAGTTCCCAAATCAATTTATAAACAACTATTTATAAATTCATTTGTAGAACAATAAATAATAAATCAAGTATTATCATTTCAAATTATCAATTTAAATCAATTTATTAAGTTCCATAAATTTACTTATGTATCAAAATTTATCTCATTTCCCAAAAAATTTAAAATAATATTGTGTCAGTTTGTTCTGTCAAAGTGTTTTGGAAATCTTATCGATAGCGTTGATCAGACGAATCGATCAGAAACCCAATCGAACATCAACAACTCAAACAACACAATATATAAAACAAAATATAGATTTACAAGTACAATTCAAATGTTTGGAAGAATAGATTGGAAGAGGAAGAAAAAAAGACAGGATGATAAAATACAGAGTAGGGACGTGGATAAGCTGAAATAAATCGCGGGCAACCTTAACCGGTTCAACCGTGACTTAAAGAATAAGATCGATGTGGATTTTCTGGGTAAATCTACATTCGACCTCAAGAGATAAAGTTTGGGATAATAGGAGATACTAGCATCTAAACCGAGGATAAATATAAATCTCTGGTGAATCGATGCTAATTGTAAAGGAGTTTCACCCCTTTTACAAGAAAATTGGGATACTGGTGAAACCGTCAATTCACTATAAAGATCATTCGAAGTGGAGTTATGGGATATTCCGAAATCAAATGAAGATGAATAGTGGGGAATAAGAATGGATTTTGGAACCGCAGGGAACGTTCCAAAATTCCAAGGAATCGGGTCAAAAGAAAGAGATTCAACTCGAATGAAAGTGATTCTGTAAATACATCTACTCTATATGCTGAGTTTTGCCTAGAGCTACCAAAGCTCTGATACCAACTGTAACGACCCGATATTTTCAACCATTCGCATCCGCACATGTCGGACTTGAATTGCTCAAAATACCGCGTTGTAAATAAAATTTGGCAAATTTCATAATATACAGTAAATACATAATCACAGATCACAGACACAGAGTATTTAATAATGCAGCGGAATTTAAAAGAAATAGTAGTTCATAAAGCTACTATATAAAAATAAGATACATCAGAGTTAAACATGATACAACAAAAAGTAACAAGATACATCAGGTACAAATCAGAATACATCACTGAAATCACTGGATACAGAAAGAAAAATAGATGGCTGGATCTTCAAGGAAAGCTCCGACTCCGAAGGTGAATCTTGAATGCTAACTCACTCAATCTGACTCGAGCGTAAAGCAAAATACAAAACACTCGAGTCAGGACATAAATACTTATGAACTGTAAATAAACTCAAGTGAACAGTAACAAAAATGCATCAGTAACTTAAAGGATGCTTGGGATCGCCCAACCTTTAAGGATCCGTTAAACTATTTACTATGTAGTAATATTGCGCTACTATAATAATGTCTACAGTAAAATAAACATACTTTTAAATAGCGTTCCGGGCTACCCATATCACCCTTCACACATAATAGTCCCAGTAGTCCATCCAATATCATGCCATCTCCACTCCGGGTGACTGTCAGAGGATACCACACAGGCTACGGGAGAAAAACAAACTCGTAGTAAAGGCACGGTATGGTAGGTGACACGGCACACAAGGCAATGCCAAGGTAGATATACCAATTACGCACACGGGCTGGTGGTAACGCAGCAGCCACATACGCCCACCTCGGAACACACTCCCATATCAAAATCGGAGGATGACCATCTAATCAATCACCAGTAAGAGTATAGATCGAAGGAATGTGTCCGACCAGAGGTGCTACCTCCTTTTGCCCGAGATCGCTCCTGTTTTAGCCACCTTATGCCAACTCACGGGAGTTGGGTCCACGTAATATACCTCAAGAACGTCGCCACCATCCTACTTCATTCTGGAATCTCCACCGCGTACACGGTTGTTAAAGTGGTTTTCGGAGTTGGCAGAGAGTATGAAAACTTCCGATCCCGGTCTCTTTAACAACCAAACGTTCTTATAACGCCGTGGTCATTTCAAAATAGTTTATCTTTCAAAAGGATCAAATCATTTTATTTCAAAACTATATTCCTTTCAAAATAGTTTACGCCTCGAAACCAAAACCATTTTTTATTTCAAAACTATTTATTCAATCAAAATAGTTTATACTTCGAAACCAAAATCATTTTTATTTCAAAACTATATTCAAATCAAAATAGTTTATACTTTATCATTTCCATCTCAAACCTATATCCACTTCCAAAAATCATAATACTTTCAAAGTTATAACTCTTTCGAAACCAAAATACTTGAAATCATTACACTTTGAAAATCATAACATTCTGAAATCATACATTTGAAATCATGAAACATTCATTTAATTCTTTACATTTTACAAATTTATTTCCAATTTAATTCAAAATTTCAAATTTCCAATTTAATTCAAATCAAACCATCAATTTCAATTCAATTCAGTTTTCTAACAAAACATTTCAAATCTTATAAATTTCAAATATAGATTTGATCTACAAAATAAGCTATCCAATTTTAATATGTTTCCAAACTTTAATATCCCACATTTCAAAACTAAACTTTATAATTCCATATATTCATATCTCAAATCTAATTTCATTATTATGTAGTTTTGAAATATTCATTTCATAAATCCAATATTATTAAAATGAACTTAAATTACAATTAAACCAAATATCTTTTCATACAAATATAAACTTCAGATATTCCTTTATCAAATAAAGCAAAATCAAATATCATTCAACATTCACATTCTTTATTAAAATAAAGATCAAATCATTTCCACACCATTTCAAAATCATTAAAATATTACATCCTTTCAAAACTTCATAATCAAATCATTATTTGGATTCAAATCCAAATATTCAAAGTTAAATATCATTTAAAAATCAAATATGTCATTCATTTATTATTTCAAACATCATTACCAAAAATACATTCCAAAAATTCCATTCAAAAATTCATTTATTATATTACATTTCATTCCGTTTAACACATAACCAAGTAAACTTTATTTAAATTCAAATTCAATTTAAATTCCTTAAAAATTCAAATTTAAATATTCAAAACTTCTAAAATTTCAAAGATAATCCATTTCAAAAGTTAAATTATTTAACATTTTAAAATATAGCCCAAACAGTGTTAAAATCTATAACATTTCAAAACATTGTCAAATTATAGCAACGACAGCATTTATAAAGTGCTATCGTAGCTTATAATTTCCAAACTAGTTTAGTTCAAGAATAACGACATTTATAAAATGTCGTAATAGATATTTAGTTATTTCAAACATTTTTAGATTCAAAACAATAGCATTTAAAAATGCTGTCAAAAGACTACAGCATTTTGAAAATGCTATAAAATTCCAGATTTCATTTTAGCTTTTCAAAAATAATAATAAAACTCTAAATTTTTATTATTATAACTTAAAAATCATATTTCTAGACTTCAAAATTTCACACTTAAAATCATTTTAACATATGATTTAACACAATAAAATTTTAAGATCAAATATTCAATTCTAAAAACTCCACTCATTTATTAAGTCAAAATTCACTGTTTATTAATTTATAAATTTAATAAACTTAACATTTTACTTCAATTATCATTTCAAAACTTTAAATTTAATTTCCATTATTTATTTACATTTCAAAATAAAATTTAAAGTCAAAAATCACAATTACTTCAAATTTACGTACTTAAATTCAAAATTTCAAGACCTAATATTTAATTTTCTTAAATCCATAAAACATATATTTTTAAATCAAAATTTCATACTTTTAAAAATAAACATTTTAATAAAAATCATTTAAAAATATACCACGGGGTCTGTATATAATTTTCTAACCTAGGTCAAGTGATACGGATATATACCATTTCAATCCGTAATTTACAAAGAAAACCGGGTTTTATCATTTCAAACCCGCAATCCCAAGCCAAATAAAATACAATAAAAATCGCTCAGGCCTATCATTTCAGCCCATAACGATTTTTCCCTATTCTAAAGTCCGTTCGGGTATGTATCATTTCAACCCATAGTGATTCTATTCTAACAGGGATCTTGCAGTGTGAATATATGCATAAACAATATAAACAATGCCAATGTCACAATATAATGTCATATATCAGATGTCAGGTGATAATTAACAGTTTTAACATGGTAATAATATGGCATGGCATATCATATGATCATCATTAACTTGCATAAATATTTTATATTACTAAACACTTGTCATCAATTCACTATTTCATAAGTATAAATGTCAGAGTGAGAAAGACTCACCTTTATCAAAGCTAGAGACAAACAACACACACAAGAGCGATTCCAAAGGCACGACAAGCACGATTTGATTTGAATAGATGGAGACCCTTGTATAAAACACAGAATATAACATACATAATCACAAATATAGATATCGACATACAAATATAATTAACAACTTTAGTTTGCAAAGCAGTTGCAAAACAAAAGAGATGACCAAACCTTAGAAGCAAAAGACCTGCACACGACAACATAAGCTTGTCACATGATCAAATGGTCTTGCTCTCATCATACTAGGCTCAACCTAGATGCCAACAGGGCTCAAGTTTGGGTCAATATGGGTTCATATGGCTCGGCCTAACTTGGATATGAAGGAGTGGAAGTTGTGACATGAGAAATACAAAAGTCAATGCAATTAAGTGGATTTTTGGTGCAACTATAGGTTCGGCCTGCCATGGCTTGGGCTTGGTCATGCAAGGGGATGGTCAGGTAGTGGCTGGAGTGGAGGCCAAAGGTGGTGGAGGGATTGGTGGTGGCGTCCATGGAGGTGGTTTAAGTGAAAAATGAAGGTTATGGCCTTAAGGGTTTGGCTAGGCTAGTTTTCAAGTGATGCTTGTATTAATTTGAGGAATTTGCAACCTTGGGAGCGCCATGGTCTGTAATGGTCAGTGGAGTAGGAGGAGTAGCTACCAAGTATGGTGGAGGTGGTGGTCGTGGAGTTGGAGTGGACTAGAGGCCGAGCTATGCTAGAGGAGGAACAAGGTAGAAATCATTGAAAAGAAGTAGGAAAGAAAGAATGAAGCCATAAGTTTTTTTTTCTTTTTTTCTTCATGAAGCCATGAGTTTTAGGGGGAAGATGAGAAAGAGTTTTCACGTGAAAAGGAAAATGGAATGTCAGCTGAAGAGTGGAGTTAAGGCAGCCAATTGTAGAGATGTTGGTTGAGAAATGAAAAGACAGAATACAAAAAGGCTTGAGCAAATAAAGAGTCACAAACCTTTCAAATTTCCACCACTTCTTTCTGAATTTTAAATAAATGTAAAATATATATAAATACAGATAAAAACACAAAAATATAGTAAATAAACAAAAATAAATAAATAAATAAATATTAATTAAATATAATTAAATTAAGAAAATAGCAAAGAAAATGTAAACTAGGCTTGAAAATTTGAAAATAAATGAAATGAACTTTGGAAAAATTGTATGTACATGAAAAGTATTTATAAATAAAGATAAATACATAAAAATAAAATGCATACATAAAATGAATAAATAAATTTTAATTAAATATAATTTAAATGAAGAAAATAGCAGAAAAATGGAAACTAACCTTTAAAAATAGAAAATAAATTCAATGAGCTTTGGAAAAATTCAAACATCACTTTAAAAATATTTAAAAGGGAAAAATATATGTAACATAGCATATAATACAATCTAGAATAAGATATGACAATTAAAAAGATTATTTATATAATTTAAAATAAACAATTTTGTTAAATACAGCAAATTTCACACAATAGTTAAAAAGGCATAACTTTCACATTATAAATCAGATTTCAACAAAACGAAAAGCAGTGTTCTTAAAATTTTATTTTCTTTCATAGTAAAATATAAAATTCAAATTTTGAAACTTTCAAATTTTAAATTTAAAAGTCAAACTTTGACCATTTTGACCAAAATTCACTTTTCTGCAAATATTCAATTTATGCATGATTGAAATTCTAATCCACATCAAAACCAACATTTATATTTCAATTAACAAAATATATTCATTTTAATAAATAAAATAAAGTTTTTAAATTAGGAATTTAAATTAAAATGATTAAAATATACAATTACAATAATCAGAAAATACAGGGTTGTTACAACATTCTCCTTTAAATTTCCAATTTCAAACACTTAAATCAATTTCCAAATTGATTTTCAATTTACTCCATTTTGAAATAAATTCCTTTACTTACTCATTTATTTCAAAATCCATTAACTTCAGATTTTATTTCTTAATTATGATTTAAAGTCCTTTTAACTGAAAATACCAATTTCATGATTCCCAAATTTCTGCTTTATCCTTTCAAATAAATTTAAACCTTAAATTTTTAAGTAAATTCTTTATTCCTTTAAATAATATCACTTATGTTTTAAAATTCATTATCTCTCTATTTATTCAAAATCCTTTTTTCCATACTCGGAATTTATTAGAATTTTAAAATCACTTTTATTCTTTTCCAATTCATTTTTAAATTTATTCAAATTTCTATAATTATTTTACTTAAAATTCACTCTTTTATTTTCTTTTAAAAAATCCAATTCTATATATTTGATAAGTTGGTATACCGAAATATATTAAATCAAACATAGCATTTAATATTCCAATTATCAATAAAATTCATCGTAGGATATCAAATAATCATAATGCAGAATTATTTGAACAATCAAAATAATTTTGAGGAATCCAGTTGGATCCCTCCAACCTGTTTTCCTGCATCCACAGACGTTAGCACAATATAAAGTACCAATTCCACTTCAAGGTGGAATATCATGGTATATGAGATTAATATAATATCATCTGCTATTATGCGGCGCATAGGGTCTCATCCGCTATATAATGCGGGAAATCAATCACTCAAATATACTATAAACTACTATATAATATATCACATCCAATCAATTATTTAAAATTAACCATTTAAATTTAAATAGCAATCTAGAAGAGTGAGATTAACTCACCTTTGATTTTGTTTGCAATCCAATCCAAAGCGGCTTGTCTCTCCATGATTTAAGATCTTTTATAAACATTTTATGTTTTATTAATATTCGAACAAATCGAACAAATAATCTCATTTAATAAATTTAATTTAACTAATAATTTAGTTTCAAACTAATGATTTAATTTTAAACAAATAACTAAATTTTAAACTAATTTTCCTTTAATAATCTTTTAGTATTTAAAACCATTAAATAGGTTAACTAACAAATTAATCACCATAATTCATTTAAAATGTAAGTTTAATATGTGTTTATGTATATTTATTTATATTTTTTCTTCACAATTACCTATGTGTGTGTGTGTTGAAACTGAAATCTGCATATTTCTTTGACTAAAGTTTTCTTCTTCTTCTTTTTAAATCTTACTGAATATATATTTTTCTTCTTTCAGTATGTATATATATATAAACTGGAAAATTTGCATTTATACATATATGTAAATTGATATGTATTTGTAAATTTTAACCCTACAAGAAAAACTGCAACTACCTCACTCTGCTTTAGAGACACGGCCGAGCGTCCATCCACCAATCGACTCCACCAACCATCGCATGTTCGAGCTACCCCATCGCTACTCCGAACCCACCCAGACCTCACTGCCGAATGCACTCGCGCCTTGCAACACCCTGCCCTAGCTCAACCCCGCACCCCAAAATCGAACGTGCCTTGCCGTAACTGATCGCGACCCCCTTTTCTCCCCTGCTCCAGAAATTGCTGCGTCTCCACCATGAGAACTCCGCCCTTCGCTGCTTCGTTGAGTTTGCCAACATCTCGAGATACGACCCAAAATTTATGTGCGCCTTGTGCTAGATGAATCGAGCGAATTCGATTTTTTTAGGGCACGGATTCGATTCGAATCCAAATCAGAAGAGAGAGAGAGAGTAATTCGAACGAAAGGAGGCGCGATAACTTGTTAGGAAGAAGTGGACGCGGCCATTTTTTAACTTGACTTCTTATTTGAATTTTCATGTCTGAAATTTTGAGAGAGGGGAATGATTTTATTCCAACGAAAAAGAAGATGGTATGCTATTTCTTACGGCCATTTATTTTTATGAACATGATTTTGAAATTTGAAGATGGGAGCACAGCCTCGTGTCTAAAAGGAAGAAGGATAAGGAATCGTGTTTGAGAAGGCAAAGGAAGCGTGTTAGAATATACTTGCTACAATAGCCTAAAGTGAAAATAAAAACAGCTTATGTGAAATTTTGACTAGTCAAAATATCATATTCAAATTTTAAATTTAAATTTTAAATCGACTTGAATTAGCAACTTAAAATCTTGACCTCCTATCGAGGCATGCCGCTAGGCATTTATAATGTTAAACCTTTATTCCGAACACAATGGAAAAGGTTTCGAGTGATAATTCGATTGTATGGAGAAGATAGCATTTGGACTCGGTTATAATATTAAATTATCGATATTGATTTCAGCGCGTTTATATATCGTATGCTCACACAACAACTCTAATCATTACGAAATTTCATATCAGATAATAAAACAATGTTACGGATCCAATGGAACTAGTTCCGTCGAAATCCAAGACTGTGCCTCAGAAGGCTATTTTTAAATTCAATTCAAACGATAAAATTTCAAAACTTAACAAAGCACTTCCAAATTCAATTTTAACACTTCTACTATCTTTAGTATTATCAATATAAATTTTACAAGCCTTTAAATTATTTTTAACAGACTTAAAACTGAAGATTCAATAATTTACCCAATTTCAAATTATTAAATTCAATAATTTAATTATCAAAATAATAGTGATATTTTGAATTCAAGTTAAAATTAACCTTTCAAATATTTAAAATCGATTAAATATTCCAATTTCAAATGCTCAAAAATTCTGGGTCGTCACATTGTAGTTGATGAAGGCGATAGTGGGGAGTGGATTTATGGACCAAGACGTGAGTTGTCGAATCCAAGAGATGAGGAGAAGTGGTCAAATTTTGATTGGGTTGGCTGGAGGGGTAGACAATGTTGCTATTGTGATGAGCTCATGCAGGGGGACTTGCTAGTGAGGTTGGATTCAACGATGGGCTGGTGGTTTGCATGTGCATGTGCATGACGTGCACGATTTTATGGATTCACAAGTGATTTGGAAGGAGGGAAAGAAGGAAGGCACTGTTCATTTCGGGTTGAAGTTATTGGGCATGGTCCCATGTGCTTGGTTGAGAAACTTTTACATAATTTGATTTCAATAAATATATTAAGTTAGTAAATTTTTACATGCCATGTCGCATTCATATGAAATCCATTCGACTTATGGATTTATAAGTTAGACTCGTGTTGACGTGTACCATGCTCTGGTATAAAATGTTGTTAGTTTGATGTAGTATAATTTAATAATAAATTAATATTACGTCAGACTGGATAATTATCTAATTAAATTAATTATACTTAATAAGTATTACCAATTTGGCCAAATAAACACCAGACTGTTAAAGTATATTGAATAGAGAAATTTGGACACCTGTTTAGCGGAATAAAACACCATTTCGCTAATTAAATTAATTTGACAATTGATTAGCAGAATAAATCACAATTCTGCTCTTTTACAGATTTGGATAACTAATTAAATGTCATTATGCCAATTTGAATAAGTAATATGTTAAGCAGTGATGGTTAATTGTTTACATAGATGTTGATTATGTAAATGCCAATGATTAATTTGGAAAGTTAAATTGAATGATATATTACCTTGCTTAAGTACCGTGGTGATTATTAAGCCTTTTTCAAAGTTGAAAAGTTAATTATTGATTCAAAAGTTATTTTAAGGATGATTATTATCTATTATAAGGTTTTAAAGATAATTATTATTTAGTAATAATATTTTAAAGGTAACAGTAATAATGTTTTAAAGATAATTAATAATTGTTTTAATAATAATTTAAGTTGATGATTTATTAGTATGATTCTTAAAAGTTATTTCTTAAAGTTATTTAAGAATATTTAATCATTATTTTATTTAATTGTCGTTTTAAAATGTTTTAATTACGCTTTAGTTATTGATTTAAAGTTAATTATTTCATATTTTAAAGTTGATTATTGTATTTCAACATTATTTGTTATATTATAAATATTTTTAAAGTTTAATTTTATGATTAAAATAATATCATTTTAAAGTTAATTTATTATTATGTTAATATTGTTTAGAAAGTTAATTTATTATTATGTTAATATTATTTTAAAGTTATTTAAGTATATTTTAAATATTGTTAAAGTTACTTAATGATGTTCTAATATGGTTTAAAGATAATTAATTAATTATTTAAGATGTTTTTAGATAATAAATTGTTTTATATAAAAATATTTAAAATAATAAATTGTTTGTTTAAAAAGGAATCTTTTTACTAACAACCCTGATTTTGGAGATTACCTGTTAACATTAAATTATAACAGTAGTTATAATTTAATATTGTAAATTAAGATAAAATTGGAGATTTTAAATTGTTTATTTGGAATAAACAATGAATTTTTGGTAACTAAAATGAGAAAATAAAGTTTGCAACTTTATTTTATTTGTTTGGGTTAATAATAATGGAAAATAGTTTTTATTTAGAGAAAATGCAATAATTGTATTAATTAATGCCAATTACTTCTTCTAATAATTTTTAAAGAAGTGTTTGATTTTTAAAGGATTTTTATCCAAAAAATGTGGAAATTGATTTAAAAACGAATTTTAATTTAAATGGAGCTAAAAAAATGGATTTTTTTGGATAGGCTAATTTCTTTAAAATAAAGTTATTTGAAGAAAAAAACGGGTGGTTTTATAATGGTGGGTTTTAGTTGGCTAATGAAGCATTAAATAGTTTTGGTGAACATTAGGATGCCACTGGGTCAATTAGTGAAACCAAACCCATTACCCACCTCTATATATTATCTTAAACCCACCCTAAACCCTAACACTCCTCTTCATAATTTTCTCAAACTCTAAACACCTCCTAAAAACCTAATTAATGGCCTCCATTTGGTAGAAGATCCATTTTCCTCCCCACATAGCTAATCTAGGTTATTACAAGCTAAAAGGTAAAACAATCCTTCTCTAATCACTCTCTAATCTTCATTCTAATTTCTGAAATTAATTTTTAATACATGGTTTTTGGTTTATTTTTGTTATGAAGCCTCTTGATCTCCTCTCTCTAGCTTTTGGAGTGCACACCAAGTGTTTGTGCATATTTTTCTTGCATTGGTTGAGGTAAAATTGCTAGCTAAATCCCTTTTTACTTGATGGTAATGAGATGTTTTCCAAAAAAAAAAAGATCATTTCTGTAATTTTCGTTTTGGAATTGTAGCTGAAACGAAATCAGGCATAACTTCTTCATTTCTCAGCCGAATTCAATAATTTTGAATGTTATGGAAAGCTTAGACATGGAGCTATAAGTTTCATGTAGATTTTTTCAAAATTTTGCTATTTATTAGATCAAAATCGTGCTTGTTTGTTGCTATCCCGAGAGTAAATTGACAGCAACAACAATCTCAGGCCTGCGAATTGTATTGGCCATAAGTTACATGTTTCTCATCTGTTTTTGGTCTGTGCTGCAAACTAGATTCAATAAGGAACACTTTCTCTTCAGGTTATATTTTGATATTTTGCCATTTAGATGACCTGAAATGCGTTCGAAGACAGAAGACCAATTCTGTCTTTAACAAGTTATCCTGAGTTTCAATCTGATATTGTTTTGCCTGTATCTCTCTCGTTTTTGATCCGAATTAGATAATTTTGGATACTCCGAAAAGCATAACACATATGCTACAATTTTTGTTCAGTCAGTTTTTGGTATTTTTGAGGCTAACTATGTCAAAATTTGATTTTTCTACTATCTTCCCGAGAGCGATACACATATTAGCTCTATGGATGAAACTAAAACTATTTTGGTCATAAATTTTGAGCCGCTAGTCAGTATTGAATGATTTTGGACTTTATGAAAAGCTTGGAAACTAATTTACAACTTTCATGTTTTGTATTTTGCAAAATTCTAAGGTTAAGAGAGTCGAAACCTCATTTATTTGTCGCTGTCTTGAGAATGAACGACAGCGACAGTGAATTTACAAATCTGAGAATTGTAATCGTCATATCTCATTCATACTAAATCTGATTTTGATGAACATCATATTGTTGAAAAGTTTACACTTAGTAGAACAACTTTCCTTCAATAAGTATTTTTTTGATTTTGAAGTTTGTTATATTAAAATATGAATTCTTTACAGTAGAGGTGAAATTAGTATGATGTGTAATCTCAGGGTTTTTGATGATATTTTGACGATTTCGATAATTCCATTTGTATTCTTTTTAATGGAACAGAATTTAATTACCTAGCCCGAATGGGCTGGCGCTGCTGTTCTAGGCTTAAAGCCCGTTTGGGCCTGAGCAAATATTCTTTCAGTTGTGTTTTATTACCCTGTTTTTGTGCAGGGTTGCAACTTCGTGACTCCGCAACGGCTACGTCCTTTATCGGAATTCGACATTTTAAGTCTCCTTGGAAAGATGGAGTTACGAACTCCATATCTGAAAAGTTTGGTCATCATCTGAGTTCATTAGACCCTTCGAATTTCCTGCCAAAGTTGAACCCAGATCGCTGTGCAAAACAGTGCATTTCATGTTTCTGAGTCCGAGTTTGGAACGTCGCTGCGCCTTCGTTTCAAGTCGGAATCGAGCAATCCTTTTTGCAACTTGAAGTAGGAATGTCAAACTACATTCCTGCAAATTTTCATGACATTTGGATTCAGTTTGCTAGTCCGAATATTTTTTCCAAACATGGGCTCGCAGCAATATTTGGCCTATTTTTTTTCAAACACTAAGAATATTTTTTCTTTTGAGATTTTTTTTTGGATTTATCGATTTCTTGAGATTTGTTTCTGGATTTCACGCACGGACTTCATAAAAATGTCTTAAAAGGATTTTTCACTCGAAATGGCTTTCGAAACTATTATTTAGTATTACTTTAATTATTAAATTAATTACTCCATAATAGGAGAATTTTTAAAAGGACGTTTTAAAAGCGATTTCAATCCAAATAAAAATCTGTATTCCGCAACTATTTTCTAGATTAAAATTCCAAACTCACTTTTTTGCACTTCAAGCGAAGTGGAGAAACGATTGGGAAAAACCCCGGCCTATGGAACTGAGCGTATCTCCTTTCCGGTTAATCCCCGACCATTTCGATTGATCGTTTTGCCTTTTGGCGCAGTTTATCGATGATATGAGATAAACTTTTGTTTACTGTTTTGAGTGTGTAGTTGGCAGAAGGTAAGTAAACCGATTAGGGCGAACCAGTGGTATGGGACATTGCGTTAATCCTTTTCGGGTTCCTTTCTAGAAGTTTCCGACACATTTGTCTGTTGGCGGCCAGTACTGGACCTTTGGGTCATTTGGCTTTTGGCGGTCTCTGGACATTCTGCTCATGTGAGCAGTATTATTGGTGCGTGCCTTTGGGCATTTACCCCCCGGGGTGTCACCAATCGCGCGTTTTGACCCTTGGCATGTGGTACCACAAAACTACAGTACTTGGCGATAACGACTCTGGTCGTGCACATGCATTTTTCTGATGATTTCTATGTCACTTTTGGAGTTGGTCTTTCGTCACCGCTCGAGTGATATATGTTTTACTATGTTGTATTGTCTTTTGGGGTATGTTTCCTTTGCCTTTGGCGATATATCTTTGTTTTGGCATTGATTTATGGTTAAATTCCATATTATGTGTTATCGCTTATGGGCAACTATTTATAGCTTTTTCTACGCCGATGATATGAGGCATTATTGTTTACTCAACACTTAAGTGTTGATTATCTCTTTGGAGAGTTTATTATTGGTTGATGATTATGTGATCGTCTATTATATTATGTGGTTTACATCGCTCTTCTCTATGGAGAAGTACCTTATCCTCTATGTTACCGCATTATTATATCTCAGTTTATCTAACTGATTATTTAGCTAGCCTGACCCGAGTGTTTTATGCTCAGGTCAAACCGAGTTGTTTCAGGTTAGGTCTCTGGACTTAGCTTGCTCTGTGCTTCCGCTCAGGACTTATCTGCTATGTTGTTAGATAGCTTTCTTATTGTCCGCTTTATGCTACTTTGTTATTCAGACTTAGCAGAGGCTTGTACCCACTTATGATGTATTTGGATCTGTATTGACTATGTATTGTTCTGAGACTCTGTGTCTGTTATGTTATTCTGCTCTGTGATGATTTTATCATTTAGTTATTATGTTTGTTCTGATAGATCTTTAGCCATTGTAATTTCGTTATAAATATTTATTGGATATGTCGAACCACTTGCGAGAGAAAAAAAATAGATACCGCATTTCGACGTATTCAGTAGATAGTTATAGCTTGATTACACATGGTCGCTTCCATTATACTCCATTCTCCGCTTTAGTAGATGGTATTACCCTGTAATACTCTTTGCTAGAGTGTGTCTAGGAGTGAGGCGTTACATTTTTTAAATGGGAAGACTTGTATAAAGGTTTTATTTAATGAAAAGAATTCATTTAAGGAATTATGAAATTTGGAAAGAGATTTTGAAGATTTTGGAAATTGGATATTAATAATATTTGAGATTTATAAAAGGAGTTTTATAAATGATTTTGGAGACTTATAAATAGAGTTTTATAAAATAAACTTGAAGATTTATAAAAGATTATAAAGAAAATTAGCGATTTATAAAGGAGATATTCATAAAATGAGAGCAAATTTATTAAAAGGAAATAGTGTTTTGGGTTATTAATATCTTTGTTTTAACGACATTTGGATTTGATCATTATAATATGATTTTTAAATTAGAAATCTTTCTTAAATGTTATGTGAATATACTTATATTATTGTAAGAGTATGTGGAAAATTTTCCAAGTTTGAAAGTGAAGGGCTCTGTGAATATGCTTATACTAGTGAGATAAGTATATGAATAATTTAATAAATATTTGAAAGGTGATTTTAACTTAATGAAAGATTAATCTTAAAGGCTTGGTGATTTACATGGGAAACATAATCTATGTTTAAATGTTTGATAATTTGATAGTTAAATATCTGACTATCAAAATCTTGGCCTAAATATGTAATCCTTCTTGATTTTGGTGGTATGGAAATAGTCCTTACTTAAAACTGAAGGATTTCAACTCTAGAAATATCTAGGAGAAACACGGGAATCATATGGTACAGTTACCATCGGCGGTGCTATGCTGTACGTATAAACTTATTTTGTTTTTCTAGAATAAATGATGAGGAGATCCATCCACTTAAACGGTTAAAGGGTCCTTTGTATCGTTTGATTATTTTCTAAAGAACCGGTATTGAGCATTCTGAAATATCGACAATTGGTTTTTGGGGCGTCCGATAAACCAGGGAGTGTACTCATAAGAGATGACTCGCATCGTAACCACTCCAAAAACCATGTACGATTCTATGGATGGGGTTCGTGATATATTGATATGTTGGAATCCATGTGTGTTTCCGAGACCTATTGGGGTATGAGAATTCATGTGTGATTCCAAGATCTATTTGAGGTATGGGGATCCATGTGTGATTCTGAGACCCGTTTGGGCATTGGAATTCATATGGGATTCCATGATGCGTGAGCTGGAACGCTAGACATAGCCTCATTAGCAGTAACGACAAAAACCAGAGATAGGAAGCATGGCCAGTAGGGTTGGAAAACCCATAGGGTGCAGTCGGCTCCATCTAGAAATTACCTACAGTTGTTATGCATGCATGGAGTGATGCACTCGATCTTAGCGAGACCAGCTATGTTTTTCCGATGGTAAATCACTAGGGATATATGCTGCTTCGGGAGGATATATCTAATCCTTGTGATGGAGAACTATTTCTCCAAGTACCGAGAGCTCCTCCATGGAATCCTACAAAATTAGCAAACGTGCCTTACGGTCTTTGATTATATACTTACTATTGTTGTGATGTGCATTCACGAGCATCACATCTACTTGATTATAATTATTATTTTCATGCTTAGACAATATTATTATATCACTGGATTTTTTGATATTAATGTTTTGCTTATCGTAAGGTAAAAACTCGTCTGTGTTTATATGCGGCGTGGTCTTACGAGATACTTTTGATTTTAAATAATGCTGCAAGTTATAATAAATAAAGTTCCTTATGATTTGAGTTTCTCACGCTGGTTTTACCAGACTGACTCGGACGTTGTTTTCCTATAATGCTTGGGTCAGACCGAGCATATTTTTCAGATTTACCTGGATACTTTAGAGCTGTCAGGAGACGATCTAGATTCTCCAAGACGTATTCACATATCTTATGTTTTTCGATGTTTTATTGTTCTTGATTTATGTACGTATTAATCAGCAATTGTAAGGACGGTTTGTTATTATTGTCTAAGCTGACATGTGTTAGTGTGCTCTAATTTGTGTTATGTGTATATATATATAAGATAATATCTTTTTGGTAAAGATCTTGTGTATATTATATATTTATCTTGTCACAATGTGTGATTATGTCCATTCTTTTCTTTCATCTCAATAATCTGTCTTTCCGGCACTTAGATATTCGGCATATGAATATCATCACTACAATAAAAATACTTTATTGCAACATAAAAAAAAGTTGTAATAGGGTATTCACAACGTTTTTACAAATATCGTACTAGACCAAGTTGTAATAGATTTAAAGCCTTTTACAACTTTTTTTTAGCATTGTAAGAAAATGTTGTAATATACTTTTACCACAACGATTTTGTGATGTTGTAACACACCCTTTTACAACCTTTAGCCAATGTTGTACATAAAGTTGTACATATCAAAAAACCCTTTTCACAACTTCCATAAATTCTTGTGTTAAACTTTTTTACAACATTACAAAATGGTTGTAAAAAAATCTTTTTACAACTTTTAATTAATGTTGCAGCACGTCTTTTTACAAGATTTTTTAAATATTGTAGAATATTTAACTTTTTTAAAAGTTGCATATGAGCTAGATCTCAATATCGTACTATAATAAGTAGAATAATATAAATGCAATAATTATAATACATAAAACACGAAAAAAAAAAAAACTTTCCAAACAACTTCATTTGAAATAAGCTAACACATTTTCCAACACAGACAAAATATCATAGGTTCCAACACAATATAGACAAAATATCATAGGTTCCAACACAGACACACATGTTCAACCATATATATACAGGCAAAAAGATTAAAACATACCAATGAACAACGGTCTAATTGACAACAACGACGAAATCCTTCCGTCAAGCAACCGTTGTAGAAAACGATAGCTTACTGAATAGTACGCACTTTTGAAATCTCTTTCCACAAAGGAGCTTGAACTTCCACTAGCACATCGACCCAAACTTTCCAATTATCCGCCCCAAGCAGAGCATGGTGTAACAAAGCAGCGGGATCAATAGATGCAAGCATTCCTTCAGACACAACCTTCTTCTGCCAATTTAGTAGCTTGCATTTTTTGGAAGCTACATATGATAATTTTGTAAACTAATACTACCATGATGTGACGGTGTGTGTAACTGCAAGCATAATTAGCATGATAAATTAACACACTGGTTAATTGCAATAATTCGAAATGTAATAAACTGAGTTAGAAGCTAGGCACTTTAGGAATATTCGTAACAGGTAAATAGGCAGAAGGAAGAAGTTGCAACAAAATTTAGTCTCAAGGACAACAAGTTTGTTTTTTAGGCTGAAGGACACTTTTTAGTGTAAACTGAAAATGATAGTTACAACTATCATTCTGTAAATTAATATCCTTCAGCCTAAAAAACAAACTTTTTGTCTCTGAAACTAAATTTTTCTCTAACTTTTTCCTTGAGCCTAAAAACCCATATTCGTAATTGGTGTTATACATGGAAAAGTCATAAGAATATCTTAATAACTATAATGACTGCAAGAGTTACGAAGTTATAAAATTGAGAGATATCTGTAATAAACTCGGTTTTCCATGATAAATTATTGTTGAAGATCATAATTATCGATACTGATATTATTATTATTTATATTATCATCTTAAAAAAAAAACTATTTTTCTTTTGATGCATGTTAAATTTTTTAGAAGAGAAGCAATTGGTTTTCATAAATTACAACATAATCAGATATATGAATATATACGAAAAAAATTTGTTAAATAAACAAATAAAATAGTTATATTACCACCAAACTGAAAATTACTAATACATAACATATAAACATGTATAAATTTTATTTTATTTATCTACAACTATGATCTTGTTATTTATATATTGAAGTGATCTACTTTCCTTCAATTCACTTACTATTTGTCCACTACTCATACATTGTTATTTGTGCGTCCGGGAAAAAAAAACAATGTGATCTGGATTATTTATTGTTTTTGTTTTTGTTCTATAGTAATGGAAATAACCTTTCCACGTATTTAGTTTAAATTAGTGTAGAAGTACAATAATATTTTTTTACAATATCAACAGCATGTCAAACGCTGCATCAACATTGATAGGTGGAGCAACCTTTTTATGTGCATATACCACAGCTAACGAGCTTGCATATGTTCATGAACCTTTACCGACTTTATATAAATTTGTTATAGTATGTCGTATTTGTGAGATATCAAATTCGAATATTATATTTAAGTATATTTTTCACTTATCAAAAACTGTAGTGCAATTCGTACCGCTAGGATTAAAAACCAGAAAACCACTAAGCTAAGTCATACCTTGTATGCTTCAGTATGAATAAGAGAAATACCAACCAACTCAACACCAAAACCAACCAACTTGACAGAACATAGAAAAAATACTCAAAATGCTAATGAAACTTAAATATACGAGCTAATAAAATAGGACAATGAGTTGATATAAAAGTATTTTCTTAATAAGATGGACCACACTATTTTAAAATGATCATATTAGGGAGTGTTCTCCCATGCTCAGTTACGAGTTCAAATGAAATATAACATTGAACTTACTTCAGCAATATAAAGCCATAGCTTGTTATTTACTATATTATTATTCTAAGTAAAAACCCCTTTACGATGTGCAGGTGAAGTGGTTAAACAAGCAACTGAGCAATTAGCACCAACACAGCCATAATTCTAGAGAAATGAGGTATGCCATAAGAGTTATACTGGACAAATACGGAGATAAAAATGAATAGACAGTGTTGAAACTGAACTATAAAAGAAGCACGATGCATTGTACACTTATATACAGTGCCATAGAAAATGCAAAAAAAGGTGTATGAACAACTAACCTATTCAAATGCAGGAAATGAAAGTCCACTCAGGACAGTTAACCCCGCATGGCTTCTTCAAATCTGCTCAGCTCAGTGAAGAAATTTTTTAATATCAACAGCCTACAAATGAAAGGAGCACTCTTAACATATAAAACAGAGAACCGCCAAAAACAGTGAGAGTCCAAAAGCAACCTTGTACTTCTAAGGTACCCATGAAAAGAGAATACAGTCTTAAACAATAGATATAAGACAGTTGCTAAAAGTACGGATATAAAAGACAAATGACATTGAACCCATACATACATAGACACCCATATGTAAACCTATGATACGTCAGAACACATACATTGAACTCATAAGACAGTTGCTATATGAGTTTCTACCATTTGATTGATTTTACGATATCACGTCAGATTTTTAAATTTCGTTAATAACTTAACTATGTAGGGTCTAATTTCCTATGTTGGTTTTATTTTTTAATTGAATTTGTACAGTTGATTTGACGGATCATATATGTTCACTAAAATATAAGTGATAACTAAATATTCTTCGAATTTATAATTCAATTGGAAAAAGAATCATATGTATTTTATAAACATTACTCTTTAGAAATATATGCTATAGCATAAATGATACACATTTTGAGTTATATTTCAATTTTTCCCATATAATTTGTTATTTTAGAAGATTGCTTTCATAATACTTTCATAATTTTGTAGTTTAACAATCATAGATAGACAGAAATATTAAATAAAAATAACATTTTACTCCATATTCATATGATTGGCGGAGTACAATTTTTAGCAATTTGATACATTGGTTTATTGGATACACTGAATTGAACCTGGATACATTTATATTCCGACTTCCAACCTTAGTAAATGTGCTTAATATTTGTAAGCTAATGGGGAGCAAGAACCAGAACTATAGGAGAATATGCTAGATGTTAAAAATAATAAATTACCTAGGCATTAGCAAAAGGATTTAATGGGTCAGCCATTTGATTTTCCCTTCCCGCCATAGACTGTTTGAAGCATAATTGTCAAATATGCATGTATTAGTTAGTAATAAATATATCTAACATACTTATAACTTACCGTCATGATCAAATCTCTCGGCTCTAGAAATATATTAAGCAATCCAGTAATGTGGTTTTCCAATGTAGAAACTTTCTTCATGATAGCAAAATAATTAAAAATGGCGCATTACCTCTCCAAACCAATAACTACCAACTGCTGCCATTTTAACAAACATTGATGAGTAAATGTGCTTGGATTCTAGAGCATGAAATGGATGCATTCAGTATGAAACCTATAGTTGCATATTTTCATCAATAATGTAGGGAAAACCTATATGCATTGTATAATTACAAAATCTTATAATTACACAAACATGACGATTATAATAGAAATTAAAATCTTATCCATTACGCATATACAAAACAACAACAATAAACTTGCAAATAGCAGCTGCTTCTTTGTATCAGAATATATAAAACTCTTTTTAATGGTATAAACTAGAATCCAAAACTTTATAGCCAAATAAAACTACAGTAATATGTCAGTAGATAACGTACCTTTCAACTTAAACTACTTATAAGTCAACCAAAATTTTAATGCTTAAAGCTCCATGAGTTCTATCTTTTCCTTTTATATTTCTTTGCAAATTCATTGAGCAACATGCTGTCTTTAAAATCCATGTACTTATCCAAACTTGTCCCAGCCCACTTTTGATAAAAACTCTCGTTGGTTGGGACAAATGAACTTAAAGGAAATGGACCTTAGGAGCTTTTTTAAGGGATACTAGAAACCTATGGCATGGTCATATCCTTTGATCTAAAGACAAGCTTAAATATGTGGGGTACTTGGTTAAAGATTTCACCTCATTACGAAGTTCATTTACTAGATACAGATATTTTGGCCTTAAATTCGCCTCCAATGACAATGATAAAACCTGAAAGTTTACGAGCATTATTATTTTTCAAATGTAGAAGCAAAAATGATTTAGGATTCACTAGTTATTAATGTCCATCCATGTTCTGATCATCCAACAAGCTAAATTGTTGGGTTCTGCTTGCCATGGTATGGTTCATGTAATTAGAATGATTCGAAAGTTATCGAAATTTAAACTATCCAAGGCAAACCAAAGAAAAAATGCATGCTACCTTCAAACGTTCATTTTTATGCCATATAAGCTATAATGCAACGCTTGCTTGTACCCAACCTTTCAATGTACAAAATCCTTGACATCCTACAACTAGACTGACAAGTCTAACATTGCATTTTTTTTGCTAATCTCTTTTTCTTGAAAAAAAACGCGTTTCTAAACTTATGAGAACATGTCCCATAATTGAAATTTGACTCATACACCACTTCTGACAATTCAATAATTTGCCTAGTAAGATATCCTTCACTTGAGGCAACAATTCAGACATTTATGCATTCATCGATCAGTCTTAATGGAACAAAAAATGCAAACGTGGGAACATGATTAGCTAATAATTATATGTAAACTTTAAACTAAAGCACTAAAAAGGGACAAATCAAGATATGTAGAGATAACAAGAGCATAAGCCAAAAAAGGAAAAATAAAGATGAGTATTAGTGAGTTTTCCACACTGTACGAAAATAAAGAAGGTGCAGTCGATAAAATCAAATCGATAAGATAAAAGGAATTAACGGCACCTGAATATTGTTTGATCGAATTTGCAACAGCCGGAGAATCATGTTAGGGTGTACAGATTAGTGTTTTTTCGATTAGCATGAGATGATTTTCGATTAGCGTCTGCGTTTCTTTTTTATTGGATTTTATTTTTTTGAGTTAGGTTTCGATTTGGAGGTTTGGGAATTAAGCGGGCCGGGTATGATGATATGTTAACCAAATCAAATATAATTAATGATTTTGGGACTGCAATAAGTTTAGTGAATCAAATCAAGGGTAATAAACGAGTTAACAATCATTCACTTTGGCCTTGCAGACCGAAGTTTTGCTTTATAATATATAAGATTAGGAAAATGTGAATTATTTAACAAAGCAAATAATATTAGTGAATTAACAAGCAAAAAAAATGACCATGGTGTTTTAATAATTACCGAATTGTAGCTGGTTGGTTAAGAACTGACAAGGTATTACTATCAGCTAATTGTTCATAATAAATAATTCGAATCAGTGAATGTCTTTTATATTGGTTACATCAATTAAAATGGTTATATGTCCACTGTTACCTTGAATTTTTTTAGTAAGTCCTTGATATTCTATGAACTGATATTTCTTTTATTAGTTAAGAAAAATTGCATCGAACGATATTTTAGAGTATAAATTATTAAGTGTAATTTACTAATTATTCATAATTAACCATAATAAATTATTAAATATAAAAACTAATTGTTTATTATAGATAATAATTAGTAATTTTAAATTATTTATTGATAATTATTAGTTATAAATTATAAATAATTAACCCATCCAAGTTGTTTACAAATTATTAATTATAAATTACCATTTATTAAGTAAATATTCAATATTTGTTATTAACTATAAATTATGGGTTATTACAACATTTTAAGCAGTACTAAACATATTTGAAAATTTTGACATAAACCTATGAGTAAAGTAAAAGTTCTTTTTTAAAAAGTTGTAAATTAATATCTAGTTGAAAAAACCAAAGTTTTTACAACAGTTTAAAACAGTTGTTAAAAGGTGAATATACAACCTTTACAAATAAATATCGTAAAAGCTTTCTTTTTCACAACATTAATTAACAAACCGTTGTAAAAAGTTCTATTTTACAACATTTAGTTAAAAAATGTTGTGAAATAGAACGTTTCTACAACGTTTTTGTAACGATCCATAATTTCGCTACTTCGAAAATGAAGATTTTGTTTATTTAAATTTAAACGAATTTAAAACTTAAATAAATAGGTTATATATAATAAATAAAATAATAGAGAAATTATTTGTTCTTATAATTGCTAATTAAATAGTATAAATTTGAATTTTAGAACAAATCGACAAAACTTGTTTTATTAAAAAATAAATGCTTAAATAAATAGGTTTAAATATTTATTTGAAAATTTAAATCTTATTAAAAACATCTAATAAAGATAATAAAAGTATATTAAAAGATTTCAAGTATATTTAAAATCGTTTTACAAAATAAACCAAATTTTATCGCATTTTGTCAGTTTTACATACACTGTAAAAATAGAGATTTTGATATTATTTAAATATGATTTTATAATATGAATAGATATGTTTTAATTTATTTGAAAGAAGTAAAAAGTTCATTTTTAAATTTGTTTTACATAAATGAATAGTTTAACTAAAAATTCAAAATGTGACCGTAAAACTTTTTGTCGAAAATCAACGTTTGTCAATTAAAATTTTTCGCACCTTTACGTTCTTATATATGAGCATATATTCAAATAGTATAAGTATTAATTAATTCACTAATCCGTTTACTTTTGCTAAACATACTTAGAAAATTCTAGAATTTCATTAAGAAAAAGTAGGCATAATATTCCAAAACATGTCAAATCAAACCAAACATAATTATTACTTTACTTTTCTTATGCCATAAGTGAAAGTGACATAAAGAATGATTTGAAATGTGATGTTAAGTGTTGAAATTTTTTCTTAAAAAGTAAGAAAGGGTATTTTGGTCATTTTACATAATAATATTTTCTTCAAAACTTTTTCCTATAAACAGTCATGCATACCTCTTCCATTTTCACACGAATCATTCTCTTCTTCTTCCTTTAAGCTATCTTAATGGCTTCTCTCTTTTAAAGAGGTATGAGAGATAAAAATATGGAGTGTATAAGCACTAATCCACTTGTTACTCTCTAACCTCTTCTTAAATAACTTCTTAATTCACTTCTTCTTCTTCTCTTTTTAAAAATGGCCTAAGACCATGAGTTTGGGAGTTGATAGGGAGAGGACTTGAGCAGTATGGAAGGGGGAGGCTGTGGCCAAGAGCAAGAAGGGATGTGGGGGTGGTGGCCGAGCGCTTTGGAAAATGTGGAAGAGTGTTTAGGTGGTGGTTTAGTAAAGCGTTGAATTAAATGAATACTGGTAGAAAGTTAAACGTTTTGGTTAAAGGTGAGAAAAATTCTCACTGCTTTTAAAAGATCGTACTTTGATTTTGTTATAATAATCACCTTATTACATATGCAAGTATACACCCTTTAAAATATTGTTATGCATGTTTGGTTATATTTGTGTTATGTTTGAATAGTTGCAAGTGTTTATGGTTGTGATTATTTATCATATTAGCTTGTGTATGGACTATAACTATGTTAGTGATAAATGTTAACTCGATTATGCTCATTTTGATTAAATATCCCCTTTGTGAAATAAGACCAATATGATATACTTTGGAAAATAAGTCTCTTTTTAAGTATAATTGAAATTATAATTAAAATAAAAGAGAATGTGAAATTAGAAGTGAAATTGGATTTTAAATTGAAAGTTAAATTGAAATTAAAATTGAGGTGAACAGTGAAATTGAAATTGAAATCGATTTTGAAAATTAAATTTGAAATTTAAATTTAAATTGAAATTAGATCTAAGTTTTAATCGAATTTAATTTGAAGTTAGAATTGAAATTGAATTGAAATTGAAATTTAAAATTTAATATTAATAATAGGAATAGAATAATATTATAATGTGGAAATATTGAAAATACATTTTAAATACTTTAAAATGTGGAAATATTGATATAAAATGATTTGTAATGATTTTATAAGTGATAAAATTCAATTTGGATAGATTGTTTCAAACATTGAAAAATGGGTTAAAACTAGACGCGTCGTGCAACGGTAGTTCGCGATTTCGCACCGAAAAGTTCAAATGAGTGTATAGAGTGGAATATAACTCGGAATTCTTCGAGATAAGGAAATTCCGGACTATTATACCCATATCTTCTAAAGAAGAAATAAAACTAAAATTTCGATAAGTAGATTTTGAAATATATCCAAATCAATTTTCTAGAAAAATCGCGCTACTGTAGTTAAATGACATAATGAAAAATCTGTTTATATGAACATTTTTAATTATGAAAAAATGTGGAGTAAATTTCATAAATCCATTTAAAACATTTAGAAGTGACTTGAAATGGAAAATATTAATTATCAAATATTAAAAGTTGTTTAAATCAAATAAGCTTATATAGCACTTTTCGTAGCACTTTTATGCCGCGAATTCTATAGCTTTTTGAATATGAGTTTAAACGTAACGATTTTTCCTGGAATCAATTGTGAATGCTTTTAAAAGTAAAATTAAGAGTATAAAAAATAATTTGGAATTTTTATAATCAATTCTAAAATAAAGTTGATAATTGAGTATGTGGAAACAACTAGCACATTTGTCTCGCCTGTGAGATCTGAAAGATAAAACAAGGTGTTTAACTAAGGATAGGGATGGAGCAACCAGTGCCCTGAACTTACCTGCCTATGTTTTCTTTTCTTAAGCGAGGGGTGGAACAGATTGAAAGGAAAGCCCGGATGCTTTTTAAAAGATGGTATTAAGTTTTCAAAATAAAAGAAGATTGGTATTATCCAAAATTCATGCAATCTCCAAAATGAATAAAATACAATTTGGATTGTATAGAGATAATCTTCTTATACTTGGTATTAAAATCCAAAGAGGGAACTCGTCCTACTCATGGAATTTAAAAGATGATTTCACCTTTATTGCTCCTATAGCACTTGTTGAATACGGAAATTGATGTTGAGTAAAATTAGAATGATTTGATCCTATTTACTAAAAAATGTTTGCTAAGATTGATTTAGGGTTTATTGTAAATGATGTCTTAAATAACATTATTTTAACCTGCCTAAAAGGTAAGGAATTTGGATCAAGAGTTAAGTAGGGAAAATTTAGACATTATCCAAAGCAAAAGAATGAATTACTTAGAATTATTCTAATACAAAAGAAAGAGATTTCGAATCATCCGAAAAGAACAAATGTGAAAAGAGACTTAATGGTCCTGTATACTCATATTCACTTTTTATCGATAATTGTATTTCAAAGGAACCGGTGTCGGATTTGGGTGATTCGTATCCGAAAACCACTTCAAACCAATTTACGTGTTCAAAGAATGAAGATGTTTGAAGATGGAGATATTGAGACGAATAATAACGAAGGACTACTTGTTGATTAATTGGGGATAAACTTGTAAAGGCCCGCAAATCTGTACCCCATTTGAGCTAGCAAAATCCCACAACAATTCAACCCAAAGTGGAACACAAGTACGAGTCTTCGAGTTTAAAGAAGAAAGAGGTAGAAGAAGAAGAATAAAACAACATCAGAGTCACACAATTCAATGGAACAAAATACAATATATAATAACAGCTTTTAAATACAAAGAAATCTGTACTATTATATATATACATACCATCACCAGAGTACAACAAACATCCATACAGGGACAACTTAATACTTGTCCATACATAGCGGAAATAATAGTCAAATACGGAAATATGCTCTGTCATCTAGCTCGTTTTCGGAACACCTTAGCATATAACTTGAACCTTTTTAACTCGGTCTGACCCGAGCATCATATAAAACAACACCTGAGTCAGTCTGGAAAACCAGCGTGAGAAAAACACACTCAATTGGATTATTATATTTCAAAAATCCTTTGGAAACAATAGTATCTCGTAAGACCACGCCACAAATAAAAATGTCCGGTTTTTACCTTACGACAGCCAAAACATTTTTTATCAAATCCGTCTGATATTATAATAGTGTCTATAGAAAGTAAAATAGAATCTAGCTAAAATGCTTGCATCTCACGTTTCAGCAGTAGTTGGGCACAATCAAAACCGTACTGGTGCTTATTGGAGATTGGATTTCATACAATGGCAGGGCTACTGGGGTACCGTCCGTCACAGTACTTGGTCTAGATCAGAGACCCGAGGATCCACCCTAAATCCCCTGCAATATAAGGCCGAAACCGTCCCTTACTGGATAGTCCTGAATAAGATCACCCCACGGTTGGCGCTACCTGTAATAACCCAGTATTTTATGATTTATTTTAATTGTATATTTTAATTATTTTAATTGAAATGTCTGATTTAAAAACTTTATTATATTTATTAAAATGGATAAATTTTGTAATTTTAAAAGTATATTTTGATTTTTGTATGAATTATATTTCCAAACCTGAATAAATAGAATATTTCTAGAAAATGTGGATTTTGGTCAATTTAGTCAAACTTTGACTTTTAAATTTAAAATTTAAATATTTGAATTCTTTAATTTTATCTTTTATATGAAAATATATTAAATTTTAAGAATACTGCTTTTCATTTCGTTGAAATCTGATTTATATTATGAAAGTTATGTCTTTTACACTATTGTGTGAAATTTGCTGTATTTAACAAAATTGTTATTTTAATTTTTTTTATATAAATAATATTTTGTTTGTCATGTTCTAATTTTATTCACATGTGTAACATGATATTATGTATATATTTTAGTTTTAAAACATTTTCAAAGTGTTATTGAAATTTTCCAATGTCAGTTGGATTCTGTTTATAATTTCTAATTTCCAGCTTCAATTAACTTAAGAAATTCTTTATTTATTTTTCTATTTTTTGGAAATCTTATTTTATTCTCATTCCCGCTTTATTTTGTTCCTTATTTATTTTATTTATTTGATATTTTATTTGTTTTAAAGTGAAATAGAAATTTTCTCGGGCTAGTGATATTTTATTTATAAGTTTTAAGTCCCGTTTCCAATTTTTAAACAATTTCTTTAGTTCTTTTTCTATTTTCTCTAATTTAAATTATTTATTTCATTTTATAAATAATAAACAAATTATTTTATTATAAAATTTTGCTTTATAATATTTTTAAATGAAGTAGATATTTTTCCAAAGCCAGTGATGTTTTAATTGTAAATTTTTGAACCCTGTTTTCAATTTTTAAGCAATTTCTTTAAAAAAATTTCTATTTTCTTTAAATTTAATTATTTATTTTCATTTTAGTTCACTTTGTTTCGGTTTTTAAATGTATTTTCCGAACAATATTTTGTTTTATTTGAATTAATAGAAATGGTAAATTGAAGAGACAAGACTCTTCCTTTTCCTATCACTTTTCATCTGCTAAACTCTTCATTTCCATAACCTTCTCATTACTTGCTTTTTGGCCGTACACCCATATTGTATCTGTGAGTTTCTCAACTCATAATTCACATGAAAATACTCCATCTCACTTTATATCTCATGGAAAAAGCATTTGGTAATGGCTTCTTCTTCCTTTTTCACCTTTTCCCTTCATTTTTCCTTTTGATTTTCAATGTTTTGCCTTGTTCTCTTGGTTGTTTGGATCGGCCACCACCACTATTGCCTTGGCCATCACCTCCACCACCTCCTCCTTGTCACCACCACAACCTATCCCTCTGACCTTGGCCAGGCCGCACCACTCATATGACCAAAACTCCACAAAAATGCAATATCTCCTAAAAACTATGCAAGCCAAGCCAATACATGCAACAACACCTCCATCCATCACCTTGGCCACCACCATAGCCTCCGCCGCTACCACCTTGATATGACCACTACCCATCACCTTAGCTACTGTCCAGATCTGAAATATGAATAGCCAAGCCATAGATCCATGTAGTCGAGCCAAATAGTGAACACAAACTCCTCCATTTTTGCCTTGACCTCTTGTATTGCTCCTATGTAACTCCTACCCACTTCATCACCTTGTAGCTGTGTCGTGCAAACAAATGTAGAAAGCAAGACAAAAAAAGTTGTGCATTCAATTTTTTTTTCATTTCAAAGTTATTTAAATTCATAGTTGTATTGAAATTTAATTTGTTTGATTTTGTTTTAGGTTGTATCACAAGATTTGTAGCATTGGATCTCGCTCTCCACTCAAATCCATAGTCTTGTCATTATTCTTTGATTCCATTGTGTTAGTTGTATAGCAATCTCCAGCATTTAAAAGTGAGTAATTCTCACCAGACAATTTATACTTATATAACGAGTAAACTGATTGTAATTGAATCTGTAAACCATATTATCGTATTATAACTGTCTATGCTATGATCATATGATGTTCACCCCTGTTTATACACCTGTTATATCATCTGTTACTGTTATATAATGCTATTCTGTTTATTTATATCAGTTTATCACATTGCAAGTTCCCTGTAGAATAGAATCACTATGGGTTGAAATGATACATACCCGAGCGGACTTTAGAATAGGAAAAAATCGTTATGGGCTGAAATGATAGGCCTGAATGATTTTTATTTATTTCATTTTACTTGGGATTGCAGGTTTGAAATAATAGAACCCGGATTTTTCCTTTGTAATTTACGGATTGAAATGATATATTATCCGTATCATTTGATTTAGGTTAGAAAATTTTATATACAGACCGAGGTTAACATATTTTTCTAAAATTTATAAAATATTATAAAAAATGTAAATATTATGATAATTTGATTTAAATTTAAATGTAAAATGATTTTATAAAGTGTCATGGATTTTCTATAAATTAAAAATAGTTAAATAAATAAATGTTTAAAAGTTGAAATTTGAAGTATAACTTAACTTGGAAATGTGAAATTGTTTTAAAAATAAAAGTTAATTTAAGAAAATAAAATGGAATTTAAATAAAATTATGAAATGGTAAACTTAATTAAAATGTTAAGTAAATGAAATTTTATAAAATTTTACATTTATTTTATAAGTGAATTATTAAAGATTTGATAAATATTTGTGAAAATTTCACTTTGTAAAATCATAAATTAAGGGTTATTTAAATGATTGTTTTTAAAGTGAGAAAATATGATTTGTATAAGATAAATGGATTTAAATAAATTTTAATTGTTTATGAAATTGTAGTGAAAGTTTGGAATTTAAATTGACAGCATTCCTGAAATGCTATCATTTCTAAAGTTAAAGATATTGCAGCATTTTGCAAATGTTGTAATTGATATAAATGAACTAAATAGCTAAAATGAACTAAGTGCTATTACAGCACTTTGTAAGTGCTGTAGTTACTGAATTTAACTAAAGTTTTATTTGAAATCTAAAACCTATTACAGCATTTTGAATGCTGCCTTTGCTAATTGAATTTTTTTAAAGCATAACTTTCCGTAGCATTTTCTAAGTGCTACGAAAGTTGAATTTTCACTGTTTTAATAAATTTAAGTAAATGAATGGTCTTTGAAAAGATTAAATTTGGGTATTAACTATTTGAATTTTAAATATAATGACCTCTTTTTAAATGATTTAAAATGGAGTATTTGTTTTGAAATATAAAACCATTTGAAATGTGATTTGATATGGTATTTAAATTTAATACAAATGAATGAGATTTGGAATGAAATGATATTGTGATATTTTGAAATGGATTTGAAATGATATTGAATTGTGAAACGATATTTGATTTCAAAGTATAAATTACCATTTTGGAATTTTAACCATGGAATGTATTTAATTTATGGTTTAACTGGTCCTTAGAGGATGGGCGATCCCAAGCGTCCTTTAAGTTATTGTGCATTACTGCTACAGTTCACTTGAGTTGGTTTACATTATATAAATATGTATGTCCTGACTCGAGTGTTTTGTGTTTTACGTTACGCTTGGGTCAGCCTGATATTTACAACTTAGCTTTGAATTTCTTCCTAGAGCTAGGAATCGCTAGAGATTCTGCTTTTCTAGTTATCTATTCCCTTTCAGTTTCAGTTGTTCTATTTCAGCTCTGGTATTTATAAACTTCTATGTATTTGGGATCTCTATTGTATATGCTTTCAGACTGATATTATGTAATTTTTTATGAGATTTTATTATAGTAGCTTCATGAACTACTATGGTATTTTAATTTCCGCTGCGAGTTATTCTGATATTTCTTGCCTGTGATTCTGTGATTGTTTTCATTTGCTCCAAATTTATTTACAATGCGGTATTTTAAGCAATTCAAGTCCGGCATGTGTGGATGCGAATGGCTGAAAATATCGGGTTGTTACAGTTGGTATCAGAGCTTTGGTTTTAGGAAAACCTTAGCTTGCGGAGCAAAAAATCATTAGAGATAGGGTAGAAATACCCTAGAATGAGTGAAATCAATCTCAGAATCATTTCCTTGTGAGAGAGCGTATTTTCAAAGTATAAAATAATTTCCAAATGATTTTAAAGGATTTTTAAAGAATATTTTGCTATAAAAATCTTCTTATTTTGAAATCAAGATCTTCTAAACTTCAATCCTTCGGTATCCACCTTGTTAGAAATCTCTTGCTTAGGATACTTATCGATTAAGATTCCTTGAACTTTGAAATGCTCTCCACTTGTTTTGAAATCCAGTCTTGTCTCCCCTATTGGTGTTCCTCTGATTTTGGAGCATTCCATAACTCCACTTTAGAATGATCGGTGATTCCGCCAATCTTTGAATAATTTGTAAAGGGGTGAAACTCCTTTACAATTGGCATTGGTTCACCGGAGATTTCTATATCCTCAGTTTACAGTGCTATCTGTCTCCCGCTCTATCTGGATTCTATCTTTGGTGATCGAATGTCGATTTGTCGTAGATTTCCGAATTGATTATATTCCGGAAGTCTCGGTTGACCGGTTAAGGTCGCCCGCGATTTATATATGCTTATCCATATTTTTTTGGTAATTAAATTATCTTATCTTCGTTCGAGCTTATCTTCGAATCAACATTCTATTTGATTAGAGTTCCTCTAAATTCGAATTCTGTTTGTTGAAATCCATCCTTGAGTAAAAAATCCCTTGAAAATTTGCGTTTGGTTGTATTTTGAAATTGTGCGTACGTTGAAATTATTATTTTGATAAGGATGATCCTATTTTGTATATAAAAGTGAAACGTTTTTGATAAAGATTATATACCTTTTTAAAATGAAAATTTGAAATTTCGAAAGGATTTGAAATTTTGAAAATTTTATAAGAATTTGAGTTATATAAAAATGATTGTAACCGAAAGGTTTTGAATTTGAATTTCGAGGAATCGAACTCCAGTGTTTTGGAATCGGTTTTAAGATTTGGAAAATATATAATAATAAAATGATTTAAAGATATTTCTCCGAATAGTAATGTTTCAAATGTATTCGAACTAATTCCAATGATTTCAAAGTAATTTCAAATAAGTTTCAAGAAAATAAAGTCCAGAACCCACTTATGTCGCTGGAAAATAATTTCGGTGATGATTACATGCATCATCGACATTGATTTTCGAGTTTTTGAGTGGTGGAGAGGCCACTCTAGTAGCTTTGCTATGCGAGCGATTTTGTGTGACAAATTTTGATTTTAGATTTTGAAGTATGGTTTGATATTCGAAAGATACACACACACACACACACACATTTGAAATGATTTAAAGTAAGCCGGTGTTCAGTCCTCAAGATTCAGATTTGTTTTGGTATAACCCTATCTTTTGGAATTGGTTTACTGACTTATTGGTGATTTCCAACTCTTGGATTTGAAAATATGATTTCTTCGACTATTTTGAAGGTTCGAGCACTTCCAAATCAAGGTTGACTTTTGAAAGCTAGGTAATTTTGAAAGGTATAGGGTATTTGATAAAGAATATAAGTTTAGTTTTGTATGATTTAAGTATAAGGTAATATGATTTAAATAAGTTTGAAATTGTTTTTTGAGTGAAATAAATAAGACTATTCTGAATTATACTGGTATGAAATATAGATTTGAAATGGTTTGGAAATAATTTAATCTTTATTTTGGTAAAGAATGTGAACTTGAAATGATAATTGATTTTGATAAATGAATATTTGAAGTCTATATTGGTATGAAAGGATATTTAGTTTACTTGTAATTTGAGTTTATTTAAAAATGATGGATTTATGAGATGAATATTTCAAAACTAAGTAATAATGAAGTATAATTTGAGATATATGAAATTATGAAATTCAGTTTTGAAATATGGTATATTTAAGCTTTGAAATGTATTAGAGATTGAATAGTTTATTTTATGGATCAAATCTTTATTTGAAATTTGATAATATTTGAAATGGTTTTGTTGGAAAACTAAATTGAATTGAAATTGATGGTGTGAATTGTATTAAAATTGGAAATTTTAAATTTGGGTTAATTGAATAAATTTGTGAAATTTAAAGAATTAAAGGAATGTTTATGATTTCAAATGTATGATTTTGAAAAGTTATGATTTTCAAAGTGTAATGATTTCAAGCATTTGGGTTTCGAAAGATTTATAACATTGAAAGTATTATGACTTTTGAAAGTGAGTATATGTTGGAAATGGAAATGAATTTGTTTGACATAAATTTTGTTGATTTGTAAATTTGGATTATTTTCTAAATCTATTGTTTTAAGAAACTTTGAAACTGAATATATGTAATTTGAAAGAAATGATTTGGCGAAATCATATATGATTTGAAACTGAATTGATATTGAAATGGTTTGAAATTGAGAACCTTGTTTATTTAAATACATTGATTTGGGAGTTATCGAACTTATATAAAAGTAATTTGTATAAGTATGAAGTGATTTGAAAACTATTGATCTGTAAAGATACTAAATTTGTAAATTGAGATCTTATATAATCGAAGTCTCTATAAGTGTGATTTGATACACTATGGATTTGGAAAATATTCGATTTGAAATGGAATCTTATATATAATGGACTTTATATAAGTATGATATTTGAAAGGATTTTGAAAGGTACTATATGATACATATTTTCAAAGTAAAGATATGGAAAGTGCCTTCTGCTTGATATCTGCTTTGTGGCCACACTGTAGGTTCATTCTATCGATATTATTCTCTCTAATTTAGGTTTTTCGGATATGATACTCGAGTGTCCATCGAATTCCATGGCGTTCTCTATGGTCTTACGAGCACGATTGCATGGCGCAAATGCCTGGCTGAGATGGCCTAGGGGTACGGATTGTTTCCTAGGGGATCTAGGCGTAACCATTGTGTATCCTGCACTCTACTAGTCATCATGGTGTAACTCGCAGGGCTGAGAAAGCTAACGGATACGGATTGTTTCCTAGGGGATCCAGGCGTAACCGTTGTGTATCTGCGATCCAGGGTTAGAAAAATGTTTTGATTTGGTTGATTTTTTTGGATTGTACTTTCCATATATGTTTTTAAAAGGTTTTTCAATATTTTCACTGGGTGTTGAAACAAGTCTACTAAGTACCCGGAGAATTCTAGCTTTGCGCCTGATCAACGCATAGCCATAGTCTACATGAACGAAAGTAAACTTGTTAAGACATCGAGTTATAAAAGTATTTTGATAAAGTATTATATATAAAGGATATTTTGATCATTTAATTTTCCTAAATAATTTAAAATGCTTTAAAATATTGTTTACTTCGAACTATCAAATTTGAATCAAATGACTATTTATCATATTATAAAATGTTTGAAATGTTGTAAATAAAATTTTTTAAATTAAAATGTGTATGGTTTTAAAACAATGGTACATCGTTGTGTTCCAACCTATTTTTCCTTCTAGCTATTCCTACCTTCTTCTTTGAGGGTTCTTTCCGCATTGTGGAAAGAATTGGTTCTTTGGCTTATCGTTTAGATTTTCCCGAGAAACTTTCTGGAGTGTATGATGTATTCCACGTCTCACATCTCCTCTAGTATCTTCTTGTCTCATCTCTTATTGTTCAGCCTTCTGCTATTGATAGTTTGGATATTTAGCCTAATCTGACTGTCGAGAGTAAGCCACTTCGTATTGGCAGTAGAGGTACGAAGCAGCTAAGAAGGAAGTCTGTTAGTTTGATCAAAGTACAGTAAAGTACTGATGATTGGAATTGTACCTAAAAGATGGAGGAGAGCATTCGTACTTCGATTCTGGAATTGTTCATTTCGGGTACTATTTTGTTTTTCTATCTTGCTTTTCCTTATTTTTTTTGCTCGTTCCTTTTCGAGGACGAAAATATTTGAGTGGGGGAGAGTGTAATAACCCAGTATTTTGTGATTTATTTTAATTGTATATTTTAATTATTTTAATTGAAATGTCTGATTTAAAAACTTTATTATATTTATTAAAGTGGATAAAAAAAATTATTTTAAAGTGTATTTTGTTTTTTTATGAATTATAATTCTAAACCTGAATAAATAGAATATTTCTAGAAAATATGGATTTAGGTCAATTTAGTCAAACTTTGACTTTTAAAATTAAAATTAAAATATTTAAATTCTTTAATTTTATCTTTTATTATGAAAATAGATTAAATTTTAAGAATACTGCTTTTTGTTTCGTTGAAATCTGATTTATATTGTGAAAGTTGTGTCTTTTACACTGTTGTGTGAAATTTGCTGTATTTAACAAAATTGTTATTTTAATTTTTTTTATCTAAATAATATTATGTTTGTCATGTTCTAATTTTATTTACATGTGTAACATGATATTACGTATATATTTTAGTTTTAAAATATTTTCAAAGCGTTATTGAAATTTTCCAATGTTAGTTGGATTCTGTTCATAATTTCTAATTTCCAGTTTCAATTAATTTAAGAAATTCTTTATTTATTTTTCTATTTTCTTAGGATCTTATTTTATTCTCATTCCTGCTTTATTGTTTTCCTCATTTATTTTATTTATTTGACATTTTATTTGTTTTAAAGTGAAATAGAAATTTTCTAGGGCTAGTGATATTTTATTTATAAGTTTTAAGTCATGTTTCCAATTTTTAAACAATTTCTTTGGTTCTTTTTATATTTTCTCTAATTTAAATTATTTATTTCATTTTAGATATGATAAATGAAGTATTTTATTTCAAAATTTTGCTTTAGAATATTTTTAAAATTAAGTAGATATTTTTCCAAAGCCAGTGATGTTTTAATTGTAAATTTTTGAACCCTGTTTTCAATTTTTAAGCAATTTCTTTAATTCTTTTTCTATTTTATTTAAATTTAATTATTTATTTTCATTTTATTTCACTTTGTTTCGGTTTTTAAATGTATTTTCTGAACTATATTTTGTTCTATTTGAATTAAAAGAAATGGTAAATTGAAGAGACAAGACTCTTCCTTTTCCTATCACTTTTCATCTGCTAAACTCTTCATTTCCATAACCTTCTCATTACTTGCTTTTTGGCCTACAACCTTATTGTAGCCGTGAGTTTCTTAACTCATAATTCACAGAAAAATACTCCATCTCACTTTATTTCTCACGGTGAAACATTTGGTAATGGCTTCTTCTTCCTTTTTCACTTTTTATATTCATTTTTCCTTTTGATTTTCAATGTTTTGCCTTATTCTCTTGGTTGTTTGGATCGGCCACCACCACTATTGCCTTGGCCATCACCTCCACCACCTCCTCCTTGTCACCACCATAACCTATCTCTCTGACCTTGGCCGGGCCGCACCACTCATATGACCAAAACTCCACAAAAATGCAACATCTCCTAAAAACTATGCAAGCCAAGCCACTACATGCAACAACACCTCCATCCATCACCTTAGCCACCACCATAGCTGCCACCACCACCTTGATATGACCACTACCCATCACCTTAGCTACTATCCAGATTTGAAACATGAATATCCAAGCCATAGATCCATGTAGCTGAGCCAAATGGTGAACACAAACTCCTCCATTTTTGCCTTGACCTCTTGTATTCCTCCTATGTAACTCCTACCCACTTCATCACCTTGTAGCCGAGCCTTATAGGACCCAAACCTAATCCAAAGCCACGCCATAACCTGACCAAATGCACCCCTAGGCCATGCAAACAAACGTAGAAAGCAAGACAAAAAAAGTTGTGCATTCAAATTGTTTTTCATTTCAAAGTTATTTAAATTCATAGTTGTGTTGAAATTTAATTTGTTTGATTTTGCTTTGGGTTGTATCACAAGATTTGTAGCATTTGATCTCGCTCTCCACTCAAATCCATAGTCTTGTCATTGTACTTTGATTCCATCGTGTCAGTTGTATAGCAATCTCTAGCATTTAGAAGTGAGTAATTCTCACAAGACAATTTATACTTACATAACTAGTAAACTGATCGCAACTGAATCTATAAACCATATTATCGTGTTATAACTGTCTATGCTATGATCATATGATGTTCACCCATGTTTATACACCTGTTATATCATCTGTTACTGTTATATAATGCTATTTTGTTTATTTATATCAGTTTATCACACTACAAGTTCCCTGTAGATTAGAATCACTATGGGTTGAAATGGTACATACCCGAACGGACTTTAGAATAAGGAAAAATCGTTATGGGCTGAAATGATAGGCCTGAAAGATTTTTATTATTTCATTTTACTTAGGATTGCAGGTTTGTAATAATAGAACCCGGATTTTTCCTTCGTAATTTACGGATTGAAATGATATATTATCCGTATCATTTGATTTAGGTTAGAAAATTTTACATACAGACCGTGGTTAATATATTTTTTCTAAAATTTATAAAATATTATAAAAATGTAAATATTATGATAATTTGATTTAAATTTAAATTTAAATGATTTTATAAAGCATTATGGATTTTCTATAAATTAAAATTAGTTAAATAAATAAATGTTTAAAAGTTGAAATTTGAAGTATAACTTAACTTGGGGATGTGAAAGTGTCTTAAAAATAAAAGTTAAGTTAAGAAAATAAAGTGGAATTTAAATAAAATTATGAAATGGTAAACATAATTAAAATGTTAAGTAAATGAAATGTTATAAAAATTTACATTTATTTTATAAGTGAATTATTAAAGATTTGATAATTATTTGTGAAAATTTCACTTTGTAAAATCATAAATTAAGGGTTATTTAAATGATTGTTTTTAAAGTGAGAAAATATGATTTTTATAAGATAAGTGGATTTAATTCTTTTTAATTATTTATGAAATTGTAGTGAAATTTTGGAATTTAAATTGACAGCATTCCTGAAGTGCTATCAATTCTAAAGTTAAAGATATTACAGCATTTTGCAAATGCTGTAATTGATATAAATGAACTAAATGGCTAAAATGAACTAAGTGCTATTACAGCACTTTGTAAGTGCTGTAGTTACTGAATTTAACTAAAGTTTTATTTGAAATCTAAAATCTATTACAGCATTTTAAATACAGCCTTTGCAATTGAGTTGTTTTAAAATATAACTTTCCGTAGCATTTTCTAAGTGCTGCGAAAGTTGAATATTCACTGTTTTAATAAATTTAAGTAAATAAATAATCTTTGAAAAATATTAAATTTGGGAATTAACTATTTGAATTTTAAATATAATGACCTCATTTTAAATGATTTAAAATGGAGTATTTGTTTTGAAATATAAAACCATTTGAAATATGATTTGATATGGTATTTAAATTTAATAGAAATGAATGAGATTTGGAATGAAATGATATTTCGATATTTTTAAATGGATTTGAAATGATATTGAATTGTGAAATCATCTTTGATTTCGAAGTATAAATTACCATTTTGGAATTTTAAACATGGAATGTATTTAATTTATGGTTTAACTGATCCTTATAGGATGGGCGATCCCAAGCATCCTTTAAGTTATTATGCATTACTGCTATAGTTCACTTGAGTTGGTTTACATTATATAAGTATGTATGTCCTGACTCGAGTGTTTTGTGTTTTACTTTACGCTCGGGTTAGCCTGAGTATTTACAGCTTAGCTTTGGATTTCTTTCTAGAGTTAGGAATCGCTGGAGGTTCTGCTTGTCTAGTTATCTATTCCCTTTCAGTTTCAGTTGTTTTATTTCAGCTCTGGTATTTATAAACTTCTATGTATTTGGGATCTCTATTGTATATGTTTTCAGACTGATATTATATAATTTGTTTTGAGATTTTGTTATAGTTGCTTCATGAACTACTATGGTTTTTTAATTTCCACTGCGAGCTATTCTGATATTTCTGTGTCTGTGATTCTGTGATTGTTTTCATTTGCTCCAAATTTATTTACAATGCGGTATTTTGAACAATTCGAGTCCGGCATGTGTGGATGCGAATGGCTGAAAATATCGGGTTGTTACACGACCAACCGCCCACTAAGCCGAAATAAAAGGGACATCTAGACAGGGAAAATCTTACCCTAATTGGGTGCTACCTACTTAGCCTTGCTGCACCTCCCCTGTTTTAGCCATTCCTGGTTGATAAGGCTTGAGGCTACGATTACCTTTCTAGAACGAGTCCCACTTAGAATGCTCGTCCCCCTGACGATGGTCTGAAAGCATTCTTCCATACAAGTTGCCCTAGGTCTGGACAAGCTGAATCATCGCCTTCATCATCTTCACAGTCTTCATTCGTTATCGTTCAAATCGGATCGAAGTGGTTTTCGGATAATTAAACCCGATCCCGGTCTCTTCGAAACGATCGGTGCATTGACCAATATTGACAGTTGGTCATTTAACTATCAAATAATCATCCACAAGCAACCATCAAGTCTTAAAAAATTTCCTCAAATTATTTATCTCAAATATCCACCCAGATATTATTTCCATTTTCAACCCTTTTTAAAACAGTTTTCAAACTCCTTTTATTTTCATGGAACCATTTTAATCTTTTCCCATACACGGAATATTTCTTTACTTCAATTTTATATTAAACTCTTGGAAACATTCGTTTATTTTATTATTTCTTTCTCAAAAATCAATATACACTTTTAGTTGTAAATTCTCAAACTCAATTGCTCCACTTTGCTTTGCGAACTTTATTTCGCCTTCAGGAAACTCCTATCTTATACTTGGTAATTTATTTAAGTTCCCATAACCCCACTTATAAAAAATTTCTCCTAAATCTTATCCCATTTAATAAACCCGCTTATCATCTCAAGAGGATTATAATTGGATTTTAAAAAAAACATTTTTTTTGAGAACATCTAGACTTATAAAATAAGAATAATGGTTTTATTTTCAAATTAAGGTTTAAAGTAACATTAAATATAAATATTAAAATTCATATCCGGTTATTGATAGATTTTCAAAGATGGTTTAGAAAACTAGAATTTATTATAATAAATTGCTAAGCCCTCAAAATAACTAATTCGAAATATTCTAAATCTAGATAATAGTTTATAAAAATTATATAGTATAGTAAATTAAAAATATTCCCTTTAAAATAAATTTATATTTTTGGAAAACCCAATATTCACCCATAAATTCCTCTTGATTCCTGTCTCAACGACCACATTCTCATTTCTCACCTTTGGAAATATTCTACTATTTCCTTTCAAAACCAATTTTCATAACTCAATATAAGTTTTCGCCATGACTTATCTCTTTACATATCTACTGATATCTTCCTATCTCATTTATAAACCACGTTTATAAATTTATAAACCCCCTGAATTTTCCATTTATTTATAAAAACAACTTATTCAAAAATCCTATCTTCATAATTTTATTCCTTAATAAAATCCCATATTTTTCCTTAATAAAATCCCATTTCATTTCTTAATAAAGTTCCTTTTATTTCTTAATAAAATTTTGCTTTGCTTCAAATCCACTCATTGATTCCAATATTTCTTCGAGTCTTTAATATATAAAATTTAAATTTTCCCAAAACACAACTTTAACCAATTTATGTATAACCCAAGTAATAAATATACTTTTATTTTACTTAATTTTCAAATAGAAGTAGATCCAAATTCTCAATAAATATTTTTTTATTCAAGTTCCATTTTAACTTCCTTCAATTAAATTATTTATGGTATTTAAAAATACCAAATTTCAACTTCCATGTTATTTAACACTTAATAATCCAATTCACATACAAATCCATATTAATTCATCCATCCTGTCATATAACAACATATATATGATCAATAAATATTTTTAAGGAATCATATTGGATCCCTCCAACCTGTTTCCCTGCATCCACAGATGTTAGCACAAAATAAAATACTGATTCCACTTTAAGGTGGAATATCGCGTTATATAGGTTTATATAATATCATCCGCTATTATACGGCACATAGGGTCTCATTTGCTATATAATGCGGGAATATCAATTACTCTAATATATGTATATATAAGCAACTTTCAATAGATAATTATTTAATTCATCCATGCACATCAAATGATTTAAATTTAGCATTTAAGTTTAATCTATGGCATCCAAATGAGTGAGAAAATCTCACCTTTGCTTTTATTTGCAATCCACTTCAATCTTGTCTCGGTCTCTTCACGATTTGAGACCTTGTATAACATTATATGATTTATTAATATTTGAATTAATCGACAATAAATCATCGTTTGATAGATTTAATTTTATCTAATGATCTAACTTCAACAAATGATTAAATTTTAAACTAATTTCCCTTTTAATGATCTTTTAGTAGCTAAGATTAATTAAATAAATTTACGGAACAAATTCATCACTTTAATATGTTGTTTTAGAAAAACAAACTAAAAAATTAAAATGTGTATATGTATATTTATCTTATCTCTATTTTTTTTCGAAACACATACACTTAACAAAAATAATCTTTAAAAGCCTAAGTTTTATACAAACCCCTAGATTTTCCAAAATCTAAAATAATATATGTATTTCCTATATATACTTAATGTATATATTTATATTACACCTTTATGTAAAAATAAGATAGAATTCCCTTTACCGTAAAACCTTCTTTTCTTCTTTTTTTTTCAAAATCAAAACCTTAACTTACTGTAAAATGTAAAAACCATTTTTTTTCTTTTTACGTCTTACTGTAAATAAGTGTTTCCTGCATATTCGTATAATTATATATAAATTTAAAAACCATATACTTTACTGTAGTTTTTCCCAGCATATATAATTTCCAGTTTGTATATATATTTAAATTAAATTAAAGACCCAAAAACTGATATATACCTCACTGTAAAAATCTTAATTTTCATATATAAACAGAGATATACCTTACTAGATCGAGTTCGAAATGGAATGGAACCCAGATCCCTCCTCGCCTCCGGCCCAAGCTGCCGATGCGCGACCACCCTCAATCGATCGAGGCTTCATCGACGACTTCGACTTCGGCCTCCACTGTCCGTTGCATCGCTCACCCAAACCCCCGTGTCGAGTACGCGACTTCCTCCTCGACTGTAGCCACCAGAGCTTTTGCCCTTCGAGAACCCCAACCGCAAGCCCGGGCCGCCGCCCTGACGTCGTTGCTTCTCCCTTGTCCTCACTGGCCGCCACCAAGATGTCGTGCTAGCCTCGAGGACTCCTTGAGTTCGCATTCCACCCAAACGAAGACGAACATCCACGTGGAAAGGAATGTCGCGGCCTTCGATTAATCACTCTTGAAATCGATTTCGGGTATTGAGAGAAGCTGCGTACAAAAGGAATACGCGATTGAATTTTTTTTAGATGCTCGATTTCAAATCGAAGACGGAAGAGGGGAAATATGAGTTTTGATTTCAATTGAATGAAAATTTTGATGTGGTACGGACGTCATTGTTTTTTCATGATCGAATTGGAGAGAAATATAGGTGGAGTCGTGATTTAAAAACTAGGATTAGGGCTTGCTTTAGAAGACAGGCGATTTTAAAATGATTTTTGAACTGAGGGAAAAGATGGACGTGATTTTTGGCTTGTTAGAAGTCAACTACAGTAGCCCTGAAATGACAGGGAAAAAGTTTTGATAGTGAAAGAAAGTATGATGAGGGGAAAATAGATTTGGATGCTGAAATATGTAATTTGAATTTCTAAATTTTAAATTTGTCTCGAAAACACAACTCAAAATCTTGACTCCCTATCGAGACGTGCCACCAGGCGTCTATAATGTTATACACCTATTCCGAACTCAATGGAAAAGGTTTCGTGTCCTGATTCGATCGTATAGAGAAGATAGCTTTTGGATCGACTATTAAAATTAATTCAATTAATTATTTTCTAGGCGTTCATATCCCATACGATCACACGATAACTCCGAAAGCTATGAAAATTGAAATCCGATAATAGTTCAATATTACGGATCCAATGGAATGGGTTTCGTCGAATTCCGAGACTGTGCCACAAAAGGCTATTTTTTTTAAATATCAATTTAAACGATATTTTTAAAATTGAACAAACCACTGTTAAATTCAATTTTAACCCATTTATTATCTTTACTATTATCAATAAAAAAATTATAAGCCGTTGAAATATTTTTAACAAACTTATAACTCCAGATTTTATATTTTACCCAATATCCAACTAATTAAATAATTAATTTATTCAATAGATTGCTGTATTTAAATTCTAAATCCTTTTTATTAAATGAAACCAAACCTTTCATATTAAAAATCAATTCATAGTTCAAATCAAATATTTAAATCCATTTTAAATATCCCAAATTCACCGTTTAAAAATTAGGGTCGTTACATTTCCCCTTCCTTAAAAGAATTTCGTTCCCGAAATTACTAACACAGAAGAATGCTCCAAACTCATTAACTTTTTCAAACCTCCTCAGTGAAAATATCATATTCACTTTTTCTAAACTTTGGTTCCATCTAAACAATTATCTTCGACCAAAACAATTTGTCCTCAACTCCATTCCTAAAATCTCTTTATTTCAACTTCAATTTGAAATCCATTCTTCGTTAACAAATTTTTCAAAAAAAAATTTCTAACTCCCAAAATTTCTGAAATTTTTTGGCAGAGTCTCCTTTGTACGGAGGAGCTTTTGCAATTTTACAAGAGAGATAAATATATATACATCGACCCACACAGTCGGAAAACAAAATAACAAAACAATATTCATATTTCCTATCTTTTATTGCGTAGGCATACCTTTATTTAGCATTTTTAAACAAGCAGCTTATTTATTTAGCAACTAGCGCAACCAAAATCCCGCTAAACGGCATCCCGGTACCTGTACTTACTCACTTTAAACATATAAGCACTATATATAAGAAGTTTATAGCATTTCACTTATATTTACATAACTAAAACATGGATTCTATAAACACTGCATGTTATATACTTCCACAAGCACAAATGTAATGTTTCGACACTTATTTCAATTGTTTTCAATCAATTCTCAACCCATTCTTTTCAATTTAAGTGATTTACTACTCACTTGCTTGTCTTCAATTAATTTCTAAACCAAACAACTCGTATTCACTCCAATTGATTCAAAATCAACTTTATTCACTTCTTTTAATTCACTGAATTTTTATTTAATCTCGTTTACACCAACGATAATTATATTTATGCAAATTGGACGATGTTTATTTTAAACAAACAATCTCTTTAGTTTTATAACTGTTTTAAAATTGATCCCAACTCAATTTATATTTAATTCAATTCAAGCTTTTATTTAATCAGCCTTCACTCTTACTCGAAGCCAAGTTTCCATAAATTTAACCTTAAGTTAATTTACTTTCTTCAAATTATTTCAACTTCATACTTAAGTTCATTTCCATTTTAATTTGATTCTCATCTAATCAAATTCCATTTAATTCAATTAGCCATTCTCATAATCCATTTAAACTTTCTTTACTCCATTCTCAATTCGTTAAAATAATATCCAAGGCCATATTTAATTCATTCATACTCGAATAGGACTTATTTGCAACTCAAATCATCTCTATTTAAATCTAATTCCATAACAACTTTATTTCATGTTTAATTCACTTACAATTCCAAGTTGAATATCTATTTATAACTCGGGTTTCATTTCCAAATTCCATTATTAACTCAAATTTTAACTCCTATTTATCCAATTTAGGTTCCATTCCCATATTCATTAAATGATTAATTATCCCACTAGCTCACTTCCAATTTACAATTCAATATTTTATTTTTTTATCGCTTTGTTACTCTACTTGAATTCCTATTTTATAATTCAAGATTGGATTTTTATTTCATTCACAAAAATATCAAACAATTCTATTTTGGGTTTTCTTTCACTCTTTTAGATTTATAAGTCACACACTTATTCGTATTCACACCTTCATCCATTTACAATCAATCCCATTCACATTCTACTTTTAACTCGGGATTATATATTTTCACTTAACCAAGTATATTTTTATTTCAATCCTTTTAGCCTTTATGGGCTATTTTCAATTCATTCACCCCAATACAATTCTTATTCAACATACCTTTAATTATAGAAGTAAGAATTTAATTCCACTCAATATTTCTATAACTCAACTGAATTTTATTTCAATTCAATTTGTTTAACTTAACTTCCGTTAAATCGAGCATCATACTATTCTCTTTAATCTACCAATTCATTTGGATTTAATTAAGTAAGAACTTAATTTCATTTAATATCATCCACATCTCAATTCAATTCATTTCAACTTAATTCAAATCCAAATATTAAACTTAAGTTAATTTAAAACCAATTTAATTTCTATTAAATTTCCCAATCCAATTCATTTACATTCTAAATTTTTATTTTCTTCACCAATTTATTTGTATTTATATATTTTTTCCATCACCATTAGTTAAATTCCAAAAATTAAATTTTCAACTTAATCCAAGTTAAATCCTCATTTTTAACTTCAGTTTTAATTTTAACTCCAAAATTCAATCTCATGCTTTCCTTGGTTATATAAGCCATTTTAAATCTTTATAATCTTATTTGTCTATAATACTATCATCCAAACACTTTAATTATATATAATAATTTGTAGAAAATTATTTCTTTTTATATCAAAATATATTTTTGGGTAAATTATTTCATTTACCCGCTTCCGAAAACAATATTGTGTCGAATTGTTCTTTCCAAGTGTTTAGAAACCCCTTCGATACAGTTGTGCAGCCTGTGCCGACGAAGGTTCATATGCCACTCAATAAATCAATCAACACAATATAAAATCATTGTATTCACTAACAAATACGCACTCATATCTATTAATATGCTCAAACTCATTCTAGAGTACTACTGACTCTATCTCTAATGAGCAATCACCACCAGAGCCAAGGTTTTCGCTTAACCTTTCAGCTCTGATACCAACTGTAAAGGCCTGCAAATCTGCACCCCTTTTGAGTTGGAAAAATCCCACAACAATTCAGCCCAAAGTGGAATAAAAGTACGAGTCTTTGGGTTTAAATAAGAAAGAGGTAGAAAAAGAAGAATAAAAACAACATCAGAGTCTTACAATCGCAGCGGAACAAAATACAATATATAACAACAGCTTTTAAATACAAAGACATTTGTACTGTTATATATATACATACCATCATCAGAGTACAACAAACATCCATACAGGGACAGCTTAATATTTGTCCATACACAGCGGAAATAATAGTCAAATACGGAAGTACGCTCTGTCATCCAGCTCGTTTCTAGAACTCCTTAGCTTATAACCTAATCCTGTTTAACTCGGTCTGACCCGAGCATCATATAAAACAACACCCGAGTCAGTCCGGAAAATCAACGTGAGAAAAACACACTCAATTGGATTATTATATTTCAAAAATCCTTTGGAAACAATAGCATCTCCTAAGACCACGCCATAAATAAACAAGTCGGATTTTTACCTTATGATAGCCAAAACACTTTTTATCAAATCCGTCTGATATTATAATAGTGTCTATAGAAAGTAAAATAATAGCTGGAATGCTTGCATCTCACGTTTCAGCAATAGTTGGGCACAATCAAAATCTTACAAGCGCTTATTGGAGATTGAATTCCATACAATGGCAGGGCTGCTGGGGTACCACCCGTCGCAGTACCTAGTCTAGATTAGAGTACCGAGGATCCACCCTAAATCACCTGCAACACAAGGCCGGAACCATCCCTTACTGGATAGTCCCGAATAAGATCACCCTGCGGTTGGCGCGACCAACCGCCCGCTAAGCCGAAATAAAGAGGACATCTAGACAGGGGAAATCTTACCCTAATTGGGTGTTACCCACTTAGCCTTGCTGCACCTCCCATGCTTTAGCCATTCCCGGTTGATGAGGCTTGAGGCTACGATTACCTTTCAAGAACGAGTCCCACTTAGAATGCTCATCATCACCCTGATGATGTTCTGAAAGCATTCGTCCATACAAGTTGCCCTGGGTCTAGACAAAGCGAATCACAGTCTTCATCATCTTCACGGTCTTCATTCGTTATCGTTCAAACCGGATCGAAGTGGTTTTCGGATAATTAAACCCGATCCCGGTCTCTTCGAAATGATCAACGCATTGGCCAATATTGATAGTTGGTTATTTAACTATCAAATAATCATCCACAAGCAACCATCAAGTATTAAATAATTTTCCTCAAATTATTTATCTCAAATATCCACCCAGATATTATTTCCATTTTCAACCCTTTTTAAAACAGTTTTCAAACTCCTTTTATTTTCATGGAACTATTTAAATCTTTTTCCCATACTTGGAATATTTCTTTGCTTCAATTTTATATTCAACTCTTGAAACATTCGTTTATTTTCTTATTTCTTTCTCAAAAATCAATATACACTTTTACTTGTAAATTCTCAAACTCAATTGCTCCACTTTGCTTTGCGAACTTTATTTCGCCTTCAGGAAACTCCTATCTTATACTTGGTAATTTATTTAAGTTCCCATAACCCCACTTATAAGATTTTTCTCCTAAATCTTATCCCATTTAATAAACCCGCTTATCATCTCAAGAGGATTATAATTGGATTTTAAAAAAAAACATTTTTTTGAGAACATCTAGACTTATAAAATAAGAATAATGGTTTTATTTTCAAATTAAGGTTTAAACTAACATTAAATATAAATATTAAAATTTATATCCGGTTATTAATAGATTTTCAAAGCTGGTTTAGAAAACTAGAGTTTATTATAATAAATTTCTAAGCCCTCAAAATAACTAATTCGAAATATTCTAAATCCAGATAATAATTTATAAAAATTATATAGTATAGTAATTTAAAAATATTCCCCTTAAAATAATTTATATTTTTGGAAAACCCAATATTCACCCATAAATTCCTCTTGATTCCTGTCTCAACGACCATATTCTCATTTCTCACCTTCGAATTCTACTATTTCCTTTCGAAACCAATTTTCATAACTCAATATAAGTTTTCGCCATGACTTATCTCTTTACATATCTACTAATATCTTCCTATCTCGTTTATAAACCCCGTTTATAAATTTATAAACCCCTTTAATTTTCCATTTATATATAAAAACAACTTATTCAAAAATCCTATCGTTACAATTTTTTTCCTCAATAAAATCCCAAATTGTTCCTCAATAAATTACAATTAATTTCTTAATAAAGTTCTTTTTATTTCTTAATAAATTTTCGCTTTGCTTCAAATCCACTCATTGATTCCAATATTTCTTCGAGTCTTTAATATATAAAATTTAAATTTTTCGAAAATACAACTTTAACCAATTTATGTATAACCTAAGTAATAAATACACTTTTATTTTAGTTAATTCTCAAATAGAAGTAGATCCAAATTCTCAAAAAATATTTTTTATTCAAGTTCCATTTTAACTTCCTTCAATTAATTTATTTATGGTATTTAAAAATACCAAATTTCAACTTCCATGTTATTTAACACTTAATAATCCAATTCACATACAAATCCATATCAATTCATCCATCCCATCATATAACAACATATATATGATCAATAAATATTTTTGAGGAATCCTGTTGGATCCCTCCAACCCGTTTCCCTACATCCATAGATGTTAGAACAAAATAAAATACCAATTCCACTTCAAGGTGTAATATCGCGATATATGGGTACATATAATATCATCCGCTATTATGCGACGCATAGGGTCTCATCCGCTATATAATGCGGGAATACCTATCACTCCAATATATATATATATACTACTATACATAAACAACTTTCAACAGATAATTATTTAATTCATCCATGCACATCAAATGATTTAAATTTAGCATTTAAATTTAATCTATGGCATCCAAATGAGTGAGAAAATCTCACCTTTGCTTTTATTTGCAATCCACTTCAATCTTGCCTCGGTCTCTTCATGATTTGATACCTTGTATAACATTATATGATTTATTAATGTTTGAATTAATCGACAATAAATCATCGTTTGATAGATTTAATTTTAACTAATGATTTATCTTCAACAAATGATTAAATTTTAAACTAATTTCCCTTTTAAAGATCTTTTAGTAGCTAAGATTAATTAAATAAATTTATGGAACAAATTCATCACTTTAATATCTTGTTTAAGAAAAACAAATTAGTAAATTAAAATGTGTATATGTATATTTATCGTATCTTTATTTTTTTTCGAAACACATACACCTAACAAAAATAATCTTTAAAAACCTAAGTTTTATACAAACCCCTAGATTTTCCAAAATCTAAAATAATATCTGTTTTTCCTATATATACTTAATGTATATATTTATATTACACCTTTTTTGTAAAAATAAAATAGAATTCCCTTTACTGTGAAACCTTCTTTTCTTCTTCTTTTTTCAGAATTGAAACCTTAGCTTACTATAAAAATGTAAAAACAAATTTTTTCTTTTTGCATCTTACTGTAAATAAGTGTTTCCTGCATATTCGTATACATATATATAAATTTAAAAACCGTATACTTTACTGCAGTTTTTCCCAGCATATATAATTTCCAGTTTGTATATATATTCAAATTAAATTAAAAACCCAAAAACTGATATATATATATATATATATATATACACCTCACTGTAAAAATCTTAATTTTCATATATAGACAGAGATATACCTCACTAGATCGATTCGAAATGGAACGGAACCCAGATCCCTCCTCGCCTCCGGCCTAAGCTGCCGCAGCGCGACCACCCTCAATCGGTCGAGGCTTCATCGACGACTTCGACTTCATTCTCCACTGTCCCTTGCATTGCTCACCCAAACCCCTTTGCCGAGTACGCGACTTCCTCCTCGATTGTAGCCACCAGAGCTTTTGCCCTTCGAGAACCCTAACTGCAAGCCCTGGCCGCCGCCCTGACGTCGCTTCTTCTCCCTTGTTCTCACTGGTCGCCACCAAGACGTCGCGCTAGCCTCGACAACTCCTTGTGTTTGCGTGCCACCCAAACGAAGACGAACATCCACGTGGAAAGGAATGTCGCGGCCTTCGATTAATCGCTCTTGAAATCAATTTCGGGTATCGAGAGAAGCTACGTACAAAAGGAATACGCGATTGAATCTTTTTTTTCGATGCTCGATTTCCAATCGAAGACAAAAGAGGGGGAATATGAGTTTTGATTTCATTCGAACGAAAATTTTGAAGTGGGTCGGACGCCATTGTTTTTTCGTGATCGAACTGGAGAGAAATATAGGTGGAGTCGTGATTTAAAAACTAGGATTGGGGCATGCTTTAGAAGACATGCGATTTTAAAAAGATTTTTGAACTGAGGGAAAAGATGGACGTGATTTTTGGAGTGTTAGAAGTCAACTATAGTAGCCCTGAAATGACAGGGAAAAAGTTTTGACAGTGAAAGAAAGTATGCTGAGGGGAAAACAGATTTGGAAGCTGAAATATGTAATTTGAATTTCTAAATTTGTCTCGAAAACACAACTCAAAATCTTGACTCCCTATCTAGACGTGCCGCCAGGCGTCTATAATGTTATACACCTATTCCGAACTCAATGGAAAAGGTTTCGTGTCCTGATTCGATCGTATAGAGAAGATAGCTTTTGGATCGACTATTAAAATTAATTCAATTAATTATTTTCTAGGCGTTCATATCCCATACGATCACACGATAACTCCGAAAGCTATGAAAATTGAAATCCGATAATAGTTCAATATTACGGATCCAATGGAATGGGTTTCGTCGAATTCCGAGACTGTGCCTCGGAAGGCTATTTTTTTTAAATATCAATTTAAACGATATTTTTAAAATTGAACAAACCACTGTTAAATTCAATTTTAACCCATCTATTATCTTTAGTATTATCAATAAAAATTTTATAAGCCGTTGAAATATTTTTAACAAACTTATAACTCTAGATTTTATATTTTACCCAATATCCAAGTACTACTTTAATAATTAATTTATTTAATAGATTGCTATATTTAAATTCTAAATCCTTTTTATTAAATAAAACCAAACCTTTCATATTAAAAATCAATTCATAGTTCAAATCAAATATTTAAGTCCATTTTAAATATCCCAAATTAACCGTTTAAAAATTCAAGTCGTTACAAAACTCCTGATTCACAATATTGTAGCAGTTATCACTTTGTTATGAAAAACTCAAAACCACAAGGGCTTCTCGCCTAGTAATGGCCGAGGAAAGTGCCTTTAGTTTTGTTGAGTTCTAGAACGAACTTGTATGGATGAATGTCTGACTTTGCATTCTAAATCACAATGTGATCTCTATAAATGAATATCAATTGGTGGCGGAGAAGACACCTTCGCTTAGCTTAACACCCTTTTCCGAGACATTCAAGCTCAGAAAGTTATACATTTATAAAAATTAGTCGTTTTAATGTGGAATGGAAATGTGCCATTCAAAGTGAAAGAAGATATGCTGTATGAAAATGTAATCCTTTCCTCGAGCCTTATCAACTGAAAATGACCGAAATAGGGTTAGATGCAGCAAGGTTGAGTGGGTCATTCCCAATTAGGGTATGATCATCCCCTTCTAGATATATTTCTTCCCGCTATGACGTTCGAGATGTAAATTAATGTGGTTTATATGTTCGAGCGTCCGGTTTAAAGATCGGTAACGACCGAAGGATGACATATTCGATACTACCAAATTACAAAGGTAGACCGGTCTTATGTTGGGAGAGAATCCTTTGTGATGGTCATCGGTACAATCCTCTAGAGATGTACTGCCAGAAGGTAGTCGCTTCACTTGGTCATTTGTATGGAAATCCATTCTCCAATATGAACCTACGGTTTTGTTTGTAGAGCCTAGTATGTTGGATTTAATAATGGTAACAATTTCGGCTAAGATTAATAATTTTATTTGCAAATATTTTCAAGGAGATGTCATTAAAAATAATATCATATATTTTGATATATAAATTTTTTTTAGTTATCATGAGATAAAAACCCATCCGTATTTATGTTTAAGTGTGGTCTTACGAGATACTCTTTCTTTTCAAAGATTTTATTCAAAAGCTGATATATGACACTATCATTTATTATTGAATTTTTCTCACACTAGTTTATCGAGCCTGATCTGAGTATTTTCAATACTTGGGTCCGATCCGAGTAGTCTCAGGTTTAGTCGAAGACGGTTAAAGTTCTCAAAGGAGAGCTGGAGACATTCATCTACATATTGACGTATTCTATTATCCGCTTTGCTTAGTGAGGTTCGTACATGAAAGGGGGTTCTCGCTTCTTGTTAGGTAGCAAACGGATGACTCGTACTCCTACATGTCCCTGAGATCGAGTATCGAAGGGTTGGTTTGTCAGTTAGGCTTACAATCGAGAGGCTGGCCGTAAAAGCAAGGCGTAAGGTACAGTGTAAGCAACTATGGTTGTATCCGCTGTCGATGGTTGAAAAGCCTACATACTCACATTTGGTATTAGAGCCGAAGCTTAAGCAAGAACCTTGGCTTTAGTAGGGTAAAGACTCATCAGAGATAGGATTAGTAATATGCTAGGGTGAGTTACTCATTAGAAATAGGGTTAATAACGCCTTAGAATCAGTTACGAGAGTATTATATATGAGTGCGTATTTGTTAATTTTATAAAAATGGTTTTGTTTTAAAGAAGTTGGTAGATGAAATAATTTTACCTTGGGTTTATATTTTAAATATCAAAGGGGATATTATTATTTCTTGGTTAGAAATTAAGATTGTTTGTAATTTGGCTTAGCAAAACTAAAATATGAATATTTTGTGACTAGAATTGCACAATTTGACTATAAGATATTTCATATAAAATCAATAACTAGAATTTAGAACTTTAATCATATACCCTTAGACATTTGGTTATTTAGAAATAATAATTTAATGATCGTCAAAACTGATGGATATAAAAGCTAAGTACAATTATCTTGTGAAATAAAATTCACAATTTGACTATAAGATACTTGATGATAATATTGAAGCTTGAAGTTGTAATTAGAGAAAGTAAAAAAGAAAATTCACACTTAGAAAAAATTCTTATCAAAGATAAGCTTAAATTGAGACTTTAGGTAAATATAATATAAAAGGGTAAGTTTTAAAACATATAAAGGAGATAAGATAATTTGAAATTTAGACACTTTGATTAGGTTAAAATCAAAGTGAAATTTAGGAATAAGAGATATAAGAAATATCGTCCTAATATAAAACTTTGAATTAGTGACAAATTTAGGGTAACATTTGTAATTCAAAATGAAGTAACATTACAAGAGGATATTTTGGAATAATATGGTTAGTAGGTTAATTGTTGGATGAAAATTTTTGAATAACAAATACCATGTGAATTAAGTTCACAATTAGACTATAAGGTATTTGATGGATTTAAGGTTAATTTTTTTTATTAATGGATAGTACGTTAAGTAGATAATTATAGAATTAGTAAAAAAAGATGTACACTCAGTAAAGTTGTCTTATTAATATATGGATAAGATAAATAATATTATATAAATTAATACTTTTGGTAAATAAAACTAAGGATTAGGTTTTGTAACTTATTAAATTGAGATAATAGTAGGATTCCACATTTGTTAAACTCCCTAATTTAGGTCATAACAGTTTGAAGTTTGGGAATATGTATGTATACACTTAGGAAGTAGAGGTATAGTATACAAGTTTAATTCATATTTAATTGCTTAAGTAATAATGGAATCAATAAAAAGTAAATGGTTTGTGAAATAAACATGGATCAATAGAAATTTTGAAGAAATATATTAGGTAAAAATAAATGTAAATAAATACGTAAGTTATCCTAGATCATTTCGGCACATAAATTTTTGATCTAAGATTTGAGTACAGAACTTTGAAGTGTTTACACAGCCCAAAAAAGGATTTATCACTCGATTCTTAACGGTGAACATTGATGAGGGTTTATAGTCATGTACTCAAGTTTTCTATCATAGTTGAGACTTATGCAAGAAAAGCAAGGGTTTGTGATCAAAAAGTCTGATCAAAGTCCGCACTAGAAAATCAAAGGATCGATACTAGTTCGGAAGTAAAGTTTTGGATTCAAATAATAGATCGAATCAAATATCACATGTAGTATGATGTTTTGGATCTATCTACATAGCAGTTGGATCGTTATCTTAAATAGTAAACACTAAGATATATGGGTTAAACTTATGTTCTGTTGTGTGTGTAGACCTTAGGTGTCGTACACGCTCATGTCAGGGGATGGGTTATGTAGATGCATTCATTTATGTTGATATAGTATCAATATGGTTGTTTTTGGATGTATAGTCTTGTCTGGTTGTTGGATGTATTATCTTAAATGTGCAGTACGCATTAGGATGGGTATGATAGAAGTCTGACTTGAAGTATGTATAAATAACCTTAAGTACGTGATAAGTACTCAGGATAGTATGAGGAATCTCTGTATGTTAGTATAGTTTGTTTTAGTATTGTTATAGTATTAACCTTCTTTTTATGTATGCATTTTTCTATCATCGGTATAAATAAGTCAAAATGTTTGAGGATACAAGTACGAGGTAGATTCTTTTATCTAACTTTCATTTCAAGGACGAAATGCGCTTTTAAGTAGGGGAGATTATAACGACCCGTAATTTCGCTACTTCAAAAATGAGAGATTTTGTTTATTTTAAATTTAAAAAGAATTTAAAACTTATATAAATAGGTTATATATAATAAACAATAATAGAGAAAATATTTTTTCTTATAATTACTAATTAAAAAGTATAAATTTGAATTTTAGAACAAATCGGCAAAAGTTAAGTTTTGTTAAAAATAAATAAATGCTTAAATAAATAGGTTTAAATATATAATTGAAAAGTTAAATCTTATTAAAAACATCTAATAAAGATAATAAATGTATATTAAAAGATTTCAAAATATATTTAATCGTTTTACAAAAATAACCAAATTTTGTCGTATTTTGTCAGTTTTACATACACTGTAAAAATAGATATTTTGACATTATTTAAATATGATTTTAAAATATGAATGGATATGTTTTAATTTATTTAAAAGAAGTAAAAAATTTCATTTTTAAATTTGGTTTACGTAAATGAATTGTTTAACTAAAACGTCAAAATGTGATCGTAAAACATTTTGTCGAAAATCAACGTTTTGTCGATCAAAAGTTATCGCAACGTTGTCGAACCTTTATTTTCTTATATATGAACATATATTAAAATAGTATAAGTATTAATTAATTCACTAATCAAGTTTACTTTTACTAAACATACTTAGAAAATTCTAGAATTTCACTAAGAAAAAGTAAGCATAAAATTGCTAAACATGTCAAATCAAACCTAACATAATTTTTACTTTACTTTTCTTACTCTTTAAGAGAAAGTGACATAAAACATGATTTGAAATGTGATATTAAGTATTGAAAAAGTTAATGTTTCTTAAAAAGTAAGTAAATGGGTCGTTTTACATATGAATATTTTATTTCAAACTTTTTCCTTTAAATAGCCATGCATACATCTTCCATTTTCACACAAATCATTCTTTTCTTCTTCTTCCTTTAAGCTATTTTAATGACTTCTCTCTTTAAGAGAGGTAGGGGAGTTAAAAATAGTATAGTGCTTAAGCACTACTCCACTTGTTACTCTCTAACCTCTTTCTTAATTCACTTCTTCTTCTTCTTCTTCTTCTTCTTCTTTTCTTAAAAATGACCTTAGACCATGAGTTTGGAAGTGGATAAGGGGAGGACGTGAGCAATATGGAAGGGGAAGCTATGGCCAAGAGCAAGAAGGGATGTGCGGTGGTGGCCGAGTGCTTGGAAAATGTGGAAGAGTGTTTAGGTGGTGGTTTAGTGTAGCGTTGAATTAAATGAATGTTAGTAGAAAGTTAAATTTTTTGTTAAAGGTGAGAAATTTCTCATCGCTTTTAAAAGATTGTAATTTGATTTTGTTATAATAATCATCTTATTACATATGCAACTGTACACCCCTTTAAAATGTTTTTATTGATGTTTGGTTATATTTCTGTTATGTTTGAATAGTTGCAAGTGTTTATGGTTGTGATTATTTATCATTTTAGCTTATGTATGGACCATAATTATGTTAGCGATAAATGTTAACTCGATTATGCTCATTTTGATTAAGTATCCCCTTTGTTAAATAAGACCAATTTTGGTGATATGGTATACTTTGGAAAATAAGTCTCCTTTTAAGTAGAGTTGAAATTAGAGTTCAAATAAAAGAGAATGTGAAATTAGAAGTGAAATTGGATTTGAAATTAAAAGTTAAATTGAAATTGAAATTTAGATCAATAGTGAAATTGAAATTGAAATCGATTTTGAAAATTGAAATTGAAAGTGAAATTAGATTTGAAATCTAAGTATTAATTGAGTTTAATTTGAAGTTAGAATTGGAATTGAATTAAAATTGGAATATAAAATTTAATATTAAAATAATAGGAATAAAATATATTATAATACAGAAATATTGAAAATACATTTTAAATACTTTAAAATGTGGAAATATTGATATAAAATGATTTGTAATAATTTTATAAGTGATAAACTTTAATTTGAATAGATTATTTCAAATATTGAAAAATGAGTTAAAACTAGGTGCGTCGCGCAACGTTAGTTCGCGATTTCGCACCGAAAAATTCAAATGAGTGTATAGAGTGGAATATAACTCAGAATTCTTCGAGATAAAAAAATTCCGGACTATTATATTCATATCTTCTAAACGAAGAAAGAAAATCAAAATTTCATTAAGTATATTTTGAAATATATCCAAATCAATTTTCTAGAAAAATCATGCTAGTGCAATTAAATGACTATAATGAAAAATCTGTTTAAATGAATGTTTTCAATTTTGAAAAATTATGGAATAAATTTGATAAATCTATTTAAATAGTTTAGAAGACATTTGAAATGGAAAATATGAATTATCAAATATTAAAAGTTGTTTAAATCAAATAAGCTTATATAACACTTTCTACATCACTTTTATGCTGCGAATTCTATTACTTTTTGAATATGAGTTTAAACGTAACGATTTTTCCTGGAATCAATTATGAATGTTTTTAAAAGTAAAATTAAGTGTTTGAAAGATAATTTGAAATTTTTATAATCAAATCCAAAATGAAGTTGATAACTGAGTATGCGGAAACGATTAGTACGTTTGTTCCGCTTATTAGATCTGGGAAGAGTAAACAAGGTGTTTAACTAAGGTTAGAGATAGAGTAACCGATGCCTTGAACTTATCTGAACTATGTTTTCTTTTTTTAGGCAAGGGGTGGAATGGATCGAAAGGAAAATCCGAATGCTCTTTAAAAGATGGTATTAAGTTTTCAAAATAAAAGAAGATTGGTATTACTCAAAATACAAGCAATCTCAAAAATTAATTAACTACAACTTGGATTGCATAGAGATAATCTTCTTATACTTGGAATTAAAATCCAAAGAGGGAACTTGTCCTACTCGTGGAATTTAAAAGGTGATTTCACTGTTATTCCGTCCATAGCCTTGTTGAATACGGAAATTGATGTTGAGTAAAATAGAATGATTTTTATGATCCTATTTACTTAAAAATGTTTGCTAAGATTGATTTAGGTTTTATCGTAAATGGTGTCTTAAATAACATTGTTTTTGACCCGCCTAAAAGTTAAGGGATTTGGATCGAGAGTTAAGTAAGAAAAATTAAGATATTATCCGTAGCAAAAGAATGAATTACGTAGAATTATTCTAAGACTGAAGAAAGTGATTTCGAAATCATCCGAAAAGAATTAAAGTGAAAAGAGATTAATGATACTATATATTCATATTCATTTTTTATCGATAATTGGATTTCGAAGGAGCCAGGGTCGGATTTGGATGATCCCTATCCGAAAACCATTACGAACCAATTACGCGTTCGAAGAATGAAGATGTTTGAAGACGGAGATATTGAGACGAATAATAACGAAAGACTACTTGTTGATTAATTAGGGATAAACTCCCGATTTACTATATTGTAGCAGTGGTTTCTTTATTTTGAAAAACCTCAAAACCACAAGAGCTTCTCGCCTAGTAATGATCGAGGAAAGTGCCTTCGGTTTCTTTGAGACCCAGAACGAACTTGTATGGATGAATGTCTGACCTTGCATTCTAAATCACAATGAGTGATCTCTATAAATGTATATCAGTCGGTGGCAGAGAAGACACCTTCTCTTAGCTTAGCATCATTTTCCAAGACATTCGAGCTTAGGAAGTTATATGTTTGCAGAAATCAATTAGGGGGAATTAATTTAAAGGACAAAGATTTGTATATTTTTTGCTTCAAGGAAACGACCTCAATATTTTTATCATAAGGACAAACATTCTTCTAAAAATTATTCATAAGGACAAACATTTTTCAAAATTATTCATAAGGACAACAAAACTGCTACAGAGCTAGAACTAATACCTAAAAACTGCTACCGATAACTGCAAACTGATACCTAAAATCTGCTATCAATAACTAAAAACCGGTACCTACAAAAAGTTGTTCTTCAGGATAAAATATTGAAGGTCTGTCCTTGAGGCTAAAAAGCTGTGAAATTTTGTCCCTGACAATTATTTCCTGAATCAATTATGTGAATGTGGAATCACAATGTGGCATTCAAAGTGAAAGAAGATGTGCTATGTGAAAAGTTAATCGTTGCCTCGAGTCTCATCAACCAAAAATGACCGAAATAGGGCTAGATGCAGCAAAGATAAGTGGGTCATTCGCAATTAGGGTATGATCATCCCCTTCTAGATATATTTCTTCCCGCTATGACGTTCGGGATATAAATTAATGCGGTCTGTATGCTCGGACGCCCAGTTTAAAGGTCCGTAATGACCGGAAGATGACATATTCGGTACTACTTAGTTACAGAAGTATGCCGGTCTTGTGTTGTTAGAGAATCCTTTGTGATGGTCCTTGGTACATTCCTCTAGAGATGTACTACCGGAAGGTAGTCCTTTCACATGGTCGTACAAATTTGTATGGAAATCCATTCTCCAATAAGAACCTACGGTTTTGTTTGTAGAGCCTATTATGCTGGAATTTGATAATGGTAACAATTTTGACTAAGATTAATAAGTTTATTTGCAAATGTTTTCAAAGAGTGGTCATTCAAAATAATATCAAATGTTTTGATATATAAAAGTATTTTAGTTATCATAAGTTAAAAACCCCTCCGTGTTTATGTATGGGAATGATCATGTGAGGTACTCTTTCTTTTCTATATATACACTGTCATTTATTATTGAGTTTTTCTCATGCTAGTTTATCAAGCCTAATCCGAGTATTTTCAATACTCGGATCAGATCTGAGTACTTTCAAAATTAGTCGACGACGGTTGAAGCTCCCAAAGGAAAGCTGGAGACATTCATCTATGTATTGACGTATTCTATTATCCGTTGCCATCTGTTTGTTTTTGTTTGATGTTTGTCAGCAATTGTAAGGACAGATGTTTATAACTGTTCAAGCTGAATTTAGGTTAGACTCCGATATATATATTTTAAAGTTTTCCACTGTAAAGATATTTGTTCAATATTATATGTTATTCCATTCGTGTAAGATTCTGTTCTGTCTATTTACCTTCATTACCCCCGATGATCCGTCTTTTCACGCAATTTGAGTTAGGCATGTGTGGTTTATTGTCGATTCAAACGTACGGAATTGTGGCTCATCACAGTTTCTGTCAAAAACGTTGTAAAAATAGATTTTTTACAACGTTTTGTTAACAAACGTTTGTAAAAAAGTTGTAAAAAGGCGATTTTATTGTAGTGTATGGATGTATTAGTGTTGATTTCTGAGGTCGAAAAGACGGATCGTTACAGTAGTGTAAAAACATGTCAAGTTACTGACATTTTTAGAGAAAATGTAATTTACCATTAACGGTGTAACGATTATCGGATTATCGGTACACCGGTCTTCATTATACTAGCTAATTGGTAAAGATAACGGTAAGCAACTTTAGATTACTAGTAAAAACGGTACGATAATGGTATTAGCGAAATGGTAACCGTAAACATTATCATTATGTAACAAGTCAAAAGATTATAGTAGTAATCATTCTATTTCACACGTTTTATGCTTGAATCATGCATAGAGGAAAAATCCAAATCTACTTACATGTTCATTTTGATGACATGATGGGATGAAAATGCATATGATAAAGTGTGTATAAATTCCTCCGTTTCTTTTGCTGCTGTGTACTCATTAAATAACGCCCATGCATTATAGTTTTTTAATTTATGAGCGGGTTCCACAAAAATATGATGAGAAAGAAATCAATGGTTGGGATGTAGTGGACACATGGAGACAGCCAAAATGGAGACAGATAAATAGTGGAACAAGCATTATATTTTAACTTAGGTCAACATGCTTTTCTAAGTATGAACACGGTAAACAATGACAATAAAGAAAAATTCACGTTGAACATGGATCCTCTATGTTCATTGCTGCTCTGCTCATGTACAACACTATCCTTTCTGTGAGCAAATTCACACTTTCTCCTAAACTAATATACCTATCTTTTATTAGGTGCCGTCGTAAATTGAAATACATACATATGTACGTACGTACATGTGTGTATGGTTGCATATTTGAGTCAAGCAATGATGAAATTTTAAGGAAAAGACTGGAGTTTGGAAATCCGCATGGGAGTTCTAGAAAATATGTTAGAACGTATTTTAGATTCCAATCCAAAATTTCGTACATAGAAATTCAAACTTGCGAAGCTGGATAAAATTATTATATCCTGCAAGCGTTTATAAGTAGGTCAGCAATTGATATTGTAATTATATTAATAAGTTTTGTAGTTATGTATTGAAAAATCAAAAAAAAAAAAAAAAAAAAACCCAAATCTGAATAATGTTATTAACTTTTGTAGTGTTATAATAAATATTTTGGCAAATTGGATGGAGGTATAAACAAACACATAAATTTTCTAACAATATAGAAAAGTTCAATTCCAATTTAAGTTGACTTTCAAACCCATTCGTAGTCATATAAATATTTTACTTCTTGCATATGCAAACATAATGTCATAATCCATCATGCAGCTCCACGTGATATTATCTCCATTTTCACTCTCTCTCTTCTTTCCTACTTTTTCTATAAATCTGAACTAAGCAAAGAAAGTTATGGTCAGTTGATGGAGTGTGAGAAATATGGTTAGTTCACGTCTAACAGCTCCTACCTGCGTCCAACGTCAGGTGTTATTTTAAGAAAGTTGTGTAGTTTGACCCGTTTTCATTACTCTGTCGTTGTTTTCGCAGCACAAAAAATGTTACGTGAGCTTAATCATAAGTTGTATGGATATTAACTTAAAAATAAAGTATAAAAAATGAAGCAGTATTTATATACTAATAGACGTAAATGTAAAAAAAGAAAAAAATGAAATGAGTTCATTTTTGTGTTCATACTATTGGTATTGGACGCTAAAAAGAAGATTGCTCAAATTTAGTTATGCACACAGACATGCCTTAGTATTAATGTCAATAGAATTGAAATATTATTGAAAATAGTTCATTAATTACTTTATTAACATTTGAACAAAGCATGAGATGTCAAATGAGATGTAAAAAGGTCAATTCCAGTATCAATCCAAATTTCTTTGAAAAACCTAAAATAAGCATCGGATGTATGATTGGTGCGTAGATCCTCACAATGTTTATATGTTGTTTAGATTTTAAAAATGTGTGTTGCTAAAATATATGTTTATCTTCCATAAGAACGATACGGTTAATTTAGGTTATCCACTAATGAGAATTTTGTTTAAGTAACGTGGCAAGCCAACGCAGTTTATCCTTACTAATTGCTGATGTACGTTGTACTAAAATATGAAAGTATAAAAAAACTCTTGGTCATAACATTTGCGTAAGATTCTTTACGTGAAAGTGAAACAGTCCCAGAACTGAGTAAACGACCGCTTAATTGTGTAGCAGTGACATAACAATATACCATTGAAGTTTGAAACATAATCAAACTTAAAAAAGGTCAGATACAAAACACATATCAAAGTTGAATTCAGGAAACCAAGGCAAACAACTCCGTTCATGCATCCACCACTTCAGGAAAATCTTTCCAGAACTCAGAAGGCAACACCTCAGTATACACATACGGAACTGCATCCCGAACAACTTCGGGAACTCTAACCCACCTGGGCATCACATGCAAACTGTTCTCAGCTTCGTAAATCTCCTCAACTTCCTTTACCTGCCACAACACAACCCTCCCATCCACCCAAAGCACCGCATCCTTCTCAAACCTCACCAGCTCCAAATCCGCATCTTTAATCACTCCATTCTTCTCTTTCTCCAAGCATCCAATAAGCTCAAAAGAAGCCTTATCCTGTTCGCCATCGAGTAGCATATAAAACTGCACGTCAAAACGATTAGAATACACCAGGCAAATCGCATGCATCCGTATCCTTCCAAGCTGCATCTTAACAGGCCCAGGATAACACCCCTCTATATCTATTATTCTCTCGCAAACACCTTTTCCATCTTTTGTAAAGCCTACTGAAACAATGGCATGGGGAGACTCGGTTAACCAGTAGGCGAACCCATAGCTATCAGCCATTCCCGAATTCTCAATAACTTGAGCACCAACGTTTATGGCATGTGGGGGAAGCCAGGCGTCGTCAAATGAGGAATATGCTTCCACTTCATAACAGCCATTGCCTTTGTGGGTTTGGCCGATCAAGCAGATGACGTGGAAGGTGGGAAAGAAGGAGCCAACACCATCGGTGGACAGAACAGCGAGGGAGGTGAGGTCGTTGGATGGAGAAGGAGGGGGGAGACACCTGCAGCTGTGGGGGGTTTGGAAGAAAGGGTTGCAGACGTGGTAGTTGAGGAAGAGGAAGTCGCGGCAGAGGAGGAGGCCGTCTGAAGAGGAGAGGATGGTGAAGGGGGTCGGGATGGAGTAGAAGTTGGGTTTAGGGAGGGTGGTTTTGGGGTGTGGGCGTATGAAGTTGAAGCATGGGTTGGCGCGGGAGTCGATGAAGAAGATTCCCGTCATGGAGGAGAGTTTGACGTAGTTGAAGGAGCATGTGATGTTCTTGGATGGGTGTAAATCCAGAAAGTTTGTTTCTTGATTTTCAATGAACGAGGGTTCTGTGATGGACTCTTCGTCATGGTCGACTTTTTGGGATTCAAGATGGTTGGCGGTTTTCTTTGCTTTGTCAGGATTAATTGCTTGGACGATGGATTCTCCGATATGGTCAACTTCTTGGAAATCGAGATGATCGGTGATTTTCTTTCCTTTGTCGAAATTGACTGCTTGGACGATGGATTCTCCGCTATGGTCCATGGTTTCACTGTTAATATTTCCATCATGTTCCATAGTGATGAAGTCGGATAGTGTTGGGGGAGAGAGATCTTGTTAGGTAATATCAACCAAGAATGAAGTTTTGAAAACGGCCACTGCTTAAATGGAATTTGCCTCGGGAACGAGAGACCAACTTATTAACGTTTATTTTAACATGACCAGTTAAAAGATGACGTTGCGCATTCCCCTGTATAAATAAAGAGTTTTTTTTCTTCTATTATTAATTAATATGATAAAGCAAATCAAACCCCAAAAAAATACAAAAAATGATGAAAATTAAACAATTTATTTTACCAAAATGTGCATTAGCGGCAAATTTTTGACCAGCCATGACATCTGATTTGCACCAGTATAACCATGTGATAAAATTGAACCGTTCACGTCAGAAGCGTCGGACGTCCAACGGTTTACTGGCCAACCACCATATCTTCACTCATAAAAACCCTTCTTCTCTTTACACTACCATCTCCCCATCAATTCCAAGCAAATCGACTAATTTGTGTTTATTCAAGCACTATTGACGCAGTTTTTAATTTAGTTGCGTTTATTTCAATTTTATATATCATATATTTTTCTCTTTTCTTTTACATTTTTCTAATTTTTATTCTTTTGCTTTATAGCATGTTTAGCTACCACCAATTCTGCCACATCCTGAGTCGTTACCGACTGGACTGCATAACACACAACGGCTTTTATTGGTCTGTGCATTGGAATGATCGACAGTCGAGCCGAGAATGCTATTCCAAAGAAGAGCTGGGTTGCACTTGCTTTTAACGCTCAGGAAGACGTTGACCTAAACGGATCTCAAATAAAGAACAAGTGGGAAAATCTCGAGCGTAATTGGTCTCCTTGGAGAAAACTGTTGCAAATTGAAGGCGATGTCTGAAATGTAAAAAAAGACACTGTGGATGGAGACGAAGAATGGTAGAATACCGCAATCAAACACTATAAAAAAGTCCAGACTACAATCTCCATCAAAGTTTCGAGAGATGGGCATGATGTATGGTGGTTGTATTGGAACGTTAAAATGCAATACTACATCCCTCTATCTCCTCCAGCTCATTTCAACACTCGGTTGTGTGCTGACATTCTCAATGGATTGGTGATAGAACTGGGTATTACTAGCTTTTGCATCGTAGAGACGGACCACTGAGGGTACTTCATCATCCAAGCCTAGATGACTCAGACTGACGCCCACTCATCCAGTATACGACAACGAGTTCCTATAGACTGATGATCGGTGCATGCAGTTGAAGGAACACGGTGACATTTATACACCTAGGAAATTTCGTATATGTCAACCACCATGAGTTGAATTACACGATTGTCCGTAATATGTCCGGTTCTACGAGTATTAGGTACTTACTGAATTTCTTAGTGGACAATTAGCATGTTGATCGTATCCGTAGTTAGTTCTTTTTATGTTTTTTTAGATGCACTATATTAGTTTTTTTCTTAAATTGCAATGTATATTCTAGCGCATTACTTCTCCAACCAATCCATCCTTAAAGTAACTCTAAAGCCTATAAAGTCAAATATGCAGAGATCACATAAAAAACTTACACTCACCCAACTCTATTTCTAAATTTATGCATCTCAATCCAAAAATGGAATATCCTCGTATCAGATTTACTACGTGTACGGAAGAGGCTAAATAAATCACCTCTAACCCAAGTCATTAGCTATAAATGAGTGCGTAGCATCAGTAGCAAACATTACTCTAACTGAAACATGAGAGATCAAAGTCGTAGTTTCCAAAACGACATTTTTATCTTTCTCAACTGTAAACGGACTTATCCCTAGTCCCTCCAAGCATAAACCTACACCTTAAGCTTTGGGCAATCCTTCTTAGGGTGCTTCATCTTATCACACTTTAAGTACTTCACTCTTCCGAGATTTTTGGTGTTGGACATTTTATCGCATACTGCCCCTTTTGTCCACAATTAAAACAAACAACTTCGGTAGTAGCAACTTCTACACCCCTTCCCCTAGGCACATCTATCTTACCTTTGGTATATGTAGTAAACTTCTTTTCCTACACTACCTTAGGATTCATCACCATTCTTTTCTGTTCCTGAAACATCTTATGCTACCTTTGGGTCAAGTCAACAACAAATTCAAAAGGAAATACCAAATGCGTCATCATCTTGCGGTCAAGGCCATGCTTTAAACCCCTTATGAACTTCTCATTTTTCTTTAATAGGACGTTGATAATCTCTCTGTCATACAAAGAAAAAGAGCTAAACTTATGGATATACCTTTAACTATAAGTTCACGCTGCTTCAAGTCAGTAGTATTCCTATAGTAGAACGCTTCGTTGGGACACGAATATGAATTGAGTCACAAATCTCTCCTTGTACTGAATCCATGTAATTTCCTCCTCAAGAGTCTCACCAATTACTCCCACCTGTCTAACACATCATCATGCAATTACCTTGATGCTGACATTCTTCTCTTGCATCATTTAATCTCAAATCTCTAAATATGTGCTACAAACTTTGAGCCAATTTAGCACTTCGACTGACGGTTCCTTCCCTATAAATATCTTTCCTCCAAGTATTTATAACCTTGGTTTAGTTTTGAGAAGTCTCCATTACTGCTGTACACATTGACTATATAGCCTCCGACATATTCACCCTCATCATTTTCTCTATAAACTGCCTCATAAACCGCTCTTGGCATTTCTTCTTCATTCCTTCCATTGGTTTAGGCACTCGCAGTGTCCCTTCTTGCATTTTCTCCCCCTATGATAACCTATTTCACTCCTCATTTCCATATGTTTTTATGTTAAGCAAGTCTTTATTAGAAACATAAAGAAAGGGAGTGAAATAATAATAAACGGATAGTAATATCTGCCTATATATCTGTGTAGCAATATATAAGTGCGTTATATATAATAGCATATATCCTACCCACGACGTTTTCTTTCTACTAAGAACTTAATTGATTCTAGCTCTGGTTTACATAAGTGTTCCCTAGCCCATGCTTTGATACAAAACTATAACACCCCCCACTTCATGATCTGGTAATAAACATCGATGAAATTGCAGTCATCACTAGAATTATTTGTAAGCGACTAAAGAGAGTTCAATCTATATATGAAATAGTCTAAGCAAACAAAGCAACAAAAATATTTACATTACATTTAAACCATCATAAAGTTTATTGCATAGTTTTTCAAAGTCGCCCCAGAGTTGTGTCATGCGCAAAGGTCAAATTATAATAGAAAATAACATGGTAGGGTGTCAAGCCAATATATGATGATTTCATCATTAACTCTTTAAACAATGGAAATAAACAATCTTTATTAATTAACAAAATCCTCTTGCTCTGTCTTCCTCCTTCGTCCTTCGGCTCATAAGGTAACATGCCTAGACCATAAGCTCAACTTCCTCAAAAAGGTATTTGTGAGTGTATGGAAAAAATAATAATAAAACAAGGGTCAGACGTAAAGTCTGGTAGGGATAATACGTTTACCTAAAGAAAACATATAATGTGACCATGCTGCCGTATGCAGAATGGATTTCCCCCTCATTGGAATACATATTGAACCTAAATGCATCATATGCAATACCTCAGTCAACTTTAAGCTATTCCTAAATCCCATACATAAATCTTGTCTCAGCCAACCCTTGATTAAACCTGTGACGTCCCACCCCGAGAACCACATTAACAAAGAGTAATACTGCGTAATACTGTCTACTAATTCAAAGAATATGACTGGTAAGGAGCGACCATCCATAGCTTTGTCTTAAATATCTATTAAATACGTCGATTTAATGCTTTATATTTTTTTTCCTCAGGTGGATCGACATATTTAATAAATGCTTAATATAAAAGTATAGTGGCTAATGGACCTATCAGAACAAAATACAACAATAATATGTACATCACATCATAGAACAACAGTCAAACATATATGTACATATACACAGATATATCCCAGCACCATACAAAATGATACAACAGAAGTGATACAAGAACCACACTACGTACAAAAGTCGAAACAATAGATACATATCAGAGTCACAAACTACAACAAAACTACAAAAGGGTGATAAGCAGATATCCAGGGCAGAAGCAACATAACAAAGTCCTATCGCAGGTGTCTAGCTTGAAACAACTCGGTCAGACCCGAGTATATAAAAATACACGGGTCAGATTAGCTTAAACAATCGATTAGTATGATAAGAGTACTAAAGGGTAAAGGATAAAGGGTACTAATCCTTCTCGAATAAGAAGAAGTAATACTAAGAACATGTCCATAGTTCAAGTGAGCTAGTTAATTAAGTATATATATTTCCTCGAAAGAGATAAACTTAACGATAATACCAACTTAACATATTGAATGCCTCATATCATCGGCACAACACCAATAGCCAATATATTTGTTTCTATAAATCATAACTCCTAAATAGAAGTTCCCAAAATAGAATCATAAATATTCCCAAAATAGAGAAATCCTAAATGTTAAATATACGCCATAATATGGCAGTCACATATAACTCCTATAAAGAAGGAGATTATAAATCTCAAATAAACGCGAAAGGTTGGCAATCACAAATCTCGATATATACAGAACTCGATATGGAGTTTAAATTTCCAAAGATGTAATCGCCACATATAATGTCTCGAACGGCTCAAATGGCCAATATATCTAGAAAGGCGATACACTTGGAATATCACAATTCAATGAAATCATCACAAAAATAACATGTGCTTATAAAATGGCAGAAGCCTGCTAGGTACTAACTCTCAAAATAAGACACCACGTCTCAAATGGACAAACATCCCCAAGGACAACATCCCAAAGGACAAAATATCCCAAAGAACCACATCCCGAAGGACAAACACATCTCAATGGACAAAACATCCCAAGGACAGCATCCCTAAGGACAAATGACCCGAAGGTCCAGTAATGGCAATAAATCGTGAATGTGTCACGAACTCTCAAATAGGAACTCGAAAACTGTTAAAATTAAGTCTCATACCACATGTTCTCACTTATCGGTTTGCTAACCATTAGCCAATACCACACTAGAAAACAAAATCATTTAAATCACAAATATTTGCCTCGAATGGACAAGTCCGAATTAACTAAAAAAGTAAATGTATGTGTCTCATACCACATGTTTTACTAAATCATTTAATTCACTTTCTCGTGCGCTTGAAGATTGGAAAAACGTGTATTTTATATAGAAAATAATTTGTTTGAGAAAACTTATTGTTAAAACATTTTCTGAAATCGTTTGGAAAACCAACTTTTGAAATTTCTCCTTATTATAGAGAATATATAATTTTAATAGCTTGAAAATAATTTACTATAAAATATTTATTTCAAAGCCATTTTATTTTAAAAATCATTTAGAATTTTTTTAGAAAAACCGGTTCTTGAAATCAAGAAAAAATCATCGAAAACACCAGAAACTGACATTCAAAATCATCTCAAAAACAATTCAATTCGAATCACAATTCACTAAAATTTTGGCTCGTCTATTTATAGGCTTCATGGCCATCAAAAGCATCTCAAAAATATCACGAAAATGAGTTAAGAATGTCACTGGAAACAAGCAAATTGATCAAAACAAGACACAAAAAGCAAAAGAAGTGACCTGGGCAAATTTCAAATCCTAGGTCAACCCATAGGTCGACCTATGGACTGAGCACTATGATGGTCGGCCTGTAGCACGCAAATGCTACAGGTAGTTTCTGCCTTGTCTGAACCCATTTTCAAGCAACTGTTTGAGGTATTTTCTGGACGAATTTATATATGAAAATTTATATGCATAAACTACAACATACAAACTACAATCCGAAAGAATTTCAGTAACATTTCATCATAAAATAAGAAGATATGGACAGTCAAATAAGCAACTCAAAACATATTTTGACTGTAAACTAAAAATCAACAGAAATGTTTACAGTAAACGATTTTTGCACAGTTTTCAACAAGCAGAGCTTTGTTTTAGCCAGATAATGTGAGTTAGCAACTCCTTTGAAAATTTAAAGATTAACTTGAATAGAGTAGAGAAATTTAAAGTCTTTTGGCAAGAGGAAGCTTCAGCAACCTGAAAAGAAGCAGTACAAAGGCATGCAAACCAAGAAAACAAAATTACAGACCATACCCAAACACAAAATCAAAATTTGATGAATTAAACATTGTTTTGGAATGGATTACCTGAACCTAGTTGCCTTAATTTGATTAGTTTCAACAAGTAATTTAAGAAATTGGTGAATTTTGCTTTAGGTTTGAAAGAGAAAATGTTTTTCTCAATTTCTTTTGTGTTTTGGTAAAATGAGAATGTACTTTACGAACATTGTTTTGAGGAACAAAGGCTTTCTTCTTCAGGCTAGTTTAGGTAATTGGCTTGGACCTAATAACAAAAAGAATTTGTTAATTTTAATTAAATACATAATTTACACTATAGTTTAAACAAAACACTATTTTTAACACCAAAAATTACATAAAATTTATTTTCTTATGTAATTAAATATAACAAACCATTTCAACCTCATTTTACATCCAAAAATTATTGTTAACCAAAATTCCACCTTTTTATTTATAATATACAACATATTAAATCAAATTCTCCATTTGAAATTAATAAAAGAAACATTCGACAATAATTACTAAAATTATTGCATTTTACAAAATTAAAACCGTATAATTCTCATTTTTATCACAAACAACCAAAATAAAGTTTCTAAAACTTTATTTCAACATTAATAATATCCACAACTCATTGTTTGTTTAAATAAACAATTTTAACAAATTATATTTTCAATTTATTTTTATTTCTCCATGATTAAATTATAACCACCGTTATAATTTAATATTACAAGTAATCACCAAAACCAGAATCTGCACATGAAAACCCAACCATCAAAGGTACTTCCCCTATGGTCTGGTTGTCGAGCGCACTCTCTATATTCCTCGTTCCCGGAATGCATGGTTCATCTTACCACAGTTTGGTACTCGGAAGTCATTACACCAAAATGCACTCCCAACGTAGTTCGGTTTTCTCTTTTCTTTATACTACAAAGGATCAACTGCATGTAGTTCAATTATTATACTGCAAAGAACAAACCACATGCGGTTTCGTTTACCTACAATTTACAATGTAAAGGTTAATACCCTATATTTTGGAAGGTACCAAATAAGGGAAATTAGTTTAATAAAATTTAATTGATAATATGAATACATTAGTAATTAATTTAAAGTAATTTCATTGCAAGAATTGCCTAAGGTAAATTTAATTTATTAAATGAGGGACACTTTAAAAAGTAAAATGGATGGACCAAAGGCAATTAGAGCAATTTTGAGTTGTCTTGATAAATGAAGGAAGACAACTTAAGTTTAAATGGGAGTAAATTAACTAAAGGGAATAAGTTAGTGAAGCCCAAACCCACTAACCCATATTTTAAACCCTTCCTTCCATCACACTTCATTTCATTTTCATTCACAAAACACAATTCCAAAGAACTCTAAAAAATACCAACATAAATTCAAAGGAGAAGAAGAGGATTACAAGCTAGAAGTTCAAATCTGAAAAAGGAAAGAAGATTAAATCTAGTCTTAATTAATCCAGGTGAGTAATCTTTCTCAAAAACTTTCCTGACATGTTTTAATTTGGAATTTTCTATTATAGGTTGTTTGAAGTGTTTTGGATGATTAATTATAATTTTTAATAATTATTTGGAATTTAATGAAGGTAAATTAGTGCATGTTTAAGGCTTAAACATGGTCCATTCACTTCCAAATGCCGCAAAATTTTAGGATGATTTGTTTAATAGCGAAATAGAGATGGTGTTTAAATTTCATAATTTTTGGAGTTAAAATGAAAATTTTATGAATTTCCTAATTTAGAGAAAATGGCTAATTTTGGGTTAATTAATTATTAGAAATATTGAAATTGTTTATTTTGGTTTGCAATTTTTAAAAGAGTTAAAATATGGTAAAATAGATTTTTGATGAGTTTTTGGGATTTTTCCCATTAATTTCCTATTTTATATGAATTATTTAGTGAAGGAAAGCACTAACTAATTAAGGGAAATTAGTTAATTAATTAATTTGGATGATTAATCCTTTCTGAAATAAGAATGCAAAGGTAAGAAAATCATCCAATAAGAAATTGACAAGAAAATTAGTTAGGTAAAAATTCTTGCTTAATGGGGTAGTAAATTAGTTTTTAATTTAATTACAAAACTGTCATTGGACCATTTTTAACTCAATAAAATATAATAACATAATTTAAGATTTATATTGAATCAAGAAAAATCTGTTTGAAAGCTAGAATAAGAAAGGTGGGAACCACATGGGGATATGTATTTTAAATTCCTAACTTACAAATTAACTAGCGGTGGCTCCTATACATTATTCACAATAGCTATTCCCACAATGACCTTATACATATATATTTACAAGGGAAGACATATTAGTAGGTGATGACTAAGGGAAAAAAACAAATGTGCATTAACTCCATTAACGCTTCCTTTAAAGTATTCAACCACAAAAGTATAAGTCATTTTCTTCAATTGCTCCACTAACCCATTTCTTTACAAATACATGAGAAGTTGCAACCAACCACCTTTCATCCCCTCTTCGTTCACTTCTCTTCTTTGTATAAAAATTCTCAATCTGAGAATTTCATTTTCTTTCCATTCTTCATCTCTACTATCCGCTTCTTCTCATTGATTCTCCCACTTCATTATGAAAATGGAGAAGAAATTGAGAAGCAAGTTTGGAAGGTGAACATATAGATCAAAGACGTAGCAAGATTACTTCTTATTAAAATTTTGCTCTACATATTAAATTTTGATGCATAAGACTATTTGATGGAATTGCTTTCCCTTTGCTCTAGGTTAGGTTGGTTATTAGTTGAGGTTAGAAACAAGTTATTCAATTTTTTTCCATTCACTCTTTGTCACATGTTGTTAATGAACTATTTAATTAAGGACAATTTTTCAAACAGTGCTCGAGAAGAAAACATATTGCATAAGTAGGCCTTATAGAAAACTAATTGCAGAACTATGCCTCGTTTTGCATAACACTTGCGCAATTATGGAATGCACAAGTACAAATTCGGGAAAGAAATGGACAGAGAGTTGTATGATTCCTCATTTCTTCATCTCTCTCAAATTTTCACAAAACCCTCCCCATTTCCAACTCCAAACCCCTTTCAAATCCAAATCTATCACCTCAAAAACATTTCTCCAGCTCTATTCCTTCAATCAATCATTAGATTAAGTGTAAAATGGAAGGAAGCTCATCTTCTTCTTTGGTTAGAGGTAAAAAAAAATATTGCAAAATGAATACTTGAAAAATGATTGTTGTTATTAATGGAAGAGTAGTCATGTTGATTTTGGATGTTAATGTGCTATAATTGTAGGTCTGTTTGTTGAAAATGATAAAGGATTTGGATTGTTCATATAACCAAAACCCTAACTTTGTACATAGTTTTTGTAGTGATAAATGGTGTTGTTATTTGTAGAATTATCTTCTAGGCCCGAAGATAGAGGTGTTCTCTATCTTCAAAAACACCATAGGAGCCAAAACGACGCATCACTGGAAGTAAATGTTCGATATTGGTAAACAGTGGAAATACAAATATGAAGCACTAATTTTAATTTGTTAATACATTTCAGGGTATTGAAACTTGAAGCTATGCGATCGTTCAAGCAAGCTTAAGGAGATTGATTATAAAGATCCAAGATTAGAGCCGAATCTACGAATCTCCGAATTTTGGAAAGCTATGCAAATCGACTACATTCGGCTCGATCATCACCTTATTACCGCTTTATGCAATTGTTGGAGGCCGAAAACAAATACGTTTCATACGAGAGTCGGGGAGATAACAGTGACTCTAGTAGATGTGCATTTTCTTTTCGGTCTTAATGCAGACGGTCGCCCGGTATGTTCGAAAAATTTAGATATCGATTACATCGAATTGGCTCATGACTTGCTTGGTATTTTTCCACCTGGAGGGGCGGTTAACTCTAAAAGTGAATTATCAATGACTTGGTTTAAAAGTAAATTTTCCAAACCACTACCCGAAGGGGCGACCGATTTAGATATGCTTCACCGTACTCATGCCGTGATATTGTATTTTTTGAGTTGTCGATTATTTCTCAATCATTCGAATGGATGATTAAATTTGAAAATTTTATTTTTTTAGATGATTTAGCTGACTGTCGTTATCATTCTTGGGCTAGTGCTGTTCTCTGCTATTTGTACAGCGAGTTGTCACACGTTGCCTTGCAATGTGGAAAATTTTTAGGAGGTTCTGCAACCTTGTTGCAACTATGGTCATGGTCGCATATTGCTATTGGACGACCATCTATTAGAATTTCTACCGACTTAGATCTGTATCTTACATTCGGGGCTAGGTGGAATTGTGCTAGGAGTTGGTGTGAGACGCTAAAAAATGTACGTTTTTAGCGTAATGAGTTTGGATTTGTTAGCAGATGATGCAGCTACATGGAAACCATATTCATTAGTGTAAAAGTTTAGGCACCCGGACATTGAGTATTCGTTCGTCGGTTGGATTACTAAGAGCCAACTGATTCTATTTTTAGACTTTGAGTTGTATGCACCCGATTGGGTTATAGGACAATTTTTCTTTGATTATCAACACATTCCCGATCTTATCGACCCCCTTGACCCAGAACGTACTAGCTGAATAGCATTTTTGGAGGAAAGTATTGCTATTTGGCAATCAAGAATTGATCGTGCCAAACGAGCACGCGAGCCTCCGACACCTTTGAGCGAGTACGAGTATTGGTATTGGCGAATTACTCGTCGTTATATTCTTGAAAAGTCGGCAAGGAAGTTTGTTGCTTACACTCCCCATGCTCCTCTAGAACGTGATGTGGTAAGTATTGTAATTTCAAATTTTTGTCAGTTCAATTTTTATCTCATATTGATGCATCGTTATGACTTATGGTTTAGGTAAGCAGAATATATAGCACTTTGGATGTGGTAGGCAAAATAGATTAAAGTCATATGGAACCGGACAAGGTCAAAAGCAAGTGCATTGCCCTACGACGAATATTTGACAGATTTTGGGTCGGAACAAGCTAAGAAGGCTGGTTAAACCGCTGCGCATTGTAGAAGAGCCATCACATTCAACGGAGGAGACACATACTACAGTAGCAGGTGGACAAGCTTGATGGGAGGAGGTACATGTGGAGGGGGAGGCTTCACAACATCCCGGTGGAGAAACTATTGCTGGATGGCCCGCTTGGCTCGAGGTAGGCAACAATACACTGGCAGAGAAATTCATGCTGAATGGCCCGTTTGGCATGAAGGAGAACAACAATTCAAATATGCTGGACAGTCAACATACGAGCATGCGCAAGACCCGTTGCAGTGGGAAATTCAACAAAAGAACTCATTTTTAGGCCAAACAAGAAATTCCATTTTCGACACCCGCTCCTACATTCGAAGAAGGCCAACGATCGGCTCCCATCGTGTACAAACGGAAGAAGAAGAAGAAGAAGAGAGACACCCCATTTGAGCTTAGACGGATTCGTGATTGTTGGTGTTGATCTTATTGTTGTTGTTTCTTTTGTTGGGTAAGGGTTTTTTGACTTATATGTTTCTATGTTATTGTATGACTTTTTCAACATTTTTTGGATGATTTTCAATTTCCATTTGGATGTTGTGACATGTTATTTATTTTGTTTTATGATGGTATTATTAATAGAATGATATGTGAATGCTTATAGAATATTGGTCAAAATGTATTTTGAAATTTGGGATTTTGTAGTGTGACAAAGCAGCTCTCTGTCTTGAATAGACCCAAAAAATAGATTGCGCATATGTGGAATGCACAAGCTATATTGTCAATATAGCTTGCGCATTTCTAATATAGCTTGCGCATTTCAGAAATGCGCAAGCTATATTGAGAGTATAGCTTGCGCATTCCACATATGCGCAAGCTATTTTTGGTTTTTTTACAACAATCCACAAATGCTGCGCGCAAATAACCTAATACTAGCTTGTGCATATTTGGAATATGTAAGCAATATTTTTAATATTGCTTGCACATTCCACATATGTGCATGCCCTTTTTGGAAAATTTGCAGCAATCTACAAATGCTACATTTGGATTTTTGTAGCATTTATGGAATGCTGCAAATAATCCTAAAATAGCTTGTAGAATTCTACATATGCGCAAGCTAGTTTTTGGCCCTGTTTGGGGCAGAGAGCTGCTTCAACACCATAAATCACACAATTTCATACAAAAAGTTTGAATAACATTCTATATAACATGCAAATACCATTCGAATGACAACACCAAAGTTTTTCTTCTTATGGCCAATAGAATCACATTTGCTACATCTGTTATGGCCAGATGAAGATGGCGAATCCATAAAACCTTTGATTTGAGTAGATCAAGAACGACCTGAATTTCTACGCACAGGCGGTGGTTGTATAATTGGACCATCGTAGACATCCCAATGTGGACTATTTAGAACAAAGTTGAATAAAGGAGCATAAGCCATGGAATACATAGCCTTCGTGTACCACATGAAGATTAAGTCAAAATACGCTCTATTAGCACCACCCAAACCATGTGAATAAGCCACTAATACATGAGAGCATGGAAAATGATCTAATGTTGGCATGTTGCATGAACATTTGACAACATTATCTTTGATATTCACCGTATAATCAAACATATGCACATCTTCACCTGTCATTCAACGAAGCTATATATCTCTATAGACATGAGCCTCGATTCTTCCATTCTTCTCTACGCTAATGCTTCCCACCTAGGTGCGAGCTGTGACGTCCACTCTTCCCCATGAATTCATCGTTCGATGAAGTAATGGTTTAGTCGATGAAACGTACGTGCAACCAATGATCTAACAGGTAAATTTCTAGTACCTTTAAACACACCATTAAAGCTATCAAAAACGTTGGTCGTCGTCATATTTAATCTTACTCCACCATCATGACAAAGATTCCAACTTGATTCTTGATCTTTCAAACTTCTTTTAATCCACACGTCGACATCTTGATTTACATCCTTTAACTATTTTCGAAGATTATTATATTTTACGACCTCCGATGCCATGACACACGCGTGTAACAAATTTTGTAGCTCATCCGTACCAAACTCCGCTTTCTTGAAATTTGTTTTAAATTGACGAATACAAAAGCGATGATGATGTTCAATTGATCAAGCTTCTCTAAGTGCATGTGGAATTCCTTTCATACGATCCGAGATGAAGGTGATACGTCTAGTACATTTGGATGGAATATAATTCCACATGCAATAAATAAACCAACTCCACATTTGTCATGACTCTGTTGTATAATAGCAAACGCTAAAGGAAATAGCCCTTGATTTGCATCCACCCCAGTAGCTACTAGTAATGTACCCAGATACTTCTCGTATAAATGAGTGGCTTCAATAGTTGGATCGACAGTGGTTGAAGCCATGAATAGAAGGTGAGAAAGCCCAAAAAGCACCATCAAAAACACCACTTCTATGAATAATATCATATACGGTTCCGAGGTTGGTACGTTATAAGTCTCTAAGGTATTTCGGCAATTCCATGCACGATGATTCCCAATCACCATAAATCATTGCAACAAATTTGTGTAGTCCGTGCCAGGCTCGAGAATAACTCACATTAATATGAAACAAATTGGACATTGTCTCTTGAATAGTTCTTGTAGTCATGTTTGTTTCAGCTTTAATCAACAGAAGTATTTTACTGCATATAAACTTAGCAGTTGTCTGTCAATGGTTTGAGTTGATGGTTGCATTTAAACAAGTGTGATCGCTGCCATATGTGGTTATCTTCCACAAATTTAATTTTTTTCTTACTGAAAGGATTGCATGAACTCGCCAAGGGCATGTTTCTTCTACATCATAGCGGACCGTGTGTTGATTTGTACGCGATTTCAGAACTTGAAACGAAACTGAACATTTAATCGCTCATTCACATAACTGTTCAAGAAACTTCTGCTTACTTTCAAAAATTAACCCAATTCGTGTAACTTTCTCTGCACATTCTCTTTCAAAAACTTCCACGTCTAGTTGACAATTCTCCATTATTAGTTTCATCATCATTGATGTCGTGCATAAATCATCGGCTAGAACCTCTTCATATGTGATTTGTTCTTCTTTCGCATTTACATCATCAGCCTCCTTAATGTCTGCATATATATTGCATCATTGTTAACTTCCATTTGATGGATCCAAGTTCTATCCTCATCATCCGCACAAGCTAATTCCATGCTATCAAATTGTCCACGAATCTCGTATGGAGTATGAACATGATCATCGGCACCATCGTCATCACAACCAGTAAATGCATCTTCGACACTACGAATACAAAAAACAAAGGTCAGATATTTTGCATTAATGTAAGTCAAAATACAAGTGCTAACGTATAATAATACTCACTTTTCAAATGCCTATGACTGATTTTGATTTATAACATTTTGCATTATATTTTGTTCCTGACTAGAAGAGACTCTAGTTATTCCGTTGTACCTGTGAAGTAAGTTTGTAAACTCTCCACCTTGATGGCATAAAAGATATGAAGGATACGTCGACCATTGTGTTTCTTGTAACTATGTGGTGTGCATATACTCATCCGTGGAGATTACTGGCGCTTATGTTTCAACAATATTTCCATGTTCCACTTTCACAGCATAGATTTCTATCACTCTCATTCCAACCAAAAATGCGGAGTTCAAATCATCGTCGTCTTCCAAATCAATAGCGGATGCACCATCATTCCGAACCCATTTCGGCGCTAATTTTAAATCATATATCACAGGATTTCCTTTTGTCACTTCAAATGCCCTTTGTTTAAGCTCTTTGAAACTATAATGATTTTTTTATTGTCGATCCTTTTCGCTTCCGCCAACATATCTAGGTTTACCTTCATCACCAACCAACAATTCCTTATCAAAGTAAAATATATTGGAACCTTTGACATTATCTGTAAAATAAGTTCCAATACCACATTCATAATTTTTATTCAACGACATAACTAAACATCAATTTGATGACTTATTACCTATTTTTTCTAAATAGATTTTGCTTCCACAGACAATATTCAACAAAAGCAGTCAACTCAATCTTTAAAAAAAAACCAAAAATCAATATAATAACATAACCAATATATTTCATCAATAAAGTCAACACTATCAAATGAATTTCAATAACATAATAAACTACCTAGCTTGCACATGTTACGGGTTACAACAAATAGAAACATTTTTGCAACAACATGTTACAAATACAACCGTTCAACATAAAAACCAAATATGACAACTTAACCAAGTCCCAAACATCTACCACATTCTACGCCTCATACTGTTTGTCCTTAGTTCTTCATTCACAATCTTCAAACGACTTATTTCGGCTTGTAGATCGTGGGCATACTCAAGTCCCCATTCGCACAGGGGCAGATCAATCCATCTGAAAAATTGCAACAATCATCTTCATGAGGATTCAGTCTATGTTCGTTCTACGAACTACAACCAAAAATCTTCGTCCAACATTTTTTTCCTTTCTACAAACAACCACTACACACATATCTTCGCAATCACAATTTGGATATGGTCGTTGTCCCCTTGGCACGGATGGACTAATAGGAGTATAGGCGTCAGCAAATTTCCGTCAACTTTATGTTGATGACTGGGCATTTTCGCAGAAACAACTTCACGGAAACGAGCGTGTAAGGTTGATGATCCTGAATGGAATTTACACGGTATTGGTTCGAACCGTGTTTCTAGAACATGATCAACATCAAAGTCAATATGACTTGAACTTGCAACTCCGATTTTCCCTTCAAACTCACTAAAATATTTCATCAATGTTTTGTCGTCTATCTCCCAATCATTAATGTCTACCGTCAAAATAAACAATAAACAATTAATATGTAAATTAGGGCTTTAAATTTGCTACTACTTAAATAGGGTTTCCTAGTTCACTAAACACTAATAACTAATTCAATAACAGCACCATTGTCTAGTAATTAACACTATTACCACTAATAACTCTTCATTTTCAACAACATCAACAATAGCAAAATTACATCTTAATAATTATTACCTTTGTTTTGTAACAAGATGATTGCATATATAGTTTAGCAACTATTTGGTTAATAAGGTGATTGTGGATTTGAATATAGAAGAAAAATGGGTTTGGATTGAAAAATGGAGAGGGTTTGGAAAAAAAGTAGAAATATGAATAAATGAACTCAGATCTGTGTTCTCTGTCTATTTGATGTTCAAAAATGAGCTTGCGCACTTCATAATTGTGCAAACATTAAATGTGGTTTGCGCAGTTATGGAATGCGCAAGTTTTAATTAAAAAAAAGTTTAACACTTGCACGCACTATATTTGCGCAAGTTAAAATCGAAACGAGACCTAGTTTGACAATTAATTTTTGCTGAGGCCTAATTCTATTATTTCTTTTTTTTAGCGCCTTATTGAAAAATTATTCTTTAATTAAATGTATATAAGAAGCAACTCATTATTCAATTTTCTCCCTCTTTTGGTCATTATCACATGTTCGTTTGTGAAATGTTTGATTAAAGACATAGAAAAGGTAGCGCTTGGACTATCTTATTAACTGTATTTGCTTTTGTTCTTGAATCTCCATGCAGATTTAAGAAATCAATTTAAAGGTGAAGTTGGTATTTGCATGTTCTCTCGCAACACATTGAATTGTCGAGAAATTGGAAAATGTAAGAGTAAGCAAATGAGGCGGTGACATCTTTGGTGATAGGATGATCGATGTTCAAAAACTTCATTATTAATTCGTAAAGAGTAGCATTTGTTATTTTCTATATCTATATGCTTAACTTTCATAAATATTATGTTTCTTATTATCATTACTGATTTTGATTGTTGATGTCTAAGATTATAGAAAATGTATCGATAAACCTCCACTTTATTAAGATTTTAGTGAGCTAATTAAAACATACTTATGAAAGTAAGAATTTAAGTATTTATGTTATTACTGTTTTTAGGAGTTATTACTATTTCTTATCAATTCATTCTTTTATTAACATAGTTGTATTCGAGAGTTATTTTATACATGTATGAAATCATATGTAATGTCCTCTTGGTTGCAATTTTTTGAATCATTTAAATTTATTTATTATATCGATAGGAAAGAAAACTGATTTTCTACATTGATTAATTTAAGCCATAAAAATAGTTTAAGCTATAGAAGATTCAAAAATGAGTAGGATTTCCTAATCATAGGGATACATGCTTAATTATTTATTTATGAACTGACATACTCGGATATACTTTACTTCTTTGTTTTCTTTAAACATTTTTCAGTTTACCTTCGTACAAAAAAGTTGCTACTCCTTGAAAATACAAAAGGCTACCCCTTTACCAATGATGGTTACTTTATAGGAAAGTTTTTTATTGCTTTACATTTTAAAATTATATATTTCCTTTAAAGTAATATTTTGTATATCATTCAGTTCAAAAAACTTCCATGCAACTAAGAGTTGATATTTCCTATAGATGGAATCCATATGCAGCAGCAAAAGCTCAAAGTAGATTTATTTTCTTCTTTGAGATTATTTTAGCACGTTGATATGTAAATTTTAGGATTACGGGTATGCTTGTTTCTTTACTTTACGTTCTCGGCTAATTTTGAAATAATTTTGTGTTTATGTAACTAATAATAGGCCACCACTTTAAGTTCTTACCACGCATACAATTGATAAAGAACAATGCATAATAGTTCTAACCGAAGATGTATGCACTGATGTTACAGCCATCTACCAAAAGAAATTGACATTGAAGGCATGATTAATCGAAGCAGGCTTTGAGAGTACCAGCCATTTTCTACATCATGTGATGGATGGCAGTGTACTATACTAACATATGTTCAATCTTTGAAAACTTAAATTCTACAAAGGAGTTGAGGCGGGATGCCAAAACATCAGGGTGATGTTATAACTAAAAATAACTGGTAGGATGTCAAAATATCAAGGTGATGTTGTAAATTAATTCGACAGGATGGACGATGGTGGTTCAGGGACTAAGATGGGTTATTGACATTTATTAAGGATGCTTACTAGAATATATTCAGGGTGCTTACATTCAACCTTTTAGGAGAGTCAGGGTGACTCCCGTGAGAAAATGAATCGACTTCACCAGCTAATGTTGTTAAAATATAAGAATAAATTAGTGATAAACGGGCCTAGGGATGTAATCACTAATAATAGTTAATGCTAATCGATAAAGAAAGCCTAAAACAAAAGATTAGGTGATGGATGAATGAATGATGGATGATTATATGACTTAACCAATATTTGAACGACAAGTATAGGGTATACCAAACTTTAATTGATATATCGTGGTTCACTATTAGATGGCAATTGTAGGTACGCTCATTAATTGAATATATGCACATGGTTTCTTTTTGTGATAAATATTGATGCTGTTGTATATATTGATGTATATTATGCTGTGATGATGAAGTAAGGGGAAAACCCGTTCCGCCTTAGCGGCATGGTTTTATTATGGATGATTAGTATAAAGATTTTACTTATACCAGACTTATTGTCTGGCCTGTGTTTTTATTATTTTTCATAAACCCATAGAAACTCATTTGGGTAAGCTGAGTTTATAGATTAGACATGTATATTTTAGAGACGAATAAAGATTTCGAAGAAGCTGGAGGCCTGCTATTTACATAAAAGTATTTTGAAATTTCCTTTGTGTAAAACCAGGATTTATAGCTGGTTAAGTGTGGTGTTGGCATCTTCATGTTTCAGATATGCACTACTCTAATTTTCTTATAATATATTTACCCCTACGTGGGAATGATTTGGATTTAATGATGTAACGAATCTTGTAATTCAAATCGATGTACTGAAAAAGATATTTAGCTACTCTGTTAATTTATATTTTAAAAAATACTGAACTTGCTTTGTTATTGGAAAATGGTTTCAGTGATGATTGTAACATCATCGGCGTCTATTTTCAAGTCTGGAAGTAAAGGATATTATAGCTTCGTATCAGAGCTTAGGTTAGGGAAATACCTAAGTAAAACAGAGCTAAGAAGGAGTTACACTAGAAAACAAACACGTGAAGTAAGGGTTATGTTGATACGCTAAGATTTTGATCAATGACAATGTGCTTCAACAAAAAGGAAGAGATATGTGCAAAGCTAAAGAAAGAACGATGGAGACCAAGGATAAACATAAGTATGATTTTTATATAGGTCTTAGTTCAGATTTATTGTTAAGATCTATCCTCAAGAGGCTTGCACAAACACTATAACACATTTTATAAATTTCATTTTTTAACTGTGCACAATTTAGAAGTTTAGTCGACTGGACAGGGATGACTAGTCGACTGAACCTGTTACACATATAAAAATATGTACAGTTTCAGTTGACTGAAACACCCTGATCAATCGACTGAATTTGTTCATGAAAATTTCAGTTCATATTTTTAGTCGACTGAATTCCCTGTTCAGTCGACTGAATTTGAACCTGCGAATTTTCTCTGAATGGACACCTTCCTCCTCCCAAGAGTTGCAACCATTCTCCAATGAAAATGGAAGCATCTCTTGTCTGCACCCTTAGCCAACAGATGCACCTCTTCTACAAGTATAAATACATGATTCTAACATCTACAAATTCACCGAATTCTCTTGCTTTAATCTTACTATTTTCTTGAACATATTATCTAGGAATTCTCAAAGCAATCACAAATCTATTGCTTGAATCATTGCTTTGTTTTTAACATTCTTTTGATTCATAGCAATTCACATTTCCTAAATCTTCACAAACACATTGCATACTCTCGAGGATAAGATTATAGCAATATTGTACTACATTAGACTCATTAGTGTTGACAAGAACACAACAAGTCGAATATTGTTTTTTAGTATTTGAGTTGAAGTCCTCTTCGGTAGTTGAGGCAAGAAATCCCGTTCGGTTGTTCGGGTAAGTTGTAAACCTATTCCTTCGGGTTAAGAGCGGGTTTTAGTTAGTAGAGTTCCTAAATGAAGCTTAGGGACTGGACGTAGGACTAGAGGTCCGAACCAGTATAAAATCCTGGTGTCTACCTTGCTTTTACTTACTTTATCTACCTAGACTATTCCGTTATTCCATATTACACGATGCTACTGCATAGCCTCTTTCAATTGGTATCAGAGCAAGGCCGTCCTATAACCATAAACCGTTATTAGACATATTGATAATATGGAAAATAACTCAAGTACAAGCACAACATCTGCCTATAGTTCTACATTTGCGGAAGGACAATCTACCCAAAGACCTCCTCTATTTAATGAACTAAACTATAACTATTGGGCTACAAGGATGATGATTTATATGCAAGCAACAAGTTTCGAAGCCTGAAATGCTACTCAAGCAGAGTTCGTTGTACCCACAGTCGATTATCCTACATGGACACAAACTCAAAAGAATGAAGCTAGTGCAAATGCCAAAGCTATGAATATGCTCTTTTGCGCCCTTGATAGAAACGAATTCAACCGTGTTAGCATATGTACTACTACATATCAGATATGGGAAACACTTAAAGTCATACATGAAGGCACAAACAAGGTTAAACAAACAAAGATATCCATGCCGAAGAATCAATTTCAAAACTGTAGAATGCGACAAAATGAATCCACCAATGACATGTACTCGAGATTTCAAGACATTCATCATGCTTTAATCAGACAAGGAGAAAAATACACGGATTTTGACATTGTGTCTAAAGTTCTAAATTCACTCACTGATGAACGGGAGAGAAAAGTACTAGCAATCGAGGAAGCAAATGATCTACCTACAATGAAACCAGAGGAATTGATTAGAAATCTTATGTCGTATGAAGTAAATATGCAAGCTAAGAAAGATCAAGCTCAAGAAAGAAAGAAAGTTGCTTTTCATGCGGAAAAGGAAGAATCAGAGTCAGAAGATGAGGATTTAACATTCATAGCCCAAAATTTCAAGAAATTCGTAAGATATAGAAAAGGAAACAAAAACGGACTGAAAAAGAATTTCTTGAACAAACCTACATCCTCGAATATAGAATGTTTCAACTGTCACAAAAAAGGTCACATGCACAAAGATTGCCCAGAGCAAAAGAAGGAGAATCAGAAAGCTCTCAACAACAAAAACAAGAGAGAGAAATTCAAAAAGAAGGCATTCTCTGTAACATGGGATGATTCAGATTCATCATCCGAAAGTGAAAATGATAGCGACAATGAACAGGCAAATGTATGCTTCATGGCTCAAGAATCTGAAGTAAGTAATTTAACTTTCGATGACTTAATTGAAGTAAACTCTGAATTTTTGAGCACAATAAAAATTCTTAAAAAGAAAATTAAGGAAATTTGTGTAAATCAAAACAAAGTTGAATTTGAAAGAGATATGTTAAACGATGAAAAAAAAATTCTAGAAGAAGAACTTGAAAAAGTTCAAGAATCTTATTCAAATTCGGAAACTCAATTATCTCTTTTAAGTCAAGAAATTGAAACTCAAAAGAAAAAGAATGATGTAATTGTTTCTGAAAATCATGAGTTAAAAACTAAGATTAGACAAGTTGAATTAGAAAATAATAGTCTTCAAGCTAGATTAGATAACATAACTAAAAATGTTTCTAACTTTAACAAAGGAAGGGAAAATTTATCCAAGATATTAGAAAATTCTCAGTCATCTTCAAATAAACAAGGTTTAGGATATAAAAAGGAGTCAAAAATTGCTAATAAAAAGGATATAAATCTTAAAAGGAATATTGATTCAAAACAACAAATATTGTTAAGAAAACCTATTGAAACAAAAGTAGAAACCAAGGTAGTTAAAATTTGGGTTCCAAAGACTAACAATGTGTTAATTAGGAATAAATATATTAAAACATTTATGGATAGTGTTCATTATAATAAAAACTATATTTATAAAAAGGATACTAAACCAAATTGGGTTTGGCTTCCTAAGCTCTAACTTTTTAGGACCCTATTAAAAGGTGGGTACCAATAATTTTGTATTTATTTTCAGGTCCCACTTAAAAAGAAGAAATGGATACAAGATAGTGGTTGCTCAAAACACATGACCGGAGAAAAAGATATGCTTACAAACATCACATATTTTGATGGTGGCTCGGTTACCTTCGGAGACAATTCAAAAGGCTATACCATTGGCAAAGGAGATGTGAGAAATTACGGTACATCAAATTTACCTTTTATAACAAATGTTTCATTAGTTGAAAATCTAAAACATAATCTACTTAGCATAAGTCAACTTTGTGACAAAGGCTTTAAAATAACTTTTTCGGAAAATAAATGTAGTATTTTTAATCAAAACCAAAATCTTGTTTTTGAAGGAAATAGAGATAGGAATATTTACGTTCTAAATATGAATATTAATCATAATACAAGTATGTGTTTACTAGCCAAAGATAATGGTTCTTGGTTATGGCACAAAAGATTTTGTCATATAAATTTTAAAACTATTAGAAAACTTTCCAAAAATGAATTAGTAAGAGGTTTACCCAAAATAAACTTTAAAATAAAAAATCTTTGTGATGGTTGTCAAAAAGGAAAATTAACGAAATCATCTTTCAAATCTAAGAAAAATATTTTGACTTTACAACCATTAGAATTACTACATATGGATTTATTTGGACCAACACAAGTTCAATCCATTAATCATAATCAATACGTGTTTGTAATAGTTGATGATTTCTCAAGATATACATGGACTATTTTTATGAAAAATAAAAGTGATACTTTTGAGCATTTTAAAACATTTGTCAAAAGAATTCAAAACACTAAAGATTTGAAGATTAAAAATATACGAAGTGATCATGGAGGCGAATTTGAAAATGAAGCTTTTGAAACTTTCTGTAAAAAGAAAGGAATAAATCATAATTTTTCATTTCCTAGAACTCCTCAATAAAATGGAGTTATAGAAAGAAAGAATAGAACATTACAAGAATGCGCTAGGACATTATTAAATGGAAGTTTTCTACCAAAACATTTTTGGGCAGAAGCCGTGGCTACTGCATGCTATGTATTGAATAGAATATCAATTAGAACGTTAACTAAAAATACTTCATATGAACTATTCAACAACAAAAAGCCATATATATCTTATTTTAAAATATTTGGATCAAAATGTTTTATTTTAAATACAAAAGATCAACTAAGTAAATTTGATCCAAAAGCCGACGAAGGAAATTTTGTAGGATATTCAGAACGAAGTAAGACATATCGATTATTTAATAAACGAACAAACATAATCGAAGAAACCTTGCATGTATCTTTTGATGAGAATTTCAACAAAGAATTAAGTATAAAAGATGATGAAGAATTTATAAATATAGAAAATACAAATCTTGAAAATTGTAATAATGAATTAAAATCTTTACCAACAATATTACGAGATCACCCTGCTCAAAACATAATAAGTGAAATCAATTCTCAAGTTAAGACAAGAAATCAACTAAATCAAATGGGACATATAGCTTTCATTTCTACAATAGAACCTAAAAATCCTAAAGAAGCATCAACAGACGATTACTGGATTATTGCAATGCAAGAAGAATTAAATCAATTTGAATGTAATGATGTTTGGGAATTAGTTCCCCGTCCAAATAATCAATCTGTTATAGGAACAAAATGGGTTTACAAAAATAAAATAGATGAACAAGGTAATATAACTAGGAATAAAGCTAGACTAGTAGCACAAGGATATAATCAAGAAGAAGGTATTGATTTTGAAGAAACTTTTGCTCCCGTTGCAAGACTTGAAGCAATACGTATTCTATTAGCTTTTGCATGTTTTCACAATTTTAAACTTTAGCAAATGGATGTTAAAAGTGCATTTTTAAATGGTTTTATAAAAGAAAATGTATACGTAGAACAACCTCCTTTATTTATGCATGAAAAATTTCCAGATCATGTATATAAATTAAAGAAAGCATTATATGGTCTTAAACAAGCACCTCGTGCTTGGTATGAAAGACTTAAAAGTTACTTACTAAATTCAAGATTTCAAATTGGAAAAGTTGATCAAACGCTTTTCATTAAAAATACTACTAAAGATATTTTAATAATTCAAATATACGTAGATGATGTTATATTTGGTTCAACAAATGAAAATTTATGTAAAGAATTTTCAAATATAATGACTAAGGAGTTCGAAATGTCTTATATGGGAGAATTATCATATTTTCTTGGACTTCAAATTAAACAATTAACAAATGGAATTTTCATAAACCAAGAAAAATATTTTGCTAATCTAATTAAACGTTTCGGAATGGAGAACACTTCTGCTAAACCTACTCCTATGAGTACCACTACTCATCTCTATCGAGATGAAAATGGCAAAAGTATAGATCAAAAATTGTTTAGAAGTACGATAGGTTCCTTACTTTACTTAACCGCTAGTAGACCAGACATAATGATGAGTGTATGTTTATGTGCACGTTTTCAATCTAATCCTAAAGAATCACATTTAAGAGCGGTAAAACGAATTATGCGATATCTTAATGATACTAAAGATTTTGGTCTTTTCTATCCAAAAGAGTGTTCATTTGAGTTAGTATCATTCAGTGATGCTGATTTTGGTGGATCTCGAACAGATAGAAAAAGTACAAGTGGTACGTGCCATTTCATTAGAAAATCACTTGTATCTTGGTTTAGTAAGAAACAAAATTGTGTCTCGCTTTCCACCTGTGAAGCACAGTATATATATCAGCCGCTTTAGCTTGCACTCAAGTTATCTACATGCAACAAACACTTAAGGACTTTAATATAAATTTAACAAACTCTACAATATATTGTGATAATACAAGTACAATAAATTTATCTAAAAATCCGGTTAATCACTCTCGTACAAAACATATAGATATTCATCACCTTTTCTACGTGACAATATCGAAAAAGGAATCATAAATTTAGAACATATTTCTATCGAAAATCAAATTGCCGATATATTTACTAAACCTTTATTAGAAAACTCCTTTATAAAATTACGACGAGAATTAAGAATAATATCTTTTAAAGATATTTTATAGAGAAAGTTATTTAAAAAAAAAATCAATCCACTAAATCTATATGCTCAGTCGACTGAATGAAGAAAACTATGACTTTCAATTTATATTTTCAAATAATGATACATAATGAATAATAATATAAGGGCTATCTCTAATCCATACATTTCTAACTGATTTATTTTAACCATTAAATCTTTGATTGGTTAAAAAAAAACTTTAATAAATTATCACCACAATATTTTTAGAATATTCATCCTCTAAATACACGTTTAAACATATTTTCATTTTCACAACTCATTTTCACTTACAAAAGATTGAAAAGTCGATATAAAAATGTCCTCAAACAACTCACACTCCCCAATCAACATCACCTCTTCGGTCGATAACTCACCAACATCACCAAAACTTCCTACTCCAACACCAAAGCATGAGCGAGTTTATAAATGGGAGGACTATCGAACTGGCTACACACCTGAATCAAAGAAGGCAAAAACGTGGAATTTTTATATCTCCAGATACAAAAAGAAAGATTGATGAGATTCATCACTTTCAACAATAATAACAAATTGATCTTCAACGAGAATTATATTTTGAACAAAAAGTAACGGCTGGACGATTAAGCTTTCTTGAGCAAATCGGTTTACGTTTTTGTAATTCAAAGAAAAACGATGTGACCGAGCCTCTACCTCGACCAGTTAGTTCGTATGATCCATCTTCGTCATACCGTACAACAGTCGATCCCGTGAATCCTTGGATGTCGCCAAAAACTCCACAATATAGTCCAAATTCATGGGACAAAAACTATATGGAGAATGTAGGAAATACAACGCAAAAAGAAAAATAGTCCATCTCCAAAGAAATGATTATTTCGGTGGCCAAATCATGTTGGTATATTGTATTATGTCTATATAATTGTAATCGTTCATTGAAATTTTTTAAACTTTAGAACTCCAAAAACTAAAGGTTCAGTCGACCGAACCTTACTGCTCAGTCGACTGAACACAATGTAGAAAACAACTATACAATAGTTCAGTCGACTAAAAATGCTGTCCAGTCGACTAAATTTAACACGGAAAATTTTCAGCCAAAAATTCAGTCGACTGAACAGACTTTTCAGTCGACTGAACGCCAATTCCCAGGCAACTTTTCCCTTTTATCCACCAGTTTTCACCTTTTTTCCTTCACTTTTTACATTGCAAAAGTTCTCTCTTCCCCATTGTTTTCCAAAACCCTAGCCCCCAATCCACAAATTACTCTCAAATCTCACAACTAATGGCTCCAAAAAGATCAAGAGCTTCTTCTTCATCATCCTCCGAGCCAATTGATGCTCAAATTGTACAATGGCTCTATGATGGAGTAGCTGTAACGAGGTGGAATAAAATAAAGAATTCTTGAATTTTTGAACACTCTTCGTTGATTTCCAAAGCCTTCAGAAATACAACATCCAAGCATTAACGGATCAGGTAGGTTTAACTTCTCTCTTGGATTTAAAAAGAAACGACCATGCAATAAATCATGTCATGGTCAAACTATTTTATGCAAACCTTAATCTTGGACATCAAACTCCAAGAAATCCAAATGATAGTGTTTGGAGTATGGTGTGCGGGAAGAAAGTTTGGTTCTCTTTAGATTGAATTGCACACATCTTAGGATCACCTAATGTAGGGAGAAAGCTTGACGAGGTAGTATTCAATCCACAAATTCGAGATAACATAAACCATCAATTTCTGGATGATAATGTTAACATTCGAGATTTTAATCCACTTCCCTACGACCTAGAGCTAGAATCCTTCACAAAGCTCTTATGAGAACAATTACTCCACGAACGGGTTCATATGAAATTGTACCCTATCAATTATCGAGCTCTATACGTTATTTGGGGCAATATTCAAGTAAATTGGGTCCAACTAATTCTTGATGAGTTTCTTACATTTAATAATGGCAAAATGCGAATTATATATTTTGGAGAATATATCATGAGACTTCTCCTCAGTGTTGATACGCCATTACCGGAGTCCGAAAATACCATGGTTTATCAAATTAATCCTCGGACTATAAGCCTTATGCAACTCCCAGATAGACCTCCTCGCATTATATCTCTTGCCGAATGGGAAGCTAGACATCAAGAACCACAACAACCTCCTCAAGCTCAACATGAAGAACCTTTCGACCAAGATGATGAAATTCATATCACTGAACCAAGTTTTACTACCAATCAATCGTTAGGAATTTTATCAAGAAATCAACAAATTCTTGATAATCGCCTCAAGAAGGTAGACCACAAACTTGATAGAATTAAAGGGTTCTTCAATAAATTATGGGATGCCATCTCATGCATGAGCTCCACTACTACTTCAACCTCCCGTGGCAAGCGTCCGACACCAACTTTCACATGGACGTCATCCGAAGAAAATCCTAGCAGCAGCACAAGTGGGAATAGCGGTGGTCAAGGTGGAAGAGCTTATAGACCACCCACAGGTGGACCCGTTATCCGCGAACCAAGGGGAGGGAGAGAAGCCTCATATGATTGGGATAAAGATGAATAACTCTTTTATGGTTTTTTATTTCAAAAACACTAATCAAAAGGCTTGTATAAATAGCCTTTTATATTTCATTCACGCTACATTTTTCATGCATTCATGCAACATTCTATGTTTTATTTCTCGTGGTACATTCTTAAACTATAGACATGCATATCAGTGATTGTTTTGACAATATACTTCTGCGATTATTACTTCCTTTTTGTCGATGACAAAGGTGGAGAAATCTATGTTACTAACCATGTTTTGTAGCAAAAACAGTGCATATATCCAGGGGGAGGAAATAATCTCTATACACATGAGTATTGTCATCAATCAAAAAGAGGGGAGAATGTTGATACGCTAAGATTTTGATCAATGACAATGTGCTTCAACAAAAAGAAAGAGATATGTGCAAAGCTAAAGAAAGAACGATGGAGACCAAGGATAAACATAAGTATGATTTTTATATAGGTCTTAGTTTAGATTTATTGTTAAAATCTATCCTCAAGAGGCTTGCAAAAACACTAGAACACATTTTATAAATTTCATTTTTCAACTGTGCACAATTTAGAAGTTCAGTCGACTGAACAGGGATGACCAGTCGACTGAACCTGTTACACATATACAAACATGTATAGTTTCAGTCGACTGAAACACCCTGCTCAGTCGACTGAATTTGTTCCTGAAAATTTTAGTTCAAATTTTCAGTTGAATGAATTCCCTGTTCAGTCGACTGAATTTGAACCTGCGAATTTTCTCTGAATGGACACCTTCTTCCTCTCAAGAGTTGCAACCATTCTCCAATGGAAATCGGAGCATCTCTTATCTGCACCCTTAGCCAACAGATGCACCTCTTCTACAAGTATAAATACATGATTCTAACATCTTCAAATTCACCGAATTCTCTTGCTTTAATCTTACTATTTTCTTGAACATATTATCTAGGAATTCTCAAAGCAATCACAAATCTATTGCTTGAATCACTGCTTTGTTTTTAACCTTCTTTTGATTCATAGCAATTCACATTTCCTAAATCTTCACAAACACATTACATACTCTCGAGGATAAGATTATAGCAATATTGTACTACATTAGACTCATTAGTGTTGACAAGAACACAACAAGTCGAATATTGTTTTTTAGTATTTGAGTTGAAGTCCTCTTCGGTAGTTGAGGCAAGAAATCCCGTTCGGTTGTTCGGGTAAGTTGTAAACCTATTCCTTCGGGTTAAGAGAGGGTTTTAGTTAGTAGAATTTCTAAGTGAAGCTTAGGGACTGGATGTAGGACTAGAAGTCCGAACCAGTATAAAATCCTGGTGTCTACCTTGCTTTTACTTACTTTATCTACCTAGACTATTCCGTTATTCCATATTACACGATCTTACCGCATAGCCTCTTTCAGGTTATACATTATATATATATATATATCTGTGTGTGTGTGTAATTGTATTTTGATATAGATATACAGTAGGATATATCTACCCCTGTACGATTGATTTTACTCTCTTACTTCCATTTCTTACTTGTTGAGGAGCGACCATCCATGTAATTGCTTTGCGCGAGCACCGATATGCCAGATAGAATAATATGCATTTCATTTAAGGAGGAAATCCGACATACCGACAAAAACTCAAAGCTACTGCACAGTGGCTATAAAGGTCTTCGGAAAAAAATATAGAAATAAACATAACACAAATCAGTCACAGATAATTCATATCACAAAGGCGAAAATAGATATGAATATAACACATAAGTGTACATCAGAGTAGTGGTCAAACAAGATCCACATTATCAAAAAGAATAGATACAAGTGCTAGACAAAAGAATAAGTATACATCATAGAGTCTGTATCTCAAATGTATACAACAAAAACTACTAAACTAAAGTAGTTAGCCAAAAGTCAGAAGATGGTTCCAGATAGGAAGCCATGAGGAAGCACCTGTAATATCTCAGTCAGAGTATTATTTAAGAAGAAAATAATAAACGGATCAGTCTAGCAATAAATATCAGATGAAATGATATAGAATAAGAGATATGACTAAACGTATAATAATCACAATGCCAAGCTGTGATAAATAACTAATTGAAAAATCAATAAGAGAGTAATCAATATCGCAAAGATCTTCTCAAAGATAAAAAGGAATGTCATACTCCTAATTTCATTCACCAAGCCACAATAAATGACATATATATCAATGCCAATCGTAAAAGTTGGTGAAACATAAATTCCAGAATTCAACACACGAAATCCAGAAATCATAAGAAAAGGATGGCCAAGACATTGATGTAGTGCAAACGGTACATCCAATGTATCAAAAGCATATCATTGACGTAGTGCAAACGGTACATCCAATGAATCAAAAGCAAAGACATTGATGTAGTGCAAACGGTACATCCAATGTATCAAAAGCATATCATTGATGTAGTGCAAACGGTACATCCAATGAATCGAAAGCAAAGACATTGATGTAATGCAAACGGTACATCCAATGTATCAAAAGCATATCATTGATGTAGTGCAAACGGTACATCCAATGAATCAAAAGCAAAGACATTGATGTAGTGCAAACGGTACATCCAATGTATCAAAAGCATATCATTGATGTAGTGCAAATGGTACATCCAACGAATCAAAAGCAAAGACATTGATGTAGTGCAAACGTTACATCAAATGTATCAAAAGCATATCATTGATGTAGTGCAAACGGTACGTCCAATGAATCAGAAGCAAAGACATTGATGTAGTGCAAACGGTACATCCAGTGTATCAAAAGCATATCATTGATGTAGTGCAAACGGTACATCCAATGAATCAAAAGCAAAGACATCGCACATGCTAGTCTAAGATATAAAATGATCGTCATGATCAAAGAGAAGTGTCAATTACAGTAAGCTAGTAAATATATGAGCTTAACTTCATGTCCCATAACCACTAGCTTAACTTAAATATTTACGAACAAATTGTAAATCTCCACTAGAAAATTGTCACAAGAGTTGCAATCGAACAAGTCCAAGAATTAACCGACGAAGTAAACGCAAGCGTTTCATACCACTCGTTTTACTAAGTTGTTTAATTAGATTTCTCATATGAGTGAGGTAAAGGCTTGTATATACTAATAGATTGGAAAACGGTTTAAGAAAACGAGCTTTGTAATAAAATAGTGTTGAAATCATTTGAAGAAAGAGTTTTGATATTTACTACTAGTACAGAAAACCTTTATATTTTTAAAGTGATAAATCACAAAGAAGAATGTAGGAACAATCAATCACTAAGATTCACATTCGAAAACGTGAATAAAATCCAAAGAAATCGATACCGAATCCATCAAAATGGATATTCCAAGAATTCCCGAAGAAAATAAGTCATCAAAGTCAATAACAAATGATAACAACAAATAGGAAAATAACACAAATCGATTAGAGTTGGAAATTCAGACAACTAGGCAAAATAGGCATAGTTGGCAAATAGCAGCAGGTCGGTCAACCGGACTCCCTGAGTCGGCTGACCGAACAGGGGTTGGAAGTGCTCGGGGCACCAGGTCGGTCGACCGGCCCTGGGGCTCGGTTGGCCGAAGCCTGTACCCAGCACTTCCAAACAGAGGCTGGAAGTGCCTGGGTAGCAGGTCGGTCGACCGGACCCTGAGCTCGGTCGACCGAACCTGTTGCCAGCACTCCCCTGCCCTATTTCAAAAGAGGTGCAAACATGACCAAATTGCATTTGCTCGAGCAACGGCGCTAAGGGTTTATGCCAATCGATTACCCGACCCTATAAGCTCTTCGATGCACAATCAAAAACACATTCAAACATCAAAGTTACGATTTTTGAAGATTTAAACCCAAAACACAAAAAATTGAAATATTCACCAAATCAATCCAAACCAAAAGCAAATGCACACGAATAAGTGTTAGGAATTCATGCCTAACAATCGAAGATAAATATAAGCTAAGATGTGAGATAAAAATCTCACCTTTGAAACCGAAAACAATGAATGAGAAGCTTGAAGACGAAGGAAGATCAACCACACTTCAATCTCAACACAAGAAGCTTGAATCTAAGCTTAAAAGAGAAATATTTCCTAAATTAGGTTTAGGAATTTTCTGAAATCAAAGAGAGAATGAGTTGGAGAAGAAGGAGATGCTTACCAATGGGTTCTCTTGAGTTTGGAGCTAGAAGATGGATTTGCTAATGAAAACTAGGGCTTAGGATTTCCTAATTCTTTTTCTCTTCCCCCATTTTTGATGAAGCTTGAATGTATTAGGAAATTATGAAGGAATGAAGAGGATAAGGGGTTGGGACTGAATACATAAGTGGGGTTATTGGGATCAGCCCAAACCAAAGTCCTAAGTGAAAAAGTGGCAAAAATCAACCTTCTCCAAACATATCGAAGTTTATACTCAAAAAGGTCGCAAATGTCACTTTGAACTCAATGGGGGTGGTATCGAGTCCCAATTCGACTGTTTGCAAATAGTAGCTTTTTGGACCAAAATCCGACGAACGATAAAATATTTAAATAAATTTTTTAAATATAAAACTGATAAATATGCAGGTTGTTACAGACTCCCCTCCTTATAGAAATTGCGTCCTCGCAATACTTAAGAAGAAATTAAGAAGTAACAACCATAGAAGCATATCAACACAAAAGAAAATTGAAATAAGAAGTTCACCATAAAGAGCATGAAAGAGTAAGCCTGAACGGGATCGCTCGATGAATTCTCTGGATTCCCTAGAGCAATCCTTAGAATTTGGGAACCATTGAACTCTCACAAGAAGAACATCTTTATTCCGAAGGCGCTCAACCTCCGAAGTAATGATGCGAATGGAATGTTGCTCATAAGTCAAAACTGGTGAGACTTCAATTTCATCAATAACACCAGCTCGAGAATAAAAACAGGAAACCTAAAAGCATTTCCATAGTTAAAAGACGCAGAAAACGTCAAGAATAGCAGAAAATTGAGCCAGTGCAACGGCGTAGTACAGAAACGGTACGCCCGAGAAACTAGAAACTCAAATAATTTGGGACATCAGCGTAGTACAAAAACGGTACGCCAAATAAACCAAAGCCCGAATAATTTCGGAACACCGACGTAGTACAAAAACGGTACATCCAATGAACCGATAAACCGGAACAACGATGTAGTATAATAACAGTACATCCGATGAACCGAACACCATAAAAGAACATCATACACTAGTCCATAAAAGGAATGAGATAAAGCTCAATAAAATGAAGTATATCAAAACGTCCGATGAACATGATAAAATGATAATTCCATTCAGACATCATCAAAGAATCAACACCTTGTTGCCTACGACAAAACTTAATGGCAACACGATTTCCCTTTCGAAAATAAAAGAATATCAAGATTATAAGATGCTAGGAACTCGAGTCGACATGAAGTTCCTTATGAGAAAATAAATATTTCAAAGATTTATGATCGAGGTGGAGAACAAATTTCTCCCCCAAAAATGGTGATGCCAAATTTTAAAAGTAAAAACAATAGCCGCGGGCACTAGATCATGAGTGGCATATCTAGTCTCGATAATCTATAATGATTTAGAAGCACAAGTGATAACACGTTCTCCTTTGTAAGAGAATGACATCCAAACCAATACGACTAGTATCGGTAGAAATAGCAAGGTCTTGGCTCCCTTTCAGGAATCACAAGAATAAGAGTATCGAAAGGAAGAGTTCTTTTAAATAATCCTCTTTCCCAAAAAGTTAAAACTTTCAAAATTACATTTTTATTTTTATGTAATAATCTTTCTACAAAAATTTACATTTTTACAAGTCAATATATCGTGTCTGACTGTCTCATCAAAGCGTTTAGGAGATTCCTATCGATAATGTTGATCAAGCGCATCGACCAGAATTTTTAAAACACTAAATGGGCAATACAATCACAAAATCATATTCTATAGGATAAGTAAGTTTCTCAAAAACTTCTAAGAATATTCTTTGTTCGTTTTAAGAACAAAAAAAAAATCAAATTGTACTTATAAATAAATCTTATGAAAAAGATTTTCAAAATTTTAAATTTCTATTTTCATCCAAGATCAATAAATACCAGAATGGACTTATCGAGATATTCATAGAATACTCGATACCTAAAATGGATGAAATAAGCTGGACAAACTGAATGACATAATAATTCATTCATAGGAATCACAACAAGTGCGGAATGCGGTAAGTGGAATGCTAACTTCCGCAACTCGTAGCAAATGAAAACCGGTGGTAAGGTCAAACTGAAAAGACCTTAGCACCACACAAAAGATTACTTGGGTGATAATCCTAAGACAAGCTCAAAAATACCGAATTTTTTTTCAAACTACATGAATGAGAGAAATAACAATTTCCTCATAAGTGGTCTTAAGGAATAAAATGATGCCATCAAGTTGGAATCAAAATCATAAAGGAAAAATAGAAATCTGCTTAACAGATTGAAAATGTCAAAGATGAATAGTCCACACGGGACAAAGGATATGGCCTCATAATAATTAAGCCAATCCTTACAAAAGTAAATTCCGAAGCATAAGTAAAAATTGGCTCGGACAGAAAAATCACATAAAATAATTTTGACATCAATAAAGACAAATTGAGTGTTGCGGATCTACCATCCGGATTCACAATCCTCAAAGAAGCCATCAAGCCCAAAATATTCAAAGAAAAAGAATCGACAAGTTCTTTTGATATAAAAATAATGAGATGAAACCCATATCAAAAAGAACTCGAATAAGAAGATCACGAAATAAAACAATGCCATCAAGGTTTGAGTGAAAAATACCTTGACCAAAAGAAGAGTTGCTAGGGGCTTGTAGCTTTCCTTCGCTCTTGCTTGGAAGCTTAGGACCCGAAGATAAAAGATGGCTCGAACCTTTGCAATACCGACAAAAGAGGGGTTTCGGGCACTCCCTTGCATAGTGGTCTGTGGAACCACAATTGTAGCATTGTCCACGACTAGAGGTAGGAGTCTTTGCTACCGGAATTTGTTGCTTCCCTTTCTTATTAGAATTGGGGCCTTTGAATTTGATAGGCCTCTTCAAGTTATTGTCGAAGTTCTGTTGGGCACGCACAACTTCAACATCACCTTCATTATCGGCCTCTTCAAGACGAAGAGCGATATCAATAAGCTGATCAAATGAAACTTCAAGTTTCAGGAGTAATGGCTTCTTAAGATTCTTATTCAAGCCATAGACAAATCTCTGATTTTTCTTCATTGGGGTGTTAATGTATTCAACCCCGTATTTGGAAAGAGATTCGAAAGATGCGACATAGTCTGTCGCAGAAGATCCACCTTGAACAAGGTCAATAAAACGCCGGGTCAAAGTTACCTTTTCAGCCTCCGGCACAAATTTCGATTCGAATCTTTTCCGGAATTGCTCCCAAGTGAGATCCGCTTCAACGATTTCATAAATTAAGAGCTCATACCAATCTAACGCTCTTTCTTGGAGCATGCTAGAAGCCACTTGGACTCGATGAAGGTCAATAAGGTTCATGCGAGAAAAGATGCGATCGCATGATTTGAGCCAAGCTTGAATTTCTATAACACTCTCGGATCCTTTGAATGGCCTTCCACCCAAATCGGTATAGCCTTGCGCAAGCGTGCAAAACCAGATCTAGGATGAGTAGGCTCTGGATTGGGACCGGCTGCTTGAGCGTTCTTTACTAGATCAAGAAGCCGCTGGGCCGACATAAATACTCCATCCTGGGGAGTAGCACTAGATTGACCGGCGCTGGGACGACCTGGTCTAATCATTTCTCTTCTTTAAGAAAGAAAGAAAGAAAGAAGAGGAAGAAGTTATTCTCAAAATAAATATCAAGCAATCTTGATAGATAAAACAAGGAATCATAAGGAAAATAGGATGAATCGGTACGAAGACTCGAATTAAATCCTAAAGCACGACTCCTAAGATGGACTTAGGACGATGATCCTTGTTATAATATTCCATATTGTTCCGAAGTTTGGCTCTGATACCAAGCTGTGACGCCCCACCTCAATACCCACGCTAGCTAAGAACACTACGGAGTAATGCTGTCAACTAGCACGGAGAATAAGGCTGCTGAGGAGCGACCATCCGTGTAATTGCTTTGCGTGAGCACCGATATGCCAGATAGAATAACATGCATTTCATTTAAGGAGGAAATCCGACATACCGACACAAACTCAAAGCTACTACACAGTGGCTATAAAGGTCTTCGGAAACAAATATAGAAATAAACATAACACAAATCAGTCACAGATAATTCATATCACAAAGGCGGAAATAGATATGAATATAACACATGAAAGTGTACATCAGAGTAGTGGTCAAACAAGATCCACAATATCAAAAAGAATAGATACAAGTGCTAGACAAAAGAATAAGTATACATCATAGAGTCTGTATCTCAAATGTATACAACAAAAACTACTAAACTAAAGTGGTTAGCCAAAAGTCAGAAGATGGTTCCAGATAGGAAGCCATGAGGAAGCACCTGTAATATCTCAGTCAGAGTATTATTTAAGAAGAAAATAATAAACGGATCAGTCTAGCAATAAATATCAGATGAAATGATATAGAATAAGAGATATGACTAAACGTATAATAATCACAATGCCAAGCTGTGATAAATAACTAATTGAAAAATCAATAAGAGAGTAATCAATATCGCAAAGATCTTCTCAAAGATAAAAAGGAATGTCATACTCCTAATTTCATTCACCAAGCCACAATAAATGACATATATATCAATGCCAATCGTAAAAGTTGGTGAAACATAAATTCCAGAATTCAACACACGAAATCCAGAAATCATAAGAAAAGGATGGCCAAGACATTGATGTAGTGCAAACGGTACATCCAATGTATCAAAAGCAAAGACATTGATGTAGTGCAAACGGTACATCCAATGTATCAAAAGCATATCATTGATGTAGTGCAAACGGTACATCCAATGAATCAAAAGCAAAGACATTGATGTAGTGCAAACGGTACATCCAATGTATCAAAAGCATATCATTGATGTAGTGCAAACGGTACATCCAATGAATCAAAAGCAAAGACATTGATGTAGTGCAAACGGTACATCCAATGTATCAAAAGCATATCATTGATGTAGTGCAAACGGTACATCCAATGAATCAAAAGCAAAGACATTGATTAGTGCAAACGGTACATCCAATGTATCAAAAGCATATCATTGATGTAGTGCAAACGGTACATACAATGAATCAAAAGCAAAGACATTGATGTAGTGCAAACGGTATATCCAATGTATCAAAAGCACATCATTGATGTAGTGCAAACGGTACATCCAATGAATCAAAAGCAAAGACATCGCACATGCTAGTCTAAGACATTAAATGATCGTCATGATCAAAGAGAAGTGTCAATTACAATAAGCTAGTAAATATATGAGCTTAGCTTCATGTCCCATAACCACTAGCTTAACTTAAATATTTACGAACAAATTGTAAATCTCGACTAGAAAATTGTCACAAGAGTTTCAATCGAACAAGTCCAAGAATTAACTGACGAAGTAAACGCAAGCGTTTCATACCACTCGTTTTACTAAGTCGTTTAATTAGATTTCTCATACGAGTGAGGTAAAGGCTTGTATATACTAATAGATTGGAAAACGGTTTAAGAAAACGAGCTTTGTAATAAAATAGTGTTGAAATCATTTGAAGAAAGATTTTGATATTTACTACTAGTATAGAAAACCTTTATATTTTTAAGGTGACAAATCACAAAGAAGATTGTAGGAACAATCAATCACTAAGATTCACATTCGAAAACATGAATAAAATCTAAAGAAATCGATACCGAATCCATCGAAATGGATATTCCAAGAATTCCCGAAGAAAATAAGTCATCAAAGTCAATAACAAATGATAACAACAAATAGGGAAATAACACAAATCGATTAGAGTTGGAAATTTAGACAACTAGGCAAAATAGGCATAGTTGGCAAATAGCAGCAGGTCGGTCAACCAGACTCCTTGAGTCGGCTGACCGAACAGGGGTTGGAAGTGCTCGGGGCACCAGGTTGGTCGACCGGCCTAGGGGCTCGGTCGACCGAAGCCTGTACCCAGCACTTCCAAACAGAGGCAGGAAGTGCCTGGGTAGCAGGTCAGTCGACCGGACCCTGAGCTCGGTCGACCGAACCTGTTGCCAGCACTCCCCTGCCCTATTTCAAAAGAGGTGCAAACTCGATCAAATTGCATTCGCTCGAGCAACGGCGCTAAGGGTTTATGCCAATCGACTACCCGGCCCTATAAGCTCTTCGATGCACAATCAAAAACACATTCAAACATCAAAGTTAGGATTTTTGAAGATTTAAACCCAAAACACTAAAAATTGGAACATTCACCAAATCATTCTAAACCAAAAGCAAATGCACACGAATAAGTGTTAGGAATTCATACTTAACAATTGAAGATAAATATAAGCTAAGATGTGAGATAAAAATCTCACCTTTGAACCCGAAAACAATGAATGAGAAGCTTGAAGACGAAGGAAGATCAACCACACTTCAATCTCAACACAAGAAGCTTGAATCTAAGCTTAAAAGAGAAACATTTCCTAAATTAGGTTTAGGAATTTTCTGAAATCAAAGAGAGAATGAGTTGGAGAAGAAGAAGGAGATGCTTACCAATGGGTTCTCTTGAGTTTGGAGCTAGAAGATGGATTTGCTAATGGAAACTAGGGCTTAGGATTTCCTAATTCTTTTTCTCTTCCCCCATTTTTGATGAAGCTTGAATGTATTAGAAAATTATGAAGGAATGAAGAGGATAAGGGGTTGGGACTGAATACATAAGTGGGGTTATTGGGCTCAGCCCAAACCAAAGCCTAAGTGAAAAAGTGGCAAAAATCAACTTTCTCCAAACATATCGAAGTTTATACTCAAAAAGGTCGCAAATGTCACTTTGAACTCAATGGGGGTGGTCTCGAGTACCAATTCGACTGTTTGCAAAAAGTAGCTTTTCGGACCAAAATCCGACGAACGATAAAATATTTAAATAATATATTTAAATATAAAATTGATAAATATGCGGGTTGTTACAAAAGACCTTCATCTGTACTTACAGCTAAGGAGAAGGGAAGGGGTGGTGCACTTGGAGGTATGGTTTTGATTTCTAGTATATCAGTTAGAGTTCTATTTGATATTAGTGCTAATAACTCTTTCAGTTATAGAGACTTGGTTGATAAGCTAGAACTTGATACCACCTAATTACATCCTTTTATGTGGTTAATCCGATCGGTGGGTATGCCACTCTCGGGTTATGGTGCACTAATCTTGAATTTGACTTGTGTGGATATTTGTTTGTTGTGACTCATATGTGTTTGAATTCGTATGGTACGGAGTGATTGTGGGTATGGATTGGTTAGTGCGAAATGATGCTAAGATCTATTGTGGGGATATTATTATCACCTTAAGGAATCCCAAGGGAGGAGAAAAAATTAAGATAGTGTTGGATGCAATGAGGGAGAAGTCAAACTTGTTGTTATGCGGTAAGGATGATCAAGAAGATGAGATCGGTAGAGTGCAAGTAGTCCAAGAATTTGTAGATGTTTTTGAACCGATAATGGAATTACCGCGAAGAAGAGCAATTAAATTCTGGATAGAATTGATGTTAGGGGAATAACCTGTTAGTAGAACGCCTAGTAGAATGTCATCCACGGAGATGGAAGATCTGAATAAGAAATTGGTGGAACTTGAGCATAAGAATTTCATCAGATCGAGTGGTTCACTATTGGGAGCATTCACATTATTTGTAAAGAAGTCAGATGGAACTTTACAGATGTGTACTGATTATTGAGAGCTGAATGAGTTAACGGTGAAGAATTGTTATCCTTTGCCTAGGATAAACGAATTATTTGACCAATTGAGTGGACCTACAGTATTCTTGCAGCTAGATTTGGCAAGGGGATTCCATCAACTAAGGGTAGCGGAAGACAGTATTCCATTGACTTCGTTCCAAATAAGGTACGGTTCATACGAATGGTTAGTGATGTCGTTTGGACTGACCAATGTTCTAACTTTCTTCGTAGATCTTATGAACTAGATCTTTCACCATCAAGTGGATAGATTTGTGTTGGTCTTCATTGTTGATATTCTAGTAAATTCTAAGATTGCGATGACCAGGAATTTTTGGATGATTGAAATTGGATTATTTAATTGATTTTAAATATTTAAAGGTTAATTTTTAACTTGAATTCAAATATCACTATTTATTTGATAATTAAATTATTGAATTAAATAATTTGAAGTTGGATAAAATGTTTAATCTAGAGTTTTAAGCTTGTTAAAAATAATTTGAAGGCTTGTAAAATTTATATTGATAGTACCGAAGATAGTAAAAGTGTAAAAGTGAATTTGGAAGTGCTTTGTTCGGTTTTAAAATTTTATCGTTTAAATTGTATTTAAAAATAGTCTTCCGAGGCACAGTCTCGGAATTTGACGAAAGCAGCTCTATTCGATCCATAATATTGTATTATTATCGGATTTCAAATTTCGAAAGGATTGGAGTTGTTGTGTGAGCGTACGATATATGAACGCGCTGAAACTTATATCAAAAATTTAATATAATAACTGAGTCCAAAAGCTATCTTCTCCCTACGATCGAATTAGGACTCGAAATCTTTTCCATTGCGTTCGGAATAGGGGTATAACATTATAAATGCCTAGCGGCATGCTTTGATAGGATGTCAAGATTTTAAGATACGAATTCAAGTTGATTTAAATTTAAATTTTAAATATAATCTACACTTGGTTTGACAAATTAATGAACTTCACATCAGCCGTTATTCCCAAATCACTGTAGCTAGCCAATTTCTACATGCAACAGATCTTGTCTTCCTTTTTCTTTTTATCCACACGCAATCGAACATATCAATTCAAAATTAAAGAAATATAATAATTTGGAAAATATATATGTACAATTCATATGCCTGCAACACGATACCACTGGCCTTCCTTAATTTCCTTTTTCTTTCCAGTTGAAGAAAAATCCATGGGCCGATTTCAGAGCAAAAAAAATATATGAAGAGAGAAATCAATCAAACACAAGAAATCGCGATTCCTTTTCCTTTTCCCCCAATCTTTCGAAAATAATAAATGGGGTATTCGAAATTAATTTCTAGTCAGCTGTTTTCTTTGTTCCGTGCCGACCGTGATTCGTTTTTTTGGTGGCCGCGAGATAGATGTAAGATTTTTGATTCGTGGTAAGGGCTCGGCGAAGCTAAGGCAGGCACGTAGGGGGTTCGATTCGGGGTAGGATTAGGGTAGAAGGGCAGCTGTAGCTTCATTGGGAAGTACCATTGAAACCTTATCAGTGAATAGAGCACTTCGTTCCATCTGACGTGGTGATGTAATCGCTCTTGTTATTGAAGCCATGGCGTTCATCACGGAACAGGTTTGCCTACTTTTGAGGTTTATGCGACAGGGAGTTTTTAGGTACTCCTACTATATTATCGAAGACTCTTCGACTTTCATTTTGGAAGAAGATTCAGAAAAAGATATCTTTGGATTCGATTCCAGAGGACGATTCGCTTGAATTGAGGAAAGTGTCATCTAAAGATTCTCTACAGGTCGAAATCGTGAAGAAAGCTAGTCTGGACGGAAATGGTTTCATGATGGAGCTTGGAGAAGGTATTTTCTATTTTGGGTAGATTATAGGATTAATAAAAAAACGACCATGTTTTTAACTGAAAAAGGGAAAATTACATGTGGAAAGGATTTTAGAAAGCGGAAACTCTAAATATTGATTTGGGAAAAATTACATCAAGAATTTGATTTTTGGAGTATATACAAATCATTTTATAATATATGTGATTTCAGAAAAAGAATATATAATATATACATATAAATAGATTAGGTTGGTTATTTGTAAACATGCAATTTAAAAGTTTGAATTTTAAGCTAGTCTTAATGGGATTAATTTAGCTACCTTGTTGTCAATTAAATCCGTAGATTTGCTTTGGGATTTTCGAAGTCAGCTTGGATTTTAGGAATTTTAAAATATGGATGTTCGACAAATCAAAGAAGAAGAAAAAGCAAATAAAAGCAAAGGTGAGTTGATCTCACTTATCTAGTTTAATTTAAATTTAAGTAGTTAAATTTAAATAACTGGTTGAATGGTGGAATTAATTGATGTGCTATATTATAATATATAATACATCTTGGAATGATTGATTTTCCCGCATTATATAGCGGATGAGACCCTATGCGCCGCATAATAGCGGATGTTATTATATTTAAACCCATATACCGCGATATTCGACCTCCAAGTGGAATTGGTATTTTATGTTGTGCTAACATCTGTGGATGCAGGAAAATAGGTTGGAGGGATCCAACTGGATTCCTCAACATTTATTTAAATTATTTAATATTCTCTGTTGTGATTATTTGATATTCTATGATGAATTATATTGGAATATTGAATGCTATAATTTGCTTGAATATATTTCGGTACATTGAATTATCAAAATATATAAATTGGATTTTTGGAAAGACAATAAAAGAGTGAAGTTTTAAGTAAAATAATTATAGCTAATTGGAATAAATTAAGAATGAGTTGAAAAGGAATGAAAGAGATATTAAAATACTAATAAATAATTTTGAGTATGGAAAAAGGATTTTGAATAAACAGAAATTGATGAATTGTAAACTCAAGTGATATCAATTAAAGGAGTAAAGAATTATTTTAAAATTTAAAGTTTAAATTTATTTAAAAAGGATAAAGAAGTAATTTGGGAAATCTAAAATTAGTATTCCAGTTAAAAGTATTATAAATCATAATTAAGGAATAAAATCTAAAGTTAATGGATTTTGGGATAAATGGAGTAAATTGGTGATAAATTTGGGAATTGATTTAAGTGTGTAAAACCGGGATTTTTAAAGGAGAATGTGACTATGGAATTTATAAACTGGGTTTATGAAAGTGAAGTAATATATCAGTGGATATTTTGGAGAATAAATTCACGGTGGAATTTATTAAGAGAATGAGAAAATTTGTTTAAAAATAAATAGTGATTTATTTTTAAAGAATGTAAAGAGAAGTATATTTCCCTGGATAGCCAAGTACGTCTTCAAATAAATTTTTAAATATAAGATAAAAGTTTTAATGTTGTTTTAAAAATCATATTTTAGAAAATTTATTATTGCTAAATGATTAAATTCTAAAGTAAGTATTTTTCAAATCTATTATCGTAGTAATTATTTAAAGGTGAGTTAGTATTTTGTTTTAAAGGAAAAAATCTAGTTATATATTTTATGAAATAACCTTATTTTAAATATTCCTAAAGTATATATATATATATATATATATATATATATATATATAAAGTACTAAAGTAGTTTTCTCTAAATTTAAACGTTAAAACATATTTTTACAATAAAGCGTTTTAAAAATCTAAAGTTTTGTGCTTGGTGATTTCAGTGGAAATAGAAATATTTGGGAAATTTATTTTGTAAAAGGAAGATAGTTTGAAACTGTTTTCAAAAGGGTTTGAAAGTGGAAATATATCTTGCGTAGATATTTTGAGATAAATAAATAATTTGGGAAATTATTTATTTTGTGATGGATGTTTGTTAATGTAATTGATACCTAAATAACCGACTATCAATATTGGCCAATGCGCTGATCGTTTCGAAGAGACCGGGATCGAGATTTATTTCTCGAAAACCATTTCGATCCAATTTGTATGTTTTCGTGGAAAAACGAGTTTGGATCCGAAGATGGAGCAGTGAAGTGCAAGGGATAGTCGCTATTAATCATGAGGATTATTCCAAAATGGATGCTGTAGGAATAGTGCCTTCGGTTCCTTTTGAACCCGGGATGGACTTGTATGGATGAATGCTTTCGAAACATCGTCAGGTGGACGATGGGCATTCTAAGGGATATGTTCTAAAAGGTAACGCTTAGCCTCAAGGCTCATCAACCGGGAATGACTGAAAATCAGGGGTTATGCAGCAAGGCTTGGTGGACAACACCCATTTCCGGGTAAGGTCATCCCTGTCTAGATGCTCCTTTTATTTCGGCTTAGTGGTGCGGTTGATGATCCCAACCGTGGGGTGATCTTACTCGGGATTATCCAGTAAGGGATAGTCCGGGTCTTGTGTTGCAAGGGATCGGGAGTGGTCCTTGATACTGTGATCTAGACCACGTACTGTGACAGGTGGTACCCCAGTGCCTAGTCATTAGTTGGAAATCCATTCTCCCTACGCGCCTTTTACGAGTTTTGTTTGTATTACCCACTTTGTGGCTAGTAGCTGGAATTAATAATGTAACAATTTCGGCTATTTTAATAAGTATTCGTAAATAGACCCTATTATAATGTCAGAGGATTTTAATAAAAAATGTTTTAGCTATCGTAAGGTAAAAACTCGACAAGTTTATTTGTGGCATGGTCTTACGAGATGCTTTTGTTTTCAAAGGATTTTTGAAACTTTAATAATCAATTTGAGTGTGATTTCTCACGCTGGTATTCCAGATCGATTCGGGTGTTATTTAACTATAATGCTCGGGTCAGACCGAGTATTATAGGATACTATTTTTGATGCTGTGGAGCTTAGGAGACGAGCTGGATGGCGATACGTACTTTCGTACTTGATTATTATTCCGCTGTGTATCCACTTGTATGCTATTGATGTGGAACTATGATCATGTACTCTGATGATGTACTCTGATGTTGTATGTATAAACAGATATAGTATTTGTTTTTGGTGTAAAGATCTGTGATTATCTATTATATTTTATTCCTCTGCGATGGTTAGATTCTGATGTTGTTTCTATTTTCTTCTTTTACCTCTTCTTCTTTAACCCAAATGGTTCGTATTTCCATACATCTTGAGTTGATTGATGGAGAATAGTGTTGACTCAAGGGGCACAGATTTGTGGGTCGTTACACTTGGTATCAGAGCTTAGGTTGGTGATAACCTTGACTCTAGTGGGAATTACTCATAGAATAGAGTCCATAATACTCTAGAATGAGCTTGAGCGTATTAATAGATATGAGTGCATATTTGTTAGTGAATATAAAATTGTTTTTATATTGTGTTGACTTATCGGTTGAGTGTTTATGGATTCTGGTCGATGTGTGGGACGCCATTTTATCGATAGGGATTTCTAAACTCTTAAACAAGATAAACTGACACAGTATTGTTTTTAAAGTGGGTAAATGAAATAATTTTACCCAAAATTATATTTTGACATAAAAGAAATATTTTTTTGAAATTATTATATTTATTTGGATGTTTGGTTGTTAATACTACAATCAAATAAAAATCTAAAATTTGAGTGGTTTATAACCAAATAGAATTGTCTAAGTATGGTTTAAATAAAAAGGAATATAACTAAAATTTGATTTAAACCAGAATTTAAGTCCCGGAAATTTTGAAAAGTGTTTAAATGAATTTAAACAAAAGGGTTTGGGAATTTAAAATCTTTGGAATGTTTGAAATGTTTTTTTCCAAAGATTTGAAGGCAATAATGGAGTATTGTTTTGGAAAGTACTGTTGAATGGAAATTGTTTTGGGAGGAATTTGTGGAAGTAAGGAAGCACTGAACTCACTTCAGTTGCTGGAAAATAATCCCGATGATGATGGCCACATCATCAGTATTCATTTTCAAGTTTCTAAAGTGATGGATTGCTACCAGGATAGTTGGTTATGATATTGTTTGGGCTTGTTGGGTATACAAGTTGTTTTAGAAATTTCAAAAGGTAATTTTGTTTTGGTAAAACAAGTGTTTGGAATCCGGAGATTTGATTTGTTGTACCAAGTGGGTATGTGTAGTTATCATTTCAAAATGGTTTTGGAAATGAAACCGGGCAATTGAATTCTAAGAAATTCTATTTAAATAATGTGAAAATTTTAAGTGAATCAACTATTGAACTTATAAAGTAAAGTTGATATTAATAAGAAGAAATTGGAAATTTTAATCCGGGAATTAAAATTTAACTTAAGCGAATGAAAGTGAAGAAAAAATATATTTGAATTTAACTTGAGATAAGTTAAATAAAATTGAAATTGAATTAAACTAGATATAAAGTTGAAAGGTAAAATGATTGTAATTGTAAAATGAAAATTTATACCTTAAGCTAGTTAGTGTTATATATATAATCTGAAATTGTGGTTATAAGATGAAATGACTCAAATGAGCAATATAAGCTTTTAAGTAAATAAATAAGTTTTGAACTCATATATTGAGAAATAAAATTTAGTTAAATTTGGTTTGAATTGAATCAAAATTCAGTTGTGTCATGAATGATATTAAATGGAATTAAGTCCTTGCTTAATAAAATTTAAAGGAATGGTATGTAGCTAGATTTAACTGAAGTTGAGTTGGAATAAAACTGAATTTAAATGAATTCAGTCGAGTTATAGATAATATTGAATGGAATAAATTCTTACTTAAATAAATAAATGTAAACCAAGTAAGTATGGAATTGGATTAAAATAGAATTGGTGTGAGTTGTAAACAAGTCCAATTCAACGATAAATTGAACGACCTTATTATAAATAAGTTCAATAATGAATTGTTAATGTAAATTAAAATTTAAAAATGGATAAAAAATAAACTAATCGGATAAATTAGTAAAATGGTTGGGATTTGATTAAAGGAAAATCAAATCAAAGATTTGAATGGAAGTTGATTGAATAAAATAAACTTAAGCTATTGGGTGGAATGGTTTGAAGAAAATAAACAACTTAAGTAAATTATGAGATGGTTATTTAATATATTGGTTGTCGACTTTCATAAAACAGTTTGGGATCAAACTTTTTGGATATGAAAGAAAATGCAATGAAAAGTTTGTGAATAAATTAAAATGGAATGGGATCAAGTGTAAATTGAGTTGGAATCAATTTAAACGGTTATAAAGCTTAAGTAATTATTTATTCACATTAATATTGTCGAATTGCACAAGAAAATGGATCGTTTGATGTAAACGGGATTAGATAAATTCTATGAGTAATTAGAAGTGAAATAGGATGATTTTGAAATCAATTGGAAGGAATATGAATTTGTTTTGCTTTGAATGAATTAAATATAAGCGAGTAAGTTGTAAATCACTTAAACTGAATGGAATGGTTTTAGAATTGGTTGTAAGCTATTATAATAAGTGTCGGAACCTTATATGTGCTTATGGAAATTATATAACGTGCATTATATGTGAAATTTATATGTTAGCTATTGATAGTAAGTGAAATGTTAATAAATTGCATATATTTAGTACTTATATGTTTGAATTGAGTAAGTACAGGTACCGGGAAGCCGTTTGGTTAGATTTGATCACGCAAAATGCAAATTAAATAAGCCGCTTGCTTAAAAATGCTAAATAAAGGTATGCCTACGCAATAAAAATAGGAAATATGAACTGTTTTTGTTTTTCTGACCGGGTGGGTCGATGTATATATATTTATATCTCTTGTCAAATTGCAAAAGCTCCTCCGTACAAAGGAGACTCTGTGGAAATTTTGGGAGTTAGAATTTTTTTAAAAAATTTTCACTAACGGCAAAGGATTTAAAATTAGTAAGCAAATAGATTTAAAACTGAATATTGAAATCTAATTTAAAATTGTGTATGTAAAGTAAGGTGAAATTGAAGAAATTGTTTGAAGAAACTAAAGAGAAAAAAAGTTTGCAGGTAAACTTTTATTTGAGATTTTAAATAAATTAGTAAGCGAAACTAATAAAAGGAAATGGTTAATTACATATGGGTTGAGATAAGGCGAATACAATTCAATATTCAAAGTTTGAAGACAAAATTGAATTCAAGTAGAATTGGAAGATGGAAATCTGAATGGAAATTTGAAAAAAGTATTTAGACTTGAAAGTAATTGTAAATTGAAGCAAATTGAATCCAAATGGGATTGTAAAGGCATAGTGAATAGAAATGGATATAAACTCCAATAGTGAAGTGAAAATAAATAAAGAAGCATATTAAATGCTTATACTAAACTTAAGAAAGGAATGGTGAATTCTTAATTGGAAATCGATATTACAAATATATTCTAAATTAATATTTGGATGAATAGATATTGACATTTGGTAAGGAAGCCAATAAAATGTTTTTGAATGTTGGGATTGGATATTATTACTATGTAGGATATGCAGGTATTGTAAAGGAAAAGGAAAATTGGTTTTGATTTCAGAAGATAAATTTGAATTGCTCGACAAAAAGGTATGTGTTTAAATTTCTGTATGAAATTTGATTGGGTTTTTGATCGAGCCACTTGGCCTTTTGTTTTCTTTTGGAATTTGGAAACCCATAGAGGCATTTTGTAGTTGTACCGAGCTAGACGCGCAAAGGAGACGCTGGCGAAATTTTTCGAAAATTTAGGGAGTTAGAAATTTTTTGAGAAATTTTGAAAATTTAAATTGGGTTTTATATTGAAATTTGAATGGTTGGGTATATGATATTAGTGGGAACCTAATGAAAGAAGTTTGGAAAGTTAGGAATTGTGATAGGATGTTCTTGATAAAAAGATTGTTTTGGAAAGTTGATAAAAACTGTTTGGTTTTGGGAAAAGGGTAAACGGGTATTGGACCATTCTCCCTAATTAGTAATTTCGGGGACGAAATTCTTTTAAGGGAGAGGAATGTGACGACCCGGAATTTTTGGATGATTGCAATTGGATTATTTAATTGATTTTAAATATTTAAAGGTTAATTTTTAACTTGAATTCAAATATCGCTATTTATTTGATAATTAAATTATTGAATTAAATAATTTGAAGTTGGATAAAATGTTGAATCTGGAGTTTTAAGCCTGTTAAAAATAATTTGAAGGCTTGTAAAATTTATATTGATAGTACCGAAGACAGTAAAAGTGGTAAAAGTTAATTTGGAAGTACTTTGTTTGGTTTTAAAATTTTATCGTTTAAATTGAATTCAAAAATAGCCTTCCGAGGCATAATCTCGGAATTCGACGAAACTAGTTCCATTGGATCCGTAATATTGTATTATTAATGTATTTCAAATTTTGAAATGATTGGAGTTGTTGTGTGAGCGTACGATATATAAATGCGTTGAAATTTATATCGAAAATTTAAAATAATAACTGAGTCCAAAAGCTATCTTCTCCGCACGATCGAATTAGGACTCGAAATCTTTTCCATTGCGTTCGAAATAGGGGTATAACGTTATAAATGCCTAGCGGCATGCTTTGATAGGATGTCAAGATTTTAAGATACGAATTCAAGTCGATTTAAATTTAAATTTTAAATATAATCTACACTTGGTTTGACAAATCAATGAACTTCACATCAGCCGTTATTCCCAAATCACTGTAGCTAGCCAATTTCTACACGCAACAGATCTTGTCTTCCTTTTTCTTTTTATCCACACGCAGTCGAACATATCAATTCAAAATTAAAGAAATATAATAATTTGGAAAATATATATGTACAATTCATTTGCCTACAACACGATAACACCGGCCTTCCTTAATTTCCTTTTTCTTTCCAGTTGAAGAAAAATCCATGGGCCGATTTCAGAGCCAAAAAAAGATGAAGAGAGAAATCAATCAAACTCAGCAAATCGCGATTCCTTTTCCTTTTCCCCCAATCTTTCGAAAATAATAAATGGGGTATTCGAAATCGATTTCCAGTCAGCTGCTTTCTTTGTTCCGTGCCGATCATGATTCGTTTTTCTGGTGGCCGCGAGATCGATGTGAGATTTTTGATTTGTGTAAGGGCTCGGCGAAGCTAAGGCAGGCACGTAGGGGGTTCGACTCGGGGTAGGGTTAGGGCAGAAGGCAGCTGTAGCTTCATTGGGAAGTACCATTGAAACCTTATCAGTGAATAGAGCACTTTGTGCCATCTGACGTGGTGATGTAGTCGCTCTTGTTATTGAAGCCACGACATTCATCACGGAACAAGTTTGCCTACTTTTGAGGTTTATGCAGCAGGGAGTTTTCAGGTACTCCTACTATATTATTGAAGACTCTTCGGATTTCATTTTGGAAGAAGATTCAGAAAAAGTTAGCTTTGTATTCGATTCCAGGGGACGATTCGCTTGAATTGAGGAAAGTGTCATCTAAAGATTCCATACAGGTCAAAATCGTGAAGTGTAACGACCCGTATTTTTACGGATCGAAGGATCGTAGAATTGTTGTTCGTAAGTCTTAAGTCGTAAGTCTTAAGTCGTAAGTCTTAAGTCGAAAGTCTTAAGTCGAAAGACTTAAGTCGAAAGTCTTAAGTCGTAAGTCTTAAGTCGTAAGTCTTAAGTCGTAAGTCTTAAGTCGAAAGTCTTAAGTCGAAAGTCTTAAGTCGTAAGTCTTAAGTCGTAAGTCTTAAGTCGTAAGTCTTAAGTCGTAAGTCTTAAGTCGTAAGTCTTAAGTCGAAAGTCTTAAGTCGTAAGTCTTAAGTCTTAAGTCGTAAGTCTTAAGTCGTAAGTCTTAAGTCGAAAGTCTTAAGTCGTAAGTCTTAAGTCGTAAGTCTTAAGTCGTAAGTCTTAAGTCGTAAGTCGTGGGTCTTGATGAGTCGTGATCGACTTAAGGGGGCATACAAGTTAAGGATTTCAGCCTATAAATAGGAGTGCCTATCTTCATTTTTGGAATCCGGATTTTGAAGCAACGAAGTGCTGCCATTTTGAGAGCTCGACTACAACACTTCTTCACTTCTTTTCTCCACTTTAATCTTGTGCTTCCATTCATCTAGATTGAAGATCAAATCGAAGATCCAAGAGTCAAAGTTGAAGGTCTACATCCATCGAAGAGAGATTTCATCGTTTGAAGGGAAATCTTGTCGGATCAAGCTAGATCCTTTGCTGTCCAGATCTGAAGTTGCTATCTTTTGAGGTGTTTAGGTGATTCGGTGAGTGGTAGTTATCTCTCACACGGACCCAAATGAGTATATTGGATCGGTGGCTTGTTTATGTGTTAAAGATAGAGATTTCTTGCATTTTCCTTAAGTCTGCATGTAGATCCATTGTCTATGAAGTTTTGGATACCCATTTTGCTACATGTTAACTTATATAAGTTTATTCATCAAGTTTTAGAGATATTTGCTTATGATTCATACTTGTTAGATTTGGACACTTTAATTACGAAATTGCCATTCTTGTATAATTGCTTATTAGATCTTGTTTGAATGTTTGACTGCTTGGATTAATGATTGATTTGATTGATAGATTGTTGCAAATTAGCTAATAGTTGATTTGGACAAGTTGGTCGAAGATGATTCAAAAGCTAAGTGGAGAGGCTCTTGAGTGGTGAAAGTAGCTTGTGGCATATGAAGCGGATGTTAAAGTTCATATGGATAGATTCGATGATGATGGACTTTGCTATGATGCGATGAAGCAAAGCATGATGTGAGATAGCCTTGATTTAATCCAGACGGGATCATCCCAAGCATGTTGATAACTCGATGATGCTGTTCGAGTTGGTTGATAATGGTGGGGTCGAGAGGCGCTTGGGCTAGTATGAGAATAGTCGTTGAGGAGGATGACTAGGAGGCTGAGATTTCATCGTTGTTGAAGGTTCTAGCATGCTCAAAGCAAGAGTACGTTGGGCAGATTCGATAGTCCCAAACACGGACTGCGACGACGTGCTAGTACTCTGGGTAGTTGCGAAAATTCCTAGGCACGGGCTGCGATGACGTGTGGAGTTGTGTCTAGAACCGGGGTTGCCATTAGCCCTTGACTGATGGCTGAAAGAATGTGCCGGTCATTCAATTAACGATGGTATCAAGGCAATGATAACAATGATAGCCAGGGTCATGGATGTTTGGTTGTATTGTCACTCGGTCTCAAGAGCGATGTTTTGTGGGTGCTTATCTGATCTTGGTTTAGGCCTTGGTGGTTTGTACTTGGAAAACATCGACCTTGACTCGAGTGATAATTGCTTTACTTTAATTGTCTGCTTTGCTATATTTGTTCTGCTTAGTGTGTCTGGGGGCTATCACTGTAGAAAGAGGTGGAGTGGGATGGTTGGGTTCCTATTCCTTTGTACCCTTTATACTCTTTTGGTATGTTTGATAGTTGATTTACTGCTCACTAAGACTTTTGTCTGACTCAAGGTTTTATGTTTAACTCTTATTACCTTGGGCTGTTCATCCATGTTGGGATGGGCAGACTAGGTAGCAAGTGACAGGTGCTGTTCTTAGTGACTAACGCTGTTGATGACGAAGACGAGCAGGAGGCTTTTGCATATTGTTTTCTTACTATATGTACTGGGTATTCCGCTGTTTATATGATTCTCTGAGTGTTATGTAGTGAGGCTTGATGTATTGTCTATTCAGATGTTTGTATCAAATTGTTATGAGCTTATATGATGAGACTTCTGTTAGAGCTTCACTATGTATACTTTCTATTGTATTTTATCCATGCGCTATGAGTCATACGATAGACTATTCTGTGTTTACCTTATCCTAACGATCATCCGTGGCTGCCTGGCACACTTTACAGCGCACTATTTCCTTGTATGGTGCGGGAGTCATGGGTGGTCGTCACATGAAGAAAGCTAGTCTTGACGGAAATGGTTTCATGATGGAGCTTGGAGGAGGTATTTTCTGTTTTGGGTAGATTATAGGATTAATAAAAAATGACCATGTTTTTAACTGAAAAGGGGAAAATTACATGTGGAAAGGATTTTAGAAAGCGGAAACTCTAAATATTGATTTGGGAAAAATTACATCAAGAATTTGATTTTTGGAGTATATATAAATCATTTTATAATATATGTGATTTTAGAAAAAGAATATATAATATATACATTTAAATAGATTAGGTTGGTTATTTGTATACAGGCAATTTAAAACTACGAATTTTAAGTTAGTCTTAATGGGATTAATTTAGTTACATTTTTTCAATTAAATTCGTAGATTTGCTTTGGGATTTTCGAAGTCAGCTTGGATTTTACGAATTTTAAAATATGGATGTTCGACAAATCAAAGAAGAAAAAGAAAATAAAAGCAAAGGTGAGTTGATCTCACTCATCTGGTTTAATTTAAATTTAAATAGTTAAATTTAAATAACTAGTTGAATGGTTGAATTAATTGATGTGCTATATTATAGTATATAATACATCTTGGAATGATTGATTTTCCCGCATTATATAGCGGATGAGACCCTATGCGCCGCATAATAGCAGGTGTTATTATATTTAAACCCATATACCGCGATATTCCACCTCGAAGTGGAATTGGTATTTTATGTTGTGCTAACATCTGTGGATGTAGGAAAACAGGTTGGAGGGATCCAACTGGATTCCTCAACATTTATTTAAATTATTTAATATTCTCTATTTTAATTATTTAATATTCTATGATGAATTATATTAAAATATTGAATGCTATAGTTTGCTTGAATATATTTCGGTACATTGAATTATCAAAATATATAAATTGGATTTTTGGAAAGACAATAAAAGAGTGAAGTTTTAAGTAAAATAATTATAGCGAATTGGAATAAATTAAGAATGAGTTGAAAAGGAATGAAAGAGATATTAAAATACTAATAAATAATTTTGAGTATGGAAAAAGGATTTTGAATAAACAGAAATTGATGAGTTGTAAACTTAAGTGATATCAATTAAAGGAATAAAGAATTATTTTAAAATTTGAAGTTTAAATTTATTTAAAAAGGATAACGAAGTTCTTTTTGATACAGGTGCATCCCATTCTTTTATATCAAAGGAACTGGTAGACACTATTTCCTTAAGTGTTACTGCATTAATGGCTTCTTTGAAAATTGAGAATCCTGTTGGTGGATCCACAACTCTTAGTTTGCTTTGTAAAGATGTGGAGATTATTTTATGTGATTTTTCTTTCCTAGCCGATTTGCATGTCATGCGTTACTTAGGCTTTGGAATAATTTTGGGAATGGATTGGCTTAACCGTTATCAATCCCATATCCTCTGTCCTGAGCGGACTATTCATCTCCGACATCCACTATCTGTTAATCAGATTTCTGTTAATCTTAGAGATTCAGAATCCTGTTTGATTGCATCCTTATATTCTTTAAATCCTCGTGATGACGATGATGACGATGATATTATTTCTCGTATCCACGTTGTTCGTGAATTTTCCAACATATTCGAGCCCGTTGTAGGTCTACCACCTAAGCGAGCAATTGAGTTCAAAATTAACCTTATTCTTGGAGCTCAACCTATTACTCATCCTCCTTATCGCATGTCTAATAAGGAAAATGAAGAGATCACACAATTATTCGAATTGGAGACGAAGCAATTTATTCGCTCTAGTTCCTCTCCTTGGAGAGCTTCGGCTATTTTCGTAAAGAAATCCGATGGTACTCTTAGGCTCTGCGTTGATTATCGCAAGATTAACGATCTTACTATTAAAAATAAATATCCTTTACCTTGGATTCATGATCTATTCGATCAGCTTAGTGGTGCTAAGGTCTTTTCACAATTGGACTTGGCTACCGGTTTCCATCAACTTCGTATCGCAGAGGATAGCATTCCTTTGACATCATTCCGTACTCGATATGGATCTTATGAATGGCTTATTATGCCATTTGGGTTAACGAATGCTCCAGCTTATTTCGTTGGCCTCATGAATCGAGTTTTCAAAGATTTCCTCGATCGGTTTGTTCTCATCTTCATTGATGATATCCTTGTGTATTCTAAAACCGAGGAGGAGCATGAAAAGCATCTTCAGATTATATTGGAAACTCTTAGGAGTAATCAATTAAAGGCGAAATTTTCTAAATGCCACTTTTGGCAATCTCGTGTGAAGTTTCTCGGTCATATTATTTCCGAATCCGGAATTTCCGTGGATCCTTCAAAGATTGAAGCGATTCAAGATTGGAAGAGACCGGAGAGTGTGACAAAGATTCGTAGTTTTCTCAGATTGGCGGGTTATTACCGTCGTTTCATTAAAGACTTTTCTAAGATTGCCTTCCTCTTACTGGCTTGACTAAGAAGGGAGTTAAATACATTTGGTCAGACAAATGTGAAGCCTCTTTTCAGAAATTGAAAGAACTCCTTTCCGATGCTCCTATTCTTGTTATTACCGAAGGGAATCAAGATTTTGTTGTTTATAATGATGCTAGTCACGTTGGTTTGGGTGCCGTTCTTATGCAAAAAGAACGTGTTATTGCTTATACTTCTAGGCAATTGAAGCCGGCCGAGACTAGATATGCCACACATGATTTAGAACTCGCGGCTATTGTTTTCGCCCTTCGAATTTGGTGTCATTATCTATTGGGAGAGAAATTTATTCTTTACACGGATCATAAGTCTTTGAAATATTTATTTTCTCAAAAGGAACTTAATTTGCGTCAACAGCGTTGGCTCGAGTTCCTTGCACCTTATGATCTTGATATTCTTTATACTAAGGGTAATCGTGTCGCCGATGCTCTTAGCCGTAAACAACAAGCAGTTGTTTCTATGATGATATCTGAATGAAACGATCTTGAGATTTTATCTACCTGTGAGATTCGAGAGCGCGTATCCGATTTATACTCATCATTTGTTTTTATGTAGCCTTGAGGCTCGCCCTTCTCTTTTAGACCGCATTCTTGAAGCTCAAGGGCTAGATCCTGAATTGGCTCTTCTTGGCCAAAATGTTAAGGATAAAATTGATATTGAAGGTTTTAAAGACTTTGATATCGATTCTTATGGCGGCATTCGAAAATTTGGTAGACTTATCGTACCAAATATTGGTGATCTTCGTAAAGATATTTTAGGAGATTCCCATCGTTCTAAATTCACCATTCATCCCGGTAGTAGTAAAATGTACGCTGATATGAAGCGACTTTATTATTGGAAGGGAATGAAATCTGATATTGCTAACTTTGTTAAGTGTTGCATGACTTGCCAACTTGTCAAGGCCGAACATCAAAGGCCTGGTGGGTTATTGCAACCTTTAGAAATTCCAATTTGGAAGTGGGACCAAATTTCCATGGATTTTATAGATGGCCTTCCCCGTTCTCGTTCGGGTCATGATAGCTTATGGGTGATCGTTGATAGACTTACTAAATCCGCCCATTTTATTCCCGTTCGGTCTAACCGAACCGTTCTTCTTTTGGCCAAACTCTTTATCAAAGAAATCGTTAAATTGCATGGAGTTCCTACTTCTATTGTTAGCGATCGAGATCCATTGTTTACTAGTGGATTTTGGAGGAGTCTTCAAAAAGCTTTAGGAACGAAGCTTAATTTTAGCACTGCTTATCACCCCCAGTCCGATGGACAAACCGAGCATGTGAATCAAACTCTTGAAGATCTTCTTCGTGCTTGTGTGCTCGATTTTGGTGGAAGTTGGGAAGATCATATTTCACTTGTTGAATTTTCCTATAATAATAGCTTCCAATCCAGTATTGGTATGGCACCTTTCAAGGCACTCTATGAAAGGCCATGCCGATCTCCTTCTTGTTGGGTTGAGGTCGATGAGAAGCTAGTTTTAGGTCCAGACTTTATTCGTGATTCCGCAGAGAAGATTGAACTTATTCGACATAGGATGAAAGAAGCCCAGAGTAGACAAAAATCCTCTGCCGATAATCGAAGAAGGAGATTAGAATTTTCTGTTGGAGATCTTGTTTTTATTCGTGTTTCACCTATGAAAGGTGTGGTACGTTTCAGTCGGTCGGGAAAGTTAGCGCCTCGATATATTGGACCATTTCCTATCACTGAACGTATTGGTTCCATGGCTTATCGCCTTTCATTACCGGCTCAGTTTTCTGCCATGCATGATGTGTTTCACGTTTCTCAATTACGGAAATGCCTTCGAGATTCCGATTCTATTCTTGAGCCTTGTATTGTGGAAGAAATTGAAGTTTCGCCAAATTTAACTTATGACCAGCAACCTATTCAAATTATTGCTTCAGAGGTCAAACGACTTCGAAATAAAGATGTTCCGCTTGTGAAGGTTCAATGGTCCTCAAATCCTAAGGATTGCTCTTGGGAATCCAGAGAATTCATCAAGCGAACACATCCGAACTTGCTTACTCCTGCTCTTTGAGGTGAACTTCCTATTTCAAATTTCTTTTGTGTTAATATGCTTCTATGGTTGTTACTTGTTATTTCCATCTTATATATTGCGAGGACGCAATTTCTTTAAGGAAGGGAGTCTGTAACGACCTGCATATTTATCGATTTTATATTTAAATATTTTGTCGTTAATCAGATATTGGTCCGAAAAGCTACTTTTTGCGAACGGTCAAATTAGGACTCGAGACCACTTCCATTGAGTTCGAAATGCCATTTACAACCTTTTTAAGTATAAACATTGATAGGTTGGGAGTTAGTGGAATTTCACTAACTTTTCCCGCTTTGGACTTTGGGTTAGCTTAGCCATTGTAACTTAAGCCCAACCCTCTCCTTCTCTTCACTCTTCATAAATTCCTACCAACTCAAGCTTTTGCATTAATGGTGAGTGGAAAGAGAAATTAAAACTCCAAAAGCTAAGTCTTCATTGCTAATCCAACATCAACTCCAAAACTCAAGTGAATACATTGATTCAAGCTAGTGGTTGATCCTTGCATAGCATTTCAAGCTTCATCTTCATCCATTTTAGTGAAAAGGTGAGATTTTTATCTCACAAATCTAGCCTATAACTATCTTGGACTGTTGGGAATGAATCCCTATCATGTCTGCATGTACATTTGCATTTGGTTTGGATTGGATTGGCGAAAACCCCCAAATTTTAGTGTTTTTGGTAAAAAACTGCACTTAGGTCGTTCTGCCTATGCTAGGTCGTTCGCGTGGAAAAGTCTCGGCCTCAAAATAGCTCGTTTCCGACCTTAAAATGGCCTACAACGTTAGGTCGCTCGGCACTCGGAATTAGGTCGTAGGTCGTTTGGTTTTAGGTCGCTAGGTCGTTGGGCTTTAGGTCGAATGGACCTTAGGTCGTAGGTCGTATGGACCTTAGGTCGTAGGTCGTTCTGGCCATTTCTAACGTCTTCGGAGTTAGGTTGTATGGACCTTAGGTCGCTAGGTCGTATGGCTTTAGGTCGCTAGGTCGTATGACCTTAGGTCGTTAGGTCGTATGGCTTTAGGTCGCTAGGTCGTATGACCTTAGGTCGTTAGGTCCTATGGCATTTTAGGTCGTGTGATCCTCTTACCTGTTAGGTCGTTGGACCTACATCCTGTTAGGTCTTTGAACCTTTAGCTCATAGGTCGCTAGGCCTTATCTCCTTAGGTCGCGTGACCCATCTTCTTTAAACCACTAGGTCGCTAGACCACGTTTTCAGTTAGGTCGCAAGACCTTGTAAACCGTTAGGTCGCGTGACCTATATTCCGTAGGTCGTTGACCCACTTAAGTTGCTGTCTCTCATAGGTCGCATTTCCTGCTTAGGTCGCTAGGTCGCGTGCCTTTAGGTCGCATTTCTTTATTAGGTCGCGTGTCTCTGTTAGGTCGTTGACCTCCTTAACTCGCATGACCTAACCCGTAGGTCGTTGGACCTCGATTCTATTTAAGTCGCTGCTTCTTATAGGTCGCTCGGCCCCTTATTTTCTTTAGGTCGTTTGAGTGTTAGGTCGCGAACCCATTTTAGGTCGCATGACCTTTACCCTTTAGGTCGCTGGACCACTAGGTCGTGCCCCTTTAATCACTAGGTCATACCGTTTTTGGACGGGGTGCTGCCCCCTGGACCCCCGCGACCTGACCGGGCAGGTCGAACCCCGTAGCAGGGGCGTTGCCCCCGCACCCCCACCTTGGGGCTGGACCCCCCTTCGTAGGGGATCTTATCTAAAAAACATTCAACAGAACTTGCTTTGTTGAGATACTGAGTTGACCATTCTTCGAGACAAACTATCTTGGGCTTCTCGGTCGATTTTATGGATTTTTGAATATCTATTTCGATGTATTCTTTATCGGTTTCTTTGGATTTTATTCACGTCTTCGAATGTGAATTTTTATGATTGATTGTTTCTACAATCACTTCTATGATTTGTCACTTTGAAATATAAAGGTTTTTAATACTAGTAGTAAATATCAAAACTCTTTCATCAAAACAATTTTAACTCTATTCTACTACAAAGCTTTTTCCTTAAACCGTTTTCCAATCTATTAGTATATACAAACCTTTACCTCACTCGTATGAGAAATCTAATTAAACGACTTAGTAAAACAAGTGGTATTAAACGCTTGCGTTTACTTCGCTGGTTAATTCTTGGACGTGTGCGATTGAATCTTTTGTGACAATTTTCTAGTGAAGATCTACAGTTTGTTCGTAAATATTTGAGTTAAGCAAGTGGTTATGGGACATGAAGCCAAACTTTTATATTTAGTAACTTAGTGTAATTGACACTTCTTGATGATTATGATGATCATTTTGTGTTTTAGACTAGCAACTGTGCGATGTCTCTTTGTCTGCGAGGGAGACTAGACCCCGCTCTTGTGATGTTTTGCCATTGCATTTGTGTGATGTTTCACCATCACATATGTGGGGTTGTGCCCCACGGTCTTCGGGCCATTCGTGTGTCAAAATTAATGGCTTGCAACCATGAGATAGTGTCTCGCTTTGTGTTACGCGTGTAGGTGAGTTTTCATACTCCCATTTTGTGAGTTTTCATGCTCCTATATTGTGATTTCTGGATTTCTTGTGTAGTCTTCTGGAATTTGTGCTTCATCTATTTTCATGACTTTCATTGTTATGATTTTCCAGCTTTTATGTTTAGGTGAATTTGGATCTTTTAGAAGATTCTTTTGATATTGTTTGATCTCTTGATGATCTTCATTTACATGCTTATCATAGTATGTCTTTATGGTTACTATATATTCTTGCCATATCTATTGTTTATATCATGTTATCTGATATTTATAGCTAGACTGATCCGTTATTATTTTCTTATAAATAATACTCGGGTCAGACCGAGATGTTACAGGTGCTTCTGCTTGACTTTTTCCCCAGGGATTTACTACTCTGACTTTTGGCTGACCATTTAGATTAGCAGTTTTTGTCGTTTACACTTGAGATATAGACTCATAGATGTTATTTTTTGTATAGCACGTGTTGCTATTCTTTTGTATTATTGTGGATCTTTTTGACCACTACTCTGATGTACACTTTCATGTGTTAGTTATATATTCATATCTTCTTCCGCCTTTGTGACATGGATGTCTGTGACTGATTTGTGTATGCTTATTTCCATGTTTGTTTTCGAAGATTATTTATAGCCACCGTGTGATAAGAAATCACATGGATGGTCGCTCCTCAACAGCCTTATTCTCCGCGCTAGTTGACAACACTACACCGTAGTGTTCTTAGCTAGCGTGGGTATAGAGGTGGGACGTCACACTATCAATATTGACCAATGCGCTGATCGTTTCGAAGAGACCGGGATCGAGATTTATTTCTCGAAAACCACTTCGATCCGGTTTGTACGTTTTCATGGAAAAATGAGTTTGGATTCGAAGATGAAGCGATGAAGTGCAAGGGCTAGTCGCTACTAATCCTGAGGATTATTCCAAAATGGATGCAGTAGGAATAGTGCCTTTGGTTCCGTTCGAACCCGGGATGGACTTGTATGGATGAATGGTTTCGGAACATCGTCAGGTGGACGATGGGCATTCTAAGGGATATGTTCTAAAAGGTAACGCTTAGCCTCAAGCCTCATCAACAGGTAATGACTGAAAATCAGAGGTTATGCAGCAAGGCTTGGTGGGTAGCACCCATTTCCGGGTAAGGTCATCCCTGTCTAGATGTCCCTTTTATTTCGGCTTAGTGGTGCGGTTGCTGATCCCAACCATGGGGTGTCTTACTCGGGATTATCCAGTAAGGGATAGTACGGGTCTTGTGTTGCAGGGGATCGGGAGTGGTCCTCGGTACTATGATCTAGACCACGTACTGTGACAGGTGGTACCCCAGTGACTAGTCATTAGTTGGAAATCCATTCTCCATACGCGCCTTTTACGAGTTTTTTTTGTATTACCCACTTTGTGGCTAGTAGCTCGAATTTAATAATGTAACAATTTCGTCTATTTTAATAATTATTTGTAAATAGACCCTATTATAATATCAGAGGATTTTAATAAAAAAATGTTTTAGCTATCGTAAGGTAAAAACCCGACATGCCTATTTGTGGCGTGGTCTTACGAGATGATTTTGTTTTCAAAGGATTTTTGAAACTTTAATAATCAATTTGAGTGTGATTTCTCACGCTGGTATTCCAGACTGACTCGGGTGATATTTAACTATAATGCTTGGGTCGGACCGAGTATTATAGGATACAGGATATGATGCTGTGGAGCTCAGGAGACGAGCTGGATGGCGATACGTACTTTCATACTTAATTATTGTTCCGCCGTGTATCCAGTTGTATGCTATTGACGTGCAACTCTGACGATGTACCCTGATGATATACTCTGATGTTGTACGTATAAACAGATATAGTATTTGTTTTTGGTGTAAAGATCTGTGATTATCTATTATATTTATTCCGCTGCAATGGTTAGATTCTGATGTTGTTTTCTATTTTCTTCTTCTACCTCTTCTTCTTTAACCCAAGTGGTTCGTATTTCCGTACATCTTGAGTTGATTGATGGAGAATAGTGTTGACTCAAGGGGTACGGATTTGCGGGTCGTTACAAAGATAGATAGAAATCATGAAGTCCATCTTACATTGGTGTTGGAGGCATTGAGACGACACAAATTGAAGGAAAAATCTTCGAAGTGCCATTTTTGAAAACGGGAAGCAAAGTTTCTTGGCCACGTTAGTTCGGAGTATGGATTAGTCGTGGATCCATCGAAGATAAATACTATTAATGGTTTGAAGAGGCCAAATACGATCACAGAAATGAGAATTTTCTTAGGATTGGCCATCTATTACCATAAATTCATTAAAGATTTCTCGTGTGTAGTAGCATCCATGACTAAGTTGACCAGGAAGAACGAGAAGTTCGTGTGGACTGATAAGTGCGAAGAGTCATTTCATGAATTGAAGAAGTTATTGACAAATGCTCTTGTTTTAATTATGCCTAAAGGGAACCAAGATCTAGTAGGTATACTGATGTATATGGAACAGTATTCGGTGCCATGATAATGCAAAGAAGGAAAGTGATGGCTTATGCATCAAGGCGGTTGAGATCACATGAAGTAAATATCCGACTCATGATTTGGAGTTGGTAGTGGTGGTGTTTGCACTGAAGATTTGGAGGCATTACTTATTGGGAGAAGAATTCGAGTTATATATGACCACAAATCCCTTAAGTATCCATTCTCTCAGAAGGAGTTGAATATGAGACGACAGAGATAGTCGGAGTCCTTAGCGACATACGATTTCAGAATAGAATATAAACCGGGAAAGGGGATTAAGGTTACGTATGCTTTGAGTAGAACGCATCAGAATTTGGTATTGGCTATGATTGATGAATGGAAGACATTAGAGACGTTTTGTCTCTCGTGGAGTGCATTCACAATGCTACAAAGTGAATCAGACAACAGTGATCACACGACATATGTTAAATTTTCGGTTATCAAACTTTTTCACACAACATATGGAAAAATCATCTGTTGTGCAACACAACAGTGATTAGACAACATTTGTTTTCATATAATATTTATCTATTATTTGATTGAAGTTATCAATAAAATTTAGTTTCCCTTCCAATATTTTCATAGCCACATATTCCTTAATTATTTCCTTCTTCTCTTTCTTTTCATTCCATTTTTTCCTCATCTCCCAAAACCAAATTGATAGAACCCTAAACTCATCCTCCTTCATCTTCGAGCCATCTTCTGAAATTATGGTTTCCTAATCACGCGTCGATTGATAATGAGATCTCATGCATCCCTTTGATAGTTTAATTGATTCTCTTAATTGAGGAAACTCTTTGGCTCCTTCTTTGTCAAGTTGGGTGATATAAAAATTGGTACATGATTTTTTATGATTTTTTAATATTACTCGAACTCGATCTATAATTATGCCGATGATGATATGGTGCTTATATTGGATTTGATTTTGCACATTTTCGTTTTGAGATTTTGTTTTTGAATTTTATGAGATTTTACTTCGATTATCTTTAATTATGATTTCTACCTTGACTATTATGCCGATGAAATTGGTGCTTTCAGTTATCTAAAAGTTGGTACTTATCTTCAATTATTCCAAATGAAATTTTCTGAGATTTTGGTTGAATTTATGATTTCTACCTAGGCTTCTATAGACCCATTCTACTTCGATAATTCCAATGATGCTTGGATTGAGATCTTTGTTAACATATGATATAAAAGTTATTTATGGAGGCTATTATTACGAATTTGCTGATTATAATCAAACGATTATTACATTTTCTAATTTTCACCATTCCTTGATCCACCCTCTTTTATTTTCAAATTGAAACTTTCAAACTTGACTTTCAATTTTTTACATTTCGATTGTAGATTTCCAATTGAACCGTTTGATGCTTTATGACTTGGTCTCTGGTTGATATATATATATATATATATATATGTTCGATATATTCGAATATACTTTGACTGTGGTTTAAGTTGTTAATTCGATCAAAACATGATACTTGTCCCTGTTGAAGGCATTGATACTTTATTATTACTTTGTTGTGATGGTCAGTGATACTCGAGAATTTGTGTGACTTTGCTTTGCCTCTAGGTATGATTGTTGCTATACTTTGTTCATTAGTGTTGTTCCTCGATAATTCCCTTGATGCTTTTGGATTCGCTGTTGTATCTAGCTGCTCTGCCTTAACTTGTATGCGTGAGCTTTATGCCTGTCCTTGCTAACTTTGTTTTATGCTTGTGTACACACATCCACTTGCAAGTCTGGGTGCATGTTTTCATTGAACCGTGTGCATGTTCTAAGGGAGTCTCCATTATTTTTGTGATGTTTCACCTTTTCATATTTTTTTATTGAGTTGCCTTGTTTGCATTTCAAGGATGCACACAGTCCTGTATTATTTAGCTGGTTGTAGTGCTTATGCACTAATATTGTCTGCCTTGAATTGTGTTGTACTGCTTTGTACACGCATTTGTTGATCTGTGACATCATATCAATTGTTGGTCCACTGCCTAATCTTGCTCTACCATGTGTGCTTAGTTTATGTATTGATGCATGTCCTTGTTTCTAGACTTATTTATGCATCTTATTTCTGAACTTGGTCGCGACTCTTGTACACTCGGTTTTTTTCCAGCTGTTTTGAATTCCATGTTGCTCCATATTACTGTCCAAAATGGTTTCATTCTAGCATGTATTGTTTAGTACAGATCGACCATTCCACTGTGTGCTTACTGATATTGTATGTGAGCTTTGCTAGCTAGAAACTCATGGCTGCACCACTATACACTACGTGATGCACTTGAGTTGAGCCTGAGCTTGGTTGGGCTTGACCTCATGCACACTCACAATGCATTAAGCCTTTGGGCTTGACCTTTGCATTTGTACCTACAATTTATTGACACAAGTACGTATTGTGTGTACGGCCTTATGGCATGTACAGTGATACATTGTACATGTCATACATTGTTCGTGCACTTTGATTCTAGTTTTAAGTATGAAAACAAACAGCCCAAATAACTGAGGAAATATCATATTAAATCGCATTCTTATTTCTACAAATATCAGTTTATTCCTTTTTCTTTTTACTGCGTTGTTGTTTGTTTCATAAGCATGGTAGAAGAATGGAGCAGAAGCAAGAAGATATCAAATTTGAGTGTATGAGAGTAAAAAAAAGGTTGTACATAAGAGTGTGAAAATAATGTTATGTATGAAAGTGTGAAATATAGTTGAAACTTAATGTGTACTATTCGAAACTGAAATGAAATAAATATTTGTTTGAATAAAATATTTATTATCATCAAACAAAAATCATAAATGTTATACTCTATAATATTAGTCAATATTTATATGTTGTCTAATAGGAAAATCTATGAATGATATTATGACATCAAACAACATACGACTTTTTTTCTCTATTGTGTTAGTGCACATCAAACGATGGGGCATGTTTGTGGTCTGATGTGCAATGAGATGGTAGTGTATTCAGCGACATAAAGATATGCTTTCAGACAATGGTGCATATCTATCATCTGGTGCATTTTTTGGCATTGTGATTATAGGAAGAATACTGTATCAAGTGGAGATCCAGGTGTTTTAACAAGCTTGGAGGTACGTCCAACACCTGTAGAAAGAATAGTTGCAAGGCAAAGAGAAGATCCATTGATTTCCAAGAGAATTTGGTGATTAGAGATGGGTGTTAACATTGAGAACTAGAAAGGATTCGAGATAGACTTGAAACGATGGCATAGGAAGAAAGGAAGACTGGGTGTTCCAAATATAGAAGATTTTCGAAAGGAACTCTTGGAAGGAAGTCTTATAAGAAAGTCATCGATCGAAGTTTACTATTCATCCCAACGGTATGAAGATGTATCGTGATATAAAGAGAGTATTATTTAAGGAAGGGATGATAGGTGAATACATGAAGAGATGTTTCACCGATCAATAAGTGAAAGCTGAGCAACAGAAGCCGAGCGGTTTACTTCAATCCTTAAAAGTACTAACTTGGAAGTGAGATTCTATATTTATGGATTTTATTAACGGACTACCTAGGTCAAGAACATGAAAAGATAGTATTTGGATGATAGTCGATAAATTGACTAAGAGTGCCAACTTTATCACCTTGAAGTCGACAAGGATGGCAACTAGCTTAATGAAGCTATATGTGAAGAATGTAGTAAGACTTTATGGGATGCCAAGTAATATCATTAGCAATAGTGACCCATTGTTCACCAAAAAGTTCTGGAGAAGTTTGCAGAGTTCATTGGGTATGGAGTTGAACTTAAGCATGGCTTACCACCTATAAACAGATGGTTAGACAGAAAGGGTGAACTGTATAGTGGAAGATTTGCCGAGAGCAAGTGTTTTGGATCTCGAAGGCAATATGGCACCATTTCAGGTGTTGTATGGTAGACCATGTAAGTCACCAGTATATTGGTTGGACATCGGAGATAGATTATTATTATGACCCAATTTAGCAAGAGATGCTACTAAGAAATTCGAGTTGATTCACCCTAGAACGATGGTAGCTTATTGAGGCAAAAGAGTTATGCCGATAAGTGGAGAAAAGAGCTTGAGTTCGCAATAGGCGATCGTGTATTCGTGAAAGTTTCTATGATAAGAGGGGTTATGCGCTTTGGGAAAGTAGGGACCTTGGAACCTAAATTTGTTGGACCATTTTCAGTGACTGAAAGGATCGGTAAACATGTGCAAAGGTTCGAGTTACCGAGCTGTTTGGTGGGTGTGTATAGTGTGTTTCATATATTGCATTTAAGGAAAAAATGTGCACAACCCAAGTTTGGTAGTGGAACCGAGGGTGACAGAAGACTTATCTGTAGAGTCCAATTTGATATATGTGAGGTGACCATAGGAATAATAGGTAGTGATACAAAGGAACCGAGGAATAAAATTATCAAATTTGTTCACGCCCAATGGAGTGAAGATAAGGATAATTGCACTTGGGAGGTTGAGGGTCGGATTAGGAATATCTATCTCGATTTGTTCTAAACATTCATGCAATAAGTAATGTGCTATGTTTGTCTATTTGTATATACTAGTAGGGTACTAGTATATTCATATATGATATAGTTATGTGTTAATAGTTGCACTAATACATTTATGAATGATGATTTATATTAGTAGGGTATTAGTGCAATCTTTCGTACTTGTGTGCACTTATATGATGATGACTTCACAATTTCTACATGTTAGTGTAAATTTGGTTTTCCTTATCCAAATTTCGGGGATGAAGTTTTTATAAGGAGGGGGACAGTAACACCTCATATTGTGGAGGGTTCATAATATGAGAAACTAAATTAACTTGATAATACGTACACATTATTAATTAAATCATAGATGTAATTTAATTTTAAGAATTTCCTACGGGGAATCTAATTAAGTAAAAGAGGGTCACTTTAAAAAGTAAATTGGATGGACCAAAGGCAATTAGAGCAACATTGATTGGTCTTGATAAATGAAATAAGACAATTTAGGTAGAATTAATTAAAGGGTATAAGTTAGTAAAGCCTAAACCTACTAATCATTATTCCTAAACCTTCCTTCCTACCCATTTCATTTCATTTTCATTCATAAAACAAAATCCCTAAGAACACTAAACAAGGCCAACATAAATTCAATGTAGAAGAAGAAGATTACAAGCTAGAAGTTCAAATCGAAGAAGGAAAGAAGATTAAATCTAGCTTTAACTAATCAAAGTGAGTAAATATTTTTCTAAAACCTTTCCTAACATGTTTTAATTTGCAATTTTCTATTATGGGATGTTTGAAGTATTTTGGATTATTAATTATAATTTTTAATAATTATTTGGAATTTAATCAAGGTAAATTAGTACATGTTTTAGGTTGAAACATGGTCAAATCAGATCCAAATGCCATAAAATTTTGATATCATATGGTTAATGGTCAAATAAAGAAGGTTTTTTAATTTCATAATTTTGGAGTTAAAATGAATATTTCATGAATTTCCTAAGTTGGAAAAATAATTAATTTCGTGTTAATTAATTATTTTGGTTTGAAATTTTCAAAAGTGGTAAAATACGGTAAAAGAGGTTTTTGGTGAGTTTTTGCATTAATTTTATATTTTATATGAATTATTTAACAAAGGAAAGTACTAATAAATTATGGGAAATTGGTTAATTAATTGATTCGGGTGATTAATTTTCTGAAATACGACTTCAAAGGTAAGAAAATTATCTAATAAGAAATTAACAAGACAATTGGTTAGGTTAAATGTTGTTGCTTGATGAGGCAGTAAACTAGTTTTCAATTTAATTACAAAACTACCACAGGACCATTTTTGACTATGTAAAATATAATAACATAAGCTAATATATGCATATATGCATATATATATATATATATATATATATATATATATAACTTGAAGAAAGGTAGCCTAGAAAACTTATTAACAGGCCTACACACCAGCGTGCGAAGGTAAACAAAATAGAAAATATAACACATGCAAACAAAAGAATATAACGCATAGGAAAAAAATGTATATAATGCCATGCAAAAAAATAATATAAGCAAATAGAGAAAAGTATAATGCATGGGATAGGAGTAGGCGGTATGGACCTTCATAAAGCATGGCATCATGAAGCATACTAAAATAAATTAAATATTTGGCTATAAAGCAAATATATATATATATATATATGTGTGTGTGTGTGTGTGTGTGTGTGTTATCCGACATTTTGACCCGGTTAAATCTGAACTGACTGGACATGTTAGACTCGACTGTCATCAAGGCCAGTAGCTCAGAGTGATGATTGTAAGGTCTAGAAGTAAAGTGCAAGCAGTGATATGAAGCGATGATTAACCGAGACCAAGAGATAGACTCTCCATAATATTCAAGGTACGGATTAGTATCTCCTCCAGGCAGAGGATCGATGTCTATCCCTTCCTCTAAGGGATCGGTACTTATCCTTAATTTTCATCCTAAACTGGGTGAGATCGGCACAGAGAGACAAGGAAGAACCCATAAGGCTACATTTCAATTCTCAAGTCGTTTGGAGTTTATATGCTCAAGTTATGGAAAATTACTTCACCTAAGATAGGGATCGTATTGTATTCATCCCAACAATGCAATTCAACAGAAAATGATCGATGTCTCAAAATCCAGAAGTCCAATACATTTGAAACTTTAGGAACAAGAAGAGGGGATCATAGGGAATCCATCTTACGGACCGCATCCCAAGATGAAGAAGTAAGAGGGATCGACCTAAATCATCCAATATCACATCTTATATAAAAGATTGATCAATGACTTAAGTTCTACTAATCCAATTGGCATGAAACCAGGAGGCTAAGCATAATACAACATGGAAAAGCTCCTATAGAGATTGCATCCCTAAACTCCTCCAAATTAAGGGTCAGCCCCGATCCCTATTTCCTGGCATTTGGGCCATGCGATCCCTCCTATAAGCCCTATGGTTGGAAATCCTTCTATCGAATTTTCAGGGAGATATTTCGTCATCTTCCTCTATAAATACAAATTTTAATTGTTCATTTTCAGGACCTTTACCTACTTGTTGCTTTGTACTCTTTTGTAACAAGGGATTCTAATCTGATCACTATTGTACTCAGTTTACAAGTTGATTAATAAAGCTATCTCTTCAAAGTGGACGTAGGCAAACAATGCCGAACCACTATAAATTGTTGTGTGTCTCTGTTATTAGCTAGTTTCTGATTACTTTACTGCTATATTCTCTTTGTTTACATTTATTATTCTTCATTTATTCCTCTATAAAATCTTTATTCGGTGTTTGTGCAAACTTTTGATGCAAAGATTTTGGTGCTTCCACTGAGAATTGAATTCGATTAAATCTCATCATCTACTTATGGATTCCCATATTCACGAGATAGATCTAGCCTTCTACTGACAAGTTTCCTATTATACTCAAATTTAAAGAGATATATAAGGAGACTATCAGCCATGGTTGGAGAAATTAAGTCTACTTCCCGTGTTGTTGAAGGAAATGATGATGCTAGTGTTCTTGCTCGAAGTTGTTCATGTGTTCATGTTCATTTAGTAAGGATCGGGTTCACTTATATACGCCAATCTCCCTCTCAAAGCCAGAATGATTGATCCCTCCATACTCCAAAATGACCGATACCTCTATACTCCAAAATGACCAGTCCCACCATACTCCAAAATGACCGATCACTTCGTACTCCATCATGACCGATCCCTTTGCCTTGTTCCATAACCACAACCTTGCTCTCCGATCCCTCGCTCCCAAATGCTCCAGCCGATCCCATTCGCATTCAAAAAGGGATCAGCTTCAATCCCTCATTTTTGGGATCTAGAACCAATCCATTCCATCGATTACTTGTAGCTGGTCCAAATATTTACTACCGATTGCTTCACACTCTACCCGATCGACCCTCTCCATGTACCGCTAACCGATCCCTTAACCTATAAAAATATCAAAAAAAATCGCTATCTAACCGATTGGTCATGTCTACATTCAAAAAGGATTGTATCCGATCCCTCCTTCTTGGGGACAAAAAGGGATCCGATCCCTCCTTCTTTCACAAATAAACTAAAAATATTGAACTCGTGCTGCAATGTAGTGCCCTTACTTTCTAGATTCGGAACTCAACTTAAAGACTGTGCACTATATCCACTTCCCTTATGTCCTATGACTGACTGGGAAATAGGGGATCAAGCGGCACCTGTTGAATTACAGCCAAGGAATGGACAGGAAACTGCTACTCAAAAGGTACTCCCAAAGGCTGGAGAACCAAGATGATATGACACAAACTGGGATCGGTTATTGGATCAGACTTCCAAGATATATTACGACTGCTTTCAACTGACTAACTTCCAAACACCTGATTTGGAAGCTATGGTACGACAGCTTGTGTGACGACCACCCTATGCTGCTTTTATGCCATCCTTCATCATAGTCATCACTTACCATTATAGAACCCCCATAATCGAGTCTTGAATGGTATTTGTCAAAAGCATAAAAAATTGTCGAAACGTTTATTGAAAACTCCCTTCAAGGCTGACCTGAAGTCAGACCTGAAGAAATCACTTATATGACTCGAAGCAGAATCTATATGTTCCGACCCGAAGTCGAACTCGGTAATCACCTATTTGACCCGAAAAAACCTTGGAAATTCTTGCCCAAGGTAAAACTCAAGTATAACCAAGATTTTCTCCAAGCACCTTCCATCACCAACCCAACGCTTCAAATTCTACGACTCCAAGCAAACTAGGAGCTTACTCCAAGCAAATAGCAAATTTTCTTGAGTTGGACTCCAAGTAAATTATCACCAATCCGTCAATATCGATCCATCTTGTTTTAGTCATAACTTGGGCATGTTGACTCCAAATGACTTGAAATTTGGTATGCAACCTCAAAAGGCCTTCGTTATTGCCTTATATGGATCACATCCCATTTGGGAGAAAGTATATGGATCATCACCGCTCCACAATTCCATCTTAACTGATTCGTCATTCGATCGGCTTTCTCAACCATCAAATGTTGGGCAATCATGCATACAACATTCACAAGAATTACACATAGTTGTAACTTGAAAACAGACCCGATTGACGATGATTAGAGCATCTCTCCCAGTGGGAACCTATTCATCAAAGCCGTTCAACATGCAGAATATCTGACGAGATTCAATGTGCCGACCATGCCAGCGTATTCTGTCAACATAGACCCCCAACCACATCTCATGAAGCAAGAGTGGCACATGGATCACGCCAAAGCGACAGATGCCATATAATGTAGATGTTTTCCCATATTCCTCGAAAGAATAAAAATAATGCAGTTTACATAGTTACCACCCAAGTCCATCTCATCATCCGATTAGTGAGATAGAAGTTTGTTGAGTAATTTAGGATGCATGCGTCTCATACCAAGGATGTGACCTCATTATCCAATTTATTATAGATGCCAGGTGAGCTGCTCAAAGATTCATGTACAGATTCAACATCATCATCACTAAAGTGAGCAATCCTAGTGAGAATATCATACTGATGACATTGGCAAGGGAATCGACCCCAAGGCAGACTTTGGCAACTGGTAAGCTGGAGAGCCTCCTACGATCTTGGATCATTTCTATTACAAAGTGAACCAAAAACTAAGCATGGAGGAGGTAGGGCATACTAGGAGAAAGAATGATGTAGGCCCATTGACTGAAGGAATTCATAGCGAGGGCAGCATTGAGGCCTTAGATAAGGACTCGAATTCTAAGAGACGACCCAGAATCCTGAAATTTGACTTATATACTCCTATGAACAATTCAATCGAAAACATCTACTTGGAGACTGACGACTAGGATTACCGGAAGCCTTCCTCAAGAGAGTCCATCAAATACCAAAGGAAATTTGTGAAATGTTGTATATTTCAAGATACACAAGGTCATAACACTAGTAATTGAAGACACCTCAAGTTGTGATCGGAAAGTTGATCTGAAAAGGAAAGTTTGAAAAATATATGCAAGCCATATAGAATTGTAGGAAGGGAAATTCGATCCATATCAACAAAGAATTTTGATTATCAATTGGACCACCTACGGTCGACTTCCAGCTGAGAAAGGCTGGAGGAAGTGGAAGAGCGAGCCTACGACGCTGCTTCATTTATCAATAAGATTTATTTCAATTTCAAATTTGCTGTAAGTAGGACTAACTTGAACTAAACTACTTCCAAATGATGCAGGTGACTAATTACTTAGAGTTGGGTACCAACCAGCTTCCATAGACCATGATCAGACCTTTGGACGATTATCCAAGGCCTTTGGACATAGGAGGCAGTCTGGGAGCTTGACTTATAGTGGGCATGATTAGCTGTTTACTCTTCAATCGTTGCACTCAATACGAAGACATGACTGCAACCTGAGTGTTGAATATGCAAGTATATGATTTTTGTTTGATGATAATAAACGTGTGTATATATATATATTCATTTAAATGTAATTGTTAATGTACTATCTTATTTTTCACATAATTAAATAAATATGTGCTGAATAAAATAAATAACACAGAATTTAAATTCAAACAGATATTTTATTCAAACAGATATTTTATTACAATTTTTAATAGTACAAATTTGAGCTCACTCTATACACACACACACACAACATTTCAAATTACAATACAATTTGTCACTGTACAATTATCATTTACATTTGACCTCATTACAAATCACTCGTTCACTCGTATTCGATCTTCAACTCTATTCTAGATTGAATCTAGCATCTGAGTTATCTGCACGGTACACACTGACACAGTAAAATTGAAAAAGAAATATTTTTGCAGTGTAAAATAAAATGTATTTTGAAAATATTATTTGCCTTAATTATTTGGGTTGTTCATCATCATTTAATTTTGAATTCATCAAACAGGAACAACTTGTGACATGCATAGTGTAACACTGTACATGCCACAAGGCCGTGCACACCGATATACACTTGATAAAATTACAGGGACAAATGAGCATAAGGTCAAACCCAATCAAAAGCTCGGTTAAACTCAAGTGTAATACAAATAAAGTCATGACGCGAGAACAAGGTCAAACCCGAGCTATAAGCTGGATTCAACACAGGTACAAATCCAAATGTACAAGTTCAATAAAATGGTCAGGACAACAAAAACAACTCGATCAATCCAAAATCAAAAATGAACAAGTACAAAAAGTAGAGAACAATTAAAACTGAGGAGACTAGACAGTCCAACCAGACTTAAGGTACCAGAGAAAAGCACAAAACTAAAATGTGCAACAATAAATTGCACATGTCAACAGTCTCAACAACACACACACACACACACGCATATGCATGTGTACACATGGTGACATGCAACAAAGACCACAATTATGAACTGATCAGATGCAACAAAGGTCAGAGCTAGTGAAACTACAACAAGCCTCAACAGTCAAAATGTAAAAAAGTAGCGAATACAACATAAAATTTAACTTGAACCACCAAACAACTTCTTTAACAAGTGACTCAAACCAGAGCAATCGAGACAGACCACATAATCAAAGATGTAAACAGTGAAACAACACTGTATATAGATATGTAACTATGAGACTCCAACAGTGCAATCAGACTCATTGAAGCAAAGGAGCAACCAGACAGCAATGGAATCGGACCAAGCTAATGAACAAACAAAAAGACCTTGCAACATGAACTACTCAAACGCGCATACATATATGAACACACATGTATGCAATTGTTAGCACCAGAATTGGTCACTAACACCCTTGAGAAAGATTATGTAGAGAGATAAATGAAGAAAGTAAATTAAAAGAGAATTGTATGCTAAATTAAATGCAAAAACAAGAACACCGGATTTATAATGGTTCAGTGTAACTGCCTACATCCATTTTGAGTCTTGATCTTTATTACTTTCACAAGTGATTGAATATAGATACAATCCGTACTACAATGACTAGAATACAAGTGCTAAGTAAAATAGAATAAGTCTTGAATGCAGTAGAGTCTGCCTAGTGTTCTCGAAAAAAGGTCCATTTCACCATGCCTCTGCCCTTCTATTTATAGACGAAGACGGGTTGGACTTCCTTCATGGGCCTAGGAGCAAGATACCTCGGACCATGGTAGGTAACTTCTGTTCATCGAGCCATGAATGCCAAACGACAATTGCTGTGCGTGGTTTGTCAAACCAGAGAGTGCCGAGCGAGGCCTCAGTGCCGAACGAGATGATATGCCGAACGACCTTTCTATGCCTAGCGAGGGGAGGTGTGCCGAACGACCTTTCTATGTTGAGCGAGGTTGGTCAAACCAGAGAGTGCCAAGCGAGGCCTCAGTGCCGAACGAGATGAGATGTCGAACGACCTTTCTATGCCAAGCGAGGGGAGGTGTGCCAAATGACCATTCTGTGCCAATCGGGGTAAGATGCTGAACGACCCCTCAATGCCAAACGAGGCTAGATGCCGAATGACCCTTCTATGCCGAACGAGGCTAGATGCCGAAAGACCCTTCTATTCCAAACAAGGAAAGATGCCGGGCGACTCTTCTATGCTGAACGAGGCTAGATGGCGAACGACCCTTCTATGCCGAACGAGGCAAGATCCCGAACGAGGCCCATGCCGAGTGTCTTGTTACATAGTCAAACAGCCGGGTAACACTTTCCCCCCTAAGTGTATCATGTGGATGAACATGATGCACTTTGAATCATGAGTACTCCGTGTTTTTCTTTAAGCCCTCGTTCTGTCTTCTCGATAGCATTTTCTTTCGACCCTCTGAATGTCAGACGAAGCAGTGATGCCGATCGAGGTCTCGGTGCTGAACGGGGCCTTGATGCCGAACGAGGTTTGATGCCGAACAATAAGTTGACGCCGAACGATCGAGGCGACTTGACCGGTTCTACCGGTCACTGTTTATTCGCCTTCCCTCCTTTTTTTATAACCAAACACTTTTCCTCTTTCCTCCTTTTACTTTTACCTCCACTCTCCAAGGCTTTCGAACACGGCTTCCACCAGGCTGCTTCTAATACTTTAACATCCCTTTTCCTACTAAATCCAGTTTGTTGATACATTTCCTCTCCCACCCGAACAATTTTTGATTCCGAATTTAGAACTCCCTAAGCTTCAAGCCATTCCTTAGGTATGAAATTCTCGACCACCGAACACTCCCGATTGAGGGTTTCATTCGAGACTAGTATCCATCATGATCTTCTCTATCCCTCCCTTTTTTAAACTATAATGGTAGGAGCCGTATAGATGAGGAAGATGGACATAAAAATTTAGCATGCTTTAGGCTTAGACGTAGAAGGAGGAGGGTGTTGGCGGTCCTTATGAAGTAGGTTCTAGTCTGTTTGCTGAATGAGGTGACAGGAAGGGTGGTTGACTTAATAGGGTTCAGCGAGGTTAAGAGGTGTTGGTTGATGTAACGACCCGTGTAAATTTGATGTTTAAAATGAATATAATTAATGGGATTTTTAATTTAAATGTCGAAAGAAACAGAAATCTTATTTATTTATATGAAAGAGAATGTTGAAATTTGATGTTGTCAAGGGTAATTAATAATTTACAAATTAAATTATATATTGCAATTAATAGTAATAGTGGAAATTGTTGCAGTTGATATAAAGTTTGAATAAGTAAATTAAGGCAAGTATTGAATTTATCAATGAAGTAAAATATTGATTTATGGAATTTGAATGTAAATGGGGGGAATAAAGTAATGCAGGACAATAAATAATGTATTTAGTACAATCCCTTTTTTATGTGTAAATTATTGTATGGTGATAATTGATTGAAATATGAAAATTTGGAAATAGATTCAAAATTTATGTTAGACAATGAATTGCAATAATTGAAGTTAATAATTAACCTATGAAATATTACATTGGCTGTAATAGACGTAACTATAAAGATGGAATTTAATAAACCCTATTTATTTGGAACCTTGTTTATTGATACGCAAAGGTATAATGAATGAGTTATTACAAGAGATTTGAAATTTAGATAACATTCTAATAAATGAATAATGGAAAGGATTATACAGGGGTGTACTTTAGTATGAGAGAGGAAATTATTTAAATTGATCAGGTAATAAAAAAAAACATTGTAAACGGTAATTGGAATGAATTAAGAAGTATGTTTGTATAAGTTAATTTTTAATAACTGGAAAGGAAATCCAACCGATTCAAGTTAAGGATTTCACTTGATTAAAAATTTAAAATAAGAGAACTAATAAATATTGAATAAATTTTTGGAATAGTTTGAAATAAATGTGAATTGAGTAAAATCAAGGTTATGAAAGGAACTGCAATATTGAGGGTGTAAATGTTGAACCTATAAAAGTATAATTAAGAGTAGTGGTAATATTTGTCGTACGTTACTTATTTTATTAGGTTATTAAGTTAATTCGTAATCGATTTCAATTAATTCACTAATTATGGCAGTTAATGTGGTAAGTGATAAATGTTAGATTCAATAAGATGTAACCAAGGTAAAATTCCATGATTGATGAAATAAAAAGGGCGTGAAACCAAGTGAACCAATTTATTTAGGATAGTTAATCGTAATTAATAGATATAATTTGCTAAGAAATAATAAAAGGAAATAGGAAGGTCATTAATTAGGGGAGAATATGTAATAATTGCATTTATTTGTTTGTGGAAATAAATCGTTAATGAGAACAAGTATTTAAGATTTACCATCTATTTAGTATATTAAGTTATAACGGATAATCAATTGCAATAATTAAAAATAAATTTATTACATTAACGACAATGAAGAAATATTTGAAATTTAATATTTAGGTATTATGCAAATATAACTGTAGATGAAATTGGAGAGATTTACGAATCCAATGATAAGTTTATCTATTTGACAAAAATATATGGAAAGTAAATTTAATTAAATTATTGGAAATTTAATTTATAATTGGCGAGTTTAATGAAATTTGAGAATTTATAGATTTTAATTCAACGGTTAAATTTTGTTTAAGTTAGTAAAGATGATTGAAAATTTATGATGATAAGAATCGTCAATTATCGAAGTGAAATAGGAAATTTGATTTAATTAACTAATTTTTAATTTATTTAATTAATATAAAAATAGCCATTTTGGTCACGAACTCGGATTTCGACGAAACCAGTTTCATCGGATCCGTAACAGTGAATTATTGCAGGGTTTCAAGTTTCGTAGCGATCGGACTTGTCGTTTGATCGTACGAACGCGAAACGCCTTGAAATCGATTTAATTGAAATCAATTTGGAAATTTTGTTTTCAGCATAACTTCTCCATACGATCGAATTTGGACGTGAAACTTTTTCCATCGCGTTCAGAATATTTTAAAAACACCTATTTGGATATATGGGTTTACCCAATTTCGTTCCGGGGTCAGAATGGGCTTTTTGGGCCAACTATCGCTTAGCACGTTTATAATTCGTGCCCACCTATTCTACTGCAGTTGTCTATAAATAAGCTGTTATAAACCCTAGCAGCCTTTATTTCTATATCCATAGGAACCTCTGTACTGCCCTTCTTCAATGGCAACAAACAATTCTAGATCCATTTTCAAATTTCAAACATCAAATCAAAAGTTAAAAATTCAAACACCTTTGAAAATTTCCAAAAAAATATATGTTGAAGTTTTTGACGAGGGCAACTCAGATCTGCAATTGGTTTCTCGATTCGAGTTATAGTTTGGCCTAAAATCAGCGATAAATTTTCGGCCGTGCATGGTATGGGTGGTCAAATCAACGACAGATCTTCGACCTGGTGTCGATCAGAAGGTAGGAGTGCGTGGGGAACGATATGCAGAGCAGATCCATACGGTCGATTATGACTGGAAGTGATTGGATTCGCCATGATTTGGGATTTAGGGGGACGTCGCCGTCGTCGGTTTAGGGCGAACGGGGAGACCGAGTTTGTCGCAGTTGGGCGCCTAGGCGCGGCAGGGTAGGGCAAACACGATGGAGTCTCTTGATCGGTGATTCGTGAGGGGAAGTTTCGATGGAAAGGTCGTGAAAGCAGCGGCTGCTAGGGCTTGCTGAACGCGTTCGAAGATCCAGTACTGGGCGAGTGGGAGAGAAGACGTATTCTCGGTGACGTGGATTGGTTTGTTCTTCTTTTTTTGTTTTATTTTATTTTATTCTAATTTTTGTTTTCAATCGAATTTTCGACATATCTTTCTCATATGTGATCCGATTGACGCGTAATTTTTTTGTTAGGATCGTAATAAAATTCCCGACGCTTTGACGCTGGTTTGGATAGATTTGGAGACCGTCGAAATTTTGGGTTTAAATCGGATTTAAATTCGATTTAAATTCAAAAGGTGAGTGTTTTAACCCACTCACAATTTCTAAATTTTCTTGTGTTTGTTAAATTAATTTTAGATATGAGTAGAAATTTATTTATGACTGTTTGGCATGTTTTATTCATTATCTTTGATAAATCGCATTCATTTAATATAATTGTTAATTTATTTTATTTATTGCATAAATTTGACAGTTAGAATTTATTTAATTGCATATTAACTGCCAGTCATAGTTATGTTAAATTTTTATTTCATATTAACTGCCAGTTAAATTTACGTTTATTTTTGCATATAAACTGCAATTAACAGTTATTAAATTTATTTTAAGTATAAACTAATAATTGATACCATTATTTATCACCTGTTATGTATTGATTGTTTGAAATTGGATGATGACTGTGATAAATGGATGTATGATTTGATGGATGAATGGATGATTAATTTTATTAATTGCAAGTTGCTATGCATTTCATTCATTCGGGATTACGGTTTGAAATGATATATAACCGCATTTTTTTTAAATTGCGGATTGAAATGATAAACATCCGTATCACTTGACCATAGGATAGAAAATTATATACAGGCACCGCGGTAAATATATAAAATTATTTTTGAAATGTTTTTCTATGGTTTTGTAAAGTTATATATATATATATATATGGTTTATGAGATATTGATTTGGTTATTGATAAAGGCTATTATATATATATATAGCAATTTCCGGTTTTTAAGCTTTGTATAAATTTGATTTGAAGTTTAAATAAAGTTTGATTTTAAGGTCAAATAAGATTAAACATTTATTTAAAATTTAATTTCTGGAGTTTTATGACTTAAATGAGAATAGATTTGGAAGATGAATATTAAGTTAAATTGAAATTTAATAAAAATTAGAATTTTTAAAGGATATGATTTTTATAACTTGATTTTTGTAAAGTGATTTTAATGAATATCAGGTTGATTAAATGAATATATAATAAATTGAAAGATGATCCAGTTATATGAAGTTAAAGGTTTTCTTAAATTATACTGAATTCACTAAGCGAACATTTCAAGTCTAAATAATAAGTAACTGAATTTGATATATATACGGAATTGTCAAATGAGTCTGTTTGAAATGGTGAAATATTTAAAGCCTTGAAACATAAGAATTGAAATGGTATTTGGAAGTTTAAATCGATATTTGAAATTGATTTGTGAAATCTAAAGAAGCTATTTTGTTTATAAAAGTAATTTAATATTTAACCATTTAAGAGATGGAAATTTTGTTTCAAACCTATGTTTTCAAGGTAGTATAATTTGGAAATATTATATTCAAAAGTTTTGATTTCTAAATTTTTTACTTTGGAAACCCTATGATTTTGGAAAGAATATATATTGGAAAATAAATGATAACGTATTGATTTGGGGTTTTAAGAATAAATGATATCGGGTTTATATGGGTTTTAAATGGATATTTTATTATGGTTTTAAAAGTATAATTTTTTTAAATAACCGCGGTGTTATAATAATGATTGGTTGGCAAAGAGACCAGGATCGGATATGGACATACTCTCTGTCGATACCAAAAACCACTTTGACTAACCGTGTACGCGGTTGAGATTCCAGAATGAAGTAGGTTGGTGGCGGCGTTTCCTGTAAGGTAAATACGTGGACCCAACTCCCGTGAGTTGGCATAAGGTGGCTAAAACAGGAGCGATTGATGGGTTAATGTGGTAGCACCTCTGATCGGACACTTCCCTTCGATACTATACTCTGACTTTGGATTTTTCGGTGGCCACCTTCACTTTTGATTTCTTTGATATGGGGAGTTTGTTCGAGGTGGGCGGCAGCTGCGCGCCGCGCATTTCCATCGGCCCGGAAGCATAATTGGTATATCTACCCTGGCATTGCCTAGTTGTGCCGTGTCACCTACCCTAGCGCGCCTTATACGATTTTGTTTTGTACCATACCTATGGAGTGCCCTCTGACGACGCCCAGTACGGGGGAGATTACAGTACTGTATACACTATGGGAATATATAAATGTGTTAAGGTGGAAAATGTAAAGCCTTAACGCTATTTAAAAGTAAGTTTATTTTAAAATTAGACACTATTATAATAGCGCAATATACTACATAGTAAATAGTTTAACGGATCCTTAGGAGATGTAAATCCCGAGCATCTCCTGAGTTACTGTACTCATATTTATTTCTGTTAATTTAACTCACATAAGATCTTTTAGTTCTGACTCGAGTGTTTTTGTCTTTCCAAATTCGCTCGGGTCAGTCCGAGCGTTTCAGGATTTGAAGATTTAGCTCTGGAGGACGAAGACGAAGATGTATATTATTATTATTTATACTAGTGCACTACACTGCTCCGCTGCATTGTTATTGGTATGTGTAACTCTGATATGTATTGTATAAATAAAATCAAAGGTTTTGTAAAACAGCTTCATGAACTGTATATTTTGATTATTATATTTTATCCTTCCGCTGTGAGATTCTGTTTAGTTTTTTTTCCTTCTCTGTTTTTCTTATTTACCCTATAACAATCCGCCCTTACGTATGGTTTGAATTGGCACGTGTGTCTGTTTAAATCGTGCGTAAAGGCGGGATGTTACATCTGGTATCAGAGCTTTGGTTTAGCGATAAACCTTAGCTTTGTGGGGTTTGACTCTTAGTTAATAGGGTAATAATACCCTATAGGAGTCGCCGAGTATATATATATGAGAGGGCGTACTTGTTAGTGTTATAAAAAGATTTTAATATTGTGTTAATCTGTTCCATTTTGTATTTATAAATTCTGGTTGATGCATGGGACGCTGTGACATCAATAGGGATTTCTAAACTGTAACGACCCGAATTTTACGTGTCGAAAAATCGTAGAATTATTAGGTCGTTAGTATTGTTTATGTCATCCATAGCCTAAGTCGTGTAAAAGATAGCTCGTAAGAAAGTTAACTCGGTTGCATAGGGTCCTTAGATCGGCTCTTGGTTAGGTCGTAGATGGTTTATAAGTCGTGTACGAGTTAGTGGGGTTCTTAAGTCGTATACGACTTATGGGTTAGCGAGTAACGACCTATAGAAGTTATACGAGTTAGCGTGTTAGCGAGTTAAGAGAGGCAGCGGCTTAAGGTTTGGACCGAGTCAAGATAGTGAGCGACTCATAGGATAACCGACTCATAGGGGTGACCGACCTAAGAGTTAGCGAGTTAGAGGAGTTAGCGACTTAGTGGAGTGGCGACTCATTAGGGTGACTGAGTAAGAGAGGTGACCGACTCATGTATTGGACCGACTCATAGGATGGAACGACTTAAGGAAAATGAGTTAGGTCGTTGAGTCGTATAGTGTTGTTGAGTCGCCGAGTCGCCGAGTCGTGTGTTGTATAGTGTTGTTGAGTCGATGAGTCGTTAGGTCGGCCTGTGTTTTAGGAAGTGTATGCTATGAGTCGTGCACGAGTTAAGTTGTTGGGTCGGCTAGGTGATGAGTCGTAGGGGTTGTTGAGTCGTTAGGCCGCGTTAGTTAGGTCGTGAGTCGGCATGTGTTCTGAGTGGTTAGGTCGGAGGCTTTTGAGTCGTATGCAGTTGGGTCGGCTTAGTGTGATCCTGTGTCTCCGATGAGTCGTAGGTCGTAGCCCGCGTGCGTGTTAGGTCGTTGGAGTTTTGGGTCGTGGGTCTTAGGTCGGGGGTGACTCAAGGATGGGTCGGCGACGACTTATGGATGGACGACTCAGGGGGGGATTCAGCCTATAAATAGAGGGGTTTGGCTCACTTTTTGGCACCGGATTTTGAAGCGACGAAGTGCTGCCATTTTGAGAGCTCGACTACAACATCTCTTCACTTCTTTTCTCCACTCCAATCTAGTGCTAACATCCATCCAAGATTGAAGATCAAGATCGAAGATTCAAGAGCCAAAGTTGAAGATCTCCATCTTTCGAAGAGAGATTTCATCGATTGAAGCGAGATTTTTACGGATCAAGCCTTGTTCTTCGCTGTCCAGATCTGAAGTGGATTTCTTTTGATGTGTTTAGGTTATTTGGTGAGTGGTAGTTATCTCTCACACGGACCCAAAGGAGTATATTGGATCGGTGGCATGTTTAAGTGTTAAAGATAGTGATTTCGTGCATTTTTCCTAAGTCTGCATGTAGATCTATTGTCCATGATGATTTGACACCTATTTTACCATATGTTCATCTATGCAAGTTCATTCATTAAGTTGTAGAGATATTGTCCACGATTCATGCTTGTTAGATCACATGTTAGATTTGGATCCTTTATTTACGAAATTGCCATTGTTGTTCTAATTGTCTATTTAGATCTTGTTTGAATGATTGATTGTTTGGATTAATGTTTGATTTGATTGATTAGTTGATTGATAACTTGATTTGGACAAGTTGTCGAAGATGATTCAAAAGCTAAGTGGAAAGGCTCTTGAATGGTGAAAGCTGCTTGTGGCATATGAAGCGGAGTGATGAAGCTCATATGGATAGATTTGATGATGGGACTTTGCCATGATGCGACGAGGCAAAGCATGATATTGAGATGGAACTTTGCTACGATGTGAGGAGGCAAAGCATGATATCGAGATGGGACTTTGCTATGATGATGTTGAGATGGGACGGGTCATGATGACGTTCCAAGCACGGGTCACGACGACGTGCGAAGCTACATTGATAACTCGATGATGCGATGTGAGTTGGTTGATAATGGTTAGCTTGAGAGGCGCTTGAGCTAGTATGTGAATAGTCGTCGAGGAGGATGACTAGAAGGCTGAGACTTTATCGTTGTTGAAGGTTCTAGCATGCTCAAAGCAAGAGTACGTTGGGACGGGCTGCGACGACGTTCCAAGCACGGGCTGCGACGACGTGCTAGTACTCTGGGTAGTTGCGAAAATTCCTAGGCACGGGCTGCGACGGCGTGCGGAGTTATGTCTAGAACCGGGGTTACCATTAGCCCTTGACAGGTGGTCATTCAACTAACGGTGAAATCAAGGCAATGATAACAGTGATAGCCAGAGTCATGGATGTTTGGACATTTGGTTGTATCATCATTCGGTCTCAAGAGCGGTGTTTTATGGGTGCTTATCTGATCTTGGTTTAGGCCTTGGGGGTTTGTATTTGGAAAACATCGACCTTGACTCGAGTGATTATTGCTTTACTTTAATTGCCTGCTATGTTATGCTTGCTTCTCCTTAGTGTGTGTCTGGGGGCTATCACTGTAGAAAGAGGTGGAGTGGGATGGTTTGGTTCCTATTCCTTTTATCCCTTATGCTCTTTTGGTATGTTTGATAGTTGATTTACTGCTCACTAAGACTTTGTCTGACTCAAGGTTTTATGTTTAATTCTTATTACCTTGGGCTGTTCATCCATGTTGGGATGGGCAGACTAGGTAGCAGGTGACAGGTGCTGTTCTTTGTGATTGACGCTGATGATGACGAAGACGAGCAGGAGGCTTATGCATATTGTTTTTCTTCTATATGTACTGGGTGTTCCGCTATTTGTATATGTTTCGAGTGTTATGTAGTGAGGCTTGATGTATTGATTGTTCAGATGTTTGTATCAAACCTTTATGAAGTCTATATGATGATATTCTATTATGAGCTTCACTATATACATATATTTCTCTATTGTATTTTGTCCATGCGCTGTGAGTTGTACGATATAGTTTCTGTTTTATCTTACCCTGACTATCGTCCATGGTTGCCTGGCACACCTTTCAGCGCACCATTCCCTTGTTTTGTGCGGGAGTCATGGGCGGTCGTCACATAAACACTTAATAGGACAGACCGACATGATATTTGTTTTTATATAGGTGAATGAAATAATTTTGCCTATTATATTTTCTGTATATAAAATAAAAATTTTCAAATGATATCTATATTTGGCTACAATAGATTGGTTGTTAGGTAATAAAGAGTATGAATAATAATAGAAATAAGATTGAAAAAAAAATGAAATTTGGAAATTTAGGACTTAAGATCCGGGGTTTTGAAATTTCTTTCGAATAAATTTTGGAATATAATAATATTGTTTATAAGTATTTTTTTGATGTTAATATTTCAATATAATTCGGAAAAATTTGTTTTAAAGAAAGTTTTGGAGAAAATAAGTTTTGTACTTTTTCTCTCTGTCGCTGGAAAATAATTTCGGTGATGAGTGCACGCATCATCGACATTCATTTTCGAGTTTCGAAGGGAAAGGCCACTGTAGTAGTTCTACCGCAGATTTATTTTTGAAAATATATAAATTTTGAATTGTTTTAAATATAATTAGAGATATATAAGTTATAAGAATATATTAATCTATTGTTTTAAAATAATTTGAAATTTACCCCGGTAATAATTATTAGATTTCCATTAATTTATTTGTTTCAATTATTGTAGTGAATTGAAACATAGGTAATAAATAAATTAAAACCTCTAAAGGAAATAAGAGATTTAATGATAGGTTATAAATGGTATTAAATGGAATTTGAAATTATAACCTACGAAATAAAGAATATTATTATTGAACGTTAAATTAATCATAGATAATGAGGAAACTTGTATAACTTTCAAGTACATTCTTTAAAAACATATATAACTTACCAAATATAAAAGTTGAAATGTTTAATAAGAAATGTAATAGAAATTTGTACAAGTAAAGGTAGGTAAGAAAATTATTCAATGAAATTGCTGTTAAATGAGAATTTAATGTTGTAAACTTAAGTTATAATTGAAATTTTACTATAAGTGAATATAATTAAAGGTAAGTATTATAATTAGATGATTTTAAAACTTAAGTAAATAGAATGAAATTCTATAATAAATGAAACTGTGAGAAATAAATGAATAAAATTTAGAAATGCATAAATGGAATGCAATAAAAAGAAACTTACATGACTTTAAAAATAAATATTGTAAGTAATAAATGAAAATAAATGAGGTGATCACTCAATTAATGAAAGAAAGGAAATCAAACAACTCAAGTATGAAATAAAGATTTATAATAAGTTAAATTGATTGTTGGGTTGAATTGTTATTGTTTGATTTATGTTTGGTTGGGTAAGGAAATTTGAAATTGTTGGATGAATAAATAAATTATTTTGTTCCATCTAAGACTGTTGAGTAAATGATGCACTTGATAGTTATTTTTCATTCCGTACCATTTCAAGTTTTGAACCTGAACAACTATTTGCTTGTTGATTGAATGGTTGTTTTGTTTTGTTGCGTATGTTGTTGAAATTGATGGTTGTTGTATTTATTTGTTGTTAATGATTGAAACCACTTAAATATTGCACTTTATATAAATTGTAACCCTTTGAATTATATAAGAAAATGCAGTATCTTAGAAATATTTTGAAAATGTTTTCCAAACATTAATAATTTAAATATAAAGGATTAAATAGTTATAAATTAGGATATCTTATTTAAAGTAATTAATTTTGTAAATTTAATTGTTTATAAGTTAAATATTTTGAAGAAGATGTATTGTATTTAATTCTTCTTTTCCCTTCTTTTCCTTTTCGGGGACGAAAAGTTTTGAGTGGGGGAGAGTGTAATGACCCGTGTAAATTTGATGTTTAAAATGAATATAATTAATAGGATTTTTAATTTAAATCTAGAAAGAAACAGAAATATTATTTATTTATATGAAAGAGAATGTTGAAATTTGATGTTATCAAGGGTAATTAATAATTTACAAATTAAATTATATATTGCAATTAATAGTAATAGTGGAAATTGTTGCAGTTGATATAAAGTTTGAATAAGTAAATTAAGGCAAGTATTGAATTTATCAATGAAGTAAAATATTGATTTATGGAATTTGAATGTAAATGGGGGAAATAGAGTAATGCAGGACAATAAATAATGTATTTAGTACAATCCATTTTTTATGTGTAAACTATTGTAAGGTGTTAATTGATTGAAATATGAAAATTTGGAAATAGATTCAAAATTTATGTTAGACAATGAATTGCAATAATTAAAGTTAATAATTAACCTATGAAATATTACATTGGCTGTAATAGACGTAATTATAAAGATGGAATTTAATAAACCCTATTTATTTGGAACCTTGTTTATTGATACGCAAAGGTATAATGAATGAGTTATTACAAGAGATTTGAAATTTAGATAACATTCTAATAAATGAATAATGGAAAGGATTATACAGGAGTATACTTTAGTATGAGAGAGGAAATTATTTAAATTGATTAGGTAATAAAAAAAACATTGTAAACGGTAATTGGAATGAATTAAGAAGTATGTTTGTATAAGTTAATTTTTAATAACTGGAAAGGAAATCCAACCGATTCAAGTTAAGGATTTCACTTGATTAAAAATTTAATATAAGAGAACTAATAAATATTGAATAAATTTTTGGAATAGTTTGAAATAAATGTGAATTGAGTAAAATCAAGGTTATGAAAGGAACTGCAATATTGAGGGTGTAAATATTGAACCTCTAAAAGTATAATTAAGAGTAGTGGTAATATTTGCCGTACGTTACTTATTTTATTAGGTTATTAAGTTAATTCGTAATCAATTTCAATTAATTCACTAAATTATGGCAGTTAATGTGGTAAGTGATAAATTTTAGATTCAATAAGATGTAACCAAGGTAAAATTCCATGATTGATGAAATAAAAAGGGCGTGAAACCAAGTGAACCAATTTATTTAGGATAGTTAATCGTAATTAATAGATATAATTTGCTAAGAAATAATAAATGGAAATAGGAAGGTCATTAATTAGGGGAGAATATGTAATAATTGCATTTATTTGTTAGTGGAAATAAATCGTTAATGAGAACAAGTATTTAAGATTTACCATCTATTTAGTATATTAAGTTATAACGGATAACCAATTGCAATAATTAAAAATAAATTTATTACATTAACGATAATGAAGAAATATTTGAAATTTAATATTTAGGTATTATGCAAATATAACTGTAGATGAAATTGGAGAGATTTACGAATCCAATGATAAGTTTATCTATTTGACAAAAGTATATGGAAAGTAAATTTAATTAAATTATTCGAAATTTAATTTATAATTGGTGAGTTTAATGAAATTTGAGAATTTATAGATTTTAATTCAATGGTTAAATTTTGTTTAAGTTAGTAAAGATGATTGAAAATTTATGATGATAAGAATCGTCAATTATCGAAGTGAAATAGGAAATTTTATTTAATTAACTAATTTTTAATTTATTTAATTAATATAAAAATAGCCATTTTGGTCACGAACTCGGATTTTGACAAAACTAGTTTCATCGGATCCGTAACAGTGAATTATTGTAGGGTTTCAAGTTTCGTAGCGATCGGACTTGTCGTTTGATCGTACGAACGCGATCTGCCCACTTGGTAAAATAATCGACCACAACTATCGCGTATTTCGCACCACCTTTAGATATGGGTAAGGAACCGATTATATCAATCCCCTACATTGCAAACGGCCAGGGGCTAACCATCGTGAGTTCCGTTCTCGGGATTTTTGCATAATTCTGACATTTGTCACATCTCCTTATGTAGTCTGCAACATCTCGAATTATGGTTGACCAATAATATCCATAGCGGAGGATTTTCTTTGCTAATATATGCCCCTAGTATGGTCACCACATTCTCCTTCATAGACTTCCTTCAGAACTCGTTTTACCTCACGCGGGCAATGCACTGGAGTAAGGGGGTCGAGAATCCCTTCTGATACATTATTCCATCTTGCATTACATATCGTGAAGCCTTATAAAATGACTTGTCGTCTTTCGTTCCTTCTTTCAGGCAAGATTCGTGTAGAAAGTACTGTTTGAATGGGGTCATCCATGATTCCTTCTTGATTTCTATTTCTAACACGAGATCTATCTCCATCACATTTGTACTCGGAGCATGTAAGGCTTCGATGGGAACTAAACCTATTTGCTGTGCATCACCAGTGCTTTCAAATTTTGCCAATGAATCGGCTTCTTTGTTTGATCACGCGGGACATGAAAAATATCATAATATTCAAGATTCGCTAGCAGCTCTTGAACCCATGCAAGGTATGGGGCAAGTCTCTCTCCCTTCGCTTGATAGTCCCCCCCACACCTGATATACCACCAATTGTGAGTCATAAAAGATCTCAACCGATTTTACTCCCAGCTCTCTGATAAGTCTCAACCCAGCGATCAATTCTTCATACCCGGCCTTGTTATTTATTGCCGAGAATTCGAGCTTCAAAGCATAACAAATTGATCGGTTTTCGGGGGTCACAAGAACTATGCCAGCTCCCGAGCAACGGTTGTTAGATGCCCCGCCTGTGTACATCTTCCATCGAACATGAGGTATGACATTGTGACCGTTTGATTCGTCTAACACGGTGAATTTAGCAATGAAATCTGCTAGCGCTTGTATGGCCCTTTGTGGTAGGTAGGTAATATCGAACTGACTAAACTCGATATTCCATTTTAACATCATTCCAGAGGTTTCTGGTCGTTGGAGTACGTGCCGCAAGGGTTGATCAGTATAAACACTGATTGAGTGTGTTTGAAAGTACGGTCGAAGCTTGCGTGATGCAATCACCAAGCAATAGGCTAGTTTCTCAATCTTAGGATAATTTCTTTCTACCCCCGTTAAACGTTTACTGATATAGTACACTTGCTTTTAAACTCGGTCCTCCTTGCGAACCAAAGCCGTACTGATAGCATGCTAGGATACAACCAAGTACACATACAACATCTCATGGTCTACCTGTTTCGATAGTACCGGGGGACTTTCTAAATGCCTTACCAGAGCTTGGAATGCTTCCGCACAGTCGTATGTCCATTCGAAATTCCTCTTTCCTTTCTTTATTACATCGAAGAAAGGAATACACTTATCTGTGGCTCTGGATATGAATCGACTCAGCGCGGCCACCTTTCAATTCAAGCTTTGTACCTGCTTTATAGTTCCGGGAACTTGTATGTCTCGAATAGCTTGAATCTTCTTTGGGTTAGCTTCGATTCCCTGCGCATCCACAATGAAACCCAAAAATTTCCCTGACGCAACGCCAAAGGAACACTTCAAAGGATTGATTTTATTCTATAATGTCTGAGTATATCAAACATCTCTGTAAGTCCGGAATGTGGTCGTTTGACTGCCGTGACTTCATGAGCATGTCAGCCACATAAACTTCCATCGTTCTACCAATCCGGTCTTTAAACATTCGATTCACCAGACGCTGATAAGTCGGTCCTGCGTTTTTCAATCCGAAAGGCATCACTACATAGCAATATAACCCAATGTCAGTGACAAAACTGGTGTTCTTGGTCTGGAATGTGCATCGAGATCTGATTATATCCCGAGTACGCATCCATAAATGACAGTAATTCGTGTCCGGCTGTTGAGTCGACTAGCTGATCAATTCTGGGTAAAGGGAAACTATACTTTGGGTATGCTTTGTTCAAATCAGAGTAATCAACGTAAGTTCTCCACTACCCATTTGCTTTTCTTACTAGCACAGGGTTAAACACCCATTCAGGGTAGAGGGCGCTGCGGACGAACCCATTGGCTTTGGGTTTGTCCACCTCCTCTCTGAGAGCAGTGGACCTCTCCGGGTCCATGCCTCTCCTTTTCTGTTTTACAGGAACATACTTCGGGTCTATGTTCAACATATGACTTGCAATAGTGGGAGAAATCTCACACATATCAGAATGTGTCCAAGCGAAAACATCCAGGTTCGCTCAAAGGAAATCAATGAGATCTTCAGCCATTGATGGGTCGAGTTGTAATCCAATCTTAAGCAATCATGATGGGTCATCTCGGCTGATTGGAATGTCAATCGTCAGTTCAGTCGGTGCTGGTTTTGCTTCCCTAGGTTCGCCATCATCATCCATCGGATCTATGCCTCTATAGATCTGAGAATGCTGCCCGAGCCAGGGCTTGGGCGCTACTTGTCAATTGTCGGTATTCCAAATGCGGACGGAGTTGTCCACAACCTTTCCTTTCTCTTCCTGCCAGGCCTCTCTCAGCTTAGCCACATAACATGCGCGACCGGTCGCCTGACCGCCATGCACCACACCAACTCCTTTGCCTGTTGGGAATTTCAAAGTCAAACACCACGGGGCCAAAGCTGCCCTGAACTCCGCCAGGGCCGGCTGTCCCAGAAACACATTATATGGAGAATCAACATCCAACACTATGAAAGGTAGGATTCGCACCCTTCTACTCTCACCTTGTCCCAGTTCAACTGGCAATTCAACATATCCTACTGCTTCAGTCGCTGCACCATTAAAGCCATGGACTCGGGCTTTAGATGGTTTCAAATCCTTTTTCTCCATCTTCATTTGGTCGTATTCCTTTTTAAAGATGATGTTAACGGAACTTCCACAATCAATCAAAATTCTCTTCACATATGCTGGCCCGATCGTCGTAGATATGATCATCGGGTCAACAGTAGGAACCTCCACCTTGTCAGCATCTCGGATCCTAAACACTATATCGTCTGTCATCATGCGCTACTTAGCTGTGGTCCCATCCTCCACATTCAAAAAACACTCATAATCTGCATTCCTTAAGGAGTTAGCATACTGCTCCATTTCCTAACATTTCTTATCTACAGGATGATGACCACCGACTATAGTGTTTATGACCAGTCTACTACAGTTCAGGCAAGTTCCTCTGGATGGCGTGGCGCCGGTCCGCGTCCGGGGTCCGATGATTCTTGCCTACCTTCTTGCGAGTTCTTGACAAACTCCTGCATTTTTTCTGTATGATGAGCTTTTCTATGGCATCGTGGAGGTGTCTACACTCCTCTATATTGTGCCCGTAAGTCTCATGGAAGCGGCAGTACTTCCCAGTCTGTTTTTGTTCCTCTGTTGACTCCTTTGAGCACGGCTTTCTGTATTGGAAAGTATTACAAGTTGACAGATAAATATTCTCCAGAGACGCATTCAAAGGAGTATACTCATTGTAAGTGGGAATTCTTGACTTCCATTTCCCTGCCTCCCTTTTCTTTCCGGGGTTTCCTCCTCCGGACCCTTTAGATTGCCCGGGTTTATTCTGGACATTGACTTGAACCTTTCCTGAATTTTCATCGGACTGTCTAACAGTAATGTTGCTTTACATAGTCTCTTGAACAGGCCCTGATGCCTTATCTTGCCTTGTCCATCTGGCTTCCTCTCTTCTTATGAATTGATGAGCCTTTGAATAGAATCGCTCCAGCGTAGTTGAAGGCTTTCCTGCCAACCAATCTCCAAACTCTGAATCGGGATCTACACCTCGCATTATCGCCATTAGAATTGCGCAATTGTTAGGTTGCTAACTTCAATATCCGCAACATGAAATCTCTGCAAGCACTCTTTGAATGACTCCCCCTGAGCTTGGATTACACTGGATAGGGACATCACATCCTTGGGACGAGTGGCATGTATCTTGAATTGTTCCACAAATTTTGTCGCCAATTCGTCAAAGCGGGATATAGACTGTGAGGAAGTCGAGTGAACTACATGGTGGAGATTTTAGTAGAGTAATTGGAAAGCATCTACACTTGGTTGCGTCATTTGCTCTAGCTGAATCCATCATCCATTCATACCTCATTACATGTTGTCTGGGATCAGTCTTTCCTTCGTAGGCCGGGACAGTTGGCATGCTAAACTTCCTGGGTACTCGGCTTGTAGAATAGTGTCAGTTAATGGAGTCGAACTCCGGGATATACCCCAATCTTCATTGGTCAGGCCCTAATTTTATCTCATCAACTATCTGACCATAGTCGATAAGTCCGGAGTTTGTATACAGGATGGAAGGTTGGACTCTGTTCTATAGGACCGCTCAGGTTGGTGCCTCCTCTGTTGGCGATCTGCCAAACGTGTATCTTGGGGACCAACTTCATTAGGATCTTGGTGAGCCGGGCGTCCAGTTTCCACACGTGCTCCTACTCCTAAATTTCCTGCTCCAGCCAGGGTGTGGTCTCTAAGATTTAAGTGATCCCTAGTTGATCGATCAGCAGCACCTGCTTGTGCAGTTTTTGTTTTGCGACGTCTATGCCTGGGAGGTTCGTCGGACGAGGTCGAACTATCAGATAAGGAATAAGGAACGGGGCTACCACCAGCATTTTGATGTTGTTGCTGAGTAAGCTGAGTCATGAGGTTAGCGTTAGCTTGAATCTGCTCAGCAAGTTGTCTTCTGCTTTCCATGAATTCTCTCATTAGGTCGTTGAACTCCGTCCTAGTAATGACTTCCACCTGCTTATGAGCTCCGGCAGTCCCTACACATGGATTAACTTGCTGATTGCTAGGTCCTATCTATTGTACACTAGTAGTCTTGTTGACGTCTGCGTTATGAGAGGCTGATCTGGTACGTGGTCTTCCTCTAATAGAGTTATCGATAGAAACTCTAAGTAGATTCAACGGACATCCTGTGAATGACTTGGATCTCCTTCATGGGATTTATTCAATCCAGTAGCTACAAAGAAGATCCTAATAGCTTGAGAATTCGGTTCTCAGTGAAAGCACCAAAATGTTAGCACCAAAATTCGTCACTAACACCCTTGAGAAAGATTATGTAGAGAGATAAATGAAGAAAGTAAATTAAAACAAAGAATTGTATGCTAAATTAAATGCAAAAACAAGAACATCAGATTTATGGCGGTTCAGCATAACTGCCTACGTCCAATTTGAGTCTTGATCTTTATTGCTTTCACAAATGATTGAATATAGATACAATCCCTACTATAATGACTTGAATACAAGTGCTAAGTAAAATAAAATAAGTCTTAAATGTAACAGAGTCTTCCCAGTATTCTCGATAAAAGGTCCATTTCACTATGCCCCTGCCCTTCTATTTATAGACAAAGATGGGTTGGACTTCCTTCATGGCCTAGGAGCAAGATACCTCGGCCCATGGTAGGTAACTTCTACGCACCGAGCCATGAATGCCGAACGGCAATTGCCGAGCGAGGTTGGTCGAACCAGAGAGTGCCGAGCGAGGCCTCGGTGCCGAACAAGCTGAGATGCCGAACGACCTTTCTATGCCGAGTGAGGGGAGATGTGCCGAACGAGCTTTTTGTGCCGAGCAAGGTTGGTCGAACCAGAGAGTGTCGAGAGAGGCCTCAGTGCCGAACGAGATGAGATGCTGAACGACCTTTCTATGCTGAGCGAGGGGAGGTGTGCCAAACGATCTTTCTGTGCCGATCGGGGTAAGATGCCAAACGACCCCTTAACGCAGAACGAGGTTAGATACCGGACGACCCTTGTATGCCGAACGAGGCTAGATGCCGAACGACCCTTCTATGCCGAACGAGGCAAGATGCCGAGCTACCGTTCTATGTCAAACGAGGCTAGATGCTGAACGACCCTTCTATGTCGAACGAGGCAAGATGCCAAACGAGGCCCGTGCCTACCCTTTTGTTACATGGTCAAACAACCAGGTAACAACAATGCATAGCAACTATAAGAGCAATCTCGAATGAGCAAGTGCACCGGGGCAATACACAAAAAGACAATGCATATTGAAGCATAGAACATTTCAAATGTCGTAGGCAAATGCAAACTAGATCAAAGCAACCTGACAAAAGGACTGATACAAGTGTAATGAAATTCAACAAACACACACACACACACGTACATATGTATATATGTACAATATGATGTTACATATATCAAGTGAAACAAGTCCAACTACCAGCAATAAATTAGTCAGCAAAGTTGCTAGAATTATCTCCAAATAACAAGTTCGAATTGAACAAATCAAAGTGCAAAGTCATAATAGAAATCAATTCAAAGTGACCGATGTCAACAATAGTTTAAAACCAAAGTCAAAGCCGTGGTGGCCAAGGAGTTGAAAAAAGCAATTAAAGCCATAATAATCAAGCAAACATAAATTATACGAATTAAAGAAGTCAGAAAACATCACAAGCATTCTAGTAATAATCAGTGGCTGAGAAAAATTATCAGACGATATTATACGAACGAAAATTAAGGGGTTTGAACCCTATTTAAAACCATATCATCATCGGCTATCAAATCATTCAAGTTTAAGTATATAAACAAGAACAAATAAAAGGAAATCGCATACGAGATCATTAAAACCAAACTCGACTTGTTGAAGCAGCCGGTTGCAAATCGAAGAAACAATCGATCGACAAGATAAGGGACAAGAAATCATCGATTCGATCAAATAACTGAGGTCGATGGCTTCAACGAAGAGCAACCCTAATTTTTGAAAGAGGGAAACAGGACTAGGCAGACATTAATTTCACGAAGAAAGATACCAATCGAATAATAAAAAGAAAAAGGGGGATTTACTTTTTATTTTTATGGGCAGGTGATTATAAATAGTATTTGGGCTTTATTGTTTAAAATTAGGGATTTGTTAAATTGTTTTTAAATTTTGTATTTCTCTTTTAAGCATTTGTAAAGTCTAGTCATGCGACTAGGGGACGCACTACGGCGGTGTAGTTCGAGAATTCGCAACTCAGTGGTTGAGTTGTGGCATGCTTTTGAGCATAGAGTTAGGTTAGTCTATAGCGGGTGTCGCGAGTTTATATGTGTAAGTTTCTGACTACATAATTTCTAGTAGAAACCTTAAGGGCAGCACGTAGGCAGGGTTTTGCCGAAGCTGGGTAAATCTATGTTGTGCTTTTTATTATTCTGCCATTATTCTGCGATATCCGTGTTGCAATTATTTTATATACTTTCACATTAAATTTTTATAACTAATAGTATAACCGTATTATCCCCCTCTAGGGTGAAATCGATCCTATAAGTGGTATCAGAGCTAGGAACAGAAGATAATTTTTTGATTTAAAAATTTAATTTTTCAAAAACCAATTTTTGTTTTAAAAATTTGAATTTTTAGAAAATGGCTTCTTTTAATAATGCTTTTGTTGAGGGTCGGTCCAATATTATTCCTCCTATTTTTGATGGAACAGATTTTTTGAATTGCAAAATTAAAAATGGAATTTTATTTAAAATCTGTCAATGCTAAATGTTGGGATATTATTGAAAATGGGTGTGATATAATAGACGAGAAAATTACTTCGATTAGTGCTCCTGCTATGCTTATACTATATTCTCATATTAATCAAGATAATTTTAACTTCATCTCTTATTGTGAAAATGCACAGGAAATCTGGAATACTTATGATGCAATATACGATGCAAAAGTCAACAATGATGAGGAATCCTCAAAAATCGACTTAGTTAAAGAAACGTTCTTAACAGGATTGGCAAAGGGCGGTAGTGATAAAGATTCAATAGCCGATGAGATAAGTGATTTTTCATTCAATGATTTAGTTCTCTTGTGCCGAAAATTAATTGTAAATAATAAAGCTCTTGAAATGAAAAATAATAATTTGAAAAGAGAACAAACTAAACTTCATCAAAAAATATTGATTTGGAAAAAAAGCTTAAAAATAAAAGTTCTAATTGCAAAAAGTGTTTGGCCCATGAAAAAGAATTTGCCTGTTTACATGAAAACTTTCAAAAGGTAGAAAACGAAATTTTAATTTGGGAGAAAAAAAAAGTGAGTTGATTTGTAAAAATAATATTTTACAAAAAAAGTTGGATAGTTTTGAGAAGTCGGAAAGTTCTAAAAGTGCAACTTTTTTAAAGAAATTAAATGAGATCAACGAAAATTTGAAAACTCTTGAAAAAGAAAATGTGATTATAAGCAATTATGAAATTATTAGATTAAATCACGAGTTTGAAAGGTGATGGAAGAATTCTAGGATTTTGAAAAAATTAAATATAAAAAACTCCAACTCTTTGAAACTGAGATGGTTGAAATTGACAATAGAATTAGAGAGCTTCAAAATGAAAATATGCGATTAAAAATGAATAGTTTTGAAAAGAGAGATAATGGCATTAGTTGTTGTTCGAAGCTAATAAATGAAAATAAACTTTTAAAATCCAAAATTAATAAACTTGAGTTGGTTACTCGGAAATTTTTCACTAGAGATAAATCATTAGAAAATTCAACTCTTTGAGAATAAAAGGAATGCATTTGGATTTGCAATAGTGTCAAAATATGAACAAACAACTAATAACACTGTTAAGGGGAAAAGTGTGATACTCAAACACGTGAAAACCATACCAATTTGGGTTCCAAAAGGCACAAATATAAAATCCCTTAAAGTAAAATAAATCTGGGTTCCAAAAGGAACAAATATAAATAGTTTTGGGTCTCTACAAATATATTTTTCAAAACCATTTGCCACTAACATCCATGGACCTATAAAAACAAATAGCTTACAAAAATCTTTTCTCATGTAGGTGTGGTGGCAGACTAAGGGACAACAATAGTGTTACCTGGATTCTAGCCGTTCCAGGCATACAATCAATAAATCAAAGTTCCTTAGCCTATTATAAATGTGGCGGAATCACAATGGGCAGCAACGAAATATTATCAGTAATGTTAAAATAGGTAATGGTATATTCATCTTAAACGATTTATTAAATGGTAAAATCTGCACCATGACTTAATTTAATTTAGCCAGTGTTGTGTTAAAGAAAAGAATGTTGGCTTTGATTCTGACTTTTCAAATTTGTTGGCTAATTACATTTTTATGCTGAGAATACTATAAATATTTCTAGAGACTTTGAATTAGTTCCTTAGTCCATATAGTCCATGATACACGTGGATATATTTGTTTATCTTACTGCTTTTGGATCTGACACTATGGTTACCGTTCATTTGCAACAATTTCAATTCAAATTCAAAAGAATTTCATTTAAAAACTGTAAAAATGATTTTAAGATTGCATACTTCACGGTCTGGTCTATAACATTAAACTAATGATAATCTTGAGTCTAAGAGAAATTCAGATTCAGATAACACTGGTAATCTGGTTGGTAGAAAAATTACTAGTGGAACATGATTTATGTTGAGACATTCATTAGCTGCATCACATTTTCAAAGAAAATATCGGCATATTTTTCATTTCAATTAATTTCCAATTAGCAGACATTTTTCCCCTTCCAGAAAATCATTTTGTTGACCTTGTTCAGATTAGTTATTTTGGAAAATTTAATTTTATAATTATTTAGATTTGCTTTTAAATGACTACATTAACTAATCTGACTCCCTATTAATTATTAAAAAGATAAATAGTGATTGAAAAAGTTGTGAGTGTTGATATTGATCATATTTTATAACTTGAGACAGTATAATAAGTAAATTTCTATAGAAATTTAAACATGAGTCATAAAAACTTTTTGTTGGTAAAAATTCCGTGAGCATTTCTATTTCTATCGTATTTCTATCGACCATCGCTCATCAAAATCCAATATAGTATGTCAATATGTGATATTTTTAAAAGGGAAATTATTTATTTTTCATTTTGTTATTATTTTTAGCAAAAAAAATCCAAAATATTCACTCTCATTTAAAAGTCCTCATGGTTATGCATGGGTGAATTACTTGAAATTTTTGATTATGTGCTTCCATACCCATTTAAAGGTCCTCACGGTTATGCATGTATGGAACACATACCCAAATTGATTAGTTAAATAAACAAGTTGATTCTAATACCATTTAAAAGTCCTCACGGTTATGCATGGTTAGAAGATACTTGAATTCATTTTATTATAATTTTTTTGAATACCACAAACTCATTTAAAAGTCCTAACGGTTATGCTTGGTTAGTAGATATTCCAATTCCGGATGTAAGCATACCACAAATAGGCGTAGCTATATGGTTTTATATGATGACATCATCCCTATCATTCTAAAGTGGAATATGCGCCTAACAGAGTATTTATGATTTTTGTTTTGATTTTTTATTGAAATTTAATATTTATACCCGATTGAGTATATTAATGTCTATCTCTTTATCTCTATTTTTCTAACACTATTACTCTTTTGCTGATAACAAAAGGGGGAGAGAAAAGTTAAGATTTTGGCAAACAAAGGTCAAATATTTTATTTTATATTCTCTATTTGCATCTAGACTCATTTGCATATTTTTATTTATTTTTCATGGATATATGTAGGGGGAGCTTTGTTGTAGAGAGGGAGCATTCAAATAAGGGGAGCAAATTGAATGTTAATTACATGTACTAAATTCAAAATCTTAAATATATGTTGGTTATCATCAAAAGAGGGAGATTGTTGAATATGCAAGTAAATGATTTATGTTTGATGATAATAAACATATATATATATATATATATATATATATTCATTTCAATGTATTTGTTAACATACTATTTTATTTTTACATAATTAAATAAATATTTGATGAATAAAATAAATAACACAGAATTTTAATTCAAACAAATATTTTATTCAAAATAGTATTTTATTACAATTTTGAAAAGTAAAAATTTGAGCTATATATATATATACACAACATTTCAAATTACAAAACAATTTGTCACTATAAAATTATCATTTAGACTCGCACCTCACTACATATCGGTCGTTCACTCGTATTCGATCTTCAACTCTATTCTAGATTGAATCCAGCATCTGAGTTATCTGCAAAATACACACTGACACGGTAAAATTGAAAAAGAAATATTTTTGCAGCGTAAAATAAAATGTATTTTGAAAATATTATTTTCCTCGATTGTTTTGGTTGTTCGTCATCATTTAATTTTGAATTCATCAAACACGAACAACTTATGACATGCACGGTGTATCACTGTATATGCCACAATGTAACAACCCGTATATTTGGACCATTTAAATTGACAATAATCCACACATGTCAACTTAAATAGTACAAAACATGAATTATTAATAGAGTATATGTATAAATGAGAATCATCACAGAATCACAGAAATATAACATCACAGAATAGTGCAGCGGAATTACAATATAGTCATAAAAGTAGTTCATGAAGCTACTCATAAATACAACAATGTCTCAAATAAAATGAAATAGAACAACATAGATGTCTGATAATATCCAAATAGGAAAAAGTAATAATGATAAGATAAATATAATGATAGTCTTCAGGTCTTCAGCTTCCAAGTAGCACAACAACAGAAATCCTCAGACTGACCCGACCATATGCACAAACAAATACTCGAATCAGGACATATGTTCTTACACAGATAATATGGTTCGTATTTGAAATAGCAATAACTCAAAGATGAATGGAATAACATCTTTCAGGATCCGTTAAAATATCTATACATAGTAATGTAAGATAAGTAGACAATGTCTAACAGTAAAATAAAATATCAAGATAGTGTTAAGGCATTACCATTGTTCCCCTTAACACATTTTATATAGCATCATAGACTATACAGCACTGTAAACTCCATCGTAAACTAGTGGGATATCAGGGAGTACTCCATAGGTATAATACAAAAGAAATTCATAGTGGTCGTGTATATAGGGATACAGATATGACAAGGCACATGAGGCAATATCCAAGGTAGTGAAACTACCGTTTGCCTGATCCGGACTAGTGAGGACGCATCGCCGCAACGATTGCAACACCGTGAAACAACACTCCAAATTCAAGGGTGCGCAACAATCAATAACAAGTAATGAGTAGTTTACGAAGAAGTGTGTTCGCTCGAGGTAGCTAACCCCATTTGGCCCGGCACGGCTTCTGTTTTAGTCATTTCCAATTTGATACAAGTGTCAAGGCTATCTCTTATCGTTCTCTTTCTTCAATCATCAACGTACGTCATTCCAACCACTTCATTCTTGATCACTCCTCGCGTATAGTTATTAAAGTGGTTTTTAGTTTAGATAGTGAGTATGTCCCTAACCGATTCTGGACTCTTTAAAAACTTTCGTAATTATAACACCGATTGGTTGTTTAATATATTTCAAAACCGAATCAATTTCAATTCCAATTAAAAAATTTAAACCATCATTTCATTTGCCTTTCTAAAACAATTTCCAAACTTTACTTTTCATAACTTCCAAATTTCCATTTCAAAACTCTATAATTCAATTCCAAAATTTGATCTAAAACAATTCAAATATTCATTTAAATTCTTATATAAGTTTCATTCCGTAATCATTTAAAATAAACTTAATTTAACATTCAAATCAATTTAAACTCATTTTTCGATTTCATTCAATATTCGTTAAATTAATTTATCATTTAAAACAATTCCTATTTAAATTCCAACTCATTAGATCAATTACTTAAGTTCAACTTCATTATATCAAAGCTAAAAAATTTAATTAAGTTAAATTCGTAAATCAAATCCTTTAAATTACAAGTCTTACATTTGTCTCAATAAAACGTATTTTTCTTGTTAAAGAAATTCAATTTCATTTATTTATTTACTTAATTACAAATTTCAAAACTCATTTAATAAAGAAACTTAGTTTCACTTGTTCAAGAAATTCGATTTCAATTAATAAAGAATTTAATTTAATTTAATTATTAAATAATTCAGTCTTATTCAATTATCAATTAATTGAAAAACTTAATTATTAACTAATTTCAAAACTTAATTATTAATAATTCCAAATTTAATCATTATATAATTAATTTTTAAAACAACGTTCTTTCATCAACTACAATGTTAATGTATTTTGTTTCAGACTTTAAATATTAACATTTTCCTTTCATTAAAATTTAAATTCCAATTTTATTTCTAAATCTTATTATTATTCAAATGAAATCTTTATTTTTTTAAATCAAATTATGGACCAATCGGGTTTTATTTAATTTTCTATCCAAGTCAAAGTTTATTTGGGTATTTATCATTTCAACCGATTCCATTTCAATTCAAAAATCAAAGCATAGCAAAGGGAACTTGTAGTGTGATAACTGGGATGGTGTCAAAGTAAATAAACAAGCAATAGCAACCATCAATAACAATCCAATAATTTATTTAAATAATCTCGAAATAAACGTATTAATCTACATTTGTTGTTTATGCAAATTTATATGATTATTTCTAGAATCTACACTATCATTTCATGTAGATTAAAGATTATTACACTAATATTTATACGGTTCTTCGCTTGATATTCATTATTAAATTTATACCACATCAATTGATACAATATTCATTCAATGGTCCAAGGCGTAATTAACATTATTTCTACGTGTCGATTTATTTAACATTTAAAAGGTTCAAATTTAACTAATCAATATTTAACATATAAATCCATTTTAAATTGTTAACTATCCTATATCAAATTCAATTGCATATTATTTATCACTTTAACATTAACAATTAACGTTCAATTTCAACATCACATAACAATCATTTATCAACCAAACTTGTATAAGAATATATGTCGTGAAAATTAATTCACCTTTCGTGGTTAAAGAAATTGACAGCGAAGCACGAAGAAGCACAAATGGAGTCGGTACAACACGAACAAACAGAACACTACAATTATCGACAAAATGAACGATATTCATTTAAGTGAACATTCATATATAATTTATAAAATTATATAGATGCGCTTACCGATGACGAAGAAAAGAGCGAAAGCTGAGGAATCGATGCTGCTGCAAAAGGGACTTAACCGGTTGCTTCTGCACACAACAAGAAAGAGAAAAGTGGTTACTATTTTTTCAGTAACCAAAATATATACAATGCATATATTCATTCTTCCGACAATCACTTCAACACAGTATACTTCTACTTTCCACAGCATAACACTGTTCATTCATCATCTTTTATAAAACAAACTTCTTTTTTAACAACTGAACCGACTTATTTTAAAAATGCATTTCAAACCGCAACTGCACAAAAAGAAAACTCATTTTTCTTCTCTACAAAACCGGGCCTGCATTTCAAATCGAGACTCCCTTCACACTCACGTACACAACGCATATATATACAGCATGTACACGATATGCACTCACGCAGTACACACACACCAACACATGTACGCACACATCCTTTGCACGCACACAACATGGCACATATTCACACACGCACACGGACAGGAACATAGTTTGGGTAGTGTCGCGGCAAGGCAGGGAACAGGGGGGTGGCGACGGCGCCTGGTCGGTGCGCAAGGGGGTGGCGAACCAAGCGGGAAGAGTGAGGTGAGAGAGGCTTGTGTTGGAGCCTTGGTGAGCTTGAGTTGCGGTGGTGCTGTACGAATCCAAGTGGTGGTGGAGACTGCGGTTCAGGTGATGGCGGTCGTGCGCATGGGATTTGGGGAGAGAAGGGGCGGTAGAGGTAGCGCGCGCGAGGTCTGGAAAGGTTGCACATTATTGCTGAGGGGCATGGGTTCACGGCTAAGGGTGGAGGTGATGCACGCGACTGGAGGAAGTGGTGAAATGACGCGTGGAGGAGGACTGTGATGGAGTGGGACGGCGTGCTTGGTGGAGGGTCGTGTGCGCGTTCGTTTCTTTTGCAAATTATATTTTTTCTCTCGGAGGAAGCAATATAGAAGGAAGAAAAGAAAAATATAACAGAAGATGAAAGAGGAGAGAAGGCAGAGAAGCATTTACCTGAAGCAATTTTGAAATGAGTGGATATGTTTACGTTACTTTAAATTTTTTATAAATTTCGCAGTAGTAAATATTGTATTGAACTTCGAAACATCACACCCCTTTCCAATGCTAACCTCCAGCTTCCAACTACCCCATTTATTACACCAGCTGAGATTATATTTTTCAAATTTTAAGTGGATACGGGCTAAAGATTTTTGGGTTGAGAATGGTTTAACCGGTCCGTCCGGAACAGTTAAATTAAAGCGACCATTTTTACGTCAGACTCCGATTTGCACGAATGAATATACCGTTTTGATCAGTGCGACGAGGTGCTTCCAACGGTATACAGATAATTGCGATATGACAGTTTTATAAAAACTCGAAATTTACGTTGATTAAATTGTTCGATTTACAAAACAATTTAAATGAAGCAGGCGACGGCGGAATTAAACGAAACGAATTACGACGTCTCAATCAGATAAATTTTTACAACATTACTGTGTAAAAATATTTGAACTCGGAAGAAAAATTTTACGCAGCTTAAAATGAACTAATATACAGTAAAACGTGAACGAAATTTACTACAATATTTTACGACGAAACTTTTTCTATGTTCATAACTATCTGGACGTATCTTATAAATGAAGTTTGGACGTTAATTGAGATCGTATATAAATTTAAAATTTTTATATTAAAATAAAGAATTTTAAATTTTAAATTGGGTCGGAAATTCAAGATCGTTACAATCTCTCCTACTCAAAGCTTTCCGTCCTCGAAAAGGAACGAGACGGGAGAAATAATAAAGAATTAAGTAGAAAAGTCAAGATAGACTTTAAGAAAATTGAATTATACTCGAAATTAGTAATTTGGGTTTGAATCCCGAATACTGTCCTCAGTTTCCCATGTGCAATCTCGCTCATCTGCACTCTACTGGACTTTGATGAGATTGACTGGCTTCCTTCTAAGTTGCTTCGTCTCACGATCGACTATCTGAAGTGGCTTTCGCTCAATAGTCAAGTCAGGCTCGTAACTATCTCTTCCAACTGAGCAGTGGGAATAGTCATAGAGGGATCGCATACAACTTTACGGAGATGTGAGACGTGGAACACATTGTGCACACTGGCGAACTTTTCTGGTAATGCAATTCTATAAGCTAAGGTTCCAACTCTTTCCGTAATCTCAAACGGACCGACAAATCTGGTAGCAAGCTTCCCTTTTCTTCCAAATCGAATAACATTATTCAAAGGCGACACTTTCAGAAATACTTCATCTCCTACACTAAATTCCAGATCTCTTCTCCTTCTGTCAGCGTAACTCTTCTGTCTATCCTGTGCCGTCTCATTCTTCTTCTTGATTTCTTCAACCTTTTCGAAAGCTTCCATAATTATTTCTGGACCAAGTACTAATCGGTCTCCGGACACAATCCAACAAGCTGGCGATTTGCATGGCCGTCCATATAAGGTTTCGAACGGTGCCATACCAATGCTTGCCTGATTTTATTAAAGATAATTAAATTCAAATTCAAATATACTTATTCAAATTCGAAATTCGATTTCTTTACCCAATAACTATTATTATAGGTGAATTCAACCAAATGGAGATGGTCTTCCCAGGATCCACCAAAGTCTATAATACAATCTCGAAGAAGGTCTTCCAAAATCTGATTCACCCTCTCAGTTTGGCCATCTATCTGAGGATGATAAGCTGAGCTCAAATTCAGTTTAGTGCCTAAAGTATCCTGAAATGCTTTCCAGAATTTACTAGTGAAAATAGGATCTCTATCACATACAATACTAGATGGTGCACCATGAAGTTTAACAACTTCTCTCATGTATATTTCGACCAAACTTGAAGCTGTACGAGTGGTCTTGACTGGAATAAAATGAGCGGACTTCGTCAGTCTATCGACAATCACCCAAATGCTTTCGTTACCCTTTCTAGTCCTTGGTAGCCCATCAATGAAGTCCATAGAAATCTGCTCCCAATTCCAACCTGGAATCTCTAGAGTTTGAAGAAAACCTGCCGTCTTTCTGTGATTAGCTTTAACTTATTGGCAAGTTGTGCATCTGCTAACATAGGTAGAAATATCACGCTTCATCCCATTCCACCAATATAACTTCTTCATATTCTGGTACATCTTGGTGACTCCTGGATAAAATGAAAGCGGAGATTGATGGTTTTCTCTCAGTATTTCCTGTCTTAGACCATCAACATTTGGAACACAAATTCGATTATTAATCTTCAAGACTCCCTTACTATCAACTTGTGTACCCAATTTATTATCAGCATTTCCAATTGTTCCGAGAACTATTTCTTTGATACGATAGAGCAAAGTGTTCTCGTGTTGCTTAGCTATAATGCGATCCATAAGAGCTGGGGAGACGACGAGCTGGAATAACATTCCTTCAACAAGATTACAATATGTCATTGCTTGGTTTCTGCTCAAAGCATCGGCTACGGCATTTGCTTTCCCTGGAGTGTAGTTAATATCAAGATCATATGCAGCTAAGAATTCGAGCCATCGGACTTGTCTCTGATTCAAATCCTTTTGTGAGAAGATATATCTCAAGGACTTATGGTCAGTGAATAATTCGAATTTGGTTCCCAATAGATAGTGCCTCCATAGCTTAAGAACAAATACAACCGCAAGAAGCTCTAAATCGTGAGTTGTATAATTTGCTTCATGTGTCTTTAACTGATGACCAGCATAAGCAATAACCTTTCCTTTCTACATTAAAATTGTTCCTAATCCATCACGACATGCATTAGTACAGATGGTCAATCCTTCACTTCCGTCAATAACTGTAAGAAATAGGGCAGATGTCAACCTTCGCTTCATCTCATTGGAAGCTGCTTCGCACTTTTCACTCCAAATAAATTTCACATTCTTTCTGGTCAGTGCGCTAAGTGGGGCAGCAATACGAGCAAAGTTTTCTACAAATCTGCGATAATAGCCCGCCAAGCCCAAGAAATGCTGATATCTGTAGGAGTTTTGGGAGTCTCCCAAACTTTCAAATTCCAAGGATTCGAACTTAGATAGTGATAAGATGTTAGATAGGATTTACAGGTAAGGATAGAACTTACATTGATTACGGCGATCTTAGCTGGATCAACCGAAATCCCATTTTCGGAGACAATATGGCCAAGAAACTAAACTTCATCTTTCCAAAAGTGGCATTTCGAAAACTTGGCTTTTAGCTGATGGCTGCGAAGAGTTTCAAGAACAAAAGCCAAATGTGACCTATGCTATTTCTCGTCTTTAGAGAAAACGAGAATATCATTGATGAAAACAAGAACAAATTTGTTAAGAACATCCCCAAAAACTCTATTCATCAAGTCGACGAAATAAGCTGGAGCATTAGTAAGACCGAACGGCATAACAAGCCATTCAAAGAAACCATTTTCAGTGCGGAATGCTATTTTAGGAATACTATCCTCAGTGATTCTGAGTTGGTGAAAGCCGATGGCTAGGTCGAGTTGAGAGAAGACTTTAGCTCCATGGAGCTGGTCGAATAGATCATTGATGCAGGGCATTGGATATCTGTTCTTATGTGTGAGCTTGTTTAGCTCTCTATAGTCCACACACATTCTGAAAGAACCATCAGACTTTGTGACGAACACAAATGCAGCACCCCATTCTGAATAACTTCGCCGAATCAAGCCTTTAGAAAATAAATCTTCAATCTGAGCATTCAATTCTGCCTTCTCTTTCGGAGCCATTCTCCTAGGAGGGAGAACTATTGGTCGTACATCAGGTATAAGGTCAATGCATAATTCGATTTCCCACGGAGGTGGTAGAGAATTGACTTCTCCAAACACATAAGAAAAGAGTTGAACAACTGGAGTAGAGCTTAGATCATTTGGATGTGAGTCAAGAGAGAATATAAAACTCCCAGCAAAATCTTGAGGGGATTTACCTTTAATAACTATAGTATACTCTTGTCGTCAATAAGAGAGACGATCCGAGCTTTGCATGAGATAACGGTTTCGAACTTTCATAGACATTCAATACCTAATATGATATCGAATGCCTCGAATCCAAGTACAAAGAAATCCCAAGTAAAACAATGCATGCCATACATAAGCGTGACATATTTGCATACCCTTTTGAGGTTAGCGGGCCCTCCAATAGGGTTTGATACACATATGAAGGTAGATGCAAGAATAGGTTCCAATCCAAGTTTGTTACATGAATCAATAGATATGAAACTATGTGTTGCTCCGGTGTCAAATAGAACTCTAAAAGGTGAAGCATGCAACATAAACGTACTCTGTAATGTACCTTGGTCATCCTGAACTTCTGGAGTAGGTGTGGAAATATCAAAAACTCCAGATGGAGTGCCCCTCTTCTGGGTAGGGCAGTCCTTCTTAAAGTGTCCTGGCTATAAGCAAATGTGACAAATATCTCTCTTGGCCATCTGAGCCGGTGGCGGAATAGCTGCACCCTTTGGGGGTGGGCAACACTGGCATAATGACCTTTCTGATTGCAGTTGAAGCAGGTGATAAAGGAGATGTCAAAGGGCTTCTTTTGAGAATAGCCAAGCCCAGATTTCTTCTGCCAGTTCTTCTTCTGTTGCTCAAAATTTAGCTTCCTCTTCCCAGTCTGACTAGAGGATGTCTGAGTAACTGGAGCCTTAGCAACTGACGTTCCCTTTGGCTTTCCTTCATACCTAAGAGCAAAATCCATCAACTCGGTGAAGGTTCCATGGACATGAGCTGTGGGAGTTTGTAATACTCTGGAGTGCTCCATGGATGAATTTCTCATTCTTCAACAGTGGAGTATCAATCAAGCCAGGTCCAAACTTGGAGAGTTCGTTAAACTTCCTTTCATACTCAGAGAAAGTCACATTGCCCTGCTTGAGGTCCATAAATGATCGATAAAGTTGGGCCTTTCCGGCTGCTGGCATCCACTGAGCCATAAAGGAATCCCTATTTACAAGTGATATGAAGATGAGTCAAAATTTAACGAGATAAAAGGAATTTTATTTGGATGAAATTTAGATAGGTTTCTACCTAAACTGGGCTCAAGTGATGGTTTCCTCGTCAGTACGAGAAGTGACTGACTCCCACCAATCCTTTGCCGCATCCTAAAGCTGCCAAGCAACCAATTTACGTTTCTGAGCGTTAGTGATCTCCAGGCCAGTAAGGATCCTCTCCAGACTCTTCAGCCATTGTTGTGCTTCATGATACTCTCGGTACCAGTGAATTTGGCGCCGCCAAACTGGGTATATTTTTTGCTAAAGAGTGGAGAACTTGACTGCTGGAGCTGGGGCACGTGGTTCAGGAGCATTTCCTATATCCTCGCCTCTAGCATTCCTTCTGGTACTCATCCTGGAATACCAAAAGTGATTTAGAATCAAAGATAGAGATTAAAGAATTTAAGGAAATCCTAATCAACGAATTCAATAGGAAGGATGGAATCAAAGGATAAGGATTCTGAAATGATTCTCCTCATTCTAGAGTATGGTTACCCTATCTCTAATGAGCTTAAAACTCCACAGGCTAAGGTTTTTGGGAACCAAAGCTCTGATACCAACTGTAACAACCAGTATATTTGGACCATTTAAATTGACAATAATCCACACATGTCAACTTAAATAGTACAAAACACGAATTATTGATGGAGTATATATATAAATGAGAATAATCACAGAATCACAGAAATATAACATCACATAATAGTGCAGCGGAATTACAACATAGTCATAAAAGTAGTTCATGAAGCTACTCATACAACAATGTCTCAAATAAAATGAAATAGAACAACATAGATGTCTGATAATATCCAAAAAGGAAAGAGTAATACCGATAAGATAAAGATAATGATAATCTTTAGGTCTTCAGCTTCCAAGTAGCACAACAATAGAAATCCTCAGACTGACCCGAGCATATGCACAAACGAATACTCGAATCAGGACATATATACTTACACAGATAATATGGCTCGAATTTGAAATAGCAATAACTCAAAGATGAATGGAATAACATCTTTCAGGATCAGTCAAAATATCTATACATAGTAATGTACGATAAGTAGATAATGTCTAACAGTAAAATAAAATATCAAAATAGTGTTAAGGCGTTACCATTGTTCCTCTTAACACATTTTACATAGAATTATAGACTATACAGCACTATAAACTCCACTTTAAACTAGTGGGATATCAGGGAGTACTCCATAGGTATAATACAAAACAAATTCGTAGTGGTCGCGTATATAGGGATACAAGTATGACAAGGCACACGAGGCAATACCCAATGTAATGAAACTATCGTTTGCCTGATCCGGACTGGTGAGAACGCATCGCCGCAACGATCGCAACACCGCGAAACAACACTCCAAATTCAAGGGTGTGCACCAATCAATAACAAGTAATGAGTAGTTTACGAAGAAGTGTGTTCGCTCGAGGTAGCTAACCCCATTTGGCCCGGCACGGCTCATGTTTTAGTCATTTCCAATTTGACACAAGTGTCAAGGCTATCCATTATCGTTCTCTTTCTTCAATCATCAACGCACGTCATTCCAACCACTTCATTCTGGATCACTCTCCGTGTATAGTTATTAAAGTGGTTTTCGGTTTAGACAGTGGGTATGTCCCTAACCAATTCTGGACTCTTTAAAAACTTTCATAATTATAACACCGATTGGTTGTCTAATATATTTCAAAACCGAATCAATTTCAATTCCAATTAAAATTTGTAAACCATCATTTCATTTGTCTTTCTAAAACGATTTCCAAAATTTACTTTTCATAACTTCCAAATTTCCATTTCAAAACTCTATAATACAATTCCAAAATTTGATCTAAAATAATTCAAATACTCATTTAAATTCGTATATAAGTTTCATTCCGTAATCATTTAAAATAAACTTAATTTAACGTTCAAATCAATTTAAACTCATTTATCGATTTCATTCAATAGTTTTTAAATTAATTTATCATTAAAAACAATTCTTATTTAAATTCCAACTCACTAGATCAATTACTTAAGTTCAACTTCATTATATCAAAGATTACAAATTTAATTAAGTTAAATTCGTCAAATCAAATACTTTAAATTACAAGTCTTACATTTGTCTCAATAAAAAGCATTTTTTTCTTGTTAAAGAAATTCAATTTCATTTATTTATTTACTTAATTACAAATTTCAAAACTCGTTTAATAAAGAAACTTAGTTTCACTTATTCAAGAAATTCAATTTCACTTAATAAAGAATTCAATTCAATTTAATTATTAAATAATTCAATCTTATTCAATTATCAAATAATTTCAAAACTTAATTATTAATAATTCCAAATTTAATCATTAAATAATTAATTTTTAAAGCAACGTTCTTTCATCAACTACTATGTTAATATTTTGTTTCAGACTTTAAATATTAACATTTTCCTTTCATTAAAATTAAAATTCCAATTTTATTTCAAAATCTTATTATTATTCAAATGAAATCTTTATTTTTTTTGAATCAAATTATTGACCAATCGGATTTTATTTAATTTTCTATCCAAGTCAAAGTTTATTTGGGTATTTATCATTTCAACCCGATTCCATTTCAATTCAAAAATCAAAGCATATCAAAGGGAACTTGAAGTGTGATAATTGGGTTGGTGTCAAAGTAAATAGACAAGCAATAGCAACCATCAATAACAATCCAATAATTTATTTAAATAATCCCAAAATAATCGTATTAATCTACGTTTGCTGTTTATGCAAATTAATATAATTATTTCTAGAGTCTACACTATCATTTCATGTAGATTAAAGATTATTACACTAATATTTATATGGTTCTTCATTTGATATTCATTATTAAATTTATACTACATCAATTTATACAACATACATTCAATGGTCTAAGGTGTAGTTAACATTATTTCTACGTGTCGATTTATTTAACATTTAAAAGGGTCAAATTTAACTAATCAATATTCAACATATAAATCCATTTTAAATTGTTAACTATCCTATATCAAATTCAATTGCATATTATTTATCACTTTAACATTAACGATTAACATTCAATTTCAAATCACACAACAATCATTTATCAACCAAACTTGTATAAGAATATAACTCGTGAAAATTAATTCACCTTTCGTGGTTAAAGAAATTGACGGCGAAGCACGAAGAAGCACGAATGGAGTCGGTACAACACGAACAAACAGAACACTGCAATTATCGACAAAAGGGACGATATTAATTTAAGTGAACATTCATATATAATTTATAAAGTTATATAGATGCGCTTACCGATGACGAAGAAAAGAACGAAAGCTGAGGAATCAATGCTACTGCAAATGGGACTTAACCGGTTGCTTCTGCACACAACAAGAAAGAGAAAAGTGGTTACTATTTTTTCAGTAACCAAAATATATACAGTGCATATATTCATTCTTCCGGCAATCACTTCAACACAGTACGCTTCTACTTTCCACAGCATAACACTGTTCATTCATCATCTTTTATAAAACAAACTTCTTTTTTTAACAACTGAAACCGACTCATTTTAAAAGTGCGTTTCAAACTGCAACTGCGCAAAAAGTGAACTCATTTTTCTTCTCTACAAAACCGAGCCTGTATTTCAAATCGAGACTCTCTTCACACTCACGTACACAACGCATATATATACTGCATGTAAACGATATGCACTCACGTAGTACACACACGTACCAACACATGCACGCACACTTCCTTCGCACGCACACAGCACGACACATATTCACGCATGCACACAGGCAGGAACTTGGTTTGGGTAGTGTCACGGCAAGGCAGGGAACAGGGTGGTCGCGATGGTGCCTTGCCGGTGCGCAAGGGGGTGGTGAACCAAGCAGGAAGAGGGAGGTGAGAGAGGCTTGGGTTGGAGCCTTGGTGAGCTCGAGTTGCGGTGGTGCTGTGCGAATCCAAGCAGGGTGATGAGGCGATGCGCCTGCACGCACGTTCGGGAAGGTGAAGACCGCGGTTCAGGTGATGGTGGTCGTACACATGGGATCTGGAGAGAGAAGGGGCGGTAGAGGTAACGCGCACGAGGTCTGGGAAGGTTGCGCGTTGCGGCTGAGGGGCGTGGGTTCCCGGCTAGGGGTGGAGGTGATGCACGCGATTGGAGGAAGTGGTGAAGTGATGCGCGGAGGAGGACGGTGATGGTGAAGGACGGCGTGCTTGGTGGAGGGTCGTGTGCACGTTGGTTTCTTTTGCAAATTATATTTTTTTCTCAGAGGAAGCAATATAGAAGGAAGAAAAGAAAATTATAAGAGAAGATGAAAGAGGAGAGAAGGCAGAGAAGCATTTACCTGAAGCAATTTTGAAATGAGTGGATATGTTTACGTCACTTTAATTTTTTTATAAATTTCGCAGTAGTAAATATTGTGTTGAACTTCGAAACGTCCACCCCTTTCCAATGCTAACCTCCAGCTTCCAACTACCCCATTTATTACAGCGGCTGAGATTATAATTTTCAAATTTAAAGTGGATACGGGCTAAAGATTTTTGGGTTGAGAATGGTTTAATCGGTCCGTCCGGAACGGTTAAATTAACGCGACTATTTTTAAGTCGGACTCCGATTTGCACGAATGAATATGCCATCTTGATCAGTGCGACGAGGTGCTTCCAACGGTACATAGATAATTGCGATACAACATTTTTATAAAAACTCAAAATTTACGCCGATTAAATTGTTTGATTTACAAAACAATTTAAATGAAGCAGGCGATGACAAAATTAGACGAAACACCTCTATCAGATAAATTTTTACAACATTACCGTGTAAAAATATTTGGATTCGGAAGAAAAATTTTATGCAGCTTAAAATGAACTGATATACAGTAAAACGCTAATGAAATTTACTGCAATATTTTGCGACGAAACTTCTTCTATACTCATAACTATCTGGACGCATCTTATAAATGAAGTTTGGATGTTAATTGAGATCGTATATAAATTTCAAAATTTTATATCAAAATAAAGAATTTTAAATTTTAAATTGGGTCGGAAATTCAGGGTCGTTACAAACAAGGTCGTGCACACCGATATACACTGATAAAATTACAAGGATAGGTGAGCACAAGATTAAACCCAATCAATAGCCCGGTTCAACTCAAGTGCAATACAGATAAATTCACGAGAATAAGGTCAAACTCGAGCTATAAGCTGGATTCAACGCAAGGGCAAATCCAAATGTACAAGGTCTAAAATGGTCAAGACAACTATAACAACTTAACCCGTCCAAAATCAAAAACGAATAAGCACAAAAAGTAGTGAACAATACAAAACTGAGGAGACTAGACAGTCCAACCAAACTCAAGTGAACTAGAGAAAAGCACAAAACTAAAATGTGCAATGAAAAAATGCACATGTCAACAGTCTCAATAACATATAAACACACATATGCATATGTATGTGTACACTTGGTGACATGCAACAACAACAATTATGAACTGATCAGGTGCAATAAAGGTTAGAGCCAGTGAAACTACACAAAGCCTTAATACTCAAAATGTAAAAAAGTAGTGAATGCAGTAGAAAATTTAACTTGAACCACCAAATAACTTCTTTAACTAGTGAATCAAACCAGAGCAGTCGAGATAGACCACATTATCAAAGATGTAAACAGTGAAACAACACTGTATATACATATGTAACTACCAAACTCCAACAGTGCAATCAGACTCATTGAAACGAAGGAGCAACCAGACAACAATGGAATTAGACCAAGCTAATGAACAAAAAAAACCTGGCTACAAGAACTACTCAAACACACATACATATATGAATACATAGTATGTAATGCGCATCAACTATTAGAGCAAGCTCGAATGAGCAAGTGCACCAGGGTAGTACACAAAAAGACAGTGCATATTTAAGCATACAGTAGTTCAAATGTCGTAAGCATATGCAAACTAGATCAAAGCAACATGACGATTGGACTGATACAAGTGTAGTGAAATTCAACAAACACATACATATGTATTTATGTACATATATGATGTTACAGATATCAAGTGAAACAAGTCCGACTACCAGCAACAAATCAGTTAGCAAAGTCACAAGTATTATCTCCAAATTACAAGTTCGAATTGAACCAATCAAAGTGCAAAGTCACAATAGAAATCAATTCAAAGTGACCGATGTCAACAGCAGTTTCAAACCAAAGTCAGAGCCGTGGTGGCCAATGTGTTGAACAAAGCAATTTAAAGCCATGATAATCAAGTAAATAGAATTTACACGAATTGAAGAAGTCAGAAAACATCCCAAGTAATCAAGTAATAATCAATGGCCGAGAAAAATTATCAAACGATATTATACGAATGAAAATTAAGGGGTTTGAACCCTATTTAAACCCATCTCATCATCGGCTACCAAATCATTTGAGTTCAAGCATATAAACAAGAATAAATAAAAGGAAATCGCATACCAGTTCATTAAAACCGAACTCGACTTGTTGAAGCAGTTGGTTGCAAATTGAAGAAACAATCGATCGGTAAGGCAAGGGACGAGAAATCATCTATTCGATCGAACAACCGAGGTCGACGGCTTCAACAAAGAGAAACCCTAATTTTTGAAATAGTGAAATAGGACGATGCAGACATTAATTTCACGAAGAAAGATACTGGCCGAATAATATAAAAGAAAAGGGGGGATTTACTTTTTATTTTTTATAGGCTGGTTATTATAAATAGTATTTAGGCTTTATTGTTTAAAATTAGTGTTTTGTTAAATCATTTTAAAATTTTGTATTTCTCTTTTAAACATTTGTGAAGTCTAGTCGTTTGACTAGGGGACGAACTACGGTGGTGTAGTTCGAGAATTCGCAACCCAATGACTGAGTTGTGGCAGGGTTTTGAGCGTAGAGTTAGGTTAGTTAATAGCAGATGTCACGAGTTTACACGTGTAAGCATCTGACTACTTAATTTCTAGTAGAAACCTTGGGGGCATGACATAGGCAGGGTTTTGCTGAAGCTGGGTATATCTGTGTTGTTCATTTTATTATTCTTCTATTATTCTACAATTCTGTGTTGCTATTATTTTATATACTTCCGCATTAAATTTTTGTAATTAATAGTATCATCCTATTTACCCCCCCGGTCTAGGGTGAAATCGATCCTACACTGATTTAAGGACCCGCAAATCCGTACTCCTTGAATAGACACTAATCTCCATTGATTAACTCAAGATGAACGGAAATACGAATTCTTAGGGTTTTAAGAAGAAAAAAGAAAAAAGAAAAAGGTAGAAGAAGAGAGAATAGACAGAACAGAACTGAAAGAAAACAACAGAACAATATCAGAATCTCACAATCGCAGCGGAACAACATATAATAGGTAAATGAATAATCTTTAAACAAAGAACTATATCAGTTATTACATTACATTACATTTCGTTACATCATCAGAGTGTACAACTATCAAACAACAACAAACAGCGGAAAAGAAATACTATATACTAGTAATACGCCATGCCATCCAGCTTGCCTCCTGCAACTTCTGAATTCCAGAATATCCTGATAAACCTTAACTCTTGACTGCCCGTGTGGAAATTGGTGGGCACTCAGAGTTTAGGAAGGAAAACAATAAACTCCGAGTCAGTCATGTGACTGGTGTGAGAACTAAAAACAGTTTATCTTTAGAACAAAGAATAGGATAATTTTAAAATAGATTCGCAATGCTTTCAAAAATGAGACTACCATAAGGCCTCCCGCACACACACACAATGCAAACGCAGAATCAGAGGAGATTTCTCCTTATGATAGTCAAAGATGCTTGATACGCCTTAAAAATAAATATTTGATATTATTACTAGTGCATAGTGTTGCAAAAATCATTTCGAAAATAAAGATATAAATCTTAGCCAGAATAGGCGTTCCGCACTTATGCCTACTATAGCTACCATGTTCAATAGCAGGTTACCGCCACATTCCATGGCAGGTTCTACAACTAAAACCGTACAAGATCATATTGTTTCTTTGGATTTCCAACAAATGGTCAGGCCAAGGAACTTCCCATCGCCACATGGAAACACCTCTGGAATTACGTCCCGAGAACCAAACCGGATCTCTGCCAACACAAGGCCGGGTTACCCCTAACTGGGTAACTACTGACAGGAATATGCCATCCCCCGATCATAACCGATCTACATCCGAGGATCCTCGATTTCCAACAACCAAAAAGTAATAAGTTTGCAGCAGCAACATAGGTTAAGTATCTGAGGTCCATACCATGATACCACCTCTATCCAGAAGGAATGACATACACTAAAGGGAGCTACCCCTAATAACCTTGCTGCATCCTTCCTGTTTTGACCATTTCCGGGGTGTGAGGTCTGACGAAGTCTCGTCCACAAAGCCACGCTTTGGTACAAAGCCATGCTTTGGGTCAACAAATGATCAAAGTAATGATCACAAAGATAATTGATCAAACAAATGATCACATCACAAATGATCAAACAATGATCATTTCACAGAAACACTCAGCATGTCACATTACCAAATTGGGAATATATCGCTGATAACCATCAACTACATAACCTCTGAGCTCGTACGTCTCAGAGAAGGGTGTTCAGCTAAGAGAATAAATTCTCCGCCACCAACAGAAATATATTTGAAAGAAATCAGCTTTATATCCCAATTTGTAATGTCAGACATACTATCCATACAAGTCTGTTCCGGGATCGAACAGAACCGAAGGCACTTACTAAGAAGTCCTTGCAATCCGGATATTCACTAATCACGAACGGACTTCCCATCACATATGGAGTCTCTATACCGGGGACCAGTCGATGCAAAGACATTCGACGAGTTGTCCTTTCGCTTTTGTAAATATCCGGTCTTCAACACCGGTCTTCAAATGCCATTCATAACGATGTATCACATATTCGGAATGAGTTATACGACCCCAAGGTCCTTTCCCGGCTAACCCGAATAGTGAGCTTTATTTAAAAATAAGTGTGGCATTCAAATTCAAACAAATCACAACAAATACCCATTCAAAGGTAAATATGGATAGTCGGTTATTGAACTATCAATGGATATGCACAACATCACCAGATTCCAAATAATTTTCCAAATTATTTATTTTCCAAAAATATCTTTAAAAGATATATAATTTTCACTCTTCAACCATTTGAAAACAATTTTCAAATCACTTTTCACCTTTACCACTTTTGAAAAACAAAATTCAAACATTTTCGTTACGCGGAAATACTTTCATTTCAACATGGTTCATTTAAACCCATTAAATAAATCCCTAACGATTTACTTTATATTTACGTTCCAAATCTGTAAATTTATTCCCACACTTCAAAAATAAATCAACGTTTATTTTTAAACAATTTCCCTTTCTTGTATAAATTCCATAGTGAATTTACATTTCAAACTATTTATGAATACACGATTTCAATTATTCATTTTCAATTTATCTTCAAAAAGATAAATTCTCAGAAACGTTTCATTTCACATTGGAAAAACATTTCCATACTTATTTATTAATAAGTAATTCACAAATCTATTTATTTGCAACCTTTGGAAAATATTCAATATACTTTAATCAAAATTAAGTATATATTTCATTCTTTAAGGAAATCCTTCTCTTAAACATATTTATTTGGGCCAAAACGACTGTTGCGTAAAACATCGTTACGACAACCCAAAATCACTAGTATAGGGATTCGAAATTAAAATAGATATATAAATCCCAATACTATACAAAACATTTCCTTTCGGAAATCATTTACTATAACAACAGTGTTATAGTCCACCATTTCCTTCTATTTCTCGAAAACGTCTATTTCAACAATGAATGTTGAAATCTATGGTTTCGAACCTTAACACATTTTAAAAACATCGTTAGATCGTTTTAATTCTATTTAAAACATCACATCCAAAACATTTTCTTTAACATATTATTCACTATTCAAAAACGTGAATATACCTCGTTAACCAATTTCATCATTTCTATACATTTTATTTTAAAGGATTATTCACTGTCTAAAACGTGAATATAACTCCATTAATAAGTTATAACAATTTACTTATCAAAATAATCCGTTTGCGGATTTATAAAACAATGTTTATAAATTCCATTTCTATTTATTTTATAACAACTTCCTTTTATAAATCTCCTTTATTAACCTATTTCAATTTATATCTCAATGATATACTAAAGGTCCATATTATAAGTTAAATGCTTACAATTTATTTGTTTACAAAATCATTCTTTTTAACTTCCCAAATTAAAAATCTTATAACTTATAAGATTCATTTATTTACCCAAAAATATTCTTTTAATAACTTTACAAATTTTATAAACCTACTGCTTATAAAATTCGATTTATAACTTCACCGTTTATAATTCTATAAACTTCATTCATTTATGAAATTCATTTACAATTCATTCTAACACTTATAAAAACTCGTTTTATAATTCAAATATTTTAATTTATAAATATCAATTTATAAATCCTTTATATAAATCAATTTATATTATTATTTTAAAATGTCTTTAAACTCCTTTATAATTTCATCATTTTCTTTGATTTATAAAATAATCAAATTTTATAAATCCTATATTTAAACTTTTTATAATAAATTCAAAAATCCCATTTAAACTATTTTATAAAATCATTCACCTCATATTTTCAAAAATCAACTGTTAACTATATTTCTCAAAAATCATAATTTTTATAACATTAAAATTATAACGTTTATTTATTTAAATGAATCAATTCCAAAAATATTTTATAAAACGTATACTTTTAAAAAATCACTTTAAAAATCCTTTTAAAATTCCAAAATTGGCCCAATGATGCTACACACCATATAGTCAATCACGACAACAAAGACACCATATATCGATATGATAATCAATCAAATATCAAAATATTTGAAATCAAATAAATACTGTTAAGGAATCCAGTTGGATCCCTCCAACCTGTTTCCCTGCATCCAAAGATGTTAGCACAATACCAATTCCATTCCAGTACGGAATTATCGCGGTATATAGGATTTAAAATATTATTCGCTTAAAGGCGGCGCAATAGGGTCTCATCCGCTATATAATGCGGGAAATCAACTCCAAGCACATAAATAATACCAATTTCACTGTACTGTGAAATATTCGCGGTATATGTTTTTAAGAAATAACATCCGCTTACTAACGGCGTATAATGTCTATTTTAACAATCAATAGATAACAATCATCATTCAAACATACATTCAAGAATTTTAAATCTAACTATTTAAAATTAAATCGAAACCGATTCGATTGTGTGAGAAGTTCTCATCTTGATTTCAATTTCGTTTTCAGCTTTTATTTCGAATAAAATTAAACGAACGTTTAATTTTACCTGAAATTTTCGCTAGCTCCAAACGACTCCAATCCAATTTCATAGCGTATTGCTCGTCCATACGATTCCAATGCAACTTGTTTCGTGCGTTTTCGAACTCGTATGAAAAAGTTATGGCATTTAGAAGTTTATACTATTTATAATACAATTAAATTTACATTTCTTTTTCAAATTTCAACCCAATTCACATCTGGCCATTGATTTTGGGTTGACTGCATCAGGGCCGCATTTTTTTGCTTCTTCCCAAACGTGAAAACTCCCCAGGCCATCACGTTCTAACACAACCCATGCCGCCTTCCTTTGACCAATTCTCGCAGCCACCACACTACGTTTTAGCTCGATCAACTACTTCCACTTTGAAGCCCTTCACGAATGCTACCCTCGGCTGAAGCCATCTGAAACTCAGCTTCCATTTAGCCTCGAAATATGAGCTCGAACGCAGCCCCTTTGTGGCATGATTCCCATCAATCCATATCACGATTTTCGATCTCCACCGTTGAGAACGTAGATTTCGTCGTTGTCTACAAGTTTGTAGTTGAGAGATTCTTGTAAAAGTGGATAGATTGAAAGATTTTGAGGGAGTAAGAAAACTAAATTTCGACCATTCGTTTTTAAACAGCGGCGGTGTGAAGATGAAACCCTAGCCCTTTTGTTTCTTTTGCAAAATGAAATATATAGCGGCTTATATAGAAAATATACGCGACACTATTCATCCCAGATTTTCCGAACTCCAAACGAAGCGTGCCGGTTGGCGTTCCTAAGGTTTACCCCGCGTTTCGAACACAATGGAATGTGTTTCGAGAGCTAATTCGATCATCTGTGGGAGTCATCGCAATAAACGTTCAATTTTAAATTAAATCGGCAAATCAAATTTCTAGGCGTTTTGGCTTGCCCTGGACAAACGGTAAACCCGATTGACATGAAATTTGAAACCATGCAATAGTATCACATTACGGATCCGATAAAACTGGTTTCGTCAAAATCCGAGACTATTTGAAAAATGACTATTTTAACTCGCCAAATTAATATTAAAACTATTTCGATGCGTTTCGGGCTGCCACGGTCAAACGAAAACTCCGATTGCAACGAAAATTCAAATCCGATAATAACAAACTATTATGGATCTAATGAAACTAGTTTTATCCAATTCTGAGACTGTTCGAAAATTGACTAATTTCACTAGTCAATTTAAATATTAAAATATTCAATTTTCACAAATAAACTCTTAATTCGATTTTAAAAGTTCTAAAATATCGTTCTAACTCCAATATGATTAAATAAAATTTTACAAATCATTTTCAATCATATTTAACCTAATTTTCAATTATTTCTGAAATTTAACATATTAAATTATCGATTTAATTATTCAATTAAATCCAATTATTCGAAATAAAATTTATTCGACTTATAAATTTCACTTATTAATATTTAAAATTAATTAAATATATGAATTTTAATTAATATAAATTCCGGGTCGTTACAACTGAGGTGGATGTGACTTGACCATCCACCTAACGACTTTCTCCCTTGACTTTTCGGGAGGAGTATGAAGCAAACTGGGTGAGACCTGACCATCCATCCCAAGCTTGGACGATGGATGTGGTCCGACCATCCATCGCTTAATCACTAAGTGAATGTGAATCAACCATCCACTCGCTAACTTTTATCCTCGACACTAGACATATGATTCTTTCTCATAAATGAACATGATGATTGTTCATTTGACAACTCTTACCTTGACCCGACAGGTAGAGTATAAATCAAAAATGGTTATGACTGACCGCCCATTGATGAACTCTGGTACCCCGCTGCGGACCGGGTATTGACATAGAAAAACAAATGGACGTGGTTCGACTGTCCATCAATCAACTCTGTTCCATATGCGCATTCTAGAGTATAAATACCATAAAAAGTGGATGTAGTTCGATCGTCCACTCTCCAACTCTTGCCCCTTACTTGAAGTCAAATACACAACTCAATGTGGTTGCAGTCCAACCATCTGCTCCCTTGCTAGAGCTTAAAGTTATTTAGAACATTCGTCTTACTTCCAAGGCTTGGTTGAAACAGGATCTAAATGAAAGTGGATGTGGTATGACCGTCCATGCATCGACTCCTACCCCAGATGCAGGGGGCATTTTGAGAACCCAAGTCTAAATTGGATATGGTTTGACCATCCAATCCAAAGAGGATGTGATACATCCATTCACGACCTTGCTCACGCCTAAAGTATGGCAAACTATTCATGCCTTGCCAGGACATCGATAGGCCCATAATCCAAACCAAGACATGGATACGGTTCGACCGTCTGGCAAATAACTCTGGTCCCTCAGTGTGGATTGGAGTATAAATACCAAATGGGTGCAACTGATCCCCATTAACAAACTATGGTCCCTGGAGCGCAGATAAGAATATAGGTAGAAAATGGACATGGTTCAACCGTTTATCCATTAACTCTTCCCTATAAACCGACCGGCTAAGTATAAAACATAGAACATATATGAATTGAACATTCGCCAATCAACTCCTTCCCAATATTCGACGTGAAAAACTCGAAGTAAGATCGAATGTGATACGACCGAATACTCTTTGACTTTCACCCCTGACTGAGGGACAAATGAAATGACTAAGGAAAATGTTGTTCGACCATTTTCTGAAATAATTCTATATCCCCAGAGTGTAGACTGGAGTATAAACACAAATTGGGCGTGACTCGACCACCCGCCAACACAATGTTATCCCCAAAGTGCAGATATGAGTAAACAAGTATTTGAGTGCGGTTCAACCACTCATTATTCCCTAAACTATGACCTGAACTCTACGGGAGGAGTATAAACTCACTACCGATAGAATTCGACCATTCATGAACTAACTTCTCTAACCCAAGACTAGAGGCAGGAGTACAAACTACTATAAGATGAATACGACAGCTCACTGTAGCTCTGGCTTGGTGATTCTTTACGACTTAAGACAGCAAATATAGAGAGGCTTTAATACAAAACCAATCAGAATGACACCCAAAGTTATGGGTGATCGATTATATCATACCATCAGATTGGAGGACAATATCGATCTGCACTAACCATAAATGGACGTGACTCGAACGTCCATCGAATAACTCCAGTCACCAAAGTATGGATTGGAGAATAAACCACGAATGAATGTGACTTAACCATTTATTATCCATATTCATTCTTTGATCCATCAGTAGGAGTATTAATTTAGATGAGCATGACTCGACTGCTCCTGAGCTAATTCTATCCCTTGGTCCGACAAGAAAACATAAGTCAAAATCGACATGACTTGACCATCCGAAAAATGATCTTTTCCCTTGGTTCGATACGGGGAGCATCAGTCACATATTGGATGTGACTTAATCATCCGTTCTTTTCCCTTGCTTAGAGTATGGATACATCTGCATCAAAAGCGAACGTGATTGACCGTCCAGTACTCAGCTCATGCCCGAAATCCAACTGGGGATTTGAAGTCTTCCCCCGAAAAGAAAAGCCAGAATTCAAAATAGGAATGACTCATCCTTCCATCTACTAACTCGATCCCATAAATCGATGGGAAAGAGTGTAAATGTAAGTTGGATATGACATGTCCGTCCATGTATCGATATTTACCCCTGACTTAGGGAGCATGAGCGAGAATTAAGATGAATGTGAGCCGACCATTCATCGATCAACTTTAAGTCTTCAAAGCTTAGGTGGGAGTATAAACCAGACTAGGACGAGACTTGATCTTCCATGTTGTACATTTATAAACTTGAGATCGGGGGTAGAAGTGCGATCTTCCAAAAAACTAACTGCGATAGCTCAATATTGTGACTCATACCTAGTGTTTACAACGAATCTAGGCTACGAAAAAAAGGATGCTTAGAGATAGGATTATCAGATCGATGCCTAGTCTCATGGGTGACTTACTATCATTCCAACCTGAACGAAAAGCAGCAGATCGCGAGTACATTAAATGGAAAGTGCATTACTTGAATATGCATGTAGATTCAAACACAAAGCAAGAGCCAGCTATGCAGTTGTGCGCAACACGAGGCTAAACCCTACATGACATTTGATTCAACATGCTTCTAAGCCAGATCTTTGGCCATTTTTAGATAATCGCTCAAAGCATCTAGAGCTCTATACTATCAAACCCATCATCTCATGACGAGATCCGAAATTTCAATCGAAATGACTGTCATAACATGGCTATTTAAGTCTAAGGTAGTAAACATTCGATTTAAGGCCATATGCTAGTTATAGTATGCAAGTCATATACGGCATGTCCCATTGTTAGATTTCAAGTTCACATGGTCTAATATGTTAATGTCAAACCAAAAACTGCTTAAGTCCTACAAATTCAAGGGATTGGAACTGATCTTATTGCTTAGTCAAATTTACTTAATCATTTTTCAGCTTACAACATAAGGACCATATTAAGCAACAGCATCACAATCAGTTTTATAACATATAGACCACAAAGATAAAGAAGAGGAACCCAAAAATCCAATGCTACACCCATTAAGCTAACGATCAACATTACGGTCAACCACGATGAACCATCATAGGTCTGAAGAATGGATCACAACTTAGTGCAAAAATGATGAAGGAATTATCTAGCTTTCTTTCTGTGAATCTTGATGTGTTCGCTTAGACCCATTCTGACATGTGTGTGATCTCAATGACTATTGCGAGCCATTCGTTGAATATTGACTCGATGCATGCCATGGTGAAATAAAAGCGACGCCGCATGGATCTGGAGAGATCTGGTGCACTTAAAGAGGAGGTGGATAAACACAAAAACAATGGATTTTTCCACGATGCCCTCTACCCGAAATAGGTATCCAATCCAGTTCTTGTGAGAAAGGGTAAAGGAAAGTGGTGGACATGTGTTGATTACTCAAACCTGAATAAGGCATGCCTGAAAGATAGCTTTCTATTTCCAAAGATTAACCAAATGGTAGACACAACCGTTAGAAATGAACTACTTTAGTTTATGGGCGCATACTGCGAATACAACCAGATCCCAATGCACGTCCCCGACCAAAAGTACACTAGCTTCATTACTGATCAAGGATTATATTGCTATGTTGTGATGCAGTTTGGACTAAAGAATGTTGAAGATACTTATCAGAGACTAGTCAAGCATATGTGTGGATGATACGCTAGTGAAGTCATGATGATCAAACAACAACATTGATGACTTGGCAGAGATGTGCAGTGTACTTTGAAAATATGGAATGAAACTCAATCCCTTGAAATTCTCTTTTTTCATTCCATCAGGGAAATTCTTGGATTCTCTATTAATTCTCGCGGAGTCGAGGAAAATCTTTACAAGATTCAAGAAATTCGAAACATCCAAGTGTCGAAGACGATTAAGTAGGTACAGAGCCAATGGAAAGGTCGCCGCCTTAAGCAGATTCATATCCAGGGCCACCAAGAAGTGTTTTCCATTCTTTGATTTGATTAGGAGAGGGAAGAGGAACATTGAATGAACGTAGGATTACATAGATGTGTTTCAAGCTCTTTTAGATCACTTAGAGAGACCTCTCATCCTATCAAAGTCACTGGATCGGGAAGTCTTATACACTTATCTACCAGTTTTGGTACACGCCATAAGTACTGCACTATTATGCGAAGAGAATATGATGTCGAGGCTAGTTTATTATGTAAGAAAGTGATTGACAAGCATTGAGAGAAACAACTTGAAACTAGAAAAGTTCACATAATGCCTATTTAATGCATCTCGAAAGCTTCACCCTTACTTTCAAACTCACCCCATCAACGTCTAAACAGACCATCCATTACGACGGGTACCACAACGACCTAAGACCATAGGAAGGTTGCTCAAATGGAATATCGAGCTAAGAAAATTCGATATCACTTATCTTTCTCAGAAAACTATTTAGGGACAGACATTGGCAGACTTTGTAGCTAAATTCATTGCACCAGACGACTCTTTGGAGAGCAGTAGAGAATCGACCAACCAATGGAAAATGTACATGGATGGATCATCCAACGATCATGTTCTAACGAAAGAGTCACGTTAGTGACTCTGAGGAATGATCGATCTGCTACGCCCTAAAACTCAATTTCCCTGCAACAAATAACGAAGCTGATTATAAAGCCTTGATTGCCGGGCTCAAACTTGCTAGAGAATGGGAGTGAAAACTTTATGAATCTTTTTTGATTCCCGCTTAGTAGTATGCTAAGTCAGGGAAGATTATCAGGCTAGGGACAACAACTTGCTCCTTTTCTCGGCTGATTCTAAGAGCTACTAGTAAACTTCGAGTATTACACCATTACACACACCCCCAGAGAAAAAATGTGAAATATGACTCACTGGGTAAGTTGGCTAGTTCCAAGGATGCACGATAGATGGGCTTGATCTCGGTTGAAGTACTAAATGCTCCGAGCATCGATTTGATGGAGATTGATTGGGTTCTAGAGATGGATCCGAAAAGAGAGTCATGGATGACTCCCATCAAAGGTTATCTACAATGAGGGATCTTTCCTGGACATAGGAATGAAAAATTACACATCCTCCTCAAAGCTTCATGCTGCATCATCCAAGAGGGAGTCACGTATGGAAAGGGTTTCTCTACTCCCTTGCTTTGGTATATCACCCATTATGAACGTAAACGAGTCATGAAAGAAGTCTATGAATGAGAATGTTGCTATCACACCAAGGGGAAAACCCTAGCAAAGAAAATACTCCGCTATGTGTATTACTGGCTAACTGTCAATTGATATACGGTTGATCATGCTTGGCAATGCGATAAGCGCTGGATGTTTGCAAAAATACCAAGAGCCTCGCCGATGGAATTTACTCAAATGGTCAGTGCATAACCATTTTCCACTCGAGCTGTTGACATCATCAGCTCCTTGTCAATTTCTAAAGGTGGTGTGACATACACCATCTTAACAGTTTATTACTTCACCAAATGGGCAGAAACAAAACCTTTAGCCATGACCACAACGAAAAAAGTAAATAAATTTTGTTGTCCAAAACATCACCTGTCATTTTGGTCTTCCCCAAAAAATCGTAACTTATAGCAGGATCTAATTCAACACTGCTAAATTCAAAGGCTTCTGCCGTTAGCATCATATCGAGAAAAGATTCATGTCATTTACTTTCCCTCAAGCTAGTGGACAAGTCGAAGTTGTTAACAAAATCATAGTCCGTTATAAAGAAGCGTTTGGAAAATATAGAGGCAAATGTGTTGACGAGCTCCCATCAGCATTATGGGCATACACAACCACTCATAAGTCCACAACCGGCCATACTCCATTCGCCCTTGCTTACGGCTCTGGGGCTGTTATGCCTATAGAACTTGAAGTCCCTTCTCATCGAGTGACTTATTATGACCCTTATTTCACTATGAAAAATATAGACAAGAATTGCAATCCGATTGCAGTTAAACTATAAGGAATTTGCGACGACCCACGAGCATACAGATGCATTTGGGAGCCAACGATAAAGACATGTACCTGAACGCGCACATACATATTCTAAAATTTCAAAATTTGAAATTGACAGAAATTGAATTCTGACCTAAAGCTTTCAAATACTAAACTGAATCAGATAGCCAAAGATTACTGGCCCCGTAGAACCCGACATAGATAGCAACCGACGGAATACAATCCTGAATTTATTACTGGAAATCAACCCAGCGTCACGATGATCGGAGAGAGATACGACATTTTGGGAAAATAATTCAATGGTAGGATAGCGACTATTTAGAAAACCGGATGGATTTCTTTTCGTCGACCTTAACTTGCTTCGATTTAAAGCACATCATGTTCGACACAAGACATACTTTGGAGGAAAAGTGTTATCTTGCATTTTGATCCGGCTATATTTGAACTGACTGGATAAGTTAAACCCGACTGTCATCAAGGCCAATAGCCTAGAACGATGATTGTAAGGTCCAAAATCAAGTGTAGGCAATGATATGAAGCGTCGATCAACTTAGACCCAGAGATAGACTCTCCATAATATTCTAAGTACGGATTAATACCTCCTTAAGGGCAGGGGATTGGTGCCTATCCCTTCCCTTGGGGGATCGGTACATATCCTCAATTTTTGTTTCAAACTGGGTGAGATCGATATATAGTGGCAAGGAAGGCCCCACAAGGCAACATTTCAAATCTTAAGTCATTCGTGGTTTGTTTGCTCAAGTTATAGGCAAATTACTTCGCTGAAGAAAGGGATCATGTGAAAAGGATCATATCGTATTCAGCCCAACACCGCAACTTAACAGAAAATGATCGATTTCCCAAAATCTAGAAGTCCAATCTACTTGAAACTTTGTAAACAAGAAGAGGGAACTCTATGGAGTCCACCTTAGCGATCACACCCCAAGATGTAGAAAAAAGAGGGATAAGCCCTCTTCTATCTAAAGGGATCGCCTAAATCTACCAACACCACATGTTGCAACAAGGATTGATCAATAACTCAAGTTCTACTAAACCAATTGGCATGAAACTTGGAGTCTAAGCATAATAAAGTATGGAGAAGCTCCTATAGGATCGCAACCCCAAACTCCTCCAAAATAGGGATCGGCCCCGATCCTTATTTCTAGGGATTTGGGCTATGCAATCCCTCTTGTAGGTCCCTAAGGTTTTGGAGATCCTTCTGGCGAATTTTGAGGGAGATATTTCAACATCTTCCTATGCAAATAAAGACTTGATTGTTCATTTTGGGGATCTTTGCGCTGCTTGTTCCTGTGCACTCCATTGCAACTAAGGATTCTAATATGTTCCCTATTGTACTCGGTTTACAAAGTGATTATTAACGCTTTCTCTTCAAAGTGGGCGTAGGAAAACAATGTCGAACCACTATAAATTGTCGTGTCTCTATTATTAGCTTGTCTCTGATTACTTTACTATTATGTTCTCTCTGTTTATATTTTTTATTCTTCATTCATTCCTCTACATAATCACTACTGGGTGTTTGTGCCAACTTTTGGTGCAAACAATATAGATATATATAGTGTGTGTGTGTGTGTTAGACAGTATGATTGCTTATTAAAGAAAATGTTCTCGATGGCTATTTGTAAACAAGGACAGGTGACACTCTAGCTTGGCTATGGCTCACATTATTATATATCGCAATGACGTTAGTTAAAATTAAATATGATGACCAGGTAGGAAATAAATCCGACCGTAAAATAAGTTAGCTTGAGAATTGCAGGCGGCCGTCAATAATTTTTTTAATTGAATGCGACAGCTATGAGATGGCCAAAATAAAATAAGTAAAATGCAAGTTGTAGTATTGTAACACCTCATAAAAATTAATAAGAAAAAATTAATTAATAAATTAATAACGAGTTAATAGTGAAAATTTTGAAGATGACGAAATTTGGCCATGAAAGTTGTGCCGTTCCGTTCGTGGCAATTTTCTAATCAATTTCCATATGTAAAGTTTTGAAATCGAAGCTCAAATGAAACATCGTTAAGGTTTGAAGATTTTGAATTCAAAATAATTTGGATGGAATTCAGATTCAAATTGTAATTACTATTAAAATTTAAAATCTAAAAATTAACGGTAATTAGAAACTTGGGGGTTAAGTAAAAGTTGAAAAGAAAACATTAATGCTAAATATTAAATAAGGAATTAAATAATTAATTAAACGGCATAGAATATGCTCTCATTTATAAGAAACCCACCTATCGCCTACCTAGGGTCGGTCAACCGCCCAGGTGGGAGCGGTCGATCAGTTCGTGTTGTGGCGGTTAGGGTTTCTTAGGCTAGGAATGGCTTAGATTTTATTATTTTAAACCAACTTAAATTTGACGGTTCTGGTGCTTTCTAACCAATATAAATAAGATCCTAATCCACTCATTTTTGTTCACAAATTATTTAGGAACGTAGCGGAGCTTTATCAGCTTCTTTCTTCCTTATGATTCAGAATTTTCTTAAAGGTTTTCAGATAAGAGATTTTAGGTTGTTAGTATTCAATTTCTAGTTCCATTCTCCTCCAATCCCTAAAATTCTAAATCTAATCTATATACAACCCACTTTTCGTATATTTCTAAAGGAAGAGATCAGGAAAGAGATTTAATAAGAAGGCATGTTCAAATCCACAGGAGAAAGCTAGGAATTATCTTGGAGTCAAAATCTTAGTTTTTCTCATTTTAGTAATTGTATACTATAAGTTTCATTTTTTATATGCCTTTGGGAATTTTGGTTCATGAAAACTTCAAATCTAAACCCCTAAAATTCCCCCAAAGCGATATATCAATTCTTATATTATTGGGATTTCAATTATTCTATACTAAAATGGTATAATTTATGTAGTTATTACTATTTTAATATTTTACATTCTATTCCCCTTCTCATCTTCTCTTTTGGAACGATTGAGGGTTCTAAAAGTTAGAAAATTAAATGTAACGCTTATTCGTAGTTTGCACTAGCTATTTCCACAAATTAAATTGAATCCCTTTTCCGCTTTATATGTGAAAGTTGAATAAAGTGTAAAAGGATTGAATTGGAAATTATATTGAGGTTTATACTACTATTTAATATAAAATAAGTTTAGTAATTGATTCAATTTCATATACAGGTATATTGTTGGCCTAAGGATATTTGCTAATTTGTATATTGTGGTATGAAATTAGACTTAAACAGAAAGTTTTGACAATTAACGATTAGTATAGGGCGCAATCTTTGTATACCTAGAAATATTTTAGCTACATACTTATAGATACATATTAGCATCTAAATAACATATAATTAATAACGTAATAAATAGGTTAGTTATTAGTATTAAAACCCCATAGGATGAAAGTAAAGAACGAGTATGATTAGTGGTGAAATAAAGAATCTTTCTTTATACCCTTATTAGAATGCAATAAGGTATATGGTAGTATGTTTAGGAGAGTATAAATTGTGACTAAGTTATAGGATGTTAGGTCAGTCAAAAGCATAAGGAAGTCTGCCCAACTAATTTGGCTATGAGTAGTATGACTTTTGAGCTCATTGAGACATCGTCTATGATAAGTGCTCATAAAGGATGCAAGGTTAATCTCAATTCTATTGGGTAATTCAGCCCAATTAATCTGACTACCAGTGCATACATATAGTCAAACTAATATGAGACGTCATAGTTGGGTTACGGGTGATAATACCTAGGATCTGCTTTGGGGATCAGAGGGAGTAAGTGGCTGTCGTAGGGTCCTCCTTCTCTCTAATTAGGAAGTATTAAATGGCCGGGGATAGTGTTTTGGTACGGTAAATGGGAATCTCGGGAAGGGTTCGCTTTGGGTTTAAGGATTAAGTGGCTATTGTAGGGTCCACGTCCTCTAAAAAGGAAGTATTAAATGGCTTGATAAGGTTTCATGAAATGTCAGCTAGATTGTACTAGTAAGGGTCCACCTTGTGTTAGGTATGAAATGATGGAGACACGCCGAAGATATGGGTATAAATGGTCAGAGTCTACGTAATTCCCATTGAAAAGCTATTAAGTGGCTTGGATACTTTCTCTAACAATGTTAGGACATGGTGGATGGAAAATGAAGGGACTAGGAATGGCCTAAGGCCTATAGATGACAGTAAGTTAAAATGATTGGTTAAAAAATGTAAGTTATAGGATTGGACCGCGAAAGCCTTCGTGCCTACAGTTGAAGGTATTTATAAGAAACATAATTAGGATACGTAAGACATTTTCTTATCTAAATTATATTTCCCATGTATTATTATGGAATGACTCGAGATTTCATTCAAAAAACATTATTGTTTTGACTCCCTCTTCATTGCAATATATGTTAGAGAAGACAATGCAGATCTGGAAGATGAAGGCGGATACAGAATCTTGTGGCAGTTGTCTATCTACTTATGTTTTTGTATAAACTTTTATGTACCTAATTCAGACATGATAATATGACATATTGTACTACGGATATTGAGATGTTATGTTTTGTTGTGAAACTTGAATTTCAATAAAGTAGATACTATTTCTGATATTATATTTTATCCTTGCTATGAGATTCTCATAGCATCATTAGATAGTTCTGTGTATTGTTTTACCAACTAACAATCAGCTTTGGAATGAGATTAATATCCTATGGGCCTTCTCATGGTTAAAAATTATGCCCATTTCGAGGTAGGTTGTTACATTTAGTATTAGAGCTCAAGTTTCCTAATTAATAGGATTATGTATATGTATGAGTGTGTACTTGTTATTTCTGAAACTATTTTTTGAAAATCCTACATGTATATATATTATACACCAAACTCTATAGATTCCGGTTATAGAAGTAGTTGCAACTATATTATAATGGATGGATGATGCAAATATGAGTTGGGCTAATAAATAGAGTTAAACGTATTCACTTACCTCCATTACTGCACGGAGTGTAGGCCATACCACTAGGCGTTAAACTAGAAGAGCATGAGCATGAAATATAGAAGAATCCAAAAGGCTGGACGGTATTGGACTCCTTTGTTGGGTCTAGGCTGAATTATGATTGTGTATTTTAATGGATCGTCGATAGAATATGTATATTTCATTCAGACAAATAGGAAGTAAGAAACTATATATTGTAAGCATTCATAATTAAGGTATAAAGAAGGAGTGGAGAAAGTTCTTGAAAGAAGGTGTGTACAAATAACTACTAGAAGATAGCTAAATTTTTGATGAAGAAGAGTTAAGAAGTAATATGAAGAAAGAAGGTCCAAAAGAAAGGACAATAAAAGTCCATTTTGAGTCCAACCCCATGCGAAAGAAATTAACAAGAAAATTTTGAAAGTTTCTTGAAATATTTTGAGTGGGTTTTTCAAATGATTATTTATTGGGAAATTTTTGTTTTGAAAAAGCAAGGGAATTTAGAGTTTCTTAGTTTAAAATTGATTGAGTCAAAAAATTTTGGTTTAATATTTTTGATTAAGGGATTTTCAATTTTGAAATAAATGGGAAAAAGAGCATAGGTTTGACTCAATGATCTTTCCTATTTTTATAAATTTGGAAGTTACATTTTGAAAAAAGAAATTCTTTTTAAGCGGTGGATAAATAGAAATGATACTTGATTAAATTAAGGTGTGGAGAATAGAAAGATAAGAATGCTCGATAACTAAGATTGGAGGAACATTCCTGTATAACAAAAATACAAAGAATAACAGCTGAATTAGAGGCCATTTAGGTAGCATAAATATAAATAGTTGCAATATTGGGAGATTTAGATAAAAATAGCATTATGAATTTATATAAAATAGGATCAGTGGTCTAGTTAATATAGGAGAGAATCAATAGGAATATTTTAGAAAGAATAGATAAATTCCATAGAAATGTAGCAATTACGCATATATTTTAGATAGATGTAGTAATTGCACGTATCTTTTAGAAGTCCCCCTTATGTGCAATTAAAATCTCCATCAAAGGTGGAAGTAGAGATAACATGAGTAATAGGAAAATAATAGGATGAAAGTTATCCTTGTAAACTCCACTTTGTATTGTTTAAAGTTATAGAAGACGTTGTTGAAAAATAATGGTTTGGTATGATAATTGAGTTTTAAATGTTTTAAGTCAAAAATTTTACTTCTAAAGAAATAAATCTCTATTGTAGAAAGTCCTTAGAAAGGTAAAGTTGGTTAGAAAAGGGAATATATTTCATACCTCCTTTTTAGAGAATAAGCGATTTTTGAAATTGATAAAGAGGGTTTCTATGTTTATATTTATAAAGATAAAAAATTTGGAGTAGATTCTTCATGATCATGAAGTTTTAGTACTATAAATAATGGTGAAGCCAAAACCAAATCTTGATATAGAGTAGATAGGAATGACTTTCTAGGTAAGACGAGAGAAAGGTTTAGGCTATGAATGAAATAATAATGGATGCTACCAACAAAGAATCCCTATTGAATATAAGGAATATTGGTATGAACCTAGGAAAGTTGATTAGAGATGTGTGAAAGCCATAAGCAGAACCCTCAAAGGAATAGGGAATGGCATCGAAGTATATTATATGGGTCCAAGGGTATATTCGCATAAAGGATCAAGGATAGAGAGGGAGTAAACACCAAAGTTTAAGGATACTGTCAAAAGATTATGATTTAGAGAAGATTGTAGTATGATTGGAAAAGTGGGTAATAAGATGGCAAACAAACATAAAGGGTGTTGATTGACTCAGGGTTAAAGAAGGCAAGATTGAGGGTAGGAAAGTCATTTCACCAATCCCATTTTCTGATGAGTTATTCTAAATGTGCATAGTTCATATTTTTACCCACTACAGCATGGCAATGAACAATTTATTCCATAGTTGGATGTAATAATTGATGGATGGACCTCATTTATTAGGAACCTAGGAGGTAAGTTAAGACATGTGGATTATAGTTGAATGGTGCTAAGGAGTGTTAGGGATACAACATCATTAACACTAGTTGATGGTGAATGGCAGCTTCTTGCAAAATTTTCTTCTAGGGATTTTGGATTGTAATCGCTAGTCATCTCATATAGGTTATTGTAAATGCACATGATAAGATATGAGATATGTTCCAACTTTATTACCATGTTGATGTTTCAGATGAGTTTTGACCGTTATATAATAATACGGGAAAATAGTGTAAATAAGGAAATCCCATAAGGACATTTAACTAGCGGTAATAGGAGTTCCTGTCGAATTTCAATTTCCAACCGCCAATCGAACCAACTCTAGGCTATTTGGTGACAATGGAGGTTAGGCCAGCATTACTGGACCACATTGGGTTAGAGCAGAAGAAGGATACATCGATAATAAACATTTTGGGCAAGTTAAGTGAAGGTGAGCATTTTCCCGATGTCAGTAAATATGCATATGACACCCTAATTGATTTAAATAAAAGAATCATGCTTTTATTTAGCTTTGTTGATTTTGCTATTTAAGGATATATATTTATATGTATTTGCTTAGATTATAAGGGTTCTTTCATTGCCTATCCAAAGCATTATATCAAATTCATTTTCAAAGCAAAACTTAAAACAATTCCTAATATCATAATCAACACATAATGTTACCTCTCTATTTATTCATAACAAAGTGCCTGGACCGTTGGTTGCCCGCGGTGTTGATTATAAAACAAACATCACCTTGCCATTGTTCTCGGCAATCTCTACGGTTAAGCATCTAAACCCATTATTAATTATTACTCATATAATTTCCCTTCATTAATATTTTATTCTTCTAATAATAATATAGAAATACGTTTTATATCTCCAAAATCTTAATATATAATTGTTTAAATACCTTCGTATGCATTTCCAAATACAATTTTATTTTAAACTACATTAGTCTTCAAGAATATTATTTTATTCCTTCTTGAATTAACATATTTCCAAAAATATATTTTTCAAAACACTTACTTTAGTAAAAGTGCATGTCCAATTGTCTCGTTCAAATGTTCTAGGAATCCTTATCGAGTATGTTGGCCAGACGTCCCGACCAAAATCCTTAAAACACCTATTGGGCAATTTAACACCTATATATATATATCAATTCAAAATCCTCTTATTAAAATGAAGAATACTTATAGCTTTATATATCTTAGTTTATACATATGATAACAAGCTTATAGTCATTACCATTAAGCATTATATAGTATAATACCTATACATTGTCAAAATCTTCATTGTATCTGGAGTGTACTATGGTAAACAATTGTAACCAGCGAGAACCATCAATAAAACAGAAAATCCTTTAAAGTGGACGTAGGCTACAAAGCCAGACCACTATAAATCTTGTCTTTCTACTGCTTTCCTTTTAAAATTTTGAGTGTTCTTCATATTTATATTCTCTACATACTTGCTATTTGTGATTTATGATTGTAAACGGGTGCTTCATTGACAATTGGGTGTTTGTGACCAATTTTGACACAAATATTTTCATGCTTTCACTGGGAAGGCTAGCACTCAGGGATTCTACAGCTTGGATTTTGGATCTGAAGGCTTAAGGACTTAGATCTAGAAAGCAATGGTGAAGCAATCAGCAAGGAGACCAAGAGAAGAAAGGAGTCAACGTGAAGGAAGTCAGGAGGCTTCCTCAGAAGCGAATCAGGCCTCGGTTTTCATCAACCGAGACGTGATGGAGATGATGATGGAAGCTATGCAGAAGGGAATGCTGAAAAGGAAAGAAGAGATGATGCAAAACCTACTCTAGAAAATTGCACAAGGTAGAGTGCAGAATCAAGAGAACTCCACTGCAAAGGATGCCGGAGATAGGGATTAGGAGCATGGAACAACCAGGATTCAAAATAGAGCAGCACCATCAGGAGTATCCCCTGGGCTAGGGGGAACCGTTCAGAGCGTGTTGATCCAATCCTAGGCAGGGTACCAGGCAGAATTGTTCAACATGGCATTGATAGAGGAATGGGTGCTCGTACCGGAGAGCTGAATCTAGGATTCCCTCGTGAACTCGAGGGGCAGATCGGAGGCAACGGACAAGGACTATAGCTTAATGACAGTGACAGATTGGTGGATTTGGTCAGATGAACTATGAGAGGCGGATTAGTGAATAGAGATTTGGAAGATGTTAACAGGAGCCTCTTCGCTCCCGCAATTAGGCAGGCTAGGATTCCACCAGAATTCAAGCTACCGACATTGGAGATGTATGATGGAAGGACAGATCATACTATTCATCTGATAAGGGATATGCGGCATATGGAAGTACTGGGGGCATTAGAGGAGATCATGGCCCGATGTTTCCCACTGTATCTGACAGACATAACAACATTATGGTTTAGATAATTGGAGAGCAGTTTGATTAGAACGTGGATCGAGTTGACTAAAAAGTTTATGAGGCAGTTCAGGGTTCACATCTCGAGGTCAAGAATGTGATGAGTCCAACTACACTGAAGCAGAAGACCGGAGAGTCATTGAGGGACTTCTTAACATTATTCAATAAAGCAGTGGCATGAGTGGATCAGCCAGATCCATCCATGGTTTTGATGGCAGCTGTATCTGGCATAGCTGATGGTACAGAATTCAAGAACTCATTGACTGGGGATCCACCCATGAATCTAGGAGAGTTTTACCATGGGACAGAAAGGATTTTGCGATAAGAAGATGCAAATGCCGAGAGAGAGGAAGGAGAGGAGGTTGATGTTTATGCATTCAATAGCGGAGACCCGCTCGGAAAGGATTTAGGAAAAGATAAAGGGAAACGAAAGGCAAATAATAATGGCAATGAACAAAAGCTGCCGTGAAAGGAACCGAGATTCACCACTTACACGGACTTGAACGAGACTTTGGAACGAATTTACTAAGACACCAGAGAGCAGGTTCCCTACCGAAGGCTAATGAGGAGGGATCCGACCAACAATGGGAGGAAGTCAGGCAATTACTGCTTATTCCACGAACTAAGCGGCCATAATACAAATGATTACAGGCACTTGAGGGATGAGATAGAAGGGCATATCTGAAACGACATGCTATTACAATATGTGAGAAGGCGACTGACAGCGGTGGAGCAAGAACGACCACCATCTGCATCAACTTGGGACAGCTCAAGATCGAGGCATCAGCTTGTCATCAACTGATTGAAATAACGACGAATAAGTCACAAACTCCACACTAGTGCGGTTAAGTTGCTTACACATGTACAAGATCACAAATGGTCCTTAGGCGTGCTCTGAGACGACTATCAACCGCATTAGTTTGGGCGTCTGCACTTTAACGTCTGTTCTTTGCTTTTGTTTTCTATTCTTTGCATCTGGACTTGATTTGGTTGAACATTTTGGTTGTAAGACTCATTTTGAATGTAAATACAGTATTTGTAATTCCATAACGGCTAAGTCACTTACACATGGACGGGATCGCGAGCGGTCCTCAGGCATGCTATAAGATGGAGATAAACCGCCATAACAAACAATTTGAAAACTCACTCGAACGTGAAATCCGAAATTAATGATACGTAGTCCCTCTCGGTCACATACAATTTTCCTCAAACGGCACCCGACCGTGAACGGTCATAATTAACCTTTAACGACACCCGACCATGAACGGTCACATTTCTCCTCGAATGACACTCGACCGCGAACGGTCGCAATTTGCCTCGAACAGCATCCAACTGCGAATGCTCACAATTTGCCTCGAACGACACCCGACTGCGAATGATCATCATTCGCCACGAATGGCACCCGACCTCGAACGATCACATACTGTAATGACCCATAAATTAATTTAAAATTGTTAAATTGATAAAATTTTGGTAATTTAATATGAAGAAAAATAAACTTTGTAATGAAATAAGGAAGGAATGTTAAAGTGGAAATGCATATTTTATTCATAAGGTAATATGAAAGAATGAAACTTATCTGAATGAATTTATTTGAGGATTCAATCATAATAAATGTACATATTTAACAAATTCAATATAATTAAGAACAACTGTTAATATAAAGGAAAGAAATTAATTAAATCCATCAGGTCATTGCTTGATTTCTTGCATTTTTTCTACATGGCCTCTTTATTTCTTGCTTTAGCCATAAAAACTCTTTTCCTAGCCATGTATTTCTCATTTGCAAATCATGTATAAGAAGATTTATTTCTCATTTCAAAACTCCTCATTTTCATTTGCATTTAAGAATAAAACATATATATATATATATATATATATATATATACACACACACACACACGTTTCTTTCTCCTAAACATAGGCCTTTTCTGTTTCTTAGCATTTACTCTCACTTTGCTTGCCATCCAAACCGTCTATGTATCAACCCAAAATTTTTAATAAATATTTTATTTATTTAATTTAGATAATTTTGTTATTTAAAATATAAATTTTGGTGTAGAATTCCACACATGAATTAATAGAATATTTTCCGGAAATGTGAATTTTGTCAATATGGTCAAACTTTGACTTTTAAATTTAAAAATTTAAAAGTTTGAAAATTTGAATTTTATCTTTTATATTTAAAGTAAATAAAATTTTAAGAATGCTGCTTTTCGTTTCGTTGAAATCTGATTTATAATGTGAAAGTTATGTCTTTTTAACTATTGTGTATAATTTGCTGTATTTAACAAAATTGTTTACTTTAAATTATATAAATAGTATTTTATTTGGTAATGTAATGTTCTAATTTATGTTTTCAGGGTAAAATAACTTGTTTTGTATATATTTTGGTTTTAAAATGTTTTAAAAGTGTAATTGACATTTTCCAGTGTCAGTTGTATTTTGTTTACAATTTCTAATTTCCAACATCAATTAATTTAAGAAATTCTTTATTTATTTTTATATTTTTCTTAAGAACTTATTTTATTCTCATTCTCACTTTTTTTTGTTTCTCAAAGATTTACTTTAAACCATTTTAAGAAGAGTTGTGATTTTTCAAAGTTAAGTGGATTGTGTTTGCAATTTTCTTAAGCTACTTTCAATAAATTAAGCTATTTTCTTTATTTATCTTTCTATTTCCCTAAAATATAATTATTTATTTTCTTTTTCACTTTATTTCAGTTTGTTTGTTTTATTCACTGATTTTTATTTGTTTTAAAGTGTGGTAAAAAAATTTCCAAAGCTAGTGGTATTGTGTGTAAATTTTTAAGCCTTGTTTCAATTTAATAAACTATTTCTTTAATTCTTTTCCATTTTTTTTGAAATCATTTATTTATTTCCTACCTTAACTTATTCCTCAAAATCCACAGTCATTCCTTACATGTAGCCTATCAATTCATGAGAAGATAGGAAGAGTTCTCATTTTTCACTTATTCTTTTTATTAAATAGGGAATCAAATCCCTTCTTTTTCTCTTGCCGTTTTAAAAATCGATTTCTTGACCGTTTCTTCCACTTGATTGCCGTGAGTTTTCTCACTTTATTTCTCACGCAAAAACATCCCCTCTCATTTTTATTTCTCACGGCTAGGAATATGGTAATGGCCTCCTTTTTTTCTACTTTTTTCTTTCTTCCAAACTTTTATTTAAACTGTATGTACAACATTTGTCCCGCTTTTGTTTCTTTTAAAATTGGTTATATACTTTTTAAATTAAGTAATAAATATTGGGTAAAAAGAAAAAAAAATGTTACGTTTCTTTATACGTATATACATGAGTTCTTAGTTAAATGATAAATAAATCAAACGAATGTAAACAAATCAAAATCTAAACTAATGTAATAAATAGTGTATAAATAAGCTATATAATTTCACGTTTTAATTTGGTACGTTTAAATCCGTTTTGTTTAATTTAGTTGGCATGTAAATGGTACGCTATTTGATGAAATATCCGTTAGCGTATATTTTACTAAATACATTTGCTATATGAATAAGAAATGTATAAATAAAAAACGTTACTTTTGTTATAAATTTGGGCATAATTTGGACGTACGTTTTGTTTATTTATTGCTTCTATAGTATGCACTCCTAAATTTCTTGTCTTAGCTATAAATAAATCAATAAATCAGCAGCCATGCATTTCCAAGCGGGAAAGATATAAATCCCCTAGCCATTCAGTTTCATTTAAAACTTGCTTTGATAATTCACGTATAAACTTCTACACTTTCCTTTGCTTCAATTGTTTTAAATTGGTATAAAATCTTTAAACGGCTATAACGTTCAAATCTAATATTTCTTGCCATTTCTTTTCTCTTAAATCACGCAACTTCACTGATAAATTCAAAACCCACATACAAAATTCTATTGCATCTCATTTTTGGTTTCAATCTTCTTGCCTCCTTTATTTACGCCTTCCCACTTTATCATTATTTCTTGCGTTTTAAAATTTATCAATGCAATTACTTCTTTATAAATACAAAACCACGCACAATATTCCCTCACAGCATCCGTTGCCTTATTCCTTCTCTTCCGTGAACTCTCTGCTTCAGGTAATGGCTGCAAAAATTTTCTTCCTTCTTTTATTTATTTTTCTTTTTCTTGTGTTTCTTTTGTCCATTGTTTTGCTACACCAAGTACTCGGCCCTCCACCACCTTTGAGTTTTAACCCCAGCCTAAATTTTCCAATCTTCCACTGCTTGCGTGTTTCAGGCTATAATATATATATATATATATATATATATATATATATATATATATATATATATATATATATATTAATGCATGCGCCACCTGTGCATAATTAAATCTTAGCCTATATACCTTAGCATCCCTCTGCGTACATGCTTCTCTAGCCTTGAATACGGTAAATAGCCGAGACTTGAGGTGTGGGTTAAATCGTGTGGTGAAGAGACCGAGTTATTGGTTAATCATATCATTTTATTCAATCTAGCTCTTCAGTTCTTATATTAAATTTGATATGATAGTATTTGAATTCGCGTAATTAGTTTTATTCGTTTTTCAAGATTTGAATCTGATCGTCGCCTCCACTAAAATTTGATCATGCCTACTGTATATTTGTTCCGATGTGGATATTGTTTTGAATCTAATCTTCAACGTCGTAGAGGTGAGTATTCATGCTTGACAAACATACTTATAGATTTGTGATTTAATAACAAGTGAAATTGTAGAATGGTTTTGCTATATTTTACTTGCCTGTGATTTAAAATTTTACAATGTTAAAACCCTGTTATAAAATTTTCACATCATCCGTTATATTATATGCTGTTGTATTCTATGCTGTTATACTATTTATTTATTTATTTACTGTTTATCACACTGCAAGTTCCCTGTAGAGTAGAATCGTTACGGGCTGAAATGATAGGCCTGAACGATATTAATTTAATTATTCTATTTATTTAATTACTTTGGATTGCGGGTTTGAAATGATAGAACCCGGGTTTTTCTTTGTAAATTATGGATTGAAATGATATATTATCTGTATCACTTGACGTAGGTTAGAAAATATTATACAGACCCATGCTTATTATATGTATATATATATTTTCTAGAAATATTAAACATTTTTAAATTTGTTTATTTTGACATTTTGTTTAAAATTTGAATAAAATGTTTTTATAAGGTATAGTGATTTTATACAAGTTAAATATGTAAATAAATAAATAGTTAAGTTAGAATTTGAAGTGTAAATTTATTTTGGAATTTGGATTTTTGTAAAGTAATGGAATTAAGTTAAGTAAGTAAATTTATAATGAATATGATATAAATTTGAATTTAAAATAAATTAATAAGGTGTTATTTAATTTTTCTATGAATTAAATGGTTAAATAAGTGAATACTTAAAAATGGAAGCTGAAATATAACTTAATTTAGAAATGTGAAGTTGGTTTTAGAATAAAGGTAAGTTAAGAAATAAAATGGAAATTAAGTTTATTTTTGAAATTGTAATTAAACTTAATTGTTAAGTGAAATTTCATAGAAAATTGTGCACTTGATTTTAATAAGTAAAGCATAGAAAAAATTTGATATTTATTTGTGAAATTTACTATATAAAAATCATAAATTGTTGGGTAATTTAAATGACTATTTCAAAGTGAAAAAAAATGATTTTTTAAGTTAAATTGGTTTGAATCAAAGATTAATTATTGCTGAAATTATATTGAAGTCTGAAATTTAATTTACTTAAACCTGTTGTAAAGGATATTACCGCACTTTGCAAGTGCTGTGGTTGATGCAAATGAACTAAGGCTAAACCTTTGGGGATTTGAATATTGGGGTTATAAGAATAATAACTTCACTTTAATAGTTTAAAATGAAGTATTTTGATTTAAATATAAACTATTTTTGAAACTTATAACCACGGGTAGTAATAACGTTAGTTGTTAAAGAGACCGGGATCGGATATGGGCGTACTCTCTGTCGATGCTGAAAACCACTTTGACAATCGTGTACGTGGTAGAGATTCCAGAATGAAGTAGGAAGGTGGTGACGTTCTATTGAGGTATGTACGTGGACCCGACTCTCGTGAGTTGGCATAAGGTGGCTAAAACAGAAGCGATCGATGGACTAATGAGGTAGCACCTTTGATCGGACACATTTCTTCGTATGCCATTCTATTACTTTGTGATTGTTTGGTGCGCACCTTTGATTTTGGGAGTGTTGTTCAAGGTGGGCGCTAGTAGCAGCTATGCGTTACCACCGGTCCGGAAGCGTAATTGGTATATCAACCCTGGCATTGCCTAGTTGTGCCGTGTCACCTACCCTAGCGAGCCTTGTACGAGTTTGGTTTTCTTCCGTAGCCCGTGTGGTATCCTCTGGTGGCTTTCCGATCAGGAGGGACTATGATATTGGATGGACTACTGGGACTATTACGTGTTAAGGTGGAAAATTTAAAGCCTTAACGCTATTTAAAAGTAAGTTTATTTTAATATAGACACTATTATAATAGCAAAATATTACTACATAGTAAATAGTTTAACGGATCCTTAGAGGATGGGCGGTCCTAAGCATCCTTTAAGTTACTTGCCTTTGTTTTACAGTTCACTTGAATTAGCTTACACTGTATAAGTATGTATGTCCCGACTCGAGTGTTTGTGTTTATTTCTTATGCTCGGGTCAGCCTGAGTATCAGTTCGGACTTTATTTCCTAGAGCTAGGACTTCTGAAGATCATCTTATCGAGCTGCTTTTTTTTTGTATTCGGTCGTTTATCTTAGCCTATGTAATTGAGACTATGTGATAGTGGGTTCATGAACTACTATTTTCTCTATTTCTACTGCATTTCTTACTCTGTGTCTGTGACCTGTGATTATTTATTTACTATATATTATGAGATTCGCCAAATTTTATTTACAACGCGGTATTTTGAACAATTCAAGTCCTGCATGTGCGGATGCGAATGGTTGAAAATACCGAGTCGTTACACATACCACCCCGAACGACATATGATCTCAAACGATTGCCATTCATAGTTAGGTAAAACTATCAATCTCTTTACAGGTCATTAACAGGATACGAACGTCCAACTTATTGAACTACAAAGCACATCTTCCTACCGCAAGGTATGTTTTGGGGGGAAGTGTTATCACAACTTTTGGCAAGGCTGTGATACCAAAGAATTGACTGAAAATGAAAGATAATCAGTCCCGACGATCGATTACCTACAAAGTTCACTATGGATGTCGGTGAATTTTGTTCGAGTCCTGATCGAGCTACAATTAACATGACACGACAAGCAAAGCTATGAAAGCCAACATCCAATTTTCAAGTCAATTTGAGTTCGCGCGCTCAAGATAGGAATCGATCAAAATCGAGTCATTTCAAGTTGCTCGGAGTCTTCTCCGAGTCATAATCACGTTTGCTTTGGGTTTTCAGATGGCTTACTTCGGGTCAAAAGAGTGTTTGTAACGGACTAGTATTTCATGCCATTCGCATCCGCACATGTTGGTCTTGAATTGCTCAAAATATCATATTGTTAATTTATATTTTGTAAAACTCAGCATACATAGTAAATAAATAATCACAGACACAAAGTAATATAACAATAAGCAGTGGAAATAAATGAATAGTAGTTCATGAAGCTAATATATATACATTAGAGTTAAATAAGAAACAACAAAAGTCTCGAATACAAAGGTCAAATACAAAATCTGAATACATCACTGGAATTAAGTGAATAGCTAAATGTTGAAAAGATGTATATGGATCTCCAAGCAAAGCTCCAACTCCAAAGGTGAGTCTCAAATGCTGTGACACTCAGTCTGACCCGAGCGTAAAGAAAAACACAAAACACTCGAGTCAGGATTAACATTCATATATCGATAAATCCAACTCAAGTGAAATATCAGCTGAAATACAAGTAACTCAAAGGATGTTTAGGATAACCATCCTCTAAAGATCCATGGAACTATCTACTATGTAGTAATATACGCTATTATAGAATGTCTGTAGTAAAGTAAAAAATATTAAAATTGGGTTAAGGTGTTACATATATTCTCCTTAACACATTTTATATATTCCCATAGTCTATAAAGTACCGTAAGTCCCCTGTAAACTGGAGGGCTATCAAAGGGCACTCTATATGTATGGTACAAAACAAACTCGTAGAAGGCGCGATAGGGCATGCTACAAGGCACTCGAGGCAATGCCAAGGTAGATATACTGTTTGTGGATCCGGACTGGTGCTAACGAATAGCAGCTACTACCGCCCACCTCATGACACACTCCTAAATCAAAGGGTGCACCCAATCAATCACAAAAGCAGTAGAATGGTATCGAAGAATTGTGCCCGATCGCAGGAAAGACCTCACTTGGCCCGACATGGCTCTTTTTTTAGCCGCATCAAGCTAACTCACGGGAGTCAGGGTTATGTAAATACCATATAGAACCATCACTAAACCATCCTATTTCATTCTGGAATCTCCACAACGTATACACTTGTTAAATTGGTTTTTGGTATTGGTAGAGAGTATGACAATATCTGATCTCGGTCTCTTTAACAACCAAACGTTATTATAACACCTTTGTCATTTCAAAATAGTTTATACTTCAAAACCAAAATATCACTTCCATTTCAAAACCATATCAATACAATATCATTTCACTTTAAATATATTCATCACACTTTCGAAACCAAAACACTTGAAACTGTAACACCTTTGAAATGATAACACTTTGGAAGTCATAATTTAGAAATCATAATACTTTGGAAATCATAACATTTTAGAAATCAAAATTTAGAAATCACAATACTTGGAAATTATAACATTTGTGAAATCATAATTTAGAAATCACAATACTTTGGAAATCGTAACAATTTGTAATCATAACATTTTCCACTTAGCCGGTTTAGATATTAAAATAATGTATAAAATAAAATAGTTTATACAAAGTAGTTATAGGTTAAAATAGTTTAAAATAAAATAGTTAGTATATAAAAATAATTTATATTAAAAATAGTTTATATTAAAAATGATTTATATTAAAATAGTTTATATTAAAATAGTTTATATTAGAATAATTTATATTAAAATATATAAAAAGTTTTAAATATAATTTTAAAAATACTTTATATAATAAAATAGTTTCCTCAAATTTCACAAATCGATTCAAATCAACTCGAACTCCAAAATTCAACTTTAATTCAATCTCAATTCATAAATTTCAACTCAATTCATTTTCTCAACAAACCATTTCAAATTATATCGATTTCAAATACTGATTATTTTAACAACAAAATAACCCATTTCAATTTCAATATTTTCAAAGCTTTAAATATTCAAACATTTCAAACTAGATTTGATAATTCAATATATATATATATATATATATATATATATATATCAAATTCACTTTACTATATTCAAAATAGCATATATCTATAACACTTCTTTATATAACATTCGTATATAATATCTACACTAACATATAAATATATGGTACTGACCTATGCCGGCTTCTCCACAAACAACGTATACTTATTATATTGCAGTTTAAAAGATCAATATCAAAAAGTGACCTATATATACAAATATCTATTTTAATATAATATATATACGAGATATATGTAACCGAGCCTATGCACAAACAAGCATATTACAAAGTTTGAACACACACACATAAGCCTTAGATAAACCTATATATATATATATACAACAGAACATATTTAGAACTTATAAACATACCTTAACATATCTATAGAGATACTTCGGCTATCAAGGGGAGAGAGAGGAGAGGTGAGGGGAGATTGGCCGAAGCAGGGTGGTGGGGATGACAATCTCGATGACGAGATGAGGGGATGGTTGTTGCCATGGAGAAGACACAAACGCTTGGTTCGGCCATGGTTGAAGCAAACAGGAAGAGGAGGCGACTACGGAGATGTTGGTGATGTGGGTGCTTGCGTGGATGAGGGGGATGAAGGTCGGGTATTGGGTCAGGGCACGGAGATCGGCGCTAGCAGGAGTGTTCGAGATGATAAAATGTTGAGAGAAGGTAAAATGTTGAAAAGGTAAACTGTTGAGAGAAGGCGAAGTGACAGAGAGCAGGACAAGAATAAGAAGCAGGTTGGTTTTCTAAGATGACCAAGAAAAAGGCAAAATATGAATATATATTAAAAGAAATGCAACGGTCTCCCCTAGATTCAGCTGAAAATGATAAAAGAAATTTATTATATTGCTTTGGCTGCACGGTTCAAAGTTTGAAATGCACAAGAAAACAAAAGGTCGGGATTTGGTACCGATACAATTACCGGTTTTGCGGATTCCATCGCGTACCGGGTCCCAAAACATAAAACGGAATATATCACAAAGATCAGCACGACGAGACAATCAAAATGGAATACAAATATCAATGTTACGATCATCCTATCAAAAGTCGATAATCGGTACCGAAAATGCTGCAAAAATGCAAGAAATAAGATAAACAGAGCAATAATAGTCCAAATTTGACGAAACGAAATATGACGCCTCACTCAGAAACTGATTAACAAATTTATTATATAAAAATATATTTATATAGGTTCGGAAAACATTTTATTATCATCGATTTTTTTACTGATTTGAATTGAAATAAAATTACACGATAAAATAAACTTCCATATTATAAACTGAAAATTTACCATTTGTTATGTTTAAGTAGACGTATTCCAAATATTAAATTTTTATTTCCAAATTAAACTATTTGAAATTTCAAAAATATTCAGTTAATTACATACATAAAACCTTTAAAATTTTACGGGTCGTTACACTCTCCCCCACTCAAAACTTTTCATCCTCGAAAAGGAAGGTGGTAAGAGAATTGAAGCAACCGTAAAGAGAAAAATAGATTGAAATACAATAATACACAACTAATTTAAACCATATAAACTACATTTTTTTTAAATTGGCTTATATTCAATTAGTTGATTCTAATTCATTTTATTTAATCAATCAAATATATTGTGTTCACATTTGATTGATTTCATTTCCATATATTTTTATTCAATTGATTTATTTCCCTTTTATTAACATTTATTACAACAATTTCACAACAAAATTTTCTTTATTCACTAGTTATGGTACAGAACAAACTTGTAAAAGGCATGATAGGGTATGCGATAAGGTACTCGAGGCAATGCCATGGTAGATATACCATTTGCGGATCCGAACTGATGCTAGCGCATAGCAGCTACTACCGCCCACCTCATGACACACTCCCAAATAAAAGGGTGCACCCAATCAATCACAAAAGCAATAGAATGGTATCGAAGAAATGTGCCCCATCGTAGGAATGACCTCACTTGGCCCGACATGGCTCCTTTTTTAGCTGCATCAAGCTGACTCACGGGAGTCAGGGTCACGTAAATACCATATAAAACCATCACCAAACCATCCTATTTCATTCTGGAATCTCCACCACGTACACGGTTGTTAAAGTGGTTTTCGGTATTGACAGAGAGTATGACAATATCTGATCCCGGTCTCTTTAACAACCAAATGTTATTATAACACCGTGGTCATTTCAGAATAGTTTATACTTCCAAATCAAAATATCATTTCCATTTCAAAACCATATCAATACAATATCATTTCACTTCAAATATATTCATTTCCAAAATCATAGCACTTTCAAAGTTATAACACTTTCGAAACCAAAATACTTGAAATTATAACACCTTTGAAATCATAACACTTTGGAAGTCATAATTTAGAAATCATAATACTTTGGAAATCATAAAATTTTGGAAATCAAAATTTAGAAATCACAATACTTTGGAAATCATAACATTTTGGAAATCATAATTTAGAAATCATAATACTTTGGAAATCATAACATTTTCCACTTAATGGGTTTAGATATTAAAATAGTGTATAAAATAAAATAGTTTATATAAAGTAGTTATAGGTTAAAATAGTTTAAAATAAAATAGTTAGTACATAAAAGTAGTTTATATTAAAAATAATTTATATTAAAAATGATTTATATTAAAATAGTTTATATTAAAATAATTTATATTAAAATATATAAACAGTTTTAAATATAATTTTAAAAATACTTTATATAATATAATAGTTTCCTCAAATTTCACAAATCGATTCAAATCAACTTGAATTCCAAAATTCAACTTTATTCAACCTCAATTCATAAATTTCAACTCAATTTAGTTTCTCAATAAACCATTTAAAATTATATCGATTTCAAATACATATTGTTTTAACCATAAAATAACCCATTTCAATTTCAATATTTTCAAAGCTTTAAATATTCAAACATTTCAAACTAGATTTGATAATTCCATATATGTATCAAATTCACTTTACTATTATTTATTTTGAAATATTTATTTAATCATTCAAATAACATTTAAATAAAACGAAGTGCACCGTTTCAATTTATGTAAATTTGAAATATTCATTTAAATCACTTTTAATCAAAAATCAAGTTATAAAATCATATCTTTAAAATCCCTAATTTTATAAATTTCAAATCAAACTTATTTGAGTATAACTCTTAAATAAATTCAATTTCAAAACCATGGAAATCATTTCAAAATATATATATTGACCAATGGTGTCTGTATATAATTTTCTATCCTATGGTCAAGTGATACAGATATTTATCATTTCAATCCGCAATTTAAATATATATGAGTATATATCGTTTCAACCCACAATTCCAAATTCAATTCAATGAAAATCGCTTGGGTTTATCATTTCAACCGATAATGATTTTCTCCAATTCTACAGATCATTCGGGTATGTATCGTTTCAACCCATAAGGAATTATATACTAAAATGGAACTTGCAGAGCGATAACAGATATGATAATAATATAACATGCATATATATATCAATATAAATAACAGATAATGGTGTTAAGTGTTACAGGTGAACAGATACAGATAATAACATATATATAGCAATGTAAATAACTAATAGCAGCATATTCCAATTGTCGTTTCAATTGAAATCAAATTTAATAATTGAGACAACGTTAATCGTGAGTGATTGCTCACCTTTTGAGGTTAGAGACGAACGGAAATGAGGTGAGTTATGAATCCAAGCATGAATTCCAAATTAAAGCACGATGTACAAGAGTTTTGACGGACAAGCTGATACATAGGAATTAACGAAATCAAATCAGAACTGGATCGACGATGATGAATGGGATAAGTGAAATAATATAGATTAGCATATAAAATTATACATATAAAAAATCATATCCTAATTTCAACATATATTAAATATATATATATATATAGACACACACACACGTGTTTCAAAAATCATTGTTTCAATTTAAATCATATATTTAAAATAAGACATACACACACACACACCTAATCACAAATTTTAACTTTAGCCCCAATAAGACAAAATCTATGTACATAAATTTCAAACCAATATTAAATCCAAACACACGTCAAAATAAAATATATATGTATGTATGTATGTATGTATGTATGTATGTATGTATGTATGTATGTATGTATATATATATATATATATATATATTTGAAACTAACCCATATCTTTTAAACACATAAAAATTTACTGTAAACATATAGTTATTGAACACATATACATATTAACTAGAATATAACTGACCTGACACATATATTTACTGTTAACTTTTTTTTATGACTTGATATATATATATATATATATATATATATATAGACACACACTAACAGAAAATAAATATCATAGATGGCAACATATGTAATTGCTTTATAAAATAAATTATATAGAAACACTTATACACAGGCTTTTTAACAAATCCAGCTTATATATATACTAATATAACTTAAAAACAGTAATTGAGACATTTGGAAATTTGAGTATACATACTATACAACTTTATGTGACACATAACTTATATTTTCAAAATATAAACCTCAACATAAACTTAACATCTTGCGTACATATATACATCATCACATATATAAACAGATTTGTAATGTTCCTATTCTATATATATATATATAACACATAAAATAATATTAATAACCAATATATCATAAAATCTTATATGACTACATACATATATAATACTGTACCAACATAATTTCTTTTATAATATGATATTACCATACATACACATTTTAAAAAATCAATATTGATTATAAAAGAATCAATATAACTAATATTTATACATACACAACATAATACATATAGACATAGACTAGCCTGCACAAGCTATATACAAAATAGCATATATCTATAACACTTCTTTATATAACATTCATATATAATATATACACTAACATATAAATATGTGGTACTGACCTATGCAGGCTTCTCCACAAACAACGTATACTTATTATATTACAGTTTAAAAGATCAATATCAAAACTGACCTATATATACAAATATCTATTTTAATATAATATATATACGAGATATATATAACTGAGCTTACGAACAAACAAGTATATTACAAAGTTTCAACACATATGCATAAGCCTTAGATAAACCTATATATAGTTATATTTATATACGCAGAACATATTTAGAACTTGTAAACTTACCTTAACATGTCTATAGAGAACTTTGGCTATCAAGGGGAGAGAGGAGAGGTAAGGGGCGATTGGCCGAAGCAGGGCGGTGGGGATGAGTAGCTCGATGACGAGATGAGGTGATGGTTGTTGTTGTAGAGAAGACACGGAGGCTTGGTTCGGCCATGGTGGAAGCGAACAGGAAGAGGAGTCGACTTTGGAGATGTTGGTGATGTGGGTGCTTGCGTGGATGAGGGGGACGAAAGTCGGGTATTGGGTCAGGGCAAGGAGATGCGGCGCTAGTAGGAGTGTTCGAGATGGCAAAATGTTGAGAGAAGATAGAATGTTGAGAAAGTAAAATATTGAGAGTAGGGGTAGTGACAGAGAGCACGGCTAGAAAAGAAGTAGGATGTTGGTTTTCTAAGATGACCGAGAAAAAGGCAAAATATAAATATATAATAAAAGAATTGCAACGATCTCCCTAGATTCAGCTGAAAATGATTAAAGCAATTTATTATATTGCTGGGGAGGCACGGTTCAAAGTTTGAAACGCAAAAGAAAACAAATGGTCACGAATCTGGTACCGATACAGTTACCAGTTTCGCGGATTCCGTTGCGTACCGGGTCCCGAAACAGAGAATTGAATATACCGCAGAGATCAGCACGACGAGACGATCAAAATGGTATACAGATATCTGTGGTATGATCATCCTATCAAAAGTCAATAATTGGTAAAAATGCTGCAAAAATGCAAGAAATAAGATAAATGGAGTAATAAAAGTCCAAATTTGATGAAACGAAATATGACCCCTCACTCAGAAAATGATTTATAAATTTATTATATAAAAATATTTAGTTTTGAAAAACATTTTATTATCATAATTTTTTTCAATGATTTGAATTGAAATAAAATTACACAATAAAATAAACTTCCATATTATAAATTGAAAATTTATCGTTTGTTATGTTTAAGTAGACGTATTCCAAATATTAAATTTTTATTTCCAAATTCAACAATTTAAAATTTCAAAAAATTTTGGTTAATTACGTAAATAAAGCCTTTAAAATTTTACGGGTCGTTACAGTGTTCACTTGGGGTCTTTGAGGAACAAGCTACTTTGAGTCATCGTAGCACATGCTTCGACTCGCCAATAGGTTTGCTTTGGGTTAAGGAGATGGTTGCTTCGAGTTAGAGCAATGAATCGATTAAAACCAAGAGGGAAAGCCCTGGTTCATATCCGTTAAATCCATTCCCATTCGTATCCATTAGATTCCACTCCTTTACATATCCATCAAACACCCCTGCTTCGTACCCATCCAAGACAGCCTCCTTCGTATCCATCGGCAATTACTCGTATGTCCAGTTTGTATCGATCGACTGCCTTGAACCTTTCGCATCGATTGGCCATAGATCGATACAAAATCCACCTCTAAATGATCGATACAAACAACATGTGCCAACTTCGATCAATACGAAGCGACATGTAAGCATGGATACGAAAACGACCCCAAATATTGATACGAAATCCACCACTAAAAAGATCGATACGAATAGAAGGCTCAGGCATCGATATGAAATCAAATGAAAAACATCAATGCGAAGGAATGGGATGTGGATCGATGCGAAAGGCTCGGCAACTGATTGATACAAAAGCGAGGATACAAGATCGATACGAAGAACACAGCAACCGATGGATACGGATGAGAAGCAGTCAACTCGGCATAAAAAGTTGATCGTTCCTGGATTATAGTGCCATGTCATCAACTTGGTCGATACGAATTCGAATCAATACGAGGCTATCGATGTGAATGTGACAGCCAACCTACAAACCCGAATTTACATCGATCATAACTCTAGGTTTACAAATCAAAATACTACCAAATTTTCGCCGGAGCTTGCGTACAACCTCATAAATGTTCATCTTGGCTCGATTGGGCAATATTTGTATCGATAAGACTCTCATTCGTATCGATCATGGATCGAGTCGAAACGACCAAGGATCGATCACATGGGACCACCCACGTGAGAGAAGGAGTCTACCGAGATCTAAGAGAGATATTGCAGCCTACACCTATAAATAGCAGTCGAAGAGCTTCAGAAAATGGATCTTTTGGTCTCTCCTTTGACGTTGCTCTGCTGGACTCCATTGTAATTCGGATATTACCAATTGTACTCCTGTAAATAGGTTGAAAATCATCAATAAAACGACAACTCTTCAAAGTGGACATAGGCTATAATGCCGAACCACTATAAATCGTGTGTTTCTACTACTTTCTTTTAAGATTTTGAGTGTTCTTCACATTTATATTCTCTACATACTTGCTATCTGTGATTGTAAATGGGTGCTTTCGTCGACAATTGGGTGTTTATGACCAATTTTGGCATAAACACATAGGGTGGTATTTCCTAATTAGGTGATGACTACATCAACAATTCTTAATCAAACTCCTCGTTTATAGTAAACAATAAATCATTTATTTTTGGTTAGTTGGTAATTTAATACCGATGCTTATCTCTATTTCTAAATGATTTTTTTATAATTATAGGATTTGATCCTTGATTATTTTATGTCTAAGAAATTCAATATCTCTTACGATGATTGGCAATACGAAGATACAACAAGATTCAGTTTTTAACCTTCAAATATAATTATAATTAAGAGATAACTCTTAATTGAATTATATTTATCATTAGGAATCCTATGCAAATAAATATCCAATAAACCAATCATAAAATCACAAATTTACTAGATAATGTGCTCAACGGAACAATCCATTTGCTTTCGCTGTGCGACTTTAATCATAAAAAGATTGACTACAAACTTCATGCTTTGCTGGGCGAACAAAGTACTACGTCTTATGGGCTTGCTGGATTTTGCAACACTAGAACTAGCGACTCAGCCACCAGCCAACTACACTTTTGGAATGGATAAGACTGGATCAAAGATTGTTTAGAAGTCATGTTATTCGACACTAGGATCATCAAAGAGCGAAAACGTAGGGAAACGTTCCTAGAATCCTAAAAGACAATTTCTTATTCTAAAGGGAATGGTTCCTACTATTTACCCCAAGAACCCCTAATGGACGGTCTCTAAGACTTACCTAGGCTAAGATTTGTGTTCCTAATATCGTATTTGTTCTAAATTGAGCTCTAATAATAAGCTGTGAAGATCCACCCCGAGATCCATACTAACACAAGGTATTACTGAGTAATGCTATTTGTTAGTGCAGAGAATGGGATTGGTTAGAAGAGACCTTTCATGAATTTTGCTTTGAGCGAACATTGATAGGTCGATTCAGGTGTTGTATATATATATTTTTCTTTCTCAAGGTGGAATCCACGTATGCGATCCAGGCTTAAAATAGAACTACATTGGCTATTGTAATAATCCAGAACAATATATGATTAATACAAATCATAGAATTATGGATCATAGAATATACATAGCGGAATACAAATAGATACAAGCAAATCAAATCGATTAGACACATAATACCAAATATAGGACTATGGTCAAAACGATCCATATAATACATTTGTACTACATCTCCTGAAACGAATTTGTACACACAAGAGTCTAGGTTCAATAGCAGATACAACACTAACGAATATGTACGCATATGAAAGATGAAGATAAAAGGAATGTTAACTAGATAACTGGAGTGAATCCTCTCTAACACCACCAAAATGGAGCACTAGAAATATCTCGGTCTGACACAAGTACTATAAAATAGCAAATGGGTCAGTCTAAACTATAATGAATGAGCTAGAAAGATAACGATAGATAAAATGAAATAAATCTCAAATATAGTCATCAATCTATAAATCATAAATTGAAATCTTGAAATCATATAAATGGGGGATAGGCATCAGTTTTCAAGATTGGTGAATAAATTCATCTACATGCATGTAACTCCAAGATTGACAATTTGTCTATAAACTCTAAGATGGGTATAACTCCCATAGTAATTTAGGATAGGTGCACGAGACCTATGAACTCTAAGAAGGAACAAGTCCTAAACTACATGATATGTACAAAACCTATCAAAACTCCAAGATAGGTACAAGACCTATAAACAACATGATAAGTGCAAGACCTATAAATACTCCAAGATATATGCACGACCTAGAGAACTCCAAGGGCAAGTCATAAACTCATTGATATAAGTGTCATGTATTCCAAATAGCAACCGAACTAGTAACAACCGCGTGTCCCATACCACACAAATTAACCTAAATGTTTACTATAAGCTAGTAAACTCCACTCATGTGTACCAGTGGTTCAATCGAGCAAGTCCGGGAATTAACTAGTAAAACAAACGCAAGTGTTCCATACAACTCATTTTATTAAACTGTTTAAATCACCTTCTCATTTAATTGATAACATGCAATTTCATAGAAATGTTTTACTTTAAAAACATTCTTGTAAAGTATAGTTTTATAAGCTATTATATATATCTATGTGCGTATGTCTATATATGTGTTGGAAAGCCCTTGCTAATGTGTGTGTATACATATATAAGTACAATTTTAAACCATTGTTCCAAATCTACTTTAAAACCATTATTATTACATATATAAATATATTATATACATATTGTATTTCTAAATCTTCTTTATAGAAAATATATTTATACTTGGAAAGATTTCAATAAAATGATTCAATTTGGAAATCAGCCTTTTGAAAATTCTAGTTGAAAATGTGCGATGGAAATTGTTAGTTGTGTCAGGGCACCATAGAGCAATTCTATGGTATAATAAATTCGAAGATTAATTCACAAATTCATAAATTAAAATCTAGAAATAACATTAAAATCGACATAGAAAATAGCATCAAAACCAACCAAAAGGTTGAAGCGATCAAACGGGCAAATGGGTGCGACCGGAGAGTCGAATGGCTTGACCTGTAACTCAGACTGGGTTACCGCCGGTCAGCCAGTCTAGTGGGAATGGTTCATCGGTAGTCACGCCTGGATCAAGTTTCGTGCAACTCTGATGGTGCTCTGATGGCCCGTTGTCTCTCGTTTCTTCACCGTTGTTCTTCTTGAGGTCTTGGGTATTAAAATAACATTCAAGCAAACATGTAAAAATGTACAATTAGATGCAAATCATGGTTATATGATGTGGATTTTCAAAAAACGGAAAATTAAGTTTAAAGAAATAACAAAATCAACATCAAATTGAGAATATATTCACTATAAACCCCAACAATTCATTTAATAACAACATGCATCCATCATAAGGTAGAACTGTGAGTGAAACTCACCAAATTTGAATTTTAATTGGTAGCAAAAGAACTAGATTCTCCTAGGTTAGTTTTAGAAACTGCAAGAGAAAAGAATTATAGACCTAAGAAAAAACTGAGATTAGTACTTCAATAGATGCGATATAGGATATAAGAGATTACCTGAGTTGTTTATGATCAATAATTAGCTAATTACCCTTTAATCTAACTTGAATTTGGGGAGGATTTTAGTTTCTAGGGTTTAGGAATAAAGAGGAGATATTTTCAGATTGATGAGGCTGAAAATGAGAAATGGTGAAAGGGAATAAAAATATATGTTTATTTCTCACTTTACTACACGGGCCTTAGGTTCCTATGAACCCAATCAGGCTATATTATTGTTATCCCGCCTTTTGGCAAGGCCGAGACACCAAGGAACTGGCTGGAAAATAAGGGTCACATGTCCTCAATTTTGAATGATTGTTGGTTTACTACGAATATTGATGGATTTTGTCCGATTCCATATTGAGCTACAATTGATAGGACATGGCAAGATAGATCATAGAAGTCCGCATCTCAAATTTCAAGACAATCCGAGTTCGTACGCTCAAGTTATGATGGATTCGATTTAATGAACCTTGCTCGGTTCGAATCCATCTCCCCTTCATTAGTTCGAACCCATTAAGTTCGAATCCATCAGAGCAGGTACCATGTTCGAATCGATAGGCAGAAATATCGTTCGAATCCATCAGCCAGTGCCTGCTTCGACTCCATCGGCTTTGACTCCATTTGCTTCGAATCCATCACGATGGTCTGCCTTCGAATCCATGATGCTGCCTCTCTTCGTATCCCTCAAGGTTGAAGAGTTCGAATCCATAGAGTTGCTATACCTCTAACCCGTCCTGCACCTTGCCTCGAATCCATACCCTCGAGTCCATCAAAGAAGGATCTCTCAAATCCCCATATTGAAGCAACTTCGAATCGATCCACAGTCACGTATTTGGATCGATTCGAATAAGAACCAGTTCCATCGATTCGAAGCATTCCTTCGAACCCACTTGGTCAACGCAGCTAAAACCTAGGACTCAACTCATTCAACTCGGCGAAAAATAGGGATCGACTCGAAGAACGCGCGCCACGTTACAGGAGCATGGATTCGACCCCATGGGTTCGAACCATATCGATTCGAACGATCCCATAGGTCGATTCGAACCAACCAGCATGTCGAAAATCCCCAACTTGAATCCACCATATCTCTCAATCGCTTGATCCAAATGCCATGAAATTTTTACAGGAGCTCACATATACATAGAAGAATGGCCACGCCAATTTTCATCACGATTGGACACATTTTTGATCGATTCGAACCAAGGGTCGAATCGATCCCAAAGTGGGCCCGGATCTCCAGAATTCGGCCAGGTGGGCCCCCCCCACACGTGCCAGAATTGGTCTTCCCGAATTTTAGGAGAAATATCAGCCTCCAGCACCTATAAATAGAGCCCCTGGTCATTTAGAAAGGGGATGGGAGAATTATGGAGATAAAGCACGACTAGACGCTGCTAGAATTGCTTCAGAGCACCACCACTGCCTTTGATTTTAAATTTTGGCTTGCTACTTGCTGTACTTTGACATCAAAAAGTTGTATTCTTCGAATATCAAGCAATAAAGTAACAAAACTTCATAGTGGACGTAGGCAAAATGCCGAACCACTCTAAATCGTTGTCTCTTGTGCAATTTACTTCCTGTTATTTGAAGTTTTTGTTAGATAATCCACGTTTTAATTTACTTTCTTCATTTATTATCTCTTCAAAAACTTCCGATGAGTGTTGTGCCCAATTTTGACACAAACACTTTGGTGCTTTCACTGAGAGAAAAAAAAACCTAGTTTTTTCCTCTTGCTCCTTGGATCTATCTTCGATACCGGATTGCGTAAATCTAAGAGGAAGATCCAGACCTCATATTCAGATTCCTTCCGTTCTATTCAAATTTGTTAAAAGTCTAGGAAAGAATTCAACGCTTAAAGATGGTGACTACAAGAACCACTTCTAACATTGGTGATCAAGTAGGTCGGGATAGGCAAAATCCCACACAGCTACAATCCGCTAATCAAGATGTTGCTGGGCATACGGATCAGTCGGGTCTGGTCACAAGACAAGAGTTCCAGGCGCTACTCCAGGAATTAACCCAAAGCCGACAACAGCTAATTGAGCAGTTGCGCGCTAATGCTGAATTGACCAATCAATTAAATCGCCAAAAGCGAAGAAGATCCAGAAGGGATCAAGTTCCTCATTCTTCCACCGAAAGCTCCGCTTCATCTGATTACAATAACAGATCTATCCGTCCTAGGCTAGACGGAAATCATACGCAAGCTGCTGACTATCAACAGGCGTTAACCGTTGGGCAAATAAGGGTTGGCCCATCAACCAGCTTCCATACTGGACCCTCATCCCGAGGAGGCACCATTCCGCAACACACTGCAGATGATCGAGCCTCTACAGCCGCTGCAGTTGACATAGGAGTTGATGCTCGAGATCACTCCAATCAAAATTATCATCAGCAGGGACAGGCTCCAGAGCCATATGTCCCAGAAGACATCGAGCCAAGGAGGCGAGATGCGGATCGTCGACAGCGCCCGATCCCACCTCGCACTATGGAACCCGACCATACCTTGGCTCACCACCCATAGAATTTTCCAATACCAGACTTCTCAGCCATGGTACGACGAATGATTCGCGAGAGTCAAGGCCTAACAAATGACGATTGGGGAATCTCCCGGAGTCATACCCCATTTACTGATGACATATTGTATGCTGAACCTCCTCGGCGATTCAGAATGCCAACCCTTCCCATGTATGAAGGAAATTCCGACCCAAATCAACATATTCTGAAATATGAATGGTCGATGACCGCTGCGAGAGCTGATGACGCAGTAAAATGCCGCAGTTTTCCCATTTCCTTAGGGGGAATTGCGACAATGTGGTTTACACGATTACCGCCACGATCTATCTCTTCGTTTGACCAGTTAGCTACTAAATTTGTTGAACAATTTCGCATGCATATTGCCCGACCTAAAGATGTTAATACCCTATCAAGTGTCACTCAAGCTCTCGGAGAAACACTTAGACGATATTTGGAGAGATTCAATGCTGCATGCACAGAGATCACCAACCCCAATGATAATTCCATTCTAATGGCTTTGACTAAAGGAATCGACCCTGATTCGGAGTTTGGAAATTGGTTAGCCGGAAAACCTCCCGCATCGTTGGACCATTTCTATCCAAAGCCGCTCAATTCTTAAGGCGAGAGGATGCAAAACAGTCTAGGAAGCAAGATGATGCAAGGCCCAGCAGTGAAGGGATTCAGAGTAACGTTGCAGTTAAACAATCCGGAGAAAGTTCAGGAAAAGTCGAATTGAATATCCAAAATAAATAGGCTCAACGATCAAGAAACGGTGATAACCGAAACAAGAAACAGGACCAGAACCGCGGTCCGAGACGTAGGGCCACAATGTTTGACAGTTATACACCGCTTAACATGTCACTGGAAAACGTATACTTACAGACTTGTAATACTATGCAATACAAGAATCCTGCTCCGAAGCCTTCGTCGGAGAGACAGATTCAGACAGAGAAGTTCTGTAGGTTTCATGAAAGTTATGGGCATAATACCAATGAGTGTAGACATTTGCAAGACCTCATTGAAAAGCTGATCAGAGAAAGAAAGTTGGACCAGTTTGTTCGGGCGCCGCAGTGTGGTGGAGCGGGCCCATCTAATCAAAATCTAACGCAGAATCAGGAAAAACAAGGTGAACCCGCTCGCACGGGCGGAAGGTTGGTTATCAATACAATAAGTGGTGGTCCCCATCCAGCAGACAGAAGCTGGAGAGAAATGGAGTCATATGCTAGCTCAATCAGGCATGTGAAATTTGAATGCTATAGTAACTCGGAAGACGAAACACCAACTAAACAACAAAAAACAATGGCTGATGAAATCGTGTTTAGAAATCGAGATGCCGATAGAGTCGAGGCTCCCACAATTGACCCGTTGGTCATATCCGCTCAAGTTGGCCCTGCTTGGATGAAGAGGATCTTAGTAGACAGCGGAAGTTCCGTAAATATATTGTTTAAAAGAGCATATGATTTAATGAAAATGGAAGCTAAGGACTTAAAGCCTTGTCAATCACGAGTCCACGGCTTCAACGGGAGTGCAACGATACCAACCGGAATAGTTGAATTGCCAGTAGAGTTGGGAGCGGGAGAATGCCGAAGAGTTCGGATGTTGCAGTTTGTTGTCTTAGATATTCCTTCCCCGTACAATGCTTTTTTGGGCCGGCCGGCCCTTGCTGAATTTAGGGCTGCTATTGCCCCATGGTGTTTAACTCTGAAGTTCCCTACTGACTACGGGATAGGAGTTGTACAAGGAGATCAGGCTGCTGGAAGAGCCTGTTATGTTGCTGAGCTGCGGGAGGCGCATCGAAAAGAGAAAGGAAAGGGCGTAGAGGAATCTCTCTGCGTCTGTTTTACTGACGATTGACAATTAGCGCCTGGGCCTCGGTCTGGGTACCACAACCAATTCCAAAAGGATCTTGATCCAAGGGACAATGATAATAAAGAAGAATCTACGGAAAGTCAGGCTTCTCCGGCCGAGCTAACCATTGATGTCCCGATTGACGATAATCACGATGACTCGAGAATGTTGAAGATTGGGTCTCAGCTTAACCAAAAGACACAACAGGAATTGGTTGATTTTCTCCCGGCGAATCTTGACGTGTTCGCCTGGATGCACTCTGATATGTGTGGAATCTCGCCTGACATCGCGAGCCACACCTTGAACATTGACCCGCGGTATACCCCGGTCAAGCAGAAAAGGCGTAGTATGGATCCAGAGAGATCTGCTGCCCTGAAAGAAGAGGTCGATAAGTTGAAATCAAATGGGTTCATTAGAGACGCTCTATACCCAGAATGGGTGTCCAATCCCGTACTTTTCCGAAAACCAAATGGAAAATGGAGAACGTGTATCGATTACTCCGACCTGAATAAAGCTTGCCCGAAAGACAGCTTTCCACTCCCCCGGATCGATCAACTGGTAGATTCAACCGTCGGACATGAATTGTTATCCTTCATGGATGCTTACTCAGGTTACAACCAGATACCCATGCATGTACCGGATCAAGAACACAAAAGCTTCGTAACCGACTTGGGGTTGTACTGCTACAAGGTCATGCCTTTTGGATTAAAGAAGACTGGCGCAACTTATCAACGCTTAGTCAACCGAATGTTTGCCTATCAGATTGGAAAGACTATGGAGGTCTATGTAGATGACATGTTGGTAAAGTCGCGATACTCTGGTGATCATGTCAAAGACTTGGAGTCAATGTTCGATACCCTCCGGAAATACGGGATGAAGCTTAATCCACTAAAGTGTCATTTCGGAGTCGCATCCGGAAAATTCCTTGAGTTCATTGTCAATGCCTGAGGAATAGAGGCCAACCCCGAAAAGATCTGGGCTATCAGAAATCTCCAAACTCCAAAAACTGTAAAACAAGTTCAGAGTCTTAATGGAAAAGTCGCAGCACTGAGCAGGTTTATCTCAAAATCGACCGACAAATGCATTCCCTTTTTTGATTTGATTCGAAAGGGGAAACGAAATTTCGAATGGACTGCAGAATGTGAGGGAGCATTTCAATCGCTAATCCAACATCTCTCCGTACCACCAATCCTTTCAAAGCCTGTAGATCATGAACAATTATATCTTTACCTGGCAGTATCAGAGAATGCAATCAGTGCTGCATTAATTCGGGAGGAAAACCAAGTGCAAAAGCCGGTCTACTACGTGAGTAAACGATTGACCGGAGCCGAGAGAAATTATCCAAAGCTTGAAAAGTTGGCATATTGCCTAGTCATTGCCTCGAGGAAGCTCCGTCCATATTTCCAGGCTCATCCTATTACTGTGTACACCGACCAGCTGTTACGACAGGTCCTTACACGGCCTGAGACGTCGGTAGGTTGCTGAAATGGAACATCGAACTGAGTCAATTCGACATCACTTATACTCCAATGAGAGCCATTCACGGCCAAGTCCTAGCAGATTTTATAGCCGAATTCACTATCCCTGAAGACTTGCCCGAGACCAGCAAATCTCCCGAATACATCTAGAAGTTGTACACCGATGGTGCGTCAAACGATCGGTACTCAGGAGCTAGGGTAGTGCTTAAAACCCCCGAGAGGCGATCCATATGTTATGCTTTAAAGTTCGAGTTCCGTGCAACCAACAACGAAGCCGAGTACGAAGCCCTACTTACCGAGCTAAAGCTTGCCCGTGATCTGAAAATCATTGCTGTAGAGATCTACTGCGATTCCCAGTTGGTAGTATGCCAAGTTCGAGGAGAATATCAGGCCAAAGATCAAAGATTAGCTACTTATCTAACTCTGGTTCTGGAGATTCTTAACCAATTTGATTACTATGCCATTTTCTACATACCCCTAGAGCACAATCAAAAGGCTGATTCATTGGCAAAGTTAGCGAGTACAGGTGAGGCTCAATAGTTGGGGGTTGTTCCGGTTGAAACCTTATCCTCTCCGAGCATTGATCAAAGGGAGACTGATTTCACATTTGAAGCTACCTCCAATAAGGAGTCGTGGATGACCCCTTATCGAGATTATATCGAACGTGGTGTATTGCCCGAGCAACGAAGCAAGAAAAGACAAGTTCTACGAAAGGCCTCACGATTTGTTATTCAAAATGGAATTATGTACCGGAGAGGATACTCTGTTCCTCTCCTCCGGTGTATCGCGCACGATGAAGTCAGGCCAGTATTACACGATGTACACGAAGGAGAATGTGGCGATCACACTGGGGGGCAAGCGCTCGCAAAGAAAATACTTCGATATGGATATTATTGGCCTACTGTTAATCGCGATGCTGCAGACTATGCTAGGAAGTGTGACAAATGTCAGAAACACGCTCGAATTCCTAGAGCACCTCCTACTGAGATAACCAAATGGTCAGTCCTTGGCCATTCGCGATATGGGGAATAGATATCATTGGCACATTGCCTTTGGCCAAAGGTGGCGCGAAGTACGCCATCGTCGCAGTTGATTATTTTACCAAATGGGCTGAAGCTGAACCCCTTGCGACAATTACAACAAAGAAAGTAATCAACTTTGTAGTGCGTAACATCATCTGCCGTTTTGGTCTCCCACATACTATCATCACCGATAATGGAACTTAATTCGACAGTGCTGAATTCAAGAATTTCTGTCAACGATTCCACATCCATAAGAAATTCTCTACAGTAGCGCATCCTTAAGCAAATGGTCAGGTTGAAGCTGTTAATAAAGTTATCAAGTCCATTCTAAAGAAGTGACTGGAAAAAGCCGGGGGCAAATGGGTCGACGAACTTCCTATGGCACTATGGGCCTATCGAACGACTCATAAAACTGCAACCGGTCATACCCCGTTTTCTCTATCTTATGGTTCTGAAGCCATTATTCCAGTCGAAATGGAAGTGCATTCTCATCGTGTAACGTATTACGATCCGAAAACAAATGCCATATTACTTGCTGAATCTTTGGATTTACTCGATGAAAAGCGCGAAGAGGCTGATTTGAGGGCAGCCGCATATCGAAATCAAGTCGCCCGACTGTACAACGTCAAGGTCCGTCCGCGAACCTTCGAACTCGGCAATCTCGTACTCAAAAGGGTTTATCCGGTCCCTTCACACATGAAGCCAAATTGGGAAGGGCCGTATGTGATTTCACAAAAGCTCGGAGATGGCACGTTCAAATTATCAACAGTTGACGGTTTTACCTTGCCGAGAGCTTGGAATAGCGAAAGTCTTCGTCGCTACTACATATGAAAAACTTTACTTATTTATTTTCTGTCAATTTATTCCTTTGCATTTTATTCTAGCATTTCGAGATTTAAATTTGTAATAAGGCAACTGACTTTGCCATATTTTCTCATTTCAGCAATAAAATGCCATTTCTTCGAGCCAAAGCTGTGATTTACTGAATATGACATACAATATCACAATGCACGGAGAGCTAAGTTCCATCACGCGGTGGGATTTATTCAAATAGGGAGTGACTGTGATACGACCGGCCACTCGCTAAGTGAAACCCGAGCTCGGGGACAGAACACTACATCAACATTCACAGGGATTGATACACGACAATCCCTCCTCCAACTCCAAATTCCCAGAGTGTGAATTGGAGTATAAACTTCAACTTTCAGTTCCCGGAGCGCGAACCGGAATACAAATCTATCGCTCCCAGAGTGTAAGCCAACTCCAAATTCCCAAAGTGTGAATTGGAGTATAAACTTCAACTTTCGGTTCCCGGAGTGTGAACCGGAGTGTAAATCCATCGCTCCTAGAGTGTGAGCCAACTCCCAATTCCCAGAGTGTGAATTAGAGTATAAACTTCAACTTTCGGTTCCCGGAGCGCGAACCGGAATACAGATCCATCGCTCCCAGAGTGTGAGCCAACTCCAAATTCCCAGAGTGTGAATTGGAGTATAAACTTCAACTTCGGTTCCCGGAGTGTGAATCGAAGTATAAATCCATCGCTCCCAGAGTGTGAGCTAACTCCAAATTCCCAGAGTGTGAGCTAACTCCAAATTCCCAGAGTGTGAATTGGAGTATAAACTTCAACTCTTGGTTCCCGGAGTGCGAACCGGAGTATAAATCCACCGTTCCCAGAGTGTGGGCCAACTCCAAATTCCCAGAGTATGAATTGGAGCATAAACTTCAACTCTCGGTTCCCGGAGCGCGAACCAGAGTATAAGTCTAAATTTCCGGAGCGCGAATTGGAATATAAAACTTTATCTCTAAATTCCCAGAGTGTGAACAGAAGTATAAACATTAAGTACAAGTTCCAGGAGAGCGAACTAAGTCATAAACACTAATAATTAATAAGTTCCCGGAATATGAATCAACGCAATACTTTAGCAAAAAAGAGAAGAGTTGTTCTTCATGTTATCAACAAATAAAAAAGAAGTTCGATTACATGATAAAACTAGAAACAATTCATAAGTGGGTGCCGAATTCACACTTATACACGGCCTACAAAAGGAGAAAAAGAAGAAAAAAAGAATTGCCCTTTCGCAACTACATGGTAAAACAAGAAGTTCACTCTTTCTTCTTCCGGGGTTTCTTCTTCGGAGTTGAACCACTGGATCCACTGCCCGGCTTCTTGCGGGATTTCTTGTCTTTCTTTGAAGCATCCTCATGATCTGGCATGATATCCACGTCTTCCTCAGAACTGGAAGGGATAGAGTTCCTTTTGTGAGGACGAACCGGAGGCGGGGAAGCCGTAACAGGTGGCAAAGCTTCGACGCTAGAAGTTATAGTTGTGCCGGTGAGGGAAGTAACAATTGAAGGAGTTAAGCTCGGTGGAGCAACATCGCCTCCGGAACCACCAATTGTCGTCACCGTAGCCATTTCGGCGCTTATCTCAGCAAGAATTTCTTCTTCTCGGGAAGATCGAGCAGCGCTGGAAACACTGGCGGTCGGCATAAACGAGCTAAAAGTTGGGGCAACTCTACCCATTGTGAAGGAAGGATCAGGAAAAGGTTCACAGGGTTGCTTGAGAAGCTCCTCAATCATCTGAACATCAAACGACAGCGAACTCCCCTCTCCCATCTCGCTGGTAACGGCAGTGGTTGTGATGGCCTCAGTAACAACGGCTCCTTACATTGGCTGTGAATTTTGTGGTATTGGAAGTGCTGGCGCATCACTTTCAGTCACTGATTAAAACGAAAAGAGGATAATTAGTCAAATGATAGGCTCCAAGTTCAAAATTCCAGAAACACTTAAGCAACATTTAGAATACCTTCTTTGCTGCGGCTCGGTGATGGGACAAGTTCAGAAACGGTAGTTGTACCGAGAGACAGTTCCGGTTGATCCGGGTTATAAGCAGGGATAACATGTGGACCGACTATAGTGGTGACTCCCGATGAGGTTGGGGCATCAACTGAAACATTCTCACTATAGTGTGCGGCTCCAGAACCTTCACCAGTCTCTACATGGTGAAACCCAAGTCTCTTTCTCTCAGCAGAGATCATCACATCATGGAGAAGTTTCCTTTCCTCTTCGCTCAACAAGCGAGATTCAAGTTCAAATTCGTCTACGGCGGCTTCAGGAAGAGATGCTCTTTTGTTCGCCACCAATTTTTTCCAAGAACTGAGTAGAAGCGTAGAATAATCTCCGAGCCATGAGAGATTCCTGTGCTCAAGTACATTAGCATTATAAGTGTCGAGAAGATCGTCAAACTCATCTTCTACTCTGAATATCTCTGCTTGAACTCTCCCTTCTACCTCTGCCTTCACCGCTTCAACTTTAGCAACCGCCGCGTCTCGCTCAGCTCGGAGAGACACAGCTTGCTCGCACGCTTCCTGTGCGGCTGTATTAGCGTCATCTTTTTCCTTGTTTAAGCTGGCGAATTTAGCTTTTAACTCCTCAAGTTCTCTGACCGCCGCATCTCGCTCGGCCTCAACATTTTTGTATCGATGGCCTAAATCTTCAACTAAAGTACAATGCGCTTGTTGCATTTTCTCCATCTCAGCTAGTGTCTCGTCGACCTTCTGTAGCGACTCCAGTTCGGCCTTGCGAGAAGATTCCGTTTCAGATTGAAGTACGTCAACAATATGGTTCTTCTGAGCCAAGTCCGCTTCCAGTTTCTCAATAACTTTGGCTCGTTCGAAGGCTACTTTCGAGGCTTTAACAGCCACCCTGTACCATTCTTTATACTGAGCATAAAAATCCCAGGTATAGCTGTGGGCAGTGTTCACGGCCTCTTCAGGAATTCTTTTGAGATTGGGTGGAAAGATATAGGCATCAAAGCATATTTCTGGAAAGTCTTTTTTCAACTGTGCAATTCTAATAGCCCCTTCACCAGACGGTTCAAGAGGTGCCTCCTCCACAGTTACGGTCGGAGCCGTATCAATCCTTGAACGAGGTGGACCAGGTTTAGAAATTTGTTGAGATGGTTGTTGCCGCGAAGTTTCGACTGCAGGTGCCTGGCCCCTGGATGGCGGAGGAGAACGAGAGGGTGAACGGTACCTTCGGTCCCTATCAGAACGGTCCAGGCTAGAATTGTATCGGGAATGGTCCCTATCGCGATGCTCTTGCTCATAATACCTCTGCTCACGATCTCGGTCAGAATCCCTACGGCGAGACTCATAATAGGATGAAGAATGGTGTACTCACCGAAGTTTATCAAGTGTAGAAGGACGATTCGACATGGCACCTGTAAAAAGGGAACGATTCGATTAAGTACCAAGAAAAAGCACTGCAATGCGTGTGGAAGTCGTGAAGTGTTGTGAAAGGTGTATAAATGCGTAAACCCCCCGACCAACCAGAAGCGTCGATTACACTAACGGGTAAAGATTCGCTTATATCGAGCGCTCCCCGGAGCTCTTCTAACCCGGACCCGTGGTGGAGAGATACGTAGTCCCGAATGGGAATATTGTCCAACCCTGTGAAAAGGTCTCCGGACTGGCAAGGAGAGGCGCTGGAAACAGTAACCCCAGGTTGGGAACGGGTTACGACTACGGACTTCCATCTCTTAAACTTAAGTACAGCAGCCTTGCCTGTCTGGCCCTCTTCTATTCGGGAAAGGTCGGCTGCTATCTCAGTGTCTGTGGGCGTTCTTTCATCATCGCTCATGTCTCTTATCACAACGCCAGGTTTTCTTTTTGCCACTTTCTTCTTCTTTCTCGAGGCAGATTTCGCCAAACCTTCAATTACAATACTCTGGCCCATTTCAATCAAACCCAATGTCCTTAAGTTATCATCGGTCAACAGCAAATCTATATGCCTTGAGTCGCGGGGAACCCTTTGTAAGCTTTGAACGACGCCTCTATAGTGCCCACCAGTAGGTCTCGAAATGATAGATGCAAGAGTAGCAGGGTATTGGCATAAAGTATTAAAAATGACCATTCAAAAACGAATTATGATACTTACGTCTGGATAACCATCTCCTGGCAAACCCTGGAGGGCATCGAACAAAAAACCACTCATTCTTGAAATAACTAAGCCTGGTCCAGGCCCCAGTCACGACCTGACAGTTCCTAACCGCCTCCAGAAAAGTAAAAGACGGGCTATCACCCCTACTCTTAAAGTTAAAAATATGCCTGATCTCGTTAGGTCTTGGCGGGCGAAAAAGGCAATCCATAAATGTGACGAAGACACTGTTTAGTAATGCATGCCCGTTGGGATGAAGCTGTGAAGGAGAGATTCCTAAATACGACAGCATCTCTCGGATATATTGGTTAAAAGGAGGAAGAGATCCAGCCGCACAGGCATGACGGTAGAAGGCAGTATATCCTTCAGGAGGGTTGTGAGGTCTATCACTAGCACTAGGTAATAAAACATCGTCCAGAGATATGTTATGTTTCGAACATATCCGACCTAACAGAGACTCTGAGATATTGGATTGAACAGAATCGACACGATCTTCGATAAATATGGCCTCTGGCAATTCATCCGGGGCCGGATCTACGACTTCAGGAGGGATGTCCGGAATCTCAAGCGCTGGAAGAGGCGAGCTTTGTGCTTCTTGTTGTTGAGAACTCGAAGACTTCATAATTAACTAACTCACCAGAAAGCGGCGTTAAATACGTAAAAAACCCATGCATTCCCACGGTGCAAAGTGTATGAGTATGTCGTGCAATGCAAGTGCTATGCAAAAAATTTAAGCAGATTTTACAAGATGAAACGAGGTGTCCGAACGACGAAACTTTGGAATTTGAGAATGAAAACGACTGTCATCGCTGACCGTCACTTTCACGCCACCCAGATGCTACTGGCCAATTCAAGTATAAATTCGTTATATTTTGTTTAAGTCATGGTGCCATCGACGAGCTCCAACAGAGAGGTCAAGTTAAATTCGATTATGCAAGGCCGAAGCTCGTCGGGGTCAAGTATGCTAAAGTTCATTAAGCTCGTCAAAGTTCAACTTGAAATCGGTCATAGTTCAGAAGTTGGAGCCAATCAGGAAATCAGAAGTTTCAGATGTTCGAACGTTCGAATCGATCGACTCGAATCGATACAAGTCGAATCGAAGACGTTCGAATCCATACACTTCGACTCCATGAAGGTCGACTCGGTGAAGCCTTGGAATGAAAAAACCTTTCGAATCCATATAACCTGCGTGGTTTCGAATCGATCAATATTGTGCACCTTCGAACCGATCGAAGTAACACTACTTCGGATCGATCGGTTCGATGCCTTCTTTCTCCGACAACCATCGATTCGAAGCCTTCTCCTTGATATCGATTCGAAATGGTCATTCACAGATCGATGCGAAGCAAGGAAGGAAGATAACATCCATCATTGCTTACACTTCTCCCTGGCAACACACAGGATCGATACGACTTGAACAAGTTCGTCCCCCAGATCCATCCAGTCAACCCATTTCGGATCTCACTATTCCTCAAGGTTTTCGAAAGGAAGAATTGAAATCGATGATAAATTTCCAGTTTCGTCGCTCCACAGTCGAATCGATCCCTTAAATTACCTAATTGGATTCGTTTACAAACAAAGACTTGATGGAATTTTATCGATTCGAATGCAAAGATACAGTGGTTTCTTGCTTTGAAGGATCGAGCCGAGGAAATAGCAACAGTAAAAAGTAAAAAGTAAAAGTGAAGATGGCCTTGGGTATTTATATGGGTTCCACAGAAAACGCGTGACTCTTCGACTCCCGGTTGTGTTTACTTCCTACCACCGGTCACTCGCCATACCCCATCGATTCGAACAATCGCTCAATAACCCACTGCGGTCGAATCCATCACAGCGTAGAGTCGTTACTTCGAATCCATCACACGGCTGAATCCATACTCCACTTCAAATCCATTGCCTTCCAATCTTTTACACAATCGAATCCATCCCAGCTTAATCAATGCGAGGCATCATCAATTCGATGAAGCACTGAGCAAAGGCCAGACCATCGGTACGAAGCACTTGAATGAGGACTGAGTTGAAAAATCCTATCGATTCGAAGTACCTATTCCATAACCAGCAATTCCATCGATTTGAAACCCTATCGGTTCGAACAAGCATGCTTCGAATCCATTAGGCACCATCGATGAGAATGAATACAACGCTTCGATATGAAAAAATTACTGGTCTACCTTCTACACCGATTCAGGAGAGGATCGATACAAGAGGATGATCATAGATGGCTATAACCACAATACTTTAACCCAAATCTCAAATCGGTTCAGGAGAGGGCCGATGCAGAATTCGATAACAAACCAAAACTGGCGACAGCTAGCAATCACGGAACGTTAGCCAAAGCCAAAGCGGTACATATATCCACATGCATATGACTAACACTTGATCTTTAACGTTTACAGGGATCAAATGTTCACCTCGTTATAGTTACGACGGCTGATGACTTTCAGAAAAGCAAGTCCTGATTGTCCAACATGAAACTGCAGTTTTACAAAGCACGTCATGTTTAAACCAGACGTACTTTGGGGGGCAAATGTTATCCCGCCTTTTGGCAAGGCCGAGACACCAAGGAACTGGCTGGAAAATAAGGGTCACATGTCCTCAATTTTGAATGATTGTCGGTTTACTATGAATATTGATGGATTTTATCCGAGTCCAGATTGAGCTACAATTGATAGGACATGGCAAGATAGATCATAGAAGTCCGCATCTCAAATTTCAAGACAATCCGAGTTCGTATGCTCAAGTTATGATGGATTCGATTTAATGAACCTTGGTTGGTTCGAATCCATCGCCCCTTCATTAGTTCGAACCCATTAAGTTCGAATCCATCAGAGCAGGTACCGTGTTCGAATCGATAGGCAGAAATATCGTTCGAATCCATCAGCCAGTGCCTGCTTCGACTCCATCGTCTTCGACTCCATTTGCTTCGAATCCATCACGATGGCCTGCCTTCGAATCCATGATGCTGCCTCTCTTCGTATCCCTCAAGGTTGAAGAGTTCGAATCCATAGAGTTGCTATACCTCTAACCTTCCTGCACCTTGCCTCGAATCCATACCGTCGAGTCCATCAAAGAAGGATCTCTCAAATCCCCATATTGAAGCAACTTCGAATCGATCCACAGTCACGTATTTGGATCGATTCAAATAAGAACCAGCTCCATCGATTCGAAGCATTCCTTCGAACCCACTTGGTCAACGCAGCTAAAACCTAGGACTCAACTCATTCAACTCGGCGAAAAATAGGGATCGACTCGAAGAACGTGTGCCACGTCACAGGAGCATGGATTCGACCGCATGGGTTTGAACCATATCGATTCGAACGAACCCATAGGTCGATTCGAACCAACCAGCATGTCGAAAATCCCCAATTTGAATCCATCATATCTCTCAATCCCTTGATCCAAATGCCATGAAATTTTTACAGGAGCTCACATATACATAGAAGAATGGCCACGCCAATTTTCATCATGATTGGACACTTTTTTGATCGATTCGAACCAAGGGCGAATCGATCCCAAAGTGGGCCCGGATCTCCAGAATTCGGCCAGGTGGGTCCCCCACACGTGCCAGAATTGGTCTTCCCGAATTTTAGGAGAAATATCAGCCTCCAGCTCCTATAAATAGAGCCCATGGTCATTCAGAAAGGGGATGGGAGAATTATGGAGATAAAGCACGACTAGACGCTGCCAGAATTGCTTCAGAGCACCACCACTGCCTTTGATTTTAAATTTTGGCTTGCTACTTGCTGTACTTTGACATCAAAAAGTTGTATTCTCCAAATATCAAGCAATAAAGTAACAAAACTTCTTAGTGGACGTAGGCAAAACGCCGAACCACTCTAAATCGTTGTCTCTTGTGCAATTTACTTCCTGTTATTTGAAGTTTTTGTTAGATAATCCACGTTTTAATTTACTTTCTTCATTTATTATCTCTTCAAAAACTTCCGACGAGTGTTGTGCCCAATTTTGACACAAACAATTATTAATTTCCTTTGTTTTTCTCTTTATAAAACACTAGTGAATACACAAACTATGTTTTTGGAAGCATAGATTAATTTTCCTTTAATTTTACCAAAGCTCCAACATATCAAAAATTCTCATTTCTATTAATATTGAGATATTTGGTAAAATTAGATATAACTTTTGAAATTAAAAGTTATTCTCATTACTTTTCAATAAAATAAACAATAAAATTTAAAAATCTCATTTCAGAAAATAAATATTAATATTAACATTTAATTAAATTTACAACATTTGTTTTAATAATATGAATATTTATCGTAAATTTCCATTTAAATAAATAAGTGAATAAACCTTGGAAAAATTCATATTTTTAAAATACAAAATTATTTCCATATATGTTATTAAATTCTAATTTTTCCCAGATTAATATTATATAACAAATACATGATTTAAGTTTCATAAAAGGATATTTTATGAAATATCAAATTTAATTAATGCTAAATCTTTTTCAAATTGAAAATTAACAATTATATATTCCCCAAATTCGTCTTAAGATTTATTAGGATAATTTAAATCTTATTTTCTAGATTTAAACCAGATAATCTCGACTAGGGTTGTTACAGACTCTCCCCTTACAAAAATTGCATCCCGTAATTTTCTTAAGGGAAATCTATAACAAATTACAAAGGACGTATCTTCTTAAAGGAAGTTGAACTATGAACAAAGGATAACTAAAACAAGAGACTCATTACAAATGAACTCAAGAAATTACACGGGATGCATTCGCTCAATGAACTCTCTAGTTTCAAAAATAGTCCTTAGGATCATCAGGCCATTGGAATTAGATGAACGAAATGATTATATCTCGAAGGCATACAACCTCTTAGGATACTAACCGAATAGAGATCGTTTCATACGTTAGATTTTGTGAGATCTCAAGTGCAACAAGTATTCTATGCCCAAGAATAGAATCATAATTTCTGAAGTGTTTGGAAGGTTGAAACACATGAAGGAGCCACGAATGCAAGAGAACAAGACCGGTAAAGAAACTTGATAAGTCACAGGGCCACTACACTTAACGCAATGGTTGTGTAGGATCCTACATATATAAGAACCATTATCTCAAATTGGATGAAATACCAGTCATCCAGTAAGAAAGAAACACAAATAAAAATTTGATTTTCAATAAGGAAAATTATTAGATCTTACTAAAAGATTCACAAATAGATTTGGGACTTAAGATCAATCTCTTTCCTAGACTCAAGCTAACAAGAGAGTGATCGACATGGCCTCTCAAATAAAGTCTCGAAAGGAGCCACGACGATATTTGATTGGAGATAATCAACAATAGGAAAATTCAATCAAGGGAAACATGAACCTCCTAGTGCTACCAAAGTCAAGAATACAATCATGAGGTAGATTTTCAAGATTTTTATCTACATCCAACTATTAGGAGTTCTCTATTTAATTTTCCTCTAAGATACAATTTCATTCATTATTTATTTGAGATAATATCAAATGATTGGCTTGAGTTTCAAAATTTCTACTCTTTTACTTCTGGAAATTTCTTAGTTATCTCACTATAGATTACTCTTATAAATAGTTTAAAGGATTAAAATTTTACAAATTTCAACCTCATTCAATCAAACAAAGGTTATAACCCAAAAGAGATTTTTAGTTCCGAATAAGTTTTGAACTTAGTTTTCACATGTCAATTCACTAAAATAATTTTTGTATTTTAAATACTTAACATTCTTAATTTTCTAAGATACTTGCTTAATTAATCATATTCAAGAGTTGTGGATTGTTTCTAGGATTTCTCCTTGATATGGATTCTAGATTCATAACATAAATTTATCTTACCACCAAAATCCTTCCCATAGGTTTTAAATTTTCGAAATCCACACAAACCTTGATTACAATTTTTTTTCAAACTTACCTCTTACTTATTTCTATATCAAATAAAACCCTTAGTTGGTTTTTATATGGAAGGCTCAGATTATGTAACTCATTCTAAAGTATTCATGTTACTTAACTTAATTTTTGTTTCAGTCTTACATTACAAATTTCATTTCAAAATGAAGATTACCTTCTACCAAAGAAATCCCAATTATTTTTCTTTGTTAAATATTTATTTCCCCTTTTTAATCATTTTCAAAAAAATAACGAAGTTCTAGTTCATAAATTAATATGTTTTGAAATTACCTCTCATTTGAAATAAATATCAAAATGCACTTCTTTAATTAATAAAGTAGTGATTGCATGTTCAATTCACCTCCATTTTCTAATGCATTACACTAATATTTTGGCATATAAAGAAACTTCTTGGTTATTCCTAAAATTAATTTGAAGTTTTGAAAACTTATTTTTTTTCAAAAGCGGTTTTTATAGTTAAAGCTCTTAAAGTTCAACCATTGCTTCTTTATTATACAATATATGAACCAAAAGAATTCATTAATATAATTTATCTTTTAGATATATTAGATTTTATCATTTTCAAGAATTTTAGAAGGGTCTCATATTGTATACATATTACATTTCCATATCTTCTTTATAGAAAATATATTATTACTCGAAAAGATTTTGAAAAAATGATTCAATTTGGAAATCAACCTTTGGAAAAATCTAGTTGAAAACGTGCGACGAACATTATGTGTTGTGTCATGGACCTATAGAGACTTTCTATGGTATAATAGACTCGAAGATGAATTAACAAATTCATAAATTAAAATCCGAAAGTAACATTGAAATCGGTATAGAAAAAACATCAAAATCAGGCAAATAGGTTCATGCAATCAAATTGGCGAACATAGGGGCGAACAGGCACCAACAAAGAGCTTAATGGCTTGACCAAGGCCTCAGCCTAATTCACCATTAGTCCATCGTAGGTCATGCCTAGACTGAGTTCCAAGCGGCTCCGGTGGTGCTCCAGTGGCCTATTGTCACTCTTTTCTTCGCCGTTGTTCTTCCTGAGGTCTGGGGTAATGAATTTGAACTTAAGAAAGCATGAATATGTGTAATTGGATGCTAATCATGATTATATGATGTGGGTTTTCAACAAACAGAGAACCAAATTCAAAGTGATAAGAGAATCAACATCAAGTTGAGATTATATTCACTTAACCAAAGCAATTCATGTAATAACAACATGCATCTCTCATAGGGCAGAAGTGTGAGTGAAACTCACCGAATTTGAACTTTAATTCACTATAAAAGACCCAGATTCTCCTAGGTTCTCTTAACAACTACCTAGGTCAATTTTAGAATTTTCCAGAGAAAAGAATTGTAGCCCTAAGCAAAAAATGTGATTAATACTCCAATAGATGTGATATAGGATAGAAGAGATTACCTGAGTTGTTTATCTTCAATTATTAGCTAATTACCCTTTGATTTAACTTGAATTTGGCGAGGATTTTAGTTTCTTGGGTTTAGGAACAAAGAGGAGATATTTTTAGATTTTGATGTTTTGGGTGAAAATGAGAAATGGTGAAAGGGAATAAACGTATATGATTATTTCTCACGTTACTACAAGTGCCTTGGGTTCATATGGACCCAATATGGCTTTATCAATTTCCTTTATTTTTCTCTTTATAAAACACAAATTAATGCTCAAACTATGTTTATAGAAGCATAAATTAATATTCCTCAAATTTTGCCAAAGCTCCAACATATCAACAATTCTCATTTCTATAAATATTGAGGTATTTGGTAAATTTAAATATGGCTTTTGAAATTAAAAGTTATTCTCCTTATTTTCAATAAAATAAAGTATTAATTATAAAAATCCCATTTTAAACAATAAACAAAATATTAGCATTTAATTTAATTTACAACATTTGTTCTAATAATTTGAAATGGAAAATATTTATCATAAATCTCTATTTAAAATAATAAGTGAATAAACCTTGGAAAAAAAAATCACATTTTTACATTACAAAATTATTTCCATATGTTTTATTAAATTCTATTTTTTCCCCAGATTATTCTTACACTAACAAATATAAGATTTAACTTGCAGTATAGGATATTTTATGAAATATCAATTTTAATTAATCCTAAATCTATTTCAATTTGAAAATTAACAATTAAAAATTCCCTAAATTCATCTTTAAATTTATTAAGATAATTTAAATAATATTTTCTAGATTTATTACCAAGTAATCTTAACTAGGGTTGTTACAACGTAGTAGATGAAAGAGGATGTTTGAGGAGAGAAGGATGCCTTTGGGTCTCCATGGTTGAGGATGATTTAGAAGAAGTGCTAGCAGACTACACCAAAAAAGGATTTTTGTAGCGTTGAAAAAAGCTGCCAAAACTTTTAGTAGCTTTTCGATAAACGCTGTGATACGACATGCAACTAAAAGTCTGAAACTTTTTGGAGCGTTGTAAAATAACGCTACCAAAAATTGACCAGTTGTAGGGTTTCAGAAATGCTACAAAAAGTTTTGGACGTTTAGTAACATGTCGTATCGTAGTGTTTACTAAAATGCTATTAAAGTTTTTGGTAGCGTTTTTTCAATGCTTCGAAAGTCGTATCACATCTATTTACATTTATTTTAGTTGCGTTTTTAAAACGCTAAAAGTTTTTAACTATTTTGTTGCGCACTGTACATGCTACTATTTCATGTTAATGGCTTGTACCATTTCTAGCCATCACTTAGTCTTATTACAACCAAAAATCAATCATATAATCATCGTATTGAACAATCAATCACATAATCATTTATTCAAACAATTAAAAAAACACATAACCATCTTTGACGATTAACAACTAAATAGGAAAAAGTTTATGTGGACGGTGAGCGATTATTAATCAAAATCAATTGCCAACAATTGTGGAAAAATAATAACAAAGAATTATCTCCTACCTAGCATTGAGTCTTAATTACATGTGCACATAAAAGAATTTCCCAATGTGCTTCTCCAGTAACCTTTGTAAAAGCTGCTTCAAATAGAATAGAGAAATAAACCATAATACTGTAAATAAAATATGAATTCAATGAGGAATGGAACATATGACTATATATTACAGCTTAAGAGAAATTACTTGGATATATCCTAGGAAATCATAAGTCTTAACACACAACGCAAATCACATTACCGCATATGTTTGTTTTCAATAACCGACTAACTACGTATTTATTTCTAGGATATACTCCACAAGTATTACAAAATGCCATGACTCTATTTCGTTTGGCCAAACTTGGTTCAAGAACATAGTATGTAACATTTGATTAAGTTCAAGGAAAATCTTATTATAGCGAAGCCGCTTAATTTTATACAATTTGTGAGTTTTAATAGCTAGTTTTAGTTTGGGCACTTGTATGAGATTTGAATAAAAATATACACTTCTTAGCAAGATTCTAATGTTAAGCGTTGCAGAAACTACTAGAAACTTTCCCATCAAAATTTTGAACAATTCGTATAACATGAATGTAAATATACATGGCCTAGATTCAAAATATGACTTAACCGAAAATAGAACATTGTAGAAACTTAAAATGCATAGTATAATTTCTGTGACTAGAAAATTATGTCCACTCACATAATGATTAAAATAGTCATATATAATATGAAGTGTTACACCTTTTGTTTATTCTCTCATTTGCTTGAGTGTTGGAAATTTTTTATAGATTGATTGCCGGTTGAGGGGGTGGGGTTAGGGTGGTCGCAACCCACTAGGTGGGGTATAGGGGCAACGCCCCTTCGATGGACGTCGACCTGGCCAATCAGGTTACGGTGGTCTAGGGCGGGATGTAAGACAGCGCTCCGTTTGAAAAATGATACACTTACCAAAATAATTTCATTTTAATGTTCGTTTCAAAATAATCTCATTATAATAAAATATTTCCTGAGACATTTTCCTGTTTTGAAGGGTACACACAGCGCAACCAATTATCACCTAAAAGTAGAAGAAAGAGACTATATTATGCATGTGCCTATTCAGAATGTATCAGTATACATTACATACAAAATAAAAATATTTGCATAGTCCTACAACAATTCTTCAGATATCAATATATTTTTACCAAATAACAAAACAAGCCTTCTGGAAAAGTTATTATGATCATGTAGAAAAGTAGTGCTTAGCAAGTGGGCCAAACAATTTTTATTCTTACTAAGTTGAAAAGCTATCCAATAACAAATGATGGATGTTAACTATGTAGCAAATGGTTGAACTTTGATAAACTTTACTTAGGTTTAGGATTATTTTGTACAAAACAAGGATCTAATTGCTCCCTCAATATACATTACTAACATTTGTGAACTATTAGTCATTCAATTAATGAGCATGCTTCAAAATGAAGTTAAAGATAAAATATTACATTGAATGTTTTCTTTTTTAGCTGCTATTAAGACCGCTCTTTCAGAATTAGTGAAACCTACCGTGTTAAAAAAAATCATCTGATAATATTTTCTACTATGTGGAATACCATCGACATTTCCAGTGATGGCTATTTGAAAACTATGGAATTTCCAGCCAAATATAAATATACATTGAATAATACTTGTTACTATAAAACATTTGGACATCAGGCTTAAAAATAAGGTTTGCCTATAGACTTTAGTAAGTTTAGCTAGTGTTGAGTACATGTTTGTTATAAATTCTAAGCATAAGATAACATGCAATTGTCACAACCGGATTTTTCAACATCCGAAAATCGACATCAATACATCCACTGTATTACATGTCTAACGATCGAATGCCGAAAATTCCAGATCGTTGGGAAAAAAGAAAGGAGTAGAAGAAGAAAATAGAAATAACAACATAGAATCACATAATCGCAACGGAACAATATATAATAGATAACAACTGATCTTTATACAAAGGAACAATAACTGCTTTTATACATTACATCATCAGAGTACAAAACAAAACAATAGCACAATAATGGACAGTTATAATAACTTGTCCTTACAAAAACTGACTAAACAGCTTACACTACACAACGGAATACACATCAAGTACGTATGATACATCTTGCCATCCAGCTCGTCTCCTGAGCTCCACGGTATCATATCCTATATCTGCAATACTCGGTCTGACCCGAGCATTATAATAAAATAACATCCGAGTCAGTCTGGAAAATCAGCATGAGAAATCACACTCAAATTTAACTATTAAAGTTTCAAAATCCTTCGATCGGTCCAGCACGGATTGAAATAGGAGCCTGTTCAACAGGAAGCTTTTAAAAGTGCAGTGCACCCAGAAAACTAAATTATCTCGTAAGACCACGCCACAAATAAACATACCGGGTTTTTACCTTACGATAATCAAAACATTTTATATCAAAATTCACTGATATTATAGTAGTTCTAAGTACAAATACCTATTCAAATAGCTGAAATTGTTACACTAATTAAATTCCAGCAATACTAGGCCCTACAATAAAAACCATAAAGGTACCAGGGAGAATGGATTCCAACTAAATGACTAGGCATTGGAGTACCACCTGTCACGGTACCTGTCTAGAAACACCGTACCGGGGACCACTTTCGATCCTCTACAACACAAGACCAGACTATTCCTAACCTGGATAGACCGAATATGCATCACCCTGGGTGTTCCCACCCTTCTCTAAGCTCCTTCCACACGTAGGAATAATATCTGAGGTTATCTAAAAAGGTGTAGACATACCCTACTTCGGTGCGACCCACTTAGCCTTGTTGCTTCTCTACTGATTTTTAGTCATTCTCGGTTGATGAGGCTCGAGGATAAGCGTTACCTTTTTAGAAATATTCACTAAGAATGCTCATTATCCTCCAATGACAATGTACTGATCGCATTTATCCATACAAGTCCGTTCCCAGTCCGAACGGAACCGAAGGCACTATTCCTACTACATTCATTTTGGAATCACCCTCAGCATTAGTAGCGATTAGCTCTTGCACTTCACTGCTCCATCTTTAACTCCAAGCTCTTGTCTTTATTATGAAAATGTACTCGTTGGATCGAAGTGGTATCTGGATCACAAATCCAATCCCTGTCTCTTCGAAACAGCGTTCGCTATTCCCGATAAACTTAACCCCGGTTCTTTAGGAAATAAACAGACAAAAATAAGATCGGAGATCACCTCCAAACCATTGGTGGATGGATTTCCTTATAAACGTCCTAGAAGAATGAAATGAGTTTATACGTACTGTAGCACCTCGAATGGTAACTATACCATATAATTACTGTACCTTTTTCTAGATGTTTCCAAAGTTATATTTTGGTCCAAATTTTAAAATTGGTTATTTAACTATCAAATTAAACAATCATTCAACCAAATATATTATTTCCACTGAAATACACCAAGTCCTAATTAATTTAGATTTTAAATAAATTAAATCTCATTATCTAAAAATATACACTTAAAATATTTAAAATGAAGCTACTTAATTCACTTTATTCAAAATAATGGTTATGAAATTCTATAATAATTCTTTAAGTAAAACTTAAGCCAAAAACTACTTTTAAAATAAATCCATTATATAAAATATAAATATATATTTATTTTCGTTTTTAAATCGTAATACTAATTTAACCTTTTAAATATAATTAACTACTATAACAAACTTAATTAATTTTACTTTAAATTTTTTATACCATTGAACAATACATTTTTATAAAATATTCTTTTAAACACCTTTAATTTTCTAATTTATACTTAAAAATCTTTCTTTGAAAATATACATCTCAGAAAATACATTTCCCACTTCAATATAGCCATCTAATCATTTATAAATCCCTCTCGATTTAGTTCCAGTTTTAATTTACATTCCAATCGCATAATTTTCCTTTTTCCACACTTTAGAAAAATAAAACTACTCTTTATTTTCAAAACTATTTACGCAACTCCTTACAAATTCCCACCGTGAATTTATATTCTCACATCATCCATTGATAAATACTTTTCTTAATTTATAAACCCAGTTTATAAATTCCATAGTCTCATTTTCCTTTTGATCACTGTTTCAAAACATTTAATCGATTTTCAAATTGAATTCTTTAATTAATTAAATTTTGTAATTTATTTCTTGATTTACCCAAATTACCCAAACCCCCTAATTTTGGATTCACTTCCCTTTTCTGATTTAAAATCCTATTTAAATTTGGAAAATCACTTTCATACTTTATTTCAAAATTCTCCCTGTATTTTTCCCAAACCATTTAAACCTTACATTTAAAAATATTTTCCTTTGTCCTTAAAAACAATATTGCTTAAGTCCTTATTTTTAAAACCCTCTTGTTCACATTTTACCGAAAATCTCTATTTTTTCCTATTCCAAAATTTATTAAATAGGATTCTTAAAATCATTCTATATATTTTTCCCAAATTCATTTCTTTTAATTTATCCAACTTCACTGCAAATATTTTACTTATAAATTCCTTTTTTTTCTTTCAAAAATCCAATATTTATATTTATGATATTTCAAAATGCTAAAAATATATCAAACAATATCATAACATCCCATAAATTTAATTTTCCAACATAATCTATCATAGATTATCCAACATTTCATATATCACTGAAATGAAAATAAATTCAACATTTTTGAGGGATCTAGTTGAATCTTTCCAGCCTGTTTCCTTGCATCCACAAATGTTAGCACAATATAAAAATACTAATCCCATTTTGAGGGGCATATCGCGGTATATAGGGTCATCCGCTACTGTGCGCTATTATGCGGGGCGTACAGGGTCTCATCCACTATAATACGCAGGAATATCGCTCCAATGCTAATATATATACTATGTATATAACATCCAACAGATAAATTATAAATTTATTAATTAAGTCAGATATGCAATAATTTAAATTTAATATTTGATTTTAAACAGGGTAATCCAAACGAGTGAGAAAGTATCACGTCGATTTTTTTATTTTCGATTTGTTCTAATTTTAAATTAAATCAAACAACATTCGATTTAAACTGAAAATTCCCGCATTCCACATTAATTCCAATTTATTCCAGGTGATCCATTTTGCAGCTACAATTCCATCGTCACCAACCTCGTGATTTTTTTTGTACCTCGAAAAAATTAGGTAAAAATATTTCTTAGTTGCCTATTTTTTTTACTAATTTATATATTAGAATTTAATTACAGAAATTTACCTATGAAATTACCTTAATCCCTCCGCACATCCAAGCCGTGCACACACACGCTCAGGCGATTGAAGCCACGCCGAGACATTATGCCACTACTTCCTTCTCGAATGAGCCGCCACTGCAACCTTGCATTCGCCACCGAACTACAAATCGCGACCATGCCCGAGACGAACGTGGAGCTTTCCCCCACGTCACCACTTCACCTTCTAGACGCCGCCACCAGCCCATGTGCCTCCCTGGCGAGCTAACCTCTTCGATCAATAACTCAATAACCCATCGCGACACTGCCTTTCTCATGCAGCTGCATGATGTGTCCTTTCTTCGATCATAAGCCCTTTCCCTTTTTTTAAGGAATGAGTTTTCGTTCGATTTCTTTTGAATCAAAAGAAATAAAATGATGGAGGAGGCACGGTTCCTAACTGTCTGATAGCTGAAACAATATTTCGTTCCCTTCTCTTAATATTTTGCTTGGCCATTTATATATTTTTCATCTTCTCTTGTTTTTGAAATGATATATTTGCGTGATTTTAAAAAAAGAAATGGAAGGGGACAAGAGGAGATGTTAACGTGCTCGAATCAATAAGCTACAGTGATTTGAAAAAAGCCGATGGAAAAGAAACATTTGATGTGAATAATTTTGACCAGTCAAACCATATATATATATATGTATATGTATATTATATTTAATATTAAATCATCTCGAAATCGTAACTTAAAATTTTAACCTCCCATCGAGGCATGCCGTTAGGATTTTATAATGTTATACCCCTATTTCAAACGCAACGAAAAAGGTTCCGGGTTGAAATTCGATTGTATGGAGAAGATAGCATTTTGGACCCAGTTATTATATTAAATTTTCGATATAGATTTTAGGGCGTTTACACACCGTATGATCACTTGATAACTCCAAACACTACGTAATTTGTAATCCGATAATAATACACTATTACGGTTCCAATGGAAGTAGTTTCGTCGAATTCCAAGACTGCGCCTCAGAAGGCTATTTTTAAATGTTGATTTAAACGATACATTTTTAAAACTGAACAATACACTTCCTATTTCAATTTTAAAACGTTCATTATCTTCAGTATTATTAATATAAATTTTATAAGCCTTCAAATTATTTTCATCAAGCTTAAAAACCAAGATTTCATATTTTACCCAGTTAAATTCAATAATTAAATCATTTAATAAATAGTGATTTTGAAATTCAAATTACAAATTAAATTTTAAATATTGAAATCAATTAACTATTCCAATATGAAATATACAAAATTCTGGGTCATTACATTCCTCACCCCTTAAAAGAATTTTGTCCTCGAAATTGCTAGGTAAGAAGAATGGTTCCATACCCGTTTACTATTTTCCAAAAACTACACAGTCTCAAACAACTTCCCAAAACAATCCTTTTTATTTAAGACACACTATTACTCTTACCTACTTTCCAAACCCATCCAAATAATATTATTTTAATTTGGTTTCAAATTATAATTTATAACCAAATTTTAAATTGTCAAAATCTTCTCAAAATTTTCTAACTCCTTAAATTTTTGAAAATTTTCGCCAGCGTCTTCTTTGCACGGCTAGCTCGGAACAACTATAAAACTGTCTCTACGGCCCCCAATTTTAAAAGAAAACAAAAGCCAAGTGGCTAGATCGGAAATCCATCAAATTTCATATGGTAATTTAAACACATACCTTTTGTCGGGCAATCAAATTTTACTTCTGAAATTGAAGATATCAATTTATCTTTGCTTTTAATTACCTGCACCTCACTTACAAATAATATCCAATCACTGAATTCAAAATCATTTTATTCCTTCCTTTACAAAATTTTCAATATTTGCTTTACTTAAGCCCGTACGATGTACATATATCATCCGTACGCAATATCAAATCTGATCGCTCACTCGATCACACAATTTCACTTCCGAACTAGTATCATTCACACGACTCCCTAGTGCGGACTCAGATCTGGTTCCTTGATTATAAACCGTCATTCTCCTTGCATGGCTAGATACTGTGACAGAGAACTTCAGAATCAATCAAAAATCCATATCCAGGGTTCGCCATCCAAAATCGAGTAAAAAAATCCTAACTTGGATCGATATAACTATCTTGAAATTCTGTGCTCGAATCTGGATCAAATCATTATGTGAATAAAATAATATATGTACAACCTATGTATTAATTTCCAATTGATTATTATTCATATCAATTTCCTTTTTATTCACATTTAATTTTATTTCCATTCATTTGTTCTCCAATCATTATTCACACTCATTTCATTTGAACAATTATCCACCATTATTATTTTATATACTTTTATTTAACCTTCATTCACATGTCCACTCGGTATATTCCCAATACCAATTTTACTTAAGAATTTCACCATTTAGTTTCTTAAGTTTATTATAGATATTTAATACAACTTCCTATTTATTTTTCCACTTCACCACTGAAGTTTATATCCATTTTTATTCAATCCACATTTCAAATTCCATTTGATTCAACTTGTCTCCCTATTTTGAAGGTTGAATTCGATTCACGTTATCTCAAACCATGTTTACTTAACCATTTCTTTAATTAGTTCCACTCACTAATTTATTCATATCACAAACAAATTTTATTCCCAACTTTTATTATTTTTAGTCCACTCGAAATAATTCTTCAACTTCAATTTATTTAACATAATTCAAATTTAATTCCAATATTCGGTTTCAAATCCATTTACTTACAAACTTAAATTAACTTGTTCATTCACAAATTTTATTTCAACTTAATAAATTCTAATTCAAAAACTTATTCCATTTAGCTTACTTAGGCCAAATTCTCAAAATTCACTTTTATTTAACTTAATCCAAGTTAAATCTCGCTCCACAAAATTAGATTTCCTAAATTTCCTAAGTTATCAACTTACTAATATTATATACACCAATTTTCCTTAATTCACTTAATCGGTTTACCTTTCTAAATTATTTCATTTTTCACACTTACTTTAATTTAACTCTTCTTAAGTTAAATTTTATTCTAACAAATTTCAAATTTTTATAAGTTGCCAAACTCATTTATATTCCATAAACATTTGTAAATAAACTCCATATTTTAAACAATTTCTTAAGTATTTCAAATCATTTTTGAAATCAATTGTATCTAAATCCTTTAGTATATTAAATAGTTCCTTTGAATTTCAAAACCAAACCAAGTTTTGCAAACAACTCCAATTTAAAACATTCAGGTAGCAATTCTTCTCTTGGAAACTCGAAAATGAATACCGATGATGTCGCGATGATCATTAGAATTATTTTCCAGCTACCGAAGTGAGTTTAATGCTCTTATCTCTTTAAAAAAATGTTTAAATATTTTAATTCAAAATCTCACCAGATTTCATATCCAATTCAAAAATATTTCCTCCCAATAATATCACTTTTACTTTTCCGAGACCCTGAAAAACATTTCAAAATCAAAGTAAATTAAATTTTCAAACTCCCTAATTTCAAATCCTTTAAATTTATATTTTAAAATATTCCTCTAGGTTATATTATATTTCAAATTTATAAATCACATTTCTAACTCACAATTTCAATTCTATTTTGTAAACGAATTTATTTCTTAGCTTTTGGTTATAATATCGTCCTTTATTCAATTTCCACAACAACAGTGATAATAATTTAATATTATCATCTCCTAATAACCACGAAAACCATATTTACTGTAATAATTTACGAATATTATTCCTTTTATGTATATAAAACTAATTTTGGGCAAAATTATTTCATTTATCCAATTTTAAAACAATACTATGTCAAATTGTTCAGTTTAAGTGTTTAGAGATCCTTGTCAATAATATTAATTACTCGTATTGACTAGAATCCATAACCAATCAACAAACCAATCAACACAATATAAAACGAATTTTATATTCACTTACAAACACGCGCACATATTTATTAATACTCTCAAACTCATTTTAAGGTGTTACTGACCCTATCTCTAATGAGTAATCCCCACCAGAGCCAAGGCTCTCGCTTAACCTTCAACTCTAATGTGACGACCGCCCATGACACCTGCACCAAACAAGGAAATAGTGCGCTGTAAAGTGTGCCAGGCCGCCATGGACGATCATCAAGGTAAGGTAAACACAGAATGGTCTATCGTATTACTCACAGCGCTTGGATAAAATACAATAGAAAAGTATACATAGTGAAGCTCCATAGAACAGAATCTCATCATATAAACTCATAATAGTTTGGTACAACAATCTGAAAAGTCAATACAGCTAGCCTCACTACATATCACTCAGAGTAGATACAAACAGCGGAACATCCAGTACATATAGTAATAAAATAATATGCAAAAGCCTCCAGCTCGTCTTCGTCATCAACAACGTTGGTCACTAAGAACAACACCTGTCACCTGCTATCTAGTCTGCCCATCCCAAAACGGATGAACAGCCCAAGGTAATAAGAGTTGAACATAAAACATTGAGTCAGATAAAAGTCCTAGTGAGCGGTAAATCAACTATCAAACATACCAAAAGAGCATAAAAGGTAAAAAGGAATAGGAACCCAACCATCCCACTCCACCTCTTTCTACAGTGATAGCCCCCAGACACACTAAGCAGAAACAAACATAGCAAAGCAGACAATTAAAGTAAAGCAATTATCACTCGAGTCAAGGTCGATGTTTTCCAAGTACAAACCCCCAAGGCCTAAACCAAGATTAGATAAGCACCCACAAAACATCGCTCTTGAGACCGAGTGACGATACAACCAAAGCATCGAAACATCCATTACTCTGGCTATCACTGTTATCATTGCCTCGATATCACCGTTAATTGAATGACCGGCTCATTTTTTCATCCGTCCGTTAAGGGCTAATGGTAACCCCGGTTCTAGACATAACTCTGCACGTCATCGTGACCCATGCCTAGGACTATCGAATCTGCCCAGAGTACTAGACCATCAACTATTAGTCTTGGGACTATCGAATCTGCCCAGTGTACTCTTGCTTTGAGCATGCTAGAACCTTCAACAACGATGAAATCTCAGCCTCCTAGTCATCCTCCTCGACGACTATTCTCATACTAGCTCAAGCGCCTCTCGAGCCAACCATTATCCACAAACTCGAACCATATCACCGAGTTATCAACATGCTTGGGATGTCCCGTCTGGATTTAAACCAAGGCTATCTCACATCATGCTTTGCTTCATCGCATCATAGCAAAGTCCCATCTCGACATCATCATCAAATCTACCCATATGAGCTTTATCATCCGCTTCATATGCCACAAGCAGCTTTCCTTATTCAAGAGCCTTTCCACTAAGCTTTTGAATCATCTTCGGCCATACTTGTCCAAATCAAATCATCAATCAACTAATTTATAACAATCAATCAGATCAATCATTCAAACAAGATCTAAATAAACAGTTATAACAATAATGACAATTTCGTAAATAAAGAGTCCAAATCTAACAAGCATGAATTCTAAGTAATATCTTGATGCATGAACTAGCATAGGTTAACATATAGTAAAGTGGATATCAAAACTTTATGAACGATGGATCTACATGCAGACTTAAGGAAAATGCATGAAATCACTATCTTTAACACACAAACAAGCCACCGATCTAATGTACTCCTTTGGGTCCGCGTGAGAGATAACCACCACTCACCGAATCACCTAAACACTTCAAAAGCAACTAACTTCAGATCTGGACAGTAAAGGATCTAGCTTGATCCGACAAGATTTCCCTTCAAACAATGAAATCTCTCTTCGATGAATGTAGATTTTCAACTTTGGCTCTTGGATCTTCGATTTGATCTTCAATCTTGGATGGAAGGAAGCACTAGGTTAGAGAGGAGAAAAGAAGTGAAGAAGTGTTGTAGTCGAGCCCTCAAAATAGCAGCACTTCGTCGCTTCAAAAATCCGGATCCCAAAAATGAAGATAGGCACTTCTATTTATAGGCCAAACCTATGAGTCTTTCGCCTCCTTAAGTCGGTCACGACTCATCAAGGCTCCACGACTTACGACTCAAGCCTCTACATGGCCTAACACAAACACGGCCTAACGACTCAACAGGATACGACTTAGTGACTTAACACACTACCGCATTTCTACCTAAGTCCTAAGTCGTTTCAACGACTCAACGACTTACGAATCAACGACCTAGTGAATAAGCAGTGCCCCCCCGACCTAAGACTCTCCACGGCTCAACAACCTAACGACTTAACCTATGCGCCTTTAGCGACTTAACTTAGATACGACCTAAGCTTTATCTCGTCCACGACCTAACTGCAAACACAGGGTATCACGACCTAAACTACAATGACCTAAGCCATCTTCCTTAAGCCACTCGAACAACCTACCTCCCTTAGGTCGTTAACCCGCTTATGTCGTTAACTCCTAAGCCGCTAACTACCTTAAGTCGCTTCACCTCTATAGGTCGGCAAACACCTTAAGCCGTTAACCCTTAAGTCGTTAGTTCCCTTAGGTCGGCCAAACCCCTAAGTCGTCCACCGACTTATGCTTCAACCCAACCCTGGACGACTCATCTCTAGACGACTTAAGCTCCAAACAACTTAAATTCTAAACGACTTAACACTAACAACCTAATGACAACAGTTCTACAATTCTTCGATCCGTAAAAATATGGGTCGTTACATTTTCTACCCCTTAGGAATTTCGCCCCCGAAATTCCAAACAAACAAGAGCAACCAAAACTATTCTGCATGCCTACCATCCATAGCAATCAACAAACCATGCATCCAATTACTAGCCTAGCATGCAGAATTCTAAGACTAGAACAAGTTACAAATTCATCAGATGTCACGACAACTTAGGGCCATACCTTGAAGAGTTCAGGATGAGCTGCCTTCATCCTCTCTTCCTCCTCCCATGTACAGTCGTTAACATCATCACTCCATTGTACCTTGAGCAACCTATCTACCTTCCTCCTAAGTTGTTTCGTGTCGGTTCCCACAACACGGAGCGGCTTACGAGGTCTCTTAACTACTAGATCAACCTCCAAATCTTCATAGCTATCAGCAGAAACCACTATACTTAGGTCATGCACATACTTCCGTAGATACGATACGTGAAAAACATTGTGCATACCCGACATCTTTTTTGGTAACTCCAACTTATAAGCGAGCTTTCCAATTCGCTCGATGATCGGGAATGGTCCAACAAATCTCGGAGTCAATTTCCCTTTCTTCCCGAATCGAATAACATTCTTCAACGGAGAAATCTTCACAAAAACCATATCACCTATGTCGAACTCCAAATCCTTACGACGCTTATCGGCATAACTTTTCTGACGGTCTTGGGCTGCCTTCATTCGTCGTCGAATGATCTCTATACAATCAAAAGTCCGTCGAATCATTTCTGGCCCAAGTATTAACTTTTCTCCCGTTTCCAACCAACATGTCGGAGAGTTACACGGTCTTCCATACAATGCTTCATATGGTGCCATACCAATACTTGACTGGTAACTGTTATTATATGAAAATTCCACCAAATGAAGATAATCTTCCCATGATCCTCCGAAGTCCAAAACACATGCTCTGAGGAGATCTTCCAAAACTCTGTTGACTCTCTCGGTCTGACCATCTGTTTGGGGGTGATAAGCTGTACTCAAACACAACTCGATTCCCAAAACTTCCTGGAAGCTCTTCCAAAATCCACTAGTGAACAATGGGTCTCGATCGCTCACTATACTCTTCGGAATACCATGGAATCGAACTATCCACTTAATATACAGCTCAGCCAATTTCGATGCAGTCCTGGTTGATCGAACAGGAATGAATATTGCACTCTTAGTCAAACGGTCTATGTTGACCCAAATCCTTTCATTTCCTGCTCTGGTTCTAGGTAGTCCATCGATAAAATCCATCGATACTTGCTCCCACTTCCATGTAGGAACTTCTAATGGCTGAAGCAATCCACTGGGCTTCTTCTGTTCGGCTTTTACCAACTGGCAGTTCATACATTTGGAAATAAAATTTCCAGCATCCTTCTTCATACCTTCCCAGTAATAGGTTCTTTTCATATCCCGATACATCTTATTCCCACCTGGATGAATTGTCAGCTTCGAGTGATGACTCTCCTTCAGAACTTCATCCCTCAATTCATCTATATCGGGAACAACTAGTCGTCCTTGTTTCCGAAGCCAACCCTCTCGATCAACCTCGAATCCTTTATCCTTCTCTGGATCTAATCTAGATTCCAAACACGGATAATCTTGACAAGCTTATCGTCTCGCTTTTGGCTCTCGCCAATCCTTTCCACAAGAGTAGGTCTTATCGATAAGTTTGCCAACATCTCAGGTTCCAATTCATATCTGGGTCTGAAGTCAAATCCAGCTAAATACTCGAGACTCTTCCATTCCGAAAACATGGCTCCCAATCCTGCATGTCTTCGACTTAACGCATCTGCCACTATGTTACCTTTTCCCGAAGTATAGGCTATACCAAAATCATATGATGCTAAAAACTCTAGCCATCGTTGCTGCCTGTAACGACCCGCCGCCCTAACCGCCTCTAGTCGGTAATTAAACCAACTAGAAACGTTCAAGATGACGGATTGTTATTTAGTTTATAACATTTAAACAGAATCAGCTACAGAATCACAGAACAATAATATATTTTATAAACAAACTTTTCTTTTATATACAAATATCAGAGTTATACAATAAATTACATTTGAATTTATACAGCGGAAACAATTTATATTTTAAAGTACAAGAAAAATTTTGCTGAAAACTTTAGTGGAGTGCCGAAATCCCCCTCTCTCTAACTTCGCTGCGAGAAAATCTTCAAGCTGCAGAAATACTCGGTCTGACCCGAGCGTTTATTGCAAAACACAAAAAAACACTCGAGTCAGGATTAATCTTAACTCAAGTAAATAAATTTGTAATGAACTGAATAAAATGGAAACAGAGATGAATCGCAGAGCCAAACAATGACACAGTGCAGTAGGATGCACAGAGGTGCAACAGGAAGGGGAAAATGCCCAGAAATGCATCAGGGAGTTTACAAAATAAATCAGCTGTAATTGACAGTGTCATGAAGCATCAAATATTAGCAGATGGAATGTGCCACTTAAATCCCAAAATGAAATCATTGGAGATGAACATATAAAAAATTAATATGGCAAGGCAGCAGCGCTCCTGCAACTGTTGGTTCTGACTAAAATTGTGTTACGTCTTTCAGTTATTTGCCAAGTCTATAAAAATGAGGCGATAATGATTTGCCTGTAGAAACATAAAATTACTTCATGCATGCTAGCACAGACCTTTTGGGGATATTGTTTTAAATCCTTGGGACCCGTTTGGTTTGGACTTCAAGTTTTGTGTTTTGCATTTTCAGTATGTATTTTAAAAAGCATGGAAGAGGAGCAGAAAGTGGAAAAAACATAGCCATTACAACAAAAGGGGAAAATAGTAAAGGGGAGAGATCTTTATGTTTCCCAAAATGAAGAAAATAAAAATAAGTGATATTCAATTTTATATGTTAAAATCATTTTCTAAATCGGTTTTTTTCAAAACTTTCAGAAATAATTAACTGAATGCATTGCGGTTGTTACGAAAATCCAAAACTGAAAACCGCAAACCAAAAATCTCAACAAATCAAAATTCCCCAAGTTTTACTATACAACACACCAAAAATAAACAGTGTCGTGATAATCAAACTATCGAAAACACGAAATCAAACTAAGTCAGATCTTAATACCGAGTCAAAAATCACATGAACAAGCTACTGACCAGACACACAAGTGCACAAAGGCACTGATACTGCATAATGCCAGCAAAAAGGAAGGTGGGGGCACCATAAACATGGCACCACACACAGACACAAGGCATAAACAATAACGAATGCAGGTCCAACTGCAACATAAGGTGCAGACCCAATAATCAAAAACTCAAGACAGAGGCTCAGAAATGCCCAAACAAAGAACTTCAACCAAGCAGGGTTACAACAGGGACAATACTTTCAAAATTTATGTTGTTTCTAAACTGCAGTTACAACAGGGTTAATGGTGCAGTACAGGCAGCAATCTCAAGTGCAACAGTTGCAACCCATAAAATAGCATCAAAGGCAAAGACTCAGCAATGTTAAAGCCAAGAAGGAACTACATGTCAAATTAAACAGTCCAGATAATCAAGCCTGAGTCACCCAAATGCAGAGCAACTGCAAGCTATAGATACAAGAACAAAAGTATTTTATCTTTATTTATATGTATAAGAATCTGGGACTAGAATCATAAGAGCACAGTCACATACATTCAAAAATTTTGTATGCATATGTTCAGCAATACATTTAAAATCAGATGCACAGGTAAACAAATCAACATGAAATCTAAATAGCATACACAAACATGCCTTTTTAAAGCAACAGTTTATATTCAAGTTTTCAAAAAGAGTTACTCACAAACAAAAATAAACAAATTCAGGTTATATGCAAGAACAAGACTGCAATGCATAATTTGCCTTTACATTTAAAACAGAAAATAGTTTCTGTTTTATATATATATTTTTTTTTTTAAAAAAACATACTTTGTTCAAGATTCATATACTATTAAAGATTGATTCAACAGCACTCAAGTTTTACTAAATTTTGGACCTGAAATTTAGAAAGACTGTCATAATCATAAAACGGTAACCTATATTCATAAACTAATACATGCAAAACTATATAGTATATTGCAAATCTGTATATTTAAACTAACCCAGATACATATTTACTTCATTGTATACACAGAATATCCATCATAAAACAGCCATACAAAACATACACTTTTAAATTGAAACTTGAAATATACAGATAAGTTTTATTTATAGCAGTTTTAAATTGAAACTTGAAATCTAAACTGTTAATTCAAAACAGAAAGGAGCATCTTCACTATACAGGCATGCATCCATAAGTTTACACATATATACTTGCAAATATATTCCATCCAAGATCATCACATGCAGCAACAACAAGCAAGCAAAGTTTTGATATAGCATCTGTTCTTATCAATTTAAATCAAGTACTTGGTAGCATCTGTTCTTATTAGTTTAATAACAAATTTCACATAGTATCTGTTCTTATCAGTAGAAAAAAAAACCAATTTCAAATAACATATGTTCTTACCAGTTTTTTTTTTAAAAAAAACAAATTCCCAATAACATCTGTTCTTATCAGTTTAAAAATCAAAATATCAGAGCAAATGATAGCGAATAACAACCAACAATCAACATGCAGTATGTTATCTGTTCCTATCAGTTTAGAATTCAAAGTAGCCGAGTAAATGATAATGAATAACCCCCAAATCATAGCATGCAACCAAGCCTCCAATTCAACAAATTTAAAAACTTGAATTAAAATCAATCGTGAGCCAAAGACTCACCATCGCTAGCTGGGTAGAAGACGATGCAGCAAACGCGACGAACTAGTACCGGAGCTTCGCAACAACTCGGTTCTGGAACAAGAGCGCAAATCGAACGAAAGCCCCAATTATCACAAGCCCTAACTTAGAGACGAAGAGCTGAAGCCCTAATTGTTGAAGATGCCGCGAGCGAGTTGAAGCATCGAACTCGAAGCAGAAATTGAAGCCCTAGTTTGGAAGTGAAGAGGAAGACGAGAGAGACAGGGCCGCCATTGTTATGTTTTCTTTGAATTTTAGGGTTACGAATGAAATAGAGAAGGGATCGAGTATAGCCTTAGATAATATCACAGCACTTAAGCAAAACCATGGGCTAGGAAAATTGTAAAGCCCACTTGATTCCTTAATCAAATTTTTCTTTTGTTAATTAATTTTTTTTTTCTTCATTTGGAATTCAATTTGTTTTGTAAAATTATTCCCTTTACTTTGTTTTGTTTAATATTTGTTGTTAAAATTTTAACTAAACGTATTTATTTTAATAAATTTACAAACTCCAAGCTCAAATTTTAAATTCAATATGTTCTTCATATTAAACTTGAAAAATTCAAATAACTACACAGTTTTCAAATCAAAATTTAATTCAATTTTTTATTTACATAAGTAATAATCCTTAAATCCAAATTATTTTTCTAAGTCATTAGTCCGAATTTTTAAATATAAATTTAATATTCAATCTCAACTCCAAAGTCAAATTTAAATTTTTATTCAACTCTTTATAGATTAAATTTTAAAATTTAATCACCAATTTCATTGTTATATTGAAAATTCAATTTAAATTATCATTCAAATATTTAAAATTAATTAAATATTCACAATTTAAATTGTTCAAAATTTAGGATCGTTACAATCTCCCCTCCTTAAAAGAATTTCGTCCCGAAATTACAAGTAAGGAAAAATGATTGTTGAAATTTCACTAATATTTATATTTTACACACTTTTATCAAGTTTGAAACTTATTAGAAATAAATGAATATAGGATTCATTCTATTTGTTTTATCTCACTAACTTTGTTAATTAACTCATTTGTTCATCATTTTCTACAATCAAGACGTAAAGGTCTTTTACTAAAGTTTTCAACTTACAAAACCAAATTTTTAAATTTGAACTTCTTCATTTAAGAAATTTACATAGTATAACTTTTCCAAAGCTGTGGACTTTTCAAAACATTCCAAAAATCCTCTTCCTTAATTTATTAGGTTGGAATTTATATCACCTTAATTTCAGATAATTGATTTTCTATTTAAAGTTTGAAAATACTTGCTAACTCGAAATTTAACAAGTCTACTGTCGTTCTTAAAGACATTAGGCATACGCTGGCCAGGCGCAAGTCTAACAATCTCCAAGTACTAAATATACTTGCTTCAATTCCCAGTGAAAATACCTTTTAAAAATTCTTTTAAAAATGGATATGGAAAGCATATTCCCCCATGGATCACAGTTTACTCGGCGGTTCCGCTACTATCCCAGTAGAGTCGCTTGTAACTGTGGATATCTCATCCCTTGAATTTCGCCATGGTTGTTGCCAAAGATCGCGGTTCACACGGCGGTTACGCTACTATCCCAGTAGAATCGCTTGTGACCGTAGGCATCTCGCCCCTCGAATTACGCTTTGGTTTGTAGATTGCAGTTTACACAGCGGTTACGCCACTATCCCAGTGGAATCGCTTGTAACTGTAGGCATCACGCCCCTCAAATTACGCTACCACCCGAGTGTAACTAGATCGCGGTATACACGGCGGTTACGCCACTATCCCAGTGGAATCGCTTGTAACCGTAGGCATCTCGCCCCTCGAATTACGCTAGCACACTATACCAGTCCAAAAGGACATTCCAACTAATGGAAATACAACGTAGCTACGATTTTCAAATGGACACTCTTCTCGAGTTCCAACAACCTTCACAAAGTTTAAATGGAAGGTACTTTTCCATATCCTCAATTTGGAAAACATAATATCATACATACATATATAATATTTCATTTCACATTTTTGTACATATCATACTCATGTACTTACATAAGTTTTCCATAACAATTACTTTTCCAAACTAATTGGTTTTCGAATTAATCGTATTCACACATATACGTTATGAAAACCACAATATTTCATACCCATAACAAATAGAGGATTCACAAATTTTCCATTTCATTATCCATTAAAAATTTTCCTCTAAGCCGATTTGGAAATTTAAGGTTATCTCAAACCTAATTCACATTCATAATCCAATTTATTATCGACTTCACACTCGAGTTGGATTTCACGTTACATCGTCAATCCTCAACACATAATTGATGTCTATCGATATATAACCTCTGAGCTCGTACGTCTCAGAGAAGGGTGTTAAGCTAAGAGAATAAATTCTCCGCCACCGCAGATATATATTTAATAGAGATCAATTGATATGTCGTCAATTCACAATGTTAGACATACAATCCAAATCATCCATTTAAAATTCAAAGTTCAACTTACATTGTTTTTGTGTGTCAAAGTTAAACTCAATTTAACTCAAAATTCAATCACTTTGAAAATTTTCCAAGTTGAACTAAGTGTTCAAATTTCCCAAAAATAATATCTTTACAAGATATAAAATTTTTCACACTTAACCATTTGAAACAAATTCAAATATTCACTTTTCAATTTATCTTTAAAAGATAAAATCTCAAAACATTCACTTTTCACTTTATCTTGAAAAGATAAAATTTCAAACCTTTCATTTCATATTTGGAAAATATTTCCATACTTATTCAATAATAAGTAATTTACAAATCCATTTATTTTCAACAATTTTGAAAATATTTGATATACTTAAACCAAAATCAAATATATATTTCATTCTTAAAAGAAATCATTCTTTTAAACACCTTTCAAAACAACTTAAAATGAATTTACTTCATTTCATAATATTATTTTCCCAAAAATATTCTCATTTAACCTTTCCAACTTCGACTTAACTCATAGTTTTAAGCTGATTTCAAACTTTCCAATATTAAGTTTTCCACTTAACTTAATTCTCTGCCCGTTCAAATTCAAATTCATTATTGAATCTATTAAACCTATTATGTATTTACATGTTGACAAACATCAGATTTGAAATCTAAATCTCATTTGATCTTTGCATTTTCTTTCTATTTCAAAAATAATCAACTAATTCTTTAGTAAACCACTCATCGACTTGATTCCATTAGATTTATATCTCCATATTAACTATTTTAGACATTAGTTTAAACTTGGAATATAAGCTTTCACATCAAAACTGGTTTTATTCATACAGTTAAGTTGACAAATAGATTTCCTTCCCAAAATGCTACTTTACTAGAATACTTCTTTTCCATACAAAACCATCCATAGCTTAATACTTTTATACTACATACATAGAAGATTTTGGATTACAAAAGATAGTATTACAAAATACATTGATTCCTTCAAATACATTAATTGGTTTAAGATTCAGAATTATTAAGGCTATCGATTTCCGGTCTGGTAGTCCGCATCCATGCTAAACTTCCCTCTTCGGTTTGCACTATTTCGGGTTGAATTGAAGGAGTATTAACACATTCAAAGTCAACATGTCCCCAATTCTTACAGTTTCCGCAAAGATATGAGATGTCCCCATCCTTATCTATCATCCTTACACTTTTTGCTCTAGCTGATCGGGCTATAGCTTGCTTTCCATGCTGCCTTTCAGTACAGCATCTAGCTATATGTCCAGTCTGGTGACAATGATAGCAGATTGTCGGTCTATCGACTGGTAAACCGAGTGCACTCTTCTTCTTTTTCACTTCAGGGCAATGACTAAGAAAATGCCCTTTCCCCTTACACTTAAAACACACAATCTCAGGACGAGCGAACCGGCCATCCACATTCCTTTTCTTTCGCTTCTCTCTGCACGTAACGGCATAATGTCCTTTCTTATGACATCGATAACAGATAACATCATCATAGGGACCAGGTCCTTGCCTTTCATTGATTTTCCTTTCGATTTCCGCATGTGATACTTCTGCTTCTCTACGGGCAATTGCTCTTTGTTCACGGCGTGCTGCCTTTTGCGCTTCGGTTTTCGCCATTATAATCAACAAGATGTTTTCGAAGTTTCCTATCAATATTTGAAATCTTTATTAGCGGAGGTTGGATTATTCAATCATTCTCCCTAAAACATATCTGTTTTATTCAATAATATATTCACTGTCTAAAATCGTGAATATGCTTTGTCAACCAATTTTATCATTTCTACAACTTATTATTTATTTTTAAAGGATTACCCACTGTCCAAAATCGTGGATATATCTCCCTTAATAAGTTACAACAATTTACTTATCAAAATAAGTCGTTTGCGGATTTTATAAACATTCTTTACAAATTCCATTTCTATTTATAAACTTTCGATTCATAAATCTCCTTTATTAATTTGATTTAAACCAATTTAGACCAATTCATTAATTCACTTAACCCATGTTTCATTTTCCAGAACTCTCAAAAATTCGATAATGAGTTTCCGAATGATCGAAACTCAAGTCTAACGAGACCTCACCGAAGAGAAACAGTCGCAAACCTAAATTTAGAGAGGGGAATTTCCAAAAATAATTCTAATTTTCAAAATACCTTTTTATTTTAAAGCAAACAATTTTAAACTTCTTTAGATTTGAAAACACTTTCTTTAAAGTGATTCTAGTAACTATTCATATTAAATGCCATAAACTAAGCTTTGTGTAAACCAAAGCTCTGATACCACTTTGTAACGACCCGCCGCCCTAACCGCCTCTAGTCGGTAATTAAACCAACTAGAAACGTTCAAGATGACGGATTGTTATTTAGTTTATAACATTTAAACAGAATCAACTACAGAATCACAGAACAATAATATATTTTATAAACAAACTTTTCTTTTATATACAAATATCAGAGTTATACAATAAATTACATTTGAATTTATACAGCGGAAACAATTTATATTTTAAAGTACAAGAAAAATTTTGCTGAAAACTTTAGTGGAGTGCCGAAATCCCCCTCTCTCTAACTTCGCTGCGAGAAAATCTTCAAGCTGCAGAAATACTCGGTCTGACCCGAGCGTTTATTGCAAAACACAAAAAAACACTCGAGTCAGGATTAATCTTAACTCAAGTAAATAAATTTGTAATGAACTGAATAAAATGGAAACAGAGATGAATCGCAGAGCCAAACAATGACACAGTGCAGTAGGATGCACAGAGGTGCAACAGGAAGGGGAAAATGCCCAGAAATGCATCAGGGAGTTTACAAAATAAATCAGCTGTAATTGACAGTGTCATGAAGCATCAAATATTAGCAGATGGAATGTGCCACTTAAATCCCAAAATGAAATCATTGGAGATGAACATATAAAAAATTAATATGGCAAGGCAGCAGCGCTCCTGCAACTGTTGGTTCTGACTAAAATTGTGTTACGTCTTTCAGTTATTTGCTAAGTCTATAAAAATGAGGCGATAATGATTTGCCTGTAGAAACATAAAATTACTTCGTGCATGCTAGCACAGACCTTTTGGGGATATTGTTTTAAATCCTTGGGACCCGTTTGGTTTGGACTTCAAGTTTTGTGTTTTGCATTTTCAGTATGTATTTTAAAAAGCATGGAAGAGGAGCAGAAAGTGGAAAAAACATAGCCATTACAACAAAAGGAGAAAATAGTAAAGGGGAGAGATCTTTATGTTTCCCAAAATGCAGAAAATAAAAATAAGTGATATTCAATTTTATATGTTAAAATCATTTTCTAAATCGGTTTTTTTCAAAACTTTCAGAAATAATTAACTGAATGCATTGCGGTTGTTACGAAAATCCAAAACTGAAAACCGCAAACCAAAAATCTCAACAAATCAAAATTCCCCAAGTTTTACTATACAACACACCAAAAATAAACAGTGTCGTGATAATCAAACTATCGAAAACACGAAATCAAACTAAGTCAGATCTTAATACCGAGTCAAAAATCACATGAACAAGCTACTGACCAGACACACAAGTGCACAAAGGCACTGATACTGCATAATGCCAGCAAAAAGGAAGGTGGGGGCACCATAAACATGGCACCACACACAGACACAAGGCATAAACAATAACGAATGTAGGTCCAACTGCAACATAAGGTGCAGACCCAATAATCAAAAACTCAAGACAGAGGCTCAGAAATGCCCAAACAAAGAACTTCAACCAAGCAGGGTTACAACAGGGACAATACTTTCAAAATTTATGTTGTTTCTAAACTGCAGTTACAACAGGGTTAATGGTGCAGTACAGGCAGCAATCTCAAGTGCAACAGTTGCAACCCATAAAATAGCATCAAAGGCAAAGACTCAGCAATGTTAAAGCCAAGAAGGAACTACATGTCAAATTAAACAGTCCAGATAATCAAGCCTGAGTCACCCAAATGCAGAGCAACTGCAAGCTATAGATACAAGAACAAAAGTATTTTATCTTTATTTATATGTATAAGAATCTGGGACTAGAATCATAAGAGCACAGTCACATACATTCAAAAATTTTGTATGCATATGTTCAGCAATACATTTAAAATCAGATGCACAGGTAAACAAATCAACATGAAATCTAAATAGCATACACAAACATGCCTTTTTAAAGCAACAGTTTATATTCAAGTTTTCAAAAAGAGTTACTCACAAACAAAAATAAACAAATTCAGGTTATATGCAAGAACAAGACTGCAATGCATAATTTGCCTTTACATTTAAAACAGAAAATAGTTTCTGTTTTATATATATATATTTTTTTTAAAAAAACATACTTTGTTCAAGATTCATATACTATTAAAGATTGATTCAACAGCACTCAAGTTTTACTAAATTTTGGACCTGAAATTTAGAAAGACTGTCATAATCATAAAACGGTAACCTATATTCATAAACTAATACATGCAAAACTATATAGTATATTGCAAATCTGTATATTTAAACTAACCCAGATACATATTTACTTCATTGTATACACAGAATATCCATCATAAAACAGCCATACAAAACATACACTTTTAAATTGAAACTTGAAATATACAGATAAGTTTTATTTATAGCAGTTTTAAATTGAAACTTGAAATCTAAACTGTTAATTCAAAACAGAAAGGAGCATCTTCACTATACAGGCATGCATCCATAAGTTTACACATATATACTTGCAAATATATTCCATCCAAGATCATCACATGCAGCAACAACAAGCAAGCAAAGTTTTGATATAGCATCTATTCTTATCAATTTAAATCAAGTACTTGGTAGCATCTGTTCTTATTAGTTTAATAACAAATTTCACATAGTATCTGTTCTTATCAGTAGAAAAAAAAACCAATTTCAAATAACATATGTTCTTACCAGTTTTTTTTAAAAAAAAAACAAATTCCCAATAACATCTGTTCTTATCAGTTTAAAAATCAAAATATCAGAGCAAATGATAGCGAATAACAACCAACAATCAACATGCAGTATGTTATCTGTTCCTATCAGTTTAGAATTCAAAGTAGCCGAGCAAATGATAATGAATAACCCCCAAATCATAGCATGCAACCAAGCCTCCAATTCAACAAATTTAAAAACTTGAATTAAAATCAATCGTGAGCCAAAGACTCACCATCGCTAGCTGGGTAGAAGACGATGCAGCAAACGCGACGAACTAGTACCGGAGCTTCGCAACAACTCGGTTCTGGAACAAGAGCGCAAATCGAACGAAAGCCCCAATTATCACAAGCCCTAACTTAGAGACGAAGAGCTGAAGCCCTAATTGTTGAAGATGCCGCGAGCGAGTTGAAGCATCGAACTCGAAGCAGAAATTGAAGCCCTAGTTTGGAAGTGAAGAGGAAGACGAGAGAGACAGGGCCGCCATTGTTATGTTTTCTTTGAATTTTAGGGTTACGAATGAAATAGAGAAGGGATCGAGTATAGCCTTAGATAATATCACAGCACTTAAGCAAAACCATGGGCTAGGAAAATTGTAAAGCCCACTTGATTCCTTAATCAAATTTTTCTTTTGTTAATTAAATTTTTTTTTCTTCATTTGGAATTCAATTTGTTTTGTAAAATTATTCCCTTTACTTTGTTTTGTTTAATATTTGTTGTTAAAATTTTAACTAAACGTATTTATTTTAATAAATTTACAAACTCCAAGCTCAAATTTTAAATTCAATATGTTCTTCATATTAAACTTGAAAAATTCAAATAACTACACAGTTTTCAAATCAAAATTTAATTCAATTTTTTATTTACGTAAGTAATAATCCTTAAATCCAAATTATTTTTCTAAGTCATTAGTCCGAATTTTTAAATATAAATTTAATGTTCAATCTCAACTCCAAAGTCAAATTTAAATTTTTATTCAACTCTTTATAGATTAAATTTTAAAATTTAATCACCAATTTCATTGTTATATTGAAAATTCAATTTAAATTATCATTCAAATATTTAAAATTAATTAAATATTCACAATTTAAATTGTTCAAAATTTAGGATCATTACAATCTCCCCTCCTTAAAAGAATTTCGTCCCGAAATTACAAGTAAGGAAAAATGATTGTTGAAATTTCACTAATATTTATATTTTACACACTTTTATCAAGTTTGAAACTTATTAGAAATAAATGAATATAGGATTCATTCTATTTGTTTTATCTCACTAACTTTGTTAATTAACTCATTTGTTCATCATTTTCTACAATCAAGACGTAAAGGTCTTTTACTAAAGTTTTCAACTTACAAAACCAAATTTTTAAATTTGAACTTCTTCATTTAAGAAATTTACATAGTATAACTTTTCCAAAGCTGTGGACTTTTCAAAACATTCCAAAAATCCTCTTCCTTAATTTATTAGGTTGGAATTTATATCACCTTAATTTCAGATAATTGATTTTCTATTTAAAGTTTGAAAATACTTGCTAACTCGAAATTTAACAAGTCTACTGTCGTTCTTAAAGACATTAGGCATACGCTGGCCAGGCGCAAGTCTAACAATCTCCAAGTACTAAATATACTTGCTTCAATTCCCAGTGAAAATACCTTTTAAAAATTCTTTTAAAAATGGATATGGAAAGCATATTCCCCCATGGATCACAGTTTACTCGGCGGTTCCGCTACTATCCCAGTAGAGTCGCTTGTAACTGTGGATATCTCATCCCTTGAATTTCGCCATGGTTGTTGCCAAAGATCGCGGTTCACACGGCGGTTACGCTACTATCCCAGTAGAATCGCTTGTGACCGTAGGCATCTCGCCCCTCGAATTACGCTTTGGTTTGTAGATTGCAGTTTACACAGCGGTTACGCCACTATCCCAGTGGAACCGCTTGTAACTGTAGGCATCACGCCCCTCAAATTACGCTACCACCCGAGTGTAACTAGATCGCGGTATACACGGCGGTTACGCCACTATCCCAGTGGAATCGCTTGTAACCGTAGGCATCTCGCCCCTCGAATTACGCTAGCACACTATACCAGTCCAAAAGGACATTCCAACTAATGGAAATACAACGTAGCTACGATTTTCAAATGGACACTCTTCTCGAGTTCCAACAACCTTCACAAAGTTTAAATGGAAGGTACTTTTCCATATCCTCAATTTGGAAAACATAATATCATACATACATATATAATATTTCATTTCACATTTTTGTACATATCATACTCATGTACTTACATAAGTTTTCCATAACAATTACTTTTCCAAACTAATTGGTTTTCGAATTAATCGTATTCACACATATACGTTATGAAAACCACAATATTTCATACCCATAACAAATAGAGGATTCACAAATTTTCCATTTCATTATCCATTAAAAATTTTCCTCTAAGCCGATTTGGAAATTTAAGGTTATCTCAAACCTAATTCACATTCATAATCCAATTTATTATCGACTTCACACTCGAGTTGGATTTCACGTTACATCGTCAATCCTCAACACATAATTGATGTCTATCGATATATAACCTCTGAGCTCGTACGTCTCAGAGAAGGGTGTTAAGCTAAGAGAATAAATTCTCCGCCACCGCAGATATATATTTAATAGAGATCAATTGATATGTCGTCAATTCACAATGTTAGACATACAATCCAAATCATCCATTTAAAATTCAAAGTTCAACTTACATTGTTTTTGTGTGTCAAAGTTAAACTCAATTTAACTCAAAATTCAATCACTTTGAAAATTTTCCAAGTTGAACTAAGTGTTCAAATTTCCCAAAAATAATATCTTTACAAGATATAAATTTTTTCACATTTAACCATTTGAAACAAATTCAAATATTCACTTTTCAATTTATCTTTAAAAGATAAAATCTCAAAACATTCACTTTTCACTTTATCTTGAAAAGATAAAATTTCAAACCTTTCATTTCATATTTGGAAAATATTTCCATACTTATTCAATAATAAGTAATTTACAAATCCATTTATTTTCAACAATTTTGAAAATATTTGATATACTTAAACCAAAATCAAATATATATTTCATTCTTAAAAGAAATCATTCTTTTAAACACCTTTCAAAACAACTTAAAATGAATTTACTTCATTTCATAATATTATTTTCCCAAAAATATTCTCATTTAACCTTTCCAACTTCGACTTAACTCATAGTTTTAAGCTGATTTCAAACTTTCCAATATTAAGTTTTCCACTTAACTTAATTCTCTGCCCGTTCAAATTCAAATTCATTATTGAATCTATTAAACCTATTATGTATTTACATGTTGACAAACATCAGATTTGAAATCTAAATCTCATTTGATCTTTGCATTTTCTTTCTATTTCAAAAATAATCAACTAATTCTTTAGTAAACCACTCATCGACTTGATTCCATTAGATTTATATCTCCATATTAACTATTTTAGACATTAGTTTAAACTTGGAATATAAGCTTTCACATCAAAACTGGTTTTATTCATACAGTTAAATTGACAAATAGATTTCCTTCCCAAAATGCTACTTTACTAGAATACTTCTTTTCCATACAAAACCATCCATAGCTTAATACTTTTATACTACATACATAGAAGATTTTGGATTACAAAAGATAGTATTACAAAATACATTGATTCCTTCAAATAATTAATTGGTTTAAGATTCAGAATTATTAAGGCTATCGATTTCCGGTCTGGTAGTCCGCATCCATGCTAAACTTCCCTCTTCGGTTTGCACTATTTCGGGTTGAATTGAAGGAGTATTAACACATTCAAAGTCAACATGTCCCCAATTCTTACAGTTTCTGCAAAGATATGAGATGTCCCCATCCTTATCTATCATCCTTACACTTTTTGCTCTAGCTGATCGGGCTATAGCTTGCTTTCCATGCTGCCTTTCAGTACAACATCTAGCTATATGTCCAGTCTGGTGACAATGATAGCAGATTGTCGGTCTATCGACTGGTAAACCGAGTGCACTCTTCTTCTTTTTCACTTCAGGGCAATGACTAAGAAAATGCCCTTTCCCCTTACACTTAAAACACACAATCTCAGGACGAGCGAACCGGCCATCCACATTCCTTTTCTTTCGCTTCTCTCTGCACGTAACGGCATAATGTCCTTTCTTATGACATCGATAACAGATAACATCATCATAGGGACCAGGTCCTTGCCTTTCATTGATTTTCCTTTCGATTTCCGCATGTGATACTTCTGCTTCTCTACGGGCAATTGCTCTTTGTTCACGGCGTGCTGCCTTTTGCGCTTCGGTTTTCGCCATTATAATCAACAAGATGTTTTCGAAGTTTCCTATCAATATTTGAAATCTTTATTAGCGGAGGTTGGATTATTCAATCATTCTCCCTAAAACATATCTGTTTTATTCAATAATATATTCACTGTCTAAAATCGTGAATATGCTTTGTCAACCAATTTTATCATTTCTACAACTTATTATTTATTTTTAAAGGATTACCCACTGTCCAAAATCGTGGATATATCTCCCTTAATAAGTTACAACAATTTACTTATCAAAATAAGTCGTTTGCGGATTTTATAAACATTCTTTACAAATTCCATTTCTATTTATAAACTTTCGATTCATAAATCTCCTTTATTAATTTGATTTAAACCAATTTAGACAAATTCATTAATTCACTTAACCCATGTTTCATTTTCCAGAACTCTCAAAATTCGATAATGAGTTTCCGAATGATCGAAACTCAAGTCTAACGAGACCTCACCGAAGAGAAACAGTCGCAAACCTAAATTTAGAGAGGGGAATTTCCAAAAATAATTCTAATTTTCAAAATACCTTTTTATTTTAAAGAAAACAATTTTAAACTTCTTTAGATTTGAAAACACTTTCTTTAAAGTGATTCTAGTAACTATTCATATTAAATGCCATAAACTAAGCTTTGTGTAAACCAAAGCTCTGATACCACTTTGTAACGACCCGCCGCCCTAACCGCCTCTAGTCGGTAATTAAACCAACTAGAAACGTTCAAGATGACGGATTGTTATTTAGTTTATAACATTTAAACAGAATCAACTACAGAATCACAGAACAATAATATATTTTATAAACAAACTTTTCTTTTATATACAAATATCAGAGTTATACAATAAATTACATTTGAATTTATACAGCGGAAACAATTTATATTTTAAAGTACAAGAAAAATTTTGCTGAAAACTTTAGTGGAGTGCCGAAATCCCCCTCTCTCTAACTTCGCTGCGAGAAAATCTTCAAGCTGCAGAAATACTCGGTCTGACCCGAGCGTTTATTGCAAAACACAAAAAAACACTCGAGTCAGGATTAATCTTAACTCAAGTAAATAAATTTGTAATGAACTGAATAAAATGGAAACAGAGATGAATCGCAGAGCCAAACAATGACACAGTGCAGTAGGATGCACAGAGGTGCAACAGGAAGGGGAAAATGCCCAGAAATGCATCAGGGAGTTTACAAAATAAATCAGCTGTAATTGACAGTGTCATGAAGCATCAAATATTAGCAGATGGAATGTGCCACTTAAATCCCAAAATGAAATCATTGGAGATGAACATATAAAAAATTAATATGGCAAGGCAGCAGCGCTCCTGCAACTGTTGGTTCTGACTAAAATTGTGTTACGTCTTTCAGTTATTTGCTAAGTCTATAAAAATGAGGCGATAATGATTTGCCTGTAGAAACATAAAATTACTTCGTGCATGCTAGCACAGACCTTTTGGGGATATTGTTTTAAATCCTTGGGACCCGTTTGGTTTGGACTTCAAGTTTTGTGTTTTGCATTTTCAGTATGTATTTTAAAAAGCATGGAAGAGGAGCAGAAAGTGGAAAAAACATAGCCATTACAACAAAAGGGGAAAATAGTAAAGGGGAGAGATCTTTATGTTTCCCAAAATGCAGAAAATAAAAATAAGTGATATTCAATTTTATATGTTAAAATCATTTTCTAAATCGGTTTTTTTCAAAACTTTCAGAAATAATTAACAGAATGCATTGCGGTTGTTACGAAAATCCAAAACTGAAAACCGCAAACCAAAAATCTCAACAAATCAAAATTCCCCAAGTTTTACTATACAACACACCAAAAATAAACAGTGTCGTGATAATCAAACTATCGAAAACACGAAATCAAACTAAGTCAGATCTTAATACCGAGTCAAAAATCACATGAACAAGCTACTGACCAGACACACAAGTGCACAAAGGCACTGATACTGCATAATGCCAGCAAAAAGGAAGGTGGGGGCACCATAAACATGGTACCACACACAGACACAAGGCATAAACAATAACGAATGCAGGTCCAACTGCAACATAAGGTGCAGACCCAATAATCAAAGACTCAAGACAGAGGCTCAGAAATGCCCAAACAAAGAACTTCAACCAAGCAGGGTTACAACAGGGACAATACTTTCAAAATTTATGTTGTTTCTAAACTGCAGTTACAACAGGGTTAATGGTGCAGTACAGGCAGCAATCTCAAGTGCAACAGTTGCAACCCATAAAATAGCATCAAAGGCAAAGACTCAGCAATGTTAAAGCCAAGAAGGAACTACATGTCAAATTAAACAGTCCAGATAATCAAGCCTGAGTCACCCAAATGCAGAGCAACTGCAAGCTATAGATACAAGAACAAAAGTATTTTATCTTTATTTATATGTATAAGAATCTGGGACTAGAATCATAAGAGCACAGTCACATACATTCAAAAATTTTGTATGCATATGTTCAGCAATACATTTAAAATCAGATGCACAGGTAAACAAATCAACATGAAATCTAAATAGCATACACAAACATGCCTTTTTAAAGCAACAGTTTATATTCAAGTTTTCAAAAAGAGTTACTCACAAACAAAAATAAACAAATTCAGGTTATATGCAAGAACAAGACTGCAATGCATAATTTGCCTTTACATTTAAAACAGAAAATAGTTTCTGTTTTATATATATATTTTTTTTTTTTAAAAAAACATACTTTGTTCAAGATTCATATACTATTAAAGATTGATTCAACAGCACTCAAGTTTTACTAAATTTTGGACCTGAAATTTAGAAAGACTGTCATAATCATAAAACGGTAACCTATATTCATAAACTAATACATGCAAAACTATATAGTATATTGCAAATCTGTATATTTAAACTAACCCAGATACATATTTACTTCATTGTATACACAGAATATCCATCATAAAACAGCCATACAAAACATACACTTTTAAATTGAAACTTGAAATATACAGATAAGTTTTATTTATAGCAGTTTTAAATTGAAACTTGAAATCTAAACTGTTAATTCAAAACAGAAAGGAGCATCTTCACTATACAGGCATGCATCCATAAGTTTACACATATATACTTGCAAATATATTCCATCCAAGATCATCACATGCAGCAACAACAAGCAAGCAAAGTTTTGATATAGCATCTGTTCTTATCAATTTAAATCAAGTACTTGGTAGCATCTGTTCTTATTAGTTTAATAACAAATTTCACATAGTATCTGTTCTTATCAGTAGAAAAAAAAACCAATTTCAAATAACATATGTTCTTACCAGTTTTTTTTTTTTAAAAAAACAAATTCCCAATAACATCTGTTCTTATCAGTTTAAAAATCAAAATATCAGAGCAAATGATAGCGAATAACAACCAACAATCAACATGCAGTATGTTATCTGTTCCTATCAGTTTAGAATTCAAAGTAGCCGAGCAAATGATAATGAATAACCCCCAAATCATAGCATGCAACCAAGCCTCCAATTCAACAAATTTAAAAACTTGAATTAAAATCAATCGTGAGCCAAAGACTCACCATCGCTAGCTGGGTAGAAGACGATGCAGCAAACGCGACGAACTAGTATCGGAGCTTCGCAACAACTTGGTTCTGGAACAAGAGCGCAAATCGAACGAAAGCCCCAATTATCACAAGCCCTAACTTAGAGACGAAGAGCTGAAGCCCTAATTGTTGAAGATGCCGCGAGCGAGTTGAAGCATCGAACTCGAAGCAGAAATTGAAGCCCTAGTTTGGAAGTGAAGAGGAAGACGAGAGAGACAGGGCCTCCATTGTTATGTTTTCTTTGAATTTTAGGGTTACGAATAAAATAGAGAAGGGATCGAGTATAGCCTTAGATAATATCACAGCACTTAAGCAAAACCATGGGCTAGGTAAATTGTAAAGCCCACTTGATTCCTTAATCAAATTTTTCTTTTGTTAATTAAATTTTTTTTTTCTTCATTTGGAATTCAATTTGTTTTGTAAAATTATTCCCTTTACTTTGTTTTGTTTAATATTTGTTGTTAAAATTTTAACTAAACGTATTTATTTTAATAAATTTACAAACTCCAAGCTCAAATTTTAAATTCAATATGTTCTTCATATTAAACTTGAAAAATTCAAATAACTACACAGTTTTCAAATCAAAATTTAATTCAATTTTTTATTTACGTAAGTAATAATCCTTAAATCCAAATTATTTTTCTAAGTCATTAGTCCGAATTTTTAAATATAAATTTAATATTCAATCTCAACTCCAAAGTCAAATTTAAATTTTTATTCAACTCTTTATAGATTAAATTTTAAAATTTAATCACCAATTTCATTGTTATATTGAAAATTCAATTTAAATTATCATTCAAATATTTAAAATTAATTAAATATTCACAATTTAAATTTTTCAAAATTTAGGATCGTTACACTGCCGGAGATTCAAATCCTTTTGGGAGAAAAGATACTTCAATGGCTTATGATCTGTAAACAACTCGAATCGAACTCCCAATAGGTAATGTCTCCACATCTGCAAAGCAAATACAATTGCCGCTAACTCCAAATCATGAGTCGGGTAATTCCTTTCATGCGGCTTCAGTTGTCGACTTGCATATGCAACAACTTTATCCTTCTGCATTAGCACTGCTCCAAGTCCAGTACCACATGCATCGGTGTAAACCACCATCTCATCATTTCCACTTGGAATAGTCAAAACAGGAGCACTTGTTAGTCGCTCTTTCAGGATTCCGAAAGCTTGCTCACACTTAGCATCCCATCTTAACACTTGGTTCTTTTTCGTCAATCCTGTTAATGATGCAGCTATCTTGGAAAAGCCTTTGATAAATCGACGATAGTATCCTGCTAATCCAAGAAAACTTCTCACATCAGATGCATTCTTAGGTCTAACCCAATCCTGGATTGCTTCCACCTTAGCAGGATCAACCGCTATTCCACTTCTAGAGATAACATGGCCTAAGAACCTCACTTCGCTCTTCCAGAAGTGACACTTCGAAAACTTAGCCCACAGCTGTTGTTTCCGCAAGATTTCCAAAACAATACGCAAGTGCATCTTGTGCTCTTCTTCAGTTCTGGAATAAATCAAAATATCATCCACGAACACAAGTACAAACTTGTTCAACTGATTCCTGAACACTATTCATAAGATCCACAAAATATGCTGGTGCATTGGTCAATCCAAACGGCATTACCGGCCATTCATAGAAACCGGATGGTGTCCTGAAAGCAGTCTTCGGCACACTATCCTTTGCCACTCTCAATTGGTGAAATCCAGTTGCCTAATCCATCTGAGAAAACACCTTAGCTTCGTGAAGCTGATCAAACAAGTCATCTATTCTCGGCAATGGATACTTGTTCTTCTTAGTCACTTTATTCAGCTCACGATAATCCACACACAACCTCAACGATCAATCCGCTTTGGTTGCAAACACAACTGGTGAACCCCATTCGGACACACTACGCCGAATGAATCCTTTCTGTAAAAGGTCATCAACTTGCACCTTCAACTCTTGCTGTTCCCTAGGCGCCATTCGCCTAAGAGGCATCACAACAGGTCTGGCTCCCTCAACTAGATCGATGCGAAACTCGATCTCTCTGTGCGGCGGTAACCCTTTGACCTGATCAAAGACATCCTCAAATCCATTCACAATAGGCACCGATGACAGTCCATCCCATGGAACAACCAGCGAATACATGAAGCTCATGAAGACGCCTTCTTCATGCTTACATTGCATCACAACCCTTCGCCCCTCCACATTCTCGACTGTCACCTCCAGCCTCTTACAATCAACCCTTGCCGCATACTTCCTAAGCCAGTCCATACCCAAAATAATTCCGAACCCTGTAAAGTTCAGAACAAAACAATCACAAACAAAAGAGCAATCATGACTCGATACAACCAGACCACAACATATCATACACAAACAAGACGAACCCCCAACTGGATTAGTCACAACCAATGGTCTGTCAACAATATCCGGCACCAAACCCAACCGGCCTACAAGTTCACTACAAACAAAGGAATGCGACGCTCCAGTATCGAATAACACTCTAACTGGAATACCGCAAATGGAAAGAGTACCTTGAACCACCACACTCTTTCCTTTCTCTTCCGCCATAGGAGCTTTTGAAGATGATGGCACAGCTCCCAAAGCATAGCTTGCACAATCTGTTTGTCCTTCCGCGGTTCTGGACAATTCTTCCTGATGTGCCCCAGCTTGTCACAGTTGTGGCACTTCACCGGCACTCTCGGATTCTTACAATCTCTGGAAAGATGACCCTTCTGCTGACAGTTGTAGCAGGTCACTTCACCCTTCGGCTTCTTCTGGCCATCCTTACCCTTCTGTTGCTGCTGCTTTCTCTTCTTGTTTCCACCCTGCTGTGGTTTAGATTCCTCCTTAGTCACAGCAACAACAGATCCTTCCTTAGGAAACAGATTCTCATGCCTGAGAGCCTTCTCCACAAGCTTCTCAAATGGGTCGTACAGATGATCCACCAACTGTCTCCCAAGATAAGTGTCCAAGCCTGTCACAAACTTCTCATTCTTCTAATAGAGAGATTCAATATATGACCGAGCATACTTGGACAAGGCTTCAAACTCTGAAACATACTCAAGAACTGGTCTTCCACCTTGCTTGAGTTCCACAAATTTCTTAGACAGGACAGATTTCTAAGCTGTAAAAATGAACTTAGCCTCAAATCTAGCTTGGAATTGCTCCCAAGTAATTTCTTCCTCTGGAGTATCAATGGTGATAGAATTCCACCAATCAGAAGCTCTTCCTGGAAGCTGTCTTGATGCGAGCTTCCTTTTGGTTGCATCTTCGATTCCCAAATCACCAAAAATCCTTCTACAAGTATCAATCCACCTATGAACTTCAATGGTTGACTTTGTCCCCAAGAAAACCTTTCCTCCAAGAGCAGTATAGTCTTTGCACAACTTAGCAAAATCCACTGGTTTTGGGGCTTGAACTTGAACTCCAACATTTACTGTTGGCTCTGGAGCTGGTATTCTTCTCATGATCGAAGTCATCATAGCCTCGAACATAGAAGCATAATCAGCAGCCCCCTCAACAGCACGGCCTTCCCTAGCAGCTGATCTCCCTCTTCGACTCATTCCTAATATCTATAAGGAAATGACTAATATACCCTGAGAAACAACTGCATAAGGATTTCAAATCCTTCTAAGCTACTATATTATATATAGTAATCATCCATAAAAATACAATTACGTTTCTCATACGTAGTTACGTCAGCGAGCGTTAGCTAAAATCGATTAACCAAAACTCTGATACCAAATGTGACGACCGCCCATGACTCCTGCACCAAACAAGGAAATAGTGCGCTGTAAAGTGTGCCAGGCCGCCATGGACGATCATCAAGGTAAGGTAAACACAGAATAGTCTATCGTATTACTCACAGCGCTTGGATAAAATACAATAGAAAAGTATACATAGTGAAGCTCCATAGAACAGAATCTCATCATATAAACTCATAATAGTTTGGTACAACAATCTGAAAAGTCAATACAGCAAGCCTCACTACATATCACTCAGAGCAGATACAAACAGCGGAACATCCAGTACATATAGTAAGAAAATAATATGCAAAAGCCTCCAGCTCGTCTTCGTCATCAACAGCGTTGGTCACTAAGAACAGCACCTGTCACCTGCTACCTAGTCTGCCCATCCCAAAACGGATGAACAGCCCAAGGTAATAAGAGTTGAACATAAAACCTTGAGTCAGACAAAAGTCCTAGTGAGCGGTAAATCAACTATCAAACATACCAAAAGAGCATAAAAGGTAAAAAGGAATAGGAACCCAACCATCCCACTCCACCTCTTTCTACAGTGATAGCCCCCAGACACACTAAGCAGAAACAAACATACAAAGCAGACAATTAAAGTAAACCAATTATCACTCGAGTCAAGGTCGATGTTTTCAAGTACAAACCCCCAAGGCCTAAACGAAGATCAGATAAGCACCCATAAAACATCGCTCTTGAGACCGAGTGACGATAAAACCAAAGCATCCAAACATCCATGACTTTGGCTATCACTGTTATCATTGCCTCGATATCACCGTTAATTGAATGACCGGCTCATTCTTTTATCCGTCCGTCAAGGGCTAATGGTAACCCCGGTTCTAGACATAACTCCGCACGTTATCGTGACCCGTGCTTAGGACTATCGAATCTTCCCAGAGTACTAGACCATCAACTATTAGTCTTGGGACTATCGAATCTGCCCAGCGTATTCTTGCTTTGAGCATGCTAGAACCTTCAACAACGATGAAATCTCAGCCTCCTAGTCATCCTCCTCGACGACTATTCTCATACTAGCTCAAGCGCCTCTCGAGCCAACCATTATCCACAAACTCGAACCATATCACCGAGTTATCAACATGCTTGGGATGATCCCGTCTGGATTTAAACCAAGGCTATCTCACATCATGCTTTGCTTCATCGCATCATAGCAAAGTCCCATCTCGACACCATCATCAAATCTATCCATATGAGCTCTATCATCCGCTTCATATGCCACAAGTAGCTTTCCTTATTCAAGAGCCTTTCCACTTAGCTTTTGAATCATCTTCGACCATACTTGTCCAAATCAAATCATCAATCAACTAATTTATAACAATCAATCAGATCAATCATTAATCCAAATAATCAATCATTCAAACAAGATCTAAATAAACAGTTATAACAATAATGGCAATTTCGTAAATAAAGAGTGCAAATATAACAAGCATGAATTCTAAGTAATATCTTGATGAATGAACTAGCATAGGTTAACATATATAAAGTGGATATCAAAACTTTATGAACGATGGATCTACATGCAGACTTAAGGAAAATGCATGAAATCACTATCTTTAACACACAAACAAGCCACTGATCCAATATACTCCTTTGGGTCCGTGTGAGAGATAACCACCACTCACCGAATCACCTAAACACTTCAAAAGCAACTAACTTCAGATCTGGACAGCAAAGGATCTAGCTTGATCCGACAAGATTTCCCTTCAAACGATGAAATCTCTCTTCGATGGATGTAGATCTTCAACTTTGGCTCTTGGATCTTCGATTTGATCTTCAATCTTGGATGGAAAGAAGCACTAGGTTAGAGAGGAGAAAAGAAGTGAAGAAGTGTTGTAGTCGAGCCCTCAAAATAGTAGCACTTCGTCGTTTCAAAAATCCGGATCCCAAAAATGAAGATAGGCACTTCTATTTATAGGCCTAACCTATGAGTCTTTCGCCTCCTTAAGTCGGTCACGACTCATCAAGGCTCCACGACTTACGACTCAAGCCTCTACGCGGCCTAACACAAACACGGCCTGACGATTCAACAGGATACGAATTAGCGACCTAACACACTACCGCATTTCTACCTAAGTCCTAAGTCGTTTCAACGACTCAACGACTTACGACTCAACGACCTAGTGACTAAGCAGTGCCCCCTCCCCCCGACCTAAGACTCTCCATGGCTCAACAACCTAACGACTTAACCTATGCGCCTTTAGCGACTTAACTTAGATACGACCTAAGCTTTATCTCGTCCACGACCTAACTGCAAACACAGGGTCTCACGACCTAAACTACAACGACCTAAGCCATCTTCCTTAAGCCGCTCGAACAACCTACCTCCATTAGGTCGTTAACCCGTTTATGTCGTTAACTCCTAAGCCGCTAATTACCTTAAGTTGCTTCACCTCTATAGGTCGGCAAACTCCTTAAGCCGTTAACCCTTAAGTCGTTAGTTCCCTTAGGTCGGCCAAACCCCTAAGTCGCTCCACCGACTTATGCTACAACACGACCCAACCCTGGACGACTCATCTCTGGACGACTTAAATTCTAAACGACCTAACACTAACAACCTAATGACAACAGTTCTACGATTCTTCGATCCGTAAAAATACGGGTCGTTACATCTAATACCACAATGTCACGACTGGGTTTTTCGACCTCTGTAAATCGGCACCAAGAAATCCACTATATTACATGCCGAACAATCGAATATCAGAAGTACCAGATCGTTAGAGAAAGAAAAAAGGGGTAAAAGAAGAAAATAGAACAACACAGAATCTCACAGTCGTAGTGGAACAATATATAATATATAACAACTGATCTTTATACAAAGGAACTATAATTATTTTTATACATTACATCATCAGAGTACAACACAAAACTATAGCACAATACTGGACAATTATAATAACTTATCCTCACAGAAGCCGACTATACAGCACAATACTGGACAATTATAATAACTTATCCTCACAAAAGCACAATACTGGACAATTAACATCAAGTACATGTGATTCATCTCGTCGTCCAGCTCGTCGCCTGAGCTCCACACCATCCTATCCTGTATCTGTATTACTAGGTCTGACCCGAGCATTATAATAAAATAACTCCCGAGTCAGTGTGGAAAACCAGCATGTGAAATCACACTCAAATTTAATTATTAAAGTTCCAAAATCCTTTTAAAACCAAAGGTATCTCATAAGACCATGCCATAAATAAACATGCTGGGTTTTTACCTTATGATAACCAAAAGAATTACATCAAAATTCTCTGATATTATAGTAGTGTCTAAGCGCAAATACTTATTCAAATAGTTGAAATTGTTACATTAATTAAATTCCAGCAATGCTATGCTCTACAATCAAAACCGTAAAGGTACGTAGGGAGAATGGATTTAAACTGAATGACAAGGCACTGGGGTACTACTTGTCATCGTACCTGTCTAGAACAACGCACCAAGGACCACTCCCGATCCCCTTCAACACAAGACCGAACTAATCCTAACCCGAATAGGCCGAATATGCTATCACCTTGGGTGTTCCCACCCTTCTCTAAGCTCCTTCCACACGTAGTAATAATATCTGAGGTTATGTAGAAAGGTGATAGACTTACCCTACTTGGATGCGACCAACTTAGCCTTGCTGCATCTCCCCTGATTTTCAGTCATTCCCGATTGATGAGGCTCGAGGCTAAACGTTACCTTTTTAGAAATATTCACTTAGAATGCTCACTGTTCTCCAATGATAACGTACTGATAGCATTCATCCATACAAGTCCGTTCCCGATCCAAACGGGACCGAAGGCACTATTCCTACTACATCCATTTTGGAATCACCCACATGATTAGTAGCGATTACCACATGCACTTCACTGCTCCATCTTCGACTCCATGCTCTTGTCTTTATTACAAAAACAAACTAATTGGGTAGAAGCGGCTTTCGGATCACAAAACCGATCTCGGTCTCTTCGAAACAACGTTCGCTATTCCCGGTAAATTCAACCCCGGTTCTTTAGGAAATAAACTGATGAAAATAAGATCATAGATTACCTTTTGACCGTTGGTGGACGGATTTCCTTATAAACGTCCTAGAAGAATGAAGGGAGTTTATACGTACAGTATAACACCTCAAACAGTAACTGTACAATATAATTCTATAATTCCCGTAACCCTTTCTAGAAGTTTCCAAAGTTATATTTGGGTCTAGATTTGAAAGTCGGTTATTTAACTATCAATTTAAAAAATCATTCAACTAAATATTTTATTTCCACTGAAAAACACGAAGTCCTATTTAATTTATATTTTAAATAAATTAAATCTCATTATCTAAAACTATACACTTAAAATATTTAAAATAAAGCTATTTAATTCACTTTATTCAAAATAATGGTTATGAAATTCTATAATAATTCTTCAATTAAAATTTTAGCCAAAAACTATTTTAAAAAAGAAGACATTATATAAGATATAAATTTTTAATAATTTTCCTTTTTAAATCATAATACTAATTTAGCCTTTTAAAAATAATTAACTACTATAACAAACTTAATTAATATTTACTTTAAAAAATTTAAACCATTGAATAATACAGTTTTATAAAATATTCTTTTAAAAACCTTTAATTTCTAATTTATACTTAAAAATCTTTCTTTGAAAATATACTTATCTTATCAGAAAATACATTTCCCACTTCAATATAGCCATTTAATCATTTATAAATCCCTCTCGATTTACTTCCAGTTTTAATTTATGTTCCATTCCTGTAAATTTCCCTTTTCCACACTTTAAAAATAAAATAAAACTACTCTTTATTTTTAAAACTATTTACTCAACTCCTTATAAATTCCCATCTTGAATTTATAATCTCACATTATCCATTGATAAATACTTCACTTAATTTATAAACCCAGTTTATTAATTTCATAGTCTCATTCTCCTTTTGATCACTGTTTCAAAACATTTCATTGATTTTCAAATCGATTTCCTGAATTAATTCCATTTTGAAATGTATTTCTTGATTTACCCAAATTACCCAAACCCCCTAATTTCAGATTCACTTTCCTTTTCGGATTTAAAGTCCTATTTAAATTTTGAACATCAATTTCATACTTTATTTCAAAATTCTCATTGTAATTTTGCCATTTAAATCTTACATTTAAAACTATATTCCTTTGTTCTTAAAAACAACATTGCTTAAGTCCTTATTTTTAAAACCCTCTTATTTACATTTTACCAAAAATCTCTATCTTTTTCCTATTCCGGAATTTGTTAAATAGGATTATTAAAATCAAACTATTTATTTTTTCCTAATTCATTTCTTTTAGTTTATCCAACTTCACCGCAAGTGTTTTACTTATAAATTCCTTTTTTTTCAAATATCCAAAATTTTGGGTCGTTACTGCAATAATATTAAATAACTTCTAAGTTATCTTTGGGTCTATTCTATAAGAAAATTGTTATAAGAATAACATGATTTGGAAACTAAAGCATGAACTTAAATTAGTTGTCACTATCCAAATAGACTTGTATTTGGGTTTGAACTTCGTGGTTAATGTACATCTTCATAAGTAGAATTGATTAACTCAGTTCTTAGGGTCTAGTAAGACAGACATAATCTAATATCCTCAAACAAGTTCGTCTTTGGGATCTTCAAAGTTTCCTTCAAGCTAGAAAAACAAGTTTACTGCAATCAAATGCACAAGTCTGTGCATCTCATGTACATGTACAGTCCAATAAGTTCCCCCCATTATTCTTTGCTTCAGCTATTGTTCAGCTTAATCACGCTCGTGATCCTGTCTAGGTAGACCAATCTTTTATTGAAACATAATTGATATGGTGTTACATTTTCCTTGACCTCAAAAACTATTCCTAAAGCTCCTATTATAGGTTATGCATAAGGATGGTCAGTATATCATCATGGTCAAACTCACAATTTTCCCCAATCGTATGATGGTGCTTAGTTGCTGCACATGTTCAAGATGACGCAACTATCCAGGCATAAGATCCTATAGTTGAGGTGAATGCTCACGCTGATTTGACCCATGGGGCATTGCATCTTACAGTTCTGCATAATCACGATGGTGATCAACCAACTTCAGCTGCCCATGCCCGGGTTTTAACTGCATATTCCCCTAGTCTGGTGCAATCCGATGAATTGATTTGTGCATCGGTACTTGTTGTTTCGATCAGTTGATATTCATAGGGTCCTTGTTACTATACCGTTGATGCCATTTTTTATGTTGACCAGATCATTCATGCTTAGTCTCTTTCTTGTGCTGATCAGTTGATCCCCAATTGATGCATTCATCTATCAATGCTTCATCAATGCACTTTAAACATTTGAAAGTCAAATCATTCATCTAAAGATTTCAAGAATGGCCCTTGGTCCTGCTAGTTGGTACAATTTGTTTTCATTTTGTGACTTATCTAAGTGAAAAAAATAAGGAAATAATAAATGATTAACTGGGTGGATTATCTTGTTTATACTTCTATTGTAAAGTATTTGACGTTGCTTTAACATAGAAATATCATTAACTGGTGTTTTGCATTGTATTTTATATATTGTCACATGAATGATTAAAGATCAAATATGATAATGACATGTAAAAGAAATTCTATTGGGTTTGTACAACTAAATTTAAATACATTTTACTTTTAACAATAAGTGTACCTTCATGTAGACCTTGCATTTACCTTCATGAACAACAACCCTTTTATCCTCGTTCCTTTTTGAAGAAAGGCTGCTTGGTAATTCCAAATCATTTCTGCTTATCCACAATATAAAAAAAAGTAAACAAACATTGCCAGTATTACATTATGTTTTCACAATTTTATGATAATATGACTTGATGCATAAGAAACAAATAAAAAAGATGGCAGAGATAGTATCAGTTTTACATACAGTAAGTGATAGGGTTCACATTGTTTATTTTTGTTGTATACATGTTTAATATAATGATCGTACAAACAACTAATAGTAAGTTCTAATAGCACCATGGAAAAAGTTAGTAGTTGTTTGCTTATATATTATAAAAATAAAAGAATAACTATTTATAGATCAAGTTGTAAAATATGAAACTATCTCAAAACACATTCCAGTCCTACTTAAACTACTAAACTGATGAATTGCATATTCTCTTTGCCAGGTTTTCTTTTTTGCAATGTCAAAAAAGGAGACACAACAAGTATAACATATACTAAGACAGATAACTTATAAATAAATGAATTTTAGTAGAAGCGCACTTCTAACATTTCAATGCATACTTTGAGTGAAATCAGTCTCAATTACATATTTGAACCTCATGTGTTTATGATCTCAAAGGACTCTAACTTATACTTAGAACTCTCACTCATTCACAAAATGCAAATTTAGAGGTAAAAATAAAAACAGGAATAGAAAATATATCTAAAGCCATGCTTAGCAAAATTTTATGTTTAAAAGCATTTAAATCCAGTTTTTCACCATTCGAGCACATTAGCTGAAATTATCCTCACACTCATCACATCTATAAACAGCTTATACACATATACTCAGATTATAATGGACCAACTATAATTTGTTTCAAACATTTATCCAAAACAATTTCTTTATAGAAATTTATTAATTAGTAGCCAAATTTAAAATTATCCTCTGATAATATATTGAAATAGCAAAAAATTATGCCTTCAAAGTTCAAGCACATAATTTTTTATTCGGATGACATACCTACGGCGTAGAAAAATATGATCTTGATGACCAGTTACTCCCTAAACAAACATGATATCAATTATCTTAGTAATGTCCATATCAAAATAAAAAAATCATTCGACTAAAAAATTATATAAAAGTTGGGATTATATATAGAGGCTTCGCTCGCATAATATCCTACTAAAGGTAACAATAACACCATAAGATTTCCTGGAAAGCATAAATTAAATAAATATGCACCTTATAAATAATATGCACTACCTTTGGTGAATCAATGTTATAAATAGAGGAGCAAGGAACTGTGCAATCTCCATTAGTAGCCATCTTATTATGCTTTTCTTCACCCAAAAACTCCATACTACATTTCATGGTTCTTTTTCCAGAAAAAATGATAACTACTTGAAAATTTTCATACCAAAATAAGGATAGAAAACTGTTACAACATATGGTGCAAAACCGAGGAATCAAAGCTATTAATCATAGCATAATTAAACTAAGAAATGATATCCTTCAACAAGCCACAATTGGACTAAACAAAGGTAGATGTTATTTCTAAAAAATCAATAAAATAAATGAGGAATTTACCACAAACAGAACCAAAACCCTATATTGTGAAATGATAATTCTTATATTTGAAATTAAGATTCTAGTTATATACATAGGCATGGATATAAGTGCTTGTTCCAAATTAGGCATTGGCGCATGTTACAACCCTCAAACGCCTTTACTCAAACTTAATTTAAACAGTAAAATCAAAATAAAGTTATTTTCTAATTACTTGTATTGAGCTGAAGTGTGAAGAAAACTGGAGACTGGAATCTTGGATTGAGGTGCAAGGGTTTTGAGGCAAAATTGAGGTGGGACTGCACGAGCTCAAGAGAGGATCGGATCGAAGGAGCTTTCTTTTAGGGGTTTCTATACCTGGAGGAAAAGTTGTTGAAGAAATAGTGGAAGAAAAGGAAATACAAGAGGGCGAAGACTAAATTTTAGTAATTTTTGGTGAGATATCGTAGCTGTAGCATTTTCTTATTTATTTTAATATTTACAAATGAGCAATGGTTGCACTCAGCATTGAAACCCTACCAATCAATTCAACTAATAACAAGTTTTTTGTAGTGGAATTTATTATTGGCCAGGGATTAACAATAGGGTAGCTGAATAAGTCTCTTAGTGTTTGACGTGCCAAAAGGATAAAGGTTGAACAAGGATAGGCTGGAGGGTTGTTACTTCCGTTAGAGGTGTCGAATTGGAAATAAGAGCATATATCAGTGGACTTTATAGATAGGGTTCCTAGGAGTCAAAAGGGCAATGAAGCTATTTGAGTTATAGTAGACCGACTCACTAAAAATGCCCATTTTATCCCTATTAGAAGTAATAAGACCACAACATATTTAGCGCAAATTCATACTAAGGATGTGGTTTCCTTCATGGAAACCCATTTAACATTGTTAGTGATAGGGACCCTTAATTCACTAGCGAATTTTGGAGGAGTTGGGTCAGCTTTAGGAACCTCACTGAATCTTTGCACTGCTTACCACCCACAAATGAATGGTCAAATTAAATGGGTGAATTAGATTTTAGAGGACACTGGGAGCAACACTTGTCTTTTGTAGAATTCACATATAATAATAATCACCAATCGATGATTGGGAACACACCTTTTGAAATGCTACATGAGAGGTTGTGTGAATCGCCTAATTGTTGGTCGGAAACCACCGACAAAATTTTACATGGACCAAAAACTATTCGTGAGACCTCAAAAAAGATAGAGTTGATTAGGCATCGAATGAAGGCAGCACAAGATTATCCAAAGTTATAAGCGAGTAAGTGAAGGAAGGGATTGGAGTTTGAGGCAGAAGACATGGTTTTCGTTAGAGTTTCTCCACTTACGAAGGTTATGAAATTGGTATGCCAGGGAAGTTAGCACCAAGGTTTGATGGACCTTTCCCGATCTTGGAAAGAATAGGAAACTTGCATATCAAGTAGTGCTACCAAAAAATTTGGTAGGAGTCCATGACGTGTTTGATATTTCACACTTAAGGAAATGCCTCTATATTACAACCATCGTGGTAGAGCCTGATTAGTTAGTGGACATTGAAACAGAGGCAATAGCACCCAATGCCACTAAAAACATATTGGAGCATGGTATTAGGAAGCTCCACAAAAAAGAAATTAGGCTGGTTCGAGTATAATGTAAAGATAATTCAGTGGAATGCTCAAGGAAAACTGAAGAGGAGATGAGGACTTCTCATCCTGAGCTTTTCTCTGGTAAACTTTCTCCCTCCCAAATTAGGTTTTGGTTGCATCATGGTTGCTAGATTGGATTCTAAGGGATGGTTGCCACACATTTTACTGTCATTTTTGCATTTATGTATAACTTTTTCCATGTTTAGGATGTTTACATACATGCCTATATGTTATGATCTTGCATTCAGACTAGGACTGATCTCACCTATAGTGTGTCTACATATATAGTCACATTGCGCTTTTGGTTGAGTAGATGATTGTGTGGATAACATGGTTTTATACCATGGATGCTTAGTGCGCTTACACTATCAGTCCCTTGGGGATTTCGGAAATGAAATTCTTTTCAAGGAATGGAGAATGTAATACCCCATAAAAATTAGTAAGAAAAGAATTAATTAATAAATTAATAATAAGATTAAAAATGGAAAAGTTGAAGATGTCAGAATTTGAACATGAAAGTTATGTCGTTTCGTTCGTGGCGATTTTCAGATCAATTTTCATCTATAAAGTTTTGAAATCGAAGTTCAAAAAAAAAAGGTTGTTAACGTTTGAAGTTTTCAAATTCAAATAATTTAAATGGAATTCAAATTCAAATTGTAATTAATGCTAAAATTTGAAATTTAGAAATTAATGGTAATGAGAAACTTGAGGGTTAAGTAGACATTAAAAAGAAACATTATATTAATATTAAATAAGGAATTAAATAATTAATCAAACGACATAGAATATGTTCTCATTTATAAGCAATCCGCCGACCGCCTACCTAGGGCCGGTCAACTGTTAAAGGCGGACTGGTTCATGTTATCGCGGCTAGGATTTCTTATGCCAAGAATAGTTTAGGTTTTATTATTTTATACCAACTTAAATTCGAAATTTCTGATGCTTTCTAACCACTATAAAAAAGAGCTTAGCCACTTATTCAAAAATTATTTGGTAATGCAGTGAAGCTCTATCAGTTTCTTTCTTCCTCACGATTCAGAAATTTCTTAAACATTTTCAAGTAAGAGATTTTAGATGTTAATATTCAATTTCTAATTCTATTCTCCTCCAACCCCTGAAATTCTAAATCTAATTTATATATAAACAGCTTTTTGTATATGTCTAAAGGAAGAGATCTGGAAAGAGATTTAGTAACTGTGCATGTTCAAATCCAAAGGAAAATGCTAGGAATTATCTATAAGTAGAAATCTTAGTTTTCCTCATTTTAGTTATCCTATATTATAGGTCGGATTTGTTATATGCTTTGAGGAAATTTGGTTCACGAAAACTTCATATCTAAACCCCTAAAATTCCACCGAAACGAAATGTCAATTCTCATGTTATTGGGATCTCAATTATTCTATATTAAAATGGTAAATTTTTTGTAGTTGTTACGATTTTAATATTTGACATTCTATTCCACTTCTCATCGTCTCTTTTGATACGATTGAGGGCTAAAAGTCAGGAAATGGTGTGTAATATATGGATTCTCTTATTCGTAGTCTATGCTGCTTATTTCGATAAATTATATATGAATCAATTTTCCACTTTATATGTGGAAGTTGAATAAAGTGTAAAAGGATTGAATTATAAATTCTATTAGTATTGATTCTACTATTTTAATATAAAGTAAGTTTGGTAATTGATTCTATTTTCTTATACAAGTCTATCGTTGGGCTGAGGATATTGGCTAATTTGTACGTTGTCGTATTGGATAAGAATTGTATAAATTGTAAGTTCTGACATATAACGATTAGTAAAGGGTGTAATCTTCGCATGCCTAGAAATATTTTTTTAATGTATTTATAAATATATATATTAGTGTATAGATAATGTATAATTAATAATGTAATAAAAAATTTAGTTATTAGCACTGAAATCCCTTATGATGAAAGTCAAGAATGAATATGATTGATGGTGGAATAAAGAATCTTTCTTAATAGCCTTAGTAGAATGTGGTGAGGTATATGGTAGTATGGATAGGGTAGTGTAAATTATGATTAAGTTATAGGAATGCGAGTTCAGTCAACCGCACACGGAAGTCTTCCCGGCTAATCTGGTTACTAGTAGTACAACTTTGCAGCCAATATGAGACATCGCCTGTAATAAGTACTCACGGAGGATGCAAGGTTAGTCCTAATTCTATAGGGTAATTCAGCCTAGTTAATTTGGCTACCAATGCCTACGAATAGTTGGACTAATGTGAGGCATCATGATTGAGTCATGGGTTATAATATGTAGGACCTGCTTTAGGGATCGGGGTAGTAAATGGCCATTGTAGGGTCTACTTCCTCCCTAATTAGGAAATATTAAATGGTTGGGGATAACGTTTAGGCATGTTAGATGGAAATCTCAAGAAGGGTTTGCTTTGGATTTGAGCTATTAAGCAGCTACTGTAGGCTCCACCTCCTCTAAAAATAAGTATTATGTAGCCTGACAAGATTTCATGCGATGTTAGCTAGATTGAACTAGTAAGATGTCCACTTTGGGTTAGGTATTAAATGATGGGGACGTACCTAAGATATCGATATTAGATGCTTGGAGTTTGTCTAATTCCCACTATAGAGGTATTAAGTGGCATGTACTTTCTCTCACTTTGTTAGGACATACTGGAGGACATGATGGATAGTAAATGCATGGGAATGGGAATGGCCTTGAGCCTACAGTTGAAAGTAAATTATAAAGATTGGTTAGAAAAGTGTAAGTTATAGGACTGGGAAAGCCTTAAGGCCTACAGTTGAAGGTATTTATAAGAAACATAGTTAGAATACATAAGACATATTCTTATCTAAATTATACTGTCAAAGTATTATGATGGAAAGACCTGATATTTCATCCATCGGACATTGTTGTTCTGACTCTCTTCTTATTACAACACAGGTTAGAGAAGACGATGCAGATCTAAAAGATGAAGGTGGATACAGAGTCCTATGGTAGTTATCTATTTACTTATGTTTTTGAATGTACTTTGATGTACCCATTTCAGACATGATATTATTGTATTACGAGGCATTATACCATAGATATGTAGATGTGATGTTGTATTATGAAACTTGAATTTCTATAGAACGACTAATATTTTTGATATTATTTTATCCTTTCCATTGTAAGATTTTGATAGGATTAATAGATAGCTCCATGTATTGTTTTACCAACTAACAGTCGATTTTAGAATTGATCTAATGTTCAATGGGCCTTTACTAGGTCGACAATTAGAGCCGTTTCGAGGCGGGTTATTACAAATAACTAGGAAATCTATATTTTTTAAGTAATAACAAATATTTAGAGAACGTTGGAAATAGTTTCCAAGTGTTACTAAACTATTTCATAGGGATGAGACAAATGGAAAATTTTATGAGTTAAAATTGTGTTTAACTTGTTTTTGAAATAAAATGAGCTTAGAGAAGCTAATAATTGATAGGGTATCATTTAAATAATATATTAAAATGCTTTAACTAAGGACGCTTACTAGAATGTATTCTAGGTGCTTATATTTAGTCTCTTGAGAGTCGGATGACTCTAGTTAGGGTGAATTCCATTGGGAAACAGGTTGATGTTTTCACAAGGTGACATTGTTCAAACAAAAGATTAAGTTAGTGATGACAGGCCAAAGGAGGTAATCACTAACAATAGTTAATACTAACTAATGAAGGAAGCTTAAATAAGAGATTAGGTGATGGATGGATGGATGGATGAAGGGTTATTATATGACTTGATCTATACTTGGATGATAAGTATAGGGTGTACTAAACTTGAATTGATATATATACATATACATATATATATATATATATATATATATATATATCATGGTTTGCCATTAGATGACAGTGTAGGGTACACTTATTAACTGAATATATGTAGATGGATGCTTTGTGCAATAAATATTGCTATTGTTATGTATATATTGATGTATATTATGCTATGACGATGAAGTGAGTGGTAAACCCGTTCCATGTTTAAGGCATGGTCTCACTATGGATGTTTAGGGTAAAGGTTTTACTCATACAAAACTTATAGTCTTACCTGTGTTTCTACCATTTCTCATAAACTCATGGGTACTCATCCAAGTAAGCTAGCTTTGTGGATTAGACAAGTAACTTTTGAAGATTAATAAAGATTTCAATGATAAAGCAGGAGGCTTACTATATACAGAAAAATATTCTGAAATTTCCATTGTGTAAAACCAAGATTTATAAATAGTTAAGTGTGGTGTTGGCATTTTCATATGTCGAACATACACTACTCTGATTTTCTTATTACATATTTACTCTTACGTGGTAATGATTTGGGTTGAATCATGTAATAGATCTTGTAATTCAAATTGATGTAATGGAAAATATATTTAGCTGATCCATTTAATTATGTTGCGAAATAAAAATATTAAACTCACTTTGTCATTCAAAAATGATTTTGGTGATGATTGCAACATCACTGACTTCTATTTTCGAGTCTCGAAGTGAAGGATGTTACACAAAGAATCCACCACAATGGATTTCTATAACATCCCCATTGAGGTTCAAAAAAGATAGTGGTGTTGTTGTAGTCATCCCTAGGATTATTTCCCGATGAAAAATGTGCTCAGTGACTATAAATTAACATCAAGAGTACAAGATCTGACAAATCTTCAAAAAATAATTTCATACATTGGTTTGCAAATTCATTAAATTTTAATCTCATAACCCTACGATTACATCGTTCAGATAAAATATAATAATTACAAATATAATCCAAGAGAGTCATACGAAGATGCCTTATTGGATGATCAAAGTCTTAACTACTTAGATGGTTATATTATCCATCATTGCATACGTCCAACAACAACAAGAAGTGGTTAAACTACCGCACATCAGTAATAAAATTTAAATAGTCCTCCACAATGTCTTCAGAAGCTTATTCATCAAAAACCTAAAATACTCTACTTTTATACTACCCAATTCCAAATTGAGTATCTAATAGTTTAAGGGGAAACCAAAAACTTGAAGTCAGACAAAAATTCATGCGTAAATAATATTACTCCATCTTTAACCAAAATATAGGTGCTCTATAAGAATGCAACTGAGCGGAATGGGTTTTTCCTCACTAGTACGGTTGATGCCAAAAATGGGCATCAACACCTAAGGAATCTCATGGAGATTAAACAAAGAATGGAATTAAAAGCAAAACATAATAAAGTAAATGAACACACATACTTCATAGTGGTTCGAAAGTCTTGTCCTATGTCTACTTCATATTTTTGTTGATCTTTCACTTGATTATGATTACGAGAATGTTTGGATCAGTTGGGTTCCATTAGTACAAAAGTGAAGAATAAAATGCAGCGCCTCGGCAGAGAAAGCAGGATCCCTTTTCAACTGCCATGCCTGCTATATTTATAGGGTAAGACGTGCATGGATCAGAACAATTATTGGCAGAAGGTTTAGGAGACTAAGAAGAGGCGACCCAAAAATTTGCAAGCCCATCAGGGCCCACAATAGGGATCAGTACCGATCCTTACAAATGCATCCAAATGGGTTGCTTTCCTATTAGGGAAGCCCCATAATGTTAGCTACTTGCTCTCTAAATTTCGTGCTATTCCAACATATGGTTCTTGAGATATCACATTTTCCGTGAAGTAGTGTTGCTTGAATTCTGATTTCTACCGATTCCTCTAGAGGGATAGGTACTGTCCCTCCAACTTGTTCCAAATGCCATACGATCCCTATGGGTTGTTCCAAATGTCCTAGTTAGCTTATACTCCAAGTTTCATGTTGATAGCGTCTGTAGATTTTGAGTTATTGACCGATCATTATTGCAATATATAGTGAAAGCTGAATATGGACGATCCCTCTTATACCGATTCCTTTGATAGGTGAAGTAATTTGCCAACAACTTGAGCATACAAACTCCAAATGACTTGAAATTCGGAAAGTAGCCTCATGGAGCCTTTTTTGTTCCTCTCTATTGATCTTACCAAGTTTGGGACATTAATTGAGGATATGTATCGATCCCCAAAGAAAAGGGATAGGGACTGAACCCCCGCCTAGGGGAGGCATAATCCAATCTTAGAATATTCTGGAAAGTCTATCAGTTGGCCTCAGTTGATTTTGCTTCATATCATTGCCTACGCTTGATCTCTAAGCCTGATAATTATATTTCAAGGAAGTCTTCCTTGATGATCATCTAGTCTAACTTGTCCAGTCAATCTGAATATAGCCGATCCAAATGGCTGGATAACACTTGCCCCCGAAGTACCTCTTATTGCGTACATGACATTGCTTTGAATTGAAGCGAGTTATAGTCTTCAAAAAATCCATCCAGATTGTTGAATAGTCATTATCCTTCCATTTTATCCTCCCAAAGTATTGCATCCCTCTTTTATCGTCAAGATGCTTGGTCATTTCCTAATAGTATAATTCAAGATTGTATTCCATCAGTGGCTGTCTTTGTCCAGTACTATAGGACTAGTAAGCTCTAGCTATCTGATCCAGTCTTTTCTTTAATAACTCCAAGTGAAAATTCAATTTCTGTCGATTTTAAGAAGTTGAATTTTTTGAATATACAATGCACGTTTAGGTAAACGTTCTTGTCATTGGCTCCAAAATGCATTTTATATGCTTATGAGTCCTCCCAAATTCCTTCTAGTTTAATTGCAATTCGATTGCAATTCCTTGTATATATTTTTTGTGAAATAGGGGTTGTGATCAGCCGCTCAATAAAAGGGGATTCAAAGTTCTACAGGGATGACGGCCTCAGAGCCGTAAGCAAGGGTGAATTGGGTATGGCCAATCATGGGCTCATGGGTAGTTCTATAAGCCTATAATGCTATTGGAAGTTCATCCTCCCATTTACCTCCGGCCTTTGCCAAACGTCTCTTCAGAATGGACTTTATGATTTTTTCACAGCTTCAACCTGTCCAATTGCTTAAGGGCGAGCAAATACCATAAATCTCTTTCCAATATGATGCCACCGGCAAGTCTTTAAATTTAGCACTGTCAAATTATGCTTCATTATCAGTTATAATGGTTCGCAGAAGGTCAAAATAACAGATGATGTCCTAGACAATGAATTTGATTATTATTTTCGCCGTGACTGTGGTTAAAAGTCTTGCTTAAGCCTATTTGGTGAAGTTATCAACTGCTACTATGGTATATTTTGCTTCACCTTTAGAATCGGCAAGAAGCTGATGATTTCAATGCCCCAAGTGGCAAACGACTATGGACCGACCATTTGGGTAATTTCAGTCAATAAGGCTCTTAAAACTTTTGCTAACATCTGCAATCATCGCATTGTCTAGCGTGATCGGTTGCATCTTGATTGATAGTTGGTCGGTAATACCCATAGTGGAGTTTTTTCTTTGTCAAGGTTTGTCCCCTGGTGTGATCACCGCATTCTTCTTCATAGACTTCTCTCAAGGCTCGTTTGATATCCACATAGGTGATACACCGAAGTAGGGGAACGGTGTAATAGCCTGGAATTTATGGAAATTTAAATTTAATAATCTCTGTTTAAAATTAAATTAATTTGATAATTTTTGTTAATAAATTTGAATTGATTCTATAATCTTCTTTATATTAATAATTAACTAGAGGATTTATCTTTTAATAAACTAATAATCTGTTTTCTATTTATAATATGTATATGTATATGTATATTTATATATATTTTAAATAGATAAGTTTGGTTTTTAAATTCAAATTGATAAAGCAAATTTTCTAATTATAATATTTTGAATTTGGAAAATTATGATTTATTTTTGAATTAAGCTTTTCAAAACTATTTTATAAATAACTAAATGATTTTAAATATATAAGACAAATGTTTTATTTGTTAAAATGTATTTTTGACTTAAATTTGTATATTAAAATAAGTTATAAAAATGTTTTATTTCTTTTTAAAATATTGATCTATAAAATGTGATTTGTAAATTTAATATGAAATTTAAAATACAATTTAAAATATGAATCATATATTCATTTAAACAACAAATAAGTTATAACCTCTTTCATAAGTTTATTTTAAATGATGTAAAATATTATTTTCAAATAATTAATTTGTATATTGTTTTTATTTATAACTATAATAGATTTATTTCTTTAATTATTTATCCAAACATAACTAAGTATTATAACTAATTAACTATGTTTAAACTTTCTTTAACACATAATTAAAAATACTAATTACTTAAATTAACAAGTGTAAGTATCTTAAAGCCTAAGCTAAGAAATGTAAACTAAATATCATTTTAAAATGACAAGTGCAAAAATTGAGACATGTGTCTTGTTCAAATTTTGTTTTTCTTTGTTTTTAAAAATAAGTGATAAAGAAGATATTTAAACTTACATCTTCCCATTTCTTTTCCTTTCTTCATTTTTCATTCTAAATCTAAGAATTTTCAGCTGAGAAAAACCCTTTCTTTTCTTCTTCAAAATTTCATATCAACTTCTATAAACAAACATGCAAATCTGCATAACCTTTTTTCCACCTCTCCAAAAAATCAAACTATTCATCTTAAAATCTGCATTCCCCTCTTCCAAAAGCAAATATGCATTCCATTTTCAAGCAAGCTACTTGCATGCAACAAACAAATCTACATATTTTTTCAAAAAATTGAAAAATAAAGCAAGAAATCTGCATTTCTTCTTCAATCTGCAACCTGGGAAATTTGCATCTGCATTTTTTTAAAAATCTGGAAATAATGTGTAACAACCCGCATATTTATCGATTTTATATTTAAATATTTTATCGTTAGTCGGATTTTAGTCCGAAAAGCTACTTTTTGCATACGGTCTAATTAGGACTCGGGACCACTCCCATTGAGTTTAAAATGCCGTTTGCGACCTTTTCGATTATAAGCTTCGATATGTTTGGAGAAAGTTGATTTTTGCTACTTTTCACTTTGGGTTTGGTTTTGGGCTCAGCCCTATGTTAACTTATGCTCAAATCTGAGCCACTCTTCCCCACTCACCCTTATTCTCTTCTCTTTTCAGTTCTAAGGCATTAATGGTGGGTGAGATTGGAAATTAAAACTCCAAAACCCTAGTTCCTCTTGCAAATCCAATTCCTAGATCCAAATTCAAGAGAACCCATAGGTAAGCATTCTCTTCTTCTTCTTCAACTTATTCTCTTACCAATTTCAGAAATTCCTAAACCTAATTTTGGGAATGTTCTTGTTTTTGAGCTTAGATTCAAGCTCAATTGGGTTGTGTTGAAGAGAGGTTGATTCTCCATTTGCTTTCAAGCTTCTTCTAGTTTGATTTTGTGGAAAGGTGAGATTTTTATCTCACATCTATGCTTATATTTATCTTCGATTGTTAGGTATGAATTCCTAACACTTATTCGTGTGCATTTGCTTTTGGTTTGGATTGATTTGGTGAATATTCCAATTTTTAGTGTTTTGGGTTCAATTCCTTAAAAATCATAGCTTTGATCTTTGATCATGTTTTTGGAGATGCATCGAAGAGCTTATAGGGCCGTGTAGTCGATTGGCATAATCTCTTAGCGCCGTTGCTCGAGAGAATGCAATTTGGTCAAGATTGAACCTCATTTGTAATAGGCAGGGAAGATGCTGGAAACAGGTCCGGCCGACCGAGCTCTATAGCCGGCCGACTGACCTACTTCCAAATGTGCTATGCACTTCTCTGTTTGGGTCCGGTCGACCGACTACAGAGCTCAGTCGACCGACCTGCTTCCCGAACTATTTTCTGAAACAGGGTCCGATCGACCGAGCCTTGAGGCCGGCCGACCGACCTGATGTTATTTTTCCTATTTCGCCTATTTTGTGTGGTTTCCAACTTTAATCGATTCGTGTTGTTTCCTATGTCTTGTTATCATTTGTTATGACTTTGATGACTCCTTTTTAGGGATTTTTGAGTATCCATTTTGATGGATTCTTTATCGGTTTCGTTGGATTTTTATTCACATCTTCGTATGTGAATTTTATTGATTGATTGTTCCTACAATCTTCTTTGTGTTTTGTCACTTTAAAAATATAAAGGTTTTCTATACTAGTTGTAAATATCAAAACTCTTTCCTCAAACGGTTTCAATACTATTTTAATACCAAATTCGTTTATAAAACCGTTTTCCAATCTATTAGTATATACAAACCTTTACCTCACTCGTATGAGAAATCTAATTAAACGACCTAGTAAAACAAGTGGTATGAAACGCTTGCGTTCACTTTGTTGGTTAATTCTTGGACTTGTTCGATTGAAACTCTTGTGACAATTTTCTAGTGGAGATCTACAATTTGTTCGTAAATATTTAAGTTAAGCTAGTGGTTATGGGACATGATGCTAAGCTCATATATTTACTAGCTTACTGTAATTGACACTTCTCGTTGATCATGACGATCATCTTTGTGATTTAGACTAGCAATGTGCGATGTCTCTTTGTCTGCGAGGGAGACTAAACCCCGTTTTGTGGAGTTTCGACTCAATTTGGTGGGGTAGCAACCCATGGTCTTCGGGCCGTTTGTGGAGCTTCGGCTCAATTTGTGATGGTTAGCAACCATGGAATTAGCGTTCCGTTTGTGATACACGTGTTGGTGCGCTTTATGCTCCCGTTTGTGATAGGCCTCCACCCTTTGTGATTTATGGATTTCTTGAGATGATTTCTAGAATTTGTGTTTCACCAATTTTCGTGATTTCCATTGATAAGTTTTGTCAATATTTGTGCATTGGTGAATTTGTGTGCCATTGATTTGTGTTATTGACGTTGATATTATTGTCAATATTTGTGCATTGGTGAATTTGTGTGTTATTGACTTTTGTGATTGACATTGATATAATCGTCAATATTTGTGGTTTGGTGAATGAAATAAGGAGTATGGCATTTCTTTGATTTTTGTGTAGATTTGGTGATATTGATTAATCTCTCGTTGATTTTCAATTACTTATATATATCACAGCTTGGAATTGTGATTATTATGTGTTTAGTCATATCTCTTATTCTATATCGTTTCATCTGATATCTATAGTTACACTGATCCGTTTATTATTTTCTTATTAAATAATACTCGGGTCAGACCGAGATGTTACAGGTGCTTCTGCTTGACTTCTCTCTTAGGATTGATTTCTTGACTTTTGGCTTACTACTTAGATTAGTAGTTTATTTTGGTGTATACATTCGAGATATAGACTCCATAATGTATACTTATTCTTTTGTGTAGTTCATGTAACTATTCTTTTGTGATATTGTGGATCTTTTTAGACCACTACTCTGATGTACACTTCCTAGTGTAATATTCATATTTATTTCCGCCTTTGTGATATGAATTGTCTGTGACTGATTTATGTTATGTTTATTTCTATAATTGTTTCCGAAGATATTATAGCCACCGTGTGATATCTTTGAGTTTGTGTCGGCATGTCGGATTTCCACTTAAAAACAATTGCATGTTATACTATCTGACATATCGATGCTCGCACAAAGCAATTACACGGATGGTCGCTCCTCAACAGCCTTATTCTCCGTGCTAGTTGACAGCATTACTTCGTAGTGTTCTTGGCTAGCGTGGGTATAGAGGTGGGGCGTCACAGCTTGGTATCAGAGCCAAACTTCGGAACAATATGGAATATTATAACAAGGATCATCGTCCTAAGTCCATCTTAGGAGTCGTGCTTTAGGATTTAATTCGAGTCTTCGTACCGATTCATCCTATTTTCCTTATGATTCCTTGTTTATCTATCAAGATTGCTTGATATTCAATTTGGTGAATAATCTTCTTCTTGCTCTTCTTTCTTTCTAAGGAAGAGGAATGTCTAGACCAGGCCGTCCCAGAGCTAGACCATCTAGTGTTCCACCCCAAGATGGAGTTTTTATGACTGCTCAACAGCTTCTTGATTTAGTGACAAATGCTCAAGCAGCTGGAGCTAACCCGGAACCTACTCACCCAAAGTCGGGATTTGCACGCTTGTGCAGCGATTACACTAATTTGGGTGGGGAGCCATTCAAAGGTTCCGAAACTATTATTGAAGTACAGGCTTGGCTAAGGTCATGCGATCGAATCTTTTCTCGCATGAATCTTATTGACCTTCACCGAGTTCAGGTGGCCTCTAGTATGCTCCGAGAAAGAGCATTGGACTGGTACGAACTTCTTATTTCTGAGATTAATGAAGCGGATCTCACTTGGGAGCAATTCCGGGAACGCTTCGAGTTGAAATTCGTACCGGAAGCTGAGAAAGTGACATTGGCTCGACGATTTATAGACCTTGTTCAAGGTGAGTCCTCCGTAACTGATTACGTCGCCTCCTTCGAGTCGCTTTCCAAATATGGGGTTGAATACATCAACACCCCTTTAAAGAAGAACCAGAGGTTCGTCTATGGCTTAAACAAAAATCTCAAGAAGCCATTACTTCTAAAATTAGAAGTTTCTTTCGACCAACTCGTTGATATCCGCCTCTTCGTCTTGAAGAGGCGGATAGGGAGAATGATGTTGAAGTGGTGGGTTCCAAACCAAACTTCAACAACAAGAAAAGGCCCAGTAAATTCAAAGGAACTTATCCCAATAAGAAAGGGAAGCAAGCAACCTCCGTGGCAAAGACTTCTTCCTTTGGCCGTGGGGAATGCTATAACTGTGGTTCGAAGGACCATTATGCAAACAAGTGCCCAAAGTCTCTCTCTTGTCGCTACTGCAAAGTTCCCGATCATGTTATATCTTCATGCCCCAAACTTCAGGGCAAGAAGGAGGGAAAACTTAATGTTGCTCAAGCCCCTGGCAACACATCTCGTAGCCAAGGTATTTCTCATTTTATTCTGGATGGAATTATTTTATTTCGTGATCATCCTATTCGAGTTCTTTTTGATACGGGTGCGTCCCATTCTTTTATATCAAAAGAACTTGTTGATACTTTTTCTTTGGATGTTTTGTGTTTAATGACTTCTTTGAGATTTGCGAATCCGGTTGGTGGATCCGCAACAATCAGTTTATTGTGTAAAGATGTCGAGATTATTTTGTGTGATTTTCCTTTCCTAGCCGATTTGCATGTCATGCGTTATTTAGGCTTTGGAATGATTTTGGGAATGGATTGGCTTAACCATTATGAAGCTCATATCCTATGTCCTGAGCGGACTATTCATCTTCGACATCCTCAATCTATTAAGCAGATTTCTATTAATCTTAAAGATTCATTTTCCAGCTTGGTCGCATCTTTATATTCTTTAAATCCTCGTGATGACGATGATGATGATGATGAGGGTGATATTATTTCTCTTATTCACGTCGTTCGTGAATTTTTTGACATATTCGAACCCGTTTTAGGATTACCACCTAAGCGGGCAATTGAGTTCAGAATTAATCTTATTCCTGGAGCTCAACCTATCACTCGTCCTCCATATCGTATGTCCAATAAAGAAAACGAGGAGATGCGTAAACAGTTATCCGAATTGGAGACGAAGCAATTTATTCACTCTAGTTCCTCGCCTTGGGGAGCTTCAACTATTTTTGTGAAGAAATCCGATGGTACACTTAGGCTTTGCGTTGACTATCGCAAGCTTAATGATCTTACTATCAAAAATAAATATCCTTTACCTTGGATTGATGATCTATTCGATCAACTTAGTGGTGCTAAGGTCTTTTCACAATTAGACTTAGCTACTGGATTTCATCAGCTTCGTATTGCAGAGGATAGTATTCCATTGACCTCATTCCGTACTCGTTATGGATCTTATGAATGGCTTGTCATGCCATTTGGTTTGACGAATGCTCCGGCTTATTTCGTTGACCTTATGAATAGAGTTTTCAAAGACTTTCTCGACCGGTTTGTTCTTATCTTTATCGATGATATTCTTGTGTATTCTAAAACCGAGGAGGAGCATGAAAAACATCTTTGGATTGTGTTGGAAACTCTTAGGAGTAATCAATTAAGGGAAAATTTTTCTAAATGCCAGTTTTGGCAATCTCATGTGAAGTTTCTCGGTCATATTATTTCCGAATCCGGAATTTTCGTGGATCCTTCAAAGATTGAAGCGATTCAAGATTGGAAGAGACCGGAGAGTGTGACAGAGATTCGTAGTTTTCTCGGATTGGCGGGCTATTACCGTCGTTTTATCAAAGACTTTTCTAAGATTGCCGTGCCTCTCACTAGCTTGACTAAGAAAGGTACTAAATACATTTGGTTGGACAAATGTGAAGCTTCTTTTCAGAAACTAAAAGAACTCCTTTCTGATGCTCCTATTCTTGTTATTCCCGAGGGGAATCAAGATTTCGTTGTTTTTACCGATGCTAGTCGCGTTGGTTTGGGTGCCTTTCTTATGCAAAGAGAACGTGTTATTGCTTATGCTTCTAGGCAATCGAAGCCTGCTGAGACTAGACACGCCACCCATGATTTAGAACTCGCGGCTATTGTTTTTGCTCTTCGGATTTGGCGTCATTATCTTTTAGGAGAGAAATTTGTTCTTTATACCGATCATAAATCTTTGAAGTATTTATTCTCTCAAAAGGAACTTAATTTGCGTCAACAGCGTTGGCTCGAATTTCTTGCACCATATGATCTTGATATTCTTTATACTCCCGGTAAGGGTAATCGTGTCGCCGATGCTCTTAGCCGTAAACAACAAGCTGTTGTTTCTATGATGATATTTGAATGGAACGATCTCGAGATCTTATCCACTTGTGAGATTCAAGACCGCGTATCCGATTTTTGCTCATCATTTGTTTTATGTAGCCTTGAGGCTCGTCCTTCTCTTTTAGACCGCATTCTTGAAGCTCAAAGGCTAGATCCCGAATTGGCTCTTCTTGGCCAAAATATTAAGGATAAAATTGATATTGAAGGTTTGAAAGACTTTAATATCGATTCTCGTGGCGACATTCGGAAATTTGGTAGACTTATCGTGCCAAATATTAGTGATCTTCATAAAGATATTTTAGAAGATTCTCATCATTCTAAATTTACCATTCATCCCGGTAGTAGTAAAATGTACGCGGATATGAAGCGACTTTATTATTGGGAGGGAATGAAACTTGACATCGCTAACTTCGTTAAGCGTTGCATGACTTGCCAACTCGTTAATGCCGAACATCAAAGGCCCGGTGGGTTATTGCAACCTTTAGAAATTCCAATTTGGAAGTGGGACCAAATTTCCATGGATTTTATAGATGACCTTCCCCGTTCTCGTTCGGGTCATGATAGCTTATGGGTGATTGTTGATAGACTTACTAAATCCGCCCATTTTATTCCCGTTCGGTCTAACCGAACCGTTCCTCTTTTGGCCAAACTCTTTGTTAAAGAGATTGTTAAATTACATGGTGTTCCTACTTCTATTGTTAGTGATCGCGATCCATTGTTTACTAGTGGATTTTGGAAGAGTCTTCAAAAAGCTTTGGGAACGAAGCTTAATTTTAGCACCGCTTATCATCCTCAGTCCGATGGACAAATGGAGCGTGTGAATCAAACTCTTGAAGATCTTCTTCGTGCTTGTGTTCTTGATTTTGGTGGAAGTTGGGAAGATCATATTTCACTTGTTGAATTTTCCTATAGTAATAGCTTCCAATCTAGTATTGGTATGGCACCTTTTGAGGAGCTCTACGGAAGGCCATGCCGATCTCCTTCTTGTTGGTTTGTGGCCGGTGAGAAGCTGGTTTTAGGTCCAGATTTTATTCGTGATTCCACAGAAAAGATTGATCTTATTCGTCATAGGATGAAAGAAGCCCAGAGTAGACAAAAATCCTATGCCGATAACCGGAGAAGGAAGTTAGAATTTTCTGTGGGAGATCTTGTGTTCATTCGTGTTTCACCTATGAAAGGTGTTGTACGTTTCAGTCGATCGGGAAAATTGGCACCTCGATATATTGGGCCATTTCCTATCACTGAACGTATTGGTTCCATGGCTTATCGCCTTTTATTACCGGCTCAATTTTCTGCTATTCATGACGTGTTTCACGTTTCTCAATTACGGAAATGCCTTCGAGATTCCGATTCTGTTCTTGAGCCCGGTGTTGTGGAAGAGATTGAAGTTTCGCCTAATTTAACTTATGAGCAACATCCTATTCGTATCATTGCTTCGGAAGTCAAACGACTTCGAAATAAAGATGTTCCGCTTGTTAAAGTTCAATGGTCTTCAAATCCTAAGGATTGTTCTTGGGAGTCTAGGGAATTGATCGAGCGATCACATCCGGACTTGCTTTCCCGTGCTCTTTGAGGTGAACCTTTTATTTCAAATTTCTTTTGTGTTGAATATGCTTTTATGGTTGTTACTTTATGTTCTCTTCTTAAATATTGAGAGGACGCAATTTCTTTAAGGAGGGGAGTCTGTAACAACCCGCATATTTATCGATTTTATATTTAAATATTTTATTTAAATATTTTATCGTTAGTCGGATTTTAGTCCGAAAAGCTACCTTTTGCATACGGTCGAATTAGGACTCGGGACCACTCCCATTGAGTTTGAAATGCCGTTTGTGACCTTTTCGAGTATAAGCTTTGATATGTTTGGAGAAAGTTGATTTTTGCTACTTTTCACTTTGGGTTTGGTTTTGGGCTCAGCCCCTATGTTAACTTATGCTCAAATCTGAGCCACTCTTCCCCACCCAACCTCATTCTCTTCTCTTTTCAGTTCTAAGGCATTAATGGTGGGTGAGATTGGAAATTAAAACTCCAAAACCCTAGTTCCTCTTGCAAATCCAATTCCTAGCTCCAAATTCAAGAGAACCCATTGGTAAGCATTCTCTTCTTCTTCTCCAACTTATTCTCTTACCAATTTCAGAAATTCCTAAACCTAATTTTGGGAATGTTCTTGTTTTTGAGCTTAGATTCAAGCTCAATTGGGTTGTGTTGAAGAGAGGTTGATTCTCCATTTGCTTTCAAGCTTCTTCTTGTTTGATTTTGTGAAAAGGTGAGATTTTTATCTCACATCTATGCTTATATTTATCTTCGATTGTTAGGTATGAATTCCTAACACTTATTCGTGTGCATTTGCTTTTGGTTTGGATTGATTTGGTGAATATTCCAATTTTTAGTGTTTTGGGTTCAATTCCTTAAAAATCATAGCTTTGATCTTTGATCATGTTTTTGGAGATGCATCGAAGAGATTATAGGGCCGGGTAGTCGATTGGCATAATCCCTTAGCGCCGTTGCTCGAGAGAATGCAATTTGGTCAAGATTGAACCTCATTTGTAATAGGCAGGGAAGAGGCTGGAAACAGGTCCGGCCGACCGAGCTCTATAGCCGGCCGACCGACCTGCTTCCAAATGTGCTATGCACTTCTCTGTTGGGGTCCGGTCGACCGACTACAGAGCTCAGTCGACCGACCTGCTTCCCGAACTATTTTCTGAAACAGGGTCCGGTCGACCGAGCCCTGAGGCCGGCCGACCGACCTGATGTTATTTTGCCTATTTCGCCTATTTTGTGTGGTTTCCAACTTTAATCGATTCGTGTTGTTTCCTATGTCTTGTTATCATTTGTTATGACTTTGATGACTCCTTTTTAGGTATTTTGGGGTATCCATTTTGATGGATTCTTTATCTGTTTCGTTGGATTTTTATTCACATCTTCGTATGTGAATTTTAGTGATTGATTGTTCCTACGATCTTCTTTGTGTTTTGTCACTTTTAAAATATAAAGGTTTTCTATACTAGTTGTAAATATTAAAACTCTTTCCTCAAACGGTTTCAATACTATTTTAATACCAAATTCGTTAATAAAACCATTTTCCAATCTATTAGTATATACAAACCTTTACCTCACTCGTATGAGAAATCTAATTAAACGACCTAGTAAAACGAGTGGTATGAAACGCTTGCGTTCACTTTGTTGGTTAATTCTTGGACTTGTTCGATTGAAACTCTTGTGAGTTCTAGTGGAGATCTACAATTTGTTCGTAAATATTTAAGTTAAGCTAGTGGTTATGGGACATGATGCTAAGCTCATATATTTACCAGCTTACTGTAATCGACACTTCTCGTTGATCATGACGATCATCTTTGTGATTTAGACTAGCAATGTGCGATGTCTCTTTGTCTGCGAGGGAGACTAAACCCCATTTTGTGGAGTTTCGACTCAATTTGGTGGGGTAGCAACCCATGGTCTTTGGGCCGTTTGTGGAGCTTCGGCTCAATTTGTGATGGTTAGCAACCATGGAATTAGCGTTCCGTTTGTGATACACGTGTTGGTGGGCTTTATGCTCCCGTTTGTGATAGGCCTCCCCCCCTTTGTGATTTCTGGATTTCTTGAGATGATTTCTAGAATTTGTATTTCACCAATTTTCATGATTTCCATTGATAAGTTTTGTCAATATTTGTGCATTGGTGAATTTGTGTGTCATTGACTTGTGTGATTGACATTGATATTATTGTCAATATTTGTGCATTGGTGAATTTGTGTGTCATTGACTTTTGTGATTGACATTGATATAATCGTCAATATTTGTGGTTTGATGAACGAAATAAGGAGTATGGCATTTCTTTGATTTTTGTGTAGATTTGGTGATATTGTTTAATCTCTCGTTGATTTTCAATTACTTATATATATCACAGCTTGGAATTGTGATTATTATGTGTTTAGTCATATCTCTTATTCTATATCGTTTCATCTGATATCTATAGTTAGACTGATCCGTTTATTATTTTCTTATTAAATAATACTCGGGTCAGACCGAGATGTTACAGGTGCTTCTGCTTGACTTCTCTCTTGGGATTGATTTCTCTGACTTTTGGTTAACTACTTAGATTAGTAGTTTTTTTTTGTGTATACATTTGAGATATAGACTCCATAATGTATACTTATTCTTTTGTGTAGTTCATGTAACTATTCTTTTGTGATATTGTGGATCTTTTTAGACCACTACTCTGATGTACACTTCCTAGTGTAATATTCATATCTATTTCCGCCTTTGTGATATGAATTATCTGTGACTGATTTATGTTATGTTTATTTCTATATTTGTTTCCAAAGATATTATAGCCACCGTGTGATATCTTTGAGTTTGTGTCGGCATGTCGGATTTCCACTTAAAAAGAATTGCATGTTATACTATCTGACATATCGATGCTCGCACAAAGCAATTACACGGATGGTCGCTCCTCAACAGCCTTATTCTCCGTGCTAGTTGACAGCATTACTTCGTAGTGTTCTTGGCTAGCGTGGGTATAGAGGTGAGACGTCACATAATGCAAACAAAGGCCTGCATTTTTCTTGTGAACTGGAAGGTAGATATTACATGCAAGAAAAAAACAAAATCTGCAAGCAAGTTTTTATAGCATTCAAGCTTTCTACAAGCATTTCAAACTAGTTTGTAAAAGGATGTTCTGCATGTTCAAAATAATTATGCTCTGCTCTGCATTTTAAAACAGGTGAGTAACTCTTTTTAAAAAAAAAATTATTTAGGTAGGTAAAAAGTTGATTCATGCTTTTATTTAGAAATGACTAAACATTTTAAATTTTGCTGTGTATATGTTTATGTTGGAGTAAGGTGCATTCTGTTTCACTTAAGTTCTGACTATCTACAATATAGGTTATAGTTGATAAAAAATCCTTTATCTTTGATTTGTATGCTTCTATGTTTTAATCATTGAATAAAACTTGTTTATTTTGAGATAAAGTTAGTTTTTAAGATTTATATAAGTTAAATAAATTCTGATTTACCAGAAAATAAGTGTAACAGGGTATCAATTTGTATAAGATGGAAATTCAAACATTATAATTCAATGCTTCAGGTTTGTATATCAAAACTTTATAAAAAATTATGATTTTTAAAAGTATAATTATAATTTTTAATATCAAAACCATAGTGCAGTTCAGGTTTTACTGTAAATGGAGTTTTTGGTCACCTCTGTTGCCACAAGTAGGTTGAGGAGTTGAATTTGTTTCTGGAGAAGTAGGAGATATCAGAGATATTAGGAAAATTATTGGTTTGAGTTGAAATTCGTTTTTGATGTTGTAATTGGGATTTATAGACTAGAACCCTAGTTTTCTTTGAGGCTTGAGTAAATGATCATTTCGGCATTTCTAATTGATCGAGTTCAATGAACTTTTGGAGGATGATAGCTTGGGAGTTGGCCAATGCGTGGCCGGAATTTTAACTGCTCACGTGGCGGGTGGCGCGAGGACGAGAGTGTTGACAGGTTTGGATGGGTTTACTGTCTGATGTTTCTAGGTTTGGGAAATTGGGTCGAAATCTTGAATTAAAGGGTATGTCGATCGAATGGTGGTTTGGTTGGCCTAAGGGGACGAACGGTGACTATGGGAAGGTCGCGGTGGTGATCAGCGGTGGCCGGCATAGTTGTACAGGTGCACGACGATAGGTGAACATGTTTGGTGGTTTCAGGATTTGATGGCGTGAGATGGTCTCGGGTAATTTGAGTAGTAACTCAAAGCAGAAGGACTTTTGACTCGAAGTAGTTTTTAGGTTTGCTCGAGCTACCTGATTGTTTCAGGATTTAGGAATTAGCACAGACTTGTTTCCAGTTTTAATTTTAAAAGTAAGATTTTAAAATGTAAACTTAAATCTGAACTAAGTTTAAAATTTAGATTGAATTTAGATATGAATTCAATTAGTTTAATTTTGGGTTTTTGAAATAATTTGAACTTTTAAATTCTAGTTTGATTTCAAATAAAAACAGAAAATGTTTCTGTTTTTAAATTTAAAAGTAAACTTTAAATGCAGGTTGAAATTTAAGCTCGGTTTTTAAATTTGAAATTTGAATATGAATTAAAATTAGATTGTCTGAGATTTGAAATCATTTATGTTTTTAAAATTTAAATTTGATTTCAAAACTCATAAGTGTAAAGCATATGTGTGCTTTGGGTTTGAGCTGGAAGTTTAAAATTTTAAATTAGAAATTTAAAATGAGATTAAATCTGGGTTTTTAAACCTGTAATTAAATTTGAACTTCAGCTTTTTTAAAATAAAGTAAGTTAAATTTAAATCATTTAATTACATTGAAAGGTTAGATGATTTGAAGATTTATGTAAGTAAAGCTTTCAAGGATTTAAGTTTAAATCTGTAATTAAGGTTCAGGCTGTATTTCAGCTTTGAAATTGATAAATAATTTTAAATTTGATTTAAATAACCTGGAATATTTAGGTGTGTTTTTAAGTTAGTTTGAATGTAAAATTAAATTAGGATTCAAATTCTTTTAAACTTATTTATAAAGTGTATTGTTTCTTTTAACATATTAGATAAAAGTTTTGAATTTGTTTTAAAATCTTGTTTAAGATAAATTTGCATCTTAAATTTTAAAATGAAGTTTAAATGGAATTTAAAATAAAATTGAAAATAAAATTGTTTTAAACGATTAATTAAGTAAGGAATGTTTATCTTAAAGATAAATAAAATATTAATGATTTGTGTTCATTTAAATTATTAAGTTAATTTAAATGAATAATTAATTAATTAAAAATGTGGATGATTAACTAAGTAATTAATAATTTTTAAAATTGATTAATTAAGATTTGAGATTAATTAATTAAGGTTAATTTATCTATAATTAAGGATTGTTAATTAAATTTTAATTAATGATTAATATTTATTAATCAAGTGATTAAGGATTAATTAAGATTGTAATTAACACTGAATTAATTTATAATTAGAGATTAATTAAATTGTAATTAAATATTAATTAATTTGAAATTAATAATGATTAATATAAGTGAATTTCTTAATTAAGTAATTAAGAATAGTTCATGAAGGTCATTAACTTAAGGTTATTTAACAATTAATTAATGTGATTAATATTGGTAATTAATTAGATTTATTAATTTATAAAAATCAATTATTTAAGTTTAATTACTTAATGAAAGTAATTAATGAGTTAATTACTTAGTGACATTAATTTGATTAATGTGATTAGATTAGATTAATTAATTTTAATTAATTTAAACATTTGTGGATTGATGAATAATTACTTTATGTAATTAATGAGTTTGTAATTACTTAAGGAAGTAATTAATTGATAATTACTGGATATAATTAAAGATGTTTATTGATGGAAGTAATTTAGATTAAATTACTTTGAGATTAATCAAGGGATTAATTGGGATAATAAATTAAGGATTAATTTATGGAATGAGTAATTAAGGGTAGCTAATTACTGGGTGTTATTAATCAAGGGTGATTAATATATATGTGGTTTAATTGCAGATTAATTACTTAAGGTAATTAATTTATATAGAGAGATTGATTAAATTGTAATTAGAAATCATTAATTAATTAATGATGTAATTTAGAATTAATTAATTAAGAAATAATCAATAACAGAAGTAATTAATTAATTAAAGGATTAATGTGATTAACTTTAGTTAATTAATTGATTAAGTAATTAGAATTTAATTATTGTGAAGTGTTAAGTATAATTAACTTGTGCAATTAATTTAAAAGCTAATTACTTATTGAAATTAGGGAATTGTTAACGAGTAATGATGAATTGAAAAGAATAATGAGATGATGATTTATTAATTGATTTGTAATCAATTGATGGTTAAGATAAGCAGGATTTTAATGATGTAATTAATTTAATTCATTTTAAATTAATTAGAGATGATGTAATTAATTTAATTCATTTTAAATTAATTATAGATGGTGTGATCATTAGATCATTGCTTATGTTTGATGATTGGTATTGGTTGCCATGTATGGGTTGTAATCTCAGTTATGAGATGAGTAATGTTATATGATATGTATGCATTGGTTGCGTTATGATGAAGATATGGATTATCTGTTTATAATGATATGGATTATCTATTGATGATAATGTTGATTATCCATTGTTATGTTGAGAATTATCTATCTGTGTGTATATAGATAATGAATTGAAATTGTTTTAAACTCTAAAACAATTTGGCCTTAAAAGACATGTTTTTTATTTTGATGAGACTGGGATCGGGTTTTCATATTTGGATATCCAAAAACCACATCGATCCAAATTAACGATAGGTCGTGAATCTCAAGTGAACATGAAGATTCAGAGTGCAAGGGTTATCGTCGTTAACTTTGAGGGTGATTCCAAAATGAGTGTAACGAGATAATGCCTTCGGTTTCGTTCGAACCTCAAGCCTCATGAAAGGTAATCGTAGCCTCAAGCCTCATCAACCGGGAATGGCTAAAATCGGGGAGGTGCAGCAAGGCTAAGTGGGTCATGCCCAAGTAGGACGAGATTTACCCCTGTCTAGATGTCCCTTTATTTCGGCTTAGTGGTGCGGTTGCTGATCACAACTGCGGGGTGGTCTTGTTTGGAACTATTCAGTAAGGAATGGTTCCGGCTTTGTGTTGCAGGGGAGCGGACGTACTCCTCAGTACGATGATCTAGGCCATGCACTGTGACATGCGGTACCCCAATTGCCCTGCCATTGATGGAATCCAAAATCCAATAAGTGCCATACGTATTAGTTGTGCCCAACTATGTTGGAACGTGAGATGCAAGCAATCCAGCCATTTCAGTATTTTACTTGAAAACCCTAGACACTATTATAATATCATCGGATTTCCTATCAATGTTTTGGTTAGCGTAAGGTAAAAACTTTTCCATGTTTATGTGTGGGAAGTCTTACATGATACCTTTTCTTTTCAAAGGTTTTTCAAAGTTAAGCAACTTTAACCTGTTAATCACACCAGACCCATGTCTGACCTGGAGTTATTTCTGCTTTTCTTTAAATCTTGGGTACTCAAATTTTTACTAGTAGCCAAGAGATTCAGGTTAGCTTTGATGAATTGTGGAGGAGCAATGGAGCAGGAGGCTTCCGCGTATAGATATATAGTTTTCCACCGTGTTGGTATCTCTGAGTGTTTATTTGTAATGTATTGAGTTGTAATAACTAGATAGGTGTTTACAACTGTCTAGTATGTGATGTATTGTCTGTGTAACTCTGATAATTGCTGTATACCATGTAATACTTATGTTATTAATATAATTTATTCGTTCCGCTGTTGAAATTCTTGTGTTGTTTCTTTTTTTTTTCCTTTCTTTTCTCTTTTTTATCCCTTTCTTTCTTAAAGATGATACGGCTTTTTAAGGAGAAAAAGTCGGGTCGTCTCATTTGGTATCAGGGCGCTAGGTTGAACGAATACCTAGTCTCTGGAGTGGTATGTATCTTGAGAGAGCGTATTTGTATTTTTAATATATATATATATATATATTTATGTTTCTACCTATTTGTTGGGTTACCTGTTCCGGTTTTCCAATATAAGTTATAAAGGTAGATAAGGTAGTGGTGTGTGTAACACAACTACCATTGGTTGGAGTTTGATTGATGAGGTTGGAAGTGTATCTGTCGAGACTGTAGACCGAATACCGTCTCGAGTGAGTTTTACTGTGGTGAAGGACTTCATCGATCTTTGAAGGAAACCTGTTAAGGTTCGGAGTTCATCTTTGAAGTGCAGAGTTGGATGAGTAGAGTTTGGATCTGTCGATAGGGCAGAAGCAAGCAAGTGATGGTATCTTGATACCTTAAGAAGTAGTAGCTGCGTGATGAGACGCAGTGACTATGGATGTTTCTGAAGTAGTTTTCATTGGAACAAGAGTAAGGAAGTGAGTCTTCTTGGTGATATGGCTGAGTCCTGCAGTGTGTTCTGTTTGTTTTGAGGTCCGAGTTTCTCGAAGAGCTTTGGATTGGGAATTCTTTGGCTTTGATGTTAACAGTGCAGCTCAGAGTGTTCTGTGTTGGCAAGAAGTCTTTTGGTTGAGTAGTTTTTCTGAAGGTGGAGTTCAGAAGCCGCAGTATGGATCTTTTTCTTTGGTGAATTGGCTAGGCCATCATAAGCTGTTCTGTTTGGTTGAGAGAGAGTAGTTTCTTTGGACTTAGGTTGAGTTGATCGCAAAAGTGACTTGCGATAGTTGAGTGTTCTTTTGGATTATTGGAGTTATCCGGATGTCTTCAGGGAAGTCTGGGGTTTGTCTGCATCTGGAGATCGAGTTTCCTTTCCAGGGTTGGTACCGGTGGTTCAGTTAGTAGATGGATGGTTCCTTGAGATAGAAGTGGGTGAAGCAACTCAGGTTTCGGAACATCTGAGTTTTCTTTATGGATATGTGGGACCATATTTCTGTGCTGGGTCGTCTAGTCCGTGCTTGTGCTCTTCGTCGGCATTTTCTTCTACTTCGGATCAAAGTTGTGCAGCGGAAGCAGTTTGGGAGTGTTTCTGTTTTGTCTTTTAAGGATAAGGAGAAGTTTGTTCTGTCTTCTGTTGTTTGTGGAGTAGAGGTTGTTCTTGGTTTTGGATTGATCTTGAGGAGATCATGGTATTGGGTTGTTTTGATCCAGTTTGTTTCTAGTGTTATCAGCAAGAGTTGAGCTGATCAGGAGGGATGTTGGTAGTCCATGATCGTCCGAAGAGTTTTTCATGGATAAGAGACAGAGAAATTTGGATTCTGGAGTCGGAGATTTATTTTGGGATAAGTTTTCTCCGATCTGCAGATCTATAAGTTTGGGAAGCTAGCTCCGTAGTGTTTTGGGTTTCTTCTGTGTTCTGGTAAGATAAAGTCTTTAGAGTTGAATTGCCAGTTTGGTTAACAGGGATTCAGGGTGTTTCACGTATCTCTGAGGGAGTGCGTGTTTGCTATTTCTGGTTATAAAACCAGTAGTTCAGGAGGTTTGGTTGTTGAGTCAGGCTCGTCTGTAGTCTGATATTCTGTTTAGAGTTGTTGATAGGAGCTCTATAGCTTAGTTGTTTTTGATTGTTTGGATTCTATAGAGCGAGTATCCCGATATTTATACCGGGGAAACTCGTTAAAGTTCTATCCAAAATTCTTTTGGATAATTAGATTTGTTCTGATTGTGGGAATTGGTTGCTATGGTTGTTAGCATATGATTAACGTATGTTGTGTTTTAAAATTAAATCTTTAATAAGATTATTAAATTACCTTTGTTTTAAATTTCGAGGACGAAATTCTTTTAAGGGAAAGGATTGTAATATCCCGGAATTTATGGCAATTTAAATTTAATAATCCCTGTTTAAAATTAAATTAATTTGATAATTTTTGTTAATAAATTTGAACTGATTCTATAATCTTCTTTATTTTAATAATTAATTAGAGGATTTATCTTTTAATAAACTAATAATTTGTTTTCTATTTATAATATGTATGTGTATATGTATATTTATATATATTATAAATCGATAAGTTTGGTTTTTAAATTTAAATTGATAAAGCAAATTTTCTAATTATAATATTTTGAATTTGGAAAATTATGATTTATTTTTGAATTAAGCTTTTCAAAAATATTTTATAAATAACTAAATTATTTAAATATATAAGACAATTGTTTTATTTGTTAAAATGTATTTTTGGCTTAAGTTTGTATATTAAAATAAGTTATAAAAATGTTTTATTTCTTTTTAAAATATTGATTTATAAAATGTGATTTGTAAATTTAATATGAAATTTAAAATACAATTTAAAATATGAATCATGTATTCATTTAAACAACAAATAAGTTATAACCTCTTTCTTAAATTTATTTTAAATGATGTAAAATATTATTTTCAAATGATTAATTTGTATATCATTTTTATTTATAACCATAATTGGTTTATTTCTTTAATTATTTATCAAACATAACTAAGTATCATAACTAATTAACTATGTTTAAAATTTCTTTAACACATAATTAAAAATACTAATTACTTAAATTAACAAGTGTAAGTATCTTAAAGCCTAAACTAACAAATGTAAACTAAATATCATTTTAAGATGACAAGTGCAAAAATTGAGACATGTGTCTAGTTTAAATTTTATTTTTCTTTGTTTTAAAAATAAATCATAAAGAAGATATTTAAACTTACATCTTCCCATTCATTTTCCTTTCTTCATTTTTAATTCTAAATCTAAGAATTTTCAGCTGAGAGAAACCCTTTCTTTTCTTCTTCAAAATTTAATATCAACTTCTATAAACAAACATGCAAATCTGCATAACCTTTTTTCCACCTCTCCAAAAATCAAACTTTTCATTTTAAAATCTGCATTCCCTTCTTCCAAAAGCAAATATGCATTCCATTTTCAAGCAAGCTACTTGCATGCAACAAACAAATCTGCATTTTTTTCAAAAATCTAAAAAATAAAGCAAGAAATCTGCATTTCTTCTTCAATCTGCAACCTGGGAAATTTGCATCTGCATTTTTTTAAAAATCTGGAAATAATGCACACAAAGGCCTGCATTTTTCTTGTGAACTGTAAGGTAGCAATTACATGCAAGATAAAAACAAAATCTGCAAGCAAGTTTTTAAAGCATTCAAGCTTTTTGCAAGCATTTCAAACAAGTTTGTAAAAGGATTTTTTGCATGTTCAAAATAATTTTGCTCTGCTCTACATTTTAAAACAGGCGAGTAACTCATTTTTTTTTAAAAAAATTTATTTAAGTAGGTAAAATGTTGATTCATGCTTTTATTTAGAAATGACTAGACATTTTTGAATTTTGCTATGTATATGTTTATGTTGGAGTAAGGGGCATTCTGTTTCACTTAAGTTCTGGCTATCTACAATATAAGTTATAGTTGATAAAAAAATCCTTTATCTTTGATTTGTATGCTGCTATGTTTTAATCATTGAATAAAACTTGTTTATTTTGAGATAAAGTAAGTTTTTAAGATTTATATAAGTTAAATAAATTCTGTTTTACCAGAAAATAAGTGTAACAGGGTATCAATTTGTATAAGATGGAAATTCAAACATTATAATTCAATGTTTCAGGTTTGTATATCAAAACTTTAGACAAAATTATGATTTTTAAAAGTAAAATTATAACATTTAATATCAAAACCATAGTGCAGTTCAGGTTTTACTATGAATGGAGTTTTTGGTCATCTCTGTTGCCACAAGTAGGTTGAGGAGTTGAATTTGTTTCTGGAGGAGTAGGAGATATCAGAGATATTAGGAAAATTATTGGTTTGAGTTGAAATTCGTTTTTGATGCTGTAATTGGGATTTATGGACTAGAACCCTAGTTTTCTTTGAGGCTAGAGTAAATGATCATTTCGGCATTTCTAATTGATTGAGTTCAATGAACTTTTGGAGGATGATAGCTTGGGAGTTGGCCAATGCGTGGCCGGAATTTTAACTACTTCGGTGGCGGGAGGCGCGAGGACGAGAGTGTTGACAGGTTTGGATGGGTTTACTGTCTGATGTTTCCAGGTTCGGGAAATTGGGTCGAAATCTTGAACTAAAGGGTATGTCGATCGAATGGTGGTTTGGTTGGCCTGAGGGGATGAACGGTGACTATGGGATGGTCGCGGTGGTGATCAGCGGTGGCCGGCATCGTTGTACAGGTGCACGGTGATAGGTGAACATGTTTGGTGGTTTCAGAATTTGGTTGCTCGAGATGGTCTCGGGTAATTTGAGTAGTAACTCGAAGCAGAAGGACTTTTGACTCGAAGTAGTTTTTAGGTTTGCTCGAGTTACCTGATTGTTTCAGGTTTTAGGAATTAGCAGAGACTTGTTTCCAGTTTTAATTTTAAAAGTAAGATTTTAAAATGTAAACTTAAATCTGAACTAAGTTTAAAATTTAGATTGAATTTAGATATGAATTCAATTATTTTAATTTTGGGTTTTTGAAATAATTTGAACTTTTAAATTCTAGTTTGATTTTCATATAAAAATAGAAACTGTTTCTGTTTTTAAATTTAAAAGTAAAGTTTAAATGCAGGTTGAAATTTAAGCTCGGTTTTTAAATTTGAAATTTGAATATGAATTAAAATTAGATTGTCTGAGATTTGAAATCATTTATGTTTTTAAAATTTAAATTTGATTTCAAAACTCATAAGTGTAAAGCATATGTGTGCTTTGGGTTTGAGCTGGAAGTTTAAAATTTTAAATTAGAAATTTAAAATGAGATTAAATCTGGGTTTTTAAATCTGTAATTAAATTTGAACTTCAGTTTTTTTAAAATAAAGTAAGTTAAATTTAAATCATTTAATTACATTGAAAGGTTAAATGATTTGAAGATTTATGTAAGTAAAGCTTTCAAGGATTTAAGTTTAAATCTGTAATTAAGGTTCAGGCTCTATTTCAGCTTTGAAATTTAAAAATAATTTTAAATTTGATTTAAATAACCTGGAATATTTAGGTGTGTTTTTAAGTTAATTTGAATTTAAAATTAAATTGGGATTTAAATTCTTTTAAACTTATTTATAAAGTGTATTGTTTCTTTTAACATATTGGATAAAAGTTTTGAATTTGTTTTAAAATCATGTTTAAGATAAATTTGCATCTTAAATTTTAAAATGAAGTTTAAATGGAATTTAAAGTAAATTTGAAAATAAAATTGTTTTAAATGATTAATTAAGTAAGGAATATTTATCTTAAAGATAAATAAAATATTAATGATTTGTGTTCATTTAAATTATTAAGTTAATTTAAATGAATAATTAATTAATTAAAAATGTGGATGATTAACTAAGTAATTAATAATTTTTAAAATTGATTAATTAAGATTTGAGATTAATTAATTAAGGTTAATTAATCTATAATTAAGGATTGTTAATTAAATTTTAATTAATGATTAAGATTTATTATTCAAGTGATTAAGGATTAATTAAAATTGTAATTAACACTGAATTAATTTATAATTAGAGATTAATTAAATTGTAATTAAATATTAATTAATTTGAAATTAATAATGATTAATATAAGTTAATTTCTTAATTAAGTAATTAAGAATATTTCATGAAGGTCATTAACTTAAGGTTGTTTAACAATTAATTAATGTGATTAATATTGGTAATTAATTAGATTTATTAATTTATAAAAATCAATTGTTTAAGTTTAATTACTTAATGAAAGTAATTAATGAATTAATTACTTAGTGTAGTTAATTTGATTAATGTGATTAGTTTAGATTAATTAAGTTTAATTAATTTAAACATTTGTGGAATGATGAATAATTACTTTATGTAATTAATGGGTTTGTAATTACTTAAGGAAGTAATTAATTGATAATTACTGGATGTAATTAAAGATGTTTATTGATGGAAGTAATTTAGATTAAATTAATTTGAGATTAATCAAGGGATTAATTGGGATAATAAATTAAGGATTAATTTATGGAATGAGTAATTAAGGGTAGTTAATTACTGGGTGTTATTAATCAAGGGTGATTAATATATATGTGGTTTAAATGCAGATTAATTACTTAAGGTAATTAATTTATATAGAGAGATTGATTAAATTGTAATTAGAAATCATTAATTAATTAATGATGTAATTTAGAATTAATTAATTAAGAAATAATCAATAAAAGAAGTAATTAATTAATTAAAGGATTAATGTGATTAACTTTAGTTAATTAATTGACTAAGTAATTAGAATTTAATTATTGTGAAGTGTTAAGTATAATTAACTTGTGCAATTAATTTAAAAGCTAATTACTTATTGAAATTAGGGAATTGTTAATCAGTAATGATTAATTGAAAAAAATAATGAGATGATGATTTATTAATTGATTTGTAATTAATTGATGTTTAAGATAAGCATGATTTTAATGATGAAGTAATTAATTTAATTCATTTTAAATTAATTAGAGATGATGTAATTAATTTAATTCATTTTAAATTAATTATAGATGGTGTGATCATTAGATCATTGCTTAGGTTTGATGATTGGTATTGGTTGCCATGTATGGGTTGTAATCTCAGTTATGAGATGAGTAATGTTATGTGATATGTATGCATTGGTTGCATTGTGATGAAGATATGGATTATCTGTTTATAATGATATGCATTATCTGTTGATGATAATGTTGATTATCCATTGTTATGTTGTGAATTATCGATCTATGTGTATATAGATAATGAAATGAAATTGTTTTAAACTCTAAAACAACTTGGCCTTAAAAGACATGTTTTGGATTTTGATGAGACCGGGATCGGGTTTTCATATTTGGATATCCGAAAACCACATCGATCCAAATTAACGATAGATCGTGAATCTCAAGTGAAGATGAAGATTCAGAGTGCAAGGGTTATCGTCGTTAACTCTGAGGGTGATTCCAAAATGAGTGTAACGAGATAATGCCTTCGGTTTTGTTCGAACCCGGAACGAACTTGTATGGATTGAATGCTTTCAGAACATCGTTAGGTGGACGATGAGAATTCTAAGTGATATGTCCTATAAAGGTAATCGTAGCCTCAAGCCTCATCAACCGGGAATGGCTAAAACAGGGGAGGTGCAGCAAGGCTAAGTGGGTCATGCTCAAGTAGGACGAGATTTACCCCTGTCTAGATGTCCCTTTATTTCGGCTTAGTGATGCGGTTGCTGATCACAATTGCAGGGTGGTCTTGTTCGGAACAATTCAGTAAGGAATGGTTCCGGCTTTTTGTTGTAGGGGAGCGGGTGTACTCCTTGGTACGATGATCTAGGCCACGTACTGTGACGGGCAGTACCCCAGTAGCCCTGCCATTGATGGAATCCCAAATCCAATAAGTGCCGTACGTATTAGTTGTGCCTAACTATGTTGGAACGTGAGATGTAAGCATTCCAGCTATTTCTGTATTTTACTTGAAAACCCTAGACACTATTATAATATCATCGGATTTCCTATATATGTTTTGGTTAGCGTAAGGTAAAAACTTTTCCATGTTTATGTGTGGGAAGTCTTGCGTGATACCTTTTCTTTTCAAAGGTTTTTCAAAGTTAAGCAACTTTAACCTGTTACTCACACCCGACCCATGTCTGAGACGGAGTTGTTTCTATTTTTCTTTAATTCTTGGGTACTCAAATTTCTACGAGTAGCCAAGCGATTCAAGTTAGCTTTGACGAATTGTGGAAGAGCAATGGGGCAGGAGGTTTCCGCGTATAGATATATAGTTTTCCACTGTGTTGGTATCTCTGAGTGTTTATCTGTAATGTATTGAGTTGTAATAACTAGACATGTGTTTATAACTGTCTAGTATGTGATGTATTGTCTGTGTGACTCTGATAATTGTTGTATACTATGTAATACTTATGTTATTAATATAATTTATTCGTTCCTCTGTTGAGATTCTTGTGTTGTTTCTTTTTTTTCTTTCTTTTCTCTTGTCTATCCCTTTCTTTCTTAAAGATGATACGACTTTTTAAGGAGAAAAAGTCGGGTCGTCTCAAATGGAGAAAGCCTTTTCTATACCTGACTCCTTCTTCGATGATGTAGCATGAAGCTTTGAGGAGGATCTGTCATTTTTCATTCCTCTGTTTAGGTAGAATTCCCTGTGGTAGATAGTTTTTGATAGGAGTTATCCATGACTCCTTTTCTGGCTTCATCTCTAAGATCTAGTCGATCTTCATCTGTCAATGCTTGGAATATTAAGTATTTCAACCGGGACAAAGTCTATTTTCCATGCATCGCCAGAACTGGCCTGCTTGACCAGTGACTCAGCTTTTTCATTTACTTCTCTGAGGATATGTGTAATGGTATAATATTTGAAGCCGGCTAGTAGCTCTTGGACCCAACTGAGATAAGGAGCAAGATGCCGCCCTCTAGCAAGATAATCTTCCCTGACTTGGCGTACTATTAAATCAAATATTGCAAAGGATATGTAAAGTTTCCACTCCCAGATCTCTAGCAAGTTTAAGCATAGCGATCAATGCTTCATACTTAGCTTCACTATTTGTTGCAGGGAAGTTGAGTTTTAGGGCATAACAGGCCAATCGTTCCTTAGGAGTCATTAACATAACTCTAGCGCCAGAACACCGATCATTTGATGTTCCATCCATGTACATTTCCCATCCATGTACATTATCCATTGCAACTCAGACCGTCATCTAATGCAGTGAATTCAACGATGAAGTCCGTTAATGTCTATCCCGGGATAGCTCTCAGAGGGAGATAAGTAGTATCAAATTGGCTTAGCTGGTATTCCATTTTAGCAAACTTTTAGACGTCTCATGTCGTTGTAGGACCTGTCGTAACGGTTGATCGATGTAGACATTGATTGAGTGAGCCTGGAAGTATAGGCGATGCTTTTGTGATGCAATGAACAGGCAATATGCAAGCTTTCCTTGCTTTGAGTAGTTTCTCTTAGCACCTGTTAATCATTTGCTAACGTAATATATTGGCCTCTAGGTTTGATTATCTTCATGTAACAGTGTGGCACTTATTGTGTGTACTGGCACCGCTAAATAGATGTATAAGTCTTCACGATGCAGTAGCTTGAATAAGATGGGAGGTCTTTCTATATGATTCACGAGAGCTTGGAACGCGTCTTTACAATCCTGCTTCCATTCGAAGTTTCCTTTTCCCTTCCTTCTTAATCGTCTCCGATGCTAGATGTTTCAAATTGCATGAATCTTCTTAGGGTTGCTTTCAATTCTGCGAGAGTTAAACATTGAACCCAGGAAATGCCCTTATACAATGGCGAAAGAGAATTTCAAGGGACTGAGTTTCATTCCATATTTTCGGATAAAACTGAACATCTTTGCTAAGTCTGGTCAATTGATCGTCGTGACTTCACAAGTGTATCATCCACATATACTTCCGTCGATCGCCCGATCTGATCATTGAACATCCGGTTGACTAGTCTCTAGTAGGTAGCTTCAACGTTACTTAGTTAAAATGGAATCACAACATAATGATATAATCCTAGATCGGTAATGAAGTTGGTGTGCTCCTGGTCGAGGACGTGCACCAGAATCTGGTTGTTACCCGGAGTACACATCCATAAATGAAAGTTGTTCATATCCAACGGTTGAGCCTACCAGCTGATCGATCCTTGAAAGTGGAAAGTTGTCTCTTGGGCATGCCTTGTTCATGTATGAGTAGTCTATGCTTGACTGCTACTTTCCATTAGCTTTTCTCACAAGAACTGGATTTAATACACATTTTAGGAAAAGGGTGTCGTTGGGGGTAAACCTATTGTTTTTGAGTTTATCCATCTCCTTTTTAACTGCAGCGAATCTTTCCTGATCCATGCCAAGTTGCTTTTGTTTCACTGCGACATGTCTCGGGTCGATATTCAGTGCATGACTCATGATAGTTGGTGAAATCACATGCATGTCAAAATGAGTCCAAGCGAACACATCAAGATTCATTCATAGAAAGCCATTTGATTCCTTTATCATCATTGCACTGTGCTGTGATCAAACCTTCAGTACCGTAATGGGTCGTCATAGTTGACAGTAATGATGATCGTTGTCTTTGCAGGTGCAGCCTTGGATTCCTCAAGTTCAAACGTAATTGTTTCACGTAACAATCGACGTGAAATCTAGTTGGGATGTTCAATAAAGACGGTTACTCCAGTCGAATTCCAGGGTCTTGTCATGGTTTATTGAGTGTGATTGTGAAGGGCTCTAAGTGCTTTAAGCAATTATCTGCAACTGGCCGAAGATCTGGTTTAGAAGACCATTGAATCAAGTGTCGAGTAGGGTTCAGCCCCGTGTTGCGTGCAACCACATAGCCGAATCTTGCTTTGAGTTTGAATCTGCTTGTATAATCGAGTAACACACTTTCCATTCAACGTATTCATGATCTGTTACCCATCGTTTGGGTTGGAGTGATAGTCAATTGCCATGAGCTTGGGCATCAATTTGATGATTCTATCTCTAGGTATCCTTTTAGCCGTAGCCTCAACTCGTCGTAATCATTATATATAAGTTTCAATATTGAGTCATCGTAGCCAGTCTTTGGATGATCACACTTCTTCTCCCAGCCTCGGGTTGATAAATGTACTACATGGATGGTCGAGTTTCAACCTAGCTATGTTTATACTCCCACCTAAGCTCCAAAGACATAATATTAATCGATGAATGCTCGGTTCACATTCATCTTGTTTCTCGCTCATGCCTCCAAGTCTATAACATACATTGATAAGTAAAAAGGCAAGCCATGTCCAGTTTAGCTTTACACTCTATCCTGTTGAATCATGGGATCGTATTAGTTGATGGAAGGCTAAGTCTCGCCTATCCAGATTGTATTCTGGTTTTTCCTTCCAAAGGGAATATTTCGATGTCCGTCAGATTTTGGGCATGAGTTGGGTATTGGACGGTCAACCATGTCCACATTGATTCATATTCTCTAATCAGATCTACGGGTAGAGTTGGCTCAAATGCAGTCGGGTAATGCTCATCCGGTTTCATACTCCTCTTGACGGATCGAAGGATGGTACCGGAGAATTAATGATCAAGTCTTTATGGTTTATTCTCCTTTCTACACTCTGGTGATTATAGTTTTTTGAGGGACATCCGAGTCGCATCTGTTTGTGCTTGGTGCGGATTGATATTGACCCTCATCTGATGGTACAATGTAGTCAATCACCCTCATCGGAGGACTTGGCGTTTTCTCATGGGCAATCGTGTATCCGCCCGGGGCAACCATATTTCTGTCCGGATTGTCTGCACTCCAGTCCGCACTCTGAGGACTTAAAGCTTTCTCGTAGGCAATCATGTATCTATCTGGGCAATCGTATTTCTGCTCGAATTGTTTATACTCTAGCCCATAGTTGGGGACTTTGAGTTTTTCTCGCAGTTGGTCGTTTTTCCACCCATGGCAGTTGTTTTCCACCAAATGGTTTAAACTCTAGCCCACAGTTGGGGACTTAGATTTTTTCTCATGGATAGTCGTGTTTCCATCTATGGTAGTCGTTTTTCTACCAAATGGTTTATACTCTAGTCCGCAGTCAAGAACTTAGAGTTTTTCTCATTGGCTGTCGTGTTTTTGTCCATGGCAGTTGTTTTTTCGCCAAATGGTTTATACTCTAGCCCGCAGTCGAGGACTTAGAGTCTTTCTTGCAGGTAGTCGTGTTTCCGCCCGTGGAAGTCGTTTTTCCACCAAATGGTTGATACACTAGCTCGTAGTCATGGACTTAGAGTTTTTCTCATGGGCAGTCTTGTTTCTACCCGTGGTAGTCGTTTTTCCGCTAAATAGTTTATACTCTAGCCTGTAGTCAAGGACTTAGATTTTTTTCTCATGGGCAGTCGTTTTTTGGCCATGGAAGTTATTTTTTTGCCAAATGGTTTATACTCTAGCTCGTAGCCAGGGACTTTGAATTTTTCTCGGGGTCAGTCGTGTTTCTACTCGTGGCAGTCGTTTTTTTGCCAAATGGTTTATACTCTAGCCCACAGTCGGGAACTTAGAGTTTTTCTCGTAGGCAGTCATGTTTTCGCCCGTGGTAGTCGTTTTTCTGCCAAATGGTTTATACTCTATCCCATAGTCGGGGACTTGGATTTTTTTTCTCGGGCAATTGGTCATACCCATTTTAGATTTATACTTTAGTTGCCAAGTCAAGGTCAGAGCTATCAAACGAACGGTCGAACTATGTTCATCCATGGAATGGAATTCTGCCCCTCGCATCAAAGACGAAACTAAAAAAATGGATGGTTGATTCTCGTCCGCTTGGTGATTGTAGCTCTTTCAATCAAGTCAAGGGAGGATGTACATGATGGATGATTAGGTCACATCCATGTTGGGGTTGGATAATCATGTCTTGCATAATTTGATTCGTATTCTTTTTAGAGAGTTATTGAGTGGACAGTTAGGTCACATCCATTTCAGGGTGCAGTCGTGTCCATGTGTTGAGAGCGGCGTTTGATGAGTAGGCAGTCCATCATAGCTACTTCAAGTCGGGCTTTCGAAATGCCTCTTGTGTTCAGGGCAGGAGTTGATGTGCAGATGATCAAATCACGTCCACTCTAGTTAGATCTCCACATCACTGAGCTTCAGGAGAGGCATCTGTATTTTTTCAAACTTTATTTTATGACCCGAGTGTTGAATATGCGATTATATGATCTTTGTTTGATGATAATAAACATATATATATATATATATATATATATATATATATATATATATATTCAATTAAATGTATTTGTTATTGTACTATTTTATTTTTCATGAATTAAATAAATATTTGCTGAATAAAAATAAATAACACAGAATATGAATTCAAACAGAAATTTTATTTAAACGAATATTTATTACAATCCTTGAATAGTACAAAATTCAAGCTCTCACTATATATATAAAATTTCAATACAATTTTGATTAAATTACAATTTACGTTGCACCTCACTACATATCACTCATTCACTCAACTCGTACTGATCTTCAACTTTATTCCTATGTGAATCCAGCATCTGAGAAATCCGCAAAAATATACATTGACGCAGTAAAATTAAAAATAAAATATGTTTACATTATAAAATAAAATGTGATTTTTGAAAATAATATTTGCCTCGGTTATTTGGCTTGTTCATCATCATTTAAATTTGAATTCATCATACACGAACAACTTGTGACATGCACAGTGTATCACTGTACATGCCACAAGGTCTTGCACACCAATATACACTTGATAAATCTACAGGGACAGGTGAGCACAGGTCAAACCCAAATGAAAAGCCTGGTTTAACTCAAGTGCAATGCAAATAAAGTCACAAAACGAGCATAAGGTCAAACCCGAGCTGCAAGCTGGATTCAACACAGGTGCAAGTTCATGAAAATGGTCAAGAAAACTTAAACAAGCCTCGACCAAAAATCCAAATGTACAAAAGCATTATGCAAACTGAACATCTCAATGACTACAATGACCAGAGAGAAGCCAAAGCTAATGAACAGCAAGTGATACAAGACCAACAATGCAAATAAGTCACAAGGGTCAAGCTAATGAATGCAACTTGAGCTTCAGTCAGTACACACTCGAATACACATAGCAACAACTCAAGACAGTGCACATCGACTGAAAGCAAACATACATATATGGTCTGAAACTCTAAGGCAGTTAGTCAATTACAAATGAAAATCATACATTTGAACACAAGCTTCAGACTAATGTACACATGAATGCAACAACGACAGTTAAGGCAACAAAGACCAGTTTCAAGCATATCATTGAATCACACAGCACCTCCAATGAGCAGCTGCACAAAACAAGTAAAACTGCTCATATACACAACAGACTCAAGTGCTAGCCAGAAGGAAATGCATCAGAAGAACCATGGCATGAACCAAGTTTAATCAGAAATTTTAAAGTCAAATACCAGACAAAACAATGGAGCAATTGTATGAATGAAATACAATGATCAGACAATCTAAAGCACAAAGCGACATCAAGTTGAACAAGACAGAGAAGCAGTAATTAACAAGTACAATCTTAAGTATGCATACATAAACTAAGAGAACATGATGCAATGCAATATGAACCAGACACAACACTAACCAGAGCCAAGGCAAGAGAAACCAACAAGCTACAATGGATGTTCAAACTCAATGAAACAGACTACAGACCGAACCGACATATCGGCAACAACAACAACCATGAAATACAAGTGCACTAACAACATGAAGCAACCAGACTACAAGTGGTGATGCAGTGCAATACATCATGAATTACTAGAGTGAACCAAATCATGAATAAAAGTGCAGACAACTGTACACAGTGAAGTACTACATTAATATCAAATACCAGCAAACAACATGAATTGTCATAGGCATGAACACAACATTACCAGAGAGTGGTGCGAGCTCAACAGTCAATAGTGACCAAGCACAAATGAAAGCGTCAGAAGTCAGTGCCGAAGTTCAGATGGTAATTAAGTTGAAGCCGTGAGCTACTGACCAAAGTGAAAGCTGAAGTCAACGACAAGGAGTTCGAACAGTTCGAAAATCATCAAAGCTGTTGTGGCCACGGAATCAAAACAGTGCCGTGATGACCAAGGCAACAAATTGACCAAGTCAGAAATCAAGCGTGTGTACAAATTGAAAAAAAAAAGTCAAAAATCAAAACAAGAGTAAAATAGGAAAGTCTCTACCATAGCGATCAAGGAAAGATCGAACGGTTTCAAATCAAAACCGTGATATTGAAGTAAATGAAATATTCGATATGAACAAGTCAGAACATATCTATAGCATTAAAACAAAATCAAATGGCCGAGAATATTCAAGCGACGAATTCAGTTAAAGGCATCAAATCATATACAAGTAACATCATCGGCAAAGAAATCATCATTGAGTTCAAGCATTGAAGCCAGAAAGCAAAAGCAAAAATCACATACCCGAATCGAAGCAGAGACGAACTCAATCAAGCGGCCGAAAGCATGTCACGAGACGATGAACTAACAATGCAAGGAAATCGAATTGAATCGAGCATTTTTAATCGGCATCATCGAATTACCGAAAACCCTCATTTCTGAAGAAAGAGGAACGAGCGTTGCCATTATCTCAACAAAAAGGGAATGGGTCGAATAAATTGAAAAGGAGACGGGCCATAAATTGAAAAGGAAAAGGGGGGGGGCCGCCCTTTTTGTTTTTAAGTTTAATTAGGGTGTTTTGTTTTTTTTTAAATTTCTTTTTAAATTTGTCTTTTAAATTTTAAACCGTTGAAATCACTAATCGTGTGACTAGGGGACAGACTACGTGGCGTAGTTTGAGAATTTGCAACTCAGTAGCTGAGTTGTGGCAGGGTTTTGGGCGTAGAGTTAGGTTAGTCAGTGGCAGGTGTCGCGAGTTTACGTGTGCGATGACCTGCCCTTCTACTCCCCGAAAGACGTATCATCATTAAGAAAGAAAGGTATAGAAATAGAAAAGAAAAAAAAAGAAAGAACAACAACATCAGAATCTCACAGCGGAAATGAAACAAAATATAATACATCACATAACTATTACATAGTTTTACATATATCAGAGTTATACAATATCATACATATGACAGTCATACATACATCTGTCACTATATCTATCAGAGATACAACATACATCAACTAACACACGGAACTATATACACACACACACGTCCGGAATTCTACTCCAAGCTTCTCCAAAAATAGACAATCCAAAACCTATCAATTGGCTACTCATAAAAATTTGAGTACCCAAGAGTTTATGAAAAAGAAAATATAAACTCCGGGTCAGAGATGGGTCTGGTATGAGTAAACAGTTTAAATTGTTTAACTTTGAAAAACATTTCAAAATAAAGGTATCACGTAAGACCCCCTACAAATAAATACAGGTAAGTTTTTACCTTACGCTAACCAAAACATTTTATAGGAAATCCAGTGATATTATAATAGTGTCTAGGGTTTTCAAGTGAATAGAAAATAGCCGAAATTGTTACATTATTAAATTCCAGCTACTAGCCACAAAAGTGGGTAATACAAATCAAAACCGTAGGGTCTCGTAGGGAAAATGGATTTCCATCAATGGCAGGGCTACTGGGGTACCGTCCGTCACAGTACGGGGCCTAGATAACCATACGAGGATCACTGCTGACCCCTTACAACAGAAGGTCGGAACCATTCCTTACTGAACAGTCCCGAACAAGATAACCCCACGGTTGTAGCTAGCAACTGCCCACACAGCCGAAATAAAAAGGGACATCTAGACAGGGGTATATCTCATCCTGCTTGGGCATGACCCACCTAACCTTCCTACACCTCCCCAGTTTTGGCCTTTCCCGATTGATGAGGCTTGAGGCTGCGATTACCTTTATAGGACGTAGCTCTTACAATTCTCATTTGTAATTAATTCAATTTAAATTAATTACATCAGAATTAATTACTTAACCCCGTTTAATTGAACATTAATTATCAATTAATTACTTATTCCATTTCAAATTATTTAATTGATAAATCATTTCTTAATCAATTATTAGTTCTTAATTACTTAATTACTTAATTATTTTATTTCACACCATTTAATTAATTACTTCTTAATCAATTTATTTAACTTTAATTAACCATTTCTTAGTTATTAATGAATAGTCTTAATTATTAATAAATAAAACTTAATTACCTATTTATTAACTTCTAATTATTTAATTAATCATTTATTAATTCTTAATTAAATTACTTAATTAATTAACTATTAATCAAACATAAATTAACTTAAGTAGTTAATTACAATTTTATTAATCACATAATTCATTAATTAACAAATCTCTAATTATAAGTACAATGTAATTATTCTTAATTACTTTCTAAAATAATTAATTAATTAATATTAATTATTCAACTTAATTAACATTTTATAAGTCTTCTTTAACTTGTTGAAAATCAATGTATTACTAACTACAAACTTAAATATTAACAAATTACATACTTAATTTGAAGTATTTACTTAATTTAGAGTAATAATAATTAAGTGTTAAAAACATTGCTATGTATTAACTAAGATAATTAAACTTGTATTAAGTTTTAACTTAAAGCTGTTAAACACGGTTAAGTTTTGCAGTGTTTAAAATTTGATGAAAACTGTTACTTAACTTTACTTTAAAAATACAATACTGCTGATAGAAGAAAAACCCGAGACTCCCCTGATACAGCACGAGTGCTACTTCGAGTTACCACTCCCTTTTCTCGAGTCATGCCCTGAAACATCTTCTTCTTCTTTTTTTTTTCTTTTTTTTCCAATAGTTAGTTTAAGTTTTAAGCTAAGTTTGATTTTAGCATCAGGATCACTCACGCACACGATCTAAAACCCCGAAGCAACCCATCTCCCAACTCGATCACGACTCGAGTGCGATACACGACCAAGACACCAACGTACCTGAAACACATCACCGCTGCCGTACACGTGCACGGCGGCGCGACCCAACTCCTGCAATCACCAACTATTCAGGCAAAACCCAAATCATGCGATAACACGAAAATCAAACTCGAATTGCCTCAAAGAATTTCGAATCGAAAATTGGTCTTCTGCTCGAAAAACTACAAAACGACCCCTCAACAAAAACGTTTCTCCATCGCCGCAAACACCACCGGAGGCCCTCGAACTTCGGTCAAACTTCGACAACCCATCGAGCAACCTTCGACCAGAATTATATGACACTCGATCGCTTAATGATGACCAACGCACCACGTTTGCAGACAAGTTCAAAACTCGACAAAAACCCTAAAATGATCTTGCTTCTTAGATTTACTCAATGGAACAATTATTGCATATTTTTCCCGAAATCACTGGTGTCCATACTATCTTCATACCAAATTTCAGCTTTTCAAATTTATTAAAGTGTCAGAGATTTGTTAAAATGCATTTTTTATTTAAATTCGAACTGCTCGAAACATACCAATCTAAAAATCTTAAATTTTGTTTTAAAAATCATGACTTTCCAATTCAATATATAATCTTGAATTAATGTTTTACAACAATCGATTTATCAAATTTCTACTTACTTACCTGTAACACAAAGTTACAGTGTATATTTTCAAACAAGATTTTTAAGCAACTTTTAAAAATCTAAATTTAAGTTTACATCTTGTTCCAGTTGACAACTTTAAGCATAATAATGATTTGATGGGAGAAATTTGAGTTTTGAACAAAACATTTATCCTGGAACAAATAACAGAGAAGAAGAACATATACAATATCTATAGGACAATCTTTATGTAACACAGATCCATATCAAAAATAAATCACATACAACACTATATAGTCGATGAATCATCTTTACTATTTTTATTAAACTTAAACTTTAAAATTTTATGTTTACTCACCTTAAAACTCTTTTGAACAGAGAACCATTTCTGTCTTATGAAAGCTGCAGTTGAAACTGTCTTTAATCTATGTTTGTTGCATTAAAATGGAGTTTAAGCTTTAAAAGAAGATGTTTTGCTATATTTTTGACACTGGTTTCCTATAGTTTACTAAACGAACTTAAGACAGGAGGGTGAACACAATATATATAGAAGATAATAGTATGTTAAGGAAGGTATTGTCTAGTTAGGTTGTTTTCTGATCTTTGTTTGTTTTGATATGGGCAGAATTTATTTACTGCAAATGAAAAGATGTGCTAAATATTTTAAATGGACAAAATATGGGCTTGAACAGATAGGCATTAAATGTTTTGTCGCTTAATTAGTTTACATACTTATTAAAATGTTTACTGTGTGAAGATATTTAATACAATTTACTCTTTGCAGACAAACTTGGCTTGTGAATGAAGATAGTTTATATATAATATTTATTTTGTTATCTTCTCATGTACATATTTCTGTCAGGTTTATACTTTATAGATTTAGTCTTGAATGAAGATATTTGTTTATAAATATTTGTCTCCTTGCTTGAGAAATTTATACATATATAATTGACTTATTTCTTCTAACTTAAATAATGTTTATCAGGTTTACTTTTTATGCTTTGTTTACAAACTTATTCATTTGGCTTTTATTTTCATTTTTATTTTGTATTTTTGCCAGCAACATTTAAATTATATTTCATAAGTTACTTACTTATTTATATTTATATTTCATACTTAACTTTCAATATTCAAATTATGTTTAATATGATTTACTTATATTTCATATTTATATTTATTTGTATTTGTATTTTATTTAAGTTATATACATAAGTTTAACTTATATTTTACATTTATATTTTATATTGCTAGAATTAAATTTTAATTTAAACATTATCATCTATAGATATTTTTATCAAATATTAACAAAAGAAAGTATTTTAATTTAATTTTATAAGATAAATTTATTATAAATATTATTAAGAGATATTTATTTCAAATTTCATTTTCTTTCAAAATACCAATATATACAAATAATTGGCAATTATTCTAAAAGATTAATTTTTTTTAAATAATCAGTTTACATTTTATTTAATTAGATTAAATATTTATTAAAATAACAGGGCCAAAATCCAGGGTCGTTACAACGTGTGTAAGCGTGTGGCAGCACGTATGCACGGTTTTGCCGAAGCTGGGCAAATTCTGTGTCATTCTATTTCTGCATTTTTTATTCTTTTATTATCCGTCCTGCTATTATTCTGTAATCTGTGTTGAAATAATTCTATAACCTTCCGCAATAAATTTTTGTAATTAATAGCATCATCCTATTCACCCCTCCTCTAGGGTGAAATCGATCCTACAAGTGGTATCAGAGCTAGGAATAGAAGTCGGTTTTTGGTTTTAAAATTTTGATTTTTTCAAAAATAAAATTTTGTTTTAAAAAGTTGAATTTTTAAAATGGCTTCTTTTAATAATGCTTTTGCTGAGGGCCAGTCTATAGTTAGACCACCAATGTTCAATGGTGAATACTCCTACTGGAAAAATAGAATGAAAATTTTTCTGAAAACCATTGACGCTAGGAACATTGTTGAGACAGGTTATAGAGCACCAACTATGATTGTAGATAATCAGGAAATAGATAAACCGATGGATCAATGGACAGAGCCAGAAAATAAATTACAAAATGCTAATGCTAGAGCTATGAATTCTACTATCTGTTCATTGGATCAATTTGAATTTAATCGTGTCTCACATTGTCTAACTGCGTAGGAAATATGGCACACACTAGAAGTGACTCACGAAGGAACATCTCATGTCAAAGAATCTCGCCTTGCCATGCTAAGCAGCGAATACGAGAATTTCACAATGGCTAAGGAAGAAAATGTCAAGAGATGCATGGATGACTTTCCAATATCGTATATGAATCAAAAGCTGGAAAATCATACACAGAGTTGGAGATAGTCCAAAAAATCCTCAGAGTCCTTCCACGAAGTTTTGAAGCCAAAGTGGCTGCCATTCAAGAATCAAAATATTTGAAACAAATGAAAGTCGAAGAACTCATTGGAAATCTCACTGCTTGTGAGCTAGAAATGAAATTCTAGGAAGAGCGTGAAGGAGGCGATACTCGAAAGAAATCATTAGCTCTTAAAGGAAAAACAAAAATTGATGGTGATGATGATGATGACGGAGCAACAAAATTGGAGCTGATAATAAAGAAAGTCAAAAGGTAGAATTACAAATATGGAAATCCAGCTCTAAATCAAAAATTGAAAAGCAGAATAAATAAAATATTAGACAATCTAGGAGAACCGAAGATCATCTGTCATAAGTGCAACCAATCAGGACACATCAAGCCCAATTGTCCTCAAAATCGATGCGACTCTGAAAAGAAATCAAAAAGGAGAAGTTTTGCAGCCATGTGGAATACAAGTGATGAAAATAATCAAAATACTAACAGTGAGAGTGAGAAAGCAGACATGTGTCTTCATGGTGAAATAACTAACAGTGATGATGACGAGCCAAGTGAGATATCAAAACTTTCTCATTCAGAATTACTTATATATTTCCACGAAGTGAATGGCTGTTTTGAACGACCTAGGGAAAACTATACCAAACTTGAATCACAAAAGGATACTTTGATAGAGTTGAATAAACAACTTGACCAATTAGTTAAAACCTATCAAAGTAGGATCCCTAAGTATGATAAGTGTCCAACATTCGAAGAAGAAATTAAATAATCAGAAGTTAATATAAAATCACTTGAAAATGAAATTGTAATTTTAAAAGAAAGTGAAAATACTAGAAGAGAAAATTTTATTAAAAAGTGCACACAATTGTTAAACGAAAATGAATCTCTCAAAACACAAGTCCAACAATTGTCGATGACTTTAGATAAATTTTCAAAAAGTGAAAAATCGTTGAATATGCTATTAGGAAAACAAACTGTTAATATAGTTAGACAAGGACTTGGATATAATCAAACTAAAAAGACTAGAAATGAAATTAATCAAGTCAATTCAACGTGCACAATTTGTAGAGAATTTAGACACACTCAAAATAATTGTTGGTATAGACCCAAGCACATGAAAACTATACTAATTTGGGTTCCAAAAGGCATAAATATAGAACCTCTCAAAGTTAAACAAATCTGGGTGCCGAAAGGAACATATATAAATATTTTTGGGTCTCCACAAAATTATTTTTCAAAATATTCCGCCACTAACAATCATGGACCTATAAAAACATATAGGTCACAAACATCTTTTTCCGTGTAGGTGTGGTGGCAGGCTAAGGAACAACAATAGTGTTACTTGGATTCTGGCTGTTCCAAGGACACACCGAGCGGCAAAACAAAGTTCCTTAGCCTAGTATAAAGGTGATAGAATCACAATGGACAACAACGAAAAATATCATAAAGGTAAAACATGTAATGGTATATTTATTTGAACGATATATTAAATGTGATAATCTGCACCGTAATTTGAGGTAAATCAGCCAATAATGAGATGAAGAAATAATGATGATTTTGATTCTGACTTATTTAAAATTGATGGGCAATTATACTCCTATACCAAAAACACTATAAAAATCTCTAGAGCATTTGAATTACTTCATATATATTAGTCTGGATTAATAATAGTGTTTTATTGGATGATAATACATTTGGCTAACACTACATTCACGGTTTTTGATTATTTACACGGCTTCAATTCAAATTCAAGAGAATGTCATTTAAAAAGCTCTTAAAATTAATTTTGAGGTATTTTGTTGCACACTTCATGGTCTGGTCTATCAAATTCAATTAAAGATAATTTTGAGTGAAAGAGAAATTCAGATGCAGATTGCACTGGTAATCTAGTTGATAGAAAAATTACAAGTGGAACGTGGTTTCTGTTGATTCAGTAACTGCATCATTTTTCAAAGAAAATATCTGCATATTTTTCATTTCAAATAGCAGAATTTTTTTCTTATATAACCACTTCGAGAAAATCATTTTTGACCATATTTTCAAAATTGATTTTATAATTATTTTTGAATTTGATTTTAAATGACAATTTTGACGAGTCTGACTCCCTAATAATTATCGAAAAGATAAATAGTGATTGAAAAAGTGATGAGTGTTGATATTTATCATACACTACTCAAGACAGTATATTTAGAAAATTTCTTTAGAAATTTAAACAAGAGTTATAAAACTCTTGTTGGGTAAAGATTCCCTGACATTTCTATTTCTACCATATTTATGTCGACCATCGCTCAACAAAATTCAACATGGTTTGTCGATATGTGGTACTTTAATCAGGAATCATTCGTTTTTCATTTTATAAAATAAAATAAAATCCAAAGTATTCACTCTCATTTAAAAGTCCTCACGGTTATGCATGTGTGAATTACTTGGAATTTGTTATGTGCTTCCATGCTCATTTAAAAGTCCTCACGGTTATGCATGTACGGAACACATATCAAAATTGGTTTATTAAATAAACAAGTTGATTCTAATCCCATTAAAAGTCCTCACAGTTATGAGTGGTTAGAAGATACTTCAATTCATTTTTAGAATTAAACTGGAATACTACTAATCTCATTTAAAAGTCCTACGGTTGTGCATGATTAGTAGATATTCAAATTTCGGATATAAATGTACCACAAATAGACACAACCGTATGGTTTTATATGATGACATCATTTCCATTATTTCTAAAAGTGGAATATGCGCCTAACCAGGGTAGTTATGATTTTTGTTTGATTTTTTATTGAATTTTAATATTTTTATTCTATTGAGTTTTAATGTTGGATTAATATCGATCACTTTATCTCTGTTTTCTCTAACACTAATACTCTTTTGCTGATAACAAAAGGGGGAGGGAAAAGTTAAGATTTTGTCAAATAAAATCAAGTAAAGGTAAAATATTTTCCATTTGCATCTAGGCTCATTTGCATATTTTTATTTATATGCATATATGTAGGGGGAGTTTTGTGTAGAGAGGAAGCATTTAAATAGGGGGAGCAATTAGAGTATATTAATGATCAAATACATTTAACATGTTCAAATCTTAAATATATGTTTGTTATCATCAAAAGGGGGATATTGTTGAATATGCGATTATAAGATTTTTGTTTGATGATAATAAACATATATATGTATATATATTCATTTAAATGTATTTGTTATTGTACTATTTTATTTTTCATAGATTAAATAAATATTTGCTGAATAAAAATAAATAACACAGAATTCAAATTCAAACAGAAATTTTATTCAAACGAATATTTATTACAATCCTTGAATAGTAAAAATTTCAAGCTCTCACTATATATATAAAATTTCAATACAATTTTGATTAAATTACAATTCACATTGCACCTCGCTACATATCACTCATTCCCTCAACTCGTACTGATCTTCAACTTTATTCCTATGTGAATCCAACATCTAAGAAATCTGCAAAAATATACATTGATGCAGTAAAATTGAAAATAAAATATATTTGCAGTATAAAATAAAATGTGATTCTTGAAAATAATATTTGCCTCAGTTATTTGGGTTGTTCGTCATCATTTAAATTTGAATTCATCATGCAGGAACAACTTGTGACATGCATAGTGTATCACTGTACCTGTCACAAGGTCGTGCACACCAATATACACTTGATAAATCTACAGGGACAGTTGAGCACAGGTCAAACCCAAATGAAAAGCTGGGTTCAACTCAAGTGCAATACAAATAAAGTCACAACACGAGCACAAGGTCAAACCTGAGCTGCAAGCTGGATTTAACACAGGTGCAAGTTCATGAAAATGGTCAAGACAACTAAAACAAGCCTCGACCAAAAATCCAAATGTACAAAAGCATTATGCAAACTGAACATCTCAATGACTACAACGACCAGAGAGAAGCCAGAGCTAATGAACAGCAAGTGATACAAGACCAACAATGCAAATAAGTAACAAGGGTCAAGCTAATGAAAGCAACTCGAGCTTCATTCAGTACACACTCGAATACACATAGCAACAACTCAAGTCAGTGCACATCGAGTGAAAGCAAACATACATATATGGCCTGAAACTCCAAGAAAGTTAGTCAATTACAAATGAACATCATACATTTGAACACAAGCTTCAGACTAATGTACACATGAATGCAACAACGACAGTTAAGGCAACAAAGATCAGTTTCAAGCATATCATTGAATCACACAGCAGCTCCAATGAGCAACTGCATAAAACAAGTAAAACTACACATATACACAACAGACTCAAGTGCTAGCCAGAAGGAAATGCATCAGAAGAACCATGGCATGATCCAAGTTTAATCAGAAATTTTAAAATCAAATACCAGAAAAATCCATGGAGCAACAGTATGAATGAAATACAATGGTCAGACAATCTAAAGCACAAAGCTACATCAAGTTGAACAAGACAGAGAAGCAGTAATTAACAAGTACAACCTTAAGTATGCATGCATGAACCAATAGAACATAATGCAATGCAATATGAACCAGACACAACATTAACCAGAGCCAAGGCAAGAGAAACCAACAAGCTACAATGGATGATCAAACTCAATGAAACAGACTACAGACCAAACCGACATATCAGCAACAACAACAACCATGAAATACAAGTGCACTAACAACATGAAGCAACAAGACTACAAGTGGTGATGCAGTGCAATACAAAATGAATTACTGGAATGAATCAAATCATGAATAAAAGTGCTGATAAATGTACACAGTGAAGTACTACATTAAGATCAAATGCCAGCAAACAACATGAATGGTCATAGGCATGAACACAACATTATCAGAGACTGGTGCAAGCTCAACAGTCAATAGTGACCAAATACAAATGAAAGTGTCAGAAGTCAGTGCCAAAGTTCACATGGTAATTAATTTGAAGCTGTGAGCTACTGACCAAAATCAAAGCTGAAGTCAACGACAAGGAGTTCGAACAGTTCAAAAATCATCAAAGCTGTTGTGGCCATGGAATCAAAACAGTGCCGTGATGACCAAGGCAACAAATTGACCAAGTCAGAAATCAAGCGTGTGTACAAATTGAAAAAAAAGTCAAAAATCAAAACCAGAGTGAAATAGAAAAGTCCCTACCGTAGCGATCAAGAAAAGATCGAACGGTTTCAAATCAAAACAATGATATTGAAGTAAATGAAATATTCGATATGAACAAGTCGGAACATATCTATAGCATTAAAACAAAATCAAATGGCCGAGAATATTCAAGCGACGAATTCAATTAAATGGATAAGAACAAAATTCAAGGGCGTCGAATCATATATAAGTAACATCATCGGCAAAGAAATCATCATTGAGTTCAAGCATTGAAACCAAAAGGCAAAAGCAAAAATCACATACCCGAATCGAAGCAGAGACGAACTCAATCAAGCGGCCGAAAGCATCTCAAGAGACGATCAACTAACAAAGCAAGGAAATCGAATTGAATCGAGCATTTGTAATCGGCATCATCGAATTACCGAAAACCCTCATTTCTGAAGAAAGAGGAACGAGCGCTGCCATTATCTCAACAAAAAGGGAACGGGCCGAATAAATTGAAAAGGAGACGGGCCGAATAAATTGAAAAGGAAAAAGGGGGGCCGACCCTTTTGTTTTTAAGTCTAATTAGGGTGTTTTGTTTTTTGTTTTTTAAATTTCTTTTTAAATTTGTCTTTTAAATTTTAAACAGTTGTAATCACTAGTCGTGTGACTAGGGGACAGAATATGTGGCGTAGTTCGAGAATTCGCAACTCATTGGATGAGTTGTGGTAGTGTTTTGAGCGTAGAGTTAGGTTAGTCAGTAGAGGGTGTCGCGAGTTTACGTGTGTAAGCTTGTGACTACTTAATTTCTAGTAGAAACCTCGGGGGGTAGCATGTAGGCAGGGTTTTGCCGAAGCTGGGTAAATTCTGTGTCATTCTATTTCTGCATTTTTTATTCTGCTATTATCTATGCTGCTATTATTCTGTAATCTATGTTGAAATAATTCTACAAGCTTCCGCAATAAATTTTTATAATTAATAGCATCACCCTATTCATCCCCCTCTTGGGTGAAATCGATCCTACACCGAGGAGTGGATGATCGGGCAAGATTCGTTACAAGCCTTGCTTACATCTCCAAGTCAAATATGGAGGTCGATGAAAGGAAGGTCAGTCATATTCGCTTTGTATTGGTTTTTGACTTTTATGAGCTTTTCCTTCTCTAGTCCTTGGCCCCAAATCAAAGGCATATGGTTGCTGATGAGCGGTCGAATCATGCTCGCTTTGATGAAACTCCGTAGGTCCAATCACGGTCTATGAGGATTGGCTGGAAGCCAACTCAGAGTACTTGGTCAACTACATTGTTTTGGAAGTAGTTTAGTTCAAGTTGGTCATAATTCACAACATAATTGAAATTGAAATAATTCAAAGAAGATCAGAATAAATCTCATTGATAAGTGAAGCAGCATTGTGTGCTCGCTATTCAACTTTGCCCCTATATCCTTTAAACGGGATGTCGACTGTCAGCGGTCCAATTGATAATTATAGTTCCTTATTGATCGGCATTGGATGTTCCATGCCCTCCATTCTATAGGTCTTGCACATAATATTGAAGATTTCCTTTTCGAATCAGCTTTCCGATCACATCTCGGAGGAGTTTGTAATCGCCAATGTTAGGATTGTATGCGTCTTGGAATATACAATATTCCCCGGATTTTCTTTCGGTTTCGATGGACTCTCTCAAGGCTAGTTTTTGGTACTTCTCTGAGCCATGAGTCTCTAAGCAGATGTTATCGATTGAATCGTTCAAAGGAGTATATGAGTTGAATTTTGAGATCCTAAGCCGTCTCCTTGAATCTGAGTCCTTAACCAATGGGCCTGCATTTTTCTTTCTCCTAGTCTGCTTTACCTTCTTGCTTAGTTTTGGTTCACTTTGTAACATAAACGATCCAAGGTTGTAGGAGGCTCCCTAGCTAACTAGCTGCCAAAATTTGTCTAGGGGTTGACCCTCCACGTCAATGCCATCAGTATGATATCCTAGCTAGCATCTGGAATAAATTGGATAATGACAACAATTCTCGGTGCGAGTTGCATGCATTATAAGCTGCTCGACAAACTTCTGATTCAGTTGATCGAATGAGTAGATAGATTTGGCGATAATCGCATAAATCGCATGATCGATGCACCTTCGAGGAATGTAGGAAAGCATCTACATTCGATGGCACATATTGCTCTGGCGGAATTCACAAGCCACTTGAATTTCATGAGATGTAGTCTAGGGTTGGTTTTCCTGAGTAAACCGATATGATACATTGAATCTCCTTGGATATTCTACACATTGAACGACTTCGATGAATAGGCTTCGATTGCAGGGATCTTCAGTCATCAACAATCCGGTTCATTTTTAAGTTGCATCTACTTGTTATTCTTGTGAATGATGTATGCATGCCCGAGATATGAGCTAACCAAGATGGACCGATATTGATGGATCACTAGTAAGTTACTTGGAGTGGGACCCAAGAAAATCGTCTAGTAGCTTGGAGTCAATTGTTGGTTTTGTTGGAGTCACTAAACTCAAAGGCCTGGTGGTCGGCACTTGGAATCACTTTGGTGTTTTCTTAGGGAAAACCATGGTTTTTGCCGACTCTGACTTTAGCTTAATGTTTTCTGGGTTTGCTTAGAGTCATATCACCTATGTTTTTCAACTTTTGGGAGTATCGCTTGAGTAGCGGTTGCTTGTCCGTTTCCTGGTTGCAATTCAGAAGCTACCATTTGATTCTCTATGCCCCGGTTAGTTACAAAACTTAAGGGAAGTGACATGGGCTTTTGACAGAGTGATCGGAAGTGTAGGGTTCGGCTGAAATGCCTTGGTGATGGATCCGTAGTTTGCAATATGAGAGGGATTGGCTATGGGGACGTGAACGAGGGATCAATTAAACGGAGTATGAAAGAATTGACAACATAAAGGGCTTGGAGGAATAGTGATCGATATACTTGCAAAGGGATCGATATATATGCCTTAAAGAGGGATCAATATAGTTGTTTCTTAGAGGGATCGGTACATGTGCTTTGTAGAGGAATTAGCGTACTTGCCTAGTAGAGGGATCGGTATATACCATTTGGAGAGGGATCAATATATACCTCATGGAGAGGGATCGGTATACTTAATGGAGGGATCGGTACATATGCTTTTTGGAGTGATTGGTACATATGGAGGGATAGGTAGTGCATATAGTATTTTAACAAAGTAATCGGCATTTACTCAGTATATATGCTAGAGGGATCAGTGTATATATATTTTACTTAGTGAGGGTTCGGTCAATTAGGCTAAGGGTTTAGTTGCAGTTGAGATTGAAGGTGGGTCGCCTATTATGGCCTTGTGAGAGGGACAGGATCTTCGCTAACTTAAGTTCAAACTTCAACATTAATCCCAAGGACTTGCATACATGACTGAATACGATCCCATCCAAATTGACATGAACACATGAACGATTCCAAACAAGAATACTAGCATAATTAGATCCCCCGAAAATACAAGAAATAGACTTAGTCCCTTTAACTATGGCTATTAACTTCCTTTAGATCTTCTTCAAATCGGAGTAGAAAAGAAAGTTTATCATTTGAAAGCTGGATCTACCTCACGAATATGGAAATCCACAAGTAGAAGATGAGATCCAATCAAGCCGAAAATTCATTTCTCGGTGAAAGCACCAAAATGTTGACACCAAAAATGGCTTCAACACCCATAGAATCTCATGGAGAGTAAAAAAAGAATGGAATAAAAAGAAAAACAGAACAAAATAAGTGAACACACAAATTTTTATAGTGGTTCGGCAATATTGGCCTACGTCCACTTCGTATTTTTATTGATCTTTCACTTGATTATGATTACAAGAATGTTTAGTTCAGTTGGGATCCATTAGTATAAAAATGAAGAACAGAAATGGTAGTGCCTCGGTAGAGAAATCAAGATCCCTTTTCCAACACCATGCCCGTTGTATTTATAGAGGAAGATGTGCATGGATTAGACCAAAAATTTGGCAGAAGGCTCAGGTGACCAAGGCGAGGCAACCTAAAAATTTGCAGGCCCATCGGTGCCCACCATAGGGATTGGTACCGATCCCTACAAATGCATCCAAATAGGCTACAATCCCTAGAGGGATGCCCCATTATGTTAGGTACTTACTATCCAGATTTTGTGCAATTTCGACGTACGTTATGTGAGATATCGTATTTTCCATGAAGTAGTTTTGCTTGGAATCTGATTTATGCCTATCCCTCTAGAGGGTAGGTATCGATCCCCCCAACTTGCTCCAAATGCCATACGATCCCTATGGGGTGTTCCACATGTCCTAATTAGCTTATACTCAAAGTTCATGTTGATAGCACCTATAGATTTTGGATTATTGACCGATCATTGTTGCAATATGTAGTGAAAGCTGAATCTGGATGATCCCTTTTATACTGATCCCTTTTGATAGGTGAAGTTATTTGCCCATAACTTGAGCATACGAACTCCAAATGACTTTAAACTTGGAATGTAGCCTGATGGGGCCTTCCTTGTCACTTTGTATCGATCTTACCAAGTTTGGGACATTAATTGAGGATATGTACTGATCCTCTAAGTAAAGGGTTAGGCACTGAACCCCCGCCTAGGGGAGGCATTATTCCATACTTAGAGTATTATGGAGATTCTATCCGTTGGCCTTGATTGATAGTCGCTTCATATCATTGCTTATGCTTGATCTTTGAGCTTAATAATCATCTCTCCAAGCTGTCTTCCTCGATGACCGTCTAGTCTAACTTATCCAGTCAGTCAGAATATAGCTGGGCCAAAAGGCTGGATATCAAGTACCTTATCATATAGTACATCGTCCATAACATATCCTACATCCAAAGTGATTATAACATAATCATAAAGTCAACATATCATGTATATGTGAGTTAAAATGAATAGTCCATCATCCACAAGGGTCAAGGGTCACATATTCCTATAGCTACCCAAACCCATAAATGATGCAATCAATGACATAGTTTTCCTTAGGGTTACTATGGACCTATTCTAGTTTCCTAAGGCTAACTAGAAATCTATTAGTTGACTCAAGCCAGGATTTACTAAGTAGTCCAACGGTTTTCTAGTCCTTTAAGAAGAAAAATTAACGGCTTCCTAAGATCAATAAGAGAAATTATTCACGGTCTCCTAAAAACGATATGAAAAAATAACGACGATCTCCTAAAATGGTAGGAGGAATACATAGGTGACCAAAATGCTATGAGTTCCTTCGGATGCATAACTCCAAATTTTTAGCCTCACTATCGGTAAAGCCCTATGTACTGGAATCTCAGACATGACCAATCGAGGGCTTAACAGTTGGAGGGTAGCGCATAACCCTACCCCAATCTCCATCCAAATATGGTTTGAAAATATCCATTGAGTCATGTCTTTTGATCGGTCCAGGGCTTCCTAATACAATTTGATCTTTCGGATCTCCTGGATGTAATTCTACTCACTTGAAAGTTTAATTATGACCATACCCACTAGAGCAACCCTAATAGATCATTAGTTTCCATATCCCAAAGGCCAAAATGTTGGGTTATAGTATTTAACACATAAGTAATTTTGTCAACACTTTACCATATACAAAAATAATGTACCAAAGTACAAAGAAAAATATATAACACATTAGCGACCATTCAAATATATATCCATATGATAGCCAATTTAAACATAAAATTACGTATTCAAAGTAAAAGTTTTCCTTATCAATAATTCTTTAAAAATGGGCTAAAACATCCTTTATTTCCTTTGGAAATAAAAAGCATTTAACAAAATCATCCTTTTTTGTGTAAAACTTAGCTCAACATAAAGTTGAAAATCTTCCAAATTTTATAAAAATAGATCTCTTTCCTTTCAAAATTATGTGTGGTCGCATCCTCGATAAATCTCATGCTTCCGCATGTTAAAAATATAGACTATCACCTGTTGACACTATATATATGTGTGTATGTATATATATAGTTGTCAATGTTGACATTTATATCTGTTACTTATTAACCCATAAAACATACATAGCTATCGCAAGTTGACAAGTAAATAGCTATCACAAGTTAATAAAATACAACTTTCGAAAGTTGGCAAAATATAACCATCGAATGTTGACATAATATAGCTTTTGAAAGTTGATAAAACATAGCTATCATAGGTTGATATAAACATAGCTTCTGAATCTTTACAAACTATATCTTTTGCATGTTAAGAAAATGCAATTATCGAGCCTGACAAAATATAACTTTCAAAATTTGACAATGATAACCATCGCATTTGACAATGACCTTCGAGTAGTAACAAAATACAGCTGTCGAATGTTGATAAAATCGAGTTTTCGAAGGTTAACAAAATAAGCTTATGAGCAATGAAAAATTAGTAGCTGTCATTGGTTGAAAACACTATCACATGTTGATAAATAGATAGTTATCAAGCATTGAAAAATGATGGCTATTAAAGGTTGATAATGGCATTTGTAATACTTTACAAAACTGAATTTTTATCATTAAAAGCATGAACCTTTTAACAAACTGGCATTATTTGTCAACATCTAGTTGGATAATCAAAACCTTTTTAGAATTCTTGCAAAACGCACAGTGGAAAACTTGCTTTAATTTTTTGAAATTATAATTTCTCTTCAAATTATATTTATCGCCTTTTACAAATAAACTCTTTCTGCATAAAATAATTTATATTAAATTGTAATGACTTGGGAAAATCCACAAAAATTTCGAAAAATCAATATTTACTTTCTTATCATCATATAAAAATGTCGAATCAAAATAATTAAGTTGCATATTTTAAATGATTAAATTTCAAAATCATTCATTTTCTCACTTAGAAAATTCATAATAATTTCAAAAAATTATGAAATTAAAATACAAATTTTAAAATTTAAACATCACATAATTTTTTAAGAACATTTGGAGATTAAAAAATTAATTTTTCACATCCAAAATCCTTTGGGAAAATTCCTAAAAATACATAAATGACAACCATACATTCATAAATGATTGTCTATCCCAAATGCATGATAGATAATAGCCAAAAGTTCAGACCTACACTAAAATTCAAATCAAATACATCATAAGTAAGAGATGGAACTATTATTCACCTTAATTTGTTGAAATGGTGGAATTTGTCTTAGCTTCTTTTCTTCCTAAGCTTCGCTTTCTCTTTTTTTGAGTAGCTTTAATGTTGGCCGACCCCTTTAGTTTAAGTGTGAGAATGTAAAATCAAAATGAACAAAGGAGAGAGGGAGAGAATAGTATGCGGTTCATATTCCATTTTTTATCCTATGTTTATTGTAGTTTCCCTTCTTTAAAACATTCTGTTCATTATATTTTTTTAAGGCCTAAATTAATTAACTGATCCAACAAATCTCGCATTTTCAAATTCCCATTTAGTTTCCAATAATTAAACATTCAAAATAATGTACAATAAAAATCAGGGGGTGTTATTTTTTATCTTTAATTTACTTTACACTCCAAGAATCAGCCTCAAGAATTTTCGTCTTTCATTAGTTATACTGCAAAGAACCAATCACATGTAGTTCCGCCTTTCATTAGTTAATATGCAAAAAACCGGTGTAATACTCTGTAAAATTGATAAATAATTTAAATAAATATTAATAATGCGATGATGTAGAAATAATTGGAATTAATGAATGAATTAAATAAATTAAACATAAGGAGAGGCAAAATGGTCAATTTTACGATTTTGGAATTTGATGACGAAACCAATTCCTTTGTGACTTTCCCGTTTTTCCAATTCACAAGTAACTTAGTTTGCCTCATTTAGAGTTCGTATGGAGGAATTATGGTCGAAAACATCATTGAGTCGAGTGAGCGCCATAGGATTTGAGTTTGAATTTGAAATTAGGTGGGCAATTGTTTCCCTTCAACTACTTAAGGGATAAACATGTATAGTTACTTCAAAAAACTACTCACCCTGACACTTCCACTTTCTCCTCCAAATTCCTCTCAACCAACTAATAAATTTAATCGTCTCTCTCAAAATTCCACCAAGTCGAATGAGGCCATTAGCATTACGAAGCTATCAGACAAGGCTACTACTAGTAATGATTTAAAGGTGGAAATCTAAAGTAAGGAGATGCGTCATCCCAAATAGTGAGGTTTGGATAGAAATAGGCATTTTGGTGAGTAATTCGTGGTCGATTCTTTGTATAATGTAATATACATGACGCGTTAATCGTTTTAGTGTTGTACAACATTAATTAACTCTTAATTCAAAATTTACATGGGTTTGGGAAGGAATTTGGCTCAAATACTGAGCATAAACTAGGTTTTATATCTCTTGTATTTAAATGAATATATCACTTCAATTCATGAACTAAAGTTTATAGATAGAGTTATAAACACAGGGCAAGAGTATAGGTATGTTCTCAAATGACCAGAAGAAGAACAGAGGTGGTTGGAGTCAAAAACTACAACGAAACACAAAAATTCCTAAAACCTAAAACTTAAGAAAAACACATACATCATTCTACCCATGGGTTTGGACCGATGCACGGGTGGTCATTTCGTGGCATAGGTTGAATCTAGACCCCGAAGGACCTATATAAATAAATAACAAATATTAGACTCTTATTTATGTTGTGTACGGGAAGGTGATCTCGGACTGGCAATGGACTGCACGATGATATTTCGAGGTGAATGAATACATGTAATGATTGGTTGTTGTTTGAAGTGGTTATATAAGTTATTGCAATATTGAAATGTGAAATGGTGATGAATGCGGATATGAATGAGTCTAGGGCATAGGATATGATCCAGAGTGTTTATGCGGATACAAATGCGGTCCTATATCACTAATTGGTGGTCCAAGCACTATGATTTTGTCCCTTGTAGTGCTATGGTGGACCAGTGGGAGGGAGTGGATTTTAAGTGATCCTATAAAGATGAGGCTAGTCCAGAGTGTGAATCCAATCAGGTAGCACGAGGAAAATAGGAAACCCTATAGGGAATGAACCTAGTCCAGGGTCGGAGTTATATAAGCGATTGACGTGACATGGACATTAGGCAACCCTCTAGCTCACGAGCTGAGTCTAGGAATATGGGTTCACATAAACTCATATCATGTTATAGTATTACTTTTCTATTTTATGGATAAATGGATATGAGAGTAAGGTATGATGTGGTAATGGAACGTGTGGTGGTCGAGCGATAGACTCATATCATGTTATAGTATTATTTTTCTATTTTATGTAGAATAGAGTATGAATCACTCATCAACTTATATCTGACCCACTCCTACTTTATATATATATATATATATATATATATATATATATATATATATATATATATATATCGAGGTTGATGAATCTGGGGATGAGATGGTATCAGGAATAGATATTTATTGTGTGTTGTACATATGGTGTTAATAAGTTTTGTACCTGCATTTAACAATGTATATGGATTTGGGTTGCACTTGTGTCTGTTCTGACATACATATTCAACATTTCAGACATGTGTAGTGATGTGATTATGACATTTATTTATTTGTTATATTTATTTTCTTCTGCTGTAAGACTCTAAAAGCAGACAATCTTAGATAGAACTATATCTGATATATGATATTTGTTTATAGTTGCATCTATTTTACCTCAAACCTAATGACTCATCCTTTCGGTTCCCTATTATAAGTGTCGGTTCGGACATCAGATGTGGGATCAAAAGGGTGTCTATCTTTTGTTTTCACTGCATAGACTCAACTATATAAGAGAACCCAAATGGCGTACGAAATATTGTAATCGAAACACTGTACTTCGCCACTCTCAATTGATGAAAACCCCTCCCAAGGTCAAATTATGAGAACATTGTAACAACCCTTATTTTACATATCGGAGGATTGTAAAATAAATTTATTTAATTCATTTATTGTTGTATGATTCTAATTTTTAGGGATATGATTTCTTGGGATGTTTTACAATTTATGATTCTCCCCGAATTTATATGTGACCATTTTTACCCTGAAGATCTTATTTCGGCTATAACTTTTGATAGAAGCTGAATTAGATGCTCCAACCTATTTAATCGGTTCAGGATGGTAGTTTACCCTTTTATAGGGTGGTCATATAGCAAAATCAAATAAGTGGTTAGGAAGTATAGAATTTTTAAGTTTTAAAATCTACTGGTCAGAATTAGAAGGGGATTATTGCACTAAATTACCAAGCCCGTTAGTCTAATCAGGTTTGGCTATAAATTTGAGGTGGGAGAGATCATTTGAAAGTTGATCTCTCATTTCAAATCATTCCCAAATCCTAAATCCTCTCTAATTTTCCATTCATATCATTGAATTTCATTTCTAATCGTTTATAATTACAAATTAGAGGCTAGGTCTTCAATTAGGAGCTTGATCTCATCGCTTTGGTCACATCCTTATCCAATTTCTCACTATTCGGATCGGATCTTCTTCATATTTCATAGATTTGGTAGATTTGGTGAGTGATTATGATCTCTCACTGGTCTAAGATGGATTATATGTTGTCATTAGGTGATTATAGGTTAGAATTGTCATATTAAGCTATAAATTGATTACATTTAGGTAATTTCAGATTTAGAAACCGTAGACTAACCTAATTAAACATGTAATTAGGATTGGATCATTGGCTAGTGTCATCTGTGCATATTTGGCTATGAATTGCTATGTTTTGGGTTAGATCTATGCTTGAATTATGATGGTAGATTGAATTGTATAACTTGAATGTTTATATTGGATGTAAATGGATTATTTGCTATGTTAGATTTGCTGTTATGTTTGAATTTTTGCTATGCTTGATTCATTTGCTAGTGTTGTGCATGTTTAAAGACTTAGATTGGTGATCGGAGCATGTTTGGAGCAAAGTTCGTCGAAATCACATAAAACTTGATAATTGGAGCTAAGTATTGGGATAGGCACCAATCCAAATGGATTAGATCAAATGGGTACCGATCCAAAATTAGCATGCCAGTTGAAGTGAGATCCATAGGAGGAGAAGAGCATGTGTTTTAGAGATGCTCTATGAAGTTGGATCAGAGGATAGGCTAAGTGTTGAAGATTGGATGGATCATCTTCATTGGATCGACTATGGTGCATAGAAGAGAAATGGAATCCAAAATGGTTAAGTATTTGGATCGACACCAATCCAATTGAATCGAATTAGTACTAATCCAAATTATTCGCTCTATTGGATATGAGATCCAAGCTGGAGGCCCTGGGGTTGTAATGGATCATGTTGGAAGTTGTGGCTCGTGGCTTCTACGGTTTGGAAGTTATGGCATGATGAAATTTCGGCTTTTTGGTCGGGGTCTCGAATAAAGAGTAGGATCAAAGGAGTTGATGATAGCTTGAGATGGAATGAGGCTATGGTATAATGGACTGGGTTGAGTGGTAGAACTCGTACTCAGAAATGGATTTGATGTGTGAAAGCTCTAATGATTTGTAAGTGCCAAGGAATCGTTGATAACTCAAAGTGTTCTGGTTGTGTTCAAGTAATGGTACAATTTGCGGGGGCACCCTAGGGCTGGTAGCACCATTTGTTTATCCTAGACCGCTCCGAGAGGATTCAGTGTCAGATGGTATGGAGATACTGTGGAGACAACCGTGTAGGGTTTTAGACCTGAAAGTATAAGGGAACACAATCGAGAACTGGGATTTCCGTTAGTCTTTGGCAAGCAAGGATGGAGCAATACGAGTTATCATATATTCAAGGCTTTAGAAGATAATAGCTAGGTTTTGGTTGATGGATGCTATGGTTGCTATTTCTCTTCGGTAGGCTATTATCTATAGGAATGCTGGAGAAAGGATCGAGAATAGGGCCAATGGAGGATGCTGGTTAGATTCTTCTATCTTGTTTTGTTATAGCTTTCTATTGTTGTTTATTTGAGTAGCATATTACATCTTAGTGTCATGTGCTAACTCTTTAGTTGCAAGGATAGGTCAGGTATGGATTTTGTACCTATTTAGTACCATATTTTCCGGTATAGATTTTGGTAGTCATTTACCGCTCGCATTTATTTGTTGTTTGACCCAAGGATTAATTTTTCTTCTTATCATCTTGGGTACATCAAATGAGTAGACAAGATGATAGGTTTGGAGTCGCAGCTGCTGTACGAAAACAATCTTAGAGAAGCTATGGCATGTTACTCTATATTTGTAATTTCCGCTGTCTCTTTCTATGTAATTTGTGGGACGTTGTGAGGAAATGATGTACTGAAATATTATGACATTTATGCCATAACTCATGATTTAGTGGAGATGTTATTTTCATTTGTTATAGCTCACTATATTCTGTTGTATATTTTCAGTATTATATTTTATCCATGCGTTGTGAGACATGCAACAAGTTTTCTGCTTTAAATTTTAAGCTTGTTGATCATTCATATCAGCCTGGTATGGTTACTGTTGAATATGCGCTTATATGATTTTTGTTTGATGATAATAAACATATATATATATATATATATATATATTCGTTTAAATATATTTGTTAATGTACTATTTTATTTTTCATAGGTTAAATAAATATTTGCTGAATAAAATTAAATAACACAGAATTTGAATTCAAACAGAAATTTTATTCAAACAAATATTTATTACAATTTTTGAATAGTACAAATTTAAGCCCTCACTATTCACTATACAATTTTGATTTTAATTACATCACAATTCAATTTACGTAAATTCCTCACTACATATCACTCACGGTCGTAGTTCATCTTCAACTTCATTCCAGTTAGAATCCAACATGAGTAACTACTTTGCATTATGTAGCATGTTCCTCATCACATTGTTGAACATAGTTTGCATATGGGTCACATCGGCTCCGTTGCTCGCTTCTTGCACTATGCTAGAAACACAAGTCTTTGTAGCATTCCATGTTAGCTGGCTCATTCTTACAAGTTTTAATAAGAATGATCAGTCTCTCTAAAAGGAACTGGTAGTGTCCGTATGCAATGCAACTTATATACCGTACACATAAACATACATACTACCATATAATTTTGAAAACCAAAATATAACAAGTATGCTTTCTCATATATCGCATGATCCATTCTAAAGTGATATCCCCCTTCCTTATCACTAATGAATCCAAGTATCAACTTATGTCATCTATGCACCCTAAGCTCTGATACCAAATGTGACAATTATTGAACCTGGAAAAGTGATTATAGAGAAGTAGTGCAATCAAGTTTAGGTTATGATATGTTGAACCATAGAGTCGCAATAGATAATGCAGAGAAGGTAAAGTGTAGAAAATAACTAACATCGAAACTTTTATAGTGGTTAGGCCTGAAAGTCGCTACATCCACCGTCCTTTATTTATTTATTTACTCTTATCTTAACGGGAGGCTTATTACATCGAATATATACATTTCCTCCATTAATGAGTTTGTAAAGAGAGCTCTAATATAGGAAAGTACAATATCATTTTATATGCCAATTCTTTTAATATTGCCAGCCCTTTTACTATAGTGGGTGGTCCTCTATTTATAGCAATTTTAAGGTTCCTTCATTGGTGTAGGTGCTTTCTCTTTGATTAATGACCTGGCTTGCTATATGCGGCTTGATTTGAACGCTTGTCATCGTCTGGTTGAGTGCATTTTGACACGTATTATTGACGTGATGCTTTTATTTATAGCTTCTTGGATTTCCTTCGCTTATCCTGACCGTTGGTCTTGGCTTGGGCTATTTGAGTCATTGATAGTTGATGCCTACTAAAGTGCTTTTTGTTCAAGCAGCTGCTATTCTCGACTAAGCTTCTTGTCTTAGTTGGAGAATGACATTGATCTCAGTTGACACTTTGAATCATGCTCTTGGATACTGAGTTTGGTGCTTAAGCCCTCATTGGAGACCAAATAATAGGACTTGGAATCACAAGCTAAGGAACATTCCTCCTAAATATTCGAAATACTTTGTAGAAATTATGGTGTGACACATGCCCTCCAATGTTCACCTCATATGGTTGATATGTGGTGGACTTTGGAAACAATAGCATCATATTATGCTTAATACTTGGCTTGTTTATTCCTTTCGCATTATGAAGTTGATCCTAAGCTTTCAAGAAAAGTAGTATCTAAGAGCTTTCGGAAGCAACGCTTCACTAAGACAATTTATAAAGATCCAACCTCATTTAGAGGGTTTTGAAAATAATTTAAAATCTAACCTTTAGAGTATTTTGGAAATTGAAGTTAGTGCTAAAAGAAAAATACTTTGATACCATACTCCAATCATCTAGATCTGGCCTTATATGAGTAATGGGTTTGAAAACTATTACTGGTGGTATAATGCTTATATTTTCGCATTATTACAAGAACATGGCTCATTGTACAGCATCGTGCATGGTACTATTCAACCATGGCTCACTCTTTGCATGACACGAATCGGTTATGCCTCACTCTTTTGCACAACACTCTAGATGTGGCTCAATTGGTGCATTTGACACGGTCATCTTTTCCATAACTCACTCTTTGCATTACACTATCGGTCGTGGCTCACTATACAACACCATCCATTATACTATTTAACCATGACTTACTCCTCGCATGACACAATTCTACCTTGGCTCACTCTTTACATGACACTTTTGGAGGTGACTCACTAATGCATTCGGCATGGTCGTCTTTTCCATGACTCACTCTTTGCATGACACTATCGGCTATGGCTCACTATGATTAGGTATCTACCCGATATTCCAATGTCATTTTGAATAACAGATTCGAACATGGCTCGCTCTTTGCATAACACTTTTGGAGGTGACTCACTGGATGCGTTCGGCACGGTCATCTTTTCCGTGACCCACTCTTTGTACAACATCATCGGTCGTGGCTCACTATTATTAGGGGTCTACCCAATATTCCAATATCATTGGGAATCTACCTAGTATTCTGTTCTAATTGGAATCTACCCAATATTCTAATCTCACTGGGAATTTACCCCATATTCTAATCTTATTGGGAATCTACTCGTTATTTTAGTCTCATTGGGAATATACCCGATATTACAATCTTATTGGGAACCTACCCACTATTCTAATTATTGGGAATCTACCCAATATTCTAATCTTATTTCTAATCTACCCACTATTCTAATCTTACTGGGAATCTATCAAATATTCTATTCTTGTACGGTACTGCTTGACCATAGCTAACAACTATGCTTCTTAGCTTGAAATAAAAATAATAACAAGGGTTTATTTCTTACATGGCACTACAAGGTCATGACTAAAAATTATAAATTCTTACCTCTAGTACTTTGCTCGGAGGCAGAACTATTTTTATAGCCCAACGGTGAAACTAAGTAACTGCTGAGAGGCAAAAACATTTACTTGCCCAGAGGAAAAAGCATGGCTTTGAAACTCACATGATGCCTACTTGATCAGAGAAGTATCATGGCTAAAAATTTTTGATGAACTTTTTAAAATTGTATGATATTACTTAGTAACAGCAATAATCTGGACTAAAAAGTTTGATGAAATATTTAAAATGCTCAAAACTTAAGAAAACTAGAGTCTCGCATGACATACTTGCATTATGGATAAGAGACTGTGTATTATCTCAAACTTCTGCTAAAGATTTTATTTAGGAAGAAACCATGTGCTGTAATAATGTTTTCGATGCTTGGAATTCCATGTCCGAGGTATTACATTTTCATCTGGCTTCTTTAATCTATATATTCCTGGGGGGATGACGTCATGAATTATTACAGACCATTCCCAATTTGAATCAAAAAGTCATTCTTCCGGATCCCGTGTTTGGTATTATCTTTTATTGGAAAAGGTCTCCTTTATCAAAGTTTCTGCTCCGAACTCTCTAGTTGTAGTACCAGGTCATCTTCCGAATACACTCTACGGTCCTCAAAGTGGCTTGGTCCCGGAGCTCGGGCAACAGATTCAATAACTCCTCTCGAAGCTCGACATTCTACTATGTATTACAATAATACCTTTTGTGAGAAGCAATTTCTAACTCAATCGGGAGCACGGCTTCAAAGCCGTAAGCTAGGGAGAAAGTAGTGTGCCTTGTTGAGGTCTTGGAGCTTGTTTTATAAGCCCTAAAAATGAAAGGCAAATCATCTTCCCAATTGCCTTTTGCCTTGTTCAATCTTTTCTTAAACAAGCCTTGATAGTTTTTTGGCTACCTCTACGGCCCCATTTTCTTGTGGATGGGCTACCGAAGAATTTTTTTAATGATACCATGATTTCACCGTGATCTCAGCAATATTTTGCAAACTCTTGACTCTCAAGCTGAGTGCTATTATCTGTATTATTATTATGTGGAAGATTGAATATTGATACAATGTCCTTCATTACAAACTTTATTACTTGATTGGAGGTTATGGTAGCTAAGGGTTTGGCTTCGTCCAATTTTGTAAAATACTCAATTGCCACTATAGTATATCTTGCTCCTTCTTTAGCAATCGAAAGGGGACCAATAAGATCAATCCCCAAGACTCATCATTGATGTGAGCATGTTGGGAGAAGCTCTCGGCACTTTTGCATAAAAATGACACTTATCGCATTTTCCTGCGTAGTCTCATGCGTCTTGATTAAGTGTCGGCCAATAAAAGCCTTTCTTGGGTAATTCCTTTACCAACTTTTAGCCTCCATGGTGGTCTCCACAACTTCCATCATGGGATTCATTCAACCATGGATGACCTTCCGAGGCCATTGCATGTCAAGAGTATGGAGTTGAGAATCCAATCCTGTAGTATTCCATCTATAATACTTAACTTTGGAGCATTATATTTAATCCGCTTCTCTTTGACAGCATCCGAAAGTAGAATTTTCTTAATCAGATATTGGATATATGGCGACATCCAATTTTCTCCACTGATTACTGGTGTTATGGATTCACCTCGGGAAGCTTGAGCTCTTACTATAAATAACACTTTCTTCGGTACTGTATGCTAGATTTCTCTAGGATCTCGATTGAGATGGAATTATAACTCTCTTACATCCCTTGATCTTGTATATTGTGCTAACGTATCGGCCCTAGCATTTCGATCTCTAGGGATGCTTTCTCGAAAGCTCCAAGTAGCCGCTTTACTTGCTTAGCGTCGAGAGCTAACCTCGAGTCTTGAGTTTAATAATGACTAAGAACTTGATTGATGACTATTTGAGAATCATTGTATACTCGAATCTCTAAGAACTTGATAGAAATTACCATTCATAATCTAGTGATCAAGTATTCATACTCAGCTGCATTATTGGTTGTTGAGAAGGTAAGCTTGATTATGTAGTAAATTTGATGGTTGTTCAGGGTTACCAAGATATAGCCGGCACCTTCCTCTCGCTCATTTAAGGCTCCATCAACATAAAATTGCCAAGAGAGTTGCTTATTCTTGCTTTCTTCTTTTTCAGCTTCGGCTTTGAATCTAGTGCATTCAGTGATGAAGTTAGCCAGTGCTCGACCTTTAATTGCTGTCTTTGGCTCATATGATATCTCACGGTCGTTGAGCTCTATAGCTCACTTGATTAACCTTCTTATAGTCTCGAATTTACGAAAAAATTGTCAAAGTGGTTGATCTGTAAGGACTTTAATATGATTGGCCTGGAAATATGACCGAAGCTTTCTTGCCATGGACACCAAGCTGTAGGCGAGCTTTTCAATTTCAGGGTAGTGCTTCTCGGCTGGACCTAGCCTTTTACTTGCATAATATACGGGTCTCTGGATCCCATTATCATCTCTCACCAAGGTCAGACTTATGGCTTGATCCGAGGCATCCAAATAGAGGAACAATGTTTCCCCATTTATCGTTTTAGACAACACCGACAGGAACTTAGGCGCTTTTGCAGATCTTCGAATGCTTTCTGGCATTTTTCTGTCCATTTGAAAGCAAATGCTTCTTTAAGAGGTTGAAAAAGGGAATACATTTGTCGGTCGATTGACTTATGAACCTATTCAAAGCAGAGATCTTTCCATTTAAGCTCATTACCTCCTTTCCATTAGTCGGAGTCTTCATGCCGGTTATAGCTTTTATCTAATTTGGGTTTATTTCTATCCCTCTAGCACTTAGTATAAAACTAGGAATTTCCCAAATTGTATATAGAATGTACACTTTTGAGAGTTTAGCTTCATCTAATACTTCAGGAGAACATTGAATGTCTTAGATCCGAAACACAGCTTTTTAATTATTTAGATTTGGCCAACAAGTCATTGACATACACCTCCATGTTTTGACATATATGCTTTGTAAACATTTTGTTGAGTAATCTCTGATACGTTGACCCTGCATTCTTATGACCGAAGGGCATTACCTCATAGCAGAACAAACTCATATTGGTGATAAAACTATATTCTCCTCATCGGGCTTAAAAATTGGGATCTGAATGTACTCAAAATAGGCGTCCATAAACGAAAACAATTGATGCCCATCAACAGCGTCTATTGATTGGTCGATTCTTGGCAAAGGAAAGCAATCCTTCAGGCAAGCTTTGTTTAAATCCATAAATTCAATGCAAGCCCTCTATTTCCCGTTTGAATTCTTTACTAATACCAGATTAGCGATCCACTTTGGATAGTAGATATCTTGGATGAAATTATTCTTTAATAATCATTCAGTTTTTTTATAGAGTCACATATCGGACCTTTTCTTAAGGCTACCATTTTTGCCTTACGGGAGTAAACTTTGGATCTATATGTAAACAATGGAAAACAACTTAGTGGTCAATTCCTATCATATCATCGTGAGTCTAAGCGAATACATTTTGGTTATGCTTGAGGAAGGAAATTATCTCTTTTAGGATAACATGATGGAAATAAGTACCTATCTTAACTATCTTGGACTTGTTATTTTCGTTAAGGCACACTTTTTCTAAAGTCTCAGCTGCTGAAGCATCTTGACCTCTTGTATTGGATCAAGACGTGCTTAGTTTCTTCTTCCTTTGGAACTTCTTGTACATCCTGAGCAATCTTTCTCTTTCTCCCAGAAAAATTACTACTTTGCCCCTATTTTATCTCATTATATTCTCTTCGATAGCTTGATTTGTAAATTTAACCTCCTACAGTATAATCTTCAAGCCTTGGAAGAAAGTTTAAGGGTTTCTTATAGCTTCCAAATAGATTTAGAACTCATGTTACTAACTATTTCCATAATTTCGAGAAGAATGGGTTGGTTAAATTTGACATTGTTCTCATAAGACAAGTTTTCCCTTTATTAATCATGTTCAGGCATGCACAATACATCTGTCTCGAGATTTGCTGATCTCCCCTTACAAGCCATTCACCCTTCTCGATGGGAAATTTCAAAAGTAAATGCTTAGTAGATATGTATCCATCCATGGCGTCAAAAGCTGGCCTCCCAAAGAAGGCATGTACATTGAGGGGACATCTATAACAACAAAAGTGGTTTCATATGAGGGTCACTTCCAACTTTGACCACCATATTGCATTCTCTGAGAGGAATGGATCCATCAATTTGAACCTATATATGGGATCTTGGTTGGACTTAAGTGTGCTTTCAGGCAACCTTATCTTATTGAAAGTGTGATGGAAGATTATGTTACATCAGCTCTGGTATCTACCATTATCTTTGCAACCTTTGAAAGTCCAATTTGAGCCGCACTTACAAGTGGGTCATTGATAGGGACAATAAACACTCCGCTTATCAAAGTCACCAAATGTAATTTCATCCCAACCTTCTGCTTCTTCTAAGACCTCTTCATTTCATAAACTAAATGCTTCCATCTTTGGTTTAATTAACATATCTCTTGTAGCTTCCATTCCTTGCCTAGGCAATATGGGGTCCTCCTAAGATGATGCCAACAAAATTTCAAAGGGCTGGTAAAGACCTTGGAGCTGGTGCCTAAGGCTGTGCATTTTCTTTTCTTGCTGAAGTAGCAGCTCCTTGAGTATTGTCATTTTTTAGGAACTCGTTTAGCTTTCCTTCTCCATCTAACCTATTGATAAAAGACTTCAAGAACCAACACTCTTCAATGTTGTGGCCATTCCACTGATGGTAGCTACAATACTTTCCTCCTCGGTAACTTTCAGCTCTTTCCCTCTTTTCGAAGGGTACGAAATTCGATCTTGAGTCATGGCATAGACTTCAGCGTAAGAATGAGTCAAAGGATAGGCTTTCACCACATGAAATTCCCTCTTAAATCTTTTTGATGGGGTTAATTTTATTGTTTCCATTCCATTCTTGGTTCTTCTTGACAACTCCTTTAGATTTTTCAATTCGGATTTTCCCTTGAGATCGAAAAACGAACTCATTCAGGGACTTGCATTCCTGCCTTAGTAGATCATCCCATAATGGGTTATTCCTCCATAACCCTAAGGTGATAGAAACAAGCTTGGTCTCGTCAGTCATGCCCTTGCATCGAGTAGCTACGTCATTAAACCTTTTACAATAGTTCTTTAGAGTCTCTCATCTCCCTTGTCTAAAGTCGGTGAGCAGACTAAGTCCTATTTTTTTATCTTTTGAAGTGAAGAATTGTGTCAAGAACTCCATAATCAGCTGTTCCCAAGAGCCAATATGAATTCAGTAAACAGCTTTGGAATCATTTCAAGCGGCCCACTAAAAGTCGTGGGCTAGAATCTACATTTAATCTCATTCGAAACCCGGATAGCTTATATTTGGATCTCGTATAAAGCGACACGATCCTCGGGATCAGACGATCCATTATAACATAGTTTTAGGATCCTCAATTTTGGAGGCATATTAGCTCTTATAATTTCTCAAGAGAAAGGCTAAACCTTTCAGAGCTTCATCTCAGCACCAAGGTTAGATCAATCCTCTTGCAGTTTCTGTATTTGCTCAGATAATTTTATTAACAAAACTTCCATTCCTATAGCCTCGTCGAGTCTTAGGGTTTTAGCTTCAACATTTTGATTTTGTGGCTTATTTTTCTACCTTTCTTCGAAGTTTATCCTTTATAGACTTAGAGTTAAGGGCCTCTTAGAATAACCTGCACTTGTTTCTCTTGCACTCTTAGCTTTATTAGCTGCTTCACTTGCCATCATGAACTCAGCTTCTAAACTTTCGTTAGCCATTGGAAAATTTCTAGGGTTTCATCCAAAGGTCAAAGGATTCTCATCTTCTTCAAGTATAGCCGAAACCTTCTTTATAATTCAGTAAAAGTGCTTTTAACTATGGTCTGATAATATTTAACCGCTATGCCATGTCAGAAACAACTTTCAACATTATTTGACGAAATTCTCCTTCGATAATGACTGGAGCGCCAGCTTCTTCAATAATAGCTCGATTTATTTGGTTTGCCTGATTTCTATCAAGCATAGGCAATTCTTCGATTCCTTCATCTTGGGTAGGAGAGTGAGGGGTCTTTTGAGAGGATGCTTTTGACTTCATGCTTGATTGAGAGTTTTCAATTGCTAAATTTACTGGATTGGAAGAGAGCGAAAGGGGACCTCCTTCTAGTGCCAAAAATGTTAGTGCAAAATTTTGTCTACACTAACACCTCGAGGTCTGAAGGTATAGCTTTAGAAGCTAGTTGGATTATTGAACCCGACAAAGAGATTACTGAGACGTGATGCGGGCAAGCTTAGGTTACAAGATGTTGAACTGTAGAGTCATAATAACCAATGAGGTAAAGCATAGAAAATAAGTAACACCGATAATTTTATAGCAGTTCTGGCTGAAAGTTCCTATATCCACTCTCCTTTCCTTATTTAGTCACTCTTATCTTGCCAAGAGGCTTATTACATTGAGTATATACATTTCCTCCATTAATGAGTTTGTAAAGAGAGCTTTGATATAGGAAAGTACAATATGATTTTATATTTCAATCCTTTTTTTAGTGCGATCCTTTTTACTGTAGCAGATGGTCCTTTATTTATAGCAAATTTAAGTTCTTCCATTGGTGTAGGTGCTTTCTCTTGGATTGATGATCTAGCTTGCTATGTGCGGCTCAGATTTGAATACTTGTCATCATCTGGTTTGAGTGCATTTGCCATAGATTATTGGCATGATGCTTTTATGTATAGCTTCATGGATATCTTTCGCTTATCCTGACCATTGGTCTGGGCCTGAGATATTTGAGCCGTTGATTGTTGATGCTTACTAACAAGATTTTGGTTTAGGCAACTGTTGCCCTCGATTAAGCTTATTGTCTTAGCTGGACAACGAACTTGATCTCGGTCGCTGCTTTAACTCATGCTCTCGGACTACATGCTCTCGGATACTGATTCTAGTGCTTAAGCTCTCATTGGAGACTAAACAATAGGACTTGGAATCACAACCTAAGAAAACTTTCCTCTTGAATATTCGTAATTTGTACTTTGTAGAAATTATGGTGTAACAACTATCACTAAACCAATACAAGTACTGACATAGATCCACAGTACTGCATATTATAAGTGATAGAGTATGGTATATGAAAAGTCTCTTACTCATCCTCTATACAGCTTCGTGCGCTATCCGAACCTGTATTTCTAATCTACTCATTTAAGAGTACCCGAAAGAATAAGAAGCAAAGCATAAAACTTTGGGTCAAAAAACAGTCTTATCTTAAAGTACTAAAAGACCATATATGGTAATAAGGGCATGCGGGAACTGGACCAACATGAAGTGAGGTAAATGTGTAAATTTCAAAAAAAATATTTCATTTTAGATCTTATTAGGCCTACGAAGTCTTAATTTATTTGGATCTTACCATAATTTGTTTTAAAAACACCAATATTTTATTAATTTATAAATAAAGTTTTATTTATTTTAAGTTTATATTATATAATATAATATGTATATTGTGTACACGTAAATATGTACGTGCATGTGCAACAAGAAAAGGGTATAAGGTTTGACATGCCTGTACATGGATGTTGGGATTTACACCATAGTAGACACGTTAGTCCCTCCGTATACATGTGTGTTGCTAAAATTATATGTGTTTATATAGTGTACAAAATAATTATAAACTACGTATAAAGAATTTATAAATTTTATATTCAATTATTAGATTTGAAATTTAGATCAAGATCTAGATCTACAAAATGAAATATATAGTATTTTCAAATTTAAACTAATATATAAATTTTGTGTAGATACATATGTATACAAATATATATAACTTGAAAATAATATATATATGTATGTACTATATTTACAAATTATATATATTTAATAATGTATACTTATAAATACATTTTTTCTAAATTAATATATGTATAAATAGACATGATTTTCAGTTAAAAAACCATATTTTTTTACTTTGTATTTATCAAAAATTAATATTATTTATTTAATGATTTCTATATGGAAATTAAAAAATTAATTTTTATTAAAACAATACCTGTATATATATGTTAAACATTTATATAAACACATTTAACATAATTTATAATATATATTATTATAACATTTGATTTAAATCAAATACTATATTGTATTTGAAAATAAAATATTATATATTTTTTTACAATTATTATTGTCTAAATGTGTGTGTGTGTGTATTAATGTAAAACATGTTTTACGTAATAGTGTTTAGTTTAAATCATTTCCCTTTAAATCCTTTGTTGTTGTTATTTTCGAAAAAAAGTAAACTGATGTGACAATATGTATGATTTTACATATGTAATTTTTTTTAAATATACACATATATTGTTTGCATCAAAAATGGTCGTAAACACCGAGTTATATATAAAAGCACCAGTTTCCAAAAACAATATCAAAATAGAAAGATAAGTACGTAGATCACTGGATAAATAGCAAAAAAAGTAATGGAACACACGATTTTTATAGTGGTTCGGCAAACTTCGGCCTACTTCCACTCCAATAATCTTTTATTGATACTATAAGGTTACGAGCATAGTTATTTTTTTCCTTAGAAAATTAGTGGAGGAAGAGATAAGAAGTGATGAAGGAAAGCCAAAAGATCCCTTGCAATGAGCCAAGTCCGTTGTATTTATAGGTGAAGACGTGCATGGATCGGGCTGAAATTTTGGCAGAAGAACCTCCAAGCCCATACGACCGACCAACAAAATCATGTATTGATCGGACACCCAAAAATAATTTAGACGATCATTCCATACTAACTCCAATGGGGCTGAAATTGTTTTTATGGGGTCCACTATGCCTCTAGTCCATGCTCCCAAAGTTGTGTACCATTTTGACTTACCATTTGTGAGATATCAATTGATCTTCGCTGATTTGACTAGAAATTGGATCATAGGAGATCATTATGTGCTTCATCATTTTGAGCTACAATCAATAATGTGGGTTTCCCATGTTCTAGCTACTTGCTCTCCAGATTTCGTGCGATTCTGACAAGTCATTTGTGAGATATTGCATTTTCCGTAAAACTATGGATTGTGGTGGCTGATATGTACGATTGTTCCAATAACGATCGAACTATTTTCCAAGCTTTCATACTTTTGAGCTATGATTAATCATGGTGTGCTCCATGATTTAACATACTTTCTCTTCAAATGTCATGCAATTCTGACGTACCGTTTGTGAGATATCGCATTCTTCATAAAACTATGGATCGTTGTGGCTGATTTGCACGATCGTTCCAATAATGCTCGGCCTATTTTCCAAGATTTCATCCTTTTATGCCAAGATCGATCATGGAAGTGCTCCATGATGTAAGATACTTGATCTTCAGATTTAGTGCAATTCCGACGTACCATTTGGGAGATATCGCATTTTTCGTAAACATATGGATCGTTATGGCTGATTTGTACGATCATTCCAATAACAATCGGCCTCTTTTCCAGCATTTAGGGGTTTTGTCATTGGATCATTTTTTTGGGCTCTACTCTTCAATATAGTAATGCTCTAAAAGTTTCAAGTGCATTGACTTTGTAGATTTTAAGATATTGGTCGATCTTTGTCGATTTACGCTATTTTTTCGATCGTTCCTGATCGATCCATATAAATTCTTTCTTGCCCATAACTCGAGCATACAAACTCCAATTGAGTTGAAACTTGGAATGTGCCCTCATGGGCCTTCCTTGTCACTTTATATCGATTGCACCTTGATTGGGATACGGTCTGAATCCACCCAACTATTGTCCATAGTTCCAAATATAATCAATTTTGGAGCTTGATAACCGTCTCCCGGGCTTGCTGCCTTGATGATCATAGATGCCATTTCGCCATCTTTTATGACATATTGCCGGTACAAAAGGAAGTATAACATTTCCCCCCTAAAGCATGCCTTATGGTTGAAGGGCATGTTTTGAATTGCCTTAAGTCCAATGTTCAAAACTCGTTGATGACCTATAACTAATCTGTGATCTTGCATGATTGTTAAGAATGGTCGTTCAGGAGCATTATCAAATTCATAGCCATCCCAGGCTGATGGTGATCACATGGGATATAGTGTCTTTTCGAGGTGAAATGTGATTGTTCAAGATCGAATGCTTGTTTGAGGTAAAATGCAATCGTTTGAGATCGAGTGCTTGTTCGGGGAATAATATGATCGTTCGAGATCGAGTGCCCGTTCGAGGCGAAATGGAATCGTCCGATATCAGTGCCATTCGAGGCGAAATGTGATCATTTAAGATCAAGTGCCATTCGAGGTAAAATGTAATCGTTCGAGATTGAGGGCTGTTCGAGGCAAAATGTGATTGTCCGGATGGGACAAAAATTTATTAATGTTAGATTTCACATTCGAGTGAGTTTTGTAATAAAAATATTCAAATAATAAAATTAAGTCCAAATACAAAAACTAAAACTAAACACTATAATGCATGCCTCTCCGAGTGTGATGGTTCATCGGCATCTCAGAGCAAGCCTAGGGATAGTTCACGATCCCGTACATGTAAGTGGCTTAGCAGTTTTATTATGGAGTTTATTACTTATTCCTTGCCATTTCGATCAATTGACGACAAGTTAATGCCTCGATCCAAGTCAGTTCCCGTTCGATGTGGATGGTGGTTGCTCCTGTTCTACCGTCGCTGCACAATTTCTTACGTATTATAACAACTTGTCTTTCCGGACATGTTCCTCAATCTCATCATTTGAGTGCTTGTAGTCATTTGTACTATGTCGTCCAGCTCATGAATCAAACAGCATTTATCTGATTTCTTTTCATTATATGTAGGCTCTCTCCTCATCGGCCTTCGATAGGGGATCTGCCCCTAGTATCCAAATATATTTGTTCCAATGTCTTTGTTAATTTCATGTAAGAGGTGAATCTCGGCTTCCTTCATGGTCGTTTCAATCTATCAGAGCCATCATCTGCTTTTCGTTTTCCTTTATCCCGGTTTAAATCTTCCCCTGGAGGACCTCCGCACTTAACCGCATAAACTTCCACTTCCAATCTTCCCTTTCTACCTGTTTTTGCATCTTCCTGTCATAGAAACCTTTCTTCTTCATGGTAAAATTCCCCGAGATCTACTGGTGGATCTTGTTCCAAAAATATCTTAAAATCCATGTTATCTATAATCCCTAACACTACAACCATTAATACCGTCGATGGATCTGGTCGATCCACTAAAGCTACTGCCGTGTTGAACCTGGTTAAGAAATCCTTGAGTGGTTCTCTTTCTACTGCTTTATTGATGTTAAAGTCATCACAATCTTGGATCTCGTGATATGGACTAGAAATTGCCTTACAAACTTTTCGATCAATTTCGGCCATGTGCTGCTAATAGTGCCGCTTTACAATTGTCTGAATCATAATGCAGCTATATCCATTAAGTACAAGGGGAAACACCATGCCAAGACTTCTTTCGATGCCCCCGGTACTTCCAGGTGTCTCATGTATCTGTCAGATGAATAGCATGATACGTTTTTCCATCATATGTCTTAAGCGTTGGTAGTTTGAACTCCGGTGGATTCCTAGCTTGCTTGATATTAGAAACGAATGGACTCCTATTTACATCTTCCAGATCCCTATTTACCAATTCTCCCCTCATAGCCCGTCTGATCATTTACCCCAACCTGTCATTATCTTCCAGTGGTAGTCTTCGATTAATTTCTCTAACCTGCCTCTCGAGTCCAAGGGGAATCTTTAAATTTGCTCTTCTGGACGAGCATACACATTTCGATCAATGCCAAATGGCATAGCACTGTCTGGTATCCATCCTGGGATCGGTCCAATTTGACCAGGGCCATGCCCCCAATTATGGATCTATTGACCTTGATTGTTCTTAGTTGGTCAGGGGCCGCTCCCGCCTGTTCCACTCCATCCTGTTAGCTTCGTACCTTTGATCTTAACTTTGGTTTTCCTCAGCTCCTACTGCTCCAACTCCATGATCCATATTTACAGTGTTTCCTTCTACTCCGTGACTTTAAGTTGACTTGAGTTGATCGTGATACTAACCTCATATAACGGAGGAAAATCCTTACTTGAATAGTGCTTCATTTCCAATACTTCCACTCGAACTAATTACAGTCACTCGATGGACAATGTGCCATGATTTGACTATAATCGAAGTGGAGCTTTCATATTGAAGATTAATAGTATTTTTAAGTCAAGATGACTATGTAAAATTTTCACATCGATATTTTATATTTGACCTTAGTTATACTAACCAATATAAAACTATCAAGTGAGTCATTCCATAGTTATCCAATAATTATCGGTACATAGCCCTATGGTGCCCCCAACAGGCATGAGTAACACATTGCCCAACATTTGGAGAGCGTTACATTCTTTAGTCTCAATGGATGTATCGATATTTGGTCTCGCTACATCTTGACTAGAAATATTTAAAATGGTATATTTATTTCATTGCGATAATTAACTCACGGTTACAACACACTGTAATTACTATCGCAAAACATATCATTTATAGATTTTCTGTCAAAATTTACTTTTAATTAAATTAATTAATTAATTAATATAACACATTATATCAAGTATATAATAGGAAGAAATCACCTTTTATTTTGAAAAAGATTGGTTATCGAGTTAATTATATGTAACATATTATATAATTGCCTCTAAAACATACCTCTAACTCTATCAGTCTCCCACTTGCACTTGGGGTAAATTATGGAATCATATTCCAAATTCCCCAATTGGTTTCCTCAAAACCAATTGGGTCAGTCCTTCTGTGAATGGGTATGCTTTTATGTTTTAATTATATACTCTGTCAATCAAGCCTCTCTAATGTTATAATGACATTGTCGTCATATAACAATGTTATGGTATTCTCAACATTTGAAATCATCCTCAAGTCGGTTATAAATTTATGCATTTATCTTTATATACATTTCTCTTATTATAGCACTACTCAAGGCGATGTACGTAGCCTTTCACTGAATTAGCTACGGTCTTTCATTTAGAACATTTCCAAATTAAAGATTCTTAACATGAATTTATTATTGGCATACCATACTCAATATCACTTATGAAAATTTAAGTCCAAACACTCCTTTATGAGAAGCTTTTTATTTCTGTAAATAATTCTCTAATATTGCACAAATAAACGAGAACACCTCAAATAATCATTTAGATATCAATTTGAATTATATATTTGCTTCATGTATCAAATACATTAAAAAAATCACGATATCGTAGACTTCATAACATGTATGATGATTCTTATTGCCAATCTATAAGAAATCCTTCTTATATATTTCGTATTAAACATTTTAACAAGGCATCTTGCATATCATTTTGGACATTCCCAACATCTTTTATACTTACTAAAAAAACATATCATTTATAAATCCAACTTTAAATATTAAACCAACTAAAGCTGATTTTAACACAAATGCATTGTTAAAAATCAGCAGTGTGTTGTTTACTTATGGTTTGGAAATATCTATGTAGCTTTTAATGTTCTTTCCTATGAACATATGCTTACTCTGCATTTTGACTGATAATCAAACTATTTTATATTTCTATCAAAACATTTGTTCAATATTGATGCCTGTCGAATGGTGCTTTCGCAACTATTCTTGGATTATATCCAAAACCTACAAACTCAATATCGCTTCCACTGACTTTGAGACATTTTCGTTGTTATGTGCAAATATTCAATTCTAAATCATTATTCAAAATTTTCCATCTCAACGCATATGTATTGTTTGCACCAAAAGTGGGCACAAACACTCAAGAAGAGAAATAAATGAAGAATAATCAAAATTAAACAGAGAGGATAAGTAATCAGAATTTTGCAGTAACAAAGGCACAAGGATTTATAGTGGTTCGGCATTGTATGCCTATGTCCACTGTAACGACCCGAAATTTTCGAAGCCGAAAATTCCAGATAGTTAAGAAAAAGAAGAAAGAGATAGAAGAAGAAGAACAGAAACACCAACACCTCACATTCACAGCGGATAAAATATAATAACAAATAATAACAGTTTACAAAAGATTATTATATCTGCCTATTACATTTAATATACATAAGAGTTTCACATATATATATACAGTCACTGAACATATACAAACAAGCATGTCTCGGAATATATAAATACAGCGGAAATATTCTAAGCGATATTGCCATCCTGCACGCCTCCTGAGCTCCAGAACGTCCTAACCTGAAAATCTATAATACTCGGTCTGACCCGAGCATTACACCAAAGTAACACATGGGTCAGGCTGGAAACCAGCGTGAGTAAACTCAACTAACATGGAATACCAAAGAAAACAACTTATATAAACCCGGGGTAACATATATCAATTTAACCAATCATAATTTGCTATAGAAAATGCTTATTTCACCTATAAATTTGTACGTACCCAGCCTAGATAAAATAATCCAGTTCACTTAAACCATTTCATTTCAGCCTGTTGATTTCACAAATCAATATATAAATATTCGAAATGGTTTCGGGTATTTCCCAAATACCCGATCCCGGTCTCTTCGAGACTCATATTATCCTAACCGAAGTTATTCAAATGAAATTCACAGCATTTCATATTAGAGATATCAACTGTAACGACCCGCCTTTTTGGACAGTTTAAACCGACGATCAAATACACATGTCGATTCCAAACCATAAAAAGGGCAGATAGTTATTGGGGTAAATAGGAAAAGAAAAGGAAGGGAAATAAAGGAAATGAACAACACAGAATCTCACAGCGGAAGGCTAAAGTATAATAATAAAATAACAGTTCATGAAGCTGTTAATTAAATGAATACATTTGAAATGAATACATTTGATTGTTATTATACAACATTTATCAGAGTTACATACACAACAAATATCATACAACAATGCAGCGGAATGGAATGAATATAATAATAGTAGATAATATACCAAATCTTCGTCTCCGTCCTCCAAGGAAATGATCTTCAACCTAAACTGAAAACTCAGGACTGACCCGAGCATAATGAAAAGACAAACACTCGAGTCAGGACTAAATATCCTTATGAAAGTTAAATCAATCGTAAATAAATATGAGTGTAACGGCGTCAGAGATGTTTACGGGGTTTGACATCTCATATCCAGTGTCAACGTGCGTGCAATAACTCAAGAGATGTTACGGGATTTTCCATCTCTCAAGGATCCGTGAAACTATCTACTATGTAGTAATATACGCTAAGTAGATGATGTCTATCAGTAATATAAAGTATCAAAATAGCGTTAAGGCGTTACCATAATCCCCCTTAACACATTTTATATTCCCAAAAGCATATACAAGACCGTAGTTTCCCCAAAACCGGAAGTCACCAGAGGGCAATCCATATACTCAAGGTACAAATCAAAACGTAATGGTCGCGAATAGGATAATCAGTATGACAAGGTACATGAGGCGATACCAACTAGGATACTAGTAGTTGCGTGATCCGGACTGATGTTGGGCATAGCCAGCAGCTACCCCAACACCCGAAACAACACTCCCAAATCAAGGGGTGCACCCAAATCGCATCACAAATGTAATAGATATGGTATCGAAGAAGTGTGTCCGCTAGAGGTGGCGAACCTTAATGGCCCGGCACGGCTCCTGTTTTAGTCATGTCAGGGGTCATCCAATAATCGTTCTCTTTCTTCAGTCAACGCGTTCACCAAACCATCCACTTCATTCTGGATCATCACTCCGCGTATAATAGTTATTAAAGTGGTTTTCGGTATCGACAGAGAGTATGTCCATATCCGATCCCGGTCTCTTTAATAACTACGTATTATTACACCTTTGGCTCTTTATATTTCAAATCGATTCATAATTGATATCAAAATATCATATTCGCTTCAAAAATCAAATCCATTCAAATATCATCGTATCTTTCAAAATATCAGATTTCATATTTAAATTCAAGTTTTAAATATAAACATTTCACCTTATTGACCGGCTTAGGATTTTAGAAAAATAGTTTTAAGTAGTTTAAAAGTAGTTTTAAATAATTAAAATAGTTAAAAACAATTAAAATCTTTAAAATGGATTTAAAATAGATAAATTAGTTTAAAATAATTTAAATTGGGTTAAGTAGATTTAAAATAGATTAAAATAGTTTAAGTATTCAAAATGGTTTATATAACAGAGTAATTTGGAAAACAAATTAAAACAGCTTCAAAATCAATCCATTTCAATTATAACTTCCCAATTCAAATCAATTTCAATTTCCATTCTACCGATTCAATTTCGATTTCAATTCAAAACAATGTCAACTTTTACTTCAAATCAATTCAATTCTACATTCACCATTAATTATTCAATTTCAATTTATATCGATTTGGAGCTTGATTTCTCAAAATATTAATTTATAACACTTAACAAAATTTCCAACAATATTCAAGTTTAAATCCAAATTCCAAATATGATTCAATTCCAAACTCGATTTCAAAATATCATTTTCATATCACTTTTACTTAGTAATATTCAAAGCTCGAAATAATGTTCAATCTTTAAAATAAATAGATTTTTGAAATTCAATCATATCCAAATTTTAAATTTTAAAGTCACAACTTAAATTATTTACCAATTTCTTTCAACCAAAATTTATTTCAACATTCCAACTCAATTTGTCGACAAATTCGATTTCTATAAATTGATTTCTATTTATAACTTTTAAATCAAAACATTTAAATAAATTTTAAATCGACGATTTCAAAAATTATTTATTTAGCCAATTCGGTGTCCGTATATAATTTTCTATCCTATGGCCAAGTAGTTATTTATTTCAATTAAATGTCAAGGACGAGTATATATTACTTAAATTAAATCACAGTATCATATGTATGCATAACAGGATATAGATAAGCAATAAACATCCAAACATTTAAATATCAAACAATAACATCCATCGAAATAAATCATCCAATAGACAATACAATCCATGGCAATTTCATGGTTATCAAGGTCAGGTAATTTAATCGCCATTCAAATTTCAATTTCAATTTAACTGTCAATTTAATTTTTCAACGGTTAATTCAAATAACAAGCTATATGACAATTAAATTCATATCAAACAACGACAAATAACATTCATATCACTTCATAATGTCAATTTAACTAGCGTAAAGATATTTAGTACGTTGTGAGCGTTATAAAACACTCACCTTGATTTTCGATTTTAAATCAAATCGAACGACATTCGATTTGACTCAAAAATTTCTCTAGCTCCAAATGATTCCAATCTAGCTCCATTGCGTAGTGCTCGTCGGTACGATTCCAACGCAAAAAGTTTCGTGCGTTTTCGACCTCGTATGAAAAAGTTATGCTATTTTAAAGATTGAACGATAATTAAATCTAATTTTTAATCTACAATTTCTATATATGTATATATATATATATATACACACACATATATTACTATTATTTTTTTACCCAAAATTAAATCTGACCATCCCTCCCTCTACCATCAGATCTGGACCGCCAATTTCCACCTTCCTCCATCACGTTCTCTTCCAGTATTCGCGCGCACAACATGAACCCATAGCCGCCTAACATCAAGCAATTTTCACGACCTCCACGAAGACTTCCAGAACGATCAGGGCCCATCATCTCGAAGGCCTTCGCGAGCTCCATCTTCACCGTCAATAGCCTGAAGCTCGGCCACCCCCTGTTCCTCGAATTGCATGAAAAACACAGCCCCTTCTTGCTCGATTTCCCGTTGATTCGAAACTCCGTTTTCGATCATCTCCGTATGGATTTGAAGCTTTCATCGTCCTCTACAACTTTGTAGTTGAGAGCTTTTGCTCATTGTTGATGGATTGAGAGGAAAATGAGGAAGAAGTTTTGAATTTTCATGGCCATTGATTCAGTAAATGGCGGCTAGGGCTGAAGTCAATTAGGGTTTGCAAAGTGAAAGGGTGAAGGTCCTTTTATAGAAAAATTTCCCAATTTACTATTCATCGAAATTTTCCGAACTCCAAACGAAGCGTGCCGACTGGCGTTTCTAGGGTTTACCCCACGTTCCGGACATAATGGAATAGGTTTCGAAGGCTAATTCGATCATATGCGCGAGTTACGGCAATAAACGATCAAATTTAAATTAAACCGATTCAACTAATTTCTATGCGTTTTGGCTTGCCCCGGACAAACGGTAAATCCGATTGACACGAAATTTGAAACCTTACAATAATCTCACATTACGAATCCGATGAAACTAGTTTCGTCAAAATCCGAGACCGTTTGAAAAATGACTATTTTAACTCGCCAAATTAATATTAAAACAATTTCAACGCGTTTCGAGCTGCCACGGTCAAACGACAACTCTGATTGCTACGAAAATTGAAATCCGATAATAACTAACTATTACGGATCCAATGGAACTAGTTCCGTCCAATTCTGAGACTGTTCAAAATTTGGCTATTTTTCAGTCGATAATTAAATATTAAAATATTCAAATTTCACAAATTTACTTTTAATTCGATTTTAAAAGTTCTACAACATCATTCTAACTTTAATATGATAAAATAAAATTTTAAAAATCCCTTTTATATCATATTAAACCCGTTATTCAATAAGTTCCAAATATTAAATTTTAACAATTTAATTGTTTAATATTTGACGGATTTCAATATTGGAATTTTAAGTAAAATTTCATTATCAGTCGGTTTACTATATTACTTCGAATCAATTACCTTTGACTACAAATTATTTCAATTGATTTGGGATTTCATTCAATTCATAAATAATTAACTAGATAAATTTGTTGCATTTCATTCTAGTTATTATTGTTCCAAACGACTTACAAATTTTTTTCTAACGCCAAATCATGAAATCTTATTAAATTAGCTATTTTAATTATCGAAAATTTACGGATCGTTACATTCTCCCCCACTCAAAAACTTTTCGTCCCCGAAAAGGAAAAAGAAGGGAAAAGAACGAAGTAAAGAATTCAACATTTGATATATTTTATTCAAATTTATCCACTTATAAAACAATGACTTTCCATTTATAAATCGTTACCACACTTCCACTAATCTACTCCGAACGGCTTCTAAATTTAAAAGTTAGTTATCAAAACAAGTTATAAAATTTTAAAACTTGAAAAATTTTCTAACACTTGGATTTACGGAAAATTTCGGCAGAGTCTCCTTTGCGCGGCTCGATCAGAAAAATTTTACAATTCAATATGTAACACAAATATAACCAATATATAACAAATATACATCTCATCTCAATGATGAGGCATCCCAATCATGGGGAAACAATATATAATATCAAATACGATATGTAATACGGGTATGTACCTTTTATTTGTTATTAGCAAGCATATTTTAGCAATTTAGCATGAAACGAGCTCCATACGTGCCGCACGCCATCAATACCTACTAAATACTCAATAAATAGATGAGAACATGTATATAAGAAGAAATATCAATATGAGACATCACAATCATAGCTTAAGAAGACAGCAACCTAAAATTTCACATTTTATAAATTCAGACCTGCTGCAAAGACTCAGGTTTTTGACACAGTAAATTCCGAAATCTGGGAATACTTATAAAAGAAAAGTTGTTCCACTCGTTCTAAGCTTTCGAGCGATATAAAGATCGTCAAAATCGGACTTACGGTTTGAAAGTTATACTCAGTTTACTTTCAGCTTTCAACTTAGAAAATTTAGATAGGACAGGAAATGTCCATCCAGTTCAGACTCAGTTTAGGCTAATCAAATTACAAAATCTGTCAAAGTGATCCAAATAAGACTTTTAGCTTACTGAAAGAACTTTCATTTACAAAAAATTTGGACTCAATCGGATTAATAAATCTCAAGTTATCGTTGTTCTAGTACAGCACTTATGTGCAAATTTTTCCCAACCAAAACTAGTGTAACGATTTTGATCTAGAAATTTGGTAACATAGATTTTCAAGTGGTTTTGATTAATTCAAGTTTATATATAACTTTATTCATATCAAATTTCACATTTTTACCTTCATTTAACGCTGGATCTATTGGTAGAACATTTCTAAACTATTTTTCAAGTATACAATTATTTCATAGACATATCCATTTATTTATACATTCTTTTAAGTATCCATTTTGTTTTAAAAAAAAAATCAATTCACACTCCAACCTTAAACAAATTTAAATATCAAACATTCCATTATATTAGTTTCAACTTGTATAACATTCTATTACATATATACATCAACATTTCAACTTTTAAACAAAAGGCAAGTTATATATACGTTTATATAAATGAAATTTTTGAGTATTATACAAATCAATCTTATTAAATTTTGTTAACAAGAATGTTTAGTGATTAACTTATTTGATTCCATTATATTCAATTTAAGAAGTTTAGGTTACTTTCCATATTTCACTTAACCATTTAGTTTCACCTTAAATTTCCATTTTGATCGTTTCATATTGAACAGATTTTTCATCCAATTCTCATTTACCTTTCTATTCAAATTCATTACAAAGATATAATTGATTCACTATTTGTTTACTTCATTAGATTTGAATATACTTACACAATTATCTTATTCGATTAAGAATTTACAGTTTCTAGTTTGTTTCAGATTTTACTACATTCCAATTCTAAGAGTTTTAACTTTTATTTTATACTCATTTTATATTAATAACTTTTTATTACAGTAAACCTCATTTCAATTTTTTTGTCCATATCTCAATTTATTTAATCTTTTTTTTTATGTTAAATATTCTTATCATTTTCATTCCATAAATTTAAATTCATTTTTAGCTTATTAATTCTCAATTAATTTAACACTTATTAAGTTAATCAATTATCATCCATCTAACAATGCATATCAACATTAACATCCCTCCAAGATCTACACTAAATCGATTATACACTTCCAAGTCAAATTTTTTTTATTTCATACACTTCCAAGTTTATTAACATTTAGTTATATTCAAATTTAATTACTTTCCATTTACAAGTTTTATTTTTCATTAATTTTAAATTTTATTCATTCATTTGTATATATATCCTTCATTTTACAGCTTAAATTTCTTTTATTATTTACATCTATCAATAGATCTTCACATTTCATTGTTCACTCTTACACTTGGTATATTATTCCTCTACTTATCCTTATTAGAATTTTAAAATTTTTAAGTATTTGGTAAGTTATATCTATGCTATAGAATGAAATTTAATACTATGCGAGTTTTACAGTTTCAATTTTTTATTTTAAGTTCATAATTTCCTAATTCTAAGGATTTCTACTTCAATTGATATTTTCACTTAGCTCTTAGGTTCATTTCTCATTTCACAATTCAGAAGTTCCTTAATGATTCAAGTCTAAATTCATTCCAATCATTTAAAAAAACATTAATTATTAAAGAACTTAAGAATTCCAATCCCGGTTTCATTTCAAATCAATATACTTATATAATTTATATATCAAATCATACTATAGAGAATACAAAATAAAATAAATTTTAAATCAAAACAAGGTTTAGACAAGCTATTAAGTGGTCTCCCCCACTCGGACTCTCGAAAATGAACGCCAATGATGCGTGCACACATCATCGAAATCATTTTCTAGCGTCAAGAGAAGGGAATATAACACTTATCATAAAAAAAATCCTTCGAAAACAATTTCAACTCAATTATACTATCATATAATGCTCATATTATATTTTTCAAATTCTTGTAAGTCAATCTCAAACACCGGAATTTAAATTCCCAAATCCAAGTTAAAATTCATTTATATTCATTATCAATTGTGTTTACAAGATTTCATTTTCCTAAATCCATTGTTATTTAATCAATTGTTGTAAATATTGACTGATCAAACAATAACGATAATAATTTAATATTATCATCTCCTAACAATCAATTCAATCAAAATGAATAAATATTCAAATAATTCTTTTATATAAAATATATTCCAAAATGATATTGTGTTGGTTTGTCCTATTCGAGTGTTTAGAAATTCCTATCGACGCCTTGGCGTCCCAAGTATCAACCAGAATTCATAAATACTCAACGGAACAAATTAACACAATATAAAACCATTTTATATCAAATAACAAGTACGCTCTCTCATATACACTCAACTCATTCATATAGACTACCCCTATTTCAATGAGTTATTCCCCACTAGAGCCAATGTTTATCGCTAAACCAAAGCTCTGATACCAACTGTAACGACCCGCCTTTTTGGACAGTTTAAACCGACGATCAAATACCCATGTCGATTCCAAACCATAAAAAGGGCAGATAGTTATTGGGGTAAATAAGAAAAGAAAAGGAAGGGAAATAAAGGAAATGAACAACACAGAATCTCACAGCGGAAGGCTAAAGTATAATAATAAAATAACAGTTCATGAAGCTGTTAATTAAATGAATACATTTGAAATGAATACATTTGATTATTATTATACAACATTTATCAGAGTTACATACACAACAAATATCATACAACAATGCAGCGGAATGGAATGAATATAATAATAGTAGATAATATACCAAATCTTCATCTCCGTCCTCCAAGGAAATGATCTTCAACCTAAACTGAAAACTCAGGACTGACCCGAGCGTAATGAAAAGACAAACACTCGAGTCAGGCCTAAAATATCCTTATGAAAGTTAAATCAATCGTAAATAAATATGAGTGTAACGGCGTCAGAGATGTTTACGGGGTTTGACATCTCATATCCAGTGTCAACGTGCGTGCAATAACTCAAGAGATGTTACGGGATTTTCCATCTCTCAAGGATCCGTGAAACTATCTACTATGTAGTAATATACGCTAAGTAGATAATGTCTATCAGTAATATAAAGTATCAAAATAGCGTTAAGGCGTTACCATAATCCCCCTTAACACATTTTATATTCCCAAAAGCATATACAAGACCGTAGTTTCCCCAAAACCGGAAGTCACCAGAGGGCAATCCATATACTCAAGGTACAAATCAAAACGTAGTGGTCGCGAATAGGATAATCAGTATGACAAGGTACATGAGGCGATACCAACTAGGATACTAGTAGTTGCGTGATCCGGACTGATGTTGGGCATAGCCAGCAGCTACCCCAACACCGCGAAACAACACTCCCAAATCAAGGGGTGCACCCAAATCGCATCACAAATGTAATAGATATGGTATCGAAGAAGTGTGTCCGCTAGAGGTGGCGAACCTCAATGGCCTGGCGCGGCTCATGTTTTAGTCATGTCAGGGGTCATCCAATAATCGTTCTCTTTCTTCAGTCAACGCGTCCACCAAACCATCCACTTCATTCTGGATCATCACTCCGCGTATAATAGTTATTAAAGTGGTTTTCATTATCGACAGAGAGTATGTCCATATCCGATCCCGGTCTCTTTAATAACTACGTATTATTACACCTTTGGCTCTTTATATTTCAAATCGATTCATAATTGATATCAAAATATCATATTCGCTTCAAAAATCAAATCCATTCAAATATCATCGTATCTTTGAAAATATCAGATTTCATATTTAAATTCAAGTTTTAAATATAAACATTTCACCTTATTGACCGGCTTAGGATTTTAGAAAAATAGTTTTAAGTAGTTTAAATGTAGTTTTAAATAATTAAAATAGTTAAAAACACTTAAAATCTTTAAAATGGATTTAAAATAGATAAATTAGTTTAAAATAATTTAAATTGGGTTAAGTAGATTTAAAATAGATTAAAATAGTTTAAGTATTCAAAATGGTTTATATAACAGAGTAATTTGGAAAACAAATTAAAACAGCTTCAAAATCAATCCATTTCAATTATAACTTCCCAATTCAAATCAATTTCAATTTCCATTCTACCGATTCAATTTCGATTTCAATTCAAAACAATGTCAACTTTTACTTCAAATCAATTCAATTCTACATTCACCATTAATTATTCAATTTCAATTTATATCGATTTGGAGCTTGATTTCTCAAAATATCAATTTATAACACTTAACAAAATTTCCAACAATATTAAAGTTTAAATCCAAATTCCAAATATGATTCAATTCCAAACTCGATTTCAAAATATCATTTTCATATCACTTTTACTTAGTAATATTCAAAGCTCGAAATAATGTTCAATCTTTAAAATAAATAGATTTTCGAAATTCAATCATATCCAAATTTTAAATTTTAAAGTCACAACTTAAATTATTTACCAATTTCTTTCAACCAAAATTTATTTCAACATTCCAACTCAATTTGTCGACAAATTCGATTTCTATAAATTGATTTCTATTTATAACTTTTAAATCAAAACATTTAAATAAATTTTAAATCGACGATTTCAAAAATTATTTATTTAGCCAATTCGGTGTCCGTATATAATTTTCTATCCTATGGCCAAGTAGTTATTTATTTCAATTAAATGTCAAGGACGAGTATATATTACTTAAATTAAATCACAGTATCATATGTATGCATAACAGGATATAGATAAGCAATAAACATCCAAACATTTAAATATCAAACAATAACATCCATCGAAATAAATCATCCAATAGACAATACAATCCATGGCAATTTCATGGTTATCAAGGTCAGGTAATTTAATCGCCATTCAAATTTCAATTTCAATTTAACTGTCAATTTAATTTTTCAACGGTTAATTCAAATAACAAGCTATATGACAATTAAATTCATATCAAACAACGACAAATAACATTCATATCACTTCATAATGTCAATTTAACTAGCGTAAAGATATTTAGTACGTTGTGAGCGTTATAAAACACTCACCTTGATTTTCGATTTTAAATCAAATCGAACGACATTCGATTTGACTCAAAAATTTCTCTAGCTCCAAATGATTCCAATCTAGCTCCATTGCGTAGTGCTCGTCGGTACGATTCCAACGCAAAAAGTTTCGTGCGTTTTCGACCTCGTATGAAAAAGTTATGCTATTTTAAAGATTGAACGATAATTAAATCTAATTTTTAATCTACAATTTCTATATATGTATATATATATATATATATATATACACACACATATATTACTATTATTTTTTTACCCAGAATTAAATCTGACCATCCCTCCCTCTACCATCAGATCTGGACCGCCAATTTCCACCTTCCTCCATCACGTTCTCTTCCAGTATTCGCACGCACAACATGAACCCATAGCCGCCTAACATCAAGCAATTTTCACGACCTCCACGAAGACTTCCACAACGATCAGGGCCCATCATCTCGAAGGCCTTCGCGAGCTCCATCTTCACCGTCAATAGCCTGAAGCTCGGCCACCCCCTGTGCCTCGAATTGCGTGAAAAACACAGCCCCTTCTTGCTCGATTTCCCGTTGATTCGAAACTCCGTTTTCGATCATCTCCGTATGGATTTGAAGCTTTCATCGTCCTCTACAACTTTGTAGTTGAGAGCTTTTGCTCATTGTTGATGGATTGAGAGGAAAATGAGGAAGAAGTTTCGAATTTTCGTGGCCATTGATTCAGTAAATGGCGGCTAGGGCTGAAGTCAATTAGGGTTTGCAAAGTGAAAGGGTGAAGGTCCTTTTATAGAAAAATTTCCCAATTTACTATTCATCGAAATTTTCCGAACTCCAAACGAAGCGTGCCGACTGGCGTTTCTAGGGTTTACCCCACGTTCCGGACACAATGGAATAGGTTTCGGAGGCTAATTCGATCATATGCGCGAGTTACGGCAATAAACGATCAAATTTAAATTAAACCGATTCAACTAATTTCTATGCGTTTTGGCTTGCCCCGGACAAACGGTAAATCCGATTGACACGAAATTTGAAACCTTACAATAATCTCACATTACGAATCCGATGAAACTAGTTTCGTCAAAATCTGAGACCGTTTGAAAAATGACTATTTTAACTCGCCAAATTAATATTAAAACAATTTCAACGCGTTTCGAGCTGCCACGGTCAAACGACAACTCTGATTGCTACGAAAATTGAAATCCGATAATAACTAACTATTACGGATCCAATGGAACTAGTTCCGTCCAATTCTGAGACTGTTCAAAATTTGGCTATTTTTCAGTCGATAATTAAATATTAAAATATTCAAATTTCACAAATTTACTTTTAATTCGATTTTAAAAGTTCTACAACATCATTCTAACTTTAATATAATAAAATAAAATTTTACAAATCCCTTTTATATCATATTAAACCCGTTATTCAATAAGTTCCAAATATTAAATTTTAACAATTTAATTGTTTAATATTTGACGGATTTCAATATTGGAATTTTAAGTAAAATTTCATTATCAGTCGGTTTACTATATTACTTCGAATCAATTACCTTTGACTACAAATTATTTCAATTGATTTGGGATTTCATTCAATTCATAAATAATTAACTAGATAAATTTGTTGCATTTCATTCTAGTTATTATTGTTCCAAACGACTTACAATTTTTTTTCTAACACCAAATCACGAAATCTTATTAAATTAGCTATTTTAATTATCGAAAATTTACGGGTCGTTACATTCTCCCCCACTCAAAAACTTTTCGTCCCCGAAAAGGAAAAAGAAGGGAAAAGAACGAAGTAAAGAATTCAACATTTGATATATTTTATTCAAATTTATCCACTTATAAAACAATGACTTTCCATTTATAAATCGTTACCACACTTCCACTAATCTACTCCGAACGGCTTCTAAATTTAAAAGTTAGTTATCAAAACAAGTTATAAAATTTTAAAACTTGAAAAATTTTCTAACACTTGGATTTACGGAAAATTTCGGCAGAGTCTCCTTTGCGCGGCTCGATCAGAAATTTTTTACAATTCAATATATAACACAAATATAACCAATATATAACAAATATACATCTCATCTCAATATAAATATCATATTCGCAGCCCCTTCTTGCTCGATTCTGGATTGAATTAATATCATCTCAAAGTATCCCATATCAGTCAATCATCCATAAGCAATGCTTAATCACATACAAATTAATTTAATTTATTCTAATTGAATTTTCTAACCACATTCACTTAGATTATTAATTAGTCCCCACAACAATTAATTTATCGGTTCCTCTATATCCATTCATCTTATTTAACAATCCTGGATAAATTACCTTCCAATTCCATTCAGGTAATTTTCTTTATCATACTTTTAATTATAAAACCCAAAGATCAAATCAAATTTATTTTCCTTAATTAAGCCACAATATTAATCGTATTCGATTAATTCCAAACTATAATTAACTACTCTGTTATTTACTTCATTAAATAAATCAATTATTCCTTTATTAACCAACTAAATTAATCTTTTTATTAATTTCACCAAGTAGTTATATTTTATTAATACCATTAAGTAATTTCTATCAAATCATCCATTTAACAATCACAACCAACAATTATCACCAATTACTTCACCAAGTAAGTATACCATTATAATACGCTAGGTTATTATATCCACCAAATTCCACAATTTATCATCCTTAATTCATTAGTAACATTAATTACCTTAAATTAATCTCATTTATAAATCATTCAAAACCCTCCACCAATGATCCATCATTTGCTATATTCATCAACCAATCCTTTAATTACTTTTCTAAGTAATTAACGTTAATTAATCACTTCGATTACAAATTAATTATAAATTATTCCATTTCTAATTATATAACTTATTTCTAAATTATAACTAAAATTTATCCCTTATTACTCGATTCACTAATTCAATCCAATCTTACTTAATTATCAATTCTTAGTTACTATTTAATTTAACCCTGAATTGATAACTTTAATCCAAATCATAATATTAAAGCCCTTATAATGTAATTAATTTATCCATAACACTAATTAATCAACTTGTTTATTTAACCTTTATTTACCTTACCATTTAATGAATTTTCAAATCATTCACAAACACATACAAAATATTTATTTTCAACATCATTTCAATTTCCAATTCGAATTTGATTCAAATAAAATATAATCGAATGAAGATCACTCACCTGTATTCCAGTAATCAAACACTGACAGAACACGGCCACGGCGCCCACCTTCACCACGCAGTCACCGCTATTTAGCGTCTCCATCTTCCCTCATCGCAGTGTGCCTGAGCCGACCGAGAGTGCTTCGATGAAATCGACATCGAAATTGCGTGCGTCTCCGCTTCGAGCTCGTGTTCGAGCCGGTCATGCGCTATCGATCCTTTCCCCCACGATTTCCCCGGCTACGGTTACCTCATGACGTCGAGATCTGCCTTACTGTCACGACTCCACCAAGCCACATTAAATCGATCGCGACTCAGCTAGCTTCTCGAGCACGAGCTCGAATATGCCTCACGCCCTCCCACTTAACAGCGGCATCAGGAAACTCAGGCCGCCACTGCTACCTTTTCCTCTCGCGACATTTTTTTTTAACTTCGGCCATACATGATTTGGGGTAAACGAATGGTTGTTTTCATATATATTTTTTTTCAGACGAGAAGGAGGGTGTCTAGATCTATAAAAGGGGGAAAAATTGGCTTCGGCTAGAAGATGGTTTTGGTTATGATTCTCCAGCACGTGAAAGGCAAAGAGGAAAGAAGCTTGTGTAAAAAGCTGGAAGAATGTGGCATATACGATAAGGTTTGACTACGTAAATTAAATTCCATTAGACTATACTAGACATTTTCAGAGCATACGACCAAACAGTAACTCCAAATACTATGAAAATTGAAATCCAATAATAATATAATATTACGGATCCAATGGAACTGGTTTCGTCGAATCCCGAGACTGTGTCTCGGAAGGCTATTTTCAAATTCAATTTAAACGATATATTATTAAAATTGTACAAATTACTTTTAAATTAAATCTTAACCATTCGATTATCTTCAGTATCCTCATTATAGATTTTATAAGCCTTCAAATTATTTGAAACAGGCTTAGAATCTCAGATTCAACAATTTACCCAATTTCAATTATAAAATTCAGTATTTAAGCTATACAATTCAATGATTTCATTATCAAGTAAATATTGATATCTTAAATTCAAATTAAAATTAACTTTTAAATATTTAAAACCAATTAACTATTCAAATTTAAACTGCTAGAAATTCCGGGTCATCACATCCACTTTGAAAATTTTGCTTTATTGATCACTTGCAAATCTGATTACAATGAAGTAATGATAATAGCACTTGATTACAATGAAGTCCAAAGAAAAAAAGTAGCCTAAAGATCCCCTAAATAAACAAAGGAGCATGTATTTGTAGGTGAAGAAGATGAAACATCTCGCTGGAAATTCGACGGAAAACTATCCAGATCCATAAGGGCCCACTAAAACGATAGCAAGTTCTAACTCGATCATTCGAATAATAGGTACCGATCATTCATTTGTTCTCCAATGCATTTGCGATCATTTCTGTGAGCTCCCCCAAGCCTCTAGTCCATGCTCCCAATGTTTGGTATCATTCTGAATTGTGGTTCGTGAGATATCGACCAATCTTCGTTGAATTGATAATTCATGCTTTAATAGTATGATCGTTTGTGAATGGTGCATACTAATCATTCGAACTTTCTCATTTTTACATGTGATCATTTGTGAGGACACCTTTCTTCAATATATTGATATTTTGAAAGTTCCAAATGTGCTAGACTTGTAGATTTTGAGATATCGATCGATCATCATTGAATTGAGCTATGTAATCGATATGATGTGATCCATCGTATTGAATTTGGATCGTACCTAATCTTGCCTTAGGATGTAAGGAATATGCATGCTTTAAGTGTTTTGTTGAGTTTTCCTTTGACTTTCGTTTTTCTATTGCTAAATACTATTAGTTGACTTCGTGATCATTAACCCTATACATCAATCCTGATGACAATTTGGTCTATCCCGTCTGATTGGTCCAGATATAACCCGGCCAAAAGGCCAGATAACATTTGCCCCCCAAAACACGTCTTGTTAAACAAGACGTGCTTTGAATCATTGCAAACTTGAATCGTCAGAAAAGATTCCATCCAATTTATTGAATAGTTGCCATCCTTCAATGGAGTTACTTTCCATTGAGAGTCGTATCTCCTTCTGTTCGTCATAACTATTGGTCAATTCCCAGTAGTATAAATACTGGATAACGGCTTGTTAATGATTATCTTGTTTAGTTTCTAGTAATTGCTAGGCTCCAACAATTTGGCTTTGAATCTTCTCCTATTGATTTCAGGTGAGAATTCAATTCCTGTTGATTTTAAGAAACTGAATTTTTGGAATGTATACTATTACGTATACATGTTTAAACCTAACCCCCATTCATAATTGCACATTCATAGGTCAACGTCAAGTTTTTTTCAAAAAACGATCACATTGGATCATTTTATGTTGAACAGTTTGATGGATACTTTCGGACCAATCAAATATACATCATTTATTTACGATCATTTTTTTCTCCCCTTTTTTGGAACGACTGTATCCGATCAGTAGTTGTAGAATATATTAATGGTTTGCACAGGATACATCATATACGGATCGTATGCCATTGGCATAAACAATTGATCTTTGTTTCTGGGCTCTAAAGGGTCAATACAATGTTTACGTGGAATGATCAGAATGGTAGTCATTTGCAGATTTACTAAACCCTAATTTCATTCTTTGAGAACGATCGATGCTAAATGAAGGAGTCTTGTAACGATCAGTTATAAACCAACTTCATAAGCTTCAAAGGACTAGCTTAAACCTTATATAAATACTTTTACTTAGCTGCTCCATTCTTTTCTTCTTCACTTTTGCATCGTTTCCATCCGAACCAAAAAGAAGAAATTTAATCCTCTCCTTCTTCGTTGTTCCAAATCATGATCTAAGCCTCCAAACCCAAGACCATTCCTACTCCACTTAATCTTCAATAAAGCACCCTTCTCTCAATACCAATCATCATTGTACTGACCTTCCCAGGTCTTGTGAAGAAACGAACTCGAACTGTTTCCACTCTTCAAATTCTAATTTAGGTAGGTTGGTTTTGATTTGCGCGTGAATTTGATAGCAAAATTTTGGGTTTTATGATCCCAAGGCATTCGATCAAGATGATGGAGTTGGTAGATTTAAAGAATGTTGGAAGAGACGGGGCGTTTCAACGATCGTTAGCTTCGTACCAATCATTTTTGAGATGTTGAAGGGGTTGAGTTATTAGCAAGTAGTTTTTGGTCGACCGTTTTAGAGATGGTGAAGTGGTTGTGTTGGGTTTAAAGGTCAAAAATGATCGTTCATAATCGATCGGTAATAGCCATGGACTTGGTGAACCTTTAAAGTAGATGAATCGGCTTGTGAAACGAACATATGGATAGATCGTATGGAGTTGATGTTGAGTATATTTATGGACTGATCGTACAAGATTGATGTTGCATATGGAATGATCATGTGGCGATGATTTGGTCCAAACAATTAATTGAATGTTGAAGCGAACAATCGGATGAAGAATTGAAGTGAAAGATCAGATGGAGAATCGACAAATGATCGGGTATGGATCGATCATACATGAATGATCGAACATGCTCCATGGGAACGATTTGTTGTCAGTAAACAAACTTCAAAAAATGAAACCTTAGTAGATAAAATTGTTCTTTATGATGAGCTATAGCCTTGATCACATGAGTGAACATATATGACTTGCATATGACTTGTACTGCATACTTGGACATTCATCATACTCGGACCATGACATGGACAAACATCTCGGACAACTCTCTTGAAGCTCATCTATTTATTAACATAAAATTCAATCTTCAACATGATGACAATCGATCTGAAGGTTCAGGCTGAACCATTCTTTAAGGATGTAAAGAACCATTTGAGACGGTCAGCAATGACGGTAACTCCAGCAAAACTCTGAGTATCGTTGGTTATCCATCTCTAATTCTATGTAACTTATCACCATATTGCATGGCAATTTACCATACAACACTAGCACTCACTCTACACTGGGGGTATAGGTTATTTTGTCTAATAATGATTTTTTCACTAAGTTTGATAATGCTGGATTCCAAACATTCGAAATGTCTTATGGCTATGTCTGTTGGACCATCTTTTTAGCATAGCAATTCCAGTGCCAAGTATAGTTTGACCATTGAATCAAACAGCCCATCTCCTAGTCACTAATTCGAGCAACTGGAAAGCTCTAGTCCACCATTTGATTTATTCTCTGCAATTCCTACTTCTCTAGCAAAAATCGTTGATCTTGCTCCTAACACTTTGGAGGATGCTGTCTTCTTGGAGCGTCCTCTAGATTCTGTAGCCTCGAAGATTAGTGAAACCTGTCTTCGTCGAATCTGTGAGAGATACAAGATTTCATTAGACGATGTCCCAGTCCCATCACGTGACTATAAAGCTTACATGCCTCCGAAGGGGGTATATAACATGCAACAAATTTATGTGCTAGGCTGGATGTGTTCCGTAGTTCAATTCATATATCTATGAGGTATTACATTATTTGAAGATATCCCTGGCACAACTGCATCTGAATCGCTATGCCCCGCTCAACTGCATTTACATGGTGTTTATGGAGTTCTCATATCGCCCTCTAACTACCGAGGACATTCGATTCATATTCACCTTCAAGCAATGGACAGCAAGCCCCATGTTTACATTCCTAAAGTCAGTTCAGAAGTGTCAAATCTTAGTAGGCACTTGGAATAAATTAAGCGCTTTCAAAAGCGAATGGTTCTTTGTGCAATGTTCGCCTGCCTTCGATCGATAGTGGTTGGAAAGATGTAAATGTCATGCTTCACTTTAATTCATATGCTTTATATCTAGGTTGTATCCTAGATTAAGAAGTTTTTTTTATAGGCACTATCCCATGGCTCGAAGGTAAACATCTTGAGGAAGCAGTCTCGATCTTAAGGATGTGCTACCTGAAGAGAGAGATATCTGATGCACGTCTCATCACTTTTTGTTTGATGGAAGAAGACTGGAGCATAGGGATAGTGAATACTACTTGAGTTGCAATGGCAAGATAGCAGGTCACTGTGGGTCAAAGGGGCAACCGGGTTGATCCGGTCGTGCCCTAGTCGTGGGAGCTCAGAAGGTTATCGATTTTGATGCTAAAAAAGCTAAAGGTGATAAGCGTGGTTGTGATAACAAAAGTTCTATTCTAGGGGTCGTGGACAAAACCTTGTAGACCCATGGCCCTCGGTTCTTGAAAAAAGAAAGGGAAAGAAACTCTTCTATTTCCTAAGAGTCATCTCTCTAATTAGACCAAGCCATCTGCTACTCCTCAAGTTATTTCAGATGATTCCACCTCTTAACCATCTAAGCATTTAGGCGAACCGCTTGACTCATTATCTAACCTTTCGATTCCACTCGACTTTGAAACTTTTCACTTTACTGCTAAGAGCATCCAAGGGTCGGACTTTCCTACCAGAACCAGTGCAGAAATCCCGTCCACTACTGAAGGAGAGGTTACACCACGACCAAAGCTCCAACATCTGGTCCATGAGGGAAACACAAGGACACTTGCACTTTACAACATTACACTGCATTTTATCTTGTGCCCTTCAATATTTAAAGTTGATTCGCTGCTTGTTCTTCTTTTGTAGGAACCATATTAAAGAGGAGGAACATGCTCCAGTCTCTCCAGGACTTATCCTACCAAACTTTGGGCTCACGTTCAAGCCCGTATCGTCAAGGTGGTGGTCATGAGTATGATCCAAGCTATCGCTTCAGTCGGGATTGGGATCGTCGAGATAGAGGTGACAGAGATAGACCCGCTCATAACATGCGCAGATCAAAATCTAGATCCCCTCCTATAAAGGCTTCTGAAAAGCAAACTGACTGTCAGGACCTACCTACTGATTCTTCTTGTGGTCCTTCTTCTGTTCCGTTTCCTCCATAACCTTTAGTCCCTTCTTATTCTCAACGATTTAGTGATCTCCATCATCATACGAGCATGTTACTCCCTATAAGCCAGGCAAGGAAAGTGTTGATATTGCAACAACTACCAAGGAGCATGAAATTTATCCAACCACTCGCATGGCCCTGCTCGGTTACAAGTTTCCAAACTTGTGCTTTGATGGATTTTTCTTCCCTCCTAATCTAAAAATGGTCCCTAAAAAGTTCAAAAAATGACTACGGATTGTGCTACTGATATCCACAGGCAATATAATGAGTGGATGAAAGCTGTAGAGAAAATGTCCAAATTATCCTTTGAATGAGCGGTATGGATTGAAAAACTAAAGCGCTAAGAGGCCCAAGATAATAGGATAATTGAAACTTAGCAAACGAGCTGGAACTCTCAGGCATAGGCCGAGAGAAAAACTAAGACCGCTATCAAGGCTTTAGAGGATGAGAAGACCAAATCCGGATGATGTTCAAGTGCTGCATCATCTTGCACTTGAAAGAGACACAATCCAAAAGAGGATAGCTGAACTTGAAGCCAAACTTGAATGTGAAACTAAGGAGAAACATGAGGCACAAAAGATTGGCCAGGACACCTCCGAGGAATTAGTTAATGTCGGTCTCGAAGGGATGTGTCCATTGAAAAATCTAAAGCTGTTGATGCCCTGTTTCAACATGGAGTGGATGCCGCTAAGGAGAAAACTTGAGAAGAAGTGATGAATGAGCTTGACCCACTACTTGTTCTTTACAATGCCAATGTTCTTAAGTATAGAAACCTGGAATAGTTTCGAAATTATTATCCTTATCAGCTTTTGCATGCCTGGAAAATTCTTGTTACCGAGGAGAAGAAGGCGCTCAATGCAGAGGAGACTGATCCGATGAGGTTTGATGCTAAGATCTTACTAGGCGATGAACCAAAATTTTACATGATGCCCAGCTTGTATTTTAGCAAGAGCATGCTAAGACCTCCTAACATGAAGTCGGTGAAGGTTCCGGGTCTGCGCTGCTTAATGTTGCAACTAATCTGCCCCTAGTGTCTCAGAATATTGAATATTCATAGAATTAACATGGGTTCTTTCACTACTCTAATTTACAACCCAAATAAGCCTTAATATGAAATTCATAGCGAGTGTTTCCCAATTCCAGAATGAAGCTCTGAAGTACTCCAGCTCATCTTGGGGGTCGGACCGAAGAAGGTATCTCGTTGATATCTCCCATCTTTCATAAAGTTAAGGTGTTCGATAGTTGATATTTCTAATAATTTTATCTTTGTTTCCTAAGCTTTAGGCCTCCAACTTTAGTCCCTCCTCCTTAAGAATTCCAACCGGGGCCTTAAATGCCCGCAATAGAGTTTGTTATAGTTACAACCTCGGCTACAAATCAAGGCGTCCTAGAAGAGGAGGATTTCATATTTGATGAGCACATGGTGGATGCATTATTGAGGGAAAGTAGTGATTCACTCCATCAAATCCAGATTAACGATGACGTCATGATCATGGGTACCTCTGATTCCACTAATGAGCTTGGTCTATAGGAGCGCATTGAGAAGAAAGAGTCGTTGAAGAAAAAGGCTAATGCTAAGCCAGTTGACGTGGACCCTGTGATCCAAATGTTATCATGCTTTAAGTCATTCCTTCGGGCGGGTCGATTACCATGGATGAGATCCCCCTGCTTCTAAGGATGACGCTACTTCGATCCCCGTATTTAGCGATATCTCTTTGAAAAGAGGTAAAGGTGGTTCAGGATCGAAGAGAGGGTCGTGTGATAGTTCAACCGGATCCACCCGTAAGAAATCAATGAAGGACAAGAAGTCCAAGAAGCAGTCGTCGGGTTGGCTGGATGTGTAGAAAGTTATGTTGCTAATTTTTCTCTTTTGTTGGCCGTGCTCTTATAGGTATGGCCCCCACTTATAATTATCATTTTTTGGATAAACTTGTACCGCAACTTACAGGTTTAATGTGAATAAAAATTCTTTTCTTTTGTAGATCTTTACATTTTCCATTCAATGTACTTGTAATTCATTGCTCGTTAACTCGGATATTGATTCGATTCATCAATCTCATGGCCTTCCTAAGGTGGCCTCGAGTCGTAGTTGAATCTAAGGCTCAATCCATAAAGTTACGCTGTCGAACTCAATGGTTAAGTAATTATGTTTCGGCCTCCTACCTTGGGTTGGCAGAATTAATTAGTAGACGGTCAAGTTCCATCTCCATTAACTTCATCCTTATTCTCTCGAATTCAGGTCTCAGTTGGTTAAATAGTAAGTGGTCGAATCACACTTATTTATTCGTTTATACCCATATCCGTGCTCTGTGCCCAAGAGTATTCCATGAGTGGTCGTTCGCACCCATTAATGTTTTTAATCTAATCCACACTCTTGGAATTTGGAGTTATTTGGAAAACTATCAAATTCAGTTTTCCTTATTCAGTCATCTTCCCCCCAAATATAGGGTTCCATTTAACAAGTAATTGGTCGAACCACGATCAATATCAAGTCATGTTGGCTTTATTGTATAGTGGGATTCAAGTATGTCACAACTAATATGCAACGCAATGTAGATCACAAATATGAAACAAAATTCATAGCTTTATTTGCTAAATGGAAATAAAGGACATAACCTGTCTTATTACGTATCTACATACTCAAATGCAGAACCAAATCCTAAAATTTAATGCAACTGAATAAAATAGAAATAAACTAAGTGAAATAGCATTGTAAATGCTCGCTATTCCACGCCTTTGGGAATGTGATGCCATCAATAGTCGATAGCTTGAAAATTCCCTCTCCAAGCCTTTGTTCGATGGCATATAGTCCTTCCCAAGTAGGATTCATATGTAATGGGGCAGGAAAAACCCATTTCAAGATGGGATTGTCGGTTTCAAAGGTTCTAGGTTGGACTTTGGTGTTGTAGCATTGGATGACTTGGTGTTGGTGCATAGCTGCCTTCAAATCAACTTCTTTGTGCTTCTCTTCGACGAAGTCTAGAGATTCTAAGAGGAGATCTCTATTCATTATGGGATCATAGTAGGCCACTCAATGGTAAGGAACTTCAAGTTCAATAGGAATCACGACTTCGAAGCCGTACAAGGGCGAATGGAGTATGGTTGGTCGAAGACTTGTGGGTGGTTCTGTAGGCCCATAATGTTGTTGGAAGTTCATCCTCCCTCTTGCCTCTAGCCTTTTCCAAAGACTTCTTTAGAATGACTTTATGATTTTGTTCATAGCTTCAACTTGTCCATTTTCTTGAGGGTAAGCAATTTCTGCAAATCCCTTTTCAACATGATACCATGGGTAAAGTCTTTGAATTCAACGCTGTCAAATCGGGTTCCATTATCAGTTACTATAGTTCGCGGAAGTCCAAAACAACAGATGATGTTCCCAACGATGAGGTTGATTACTTTCTTTATTGTGACCATGGCTAAAGGTTCTGCTTCGGCCCATTTAGTGAAGTAAACTGCATCAATGGCATACTTCGCACCATCTTTAGGGATTGGTAAGGAACCGAAAATATCTATGCCCCATATGGAAACGGCCATAGGCTGACCATTTGTATGATTTTCCTCGGTAGAATTCTTGAAATTTTTACATACATCTGGCACTTGTCGCATTGCATAATCGATAGCATATCGATTGACATTCGGCCAATAATAACCGTAACGGTGTATTTTCTTTTGCTAGGGCTTGCTCCCCTGTGTAATTGCCATATTCTCTTTTACGAACTTCCCCTTGGACTTTTTTTTCATCATAATTGATACACTTGAGTAGGGGACAGAAAAACCCTTTCTGTTCATAACTCCCTCCTGAATAATATATCATGAAGCTTTACGAAGGACTTTTCTTTTTCCTTCCTCCATTCGAAAAGAACTCCATATAGCGAATAGTCTTAATTGGAGTCATCCATGACTCCTTCTTAGGCTTCGTTTCTAGTACCAGGTTATCAGGTTTATGCTTGGAGTGTTTGGTACTTTGACTAGGACTAAGCTCATTCGTTGTGATTCCCCGATGCTAACAAACTTTGCCAATGAACTGGCCCTTTGTTTTGATCTCAAGGAAAGTGTGCAATATCATAGTATTTAACGTCAATCAACAGCTCTTGGACTAGGGAAAGGTACAGGACGAGTCATTGTCCTATAGCTTGGTAATCTCCTCTGTCTTGGTATACTACCAATTATGAGTCACAAAAGATTTCAAGAGATTTTATCCCCAGTTCTCTAGCAAGTTTGAGTCTAGAAATCAGAGCTTCATACTCAGCTTCATTATTTTTTGCCGGAAAATTAAGCTTAAAAGCATAGCAAATTGATCGCTTTTCTGGAATCACTAGCAAAATTCTAGCTCTAGAACAACGATCATTGGATGCCCCGTCCATATACAACTTCCACTATATGGCAGGGTTTTCATTGCTCTTTAGGAAATCATCAGATGTAGTGAATTCTTCAATAAAGTCTGCTAGTGCCTGTCCCTGGATAGCTCCTCGAGGAAGATAAGTGATGTCAAATTGGCTCAGCTCGATATTCCACTTAAGTAACCTTCCCAATGTCTATGTCATCGTAGGACCTGTCGTAGTGGCTAGTTCGTGTAAACATTGATAGGATGAGCCTGAAAATAGGGGAGGAGCTTTCATGAAGCAATCAACAAGCAGTATGCTAATCTCTCTATCTTCATATAGTTCCTTTCAGCTCCTGTTAATCACTTAATAACAAAATAAATTGGTCTCTAGATTCGATTCTCTTTTTGAAACAATGGGGTACTGACAGCATGTACTGACACTGCCAAGTAGATATACAAGTCTTCATGATCTACCGGCTTTGACAAGATCGAAGGTCTCTCTGAGTGGTTCACCAAATCTTGGAATATGTCTTTTCAATCCTATGTCTATTGAAACTTCCTTTTCCCTCTTCTAATCAAGTCAAAGAAAGGAACACATTTATTGGTAGCTTTGGAAATAAATTGACTCAGGGTAGATCCCATTCAGGCTCTGTACTCTTTTGATGGTCTTTGGCGCTTGGATGTTGTAAATAGCTTAGATCTTCTCGGGATTGGCTTCGATTCCTTGGGCATTAATGATGAAACCCAAAAAACTTCTTGTTGTGATGCCAAAAGAACACTTCAGAGGATTGATCTTCGTTTTGTAATATCGGAGGATATCGAACATTTCCACCAAGTCTCTAATGTGGTCGCTAGATCGTCATGACTTCATAAGCATATCATCCACATACACCTCCATCATCTTTCAGATATGATCTTTAAACATTTTATTGACTAGGCGGTGATAGGTCAATCCAGCATTCTTTAATCCAAATGGCATCACTACATAACAGTATAATCCAACATCGATAGTGAAGCTGGTGTGCTCTTGAATGGTAATGTGCATCAGGATTTGGTTATATCCTTAATATGCATCCGTAAAGGATAACAGTTCATGTCCAACGGTCGAGTCTACCAATTGGTCGATCCTCGGAAGAGGAAAACAGTCTTTCGGGCATGTCTTGTTCAGGTCCAAGTAATTAACGCATTTCTGCCATTTCCTATTCGCCTTTCTCATAAGTACAAGATTAGATACCTATTTAGGGTAGAGGGCGTTGCGAATAAACCCATTGACTTCGAGCCTATCCACCTCCTCTTTAAGAGCGATAGATATCTCCGGATCCATGCCATGCTTTTTTATTTCATTGGGACGTGCCTCGGGTCGATATTCAATGCATGCCTTGCAATGGCCGGTGAGATCCCACACATGTTAATGTGAGTCCAAGAAAATATATCGAGATCCGCTCAGATAAAACTAGGAAGTTCTTTCATCATCGGGGGACTAGCTGTGATCCGGTCTTTTGTGCCCATGATGGGTCGTCATGGTAGACCATAACGTCAATCATAAACTTTAAATAAGTAAAATTCATGTTTGGACAGTCAACTCACCAATATTTCAATTTAAAGTTAGAGTCAAAAGAAGGTAATTAACTCATCACCATCAGCATGAAGCTTGCAAGCGTAGACCATCATCTCTAGCAGCTCCATCCAAGTTGCACTTGCCAAAACATTGAGCTTAACTTGCCCTTGTCATCGACCTTCCCCCTCGACATTGTCAGTCTAAGTCGACACCACCAAAGTCCATCATCGCACAAGGCTCAGCAATGATGTTGCTTACCGTTGCGTGTGTGTTGCACCACCGCCTGATCGTGCTCCTCTTTTTAGCTCGTCTCCAGCATCATCACCGCCTAAAATTTTCGATCGAGTATCCATGGACGGGATTTTATTTGTTTCTTCTTTTTGTTAATTTCTGAACAAAAGCGAGATTAGGATTTTAAACTAAAGGGGAATACATATAAAGATGAATGAGGGTTGGGGCACATATGGGCTAAGGGTGTATGGTCCAATAAGAAGAGAGAAGAGTTTTAATTTTTCTTTTGAAATCATTTCGAACCCTTAACCACTCTATTACTCGACCATTGTTTAACATCTGATTAAAATTCCGCTCAAGGCATTTTATTAAAGTTTTATTTCATTCTTATAACAATTTTTCATTTATTAAAATATTACTTATATATTTTCAATAATTATAAATAATTGTCTTATTTCCAAAACAGTTTCAAAATTTCACAATATTATTAATTTTTCTAAAATAAATTTTTAAACAATTTTTGGATTTTTAAAACACTAACACAATTTCAAATTTTCAATTTTAAATCAATAATTTCTTTTTATTATCGAATAAATCCAAAATTCAATTTATTGAATTAAATTCAATAAAATGTTCGAAATAACCCTTTTAAGTATATTTATCCATTTTAAAATACTTATTTAATATTTAAAATTAATCTGAATCTCTATTTTAAATTTTTATACTCAAATATTTGAATTTCTATTTTAAACATCTAATTAAATAACTTTCCACTTTTCTAGTATAGGAAATTTTGGCATCCTCTGATCTCCCTTCTTCTTCCACCTCCATCCAATCACCTACTCTTCCCTCGTCGTCGCTTGCCTTTCGCATTGACCTCTTGCCTTCATTCCTTCCCCCTCCAGCTCTCTCGTCTCTAGAAGGCAACCTTGTGCTAACCGAAGCAGCTCAGAATATGTTTCCTTCGGCTCCTTTTTTACGTCAACGTTCGTTTGCCGATGTCGTCAAATGCGGACAACCTATTATTTCCAAACCTCTGCCTATCCCCATCGCCCCTTATTCTTTGAACAATTCACGTAGGATTCTGTCCCCTTCAAAAGCATCTTTGAGACTTTGAATTTTCTCAAAAAAATGAACCATTGTGCACTTCGTATACACATGGCCAAGCAATGTAGAAATGTACATGTGTGTTATTCCTATGGTTTCAAGGGACATTTTGTCTTTGAGTGTCCTAGATATAAAAAGAAACTACAAAAAGCAACTTTACATTCCTCTTGGTTACGAGGATATCTCTTTGTTTTCTAAATCTAATTATAAACCCTAACATAATTACTGAGGACCCACATCTCGATTCCCGCATTCCTTTGTCTCAGTCTTCAAAGCACGTCCCCTACAAATCAATCCCTCATCTCTTCCACTCAAGTCCATAATGTCAAAATGCAACCCTCTGTTCCCTCGGATAACATGGCAGTTCGGACGGTCTTTGCTGACTTAGGGACCATCAACTCCGTTTGTTAGTGCCTCTTCATTGCCATCCATCACTCGGTTTGGGATTTCGCCCTTTATCCAGATGGCAGTTTCATTATCCTCTTCCATTCGCCTAGACTTATTAATCGTGCCATCAACCACCGCTACATTCCCTAACCTGACGGTGCTATTTACCAAGTGGACCCCGAACATCAAGCCTACAACTATGATTTTTTCCCTTCCTCTTGGATTAGGGTTCAGGGTATTCCATCGCATCTCCGATCTGACCTCTCCGCACTTTTTTCCGTCCTCAAACCCTTTGGCCTCTTCATTGAGTGTGATCATTGTGAGTCGGTGACCACTGACCACCGTTGTGTCTTTGCCTGCATTTTCCTAGACAAGGAAGTCTAACTTCCTTGTACAATTATCAGTTCCTTTACTGATTTGGACTTCAAGCTTTCTTTGGATCACTAGGAGTATCGCCAGCCTATCAGCCTATATACCTTATTTCTAGTGATGGCATTATCCATACCTTGCAACCTAAGCAATCCATCCTCATTAGTTCTTTAGAACATAACCTTCCCTAGATGACCGCGTACCATTGCTGGTCAGAGACACTGACATCATGCAAGTGGAAGCTATGATTGATGATAGATGCGATTCCATTATAGAGGTAAGCCGATTGTTGTTAACCCTTTTGGTTCGGATGAGGATGTTGGCCCTTCTGCTTGGACCCCCTAGTCTACGCCTTATGCGAATGTGGTACGTGTCGATGCTGACTCGGATCTCACCCTAATTCACCAACCTACGCTTCTAGATACCCATTCCCCTCCTCTTCTTGTTGCTTCCCTCCTCTTCAGTGCTTCTCCCGCTTCCTGACCAAGAACCCTCTAGTCCTATCTTTTGCTTTGTCCTTCACCTCAATTCAGCGTAGTGCCAGACTGATGAAGCATCTGTCGGATCCCCTCCCATGTTGACTGATGGTGTTCAACCTACAATTTTCAATTCTACTAATAAATCAATTAATAAAAATCACATGTCGCATAGGTATCTTTCTTAACCATGAGCACCTCCTCATCATGCATGCCCTAGAAAAGGAGCGTATCTCCTTTTCCTTATGAAGATTCTCCCATAGAATGTTCGGGCATGGGAACCCCTGATAAATGTTCGCTTATTAGGAATTTTATTGTCCCCCTTAAGTTAGATATTCTTTTTATTCAAGAATCTAAGATTGCTAACCCCAGTCCGGTCCTCTTTCATAGTATTGGAGGCTCCTCTCTTAGTATTGGGGGCTCCTCTCTTACCAGTTGGGAATCTCTTGAGGCCTCTAGCTGCAGGGGTGGCATTCTAACCACCTAGGATGAACCCAAGTGGAAGATCTCCCAGGTAATCAAGCATCCTCGTGTCCTCCCCATGTTCCTTGAGCACATTCCATCCGGCTCTATCTATTTTTTCTACAACATTTATGATCCACACTCCAGTCCTGAGAGATCTTCCATATGAGCCTATTATAGTAAAATTTTCAATTAGTCTACAGGCCATTGGGTCCTTGGGGTTGATTTTAATATTACTCGCTTTCCTAGGGAATAAAATTACTCCACTGCCAGATGCCATGGATAACTTCAATATTTCTATTGACTCTTGTGCCCTTTTAGATCCACCTACTAATAATCATCTCTTTACCTGAAGCAATAAGCACTTGAACCTCTCCCCGTTCAAACTCGATCGATTTCTCTTTAATAAATCTTAGAAAGATGCTCACCCCCTCTCTTATGTCAATGGCCTCCCTACAATCTTCTCTGACCACTGTTCCATTCTCCTTGACTCTAGAGATCCTTCTCCTACTAGATCCATTTCAGATTCGAAAAACTTGGCTTATGGAACCAGGTTTCAACGATCTAGATGCTAATATTTGGCACAAGCCTGTGCCCCTGCTGCTTCTCTGGTACAGAAGTTCAAATTCCTTCAGAAATCCCTTAGATCTTGGTCTAGATCTATTTAGGGTTTTATTAGATCCTGCATCTCTTTCATCCAGGATTCTATTCGTAATCTCAATATTCTTAGGGAATCTAGATCTCTTTCCAAGAGTGAGACTAAAGACCTCCTTGATCTTGAATCGGGTCTCTCCAGGCTGTTGAAGCAAGAAGAAATTGACTGGAAGCAAAGGATCAAAGCGAATTGGCTTAAGGACGGTGATAAAAACACTGCTTATTTTCACAGCCTCGCTAATGGTCGCAGATGCCCCAACTTCAATTGTAAAATCATTCACGATGGCGCCCCCATTAGTGATCAGCCATTACTCAACCGAATTTTTACCAATTTTTCTAGGAGCCTACTTGGAAATTCCTCCTTACCCTTCATCTACCAATCGCCAGGGACATGCTTTATCTATTCCCTTCCCCACTTCATTTAGACCACCCTTTCTTCGAATTTGAAATTCTTTTCGCCCTCAATGAGATGGGTGATGATAAGTCCCTGAGTCCAAATGGCTTCGGCCTTATTTTGTTCAAGTATTTCTTGTCTACCATGAAATAAGACATCTTAATTATTTTTAAGGAATTCTATCATAACACTCACCCTAGAATAAATTACGCCAATGTGATCCTCATCCCGAAGAAAACTGGCCTTACATCAGTCTCTTACTTCCACCTCATTAGCCTTCTTAATACCTCTTTCAATCTCATTACCAAAGTCTATCCAATTGTCTAAAGACTCACATCTCCTTCCTGGTCAACCAAAACAAGCAGCCTTTATTCAAGGAAGATCCATCCTCAACTGCATTGCGACCACCCAGGAGATTATTTCCCACTGCCACTCTTCCATGTCCCTTTATACTTTCCTCAAGCTTGACTTCTCCAAAGCCTTTGATTTGATCAATTGGAGCTTCATCCTAGATGTCCTTCATTAACGTGGCTCCCTCCCTCCTCCCTCCCCCCTGGTCACTGAATGGGTTGAGTCGAGAATATCCTTCGCACAAGCATGTCCACTATTCTCATTAATAAAATTATTGGTGGACTCGTCAAATATGCCCATGGTCTTAGTCACGGCGACCCCATGTATCCCTGCCTTTTTCTCATTACAGATGTCTTCACTAGACTCAATAAGATAGATGTCTCGTATAATCTCCTTGATGGCTTTAGCCTCCCTAGATCAAACCTAAAGTTCCCCAACATTCAGTATGCAGATGGCACTATTCTTTACGTCAACCCAACCTCATATAATATCCATAATCTTAAACTCGTCCTTTACTCCTTAGAGCTTATCTTCGGCCTTTCCATTAACTTCGAGCTCCATTATCATGATGGGTGGAAATGACTACCTTATGGTCTCCATATTACCTCCTCCTTCAACTGTAGTCTTGGTAACTTCCCCATCTCTTATCTTGGCATCACCATCCACCCCTCTAGACTCCTACGGTAAGAATGGAATCCATTAATCTCCAGGATATCCAACTGCCTCACTTCTTGGAAAGCCTCGTCTCTGTTTGTGGCTGGCAGACTAGTTTTTGCCAAGTCTGTTCTCTTTGCCTTACCACATACTGGTCATCTTTTTAAGAGGACCCCTCTTGGGTTATCTAGAAGATTGATCAAATTCGCCATAAATTTTTTTGGTTTGGTTCTCCTGCCAAAAAAATTATCAGTTGAAACATTGTGTGAAAGTCTCCATCGCATGGCAGTCTTGGTATTATTGATTTCAAACTATTCAATATAGCCTTTCTTGACAAATGGATATGGTGTTATATTACTGATTATGCACCACTCCGGAGACGTTGGGTTCATCACATGTAATATAATGATATGCCTACCTCCATTCTCCACCACCTCCTGAGTTGCATTCCCTCTCCCTTCTTGAATGTGATCCTCTCCTCTCTATCTTGGGTTTGTCAAGTGATTTCGGTCAGTAATAGAACGAAAATCATTCGTACCTCTTGTGGGACATCTAGAATAGAAATACTCCCATCTACTGATCCCATTTTGATCTCTTCTTTATCACTGACAACCACTCCATCCCGTCAGATACGCCTATAGTCTTGGTGTTGATGGAAAGGCATTAATGTAACATTTTGTGTAGGATCTTCATTCCACTCCATAATCTAATTATATTACTAGCCTGGCCCTCCTTCAATTCCGCTCCATCCTCTCTTCAATTTCCCATCCTCTTCCATCATCTCCTCCTGATCATTTTGTGTGGGATCTTCGTTCCAATGGCCAATATTCAACGTCATCCCTCTATCATTGTCTTTCTAACTCTGGTAGACACTTTCCTTTTCCAAGGCTCTGGAAGTCTAAATCCCTGCCTAGGGTCAACGTCCTCATGTGGTTCCTACTGCATGAGAAAGTTAATACTAAGGACCGTCTTATCAAGAAAGGCATTAATGCAACATTCCGCTATTTGGTTAATTATGTATTTTTGATTTATTAGAAAAAATAAAGATTTAAAATGAAAAATTCAAAATTGTATCTTGTCCAAATACTTATGTGGAAATTTATTTTAATATTATTGAAATTTGGAATTTGTTTGGAAATAAAACAAATATTTTATAATGGTTGAAAAAAGATATTTTTTTAAAAGAAAAATCATTATAGATATAGAATAAAATTTGGAGTAAAATGCTTTAAGCGAAATTGTAATTGGAGACCAGATTGTGGTATTACAATAATGTCATTAAGGGTGTAAAATTATTTAAAATAAAATAAAATAAATAAACCTCGACCGTCATGTGCATGCTTATTAGAATCATGATTCTAAATTAAATATATATGCAAGCTTATGCCTTCGTCATTATATTTAAACCTAAATGATTACCTAAGCCTAAAGTATCAGAGTATAACCTATATAAGCACCTCCGCTCTGCATCATTTGAGACACACTAAAATCTAATAGCTTCATCACACTGTTCTTTTCCATGCAACTTCGTTATCAATCCTAAAGTTTTAAGATCAAAGCAAAGTGAGTATACTTTCTTTTTTACTATGTAAATGTACTTTAATTTCATCTTCTGTTCATATTAATACAAGTGCACATATATATCTCACCGTTTCATTTCAACATCAGTCCAAAGGATTTTTTTTAGACTTCATTAAAATAGTTACGTGTAGAATGCTCTTGAATATGAATTGCAAAGCAAAAGTGAGTATAATATAAACTAAGTTTAGTACATGAAAACTTGTAAGAAATACATATGTGAACATACATAAATATATACATGAATTGTACATTCATTCAAAACTTTAATCATATATAACTCCAAATCTAAGACGAATTTGAATGTCCAACCAAAAGTAATTTGTCGAGGAAAGTGAGTCAAACAAAACGACTAGCTTTCACGTGGCCGACGGCCTCCATGATAATTAGAAATGACACTATTATTTTCGCGTCGATATGTGAACGGTAGTGCTTTGGTTGGAACAGAAGGTACCAGCAGTATTGTATTGCATAGATGAGAGTAATGGTGGTCTCGGTTCGGTCATCAGTGGCCTGAGGAGGCAAGGATATGGCAAAAAGCTAATAAAAGAAAAAAGGAAAAAAAAATAAGAAAAGAAAAATGCGTGAAGGGGGGAGGTGGCAAGTTGCGTGAATCGTTGAATTCATGCAAATAGCTTCAGGCGTAGGAAAAAAATGTAAAGAGGAGAAATGGTGAGAGCGTGATGATGTGGGTGGAAAGATGTACACAAGAATAATTCATGCATAGAAAGAAAAAATGGAAAGAAGAGAATAAAAGATAGTGATGATGATGTGGCAATGGTGCACATTTCATGCACAGTGAGTACAAAATGAAAAGAAGAAAGTTTAAATTTTTATAAATTCCGTGTATATTTTGAATGTGGATTGCTTGCTAGCAATAGTTTATCTGCATGGATACCTTGCACTTTGAGTTTCAATTTTTTTATGCCTATAAAAGAGGTTAACATAATGAAATGTCATATGTATACTAATAAATATATGTAAACATTACAATTGGATTCCTTAGTGAATGATGATGATGCCAAAAGGTGCAGTGCCACTCTAAATCGAGGAAAAAGCTTCAAATAATAATGGACGAATGAATTAATAAATTACATGATTTTTAAAATTTAATAAACATATTTTAATTATTTTGGGATGAAATTATGTATTTTGAATTATTCTATAAAATAATGAAATTTAAAATTTGAATTCAAATTTGAGTCTTATTTAAGATTGACGTATGATCAATTATGAATGTGTTTATGGTGTTATATTAGTTTATTTGGATATCAATTTAAAGTTCATTGATAAATGCAAGTTATGAAATTTAAAATGTCTCAATGAAAATTTTCCATGTCATGTTTATAAATGTTTATTATAAATGATGTCATAGACTGCAAGTTAATGATGTGATGCACGAACACGACATATATACATGAAATAAAATGGGACGCGATATCATTTTAGTATAAATGTTATATTTGGAGGTTAAATACAAACGAATTTGAATGAATTTAACCAATGAAGCAAACAAGACGAGGTGAGACTACTAGATGCTAGAATCCATCATATCAGACAGATTCTGGGTCGCACCCAGAATCATGAAGGCCTGTCCCTCATCACTTATTGTCCAAATGATCTATTGTACGGACACAACCACTGTAATAGGCGCAGTGCAAATGGAAAATGGATAAGAGTTAAGAGTAATCTCATTGATGGAAATGTGGTGGAATAAAGATGAAGATTATAGCACAACAGGGTGAGCGCCAACAGTGAACATGATAAGATAGTTGTAACGTCCCGCCTTTTCGCACGATTTAAACGGACACACGTGCCAATTCAAACCATACGTAAGGGCAGATTGTTATGGGATAAATAAGAAAAACAGAGAAATAAAAAAAATAAACAGAATCTCACAGCGGAAGGATAAAATATAATAATCAAATATACAGTTCATGAAGCTGTTTTACAAAACCTTTGATTTTATTTATACAGTACATATCAGAGTACACATACCATACGGCAAAGCAGCGGAACAATATGAGTGTAGTGGAATATAATTAATATTAATAATAGAAATCTCCGTCTTCGTCCTCTAGAGCTAAAGTCTTTGATCCTGAAACGCTCGGACTGACCCGAGCGAATTTGAAAAGACAAAACACTAGAGTCAGAACGAAAAGATCTTATGTGAGTTAAATTAACAGAAATAAATATGAGTACAGTAACTCAAGAGATGCTCGGGATTTACATCTCCTAAGGATCCGTTAAACTATTTACTATGTAGTATATTGCGCTATTATAATAGTGTCTAATTGTAAAATAAACTTACTTTTAAATAGCGTTAAGGCTTTACATTTTCCACCATAACACATTTATATATTCCCGTAGTCTATACAGTACCGTAATCTCCCCCGTACTGGGCGTCGTCAGAGGGCACTCCATAGGTATGGTACAAAACAAAATCGTATAAGGCGCGCTAGGGTAGGCGACACGGCACAACTAGGCAATGCCAGGGTAGATATACCAATTACGCTTCCGGGCCGATGGAAACGCGCAGCGCGCAGCTGCCGCCCACCTCGAACAAACTCCCCACATCAAAGAAATCAAAAGTGAAGGTGGCCACCGAAAAATCCAAAGTCAGAGTATAGTATCGAAGGGAAGTGTCCGATCAGAGGTGCTACCTCATTAACCCGTCAATCGCTCCTGTTTTAGCCACCTTATGCCAACTCACGGGAGTTGGGTCCACGTATTTACCTTACAGGAAACGCCGCCACCAACCTACTTCATTCTGGAATCTCCACCGTGTACACGGCTAGTCAAAGTGGTTTTCAGTATCGACAGAGAGTATGTCCAATCCGATCCCGGTCTCTTTGCCAACCAATCGTTATTATAACACCGCGGTCATTTAAAATAATTATACTTTAAAACCAGAATAAAATATCCATTTCAAAACCATATAAATATGATATCATTTCCTTTTAAAACCCGAATTAATACGATATCATTTTATTTCAATATATATACTTTCCAAATTCATAGGGTTTTCAAAGTAAATATTTAGAGGTCAAAACTCTTGAATATAAAATTTCAAATTTTACTACCTTGAAAATCATAACTTTGAAACAAGTTTCCATCTCTCAAATGGTCAAATATTAGATTACTTTTATAAAACAAAATAGCTTCTTTAGATTTCACAAATCAATTTCAAATATCGATTTAAACTTCCAAATACCATTTCAATTCTTATGTTTCAAGACTTTAAATATTTCACCATTTCAAACAGACTCATTTGACAATTCCTAATATATATCAAATGCAGTTACTTATTATTAGACTTGAAATGTTTGCTTAATGAATTCAATATAATTTAAGAAAACCTTTAACTTCATATAACTGGATCATCTTTCAATTTATTATATATTCATTTAATCAACCTGATATTCATTAAAATCACTTTACACAAAAATCAAGTTATAAAAATCATATCCTTTAAAAATTCTAATTTTTATTTAATTTCAATTTAACTTAATATTCATCTTCCAAATCTAGTCTCATTTAAGTCATAAAATTCCAGAAATTAAATTTTAAATAAATGTTTAATCTTAAAATCAAACTTTATTTAAACTTCAAATCAAATTTATACAAAGCTTAAAAACTGAAAATTACTATATATATATATAATAGCCTTTATCAATAACCAAATCAATATCTCATAAACCATATATATATATAAGTTTACAAAACTATAGAAAAACATTTCAATTTTTTTTTATATATTTACCGTGGTGCCTGTATATAATTTTCTACCCTATGGTCAAGTGATACGGATGTTTATCATTTCAATCCGCAATTTAAAAATAAAAATGCGGTTGTATATCATTTCAAACCGCAATCCCAAATGAATGAAATGCAAAGCAACTTGCAATTAATAAAATTAATCATCCATTCATCCATCAAATCATACATCCATTTATCACAGTCATCATCTAATTTTAAACAATCATCAATACATAACAGGTGATAAATAATGGTATCAATTATCAGTTTATACTCAAAATAAATTTAATAACTGTTAATTGGAAGTTTATATGCAAAAATAAACGTAAATTTAACTGGCAGTTAATATGAAATAAAAATTTAACATAACTATGACTGGAAGTTAATATGCAATTAAATAAATTCTAACTGTCAAATTTATGCAATAAATAAAATTAATTAACAGTTATATTAAATGAATGCGATTTATCAGAGATAATGAAAAAAACATGCCAAACAGACATAAATAAATTTCTACTCATATCTAAAATTAATTTAACAAACACAAGAAATTTTAGAAATTGTGAGTGGGTTAAAACACTCACCTTTTGAATTTAAATCGAATTAAAAATCCTATTTAAATCCAAAAATTCGACGGTCTCCAAATCTGTCCAAACCAGTGTCAAAAGATCTGGAATTTTATTACGATCCTAAAAAAAAAATCTTGCGTGAAACGGAGTTCGTAGGAGAAAGTTATACGCATTAATGGTGATTGAAATTTCAAAAAAGAAAAAGAAAAAAAGAATAGAAATAAAAGAACACCTTCAAGCGCCACGTCATCCCCCTTTCTTTCCCTCTCTCCCTTATACGTTTTGCTTCCAGATTTTTCTGAGAAGTTTGAATTTTAGCTTTTGATTTCGTTTGGAATTTTTATTTGGATCTAAGATTTGTTTGTCTACCATTGAGGAGGAGAAGGAGCTGATGAAATTTTACGCTCAGACAAATGAGAATAGGCGGAGGCTAGGGTTTAGCGGGGTATTTATAGATGAAGTTGGAATAGACAGATGGATCCGAATTTAAATGAATTCACAATTTGTCAAATTTAAATTCCAATAATCCATTTATTTGATTTTTAGATCTTATTATGAATAAATGGTCAACTTACCATTCCTATCATTTCTGATTGCAATTAGCTTCAAATTTATTAACCAAACCTCCATATCAAATAAAGATTTATTGCAAAAAAATTAGTGTTTACCTTTAATTAAAGTAAATTCAATAAATTATAAAATCTTATTTCAAATGAAATTTTATACCATTTGTATTCAATTCTCTTTATTAAATCAATCATCATCTTATGTATATATTTAACATTAGTATATATCAATTTACCCCAATTAAATAAAATTTTATTCCCAAATTGATTTACAGCCTAATATAACATTTGAATTTTATTCCCAATTCATAAATTACTACGTTTAACTAAATTTTACGTTTCCCTTTTAATTTACATTTTCACCTTACGTTACTACATTAATTATCCTTAAAATAACGTCTATTATTAATAATAATATTATAATTACTTACCATTTTATTTCATAAATTAATCCATTTCATCTAAATTCTTATCTATGTAATATTTCAACATTTAATTTCATCAAATGTAATTGTTTTCCAATACGTTAATAACTTTATTTCCAAGTCTTATATTACAACAAACTATCCAATACTAAAGTCTTAACATTGTTACAAATACTACTTTAATTAACATTAACGCAATACTCAATTAAAAATTATTGTAACCGATTTCAAAATTGTAAATTAACAAGCTACCAAAATAGGCAACATACAATAATCATAATCTAACCTTTAGTCACATTAATACGCTTTTATTTCTCAAAATCAAAGTTCCCATTTAACTAAATCTCCATAAATGAATTTGACGTTATCTTCAAAAAGTACTTTATATTAACATTAACGTAAAAATTTATTTATATCTATTGCAATCGATTTAGTACTATTTTCTCAATATTTAAAATGATTTAACAAATTTTAAATGTCAATTTATTGAAGATTAAATCAATATAAATACTTAATTCCATAAAATCCAAAACTGTTGATAAATTTCCAAAACTTCCTTTTTTATTGAATCAACCTATATTTATTCCTTTCATTAATCTCAAATATAAGGGTTTGCCCTTTGGATTAAAAATTATCACATAAATATCCTATTTCAACGTAATTCTTAATTTAACATAATAAATAAAATTTGATTTCATTTATCTCAATAAGTCCTACTATTATAAATTAACCAATTGACTCACTATTCAAATTCACCTTCTATAATTCAAAATTTTTCTATCACCTTGATTTACTTAACTTTATAATTCCTTAGACAAATCTCTATCTCAAATCTTAAATGTAAGTCATTCTACTAATTACAGTACTTAATATTTTCTTAAAATAATCTTTCTATAATCCAATTTATTAAATAAGTTTCCAATTAGATCCAATTTCAACCTTGCACATAAGTTTAGGTTATAATTAACTTATAACGTATACTTCCCTAGTTATTTCTTTATATACTCCCCATATTAATTCCACAATTAACCATTATTATTAGAATAACGTTTATAATAAATACGATCCTATAATTTACTCAACACTTAATTATTTCCTTTTCCATTAGGGTAACATTCCTTTATCTGATTATTTCTTATTACACATTCTAATTCCATTAACAAGGAAGCAGGTAAATTATGATATATGCTACAAATTTTCAATTTATTACTATTCATTATTATTAACCTAAATTCAGCATTACTTACCTCGCATTAACCTTATTACTTAAAATCCTTATCCAATTGAAATTAATACTCTAAATAAATACATTTACTCCTTTCGTTATTTTATTAGTTACAATTAAGACACACCTAATTATCTTTATAGGTAAATGAGTGAATTCACTAGTATCCTACTATTACAACCTTTAATATACTTATATATGGTTATTTTACCCTTTTATAATCCCTTTATAAATATATGCACATCTACAAATTAAGATTCTAAATCCAATTTCTTATTCCATCTAGGTTCCATTTCTTCACTTTATGAATAACTAGCATTTCCTATTCATTTGTTACATCTACTTATATTCACTTTATTAATAGTTTTGATATTCCATTTATTACTAACTTTAATTATTCCAATTTATTATCTACATACAATTTGAATCTATTTTCAAATTTTCACCTTTTTAATAATTAACACCTTCCAATAACAAATAAAAAGGATTGTTCTAAATAAAATTTTATTTTCATTAATGAATTCAATCCTTGCCTTTATTTACTTATTTCTAACCTTATATCCAATTGCAACAATTTCCACTATTACACTTAATTGCAATAAACATTCAATTTGTAAATTTCAATTAACCTAGATACATCTAATTTCAACATTCTCTTTCATACAAATAAATAAGTTTTCCGTTTCTTTCTAAATTAAAATTAAAAAAAATAAAAATCCTATTAATATAATTCATTTTAAGCATCGAATTTACACGGGTCGTTACAATAGTGCAACTAATAGACCATGTGGGGACCCCCATAATGTTTGATCGGAAGATATACGGATGAAAAAGACCATGACATCGGTTCGATGCAGAGTCTGGTAAGAGTGAATAATAAATAGATTCACTAGTGATTATAGACCTTGTATACGAATGACTTGACAGTAAACATTCTATTGAATAATGATTGCAACTTATAAATGTGAGTAGGGATGTGATATCCCAGTTGACTAGAGTTGCAACTGTGAGTCATGATGAATAAGGCCATGACACTTGTGTTAGCACTGATTTATAAAAATGAAATGTGGGCTGGATATTGTATGATGTGAGTGACACAATATGTTTGATTAAAATGTCACATACTTATAACTGAAACCACGCTTTTATTTTATGATTATGCACGATTGTAATCACAGCTAGATTTCTAACCTGACTCGAGGTTTATTATGTTTACAACAACGCCTCGGTCAGACCGAGGTGTTGTATTTCTAGGTTATCTTCCTATTGGACAATAGTTTATTTTATTTAGTTAGCTGACCTTAGGATAGGTATATCATTTTGGTGTTCTTTGAGGTTTGAGTTCAACAGCCATCGTTTGGAAGTCAAGATTTACAGCACTTTCTAGTTTATACAGAGATATGATGACGATAAGGTTATTCAAGCAGTTGTGCACATATTTCAAGATTTGTTGCAAGAAGAGCTATTGCATGGATAATTGAATCGACATTTTTGTAGTTTAACTAGTCGATCTAGTTTTAATTGATGTGTTTTACGTATTCAATGTATCAGATAAGTTGTGAAATATATATTTTCACATCCATGGAGATATCAATACATGTGTTACTATATATTTATGTGTTCCAGATATGTGAGTTATTAAATTCTAGAACTCGTGTATATTGCCTTGTGTCGAGATGAGAAACATACTACTTCAGATGTATTTAAGTATTGAAATGTATCTGTATTGATCCAAAGTAGCATATACGAGAGATCGCTCCTTCCATGCCCATTGATCTGAGCTATCAGATGGTAAATTCCCTCTAATACGTCAGTCACTGGAGTCGGGTGTCACAATTAATGTTGACCCTAGCTGTCCTATGTGTTGCACCAGCTTCAAGAGTGTTCATCATTCCTTCTTCGAGTGTGATGTTGCCTTCTATGTTTGGATCTCTTGCTCAACCCTGATTCTTTACCCCATCCCCTCCTTCTTCGACCACTGGTAATATGACGCCCCTAGTTTTATTTTAGATTCCCTTCTCCTCACCTTCACTAGACGATTTGGATTGAGCACAACTTCAAATGCGTTAAGAACACTGCTTGCACAAACCCTCCCTATGTTATAAATTGTTACAATTATACTCTATTTGGATAGGTGATAGATCTCTACCTCTGCCCACGCTTGGAGGCACACAATCCTGATGACGACTCATTTGACATTAGCATTGTGCCACCAACTTTCAGACCTGGGAACATCGATCGCTTTGATGTGAATTAGTCATTACCTCATGACGTTCTTTCTTTTGTTCCCAGTTATATTGCACCACTTTTGATATTTTTTAGGTGCTTATTTCCCATTGTATGTACTTATGTATTTTGATACTACTATCTGATGCTCTACTACCTCTGACTCTATTTTTTGGCCACTTTCAGGCTTGTTCATTGGATATTTTCTTTTAGTTTTATGATATAGGTTTTGTAGCTTCGCACTACACATCCTTTTGCTCAAAAAAATATCTAATTAAATACCTAAAATTCATTTTAGTATATTTATTTTATTTTAACTCAAGAAAGGGTGTTACAAACTCCCTCCTTAAAAAGATTGCATCCTTGTAATTTAATGGAGAATATTGTAATCGATCAAATCAATGATATTAGCTACTAAATATAATATACATATCATTCATTAATATGTCTTCATCGCATCAATTTGATAAAATCTCATATAATATTACTATTCAGATTTATTTCGTCGATGAAGCCATAAAATAAAAGAAACACTTCATTTCATTAAAATGTATTACATAATATTATAGGCATAACGATTAGTATACGTATAGATATTTAATATTTCCTTTGAAAATTTCTTAAATTTCAAAATGTATAAAATTTTCAAAAAAAGTTCCTAGTGTCAAGAATTATGAATTTTTAACGAAGTGCCTTTGTACGGAGAGCCTTTGGAACAATTACAATAAGATAAAATAGATATACATCAAAAAAACATGATCGAATACAATTTATTTGTTAAAATTTACCACTCGACATATAATAGACAATATATATATATATATATATATAACTTTTTTAATAAAAACATACCTTTTTTTTAGCATTTCAAAACGATTTATTCAGTTTTATATGAGCAAAAGCAAGTTTATGCCACGTTCCAATCCAAATAACCTTCGTGTGACCTAATCTCATCTTAAACTGAACACATTAGTCTCATATATATAAAATTTAATAACATAACGTTGAAAAATCATAGAAATGAAATCAAGCATGCCAATTTAGTTTCTTAAACCTTACCCTATTAAGGTATTATGAAAACTAAAATTGATTATTTTTGTATGCTTGCACTTTAAGAAAGAAAAACTAAATAATGAAAATTATAGTCAGATCGGTTCTAGTCAGCTTGATATTCCAAAAAATTCAATCATTTCTTTATTTCACATATTTTTGAATTTGTGAATAGTTACTCTTTATGAAATTTGAACCAACTTGTATGATCTTTGAAATTAGCATCAATACAATAATTGTTAAGTACAAGTTTTAGTGATTTTATCATCTTAAGATTCAATATACATATACTATTTAACAAAATAAGTTTTAGACAGTTGTTTCTAAAATTACATGACATTTCCAATAGATATGAATGATGTTATATATTTGTGCAGAAATATGCCAACACAAGCACAAAGTGTGTTCTCACATAAAACATCTGTAGTTTACCATGTTAACAATAATTATGAAAAATATTCCAAGTTCCTTACATGCTGGCTTATAATGGTTATACTCATATTTGACAATAAAAATAAAAATTACAAGCTTCTCATAATTTTGCAACATATTTTTCATGCAAACATGAAATGTAGTTGAACAACAACAATAGCAAAAAACTAAAATAATTTATGATTTTTTTCAATGTTGTGAAGGCCTGATCTATAAAAAAAATATTGTTATGGATGAAATTACAAAATGACAAGCTATTAATTATCTGAGCTAGAAGCTATTAAAATGTACTCTTTGTAATATTATAGATATAAATATATCGGAGAACTCATGGTTTGTGCAGATATTTTCTATTCTTCATACAATGTTCTAACATAGAATTTATATAAATACCACACCCTTTTTTTCATATTTGTAAGGCAAAATTCTAGATCCTTTAAAATAATAAAATCCTTTGACATAATTAACCTGGAAACATAGTTGATCATATGTAAATGTAATTTGGAATAGCAGTCCTATAGATGTTTTCCTGCATAACCACCACCAAAATTGAAGCTGTATTGTAATGTGCATAACAATGATGAATTTTTATAGCTGAAATTAAAGCTAGGATCCAATAATTTTAAACTTGCAAAAACACACATAATTTATAATGAAAATCCATCCAAACATAACATGTACGCCAACTAATTGGCTTAGCCTTTATTATGATTTAAGTTTCAAATAGAAAAGAAGCTTATCATGACATGCAAACAAGAATTTGTACACATACAACAAATTCTTAGAAAAGTACCAAAATCAATTTTTTTTTCCCTTAATGTGTTGTTGTATATTACAGCAGCTTAACACTGCAGCTTTTCTTTCCTGTACTGATGCTTTTTAGCAGAACCCTTTTTTGCACTTTAAAGCTGTTCAAAATATAAACGATCTTCAGGAAATTTTAGTTCCATGATGTGCAACTTGCACCTTTATACTTTAATGTTAAAGTGTTAGCAAGCATAATTTTATAGCAATGGTCTGGTTAATATCTCAGTTATCAATTATGATCACAACAACCATATAAAATATAGATACTAATACATTACTAAGTTATATAGTATATAGTGCGAAATATTACACAGATGTTGAATCGAAGACTGTTAGTATAAAGAATCAAGATAAATATATAAAGACTCATGAGTTCAAAGATAAAGAAATGAAGATCTCAAGGTTATAATTTAGTGTATAGAGGCATTAGTAAATATTGTTAAATCCTTGACAGCAATCTCTGATCTCTATCACCAATTTCTGATCTTTGATATTTTGAACAAAAATAAATTATCTTAATTTCAAAACTATATTTTAAATACTTTACAAAATTATTTTAAATGCAAAAATATTTAAAATCCATGTTCTAAACATTTTATAAAGTATAGAGTTTTTGAAATATTTTAAAGAAAACAATCATCATTTTTAACTAGCGTATGTCAACATACATATCTTGGATATGTCAACATACATGCCGCCAAATGGTTTTTAAAATTTTGAATGAAAGTGTCTATTTGACACATCCCTTTACAATGGATAAATCTGTTCATTCACTATACATATAGGAGTGCAAAACGAATTTTTAACAACTAAACTTTCTCCCACTCCTTACTTTCTTGAAAATTTTCTTGAAAAATATACCATATTCTCTTCAAAATCATATAGAATCAATACATACTTCATTATATTGATTCAATACTACTTTCTTACTATATTGGAAACATCTCTATCTTATTTAAAAGATCAAAGTGCTATATAAGAGGTTATAGGATCCATTGTAACCAAAGTACAAGAATTTGTCTTCGGAAAAACTATCAACTCTACCTGTGTTTATTTGGGCATGCTTATAGCCTATTCAAATCAAATCGGTGTGCTCAGTAGCCTATTCAAATCTAGTGGGTGTGCTTGTAGCTCGGTTAAGTCAAGTGAGTTTACCCTGCACTCAGAATACGGGAGGGTGTGTCTCGTAGCCTTGAAACCAAAATTGTATTTGGGTTTGCCTTCTACCTGGTTCAGGTTTGGCATTTGAAAAAATATATTTACAAGAAATTGTATAGGACTGGATGTAAGAGAAATATGAACCGGTATAAAATCCCTGTGTCATCTCCCTAACCCTTACTTTACATTATTGCTTTTATTTTTATCTATGATTGCATTTGTGACTGATTGTTAGTATAATTATGTGTTGTTAATCTATAATTTAATTAACCTTGAAAGAAAATTAAAAATATTTGCATAAGTTAGAAAATACAATTCACCCTTTTTAGTATTAAATTAACCAAAAGGTCCATAATTCCGCAATCCATAGGTTTTATATATGAGAAGAGCTCAGGCAACTGAACTTTTTAGGCTCAACAACCCAGTTTAGTGTTTCTTACATCAATTGTGATTTCAGTTTTATTTATTATATTCTTTCATACATTATTTGGTGTGTTTGGCATCCTACTCCTATCTTGTAAAAGAAATACCTATAGCTTAATCATGAGTTATCAAACCATTCAGAGTTTCGGTCAAGGCTCGAGTAAAGGATGAATCCTACCCTTTTTTTCCTATTTATCAGTTTTTGTTTATTCCAGTTTTTTCTTTAATATAGAACTGCAAGAATCCAAATCAAAACTCATAACGATATAATTAAGTACACATATACATATACACATATACACATATACATGTGCATACATGAAGACATATCTAAATGAACATGAGTACACATATACACATATAATTAAGTATATAAATATTACTAAAATATATATAAGATATTTCCTAAATTCCTTAACTCTTAAGAAAACCTGAAGTCAACACTAACCATCAAAGTATAAGCACATGGCGTTGTCCATGATAGAAGTGACTTAGGTCGTTTATTGTGAAGAGGAAGTGATAACGCTGGTGAATGCGATGGTGATGAAAATGGTGATGTGTGTGTAGATATTTTCCTTCTCTTCTTTGCCTATAAATACCACACACTCTCTACTTCATTTCTACACAACTTCTTCATTTCCAAGATCTTTCTCTCCTCTTTCATGGCTTCTCATGTCAAAAAATAATGCCAAAATATTTCTCAAAAGAAATTTAACTATAATATACATATATATACATACACATATGCTTAAGCACCTTGTTGGCTCGGTTTTCTGGCAAACAAAGAAAGAATGAAGCAAAGACAAGCAAGGGTATAAGGAATATAATTATCGAACCAAACATATGGTCGGTATGCCAGACCAGATATTTGTTCCGGCATCCTATAGTATACCAGACCAAGTATCTGGTCCGACATCCTTAGATATGCCGAACCAAATATTTGGTCCGACATTTTCTAATACGTGGGACCAACTATCTGGTCTGACATCCTTAGATATGTCGGACCAATTATTTGGTATGGCATCTTCTAACATGCTGGACTAAATATTTGATCTGGCATTTTCTAATATCCTGGACCAAATATCTCATCCGACATGACACATCCATCACTGGACCAAACATTTGGTCTGGTACACAAACATGCAGGATCAAATGTTTAGTTTGGAAAATAAGGTACTCCAAGGCAGAATCACCTAAACAAGCCAAAGAAGGACAACCAGTCCAGGCAAGCTTCTTGACCCAAATGCCGATCCAACTGTTCTTGACCCAAATGTCGATCCAACTATTCCTGACTCGAATGTCGAACCAAATGTTCCTGACTCGAATGCCGAGCCAAACTCAGGAAGTTATAACTTCTTCTCCGCACTTCACACCTCCACTCTATAAATACCGGAGCATCTCAATAACAATGGGGACAGACTTTTGGGGGAAAAGAGAGAAAACTGTATAGAGAATCCATAAATTCAGATACTCCTAGTTTTTTACTCTTTCAGAACAATCTTGTACTTGTAATCAACTCAAAGAGAGAATATTAAGATGGAAAGTGGATGTGGACACATTCTGGATGAACCACTATAAAACTTTGTGTTGTTTACTTTCCTTATCTGCTTTCCAAACTTTGAGCCTGTGAATTTTGTTCTGCAATTTCTGAGATCATTCTTTTACATGTTGAAACATTAAAAACTCCAAGTCAATCAACTTGAATGAGACTTAACTACAATTCAAATTTTGAGGTGTTTGTCTAATTTTTTAGCAACCATTTTTATTGCTTTCACTGAGAAGGTTGCGTGGAGAGCCGAACTCTTCTTTCCACCCTCCTTTCAAACCTTAACTCAACATTAGAACATGGCTCCCTCTAGGCGTAACACCATAAAAGGGTAAGAGCGTAGCCATTGCCAGTACATTCAACCCTATCCAAGATGATCAAGAAAACCCGGCTGCCCACTCTCTACCTCCAGACTCAACTGTAACCCGAGAAGACTTAGATAGGGTTGTGAATGAGATGACTACTAGCTTCGCTACACAGCAAAAAGCTTTAGTGGACCATCTCACGACATGCTTGAGAGGCACGGAGGAATCCACTCATAACACTGAATCTCGAGGTGAGTCTCAATATGGAGAGTCACGTAGATGGAACAAATCCCCTGTAAATGAAGAATTTAATCAAGAAGATACAAGAACTCGAAGTCGAGCCAGGACTCAGCCTGAAGCCGATCCTGAATGAGCGTCAAGAGTTGGGCCCAGTCAAGGGTGCACCAAGCAAGGACCGACTGTAGTTGGCCCTGTCATGCTTTAAGCAAATCATCGCCAATCCAGCCTCAACCTAGGTTCCAGATGCATCAAAGGGAAGCCCCTACTTCTCCTAGAACTGCCCCAAAATCCGAAGAGAGGATGGCATGCCTCTTCAACGAATATCTCAGATGTGAACAACTCGAAAGAGGGATAGAGACAAGGGTGTCTAGCCTCTTCATCAGGGACATAAAAGCGTCATCCACTCCTTGAGAATTGAAAATTCCTAATATGGATCCCTACAAAGGCACATCTGACCCAATCATCCACTTGCAATGCTCCAATCAGCTACACCCAGCACATGCTCATGAATAGAGCAACAGAGGGTGTGCTTTGTAAATGTTTCGGCTATTCCTGTTAGACTTAGCAACCACATGGTTTTATCGCCTGCCTCATGGCTCCATTAGCTCTTAGGAAATGTTGAAGGAAAAATTCATAAGTCAATTCTATATCCATGTGGAACATCCTAGAGTGCTTATTCCTTGTTGGTCTTAAAACAAAAAGCTAGAGAACTGGTACAGCAATATCTTACCCATTTCAGTGTTATCACAGCAGCGGTACAAAACGTGGATGAAAGGCTTACACCGATGGAACTATACGGAGACGTCCACCTCGATTCAAAGCTTGCAAGAAGATTAACAAAGGAAAAGCCTTAAACTCTTCAAGAATTCTTTCATGAAGTCGAAAATACATAAGATTGGAAGACGCGGCGGCTCACAAACATAGTGAGAAACCCATAGGGGGCTCTAGCTTTCAAGGAAACATGAGTGCCCCACCCCGAGGAGAGGGGAGTAAGCCAAACAATGAAGGAAAAAGTAACCATCGAAGCAACTCGGGAACTGAAAAGAGCAATAAGCGACAATATAGACCTGGACCGAGATTCGATCATACACATTTTGAATGACACTATGGAGAACATTTACCTGGCTACTCAACACGAATTAAAATACAAACACCCTCCATATAAAAAAAGTGTCAGAATCCGCAATTAGAACAGGAGAATATTGTCGCTTCCACAAGTCTCACGGGCATAACACCGAAGAATGTCAGCATTTGTGGGACCTCATTGAGGTGTACATCCGAAAAAAGAAACTGGAAAGGTACGTGCAGCAAAGATACAACTCTCCCACTCCAGTCCACGAGGGACTTGGGCCGCATCCACAAGGAAAAATCAAAGAAGGAGTGGGTACAAGCCACTCCAAACAGGAGAAGATAGTTGTCCATACCATATTGGAGGCCCGCATGCGGCCAACGGAAGTTGGGCTGAGATGGAGAGGTACATAAAGTCTTTGAAAGATAGGGAATGATATGTTCATTCCATTACTGCAGGACACATCACCAAACTGAGAGAAACGGCCAACATAACCTTCAACGATGAAGATTTGGTTGGAAAGCAGTATCTGCATCATGATCCCATGGTTATCTCCGCCTGGATCGGCCCGACAGAGGTGTTCCGCATCTTAGGTTATATAGGAAGCTCAATGAATATTTTGTTGAAACATGCCTTCAGTAGAATGAATTTATCAATGAAAGATGTATCCCCGTGCAATAAGCCCTTGCATGGGTTCACGAGGAAGGCCACGATGCCACTTGGATAGGTAGATTTGTTTGTTGAGCTAAGAAGTCACCCCTTATCCATTATCCGAAAGAAAACATTCGTGTTGGTAAGTGGACACTATGCCTGCAATACATTTTTTGGGAGTCCTACATTCTCAGATTTCCAGATAGTCTTGGCCCCATGGTGCCTGAAGATGAAATTCCCAACTGATAATGGAATGGAAGAGGTAGAAGGCGACCAAGACACAGCTCGTGATTGCTACGTGACAAAACTCCAGCAAAACAAAAAGAAGGAAAAAGGTAAGAGCACAGGGGCCGCCCTTTGCGCCAAAACTGTAGAAGCATAGCGATCAAAGAAGGTTCCTCCTTTCGAATATATAGTGACTCTTTTAAAGAGTTGGACCCCAAAGATAGAGTGGAGGAGGTCGATACTGAACTCGTATAGGCTATGGAACATGTGATGGTAGACGAACACAACAAAAACTAGGCTTTTAAAGGTAGATTCTCAGTTGAACCAGAACCTAAAATCCAACTGATAGGATTTCTCCGCAAGAACTTGGATGTATTTGCATGGACCCACAAAGATATGGTAGGAATATCCCTAGACATAGCTTGTCATTCCCTCAGTATTGACCCAGCCAAGATCCCGATCAAACAAAAGAAAAGAAGCATCGAGATAGAACGGTCAACTGCTCTCAACGAAGAGGTAAAGAACCTGCTCGTCAACGGCTTTATCCACGAAGCCATTTACCCAAAATGGATCTCCAAGTCGGTTTTAGTGAAAAAGCCTAATGGGAAATGGAGGACCTGCATTGACTTCTCCAACCTCAATGATTCTTGCCCCAAAGACTGTTTTCCTTTGCCTCGAATTGACCAACTGGTAGACGGAACCGTTGGACATGAGTTGTTGTCATTCATGGATGCATATTCAGGATACGACCAGATCCTCATGCATGTGCCGAATCAAGAAAATACTAGCTTCATCACAGATCTAGGCCTATATTGCTACAAGGTAATGCCCTTCGGGCTCAAGAACGCCGGTGCTACCTATCAACATCTAGTTAATAAGATGTTTGAGCAACAAATTAGTCATGGAAGTCTATGTCGATGACATGCTTGTCAAATCAAGTCATTTGTATAACGACCCAGAATTTCTGTCATTTGAAATTCAGATATTTAATTGATTTTAAATATCAACAAGTGAAATTTGTAAGTCGAATAATTTATTTTTCGAATATTTAGATTTAATTGGATAATTAAATCGATAATTTAACATTTGAAATAGCGTAAATAACTGAAAATTGGGTTTAATGTGATTAAAAATGATTTATAAAGTTATATTAAATCATATTGGAGTTAGAACAATGTTTCTGAACTTTTAAAATTGAATTAAAAGTTAATTTGTGAAAATTGGATATTTTAATATTTAATCGACTAGTGAAAATAGCCATTTTTCAAACAGCCTCGGATTTCGACGAAACCAGTTTCATCGGATCCGTAATGTTATATTATTGCATGGTTTTAAATTTCATGTCAATCGGATTTACTGTTTGTCCGAGGCAAGCCAAAACGCATAGAAATTAGTTTAATCGGTTTAATTTAAATTTGATCGTTTATTTCCGTAACTCGCACAGATGATCGAATTGGCCTCCGAAACATATTCCATTGTGTCCGAAACGCAGGGTAAACCCAATAAATGCCGATCACCGCGCGAGATTTGGAGTTCAAAATTTGGAGTGGATTGTGTTTTTCGTTAAATTTCTATAAAAGGACCCATCTCTTTCTAATTTGCAAAAACCCTAACCCTAAATAGCTTCAGCCGCCTCCATATCTATCAATGGCCAAAAATAGCCAATGTTCTTCCCTCGATTTCTTCTAATCCAAGCATCGATTCAAGGAACTTTCAACATGGAAAATGTAGAGCATCAAGTGATCATCGTATTCAACGGTTTTGATCGGAAACGAAGCTACCAATCATTGGCAATTCCATTCAAACATGTGCGTTCTTTCACGTTTCTTGAGCAACAGGGGGGACGAGCTCGAAGTGCTCACGGCCGTGGGTGAAGTTCGTGATGGCGCACGTAATGGAGGTGTTGGATCGTGGTGAAGTTGAGTATAAGGAGCACGAAAACTTGCTTAGAAACGGCGGCTATGGGTTCTCGGGTTTGTGTATCACCTGTAGCCAAACGTGATGGAAGAAGAGAGTCGTCGCAGTGGCCGCGACATTTAATGGTTTGGGCGGCAAGGATGGTTTTGTTCACGTTTCACTGACCTAGGAAGTGGGCGTGCGTGGGAAGGAAAGGGAGTGCGGCCCTGATCTGTTGAGTTGAAATCCAACGGCCCAGAATTGTTTTAGGTTAAAAAAATAAAAGAAAATGTAAATTAATTATATTAAAAATTGTGTAAACTTTGTAATGTTATATCTTCTTCATACGAGGTCGGAATTGCGCGAAACGAATTGCATTGGCTTCGTTTTGTCGAGCACTACCCAATGGAGCTGGTTTGGAGTCGTTTGGAGCTAGTGAAAATTTCGGGTAAAATTAAACGCGTGTTTAATTTTATTCGAAATAAAACGCTACAACTATTATCGGAAACTCAAGGTGAGAACTTCTCACTCAATCGAATTAGTTTGATTTAAATTTTAAATAGTTAGATTTAAAATTGCTTGATTGTGTGATTGGATGATAGTTATGATCTGTTGTATTGAAATAGACCCTATGCGCCGTATATTAAGCGGATGTTATTTATTAAAAACATATACCGCGATAATTCCAATTTGATATGGAATTGGTATTATATATGTATTTGGAGTTGATTTCCCGCATTATATAGCGGATGGGACCCTATTGCGCCGCATAATAGCGGATGGTATTTTATAAATCCCATATACCGCGATATTCCGTCTTAAAGCGGAATTGGTATTGTACTAACATCTTTGGATGTAGGGAAACAGGTTGGAGGGATCCAACGGGATTCCTCAAATGATTGAATTTGTTTCAATGTTGTGTGTTGATCTATTTATTGATCTATTTATAATCTGCGTGATTATCTTTGTGACTGAAATCATTAAAGGCTAAATTTTAGCCGAATATACATTTTTGGTATCGTTAGATGTCGAAATTAAATGAAATTTGATTTTTGAAAATTTAAGTTGAGAATTCATAAAAAAATTTAATTTTGGAATTGATTCATTTTAAATAAATAAACGTTGTAATTTTTATGTTATAAAAATTATGATTTTTGTGAAATATAACCGAAATGTGATTTTTGAAATAAGTAATTGATTAATTTATAAAATGGTTTAAATTGGGTTTTTTGAATTACTATAAATGATTTATATAAAAGATTTATAAAATTGATATTTATAAATTAAAAAGTTGGAATTATAAAATGAGTTTTTATAAGTATTAAAATGAAATATAAATGGATTTCATAAGTGGATGAAATCTATAGGTTTATAAATTGTGAAGTTATAAAATGAATAGATTTTTGTAAAATAAAAGATTTACAAGTAATTAACTTATAAATTGGATTTTGGCGTGTAAATGGGATATGGATAGAATTTGTTAATAAAGTGATTTTATAAGTGAAGTTGTCATAAAGTATAGATGGAATTTATAAACATTGTTTTATAAATCCGAAATCGACTTATTTTAATAAGTTTAATTATTATAGCTTATTAAAGGAAATATATTCACGATTTTGGACGGTGAATAAAATATTAAAGAAATATTTTAGGACAGTGATATTTTAAGTAGAATTAAAACGATTCAAAAATGTTTTAAAATGTATTAAGTATCGAAACCATAGGTTTCAACATTCATTGTTGAGATAGATGTTTCGAGAAATAGAAGGAAATGGTGGACTATAACACTGTTGTTATAGTAAATGATTTTTGAAAGGAAAAGTTTTGTATAGTATTGGGATTTATATATCTATCTTAATTTGGAATCCCTATACTAATGATTTTGGGTTGTCGTAACAAAGTTTTTCGCAACATTCGTTTTGACCCAAATAAATGTGTTTAAGAGAACGTTTTCCTTAAAGAATAAAATATATATTAAATTTGGATTTAAGTATATTGAATATTTTCCAAATGTTGAAAATAAATAGATTGGTGAATTACTTATTATTGAATAAGTATGGAAATGTTATCCAATATGAAGTGAATGTCTTGAGATTATATCTTTTAAAGATAAATTGAGAGTGAATAATTGAAATCGATTTGAAAAATCGTATAAAAGGTGAATATTTGGAAATGTAATCACAATGGAAATTTATAAGGAATTTTTTAAAAAAAAATAAACACTGATTTATTTTTAAAAGTGTGGAAATAAATTTACGAATTTTGAACGTAAATTTAATAAATCGGTAAGGATTTATTTAATTGGTTTAAATGAACCATTTTGAAATGAAAGTTATAAAGGTGAAAATTGATTTGAAAACTGTTTTCAAATAGTTGAAGTGTGGAACTTATATCTTGTAAAGATATTTTTGAAAAATAAATAATTTGTGAAATTATTTGAAATCGGGTGATGTTGTGAATATTGATTGATAGTTAAATAACCGACTATCAATATTGGCCCTTAAATGGCTATTTGTTGTGAATTGGTTGAAAATTGAATGTTACACTTATTTTTAAATTATTGCGCTCGTTATTCGGATTACCCATTCCAAATAGTGATACGACGCAATGGATAGCATTGAAGACCGGTGTTGAAGACCGGTCATTTGTGAAAATGATAGGATGACCTATCGATTGTCTCTGCACCGTTAGCTATGGTATGGAGATTTCCTTTGCGATGGGAAATTCGATCGGGATTGTGAATACCCGGATTGCAAGGGCTTCTTTTGAAGTGCCTTCGGTTCTGTTCGAGCCCGGAACAGACATGTATGGTTACATGCCTGACGTTACATTTTGAGATATAAAGCAGATTTTTTTTCAAATACATTTCCGTTGGTGGCAGAGAATTTATTCTCTTAGCTTAGCACCCTTAGAGGTTTTGTAGTTGAAGGTTATCAGCGATATATTCCCAATTTGGTAATGTGGCATGCTGAGTGTTGCTGTGTGATAATTATTTATTGATCATTTGTTGATCAAAGCGTGGCTTTGTGAAAAACATAGCTTTGTGGACGAGACTTCGTCAGACCTCACACCCCGGAAATGGTCGAAACAGGAATATGTGGCAAGGTTATGAGGGTCGCTCCCTTTAGGGTATGTCATTTCCTTCTGGAAAAGGGTGGTGTCAGGTATGGAGCCCTGATGCTTAACCTATGTGGTTGCTCTAATCTCACTTTCTGTGTGGTTGTTGCTTGGTGATCGAGGGCCCTTGGATAAAGGTCCCAAAGGACCGAGGGGTGGCATACTCAAGTAGTAGTTACCTAGTTACAGAAGTAACCCGGCCTTGTGTTGGAAGAGATCCGGTTAGGTTCTCGGGACGTCCCGCCAGAGGCGATCCCATGTGGCAGTAGGAAGTTCCTTAGCCTGACCATTTGGTGGAAATCCAACGAAACAATACGAGCCTTGTACGGTTTTAGTTGTATAACCTGCCATGGAATGTGGCGGTAACTTGCTATTGAACATGGTAGCTATAGTAGGCATACGATAATGGTCGTATGTTGGCTAAGATTTATATTCTATTTTCGAAATGCTTTCTACAGTATGCACTAATAATAATATCAAAAATGATTTGTTTTGCGTAGTAAGCATCTTTGACTATCATAAGGAGAAATCTCCTCCAATTCTATGTTTGCATTATGTGTGTGCGGGGAGGCCTTATGGTAGTTTCATTTTCCAAAAGCATTGCGGATATTTTCCACTGCTATTGTTGTTGTTGTTTAAAAAAATAAAGAAATAAATAAATAACTGTTTTGAGTTCTCACACCAGTCCCATGACTGACCTGGAGTTTATTGTTATCTTCCTAAACTCTTGGTGCCCATAATTTTCCACACGGGCAGTCTAGAGTCAGGTTATCAGGTCATTCTGGATTTAGGAGTGCTATGGCGCTCAGGAGGCGAGCTGGATGGCGAGACATATTACTTGTATATGATATTATCTTTCCGCTGTAAATTCACTCGTAAGGACATGTTTGTACAACTGTCCATTGTCCAGTTCTGTTGTATATTGTTGTTGTATACTCTGATGATGATGTGATGTAATGTAATAAATGATATAGTTCTTTGTTTTAAAGATTATTCATTTATCTATTATATGTTGTTCCGCTGCGACTGTGAGATTCTGATATTGTTTCTGTTCTGTTTCCTTATTTCTTCTATCCTTTGCTTCTACCTCTTCTTTCTAACACTAACAATTCGGTTTTCCGGCATTCGATTATGCGGCATTTGATACAGTGGACGTAAGAATGCCGACCTTCGGATCCCGACAAAATCGAATTCGTTACAATTTGAGCCACCTAAACGAGATGTTCCAAATATTACGCAGATACCAAATGAAGCCGAATCCTTTGAAATGCTCTTTTGGGGTGTCTTTGGGTAAATTTTTAGGTTTCATTGTGCACGCTAGAGGAATAGAGGCAAATCATGAAAAGGTACAAGCTTTGAAATACGTCAAAATCCTAGCCACATAGAGGGAAATGCAAAGCCTGAACGGGAAGGTAGCTGCTCTGAATAGGTTTATTTCCAAGGCCACAGACAAGTGCGCCCATTCTTTGAAGCCCTTAAAAAGGATAAAGGAAAATTTAATGGATCGATGAATCCTACTCAGCCTTTCGAAGTCTGCCAGAACTCCTATAGAAGCCTCTAGTGCTCCCTACTCTGATAAATGGAGAAAGCCTCTACCTATACCTAGTTGTATCCTCCCACGCACTAAGTACCGCATTAGTACGAGAATATGATCATATCCATAAACTAGTATACTTCATTATAAAAGATTCATGGGGGCTGAAGCTAGATACCCAAAGATTGAAAAATTGGCTTACTGTCTACTGATAGCATCTAGGAAATTATGACGCTACTTTCAATCGCACTCGACTAGAATTCGAACGGATCAACCTTTGGGGCAAATTATACATAAACTAGACACGTCAGGGTGACTGTTAAAATGGTGCATTGAGCTGAGCCAATACGATATTACTTACCACCTACGCACCGCAATTAAGGGACAAAACTTGGCTGATTTCACAGTTGAGTTCACAATGCAAGACGAGGAGGCTGCGGTAAGGGTTGTGGAAGCTATCAAATGGAATATGTTCGTTGATGGAGGATCAAACTAGCTCGGCTCAGGGGTAGGTGTCATAATAGTCACACCCCAAGGAAGGAAATTAATCTATGCATTGAGACTAAAGTTCACTGCAACCAATAACGAAGTTGAATGCAAGGCAATAACTGACGGCTTAGAAATCATTAAATAAACAGGAGTTAAGTCAATTGGGTGCACAGCGATTCATGGCTAATTATTAACCAGATCCTTGGAGAATTCTAGACTCGTGGACAAAAGCTTCCGTCCTACCTCAAAAAGGCCAACCCGCCTTGATGAGCTTGACTACTATAATAAGACACATCCCGTGAAGGGAAAATCAAGAGGCGGATGCCCTCGCCAAAGGGGCTACCATAAGAACCGAACCAGTGCTGAGGGAAACCCCTATCATGAGACAATCCATACCGAATTTTGAGTGTCCGCAAGTCACATCGATGGCACATAAGGAGGAGACATGGATGACCCCCATTGTCAGATACTTACAAGAAAGTACATTACCAACAGATCAAAATAAAGTCGGGAGAATCTTGAGGAGGGCATCTCGCTACACCATCCAGAATGGCATGATGTACCGTCATGGCTTTTCCAATTTGCTACTAAGGTGTGTCGCCTGGAATGAAGCAAAAGATATCCTTTACAACATACATCAAGGAAGTTGCGGCGAACACATCGAAAGACAAACTCTAGCCAAAATGATCTTGTGTTATGGATAATTTTGGCCCACACTGAACAAGGATGTGGCTGAGTTTGCTAGGAAATGTGACAAATGCCAAAGATTCGCCAAAATCCCAAGATTGCCACCTAGCGGTTTAATCCGAATGGTCAGTCCCTAGCCCTTTGCCGTTTGGGGAATTGATCTGATCAGGGAACTCCACATGGGTCGAGGAGGAGCAAAATACGCTATAGTGTCAGTGGATTATTTTACCAAATAGGTGGAAGCAGAGCCTTTAAACAAAATTTCATCTATCAAAGTCATAAACTTCCTAATACGTAACATCCTGTGCAGGTATGGGGTGCCAAAGAAAATCATATCGGATAACGGACTTCAATTCGACAGTGAAGAATTCTCTAATTGGTGCCATAAACATGGGATTTCCCGAAGCTTTTCAGCTGTAGCATATCCCCAGGCAAATGGACAAGTCAAACTAGTGAACACGGTGTTTAAAACACTAATCAAGAAGAAGCTAGAAAAGTCCGGGGGCCATGGGTCGACGAACTACCTGCTACTTTATGGGCCTACCAAACTTCATAAAATACCATGATAGGGCACATGCTGTTCGCATTGGTATATGGAACCGAGGCCATGCTCCCCGTTGAAAAATTCTTCCCCTCGCACTGTAGGATACATTACAATCCAGAAGAAAATGAGGAGCTCTTGAACATGTCACTTGACCTGGTCGAGGAAAAAAGAAACGACGCCACCCTCAAAGCCGCCACCCATGGGTAGAAGGTGGCAAGGCAGTATAAGTCTAAGGTGAATCCTCGAACACTACAAGAAGGAGACTTGGTGCTCAAACGATTCTTCCCACGACCCGGAGCACTAGATCCAATTATGGAAGGGTTGTGTATTATTCATAAGGATCTTCACAATGGAGCTTACATCTTATTAATGGTAGATGGAGAGGTGATTGAGAATGCATAGAATCTTCAACATCTCTGCCACTACTTCTCTTAAGTTGTAAAGAAACATGTACTAAAGCAATAAAAGAAAGAAATGGACGTAGGCATATTTCGCCAAACCACTATAAAAAATTTGTGTCTTACATTATTTATCTTATTTAAATGTTCTTTCATTTAATTATTTTATCTAATGACTATTCCTACTATGAGTGATCGCAGACACTCGCGGCAGTAGTGGAAGTAAGATAGCTACGATATATGGCACGAAATAAGCCTTGGCAATTCATTGCCGACGATCGACACCCCCAAGCCGGCAATGATGAACCGACCATAAGCCCGGAATTTAGCACGGTTTATAGCCTAGGAAGTTCATCATTAGCATTTGACTTACTGGCAACTGCGAACCAATTATAAGCCCCATGATTAAAGCATGGCTGCAGCCAGTGGTAGTTCGCACTTGACGATCGGCATTACAGACGTCGGCAACGATAAATTGAATAATACTCATGACACGGGCACCAACCCGTGTAGTTATCGTTAGCGATCGGCCTTGAATAATAACACGATTATGGTTTTCAGCGTTTTTGAACACAATAACGATTAACCAAGTCGTAAACAATTCATAAACAGGCTATGAAAGTCATATATCACAAAAGCCATTCCAAATAAGCAAACAAAAGACATAAATTAAACATTACACATTAGAAATCTTTACATAGACAGCTTTTTGTCCATATATACAAATACTAAATAGCCATACACCCTTCTTAACCATATACATAAAATAAAATGGAAATCTCATCAAGAAGGGGGACATCCTTGCCGCCCCGCCCGCTCCCTCCAGCTATATCCTCCAAAGGCTTATTTTCCCTTTGCGAAGGTCCAGGTTGCCCCGAAGATGTCCCTGCACAATGCAAGCATGAAGGATTGTAAGTTTTTTAATACATAATAGGTAATGGAAGAACTGAAATTAAAAAGACACGATACCTGCGGTGGCGTGGTGCGGATCACCAAGTCCCTCAAGATCCAAGCCATCCTCATCGTCTTCGTCCTCCGCCAATAGCTCTTACCCCTTAGCAATGGCTTTGGCCTCTTCCACGTTCAACTGGCTGTTCACCATCTCAACGTTATAGATAGCCCCTTCCTCCTACGTGACTACAGCCTTGGTCTCCTGGATGAGCTGAGCATGGATTCCTGCCATCACGTGAGGGTAGTCGTCCATCCACTGAAGGTTCCTTTGTTTCCAAAACATATAATATGTATCCTGTAGCATCTGGTTGACTGTGGCGCGAAATTCGCTGGATTTATCGCCTTCAGTCTGGAGAGCCACCACCTTATTCGTGTAATGCTCCTTATCTCTACTTAACCGAGCATGCTCCACCTTCAAACTGTCGATCTCAGCCTGATATGAGTCCTTCTCCTTTTGCCACTTGCCTCGAGACTCATACAGCTCAGCTAAGGCCTTTTTCGATATCTTCACTTTTCTATCAAGGGAGCGGATTTGCTCTAGATCCTTCTGTCGAGCCTCATCCACTGAACTACTAGCCATGTTAATTTGTGTCTTGCATAGGTCGGTAGCCTCTTTCCTTGCCTCTTCCTTGACCTTCGTTATCTCGAAGGCGTGGGATGCTTCGATTTCCTCTAACTTAGCCTCTTTCTCCCTGAGCACCTTACGAAGATCCTCCGTCTCTAAACACAATCGCACATTTGCGCTTCCAACTTCTTCACTAGCTTTAGCCAAACGTGACTGATAATCAGCAATTTTTATGGTCTCATCTGTAATCTGGACCATCCTCATTGTCAAGTTAGCAAAATCAAGAGTCTTCTCCTCATCTAGGATACGGATTAAGGGATTTCGAGGTAAAAGAAACTCGGTGTCAGGATCTGCCACACGACGACCTGCATAGTCAGAATTTATATTAAGATGACTTTCAAAGGGATTCCACATCGACTGTTGATAATCTGAGAAAAAAGGATCAATATTGCCCTCTCCCAACTCATCTGGCACTTCGTGCACTTCAGAGCCCATTGGATAGTGATGGCAATAGCGGGAGGAAGTTTGGGAACCAGGGGAAGTGTCTTCCTTATCCGAGGACCTCACGTGTTTTTGGGATGCCTTACAGCTCTCTCCCTTATCCAGGCCTAAAAGGGTATCCCTAATATTCTCTTGCACAGTTTTTTCCTTCTTAAAAGTCATCTTGGAAGAAACGAAAGTCATTTTCATCCGTTTGAACTACTCAAGCCGCCTGGACACTTCATTCCTCCTTGGACTTTTCCTTTTCCTTGGAATACGGGCAACAGCGTAAGAACCAAGAAAGATAGAAAGCACAAAAAATGGAATGCTCAAGGTACTAGGACACTACAAGCTACTACAAACCCTTAAGGGTAGACTGGATCATATGGCCGGGGCAACGTCTCACACAAGTAGGGAATATACTGGGATGTGACTCCACTCGAAGGAAGGAGAACACACGGCGACCAGACTTCATTGGATTGAGGAGCATGAGGAGGCTGGGACCCGTGTCGTAAAACAAAAGGTTTTCAAGAAGTATCTCAAAATCCATACGGTAATCGAAAGTACCTGGGGAAAGCCTGAACTCCTCGCCAATTCCCACTCCACCTTGTACTGGAAGAGGCGGTATTCCAACCAAATCACCCGGAGCCACGTTCTCCTAGGAAGGGTCGGCGGTAGGAGTCGGCCTTGGGATCGTCTTGGATTGTTCCAACTACTAAGGCCATCCTCGCACAGCCTCAGCATTCTTTAATGGATCCATATCCTAGCCCTCGCTGTTATAATATCCTCGTCTGGAGATACACGAACCTCCACTTTCGTTGCTTCAGAGTCGCCCTCTGATCCTTCCTCCTCTTCACTCTCACCTTCCATATACGAACCTCCCTTTTCACCAAGGGAAGGATCATCCCGAATACGCAAAGATTTCCCCAAGCGGGTAGCGCGAACTGTGCTCTTCTTATGCCTCAGCCTTTTCAGGGCTTCGGCCACACCACCCTCCTCATCTGGGCCTTTTCCTTTGTCTTCCTCACCCCCATCTCCTATGTCTCCCGCCGCTTTCTTAGCAGAACTTGGCCTAATCTTATAGATAGACTGTCTAGGGCCGATCAAGTTGTAGAATCGGAGGGCTGCATTATGGAATAGGAATGAGGCCTCCCGCTCAGCCTTCGGGATAGCCAATATTTCCTTGGCCATCTTATTTAAGCCATTATCCTTCGCCACCTTTACAAAACCTGAAAATTATGGAGCAATAAGCATCCAGGTCGATAGAAAGCTTAGAAAAGATAATACAATAATTTACAGCTAGAAGTAAAAGCATGTTGGGCCACGGTATTGTCGCGTATAAAGAAATACACCCTCTTGAACATACTAAACTTGGAATATAGATCCAGGACAGGCTTAAACTTATGGGTAGACTCTAAGCTGATAAAAGGACTCCCCTACCGATAACTCCTCACTTTATACAGATATCTGATCTCTCTATATGTTGGGGTTCTCTGATACTGCTTTATGAACATCGGATATAAACATATTAGGATAACATAAGAATCGGTTGAAGTTGCATGGGAGAGACCTTCAAGTATATCACGAAGCCTGCAATCCAATTGGTAAGTGGAGGAACCATGCCACACATAAAATGATACTTGTTATATGCCATATACCCACCTGGGGGAAAGCATTCTTTATCATCCAGACTAGGTAATATCATGTCCCGACGGTTTATCCCAAACATAGTAACTATGGAGTTCAGCTTCTCTATTATCAACACGTTGGGATAACACTCTGAAGGCCTAACCAGCATTTGATTAGGAGCATAGCCTTTCACTAAATAGTAAGCATAACTGGGTTGCCTAGGGGGATTGGTGGGAGAGTAAGAAGAAGAAGGACCAGCCCCTACAGGCTATGAAGTCGCAAACTTGGAATGAAGCTCACTACCAGAAGACATGTTTCCTATGCAAGAAATTGAAAGTCAAGCGAAGTTTCAAGGTTCAAATCATAAATAGAAGTTAAAACATGCATGGGAATCTCCTATCATCTAGCCCAATCGAATCCATACCCTCAGTCTAGCCATCTCATGGAAGACCTACTTCTGGCTCGGCATACCCATAAAAAATAGGCTCAGAAAATCTTTCCCGACATTATGCTATGCTAAATACCAAACCAAAATTGCCACATGCCAACTGCCGACCAAAAGCATACCCTCCTACGACCTTACCTAGACAATATATATTCTCTGTTTCAACATTATACTAGAAAACAAGAATACTGCTATTAGTGCCTCTGCCAATAGCAACTCAGTTAATCGATCAAGCAATTGGATCAAACACCTGATAGGCGGGTGGTTATTTACACACACATTCCCAACACGAATCTCTAAATGCCTCAAATACCACTGAGAGGATAAAAACAATCCAAACATCATGATCCTTCGAAGCTCGATCAAACGAGATGCTTCCTCACCGATTTGACACTGTAGTCACCCATCCTCGCATTAAACTCTCCTACACATCAAAAGCCTAGAACCTTATATCCAATAACTGAGTTAAAAGAAGCTTACCTCAAGCTATGAAGGTAAGATAATAGCCAAATTCGAACAAGAAAAAACAAGCTCAAATTAGTTGCAGTTGACCTAGTTGAATTGAAGAAATTTGATTTAGAAAATAGAAGTAAATGAGTGAAGGGAAGAAGATGTATTTAAAGGAAAAGGAGGGGAAGACGAATAGTCACCAATTTCATTTGGTGGTGAAAGCTCAATGCCGAACTAAGAACAAAGCATGTTGTGCAACTACACAATATACTATAGGGGGGAAGTGTTGGCTCAGTTTTTTGGCAAACGCAGAAAGAATGAAGCAAAGACAAGCAGGGATATAGGGAATATAATTACCGAACCAAACATATGGCCGGCATGCCGGACTAGATGTTTGGTCCGGTATTCTATGGTATACCGGACCAAGTATCTGGTCTGGCATCCTTAGATATGCTGGACCAAATATTTGTTCTGGCATCTTCTAATATAACGGATCAAATATTTGGTCCAACATCCTCAAATATGCTGGATTTCAAATATGTCGGACCAAATATTTGGCCCGACATTCTCTAATATGCCGGACCAAATATCTGGTCCGGCAAGACACATCCATCACCAAACCAAACACTTGTTTTGGTACACAAACATGCTGGATCAAATGTTTGGTCCGGCAAATAAGGTAGGGCAGAATCACCGAACCAAGCCAAAGAAGGACAACCATACCTGGCAAGCTTCCTGACCCAAATGTTAATCCAACTGTTCCTGACCCAAATGCTGATCCAACTGCTCCTTACTCAAATGCTGAACCAAATGTTCCTGAGTCGAATGCCGAACCAAACTCAGAAAGCTATAACTTCTTCTCCGTACTTCACAGCACCACTTTATAAATAGCAGAGCTTCTCAACAACAATGGAGATGGACATTTAGGGGAAAAGAGAGAAAACTCTATTGAGAATACATCACTTTAGCTACTCAAAGTTTTTTAATCTTTGCGAACAATCTTGCACTTGTAATAAACTCAAAGAGAGAGAATAATAAGATGGAAAGTGGATGTAGGCACATTCTGGCTAACCACAATAAAATTTTATGTTATTTACTTTCCTTATCTACTTTCAAACTTTGAGCTTGTGAATTGTGTTCTGCCATTGCTGAGATCATTCTTTTACTTGTTAAAACACTAAAAACTTCAAATCAATCGACATGAACGAGACTTAACTACTAATCAAATTTTGATGTGTTTGTCCAATTTTTGAGCAAACACACCTCCAACTATTCCAAAACTCCACTCTTCCTCTCTACCTTCAATAGCCTCACTTTCTCCATTAAAGGCTGAGCCTCTATCTTCTCTAATCCTAGGCGGTAAGCCCTTTATCCCATCCTCAAGAAACGCCGAGCCACTTAAAGGCTATAGTGCTTATGATCATAAGCTAAAAGTTCGAGTTAGTGAAGCTACAGCCAATTTTTAGTCAATCGTCTACTCCGAGGTTAGAAAACTTCCAAACTATAGTTATTTATGTTCTTGGATGATATATATGTTTGGATATGATTGTTAATGATGGTTGTTTAATACGACGATTGAATATATATGCAAGTCACGTTAATACACGCCGGTAAGCACAAAGGAAATCACTTTTCTTTATTGAATAAAATGGTGTATCTGCAGTGTTAAACCTCTTAAAAATGGTTTAATATGATTTAGAAATATTATATAGACATTTAAAAGTGTTTTGGCAAAGTTTAAATGAATATTGAAAACTGAGTCAAAAATAGGCGTGTCGTATACGGTATTTCACGCTTTCTTGCCGTAAAAGTCAAACGAATATATTGAATGGAATAGCTCGGAATTCTTCGAGATAAGAATTTTTTGAGCTATTATATCCATAGTTTTCAAATAAATAATCAAGATTTCAATAAGTAGATTTTGAAATATGAGTAAAACAAATTTCTGGAAAAATCGCGGTTTTGCAATTCGAAATCCATCAAGGGATTTCTTTAAAAATGATATTTTAAAATTGTTTAAAAATATGAAATAAATCATAAAAATCTTTTAAAATGTTTCAAAACTGACTTGAGTTATAAAAATGAATTTCCAAATGATAGAAAAGTCGTTTTGATCAATATAGCTTAAAAAGCACCATTCGCGGCACTTTTCTATAACTTCTGAAATACGGTTTTAAACTTAAAATTCTTTTCCAAATCTTTTACAAATAATTTTCAATAAATAATTAAGTGTTTTAATGATGATTTGGAAGTTTAATAATTTATTTAAATTTTTTTAAATAGATGATTAAAGAAAAGCTATCAAAAATCAAGTGGTTTAATCTTGGCTCTAAAAGCCGACGAGTAAAGTGGATTTTTCTATTCGTGAGATCTAGATGAGGTGCTTAAACTTAGAAGATGTTCAAGTGCAACCAGTTCCTTGGCTCACCTGGCCTCTCCTAGGTGAGGGATAGATAAGGTCGAAAAATCGGAAATGAATTAAGTATAAAAGATTAAGTTTTCCAAATTTAATCAACTAGGATTGTATGAAGATAATAATCTTATTCTTTGTGTTAAATCCTAAAGAGGGAAACTGTAATATTAATGGAATTTAAAATGTGAGTGCGTCGTCATTCTGCCTATAGTACTTGTTGAATGCAGGAATTGATTTTGAGTAGAAATAGATGATTTCTATAAATTATGCTCACTTAATATTCACTGGTTTTGGATTAACATCCAAGATATCATGGTTTTAAATCAACCAATTTTTTTTTTTTGAACTAAGAAGTCTTTGTTAAGATTTAAATGAAGCGATTTAGAATTATTCCAATATTTAAAAAGGTTTAAGTAATCAAAAGTTTTGATAACAGAGGTTTACCGATTTCGTATATACCGGAAAGAAATGTTCTAAAAGATATATACCTCTTGAAGGTATTTTTGATAAAAAGAAATTAATCAATCAAAGAATAATTCCCCACCGAGCATCTTTTTATGGATGATTGGCTCGAACGAATCGGGTCGAATTAGGGTGATTCATATCTGAAGACCACTTCAAACCAATTTACGTATTTGAATTAAAGACATGGAAATGATTTGGAAGATGGAATGTAGGGCTGCTTGTCATACATTCATCCATACAAGTTATCTAGGAACGGGACAAACGAAGGCACTCTCCTACCTCATCCTGTCGGAGATTACCCCTAGGATTAGCAGTGATAATTCCTTGCATCAAAGGTCTTAAGTGAAGAACTACTGCAATATAAAATGATATGGGAAATTTCCCCCAAGGATCCATGACATTCAGCCCTACATTTCATCTTCCAAATCATTTCCATGTCTTTACTTCAAATACGTAAATTATTTCAAAGTGGTCTTCAGATAGGAATCACCCAATCCGACCCTAGTTCGTTCGAACCAATTATCAATAAAAAGCTGTTTGATGAATATGGAATTATTCTTTGATTGATTAATTTCATTTTAACAAAAATTCCTTCAAGATATATATCTTTTGAAACATTTCTTTCCGTGTATACGGAATCATTAAACATCTCTTATCAAATCTTTTGATTGCTTAAAATATTTTTAAATCTTGGAATAATTCTAAATCATTTCATTTAAGTCTTAACAAATATTTCTTAGTTCAAAAATCAAAATTTTGATTGAGTTAAAACCATGTTATGTAGGATGTTAATCCAAAACCAGTAAATATTTAGTGAGCAGAATCTATAGAGATCATCTAATTCTACTCAATATCAATTCCTGCATTCGACAGGTACTATGGGCGGAATAACAGTGAAATCACCTTTTAAATTCCATGAATAGGATGAGTTCCCTCTTCGAGCTTTAAAACAGTATAAGAAGATTATATCCAAAGAATCCATGTTGATTAAATTTGGAAAACTTGATCTTTCATACTTAACCCGTTTCCGAGATTTCGACCATATCTATCCCTAGCCTACGAGAGACCAGCTGAGCTAGGCGTTAGTTGCTCCTGAACATCTACTTAGTTTAAGCACCTCACCCAGATCTCATGAATAGAAAAATCCAGTTTACTAGTCGGCTTTTAAAGCTAAGATTAAACCACTTGATTTTTGAAAGTTGTTCTTTAAATCATTTATTTAAACATTTTTAACTAAATTATAAAACTTCCAAATCATCATTAATACACTTATGTATTTATTTGAAAACATCTGTAAATTATTTGGAAAATAATTGTTAAGATTAAAAACCATATTTCAAAAATTATAAAAAAGTGCTACGAATGGTGCTTTTTAAGCTATATTGATCAAAACGACTTTTCTTCATTTCGAAATTCTTTTTTATAACTCAAATCACTTTTAAAAAGTTTTAAAATATTTTTATAATTTATTTCATATTTTTAAACAATTTTGAAATATAATTTTTAAGGAAATACTTTTATGGATTCCGAACTTCGAAACCGCGATTTTTCCAAAAATTTGTTTTACTCGTATTTCAAAATGTACTAACGAAATCTTGATTTTCTTTCTTTATCTGAAAACAATGGATATAGTAGTTTAGAAAATTCTTATCTCGAATAATTTCAAGCTATATTCCATTCTATATATTCATTTGACTTTTAAGTCGTGAAATCGCGAACTAACATTACGCGAAGTGCCTTTTTGACTCAATTTTAAATGTTCATTTAAAATTTTCCAAGACACTTTTTGAAATGACCCGCCATCCGTCTTCACCGAATGAAGCATCATTAATAATAAAGAAAGGGATAGAAAAGAGAAAAGAAAGAAGAGAAAGAAGAAACAACATCAAAACCTATACAGCGGAACGAATAAATTATATTAATAACATAAATATTACATAGTTTACAACCACCACCAGAGTTATACAGATAACACAACACATACTAGAAAGTTGTAAACACCTGTCTAGTTATGCAACTCAATACCGTACACAAGAACAACTTAGAGAAATCCACACAGCAGAAAGCTATATATCTACTCGTAGAAGCATAATGCTCCATTGCTCCTCCACAATTCGTAAAAGCTAACCTGAATCCCTTGGCTACTCGTAAAAATTTGAGTACCCAAGAGTTTAAGAAAACAGAAATAAACTCTGAGTCATACATGGGTCTGGTGTGAGTAACAGGTTAAGGTTGCTTAATTTTCAAAACCTTTGAAAAGAAAGGTATCACGTAAGACTTCCCACACATAAACATGGAAAAGTTTTTACCTTACGCTAACCAAAACATTTGATAGGAAATCCGATGATATTATAATAGGGTCTAGGGTTTTCAAATAAATATGAAATAGCCGAAATTGTTACATTTATTAAATTCCAGCTACTAGCCACAAAAGTGGGTAATCCAATAAAAACCGTTGGCACTTACTGGATTTTGGATTCCATACAATGGCAGGGCTACTTGGGTACCGCCCGTCACAGTACGTGGCCTAGATCACCGTACCGAGGAGTACACTCGCTCCCCTGCAACACAAGGCCGGAACCATTCCTCACTGAGTAGTTCCGAACAAGACAACCCCGACGGTTGGAGCTCACAACCGTCCACACAGCCAAAATAAAAGGGACCTCTAGACAGGGGTAAATCTCACTCTCAAATGGGGGCTACCCATGAAGCCTTGCAGCACCTCCCTTGTTTTAGCCATTCTAGGTTGACGAGGCTTGAGGCTACGATTACCTTTAGTAAACACATCACTTAGAATGATCATTGTCCACCTGACGATGTTCTGAAAGCATTCGATCCATACAAGTTCGTTCCGGGTTTGAACGAAACCGAAGGCATTATCTCGTTACACTCATTTTGGAATCACCCTAAGAGTTAACGACGATAACCCTTGGACTCTGAATCTTCATTTCCAATCTGAAAGTACTATCTCCATCAAACTCATCACGAAATCACCCCAAAGTTATACTGACGGATAGTCCTTACACCTCGAGTCTTCACAAAGCTCCACTTTGATTCACGACCTAACGTTAATTTGGATCGATGTAGTTTTCAGATATCCAAACATGGAAACCCGATCCCGGTCTCATCGAAATCCAAAGCGTGTCTTTTAGGTCCAAGTTGTTTTAAAGTTTTAAAACAATTTAATTATCTATATACACACAGATAACTCACAGATCAATAATTGATAATCAACATTATCAAATAAAAGTTAATCCACATTATCAATATCAAAATAAATAATCCATATATCACCATCACAATAGATAATCTAAGTTATCATCACAATGCAATCAAGAATTCATACTACACAATAATACTTATCTCATTACTGAGATCACAAAGCATCCAAGACAATCAATGTCATTCATTCATACATAAGCAAAGATTTATTTCATCACAATATAATTAATTTAAAATGAATTAAATTAACTATCTCTATTTCTAATTAATTTAAAGTGAATTCAATTAATTACTCCATCTTTAATTAAAATAAATTAAATTAATTACTTCATCAATATAAATCTTGCTTACTCAATCATTTAATTGATTACAATCAATTAATCATTCATTATTAATCACCTTAATTAATCACCTTTGATTAATTACCCTTAATTAAACTCATGTAATTATCCTTAACTAATTTCACAAATTAGTTATTCTCAACCAAACAGTAATTAACCTTTAATTACTTCAATTAATTAATCAACTATAATTAATTACACTAAACCTTAATTAATTACATTAAATAATTACCTTTAATTACTTATTATTGACTAATAAATCATAATAAATCAACTTTAATTACTTCATTAATTATAATAATTAATGATCTTTAATTATACTTAATTAATTATCTCTTAAATTAATTATCTTAAGTAATTAACTCATAATTAATAAACATCCCAGATTAATTACATTTAGTAATTAATTAACTTAATTATTTTATTAAACCAAATTGATTATCCCTTAATTAATTTCTTAATTAATCCCATGATTAATTATTAAGTAATTTAAATCAAATTACTTCATTCTTAAACATCTCCACTTAATTACAACCTGTAATTATTAATCAATTACTTAACTAAGTAATTTCCAAATCATTAATTACATACAGTAATTATCTTTAAAATCCAAGTGTTTAAAATTAATTAAACTTAATTAATTAAAATAAATAATCATATTTAGCTAAATTAATTACATTAAGTAATTAATTTCTAAATTACTTCATTAAGTAATTTACACTCAAAAATTCACAAATGATTATTATTAAATTAATTAATCTAATTAATTATAAAAATTAACCATATTAGTTAATTAAATAATCCTGGTTAATGACCTTCATTAACCATTCTCTAATTATTTTTATTAAGTAATTAACTTATGTTAATTACAAATTTAATTATCTTTAATTATCCATTAATTAAAGTTAATTATTTAATTAATTAACCATAATTTTAAACTTAATTACATAATTAATAATTCATTAATCATTAATTTAAAAATCTAATTTATGATTTTAAATATAAATTTATTAATCATTAATCAATATTAATTATTCCTTAATCAATTAATTAATTAAATTAATTAATTAATTTTAATAACCTTATCAATTAAATTAATTCTAAAACATTAATCTTAACTTAAATTTAAGATAAAATCATTTCTTAATTATGTTTTAAACAAATTTTGTTTGAAACAAAGTACTTTTGAAATTACCTTTAAATTTCATTTAAATACAAGTTTTAAAATAAGAACAATTAAAACTTATCAAAGTTTAAATAATTTAAAACTTTTTAAATTGCAAAACAACCAAGTGTTTGTCTTAGAATAAAAATTCATAAGAATTTTGAAAACAAAAACTTATTTCAAAATTTCACTAATTTCAATTTATATTTAGTTTAAAACTTCCAAATTTAAACCTTCTTTTAAATTTAAAAACTGAAGTTCATTTTTAAATTTAAGATTTCCAGATTTAAATAAAACTTCAAAGCTTACTCAAATCTTAGAAACTTCATATTTAAAAGGTTTAAACTATTTTACCAAAATAAAATAGTTAATTAAGTTTAATTTTTAAAACTTTATTTTTACTTAAAAACTGAGATTTAAATTTGAATTTAAATTCAAAAATTCAAACTTGAATTTGAATTTGATTTAAACTTTCCTTACAAATAAAACAACAGATTTTTTTAAAAATTCAAAACAGAAACTACAGGTTTCTGTAAACCTGAAACACAGAGCAACCCGAGGGCCCCTAAACTACTTCGGGTTTCATGCCTGGCTACTTCGAGTCATCTTCCTACTTACTTTGAGCAAAACTCAAACATTCCCCTGCTTCAATTAAAACCCCAAAACACTCATCAGTGCAAACCATCACCGTGCATATGCACGGTGACCACCGCCTACTCTGATCATCGGAGATGATCGTAATACTCCAAGTAACACTCCTACACCCATATGCGAACATCAGATCGAACAATTATTTTAAGAATCAAGATCGAACACCCATGAGCAAAACCTGGAACAGAACATCAGGTTCTCTGTCAAAACCTGTCAACGGCGAATATTCGCCATTCTGACCACCTGAGGTTCCCCCATTCTGGCCTCGAACTCAACCACACACCATCTACCGACCCTCAAAAGATCATAGCACACGATCCATCCATCACCTCAAACTGACCCAATTCTTAAACCCATTCAAAACTAGGGTTTAACCATAAAAATTCAAACTGCATCCACTCTAGGCAATTTTAATCACTTCTCTGATTTTTCTAAGAATCACTAAACACTTATCTACTAACCAGAAGAACCCTAAGCTTACTCAAGTCATAGATCACAAGAAATTGCACAAATTTCATTTTCAGTTCAAGAACTAACTACTACTTAAACTAAACTCTAAAAATCCTAATACTTGATTTAAAAATCAAGTTTCAATTAATACTATTGTTTAATGATACTGAAATACAAAATTAACTCATTTAATTTTTGGTTTTTATTGACATGCATGGATGTTTCTGGTTTTACAAAGGCAATCATCCTATAATTTAACTTACTTACTTAAGTTTTAATTAAAACTTCAGGCAGTCAAACACTTCACTTTATAACTTTTAATTCTAATCTATGATAAGCAACATTTTTTTTATCAAACATTTAACATGCAACCTATATAAAGTTTAAGAATTTTAATGTTACTCACTTTTATAAATGCAGAGCTTCAGTTATACCCTTTTGAATTTTGCAGAAGACAATCTACCTTTCCCTATTACTTTAAAAACGGTTGCATGCTGTTATTTTGAATAAGCTTCAATTTGAGGTTGTGCAGAGGTAAAATGCAAGCTTGATCATTTCTAGGTTTATGCAGAGTTATACATTTCCAAGTTGCAGAAAAATAGAATGCAGGCCCTTTCTTCTTCTTCTTTTAAGTGACATGCAGATTTGTGTATAGATTTGGGTAAACAGAGATTGATGCAGACTTCTTTGATTTTGAGGAATTTGTGCATGTAGATTTGAGCATGGTTTTGGGGTTTTCTGACTTGGATTTGAACATGCAGATTTGATTTTTGATATGAAGATGATTTTGATTTTCGAAGAGGTGTTCTTGATTTGGTGTTGAATATGCAGGAACTTTGACAATGAGGAGTTACTGATTTTAGAATTGAAGAGCTTTGAAGTTTCTTTTTGATTAAGGAAATGAAAAAAACATGTATGAAAGAAAATGCAGGTTTATATAAATGAAATTTTCAGATTTAGTTTAATAAAAGAAAAATTAAAACTAAAATTTTACACTTGTATAAATTTTATACATTTGTCAATTTGTTATATTAGTCTTTTAACACTTGTTAAATTAATGCCTAAGAATGCAACACTTGTCTCCTTTAATAGTACTTTATTTACAAATAAATGTGTTAATATATGTATTAGCCTAATTTTAATTTTGTTTATTTATATTTAAATATGTGTATAAATTTATAAAATGAAATAAAAACAAACCATGTTTATAAATTAATACTTATACATATAGAAATTAAAACAATTAAAATTTATACTTGGAATTTTAAATTCAAATAAAATTCAAAATCAAATATTTTTGAATCAAGTTATGTCTATAAATTTAATTTAAAATAACAAATTGCAAATGTTATTCAAGATCTATTTATAAAGACAATTCACTATTATTAATGTTTTATAAATATCTAATTATTAAATTAAAATCATTTTAAGAGAAACTATATTTTTAGCAATTAAGCCATAAAACCTTTTTGTTAATTCATTCTAAATTTAAGACTCAAGCCATATTATTTTAAAACATTTAATATTCTTTTTATCAATTTTAAAATCATATATTTATTTATGAAATAGTTTTTGAAAACTCAATACTAGTTTAAATCAAAATTTCCAAATTAAAATGTATATATTAGAATTTTTAAAACATAATTCAATTATTAAACTTAAACCAAAATCATTTATTCAATAACTTTGAAAAACTAATATTAAATAAAAACAAATTTTCCAAATTACTACAAATATTAAAACTAGAAAATATGTTTTACTTATTAAAATTAAAACAATACTAATCTATTTAAAATATAAACCGTATATTTATATTGAAAAAATCAATCTATTATTTTTATAAGATAAAATAACCAATTAAATACTTATTGAAGAAGATTATTAAATCTATTTGAATTATTATTAACAAAAATATCAATATCAATTTAATTTTAATACAGATTATTAAATTGGTATTGTTAAAAATTTTGGGATATTACAATCCTTCCCCCTTAAAAGAATTTCTTCCCCGAAATTTAAAACAAAGGTAATTTAATAATCTCATTAAAGATTTAATTTTAAAACACAAGCATATATCAAACATATGCTAACAACCAAAACAACCAATTCAACCAATCAAACAAATGTAATTATCCAGACAAAATTCTGGATAAAATTCCTTCGAGTTTTCCCAAGTGTGTGTGTATATATATATAACGGGATACTCGCTCTACAGAAATTCTAACAATCGATACTATGAAGCTACAGAGCTCCTATTCATCTATATCTACTACACTAGACAAGATATCAAACTACAGATGAGTCTGACTCAAAAACCAAAACTCCAGAACTGTTGGTTCCACAACCAGAGATAGATCATAAACGTATTTCATCAGAGATACGTGAAACTCATCGAATCCCAGCTATCCAAACTGGCAATCCAATCCCGTAGATCAATCACTTATTCTCCAAGATCATAGAAAAGATCCAAAACACTTCAGAGCTAGCTTTTCATCCTTACCCAATCTTATAGCTCCATTTGATCGGAGAAAAACTTATCCAAAATCAAATCTCCGACTTCAGAATCCAAATTCCTTCGTCTCAAATCCACAAAACTCTTCGGACGATCCTGAGCTGTCTACAACCTTACTGATCAGATCCTCCCTTGCTGATGCCTCTAGAAACAAACTAGACCAATCAACTCAACAAAATGATCTCCTCAAGATCAACCCTACTCTTCATATATCAGAAGACAACAACCCCTTCTCCTGTCTGGGAAACGAAAAGCAGATACACTTCCAAACTGCTTCTGTAACGCCCTGGAAATTTTTGACTTTTGAAAATTCAACATCGATACTCACTATATCGACTGTCGCGCAATCGAACGACGGAAAACCGAACACTGAGGGTTTAAGAAAAGGAAAGAGAGAGAAGAGGAGAGAAAAAGATAGAAAAGATAGAAAATAGAGGGAAAGGAAAGTAGAAAATAGATAGAAAATAGAACGAAAAAGAGAATAGAACGGAACAGAAAGAAAACAATAGAACAACAACAGAATCACACAATTCGCAGTGGAACAACATATAATAATAAATGAATAATCTTTAAACAAGAAATATATCAGTTATTACATTTTATACATTACATTTCATTACATCATATCATCATCAGAGTGTACAACATCGAACAACAACAAACAGTGCAGCGGAAAAAGAAATACTATATAACTAGTAATACGCCATGCCATCCAGCTTGCCTCCAGCAACTCCAGAATATCCTGATAAACCTAACTCTTGACTGCCCGTGTGGAAATTGGTGGACACCCAGAGTTTAGGAAGGAAAACAATAAACTCCGAGTCAGTCATGTGACTGGTGTGAGAACTCAAAACAGTTTATTTATCTTTAAAATCAAAATAGAGGAATATTTTTAAAGTCAATTCGCAATGCTTTTAAAAATGAGACTACCATAAGACCTCCCGCCACACACACAATGCAAACGCAGACTTGGAGGAGATTTCTCCTTATGATAGTCAAAGATGCTTGATACGCATTAAAATCAAATCAATTTTGATATTATTATTAGTGCATAGTGTAGGAAAAATTCATTTCGAAAGTAGAATATAAATCTTAGCCAGCATAGGTACCATTATATTATGCCTACTATAGCTACTTCCTGAGGAAGCAGGTTCTACAACTAATACCGTACAAGATCGTATTGTTTCTTTGGATTTCCAATGAATGATCAGGACAAGGAACTTCCCATTGCCACATGAGAATGCCTCTGGATGGACATCCCCGAGAACCAAACCGGATCTCTACCCACACAAGGCCGGGTTACCCCTAACTGAGTAACAACTGACCGAATATGCCATCCCCCGGTCCTTTGGGACCTTTATCCGAGCGCTCGTAATCAATTCACACAATCATAACAAAGTGTTTTCAACATGAGTAAGTATCTGGGCTCCATACCATGATACCACCCTTTCCCAGAAGGAAATGCACACATCCTAAAGGGCGCTACCCCTCATAACCTTGCTGCTTCTTTCCTGTTTTGACCATTCACGGGGTGTGAGGCTCGACGAAGTCACGTCCACAAGAACATACTTTATACAAAAGCCATGCTTTGGGTCAACAAATGATCATAGAGATGATCACCAAGATAGACGATCAAATAAACGATCCTATCACAAATAATCAACACAATGATCATTTACAGCAACACTCAGCATGTCACATTACCAAATTGGGAATATATCGCTGATAACCTTCAACTACATAACCTCTGAGCTCGTACGTCTCAGAGAAGGGTGTTAAGCTAAAAGAATAAATTCTCCGCCACCAACAGAAATATATTTGAAAGAAATCGGCTTTATATCTCAATTTGTAATGTCAGACATACAATCCATACAAGTCTGTTCCGGGCTCGAACAGAACCGAAGGCACTTACAAAGAAGTCCTTGCAATCCGGATATTCACTAATCACGTTCGGACTTCACATCACATATGGAGTCTCTATACCAGGAGCTACCCAGTGCAGAGACAATCGATAGGTCATCCTATCGCTTTCGCAAATACCCGGTCTTCATCACCGGTCTTCAAATGCTATCCATAACGTCGAATCACATATTCAGAATGGGTTATACGACCCAAAGGTCCTTTCCCGGCTAACCCGAATAGTGAGCGCTTATTCAAAAATAAGTGTGGCATTCAATTTCAAACAAATCACATCAATTACCCATTCAAAGGGAAATATTGATAGTCGGTTATTGAACTATCATGGATATGCACACATCACCAGTTTCCAAATAATTTTCCAATTATTTATTTTCCAAAAATATCTTTACTAGATATATAATTTCACACTTCAAAAATAAATCAATATTTATTTTTAAACAGATTCCACTTTCTTTTATAAATTCCATAGTGAATTTATATTTCACAATATCTATGAATATACGATTTCAATTATTCATTTCAATTTATCTTCAAAAAGATAAATTCTCAAAGTATTCACTTTATATTGGAAAACATTTCCATACTTATTTATTCATAAGTAATTCACAAATTTTATTTATTTTCAACACTTAGAAAATATTCAATATACCTAAATCGAGATTAAGTATATATTTCATTCTTTAAGGAAATCATTCTCATAAACATATTTATTTGGGCCAAAATGAATGTTGCGTAAAACATCGTTACGACAACCCAAAATCACTAGTATAGGGATTCGAATTTTAAGATAGATATATAAATCCCAATACTATACATAACATTTCCTTTCGGAAATCATTTACTATAACAACAGTGTTATAGTCCACTATTTCCTTCTATTTCTCGAAAACGTCTATTTCAACAATCAATGTTGAAATCTATGGTTTCGAATCTCAACATATTTAAAACATCGTTAGGTCGTTTTAATTCTGTTTAAAATATCACATTCAAAACAATTTCTTTAACATATTATTCACTATTCAAAAACGTGAATATACTACGTTAACACATTTCATCCTTTTCTTCATTTTATTTCAAAGGATTATTCACAGTCAAAAACGTGAATATAACTCCATTCATAGGTTTCAACAATTAACTTATCAAAATAAATCGTTTGCGAATTTATAAAACAACGTTTATAAATTCTTTTTCTATCCTATATTCAATTCATAACTAAATTATGTACCAAAGGTTCATATTATAAGTTAAATACTTATAATTTATTTGTTTGCAAAAATCGTTCCTTTGAACTTCATAATTATAAATCTTATAACTTATAAGATTCGATTATTCATCCCAATATATTCTTTAATAATTTCACAAAATTTATAAATCTTACTATTTATAAATTTCATTTATAACTTCACCATTTATAATTTTATAAATTCCATTCATTTACAAAATTCATTTTCACTTCATTCAAACACTTATAAAAACTCGTTTTATAATGTCAATATTTCAATTTATAAATATCCATTTATAAATCTCTTAATATAAATCAATTTATATTATTCTTTAAAACGTCTTTAATCTCCTTTATTATTTCACCATTTTGATTCATAAAATAATTAAATTTTATAAATCCTATATTTAAACTTTTCACAATAAATTCTAAAATCCCGATTAAACTATTTTATAAAATCATTAGCATCATATTCTCAAAAAATCAGTTTTTAACTATATTTCTCAAAAATCATAATTTTTATAACATTAAAAATTATAACGTTTATTTATTTAAAATGAATCAACTCCAAAAACATTTTATAAACGTATACTTTCAAAAATCACTTTGAAATCTTTTTTCAAATTTCCAAAATTTGGTCCAATGATGCTACATACCAAATAGTCAATCACGACAACAACGATATCATATATCGATATGATAATCCATCAAATATCAAAATATCTGAAATCAAATAAAAACTGTTGAGGAATCCAGTTGGATCCCTCCAACCTGTTTTCCTGCATCCACAAACATTAGCACAATACCAATTCCGCTCCAGTACGGAATTATCGCGGTATATGGGATTTAAATATTATCCGCTTAATAGACGGCGCAATAGGGTATCATCCGCTAAACAAAAAAATGCGGGAAATCAATAACTGCAATATATACATATGCCAATATATATATATTGCTATTATATATAATACCTATTTCACTGTTTATGAAATATTCGCGGTATATGTTTTTAATAAATAACATCCGCTTACTAACGGCGTATAATGTCTATTTTAACAATCAATAGATAACAATCATCATTCAAACATGCATTCAAATATTTTAAATCTAACTATTTAAAATAAAATCGAAACTGATTCGATTGAGTGAGAAGTTCTCACCTTGATTTTAATTCCGTTTTAGCGATTTATTTCGAATAAAATTAAACGGACGTTTAATTTTACCCAAAATTCTCACTAAATCCAAATGACTCCAATCCAATTTCATCACGTAGTGCTCGTCCATACGATTCCAACGCAACTGGTTTTGCGCGTTTTCGACCTCGTATGAAAAAGATATGAATTTTTGAAGTTTACACAATTTTTATATAAACAATTACAACATTTTAATTAAAATTTTAAACCTACACAAATCTCAACCCTTGGATCCACTACCTCCATCATCCTGACCGTGCATACCCCTTCTTCCCCCTCTCACGCAACTACAGATTACAAATCACGTAAGAACCCATAAGCTCCAAGATTAGGGTTAAATTATACTTCCACTACGACGAACTATAGCTCGATCAGGATGCGCCAAATTGAAGCCCTTGCTCCCTCCTTCACTCGGCCCCAACCACCTGCAGCTCGGCCCCCTGATGCTCCTAGGGTTGCGTGCGCAACATGCCACGAACGGCCCCCTCCTGCTCCTCCTCTGATGCTCCAAACACGATCTCAACCGTATGGATTGAAAGCTTTCGCCAAGATCTTCATCTTTGTAGTTGATCACTTCGCTTGATTGTGAATGGATTGAGAGATTTTGAGGAGGAAGTGAAATCAAATTCTGGCCTTTGAATTCGAAACTGGCGGCTAGGGTTTTAGATTAGGTTTTTTTTAATTTTATGAAGAGAAGGGTGCTATTTATAGAGTTTTGAACGACACTATTCATCCCGGAAATTTCGAACTCCGATTTACGCGCCGTAACCAGCGTTTCTAGGGTTTACCCCGCGTTCCGGACACAATGGAACAGGTTTCGGAAGCTAATTCGGACATCTGTGCGAGTTATGGCAATAAACGTTCAATTTAAATTAAACCGATTTAAGCGATTTTCTAGGCGTTTTAATTCGTACCGGACAAACGGTAAATCCAATTGACACGAAATTTGAAACCTTACAATAATATCACATTACGGATCCGATGAAACTGGTTTCGTCGAAATCCGAGACTTTTTGAAAAATGGCTATTTTAACTCGCCAAATTAATATTAAAAATAATCGATGTGTTTCGAGCTGCCACGATCAAACGATAACTCCGATTGACACGAAAATTGAAATCCGGTAATAACTAACTATTACGGATCCAATGGAACTAGTTTCGTTCAATTCTGAGACTGTTCAAAAATTGACTATTTTCACTAGTCGATTAAATATTAAAATATTCAATTTTCACAAATAAACTTCTAATTCGATTTTAAAAGTTCTAAAATATCGTTCTAACTTCAATATGATAAAATAAAATTTTACAAATCATTTTCAATCATATTTAACCCAATTTTCAATTATTTTCCATAATTTCACATATTAAATTATCGATTTAATTATTCAATTAAATCCAATAATTCAAATAAAAATTTATTCGACTTATAAATTTCACTCATTAATATTTAAAATAAATTAAATATTCAAATTTTAATTACTAAAAATTTTGGGTCGTTACAATCTTCCCCCCTTAAAAGAATTTCGTCCTCGAAATTAACAAGTAAGAAAAGTTATAGAATTTATTAATTTTCCATATATCCATAGTTAAACTTCTTATAACACTTTACTAAATTTTTAAATCATACTTAGTTATCTTTTCAAAAACAACTGCTATTGTTTTAACTTTCAATTCCAAAATCAAAGTTAAAGTTTTCAAAAAATTTCCAATTTTCTCAAAAATTTTCTAACGCCTTAAATTTTCGGAAAAATTCGCCATAGTCTCCTTTGCGCGGCTCGATCCGAAAAAAAAATGACAGTATATATATCACAAATATACATCTCATCAAGTAATGAGGCATCCCGAAGGGAAAAAAGTATAAAAGTACGGTATGTAATCCGAGATATGTACCTTATATTTTATTAGCGAGCATATACGGCTAATATAGCGCGAAAGCGAGCTCCAAATGCGAAGCAACGCAATCCGCACCTACTAAACACTCAATAAACAACATGAGAATCATGCATATAGACAATAGTATCAATATACAACATATAGTAACATAATAACTATATATGCCAACATAGCAAATGAAAACAAAACAATAAATTCAACCATCAACCAACTAGCATTCATAACCAATAAATATTCATTCATATTCTCATTAATATTCAATGAATTGGTTTTTCAATTTAATCACATTCGATTCATTTAACAGTGGATGTTTTTACTAACATTCATTTTCAATTAGTTTATATTTACTAATTCATATTCAAGTTGGTACACTTCCAAATCAAATTCAATTCTATTTAATCACTTAACTTTATTAATTTACTTTGATACTAATATCAACTTCATTCAACATCTCTTAAGTTATACTTCCATTTAAATAAACATCACTTGTTTTTACTTAACTTAAATTCCAACTTATAAATCAATTCAGCTTCTAAATTCTAAAGTAAATTTTTGTTTAACTTTAAATTCACTTTTTATTTACAACTCATATTCATAAATATATTCATATAGTTTCACTTCTTATATATATAAGTTTATTTCACAATTGTAAATCACATTAATTATAATTCAATTCTTATAATTCTTTTGCCTATACAATTATTCTTTAATTTAGATTATTCAAACAACTAAACAATCAACTTATATACACTTTAATAATTCTGAAAAATTATCCCTTTTATATATAAAATATAATCAAGGCAAAATTATTTCATTTACCCAATTTAAAAACAATATTGTGCCGAATTGTTCTATTCAAGTGTTTAGAAACCCCTTCGGTATAGTCTTGCGGACCACGCTGACGAAAGTTCATATGCCACTCAATAAATCAACCATCACAATACAAAACAATTTTATATTTTCACTAACAAATACGCTCTCATAGCTATTATTACACTCAAACTCATTCTAGAGCACTACTAACTCTATCTCTAATGAGTAATACCCAACAGAACCATGGTTGTCGCTTAACCATATGCTCTGATACCAAATGTAACGCCCCGGAAATTTTCGACTTTCGAAAATTCAACATCGATACTCACTTTATCGACTATCGAGCAATCGAACGACGGAAAACCGAACACTGAGGGTTTAAGAAAAGGAAAGAGAGAGAAGAGGAGAGAAAAAGATAGAAAAGATAGAAAATAGAGGGAAAGGAAAGTAGAAAATAGATAGAAAATAGAACGAAAAAGAGAATAGAACGGAACAGAAAGAAAACAATAGAACAACAACAGAATCACACAATTCGCAGCGGAACAACATATAATAATAAATGAATAATCTTTAAACAAGAACTATATCAGTTATTACATTTTATACATTACATTTCATTACATCATATCATCATCAGAGTGTACAACATCGGACAACAACAAACAGTGCAGCGGAAAAAGAAATACTATATAACCAGTAATACGCCATGCCATCCAGCTTGCCTCCAGCAACTCTAGAATATCCTGATAAACCTAACTCTTGACTGCCCGTGTGGAAATTGGTGGGCACCCAGAGTTTAGGAAGGAAAATAATAAACTCCGAGTCAGTCATGTGACTGGTGTGAGAACTCAAAACAGTTTATTTATCTTTAAAATCAAAATAGAGGAATATTTTTAAAGTCAATTCGCAATGCTTTTAAAAATGAGACTACCATAAGACCTCCCGCCACACACACAATGCAAATGCAGACTTGGAGGAGATTTCTCCTTATGATAGTCAAAGATGCTTGATACGCATTAAAATCAAATCAATTTTGATATTATTATTAGTGCATAGTGTAGGAAAAATTCATTTCGAAAGTAGAATATAAATCTTAGCCAGCATAGGTACCATTATATTATGCCTACTATAGCTACTTCCTGAGGAAGCAGGTTCTACAACTAATACCGTACAAGATCGTATTGTTTCTTTGGATTTCCAACGAATGATCAGGCCAAGGAACTTCCCATTGCCACATGAGAATGCCTTTGGATGGACATCCCCGAGAACCAAACCGGATCTCTACCAACACAAGGCCGGGTTACCCATAACTGAGTAACAACTGACCGAATATGCCATCCCCCGGTCCTTTGGGACCTTTATCCAAGCGCTCGTAATCAATTCACACAATCATAACAAAGTGTTTTCAACATGAGTAAGTATCTGGGCTCCATACCATGATACCACCCTTTCCCAGAAGGAAATGCACACATGCTAAAGGGCGCTACCCCTCATAACCTTGCTGCTTCTTTCCTGTTTTGACCATTCACGGGGTGTGAGGCTCGACGAAGTCACGTCCACAAAAACATACTTTATACAAAAGCCATGCTATGGGTCAACAAATGATCATAGAGATGATCAACAAGATAGACGATCAAATAAACGATCCTATCACAAATAATCAACACAATGATCATTTACAGCAACACTCAGCATGTCACATTACCAAATTGGGAATATATCGCTGATAACCTTCAACTACATAACCTCTAAGCTCGTACGTCTCAGAGAAGGGTGTTAAGCTAAAAGAATAAATTCTCCGCCACCAACAGAAATATATTTGAAAGAAATCGGCTTTATATCTCAATTTGTAATGTCAGACATACAATCCATACAAGTCTGTTTCGGGCTCGAACAGAACCGAAGGCACTTACAAAGAAGTCCTTGCAATCCGGATATTCACTAATCACGTTCGGACTTCCCGTCACATATGGAGTCTCTATACCAGGAGCTACCCAGTGCAGAGACAATCGATAGGTCATCCTATCGCTTTCGCAAATACCCGGTCTTCATCACCGGTCTTCAAATGCTATCCATAACGTCGAATCACATATTCAGAATGGGTTATACGACCCAAAGGTCCTTTCCCGGCTAACCCGAATAGTGAGCGCTTATTCAAAAATAAGTGTGGCATTCAATTTCAAACAAATCACATCAATTACCCATTCAAAGGGAAATATTGATAGTCGGTTATTGAACTATCATGGATATGCACACATCACCAGTTTCCAAATAATTTTCCAATTATTTATTTTCCAAAAATATCTTTACTAGATATATAATTTCACACTTCAAAAATAAATCAATATTTATTTTTAAACAGATTCCACTTTCTTTTATAAATTCCATAGTGAATTTATATTTCACAATATCTATGAATATACGATTTCAATTATTCATTTTAATTTATCTTCAAAAAGATAAATTCTCAAAGTATTCACTTTATATTGGAAAACATTTCCATACTTATTTATTCATAAGTAATTCACAAATTTTATTTATTTTCAACACTTAGAAAATATTCAATATACCTAAATCGAGATTAAGTATATATTTCATTCTTTAAGGAAATCATTCTCATAAACATATTTATTTGGGCCAAAACGAATGTTGCGTAAAACATCGTTACGACAACCCAAAATCACTAGTATAGGGATTCGAATTTTAAGATAGATATATAAATCCCAATACTATACAAAACATTTCCTTTCGGAAATCATTTACTATAACAACAGTGTTATAGTCCACTATTTCCTTCTATTTCTCGAAAACGTCTATTTCAACAATCAATGTTGAAATCTATGGTTTCGAATCTCAACATATTTAAAACATCGTTAGGTCGTTTTAATTCCGTTTAAAATATCACATTCAAAACAATTTCTTTAACATATTATTCACTATTCAAAAACGTGAATATACTACGTTAACACATTTCATCCTTTTATTCATTTTATTTCAAAGGATTATTCACAGTCAAAAACGTGAATATAACTCCATTCATAGGTTTCAACAATTAACTTATCAAAATAAGTCGTTTGCGAATTTATAAAACAACATTTATAAATTCTTTTTCTATCCTATATTCAATTCATAACTAAATTATGTACCAAAGGTTCATATTATAAGTTAAATACTTATAATTTATTTGTTTGCAAAAATCGTTCCTTTGAACTTCATAATTATAAATCTTATAACTTATAAGATTCGATTATTCATCCCAATATATTCTTTAATAATTTCACAAAATTTATAAATCTTACTATTTATAAATTTCATTTATAACTTCACCATTTATAATTTTATAAATTCCATTCATTTACAAAATTCATTTTCACTTCATTCAAACACTTATAAAAACTCGTTTTATAATGTCAATATTTCAATTTATAAATATCCATTTATAAATCTCTTAATATAAATCAATTTATATTATTCTTTAAAACGTCTTTAATCTCCTTTATTATTTCACCATTTTGATTCATAAAATAATTAAATTTTATAAATCCTATATTTAAACTTTTCACAATAAATTCTAAAATCCCGATTAAACTATTTTATAAAATCATTAGCATCATATTCTCAAAAAATCAGTTTTTAACTATATTTTTCAAAAATCATAATTTTTATAACATTAAAAATTATAACGTTTATTTATTTAAAATGAATCAATTCCAAAAACATTTTATAAACGTATACTTTCAAAAATCACTTTGAAATCTTTTTTAAAATTTCCAAAATTTGGTCCAATGATGCTACATACCAAATAGTCAATCACGACAACAACGATATCATATATTGATATGATAATCCATCAAATATCAAAATATCTGAAATCAAATAAAAACTGTTGAGGAATCCAGTTGGATCCCTCCAACCTGTTTTCCTGCATCCACAAACATTAGCACAATACTAATTCCGCTCCAGTACGGAATTATCGCGGTATATGGGATTTAAATATTATCCGCTTAATAGACGGCGCAATAGGGTCTCATCCGCTAAACAAAAAAATGCGGGAAATCAATAACTGCAATATATACATATGCCAATATATATATATTGCTATTATATATAATACCTATTTCACTGTTTATGAAATATTCGCGGTATATGTTTTTAATAAATAACATCCGCTTACTAACGGCGTATAATGTCTATTTTAACAATCAATAGATAACAATCATCATTCAAACATGCATTCAAATATTTTAAATCTAACTATTTAAAATAAAATCGAAACTGATTCGATTGAGTGAGAAGTTCTCACCTTGATTTTAATTCCGTTTTAGCGATTTATTTCGAATAAAATTAAACAGACGTTTAATTTTACCCAAAATTCTCACTAACTCCAAACGACTCCAATCCAATTTCATCGCGTAGTGCTCGTCCATACGATTCCAACGCAACTGGTTTCGCGCGTTTTCGACCTCGTATGAAAAAGATATGGATTTTTGAAGTTTACACAATTTTTATATAAACAATTACAACATTTTAATTAAAATTTTGAACCTACACAAATCTCAACCCTTGGATCCACTGCCTCCATCATCCTGACCGTGCATACCCCTTCTTCCCCCTCTCACGCAACTGCAGATTACAAATCACGTAAGAACCCATAAGCTCCAAGATTAGGGTTAAATTATACTTCCACTACGACGAACTATAGCTCGATCAGGATGCGCCAAATCGAAGCCCTTGCTCCCTCCTTCACTCGGCCCCAACCACCTGCAGCTCGGCCCCCTGATGCTCCTAGGGTTGCGTGCGCAACATGCCACGAACGGCCCCCTCCTGCTCCTCCTCTGATGCTCCAAACACGATCTCAACCGTATGGATTGAAAGCTTTCGCCAAGATCTTCATCTTTGTAGTTGATCACTTCGCTTGATTGTGAATGGATTGAGAGATTTTGAGGAGGAAGTGAAATCAAATTCTGGCCTTTGAATTCGAAACTGGCGGCTAGGGTTTTAGATTAGGTTTTTTTTAATTTTATGAAGAGAAGGGTGTTATTTATAGAGTTTTGAACGACACTATTCATCCCGGAAATTCCGAACTCCGATTTACGCGCCGACACAATGGAACAGGTTTCGGAAGCTAATTCGGACATCTGTGCGAGTTATGGCAATAAACGTTCAATTTAAATTAAACCGATTTAAGCGATTTTCTAGGCGTTTTAATTCGTACCGGACAAACGGTTAATCCAATTGACACGAAATTTGAAACCTTACAATAATATCACATTACGGATCCGATGAAACTGGTTTCGTCGAAATCCGAGACTTTTTGAAAAATGGCTATTTTAACTCGCCAAATTAATATTAAAAATAATCGATGCGTTTCGAGCTGCCACGATCAAACGATAACTCCGATTGACACGAAAATTGAAATCCGATAATAACTAACTATTACGGATCCAATGGAACTGGTTTCGTTCAATTCTGAGACTGTTCAAAAATTGACTATTTTCACTAGTCGATTAAATATTAAAATATTCAATTTTCACAAATAAACTTCTAATTCGATTTTAAAAGTTCTAAAATATCGTTCTAACTTCAATATGACAAAATAAAATTTTGCAAATCATTTTCAATCATATTTAACCCAATTTTCAATTATTTTCCATAATTTCACATATTAAATTATCGATTTAATTATTCAATTAAATCCAATAATTCAAATAAAAATTTATTCGACTTATAAATTTCACTCATTAATATTTAAAATAAATTAAATATTCAAATTTTAATTACTAAAAATTTTGGGTCATTACAGCTTCCGCTGCTCAACTCTGATCCGAAGTAGAAGGGAATGCTGAAGAAGAACACGAGCACAACTCAACAACACACTCCAGAGATATGGTTCAACAAATCCACAAGAAACTCAGAAATTTCCCCAAAACTCTGAGCTGATACACCAACTCAATCTCCTTGGAACCATTCTTCTATAAAGCTGAATCACCGGTACCATTCTTAGAATCCTAGATGATAAGAAAACTCAATCTCTAGATGTGGACAAAACTCTGGCTTCCTGAAGACATTCATAAAAACTCAGATAATCCAAGGGAACACTCACACAATCGCAAGTCACTTTTGCGATCCACCAAACCAAATCCAAGGAAAATTATTCTCCCTTAACCAAATAGAACAGCTTACACTTAACTAGCCAACCCATCGAAGAAACTGGTCCACTCTGCTGCTTCTGAACTTCATTCTAGAAAACTGCTAAGCCAGAAGATCTCCTGCCAACTCATAGAACACTCCGAGCTGCACGGCTGCCATAGATGCCAAAGAATCCTAATCCAATGCTCTTCGAGAAACTCAGACTTCAAACCACACAGAAACACCGGCTGAACACAGCCTCAACATTGAAGCAGACTCACTTCCTTAAACTTGTTCCAAAGAATCATCTTCGGAAACATCCATAGTCACTGCATCTCATCACGCGGCTACTATCCCCTGAGGTAACAAAATACCATCTCTTGCATCTGCCCAACCGACAGATCCAAACTCTACTCATCCAATTTCAGAAATAGACTCCGAACCTTAACAGGTTTCCTTTAGAGATCAATGAAGTTCTTCATCACTACAGAACTTACTCGAGACGGTATTAGGTTTACAGTCTCGACAGATACACTTCCAACCTCACACATTCAAACTCAAACCAATGGTAGTCGTGTTACACACACTATTACCCCATCTACCTTTATAACTTATATTGGAAAACCCGAACAGGTAACCCAATAGATAGGTAGAAATAAATATATTTATATATTAAAACTACAAATACGCTCTCTCAAGAAAGACACCACTACAGAGCCTAGGTATTCACTCAACCTAATGCTCTAATACCACTGAAACGACCCGCCATCCGTCTTCACAGAATGACGCATCATTAATAAGAAAGAAAGGGATAGAAAAGGGAAAAGAAAGAAGAGAAAGAAGAAAAAACATCAGAATCTAAACAGCGGAACGAATAAATTATATTAATAACATAAATATTACATAGTTTACAACCACCATATGAGTTATACAGATAATACAACACATACTAGACAGTTATAAACACCTGTCTAGTTATACAACTCAATACAGTACACAAAAACAACTCAAATAAATCCATACAGCGGAAAGCTATATATCTACTCGTAGAAGCCTACTGCTCCATTGCTCCTCGACAATTCGTCAAAGCTAACCTGAATCCCTTGGCTACTCGTAAAAATTTGAGTACCCAAGAGTTTAAGAAAACAGAAATAAACTCCGGGTCAGACATGGGTCTGGTGTGAGTAACAGGTTATGGTTGCTTAATTTCCAAAACCTTTGAAAATAAAGGTATCACGTAAGACTTCCCACAAATAAACATGGAAAAGTTTTTACCTTACGCTAACCAAAACATTTGATAGGAAATCCTATGATATTATAATAGGGTCTAGGGTTTTCAAATAAATATGAAATAGCCGAAATTGTTACATTTATTAAATTCCAGCTGCTAGCCACAAAAGTGGGTAACACAATCAAAATCGTTGGCACTTATTGGATTTTAGATTCCATACAATGGCAGGGCTACTGGGGTACCGCCCGTCGCAGTACGTGGCCTAGATCACCGTACCGAGGAGTACGCCCGCTCCCCTGCAACACAAGGCCGAAACCATTCCTTACTGAATAGTTCCGAATAAGACAACCCCGACAGTTGGAGCTCACAGCCTCTACACAGCTGAAATAAAAGGGACCTCTAAACAGGGGTAAATCTCACTCTCAAGTGGGGCTACCCACGAAGCCTTGCTGCACCTCCCCTGTTTTAGCCATTCCCGGTTGATGAGGCTTGAGGCTACGATTACCTTTAGTGAACACATCACTTAGAATGCTCATCGTCCACCTGACGATGTTCTGAAAGCATTCGATCCATACAAGTTCGTTCCGGGTTTGAACGAAACCGAAGGTATTATCTCGTTACACTCATTTTGGAATCACCCTCAGAGTTAACGACGATAACCCTTGCATTCTGAATCTTCATCTCAAATCTGAAAGTACTATCTCCATCAAACTCATCACGGAATCACCCTCAGAGTTATATTGACGGATAGTCCTTACACCTCGAGTCTTCACAAAGCTCCACTTTGATTCACGACCTAACGTTAATTTGGATCGATGTGGTTTTCGGATATCCAAATATGGAAACCCGATCCCGGTCTCATCGAAATCCAAAGCGTGTCTTTTAGGTCCAAGTTGTTTTGAAGTTTTAAAACAATTCAATTATCTATATACACACAGATAGATAACTCACTAATTAATAATTGATAATCAACATTATAAAATAACAGGTAATCCACATTATCAATATCAAAATAGATAATCCATATATCACCATCACAATAGATAATCTAAGTTACCATCATAATGCAACCAAGAATTCATGCTACACAATAATACTTATCTCATTATTGAGATCATCAAGCATCCAAGACAATCAATGTCATCCATTCATACATAAGCAAAGATTTGTTTCATCACAATATAATTAATTTAAAATGAATTAAATTAACTATCTCTATTTCTAATTAATTTAAAGTGAATTAAATTAATTACTCCATCTTTAATTAAAATAAATTGAATTAATTATTTCATCAATATAAATCTTGCCTACTCAATCATTTAATTGATTACAATCAATTAATCATTCATTATTAATCACCTTAATTAATCACCTTTGATTAATTACCCTTAATTACACTCATGTAATTATCCTTAATTAATTACACAAATTAATTATTCTCAACCAAACAGTAATCAACCTTTAATTACTTCAATTAATTAATTAACTATAATTAATAACATTAAACCTTAATTAATTACATTAATTAATTACCTTTAATTACTTATTATTGATTAATAAATCATAATTAATCAACTTTAATTACTTCATTAATTATAATAATTAATGATCTTTAATTATACTTAATTAATTATCTCTTAAAATAATTACCTTAAGTAATTAACTCATAATTATTAATCATCCTAGATTAATTACATTTAGTAATTAATTAACTTAATTATTTTATTAAACCAAATTGATTATCCCTTAATTAATTCCTTAATTAATCCATGATTAATTATTAAGTAATTTAAATCAAATTACTTCATGCTTAAACATCTCTACTTAATTACAACCTGTAATTATTAATTAATTAATTACTTAACTAAGTAATTTCCAAATCATTAATTACATACAGTAATTATCTTTAAAATCCAAGTGTTTAAAATTAATTAAACTTAATTAATTAAAATAAACAATAATATTTAACTAAATTAATTACATTAAGTAATTAATTTCTAAATTACTTCATTAAGTAATTTACACTCAAAAATTCACAAATGATTATTATTAAATTAATTAATATACTTAATTATAAAAATTAACCATATTAATTAATTAAATAATCCTGGTTAATGACCTTCATTAACCTTTCTCTAATTATTTTTATTAAGTAATTAACTTAGGTTAATTACAAATTTAATTATCTTTAATTATCCATTAATTAAAGCTAATTATTTAATTAATTAACCTTAATTTAAAACTTAATTACATAATTAATAATTCATTAATCATTAACTTAAAAATCTAATTTATGATTTTAAATATAAATTGATTAATCATTAATCAATATTAATTATTCCTTAATCAATTAATAAATTAAATTAATTAATTAATTTTAATTACCTTATCAATTAAATTAATTCTAAAACATTAATCTTAACTTAAATTTAAGATAAAACCATTTCTTAATTATGTTAAACAAATTAAAACAAAGTACTTTTGAAATTACCTTTAAATTTCATTTAAATACAAGTTTTAAAATAACAACAACTAAAACTTATCAAAGTTTAAATAATTTAAAACTTTTTAAATTGCAAAACAACCAAGTGTTTGTCTTAGAATAAAAATTCATTAGAATTTTGAAAACAAAAACTTATTTCAAAATTTCACTAATTTCAATTTATATTTAGTTTAAAACTTCCAAATTTAAACCTTCTTTTAAATTTAAAAACTGAAGTTCATTTTTAAATTTAAGATTTCCAGATTTAAATAAAACTTCAAATCGTACTCAAATCTCAGAAACTTCATATTTAAAAGGTTTAAACTATTTTACCAAAATAAAATAGTTAATTAAGTTTAATTTTTAAAACTTTACTTTCATTTAAAAACCAAGATTTAAATTTGGATTTAAATTCAAAAATTCAAACTTGAATTTGAATTTGATTTAAACTTTCCTTACAAATAAAACTACAGATTTTTAAAAAAATTCAAAACAGAAACTACAGGTTTTTGTAAACCTGAAACACAGAGCAACCCGAGGACCCCTAAACTACTTCGGGTTTCATGCCTGACTACTTCGAGTCATCTTCCTCCTTACTTCGAGCAAAACTCTAACCTTCCCCTGCTTCAATTAAAACCCCAAAACACTCAAACACTCATCGGTGCAAACCATCACCGTGCATATGCACGGTGACCACCGCCTACTCTGATCATCAGAGATGATCGTAATACTCCCAGCAACACTCCTACACCCATATGCGAACATCAGATCGAACAATTATTTTAAGAATCAGGATCGAACAGCCATGAGCAAAACCTGGAACAGAACATCAGGTTCTCTGTCAAAACCTGTCAATGGCGAATATTTGCCACTCCGACCACCTGAGGTTCCCCCATTCCGGCCTCGAACTCAACCACACACCATCTACCGACCCTCAAAAGATCATAGCACTCGATCCATCCTTCACCTCAAACTGACCCAATTCTTAAACCCATTCAAAACTAGGGTTTAACCATAAAAATTCAAACTGCATCCACTCTAGCCAATTTTAATCACTTCTCTGATATATTTAAGAATCACTAAACACTTATCTACTAACCAGAAGAACCCTAAGCTTACTCAAGTCATGGATCACAGGAAATTGCACAAATTTCATTTTTAGTTCAAGAACTAATTGCTACTTAAACTAAACACTAAAAATCCTAATATTTGATTTAAAAAACAAGTTTCAATTAATAATATTGTTTACTGATGCTAAAATACAAAATTAACTCGTTTAATTTTTGGTTTGAATTAACATGTATGGATGTTTCTGGTTTTACAAAGGCAATCATCCTGTAATTTAACATACTTAATTAAGTTTTAATTAAAACTTCAGGCAGTCAAACACTTCACTTCATAACTTTTAATTCTAATCTATGATAAGCAACATTTTTTTTATCAAACATTTAACATGCAACCTATATAAAGTTTAAGAATTTTAAAGTTACTCACTTTTATAAATGCAAAGCTTCAGTTATATCCTTTTGAATTTTGCAGAAGACAATCTACTTTTCCCTATTACTTTAAAAACCGTTGCATGCTGTTTTTTTGAATAAGCTTCAATTTGAGGTTGTGCAGAGATAAAATGCAAGCTTGATCATTTCTAGGTTTATGCAGAGTTATACATTTCCAAGTTGCATAAAAATAGAATGCAGGCCCTTTTTTTTTTTTAAGTGACATGCAGATTTGTTTACAGATTTTGGTAAACAGAGATTGATGTAGACTTCTTTGATTTTGAGGAATTTGTGCATGCAGATTTGAGCATGGTTTTGGGGTTTTCTGATTTGGATTTGAACATGCAGGTTTGATTTTTGATATGAAGATGATTTTGATTTTTGAAGAGGTGTTCTTGATTTGGTGTTGAATATGCAGGAATTTTGACAATGAGGAGTTACTGATTTTAGAATTGAAGAGTTTTGAAGTTTCTTTTTGATTAAGGAAATGAAAAAAACATGTATGAAAGAAAATGCTGGTTTATATAAATGAAATTTTCAGATTTAGTTTAATAAAAGAAAAATTAAAACTAAAATTTTACACTTGTATAAATTTTATACATTTGTCAATTTGTTATATTAGTCTTTTAACACTTGTTAAATTAATGCCTAAGAATGCAACGCTTTTCTCTTTAACAGTACTTAATTTACAAATAAATGTGTTAATATATGTATTAGCCTAATTTTAATTTTGTTTATTTATATTTAAATATGTGTATATGTAGGATCTAGATTAACCCTAGAGGGGGGTGAATAGGGTTATAGCAAATTTTCTCGATTTAAACACTGAAATAAACTGCAGAATTAAATATGCTGAAAAAGTAAATCACACACAAAATTTACCCAGCTTCGGCAACCCCTGCCTACTGCTGCATTCATAGATTTCTATTAGAATTAAACAGTATCACGCTTACAAACGCTCTACTAGACTCGCAGACATTTGCTCCCGCTCACAAACACTCAACTAGACTCGCAAACATTTGCTCCCGCTCACAAACACTCTACTAGACTCGCACACCCTGCTCCCGCCTATAGAGTTTCGTTTACTCGCAAACTCTGCTCCCGCCTACAATAGAACTTTGCTTACTCGCAAACTCTGCTCCCACCTACAATAGAACTTTGCAAACTCGCACACCCTGCTCACTGAACTAATTCTAAACAGACAATCTGACACTACCTAAACCTAGATGGTGATTTACAAAGTTTTGACTCAAAAAAGAAAAGCAGACTTCAAAATTAAAGCCGGAGCAAAAATTAAAATACAACTTGAATGCGTAATTTTTGCTCAAAAATAAAAACTAAAAAACCCTTTATAATTAAACCCTAAAAAATAACTTAAGCCCCTTTTAAAACTAACAAGGCCGGCCCCTTGTTTTTCATTAACCCGATCCACTGTTGTTCCTTTCTTCTCCTGAGAATAATGTCGGCTGATTCTCTTTGCCACTAATTTAGGGCTTCTGTCTTCGATTCAAAATTGGGGCTTTCTGATGATCGGTGCTCTGACTTGCGTTGCTCTTGCTCACGCTTGTTCTCTGATGATTTACGCTTGTTGCTCGCTCGATCGAGTTGTTGATGATTTCGGTATGTAGTTTCTTTTGTTGCTCATTTGATTGCTTACTTCGATTGGACTTGATTTTAACTCAATGCCGATGATGTAAATTGGGTTTGATATTTATATGAATTCAAATCAATTGATTCGTTCATATTCACTTTGATACTTTCCCAATTTTGTTGCAACTTGATGCGCACGGCTTCTATTCTGTAGCGTTCGATCTGGTATTGATGCTTGAGATTTGTTCTGACTTTGTCACTATCGTATTCTTGGTATTACTTGGTTGACACGGTGTTGATTCATTGCTTGGTCAATACGGTTTTGAATTGTGACTTTGTCAATTTGCTTGGTTATCACAGTGAACGCTTGATTGACTTTGACAATACTGATTTCGTGAATTTTTACTTTGTTAACTTGTTCAACATTGAATTGGCGATTCAATGTCACTTCGGCCTTGATACTGAGTGTTTACTTCGGCCATTTGATTTTCTAAACTTCTGGATATTGTGGGATGCCGTCTCCATTTGGTTGTTTTGATTTGAACTTCTGTAGTGATATGATATTACTGCAATGTGAACTGTTGTGATGGTTCCATTGTTGTATTTCTGACCTGTTGCATACATGAACTGTTTTGTTCTTTGTGCTTCGACTCTGCCATTTTTTTATGTTCACTGGCCTGTACATTTGCATTGTATATATTCTTGGATTTGGATTTGAACTGCTTCATGTACTTGATATTGTGGCATGTGGTCTTTGCTGTTATGTTGATGCATTGTGCCTTTGTGGTTGTAACTGGACAGTTCATATTGCTTTGCTTCATCGTTTGTGTCCACTGCATTCTATTGCACTTTGGTTTAGTTGTGCATTTGTCCAACCATTCAAACTGATCTTGTACTTCTGGTTTTGATTCATATGTTCTTCAAATCAGTGGTGCACTGTGCCATTTGATCTGTTGCACTGTTGGTTGACTATCTCCTTGAGTTGCAGTGAGCTCGACATTGTTGTTTACTTCACTTGTGGTCTTCATTTTTGATGCAGAACTTCAGTGCTTGTATTGACATGTTATGGCTTGTACTCGGTTTGCTTTTGATGCATTCTGGTGCGGTGTTGTTACTGCATTCATGATAGTTTGTATATGCATTTGTCTGTTGTTTCATTTGTCTGCACTTGATCATTCTTGAGCTCAAGTTGCTCCATTATGACCTGAACTTGACATTGCCTTACTGATCGACTTTCTGTTGACATATAGTCTCTGGCCATGTTTGAACATGATTGTGGTCAATTGCTTTGTCTATTCATTTGTCTTGAGTCTGTTGTAATGTGTGCACTTGCCCTTGATATTGTAGTCTTGTTCATTTGGGCTGCTGGACTTGTTGTACATTGCATAGTGCATTGCCTTGTTTGTTGAAGTTGTGCTTGCACACTTGCTATTTTTGGCTGCGCACACGAGTTGGCGTGGCAGTGCACACGTGTATGAATGTACACGTGTGTATTGCAGCCACTTATGGTTACCTGTCCCTGTAATATCTATATGCACGACTTTGTGATGAAATCAAGTGTGAATGATGACGTATAACCCAAATAACTGAGGCAAATCATATTTTCAAAAATCGTATTACATTTTATATTGCAAAAATATTTCTTTTTCAACTTTACTGCGTTAGTGAATATTTTTGCAGATTTCTCAGATGCTGGATTCAAACTGGAATGCAGTTGAAGACAAAATACGAGTGTGAGTGATATGTAGTGAGGTAATCAATGTAAAAATATTTGTGATGTAATCGTGATGTAATCAAAAATGTATATGTATAGTGAGAGCACGAATTTGTACTATTCAAGATTGTAATAAATATTTGTTTGAATAAAATTTCTGTTTGAATTCAAAATCTGTGAAATCTGTTTTGTTTGAATTCAAATTCAAATTCTGTGTAATTTATTTTATTCAACAAATATTTATTTAATCTATGAAAAAAAATAGTACATTACCAAATACATTTAAATGAATATATATGTTTATTATCATCAAACAAAAACATATAAGCGCATATTCAACAATCTCCCCCTTTTGATGATAACAAACATATATTTAAGATTTTGTACATGTGTTAAATGTATTTGATCAATGATATACTCTAATTGCTCCCCCTATTTAAATGCTTCCTCTCTACATGATGCTCCCCCTACATATATGCATAAAAATAGAAATATTCAAATAAGCCTTGATGCATATGGGAAAATTATTTGACCTTTGCTTGATTCTATTTGACAAAATCTTAACTTTTCTCTCCCCCTTTTGTTATCAGCAAAGGAATAATAGTGTGAGAGAAAAATAGAGATAAAGTGATCGATATTAATCCAACATTAATCTCAAATTGAATATAAATATTAAACTTCAATAAGAATCAAACAAAAACCATAACTACCCTTGTTAGGCGCATATTCCACTTTTAGAAATGATGGAAATTGATGTTCATATAAAATCATACAGTTGGATCTTCTTGTGGTACATTTATATCAGGAATTTGAATATCTACTAATCATGCATAACCGTTAGGACTTTTAAATGAGATTAGTAGTATTCCAATTTAATTTTAAAAATGAAATCAAGTATCTTCTAACCACGCATGACCGTGAGGACTTTTAAATGGGATTAGAATCAACTTGTCTATTTAAGCAATTAATTTTGATATGCGTTCCATACATGCATAACCGTAAGGACTTTTAAATGAGCATGGAAGCACATAATCAAAAATCCAAGTAATTCACCCATGCATAACCGTGAGGACTTTTAAATGAGAGTGAATACTCTGGATATTTATTTATTTATTTATTTTTATAAAAAATGTGACATGAAAAACAAATGATTCCTGATTATAGTACCACATATCGACAAACTATATTGAATATTTGATAAACCATGGTCGATAGAAATAATGATAGATATAGAAATGGTCATGGAATCTTTACCCAACAAAAGTTTTATAATTCTTGTTTAAATTCCTAAAGAAATTTTCCAAATATACTCTCTTGAGTAATGTATGTTAAATATCAACACTCATCACCTTTTCAATCACTATTTATCTTTTTGATAATTAGCAGGGAGTCGGATTAGTCAAAATTTATCATTTAAAATCAAATAAAAATGACTAATCTGAAAATATGGTCAAACAATTATTTTCTCGAAGGGGTTATATGAGAAAAAAAAATCTGCTAAATGAAAAATTATTTCAAGTGAAAAATATGCAGATATTTTCTTTGAAAAAACGATGCAGCAAATGAATGTTTCAAAAATTAATCACGTTACACTAGTAATTTCTCTGTCAACTATATTACCAGTGTAATCTGCATCTGAGTTTAAATTTCACTCAATATTCACTCGTTGGATGTCAAAGACCAGATTGTGAAATTTCAACAAACTATCTTAGACTGTAATTTGAAAATGAAGCCATGTTAACACTCAAACAAATATCATAGTGTTAATTTCAAAAACCGTAGGATGAACAGTTATATTCATGAGTAATCAACAGTCAATCAACATCATAATTATTTCAAAAACAATTTCTTGAAGTTCAACAATTTCTTAAAAAACTTTTTAGCAACTTTCACATGAAATCGTGCAAATTTACAAGTTGCGACCAAAATGTCAAAACAACTATATCTATGTGTAGCATGAGTAACCATCATTTGACCAAACAAATTTATATGGATTAGTTCACATTTGAAAATCTGATTGGTCATCATTTAAGCACAAATCAAGGTCATAAATAAGAACAAGTCAAAAGAAAAATCATATCAATAAGTCAGAATTAAAGACATCACATCATTATCACAATTTTGGCTGATTTAATTCAGAATATGGTGCAGATTATCACATTTAATATACCTTCACCTGTTTTACCTTTACGATAATTTCTCGTGATTGCCCATTGTGATTCTGTCACCTTTATACTAGGCTAAGGAACTTTGCTTTGTTGCCCGTTGTGTTTCTGGAACAGCCAAAATCCAGGGAACACCATTGTTGTTCCTTAGCCTGCCACCACACCTACACGATGAAAGATTTTTGTGACCTATTTCTAGGTCCATGATTGTTAGTGGCAGAAACATTATGAATAAACAAACCCTTTGGAACCCAAACTTGTTTAGTCCTTTTATTCTTGTTCCAGTAGACATGAAATTTGATTGTAGAATTCTTAGGAACCCAAACTTGTATAAATTTTGTGTTCTTGTTCCTATGACTACAATTTTCAACACGATGTCCAATTATTTCACATCTATCAAAGACACTCTTCCCTTTTGCATTATCCTCAACTTGTGTTTTCCCAAAACCTAGTCCTTTTCTGTTGTTAGCAAAAATTTGATTTCCCAATAGCATGTTGAAAGATTTTTCGCCTCTTGAAAAGTTATTCAAAGATTTCTCAAGATTTTGGACTTTGGTTTTTAGTGTTGTATTTTCAGTGACAAGTGAGGTGCATCGATTTATAAAATCCTTTTTCCTAGTGTCGATGGTTTCCTTAAGATTCAAGTTTTCTTTTTCAAGATTCTCAGAGTTATTCTTAAGTCTTGTCAATTCTGAATCTAAACTTTACATCTTTTACATTCTAGGTTTTGAATATTTTCAAGTTCAGTTTCTAACCTAAAATTTTTACAAGCAAGTTCTCTCCTATCATTTTTCAGTTTTTCAATTTTAGATTCAAGAGCATCAACTACTTTAGTAAGATCAGAACACATAAAAACAAGTTCTTTATAAGAAAACTCACCTGCCTCACTAGATTCGTCGGAGCTTGCTTCTGAATTTGATTTTGCCATAAGACACAAATTAGCCTCCTCTGAGCTGCTATCTGAAACTTCTTCTCCTTCTTCATCATCCCAAGTTGCTGCAAAGGCCTTCTTTTTCTTTTTCTTTCCTATGTTGTTTTTGAGAAGTGGGCATTTTGGTTTGATGTGGCCAGGCTTGTTGCAGTTATAACATGTTAGTTCATCATCGGAATTTTCAGAATCTTTTGGCCTATTACAACTTGTTTTCTTCTTGCGTGGCTTGAATCTTGACCATTTTCTAAGATTATTGACAGCCATTGCAAGCTCTTCAATTGGATCTTCTTCATCTTTATCGCTTTCTTCTTTGCTCTTTAAGGCAATCGTCTTCTTCTTTGGTTCGGAGTTGTTGCGTTCTTCCTTTGCTTTTAGCTCAACCTCATATGTCATCAAGTTACCAATCAACTCCTCCATGCTTAGCTTACTCAAATCTTTCGATTCTTGGATTGCCGTGACTTTTGCCTCAAAGTTCATTGGTAAAACTCGTAGCACCTTCCTCACAAGCTCTACCTTAGTGAAGACCTTCCCAAGCGCTCTAGCGTTGTATACCAAAGTTGAAAAACGTCCAAACATGTCTTTTATGCTCTCGCCTTTGTCCATCACAAAGTTTTCGTATTCGTTGCAGAATAGGGCTAGACGAGACTCCTTGACTTGAGAAGTTCCTTCATGTGTCACCTCCAAAGTATGCCAAATTTCCTGTGCTGTTGTATAATGAGAAATTCTATTAAATTCATTTTTATCAAGAGCACATATCAAAGCATTCATGGCTTTAGCATTTGTCGTTTTCAATTTCTTATCGTTGGCATCCCACCTATCCTTAGGTTTAGGAATCTCAGTACCACCAACGATTATAGTGGGAGGTTTATAGCCAGTTTCAATAATATCCCAAACATCATAATCAACAGAACTAAGATAGATACCCATCCTAACTTTCCAATAAGCATAATCGTTCCCGTTAAACATGGGTGGCCTAGCAATAGATTGCCCCTCAGAAAAAGCATTATTCGGTGAATTCATGACTCTAGAGTTAAATAAAATACCGTGCTCTGATACCACTTGTAGGATCTAGATTAACCCTAGAGGGGGGGTGAATAGGGTTATAGCAAATTTTCTCGATTTAAACACTGAAATAAACTGCAGAATTAAATATGCTGAAAAAGTAAATCACACACAAAATTTACCCAGCTTCGGCAACCCCTGCCTACTGCTGCATTCACAGATTTCTATTAGAATTAAACAGTATCACACTTACAAATGCTCTACTAGACTCGCAGACATTTGCTCCCGCTCACAAACACTCTACTAGACTCGCAAACATTTGCTCCCGCTCACAAACACTCTACTAGACTCGCACACCCTGCTCCCGCCTATAGATTTTCGTTTACTCGCAAACTTTGCTTACTCGCAAACTCTGCTCCCGCCTACAATAGAACTTTGCAAACTCGCACACCCTGCTCACTGAACTAATTCTAAACAGACAATCTGACACTACCTAAACCTAGGTGGTGATTTACAAAGTTTTGACTCAAAAAAGAAAAGCAGACTTCAAAATTAAAACCGGAGCAAAAATTAAAATACAACTTGAATGCGTAATTTTTGCTTAAAAATAAAAACTAAAAAACCCTTTATAATTAAACCCTAAAAAATAACTTAAGCCCCTTTTAAAACTAACAAGGCCGGCCCCTTGTTTTTCATTAACCCGATCCACTGTTGTTCCTTTCTTCTCCTGAGAATAATGTCGGCTGATTCTCTTTGCCACTAATTTAGGGCTTCTGTCTTCGATTCAAAATTGGGGCTTTCTGATGATCGGTGCTCTGACTTGCGTTGCTCTTGCTCACGCTTGTTCTCTGATGATTTACGCTTGTTGCTCGCTCGATCGAGTTGTTGATGATTTCGGTATGTAGTTTCTTTTGTTGCTCGTTTGATTGCTTACTTCGATTGGACTTGATTTTAACTCAATGCCGATGATGTAAATTGGGTTTGATATTTATATGAATTCAAATCAATTGATTCGTTCGTATTCACTTTGATACTTTCCCAATTTTGTTGCAACTTGATGCGCACGGCTTCTATTCTGTAGCGTTCGATCTGGTATTGATGCTTGAGATTTGTTCTGACTTTGTCACTATCGTTTTCTTGGTATTACTTGGTTGACATGGTGTTGATTCATTGCTTGGTCAATACGGTTTTGAATTGTGACTTTGTCAATTTGCTTGGTTATCACGGTAAACGCTTGATTGACTTTGACAATACTGATTTCGTGAATTTTTACTTTGTTAACTTGTTCAACATTGAATTGGCGATTCAATGTCACTTCGGCCTTGATACTGAGTGTTTACTTCGGCCATTTGATTTTCTAAACTTCTGGATATTGTGGGATGCCGTCTCCATTTGGTTGTTTTGATTTGAACTTCTGTAGTGATATGATATTACTGCAATGTGAACTGTTGTGATGGTTCCATTGTTGTATTTCTGACCTGTTGCATACATGAACTGTTTTGTTCTTTGTGCTTCGACTCTGCCATTTTTTTATGTTCATTGGCCTGTACATTTGCATTGTATATATTCTTGGATTTGGATTTGAACTGCTTCATGTACTTGATATTGTGGCATGTGGTCTTTGCTGTTATGTTGATGCATTGTGCCTTTGTGGTTGTAACTGGACAGTTCATATTGCTTTGCTTCATCGTTTGTGTCCACTGCATTCTATTGCACTTTGGTTTAGTTGTGCATTTGTCCAACCATTCAAACTGATCTTGTACTTCTGGTTTTGATTCATATGTTCTTCAAATCAGTGGTGCACTGTGCCATTTGATCTGTTGCACTGTTGGTTGACTATCTCCTTGAGTTGCAGTGAGCTCGACATTGTTGTTTACTTCACTTGTGGTCTTCATTTTTGATGCAGAACTTCAGTGCTTGTGTAACGACCCAGAATTTTATTAAATTAAAATTTGAATATTTAATTTATTTTAAATATTAATAAGTGAATTTATAAGTCAAATAAATTTTTATTTGAATTATTGGATTTAATTGGATTATTAAATCGATAATTTAATATGTTAAATTATGGAAATAATTAAAAATCGAGTTAAATATGATTGAAAATAATTTGTAAAATTTTATTTTATCATGTTGAAGTTAGAACGATATTTTAGAACTTTTAAAATCGAATTAAAAGTTAATTTGTGAAAATTGAATATTTTAATATTTAATAATCGACTGTAAAATAGTCAATTTTTGAACAGTCTCAGAATTGAACGAAACCAGTTTCATTGGATCCGTAATAGTTAGTTATTACCGGATTTCAATTTTCGTGTCAATCGGAGTTATCGTTTGATCGTGGCAGCTCGAAACGCATCGAATCGTTTTTAATTTAAATTTGGCGAGTCAAAATAGCCATTTTTCAAAAAGTCTCGGATTTCGACGAAACCAGTTTCATCGGATCCGTAATGTGATATTATTGTAAGGTTTCAAATTTCAAGTCATTTGGATTTACCGTTTGTCCGGTGCAAATTAAAACGCCTAGAAAATCGCTTAAATCGGTTTAATTCAAATTGAGCGTTTTCAGCCATAACTCGCACATACTTCCGAATTAGCTTCCGAAACCTGTTCCATTGTGTCCGGAACGCGGGATAAACCCTAGGTACGCTGGTTACGGCGCCTAAATCGGAGTTCGGAATTCCCGGGATGAATAGTGTTTACGCTTGCTTTTTCTATAAATACACCTCACTCTAAAAAAATAAAAATAAAAACACTAAAACCCTAGCCATATTTGCAGCCGCCACTTTTGAATGAATGGCCAGAAAACATCGATCTTCTCCCCTCATTATCTTTCAATCCGTCATTCAATTCGAAAAACTTTCTAAAGCAAACTTGTAGAGCATGAGGAGATCTTTAGATCCAACGGCTATGATCTAAAAAAAATCAATGAATCAACGGCAAATCGACCAGGAAGGCAGCAACTTGCGCACGCCATACGAGGCTGTAGGCATGGCCGAGCTCCACTAGGGTTGGGCCGAACCTAGCTTGGGTCATGGGCGTTCTAGTGGTGGCGACGTGATGGGGTTTCATCGAGCGAGGAGATGGTGGTATCAAAACCTAATTTTGATGGATGGGTTCAAAACTTGCGTGTGTTTGTTCTGGGAGTGTTGCGTGAAGAAGAGAGGGAGGGGGAAGTTGCGTTCTAGGGTGGAGATCTGATGGTGGTGGGATCTGATGGCTAATATGAGCTGTAGGTTTTAATTATAAAGTTTAAGTTGTAATTATTAAGTTTAAATACGTGCAAACTTGAAAAAATCATAACTTTTTCATACGAGGTTGAAAAAATGCAAACTCAGTTGCGTTGGAATCGTATGGACGAGCACTACGCGATGGAGTTGGTTTGGAGTCGTTTGGAGTTAGTGAGAATTTCGGGTAAAATTAAACGCGCGTTTAATTTTATTCGAAATAAAAGCTTAAACGGAATTTAAAACCAAGGTGAGAATTTCTCACTCAATCGAATAGATTTCGATTTTATTTTAAATAGTTAGATTTAAAATATTTGAATGCATGTTTGAATGATGACTGTAAATTATTGATTGTTAAAATAGACATTATTCGCCGTTAGTAAGCGGATGTTATTTAATAAAAACATATACCGCGAATATTTCATAAACAGTGAAATTGGTATTATATATAATATCAATATATATATATTGGCATATGTATATATTGCAGTTGATTGATTTCCCGCATTTTTTGTTTAGCGGATGAGACCCTATTACGCCGTTATTAAGCGGATAATATTTATTAAGAACATATACCGCGATAATTTCGTACTGGAGCGAAATTGGTATTGTGCTAATGTTTTTGGATGCAGGAAACAGGTTGGAGGGATCCAACTGGATTCCTCAACAGTATTTATTTTATTTCAGATATTTTGATATTTGATGGATTATCATATCGATATATGATATCGTTGTTAGTCGTGATTGACTATTTGATGTGTAGCATCATCGGACCCAGATTTTGGGATTTTAAAATGGTTTTAAAGTGATTTTTGAAAATATATTATATTTTTAGAATTAATCCATTTTAAATAAATAAAAATTATAATTTTTAAAGTTATAAAAATTATGATTTTGTGAAATATAGTTAAAAGCTGATTTTTGAGAAATATGAACTAATGGTTTTATAAAATAGTTTAAACTGGATTTTTGAGTTTATTATTAAAAGTTTGAGTATAAGATTTATAAAATTTGATTATTTTATAAATCGAAATGGTGAAACTATAAAGGAGTTAAGACGTTTAAAAGAATAATATAAATTGATTTATATTAAGAGATTTATAAATGGATATTTATAAATTGAATTATGGACATTATAAAACGAGTTTTTATAAGTGTTTGAATGTAGTGAAAATGAATTTCCTAAATGAATGAAATTTATGAAATTATAAACTGTGAAGTTATAAATGAAATTTTATAAGCAATAGGTTTATAAAATTTATAAAGTTATCGAAAGAATGAACTTTGGATAAATAAACAATCTTATAAGTTAAGATTAATAAATTTGGGAAGTTAAACGAACGATTTTGTAAAATAATCGTTTTATAAGTAATTAACTTATAATATGAACTTGTAGTTTATAATTGAGTTATAAACTGGAATAGGTTAATAAAGGAATTTATAAAAAGGAAGTTTTTATAAATAAATAGAAACGGAATTTATAAACGTTGTTTTATAAATCCGCAAATGACTTATTTTGATAAGCTAATTGTTATAACTTAGAGATAGAGTTATATTCACATTTTGAACAGTGAATAATCCTTTAAGTTAAAGTGAATAGAAATGATGAAATTTGCTAAGGTAGTATATTCACGTTTTGAATAGTGAATAATACGTTAAAGAAATTGTTTTAGATATGATGTTTTAAATAGAATTAAAACGATCTAACGATGTTTTAAAATGTGTTGAGATTCGAAACCATAGATTTCAACATTTATTGTTGAAATAGACGTTTTCGAGAAATAAAAGAAAATGGTGGACTATAACACTGTTGTTATAGTAAATGATTTCCGAAAGGAAATGTTTTGTATAGTATTGGGATTTATATATCTATTTAATTTCGAATCCCTATACTAATGATTTTGGGTTGTCGTAACGATGTTTTACGCAACATTCGTTTTGGCCCAAATAAAAATGTTTAAGAGAATGATTTCCCTTAAAGAATGAATAATATACTTAATTCGATTTAAGTATATTGAATATTTTCAAAGGTTGAAAATAAAAAGATTTGTCGATTACTTATTTTTGATAAGTATGGAAATGTTTTCCAATATGAAGTGAATAATTAGAATTTATCTTTTTGAAGATAAATTGAAATGAATTATTGAAATCGAATATGCATGGATATTTTGAAATATAAATTCATTATGGAATTTATATGTGAAAAGTGGAAACTTGTTAAAAATAAATATTGATTTATTTTTGAAGTGTTGAAATTATATATCTTATAAAGATATTTTGGAAAATAAATAATTTGGAAAATTATTTAGAATCTGGTGATGTATGCATATCCATGGATAGTTCAATAGCCGACTATCAATATTTCCCTTTGAATGGGTATTTGATGTGAATACGATTGAATTTGAATGCACACTTATTTTTGAATAAGCGCTCACTATTCGGGTTAACCGGGAAAGGACCATGGGGTCGTATAACCCATTCCGAATATGTGATACGTCGTTGTGAATTGCATTGAAGATCGGTGTTGAAGACCGGTATTTGCAAGAGTGATAGGATGAACTATCGATTGACTCTGCACCGAGTAGCTACGGTATTGAGTTCTCCATATGTGATGGTGAATCCGATCAGGATTGTGAATATCCGGATTGCAAGGACTTCTTTGTAAGTGCCTTCGGTTCTGTTCGAGCCCGGAACAGACTTGTAGGGATTGTATGCCTGACATTACAAGTTGAGATATAAAGCCGATTTCTTTCAAATATATTTCTGTTGGTGGCGGAGAATTTATTCTTTGCTTAACACCCTTCTTTGAGACGTACGAGCTCAGAGGTTATATAGTTGAAGTTATCAGCGATATATTCCCAATTTGGTAATGTGACATGCTGAGTGATGCTGAAATGATCATTGTGTTGATTATTGTGATAGGATCATTTATTTGATCGTCTATCTTAGTGATCATTGTGTTGATCATTTGTTGACCCAAAGCATGACTTTTGTATAAAGTATGTTTTTGTGGACGTGAATTCGTCGAGCCTCACATCCCGGAAATGGTCAAAACAGGAAAGAAGCAGCAAGGTTATGAGGGGTAGCACCCTTTAGGATGTGTCCATTTCCTTCTGGAAAAGGGTGGTATCATGGTATGGAGCCCAGATACTTACTCATGTTGAAAACACTTTGTTATGATTGTGTGAATTGATTAGAGAGCGCTCTCGGAAAAAGGTCCCAAAGGACCGGGGGATGGCATATTCGGTCAGTTGTTACTCAGTTAGGAGTAACCCGGCCTTGTGTTGGTTGAGATCCGGTTTGGTTCTCGGGGATGTCCATCCAGAGGCATTCTCAGTGGCAATGGGAAGTTCCTTGGCCTGACCATTTGTTGGAAATCCAATTCCCAATACGAAACTTGTACGGTATTAGTTGTAGAACCTGCTATTCACTTATGGTGGTCACCACTGTTTGGATGGTAGCTATAGTAGGCATAGTTCGAAATGTCTATGCTGGCTAAGATTTATATTCTACTTTCGAAATGAATTTTTCCTACACTATACACTAATAATAATATCAAATGTTATTTTAATTGCGTATCAAGCATCTTTGACTATCATAAGGAGAAATCTCCTCCGATTCTGCGTTTGCATTGTGTGTGTGTGCGGGAGGCCTTATGGTAGTCTCATTTTTAAAAGCATTGCGAATTGAGTTTAAAAATATTCCTCTATTTGATTTTAAAGTTAAATAAACTGTTTTGAGTTCTCACACCAGTCACATGACTGACTTGGAGTTTATTGTTTTCCTTCCTAAACTCTGGGTGCCCACCAATTTCCACACGGGCAGTTAAGAGTTAGGTTTATCAGGATATTCTGGATATTCTGGAGTTGCTAGAGGCAAGCTGGATGGCATGGCGTATTACTAGTTTATATAGTATTTCTTTTTCCGCTGCACTGTTTGTTGTTGTATGATGTTGTACACTCTGATGATATGATGTAATGTAATGAAATATAATGTAATGTAATAACTGATATAGTTCTTTGTTTAAAGATTATTCATTTATTATTATATGTTGTTCCGCTGCGAATTGTGAGATTCTGTTGTTGTTCTGTTGTTTTCTTTTGTCCGTTCTATTTTAAAATTCTTCTATCTTCTATTTTTAAAATTCTCTGTTTTCTAAAAATTATCTATCTTCTTTTCTCTCTATTTCCTATCTCTTCTCTCTTCTTTCTTTTTCCTTTTTTCCTTCTTCTTTTTCCCTCTTCTTCTTTTCTTAAAATTCTCTTTTTTAAAACCCATAACATCTCGGTTTTCGGCCTTTGATTTCTCGGCAGTCGATAAAGTGAGTGTCGATGTCGGTTTTTCGGAGAACGAAAATCCCGTTTGTTACATTTGGTATCGGAGCTCTGATGGTTAAGCGACAACCATGGTTCTGTAGGGTATTACTCGTTAGAGATAGAGTCAGCAGTGCTCTAGAATGAGTTTGAGTGTAATAATAGATATGAGAGCGTATTTGTTAGTGAATATGAAATTGTTTTATATTGTGATGATTGGTTTATTTGGTGGCATATGAACTTTCGTCAGCGTGGTCCGCAAGACTTTGCCGAAGGGGTTTCTAAACACTTGCATAGAACAATTCGACATAGTATTGATTTTTAAAAAATTGGGTAAATAGAATAATTTTACCTTGATTATATTTTTATATATAAAGAAATAATTTTTCAGAATTATTAAAGTGTATATAAGTTGATTGTTAGGTTGTTTGAATAATCTAAATAAAAGAAAAATTGTATAAGAAAATGAATTATAAGAATTGAATTATAATTAAAGTATTTACAATTGTGAAATAAACTTATATATATAAGAAGTGAAACTATATGAATATGAGTTGTAAATAAAAGTGAATTTAAAGTTAAATGGAATATAACTTAAGAGATATTGAATTAAGTTGATATTGGTATCGAAGTAAATAATCAAGTGGATTAAAATGAATGTGAACTTAAGTTATGTGAATAGAATTCAACTTTGTAATGAATTGAATTGATAATAAATTGAATGTGAATAATTGATATGAAATAATGAATAAAATTGTTAATTCATTAAAATCTAATGTTATTAGAAGTTGAATAAATTGAATGAGAATGAATATAAGCAAAGGAATTTGGTTGTAATTGATATACATTGGTTGTTATATGATTGTAGTTGATAATATGTAATTCATTAAGTGTTAATGAAATTGAAAGCTATGAAATTGAATTCAAATTAGAAGTAAATAAATTTGAATAGAATTGAATGTGAATTGGATTTAAATTAGTAAATGCAAACTAATTAAAAATTGAGAATGAATGTTGATAAAAAAAAATCCAATGTAAATGAATCAAATATGATTTAAAGTGAAAACCAATTCATCGAATATTAATGAGAATATGAATGAATATCTATTGGTTATAGATGTTAGTTGAATGTAGTTGGTTGATGGTTGAATATATATTACTATTGTTGCATTTGCTATGTGACATATATAGTTATCATGTTGCTATATGTTGTATATTGAGATTATTTGCATATGTGCATGTTCTCATGTTGTTTGTTGAGTTTAGTAGGTGCGGATCGCATTTGCTTCGCATTTGGAGTTCGCTTTAGCGCTATATTAGCCGTATATGCTTGCTAATAAAATATAAGGTACATATCTCGGATTAAATATCGTACTTTTACACTTTTTTCCCTTCGGGATGCCTCATTACTTGATGAGATGTATATTTGTGATATATATACTGTCATTTTTTTTTCGGATCGAGCCGCGCAAAGGAGACATGGCGAATTTTTCCGGAAATTTAAGGCGTTAGAAAAATTTTGAGAAAATTGGGAAAATTTTGGAAAACTTTAACTTTGTTTTAGAGTTGAAAGTTAAATGATATAGATTGTTTTTGAAAAAGATAACTAAGTATGATTTTGAAAACTTAGTAAAGTTTGGTAAAAAGTTTAATTATGAATTTTGGAAAAATAAATAAATTCTGTAATTTTCTTACTTGTAATTTCGAGGACGAAATTCTTTTAAGGGGGAAAGATTGTAACGACCCAGAATTTTATTAAATTAAAATTTGAATATTTAATTTATTTTAAATATTAATAAGTGAATTTATAAGTCAAATAAATTTTTATTTGAATTATTGGATTTAATTGGATTATTAAATCGATAATTTAATATGTTAAATTATGGAAATAATTAAAAATCGAGTTAAATATGATTGAAAATAATTTGTAAAATTTTATTTTATCATGTTGAAGTTAGAACGATATTTTAGAACTTTTAAAATCGAATTAAAAGTTAATTTGTGAAAATTGAATATTTTAATATTTAATAATCGACTGTAAAATAGTCAATTTTTGAACAGTCTCAGAATTGAACGAAACCAGTTTCATTGGATCCGTAATAGTTAGTTATTACCGGATTTCAATTTTCGTGTCAATCGGAGTTATCGTTTGATCGTGGCAGCTCGAAACGCATCGAATCGTTTTTAATTTAAATTTGGCGAGTCAAAATAGCCATTTTTCAAAAAGTCTCGGATTTCGATGAAACCAGTTTCATCGGATCCGTAATGTGATATTATTGTAAGGTTTCAAATTTCAAGTCATTTGGATTTACCGTTTGTCCGGTGCAAATTAAAACGCCTAGAAAATCGCTTAAATCGGTTTAATTCAAATTGAGCGTTTTCAGCCATAACTCGCACATACTTCCGAATTAGCTTCCGAAACCTGTTCCATTGTGTCCGGAACGCGGGATAAACCCTAGGTACGCTGGTTACGGCGCCTAAATCGGAGTTCGGAATTCCCGGGATGAATAGTGTTTACGCTTGCTTTTTCTATAAATACACCTCACTCTAAAAAAATAAAAATAAAAACACTAAAACCCTAGCCATATTTGCAGCCGCCACTTTTGAATGAATGGCCAGAAAACATCGATCTTCTCCCCTCATTATCTTTCAATCCGTCATTCAATTCGAAAAACTTTCTAAAGCAAACTTGTAGAGCATGAGGAGATCTTTAGATCCAACGGCTATGATCTAAAACAAATCAATGAATCAACGGCAAATCGACCAGGAAGGCAGCAACTTGCGCACGCCATACGAGGCTGTAGGCATGGCCGAGCTCCACCAGGGTTGGGCCGAACCTAGCTTGGGTCATGGGCGTTCTAGTGGTGGCGACGTGATGGGGTTTCATCGAGCGAGGAGATGGTGGTATCAAAACCTAATTTTGATGGATGGGTTCAAAACTTGCGTGTGTTTGTTCTGGGAGTGTTGCGTGAAGAAGAGAGGGAGGGGGAAGTTGCGTTCTAGGGTGGAGATCTGATGGTGGTGGGATCTGATGGCTAATATGAGCTGTAGGTTTTAATTATAAAGTTTAAGTTGTAATTATTAAGTTTAAATACGTGCAAACTTGAAAAAATCATAACTTTTTCATACGAGGTCGAAAAAATGCAAACTCAGTTGCGTTGGAATCGTATGGACGAGCACTACGCGATGGAGTTGGTTTGGAGTCGTTTGGAGTTAGTGAGAATTTCGGGTAAAATTAAACGCGCGTTTAATTTTATTCGAAATAGAAGCTTAAACGGAATTTAAAACCAAGGTGAGAATTTCTCACTCAATCGAATAGATTTCGATTTTATTTTAAATAGTTAGATTTAAAATATTTGAATGCATGTTTGAATGATGACTGTAAATTATTGATTGTTAAAATAGACATTATTCGCCGTTAGTAAGCGGATGTTATTTAATAAAAACATATACCGCGAATATTTCATAAACAGTGAAATTGGTATTATATATAATATCAATATATATATATTGGCATATGTATATATTGCAGTTGATTGATTTCCCGCATTTTTTGTTTAGCGGATGAGACCCTATTACGCCGTTATTAAGCGGATAATATTTATTAAGAACATATACCGCGATAATTTCGTACTGGAGCGAAATTGGTATTGTGCTAATGTTTTTGGATGCAGGAAACAGGTTGGAGGGATCCAACTGGATTCCTCAACAGTATTTATTTTATTTCAGATATTTTGATATTTGATGGATTATCATATCGATATATGATATCGTTGTTAGTCGTGATTGACTATTTGATGTGTAGCATCATCGGACCCAGATTTTGGGATTTTAAAATGGTTTTAAAGTGATTTTTGAAAATATATTATATTTTTAGAATTAATCCATTTTAAATAAATAAAAATTATAATTTTTAAAGTTATAAAAATTATGATTTTGTGAAATATAGTTAAAAGCTGATTTTTGAGAAATATGAACTAATGGTTTTATAAAATAGTTTAAACTGGATTTTTGAGTTTATTATTAAAAGTTTGAGTATAAGATTTATAAAATTTGATTATTTTATAAATCGAAATGGTGAAACTATAAAGGAGTTAAGACGTTTAAAAGAATAATATAAATTGATTTATATTAAGAGATTTATAAATGGATATTTATAAATTGAATTATGGACATTATAAAACGAGTTTTTATAAGTGTTTGAATGTAGTGAAAATGAATTTCCTAAATGAATGAAATTTATGAAATTATAAACTGTGAAGTTATAAATGAAATTTTATAAGCAATAGGTTTATAAAATTTATAAAGTTATCGAAAGAATGAACTTTGGATAAATAAACAATCTTATAAGTTAAGATTAATAAATTTGGGAAGTTAAACGAACGATTTTGTAAAATAATCGTTTTATAAGTAATTAACTTATAATATGAACTTGTAGTTTATAATTGAGTTATAAACTGGAATAGGTTAATAAAGGAATTTATAAAAAGGAAGTTTTTATAAATAAATAGAAACGGAATTTATAAACGTTGTTTTATAAATCCGCAAATGACTTATTTTGATAAGCTAATTGTTATAACTTAGAGATAGAGTTATATTCACATTTTGAACAGTGAATAATCCTTTAAGTTAAAGTGAATAGAAATGATGAAATTTGCTAAGGTAGTATATTCACGTTTTGAATAGTGAATAATACGTTAAAGAAATTGTTTTAGATATGATGTTTTAAATAGAATTAAAACGATCTAACGATGTTTTAAAATGTGTTGAGATTCGAAACCATAGATTTCAACATTTATTGTTGAAATAGACGTTTTCGAGAAATAAAAGAAAATGGTGGACTATAACACTGTTGTTATAGTAAATGATTTCCGAAAGGAAATGTTTTGTATAGTATTGGGATTTATATATCTATTTAATTTCGAATCCCTATACTAATGATTTTGGGTTGTCGTAACGATGTTTTACGCAACATTCGTTTTGGCCCAAATAAAAATGTTTAAGAGAATGATTTCCCTTAAAGAATGAATAATATACTTAATTCGATTTAAGTATATTGAATATTTTCAAAGGTTGAAAATAAAAAGATTTGTCGATTACTTATTTTTGATAAGTATGGAAATGTTTTCCAATATGAAGTGAATAATTAGAATTTATCTTTTTGAAGATAAATTGAAATGAATTATTGAAATCGAATATGCATGGATATTTTGAAATATAAATTCATTATGGAATTTATATGTGAAAAGTGGAAACTTGTTAAAAATAAATATTGATTTATTTTTGAAGTGTTGAAATTATATATCTTATAAAGATATTTTGGAAAATAAATAATTTGGAAAATTATTTAGAATCTGGTGATGTATGCATATCCATGGATAGTTCAATAGCCGACTATCAATATTTCCCTTTGAATGGGTATTTGATGTGAATACGATTGAATTTGAATGCACACTTATTTTTGAATAAGCGCTCACTATTCGGGTTAACCGGGAAAGGACCATGGGGTCGTATAACCCATTCCGAATATGTGATACGTCGTTGTGAATTGCATTGAAGATCGGTGTTGAAGACCGGTATTTGCAAGAGTGATAGGATGAACTATCGATTGACTCTGCACCGAGTAGCTACGGTATTGAGTTCTCCATATGTGATGGTGAATCCGATCAGGATTGTGAATATCCGGATTGCAAGGACTTCTTTGTAAGTGCCTTCGGTTCTGTTCGAGCCCGGAACAGACTTGTAGGGATTGTATGCCTGACATTACAAGTTGAGATATAAAGCCGATTTCTTTCAAATATATTTCTGTTGGTGGCGGAGAATTTATTCTTTGCTTAACACCCTTCTTTGAGACGTACGAGCTCAGAGGTTATATAGTTGAAGTTATCAGCGATATATTCCCAATTTGGTAATGTGACATGCTGAGTGATGCTGAAATGATCATTGTGTTGATTATTGTGATAGGATCATTTATTTGATCGTCTATCTTAGTGATCATTGTGTTGATCATTTGTTGACCCAAAGCATGACTTTTGTATAAAGTATGTTTTTGTGGACGTGAATTCGTCGAGCCTCACATCCCGGAAATGGTCAAAACAGGAAAGAAGCAGCAAGGTTATGAGGGGTAGCACCCTTTAGGATGTGTCCATTTCCTTCTGGAAAAGGGTGGTATCATGGTATGGAGCCCAGATACTTACTCATGTTGAAAACACTTTGTTATGATTGTGTGAATTGATTAGAGAGCGCTCTCGGAAAAAGGTCCCAAAGGACCGGGGGATGGCATATTCGGTCAGTTGTTACTCAGTTAGGAGTAACCCGGCCTTGTGTTGGTTGAGATCCGGTTTGGTTCTCGGGGATGTCCATCCAGAGGCATTCTCAGTGGCAATGGGAAGTTCCTTGGCCTGACCATTTGTTGGAAATCCAATTCCCAATACGAAACTTGTACGGTATTAGTTGTAGAACCTGCTATTCACTTATGGTGGTCACCACTGTTTGGATGGTAGCTATAGTAGGCATAGTTCGAAATGTCTATGCTGGCTAAGATTTATATTCTACTTTCGAAATGAATTTTTCCTACACTATACACTAATAATAATATCAAATGTTATTTTAATTGCGTATCAAGCATCTTTGACTATCATAAGGAGAAATCTCCTCCGATTCTGCGTTTGCATTGTGTGTGTGTGCGGGAGGCCTTATGGTAGTCTCATTTTTAAAAGCATTGCGAATTGAGTTTAAAAATATTCCTCTATTTGATTTTAAAGTTAAATAAACTGTTTTGAGTTCTCACACCAGTCACATGACTGACTTGGAGTTTATTGTTTTCCTTCCTAAACTCTGGGTGCCCACCAATTTCCACACGGGCAGTTAAGAGTTAGGTTTATCAGGATATTCTGGATATTCTGGAGTTGCTAGAGGCAAGCTGGATGGCATGGCGTATTACTAGTTTATATAGTATTTCTTTTTCCGCTGCACTGTTTGTTGTTGTATGATGTTGTACACTCTGATGATATGATGTAATGTAATGAAATATAATGTAATGTAATAACTGATATAGTTCTTTGTTTAAAGATTATTCATTTATTATTATATGTTGTTCCGCTGCGAATTGTGAGATTCTGTTGTTGTTCTGTTGTTTTCTTTTGTCCGTTCTATTTTAAAATTCTTCTATCTTCTATTTTTAAAATTCTCTGTTTTCTAAAAATTATCTATCTTCTTTTCTCTCTATTTCCTATCTCTTCTCTCTTCTTTCTTTTTCCTTTTTTCCTTCTTCTTTTTCCCTCTTCTTCTTTTCTTAAAATTCTCTTTTTTAAAACCCATAACATCTCGGTTTTCGGCCTTTGATTTCTCGGCAGTCGATAAAGTGAGTGTCGATGTCGGTTTTTCGGAGAACGAAAATCCCGTTTGTTACAGCTTGGTTGACTATCTCCTTGTATTATCATTACTTTTACTAAGTTTCCAAATTCATTCATAGGTTCTAACTGAAATCATCCCGTTCCATCATTTCAGGTTATAGCTCAAAATCAAATTTTAGTTGCCAAAAATTTACTTCAAAATTTCATAAAAATTTTCTAACACCTTATATTCACGGAAAATTTCGGCAGCGTCTCCTTTGCGGGGCTCGACCGAAATAACTATGAGTCAACACCCAGCCCAAACCAGTAAAAGAAAACAAAAGCCAAGTGGCTCAATCACAAAACCATCAAATCAAATAATTATTTAAACATGTACCTTTTAGCCAAGTAATCAAAGTTTACTTATGAAACCAAAAGCATCAAATTAGCTCTTGTTTATATATACCTACATCTTATTTACCAATGATATCTAATCATATAATTCAAAATCATGTTATTTTGTATTTCCAATTTTCAACATTTGCTTAACTCGTGTGATGTATATATATCATCCGTATGCAATATTAAATCTGATCGCTCGATCACGCAATTTCACTTCCGAACTAGTATTATTCGCATGACCACTCTAGTGCGGACTCGGATCCGGTCACTTAATTAGAAACTGTCATTCTCCTTGCATAGCCATACGGTACGATAGAGAATTCCAGAATCAACCAAAAATCCATATCCAGTGTTCGTTGTCGAGAATCGGGCAAAATATTCCAACTCGGATCGATGTAAATCATATCAAAATTACGCACTCAAATCTGGATCAAATCGTTATGCGAATAAAATAACAGACATACAACTTACATTTTTATTTCGATTGATTTCTTAGCCATATCAAATTCTTATTTATATTTACATTTTTTTATTCACATCCACGTATTTTACTCGGTATATCCATTCAACACTACTATCACTTAAGAATTATTCCCTCAAATTTTATGTTTAACAACACTTCACTCTATACTAAATTCATTTTAGAATAATTTCATAAAATTTTACTCAAGTTTATAAGCATTTATTCAACTCTTGTAGTGTTCATTACCACTTCACAACTTAAGTCCATATCCATTACAAATCAATTTCAATTCCATTTAACTCAATTCATCTTCGAATTTCAATATTAAATTTTACCAACCATATTCCAAAACCATGTTCAACTCATTAATTCATTTAACTAGCTTATTTCACTAATTCATTTCAAATCTCAATCAAATCTATTTCAAAAATTATTTTATTTAACTTAACTTAAGTTAAATTCCATTTCAAACTTGCTTTCCTGAACATTCATATTCAACCATTCTAAGAATTTTCTTTAACTAACTAACTCCTAAAATTTATAAGTCATAAACTAATTTTCTCATATTTTCATAAACATTTTAAATGAAAATTACATTGTTCTAAATTTTTTCAAATCATTTTGAAATCATATACATACTTTATTCCCTTAGCATATTAAATAATACTTTTGAATTTTAAAACCAAAACTTGTTTTACCAAAACAAAACTCCAATGGTAGCAATTCCTCTCTTAGAAAACCGAAAATAAACGTCGATGATGCTACAGTCATCATTGAAAATATTTTCCAGCGACCGAAATGAGTTCTGTGCTTTTATTTCTTCAAAATACTTTTTTAATATTTTCATTCAAAAATATTTTCCAAATAATACTAGTATTATTTTCCAAAAATTTAAAAACCATTTCAAAAATCAACAGGATTTAAATTCTTAAATTTCCAGCTTTTAAATCTTTTAATTTACAAACCGCTTTTATAAATCATATTTACAATGTACTTTTGAAATTTCATTTCATTTCATTTTATAAATAAACCATATTTATATATAATCCTACTAGCTATATAAATTTATTTCTTTGTTTCATTATAACAATAACAAGTTTTACTAGAACACAAAAAAATCATATATTATCATTCTCTGACAACCAAGCACACCATATATACAACAATAATTTCTAAAAAAATTAATTCTTTATATATAAAATATAATCAAGGTAAAATTATTTCATTTACCCAATTTCAAAACAATACCATGTCAAACTGCTCTGTTCAAGTGTTTAGAGATCCCTATCAATAATGTTAATTACTCGTATTGACCGAAATTCATAAGCCACTCAACTGACCAATCAACACAATGTAAAACAATTTTTATATAACTAACAATTATGTGCTCATACACGCGCACACACACACTCAAACTCATTCTCTGGTGTTACTGACCTTATCTATAATGAGTACCCTACCAAAGCTGTGACGATCCACCCATCTCAACCCTCGAAAATCGACACAAAATACTCCACAGTATAATATGCCGACGATCAAGTGCCAGAAAAGATAGATTGTTGAGGATAAAGAAAGAAGGTAGAAGAAAGAAGGAACTAAACAATAACAGAATCTCACAATCGCAACGGAACAAAATATAATAGTAAATAACAGATCTTTACACAAAATGAAAACTATGTCTGTTTTATACAATATATCATCAGAGTATCGCAAACAAACAACAATTACCAGCCTAACAATTTCATACAACCACAGCAGCGGATATAAAGAAGTACGAGTAATACGTCTCGGACTCCGGCTCCTCTCCTGAGCTCCACACCATCCTTTCCTGTAATCTATGATACTCGGTCTGACCCGAGCATTATAATGAAATAACACCCGAGTCATTCTAGAATACCAGCTGATAAAATACACCCAATTTGATTATTAAAGTTTCAAAAATCCTTTTGAAAACAAAAGCATCTCGTAAGACCACGCCACAAATAAACATGTTGGGTTTTTACCCTACGATAGCTAAAACACTTTTATCAAAATCCTTTGATATTATAATAGGGTCTATATACAAATACTTACTAAAATAGCCGAAATTGTTGCATGATTAAATTCCAACTACTAGCCACAAAATGGGTAATACAAACAAAACTCGTAAAAGGCGCGTAGGGAGAATGGATTTCCAACTAATGACTAGGTACTGGGGTACCACCTGTCACAGTACGTGGCCTAGATCAGAGTACCGAGGACCATTCCCGATCCCCTGCAATACAAGACCGAGACTACCCCTTACTGGATAATCCTGAGTAAGATCACTCCACGGTTGGGATCAGCAACCGCACCACTAAGATGAATAAAAAGGGACATCTAGACAGGGACGACCTTACCCTAATGGGTGCTACCCACATAGCCTTGCTGTATGTTCCCTGATTTTCAGCCATTCTCGGTTGATGAGGCTTGAGGCCAAGCGTTACCTTTTCAGAATGTTTCACTTAAAATTCCCACTGTCCACCTGACGATGTTCCGAAAGCATTCATCCATACAAGTCCATCCCGGGTTCGAACGGAACCGAAGGCACTACTCCTACTACATCCATTTTGAAAATATCTTCAGGAGTAGTAGCGACTAGCCCTTGCACTTCACTGCTCCATCTTTGACTCCGAACTCGTTTTCCTACGAAAATGTATAAACCGGATCGAAGTGGTTTTCGAGAAATTAATCCCGATCCCGGTCTCTTCGAAACGATCAACGCATTGGCCAATATTGATAGTTGGTGATTTAACTATCAATTAACATTCACAAACAACCATCAAACAATAAATAATTTCCCCAAATTATTTGTTAACCTCAAAATATCTTTGCAAGATATATTTCCATTTCAAGCCCTTTTTGAAATAGTTTTCAGACCAACTCTTCTCATGGAATAAATTCTCAAACCTTTACTTCCTCTTAAAACATCCAAGTATCAATACTTAAGATTTAAACTAATTTAAATTCTTTATTCTTGAAAATACATTAAAACATTTATATTAAAACTTATTACATGCTTAATTTAATATATATATATATACACTTTTAAAAATATTTCGAATAAAACTACTTTATAAAATATAAACTATTTCTTTAAAGTAAAGGTTAAGCGATCTAAATTTTGAAAATAGGAGTTATGAAATTCTATTCAAGTTCCAAATAAATCTTTAACCACTTATTCTTAAAATAAAACTATTCTATAAAATATAAATATTAAAATTTATCTTTAAAAATAATACCCACGAACCCTTTAAATAATTACTACTATAACTATTTTAATACTATTTACCTTTAAACTTATCAACTTAAATAATTTCTTAAAAACATTCATTTAAAAACAAATTTAAAACTTTAACATTCACTAAAAAAACTGCTTTGAAATGTACTTGGCTTTTTCAGGAAAATACACTTCCATTCCTGAATAAACTAAAGAATTCTTTTTATAAATCATGCTTGATTTATCTCAATTCAAAATTTACGTTTAAATCCCGTAAATTCCTTTCCATACTTTAAAATAAACTCCTTTTATTTTTAAACACATTTCTATTTCTTGGAAATCGCTTTCAAAATGTACGTAAAGTATTTTAGAATATGATTACTAAATTCTTTATTCAAATTGTACTTTTGAGAATCTATAAAAGTTCCTTAAGTAACTTAAATTAAAACTTTTCTTTTTATATGAAGTTATTATATCAAATGTTCATATTTAATTCCTTTTAGAAACATAATTCTAAATTACCTTTTAAATAATTAAATACCATAATTACTTAAATAAATATTTACTTTCACTTAAAAACAATTAAATATAATAATAATTTTCTAAAATATTCTAAAAACACCTTTGCAAAACTTTCCAGCTTATATTTCGAAAATCTTTCTTTGAAACATGCTTAGTTTCCAGGAAAAATACACTTTCCATCCTTTAAAAATAAATCTCGCTATTATTTTTAAAACAATTCACGTTTCCTTTTTAAAACATAATTTCAAAACACTAAAAATTTCAACCAATTCCTTGAATTTAATTCCCTTAAATTCATTACCCAAAATTTCCCCTTTCTCTTCTCTTTTAATTCCAATTTATTTTATTCATATTTTAAAATTCCAAATTATACTTATCCAATCATAACGCAGCACAATTTAAATTTCCAAATGAATCTATCATAGGATATTAACGAAATATATCACAGAATATAAATAAAATTTCTATTTGTGAGGAATCCAGTTGGATCCCTCCAACCTGTTTTTTCCCTGCATCCACAGATATTAGCACAACGAATAAATATTAATCCAGACTGATATTAATATTCATATTCAACCAATCACACAATTATTTAAATATTAACTATTTAAATTAAATGGTTTCCAGATGTGAGTGAGATTTACTCGCCTTGCATCAGCGTTTCAAATTTTAAATTAAATCGAGCTTGTTCGATTTAATCTAAAATTTCTACTTGCTCAATCCGACTCCAGATCTATGCTGCAGCTTAGATCGCGTTGCTGCGATTCCAACGCCGCCAGTTTCGTCGATTTTTGACAAAGTATGCTGAGATATGGATTTTTAAGTGTTTGAATATATTTTAAACAAAATTTCCTTTTAATTAATATTACCAACAAAATCGTGATTGTCCTCTCCAAAAAGAAAAACCAAGGCTGCACGCAACATCTTCCTCATCACACTCGTTCCAGTCGAAACCAAACCCATTGGCCGCCACAGGGTTTCAAACCGCTCCATCTTTACTCGCATATACGATGATCCACCACCTCCACGTCGAAGCTCCACACGGCACGCGCCCCTGGCCAGAAAACGAGCAAGCTCGGTCGACCCAATCCTTAGATAATCGTGCACGAACGAAAAACAAATGGGCTCGATAACTCCCTCCACGCGACGCTAAAGCCCATCACCACCGTTAATCTGAAGCTCCCGACGAGCTCTTCGATCTTCCAGTTGGAAGTTTTTGGTATAGTTGAGTGGATGGAGAGAAAAATGGAGGAGAAGGTGAGATTTTCTCGGCCATTGATATGCTTAAACGGTGGCTTGAGAATTAGGCTAGGGTTTGGCCGGTAAACGTGTGTGTGTATATATATATACACAAATATATATATATATATATATATATATATATATACACACGCGTAATCTAATTATATTGTTATTAAATGCACTTTTAAACAATTTTCTCAAACGATCTCCAAACAACGCGTGTCGACAGGCGATTATAATGTTTTACCCACATTTCGAACACAATGGAACGTGTTTCGGAGGCTAATTCGATCATATGCGCGAGTTACGGAAATAAACGATCAATTTCAAATTAAATCGATTAAAATAGTTTCTACGCGTTTTGAGCTGCCAGGGTCAAACGACAAATCCGATTGCTACGAAAATTGAAATCCGATAATAACTAATTATTACGGATCCAATGGAACTAGTTTCGTAGAATTCCGAGACTGTGCCCCGGAAGGCTATTTTAACTCGTCGATTAATTCGAACGATTTTCAAAATCGTCGAAATTATCTAAAATTTCACTTTTTAAAACTTTACTAGATTTATTATAAATCATACAAAAATTGTATTCAAATCATAAATCATTCTAATTCATTTCGAACCAAAATCTGATTATTTGCATTATTATATTATTAAATTCCATTATTAAATTAACATAAAATTCCAAATTTAACCTATCGACTTTTAATTCCATCTGACGGTCCAATATTATAATTCAAATCCAAATAGACTTAAAATAAAATTTAAAAACCATATTTTATTTCTATTTACCCCAGATTTACTAATTATCTCAATTCCAAATGTTTACTTATTATTGTTTAATTTCAATTGAATTGCTATATTTAAAATTTTAACTAATTTTATTAATTTAACCAAAATTGTTTTTATTTCAAAATCAATTGTAATCCGTATTTAACATTTAAAATGAATTAAATGTTCAAAATCTAACGACCAAAATTCTAGGTCGTTACATTCCTTCCCACTTATAAAAATTTCGTCCCTGAAATTTGCTAAAGTATGAAAATTGCTACAAACACATAGCAAAACCCACTTAGTGAAAATCCCAAATTCGCTTTGCCTAAACTCTTTAGTTTCAAATCAAAACTGCTAGTTTCGATTCCTATTCCAACATCCTTTTATTTTAATTTTACTTTGAAATCAATTTGTCATTAACGGAACGTTTTCAAAAAAATTCAAAAATTTTCTAACTCCCAAAATTTTCGAAAATTTTTGGCGGATTCTCCCTTGTACGGAGGAGCTTTCGCAATATCACAATAGATATAAATATATATACATCGACCCACACGGTCGGAAAACAAAATATACCACAATATATATATCATTTCCCAATTTTATTGCATAGGTGTACCATATTAAGCAAATTAGAAGCAAGCGGCTAATATATTATGCATATACGCACTCCAACTCTATCGATTGCCTCCCGTACCTGTACTTACTTAAACAAACACACGAGTTTAAAATAATATGAGATTTTCAACAACATTCCATTTATTAATCTAAACCAAACATGTCAATTTCAAAACCCTCACAATACATTTTCATAATTCTACATGTTAATCTTCTTAAAAAAACAATCCACCAGTTTTCAACACCATTCTAATTTCTTTTACAAGTCCAAACTTCATTTTATTCCACTCGAATAATTTTCATTCAAGTTTACTATATACAATTCATACTTACTACAACAAATGCATTTTCGCTTCAATATGATTAACATATGCTTTACTAACATCAATTTATTTCAATTCAATTCCAAATTGATTCACAATCGAATTTTATTTTCAAATTTGATATATTTGCATCATATTCATAATTCACTTCATTAATATGCAAATCCATTAAATTAAATTCCGACCCATTCCAATTTATTCAAAAACCACTTATTTACTTACTTTAAACAATTTACTTCAGTTTACAACAAAACGACAAATTTTCTATGCAAATTTAAATGTTATTCATGTAATAAACATTACTTAAGCTTATAGCTATTTTAAATTAATTTTAACTCAATTTATATCAGTTTTATTCAATTCTGCGTTGTTCACAATCCAAACATTCTTATTTCATTGCAATTATTAAATTAAATCCTTACCCTTACATTTCCATTTCATTAACCAATTCAAGTTTATATTAATATCATTCCGTTCTGGATTATTTACAACCCATACATCCTTATTTTATCACAATATTTAATTAAAATCATTTCACTTGCATTTCAACTTTATTATCTAAACTAATTTCATTCAAGACCCCTTATAAAGCTCGACTACGATCATTTTCCAATTTTCTTAAGTTATTTCAATAACAAAATAACTTCATTTCTTCTTACATCAGTTTTATTTCCATTTTAAATTGATTTTCATTCAATCAATTTCCAATCCATTACAAATTTTAATTCAATTCTTTTACTTACTCAATCCGTTTTAAATTTTAATTCACCTTTTCAATTCATTTCTGAATTTATTAATGACATAATCATTCCAATTATTCTAAACCAAGACTGGGTTTTTATTTTACCCCTTCAAATTTTCTTAACAAGCTACAAAAATTTTACTTATTCCAATACGATTTCCATTTAATTTAGCTTACACTAAATTCATCATCATACTATTCTTTTAAATTTAGTTGATTGGGAATTTAATTCATTCAATACCATTTCAACTAAATTAATTTTCTTTTAATTTAATTCTTTTCCAATTTTAATTCAAGTTCAACTAAATTTTTATTTAGCCAACTTAAATTCATACCGTTTCCTTTACTATTTTAAATAAGAATTTTATTCCATTCATTATTATTTTTAACACAATTGAGTTTTGATTTTAGTTCAATTCCGAATTTAACTCAGTTTATCTTAATCTAAATTAAATTTAATTCGATCCAATTTTATTTCTTCTTTTATATAAGTTCAAGCCTTATTTACTGACTTAGGTCTTTCACCTTTTATGTTTCACTTGCCTTATCTCAACTTACACTTTATTTAGAATTACATTTTTAAACTTTCCATTCTTTTTATCATAACATTCAACCATTTCTTTTTAGGTTTTACAATTCATCTCCTATTCTTAAGTTCACCGACTTATTACTTAAAAGCTTATATTGCTCATTTGAGACATTTTCACCTTATAATCACAATTCCAAATTATATATATAACATTTAATAGTTTAAGGGTATAAATCTTCATTACACAATTATTACCCACAATTATATAATCATTCAACTTTATATTCAATTTAATTCAATTTCAATTTCAAATTTTATTTAAGTTAAATTCAAATATATTTGACTCACCGCCATTTTCTCAAGTTAAATTTTAATTTCAGGATTAAAATTCCAAATTCGCTTTCTTATTTATCAACTTTATTTCATTTTCCTTCTTATTAGTGTCAACTTCACTTAATAAGTTCAATAGTTGATTCATTTTAACTTTACACATTATTTAAATAGAATTTTCCAGAATCAATTGCCCGGTTTTATTCCAAAACCATTTTGTAATGATAGTCAACACATACCCACTTGGCATAACAAATCAAATCTCCAGATTCCAAACAACTTGTTTTTACCAAAACAATTCCCCTTTTGAAATTCCTAATACAACTTGTATACCCAACGAGTCCAAACAAATATCATAACCAATCTTCCCGGTAGTACTCCATCACTTTAGAAACTCGAAAATGAATGATGTGGCCATCATCATCGGGATTATTTCCCAGCGACTAAAGTGAGTTCAGTGCTTCCTTACTACCACAAATTCCTTTCAAACAATTTCCATTCAAAAATATTTCCTAAAATAATACTCCATTTTTTCCTTCAACAATCTGGAAAACATTTCAATCATTTCCCAAACTTTTTGTTTAAATTCATTTTAAACACTTCTCAGAATTTTCGAGATTTAAATTCTGGTCTAAATTAAATTTTAGTTATACTTCTTTTGGATAAGCTATACTTATGGAATTCTCTTTGGTTATAACCATTTCAAATTTTAGATTCTTATATTTGATTATAATATCAATAACCAAACATCCAAATATATATAATAATTTCAGAAAATTATTATTTTATATCAAAATATAATTTTGAGTAAAATTATTTCATTTACCCACTTTAAAAACAATACTATATCGGTTTATCCCTTTTAAGAGTTTAGAAACCCCTATCGATACGGTTGTACTTCCCATACTGACTAGAATTCATAAACACTCAACCAATAAGTCAACACAGTATAAGAACAATTTTTATATTCACTAACAATTATGCGCTCATAGCTATTATTACACTCAAATCATTATAGAGTACTATTGACTCTATTAAATGAGTAATTTCCCCACCAAAGCCTAGGTAGTCGTTAACCTAAGCTCTGATACCACGTGTGACGATCCGCCCATCTCGACCCTCGAAAATCGACACAAAATACTCAACTGTATAATATGCCGACGATCAAGTGTCGGAAAAGACAGATTGTGAGGATAAAGAAAGAAGATAGAAGAAAGAAGGAACTAAACAATAACAGAATCTCACAATTGCAGCGGAACAAAATATAATAGTCAATAACAGATCTTTACACAAAATGAAAACTATGTCTGTTTTATACAATATATCATCAGAGTATCACAAACAAACAACAATTACCAGCCTGATAATTTCATACAACCACAGCAGCGGATATAAACAATTATGAGTAATACGTCTCAGACTTCGGCTCCTCTCTTGAGCTCTATAGCATCCTTTCCTGTAATCTATAATACTCGGTCTGACCCGAGCATTATAATGAAATAACACCCGAGTCAGTCTGGAATACCAGCTGATAAAATACACCCAATTTGATTATTAAAGTTTCAAAAATCCTTTTGAAAACAAAAGCATCTCGTAAGACCATGCCATAAATAAACATGTCGGGTTTTTACCTTACGATAGCTAAAACACTTTTATCAAAATCCTCTGATATTATTATAGGGTCTATATACAAATACTTACTAAAATAGCCGAAATTGTTAGCCACAAAGTGGGTAATACAAACAAAATTCGTAAAAGGCGCGTAGGGAGAATGGATTTCCAACTAATGACTAGGCACTAGGGTACCACCTGTTACAGTACGTGGTCTAGATCACAATACCAAGGACCACTCCCGAACCCCTGCAACACAAGATCGGGACTACCCCTTACTGGATAATTTCAAGTAAGATCACCCCACGGTTGGGATCAGCAACCACACCACTAAGCCAAATAAAAAGGGACATTTAGACAGGCATGTCCTTACCCTATGGGTGCTACCCACATAGCCTTGCTGCATATCCTTTGATTTTCAGTCACTCCTAGTTGATGAGGCTTGAGGCTAAGCATTACCTTTTTAGAATATTTCACTTAGAATGCCCACCATCCACCTGACGATGTTCCGAAAGCATTCATCCTTCCAAGTTTGTCCCGGGTTCGAACGGAACCAAAGGCACTACTCTTACTACATCTAATTTGAAAATATCCTCGGGATTAGTAGCGACCTGCCCTTGCACTTCACTGCTCCATCTTTGTAACGACCCGTATTATTACGGATCGAAACATTGTTAAACTATATGCTTTAAGTCGTTGATGTTGTTAAGTCGTTTAGAGTATGAGTCGACCAAAGTTTAAGTCGTGAAGGAGCTTAAATCATGTGTAGATTAACTCGTTTGGTGCTTAAGCCGTGGGTAGCTTAGGTCGTGTGAATGCTAGGCCGAGTGGAGCGACTTATGGGAGTCAACGACCTAGTGCTTAGGTCGGGTGGAAGTTAGCTCGTGTGAGCGACTTAAGGTGTTGCCGAGTTAGTGGTTTGGGCCGACTTATAGGGATGACCGAGTTAAGAGTATTGACCGACCTAAGAAGGCTACGGCTTAAGGTATGGAGCGACATATATGTTTGGACGGGTTAGCGTGTTAGTGCTAGACCGAGTTAAGGTAGTGACCGACTCATAGGGTTAACGACTTAAGAAGACAGGCCGACTTATAGTAGTTAACGGGTTAGTGAGTGAACGACCTAAGGCTTAAATCGTTGGGTCGGCTGTGTGTTAAGTCGTAGACGAGATAAGGCCTAACTCGTGTGGTCCTGGGTGTAGTTAGGTCGAGGTAGCGCGTGTGTTAGGACGGTTATGATGTTGAGTCGGTAGGGGCTTGGGTCGTTAGGGGCTTGAGTTGTTAGGTCGGCGTTTGGGCTTAAGTCGTGAGCTGTGAGCCGCGTTGAGCTGTGTTTGTGTTGAGTCGTGTTAAGGCATGAGCCGTTGAGTCGCATGAAGCATGAGTCGTTAGGCCGTGTTAGTTAGGTCGTTGGGTCGTATGGGGTTGCTAAGTCGTGAGTCGGCTGCAGTTAGGTCGTGGGCGACTCATGGGGACGACCGACTCAGGGGGATTTCTGCCTATAAATAGAAGGGGTTCGCCTCACTTTTTGGCACCGGATTTTGAAGCGACGAAGTGCTGCCATTTTGAGAGCTCGACTACAACACTTCTTCACTTCTTTTCTCCACTCTAATCTAGTGATTCCTTCCATCTAAATTGAAGATCAAATCGAAGATCCAAGAGCCAAAGTTGAAGATTTCCATCCATTGAAGGGAGATTTCATCGATTGAAGCGAGATTTTGCCGGATCAAGCTTAGTTCTTCGCTGTCCAGATCTGAAGTTGTTATCTTTTGAGGTGTTTAGGTGATTCGGTGAGTGGTGGTTATCTCTCACACGGACCCAAAGGAGTATATTGGATCGGTGGCTTGTTTGTGTGTTAAAGATAGTGATTTCGTGCATTTTCTTAAGTCTGCATGTAGATCTATGGTTAATGATGATTCAACACCTATTTTACTACATGTTCACTTATGCAAGTTTATTCATCAAATTGTAGAGATATTGTTCATGATTCATGCTTGTTAGATTGCATGTTAGATTTGGACTCTTCATTTACGAAATTGCCATCATTGTTGTAATTGTTTATTTAGATCTTGTTTGAATGATTGATTGCTTGGATTAATGTTTGATTTGATTGATTAGTTGATCGATAACTTGATTTGGGCAAGTTGGTCGAAGATGATTCAAAAGCTAAGTGGAAAGGCTCTTGAATAAGGAAAGCTGCTTGTGGCATATGAAGCGGATGTTGAAGCTTATATGGATAGATTTGATGATGATGTTGAGATGGGACTTTGCCATGATGCGATGAGGCAAACCATGATGTTGAGATGGGACTTTGCTATGATGCGATGAAGCAAAGTATGATGTGAGAAAGCCTTGGTTTAATCCAGACGGGATCATTCCAAGCATGTTGATAACTCGATGATGCGATTCGAGTTGGTTGATAATGGTGGGCTCGAGAGGCGCTTGGGATAGTATGAGAATAGTCGTCGAGGAGGATGGCTAGGAGGCTAAGATTTCATCGTTATTGAAGGTTCTAGCATGCTCAAAGCAAGAGTACGTTGGGACGGGCTGCGACGACGTCTCAGGCACGGGCTGCGACGACGTGCTAGTACTCTGGGTAGTTGCGAAAATTCCTAGGCACGGGCTGCGACGACGTGCGGAGTTATGTCTAGAACCGGGGTTACCATTAGCCCTTGACAGGCGGTCATTCAACTAACGGTGATATCGAGGCAATGATAACAGTGATAGCCAGAGTCATGGATGTTTGATTGTATCATCATTCGGCCTCAAGAGCGGTGTTTTCGGAGTGCTTATCTGATCTTGGTTTAGGCCTTGGGGGTTTGTACTGGGAAAACATCGGCCTTGACTCGAGTGATAATTACTTTACTTTAAATGTCTGCTTTGTTATGCTTGTTTCTGCTTAGTGGGTCTGGGGGCTATCACTGTAGAATGAGGTGGAGTAGGATGGTTGAGTTCCTATTCCTTTTATCCTTTATGCTCTTTTGGTATGTTCGATAGTTAATTTACTGCTCACTAAGACTGTTGTCTGACTCAAGTTTTATGTTCAACTCATATTACCTTGGGTTGTTCATCCATGTTGGGATGGGCAGACTAGGTAGCAGGTGACAGGTGCTGTTCTTGGCTACCAACGCTGTTGATGACGAAGACGAGCTGGAGGCTTTTGCATATTGTTTTCTTACTATATGTACTGGATGTTCCGCTGTTTGATTGGTACTCTGAGTGTTATGTAGTGAGGCTTGATGTATTGACTATTCAGATGATTGTATAAAACTATTATGAGTTTATATGATGAGAATTCTGTTCTATAGAGCTTCACTATGTATATTTTCTATTGTATTTTATCCATGCAATGTGAGTAATACGATAGAGTCTGCTATTTTACCTTACCCTGACTATCGTCCATGGCTGCCTGGCACACTTTTCAGCGCACCATTCCCCTGTTTCGTGCGGGAGTCATGGGCGGCCGTCACATTTGGTATCAGAGCTTTGGTTAATCGATTTTAGCCAACGCTCGCTGACGTAACTACGTATGAGAGACGTAATTGTATTTTGATGGATGATTACTATATATAATATGGTAGCTTAGTAGTATTAGAACCTCTTATGCAGTTGTTTCTCAGGATATATTAATCATTTTCTAATAGATATTAGGAATGAGTCGAAGAGGGAGACCAGCTGCTAGGGAAGGTCGTGCTGTTGAGGGGGCTGCTGATTATGCTCCTATGTTCGAGGCTATGATGACTTCGATCATGAGGAGGATGCCAGCTCCGGGGCCATCAGTAGATGTTGGAGTTCAAGTTCAAGCTCCAAGACCAGTGGATTTTGCTAAGTTGTGTAAGGACTATACTGCTCTTGGAGGAAAGGTTTTCTTGGGAAAAGAATCAACCATAGAAGTCCAGAGATGGATTGATGCTTTTAGAAGGATCTTTGGCGATTTGGGAATTGAGGATGCAACTAAGAGGAAGTTTGCATCAAGGCAGCTTCAAGGGAGAGCTTCAGATTGGTGGAATTCTATCACCATTGATACTCCAGAGGAAGAGATTACTTGGGAGCAATTCCAAGTTAGATTTGAAGCTAAGTTCATTTCTACAGCTCAGAAATCCGTTCTGTTTAAGAAGTTTGTAGATCTCAAGCAGGGTGGAAGACCAGTTCTTGAGTATGTTTCTGAGTTTGAAGCTTTGTCCAAGTATGCTCGGTCGTATATTGAATCTCCCTATCAGAAGAATGAGAAGTTTGTGACAGGCTTGGACAATTATCTTGGGAGGCAGTTGGTGGATCATCTGGACGATCCGTTTGAGAAGCTTGTGGAGAAAGCTCTCAGGCACGAGAGTTTGTTTCCTAAGAAAGGGTCTGTTGTTGTTGTGACCAAGGAAGAGTCCAAACCACAGCAGGGTGGAAACAAGAAGAGGAAGCAGCAACAGCAGAAGGGTAAGGATGGCCAGAAGAAGCCGAAGAGTGAAGTGATCTGCTACAACTGTCAGTAGAAGGGTCATCTCTCCAGGGATTGCAAGAAACCAAGAGTGCCGGCAAAGTGTCACAACTGTGACAAACCGGGGCATTTCAAGAGGGATTGTCCGGAACCGAGGAAAGATAAGCAAATTGTGCAAGCTTATGCTTTGGGGGCTGTTCCATCATCTTCGAAAGCTCCTACTGCGGAGGAGAAGGGGAAGAGTGTGGTGGTTCAAGGTACTCTTTCCATTTGTGGTGTTCCAGTTAGAGTGTTGTTTGATACTGGGGAGTCGCATTCATTTGTTTGTAATGATCTGGTAGACCGGTTGGGTTTGGAACCGGATATTGTTGATAGACCATTGGTTGTGACTAATCCAGTTGGGGGTTCGTCTTGTTTGTGTATGTTATGTCGTGGTCTAGTTGTGTCGAGTCATGATTGCTCTTTTGTTTGTGATTGCTTTCTTCTGAACTTTGCGGGGTTCGGAATTATTTTGGGTATGGACTGGCTTAGGAAGTATGCGGCAAGGATTGATTGTGAGAGGCTGGAGGTGACAGTTGAGAATGTGGAAGGGCGAAAGGTTGTGATACGATGTAAGCATGAAGAAGGCGTCTTCATGAGCTTCATGTATTCGCTGGTTGTTCCACGGGATGGACTGTCATCGATGCCGGTTGTGAATGGATTTGAGGATGTCTTTGACGAGGTCAAAGGGTTACCGCCGCATAGGGAGATCGAGTTTCGTATCGATCTAGTTGAGGGAGCCAGACCAGTTGTGATGCCTCTTAGGCGAATGGCGCCTAGAGAACAGCAAGAGTTGAAGGTGCAAGTTGATGACCTTTTACAAAAAAGATTCATTCGGCGTAGCGTGTCCGAATGGGGTGCACCAGTTGTGTTCGCAACCAAAGCGGATGGATCGTTGAGGTTGTGTGTGGATTATCGTGAGCTGAATAAAGTGACTAGGAAGAACAAGTATCCATTGCCGAGAATAGATGACTTGTTTGATCAGCTTCACGAAGCTAAGGTGTTTTCTCAGATGGATTTGGCAACGGGATTTCACCAGTTGAGAGTGGCTAAGGATAGTGTGCCGAAGACTGCTTTTAGGACACCATCTGGGTTTTATGAGTGGCTGGTAATGCCGTTTGGATTGACCAATGCACCAGCATATTTTGTGGATCTTATGAATAGAGTATTCAGAGATCAGTTGAACAAGTTCGTACTTGTGTTCGTGGATGACATTCTGATTTATTCCAGGACTGAAGAAGAGCACAAGACGCACTTGCGTATTGTTTTGGAAATCTTGCGGAAACATCAGCTGAGGGCTAAGTTTTCGAAGTGTCACTTCTGGAAGAGTGAAGTGAGATTCTTAGGCCATGTTATCTCTGGAAATGGAATAGCGGTTGATCCCGCTAAGGTAGCAGCAATCCAGGATTGGGTTAGACCTAAGAATGCATCTGATGTGAGAAGTTTTCTTGGATTAGCAGGATACTATCGTCGGTTTATCAAAGACTTTTCCAAGATAGCTGCACCATTAACAGGATTGACGAAAAAGAACCAAGTGTTCAAATGGGATGATAAGTGTGAGCAAGCTTTCGGAATCCTGAAAGAGCGACTGACAAGTGCTCCTGTTTTGACTATTCCAAGTGGGAATGATGAGATGGTGGTTTACACCGATGCATGTGGCACTGGACTTGGAGTAGTGCTAATGCAAAAGGATAAAGTTGTTGCGTATGCGAGTCGACAATTGAAGCCGCATGAAAGGAATTATCCGACTCATGATTTGGAGTTAGCGGCAATTGTATTTGCTTTGAAGATGTGGAGACATTACCTATTGGGAGTTCGATTCGAGTTGTTTACAGATCATAAGTCGTTGAAGTATCTGTTCTCCCAAAAGGACTTAAATCTTCGGCAGCAACGATGGCTAGAGTTTTTAGCATCATATGATTTTGGTATAGCCTATACTCCGAGAAAAGGTAACGCAGTGGCGGATGCGTTAAGTCGAAGACATGCAGGATTGGGAGCCATGTTTTCGGAATGGAAGAATCTTGAGTATTTGGCTGGATTTGACTTCAGGCCTAGATGTGAATTGGAACTTGAGTTGTTGGCAAGCTTATCGATTAGACCTACTCTTGTGGAAAGAATTGGCGAGAGTCAAAAGCAAGACGATAAGATTGTCAAGATTATCCGTGATTTGGAATCTGGATTGGACCCAGAAAAGGATAAAAGATTCGAAGTCGATCGAGAGGGTTGGCTTCGGAAGCAAGGACGATTAGTTGTTCCCGATATAGATGGATTGAGAGATGAAGTTCTAAATGAAAGTCATCACTCGAAGTTGACAATTCATCCAGGTGGAAATAAGATGTATCAGGATATGAAAAGGACCTATTACTGGGAAGGTATGAAGAAGGATGTTGGAAATTTTATTTCCAAATGTATGAACTGCCAGTTGGTAAAAGCCGAACAGAAGAAGCCAAGTGGATTGCTTCAGCCATTAGAGGTTCCTACATGGAAGTGGGAGCAGATATCGATGGATTTTATCGATGGTCTACCTAGAACCAGGGCAGGGAATGAAGGGATTTGGGTCATCGTAGATCGTTTGACTAAGAGTGCAAGATTCATTCCTGTTCGATCTACCAGGACTGCATCGAAGTTGGCTGAGTTGTATGTTAAGTGGATAGTTCGATTCCATGGTATTCCGAAGAGTATAGTGAGCGATCGAGACCCATTATTCACTAGTGGATTTTGGAAGAGCTTCCAAGAAGTTTTGGGAACTGAGTTGTGTTTGAGTACAGCTTATCACCCCCAAACAGATGGTCAGACCGAGAGAGTCAACTGAGTTTTGGAAGATCTCCTGAGAGCTTGTGTTTTAGATTTCGGAGGATCATGGGAAGACCATCTTCATTTGGTGGAATTTGCGTATAATAACAGTTATCAGTCCAGTATTGGTATGGCACCATATGAGGCATTGTATGGAAGACCGTGTAACTCTCCGACATGTTGGTTGGAAACAGGAGAAAAGCTGATACTTGGGCCAGAAATGATTCGTCAGACTACGGATTGTATAGAGATCATTCGGCGACGAATGAAGGCAGCCCAAGATCGTCAGAAAGGTTATGCCGATAATCGTCGTAAGGACTTGGAATTCGACGTAGGTGATATGGTTTTTGTGAAGATTTCTCCTCTGAAGAATGTTATTAGATTCGGGAAGAAAGGAAAATTGACTCCGAGATTTGTTGGACCATTCCCGATTATCGAGCGAATTGGAAAGCTCGCCTATAGATTGGAGTTACCGGAAAAGATGGCGGGTATGCACAATGATTTTCATGTATCTTATCTACGGAAGTATGTGCATGACTCGAATACGGTGGTTTCTGCTGGTAGCTGTGAAGATTTAGAGGTTGATCCAGTTGTTACGAGACCTCGTAAGCCGCTTCGTGTTGTTGAAACCGACACGAAACAGCTTAGGAGGAAGACGGTTACGTTGCTCAAGGTACAATGGAGTGATGATGTTAACGACTGTACGTGGGAGGAGGAAGAGGGGATGAAAGTAGCTCATCCTGAACTCTTCGAGGTATGACCCTAAGGTGTCGTGACATCTCACGAATTTGTAACTTGTTCTAGTCTTAGAATTCTTCATGCTAGGCTAGTAATTGGATGCATGGTTTGTTGATTTCTATGGATGATAGGCATGCAGAATAACTTTGGTTGCTCTTGTTTGTTTGGAATTTCGGGGGCGAAATTCCTAAGGGGGAGAGAATGTAACAACCCGTATTTTTACGGATCGAAACATTGTTAAACTATATGCTTTAAGTCGTTGATGTTGTTAAGTCGTTTAGAGTATGAGTCGACCAAAGTTTAAGTCGTGAAGGAGCTTAAATCATGTGTAGGTTAACTCGTGTGGTGCATAAGCCGTGGGTAGCTTAGGTCATGTGAATGCTAGGTCGAGTGGAGCGACTTATGGGAGTCAACGACCTAGTGCTTAGGTCGTGTGGAAGTTAGCTCGTGTGAGCGACTTAAGGTGTTGCCGAGTTAGTGGTTTGGGCCGACTTATAGGGATGACCGAGTTAAGAGTATTGACCGACCTAAGAAGGCTACAGCTTAAGGTATGGAGCGACATATATGTTTGGACGGGTTAACGTGTTAGTGCTAGACTGAGTTAAGGTAGTGACCGACTCATAGGGTTAACGACTTAAGAAGACAGGCCGACTTATAGTAGTTAACGGGTTAGTGAGTGAACGACCTAAGGCTTAAATCGTTGGGTCGGCTATGTGTTAAGTCGTAGACGAGGTAAGGCCTAACTCGTGTGGTCCTGGGTGTAGTTAGGTCGAGGTAGCACGTGTGTTAGGACGGTTATGCTGTTGAGTCGGTAGGGGCTTGGGTCGTTAGGGGCTTGAGTCGTTAGGTCGGCGTTTGGGCTTAAGTCGTGAGCTGTGAGCCGCGTTGAGCTGTGTTTGTGTTGAGTCGTGTTAAGGCATGAGCCGTTGAGTCGCATGAAGCATGAGTCGTTAGGCCATGTTAGTTAGGTCGTTGGGTCGTATGGGGTTGCTAAGTCGTGAGTCGGCTGCAGTTAGGTCGTGGGCGACTCATGGGGACGACCGACTCAGGGGGATTTCTGCCTATAAATAGAAGGGGTTCGCCTCACTTTTTGGCACCGGATTTTGAAGCGACGAAGTGCTGCCATTTTGAGAGCTCGACTGCAACACTTCTTCACTTCTTTTCTCCACTCTAATCTAGTGATTCCTTCCATCTAAATTGAAGATCAAATTGAAGATCCAAGAGCCAAAGTTGAAGATTTCCATCCATTGAAGGGAGATTTCATCGATTGAAGCGAGATTTTGCCGGATCAAGCTTAGTTCTTCGCTGTCCAGATCTGAAGTTGTTATCTTTTGAGGTGTTTAGGTGATTCGGTGAGTGGTGGTTATCTCTCACACGGACCCAAAGGAGTATATTGGATCGGTGGCTTGTTTGTGTGTTAAAGATAGTGATTTCGTGCATTTTCTTAAGTCTGCATGTAGATCTATGGTTAATGATGTTTCAACACCTATTTTACTACATGTTCACTTATGCAAGTTTATTCATCAAGTTGTAGAGATATTGTTCATGATTCATGCTTGTTAGATTGCATGTTAGATTTGGACTCTTTATTTACGAAATTGCCATCATTGTTGTAATTGTTTATTTAGATCTTGTTTGAATGATTGATTGCTTGGATTAATGTTTGATTTGATTGATTAGTTGATCGATAACTTGATTTGGGCAAGTTGGTCGAAGATGATTCAAAAGCTAAGTGGAAAGGCTCTTGAATAAGGAAAGCTGCTTGTGGCATATGAAGCGGATGTTGAAGCTCATATGGATAGATTTGATGATGATGTTGAGATGGGACTTTGCCATGATGCGATGAGGCAAACCATGATGTTGAGATGGGACTTTGCTATGATGCGATGAAGCAAAGTATGATGTGAGAAAGCCTTGGTTTAATCCAGACAGGATCATTCCAAGCATGTTGATAACTCGATGATGCGATTCGAGTTGGTTGATAATGGTGGGCTCGAGAGGCGCTTGGGCTAGTATGAGAATAGTCGTCGAGGAGGATGGCTAGGAGGCTAAGATTTCATCGTTATTGAAGGTTCTAGCATGCTCAAAGCAAGAGTACGTTGGGACGGGCTGCGACGACGTCTCAGGCACGGGCTGCGACGACGTGCTAGTACTCTGGGTAGTTGCGAAAATTCCTAGGCACGGGCTGCGACGACGTGCGGAGTTATGTCTAGAACCGGGGTTACCATTAGCCCTTGACAGGCGGTCATTCAACTAACGGTGATATCGAGGCAATGATAACAGTGATAGCCAGAGTCATGGATGTTTGATTGTATCATCATTCGGCCTCAAGAGCGGTGTTTTCGGAGTGCTTATCTGATCTTGGTTTAGGCCTTGGGGGTTTGTACTTGGAAAACATCGACCTTGACTCGAGTGATAATTACTTTACTTTAAATGTCTGCTTTGTTATGCTTGTTTCTGCTTAGAGGGTCTGGGGGCTATCACTGTAGAATGAGGTGGAGTGGGATGGTTGAGTTCCTATTCCTTTTATCCTTTATGCTCTTTTGGTATGTTTGATAGTTAATTTACTGCTCACTAAGACTGTTGTCTGACTCAAGGTTTTATGTTCAACTCTTATTACCTTGGGCTGTTCATCCATGTTGGGATGGGCAGACTAGGTAGCAGGTGACAGGTGCTGTTCTTGGCTACCAACGCTGTTGATGACGAAGACGAGCTGGAGGCTTTTGCATATTGTTTTCTTATTATATGTACTGGATGTTCCGCTGTTTGATTGGTACTCTGAGTGTTATGTAGTGAGGCTTGATGTATTGACTATTCAGATGATTGTATAAAACTATTATGAGTTTATATGATGAGAATTCTGTTCTATAGAGCTTCACTATGTATATTTTCTATTGTATTTTATCCATGCGTTGTGAGTAATACGATAGAGTCTGCTGTTTTACCTTACCCTGACTATCGTCCATGGCTTCCTGGCACACTTTTCAGCGCACCATTCCCTTGTTTCGTGCGGGAGTCATGGGCGGTCGTCACAATCTTCGACTCCGAACTCGTTTTTCCTACGGAAATGTACAAACCGAATCGAAGTTGTTTTCGAGAATTTAATCTCGACCCCGGTCTCTTCGAAACGATCAACGCATTGGCCAATATTGATAGTTGGTGATTTAACAATGAATTAACATTCACAAACAACCATCTGACAATAAATGATTTCCCCAAATTATTTATTAACCTTAAAAATATCTTTGCAAGATATATTTCCGTTTCAAACCCTTTTTGAAACAGTTTCAAACCCAACTCTTCTCATGGAATAAATTCACAAACCTTTACTTCCTCTGAAAACATCCAAGCACCAATACTTAAGATTTAAACTAATTTAAATTCTTTATTCTTGAAAATACATTAAAACATTTATATTAAAACTTATTACATGCTTAATTTAACATATATATGTATATATATATACTTCAAAAATATTTCGAATAAAACTATTTTATAAAATATAAACTATTTCTTTAAAGTAAAGGTTAAGCTATCTAAATTTTGAAACTAGGAGTTATGAAATTCTATTCAAGTTCCAAATAACTCTTTAACCACTTATTCTTAAAATAAAACTATTCTATAAAATATAAAAATTAAAAATTATCTTTAAAAATAATACCCATGAACCCTTTTAAAATAATTACTACTATAGCTATTTTAATACTATTTACCTTTAAACTTATCAACTTAAATAATTTCTTAAAAACATTCCTTTAAAAACAAATTTAAAACTTTTAACATTCACTAAAAATAACTGCTTTGAAACGTACTTGGCTTTTTCAGGGAAATACACTTCCATTCCAGAATAAACTAAAGAATTATTTTTATAAATCCTGCTTAATTTATCTCAATTCAAAATTTATGTTTAAATCCCGTATATTCCTTTCCATACTTTAAAATAAACTCCTTTTATTTTTAAACACATTTCTATTTCCTGGAAATCACTTTCAAAATGTACTTGAAGTATTTTAAAATACGACTACTAAATTCTTTATTCAAATTGTACTTTTGAGAATCTATAAAAGTTTCTTAAGTAACTTAAATTAAAAAAATTCTTTTTATATGAAGTTACTATATCAAATGTTCATATTTAATTCCTTTTAGAAACATAATTCTAAATTACCTTTAAATAATTAAATACCATAATTACTTAAACAAATATTTACTTTCACTTAAAAACAATTAAAGATAATAATAATTTTCTAAAATATTCTAAAAACACCTTTCCAAAACTTTCCAGTTTATACTTCAAAAATATTTCTTTGAAACATGCTTAGTTTCTAGGAAAAATACATTTCCCATCCTTTAAAAATAAATCTTGCTATTATTTTTAAAACAATTCACATTTCTTTTTTAAAACACAATTTCAAAACACTTCAAATTTCAACCAATTCCTTGTATTTAATTCCATTAAATTCATTACCCAAAATTTTCCCCTTTCTCTTCTCTTTTAATTCCGATTTATTTTATATTTTAAAATTCCAAATTATACTTATCCAATCATAACAGGACACAATTTAAATTTCCAAATCAATCTATCACAGGATATTAACGAAATATATCACAGAATATAAATAAAATTTCTATTTGTAAGGAATCCAGTTAGATCCCTCCAACCTGTTTTTCCCTGCATCCACAAATATTAGCACAACAAATAAATATCAATCTAGACTGATATTAATATTCATATTCAACCAATCACACATTTATTAAATATTAACTATTTGAATTAAATGGTATCCAGATGTGAGTGAGACTTACTCACCTTGCATCGCGTTTCAAATTTTAAATTAAATCGAGCTTGTTCGATTTAATCTAAAATTTCTACTTGCTCAATCCGACTCCAGTTCTACGCTGCGGCGTAGATCGCGTCGTTGAGATTCCGGCGCCATCAGTTTCGTCAATTTCTGACAAAGTACGCATGAGATATGGATTTTTAAGTGTTTGAATAAATTTTAAACAAAATTTCCTTTTAATTAATATTATCAACAAAATCGTGACCGTCCTCTCCAAAAAGAAAAATCAAGACCGCACGTAACATCTTCCTTATCACGCTCGTTCCAGTCGAAAACGAACCCATTGGCCGCCACTAGGCTTTCAAACCGCTCCATCTTTACTCGCCTATACGACGATCCACCACCTCCACGTCGAAGCTCCACACGACGCGCACCCCAGGCCAGAAAACGAGCAAGCTCGGTCAAACCAATCCCTAGAAAATCGTGCATGAATGGAAAACAAACGGGCTCGATAACTCCCTCCACGCGACGCTAAAACCCCTCACCACCGTTGAATCTGAAGCTCCCCACGAGCTCTTCAATCTTCGAGTTGGAAGTTTTTGGTATAGGTGAGTGGATGGAGAGAAAAATGGAGGAGAAGGCAAGATTTTCTCGGCCATTGAAATGTTATAAATGGCGGCTCAAGAATTAGGCTAGGGTTTGGCCGGTAAACGTATATATATATATATATATATATATATATATATATATATATATATATATATATATATATATATATATATAGACGCGTAATCTAATTATATTATTATTAAATGCACTTTTTAAAAAATTTCTCAAACGATCTCCAAACAACGTGTGACAACAGGCAATTATAATGTTTTTCCCACATTCCAAACACAATGGAACGTGCTTCGGAAGCTAATTCGATCATATGCGCGAGTTAAGGAAATAAACGATCAATTTTAAATTAAATTGATTAAAATAGTTTCTATGCGTTTTGAGCTGCCAGTGTCAAATGAAAACTCCGATTGTTACGAAAATTGAAATTCGATAATAACTAACTATTACGGATCCAATGAAACTGGTTTCGTTGAGTTTCGAGACTGTGCCCCGGAAGGCTATTTTAACTCGTCGATTAATTCGAGCGATTTTCAAAATCGTCGAAATCATCTAAAATTTCACTTTTTAAAACTTTACTAACTTTATCATAAATCATAAAGAAATTATATTCACATCAGAAATCATTCTTATTCATTTCGAACCAAAATCTGATCATTTGCATTATTATATTATTAAATTCCATTATTAAATTAATAGAAAATTCCAAATTTAACCTATCGACTTTTAATTCCATCCAACAGTCCAATATTATAATTCAAATCCAAATAGACTTAAAATAAATTTTAGAAACCATATTTTATATCTATTTACCCCAGATTCACTAATTATCTCAATTCCAAATGTTTAATTATTATTATTCAATTTCAATTGAATTGCCATATTTAAAATTTTAACTAATTTTATTAATTTAACCAAATTCCTTTTTATTTCAAAATCAATTATAATCCATATTCAACATTTAAAATGAGTTAAATGTTCAAAATCTAACGACCAAAATTCTGGATCGTTACAAAAGCCAAGGTTCTCGCTTAACCTTCAGCTCTAATACCAAGTGTAACGACCAGGGATTTTCAACCCTCGAAAATCGACACTAATACTTCCAATGTATTGCGTGCCGAGCAATCGAATGCCGAAAAACTTGATTGTTAGGGGGAAAAATAAGGAAGGAAGAAGATAAGAAGAAAACTAAACAACATAGAATCTCACAGCAGAACGAACAATCAATAAAATACAACAAATTTTTATACAAAAGCAAAACTGTAATGTGTATATGCAAACATCAATCAGAGTATACTAACCAATTTAGCTCGGACAGTTATAACAGTCTGTCCTTACAATTGCTGATAAATAAAACAACAAATGCAGTGGAAAATAATCATATACATGAATACGTCTTTGGCCTCCAACTAGTCTCCTAAAGGTCCAAAACATCCAAGTAAATTTGTAATATGCTTGGTTTGACCCGAGCATTATAATAAAATAACGCCCGAGTAAGTATGGAAAAGTAGCTTGAGAAAACGCACCCAACTTGATTTTTAAAGTTATAGAAAACTTTTCGAAGATCAAAACTATCTCGTAAAACCACGCCGCACATAAACACGGACAAGTTTTTCCCTTAATATAACCAAAACATTTCATATGAAATCCTTTGATATTAATAATGTCTAGATACAAATACTTATTCATCATAGCCGAAATTGTTACGTTAATTAAATTCCAGCATAATAGATGAAACGACCCTGACCCGACCTTCGAAAATCGGCACCGAATACGACACTCCTATTCAAATGCCACAGAACCAAACGTCGAATCTGGTTCGCCGGAGCTTATAACACAATTAAGTACAACACAGCGAAAGAAAAGAAATGAATATCATATACAATTCCAATGAATACAGTATCCAAATATGGAACAACACTGATATAATATGATACAGAATATCAGAGACAATAAACAACAGCGGAAAACAAATAGCCAAGAGAGATAACTCCAATCAAATGCTCCAAAGCTATACTCCAAACCACTAGCTCAAACCCCTATCACGCTTCAACAAGCTAAGCAAGTCTCGTCCACAAATCCAAAGACTCCAATATCCAAGATCTCCAAAGAATACTAGAGAGAATGTTGAAGGGTATCAAATCGATATCTATATCTACTTTCTGAAAAACCCAACTCTAGACTGCCCGTGTGGAAATTTGTGGGCACCCAGAGTTTAGGAAGGGAACAATAAACACCGGGTCAGTCATGGGACTGGTATGAGCAAACAAAACAGTTTTATCTTTAAAACAAACAAAAGAATTAAAATTTGAAATCCGCAATGCTTTTTAGAAAATGAAACTACCATAAGGCCTCCCGCCACACACGCCATGCAAACGCAAAATTAGAGGAGATTTTTCCTTATGATAGTCAAACATGCTTGATACGCGAAAACCATTTTATATTATTATTATTATTAGTGCATAGTGGAAAACATTTCGAAAGTATAATATTAATCTTAGCCAGCATAGACATTCCGAACTATGCCTATTATAGCTGCCCTCTAAACAGTGGGGCGCCACCATAAGTAGATGGCAGGTTATACAACTAAAACCGTACAGGGCGCGTATTGAATGATTGGATTTCCAACAAATGGTCAGGCTAAGGAATTTCCTGGGCCATATGGGAATGCCTCTGGAGGGACTCCCCGAGAACCATCCCTCAGTTCTCTACCAACACAAGGCAGGTGTACCCCCGCCAAGGAGTATCACCTCAGATATTCCATTCTCGATCGTAACAAACCTTTACCCGAGCGCTCGATACCAACAACCACAAAGCAATGTATTTGCAGTAATCACATAGGTTAAATATCTGGGCTCCATACCATGATATCACATCTATCCAGAAGAAATGGACATACCCTAGGGGCGCTACCCCTGAAACGTTACTGCATCTTTCCTGTTTCGGCCATTCCGGTTTGTGAGGCTCGACGAGGTCTCATCCACAAAGCTACGCTTTTCACAAAGCCTTGCTTTGATCAACAAATTATCAGTAGTACTTCGTATGCCACATTACCAAATTGGGAATGTATCACTAGTAACCATCAACAACATAACCTCTGAGCTCGTACGTCTCAGACAAGGGTGTTAAGCTAAAAGAATAAATCTCCGCCACCAAACAGAAATGTATTTGATAGAAACCGGTTTTACATCTCAAAGTGTAATGTCAGACACACATCCATACAAGTCTGTTCCGGGTTCGAACAGAACCGAAGGCACTTCCGAAGAAGCCCTTGCAATCCGGATAATTCCTAATCACGTCCGGATTCCCCATCACAACGGGTGATCAAATCTCTATACCGAGGACCAGTCGATGCAGAGACATTCGATAGGTCATCCTTTCGCTTTTAAAAGTATCCGGTCTTCACCACCGGTCTTCAAATGTTATCCATATCATCGTATCATTATTCGGAATGGGTTATATGACACAAGGTCCTCTCCCAGCTTAACCGAATAATAAGCGCAATATTTAAAAACATATGGATAATGGGATTTCGGTTAAATCACAACTTACTATCCAAAACCTTTCATTCAAATGGTTAAACCAAATTACCATTTCAAATCTTTTTAGACAAAAAGATTTACTTCGAGAACCTTTCAATAGTTTAAACAATTTCCCCACTTTAATCTTTTAAACAAAAGATTCACTTTTAAAATACCTTTCAATTTTAAACAAGGTTCATAAATCTTTGACAAAGATTCATTCTTAGCCTTCCAAAACAATTCCATTTCAAATTGGATTAACTCATCCGGTCTTTCAATTAAAGACTTATTTCATAGCTTTCAAAACCATTACCAAAAATTCATTCATAACTTTCAAAACAATTCCCGTTTCAAAAATAAAAGATACACCATTTAGAATCTTCTTCGATTCCAAAACAAAGCATAATAATCTTTCACAAAGGTTCGTTCATAGCTTTCAAAACAATTTCCATTTCAGTTTGGACTAACTCATTTAATCTTTAAACCAAAGATTCAATAGTTTTCAAACTCGTTTCCAATTCATCGAATTCCATTTTCAAATATTGAATTCAAACTCAAATCAAAATATTTCAAATTTCAAACTAAATCAAATTATTTAAAATAACTTTTATCTTCAAAAACTCCTTTTCAAATACTTTTCAAATTCAACCTTATTTCATTTCCAAAACCATTCGGATTCAAAATTCAAACTTTAAAACCATTTCAAAATATTAAATTCAAATATTTGTGACTTAACTGATTTCCTCGTGAAATCCATATTTTTGTGTGTATAGTGTGGTCCAGGGGTTTTACACATAATATTGCAACAACATCAACCATTATAGTCCAAATACATCAATATCAATAAGCGGTATAAACTATAACGCTTATATCAGACAAGCGGTACAAACCAATTGTAACGCTTATCTTTCATTCACATATCACAGATGTATATATCACCGATAATAATTTACATTACAGATTATTAATTTCATCACAAAATAAATTACATCACAATTCACAAAACAAAATAATTCATATCACATATTATCACAAATCAGGGACATCAACCAATTCAAAGCACTTCATAGAATCCTAACATCCATGAGTAAGATCAATTAATTATCTGATTTATTTATATCAGATTAATTACTTATGAATAATTTCTAATCCTGGTTAATTAATCATTAATTAATTTCAAACCATTTTGATTAATTATTATTTAATCCTTAATTAACCTTTAATTAATAATAATCCTTTGATTAATCATCCTTAATTAATTACAAAGATTTGTCTAATTAATTCTTAATTAATAATCATCCCTTAATTGTTTTCATAATTTAATTAACCTTTAAATTAATTTATCACATTAATTAATTACCCATAATTAATTTTAATAAGTGATCATTCTTAATCACTTAGTCATCGTTACCCATAAATTAACTAGCAATTAATTTATCTTAATTAATTACCTTAATAATTTAGAAATCAATCCACCTTTAATTATTAATTTATTAATTAGGCTTTAATTAACTTCTTTAAATTAATCTTTTATAATTGAATTCATTAATCTTTAATTATTTAATTAATAAATTTTAAATCATTAATTTTAAATCTAATCTTATTCAATTAATGATTTCTTAATTACAAATTAATTAGCCTAAGAATAATTAATCTTATTAAAACCCTTAATTACTTTAATTAATTATCCATTTCATTTATGAATTAATTAAATTAATTATCCATTTAACTACTTTAATAATTTAATGAATTACAAATCATTAAATTCTAATTTACATTAAGATAAAACTTTGTTCTTATTAATAATTAAGTTACCATTTACAAAGTATTTAAAAACAATTTACTTTCAAATTTACTTTAAATTTCATTTTATATTTAAGATTTAAAATGAATCCAAGTTTAATTTGAAAAAAGTCAAAAACCATTTTAAAACCTTTTAAATCTTATGTTAAAAAAATACATACCTTTAAAACTTTGTTTATTTTAAATTTTTAACTTGTAACCTTGTTTAAAAACTCGTTTTCAATCTGAGATTTGATTTATTTTCCTTTTGAAAACTTATTTAGTCTAAATACACTTTGAAACTTTGCTTAAATAAAAATTTACTTTGCAAACTTAAAAGAGAACTTTTGTGTTATAAAACTGGAACCAATTTTTTTATTTTTTATTTAACATCAGGTAACAGATTACAAGCTCGAGTCAAACCCTGCTCTTCCCCGATCCCAACTTCGAGTCCCCTCTCTCTCATCTGCTTCGAGTTATATCATCATCTACACGAGTTTCTATCCGAGAAGGATGCTTCTTCCCTAAACCATCATTACCCAGACATGAAAAACATGCACATGTACGTGCACCAGAACTTTGGCAAACCTCCGTCATCACCGCGACCAGGCACACATCGACGACAACCCCTCTGACCATCCCGACTACCCAGCTCCAACACTTCGCCTTCTAATCGAAAATGAGCTACCCAGCATCCCACTGGAAAACAACACTCAACGCAAATTGATAATTCACCGACGAACCCGGCCATCTTATGCCTCGCCACCACATCCACAGCGTCACCACACATCAATGTCTCTACCCAACACGGTTTAGTTCGACTCGATGCACCGGTCTTGCTACATTCTTTCCGAGATCGACCACTACCCAGAAATAGGCTTAAACCCTAGATCAACACCATCTACCTTCCACATTGAATTGAATTTTTTGAATATTTTTTCGATGATCTCCCAACACCAACCAAGCTCCTACCTCAATCACGAGACCCCTAATTATTCCGACCATCAGAATTTGCCAATAAACCCAAAATCGTTCAAACCGCAAGTTCCCGACGAATTCATACTTAAAAATTATGAAATGGATCTTAAAAATCATGATTTCACACTACGAATCTGTTTATACGATCAAAACATAATTTTTAGATATAATTTTTTTTTCTTCTTCATATTGAATTATTACTGAAATTTCTTAATTTTAAAATAAATACTCTGTATATTTATTTAAAACTAGTTTTAAAAACAAATCTACGTTATTACAATCATTTTTCATTAAGGAATCATAGCCTAAACTTAATAATGTGAGGAGCAGTCTAAATTTTTGTTTAAATGGCTTTGAGCCTATTGAACAACAAAACAGTGTACATGTATATAATAATATACTTACACACAGACATGTTTACCCACATTCAACATATTCTACCAACATACATTCAACACTTAATCATAGATAATAAAATACAGATATAGGTCCAAAATTTGTTCACCTGGATTGGGAAGGAACAAAGATAATTTCCTGGAAATTGTTTTTGTTTGTGAAATCTGGACCATGCAATTCTCTTTAGACTACACTGTCCACTTTATCTTTGTTTTTTATCGTCATCCCGTCAGGTAAAGAATACTAGAGTTAAATTTTTTTTCAATTACTTCAGATTTTTAAATTCAAAAAATTTTCTTGTGAGTTTGCTTAATTTTTTTACCTGAGTTGTTCTGCTGTCTGTTTGCTTCCAAAACAGAAATTTGCTTTTGTTTTCATCTGGTTTGCTTCCTTCATTTTTCAGGTTTGAAAACTTTGAACTTACTGTTTTGATTCCCAGATCAAAGCTTTTGTTTTTATATTTGTTTTAATTGAATCTGTTTACTTCGGATTTTGAAGACTTTTGTTTTTTCTGAGAAAACAGAAAATAACCTGACCCTTTGTCTTATATATGATTTATAGAATGTTCATATTTTAAATTTTTAAAAGGGAAATTTGTTTTGCCACTTGAATAATATTCTTACACTTGTTATTATTTTAACATTTGCCAAATACCTTAATTTATTAGCTAACAAATGTTACTATAAGTCCTTAATATGTTAACACTTGTAATTAAGTATTTTTCTTTTATTATATTTTTATGGTTTTAAAAGTTTTTAAATCAATTTTCCTAATAAACCAATACATTTATAAATTTATAATTGTTTTCTAAATTTGTTTTAAACCCTTATTTCATAAAATTTTAATTTTGTATTTTAAATCCTTTAATTAACTACATTTATATAATATATATATATGTAAATGTTTTTATATTCGTGAATATACAACTATTGTTTATATGTTCCAATGTTTTCTAAATCTTTTTATCAAATCTAATTTTATATTCAAATCTAATTTTACATCTTAAATTCAAATTCAAAATTTAATATAAAATCAATTTATACTTATAAATGAAAAAAAATTCCTTTTTATAAATATATCTTTATATTCCATTTATTTTTTATTTCTCTTAAATTTAAAATCAAAATTTATTTATAATCCATTTGATTTTTAATCAATTAATTTTATTTACAATCTTTTGATATATTTATTCAATCAAATTTTCAAATTAATTAAATTCCAATATATTAACATATGAATTTCAAATCCACATTTTCAAATTATATTTTAAAATTAACATCTATGAATGGCTAATATTTTATAAACAACTAATATTTATTTTGAAAAACTCTATTAAATCCACAAATTAATTTCAAAAATTAATTCAATTATCAAATTAAACTGGGTTAAAATTCAAGGATGTTACAGATTCCCCCCTTAGGAAATTTCGTCCTCGAAATTTTCAAGTAGGGAGACAACAAAAGAATATAGAGAGATCGACAGATGAATCACCAGATCAAACTGAATATTTATTCTGCATTTGGTTTCCCAAATTAGAATATAAATAATGGATACAAGAACGTATCAAGATACTCGGGTCACCAGATTTACAAATATATAGTGATATTGATTAGTTTGAAAGATATCTAACCACTTATAGAACATATCTGGACCCCAAAGAAACAAATAAGTGAATTTAATCTTCAAAAATTCCCAAACACTGGGTATGAATTCCAAGCTCAAGTCGGAATACCCCAAAGAATAGACAGATCTATGGATACAATCCAAAACTTTTAGTTTAAACAATCTAAATATACCTATCAACCATAGCAACCAAAGCAAATAATTCAAACAAACAACTCTGACCCATCTGGAGTTTATGTCGCATGCAAATATATCAAAGCTTCTTCCTGGAGCTGTCAGGAATCATCAAAGAATTGAAAAGACGAATCGTAGGAGATTGATAGAAAATTGTTTCTGCTATTGCAGGGTATTGACCATTTATAGTGGTTCTCCCCTGTCCCCTATCTCGTCCTCTTCTTGCACTCATACTCACTATCAGTGAATAGTAAGAGAATCACTGAGGCATTCGAACGGAGATCTTAGGGATATACTCATTCTAGGGTATACTTCACCCTATCTCTAATGAGCTACTTAATGTGTTATACTCCTGAGCTAAAGTTTCAACCTTCAGCTCTGATACCAAATGAAACGACCATGACTCGACCTTCGAAAATCGGCACCGAATACGACACTCATATTCAAATGCCGCAGATCCAAACGTCGAATCTGGTTCGCCGGAGCTTATAACACAATTAAGTACAACACAGCGGAAGAAAAGAAATGAATGTCATATACAATTCCAATGAATACAATATCCAAATATGGAACAACACTGATATAATATGATACAGAATATCAGAGACAATAAACAATAGCGGAAAACAAATAGCCAAGAGAGATAACTCCAATCCAGTGCTCCAAAGCTATACTCCAACCCACTAGCTCGAACCCCCATCACGCTTCACCAAGCTAAGCAAGTCTCGTCCACAAATCCAAAGGCTCCAATATCCAAGATCTCCAAAGAATACCAGAGAGAATGCCGAAGGGTATCAAATCGATATCTATAACTACTATCTGAAAAACCCAACTCTAGACTGCCCGTGTGGAAATTTGTATACACCCAGCGGTTAGGAAGGGAACAATAAACTTCGGGTCTGTCATGGGACTGGTATGAGCAAACAAAACAATTTTATCTTTAAAACAAACAAAAGAATTAAAATTTGAAATCCGCAATGCTTTTTAGAAAATGAAACTACCATAAGGCCTCCCGCCACACACACCATGCAAACGCAGAATTGGAGGAGATTTCTCCTTATGATAGCCAAACATGCTTGATACGCGAAACCATTTTATATTATTATTATTAGTGCATAGTGGAAAACATTTCGAAAGTATAATATTAATCTTAGCCAGCATAGACATTCCGAACTATGCCTACTATAGCTACCATCTATACAGTGGGGCGCCACCATAAGTAGATGGCAGGTTATACAACTAAAACCGTACAGGGCGCGTATTGGATGATTGGATTTCCAACAAATGGTCAGGCTAAGGAACTTCCTGGGCCACATGGGAACGCCTCTAGAGGGATGCCCTGAGAACCATCCCTCGGTTCTCTGCCAACATAAGGCCGGTGTACCCCATGCCCGGTATCATCTCGGATGTTCCATTCCCGGTCGTAACCAACCTTTTTCCGAGCGCTCGATACCAACAACCACAAAAAAATGTATTTGCAGTAATCACATAGGTTAAATATCTGGGCTCCATCCATGATATCACCTCTATCCAGAAGAAATGGACAAACCCTAGGGGCGCTACCCCTGAAACCTCGCTGCATCTTTCATGTTTCGACCATTCCGGTTTGTAAGGCTCGACGAGGTCTCGTCCACAAAGCTACGCTTTTCACAAAGCCTTGCTTTGATCAACAAATGATCAACAGCACTTCGTATGCCACATTACCAAATTGGGAATGTATCACTAGTAACCATCAACTACATAACCTGTGAGCTCGTATGTCTCAGAGAAGGATGTTAAGCTAAGAGAATAAATCTCCGCCACCAAACAGAAATGTATTTGATAGAAACCGGTTTTAAATCTCAAAGTGTAATGTCAGACACACATCCATACAAGTTTGTTCCGGGTTCGAACAGAACCGAAGGCACTTCCGAAGAAGCCCTTGCAATCCGGATAATTCCTAATCACGTACGGATTCCCCATTACTGTGGGTGTTCAAATTTCTATACCGGGGACCAGTCGGTGCAGAGACATTCGATAGGTCATCCTTTCGCTTTCGAAAGTATCCGGTCTTCACCACCGGTCTTTAAATGCTATCCATATCATCGTATCATTATTCGGAATGGGTTATATGACACAAGGTCCTCTCCCGGCTAAACCGAATAATGAGCGCAATATTTAAAAACATATGGACAATGGGATTTCAGTTAAATCACAACTTATTATCCAAAACTTTTCATTCAAATGGTTAAACCAAATTACCATTTCAAATCTTTTTAAACAAAAAGATTTACTTCCAGAAATCTTTCAATGGTTTAAACAATTTCCCCACTTTAATCTTTTAAACAAAAGATTCACTTTTAAAACCCCTTTCAATTTTAAACAAGGTTCATAAATCTTTGACAAAGAGTCATTCATAGCCTTTCAAAACAATTCCATTTCAAATTGGATTAACTCATCCGGTCTTTAAATTAAAGACTTATTTCATAACTTTCAAAACCATTACCAAAAATTCATTCATAACTTTCAAAACAATTCCCGTTTCAAAAATAAAAGATACACCATTTAGAATCTTCTTCGATTCCAAAACTAAGCTTAACAATCTTTCACAAAGGTTCGTTCATAGCTTTCAAAACAACTTCCATTTCAGTTTGGACTAACTCATTCAATCTTTAAACCAAAGGTTCAATAGTTTTCAAACTCGTTTCCAATTCATTGAATTCCATTTTCAAATATTGAATTCAAACATAAATCAAAATATTTCAAATTTCAAACTAAATCAAATTATTTAAATTAACTTTTATCTTCAAAAACTCCTTTTCAAATACTTTTCAAATTCAACCTTATTTCATTTCCAAAACCATTCGGATTCAAAATTTAAACTCTAAAACCATTTCAAAATATTAAATTCAAATATTTATGACTTAACTGATTTCCTCGTGAAATCCATATTTTGTGTGTACAGTGTGGTCCAGGGGTTTTACACATAATAGTGCAACAACATCAACCACTATAGTGCAAATACAGCAATATCAATAAGCGGTATAAACTATAATGCTTTTATCAGACAAGCTGTACAAACCAATTGTAGCGCTTATCTTTCATTCACAAATCACAGATGTATATATCACCGATAATAATTTACATTACAGATAATTAATTTCATCATAGAATAAATTATATCACAATTCACAAAACAAAATAATTCATATCATATATTATCACAAATCAGGGACATCAATCAATTCAAAGCACTTCATAGAATCATAACATCCATGAGTAAGATCAATTAATTATCTGATTTATTTAAATCAGATTAATTACTTATGAATAATTTCTAATCCTGGTTAATTAATCATTAATTAATTTCAAACCATTTTGATTAATTACTCTTTAATCCTTAATTAACCTTTAATTAATAGTAATCCTTTGATTAATCATCCATAATTAATTACAAAGATTTATTTAATTAATTCTTAATTAATAATCATCCCTTAATTGTTTTCATAATCTAATTAACCTTTAAATTAATTTATCACGTCAATTAATTGCCCATAATTAATTTTAATAAGTGATCGTTCTTAATCACTTAATCATCGTTAACCATAAATTAACTAGCAATTAATTTGTCTTAATTAATTACCTTAATAATTTAGAAATCAATCCACCTTTAATTATTAATTTATTAATTATCCTTTAATTAGCTTCTTTAAATTAATCTTTTATAATTGAATTCATTAATCCTTAATTATTTAATTGATAAATTTTAAATCATTAATTTTAAATCTAATCTTATTCAATTAATGATTTCTTAATTACAAATTAATTATCCTAAGAATAATTAATCTTATTAAAACCCTTAATTACTTTAATTAATTATCCATTTCATTTATTAATTAATCAAATTAATTATCCATTTTAACCACTATAATAATTTAATGAATTACAAATCATTAAATTCTAATTTACTTTAAGATAAAACTTTGTTCTTATTAATAATTAAGTTACAATTTACAAAGTATTTAAAAACAATTTACATTCGAATTTACTTTAAATTTCATTTTATATTTAAGATTTAAAATGAATCCAAATTTAACTTGAACAAAGTTAAAAACCATTTTAAAACCTTTTAAATCTTATGTTAAAAAATACATACCTTTAAAACTTTGTTTACTTTAAAATTTTAACTTGTAACCTTTTTTAAAAACTCGTTTTCAATCTGAGACTTGATTTATTTTCCTTTTGAAAACATATTTAGTTTAAATGCACTTTGAAACTTTGCTTAAATAAAAATTTACTTTGCAAACTCAAAAGAGAACTTTTGTGTTATAAAACTGGAAGCAATTTTTTATTTTATTTAACATCAGGTAACAGATTACAAGCCCGAGTCAAACCCTGCTCTTCCCCGATCCCAACTTCGAGTCCCCTCTCTCTCTCATCTTCTTCGAGTTATATCATCATCTACATGAGTTTCTTCCCGAGAAGGATGCTTCTTCCCCAAACCATCATTACCCAGATATGAAAAACGTGCACATGTACGTGCACCAGAACTCTGGCGAACCTCCGTCATCACCGCGACCAGGCACACATCGACGATAACCCCTCTGACCATCCCGATTACCCATCTCCAACACTTCGCCTTGTAATCGAAAAAAAGCTACCCAGCATCCCACTGGAAAACCACACTCAACGCAAATTGATAATTCATCGACGAACCCGACCATCTTATGCCTCGTCACCACATCCACAGCGTCACCACAAATCAATGTCTCTATCCAACCCGGTTTAGTTCAACTCGATGCACCGGTCTTGCAACATTCTTCCCGAGATCGACCACTACCCAGAACTAGGCTTAAACCCTATATCAACACCATCTACCTTCCACATTAAATTGAATTTTTTTTGAATATTTTTCCGATGATCTCCCAACACCAACCAAGCTCCTACCTCAATCATGAGACCCCAAGTTATTCCGACCATCAGAATTTGCCAATAAACCCAAAATTGTTCAAACCGCAAGTTCCCCACGAATTCGTACTTAAAAATTATGAAATGGATCTTAAAAATCATGATTTCACACTACGAATCAGTTTATACGATCAAAACATAATTTTCAGATATAATTTTTTTTCTTCATATTGAATTATTACTGAAATTTCTAAATTTTGAAATAAATACTCTGTATATTCATTTAAAATTATTTTTAAAAACAAATCTACGTTATTACAATCATTTTTCATTAAGGAATCATAGCCTAAAATTAATCATGTGAGGAGCAGTCTAAATTTTTGTTTAAATGGCTTTGAGCCTGTTAAACAATAGAGCAGTGTACAGGTATATAATAATATACTTACACACACACATGTTTACCCACATTCAACATATTCTACCATCATACATTCAATACTTAATCATAGACAATCAAATACAGATATAGGTTCAAAATTTTCTCACCCGTATTGGGAAGGAACAAAGATAATTTCTTGGAAATTGTTTTTGTTTGTGAAATCTGGAGCATGCAATTCTCTTTAAACTGCACTGCCCACTTTATCTTTGTTTTTGATCATCATCCCCTCAGGTAAAGAATACTAGAGTTAATTTTGTTTTCAATTACTTCAGATTTTTAAATTCAAAAAAATTTCTTGTGAATTTGCTTAATTTTTTTACCTGAGTTGTTCTGCTGTCTGTTTGCTTTCGAAATAGAAATTTGCTTTTGTTTTCATCTGGTTTTCTTCCTTCATTTTTCAAGTTTGAAGACTTTGAACTTACTGTTTTGATTCCCAAATCAAAGCTTTTGTTTTGATATTTGTTTTAATTGAATCTGTTTACTTCAGATTTTGAAGACTTTTGTTTTTTTTGAGAAAACAGAAAATAACCTGGCCCTTTGTCTTATATATGTTTTATAAAGTGTTTATATTTTAAATTTTTAAAAGAGAAATTTGTTTTGCCACTTGTATAAGATTCTTACACTTGTTATTGTTTTAACACTTGTCGAATACCTTAATTTATTAGCTAATAAATGTTACTATAAGTCCTTAATATGTTAACACTTGTAATTAAGTATTTTTCTTTTATTATATTTTATGGTTTTAAAAGTTTTTAAATCAATTTTCCTAATAAACCAATACATTTATAAATTTATAATTGTTTTCTAAATTTGTTTTAAACCCTTATGTCATAAAATTTGAATTTTGTACTTTAAATCCTTTAATTAACTACATTTATATATATATATATGTGTGTGTGTGTGTGTGTGTGTGTAAATGTTTTTATATTCATGAATATACAACTATTGTTTGTATGTTCCAATGTTTTCTAAATCTTTTTATCAAATCTAATTTTATATTCAAATCTAATTTTACATCTTAAATTCAAATTCAAAATTTAACATAAAATCAATTTATACTTATAAATGAAAAAAAAATCAAATACCTTTTTATAGATATATCTTTATATTCCATTTATTTTTTATTTCTCTTAAATTCAAAATCAAATTATATGTATAATCCATTCGATTTTTAATCAATTAATTTTATTTACAATCTTTTGATATATTTATTCATTCAAATTTTCAAATTAATTAAATTCCAATATATTAACATTTGAATTTCAAATCCACATTTTCAAATTATATTTTAAAATTAACATCTATGAACAACTAATATTTTATGAACAACTAATATTTATTTTGAAATACTCTATTAAATCCACAAATTAATTTCAAAAATTAATTCAATTATCAAATTAAACTGGGTTAAAATTCAGGGATGTTAATAGGTAAACAATCAAAACGTAAAGGCACGTATTCGAGATTGCATTCCATACTATGACAAGGTAAGGAACTAGCTTCCGAAGGTACATCTCTAGATAATGCACCAGGGTCTGACATGAGCATCTTGTACTCCTTCTACAGAGGACTGGCCTAGCACTTGACTGGTAGTATCAAATATGATCAACCCTCCATTAATGGGACCCAAAGCTTACAAATGAGAGATAATAACCGATCTAGATTTGGAGTGACCATACCCTGCTTGGGAGCGACCTGCTTGGCACTACAGATGCTCGATTTTTGTCATTTCCTAGTTGATGAGGCTCGAGGCTACGATTTACCTTTTATATGGCACTTTCCACTTGGAATGCTAACACTGCCTCTAGGCAACAATGTAGTACCAGCATTCATCCTTACAAGTTTGTTCTGGGACTAAACAAAACACTTAGGAGCTTCGTCTTTAATTCCATCATCTTCAAGATGTCTTCACTTTGAAACATAATCGTTGGATCGAAGTGTTTTTAGGTAATATACCCGATTCCAATCTCTTCAAAACAACTTTTTGATAATCAATCCCGGTTATTTAGGAAATAAACAGTTAAAGATAAGATTGGAGATCACCACCTAAACATTAGTGGATAGATTTCTTATCATTTTCTTAGAAGAACAAAACGAGATTTATATGCACAGTATAGCATCATCGGAGATGAACATGCCATATAACTCACGTGTTTCTCCAAGATATTTTCAAAGTTACGTTTCGGTCCAAATTCGATAGTCGGTTATTTAACTATCGAATAGCAATATTCAATCAAGGATTTATTCCATAGGGAAAACCAACATTAGTTAAGCACATAAGCAATCACTAGCCTCCTTTTATAAGTCTTTTATAAATAAAAATCACTTTGTAAATTACTTATATAAGAATACATTTACAAAGATATATCCACCTATTTGTATATTTTCAATATTTAGAGAACATCCATATATTTATCTCAATGGCATAAGTATATTTACAAAACGGAGAAAGATTTTCTTTTATTCTGATTCAAAATTCATTCATGAACTCCTTATAATTCTTTAAAACCAATTATAAATCATTTTTTAAAACTCCTAGAAGCATCTACAAAATTTCTTTTGTACATTTCAAGCATTTATGAATTCTTTTGTACATTTCTAAAATTCATTTATAAATCCATAAAACCCTTTATAAAACTCCTTTTATAAACCTATAAACCTGTATCTTAAAACTTGTTTATAAATATCTAACCATTTATAAAACTCTTTCCCTTTGTAAATCATCTTCCCTTAAGTCATAAACTGAAAATTCCATTTTAAAATCCAAGTCATTCAACTCTATTCATGGGTCTCGGAAATAATTATAAATAGTTAAAAATCTTTTACATCAAAACACCATCATATAATCATAATTATTAACAATAAACATCACAAATAAATGAAAATTATTAACTTTAAACATATTAATAATTAACAATTGCATACTATTGTTAATTAAACAATAATAATTAATTTTACCATTTTATAAATAATAATAATTTATTTTCAAAATCTTATTAATAATCCTTATTATTAATTTCATACCCTAATTATTCTTGAAATAATTAACCTTTTAACATTTTGATAAATTCTTTTAAAACAATAATAACTATAAACTAATTAATTTTTAAATTAATATTACTACAATTAGATAATCTTAAAATAATCTTACTATGATTAAATAACTTTAAAAAATATAAATTTAATTAAATAACTTTAAAATAATATTAATATAATTACATAACCTTAAAATAATATTACTCTAATTAAATAACTTTAAAACAATAATGTAATTAAATAATCTTTAAAACATTATTAGTATAATTATATAGCTTTAAACAATATTAATAAAATTAAATAATCTTTAAAATAATATTTATCATTAAATAACTTGAAACAATATTTTTTCGAAACCCAATTTGGGATTTAAAAATCATATCCTGTCTTAAAACTCAATTCCAATTCAATTGGTAATTGATCGTATTTCAAATTTCTAATTTAAGGCCAATGGCTACCCAATGCTTTACCAATATCGATATTGATTTTCTATCACTACTGGATTTTAGTTTTTCAAACATAAAACAATGTTATAGCCATAATGAAGTGGAGAGAGTGTGATAACACCATTTTCACTAACATTGTTTTATGTTTGAAAAACTAAAATCCAATAGTGATAGAAAATCATTATCGATATTGGTAAAGCATTGGGTAGCCATTGGACTTAAATTAGTAATTTATTGGCAAAGAAGAGAAGAAAAATATCTACACATACATCACTATTTTCATTACCATCACATGCACCACCATCATCACTTCCTCCTTACAATACACGGTCCAAGTCACTTCCATCATGGACAAGGCCATGTGCTTGTACTTTGATGGTTAATGTTGACTTTGGGGTTGCTTAAGAGCAAATAAATTTAGGAAATATCTTATATATATTTTTAGTAATATTTATATACTTAATTATATGTGTATATGTGTACTGCATGTGGATGTGTCTTCATGTATGCACATGTATATGTGTATATGTATGTTACATATTATCCACAATGTTGCATAACCTGTTCACGTTAAATTGTTATGAATTTTGATTAGGATTCTTCAGCCATATTTTCTCTTCTTAGTCAATATACACATACTTGTAAACAAAGTTATAAAATAATATTTATATAATAGTTAAAAGAGCTTACGTAGTAATTAAAATAATTAATAAATCATTTAAACTAAATTTAAATCCAAAAATCAATTATTATAAAATAGTGATATCTATAATAGTATTATAAAGGCAATTTAAGTTTTAAAATAACAATATAGATAATTTTATTACTTATTAATACTCATAAATATAAATGAGGGTATTTATGCAGCTCCATGTATGAGTTTGAATGGCTAAGGAGCTGTTTACTTATGAAATGATTTACAGTTATCTTGTCGATATTTTAACCAAAGTATATATATTTATAAACACTTATTCAAAATAAGATTATCGTTATTATTTAAAATTCTAAACATCATCATTTATGTTTAAAATTTTATTTTTGAATATTTTGTAACTATTCTGAAGTGATGAATTTACGGGTCATTACAAGTTGATTCCACCCAAAATCCATTAATGCACAAGGCTCACCAATGATGTTGGTTCTTGTCGCGCACGCGTGATGCACCACAGGCTGCTCCTCCTTCTAGCTCGCGTCCAGCATCATCACCGCCTAACGTTCCTGATCAAGCATCCATGGCTATGATTTTTTTTGTTTCTTTCTATTTTATGAAAGTGAGATTAGGGTTTTAAGTAATGGGAAAACAAATAATATAAGGATGAAGGAGAGATGAGGGATGTATAGGCTAAGTTTGTGTGGTCCAACAAGAAGAGAGAAAAGTTTAATTTTTCTTTTTAAATCATTTCTAACCCTTAACCACTCTATGACTCGACCATAATTTGATATCCGATTGAAATTCCAGTTGGTGCATTTTATTAAATAAATTCATTCTTATAATGATTTTTCTTTTATTAAAATATTACTTTTCAATTTTCAAAAATTATAAAACAATTGTTTTATTTCCAAAACAATTTCAAATTTTCACGGTATTATTTATTTTGCCAAAATAAATTTTTAAATAGCCTTTGGGTTCTTAAAACACAACCTCAATTTCGAATTTTGAATTTTAAATCAATGCTTTCTTTTTATCATCAAATAAATCCAAAACTTAGTTTATTGAATAGAATTCAATAAAATGTTCAAAATAACCCTTTTAACTATATTTATCCATTTTAAAATACTTATTCAACAGTTAAACTTAATCTGAATCTTGATTTCAAACTTTTATATTCAAATATTTTAATTTCTAATTTAAATATCTAATTAAATTTTTGAAATTCCTTTTAATATATTTATTTTATTTTAACTCCGAAACAGGGTGTTAAATATATACACAAATACGTGCATAATGAAATACACAAATGTATATATAATACTTTTCCTTTTTCGATCGAAAATTGATGTTAGTTTAAAAATTAAAAAAATGTTCTTTAATTTTTCTCGAGAGCTTCTTTACAGTTAACATTATTTTATAAAATAAAATTTTCACAATGTATTTAAATTAATATAATTTTTTATATATTAATATGATTCAAATAGTACTAAATAATGATAAAATATTTGTAAAAATTATTTTTCCATTGATAAAAATTATTCTTGCTTTAATTATTTACATACAAAATTATTTGACACTTTTTGATAAAATTATGAAGTTGTGATTAATTATAAACAATATATATACTTAAATAAATCATATATTAATTTAATAAAATATAAAAATTATATTTTTATTCAAAGCCATTCTGACTTGATGTATTTTGATAAAATAATATATATTATACATACACACATACATGTATACAACCAAACAACTTTGTGACAATGTTACTTGCATATCAACGTCGTCACCTAACTAACAATATATATAATATATTCATATACAATAAAACATTATAATTGAGAACTAATAATTGTATTTTGATTAGAAATATACCTTAATCCCTAAACCTTGAATACAGCTTGAAAAGAAGATTTTTGTCCCTTTAAACTATTTTTGATTCAATGGAGACCTAACTTTGAAACATTGACCACTAACTATTGGATAACGAATGGATTAACTTAAGTCGAACGTGATGAGATGGAGATAAACCAGTAGGAATTTTGGTCAGCAAGCACAGAGGAGGAGGTATAAAAGTTCTATAATCAAATTTGGTTAGAGATGCTTATATAGTGGATAGAAAGAAGAGAAATGTGGATCTCATCTCATACCCATTGTCCTTTAACCTCAACCATCCAAAACTAATTCCCTCTTATTGCTGCCAAAACTCATTGCCCTATAATGGACCTTAAACCCATTTTAAGCGCAAATAAAATATTATGCAATTAAATCAGATTTAATGGCTTATCGATATCGTAAATCAATCGATATATTTATAATAGTTACGAATATATTTAATGATATTTATTCATCGAATTTTATAATTAATATTTCATAAATATTAATTAATTTCATTAATTTATAGCAATTATAAGTTAATTAAATTCGTTTTTTAAAGTAGATTTCAATGTTTTGGTTGTATAACTCGTCAAGTGTAAACTTGGTCAGTGATTAATATCGAAATATTTGAACATTAATGTTCATATGTCACCTACCAGGTGTTTGACACTTTTCTTAATTTATTGCTTACTTGATTTCGATAAGATCTAATTTTACTCTATTAAGCATTTCTTTATTGTGACTTTTGTTTATACCAATTTTCTTCGCCAAAACTATACCACGTTGAACTTATGGAATTTGGTAACGTTCAAAATTCAAATATCATTCATATTCAACTCGGTAGTCCAAACACAAGTCTTGGTTCAATAATATATATTATTATTAATCGAAATTCTTTGGACAATGACTTTGAGTTGACTTGAGTTGACCGTGATACTAACCCCACATAACTAAGAAGATGAATACTCTCTTTAGTAATGCTTCACTTCCGCTCAACCCAACCATAGTCACACATGGACATCGTGCCATGATTTGACTATGATCAAAGCAAAGATTTCATATTGAAGATTGATATTATTCTCAAGCCAAGAGAACTGTGTAAAATTATCACATCAATGGCTTCTGTTTGATCTTAGTTATACTAACCAGTGGAAAACTATCAAGTGAGTCATTCCGTGATTTTCCAATAAATTCTCAGTACTAACCCCTTCTTTCCTCCTAGCAACAATGAGTAATACACTATCCAACATTTAGACAGCGTTACGTACTCTAGTCTCAATAGATGTATCGATATCCAATCTCGATACATCTTGACTAGGAATATTTAAAATGGTATATTTATTGTCATTGTGATAAATTACTCACGATCACAACACTTTGTAACTATTATCACAAAACATACATTTACGAATTTTCTATTAGATATATTTTTGGTTAAATTAATTAATTGATATAACACATTATATCAAGTATATGATAGAAAGAAAACACCTTTTATTTTGAACAAGATTGATTATCGAGCTAGATATATGTAACAAATTACATAATTTTCCTTAGGGTATACCCCTAAACATATCAATTAGGACTCATCTATCTTGAGATTCTGACCTTGAGTGTAATGATCCCAATTTTTAATTAAATTTAAAAATTGATGATGAAAATAATTTTTGGATAAAATTGTAAATTAATTTGAATTTTTTTTCAAAGTAAATGGGATATTTGTTTATTTGAGTATTGATTTTGAAATTTAATTGAGGTTTTGAATTTCTATATTTAAAATCTTATAGATAAAAAGTAACATCCCAAAGTTATCAATTTAAATAAATAATATATTCAAACTCTTGAGATTTAATTTGGAAATAAATTAAGAAAAATCTAAAACAAATAAAATAAGTGGAAATAATATATATGAATTAAATCCCAATTTTATTTTGAGATTAAAATATTGAAATAATAAATCTTATAAAAGTCATTTAAATTTAAAATCTTATATATATGTGTATATTACAAATATGAGTAAATTGAATGCATATTTAAAATTTAATTTAAATTTGTTCAGGGTGAGTGTGGATATAACAAATGGACATGAAAGTTTATATTTCAAGTTTGAGATTGAAAATTGAATTTAAATTTGAAATAAATGCTTTAAAAAAATTAAGTAGCATTAAAAATCATTTCTTTCTTTAAAATTAATAAAACAAAATGTGTATAAAATGAGCAATAAAAGTTTAAAATAATATATATATATATATAAGCTGTTTATTTAAAAGATATAATAGTCTTAATTTAAAAGAAAAAAAATATATAATGAACTAAGCTTAAATATATTGGTTTAAAAAGTGATATTGTAAAATTGATATAAACAAAAGTTTACAAAAGCTAAATCATCTTGTATACTTAATAATTAGATTTGATAAAATAAGGACTTAAAACACATTGTACATATATATATATATATATATATATATATATATATATATATACAAACAAATTTAAACATACATATGTAAGTATAGGATTTACAAGTGTTTAAGATATACATTTATTTTCAAGGTGTATAAGTTATAAATATAAAATTTATTAAATTATTTTGCTTTGTAAACATTAAAGGCTGCATATGTATCAACATGTGAGGGTAGAGTAGCATAATCAACAAGATCTAAAGCTTATGATTATTTTTAACAAATGGAATGAAACCATCATTTCCTAAATAAAATAATCAAATAAAAAAATTCAGAAAACTTTTCACCTTTTAAAATTCGAATTTTTAAATCTCCTAACATCTGAAGTTCAGTAACAAAAAAAAAGTATTTTGCAATCTTTACTTCAACAACAGGAAAAAAAATTCAGGAAAAAAAGAAGAAAGAGAACTGCCAATCTCTTCTTCAATGCAAGTTAAAAACTGAAGTGATTTCTAAAGCATCAAGTGTAGTGTGCTCTCAGGTAATCCAACTATCTAAACTCCAAATTTAAAATAGGAAAAGGAAGGAAAGTTGCAGACTTCATTTTCTTTTGAAAACTGTCAGGAAACATTCCTGTTCTTTTGGAAAATATTTTGAGCAAACCCTTAACCTTATACATATTTTTGTTTGCATGAAGTTGGTATTGATGAATGTGTGTGAATGAGCTTGCATATGATTGTGATTTCATAGTGGTTTCCTGTGAATAAATGTTGAAGTTCAAATATAAGCCTGCATGTATAAATTAAGTTGCCCCTGTTTCTTGTTTTCTTCCAGACCAAATTTACAAACAAAATTCTCATCCTTTTAATTAAATAACTGATAAAACTCAGGATATAAACAAATTATGTTTATGAAATCAATATCCAAGTTTTAAAGATATTCTCTAATTAAATCATCAAATTGTTTTACTGTAAATCCAGGATAGTCAGTAAAAACACTATAGTATGTCAAACCTTTCTTTCTTCTTCCCCTCTGTCTCCTTTTCCTGTTGGATTTGGAAAAAAAATTAAACAAGTTAAAGTTTATGCTTTAAGCTTTCACCATGGTTAGTAACAAAACTAAACAAGTTTTGAAATTTGACCAGGTTTCAGTAAATAATAATAATAAAAAGATATAGGATTTGTGCCAGTAATAAATTTAAACAATTAAAATTTGTGATTACTTTATAATTAAAAGTTGATTTAATTAAAGGGTGAAAGTAATTAAGATTTACTTAATTATAAATTAAGGATTTATGAATTAAGATAATTAATTAAGAAAAGTTAGTCGATAAAGTTAATTAGGATTGAACCAATTTATAGTTAAGAATAATTAATCGTTGATTTAAATTTTATGAAATAAATTGTGTGGTTAACACACTTAATCATATTCACCCTAATTAGAGATGATTAACTATCATCAATTGGTTTGTATTGGATTGATATTTTTTTTGTTGCGATGTTGTGATTGCTTTGTGATGGACTGTGATTTGTGATTTGTTCCTATATATGTGTGAAACCCCTTTTGCCTGTAAAACGACATTTAAACTTCGATGCGACAGGGAGTCGGACTCCAATTGGTTATCCGAAACCCACATCGAATCATATCAGTGAATCTTTGTGATTGATAAATTTACTTTATCTATGAATCTGCTGATGAAGATAAGCGTTATGGGTTATACCGCTTATCGATATATCTGTGATGATTGATGTTGTGCACTATCGTGTAATACCCCCGGACTACACTATACACACACAAATATGGATTGCACGTGGAAATCGGTTAAGTCATAGACTTTTGAAAATATTTAAATTTGGATTTTTAAATTCAAATGGTTTTTGAAATGGATGGGGTTTAAAGTAAAAAGCTTTGAAAAAGAATTTCAAAGATAAAAGTTATTTTTGAATAACTTAATTTAGTTTTGAAATCTGATTTAAATTTGAATTCAAAAATTTGAAATTGAATTCTATTTTGAGAATTTAAGATGTAAAAAGGGTTATAGAAGCTTATATGGGTTTCAAACCATTTTTAAAGTGTTGTTTTGGGAATTAAATTTAACTCAAAGATTTTAACTTCTATAAATGAAATCGGATTTTTCCAAAATGAAAACTGCTTGTTTTTCAAATGATAAAGCTTTCGTATAAGAAATGAATTTCCAATGTGTATGAAAGGAATTTCAAGTTTGAATTGAAACGGTTTTCCAAGTTGTGAATGAATAATTGAAACGGGTTTGGAAGCTATGAGTAAAATCTTTGATTTAAAGATTAAATGAATTAATCCAATTAATTGGATATTGTTTTGGGAACCGTAAATGGATCTTTGTGAAACTAGTTAAACTTTGTGAAATAAATCTTTTGTTTAAAGATTTGAAATGGTAATTTGGTTTAAACCATTTAAAGGGAAGTTTTGGATAATAAGTTGTGACTTAACTGAAAATCCCATGTCCATATGTTTTTAAATATCACGCTTATTATTCGGTTTAGCCGGGAGAGGATCTTGTGTCATATAACCCATTTCGAATAATAATACGTCGTTATGGATAGCATTTGAAGACCGGTGGTGAAGACCGGGTATTTGCGAGAATGATAAGATGACCTATCGATTGTCTTTGCACTGAGTAGCTACGGTATAGAGATTTTCTAAGTGATGGGAAGTCCGATCGGGATTGTGAGTATCCGGATTTGCAAGGGCTTCTTCGGAAGTGCCTTCGGTTCTGTTCGAACCCGGAACAGACTTGTATGGTTATGTGTCTGACACTACACTTTGAGATGTAAAGCCGATTTCTTTCAAATACATATCTGTTGGTGGCGGAGAATTTATTCTCTTAGCTTAACACCCTTCTCTGAGACGTACGAGCTCAAAGGTTATGTAGTTGAAGATTATCAGCGATATACTCCCAATTTGGTAGTGTGGCACGCTAAGTGCTGCTGTATGTTGATGATCATTTGTTGATCAAAGCATGGCTTTGTGAAAAAGTGTAGCTTTGTGGTCGACACCTCATCGAGCCTCACAAACCGGTAATGGTCGAAACAGGAAGGATGCGGCAAGGTTTCAGGGGTAGCTCCCCTAGGGTATGACCATTCCTTCTGGAAAAGGGTGGTATCATGGTATGGAGCCCAGATACTTACTCATGTGGACACTAGTATATTTATTACTGTGTGATGTTGTTGTTGGAGGGCCCTCGGATAAAGGTCCCAAAGGACCGGGGGTGGCATATCTCAGGTTTTATTCCCCGGGAAGGGGGTAGCCGGCCTTGTTTAGCAGAGATCCGGGTAGGTTCTCGGGGCGTCCCGCCAGAGGCGTTCCCATGTGGCAATAGGAAGTTCCTTAGCCTGACCATTTGTTGGAAATCCATTCATCCAATACGCGCCTTGTACGGTTTTAGTTGTATTACCTGCCATCTACTTATGGTGGCGCCCCACTGTTTGGATGGTAGCTATAGTAGGCATAGTTGGAAATGTCTATGCTGGCTAGGATTAATATTATACTTTCGAAATGGTTTTTCCACACTGTGCACTTATAGTAATAATATCAAAGAAATTTTTCTCGTATCAAGCATATTTGACTATCATAAGGAGAAATCTCCTCCAATTCTGCATTTGCATTGTGTGTGTGGCGGGAGGCCTTATGGTAGTTTCATTTTCCAAAAAGCATTGCAGATTTAAACTTTAAAAGCTTTGTTGTTTGTTTTAAAAGATAAATTGTTTTGTTTGCTCACACCAGTCCCACGACTGACCTGGAGTTTATTGTTCCTTTCCTAAACTCTGGGTGCCCACTATTTTCCACACGGGCAGTCTAGAGTTGGGTTTTCAGATAATCCTGTAATAGGTATAGATTCGTTAGCCTTCGAAACTCTTTGGATTTGTGGATCGCATTTGCTGCACTTCAGCATTAGACGAGACTTGCTCATCTAGGTGAAACGTGATGATGGTTCGAGCTAGCTTTGGATTGAAGATGGAGTTCTTAGAGTTTGGCATTGAAGACATTATCTTTCCGCTGCTATTCTCTTGTATCTCTGATAGTATTGTTATCCATTGTACCATTCTATTTTATTCTGTTGTATCACATATTGTATTAAATGTTGTATATCAAATGTATCATGCATATTTCTTCTGCTGTGTTGTACTTATTGTGTTATAAGCTCTGGCGAACCAGGTTCGACGTTTGGATCTGCGGCATTTGAATACGAGTGTCGTATTCGGTGCCGATTTTCGAAGGTCGAGTCAGGGTCGTTAGAATTGGTATCATATTCTAACGACCCTGACTCGACCTTCGAAAATCGACACCGAATACGACACTCGTATTCAAATGCCGCAGATCCAAACGTCGAACCTGGTTCGCCGGAGCTTATAACACAATAAGTACAACACAGCGGAAGAAATATGCATGATACATTTGATATACAACATTTAATACAATATGTGATACAACAGAATAAAATAGAATGGTACAATGGATGACAATACTATCAGAGATACAAGAGAATAGCAGCGGAAAGATAATGTCTTCAATGCCAAACTCCAAGAACTCCATCTTCAATCCAAAGCTAGCTCGAACCCTCATCACGTTTCACCTAGATGAGCAAGTCTCGTCTAATGCTGAAGTGCAGCAAATGCGATCCACAAATCCAAAGAGCTTCGAAGGCTAACGAGTCTATACCTATTACAGGATTATTTGAAAACCCAACTCTAGACTGCCCGTGTGGAAAATAGTGGGCACCCAGAGTTTAGGAAAGGAACAATAAACTCCAGGTCAGTCGTGGGACTGGTGTGAGCAAACAAAACAATTTATCTTTTAAAACAAACAACAAAGCTTTTAAAGTTTAAATCCGCAATGCTTTTTGGAAAATGAAACTACCATAAGGCCTCCCGCCACACACACAATGCAAACGCAGGAGGAGATTTCTCCTTATGATAGTCAAATATGCTTGATACGAGGAAAATTTCTTTGATATTATTACTATAAGTGCACAGTGTGGAAAAACCATTTCGAAAGTATAATATTAATCCTAGCCAGCATAGACATTTCCAACTATGCCTACTATATCTACCATCCAAACAGTGGGGCGCCACCATAAGTAGATGGCAGGTAATACAACTAAAACCGTACAAGGCGCGTATTGGATGAATGGATTTCCAACAAATGGTCAGGCTAAGGAACTTCCTATTGCCACATGGGAACGCCTCTGGCGGGACGCCCCGAGAACCTACCCGGATCTCTGCTAAACAAGGCCGGCTACCCCCTTCCCGAGGAATAAAACCTGAGATATGCCACCCCCGGTCCTTTGGGACCTTTATCCGAGGGCCCTCCAACAACAACATCACATAGTAATAAATATACTAGCGTCCACATGAGTAAGTATCTGGGCCCCATACCATGATACCACCCTTTTCCAGAAGGAATGGTCATACCCTAGGGGAGCTACCCCTGAAACATTGTCGCATCCTTCCTGTTTCGACCATTACCGGTTTGTGAGGCTCGATGAGGTCTCGACCACAAAGCTACGCTTTTTCACAAAGCCATGCTTTGATCAACAAATGATCATCAACATACAGCAGCACTTAGCGTGCCACACTACCAAATTGGGAGTATATCGCTGATAATCTTCAACAACATAACCTCTGAGCTCATACGTCTCAGAGAAGGGTGTTAAGCTAAGAGAATAAATTCTCCGCCACCAACAGATATGTATTTGAAAGAAATCGGCTTTACATCTCAAAGTGTAGTGTCAGACACACAACCATACAAGTCTGTTCCGGGTTCAAACAGAACCGAAGGCACTTCCGAAGAAGCCCTTGCAAATCCGGGTATTCACAATCCCGATCGGACTTCCCATCACTTAGGAAATCTCTATACCGTAGCTACTCAGTGCAGAGACAATCGATAGGCCATCTTATCATTCTCGCAAATACCCGGTCTTCACCACCGGTCTTCAAATGCTATCCATAACGACGTATCATTATTCGGAATGGGTTATATGACACAAGGTCCTCTCCCGGCTAAACCGAATAATGAGCGTGATATTTAAAAACATAAGGACATGGGATTTTCAGTTAAGTCACAACTTATTATCCAAAACTTCCCTTTAAATGGTTTAAACCAAATTACCATTTCAAATCTTTAAACAAAAGAATTATTTCACAAAGTTTAACTAGTTTCACAAAGATCCATTTACGGTTCCCAAAACAATATCCATTTAATTGGATTAATTCATTTAATCTTTAAATCAAAGATTTTACTCATAGCTTCAAACCCGTTTCAATTATTCATTCATAACTTGGAAAACCATTTCAATTCACACTTGAAATTCCTTTCATACACATTGGAAATTCATTTCTTATACGAAAGCTTTATCATTTGAAAAACAAGCAGTTTTCATTTTGGAAAAATTCGATTTCATTTATAGAAGTTAAAATCTTTGAGTTAAATTTAATTCCCAAAACAACACTTTAAAAATGGTTTGAAACCCATATAAGCTTCTATAACCCTTTTTACATCTTAAATTCTCAAAATAGAATTCAATTTCAAATATTTGAATTCAAATTTAAATCAGATTTCAAAACTAAATTAAGTTATTCAAAAATAACTTTTATCTTTGAAATTCTTTTTCAAAGCTTTTTACTTTAAACCCCATCCATTTCAAAAATCATTTGAATATAAAAATTCAAATTTAAATATTTTAAAAAGTCTATGACTTAACCGATTTCCACGTGCAATCCATATTTGTGTGTGTATAGTGTAGTCCGGGGGTATTACACGATAGTGCACAACATCAATCATCACAGATATATCGATAAGCGGTATAACCCATAACGCTTATCTTCATCAACAGATTCATAGATAAAGTAAATTTATCAATCACAAAGATTCACTGATATGATTCGATGTGGGTTTCGGATAACCAACTGGAGTCCGACTCCCTGTCGCATCGAAGTTTAAATGTCGTTTTACGGGCAAAAGGGGTTTCACACATATGTAGGAACAAATCACAAATCACAAATCACAGTCCATCACAAAGCAATCACAACATCACAACAACAAAAATATCAATCCAATACAAAACAATTGATGATAGTTAATCATCTCTAATTAGGGTGAATATGATTAAGTGTGTTAACCACACAATTTATTTCATAAAATTTAAATCAATGATTAATTATTCTTAACTATAAATTGGTTCAATCCTAATTAACTTTATCGACTAACTTTTCTTAATTAATTATCTTAATTCATAAATCCTTAATTTATAATTAAGTAAATCTTAATTACTTTCACCCTTTAATTAAATCAACTTTTAATTATAAAGTAATCACAAATTTTAATTGTTTAAAATCTTTATTTAATCATTATAAAGAATTTTATCTTTAAGTTAAAATTTAAATAATTGATTTACTCCAAAGTATTTTATCAAGTTAAATTTTTAAACAATTTTTTTAAAAAAAAAAAATCTAAGTTTTTGAAATACTTCATTTATATAAATCAATTTGGTTTTTAAATTAACATTTAAACATTTATTTTACTTTTTTTTAATTTTGTTAAGTTAAACTTTAAAACAACTTTTATAAAATTATAAATTTGAAATACCATTTATTTCATATGCTATTTATCATCATCATAAATTTATTCAGGAAATAAGTTTACTGGTGTTTTCAAAAATTTAGTTAAAACTGGAATTTTCTGTTTCACTGACCATCCCGAGGCTTGCTTCGGGTCGTACTCGAGGATAACTCCCCCCTACTTCGAGATTTAGCCAAATCTACCCGGGTGGAAAATTTTCACAAAAAATTTCACAAAAAATTTGTTAAAGTCCCAAATCAACACGATGCAACACCGAAACAACTCGAGTTGCTCTTCGAGTTCCCACGCGATTTCCCCGTATCATGCTTCGAGACTCCAGTTCCTTCCCCCCAAAACCACATACTGATACAACAACTCCCCTCGTGCACGTGCACCGGCACCGGAGGCGATTCCAACCACTGGCGAACATCGCCACATGTCCACCACCAACCCAGCAACCATCTCCAGCCATCGAAGTGCCCCATCTCCCCTCACGTCAAAATTGAGTCATCAGCCTCGAACTGGAAAAACAACTGCTCGACCAAAACCTCAATTAAATTTTAAAATCAATACTCAAATAAACAAATATCCCATTTACTTTGAAAAAAAATTCAAATTAATTTACAATTTTATCCACAAAATTATTTTCATCATCAATTTTTAAATTTAATTAAAAATTGGGATCGTTACATTGAGTTTGCTTAACAAATCATAGCCCTATAAATGATGGTAACTCCATATCGATTGTATCCTATACAATTCCTAACTTATGGTTCATTATCCTAATCTCATTTTGACCTTGAGTTTGCTCAATAAATTGAAAGAGGTTATTACACGTACCTACCATTCCATGACAGCCTAAGTATAGTATAGTATAGAACCTTGAGTTTGCTTAACAAATCCATATAGTTATCTTACCTCATTTATTCGATATATTAATTATACTATGCATAACATCACTAGCTTAAGTTTGCTCAACAACCAGAGAGTATGCAAGTAATAATATATAATTGGCAGATGACAACATTTATACTAAAGATTCATAATCTATAATATATTTAATTGAGTAATATCGACTTATGTAATAATGTATTTCTTATGAAATACTCTCGAGATTTAAGTGTCAAACATGTCAAAAATCATAGTATATGTACTATACGTATGTATTTATTCCTTAAGTCTATTTAGGGTTTCTTTAATGTTCCACCTTTAGTTTATACCTTATATTATATAAGTTTTATTATTATATAACGTTTACACTATATTTAACTAATATAATATTTTATGTATAACATTATATGTAACGACCGAGAATTTTATCATTTTGATTGTGACTATTTAATTAATTTTAAAAATGAAAAAAATTGATTTTAAAATATTAATAGCCTCTTTTAATTAATAAATAATAATGGTGAACTTGTTATAAAAAAATATTTATAAAAGTAAATAGTTTGAATAAATATCAATAGTGTGACAAAAATCGTTTTATGGATAAACGGTCTCGAAATGTGTGAAATTAGCATTCCAGGGTAGTGTCTCGGATTTTGACGGAACCGGTGCCATCGGATATAGAATAATAAGATGACGTATGCCAATGAGTTTAGTACGATCGGACGGGTTGTATGGTCGTTTGAGCTCGAAATGTGTAATATTTAAAATAATAATATAAATTATTATAGATACCCCTCCATACCCTCACTTTTTCCCTCTTCCTCCACTTTTCATCCGATGTAGAGAGAAAGTGTAGCTGCCTCGTATTTTTTATTTTTCTCAAAGCTTCATTCAATTAAAATAAAAATCGTTCGATTCGTTGGGATCTAGTTGAGGAGGCCTTCGATTTGGTATGGGCAAAAGTGGGTGCAGTGGCGATTAACGAAGTTCAACTAGTTGACATCGAACTAGGGTTGGGTGTTGTCAGAGTTTGAAGTGATGATAGGCAAATCGAGGAGCACCATTGAGTTTCTCGTGTGAAGGGGCATCGTTGGGAGAAGTTTGGGATGGTGTGGTGGCATAGTGGGGGATGCGGCATTTTACTATAGTCGAATGGAGATGCTCGATCATGATTCGTTAGAGATGATCGAGCTTGAAGTCGTGGAATCTGGAGTGGAGAGATCGCAAAGTGGAATTCGTCGAAGGACACGGTGGTCGATTTCATGGACCGGAGAGGGAGTATTGGAGGAAGATGTGCATGGAAATGGTATACCATTGTGTATCATGCATGGCCTAGAAAATTAGAAAGGAAGAAGGTGGGTTAATTAAGGTAATTAGTATTTAATTAAGGTAATCAGTATTTAATTAAGTAATTAATTATTTCAACTGATCCAAATTCCTAGATAATCGATAACTCTTGCATACAAGATCCAAATCGGACGTAGTCATTTGCGTTGTGCTCATAGGAGTGTTATCTATGCACTGGACCCAATTTCTTTAAGTTTGGAGCAAGTAGAATTTTGAATGCCATTCCATTTTAGATCAAGCAGGAATGCGTAAGCATCACTTTAGTTTTGATGAGCTAACTTTCCTTTGATTGAATAATATATGATGTATGTATTGAGATAAATTATTATTTATATGCTCGAATGATTTCTATTGCTTGTTTGGATTTTATTTCCAATTAGAAGCGAATGACATAAGTAACCATTGTTTTGCAGGGGACAAAAGGAGGAAGTCGAAGTATTTTTTAGCAGATAGGCCACGACGAATTCACTTCGAAAAGATGTGATTTTATGAAGGGATCCTATGGGATTCCTTGCAACTTCTGAATTTACTATTGTTATATTATTTTCTATGTGAAATGATTGTACGTCATAGCTTACTAGCTTGGATTTGCTATATGTGAACATGATGTTTAAAAGTTGAATCTTTTTGGTAAAGAAAAGAAGTAGGAGTATGTGTTAAGCACTATGGTAGTGCTAAGCATCTTTGCGAAACACTTTGAAAAGATATTTTATTTGATGACATTAAGAATCACTTGAGATGTTTAGTTACCATTTGATTTCAAGTATGGTTTTAAATTGGACATTTGAAATATGACTTTGATGTATTGGTTTTCTGAAATAGTTTAAGAAAGGTTTTACTTGAGTTTTGTTTTCAAAACATTTGAAAAGTGTTTTGGATTTTAAAATATATTTTTAAGGGATTAGGAGATATTAAAGTAAGTATTTTATTTTACATAAAAGGAAAAACTTGTCTTTTTAAATCAAATTTGGATTTTATTTAAAGATCCTCAAGTGATGTAGATATAAGAGTTTTGAATTATAATTTAAGTATTTAAAATGTTAAAGTAGGATGTTTAAAAGAAATTTTAGATTTAAAAGATTTATTTAGGGATATTTAAACAAGTGGTTTATATAAAGGAAATCCCTTTACTTTTCAAAGTTGAATTCTTCTTTAAAAAGCGATGGTTTTAAGATACGATTTGGATGAAAGTTTAAACTTGGTATAAAAGTGTTTGTGTAAAAGAGGTTTGGAATTCATATAAGTGTCTAAAAGATTATTTGATATAATAAAGCAAGTGGTACTTTATAAAAAGGAAAATGATACCATTTTGATAAATTGGGATAATAAATCACATTTGCGAATTTATTGTGATATGTGGAGTGATCTTTTTATGGAAAGCATTTAGTCCTGTCTTGAAACCAAAGATTTGTAATAAGTATATGAGATTTGAAATAAGGAGATTTATAAAAAGGAGTTTTATAAATAGAAAGGATATTTATAAAAGGGTTTTATAAATATAAAAGATATTTTTAAAAAGTAGTTTTATAAAAGGAAATAAGATATGATTTCTATAAATGATCATTTTAAATTACAATGGTATGGAAAGTATTTTTTTTCATACTTAACACCAAATTCCTTGGTATGGAAGCTCGTCTCTATCTGGGAGAATTTAGAATGTTTGTCGAGGCAATGATAGTTTTCTAACTTGTCTAACTTCATTGTTAATCGAGGGATAGCACAAGTTTGAAATCGAAAAGTGGCAGTAAGTATATTTAGTATAATTTCTCTATGACTAATTTATTTACACCAAAAGTGTTTTGGGTTATTGTTATCGATGCTTTTAAAAGACATTGGTTTTACCCCAATTAAGTATGTTTTTAGAAATGAAATTTCTCTTACGATTTTGTGAATATACTTATGTCGTTAAAATAAGTATATGGATACATTTTCAAAGTATTGAAAGTGTACTGTTTTGTGAATATACTTGTACCATTGAGAAAAGTATATGGAGGCTTTTCCAAGCATTGGAAGAGTATAATTAAATAGTAAATGATTAGTATACACACACACGTACTTCTTTGTAAAAGTATTTTGATACAAGTTTATACAAAGTGATTTTAATTAATAAAGGGTTTAATTAAAGAGGCTTTGTAGTTGCTTATATGCTTAATCATGCTTAGTTTTCATATGAGGTTAAATCTTTGTTTGGATTGTTTTTTTATTTGATAGTTAAATAACAAACTATAAAACCTTAGCTAGTTTTGAAACCATCGATTGTTGGTTCGGAGAGATCGGGGTCGGATATTTTATCCGAAACAACTTCAAACTGGCATAAGCATTCGAATTAAAGGCATCTTGAAAATGATAGAAATTGAAGGTAGAGTTCTTTGAAGTGCAAGGGCTACTTGCTACTAATCCTAAGGGAGATTCTAAAATTTACATAATAGAAGTAGTGCCTTTGGTTCCTAGAATAGCTTGTACGGATGAGTGTTGGCATTGCATTATTGCCTGAAGGGAAGTGTTAGCATTCCAAGTGGGAATTGCTAAAATGTTAAAATGTAGCCTCACACCTAATAATGAGTAAAACAGTAGTTGGGCCGCAAGATTATGTGGGTCAACCCTATTAGCGTATGGACATCATCTGATCTAGATCGGTATCCATGGATTTATGCATGCTCGAGCCCAGTACGGTTTGTCACGTTGGCAGCTAAGAGACGATCATATTTGGTACTATATATGAAGGGGTAGGTCTGTTCTGATTTGCATAGGTGTGATGTGTTTACAGCCTCGGTACAGTTTCTCTAAAGGTGAACTATACGGAAGGTAGTCCCTTACCTTGTCATTGTAGGAATCTGTTTTCCATACATGCCTTACAGACTTAGTTGTATACCAAATATGCCGGAATGTGAGATGCAAGTATTTCAACTATGATAAATATTTATTATAAATCCTAGACATTATTATAATATCACTAGATTTTCTAATAAAAATGGTTTGGTTATCGTAAAGAAAATACCCATTCGTGTTTATCTGTACCCGGTCTTACAAAATACGTTTATTTTTGAAGGGTTCTATATCATTAAAATCCATATGATTTGAGTTTCTCATGCTGGTTTCCTAGACTGATTCTCGCGTTATTTTCTTACAATGCATGGGTCAGCCCCGAGTATATTTCTAGATTTAGCAAGATGCTTTGAAGCTTTAGGAGGCAAGTTGGATGCCTTTAAGACCTATTCGCATATTTTATTTTCCGCTGCATTTCTTATATTGTATTTATAGGCATTTGTGAATGCATGCTGTTACAACTGTTCGAGCTGATGATATGTTAGTTTACTCTAATTGATGTATGTATATTATTGTTTTCTTTTGTCAAGATCATTTGTATATTATATATTACCCGTCACAATGTGAGATTCTATTCTATCTTTTCTTTCACCCCAACAATCAGTCTTTTCGACACTCGGATGCTCGGCATGTGAATACCATGGATATACTAGTGTTGACTTGAGTCAAAAAGGGTGATCGTTACCTTATATTAATTGAGTCTTATTTATTTAATTTAGTTAACTAACACTTTATTTAATTATTATATTATTCAATTATAACATGGTATATTGAATATACACACTATAACCTTTGTAGTCATACATATGTATCTTATATCTGTATATTCGTTTCAATTTATTAATTAACTTTTAATTAAATAATTTTAATTAAGTTTCATTAATTTCAAGAATTCTTTTATACACACATGTATACTCAAAGTGTCTTATGCAATTCAAGATAGCATAACATATATCGTGATATACATCGTAGATGGATATATATTTAATTAATTAACTTATTTAATTACTTAATTAATTTATTAACCTTATTGTTAAATAATAATTTCAAAATTAATGGTATAAATTTTTAAACATTTTGAAAAATTATATTATAACTTTTATGATATATACTTTATTTTAAATTTAACTTTTAAATTTAATTTTTTATTTAATTTCAAAATAATTTGAAAATCCATATTACAACATTTATAATATTTTTCTTATTTTAAATTTAAAACTTTCAATTTTTTAATTTCAAAAGAATTTTGAAACTAGCCCAAGGCCCGATTAAAATTGGGTCTTTTCTATTATGGGCAATCTTTGGGCTCATATAACTATTCAGGCCAAGCCGATAGTTAGGTACGACAAAGCACTTGATTATACCTAACAATCTAACCTAGATACTACATTTCTTAGACACCCAACCAATTGGATTGTAAGCTTAATTAGTTATCACTAATATGATAAATTTAGATTGCATATGCTATTTGGCTCTGATAACACTATTGGAACTGAGCCAGCATGTAGCAGTGTAAATGTGTAAATTTCAAAAAAAAAATTCCATTTTGGATCTTATTGGGCCTACGATGTCCAAATGTATTTAGATCTTATCCTGATTTGTTTTTAATAAAATAAATATTTAATTTAATTTAAAAATAAAGTTTTATTTATTTTAAATTTATATAATATAATATGCATATTGTATACACATAACTATGTACATGCATGTGCAACAAGAAAGGTGTATATGGTTTGGCATGTCGGTATATAGACGTTGGGATTTACACTGCAACTAACATGTTTGCCCTTATGTATACAAGTGTGCTTTCAATGTATATGTATATGTGTGTGTCTATATATAGTTTATAAAGAAATCATAATTCTATTATAAATAATTTATAAATTTCAAATTCAATTATTATATTCGAAATTCAAAATTAGATCTAGATCTACAAAACGAAATATCTAGTATTTTCAAGTTCAAATAATATATTAATTTTGTGTAAATATACACACACACACATATATAATTGGAAAATCATTTATTCAAAATATATATATATATATATATATATGTAATACCCTAAAATTTTGTGAAAAATTATTTTAATGAAATAATTCAGTTTTGAAATATTTAGATTACATTATGATGGGATTTCTAGATTGAATGATGTGCAAGAGTATGTGTGCACATTGGAAATGGCACAAGAAAGAATCCAAAATTCTTAAAAAAAATAAACAAAAAAAGAAACCATTTCAAATGTAATTTTGAAATGTGAATTAATTATCAAATTAAATATATTTTTCTGTACATATTGAAATTAAATATTTTCTGTACAATTGAATATGTATACATATTGAAATTAAATATGTGTATATATATATATATATGTATATTGAAATTAAATATGAAATATAGGTATATGAGCATATACTTTTCTATGAAGCAAGGAAAATTAAATAAATACATATATAACTACACACATGTATATTTTCCGTGAGTAGAAATATTTTGGAACTAAGCAAGAAAAATAGCATCAAAATGACATGAGATATAATGTAAGTAAGTATGTATGTGTAGGTAAAAATAGCAAAGAGGATTTTCAGAAATGAACAAAAGTGTAAAATATGACCAAGTCACATTTTTATCATGACTTGAGTAAGTGTGAGGTAATCAAAATTAGCCATTTTTCTAAAATGTAAAAAGAGGGAAGTACTGCCCATAACTAACAAATGCAGCCGGGGCATTAAGGATGAAAATGTGAAAATTCAAAATGCATGATGTTAGCCAGGACAAAAATGGAATTTTGTCTTGATAAAAACCCAAGTGAAAATATGCATATAAATAAGTAGTTATAGCAAGAAAAATCATTTAACATGAGATACTTAAAATAAGAAAGGAAGAAAATATTTTAAAGGAAAAAACATTCAGGTATTTTCTGGATCAATTAGAAGGAAATACTTAGGTGAGTAATCTTACTATATTCATGGCGGTAAGTCCTGATATGAGGCAGCCAATCTTTTCTATTTTTATTTGCATATTTCTGTTTTTGTCGAAAGCGGTTTTATTAAATATCTTATGGGAGTTTTTGAATGGTTTTTGATCTGATATGAAGATTGTTATGGGTGTGCATGCTACTGTTTCATTATTTTGAAAAGCTAAGGCATCAAACCTTGAAACCATGGAAGAATACTTACAACAAATATGGAATTATGGCATGAAAATTTCAATAGAGAAAATGATATAAGCTGCATTATACATAGTATAAGTGCTGAGGCTTAAGAAAAATGTATTAGGGATGCAATAGAGATTTCTATGTGTTGAGTCCCTAATCAAATAGCAGAAAATCACAAGTCAAAAATTGTGATTCAGCTAGATCTTGAATCTGGTTCAATCATAGTTACTTGCAAATCATAATAACTTAACATGCCATGTCTCTATTCTCAGTTGTAGATATTCCTATATTTAATTTAAAGACAAGATATCTGTTAGCAATATTCTTGAAAATAATTATCTATTTGCCTTCGAAAAATATGCTTGCAAGATGTATGGGGTGTTTTCAGGAATACAGTGACATGTTAACTTAGCTATCTGATGATAGGATTAAAAAGATACCATTAGTAAATGAACTAGAAATGGTGAGCCAAGAAGGCTGCTGGAATGCTTGTCATATTTGAAGTGTGCAAGTTGGCACATGGTTTGTTTAAGCCCTGAGATCTTTGTGCAATGATGTGAAATAATTCATTGCAATGTGTCCCAGTGATTCCTTGATAGCAGATGAGGCCAGAATATAAATTGATATATATAAGCAACCCATAAATCATGAAACTGGAATACGAATATTTCCTAGATTTTTTGGAGTGGCACCATGGTTTTTCTAGCGCATCTATGTGCTACTGATTAATATGAATGTTTGCATAATTATGTATGTGTTAATGGTTGATTTATAAAGTTATTATACTTGCATAACAATTCATCTATAATATAGTAATATAGTTAATTTTAAGAAATTGTTGAAGCAACAAGCCAGCACTCATGTATCACTTATTTGATAATGTCATGAATATATTAATATTGCTCATACCAGATCATAGATCTGACCCTTGTTTGCTCATGGCATATGGGGGTGTCTCATTTTAAAATGAGGCAGCCACGAATGCTCTTTCAGGGAATGAAGAACCTAAGTAAGAAGAAAAGTATACCTAATGAGAAAGAATGAATGAGCATGCTTGCTAGTTTTAATAAGAGCATAGAATGACCTATCTGCATGTATTCATGGGAGTTGTGTTCTTAAATTTTCCTAATATGTATGAACTTGTTATGTTTGATTGAACTAGTTGTGTTCTATTGTGTTTTTTTATGTGTTAAGAATTGAAAACTGAAGGATAATCTGAGTAGTGATCATGAAAATGAGTCCAAAGTATTATCTATGAAAATCTGGAAAAGAATTATATTCATATAAGAGCAGATTTCATGCAAAACTTATATTATGTACTGGTCAGGCCTGACTCATTTAAAAGCAGTAATTTTGAAGTAAAATTTATTTTTTAACTTGGAGTATTCTTTGAGTATTTAGTTACTCTTTCTAGATATTTTGTAAAAGAATTCAAGTCCACTTGTGGGTTGCTTTAAGAAGTGTATGTATCTTGAAAAGACTTCAAATGCATTGCAAATGAATGTCATTTTAAATTGACTTGGTTGAGTGTCTGGTTGACACAGTCACAAGGATTAACCAGCTTCAAAAGAATGGAGTCTTGGTTGATCATGTTGGTCTGTAATTTGGATGTAAAATGCATTTCAAAAATTCTTTGTCTATTTAGCAAATGTTTCACCAAAACTCTCTTTCAAAAACTTTTGTCAACTGTGCATTTTAACTGGTTAATATTACCAATCCAGGAAGCATTTTGCATTCAAGACCTGGTTCACCATAAAACATAGTGAATGCACACTTTTATAACATTTTCAAGTCTAGTACTCTAATCATAGAAAACCCAGAAAACGAGTGATCAAATGATCAACACATGGTAGGTCATATTGATTGAGTCAAGAACAGGAGAGACTCAAAGAAAACCATGAATTGAAAATGATAAATAAAGATATCATTTTCTGACCTTAATCAAGTATCAAGTACTATTAACTAAACTATGAAAAGGCCATATATTTTGAGATTGTTTTGTCAAAATAAATCACTAGTAAATCATAGTTAATATGATCAAAGTTATTATGAATAAATATGAGTAGGATCTACTCATATATTACAAATATCAAAAGAAAAAATATATATGGAAATTAACTATGGGAAGATTGAATCAAATTCTAGACAAACAGAATAAGCTCTTATTTATACTAACTCTGATTTAAACAAGAAAGACACATGCATCCTCATATGTATGTGCATATCTTATGAATACACTGATATATTTATATTGGTAAAATTTGGATCCTGGATATTGAAAAAAAATCCTTTGAAGATTAGAGTAAAATGGTAAGGGTCATTTCATTTGGTATCAGAGCGAGGTTGTATTGATTGTTGAGTACTATAGAAATATATTATGTCTATTTGGTTTGGATGAAATAATTTGGATAGGAAAATATTAATTATAGAAAATACTCATAATATACTAATCCCATCTACCCATAACTTAGTTATCAGACCATGGTAGGAAGGGGATCTCATCACAATGCAGGAACAAGTGTACCACAGATGCTTGATATGCAGGAGTTTGTGAGGGTTTTAAGGGATGGAATTAGGCATAGGCCTGAGAATCCGCATGAGGAACTTTCAAAACTATTAAAGGCTTATATAAATTTGGGAGGCAAGAGTTTTGAAGGGACTGAGAATGTGATGGAAATTCAAGCATGGTTGAGAACACTTTATAGGATTTTCAATGACATGCAGCTTGATGATCAAAGGAAGAGGCAAGTGGCTTCAAGACAGCTGAAAGGAGTAGCTTTAAGCTGGTGGTAGGTGATTGTAGCTGGGAGAATTGAAAATGAAATCACTTGGAATCAATTCAAGGAGATGTTGGAGGCAAGGTTTGTACCAGCATCAGCTAAGACCACATTACTTGAAGAGTTTGTTAGACTCAGACAAGGAACTTTGAATGTCATTGAGTATACTCACAAATTTGAGGGATTATCCAAATATGTAATGCTAGTGGCTGATGAAGCATCCAAAAATGATAGATATATTAAAGGTTTGAACCCAGGACTTAGCAGGGCCATGTTGCCTTATGCTGATAGGACTTTTGATCAAGTAATTGATCTGAACTTTGAAATTTGAGTAGCATGACAAGGAAAGAGAGAAGTATAGAAATTTTAAGAACAACAATAACAAGAAGAATAAGGGATGATACCACCCTTATGACAAGAAGAAGGAGGAAACAGATAACAAAAAGGCCAGTGACACTAAGGCCAATGATGCTAAGAAGAAATTGGTTTGCCATCATTGTGGAAAGGAGGGACACATCAAACCAAGCTGCCCAGAATTAAAAGGAGGAGCCTTCAAGTGCTACCTATGTGGAAAAGAGGGGCATATGAAGAGAAATTGTCCTGAGTACAAACAGCAAGGAAAATTGGCAAATCTGGAAGGCAAAAGCAGATCCAAAGTGGAGACTAGTGCTAAAAATCATGGTCAATTGGAAGGTACATTACTTATTTTCACCATACCCATAGCAGTAGTATATGATACTGGGGCAACTCATTCTCTAATTACCTATGAAATAGCTAAGATGCTAAAACTGAACTGCATATTAGTTGAAACCCCATTGCTAGTACAAAGTCCACTAGGGAGTTCTAGTGTTTTAAACATGATTTATGTGGATGTGGAATTAAACATAGGAGGAAACATTTTTATTTCCAATTTATATGTTTTAAACTACCCAAATATTGGTGTTATATTGGGGGTAGACTGGTTAAGGCAATTTAAAGCCATAATTAATCTAGACTCATCCATCATATCATTGCAAAATCTTAGAGGCCAGAGAATCACAGTTTTATGTGAAGTAGCTAAAGAAAGAAAATTGTATCATTTAATTGACTTGGAAAAGGATTTCAGTGAACCTTCCATTGAAGAAATTCCCATAGTCAATGGATATTTGGATGTGTTTGGGGAAGTTAAAGGTGTTCCACACCATAGACCAGTGGAGTTTCAAATCAACCTCATTCCAGGAGCAAGCCCAATAATTAAGAAACCCACTAGAATGGGGCCAAGTGATCTGAAAGAGTTGAAAAACTAGCTAGAGGAATTAGAAAGTAAAGGGTTTATAAGGCCAAGCAACTCATGTTAGGGTGCTCCAGTAGTATTTGTAAGGAAGCATGATGGTACTTTGAGGATGTGCATAGATTACAGGGAGTTAAATAAGGTTACCGTCAAGAATAAATACCCATTGCCTAGGATTGATGATGTTTTTGATCAACTCGGTGGAACTAAAATATTCTCTAGATTAGACTTAGCATCTAGGTTCTATCAGATGAAAATTGAGGATTCAAGTGTTAAGTACACTGCATTCAACACTAGATATGGTCTATATGAGTTTATGGTTATGCCATTTGGGTTGACAAATTCCCGCTCATATTTGGTAGATCTAATGAATAGAATATTTAGGGATTATCTGGATAAATTTGTGCTAATTTTTATTAATCATATTTTGATTTATTCCAAAACAGTAGAAGAGCATGAAAATCATTTGCATCTGGTTTTATCTAGATTGAGGGAAAAAGATTTAAAGGCAAAATTTTCAAAATGTGCATTTTGGAAAGAGGAAGTACATTTTCTTGGTCATGTCATTTCTGCTAAAGGAATTTCTATGAACCCCAATAAAGTTGTAGCTATTCAAGCATGGAAGAGACCAAGCACTGTGAGTGAAGTTAGATCATTCATGGGGATGACAGGATATTATAGGAGATTCATAAAAGATTTTTCCAAAATGTCATCACCACTCACTAATCTAACCAGAAAGAATCAAACATTTGTATAGACTGAAAAATGTGAACAAGCTTTTATCAAGATAAAAGAAGCATTGGTTAATGCACCAGTACTAAGAGTACCTGAAGGAAATGAGAATTTAATTGTGTACACTGATGCAAGTAGTTCTGGGCTAGGAGCTGTGTTGATGCAACAAGATCAAGTAATAGCCTATGCATCTAGACAATTAAAACCACATGAAACCAGATATGCAACCCATGATCTTGAACTAGCAGCAGTGGTTGAAGCTTTGGAGACACTACTTATTAGGTGCCAAATTTAATTTGTACACAGATCATAAGGCACTGAAATATCTTTTCTCACAAAAAGATTTGAACATGAGGCAACATAGATGGGTAGAGTTTCTAGTTGCCTATGACCTAGACATACTTATACACCAGGTAAAGCAAACAAAGTTGTAGATGCCTTGAGTAGACAACATGCTAAATTAGCTATGTTGATGATGGAAGAATTTAAGGATTTATCTATACTTGCTGATTTAGAAATTGAAGCAAGCAGTGAGATACATATGGTGACAAATAAAGAAGATGAGAATAAAGGGAGACTGAATTTAATAACCTTACAATTAGATTCAATTTTGAAGATAGGAAAAATGCAAGAACAAGACCCAGACTTACTGGAGAAGAAAATGCTCATATCAAAAGGGGAAAAGTGATAAATTACCATGTTGATAAAAATGGTTATATAAGGAACAAAAATAGAATATGTGTTCCAGAAAAAATGGAGTTGAAGGAGGAAATATTAAGTGAATACCATAGGAGTAAGTACTCCATACACCTAGGCAGTACAAAGATGTATCAAAATCTAAAAAGAAATTATTGGTGGAAGGGAATGAAGTCAGATGTAGCTAAACATGTTGCAAAGTGTATGACTTGCCAACAAGTCAAGGCAAAGACACAAAGACCATCAGGATTATTACAACCTCTTAGCATATCACGGTGGAAATAGGAGGATATGTCTATGGATTTCATAGATGGTCTGCCTAGATCCAAAGGAGGAAACACAAGTATATGGGTAATAGTAGATAGGTTAACTAAAGTGGCAAACTTTATCCCAGTGAAATCAGAAAGGAATGCACCAAAATTGGCTCAAGTGTTCATGAAGGAAGTGGTAAGATTGCATGGCATTCCCAAAACTATTGTGAGTGATAGGGATACCATCTTCACATCAAGATTTTGGAAAAGTTTTCAAGAGGCTATGGGAAGTGAATTATGCTTAGGCACTGCATACCATCCACAATCAGATGGACAAACTGAGGTGGTGAGCAAAATTTTAGAAGACTTATTGAGGGCATGTGCACTGGATTTTGGAGGCAACTGGGAGGACCATCTCCATTTAGCTGAGTTTACATATAATAATAGTTATCAAATCACTATAGGGATGGCACCATTTGAAGCCTTATATGGCAAGCCATGCTTATCACCTATATGTTAGGTGGAGACAGGAGAGAGGGCTATCTTAGGACCTGAGTATATAAAAGAAACTACAGAGAAAATTGAGCTAGTAAGGAAGAGAATGGCAGCAGCTCAAGATAGGCTGAAGAAGTCTGCAGACATGAAAAGAAAACAGGTGGAATATGAAGTGGGTGACTTTGTTTTCATCAAGGTTTCACCTATGAAAAAGGTCTTGAGATTTGGCAAGCAAGGAAAGCTCACACCAAGGTATGTAGAACCCTATAAAATTCTGGAAAGAGTAGGCTCATTAGCATACAAATTGGAACTGCCAGAAGAAATGAAAGCAATGCACAATGTATTCCATGTGTCACAACTTAGAAGATGGGTACATGATAAGGAAGAAATTCTAGGAAAGCCTACCCAAGTACAGATCAACCCTAACTAGGTTTATGAGAAAGAACCGGTAGGGATTTTGGCTATAGAAGAAAAGAAATTGAGAAGCAAAACTTTGAAGCTGGTAAAGATCCAGTGGAGTCTTGATCCTAATGATTGTACATGGGAGTTAGAGGACAAGACTAGGATGGAATATCCTAAGCTTTTTGAAAATTAAAGGTAATTTTAAAAAAAAATCTGGAAAATTTAATATGTTTGGTTGCTATAGTTGAATTTATTTGCTTATGCATGTGTTTGATAAATTTCCTAGAATCAGTGAATGCCTGTTAGAGGTAATAGAAAATTGTGAGGACCCAATTCCTAAAAGGAGGGGTGAATCTAATACCCCAAAATTTTGTGAAAAATTATTTTAATGAAAAAATTCAGTTTTGAAATATTTAGATTACATTATGATGGGATTTCTGGATTGAATGATGTGCAAGAGTATGCGTGCACATGCACACTAGAAATGGCACAAGAAAGAATCCAAAATTCATAAAAAAAAATAAACAAAGAAAGAAAGCATTTCAAATGTGATTTTCAAATGTGAATTAATAACCAAATTAAATATATTTTTCTATAAATATTGAAATTAAATATTTTCTGTAAAATTGAATATGTATACATATTGAAATTAAATATGTATATATATATATATATATATGTATATTGAAATTAAATATGAAATATAGGTATATGAACATATACTTTTCTGTGAAGCAAGGAAAATTAAATAAATACAAATATAACTATACACATGTATATTTTCTATGAGTAGAAATATGTTGGAACCAAGTAAGAAAAATAGAATCAAAATGACATGAGATACAATGTAAGTAAGTATGTATGTGTAGGTAAAAATAGCAAAGAGGATTTTCAGAAATGAACAAAAGTATAAAATATGACCAAGTCGCATTTTTATCATGACTTGAGTAAGTGAGAGGTAATCAAATATAGCCATTTTTCTGAAAAGTAAAAAGAGTGAAGTACTGCCCTTTAAAATAAGAAAGGAAGAAAATATTTTAAAGGAAGGGAAAAACATTCAGAGATTTTCTGGATCAATTAGAAGGAAATACTTAGGTGAGTAATCTCACTATATTCATGGTGGTAAGTCTTGATATGAGGCAGCCAATCTTTTATATTTTTATTTGCATATTTCTGGTTTTGTAGAAAATAGTTTTATTAAATATCTTATGGGAGTTTTCGAATGGTTTTTGATCTGATATGAAGATTGTTATGGGTGTGCATGCTACTGTTTCATTATATTTTGAAAAGCTAAGGCATCAAACCTTGAAACCATGGAAGAATACTTACAACTAATATGGAATTATGGCATGAAAATTTCAATAGAGAAAATGATGTAAGCGGCATTATACATAGTATAAGTGCTGAGGCTTAAGAAAAAGGTATTAGGGATGCAATAGAGATTTCTATGTGCTGAGTCCCTAATCAAATAGCAGAAAATCACAAGTCAAAAATTGTGATTTAGCTAGATCTTGAATCTGGTTCAATCATAGTTACTTGCAAATCATAATAACTTAACAAGCCATGTCTCTATTCTCAATTGTAGATATTCTTATATTTAATTTAAAGACAAGATATCTGTTAGCAATATTATTGAAAATAATTATCTGTTTTCCTTTGAAAAATATGCTTGCAAGATGTATGGGGTGTTTTCAGGAATACAGTGACATTTTCACTTAGCTATCTGAAGATAGGATTAAAATGATACCATTAGTAAATGAACTAGAAATGGTGAGCCAAGAAGGCTGCTGGAATGCTTGTCATATTCGAAGTATGCAAGTTGGCACATGATTTGTTTATGCCCTGAGATCTTTGTGCAATGATGTGAATTAATTCATTGCAATGTGTCCCAGTGATTCCTTGATAGCAGATAAGGCCAGAATAGAATATAAATTGATATATATAGGCAACCCATAAATCATGAAATAGGAATACGAATATTTCCTAGATTTGTTGGAGTGGAACCATGGTTGTTCTAGTGCATCTATGTGCTACTGATTAATGTGAATGTTTGCATAATTATGTATGTGTTAATGGTTGATTTATAAAGTTATTATACTTGCATAACAATTCATATGAAACCTAGTAATATAGTTTATTTTTAAGAAATTGCTGAAGCAACAAGCCAGCACTCATGTATCGCTTATTTGCTAATGTCATGAATATATTAATATTGCTCATACCAGATCATTGATCTGACCCTTGTTTGCTCATGGCATATGGGGATGTCTCATTTTAAAATGAGGCAGCCACAAATGCTCTTTCAAGGAATAAAGAACCTAAGTAAGAAGAAAAGTATGGCTAATGAGAAAGAATGAATGAGCATGCTTGCTAGTTTTAATAAGAGCATAGAATAACCTATCTGCATGTATTCATGAGAGTTGTGTTCTTAAATTTTCCTAATATGTATGAACTTGTTATGTTTGGTTGAACTAGTTGTGTTCTGTTAGGCTTTTTTATGTGTTGAGAATTAAAAACTGAAGGATAATCTGAGTAGTGATCAAGAAAATGAGTCAAAAGTATTATCTATGAAAATCTGGAAAAGAATTATATTCATATAAGAGCAGATTTCATACAAAACTTATATTATGTACTGGTCAGGCTTGACTCGTTTAAAAGCAGTAAGTTTTGAAGTAAAATTTAGTTTTTAACTTGGAGTATTCTTTGATTATTTTATTACTATTTCTAGATATTTTGTAAAAGAATTCAAGTCCACTTGTGGGTTGCTTTGAGAAGTGTATGTATCTTAAAAAGACTTCAAATACATTGCAAATGAATGGCATTTTAAATTGACCTGGTTGAGTGTCTGGTTGACATAGTCACAAGGATTAACCAGCTTCAAAAGAATGGAGTCTTGGTTGATCATGTTGGTCTGTAATTTGGAAGTGAAATGCATTTCAAAAATTCTTTATCTATTTAGAAAATGTTTCACCGAAACTCTCTTTCAAAAACTTTTGTCAACTATGCATTTTAACTAGTTAATATTACCAATCTAGGAAGCGTTTTGCATTCATGACCTGGTTCACCCTAAAACATAGTGATTGCACACTTTTATAACATTTTCAAGTCTAGTACTCTAATCATAGCAAAACCCAGAAAACGAGTGATCAAATGATCAACACATGGTAGGTCATATTGATTGAGTCAAGAACAGGAGAGACTCAAAGAAAACCATGAATTGAAAATGATAAATAAAGATATCATTTTCTGACCTTAATCAAGTATCAAGTATTATTAACTAAACTATGAAAAGGCCATATATTCTGAGATTTTTTTGTCAAAATAAATCACTAGTAAATCATAGTTAATATGATCAAAGTTATTACGAATAAATATGAGTAGGATCTACTCATATATTACAAATATCAAAAGAAAAAATATATGGAAATTAACTATGGGAAGATTGATTCAAATTCAAGCCAAACAGAATAAGCTCTTATTTATACTAACTCTGATTTAAACAAGAGAGACACATGCATCCTCATATGTATGTGCATATCTTATGAATACACTGATATATTTATACTAGTGCGTGGCCCGTGCTACGCACATGGGCAGTGCTGGTATTTACCTGTAATTGTAGGTCCATTTGTATATAGTCCAATTGTATGTTAAAGCAGTATGTAGAGGTCAGGTGCAGTGTTGGTTCTTAACCCCTTCAGCTTTATTTTCAGTCGTGAGGTTGATGGAAATTGTTGTGAGAAAATAAATTAAGTACATTCAGAAAGTATATAGAAAAATTAGTTTGAAAGTGTAGTATATTGATCTTACAGCGATGAACTTGATATTCAATTTGAAGTGAATTTATTTTAGGCAGTTGAAAGGGTAGCAAGTATTTTTCTTCCCTTTGGACTGCATTACTATAAGACGTATGTTTTTTTGTCATACTTGAATAAATGAATGATTGGATATAATTTTGAATAATAATGGGAGTGGAAAGGTACATGCATGTGATGCGGGTAAACAATCTAGGATATAATCAACATTTTTACCATTATCCTCCTTAGCTGAAGTGAAGATGAATCTTTTTTATTTCCATGCAACCTCATCTTTCATCCTTTTAAATCTTTACTTAAAGCCATTACTACCACAGTAGCATATGTGTGGCCCGTGCTACGCACACGGACAATGTCAGGATATATTTACTAACGTAGAGTTGTCGTCGGATGTTCTTATTAGTTGGGTTTCCACTATGTGTAGTTCTTATTAGTTATAAGATTATAGTTTAGTAGATTTATTACTTAATCTATGTGCAACATTCAGTTTTCAGTACTTCAAACCTTATTTGTAATGGCTAAAATTTATTAATTCTCCATGTTGTTGTCCACATCTTTTGTAATACGTATCTAAAAGGAAAAACTTAAGTACCAAAAATTGAAGTAAATGGATTGTAAACTATTCTAAACCAGTAAGATTTAAGTGTAAAAGAAATGAAGTAGAAATATGCACTAATGCATAAGTCATGGTTCGCGATTCTTGCGCTAATATTTAAAAGTCAAAATTAGTCGGTTAACCATGGTAAACAAATTTTGTAAGGAAAGGCAGAGAAATAGCATTATTTCTTGGCATTTAAAATGAATACCATCATGAAGTACTTCGTACAAAAAGGTAGAGACATTGATTATACATTTGCATTTAATTGCGTCAGTAGTTATGCCTAACAACACGTACATTTGGATGCATTTCGATGTGGATAGTCGCATCCGCAACTGAAATCAATTTTGGGTATCAGACATCCTTATCCGTAAATACAAACAAATATATTATATAGTTAGTATATTAGTTAATGACCAGTAAATCATGAAAAATAAATAAAAAATTGTTTTATCATCTATTTTTTTCAATCTCATTGGTCATAAAATTAAAATTATTAAACATAACTATAATAAAGAAAAGGTAAAGTGGTTAATATGCATTAAACGAAAGTAATATAAAAGGGACAATCTGTTTAGACATAAAATATAGACGTAATTTGTGACATAATGGATTTATACTGTTGTATTGTTCCCTGATTTCCACCATGCATATAAAGCAAATAACAAATACCGACGATCATGTTCTTTTGTATGACCAATCGTGTCTAATTTTGTGCTCAAATATCCGTCCCTAATATAAAATACTAATTTGATAAGATAATAAGTACATATCTTTTATTGCATCAAAATACATATAATATAAAATATGATCTTGAAAAAAACCAAAATGGGATTTTCAAATGAGGATGTCTTTATCATCATCCATATTCGTATTTTCCAAATATCAGCTATTGACCCATTTTCCAAATACGAATGTGACCGTTTTTGAATTTTTTAGGGGATCATTGACAACTTTATTAGTAGTCGTTACTCATGTACTTAATATCTGTTAAATTTCAAACATGCTAATAGTAATAAATCTAAATAAATTAAAAACTAATTCAAGATTCAGTAATTATGCATATTATTCAAATTAACGCAGCCTTTTAGTTGAAAAAAATACTTTTAACTATGACCGGCAATCTTTGATCTACTTGTAAGCAGGTAAACTAGATTATTAGTTATTGAGTAGTAAATTTTACGTTTACCAACAATTTATTAGAACATGAATTAATCATTACAGGTTAATGGGCCATAAAATAGTACTTATCATCAAAAAAAGGCAATAACGTTTGGTCAGAAAGAGAAATATATATGGAAATAGGCATGCACAAATTAATAAACAGAATTTGAAGTTCGTTAGTACAAAGCCATTTAACACTGCCTATTTGAGAAAACAAATAAAGTAAAGAGTACATCTTGCAGATTAGCTATGTTATCGCATAGGCAAAGTAATTGTATAAATTAATTTACTACATGACAGAATAGGAAACAGCTTGAAGATCCACCCAAAATGCTATAATGGGTGATATTCGTACAGTAATGGTTCCCTATCCCTTAATAGTATTCATACCTAAAAAGCAAGGAACATTAGTATTGGGACCTCTTTGCAGCAGTAACTTATACAACAAATGATTATTAGCTAGCTTATTACAGTAAAGTGAATATAATTTAACCAAATGAGAAGGAAGATAGTAGCATTCTTCATTCAGGCACAAGTACATACACAAAGTGAATACTGAATGTGGAAACAAAAAACGAAAAGGAGATGCAACAAAAAGTAGTAATATTTGAGGCATGGAATGCAACAGAGCTGTTGCGGGCAAAAAGAGAAAAAAAAATAAAAAAAGGTCTTCATTAAGCAGGCAAACTTGTTACTGCAAACCCCAAGTACATCCTCTGTCTTATGCCAAGTAAAATTCAAAAGAGTAGTTTGCATAGATCTAACCAGACAACTGTTGATCAATGATAATTCAAAGTTTGAGTTATTGAAAGGCAGGGCTGGCAAAATAAAATATACATTATTCTCAAAAATTTTGTTAAGTTGTATGACAGGAAAAAACCTGTAGTCACAAATCTTGGCCACATATATTTTAAGAAATCGTTGAATAGAAACTATATAAAAATGTGTTTCACGCCACTGTAGGTAAACTGAAAGCTGACAATGAGCTTAAAATTGTTACACTGTGATAACCGACATATTGAATTGTGTCACAGTGGAGATCTACATAAAAGAAAGATTCATCGAAGGCAACATCCTAATATGTTATTAAACTGATGGTTGTACAGGTAATGGTATGTATATTACAAATATGGAGTGCTGTTCGTTTCTAACATAAATGATTTATAATACATATATGTATGTATGTATGGCATGCATGCATGCTGCTTACACACACACAACAATATGCTGCTAACAGGAAATGATAAAGTAACTAAATGCTAGAAATTGAATAAAAATATATCTGTAGAGAAAGAAAATGATTAAAAGTGATAATAACCAAATAAAATCTGTTTCTATGAAATTCAGATTAACAACTGTATTTAAGATTAAATATAATAGAAAAAAGCACAATATGAATAGGTTTAGAGTGAAAGTGACTATGAATAAATACCTTGATAAGAGTTAGAAGTCTCCGCTGTTTAGCATACAATATCATCCTACTTGATTTCCTGAAAAATACAACAGGGAGCATATTAATGGCTATATATTTTATGCCCAAAAGATACCAAAGAATATATTATATTTCATTTAAATGTATTGACACATGCAAATAGGAGAAATATTGAATAGGAAAGTGAAATGTGAACACGCACGGGAAGGCTTCATGTTCCCAGTCCTGTCTACACTCTTTGCAATGCATCCCTTAACAATGTTATTCAAGTATACGATGGACATCCTTACTGTAAGCCTGAACATATATATTTATTACTATTAGAGATAAAGAAGAAGGGAAGTCGAATGTATATATGTCGATTGTAACAATGAAAGAAGTATAACTACTTAAACCATTTTAGTTTATAGCTCATTGAATTGTTAAACATAAGAAACCGTTTGTCATTTACTCCTAAATAACTATAGCAGATGTTTGTTGTTAGTACAACATGGAAGCACAAATGTTGTAGAGGATAGATGCACTTGTTTGTTAAGAGAAATAATATCATCATGCAAGTGGTTCATTAACAGATCTAAAAAGAAATACATAACCATTATAAACTATTTTTATGTTTAACAATCTAAGGTATAAATACAGGAAAAAAATATTGATAAAGCACATAATCGTCTTCCACAATCCTGGTTTACCACTATATGTTTCATGTAACCACCTAACTTAAGGTGGGAATAAAAAAGCTGCCCAATTTACACATGGTATCTCATATTTCCTTATACAGTACGCATATATGGATACAAAAAGGTTGACATAAAGAACCTCAATCGTTTGCATCTCATACTGCAGTTAACCATTAATGAAAGGTAGAATAATGCAGAGTAAAATAAACATGAGTTGAACTAATGCATGAGTGGTAATCAAATATTTTGGATCATGTTAGGGGTTTAAAATCATATTCATGCAGAAACCCAAAGACATGAGTACTGTACAGAAAATAAATATAGGTGCATTTATCTCCTATTTCAGACCTATAAGCATAAATTAAAACACAACCTCATAAAAAATATTGGATAAGGTATATTGAAGTTAGTACCTAAATGTATGAAAATAAAACAATATCGAGCAGTCCTAGGAATAGTGACTATGTGTTGTGTCCAATAAGAAATTGTTTCTTATATTGTTACTATTTTGAATAATCCTATGAATACTGATTCTAAGTTCTATCCAAGAAAAATGTGTTTGTTATATCATTTGGGTGATAAATAGTACTGCCTCCCAACTCAGCTCACTTCCAGTAAGTCAAGGTGGTTCGCCTGCATAGATAAAGTGAGTACAAACTCCGACAAATTTACTTCCAACTAAAAAAAGTTACAGCGTTGGTTGAAAAATACCATTGCCTCCCTACTCACTTACAATAAGTCAAGGTGGTTCTACTTTATAGATAAACCGACAACAAATTCTCACAAATTTATTTCAAGTTGACAAAAGGTACAATAGAAGTAAAATACATAAATTCAGAATTATCACGGTTGAAACTCAAAGAATGTAAACCTACCATAACCCTCATTTAAATGTAGTGAAGAGCAAACGGTGAAGAGCGAAAAATCAAAATTCAATTACAGTGGTCAAAATGACTGACATGGAATAGCCCTAATTTCAAAAATCTTCTGTAGTAGATGCAGTGAATAGTGAAAAACCAGAATTTAGGTAAAGGCGTAAAAATTACTAACCTGGAAAAGCCCTAACTTTAAAAATCATCTATAAGCCGGCGGAGGACCAACATCAACGCTTGTAAGTGTGTTGAAGAATTAGAGGGTAGGAAAAGTCACATTGGCAATCTTGGAGAATGGTGTTGACAGTCGATGCGGTTATTGGCCCTGTGAAAATGTAAAAGAATACTGTTGTCTTGCCTACGTTTACCACCACGACATCCATGGAAACAACAGCCACATCCACGATAGCCCATTGGAACTAAAGTAAACTCCCATTTAGCACACTTTCCAACTTGGGAGTTTTAACTATTTCATCCACACTCGGCTTCTGTAATAATATTTGCATAATTATCTTAGCAATGTATGGTTTTCACACAAAATTAGAGACATAATTACTGATTAACTCAATAATGATGTTTACACCATAGTATGCACTTTGATCAGTTGCATTCTTTTACTTGAGATTATGAAAAACATTACATGGATCAACATCAGCACAGTCGCATAGGTATTGAATATTACCTCAGAGAGCATTAACAAATGAATTCATAAACACTTTGATTTTCTAGTAATTTCCTGGGTGTGCTGCTTTATGTCTAATGCTAATTAACTAAATTTGATTTTGCCTTAATATGCTTTACATCTCAGATGAAACCATAACAGAACATGGTTTAAATGAATAAGAATTTCTACACGTAAATCGTTGTTTTTCAGAAACGAAACAAAACACAATTAACAACAACTGGAATACCGAACCGTAAAACAATGCTCGAAAGCTTTAGGACACTTGTTTGTCAGAATGACAGAAAGTCCTATTAACTAACGAGATTATAAGAAAGTGATTAAAATATGTATTTCAACTATTTTATATAAATTATAATGTAATAGCAGAAAGTTTAAACCCAATGAATGGAATTAACATCTCATAAAGATTACCATAACCAACCAGGTAACCAAATACAAAATATGTAAAAAATATCAAAACAACACCTTAATTTTAAAACTTTTGTTCTCACTTTCATATTTCATTATTCAATAAAGGGTGGTAGGCTTAAAAGCTAGTAGAATAATCAACTTCAATTGGTAATAAATGTAAAGATAATGGATAGTTTAATTAAATAATAATTAACCAACACATAATGAGTATTGTTATGCACAAATGCATCGGCAGTATACAGATCGTTAAAACTTTCTATCTAGTCTATCCCTAACAATGTTATCATCAAATAATTGATGTCTAAAGGTCGATAGCCACAAAGTAATGTACTTTATTTTGTGTTCTGTAGTTATATCAAGAAAGAAAAGGAAAAAATGCATAAACCTTTTACCATTATAATCAAGATCCTACTTTCCTAAAAGTTTGAAGTAATTGAATATTCAGGTTAATATTCTATTCAAAAGAAGTTTACATTCTGTTATTTATCCAGCAGCCTACACATTAGTCCTTCAAAACCGATGAAACTTTTATGCAAGCATGGTGTTAAGGGGTATTATAGTTAGTTAACAAAAGATTCCAATTAATCATTATTAGCATGTATATATGAATATCTACACACACACACACACACACACATATATATATATATATATGTATGTATATAGGGTGTGTGTCTATAACACAAACACAAATAATAACAGACTGTCAAAAATAGTTATAACTGCCAATTTATACAATAAGGAGATGGATTATTTGAAAAAGAAATTTATAGTTTAACCGTAATGTTATGATTTCACATAGAAACTTACAATTTCACCATGAATTCTTACAATAAAATTCATTCATGTATTATGATTTTTAAGCATGCAATAAAAAGATATATTTAGAAGAAAAAGTACCTATAACTGCGAGGAGTATGACCTAACAATTCTAGTGAGATCAACATAGGCACATCAACACGATCTACCAACTATCACGATGACAAATGTTAATTTACACAGTTGATATTTTTACTATGAAATATCTCAGGGAGAATGTTTCACAATAATTTTTATAACAAAACTTAATTATTATGCACATCACTTAGTCGAATTGAAATATTGTAATAAACAATGGTCTCATCCAAGTTGTTAGTAAAGCAAAAAAAATCATCAGTAGATATCAGTATTCATAGAGTACCAATGTGTAACTATTTCTAGCTTTTGTTGCTACTCCAATATAGCTAATCCAGATAAGCTAAAAAAGCCAGTCCTTTCTACTATAATTGTAGAACTTGTTTTTCTTTTCCTTCTAAAAAAGGCAACAAAACTATTCCAAAATTCTTTTATTCAATTAATCAAGTTCATTCAAGTACACATCGGGAATAAATAAATAAATAAATAGTAAATAAATAAATAAGATAAAAACTTGTTCAAACTCTTTGTAATATAAGCCTTTGACCATTATTACTACTGACATGACAGTTGTTCTACCTTCAAAGACTTTGGGTTCAACTGCTATAACATGTAGTAGCCTTGCTTTTACAGCACAAAGATTTGGAATTTTTATGAATATTGACCATTTTCGGGAGTATTAGCCAGAATAACTCGAGTGTATTTGGTCAGTTTAATCGACATAACCAGAACATGACCTAAATTTGTAAGTAGTTTTAAAACCGATTCAAAATTGAATTAGGTTTCTATTCAAAAGTGATCCAAAATGATAAAATGGAAAATATAACTTCCTTTTTCTCTCAATACTTCTATAGACAGGCAAAGCATCATTGCTAGCAGAAGTAATCCAACATGTGAAAGAACTAAGAAGGCAAACATCTAAAATTGCAGAAGAAAGCGCGTTAACAACTGAATAAGACGAACTAACCGTAAATCAACATATGAAGAAGATGGAGAATTTATGGTTCGAGCTTCGTTATCTTGCGAAGATCGAGCCGAGCATCTTCTTGATTTAATCAAAGTACTTAAAAGCCTTCATCTTCACGCGCTTGAAGAAGAAATCACCACAGTAGGTAGCAGAGTTAAGAACATGCTAGTCTGGTTCCATCTTCCAAATTGCAGATAGAGAACAGTGAAAGTCTATGGGTTGTATCAGGATAACCGTGGGTTTTATGACTGAAATTTACAAATTTGGGGTAGGAATTGGTTCGATTTGGGGAGAAAAGTAAAAATTTGTTTGGTATGATTTTAGGTTTCGGAAAATGGATGTAAAGAAGAAAAAAAGGCAGTATACTGAAAGGTAGAGGATTAACCGCTCCATTCTCATTACCAGTCGCTTCGTGGTACGAACTGTCGATAATAGTAATTAAGTGACACGTGGTGATAGTACAAAGGTGTGGTTTCTCCTTTCCATTATGAGTAATAGATAGAATGGTAAAATTTGGATCCTGGATATTGAAAAAAAAATCCTTTGAAAATTAAAGTAAAATGGTGAGGGTCATTTCAATATATATATGTATGTATGTATATATGTATGTACTATATATATCAAATAATATTTAGAAATACTATATATTTGTATAATGTATACTTATATACTTTTATATATATACATATTACGTAAATTAATATATGCATAAATAGACATGTTTTTCAACTAAAAATGCCTCTTTCAATACTTTGTATTTATCAAAAATGAATTTTTTTATATGATTTCCTTACGGAAAAAAAAATTGAAAACAATATATTTATGTATTATGTTAAATATTTGTATAAACATATTCTATATAATTTATAATGTGTGTGTGGGTATAGATATCACATTTAATTTAAATAAAATATTATATTGTATTTGAATATAAAATATTACGTATATATATATATATATATATATATATATATAAATTTTAAACTGTAATTGTATAAATGTAAATATATTAGTGTAAGACATGTTTTACTTAATGGTGTTTATTTTAAATCATTTATTATCATTATTTTCTAAAAAAAGCAATTTTTTAGTGGCCGTGATTAGTATGTATGATTATACATATGTAATTTTTTATATACACACACACATATATATTCAATCTAATGAAGACAGTTCAATGTTATATAAATTCATGATATATTCAATTTCTATCTAAACACATATATATCATATAATGAACATTATATACATTAATATATCATTGTAAAAAGAGAATTTTACGCTTTACCTAGTGCCAAGGTAGTACCTTGAAACGTAAAATCAAAACTCCTTGAAACGATTCCAGAATCCAGAAAGTGCTACTAGAGTGAATGTTGCTACCATTAGTGTTTGAATCTTATTTGATTTAATGTTTTAAGCTTAAAACTTTAATGGAGATGGGATGGGTGTGGCCAGCTATAGCTGTAGTAAATCGAGAAAGAGAGTCAAAAAACTAAAATGAGGGGTTAGAGACGAATATATGGTGGGGATCTAAGGAGAAAATGAAGGATCTAAATCCATTTTTCTCTCCTACCTATTCATCCCTCTGAATTCAAAATTCAATCCCTCCTTAACCATCATATGGCCAGCCTCCCTTTTCCATTATAATTGCACTCAATAAGTCCTATCATGGGCTTCAAAATCAATTCAAGCATAATCAATAAACAACATATTTAAATTTATAACTATTATATGTACACTTCCAATACCGATCAACAAATATCAAATAAAATTTTACAATTAAAATTTCATAAATATTAATTAATACAATTAATTATAAAAATTATAATTTAATTAAATCGGGTTGTAACAAGAGCATTTAACGTTTCGGTTATGTGACTCTTAGGTGTAAATTCAGCTAGCAACTAATATCGAACAATTCAAACATTAACGTTCACACATTACTTAGTATGTGGTGTGAGAATATGATAATATTTATCGCTCGCATGGCTTTGGTAAAATCCAATTTTGCTTTATTCAAGCGCTACGTAGTTGTGATAATTATTTACACTAATTCTCTTCGTCAAAACTATATCACTTTGGACTGATGAAATTTGTTAATGGTCAAAATTCTAATATAGTCTACATTAAACTCTAAAGCCCAAACATAATAATTACTATTATCCAAAATGCTCTGGCAAGTGACTTTGAATTTGAGTCGACTTCAGTTGACCGTGATACTAACCTCATATAACTGAGGACATGAATCCTCTCTTGAATAGTGTTTCGCTTTCAATGTTGCCATTCGATCTAACTATAGTCATTCGATGGATGTCGTGCCGTGATTTAACTATAATTATAGTGGAGCTTCCACATTGAAGATCAATGGTATTCTTAGGTCATGATAACTATGTAATTTTTTCACAATGATATTTTCTGTTCGACCTTAGATATATTAACCACAGAAAACTACCGAGTGAGTCATTCCATGGTTATCCAATAATTGTCGGTACTTAATCCCTTGGTGCACTCAGCGCCCTACCCAAAATTTGGATAGCATAATGTACTCTAGTCTCAATGTATGCAATATCTAGTCTTGATACATCTTGGCTAGTAATATTAAAAATGGTATATTTAATTTCACTGTGATAAATTACTCATGGTTACAACAGTTTCTAACTATCATGAAACATATCATTTATGGATTTTCTCTTGAACATACATTTATTAAATCAATTAACTAATATAGCACATTGCATCAAGTATATAATAGAAATAAAACACCTTTTATTTTGAACAAAATAGATTATCGATTTAGATATATGTAAGAAATTACACAATTGACCCTCGGTTATGCCCCCAACACTATTGATACTTAGGGTATGTAGAATCATACCTGACATATCCCTGCATCAAAAGTGTTAGCACATAAACATAGCATATGCTAAACTACTAGAAAATATCAATATAAGGTTATCATACAGCACACCAAGCACACAACAAACATAATGACCATCACATAGCCTTGCATCTTCCGCTCAATTGCATTGGGTATATGATAACTATTACAGATGCTCAACTCATCGCCCAAACAAATGGTTAGAGACTAGACACACATGGATGGCAAAATATGGGTACACGTAGATTACCGTGTCCCACTATTGAGCATCACAACCTTAGAGTTACCATTGATCCCTTAGCTCACGTATCAAAAATAGAACTGCCTCATAGATGCTCAACTCATGCCCACACAGACTAGGGATTAGATACATGCAGATGTCCAAAAACATAGGTACACACAAGTGTCCAAAAACATGGGCACGTGTAGACTATCCTGGGTACATGCACATTACCTTATCCCACTAATGAGCATCACAACCTCATGTTCTACTCCACGAGCTATCATGCAGAACTCATCCTCTCGATTCTTCCCCAGATGCTATAGTCGCACACTACATTGAGTCATCGAAGTCCTTGCACTTTGTTGGTTACCATCAAAAAATCCATGATATCCAAAGTCATTTAGAATTGTCTACCTCACTCCACATCACTCACAAGACCCTCTAATCAAGTCAAAAAGAATTTCTGAAGTAGTATCTTCAAATGACCAAAATTTTCAAAACCCCAAGTCATGTTCAGGAATTCCTCATCCAAAGCTGAATCCACCATTGCTAAAACCCGAAGCAACTCCAAAACTCCACACCTGTTTTCTTATCAAGGTATCGAACTAAGCCACCTATTTTATTTCTTGAAGCGAGACCCGAAACACCTCCAATGTAAATCTCTATCTGGCCCTTGAACATAGAGCTAACGTACAACATTTAAAGTCCAGTAATTTGCAATGCGGACCAGAAGTCAGCTTCGAGCACACTCTGAGGCGGACTGAAGCAAGACTTAAAGCACACCTGGGCATAAATGCTATAGTAGCTCCAACTTCTAAGTTCTCAACGATTCCACTGCTCTACTCCGTGTCACGACTGCCCTACACATCCGGTACCCAATATACATATATAAAGTGCCGTAGGGATATCTGGGCGATGCATATTGATATTCAAGGGTATAGGGAATTAAAAATCCAAGCACAGAACCTGTAGATCATTTCAAGGTGCATAGACAAAAGAAAATATAATAACAAAGATGTAAAACATGCGAGACAGTGATATAATCAAGTGAACCATAAATAAGAACATCAGAGTGCATCAGGTTCACAAACCATCCAATAAATGAAATAAAGAGTTTATACATCCCAAGTCTCCGGAATAAACATTAAAACTGTTTCTCAAAATACTTGTACTGACATAGATTTACAATACTACGAAATGGAACATAAGCGGTAGTAAGCTCCAAAATATAGATATATGAAAGTGCAACCTCCTACTCATACTCCCTATAGCTCCATGTGCTATCCAGACATGTTATCCCTAATCTAGCCATTGAAGAGTACCCGATATAATAAGAAGCAAAGCATCAAGCCTCGATTCAGACAACAATCTGGTGTGAGTGATACATCATCTCAAACTATATTAAATAAGGCCATAGGGTGTGAAGAATCATACTTGACCTGTCCTTGAAACCAAAGAGCTAGAACATAATGAACATAATATACTACTCTACAAATATCATAAGGGCATACTGCAACTAAGTATGATGACAGGTGTCCAGGTGTCCCTATCCCTAATACCTATCTCCAATGGCATCCCCAGAGTGATAGATTATGAAAGAAGATAATCAAAGTAACCATAGCAACCATCAAACAATCTCCCTATCACACAATGTGATTTAGATATATGATAACTTGTATGGCCTTTACCATGCCAGGGACTAATGGAAATCCCAGTTTTCTTGTTGTACTTGTCTTTATCCCACAACTGATACTAGACTCTTTCCCTTGATCTAAGGTATATGGATCCGAATAATCGACCAAGGTAGCCAAACAAAGTACCCATGAGTGTCCCTACAATACACTTGCTTTCAAGTACATTAGAAAATGCTTCGAGTATCAACAATCCCTTAGCACGCCTATCCACGCCCTTTTCTTGCTCCATATAGTTTCCATTAACTTCAAGGAACCATTCCATGTTCCTTCATTCCACGATAGAACCATTCAACACTCTGCCCATGGGTCACCCTTTTTAGAACCTGTCCTTTGTGGATAACCATTCTCGCGACTCCTTCAACATCGAGTCACCATCATCGGAACCTAACTCTATTCATCGTTGAGTTTCCATCACCGAGGTACCAAAGCTATCTCGGAGTCATCCATCCATATCGTTAGGAGTTACCCATTTCACTCTGTAATGCCTCTAACAACCTCGCAACACGCCATGAAGAAATCCTTAAAGTATTGCTATGCAATGATGAAGATTCCTTCAACCATATACTCTATTTGGCTATACCGAGCCAAGCCCGAAACAAAACTCATCCTCGCCCAAAGCATCCTTAGAAGCACCGAATTGATTTCACTGACCAAAACTAGACCGAAGCTCCACCTAGTTTCTCCACCGAGCCATCCGAAGTCACCCACCGAACCAATTCTCGTGTCTGGCCCAAGTCAACCCCACTACCAAACCGAACCTAAGCCGAAACAACACCCCCCGAATAACATTTCTTGTTTGGCATCGAGCCAACTTCTGCCTCACTCCGAGTTGCACTTAGTACCAACCAGAACCCCCTTCCCTCACCCCCTTCTGTGCCAAAACAGTGTTGTAGAAACTCCAACTTTCGCTTTTGCATTGATTTCACTATTGTGCCACACTTGAGGAACTGCCTTTGTGACACAGCTATGGTGGTAGAGCCCGATCAATTGAGAGATATTAAAACGGAGCCAATAGCATCTCGTGCCACTACATGCATTGTGAAGAATGGAACTAGGAAGTTCCACAACAAAGAAATAAGGTTAGCTCGAGTACAATGGGGAGATAAACCGATGGAAAGCACATGGAGACCGAAGAAAAGATGGGGATCTCTTACCCCGAGCTTTTCACTAGTAACTTTTTCTCTCCAAATTAGATTTTCGTTATATTTGGTTGCAAGATTGGATGGTATGAGATGGTTTCTACACTTTTCACTGTCACTTTTGCACTAATACATAAATTTTATGCATGTTTAGGGTGTTTTGCATTCATACTTATATGTCCTAGTCACACACTCGTGCTAGGACTAAGCTCACTTGTAGAATGTCTACAATACATAATCATATTGTACTTTTGATTGAGTAGATGTATATGTAGATAAATTGGTTGTATAACATGGATGCTTAATGTGCGTTATGCTGTTAGCTCCTTGGAAAAGATTTCAAGGATGAAGTCCTTTTTGAGAAGGAAGAATGTATCTCCCCATAAAATGATCCATAAATAAATGGGATAAAATAAATTATATATATGGATAAAAAAGAAAAAATTCAAATGTTGGTATTTGACCATAAAAGTTATGTTGTTGCATTTGTGGCGAAATTATGATCAATTTCCATATATGATATGTTGAAAACGAAGCTCAACGGAAAAATTATGGACGTTTGGAGTTTTTAAATTTAAAATAATTTAATTAGAACTGAAAATCAAATGAATAGTTAAATTTTAAATTAGGAAATTCAAAAGTTAATAATAATTATACTACGAGGTTAAGTAAACGATAAAATTAATGTTAATGTTAAAGTATAATTGAGGAATATAATAAATAAAAAAAAGGCACCAAAAATATTTCCAAAATAAACGTCACGATCGACAGCTCCTTAGGGCCGGTCGACCGGGTAGGATAGGGCGGTTGACCATTGATAGTGAAATTGTGGTTGGGGTTTGCGATTTGAACATTCTGAATTTTATAATTTCCAGCTGACCTTCATCCAACGGTTCCGATGCGTTCCAACCATTATAAATAAGACCTATACCCCTCACTTTTATTCACAAATATTTTTGAAAGCTCAGTGAGTTTGTCTCTTCAAGATTCATAAAAACTCCACTAGGGTTTCAAGTAAGAAATCCTATAGATCTATCTTTATTTATTATTTATTTTCTCAACTTCTTCTCCTCCAAACCTTTAATTTTGTGAATTTGACATATATACAAATCCCTTGCTCTTTGTGTGTTATAAAAAAGAGATGATCTGATAAGATATTGTCAAAGGCATGTCGAATCCAAAGGAAGCAAAGCTAAGGTTGTGCCGTGAGTGGAAAACTTAGCTTTTCTATTTTACTAATTGATTAGTGTAATTGGGTTTGAATATGCCTTGTGGAGTTTTGGTTTGCGAAAACATCACATTATAAACCCCCAAAAACTCCTTCAATGCGAAATGTCAATTCTGTGCTGAAATCTAATTATTTATGTCGAAATAATAAAATAGTGTAGATTTACAATTTTGATAATTTTACCTTCTATTCGAATCCTTATTCTTTTTTACGTGAAAAGGGAGTTGAATAGAGTGTAAAAATTGAAATTGTAAGTATCTAAGATCAATATATTCCATTATTTTTATATAAAAAGTTAAATTTAAATTTTTTATTGCAAGCAAGTCTATTGATTGTAATTTTTGGATATTGAATATCGAAATTTTGGTATTGTTGATACTATGGAATGAGACTTATATAATAATTTAAGGAGTTGGCATTTAAACGCTAGTTTAGGATGTATATTCCCCATGCTTAGAAATTATTAGGCGTGTACATATATGTGTGTGTATCTATATACGTACATACATACATACACATACATACATACATATATATATTACTGTAATTAATGTATAATTGCGTAGTTAAATAGTTTATTCATTCAATCAAATCCCCCTTAGGAAGGTAATTAATGTTAAAGGAGAAATAAAAGATTTTTAATAAGGCCTTGATTATGGAAACAATGAGGTGTGAGATAATATATGTAGAGTATGATATAGATTATGACAAAGTTATAGGGATGCAAGGTCAGTCAAAAGCATAAGGAAGTCTGTCTAGCCACTATGGCTGCTAGTAGTGTGACTTTGAGATAGATGTAAGACATCATCTATAATAAGTAATTACAATGACGCGAGATTGGTCCCAAATTCTATAGGATAAATCTGCCCAACTGATCTGGATACCAGTGCCTATGAATAGTTAGGCTAATGTGAGACGTCACCATGGGGTATGGGTCATAATAAAAAGGACGTACTTTAGAGATTGGATGTATTAAGTGGTTGTGTGATGGCCCACCTCTTCTATACGTAGGAAGTAGTAAATGGTTAGGATCATGGGTTAGGCACGGTAGAGGATATCTCAAGAAATGGCCTGCTTCAATAGGAAGTACTAAATGGACGAAGAGGTTTCATGCAATATCAGCTAGATAGTTACTAGCGAGGAGTCCCCCTTGGGAGTTATAGGTAGTAAATGACGTGGACCTGCTTAAATAAGGTATTAAAGGTTGGAGTCTGTCTAATTCCCGTTAAAAGTTATTAAGCGACTTGAGTACTATCTCTTACATTATAGGAAATTTTGGACGATAGATATGGGTTATTGGGTTAATAGCAAGTTTGTTATGGGCTTATATTTGGAAAGCCTTTTATTTAAGTTTGACAAAAAACTTTGGGCTTACATTTGAAAAGACGTATGTTGTAGGTAGAAACGTAAAACATATTCCTATTTGAATCATCTGCCCAAGTAATAATAAAGTAAGGCTCGAAATTTTTATTCACTGGACATATGTTGCTCTAACTCACTCCCGATTACAACACAGGCTAGGAAGGGCGATGTTGAAAGCAGAGACATTGATGAGACTTGTAGTAGTAGACTATCTACTTACTTGTTATTAATAGTTGTTTTTGATGTACCCATGAAATAAAAACAACTTTATACTTTTGGAATATTGGGGATATGTACGGTTTATTGTTGGGATTTGACATTGAGGATATTTTGTTATGTTTTTAAATGACAAATTGAAATTTGAATAAAATAGGCACTGTTGCTATTATTATATATTGTCCTTCCTCGGTGAGATTCTTAATGTGTAGATAGATAGCCATGTATAGTGTTTTTACCAACCACTATCCAGCTTTGAGATGGGTCTAAGTTTCGATGGGTCTTTTATGGGTCGGAATTTAGGCCCATTTTAGGGTAGGTTGTTACTAGCTCATTCTTGATCTGTAACATGAAGGATCAGTCTCTCATATAAGAAAAATCTATCAATTGTGCTCGTATGCATGCGACTTACACACTATATATACCACTATAGTTTTAAAAACCAAAATATATAACAAGTACGCACTCTCTCGTATCTATATATACTCTCGATCTAGTTTAGGGTCATAGCTCCTTCCTTATTTCTACGGGACCACATTATCAACTCAGGTTAATCACGTAACCTAAGCACTGATATCAAATGCGATGACCGCCATACACCTCTTGTATCCAATATATGTATATAGAGCGTTGTAGGGGTACCCGGCCGATGCAGGATGGTGGCTAAGGGTGTAAGGAAATAAAAATCCAAGCAGAGAACTTGTAGAACATCTCACAGTGCACAGAAAAATGTAATATAATTACATAGATATAAAACAAACAAGATAGTGATATAATCAAATGAACCATAAAAAAAACATCAGAGTGCATCAGGTTAAAAAGCTAGTAAAAAACGAAAATAAAGAGTTTATACATCCCAAATCTCCATCTAAAACTCTCTCTCAAAATACAAGTATTGACATAGCTCCACGGTACTGCACAACGGAATATAAGCTGTAGTAAGCTCCAAAGTACATATATATAAAAACACAATCTCCTTTTCATACCCCGTACAACATGCGCTGTTCGGAAAAGTTATTTCTAGTCTACCCTAAAAGTACCCGAGATAATAAGAAGCAAAGTATAAAAGCTCGAGTCAAACAACAGTCTGATGTGAATGATACATCATCTCAAAATCTATATAAAAACCATATATAGTAAACAGGGGCATAGGATATGAAGAATCATATCTAACTTGTCCATACAACCAAAAATTTAGCACATAACGAACATAATATGCTACTGTACAAATATCATATAAGCATAGTGCAACTAAGTATGATGATAGGTGTCCAGGTTCCCTGTCCCCAATACCTCTGTAGTGACATCCCTAGAGTGATAGATTACGAAAGAAGATAACCAAAGTAACAATATCATCTATCAAACAATCCTCACTATCATTCAATTTTCTCTAGCTATATATTAACTTGTATGGCCTTTCCCATGCAAGGGACTAATGGAAGTCCCAGTTTTTAGTGTACTCATCTTTTGCCCGAAGCTGATAATAGACTCTTTTCCCTTGTCCAGGGTATACAAATCCAAACAACTGATCTGGGGTAGCCTACCAAAGCAATCATGAGCATCCCTACAATACCCCTACTTTTGAGTACATCAGAAACTTTCTGAATATCAATGATCCCTTAGCACGCGTATCTAAACCCTTTGTGGGTAACCCTTCTCATGATTCCCTTCAACATGTATTCGCCATAGTCAAAACCTAACTCCATTCACTGTCAAATTTCCGTCACCGAAGTACTGAAGCTATCCTAAAGTCATCCATCTGTGTCGTTTAGAGTTGCCCAATTCACTACACGTTGCCCCTAAGAACCCCTGAACACCCTATGAAGAAATCCCTAAAGTATCATCGTGCCACAATGAAGATTCCTCTACCCGCATTCTCTGTTCGGCTATACCGAGCCAAACTCGAAGCAACACCATTCCCAGCCTGAATCACCCTAAGAAGCATCGAACTAATTTCGCTGACCAAAACCAGACAGAAGCCCTACCTAGGTTCTTCACCGAGCAGACCCGAAGTCACCCACCAAACCAATTCTTGTATCAGGCACGAGCCAAGCCCACTACCGGACCGAAGTCAAGCACGAAACAACACCACCCTCCAGCCTCCAACAGCAATACTCGTTCGGCTCCGTGCCAAATCCTGGCTCACTCAAAGCCGCACCTAGCACCGACTAGAATCCCCCTCCGAACCAAAGTGTTGCAGAAACTCCAATTTCCGCTTTCGCGTTGATTTCACCACTACGCTCCGTTCTTCGACCCATGTGCCTTCATCATGCATCTATACGACTCCTAACATTCCCGAGCACATGTATCGAAGTCTAGTTTCACAGTTCCTACTCTAGCTTCGACGAGCGTTTTCAATCATGCAAACATACAAAAGACACCATACATACACCAAAAAATATTCAAACGTACAAATATACAACAATTCATGGCAATCATCTTATAATATGTCTCTAACATATCCTAACACACTCAAGGCAATCGTACATCAAATTAACATGATTAGAACATTTTAAATCATTTTGAATTCATTTTCACCTCAGGTTCTATATTAAAACAGTTCCAAAGCATAATTTTGACTTTAAAAATGAGTTTAGAACATGTCGAAATACACACAAACACACACACGCATGCACACGCACCCACACACACACATATAATAAGGTGAGAGATAATAAATCACTCACCAAACAACCAAAAAGTGAAGATTTGCATGCAAACCGAGGAAAATATGAGAATCAACAGCAAAGACCTAATTTTGCCTCCAAATAATGTAGATTTTAAGATCCGTATCCCCTTGCTATTCTACCCTTAATCTACGATTTGGACTTGATTTGGAGAGAATGAGTTATTGGAGGTTTAGATCTATCTAGGAAGTGTTAAAATTGATTTGGAGATTATGGTTCGACCTATTATAGCCTCCAAACCTGAAATGGGTTAGTGGGCTTGCCCTCGAACTCACTAATTATCCACTAAGCTACTTCAAAAACCGTCAATCTTTATATAGCCATATCTTCTAGCTAGAAAGTCCAAACCGCTATTATGACCAGTCTACAAAAAGAAAAATCATCATATCTTTCCAATAAAAGTAGTCTCAGATGTTAAATCGGCTTCTATCAAAATTTATAGCCATTACAAATTTTCAGGGGTAAAATGGTCTGGAAAAATTCTAAATGTAGGAAATGTCAGTAGTAGGTATTTTCTAAAATAGTAGAGTCATATGACATAATATAAATTTTAAAATAATATTTTACGATCCTTTGACACGTAAATACGGGTCGTTAACTCCGTTCTTCGGCCCTCGTGCATTATGTATGCATCAGTATGACTCCTAATGTCCTTGAGCATATCCATCGAAGTTCAGTTTTATGATTCCTACCTCTAATTCACTCCGATGAGCGTTCCACTGAGCGTTTTCAATCATTCAAGCATATACAGAAACATCATACATGCATCAATCAATATCTAAGCATGCAAAACATACAACAATTCATTGCAACCATTATATAGCGCATCAACAACATGGCCTAACATGTATTAAGGCAACCATATATCCAATAGAATACCAAAACCCCATTTATTCCAGTTTTTACTAAATGTAGGATTTTAAACAGCATTAGAACTTAATTTTTACTTTAAAAATGGATCCAAAATATGTTAAAACCTATACATACATATATAGTAAGACATGAGATGATAAATTACTCACCAAAACCTCTAGAATCCAAGTTTATCCGTGAATGAACAGCCAACCCCCAATTTTTTCTTCCCAAAAAATGTAGATTAAAGAATTCTAACTAATCCCCTTTTCGGTCTATCTTTAGTATATGATTTTGACTTGATTTGGAGGAAAAATGTTAAGATTTTGGTGAAGAAATGGTTAATGAAGGCTTAGATCTAATTGGAAGATGGTAAAAATGATTTGGGGAAGGTTATTTCAGCCTCCAATACTCTCAAATCCGAAATGAGTTGGTGGGTCTGTCCCAAATCTTACTAACTACCTATTAAGCTGCTTAAAAAACTGTCAAACTTCAAATAACTATATCTCTCGGTCGAAAAGTCCAAATCGCTATTATGGTCACTCTGCGAAATGAGAAACAATCATATATTTTTAATGGAAGTGGTCTCAAGTCCTAATTCAGCTAAAATTTTCAAATTCGTAATTCACACTTCTAAATTTAAATTTCAAATTTAAAAAATTAGAAGTGTGAATTCAAAAATATTCAAGCTTTCAAATTTTTAACTGTGAATTTTCAAATTTAAAATTCAAATTTCAAAATTCATATACTGAAATTATCTAATTTTCAAACTCAATATAGATATTTCCTTTCTTGAAGAAAGTTTGACAATTTAAGTTTTTACGTTCTTTGAAAAAATCAAATTTAGGTTCATCACTTAAAAATTAAAAATGTTATTTCAAATATTAAACCTTATAATTTTAAATTTTCAAATTCAAGGACTAAGAAACCACCAGTTTCGCTTGGTGGACGAAACTGATGGACTGGGTATGCTAGACTGATCAATTTATCGGGTAAACTACTTGGGACTCACATAGCCCATGGTGGGATTAATCGTGTTCTGGATCAGAGCAACGGGTGTCAAGTGGAAGTGTAGTGATGTATACAGCTGAGGCATCCTAACGGACTAAGAGATTTAAACCTCGTTCATACGATCTAACTAATTCAATCAGGCATTCACCATTTATTTTTATTGTTTAACTGTTTGACAATATGAAAAACCAAAAACTCTGCCCTTCCCTCCCTTGATTAAATAGGAAATGACAGAGGCCTTTGGTGTTCCTTTCCGTCGTCAAGAATTGAGCCCTCATAATTGCTAGTCAATATTTCTCTCATTTTCATGCCTTTCTATGTTCATATGATTCGATACTCTAGTATTTTTCAAATTTGAAATTTGATTTTCAAATTCTGTACTTTCAATTCAAACATTCAATTTTGAATATTTTGTTTAGTTTCAAATTTAAATTTCAATATTCTAACTTAAAATTCATATTTTTATTTTCAAATTCAAAATTAAAAGTTTTTCGGAGGGAAAGAAAATTGAAAATTCTTCGTACAAATTTGTCAGAAAGAATCGAAGATTCTTCCCTAGTCTTACAATTTTACCTTCGCCTCTCTTTTCCCCCATTGTTGTTTGTGGCAAAGGCATACCTAAAATGTAGATCTTTTGATAACTACTGAAATTCTATCTAAAATATACAGGATACTCTGCAAGATTTTTCTCTACAAAGAACCCATCGCCAAATCCGCAGACGATAAAGGCAAAAATATCATTGAAGACATCGGACTTCAAGAAACAGCGCCGATCAAAATCAAGGACGATAAAGGAAAGGCCATGGCCAAATCCACGGATCCTAGGAAGAAAATCATCGAATCCATGGTAACACCAAACACCGAAGTAATAGAAAACAAAGAATCAAACTTCCTCGACCTTCCTCCATCCAAGAACTACACATACGACATCAACCAGTTACCCTTCAGCGACAGCGCCTCCATGTACGGAGTCTTCTTCTTCGACTCCTCCAGCAACCCTAGCTTCAATTTCACGCGCCCCCATCCTCCCTTAACCCTCCCTAAACCTAATTTCTACACCATTCCATTCCCATTCGCAATCCTCTCCTCCGTTAATGGCCTAATCCTATGCCGCGACTTCCTTAATTTCTACTACCACGTATGCAATCCATTCGTTCAAACCCAAACCAGCTACAGATCCATTCCTCCTCCTCCTCGACCCCATGAATCCTCCGTACCTGCTGTTCTTACAACAGCGAACCTTGATTTTCCAGACCCAGTTTTCTACATCATATGCTTACTGGAAGACAAAGAAAAAGGCAATGGCCACTACACAGTAGACGCCCACTCTTCTCTTGGCAATCAATGGTTTCGTGCTGCCACCTCCCTTCATGTTAAGTCCCGTATCGTTGAAAATTCAGGCGTTTCTGATAGCAGTGGACATGCCTATTGGTTAACCGAACCACCACGTTGTATTGTTAAGCTAGGTTTTGCTACTGATGGAAGGAGATTTGAAGGACAGATAGTGGACTTACATGAATATGAACCGGGAGACAAAATGCAGCTTGGTAGAATCTGTAATTTGGGTGTCTGTTTGGTTTTTTCGAACAGTCTTGATGTTCAGTTTTATGTTCTACGCGATGAGGAAGATGATCCAAGTTCTTTTGAGTACGTGAATTACTTGAAAAAGAGTGAAAACAGTGTTCTTTTGCATGAAAGTTTGGAGCTTGTTAGATTTGAGAAGGATGCAGCTTTTTGGGTAGATGGAAGGATTTTCTTCTGGCAAGTAACAGATTATTATGATGCTTTTAAATTTAACAGTTTGCACGAAATGCCTAGATGGGTTAAAATTCCGAGTTTTGTTTGTGATTGTGTTCCTCATGTATTTACAAGTGTGTTGCCATGGCAATTCTTGGCTGATTATGATTATTCTGATGAAGACGAAGACAACTGCGAAGATGAAGGTGACTTTGAAGTTCTTGTCTGAATAAAGATCTTCTGATGAAGATGAAGACAAAGTTGTTGAAGCACGAGGATACATAAGATGAAGGATAAATGTTTGGACACAGAGGTGAGCATGCACAATGGTTGCTTGCATTCTAACATTGATCGGTTTTATTTGATCAGTTTATAGCGAGTAATGAGTATTGATTACTGTTTGTACAATTACACAGTTTAGTTCAATCTGATTAACTTACGATGTATGAATTGCTGTTTTGTTTTTGGAGCAAAATACCGTACATGTATAATTACTGGTGATTTCTGCACCCAGTGAACGGCTTTCAAAATATAACCATCTCTGCTTCTTTGTCCCTTCTGTTAGATAATTCAATGAATAGATTTTCTCGATGACCCTTTGAAATTTCAAAAATAATCTCATTCATCAAAGCACTATTATTATAGTTTTGCAATCTCAACCATCATCTCTTTTTCACCATCCGTCAACGGAATTTTGATATCAATTTGTCATCAGCATCATCAACAAAATTGCTTAAAATAAAAGTGTTGCGACTTTCAAAGGTTTTGCATTTATAGCACATTTCCGCCCATTAACTTATTTTTTTAAATAAAAATTAAGGTAATGTTTGATTTGTTGTTTTTAATTTTGAGTTTCCGTCCATACAAAAATGCACATGACGCATATATTTTGTCGAAAACAACCAATTTAGAAAACAAAGTTAACATGGAAAATAGAAAACAACTTTTTTTATTTTCTGTGTTGTGGAAAATAACACAAGCACGAGAAATAATCTATTCTTCCGTCGTCCCTTTATCTCCTTCATCTTTCGATCCGTCTTTCTTTCATCACCTCCGTCGTTCCTCCACTCTCCTCGTATTTAACTTACATATTGAAACATGGAAAACACAAAATTCATTTTTAAATCAAACACTACATAAACATCTTCAACTATTAGATGCACGTACGTGCGTATTATACTAGTACAAATGATGGCAATAAATCATTTTAGCGGTTACTAATTAATATATTTGAAGATGGTACCGAACTACCAACCAACTGGGTTGATCTTGTTGGCAAGTGCTAATTAATAGAGCTTGCTACAGAGCTAATTGATGGAGCTTGCTGCAGAGAGCCCGAAATGGGGGAGTAGGAAAGGGAAGGGTTCGGTGGAAAATAGAGACGTCCATTGTTTCTAAAATTATAATTTTAGAATATCTGTCAATTTTCATTCGGGTTTAAATACACTAAAAAGTCTGGCCTCATAGAATTATCGCTGATAAATTAGATATATTGGGTTACTTCTGTAAGGCTAGTGGGCCAAACATATTGGTCTGTACACAAATATATGCCGCTTCTTAGCTTGTCTGCCTGGTGGCTAAAACCCAGCTTGCACTGAATAGAACCCTAATTCATAAAATATTTATTTGATAAAAGTGTTTTGAAAAGTGCAACTTGCAGGTTCCTCCGTTCTCCTCTTGTCAGTGTTACGTATGCCACAATGATCACAACTATCTATTTTGTATCATCGACCGTTTATCAAATATGATGGGTTCTACCAATTCATTAATTTGTTATGATGAATGACTGATAAATTTTGTGACACGTGACACGGGGGACAGAATAAAGGGACAGACAATTTCATCGCCAACTTGCGAACATATAAAAAACTAACGTGAATCTGTGTTCACACACGGTTATTCGTAGAAAGGTTAATATACATTGTAAATCCAACTAAGCAAAGAGTGTGTGCCCACAACAAAGTTATATAAAATCACCGAAATTAAAGAAAAACTCTCAATTCTATGGAAAAAAAATACATTTGTAGTCCATAATAATTTTCATAATCTCACTGATGCTTGTTCAACAAATGTTATAGAATTGCTCCAACTATTTTCAAGATGTAAAATTGAAGGTAAAAAATATATTTGATGGGTAAGAGTAGAAACTTTAGACAAAGGGGGAAAAGAGAGGTAAAAAAGTAGCAATACTGCAAGTTTATCAGTTTAAAACAAATGCATCATATCAGAAAACTGAAATGAAATCGTTTTAGGTTTAGTAGATTACTACATATATTACATAAGAAATTTTAATGTTACGCGAAACCTTTGTCCCTACAAAGGCAATGAAATGTAACAAAATCATAGCAAATGAAATTGAATTCAGACTTTAGTATTACAACTCACTAAAGCATTGTTAACGCAATACCTGCGCAGGCTTCTTCTTCATGTGATGGGTAGTTTTGTTTGTCTGTTAGAATGACATTGGTTGATCAAATTTACTCATATCTACTTCTTTATGTAACCAATTTAGTAGAGATATATAAAAAATTTAGTTTTAATAACAGTAAAACATATTGACGCGTCATTTCATAAAAAAAAATTGATTATTTGATAAGAATTTACACAAATAACAACCAAGTATTTCCAACCTTATAACTGAATATGTGAGCTATGATAATTTTTCAAATGCAATTGAAACTCAAACTGTTAACGAACTCTGACATATATACAATCACATGTTCCCTTGTAGACGAAGACACCCTATTTTTTGGAACGGCATTATGTTTGTTAATGTAGTGGTAGTGGAATTGAATACCTTCGAGAATGAAATGCCGTCATTTATTGGAGAATCATTAATTTCTACTCAAATATGTGGTGTTTATTGATTCATTAATTTTGTAAGTGAGAAAAGTATTTATTGGTTTTGATAAAAATTAATGTTTAGCTTGATAATGAATTGCTGTCTTTCTTGATCTTTAGTTTTCTTCATTAAAGAGTTATAATTTGCATATGTCGGATCCTTCTACTATGTGAAGTACCAAACTTGAATGAATTATTTCAAAGTTGTGATTTTAGAATGTGAACAATTATGTAAATAAAAGAACGATGCATTACAGACTATATTCATGACTGCATGATAGTGGAGGGAAGTTTATACGGAAAGATGTTTGAATTTATGAAAGAACCATTATTAGAACTTTCCCTTTACTTACTTCATACGTGAATGAAAAGTACACGGAGAATAGTTTATTTATAAAATTTATTATCACAAAGAAGTTGATTAAAATATTTAAATCAAATTAATTAATGGAGCCCATGCAAAGAAAAAAGAACAAATAAATAATATTTTAAGCCTCCTCTTTATAATGGCTAGGTTGTAAAAACAATATCACTTAATGAAGGTAAAAATGACTATCATAAAGAGGCTGGATATCTTGCTTTTAATTAATGAAAGTGGAAACGACACAAACAATGAGAGAGCTCACAATGGTACTTAGGTTTAAGAGTTCTAATTTACGCGTATCAGATCCTTTAACCATGTGAAGTCCCAAACCTAAATGAACTATTTCAGAATTATTATTTTAGAATGTGAACAACTAAACATGGAGAGCACAATAATGAATATCTTATCACGTGACGGTTTCTTACGTATAATTTTACATGGCAAACATATAGGCTGGAATTTAATAATACATCTTTCCAATTTTTAAATTCATAAGCCCTCATGATTTCTTTGAAAGCTTGAACATCGATGTAAGCATATGTTCCAGTGCATTTAGATTATCGACATCTCTATACTATAACAAAAATTACTGGTATCACTATGCATCATTGAATTGACATCACAATGAAATCATTAACATTTTACTGACGAACATTTTTCCATAAGAGCTTTTGGTACCACTAATTAGATTTGCAACATCATAGCCATGCCAAAAGCCTATTAAAAAAACTGCAGGTTTGTAGTAGTGTACAGATGAAAATCACATTATGCTTCTAATTCTAATATACAAAAATAAAAAGGAAACCCCCTAACAGTTCATAGTCTTATAAACATAATCATGAAGCAATTTCATACAACCATCAAACAAATTAGGTGATCCCAACCAAACATACATTGATAATTTAATGAAAGCCTCATGGTAGATTACAAACCTTCGACTTGTTTATCAAAGGTTAAATTCTAAGAGAAGCAATGTTTTTGTACATGTACCGCACTAGTTTATTTCAATGCTAAATATTCCCAATAGTTTTCTAATCTAATTATTAAAGAATTTGGTGGAACAAAACTATTTGAGATTGAAAATTGTAAGCATCAATTATTGCATCCAAATATGTTAGAAAATAATGAATGGTAAAAACAAGGAAATTTGTAAGCAGTAACTATTGCATCCAAATATGTTTTTTTAATAAAATGGTACTTTATATACAACAAATCACTATGACAACATATCACATGTCAATAAACGTTCGAATCACGTTACGCAAGTTTCAAACTTATGACCTCTTGCACCAAAGCTAAATCACTTAACCACTGGGACAATTGTGCTTGTCTGCATCCAAATATGTTACAAAGTCATGAATGGTAAAAATGAGATAAACTATGTAAATAAAAGAACGATGCACTACAAACTAAAGTCGTGACTACATAATAATAGAAGGAAGTTGTTGTAAAAAGATATTTCAATTTATGAAAGAACCATCATTAGAGCTTTCCGTTTATTAATTTCATTTGTAAATGAAATATACAAAAAGAATAATTTAGTTATAAAAAATATTACCGTAAAGAAGTTTATTAAAATATTTAAATTAAACTAATTGATCGATCTAATTCAATAAAGAAGACCAAAAAAATAATATTTTAAGCCTCCTCGTCAAATTAGCTAGGTTATATAAACAATAAGGTAAAAATATTTATTATTAAGAGATTGGATATCTGGCTTTTAATTAATGAGAAGTGAAAAAGGCAAGAAACGATGAGAGGGCTCACAAAGATACTTAGTTTTAATAGTACAACTAGTACGAACCCATGCTATGCACACGGTTTCATATAAAAGTTGGTTAATGATGTATTGTGCGAGTTCCTAATTTTTTAACATCAGACTATGTCAATGGACTACACTAAGGAGTGATTTCGGTAAAAATTACCTCAAAAAATAATTGTCGCTACCTCCTAAGACATAGTCAGTGATCACCAAGAAGACAATATTTTATGTTATGCTCAATAGCAAAAATAGCTCCAGTTACATTATTGCATGCTCATTGCACAATCCGAATATGGAGCAATTTCTATAGAAAAGGCGACGAATCAAAATGCATAAGGATATTGTTAGCACCAGAATTGGTTACTAACACCCAAAGAAAGATTTATGTAGAGAGATTAATGAAGATAAAAAATGAAAATAGAGGAATATATGTAGAATTAGTAGCAAAACTAGAACACCAAATTTATAGTGGTTCGGCGTAACTGCCTACGTCCACATTGAGTTTAATCTTTATTGCTTTTCTAAACAATTGAATACAGATACAATCCGTACATCAACTACTCGAATGCAAATGCTAACTGCAAAAGGACGAGTCTTGAAAGCGGTAGAGTCTCCCCAGTGTTCTTGAAAAAAGGTCAATTTCACTGTGCCTTGCCCTTCTATTTATAAGTGAAGATAGGCTGGACTACCCTCACGTGTCCAGGAACAAAGTACCTCAGCCCACAGTAGGTGACTTCTGCGTTCCGGGCCAGGCATGCCGAATGAGGAATGCCAGTTGAGAATTGTCTGGTCGATTGTTGAGTGACTCAAAACAGAGTCATGCCGAACGCTCTTGCTTTGTTGTAGGCTTGACAACTTGCTAGCATCTCTAGTATGCATCGAGCCAGGGATGCTAAGCGGCAGTTGCCGAGCGACCTTGCTAAGTGACTTTGACGAACGACATTGTCAAAGAATGTCGAGCTATGGCAATGCCGAGCGATGGCTTCTGAACTCGAGATGCCGAGCGATGGCTTCTGAACTCGAGATGCCGAGTGATGGCTTCTAAACTCGAGGTGCCGAGCGATGGTGGTCGAACCAAAGAATGTCGGACGGTGGAGTTAAAACCTTAGATGCCGAGCGATGAAGTAAGGCCGAACGGTACCTAGGCCGAACGAGATATCCCTACCGAACGATATCCGAATGCCGAACAGGGTATTTATGTTGGCCGAGGCATCTATGCCGAGCGACACTTGCATGCCAAGCAAGGCATTTATGCCGAACGAAACTTAATGATCTGTCTATCGTAGCCAGGCCTAGAAACCGGGTAACATTTTGCCCCCAAATTGTGTTGTGTGGGACGACATGTCACACTTGAATTAGCGTTCGGTTCGCACTTTCGAAACATGGTGGGACTTCCTCATGTCTTATACATTCTTGATTTCATTTCCTACTCTTCAGAGATACGATACGGTTTGGCATACCGATACCAAGGCATGCGCATAGTTTATTTGTGCTGGGGTACACATGTCAAAGAACCGACTTCCCAACACACGCCGACCGGTTGTACAAGATATAGCCTGTTCACCCTCCTTCTTCCCCTATATAAACTTCAGCCTTTGCTCTTTCTTCTTTTTCTTACTCCTACTTTAATTTCCTAAGGACACTAGTTCACTCCTCGCCGAGCCTTACTTGCTACCTAACCTCCTATCAAACTCGAATTGTCTACCTCGCTACTTTAGTTAATCACTAATAGGAACGAACCTCCAGTCCATCACTCCAAAGCTACCGCATACTTCGAGCTTTTCTTACTAGGTATGAATCTATTTCCAAACCCAACATTATATCAATTTCGGTGCCTGTGCGGACAAACCCTCCGTCTCCCCTCTTCAGTTATCGTAGGGAGAGGTAGAGAATCGATCTAGAGGAAGAAGGGAGATGGATTAGGAATAAAGAGCGGACTCCAGGTTAGGGCATTAGGAGGAGGTCGGGAGTTATTCCTTGGTGAAGGAGGATGAGGAGAAGAGGAGCTTGGAAATTCGATAGTGAGTGTGGACCGGCTAGAGCTTTGAGGAGTAGGTCGGTTTCTTGGTCAGGTGGGTCGTCCTGTTGTTCAGTCATCCCTTCGCGGTACTAATGCTAAGGAGGTGAAGGAATGGGAAGTCGCTCGGTCTAGGGAGATAAAGTGTTGAGGCGATTTTGAAGAAGTAAGATAAGGGTGAGTGCGTGGATCGGCATCTTCGGTCTAGAGTGTCGTTCGGTTGTCGGGCGAGATAGGAAGTGAATGGATCGGTCATCATGGATGGTTTTGGAAGTTAGGGTTAGCGACTTGTCCCTGTTCGATGTTGAAGGAGTAGGTCAGCGCATCTGGCTTACGCGGTTGAACCAGTGAATGCCGAGCGAAGGTATCTGAACCTAAGACGCCGAGTGATGTTGGTCGAAACATTCATTCAAGTGTCAAATGATAGACTTATGTCGAGCGGCATTTAGGCCGAGTGACGTGTGTTTCGAATGTCGCTCGGCCTTGAGCCTTGAAGTAGACAGCAACGGTCGAAAACATTCCAACTTGAACATAACTCACGTCGAACTCACTTACCTTGCATGCCTAATCATATGACATTAAATAAGGATAATGACTTAAGCAAATAAGCATATCGAACTAACCAGACTGATAACTCCCCGATTTCAACAACTATAACCCGAGTTTAACTTTATTTCAATATATAGCGCCAACGTCCGAGTTCAAACTGAATCCATCGCAGGACAGGCTCTCGGAGACGGTTAGCGATGACGGTCTTCGAAGATGACAGTTCAAAGCTTAACTTTGCTTCATTAGCATCACGACTTTTAATTCTTTTGCATTAATATTTGAATGTTGCATTAGTTCACACACCACACGGGGGAGCGGTTTTGTCGTTATGTCTAATATTGATTGTCTTTCAAGTATAGTTCAAACAGGTGTTCATCCAAATTCGACGCGGTTTGAAGATGTCTCGAAAGTCGAGTTCTGCTACAGTCTCAGATAAACCTGAGCCAAGTTTTCAACAAGAAGTAGTGGGAACTTCAAATCTGTCGACGACTCCTGTACAGAATATCCCGAGTCCAACAACTGCATCTATTGACTTGGCCCCTGATGCCATAGATGCAGCAATCATTCTAGACAATCCTACTGATTCTCAAGCTTCGAGAATCAATGAAAACGCTCTTCGCCGACTATGCTCAATCCATGGAATTTCTTTTGACGATGTACTAGTTCCATCGGGATAAGATCATCCTTACCTTCTGCCTGCCGGATATACTGCCTGCAACAAATTCATGTGCTGGGTTGGTAACGTGCCACCATTCAACTCCTTCCTCCATGATCTGCTGCAGTATATTGAGATCGCTCCATCACAATTACATCCTAACAGTCACACGTTCATATATGGCACTTGTATTCTTCTCATGAATATTCTATCCAGGCTCCCCACTCCCCGTGACATCCGCGATTTCTATCGTTTCAAGAGACGATCCGACAGCCCATCTTTCATATTCCCGGAGCCGCATAACAAGTGCCAAATCTTGATGGGGGCATGGACCGAATTCGCCCAATATAAGCAAGAATGGTTTTATGTGCATTGTCCCCCAGGCTTTGCAAGGAGATGGTTGGAAGGGAGTACGTTTCTTTTTCGGATCAATACTTGTATTAGACGGAAAGTGCATCCTTTCTAAACTCTCAATCAACTTTTACAGTTATCAGCCCACATCCCGAAGGCTCCAGGTACTCTGAGGCCATTGAAGTTATTCGAGCTGTTCCTGTGGAAGAACGGGATATAGATCCATCATTACCAATGAACCGCTCTCCAAATTTGGACGGTTGGCGGAAGGTCGCCGAAAAAGTCTTCCTCACGGTGTCACAATAGCTAGGTCTTCCTTGGACAAAGGCAAAAGGCAAGCTAGGCCTTCAACACGTGATGCCCCTGATACACCCGAGGAAGGTGAGATCAGAGAAACTGAGGTGTTAGAAGCATCGGGTGAAAACATAAGTCCTGCTCTGGAACCAATGGTTGAGGCACACTGCACCAATGCAACGCCTCCCCCTTCGAAGGGAAAAAAAACTGGCTTACAAATTGAGGAAGAAGATTGTAGGCGGAACCTTAAAGGTCACGATTACTCCAATGGAGAGAGAGCCATCTCCACAACACTTTGATGGTTCTATCTGACCTCACTATTCCTAACGATTTTCTCAATTATGGCTTCAACGATCCAAAAGCCCTAAAAATCCATTCGCCCGCGAGAGGCGATGAAGGCGTTCAAGCCCATAATCAAGGAGAAAAAACTTTGATAAGTAAAGACAAAGAAACTGGTCGACTCGGGGAGAAGCACTAGGACACACATAATAACACTTACACTTCACTTTGCACTTAAATTTCAGTCATCATATGATTCTGGTTAACTCGTGTTCACTTAATTTCTGTGCATGCGATATGGAATGCTCCCACGGATTTAACCGCCTTCGTAGGTCATCTATTTTCCATCATTCTGGACGGGATTCGGGCTATGACAAACGATGGGATAAAGATGACGATGGTGATAGGGACTATCGTTCCCGGGACTCATCATTTCGAAGGAAAACCTACCATCCGTCTTTATACCATCATGATCCTCCCTCTCTCCCGCAGCAAGGCATGGAGAAATTTGGTCATAAGGGGTCCCAGTACGATACTCCCCGCGACCAACACTCGGGTTCATCCAACACCAGGAAATCAGAGGAACTTCACAAAAAACCTTTAGTCCCTTGACAAACCTCTTCTGCTCGCACACATGATATGTCGGTAGCAGAAAGGCTAACCGAGCTTAAGGCCATGTTTCCAAAAATATGCTTCGACGGTCTAAAGTTTCTTCCAGCGATTCATCACATTCCTGGACACATCAAACAAAGTGCCATTGCTTGCAACAATGATGTCTACGTTCAACATGACACATTTGTTCATTTGGTAGAGAAAGTGTCAGAAGTCTCTATCGATCGCCAACATAAAATTGATCTTCTGAAGCTCAAAGCCATCCACGACAAAGACATCATTAAAGCCCAAGATGAAGAGCTTTTATTATATAAGTCTCAGCTTGAAACTGGTCAGAAAAATGCCAAAGACATAGCTGAGGCAGTTAGTCATCTAGAAGCCACACATAAGAAAGAGATCGACGAAGCGGTCCAACGCTGCGGTGCCTTAGCATTAGAGAAAGGCTCTGTTCAAAAGGAGAGGGATGCGTTCGCTCAAAGAGTCAAAGAGTTGGAAGAGCTACTTCTCAAGGAGAAGGAATAAAAAACTGGTGCTCAGGAGGAGTCGCGATGATACTGCAATGAGATTGTTGCCACACGACTCCTGAAGACAAAGCTCGACGACAAGCTCACCAAAGTTGAGACGCCGAAGGATGAAGCCCGCGAGGAGGGAAGAAGAATAGCAACCACGGAGATTGATTCTTGCCTTGAGGTGGCTACGGAGGCTGGAAGGGAGGAAATCAATTGCATGTTTGATCCGCTTATAGCCAAGTATAATGCTCGAGTTCTCATGCATCGTGACTTAACATTTCTCGATGAGGGTTACCTCGAATCTCTGGTCGAAGCATGAGAAACTTTGATAAAGATAAAAAAGATTGAGTCGGGCACTGAAGAGGTTGACGAAGAAGCTTTAGTGAAGAAATTTCTCCGAGGGAATGAGCCTTCGGACTTATCTACAGCAAAAGCTCTTTATAGCAGAGACTCTTCCTCGCCGAAAGGAAAAAGTAACATTGCCGGCCCATCCGGAACCGAGTCTCCAGTTCCTCTCCCTAGTCAACGACTGGTCGTTCATCACTTAACCCATTCAAGCAATAAATTGGCAACAACCCGAAAGATCCCGGCCTTGACGTTCATGTTCTATCTCCCATTCCAATGGGCGAAACTCTCGGACGGTTGAGAGTTAGCCAGATATCGGTACATAACTTCTCTTTTTAAAGTTCAAAAGACCGTCATTTTCGACGAGTAGTTAATGTATTCTAACATTTATCTCTAATGATTTCGTGTAGGCCGTTCTGATGCTGAGCCAACTCCAAGGAGCGATGATGACTCGGAGAAGGAGGAGAAGACGGGTTAGGCAATACAAACGGGAGAAATTCCCGGTCCTGGCACTTAAGTAGTTGAGAGGCTTAATGAGGACAAGTCCAAAAATCCGTCACCCGTCGAAGAAGATTACGAGGTTGAGATTATAGGCACCTTCGGACATACATCTAAAATTAGCATGAAGGAGAGACTTATGAAGGAGGAGAAGAAGAAAGTCGAAATCAAGATTGAGTCCCAAGTAGTGGAACTGAACGATCCCTTGAATAGGCCTTTGAAGGTCATTCTCCCTGGTCAGTCCAGGCCACTAGAAGTTCCACTTCCTTCCTTGGACATTACTTTCCTAGCAAGCAAAGCCTAAGCAAAAACGCGTGGGGGTGGAGTCACCTGAAAAAACGAAGGAAGGAAAAGAAACCAAAGAAGTAGTTGTCATACTCGTTCAACGAGAGTCAGCCTAGATATGTAATTATTTCTATTTATTTTTGTAGCCAATGTAAATAGACTTTTGATTTCGAGTTTGGGTGGAATTGTAGCAAAACTTTATTTTAGAATTTGTGAATAAAATTTAGTTTCTTTATTTTTTGATGACTTTCGCTTTTCAGCTTATTGTCTAATTCGTTGCCATAGCTCAGAATTTGGTAAGTTACATAAGGTTCAGTTCACCTCCATGTGGCTAAGGTATTTTTTAAGAATCGTTTATATTCGATTCCGAAATTTGGGTATTTAGAACACTTTTAGTCTGCATTCTGGGGACATTGATTTTGAGTCGTTCATACTCTAATCCGCACTGTGGGGACTCAGAGTAGTACAGTCCGCACTCCGGGGACTTGGAAACTTTAAGTCATTTATGCTTCAGTCCGCACTCTGGGGACTTGGAGTACTCCAGTCCGCACTCTAGGAACTTGGAGATTTTAAGTCGTTTATACTCTAATCCACAATTTGGGGACTTGGAGTACTCCGGTCCGTACTTTGGAGACTTAGAGATTTTAAATCATTTATACTCTAGTCCGCAATCCGGGGACTTGGAGTACTCTAGTCCACACTCTGGTCAGAGTACTCCAGTCCACACTCTAGGGACTTAGAGATTTTAAGTCATTTATACTCCAGTCCGCACTCCGGGGACTTGGAGTACTCCAGTATGCACTCTGGGGATTTGGAGATTTTAAGTCGTTTATGCTCCAGTCCCACTCCGAGGACTTGGAGTACTCCAGTCCATACTCTGGGGACTTGGAGATTTTGAGTCGTTTATACTCCAGTACGCACTTCGAGGACTTGGATTACTCCAGTCCGCACTCTGAGGACATGGAGATTTAAGTTGTTTATACTCTAGGACGCACTCTGGGGACATAGAGTACTCCAGTCTGTACTCTGCGATCTTGTAGATTTTAAGTTGTTTATACTCCAGTCCGCGCTTCGGGGACTTGGAGTACTCCAGTCCACACTCTGGGTACTTGGAGATTTTGAGTCGTTTATAATCCAGTTCACGCTCCGAGGACTTGGAGTACTCCATTCCGCACTCTGAGTACTTGGAGATTTTGAGTCGTTTATACTCCAGTCCGCACTCCTGGAACTTGGAGTACTCTAGTCCGCACTATGAGGATTTAGAGATTTTAAGTCATTTATACTCCAGTTCGCATTCCGAGGACATGGAGTACTCCAGTCCGCACTCTAAGGACTTGGAGATTTTAAGTTTTTTATACTCCGTCTGCACTCAGGGGACTTAGAGTACTCCAGTCCACACTTTGGGGACTTGGAGATTTTAAGTTGTTTATACTCCAATCCGCACTTCAGGGACTTGGAGTTCTCCAGTCCGCACTCTGAGCACTTGGAGATTTTGAGTCGTTTATACTCCAGTCTGCACTCCGGGGACTTGGAGTACTTCAATCTACACTGTGGGGACTTGGAGATTTTTAGTCGTTTATACTCTATTCCGCATTCTGGGGACTCAGAGTGCTCCAGTCCGCACTCTAGGGCCTTGGAGATTTTAAGTCATTTATACTCCAGTCCGCACTCCGGGGACTTGGAGTACTCCAGTCCGCATTTTGGGGATTTGGAGATTTTAAATCGTTTATACTCCAGTCTGCACTTGGGGGACTTGGAGTACTCCAGTCCACACATTGGGGACTTGGAGATTTTGAGTCGTTTATACTCCAGTCCACACTCCAGGGACTTGGAGTACTCCAGTCCGCACTCTGGAGACTTGGAGATTTTAAGTCGTTTATACTCCAGTCCGCACTCCGAGGACCTAGAGTAGTCCAGTCCACACTCCAGGGACTTGGAGTACTCCAGTCCGCACTCTGGAGACTTAGAGATTTTAAGTCGTTTATACTCCAGTCCGCACTCCGAGGACCTAGAGTACTCCAGTCCGCACTCTGGGGACATGGAGATTTTTTAATTAATAATTTTTTTGTGCACGTTCATATGTCAGATAGAATGACATAACAAAGATTCATAGTAATTCATGGAAAAGATGGCTTCAAGACTTTATTGATGAAAATAAACTAAATTGTCTTATTACATGCTGAAAACTAAGAATCAACAAAGTAGAAAAATATTGGAAATAATTGCAACAAAAATACGAAAGAAATAAACTAAGTATAATAATGCCGCAGATGCTCGCTATTCCATGCTCGGAGGAGTGTCGCGCCATCAGTGGTCGCTAGCTTGAAAGTTCCCTCTCCAAGCCTCCGTTCAATGACGTATGGACCTTCCCATGTGAGATTCATATGCGATGAGACTGAGAAAACTCGTTTCAAAACGAGATCGCCCACATCAAAGGTTCTCGGTCGGACTTTTTCATTATAATATCGAGCGACTCGGTGTCTATATGCAGCCGCCTTTAAATCAGTTTCTTCACGTTTTTCATCAATGAAGTCCAGTGATTCCAGTAAAAGATCCCGATTCGTCTTAGGGTCATAATGAGTTACTCGATGTGAAGGAAGTTCAAGTTCCATAGGTATAACAGCTTCCGTGCCATATGCCAATGCGAATGGAGTGTGGCCAGTCGTGGACTTATGGGTGGTTCTGTAAGCCCAAAGTGTTGTTGGAAGTTCATCCACCCACTAGCCTCTAGCCTTTCCCAAATGTTTTTTTAACATGGACTTGATTATTTTATTCACGGCTTCTATTTGTCCATTAGCTTTTGTGATGAGCAACTGCTGCAAATCATTTTTCAATGCCATACTTTTGACAAAATTCTTTGAACTCCCTACTTTCAAACTGAGTTCCGTTGTCTGTAATGATAGTCCGCAAGAGGCCAAAATGGCATAATGTTTCGTACAACGAAATTAATGACCTTCTAGGTAGTGATTGTGGCTAAGGGCTCTGCTTCTGCCCACTTGGTAAAGTAATCGACCGCAACTATTGCGTATTTTGCACCACCTTTGGATATGGTTAAAGAATTCATTATATCGATCCCCTACATTACAAACGGCCAGAGACTAACCATTTGTGTGAGTTCCCTTGGCGGAGCTATCGAGATTTTTGCATACTTCTGGCATTTGTCACATCTCTTTACGTAGTCTGCAGCAACCCGATTTACAGTTGGCCAATAGTTTCCATAACGGAGGATCTTCTTTGCTAACATCTGCCCCTAGTATGGTCGCCATGTTCTCCTTCATGGACTTCCTTCAGGACTCGTTTTATCTCATTATGGGCAATGCACCGGAGTAAGAGGGCCTAGATCCCTTTCATACATTATTCCATCCTGCATTACATATCGTGTAGCTTTACGAATGACTTGTCGTCTTTCGCTCTTTCTTTCGTGCAAGACCCCATGTAGAAAGTATTGCTTGAATGGGGTCATCCATGATTCCATCTTGATTTCTGTTTCTAACATGAAATCTATCTCCATCTCATTTATACTCGGAGCATGTAAGGTTTCGGCGAAAACCAATCCCATTTGATGTGCATCGCCAGTACTTGCAAATTTGGCCAATGAATCGGCTTCTCTATTTTGTTCATGTGGGACATGTGAAATATCATAATATTCTAGATCGGCTAACAGCTCTTGAACCCAAGCAAGGTATGGGGCAAGTCTCTGTCCCTTTGCTTGATAGTCCCCCTGCACCTGGTACACCACCAACTGTGAGTCACAAAAGGTTTCAATTGATTTTACTCCTACTTCCCTGATAAGCTTCAAGCCAGCAACCAATGCTTCATACTCGGCTTCGTTATTTTTAGCTGGAAAATTGAGCTTCAAAGCGTAACAAATTGATCGGTTGTCAGAAGTTACAAGAACTATATTATCCCCGGAGAAATGGTTATTAGATTCCCTATCGGTGTACAGTTTCCATTGAATGGGGGAATAACATCATGGCTATTTGGTTTGTCTGACACGGTGAATTCAGCGATGAAGTCTGCTAGCGCTTGCCCTTGTATGACCCTTCGTGGTAAGTAGGTAATATCGAACTAACTCAATTCAATATTCCATTTTAACATCCTTCCATAAGTTTCTAGTCGTTGGAGTACCTGACGCAAGGGTTGATCGATATAAACACTGATTAAGTTTGCCTGAAAGTAAGGATGAAGCTTGCGTGATGCAATCAACAAGCAATAGGCTAGTTTCTCAATCTTAGGATAATTTCTTTCTGCCCCCGTTAAACGTTTACTGACATAGTAAACCGGCTTTTGAACTCGGTTCTCCTCGCGAACCCAAACCGTACTAATAGCATGCTGGGATACGGCCAAGTACACATATAATACTTCATGGTCTATAGGCTTCGACACCACCGGGGGACTTTCCAAATGCCTTACTAAAGCTCGGAATGCGTCCTTACAGTTAGGCGTCCCTTCGAAATTTCTCTTTCCTTTCTTTATTACATCAAAGAAGTGAATACACTTATCTGTGGCTCTAGATATGAATCGACTCAGCGCGACCACTTTTCTGTTCAAGCTTTGTATTTGCTTTATAGTTTTGGGCACTTATATGTCCCAAATAGCTTGAATCTTTTTCGGTTAGCTTCAATTACCCATGCATTATAATGAAACCCAATAACTTCCCTGACGCAACGTCAAAGGAATACTTCAAAGGATTGATTTTCATTCCATAATAGCTGAGTATATCAAACATTTTCGCTAAGTCTCGAATGTGGTCGTTTGACTGTCGTGACTTCACGAGCTTGTCATCCACACAAGCTTCCTTTGTTCTACCTATCTGGTCTTTAAACAATCGATTCACCAGACGTTGATAAGTCGCCCCTGCAATTTTCAATCCGAAAGGCATCACTACATAGCAATATAGCCCTATGTCTGTGACAAAACTGGTGTGTTCTTGATCTGGAATGTGCATCGAGATTTGATTATATCCTGAGTACGCATCCATAAATGACTGTAAGTCGTGTCCTGCTATTGAGTCGACCAACTGGTCAATCCCGAGTAAAGGAAAACTATCCTTAGGGCATGCTCTGTTCAGATCAGAGTAATCTACATAGTTTCTCCATTTCCCATTTTATTTTCTCACTAGCACGGCGTTAAACACCCATTCAGGGTAGAGGGCGTCGCGGATGAACCCGTTGGCTTTGAGTTTGTTCACCTCCTCTTTGAGAGTAGCGGACCTCTCTGCTCCATGCCTTTCCTTTTCTGCTTTACTAATACATAACTCGGGTCTATGTTCAATATATGACTCGCAATAGTGGGAGAAATCCTGCACATATCAGAATATGTCCAAGCGAAAACATCTGGATTTGCTCGGAAGAAATCAGTGAGATCCTCGGCCATCGAGGGGTCGAGTTGTGATTCAATCTTAAGTACTCGCGATGGGTCATCTAGGCTGACTGGAATGTCAATCGTCAGTTCAGCCAGTGTTGCTTTTGCTTCTCTGGGTTCCTCATCATCATCTCTCAGATCTATGTCTCTATAGATCTGATCGTGTTGCCCGAGCTAGGGCTCAGGCACTACTTGTCAATTTTCAATGATCCGGGTGCGGACGGAGCTGTCCGCAACCTTTCCTTTCTCTCTACACTGGGCCTCTCTCAGCTCAGCCACATAACACGCCCGACCAGTCGCTTGATCTCCATGCACAACACCAACTCCTTTGTCTGTCGAAAATTTCAAAGTTAAACACCAAGGGGCCAAAGCTATCGAAACTCTGCCAGGGCCGATCGACCTAGAAACACATTGTATGGAGAATCGACATCCAAAACGATGGAAGGCAGGATTCGCACCCTCCTACGTTCTTCATGCCCAAGCTCAATTGGCAATTCAACATATCCCACTGCATCGGTTGCTGCACCATTAAAGCCATGGATACGAGATTTAGATGGTTTTAAATCCTTTGTCTGCATCTTCATCTGGTCATATGCTTTCTTGAAGATGATGTTAACAGAACTTCCATAATCAATCAAAATTCTTTTCATAAATGTTGGCCTGATTGTCGCGGAGATGACCATCGGGTCAACGGTAGGACTCCACTTGATCAGCATCTCTGCTCCTGAAACTATATCGTCTGTCATCGTTCGCTACTGCTTAGCTGGGGACCCGTCTTCCTTATTTGAACAACACTCAAAATCTGCTTGCCTTAGGTAGTTAGCATACCGCTCCATTTCCTGCCAATTCTTATCCACAGGGTGAGGTCCACCGACTATCGTGTTTATGACTAGTCTACCTACAGTTCGAGCAGGTTCATCTGGATGGCATGGAGCTTGCCCGCGTCCGGTGGTTGATGTTCCCTGTCTACCTTCTTGCGGGTTCTTAACAAACTCCTGCAACTTTTTTTGTCTAATTAGCTTTTCTATGGCATCATGGAGGTGCCTACATTCCTCTGTATTGTGCCCGTAAGTCTCATGGAAGCGGTAATACTTCCCAAACTACTTTTTTTCTTCTGTTGACTCCTTTGGGCGCGACTTTCTACATTGGAAAGTATTACAGGTTGATAGGTAAATATTTTACAGAGATGCATTCAAAGGAGTGTATTCATTGTAGGTTGGAATCCTTGGCTTTCATTTTCCTACTTCTTTTTTATTTCTGGGATTTCCTCCTCCGAACCCTTTAGATTGCCCAGGCTTGTTCTGGACATTGACCTGAACCTTCCTCGAGTTATCAACGGATTGTTTTACAGCAATGTTGCTCTTCACAGTCTCCTGAACAGGCCCTGGTGCCTTATCTTGCCTCATCCACCTGGTTTCTTCTCTTCTCATGAATTGATGAGCCTTCGAATAAAAACGCTCTAGCATAGTCGGAGGCTTTCCTGCCAGCCAATCGCAAAACTTCGAATTTGGATCTACCCTTGCATGACATTCATCAGAATAGCATGGTCATTTAGGTTGCTAACTTCAGTAGCCGCAACATGAAATATCTGTAAGTACTCCTTCAATGACTCCCTTGGAGCCCGAATCACACTAGACAAGGATAGCACGTCCTTGGGCCGAGTGGCATGAACCCTGAATTGCTCCACAAATTTCGTCGCTAATTAATCAAAGTTGGCAATAGACCGTGGAGGAAGTCGGGGTGAACCACATAATAGCGATTCCAGACAAAGTTATTGGGAATCATATACACTTAGTTGCATCATTAGCCCTAGCTGAGTCCATCATCCACTCATATCTCATCACATGCTGTCGGGGATTAGTCTTCCGTTCGTAGGCCGGAATAACTGGCATGTTAAACTTCCTAAGGCACTCGACCTGTAAAATAGTATATGTAAATGGAGTATGACTCTTGGATATCCCCAATCATCATTGGTGAAGCCTTGATCTTCTCTCATCAGCTGTCTAACCATAGCCGATAGGTCCGGGGTTTGTATGGAAGATGGAAGGTTGGAATCTGTCCCGCGAGATCGTTCTAGTTGGTGTCTTCTCTGCTGGTGGTCTTCCAAACATGTATCTTGGAGACCAGCTTCATTAGGACCTTGGTGGGCCAACCGTCCAGCTTTCACTTGCACTCCAGATCCTAAGTTTCTTGCTCCAGCTTGGGTGTAGTTTTCAAGGTGTAAGTGATCCCTAGTTGATCGATCAGCAACATCTGCTTGTGTTGTTTCAGTTCTAAAGCATCTACACCTGGGAGGTTCATCGAATGAAGTCGAGCTGTCAGATGAAGAGTAAGGAGCGGGGCTACCTTCAGCATTCTGATGCTGTTGCGGAGTAAGCTGAGTCATAAGGTTAGTGTTAGCTTGAATCTGTTCGTTAAGTTGTCTCCTGCTTTCCATGAGTTCTCTCATCAGCCCGTTAAACTCCGCTCTAGTGGCAACTTCCATCTGGTTTTGGGCGGCGACAATCCCTGCGCCCGGATTAACTTATTGATTGCTGGGTCCTGCTTGTTAGACGCTAGTAGTCTCGTTGACATCTGCATTGTGCGTGGCTGATCGAGTATGGGGTATTCCCATTATAGAGTTATTGGTAGAAACACTAAGTAGAATCAACGGACTTCCTATGAATGACTTGGATCTCCTTTGAGGGATTTCTTTAATCTAGTAGCTACAAAGTAGATCTTAATAACCTAAGAATGCGGTTCTCAGTGAAAGCACCAAAATGTTAGCACCAGAATTGGTCACTAACACCCAAAGAAAGATTTATGTAGAGAGATTAATGAAGATAAAAAATGAAAATAAAAGAATATATATGTAGAATTAATAGCAAAACTAGAACCCAAGATTAATAGTGGTTCGGCGTAACTGCCTACGTCCACTTTGAGTTTAATCTTTACTGCTTTTCTAAACAATTGAATATAGATACAATCTGTACACCAACTACTCGAATGCAAATGCTAACTGAAAAAGAACGAGTCTTGAAAGCGGCAAAGTCTTCGCAGTGTTCTTGAAAAAAAGGTCCATTTCACTGTGCCTCTGCCCTTCCATTTATAGGCGAAGATAGGCTGGACTCCCCTCACAGGTTTAGGAATAAAGTACCTCGGCCCATAGTCGGCGTCGTCTGCGCACCGGGCCAGGCATGCCGAACGAGGAATGCCGGTCGAGAATTGTCTAGTCGATCGTTGAGTGACTCGAAACAGAGTCACGCCAAACGCTATTGCTTTATTATGGGCTTGATAACTTGCTAACACCTCTAATATGCACCAAGCCAGAGATGCCAAGCTGCAGTTGCTGAGCGACCTTGCTGAGTGACTTTGACAAACGACGTTGTCAAAGAATGCCGAGCGATGGCCTTGCCGAGCGATGACTTCTGAACTTGAAATGCCGAGCGATGGCTTCTGAACTCAAGATGACGAGCGATGGCTTCTGAACTCGAGATGCCGAGTGATGGCTTCTGAACTCGAGATGCCGAGCGATGGTGGTCGAACCAAAGAATGCCAGGGGGTGGAGTTAGAACCTTAGATGCCGAGTGATGAAGTAAGGCCGAACGGTACCTAGGCCGAATGAGATATCCCCGCCGAACGACATTCGTACGCTGAGCGGGGTATTTATGCCGAGCGACACTTGTATGCCGAGCGAGGCATTTATGTCGAATGGCACTTAATGGTCTGTCTATCGTAGCCGGGCCTAGCAACCGGGTAATAGATATGCAATTCATTGGATGCTTTCTAATTGGTCATACATCATCCTAGTGGTTGCTTTTAAAATTACACAATAATTTTGAGAATGTTCAATCGGTAAAAAAAAAATTATGCTTTTAGAAACTGCATCGAATATGTTTCTCTTATTATTAACAATCGAGTCATAATCACCGTTGCAATAACTTAAAGTAACTTAGGATGCATGTAATATATAAAAAAACAAAACCCTCTAACTTCTAATGAAGTTCATTGAAAAATCAATTACTGTATCGACTAATATGCATAAACATGAATAGTTGGGTATTAATATAAGTCAAAACTTGTGAAATATTTTTTACATACAAATAGAAGTAGACTCCACACAAACTTTGTTTTGAATCTTTTCCACTTCCACATTGATCTTCTATTATATTAATAAGCTATAAGTATTAAGGCTGAACATTCTATTGACAACTAGCACATTCTCAATAGTCACGCTAAGAGCTTGATTATCACTTTCAGCGCATATCTTGACCATGGAAAAGCTTATTGACCATATAGTTACCGCCGCCACTACTAACCCTTCACCACACCAGAAAAGGTCTTTCCTAGCATTTAAAAAACACTACCAAAACGTTTAGTAGCGTTTTGGAAAACGCTGCGATACAACATGTAACTAAAGTCCAAAATTTTTTGTAGCCTTATAGTAAACACTACCACTACTTGATATATTGTTGGGTTTAGAAACACTACAAAAATTTTCAGACATTTAGTAACATGACGTATCGCAACATTTACAGAAAAGCTACTAAAAATTTGGTAGCTATTCAACGCTACAGACGCAACTGTTTACATTTATTTTCGTAGCGTTTTTAAAATGCGACTAAAAATTATTAACTGTTTTCTAGCGCACTTTACACGCTACCATTTTCTGTTAATGATTTGTATCATTTCCAGCCATCACTCGCATAATTGTCTTATTAAAACCAACCATCAATCACATAATCATTATATTCAAACCAACAATCAACCAATCAACTACATAATCATCATATCCAAACAATTGAAAAAAACACGTTAATCAAATTATCAAATATGATGTCCTTAACCATTTTGATAATATTTTTTCGACAAAATAAGAAAATTCACATATAATCCATAACCATTCATAAATAAGTTTACATAACAAGTACTAACAAATGTTATAATATATATAACAATTAAAGCCATGTTTATTACCTGATTACCCATAATTCTTTGCTGTAACTGGTCTTTACTCCTAAAAAGCTAATTATCTATAGATAAATTTAACAATCAACAAATGATTAAGAAATTTTTTTTGCATATGAAAAGTATATCAAACATCCTTTATAACAACCCAAATTCTAGTGGTCCGGATTTTCGCACAATTACAAAAAACCAAGCCCCCTAAAGTCGAGTCGAGTATCTGGTATCTTGCAAAACGGAAAAGATAAATATATCAGAGCTAAGTTAATTATCTCACATCAGAATTGACTAAAATATAATAGTAAGTAAATGCTCACCCAAATAATAACACTTTCTAAGCAAGTGTCGTAAAGCTGAGAAGTCACTGCCATCTACCTAAGCTGTAGGATGTTATGAGGAGGAGGTCAGGACAAAAGTTCTGGTGAGTGAAAAAATTATATACTTCTAGGCTTAATTCTACATATATCGTTTTATTTCCATTTACTCTTGTATTAAGTTCATTAGGTTACAATACTCTTGCCTCTGTTCGTTAACCGTACCCATATACTCCGTAGTAGATTAAAACCTAATAACTGATATATACATATATGTAGCTATATGCCCAATGGCCATATTGGTCCTACGTACTACCCATAATACATTCTGTATCCTCCTTGCAAAAGACTCCATTATCTTGCTCCTACAACATTCTGTGACTACATCTGTAAAGGACAGCTTCGTGAGACATACAATACAAATGTTCCATCGTCTATTATGAAAACGTAAAACTACGCCCATACCAGTCTATACAAATGCTCGGACATCCGCAATGTACCATTCAGTGCATACATTGAGGACTATACAAAATTGTTTTGTCTACTCTCTGAATCCCGCCAACAAGGTCTACCTTGTACGGAACTCGGTCGAGGATTTTCTATATCTGTAAAGGACAGCTTTGTTAGGCCTAAAATACAGATATTCTAGTTGGTTTGTCTCTTTTTGTAATCACTATGGCCCCACGAAGCCACCCCTCAACTAATCGAAAGACATCTAAAGAGTTAAGTGGCTGTGCCCTACGACAAACAATCTAACATCCAATTTGTGGTACCCCTCCATCCAACGTCTCGATAGTGAAAGAATCATTGATCTGCAGGTTTAACTCTAGTCTTTCTCGAAATCGCTCTTGGTCTTGATGTTGCCGATATCCGCATGCGACTATCCTTCACCTTACTTACAAGTACTGGACATACAAATACCCTACTTCGAACACCAAGCCGTTCTGACTGCCTACAAAGGTCGGCTTCATAAGGCCTACAATGCGAATGCAGTCAAGGCATACTTTCTTGATGGAGCACCTATACACCTGCCTTCGAGAATGCAACTTCGTTAGGCCTACCCAAAGGACCATCCTAGAGTATCCTCACGTCATGTTAAAGTCTCGTACTTCCTTCTAGTCTAAAAATTCTAAGTTGGACGTGCTTCTCCATTGCTGGAATCCGTGATGAACTGCTTCATTAGGCGCTTCATCCTTTGAGTTACTCCAAACGCAACTCGATTCTTTTATTAGACCCTAAATCTAATCTTTTAATTTTTCGTTTAGGTTGCTTTTTTACTCTGTTGGCTACTTATTTAACTTAATTAGCATATTCTTTGCCCCCGTCTCACTTCTAATTATTATGATATTATCATCGATCTAATAGAGAATATTATTAGTATGAGCCATATTCATTATCTTGGTTATTTAAATTAATATATAAATCCTTAAGTTTAAAGAGATAAGCCACATTTACCATTCCTGTTTTATTTACTTATTGACTTAATATAAGTTGTTTAAATAAGCTTCTGCCATTATTCTCTACTATTATTGCTTACCAATTTATTATAAGTCTCACGATAAGCTTTTCCATTCTTATTTCCTAATTATAACCTATGTTATAATTCTACTTGTAATTATTATTTTATATAATTACTTTACTTTATTGTCTTCTATTTTAGGAAGTAATTCTATTTTATTTGGTTGGTTATTAAAACTATATAATCTATTTCCATATCTTAATATTGGATAATACTATAAACAATAATCCATAACTGCAAGGTATTTCTTTTACTATTTTGGAGTAGTGTAAAATACACCGGTTTCTCTATTTTACACTAGCCTTTTTTATTTCTTTTATTCTTACAGTTATGTTTATCGCTATCTTTTAGATGTTAAGTTATGGAAATATATCATATTCTCCAAAACAATCAATCAATCTAATAATTACTTCCAAATTAACCTTTTCCCTTTTACTGCAATTTACTACGGTAATTCTATTTCTCAAACTTTTATTATTTTACATCTTCATTTTAGTATTTTTAATCCATAGTCGCGTTTAATCTATTCTAATCCATACGCGAAGAAAAAGGAGAGGATAGAAAAAAATTAACGCTTGCATAAAATCCAAAACGTAGAAAAAGATGTAAATAAGGTACATAAAACAGTATATAAATACTAATACTGTAAATAAACTGCAAGTTTTTTTATAGTTCAACATAATTTGATTAATATGATTAATTATTGATTTTCTTTCTCTAAATGGGAATCTAATGATAATAGATCTTAAACTTAATAGATATATAAATATACCACTCATCTGTCGTCCTTAGCTTCGCTTGTGCTCCGCTTGGCTCCGTACTTCTTTTGGATCCCCTTCTTCCAAGGTGTATAATATTTTAATTTAGAAGATCTTCTCTAAAGATTAGTTTATTTTTAGGGTTCAGCCTTAGGCAATGAACCCATGGGAGGAAATCTAAATGTGAGAAAATAGCTAGGCCTAGGGTCCTACTTATATTGGAGCTTGGGAACCTCAGTCCGTTGAATTCTTGGATTGAAGTTGGAGCCACCATGTCACAGGGCAGTTAGGAGCCATCAAATTGAAGATAATGGCTCAGATCGTGTAAAAAATAAGAGAACGCGTCATTGTATGTACCCGGACGAATTTTCGTCCAGGCCGTGCGCGGTTCGATCGCCCTTAGCAAGCAATCGACCGAGCGGTCGACCATTGCCCCTATTGGGTCGACATACTGGTCAACCCGTATCCGCATTATACTGTATATTTTTTTCGTTTGATTACCTATTCTATTTCGTTCTTAACTTCATCATATTGGTTCGGATTTTGACGAGTTATATATGAAAACTGATCAGAAAATCGCCCCAAACGCAATGGTACAAGTTTCGGAGCCATATTCTGAAAATTCCATAATTTTATTTCCTTTACTTATCGTTACATATTAAATTTTAACTGTATAAGATGCGGGGTGTTACGTTTTCCCAACCTTAGGAAATTTCGTCCCCGAAATTTGACAAGGGTAAAATCCATATAATCCTCACATTTATTACAACTAATTTGTGTACATTCAACTTTGCAACCATCCGTGCTTTTGTGCAAAAGTGATTTTCAAAACAAAAGGTATGCATATACATAAATTTCTAAGCGGTACCTCTTATACGAATGCTTTTTATTTAAAAAATTTATTTTTAAAACATGATGCACACAATCTAAATATACTTGCAATTTCTATATGAATGTAATTTTTCGAAAACTTAAAACATTTTTCACCCAATTTTTCCCCCTCCTATTGAATACGGATGTAGTTCAACTAATTTTTTATTCAAATCCAAACACAAACCTTTTAATATTCGAATCTCGGAAAAATCTATTTTTTTGAACTCGATTTCTTATGTCGGGAATAAGGTAAAAAACGGAAAAATTTCACATTTATCCGTTTTACTTTTGCGTACCTCTCCCTCCATGTTTGGAACTTATGCCGCTATCCTATAAAATCTCTATTTTCTTTTCAAGCACAGTTTACGCAAGAAATTATCTTTTTTTTTTTTAAATTTTTCTATTGACGTTTCTGTCGCTTTTTTTAATTTATTATTTTCCTTCTAGTTAACTTATTTTTCCTTTACTTTTTATAATAACATCTTATGTCCTTATTCTCTATTTGTGAACACCACAAAATTAAAGAGAAAAAGCATCAACACTGATCTACTATTACAACAGAGTTTTCAAATGCTTACATAATAGTATAATTTTATTTCTAAAGAGAAAACAAATCCTACTGCATTATGATGCTAGATAGGTGACAGAAGTAGGCTAACACAGCTATCATCTAGGGCTAGGAGGCCTAGCACCCTGTCCGACCTGACATAAGGAGGCTCTAATAAAAAAATCTCAACATCTAAGGTGCTCCTCCTACCGGCTAGTGCTCGTCACAATCTCCTACTGCGTCCTAGCTAACTCCTGCTGTGTCCTAACCAACTCCTGGTGCCCTTGCAGAACCTCTAGGTGCTCCTTGACGATCCGCTTTTGCCCCTCGACAATGCTCCTAAACTGGTCATCGTAGCTCGACGGTGGAGAGGGCTGAGAGGGTCCCGCTCTCTCCCTCCAAGATCCATATCCCTACGCACTCTTCGTCGCGGCCTCGGATGGCGAAGCGGCCATGGTGACTCTATGCCCAATGCCGCCTCCAAATGGTGGCGAAGGAAAGTGCCGTGGCTTGTGAAAGTATTGTGGTGCCTGGAAATATGGCTCGTGCTCGTGCTCCTTCGGTGGGGCCTATATCTGATCTAAACCTTTATTCATTCTCCTTAGAGTGGATGAATCAATCATAGGGTGGGCATGCTCACTGTAAGTCTCTCTCCGTCTCAACTTCGGCCCACCTAAAGACCCGTGCCCAAAGGTGACAATATACCATAGTAGAACGACAAAGTCCCACTGCGGTAATGTACTGGGTCATAATCGTCATAGCTTGGTTCACCTGCAAGCCTCTGAATATGGCGTAGGTGGCAAGCCTCACTATGTGGTAGATCTGGTCATAACTCCCCGTCTTGGGGAAAAAGTTATGCTGCAAAATGCGTATAACCAATCTAGCTAATGGGAGCAACTGTCCAACGCGTCAGTCGGGGTGTTGTGGATCAACTAAAATCTGGTCTAAGACGGCCATGTCCGTCATTTCAATATGTGCTATCTCCAACCCGTGTCCTCTAGCATCTAAAATACTTGCCAATTGGGTCTCAAGAAATATTATCTTCACTCCCTTAACCTCCGACTGGAAGGCCAACTCCTCATCCTCATCACTAGTACGTAAGTTAGCATTGAAAAGACGTATTAACCTGGGATATGCTCGCCGCTTAAATGTCTCATGGCTCAAATTATGTCGCAGCCCTGTGTCCAAAATGAGCTGCTCTAAAGTGGTGCCTGGAAAATCAAAAAATTTCACCGCACTTCTTTGCAAAATCTGGTAAGTGGTTCTGTCAGAGTAAGACCGCATAATCCTCCTATCGCTCTGGCACCACGCTATCACATGTGGTGTAAGTTGGGGAAAGAGGTGGATTAAAAAGGGTCTTGGAGGCATGGTGAAAAACTCTCAAATTTGTGAAAAAGAAGTATGGATCCGAGTAGATCTCACGACACGCTTCAGTTTGGCACCAACTGTGAGCGAAATGGTGGAGTTTTTGAGGCGTTTGGGTAGTTGGTAGGGGTGGTTTTTGGGTGCGGCTGATGTCTTTGGGAGGAGGAAATAAAAATGAGGAAGGAGAGAAGGGGGCACACATTTATACGCGTTCAAATAAACTAAGGCAGTCGACCCACCTTATTAACAGGTCGACCACACGGTCGACCGGGTCAGTCTATTTTTTTCCTTCCATGGTGCCGCGTCGCATTCCTCCCCCTTAACTAATCAAAGCCAAACCTATCCGCTTCCGGGTTCTCTGAGTCGTGGTTATGACTTAGGCTAAACATCCTTGTCTACTCTCCACCCTTCAAGTGGAGTCTTGAAGTTTTCCATCCTTCATCTGAATCTATATTAATATCCATAAGCTTGCTCCAACCACTTAAATCGTCTAACCCATAAAAATTCTTTTTCAAAACAGATTTAATTTCTTTACAACCAGAAAAATATTTTTACATACTTATATTAGGATTTCAAAATATGTTTATACTTGGCTAAGATAGATCATAGATGTCGCATAAAACATCGTCACTACAGCCTAAAATACTAGTTATCAATTAAAATCTAGATTTTTCTAAACTGTATATTTCTCTATTTTCAAATTCAAAAATGCTTTAAACTTGTTTCTCTTCAACTTTCCATATTTATAAGGCTGTAAACTTCTAACCTTAAGCGGACTTACCTTGTATATAATAAAAGATTGACACTGGACCCACTAGCCAGTGTGCTACCAGCTTATCACAATCACCGATGTCAACACTTAATGATGGATCTGCTACAGCTACTCCACTACGATCTTTTTTCAATCTTAGACCAAATGTTTCTTCTGATCACAAACTTAATAACGTCAACAAGAAAGAAGTAGGAAATATTTTGACTATTGGACTGGATTTGTTTAGAAAGAAAAACAGGTACAACAATCAAGCCAGTTTTAGCTGTTGTTATTTTTTACTCATACCTATGTCTGATACTTGCCCATTTCAGTTGCAAGACAGAAATCTATGAGTGTATGTGTAATTGCTTGTTCGTGTGGACATATTTCTGGGTAGTAAAACTTTGTGTGCATGAGTATAAATCAGTTTATGTGTGATCGTGTGTATATGGGACTGGGTCACGTATATGTGTAGTGTGTGTGTGCATAGAAGGTTGTGTGTGAGTTTTTATGTGTCAATTGCTAAACAGAGTATATGTGTGGGCAGTGAGTTCCAAATTATATGTATACAAGTTGCAAATGAGATTAAGCTAAAATATATATAGCAACCGAAACAATCTTTGTGAATTAGTAGAGATAAGTACAGATTTCGTTGTATCAGTGCTTCAAAAAAGTGCATCAGCAAAAGTAAATTGTCCTTGTTTCTTTATATGTGTTGTTTTTATGCACCATATTTATAACTCTGGCACATATTTTCAGTTGATAATTTTCACCCTCTAATGTTTTGGAATCATGGGCTATATAAATAGAAAGATAGTATTACTCTGGTAACATCTGCTTTGTACTATGTGCTGGCCTATGTGTCTATATAAATGAAGTTTGCTATTTATGTGTGTGTGTTCAAATGCTATGTAATGAATGTGTGCATGTACCGTGAGTGCCAATGACATGCGTATTGTGTGAATATCGTGTATTGTATTTAAATGAAGTGCATGTGTTTTGGCGACAGAGCATGAATTTTTAAAGTCAATAACATCCAGTTTTAGCTGATGGAGATGTGGAGTATAAGTTCAGTATGTTGTATAACTATTTATTCAACGGAGATAAACAAATGCTAGATCAGATACTGTGAATAGCACAAGGAAAGATGCATCACAGGTAGTTTAAATAACATAATTCCCAGCTGCTCAACAAAATCAGCGTTACCTTATATTTAATGGCAATATTGAATGCATGGCTGGAGATTGCAAATATGTAGGCTACCGTCCCAGCTGCTCAACAGAGGTAAGCTGCATCATAGGTAGTTTAAGTAACATAATTCCCAGCTGCTCAACAGAGGTAAGTTGTAAATTAAAACCGAAAGTAAATTTTTTAAAGTAACTGTAATGGCAAAATTTAGAGCAGAAATCTTATACATTGGATCAGTCAATATTCAAAACTGGAAATAGGCATATGCAATTCTAAAAATCGACAATGTCTAAAGATAAATAATAGAAAAAGAGAATACAAGAAAAAATAACTATCACATCCGAAAAAAAACTAGTGCATGTTATTTAACTACACTTATGGACTTACCTCATCAAAAGTTCCTTCTACTAGACTTTTTTATGCCCCATTTTGCTGAACCAAGTAAACAAACTGTGATAAGAGGGATGAAAAATAGATAGGTAAGCATAAACATCTAAGTATCCTAGTTCGACTAAAATACTTCAGAAGAAAATCTTGTAAAAATGGTGATTTATCAAACTATTCATTTTTTTTGATAATTTTTAGTGCGGCAAGAATTAAAAATTCACATTTCAATACATTCAGTTGGTTAACGATCATATAACCATGACTGTTTATAATTATGAGTAAGAGACATAATGCTACAAACAAGTCTCCGATATTTCTCCTACACAACCGTTTTGAAAAGTGTATATGTCAATACATTTTCTAATTTAGTTAAAAATTTGTCCTTTTTCAAGTAAAATTAAAAATAATACCGCAGAATATAATTTCTCCAAATACAGATAAGGTACCACAGAACCGAATCACAATAGCTGCATAGCCCATACAAAATGTCGACCACAGCTCAAAGCGCAACCTACAGACAAAAATGGAAGATGGTAAGGAACAACTCGATCACACGTAACAAGTAGAGTCAGAGTTACCAGGAACATACATTTTTTTTAACCAGATGGCCACAGCTTCTACCTGTACCTGAGAATACAACTAATTAATTTTCATTTTACAGAAACTACAATGCCACATCATAGCAGTTATACACTCTGGCATTAGCATACTGAAACGAATCTTGTAAATATTTAATTTATAGCTTCTGTGTGTCCTAGTCTTATATGATAATTTTGCTAAAGAAACTTCAATTAGGTAAGCCAAATTCAACATGCAAATGAAAATGCCCTTGACTCGATGTCTATTGCTAGTTTGTCAAGTTATATAATTGGTCATTTAGATATTAGAACTCCTGAAAGTAACGGATTAGCTAATGATTGGTATATATTTTACTAACATGGTAGGTCCGTAATGTGGTCAAAAAAATTAAAAGGCAAGATTAGAATTTACATATGCATCTACTATTAGTTTTAACTTCAAAAATCGTTATAATGTGAAGGCCTGTGCAGGAGCTGCTGCAATATTGCAAGGTAGACCAACCATATCATTTCCGTAGCATCTTATCAATGGATTTTCAGGATCTTACATGCCCAGTTTTGAGGGAATTTTAATATAAATTGTTGCATACATTTGTCAGATAGCTTGCTCTCCAACAATCCCACAAAAGCAATTTTGTTGGATAAGAGGAATCTGAATACCTGATTCATCTTAGAATCAGTTTTCATTCCCCTCACATTCCAACAAATAGGTTTTTTTTAGCTTCCTGTATTTCTTTGGGGAGGAGCAGTTGAGCTAGAGGCATCAACATATTTATTAGATTTACGCTTTAAATATTTTCAATTGTCTTCTACCAAGTGTTGCAAATCAGGTGGTTCTTTGTCATTTGTAACCTCCGCTACTTGTTCTACTACAAGATCGTATAGCTAAGTGGGTCACCTTAGAAATGCATAGATGTAGCTGGAATTGACAATCAAACTTATGTGTAACCAGGGCCGGCCCAAGTAATTTGGTTGCCCTAGCCCAGATTTTAAGTAATATAACAAAAAATATTGAACTTTGCTAGGAATTGAACCTACGTTGCCCCATTGTGCAAACAATGCAATTACCACTTTACCACACACTCAATTATTAACAATTTTCTACAAAATATTTCCATCTTCATAAAATTATATACAACCACCACCACCGGTTGCCCCTGCCGGATCCATTGCCCTAGGCGACCGTTTTGCTCGTCTTGCCCTAGGGCCGGCCCTGTGTGTAACTCGGCAATTATGACCATCATGGTAATAATCACATAATGATCAACAGAAACATTTACAAAAGAGAGCTACTTTGTGGATTAATGCATGTCTTAATTATAACAACTATCATGGAACATTGCAACCACGTTGTCAGGGATCAAAGAGGAATATGTATTAGTTCTTAAATTTGCAATATAAATTAGTGCAGTTAATCCATAAATTAGCAACACTACTATTTTACTAAGCAACACTACTATTTTACTGTAGGAAAAATGACCCAATGATCTCGTATCCCCATAAATCCTGAAAGAGAACCATTAATTCTTTAGCTAGTGCTTTACAATCCTCTTTTCATGTAAATAGCAATGGCTCTATTGACAATAACATAGGCGCCTTCAACAGGCTAGAACAGACCATCTTACATGATTCTTACCATTATTGGTTTCAACTACAAATCTTTAATTTTTTATGACAGTTCATCACGCTGCACTATAGAATAAAATTAGCTTGGTTATTAAACAACGTGTTTACTTTTTAACGACATTGCCACAATAGTTTTTTGGTTCACTATAGTTTTAATACCAATTACTCACTTATTACTTTAGTAGAATAAACAATTTTCATTGGAAATGATATCCCCGGTCGTTGTTGGTAATATTCAAATCTCATGTTGGCAATTTTCATTGCAATACCTAATAACCCAATTGTTTCAAAGTATTATTTAACTATATCAAAACAGATAAAATGTGTTAAAGATAGCACATGTTTAGGAATAAGTCTTCCTAGTTTATTGGTCAAGAAATAAATTAGTGGCTTAAGTTTAGAAAATAGTTAGTTATTTTATTTTTCTATTTAAAAACTTTGTATTTTCTATCGTTTAACAAGAAAACAATACAGTGTAGTCTATTTCTTTTTAACGTTTAATCTCTCTTTCTCTTCTCTATATCAAATCCCAACATGGTATCAGAGCGAGGTTAGAGAGGGGAGAGAGGATAGAGAGTGCTAAGTCAGTTTTTATTTGTTGTTTCATTTCACAAAAATAAAGGTCTCAAAGAGCCTGATGAAAATCGTTGCTGCGTCTACAAATTTCGAGATCTGGATGTTTTGTCTGCTTTGAGATCTAAAGAAGAACGCGTCTGCAAGTGCTCAAAGAAGATGTAGTCGTCCTCAATGGTAGTTGCTTGCGCCTTGCTTGGAGCTCACTGTTCGCCGGAGTTCACTTGGAGTTCGCCGAGAAGCTTGCTGAGATTTGGAGCATCGTCACATCACTTTCTTCATCACAAAACCAGAATAATCAGACCGTCCAAACTCAAATTCGTCATTAACTTCAAAACCGAATCTACAATCTACCAAAGAAATCAAAATTGTCCCAATTTCACAACCAAATCCACGAATTGGGGTGTGGCGATGGAGATTCGATGTCGTGGTTTCCGGAGATCTAGATCGCGGCGGCTAACTGGGTTGAATTTGTTCGCGGCAGAAGTCGATGATTTGGGATGCTCGACAGAGGATGATTTGAGTTCGATGTCGCGGTTTCGAGATTGAGATTCAGGTGAGTTCTAGTTGAAGTGTCGACTTGATTATAGTTTCTGAGTTGTTGTGGAGAGGTCAAACAGATGTGGTGGATCGAATTGCGAGGTGATTGGGATGCAGAGGTCGCGGTTGCAATTGAAGTGGATGCGGAGTTTGATGAAGTTTGATGCAGAAGTTGATGTCGCGTTCGGTGGGGTTGGTTGACAATGGTCAGTAGCAAGTAAGAGGAGGAGTTCAGGTGATGTACGAGGGGCAGCGGCAAGGTTGGGTGAGTCTGTACAGAGGGAAGCACTGTGGTGCACTGGTGGCTGTGCAAATGACTGAGTTGTTGGTAGCTGGAGTTGTGAAGGCAGTGTGGTGTGTTTGGATGGTTAGGGAAGAATAGTGATGGTGGCACTTGTGGTTTGCTGTGTAGTTGTTTTGGAGGGGTTTCTTTGGTAGGTGCATGTGTAGTGAATGGAGTGATGAAAAATCTCTAGTTTGAGTAGTGGAAGGCAGAAGCAAGGTGTAGTATTGATGTCAAAGGTGTTGAAGTGTTGAAGATTGTAAGTTTGAAGTAGGAAAGGCAGTGAAGTGTTTCGGCAGTGATGGAGCCAGTTAAGTGGTGGAGTGGTTCAATTGTTCAGGGGTGATGCAAGGATCAATGTACAGGGAGGTGCATAGGGAGGTGATATTTGCTATATGAAGTGCATTTTAGTGGTGAATGGTTTGTTTGATGAACTTGTGGGATGTGGAGGTGATGTTTGAATTGCAGAGGGATGAGGTACAGATGAGTTGTGTTGTATGAAGTGTAGGAAGGTTGTGTTGTCAAGTGTGTTTGTTGGCAGTGACTGTTAGGAGGATAGGATAATGGAAGGCAGTTAGTAATGTCTGACAAGGCAGATTCATATGGAGATGCAAATGGTTGAGATGGTGGTCTACTGTTAAGTGAATGTTGCTGCCATTGTCTGGTAGATGATGGTGATAGAGTAAGAAGTCAGGGAGTGATGAAGTAACAGAGACTATGGAAGTTGCTGGTGGTTGATATGGTGAGTTGCTTGTAGTTTAGTGTATGCAGTTGGACAGTTTAGTATATGGCACTTGGTGAAGCAGTTGCAGGCAATGTATATGAAGGCGTTGAGTGAAAAAGTGATGGATATGGTGATGTATATGAAGGTGCACAGAGATTGTATGAAATTTCTTTGTAGTGCTGTTTGGTATGAGGAGCTATATCGATGGGTGTGTGACTGTGTTGTGACAGTCTTGGGGAAGATGAAATGCCATAAGCAGTAGTGGAGTGGTTTGAGGTGGATAAGCACTGATCAGAAGTGATGAAAGGTTATGAGGAGTTGCAGTTTGAACTGGTTGAGAATTGTTGTAGTTGAATGCGATCAGTGCACAGGCAGTTGGTTAGATAGTGGTATCAGTATAGCAACAGTTATAGAACACGGTGTGTAGTAGCAACTGCAGAGAAGAAGCAAAGAGTAGAAAAAGGTCATAGCAACCGCATTAGAGAGGAAGCGCAGAGATAAAGACGATGAAGGGTAGAACGTCGGTTATGGAGTTGGACAGAGCGCTCGAGAACTATTTGATGAAATACCTATTAGAGAATAGGTATATGCCTATAAGTGAAGTAGGCTGAGTGAGGAAGATTTGGTTTTGTGTCATCCAACAAGTAAGGAAGAAGAGCTGCGGTTCTCACTTGTTGGGGAGATGACAGATACAGCAGTATCAAGGATGACCCGAATGGAGAGGTCAGTGGATCCCTAAGAGGAAACCAAAAGTATTTGTTGATGGTTAATGTACCAATCAACGTAAAACAGTTGAGCATGCCCAACCAGATAGAGATGAGAGTTGTGACCGAGTTCGTCTATACAAGACGATGAAGAAATTGTGTTGTAAACTGAATATTAGCACATTCAGTTTAAGAAAGGGTGTTAAAGATAGCACATGTTTAGGAATAAGTCTTCCTAGTTTATTGATCAAGAAATAAATTAGTGGCTTAAGTTTAGGAAATAGTTAGTTATTTTATTTTTCTATTTAAAAGCTTTGTATTTTCTATCGTTTAACAAGAAAGCAATACAATGTAGTTTATTTCTTTTTAACGTTTAATCTCTTTTTCTCTTCTCTATATCAAATCCTAACAAAATGTTCTGTACCAAAGTCTCAATTGCAAGGGTCTTACGTCAAATGTGAAATTACAAAGGTCTTACCTCAAATCTGGTTTTCACCCTATGCATAAATAGCTCAAACATCAGTTATGCAGTGCATAAGAGGTTGCATGTATTGTAACTTTTGACAAGGTTTATAAAAGCTTAAACCAATGATGCATGCTTTGCATTACATAACTCACCCCAAACAGAGCTTTTCCAACTAGACTGGCATGCATCTCGCTTTGAGTATCAACAGAAAGTCTCACTCCATATGAATTACTAGGCATCTTGCTTTGAGTATTTTGATCATCCTTGGTCAGATCAAGTTCATCCTGAACAGAAGTTCTTTGATAAATTGCTAAAGATTAAACCTTACTGTCTATATCAAAGACAATGCAATCATTTCTAGATAAACCCTAAAAATTAAATATCAGAAATGATAAAATTAACTTCTAGTAAAATTATTGTAAACAGATAGCATTTTTTCTAAAAGATTGCAATCATGGCAATCTCAACTTTTGCTCCCATTGGCAAACCAATCTAAAATGATGCACGCGCTGGTAGAGGTCTCCTTCTAAGAACCGTACACGAAGACGACCAATTAATTTTTTTACCTTTAAGCGTATGAAATTCTACGTGAATATTAAATAATCCAGCAAAAATGTGTACTCTATTAGAAAAATACTCACGTTGAACATAAACATCATTCACTTTCTTGAAATCGTTGATGTCCGCCAACCTAAACTAAGAAGTTAGTACAAGCATGACACAAAACCAACTGCTCTGAGCTATATATACATATACATATACATATATATGTATATGTGTGTGTAGAGTATCACTTAAAATAGCATAAAAAATTCATGTTCCTTAATTGTGAATACAAGGTTATATAGATTATTATAAAATATGGAGGATCACATATTTAGATGTATGAATTAATTGTAAGTGATACTTACCTGGACAGTTGGAATTTTGTTGAATTGTAAGTATCAGATATTTTTTTGAATCATTTCCCCAATTTTATCCATTACAAGCCAAGCTTTGTGCCCACCAATTATTTCAGCAGTCCACTGTCCATTTTTTCACAACTATAATATCACAAGGAATATACTCAACTGATATATATTATCATGTAACAAACACATAGTTAGATGTAATAAATTTCAGTCTATGGATCACAAAATGATTAACATTTAAATGGTGAAAGATAGCACTAGTAAATCTAAAAAAATTCAATACAAATATTGATGAATGAAATATATGCATCACAAACCGGGGATGGTACTCTGCAGCAAGCTTCTCTGGTTTTGGTTTTAAATGTATACACACTAAGAAGCCATCCTACATACAAAATTGCATCCAAGCGCTGAGAAAATCTTTAAAATCGCCTAAACAAACTAAACTAAATATGCAAACTTCTACAAAATAAAATGTTTTTTCTCTTGGCGAAAGGACATATCTACATTTAACATTGGTTAACCAACAAAGCATAAGAACTTCTATAAATATTAATCACATAAAACACATTATTAATGAAAAACAAGAAGTATGTTGTTTGTGAAACTAAGCAGTCTCATAATGGGTTGATTTTTCTCCTTAGACTTTGTAAGGATTTCACCCAACTTTTCAGCACTGTTTATTATTTCCATCTCAATTGTCATTGGCTAGAACTATCCCAAATGGCCCTTTGTATTGCTTTCTTTTCTGCATCCATTTTTGAAATTTGTCAGAATTGGTACGACAGTTGAAGGCATGTTAATGCATGAACTTTTGCTATTAAAAGATAAATGCAAGCTATGATGTTCTCTGCAGTAGATACCCCGATGCGTCATCGAAGTAATTGGTGCTAATATAGACACCTTACTTCTACAAGTGTGGGATAAAAGAAATTACTAAAATTATGTTGAATAAAACATTTGATGATTGTCTATTATATGATATAGCTTGATTATGGAAAAGAAGAGAAGAAGCTTATCCAGGGACAGGTAAAGGTAAGGAAGAGCGAGGTGGGACTAGATTTTTGAATAGGATCACTGCTTGTGGAAATTATATCATCAAGTATTTATGTTTTGTTAATTGCATATTTTTAGTTAGGGGTTTCACTTGTAAATTTCACTATTTTTGTAATGTATCAATTAACTCTTAACAGATTGTTTATATATTTGTTTAAGCATAAATTTAAAATGATTTTCAGTATATTGAAGTTACTGACTCACCATACAAATATTCTCATGTTCTATTACTAGGAATGCCAGACAATAGTAGCAATTTTCACTATATTGAAGTTATTTGCGCAACTAGAGCATCAGTCAGTTATTAACAAATACTCATAATTGTTCAATAAGTTATAACACATAACTTTATTGATTTCTAGAAGGAAGAAAAGCGGTATAGATAGAACATATAGCTTCTACAATTTTCCAACAAAAAACAGAACGCAAAAGATGGTAATAAACTGAAAAAGATAACTTAGCAAAAGAGATGAAAAGAAAGGGTAATGCAATATTTGCACCAATCAGATTTGAAATAACGTCATCAAAGATAATTTAGCAACTAATTAATAAGTTTACTTTTGATGTACTATTAGTGGTAATGATAATTTATGGGTTGGGATGTTTTCCTACCTTTTTTCTCAAATATTTTTGAAATAATGTTATCAAAGACTCATTTATAGTGAAATGCATAAAAATAATTAGATCTTGTGATCATGATATTATAAGAAACAGATATATCAACGCAACCATAACCTCAAATAAATATTTGTATTAATAAGTGCAAGTGCAGGTTGAATCAACTATGCGCAAGTGGTATGCAAAAGATGAGTTATTTAAACATCAAAATTCTAAAAATTATTTGTATGCACATTTCTAATTCAGTGTTAAGCATTGAGTTTTTTTGGTAAAAATTCCTATATTATCAACAAGATAGCGGCTCCGGATTACAAAACAAAAAACTGCTCTTGATGAGGTTTGACAGTCCTAATAGTGATCGAATGATAGGAAACCTACCATAAATAAATCATGACTTAAGAGCAACATTCTGATATATACATACACACACATATATATGTATCCACACACACACACACACACACACACACACACACACACACACATATATATATTGATTAATCGTAGCATGTAATGATACAAAGTGTGATTATTTTCCCTTTTCCAAGCTTTTAATGATAATTTATTTTACTAACACATTTCTTATGTGCTATGAGTAGGATCTGATGGACATCGATACGAATGGTGAATACTGCGAACATACATGGAAGGTAGTAAAATTCAGTCATTTGTTGGAACCTATCTGGAAGAGCTCAATTTCAGCTCTTCTCTTAGTTTTTTTTAGTGATTATGCTTTTTCTTTATCCAAGTTCTGTTTCATGTGTAAGATATTGTTTGTCATGACCTGGTAAAAAAATAGAAGATTGCTTTTGCTTTTTTTTTTAAATAAAAAATTGATAAATTCTCTACATTTATATATATACTAAAAATTCCACAGGTATTTGTACTCATTAATGTTACACTTATACATTTTGAATAGTAGATTGCCATTATTTTGATATCAATATTTTTCTGTTCAATTCCCGTATTCTTTTTATTTTACTTAAATTCCATACCTAATTTGTTTGTGTTCAACTAATTTGTTTTCAAACTAATTAGATGTCCGGCTTCAAATCTTAGCAAAAGGATACTTTGAAACATCAAAAGTGGAAATAAGAAATTCCATGTATACAGAGTACTACCTGAACTTTCTCGATTAGTGAAGCGGAAACTTACTCTTTATAGCTCTCGCCAACACTATATACCCATGGAAGGCTACCTAAGGCTACACATCAAAGTTTGTAACTGGAAACGAGGATCTGGGCCTGGTCACGAGTGTTAGTTGAGCTTCGAACGGCTAGTATATTGCATTCGGTTTAAACAATTCGGACTTTCAGCTGTGGGACGCTGCCAATGCCCGCCTGCTGCGAACGTTGAAAGAAGAACACCGATCCCGCGTAGGTGCACTGCCATGGAACAATAATATTTTAACAATGGGAGTGGTGGATGGCAAAATCATACATCTCAATCAAATTAGGATTTTTGAAATTCAAATTTATAAAATGTATATTAAACCATATAAACCAATATATAATCAGAAAATAAAGTATAAAACCCATACCAATTTAAGATTTGTGTAGAATCTCAATCAAATGGTAGCATATAGTGTTAGAAAAATGAATGAGAAAGTGGCTAGGGAAGAGAAAGATTTTTGGGTATTGTGTATATTGAAAAAAATTCTCAAATAGTGGAATATTGTAATTCTTCGAATTTCATACAAATTCAATTACAACTGTTCTGTACCTTAACAGTATTTACTACAATTTGTCGCACTTTATTCTGTTGTTGTTTTGCAGTTTAATTGTGAAAATTATAAGCATTTTTCTGCTATGATAATTTCTAAATAGTTTAGTAACATTATTGAATTTACTATCAGATTCATGACACTTTTGTGTAGTAGTGGATAACATTCTTGAACCAATATTTATTATTATAGATGACGATGTCTCAAAATAGCAACGACAATAACGCTGCACCAACGCATACGGTGACAAAAGCTCAGCCGGCGGCTCTGGTTTCGACAATGACACTGTCTCATGGAGAAAGGCCAGAAAAGTTCAACGGGATGGACTTCAAGCGTTGGCAACAGAAGATATTGCTTTATCTAACAACAATAGGCCTCGCCAAGTTGTTTCTAATCGAAGATGCTCTTGAAGTTGGCGAACTCGAACCCGATGCAATCAAAGTGGAGGCCGCAAATATCTAAAAAAAATCGGACTTTATGTGTAAAAACTATATTCTAAATGGTCTGGATAATAGTCTCTACAACGTCTATTGTACTGTTGCAACATCCTTTGTACGGCCTTGGACAGAAATTACAAAAAGATGCAGGCATGAAGAAATTCATCGCTGGTAGATTTCTCGACTTCAAAATGGTAGATTCAACGACCGTGATCAATCTGACTCAAGAACTACAACTGATCATCCGTCAACTGCAAGATGAAGGGATGATGCTTAGCGAATCTTTCCAGGTTTCCGCAACCATTGAGAAACTTCCTCCATCATGGAAGGACTTCAAAAATTACCTTAAGCCGAATGTCGCGCTCCCAAAAAAGAAGAAATCAGAAGCAAATATGGCTGAAGTTGCATATGGCATTTCTGATATGGATTCATGTACAGTAATATCAGAATGCAACCTTGTTGGTAATTCAAAGGAATGGTTTGTAGACACAGGTGTCACTCGACACATATGTGCTAATAAGTGGATGTTTACAACCTATAAAACCGCAACTGATGATGAACAACTTTTCTTGGGCAATTCATCTGCATCAAAGGCCGAAGGCAAGGAAAAGTTGTGCTGAAACTAACTTTTGGAAAAGTTCTTACTTTGAGTGATGTTCTTTACGTTCCAGAAATCCGCAAGAATTTGATATCAGGATCCTTGCTTAGCAAGCATGGTTTCAAATTAACCTTTGTAGCCGACATGTTTGTATTATCAAAGAACGAAGTGTATGTAGGAAGAGGATATGTATGTGATGGTTTATTCAAAGCAAATGTAACAACTATTGTACCAAACACTGATATGAATAAAAGTGAATCTTCTGCTTATATTGTCGACTGTTCTAACATATGGCATTCTAGATTAGAGCATGTGAATTTTGATACACTATGAAAAATGATTGATCTAGAATGTATACCAAAATGTAATATAGATTCCAACTATAAATGTCAAATTTGTGCAGAAGCAAAATTGACAAGAACCACGTTTCATCACGTTGAAAGAGAAACTAAACCTCTAGACCTTATACACACTGATGTATGTGATTTAAAAATGTGTCAAACTAGAGGTGGAAAAAGGCATTTCATTACATTTATTGATGATTGTACTAGGTACTGCTATGTTATCTCCTTAGAAGCAAGGATGAAGCATTCGATATGTTTAAACAATATAAAGCAGAAGTTGAGAATCAACTCAACAGGAAAATTAAAACTTTAAGAAGTGATAGAGGAGGAGAATATGAATTTCCTTTTGAGGAATTCTGCGTTGAGTACGACATTATACACCAAAACTACAGCACCATATTCACCTCAATCCAACGGTATAGCCTAACGGAAAAATAGAACTCTTAAAGAAATGATGAATGCTTTACTAATCAGTTCTGGCTTGCCAGATAACTTTTGGGGAGAAGCCATTCTTTCGAAAAACCATATTTTAAATAAAATACCACGAAAGAAAACATCCAAGTCTCCTCACGAACTTTGGAAAAATAGACGGGCATCCTACAAGTACTTAAAAGTGTGGGGGTGTCTTGCCAAAGTAGAGATAGCTAAACCAAAGAAGGTCAAAATTGGACCAAAAACGATCGATTGTATATTCATTGGATATGCACAAAACAGTGCCGCTTATCGATTTCTAGTACACAAATCTGAAATTGACGATATTCATGAAAATACCATCATCGAATCGAGAAATACAAGATTTTTCGAATATATATTCCCTTTAAAACAGGGCACTGACTATGATACTCAAAAGAGACCAAGAGAAGATGAATTTACTGATTCTCTTGAGAATACTGAACAAACTAAACTTCGACAAACTAGTGCTGATCAACAAGTGGAGGAACCAAGAAGGAGCAAAAGGTCAAGGACCTCTAGGACCTTTGGACCAGACTTCTACACTTTTATGTTAGAAGATGATCCATTGACATACAAACAAGCTCCAGCGATACCCTTTACTGGAAAGAGGCTATTAACAATGAGATTGAATCCGTTATGGCTAACCATATCTGGGAGTTAGTTTATTTACCTCAAGGATGCAAGACCTTAGGTAATAAAGGGTAAAAAGAAATTGAAACTCGATGGTTCAATAGACAAGTACAAAGCTCGTCTTGTAGCCCAAGGATTCAGACAAAAGGAAGACCTGGACTATTTTGATACATATTCACCAATGACGAGGATAACATCAATTAGGATGCTTATTGCAATCGCATCCATACTTGATTTAGAAATACATCAAATGGATGTAAAAACTGCATTTTTGAATGGTAAACTAGAGGAAGAAATATATATGAAGCAACCTGAAGGGTTTCTTCTCTCCGGAAATGAGAATAAAGTATGCAAATTAGTAAAGTCACTTTATGACCTTAAATAAGCTCCAAAATAATGGCATGAGAAATTTGATGAAACTATGTTATCAAATGGATTCATAATAAATGAATCGGATAAATGCTGTCTACATAAAACACACCCATGTTGGATATGTCATTGTTTGTCTTTATGTTGATGACTTACTAATCCTAGGAAATAACAAGGCCATAATAACATCTACACAGAATATGTTATCCTCTAGATTCAATATGAAAGACCTAGGACTGGCTGATGTGATATTGGATATCAAAATTTTAAGAAAACCACAGGGATATGCATTATCCCAATCACATTATATCGGTAAGATACTTGAAAAATTCAAGCAATACAATATAACTATTGCAAAATCACCAGTAGATATGAACCAAAATTGGGTAAAGAACACTGGTGACGGTGTCTACCAGCTTGAATACTCTCGTATACTAGGAAATATCATGTATGTTATGAACTGCACTAGGCCAGACATCGCATACGCTATAAGTAAGCTAAGTAGATTTACCAGCAATCCTGGTAAACATCATTGGAAAGCATTAATCAGAGTTTTGGGATACCTAAAGTATACGCAGAACTATGGTCTACACTATAAAAACTATCCTTCAACATTGGAAGGACATAATGATGCCAATTGGATAACTTGTTCACAAGATACAAAGTCTACAATTGGATATGTGTTCACATTAGGAAATGGAGCAATATCAGGGAAATCATCCAAACAGACTTGTATAGCTAGATCTACAATGGAATCAAAGTTTATTGCACTAGATAAGACAGCAGAAGAAGAAGACTGGCTTCGAAGTTTCTTGGAAGACATTCCAAATTGGAGCAAACCTATGCCTCCAATATGTATACATTGTGATAGTCAATCAGCAATTGGAAGAGCTAATATTACACTATGCAATGGTAAATCTAGGCATATTCGTCGTAGACATAAAACAATAAGACAACTTCTCGCTAATGGAGTAATCACTATAGACCACATAAGGTCTAAAGATAACATAGCGGATCCACTAACAAAAGGCTTGCCGAGAGAGAAAGTTCAAACATTATCGATGGGAATGGGGTTAAGGCCCATAGAATAAAAGTTTTTTTTAAAATGGAAACCTCACCTAGTTGACTGCAGATCACAAGATCTAGGTTCAAAGGGACAACTAAGTTTAAGAGAAACTTGACGACACTATTACACATAAACCATTCCTATGATAAAGTTAGTGCATTATTTGATGGAAAATAGGATAAGTATTGATACTTGTAATGATGTCTGTACTTGAGAAATTATGAATACGCCTTACAGAATCACCTACGTAAGTGCGAAGGCACCGCTTCAAAGAGAATTATAAAGCCAAATTCTCTAAGCACTTATGAGACCAGACAGTGTTCAAGGCAAAAATGAACACAAACAGAGAATGAAGGATTATAAGAAACATTTATCATGTGCTATCTATTTTAGAATTACACAAAAGGCTTACATTTCAAGGACATTCTAAGTCTATTGATTCGCCCATAATTCAAATAGGTAATCACTAGGAAAGTTCAAGGCACATGTGCTACTTTAAACCGACCAATAAATGTCTCGTGAAACTATGAATAACCGCTCATTCATCTGGGGGATTGTTAGAAAAATGAATGAGAAAGTGGTTAGGGAAGAGAAAGATTTTTGGGTATTGTGTGTGTTGAAACAAAGTCCCATATAGTTGAATATTTGTTTCAATACCACCATATATACTACCACCTAATCTACTAAATCAAAAGAAAAGAAGAAGAGGCATGAAGACTTGAGATGTGGCAATATATGCTTTGGGCATGTGGGCTTTGGGCCTTCATATTAATATTAAAATGTCAAATATTGGGCCTTGGGCCTTGGGGATATTGGGGTACGTGATTAGATGGGCCTCCGTTTTCCATTTGGGCCTGTTGTGCTAAAATGGCTAATTTTGGACTTCAAAATTAGAACGTTGCGCCTGTGCATGTACGTCTTTCAGTTAAAGGGTCGCAACCTTTCCAACAGTCACGACCGCTCCAAATAGGCACCTCCTCCATCCTATATGTAGGGGCCCACAAAACGAGATTACTGACTTAGAATTAGTTCATTTCTTCATTCTGGTCCTCTTAATACGGCTCTGTTCTCGGTTCTATAATTTCTTCAGTTCGTCGTCGCTCCGTCTGCACGCACAGCATATCGGGGCCGGTCCGTTTCATCCTGTGAGACAAATTGCTCATACCCTTCGGTGCATATAAGGAGACAATATTGTTTCAAGGAAACAGATATTCTCTGGACTTGGAGGACTAGGTAATTCTCCGAATTTCATACAAATTCAATTGCAACGGTTCTGTACCGTAACAATATTTACTACAATTTATCGCACTTTATTCTGTTGCTATTTTGAAGTTTAATTGTCAAAACTATAAACATTTTTCTACTATGACAATTTCTAAATAGTTTAGTGACATTATTGAAGTTACTATCAGATTCGTAACACTTTTGTGTAGTTGCGGATAGCAGATAGAAGGAGGAGTCGATCGACCATGTGAGAGGAGAGGAGTAGCGCGATGATGACAATGGAGGGAAAAATAAAGTGACGATGAGGGCGACGATAATTTAGGACTTGGTGAAACTTTTATGAAGAAAAAGAGGAAAAGTGAAAAATGGGAGGAACGTGAAATGGTAGAAACGTAACAATGTATTAATCGGTGGGAGACGGTAAATTTTGGTAGATGCCGCTTATACATCAAAAGTTGCACTTAGCTACCAAACGCGGCTAATAATTACATTCCTTGTAGTGCTTGTTGTCTACTTGATAAAAGCTTCATCTCCTGATTATTGCAAGCACTTCTCATGTTCTAAGGTTTTAATTATTTCAGTATATGATTCCATCTTCTTGTAGGCACTGTAATTCAACATGTAATGTGGGAAAAATATAAAATAACTTTATCTATACATTAAGAAAATAAGATTATGATTCAATTTAGTTCATGTAGATTTATCGTGGGTAAACATTGTCTTACCTTCCTTTTTGCATCAGTACATTGGTTGCAGCTCGTAAAAATATAGATAATGTTGATCGATGCTATTGAGATAATAATTCTTCTAGTTTTTGATAATGTTTCGATCTTATGACATCCTAACGTGATTAGAAAAATACACCCTTTTGAGATAAACACATCCTACCAAGATAATATGTGGTTTGAGTTCAAGAATATGCCTCTCTGTTTGCGGGGAAAAACTACGTACTATCTTGAACTTCCCTAAATGCTGCTTGTAGTGGGAGCATCATACAGCAGGTACCACCTTTTAAGTATATTAAGTAAGTCGGTCAAAAATCCAATGCTTCCCATTTTACACTCAAGAGGTTGAATTTCTTAATTTCGATTGATTATTATTTGACAACCCAATATTTGTAGGGATAATCAAGCTTCTTAAATGACAATACACTTTGAGAAAATAATGTGTCAAATCATTATAATATATTATTAGATCAATTAAATTCTCTAAAACAATTGTATTTCCTTGTAGTACAAACCAATCAAGTTTCATGAATGAACTTGAAAAAGTATAATTTTGTCGTTCATAAATAATATAGGGATGTAAAATACTTGAAGAAAAGGATGAATAGAATAATTAGTTCATACCATGTATTTCGACTTGAAGAAAAGGATGAATAGAATAATTAGTTCATACCATGTATTTCGAGATCACATATTGATGAAGCCTAAGTCGTGACATGTAAGGTTGATGAGTTGAATTGTTGAAATGATGTTTGAGATATCCTATTTTTGTTTAGAATCTTATCATGGATCTTGGAAGTATAGTTGAATGTTTGCCTACATAAAATATATTAAATTAGGTATATATTTTTGTCGGTGCAAGTGTGTATACACACATACACATTCAACTATATTCATAAAAAAAAGTTCATGACCCTCATTGTTTAATCCCTTGAATTTCATATTAACTTTTTTGTGTTTACATGATTCAATTTAGCTTTTTTTTAAATAATGTTCTTACTACATAGACAGATAGTCTTCACAAATTTTAAGAATATTAAATATCTAACTTTCTAAATGGAAAGGTAAAGCAAATTATCATAAATATTTTTAGTACCGTCAACGAATACTTTTGGATGCAGATTGTGTTATATCCACATCCGCATCCGAACTCATTTTCAAATATCGGATATCTACATCCGTGGATACGGACAGATACGTAGTTATCATATCCACTAAAGATCGATAAATCAAAAAACATAAATAAAAAAATGGTTTAACATATTCTTTTTTAATCCCATTCACTATAAAAGTGTGAAAAACAAATAAATATGACGATAATAAATAGTTTTAAGCATTTAATACTCATTCCTTGTATATAATATAAAGTACTAACTTAATAAAACAATAATACATATATTTCATTGTATTAAATGTATAATATGAACTATAATCTTGGCAAAAACCATATGGATAATTTTCGAATGTGGATGCCTTCGTATCCGCATCAATTTTTATTTTTTCAAATATCGAAAATTTATCCTTTTTCGAATACGGATGTAGTCGGATTTCAAATTTCTGAGTATCTATCGACATGCTTAAATATTTTGACTATCATTTTAAAAGGTAGTTTCGAAGAAGTTAATGCTTTCAAAACAATGCAAAATTTTTGTAAAGATGATACCTATGGAAAATTGATGTCTAAAAAATATTAGTTAAATCCAAAACATTTATATACAAAGAGTTAATAAGGGAATTTGAGGGAATTAAAAATGTTACCCTTCTTCATGCATATATGGGTAACTATACATACATAGACAAATGTATATGTTCAAAGTTCAACGTTGTTGAACAAACTCTCTCTATTTTACCCTTTCTAATTCTATTCTTTTTTACCTTTTGTAAAAATGTGTTGCAATCATCCTTCAATGAATAGTTCCTATGTAGCCTCCCAAGCTATTTGACCAAACATGAAGATATTTGTTTGAGGGAGCAACTTGTTCATTTGATTTCAAGTATGGTTATAAAATTCTCGGGAAAACAACATTACTTTGAACACATGCATATACCAGTCATTGCACTTGCCGTAAAGTTTGAAACCATGCTTATGAAACCAAATCACAACCAAATGATCTACATAAATAAGAAAAGTCATTTTACATTTAACAAAAACTATTAAATCATTATTAAACAACATCTAGAATTAATCAAAATAAATATGAGGTAAATAAATTTTGAAAATAAAAATAAATTAAAATGCTTCGGCTGTAACAATTATATATACGAAAAAAGCATTAATTGTGTCATCTTGAGCTAAGTATGTTACATATACGTTGTAAGTTCCATCGTATAAAGCTCGATATGCATCAAAATTAACGATGACAAAATAACTTCTATGGACAAAGAGCTAATGAAATGAACCTCATATGCATAGCATGTGTTTGCTTTTGTATAATTATATGTCAAAAGTCACAAAGGGCTAGCTTTAATAGAAAATAATATGTGAACACTCCTATTGCACACATGTTTCTTGGCAACAAAGAACTTATATGTTTGATATACTTACACAACACATATGAAATATAACATATGGCGTAAAATATTAATCAGGGTAGATTTTTTTATGTTTAGCCTAGAATTATTATCATCCATTTTTATTTATGTCGCTTGTTTCAAAAAACGGCTCGATGAAAATGAAATAGTAGTTCATGTGACCTATAGTACTTCTAAGGGAAGGAAACTATTTTTGTTTCTTACAACATAGCACTGTATTGCAATTAGTGTAAAATTATTACTATTGACATCTATATATCTATATTTGTTAATGTTTGCATGCGGGTGCGGTGATAGTTCAAGCCGGATTATTTTAGTAAAGCTTTCTCTAAGAATAAGTCATGTGGAGTAAAATATTTGGTACTCATATTGAGTTCATATTTTATTGAGTTATATTAGAAGTGGCTTAACATTAAACTTTCAATAAAAATAAGCTTCTGTTGTTTAAACAGAGTCAGGAAAGATAACTGATTCTGTGAAAAATCTCCTAAGTTAAACTTATAATGAATTAGGTTCAGTGGTTGGTGAAAATAAAATATTTGTTTTCAAGGTTATAATTGTACAGAAACTCACATAAGAATAGCTAGGACATTAAAACCGAGGGATTCCGTTTGATAAAATAAACATTGGGATTGAAACTTGGTCTAGGAATAAGCCAAGTTGATTAAAGATTTTATAAACATATCACGTCTACTTTTTTTGTTATATTAGTTATCGCTTGGCATTATATTTTCAACTAAAAACGCTTCCAATAACTAAACAGAGTCAAGGGGAGCAACTGATTAGTTTGAAATATATACTAATGTTAGCTTATAATTAAATAGGTTTAGTGTCTAGTGACAAAAAGGTATTTGTTTTGAAGGTTATGGTCATACAAAGAATCACATGAAAAAGATCTACACACTGAAACTGAGGGATTTTGTGTAACAAATATAATTGGGCATTGAAAATTCTCTAGAAATATGCCAATGTAAAAGATTTTGCATTCAAGTTGAGTTTATATTTTATTGTTGTACATTTGCTACGACTTAACTCTGCATTATTAATCGAGAAAATCTTTAGTTAAGTAAATTAAGTTGAGGTAGAAAAATGATTGTTTGAAAAAATTACTATTTAAGCAGTTAATTAGTTTAGTGGTAGTGTAAAAATAATAATCATTTTGAAGATTGTAGTCATACAGAAATTCAAATGGAAAAACCATAGGAATTGAAACTAAGGGATAATAGTGCATAATAACTCTCTTACCAACAAATCGGTGACATAGCAAAGTAGTAAATGGAATTAGAAGTACAAAACTCATAAAGCCAAAAACATTAATTAATTTTCATCAAAAACCTTGAATTTAATTAAGCTTATGGATATGTAACAAAAAAGTTGCATAAGAATAAACCAAATCTGAACACTTAGCGCGGTAGGCATATCATAAATAAGAAAATACTCAAAAGAAAAGCCAAAACTACTTTCATTAATCCAAATTTAATGTGCATTTTACCATAAATCAAATAATACAAAATTGTACAGTGGACACATCAAATTTAAATATATTGACTTCTCTTTAAGCATGCTTGAAAATAACACACATCTAACTTTTTGGTTTTTGATTGTATAAGTTTAACCATACGTGCACAACGGAGAGAGTATAAGTATGTACTAATAGATAAATTATCATAGATACTTCATGTAGGATCGATTTCACCTTAGAGGGTGGGGGGTGAATAGGGTGATAGTATAAATTATAAAAATTAATTGCGGAAGCTTATAAAATAATTTCAACACAGATCACAGAACAATAGCAACACAGATAATAGCAGAATAATAAATGCAGAAATAGAACGACACAGAATTTATCCAGCTTCGGCAAAACCCTGCCTACGTGCTGCCCCCAAGGTTTCTACTAGAAATTAGATAGTCAGACGCTTACACACGTAAACTCGCGACACCCGCTATTGACTAAACCTAACTCTACGCTCAAAACCCTGCCACAACTCAGCCACTGAGTTGCGAATTCTCAAACTACGCCACATAGTTTGTCCCCTAGTCACACGACTAGAAATTTAAAACGGTTTAAAAAGAAAATACAAATTAAAAAAAAATTAAAATAAAATAACCCTAATTAAACAATTAAAAGCCCTTTAATATAAAAGAGAAAGCTTTTTAGAAAAACAGGCCGGCCCCTTTTGTAATTCGACTCGATCCACTTTTAGTTGCTCTGTTCCTTTTTGTGAAAAAATGGCGGCCGTTCCTCTTTGCAAATTTAGGGCTTCGTTCTCTTCGATCCAAACTAGGGTTTTGCGAAGTGCCGACTTTAAATTGATCGAATCAATGATTATTCATGTGTAGCCTTGATCGATTGTTTTCGTTGTTGCTCACTTCGGCTGCTTCGTTGATCGAGTTCTATCCTTGCTTCGGTATGTAATTTTTCCTTTTTCCTTTCTGATTGAATGCTTTAACTCGATGGATGAAATTTCCGATGATGATTTGTTTATATATGAGTTCGATCTCCTTGAATTGCGTTCGTCTGATTTGTTCAATATCATGCTTTCGGCCATTCGATTTTTGTTGAACGTGATTGACTTAATCAAATTCGTATATTTGATGCTTGCTCCTCAGGTATTGATGTTTAACTTGGTCAATTATTTTGACTTGTTCATCATATCCACGGCTTGTTGATTGTTTGATCTCCTTGGTCATTACAGTTTGATTTTCATTTGACTTCGATCATGACACTGAGTGTTTACTTCAGCCATTTTGAATTTCGTGAATTTCTGGCTTTGGCTTGAATTTGTTTCGAACTTGCATCCTTCTTGCGGCTTGATATTTGAGATTGATACATTTGTCTTTGGTCTTTATGGTTCACGATTCATCTATGCATACATTTATCTATCTTTGAGTCTGGGGTTGTTTGTATGTGTGATACTCTGGAGTTAGTCTTGACATTTGCATATTAATTGAGTTGTACTGTTCCGGCCTGTTGTGCATTTGACATTGCTCTTGACTTTTGTTTCTGGTATTTCATCTTGGCCATGTTGGTTTCATATGCATTCTGGTCTGGATGTTGTTTCTCGGCCATGTGTTCATCTGAGTCATCTGAAGTTGCAGCCTAGGTCATTTGTTCGCTGTGATGTCATATCTTTGGCGCACTCACTTGAACTTCTGGCCTTGATGTCATGGTGTACATGTAAGTTGCATTGCATATGTCTTTACCTTGTACTGTCCACTGCCCTTTTTCATATTGCTGGTTCATTGTGATGAATTCTGTTTCATTGATCATTTTCGACTTCATCTGTGTTCATCTCTGAATTGTTGTATTTTCTGGTTGGTGTTGCTGTTATGTTGGTGGCTAGCCTTTGCTAGTTCATTCATGACATGTTGTCCATGTGAGTTCATTGCTGAGTTGGATTTACTTTGTCTTTGATCTTTTGGTCATGTTGCCTTCAGTTGCTTGTATATATGTACTTGCTCGGTCTGTAGATCAAAGTTGCTACCTCTGATCAATTTGTTGAGCTTGTACACTTTTATTGCACCTGAGTTGAATCCAGTTTTAAAAACTCGGGTTTGACCTTGTGCTGAGAGTTGTGACATTTATTTTATTCCACGTGAGTTGAACCCGGCTTTTCATTTGGGTTTGACCTGTGCTCACTTGTCCCTGTAACATTATCAAGTGTATATTTCGATGTGCACGGCCTTGTGACATATACTGTGATACACTGTGTATGTCACAAGCTGTTCGTGTATGATGAATCTGAAAATTAAATGATGACGAACAACCCAAATAACTGAGGCAAATAATATTTTCAAAAATCATGTTTTATTTTATACTGCAAAATATTTCCTTTTCAATTTTACTGCATCAATATTTATTTTTGCAGATTGCTCAGATGCTGGATTCATATTGGAATGAAGTTGAAGATAAATTATGAGTGTGAGCCATATGTAGTGAGTACAACTGTAAATGTAAAATTGTGATGTAATTGAATTTGTATCAAAGTTGTATAGTGTATAGTGAGAGCTTGAATTTGTACTATTCAAAATTGTAATAAATATTTGTTTTGAATAAAATTTTTGTTTGAATTCAAATTATGTGTTATTTAATTTTATTCAGCAAATATTTATTTAATCTAAGAAAAATAAAATAGTACATTAACAAATACATATAAACGAATGTATATATGTTTATTATCGTCAAACAAAAATTATATAAGCGCATATTCAACAATCTCCCCCTTTTGATGATAACAAACATATATTTAAGATTTTGAATATGTCAAATGTATTTGATCATTGATATATGCTAATTGCTCCCCCTATTTAAATGCTTCCTCTCTACACAAAGCTCCCCCTACAAACATGCATACAATTAAATAATATGCAAATGAGCCTAGATGCAAATGGAAAATATTTGACCTTAGCTTGATTTTATTTGACAAAATCTTAACTTTTCTCTCCCCCTTTTGTTATCAGTAAAAGAATAATAGTATTAGAGAAAATAGAGATAAAGTGATCGATATTAATTCAACATTAAAACTCAATTGAATATAAATATTAAATTTCAATAAAAAATCAAACAAAAATCATAAATATTTTGTTAGGCGCATATTCCACTTTTAGAATGATGAGAATTATGTCATCATATAAAACAATACAGTTGTGTCTATTTATGGTATATTTATATCAGGAATTTGAATATCTACTAACCATGCATAACCGTTAGGACTTTTAAATGAGATTAGTAGTATTTCAATTTTATTAAAAAAAATGAATTCAGGTATCTTCTAACCACGCATAACCGTGAGGACTTTTAAATGGGATTAGAATCGACTTGTTTATTTTAAAAATCAACTTTTGATATGCGTTCCATACATGCATAACCGTGAGGACTTTTAAATGAGCATGGAAGCACATAACAAATTCCAAGTAATTCACCTATGCATAACCGTGAGGACTTTTAAATGAGAGTGAATACTTTGGTATTTATTTATTTATTATTATTTTTACTATATAATTTTTTTATTATTTTTTAAAAAAATGTAAAAATGAGAAAACGAACAATTCCTGTTTAAAGTACCACATATCGACAAACTATATAGAATTTTGATGAGTGATGGTCGTTAGAAATATGATAGAGATAGAGATGGTCATGGAATTTTTACCAACAAAAAGTTTTGTAACTCTTGTTTAAATTTCTAAAGAAATTTACTAATTATACCGTCTCGAGTCATAATATATGATAAATATCAACACTCATCACTTTTTCAATCACTATTTTTCTTTTCGATAATTATTAGAGAGCCAGATTAGTCAAAATAGTCATTTAAAATCAAATTCAAAAATAATTATGAAATCAATTTTTCAAAGGGGTTTTTAGGCTCAAGGAAAAAGTTAGAGAAAAATTTAGTTTCAGGGACAAGAAGTTTGTTTTTTAGGCTGAAGGACACTTTTTAGTGTAAATCACAGAATGATAGTTGTAACTATCATTTTCAGTTTACACTAAAAAGTGTCCTTCAGACTAAAAAGTAAACTTGTTGTCCTTGAGACTAACTTTTTTTGCAACTTCTTCCTCCTGCCTAATTACCTGTTTTTCAAAAATGACTAATCTGAAAATATGGTCAAAAATGATTTTCTCGAGGGGGTTTTATAAGAAAATTTTCTGCTTTTTGAAAATTATTTGAAATGAAAAATATGCGGATATTTTCTTTGAAAAACGATGCAGTTACTAAATGTCTCAAAAATCACATTCAACTAGTAATTTTTTTTCATCAACTAGATTACTAGTGTAATCTGCATCTAAATTTCTTTTTCACTCAAAATTATCATTAACTGAATTTGATCGACCAAACCATGAAGTGTGCACCAAAAAACTCAAACTCAATTTTAACAGCAATTTAAATGACATTCTCTTGAATTTGAATTTGAAGCCGTGTAAATAATCAGAAACCGTGAGTATAGAGTTAACCGTATTATAACCAAATGTATTATCATCCAACAAAACACTATTTTTAATCCAAACTTATATATATGAAGTAATTCAAAGAATCTAGAGAATTTTATAGTGTTTTTGGCATAAGAATATAATTTGGCCAACTATGTTGAATAAGTCAGAATCATCATCTTTTCATCATCTCATTATTAGCTGATTTAATTCAAAAAAATATGGTGCAGATTATCACATTTAATATATCGTTCAAAATATACCATTACCTGTTTTACCTTTACGATATTTTTCGTTGTTGTCTGTTGTGATTCTGTCACCTTTATACTAGGCTAAGGAACTTTTCTTTATCGCTCGGTGTATTCTTGGAACAGCCAGAATCCAAGTAGCACTATTGTTGTTCCTTAGCCTGCCACCATACCTACACGGAAAATGATTTATGTGACCTATTGGTTTTTATAGGTCCATGGTTGTTAGTGGCAGAATATTTTGAAAAATAATTTTGTGGAGACCCAAAACTATTTATAATTGTTCCTTTCGGCACCCAAATTTGTTTTACTTTGAGAGATTTTATATTTGTGCCTTTTGGAACCCAAATCGGTATAGTTTTCACATGTTTGGGTCTATACCAACAATTATTGTGATTATGTCCATATTTTCTACAAATTGGGCACATAGAATTAACTTGATTAATATTGCATTCAACAATTTTCGATTTATGATATCCAAGTCCTTGTCTAATCGTATTAACAGTTTTCTTTCCTAAGAGCATATTCAACGATTTTTCACTTTTTGAAAATTTATCTAAAGTCGTTGACAATTGTTGGACTTGTGTTTTGAGAGATTCATTTTCGTTTAACAATTGTGTGCACTTTTTTATAGAATTTTATCTCCTAGTATTTTCACTTTCTTTCAAAATTAGAATTTCATTTTCAAGTGATTTTATATTGATTTCTGATTTTTTAATTTCTTCGTCTAATGTTGGACACTTATCACACTTAGGGATCCTACTTTGATAGGTTTTAACTAATTGGTCAAGTTGTTCATTTAATTCTATCAAAGTGTCTTTTTGTGATTCAAGTTTAGCGTGTTTTTCCCTAAGTTGTTCAAAACAGCCATTTACTTCGTGGAAATAAATAAGTAATTCAGAGTGAGTGAGTTTTGATACCTCGCTTGGCTCATCATCGTCGCTATCAGTTATATTTCCATGAAGGCACATATCTGCTTTCTCACTCTCACTGCTAGTACTTTGATTATCTTCATCACTTGTACTCCACGTGGCTGTAGCATTTCTCCGTTTTGATTCTTTTCAAAATTGCGTTGAAATCGGGGATAATTGGGCTTGATATCACAGGGTTTGTTGCAAATGATCCCGTGTTCTTCCGAGTTGTCTAGTGCTTTGATTATTCTGTTTTTTAATTTCTGATTTAGAGCTGGATTTCCGTATTTGTGATTCCACCTTTTGAATTTCTTCATTATTAACGCTAGCTCAGCTGCTCCATCATCATTATCTTCATCACAACTGCTTTTTACAAATCCTGTTAAGCACATTTCTTTAACGGAGTTGGTTATGGAGGATTTCTCATTGTTGTTGACTTTTGCACCATATATTGCATCGAAAGTATTCCAGATTTCCTGTGCATTTTCACAATGAGAGATGAAATTAAAATTATCTTGATTAATATGAGAATATAATATATGCATAGCAAGAGCATTAATCGAGATAATTTTCTCGTCATTTATATCACACCCATTTCCAATAATATCCCAACATTTAATATTAACAGATTTTAAATAAAATTCCATTTTCATTTTCCAATTCAAAAAATCTATTCCATCGAAAATAGAAGGAATAATATTGGAACGACCCTCAAAATTATTATTAAAAGAATCCATTTTAAAAACTCAAAATTTTAAAACAAAAACCGATTTTTGAAACGGGAATTTTTAAAAGAAAAATTGACTTCTATTCCTAGCTCCGATACCACTTGTAGGATCGATTTCACCCTAGTGGGGGGGGGGGGGGTGAATAGGGTGATAGTATAAATTATAAAAATTAATTGCGGAAGCTTATAAAATAATTTCAACACAGATCACAGAATAATAGCAGCACGGATAATAGCAGAATAATAAATGCAGAAATAGAACGACACAGAATTTACCCAGCTTCGGCAAAACCCTGCCTACGTGCTGCCCCCAAGGTTTCTACTAGAAATTAGATAGTCAGACGCTTACACACATAAACTCGCGACACCAGCTATCGACTAAACCTAACTCTACGCTCAAAACCCTGCCACAACTCAGCCACTGAGTTGCGAATTCTCAAACTACGCCACGTAGTTTGTCCCCTAGTCACACGACTAGAAATTTAAAACGGTTTAAAAAGAAAATACAAATTAAAAACAATTTAAAATAAAATAACCCTAATTAAACAATTAAAAGCCCTTTAATATAAAAGAGAAAGCTTTTTAGAAAAACAGGCCGGCTCCTTTTGTAATTCGACTCGATCCACTTTTAGTTGCTCTGTTCCTTTTTGTGAAAAAATGGGGGCCGTTCCTCTTTGCAAATTTAGGGCTTCGTTCTCTTCGATCAAAACTAGGGTTTTGCAAAGTGCCGACTTTAAATTAATCGGATCGATGATTGTTCACGTGTAGCCTTGATCGATCGTTTTCCTTGTTGCTCACTTCGGCTGCTTCGTTGATCGAGTTCTATCCTTGCTTCGGTATGTAATTTTTCCTTTTTGCTTTCTGATTGAATGCTTGAACTCGATGGATGAAATTGCCGATGATGATTTGTTTATATATGAGTTCGATCTCCTTGAATTGCATTCGTCTGATTTGTTCAATATCGTGCTTTCGGCCATTCGATTTTTGTTGAACGTTGACGATTTGATTGGCTTAATCAAATTCGTAAAATTGTTGCTTGCTCCTTACGGTATTGATGTTTAACTTGGTCAATTATTTTGACTTGTTCATCATATCCACGGTTTGTTGATTGTTTGATCTCCTTGGTCATTACAGTTTGATTTTCATTTGACTTCGGTCATGACACTGAGTGTTTACTTCAGCCATTTTGAATTTCGTGAATTTCTGGCTTTGGCTTGAATTTGTTTCGAACTTGCATCCTTCTTGCGGCTTGATATTTGATATTGATACATTTTTCTTTGGTCTTTATGGTTCACGATTCATCTATGCATACATTTATCTATCTTTGAGTCTGGGGTTGTTTGTATGTGTGATACTCTGGAGTTAGTCTTGACATTAGCATATTAATCGAGTTGTACTGTTCCGGCCTGTTGTGCATTTGACATTGCTCTTGACTTTTGTTTCAGGTATTTCATCTTGGCCATGTTGGTTTCATATGCATTCTGGTCTGGATGTTGTTTCTCGGCCATGTGTTCATCTGAGTCATCTGAAGTTGTAGCCTAGGTCATTTGTTCGCTGTCATGTCATATCTTTGGCGCACTCACTTGAACTTCTGGCCTTGATGTCATGGTGTACATGTAAGTTGCATTGCATATGTCTTTACCTTGTACCGTCCACTGCCCTTTTTCATATTGCTGGTTCATTGTGATGAATTATGTTTCATTGATCATTTTCTGCTTCATCTGTGTTCATCCCTGAATTGTTGTATTTTCTGGTTGGTGTTGCTGTTATGTTGGTGGCTAGCCTTTGCTAGTTCATTCATGACATGTTGTCCATGTGAGTTCATTGCTGAGTTGGATTTACTTTGTCTCTGATCTTTTGGTCATGTTGCCTTCAGTTGCTTGTATATATGTACTTGCTCGGTCTGTAGCTCAAAGTTGCTACCTCTGATCAATTTGTTGAGCTTGCACATTTTTATTGCACCTGAGTTGAATCCAGTTTTAAAAACTCGGGTTTGACCTTGTGCTGAGAGTTGTGACATTTATTTTATTGCATGTGAGTTGAACCCGGCTTTTCATTTGGGTTTGACCTGTGCTCACTTGTCCCTGTAACATTATCAAGTGTATATTTCGATGTGCACGGCCTTGTGGCATATACAGTGATACACTGTGTATGTCACAAGCTGTTCGTGTATGATGATTCTGAAAATTAAATGATGACGAACAACCCAAATAACTGAGGCAAATAATATTTTCAAAAATCACGTTTTATTTTATACTGCAAAAATATTTCCTTTTCAATTTTACTACATCAATATTTATTTTTGCAGATTGCTCAGATGTTGGATTCATATTGGAATGAAGTTGAAGATAAATTATGAGTGTGAGCGATATGTAGTGAGTACAACTGTAAATGTAAAATTGTGATGTTATTGAATTTGTATCAAAGTTGTATAGTGTATAGTGAGAGCTTGAATTTGTACTATTCAAAATTGTAATAAATATTTGTTTTGAATAAAATTTCTGTTTGAATTCAAATTCCGTGTTATTTAATTTTATTCAGCGAATATTTATTTAACCTATGAAAAATAAAATAGTACATTAACAAATACATTTAAACGAATGTATATATGTTTATTATCATTAAACAAAAATCATATAAGCGCATATTCAACACTTCAAATATTGGAGAGCAGTACATTCCTGCAAAAAAATCAATGAAGTACCGGTATGTTACATGTAAAGTTATTGTATAATTTTTCCCAAATTTTCCAAGCAGAAGCGGCAATAATGCAAAAAAAGAAGTTTATATGTTATAAAGAAAAATCTACAGTAAATTGTTTATACATATATACTATATGTATTCATGATGCAGTTGTAGTTGCATGCATAACCTTGAATTTATAAATGATTTTGTATAATGTCAATCTGTCATATTATTATTTATTTAGCAAACATAATGAAAATTGAAAACAAAGTGATACTGGAATGAAGCTTCCACGCTTATGTTCTTAATAACCATAAAAGGATAATATTTAAAGGTTTTTTGGATTGCAAGAATGAAACTTTGGTATTGAAAGAACATAACATTCAATCATTCATGGGTATCCATATTTAATATACTTCCCTTTGCACTAATCTTTAACTATTTTGGTGTTTACATAATACCATCTTGGGCAACCTAAGGTAAAGAGAGAAAAATCAAGGACATGACTATTTGAACCTCCAAAGATAGCGAGATTGAGTTTACCTTGGTTTAAAATGGAGTTAAATTTGGTTTTAAAACCAAGTTTAAGTCGGTTTTAAATTGAGCTAAATTTATCATACTGAGTTTAACTTGGCTTGACCTGATATGTAACAGAGAGGGTTAGAAATATGTATACTCAAATCAAATGGTTGTAGAATCAGTTTCGTCCCTGGAACAAGTATATATCGCAACCCTTTTTATTAGTGATAATTAAATGTGATAATTAAAGCTATTAAATTTAATAATATGTTAGAATTTAATGTTGAGAGAAATTAAAATTTATGATTTATTAGTGAGAAAATAATCGAAATATGATTTAATAAGGTTGTTTGAATGTTATTGATAACTATTTTAATGTAATTTCAATCAATAGAAATAATTGTAAAGTTAATATGGTTAAATTTGTTAATAAGGAAAATAATTGTTGGAATCTATTGTTGGAATTAATGTAATTAAATATTACAGTTAATTTGAGTTAAGATGATAATGGTGGAATATTAGTATAATAAGATGTAAACTAATGTTAATTATATTCATAAGGTAATAGTTGATTCAATAATAAGAATGTAAATCGAACTAAAAGAATTTGATTGCAATTAAAATATAATTAATTAGGTTCTATTACAGTTGTAACGAAACGCTGAAATTACTGCAATATTTAAATATTGGATTTGATATGGAATTTTATTTTAAAAGATTATAAATTTCTATGTGATCAAGAATGATAAAAACTATTAACTTTTAATGTAGAATTTAAAAGTCGTTAAATTAATTTAATAATAATTTTTTTAATTAACGCGAAATTAGCCATTTTGGCCATTGTCTCAGATTTCGACGAAATCAGTTTCATCGGATCTGTAGCTATGAATTATTATAGGATTTCAAGTTTCGCAGCGATTGGACTTTTCGTTTGATCGTGTGGGCTCGAAACGCGTAGAAATAGATTAATAAAAATTAAATGAATATAACTTGATTTTGAAAGCTAACTTCTACATATAATGAAACTGGGGATTGAAACTAGTTCTATTGAGTTTTAAAATATCGAAAACATATATTTTTATACCTTGGATGATCCACTTTCGTATCGAAAAAGAAACGGGCTTTACGGGTTAGCGTAATCGTCTCGACCAATTGATCTGTCCATTTATTCTTATCTATCTTTGTCCATATAAACAGATTTATTTTCTAAAACCCTTGTAGCCTTTTTCTTATTTATGTACGTGCCATTATTTCCATCTGCTTATTCTTATCTCCTCTCTCCAATGGCAGAAACCTAATTTACGAATTCCAAACCCTAATTTCAATTTCAAAATTAAAATTTGAAATTCAAACTCCTCAAATCACAGCAAATTATATATCATTGGAAAGCTCTTGACAAGTGCAATCTACTACAGCAATTCATTTTTCGATTTGATGCATCGTCTGGCAAGAAATTAACGATATTTCTCAACCGTACATTCCTAGGGTTTTTAATCTGAAGGTGGATCGTCGATTATACGACGAACGGAGGGTATAGGAATGTAGAGGAGGATTTATGGAGTTGATCTATGCGGTTACATCTTGCCAAAGATGTCAAAATGTTCTAGAATTGGCCAAAGAAGGGCAAAGGGCCGCGGTGAACTGGGGGGCGGTGAAGCCCTGCGCGCGGCCAGGATAGGGTTGGCCTGGCATGAACGTTCGTGTGCTGGTGTTTGATCGTGGTGATAGAAAGTGGAATGGAGGTGGCAAGCGATCGTTAGTGGCGGCTGAGCGTAGTTGTGCTTGATCGTGGGTTCTGGAGCGTGTTAGGCTTTATGGGAGTGGAAGGTAATTACCAGATTGCCCTTATTTTAATTTAATTTAAAATTTAAATTTAAATTCTTATAACACTCATAACTTTTGCATACTAATTCGAATTTGGACACGGTTTTCTCCATTGTGATCGTATCGAAATTTGGGACTATATGGAATAGGTTTGGTCGGATTCTAAGACAGTTGGATTTTCAGGCTTTATTTGGATTTTAAATTGGCAATAGATCAATGGTGGGCGTTTTATCCCACTCACAAATACTAAATCATCCTATATTGGTTAAATTATATTTATGATGTGATTAGAAATTTATTGATTGCTATTTGGTATATTAAAATTGTCATTCAAATTCAATTAAATTTATATTGAATTTAATTTCCATTTGAATTAGTATTGAATTTAAAATTGTTTGTTAAATGTAACGACCCGCTATTTAGGACTATTCGCATCCGCACACGTCGGACTTGAATAATTCAAAATACCGAATTGTTAATTTAAAATTTGGCAAAACTCAGATATACAGTAAATAAATAATCACAGAACACAGACACAGTGTAATAATATGCAGCGGAAATAAAAGAGATAGTAGTTCATGAAGCTACTATAAAAATCTATAAGATACATCAGAGTTTACACCAGAAGAGTAATACGATACATCAGACACAAATCAGAATACATCACTGGAATCATCGAATACTGAAAGCAGAATAGATGGCTGGATCTTCAAGCAAAGCTCCAACTCCAAAGGTGAGCCTCGAATACTGGTACACTCAGTCTGACCGAGCGTAAAGCAAACACAAAATACTCGAGTCAGGATTAATATTCTTATATCAGTAAATCCAACTCAAGTGAAATAACAATCGAAATACAAGTAACTCAAAGGATGCTGGAATCACCATCCTCTAAGGATTCGTTAAACTATCTACTATGTAGCAGTGTACGCTAAATAGATAATGTCTATCAGTAATATAAAGTATCAAAATAGTGCTAAGGCGTTACCATTATCCCCCTTAACACATTTTATATAAATGTCATAGACTATACAGCACTGTAAACTCCACCGTAAACTGGTGGGATATCAGGGAGTACTCCATAGGTATAACACAAAAAAAATTCATAGCGGTCGCGTATGCAGGGACACAAGTATGACAAGGCACATGAGGCAATACCCAAGGTAGTGAAATTACCATTTGCCTGATCCGGACCGGTGAGAACGCATCGCCGCAACGATCGCAACACCGCGAAACAACACTCCTGAAATTACGAGGGTGCACCAATCAATAACAAGTAATGAGTAGTTTTCGAAGAAGTGTGTTCGCTCGAGGTGGCTAACCCCATTTGGCCCGGCACGGCTCCTGATTTTAGTCATTTCCAATTTGACACAAGTGTCAAGGCTATCCATTATCGTTCTCTTTCTTCAGTCATCACGTACATCATTCCAACCACTTCATTCTGGATCATAACTCCGCGTATAGTTATTAAACTGGTTTTCGGTTTAGATAGAGAGTATATCCATAACCGATTCCGGTTTCATTAATAACTTTCGTAATTATTACACCGATTGGTCGTTTAATATATTTCAAACCAAATCAATTTCAATTTCAATTTCAATTAGATTTATAATCAACATTTCATTCGTCTTCCTAAATCAATTTCCAAAATTTACGTTCGAACTTCCAAATTTCCATTTCACAATATTATAATTCGATTTCAACTTTTATTTAAACAATTCAAATATTGATTCAAGTTCGTATATAAGTTTCATTCCAAAATCATTTAAAATGGTTAGATTTTCATTCAAATCAATTTAAATTCATTTACGATTTCATTCGATATATGCTAAGTAAATTCATCCTTCAAAACAACTTCTATTTAAATTCCAATTCATTTAAATCAATTACTTACGTTCAACTTCATTATATCAAACTTCAAAATGAAATAAAATAAATTCGTCAAATAAATTCTTTAAATTACAATTCTTACGTTAATTTCAATAAATCCCATTCATTTCAATAAATCACATTTTATTTCTTGTTAAAGAAATTCAATTTTCACTTATTTATTGACTTCGTTACAAATTTCAAACTCAATTAATAAAGAACTAAATTTCACATAATCGAGAAGTTTCAATTTCATTTATTAACTTACTTAAATAATTTTTCCAAAACTTAATAAATAAAGAAACCAAATTTCATTTATCAATGAACTTCAAATCGACTTATTCAAAAGTTCAATTTTTTCTTATCAAAGAATTCAATTTTTATTCAATTATCAAATAATTAAATCTTATTCAATTATTAAATAATTTCAATCTTAATTATTAATAATTTCAAAACTTAATAATTTCAATCTTGATTATAAATTTAACTTAATTATTAAATCATTTCCACTTAATTATGAATTCAAACTTAATCATCAAATCATTTCAACTTAATTATAAATTCAACTTAATAATTTCAAACTTAATTATAATTTCAAACTTAATTATAATTTCAAATTTAATTATTAAATGATTTCAAACTTAATAATTTCAATACTCAATTATTATTAATTCCAAATTATTTATTAAAAATTCCAAGTTTAATTATTAAATAATTAAATTTCAAACAATGTTCTTTCATAAATTACTACGTTAATATTTGTTTCAGATTTCAATCTTTACATTTTCCTTTCTAAAATTCAAAATCCAACTTCATTTCAAAACTTATTCTTTGATCGAATAAAATCATTTTTTTTAAATCAATTTATTGACCAATCGGGTTTTATTTAATTATCTATCCTAGGTCAAATTCATTTGGGTATATATCATTTCAACCCGATTCCAATTTCAATTTAAGATCAAGCATAATAAAGGGAACTTGCAGTGTGATAACTGGGATGGTGTCAAAGTAAATAAACAAGCAATAACAACAATCAATAACAATTCAATAATTAATTCAAATATTCCCGAAATAATTGTATTAATTCACATTGTTGTTTGTACGAATTAATATAATTATTTCTAGAATCTACACTATCATTTCATGTAGATTAAAGATTATTACACCAATTATTCCATGCAATTCCACAATTTACATCAATTATTCAATTTCATACTTCATCAATTAATACAACATAAATTCAAATGGTTCAAGGGTAATTAACCAATTTCTACGTGTCAAATAATTAAACATTTAAGAGGTCATTTTATACAAATTTAACCAATCAAATTCAATACATATGTCGATTCCACATTTTAACTATTCTACGTCAGATTCAATTTCATCATATTTATCACTTTATGTATTACAATTTAACATCCAATAAAAACAACAATCAATCAATTATCAAACAAACTGTATTATCATCGCATAAATAATTAACAGACAATGGTGTCAGATGTCATAGATGAACAGATACAGGTAATAGCATATATAACCGTATAAATAGCTACCAGCAGCATATTTCAATTTTCGTTTCAATTGAAATCAAATTTAATAAAAGAACATTAATCATGAGTGATTGCTCACCTTTCGAGGCTAGAGGGGTTTGACAGAGAATGGGCTACAAATCCAGGCACGAATCTCAAAACAAAGCACGATGGCACGCGTTTGACGATCAAAACTAATAAATAGGAATAGATGAAGCCAAATTAGAATTGAATCGAAGAAGATAATTGATATAGGTGAACTTACATATAAATTTAAATATCACTATATATATACACATAAAAATCATATTTTGAATTCAAAATATTAAATTAAACATATCTATATATATTTCAAAATTATTGTTTCAAATTGAAACCTATATGTTAAGATATATTCTATTTATTTTACCAACCATTTTTGTTTAAACACATAACCTAACATATCGTATCCCAAAATCTTTATACTTATAATAAAGTAAACTAACATCATTTTATATATGTACCTTAACTATAGAAGTACCCGAAAGCCTATGATTATATATATAACACACATCGGAACATGAAGGTGATAAAACACTCATACAACTGACACCTAAGGTTCCATAACCACACAAAACAAGTCTAGTTTAATATATTTAAAAACAAAAGTCAGTACATATTGGCGGCTATATATATATAATAAAACTCGAAACATATATTTTATAAGCACTAAAATAATATACATAAGCTAAACTGGGACAAAGTATAGAAGCTCAAAAGCTATAGGAAAACGTAAAATGGGATATGGCAGCATACAAATTTTAGAAGTAGTTAATGTAATGAAGGCTTTTAGTATAAACAAAGGCACAAGTATGTAAAAACTGACAGTGTAAAGAAAATACACTACAGGAAAAAAAAGCACGTTCACCCAACTAGACATATAAATGTATATAATTAAACAATGGACTACCGAAATTTGCAGACATTTTGTTAAAACAACAACCATAAGAATGACCAATCCCATACTCATGCGAGCTTGCAGGTATAACTATATCTATACTAAAATATATTCTTATTATATAGTGAAGTTAATACAGATTTATTTATTTCAGAGGAGAAATAACCCAATAGGTCATAGAAAAGTTAGTAGACCTTGCACACCTTATACTGTCTACATTCTATATATATGAAATTTTCAAAATCGATATATTTCCAAAGATAAGAATAAAGACACAAATATATGCAAACTCAAGCTTGTATACTTAATATACGATACAAAAATAAAACCATATATATATAGTATAATGTGGTACAAGCAACCCTTAGAATTTGCAGCTATCTACATATTTCAATTCAAAACTAAACTCTCATATATAAAAAATACACACTTACATAAAAGGATAAAGGAAATGAAGCTACAACAGTACTCGGCAAGCAAGAGGGAGGGAGGGGATTAGCATGATGAGGTGGCGGAAAAACGGCTGCGCTGCCAAGCTTCGGCTGTTGGTGGGTGACGAAGGATGGTTCGGCGAGGTGGCTGCATGCTTGGTTGTGGAAGGCGTGGGGAAGTGGAGATGTAGGGAAGGCATGCGGTATTGGGTGGGAAGCCGCTTGGCCTTGGCATGGAGTCACGGCATGGAAAATTTTAGGCGGGAAAGACTGGCTTCGGCGAAGGGTGGGAGGTGGTTGTGGCTGCACGTGCGTGCTCTGGTGTGGGAGGTTTAGCTTGGCAGAAGGAGGGGTGGTGGTTCGGTGGCCGCAGTCTCAAAGCGGAGGAGGAAGAGGCCTCGGCAGTTCGGAGCTGCAGTGTTTGGCGAGGGGAAGTGGTGGCCGGTGTTGATGAGATTGGAGAGGAAGGTGGAATGTGAAACAATAGAGGTGAGGACGGTGGTGCTCACCATGGGGTGAAGCCGAGGTGAAGGAGTACGGAGGGTTGGTTGTCGATGCTGAGGTCGTTGTCATGGTGGAGGCGGGGGATTGTCATGGCGGGAAGGAGAAAGGGTGGAGATGAAGGCGGATGCGGAGGAAGAGGGAGAGTGGAGATTGGCTAAAAGGAAGAGATGAGGTGCAGGTTTTAAAAATAAAATTTCTTTTTGAAGAAGAGTAAACCATGTAAATGAAAAAACTATGCTATATGGCCTGCAACTAAAGCTTCTTGAAAGAACAGAAGAATTAACAGAGGGAAGAAAAAGTGGAGAGAGGTGAATGGATTCTTGGATAGAAATATACACATGAATGAAAGTAATGACATTTCTTTTTCAAAGCAACTGTACAGTGAGGACATGCGAACCAGTTTTATTATTTTAGTTGAAATGGAACTAAACCCCAAAAGTAATAAAAATCATCACAAATAAATGAAATAGGAATTAGTGTCAGTCATAAAGTTAAATTTTGGGAAGTGAAAAAAAAGACTGCAGGCTATTGATAATTAGACGGTGGAATATGAAAGAGAAATAGGAAACTAAAAGTTAGAATTGGGTACCGACACGATAAATCATTTTATCGATTTCGTTGAGTACCGAATTTCGAAACACACAAACTAATGTACTGTAGTGATCAGCGCCACGAGACAATCAAAACGGTGTACGGATATCAGTGGTACGATTGAATTATAAAATTTCAGAATTTCTACTAGCGGAAAATGCATAAAATTCGCAGAAAAATAAGATCGACGGAGCCAAAGATGTCCGAATTTGAAAAAATGACAAACCGACAACTTGCTCAAAAGATGTTTTAAAATTTTTCCATGTAAAAATATTTTGGTTTTGATAACGTTTTATTTTCATCGCTTTTTAACTGATTAGATTAAAGTAGATTTACGCGCGAAATAAACTTTCATATTTTCGGAAGAAAATTTACCCGTTGCTATGCTTAACTGGACGCATTCAAAATTATTAAATTTTTATTTCAAAATTTTGTCGTTTAAAATCCCACAAAATTCCAATTAATAACGTTATTAAAACCGGCTAAATCTATGGGTCGTTACACTCTCCCCCACTCAAAACTTTTCGTCCCCGAAAAGGAAGGAGGTACGAGAATAGAAACAACCGAAAGAAAATAGAATGAAAAACAAAATAATCAGTTGGTTCAAACCATATAAATTCTATTTGAATAAATTTATATTCAACAATTTGTTTTTAAATTCAAGATTTGCATTAAATTGATTTGATTTCTCATTTATTAATGTTAGGTATAAAAGGTTCTTTCAAATGTAGTTAAATTTAAATTCAACTATTTCAAGATACTACCTTAAGTTGATTTAATTAATTTTATTATCTTTCAAAACAAATTTTCCTTCTATTAATCACACCTATTATTTATTTAACTTATTATTCTATTTATCTCCATAAACATTTATTAACTAAAATTTAAGTGAATAACATTTATTATACGCACTCACATTTTATTTATAAAGACAATTTATATTGTATATTATCCAATTTTCTTAAATTAACAATTTCAAAGATCATAAATTTGAATAGTCATTTATTATAATCATACTTTATTCGACAAATTTAATTCTTCTTTTTATTCCCAATTATTATTAAATTTATTCTACTTAATCTATCCTATCACATATATATTAAGTATATTTACATATTTATACTACTCAAATTTATTTAAAAATCCCTTGATATCATTTATATTGTATCATATTCAATTACAAAATTAACTTTTGAAATTTAGGTAAGTTATATATAATGCAATTGAGTGTTATCCAAATAAAATTTTACAATTTGCTTATTTCAAGTTAAATATTCAGTCAAAACTTTTGGTTTCATTGAAAATCATCCTTAAATCAAAATTTTAAGAATTAATTTCCGATTAGCTTCAACAACTTAGAGATAAAATAAATATATATATATATATATCATAATATATCAAATCAAATTAAAAATATTCAATAATAATAAAACAAGTCACGTTTAAAAATTCAAATTAGTTTATTTTAAAAACAAACCATAGCAATGCTACAGAATAGTCTCTCCCCTTCGAAACTCGAAAATGAATGTCGATGATGCGGCCACCATCACCGAAACTATTTTCCAGCGACAAAGAGAAGAGCATTTATTTAAACATTTAAAATTTCTTTGAAAACCATTTCTATTCGAAAATATTTTAAATAATATACATTTTAAACTTGAAAACCATAGTTTGAAATTATCGGAAATTAAACTCTCAAATTCTAGTTTAAATTCACTTCAAATTCCAAATCAAATTATAACCAAATTTTATAAATTTATTTATTTATTTTATGAAGTAGTCAATGATTTATAAACAATAAATGAAAATCAAATTTTCATATTTCGGACAACAGATTCATTAACATTTTAATTTCAGAAAATTTATACTTATAAGTAATATAATCATTCAAAATTATTTTATTATCCAAATTCGAAAATACTATTGTGTCAGTTTGCCCTGTTCAAGTGTTTTGGAAATTCTATCGATAGCGTTGATCAGACGAATCGATCGAAAACCCAAATCAACATCAACAATTCAAACAACACAATATATATTAAAACATTTTAGTATAATTTAAATACTGTGACGATCCGGAATTTTCGGGCATTTAAAATCGGGATATTTAATTAATTTTAAATGTTCAATAAAGTAATTTTAACTTGAACTTACGAATATCACAATTTATTGATAATTAAATTGTTGAATTAAATAATTTGAAGTTGGGTAAAATACTGAATCTGGAATTCTAAGCCTATTAAAAATAATTAGAATGCTTATAAAATTTATATTGATAATATTGAAGATAATAGAAGTTTTAAAATTAAATTTAATAGTAGTTTGTTCAGTTTTAAAATTTTATAGTTTAAATTGAATTTAAGAATAGCCTTCCGAGGCACAGTCTCGGAATTTGACGAAACCAGTTCCATTAGATCCGTAATATTATATTATTATCGGATTTCAAATTGCGTAGCTTTTGGAACTGTTATGTGAGCGTACGGTATATAAACACGTTGATATTGCATTGTGTACGGTAGTTAGCATCACGTACTCTGGCTTCTCTCAGAAGCTAATGCCTTCATTTTAGGTTGAGCCTTCTTCGAGAATCCATGCGTTCGTTTATAAAATAAATAAAAAGGGGGCAAAACACGAAATGCTCATTATCTTCGTTTAAACAAAAAAAAACGAAAGAAATGGCTTCCTTATCTTCTGCAAAATCGGGATTTTTATTCCCCTCTTCAATTTGAATCTTTTTCGAATGATAATGGTCGAAAGGAAAGAAGGATACTACGGTACCTTCTTGTCTACTTTCCCCTCTTTTCAATTTCATCCACGTTCCAAAATCAAGCAAGCCCTCAAATTTATGGCCGAAGCCAATCTTTAAAAAAAAAACTAACGAAAGGGGGAAGCTCGCGGTTGCTTAAGGTGGTCGCGTGAGCACGAGCAACTAGGCCGAGGTCGCGAGGAGGAAGGGTCTCGCGAAAGGGGGCGGCGCTTTGGGTTTAGCGGGGTCACGGTGACACTCAATTTGGTGGATCGCGATTTCACAGTAAATGATGGCGGCTGTGGTGAGAGGCCGATCGCGAGACTCGTGTGGCGATGCATTTGATCTGGAGGAAGGGCGACCCATCCTTGTTGGCCGAAGTTCAGTGCTTGTTGGGCAGTGTAGTCAGCAAGGCTAGGGTTTCTTTTTCATAGGGCAGTGAGGTATCCTCCATCTTAATTTAAACTTAAACTTAATTTATACACATATGTATATGTAAATCAGTAAAGTATAGAGAAATTTTTAATAAAAGTGAAGTTCTTATGTTAGAAAGGGATGATTAGGAAGTAAACAGAATTTTAAAATGACTAGGTAAGAAGTTTAAGTTAAATTTAGATTATTTGTTTATACAAGAGTTAACAATCTATATATAAATATAAGGTTTGAAAAGAAATATTATTATAAAACTTTTTCCTTATACAACAAAGGGAAATTAATAATATAAGAATTTTAAGGGTGTCAAGTTTATGAAAACTAGATTATTTCTGGAAATCTATAATTTATTTTTATAAGTGTATGTATTTTTAATATGAAAAAAAGGGGTTTAATAATTTATTTAAGGAAGATAAATTTAAAATTTAATTATTAGTTAAGTAAATTTATTAATTGGAAATTAATTTGTTCTTAGTCACTTAGAGAAAATTTATAAAATGGAAATAAATTGTTCAAGTTATTTCAAAGAGTAATAAATCGTATGGTTGTTATACAAGGTCCAAATCTGATAGAAGCAAGCCGGGTCGGGTCGGATTGCCAAACAAAAATCGAAGGTGAGTTAATCTCACTCAGTTTAAATTTTAAATTTAAAATGATTAAATTTAAATAATTGTTTGAATGGTTGAATGAATTGATGTGATATAGTATGATATTTTGGGATTGGTATATTATATTGTGCTGACGTTTATGGATGCAGGGAAAACAGGTTGGAGGGATCCAACTGGATCCCTCAATATTTATTTAAATTATTTAAAACCCTCTGTTGTGATTTATTTTATATCCTATGATGATCTTTATTGGAATATTGAATGTCATGGTTAGATTGGATATCATTGGGTATGATGAATTACCAAAAATATATAAATTGGATTTTGGTAAGATAATAAAAGAAGTGAAATAATTATAGAAATTTGAATAAATTTTTAAAATGAATTGAGAAGAAATTAAGTGACTCTAAAATTCTACTAAATAGATCCTGGTATATGATGGAAATTTGAATAAACAGGAAGTTAATGAATTTTAATCTTCAATGATATTAATTAAAAGAATAAAACATTTATTTAAAATTTAAGATTTAAATTTTGAGAAAAAAATAAAATAAAGAAGAAGTTGGGAAAAGCTGAAATTTGTATATTTCAGTTAAAAGATTTTAAGTCAAATGGAAAATAATAGTAATAATAATAATTAAGTGCATAATTGATGAAATTTGAAATGAATTGAGTAATTAAAGAGACTTATTTCAAAAGGGAATAAATTGGGAATCAATTTGTGATTTAAGTGGTTGAAATTCTCCCTGGATAACTAAGTACGTTTTCAAGTAAATTTTTAAATATAAGTTAATAGTTTTAAAATTGTTTTAAAAAGGTATGTTTTGAAAAATTTATTATTTCTAATATTTAAATTCTAAAGTAAGCACTTTCCCAAATTTATTATAGTAGTAATTATTTAAAAAGTGACTTAGTATTTTGTTTCAAAAGTGAAAATCTAGTTTTATATTTTATTAAGTAACTTTATTTTCAAATATTCATATAAGATGTATTTTTAACAAATTATTAAAGTAGTTTTAATTTAAATGTTTTAAAAGTATATATTTCAAAGTAAAGTGTTTTAAATTATTTTAAAATTTAGTTTTGTGCTTGGTAATTTCAGAGGAGATAGAAATATTTAGGAAAGTTTATTCTGAAAAGAAAGATTGTTTTGAAACTGTTCTCAAAGGTTTGAAAAAAAATATCTTGTGAAGATATTTTTGGAGATTAATAAATAATTTGGAAAAAATTATTTATTGGTTGATGGTTGTTTTGTGAATGTAATTGATAGTTAAATAACCGACTATCAATATTGTACAAATGCGTTGATCGTTTCGAAGAGACCGGGATCGAGATTTATTTCTCGAAAACCACTTCGATCCGGTTTGTACGTTTCGTGTAAACGATTTTGGATTCGAAGATGGAGCAGTGAAGTACAAGGGCTAGTCGCTACTAATCCTGAGGATATTTCCAAAATGGATATAGTAGGAATAGTGCCTTCGGTTCCGTTCGAACCCGGGACGGACTTGTATGGATGAATGCTTGCAAAACATCGTAAGGTGGACGATGGGCATTCTAAGGGATATTGTTCTAAAAAGGTAACGCTTAACCTCAAGCCTCATCAAATGGGAATGACTGAAAATCAGGGGTTATGCAGCAAGGCTATGTGGGTAGCACCCAAGCAGGGTGAGGTCATTCCACTCTAGATGCCCCTTTTTATTTTGGCTTAGTGGGCGGTTGCTGATCCCAACCGCGGGGTGATCTCACTCGGGATTATCCAGTAAGGGATAGTCCTGGCCTTGTGTTGCAGGGGAGCGGGCGTACTCCTAGGTACGGTGATCTAGGCCCCGTACTATGACAGGTGGTACCCCAGTGCTTAGTCATTAATTGGAAATCCATTCTCCCTACGAGCCTTGTATGAGTTTTGTTTGTATTACCCACTCTGTGGCTAGTAGCTGGAATTTAATAGATGTAACAATTTCGGCTATTTTATAAGTATTTTTTATATAGACCCTATTATAATATCAGAGGATTTCTATAAACATTGTTTTAGCTATCGTAAGGTAAAAACCCGACATGTTTATTTGTGGCGGGGTCTTACGAGATGCTTTTGTTTTCAAAGGATCTTTGAAACTTTAATAATCAATTGGGTGTGTTTTTCTCACGCTGGTATTCCAGACTGACTCGGGTGTTATATAACTGTAATGCTCGGGTCAGACCGAGTATTATAGAATACAGGATATGATGATGTGGAGCTCAGGAGACGAGCTGGATGACGATACGTATATCCGTACTTGTTTATCTATATATATTCTGCTGTTTGAGTTGTTGTGTATACATTGTATGTTATTGATGTGAGCTGTGATTGATGTACTCTGATGATGTAATATATGTAAACAGATATATTTGATTTTAAGTAAAGATATTTACTTATTATATTTTATTCCGCTGCGATGGTTAGATTCTGATGTTGTTTTATATTTTTTTATTCTTCTACCTCCTCTTCTTTAACCCAAATGGTTCGTATTTCTGTACAACTTGAGTTGATTTAGGTATAATAGTGTTGACTCAAGGGGTACGGATTTGCGGGCCGTTACAAATACACTCCCTCTCTCGATGATACAAGAATGGATTTTAAAATAAGTATAGAGATTTAAATTTGATAGACTCAAATTAAAGAGAATTCTGATTCGAAAGAAAAGATAAGATGATTCAATTAACAGAATCGGGAGATGGATAGGCTTATTTAATTTACGGGCAACCATAACCGGGTCGACCGTAACTACAAGAATAAGATCGATGCAGAGTTTTGAGGCAAATCGACATTCGATCTCAAGAAATAAAACTCAGGTATAGCAGTAGATAGATAGCATCATAAACCGAGGATACAGAAATCTCCGGTAAATCAATGCCTATTGTAAAGGAGTTTCACCCATTACAAATAATTCGAAGTTTGGCGAGACCGCCCATTCATTTTAAAGATCATTCGAAGCGGAGTTATGTGATATTCTGGAATTAAAAGCAGACGAGTAGTGAGGGACAAGAATGAATTCCGAAACCGAGGGAACGTTTCAAAATTCAAAGGAATTGAGTCAAAAGAAAGAGATTGAAACTCGAATGAGAGTGATTCTGTAAATACATTTACCCTATATGCTAAGTTTTGCCTAGAGCTACCAAAAGCTCTGATACCAACTGTAATGACCCGCTATTTTGGACTATTCGCATCCGCACACGTCGGACTTGAATAATTCAAAATACCGAATTGTTAATTTAAAATTTGGCAAAACTCAGATATATAGTAAATAAATAATCACAGAACACAGACACAGAGTAATAATATGCAACGGAAATAAAAGAGATAGTAGTTCATGAAGCTACTATAAAAATATATAAGATACATCAGAGTTTACAACAGAAGAGTAATACGATACATCAGATACAAATCAGAATACATCACTGGAATCATCGAATACTGAAAGCAGAATAGATGGCTGGATCTTTAAGCAAAGCTCTAACTCCAAAGGTGAGCCTCGAATACTGGTACACTCAGTCTGACCCGAGCGTAAAGCAAAACACAAAATACTCGAGTCAGGATTAATATTCTCATATCAGTAAATCCAACTCAAGTGAAATAGCAATCGAAATACCAGTAACTCAAAGGATGTTGGAATCACCATCCTCTAAGGATTCGTTAAACTATCTACTATGTAGCAGTGTACGCTAAATAGATAATGTCTATCAGTAATATAAAGTATCAAAATAGTGTTAAGGCATTACCATTATCCCCCTTAACACATTTTATATAAATGTCATAGACTATACAGCACTGTAAACTCCACCGTAAACTGGTGGGATATCAGGGAGTACTCCATAGGTATAACACAAAAAAAATTCATAGCGGTCGCGTATGCAGGGACACAAGTATGACAAGGCACATGAGGCAATACCCAAGGTAGTGAAATTACCATTTGCCTGATCCGGACCGGTGAGAACGCATCGCCGCAACGATCGCAACACCGCGAAACAACACTCCTGAAATTACGAGGGTGCACCAATCAATAACAAGTAATGAGTAGTTTTTGAAGAAGTGTGTTCGCTCGAGGTGGCTAACTCCATTTGGCCCGGCACGGCTCCTGATTTTAGTCATTTCCAATTTGACACAAGTGTCAAGGCTATCCATTATCGTTCTCTTTCTTCAGTCATCACGTACATCATTCCAACCACTTCATTCTGGATCATAACTCCGCGTATAGTTATTAAACTGGTTTTCGGTTTAGATAGAGAGTATATCCATAACCGATTCCGGTTTCTTTAATAACTTTCGTAATTATTACACCGATTGGTCGTTTAATATATTTCAAACCAAATCAATTTCAATTTCAATTTCAATTAGATTTATAATCAACATTTCATTCGTCTTCCTAAATCAATTTCCAAAATTTACGTTCGAACTTCCAAATTTCCATTTCACAATATTATAATTCGATTTCAACTTTTATTTAAACAATTCAAATATTGATTCAAGTTCGTATATAAGTTTCATTCCAAAATCATTTAAAATGGTTAGATTTTCATTCAAATCAATTTAAATTCATTTACGATTTCATTCGATATATGCTAAGTAAATTTATCCTTCAAAACAACTTCTATTTAAATTCCAATTCATTTAAATCAATTACTTACGTTCAACTTCATTATATCAAACTTCAAATTGAAATAAAATAAATTCGTCAAATAAATTCTTTAAATTACAATTCTTACATTAATTTCAATAAATCCCATTCATTTCAATAAATCACATTTTATTTCTTGTTAAAGAAATTCAATTTTCACTTATTTATTGACTTCGTTACAAATTTCAAACTCAATTAATAAAGAACTAAATTTCACATAATCGAGAAGTTTCAATTTCATTTATTAACTTACTTAAATAATTTTTCCAAAACTTAATAAATAAAGAAACCAAATTTCATTTATTAATGAACTTCAAATCCACTTATTCAAAAGTTCAATTTTTTCTTATCAAAGAATTCAATTTTTATTCAATTATCAAATAATTAAATCTTATTCAATTATTAAATAATTTCAATCTTAATTATTAATAATTTCAAAACTTAATAATTTCAATCTTGATTATAAATTTAACTTAATTATTAAATCATTTCCACTTAATTATGAATTCAAACTTAATCATCAAATCATTTCAACTTAATTATAAATTCAACTTAATAATTTCAAACTTAATTATAATTTCAAACTTAATTATAATTTCAAATTTAATTATTAAATGATTTCAAACTTAATAATTTCAAAACTCAATTATTATTAATTCCAAATTATTTATTAAAAATTCCAAGTTTAATTATTAAATAATTAAATTTCAAACAATGTTCTTTCATAAATTACTACGTTAATATTTGTTTCAGATTTCAATCTTTACATTTTCCTTTCTAAAATTCAAAATCCAACTTCATTTCAAAACTTATTCTTTGATCGAATAAAATCATTTTTTTTAAATCAATTTATTGACCAATCGGGTTTTATTTAATTATCTATCCTAGGTCAAATTCATTTGGGTATATATCATTTCAACCCGATTCCAATTTGAATTTAAGATCAAGCATAATAAAGGGAACTTGCAGTGTGATAACTGGGATGGTGTCAAAGTAAATAAACAAGCAATAACAACAATCAATAACAATTCAATAATTAATTCAAATATTCCCGAAATAATTGTATTAATTCACATTGTTGTTTGTGCGAATTAATATAATTATTTCTAGAATCTACACTATCATTTCATGTAGATTAAAGATTATTACACCAATTATTCTATGCAATTCCACAATTTACATCAATTATTCAATTTCATACTTCATCAATTAATACAACATAAATTCAAATGGTTTAAGTGTGACGCCCCACCTCTATACCCACGCTAGCCAAGAACACTACGGTGTAGTGCTGTCGACTAGCACGGAGAATAGGGCTGTTGAGGAGCGACCATCCGTGTAATTTCTTTGCGCGAACATTGATATGTCAGATAGTACAGCATGCATTTCATTTAAGGAGGAAATCCGACATACCGATGCAAACTCAAAGCTATCACGCGGTGGCTATATATAATCCTCGGAAACAAATATAGAAATAAGCATAACATAAATCAGTCACAGATAATTCATATCACAACGGCGGAAATAGATATGAATAAACCACACTTAAAAGTGTTTATCAGAGAAGTGGTCTAACAAGATCCACAATAACACAGAAGATTTTAAATAAATGCGGAACACAGATTGAACAGAAAAATCTCATATATATAATAACTGATGGCAGTTACAATACATTTGATATGGTACATATGATGCAACTACAACAGTTGACTCAGGAAGTTATACATATAAGTACATTTTCAATATAATATACATGAATACATATCTTCATATACAATTACATCGACTACTATACATGACGACTACTCCAAAAGATATGAAAGAACTTCATAGCTCAAGCAGCATCCCGAAGCTAAAAATCTACAACCTGTAAATACTCGGTCTGACCCGAGTATTAAATTCAAAAGAAAATAATACCCGGGTCAGTCTAATTCAAACTCAGTTATTAGTGCATAGAAGCAGTAATAATACGCAAAATATCCTAAAATCAAAAGCAGTTAGAATATTAATCAAAGAAATACCGTGTGGCTGCAGTTCACGCTTGCGTGCACTGCCGCGCCACAACAGTGATGATGTACCCAATAAATACCGTGTGGCTGCAGTTCACGCTTGCGTGCACTGCCGCGCCACAACAGTGATGATGTACCCAATAAATACCGTGTGGCTGCAGTTCACGCTTGCGTGCACTGCCGCGCCACAACAGTGATGATGAAAATCAGTGTACAGGGAATGCAAAGGAATCAAACAGAGACAAGCCCGGGGCAACATGAATGCGAACCCATTGGTTCAAAATGAATGTGCATAACAATTGCACATGAGAAAAAATGTAAACAGAGGTACATCAAGACACAAAGGCAAGGGACAGCTACAAACATAAGGGCAGACTGCAATTAAATTGCAGCCACCACAAGGTTGAATGCAAGCATGTGCATAAGTGCACATAGCAATGTACACACTTCGCGAATACAAGGCAAGGCTACGACAAGGTTGCAGTCACAAGAAAGTAAACAACAAGCAACCAGGCTGCATAAAGATGCACTGGTCACTCTTGAGTACAAATGCACTAAGCATAGCTGAGGCAACACTCAAGTACAAAAGTGACACAAGACAGAAACTACAAACTGCACGTGGCAAAAATGGGTCAGAAGCAAGCTAAAAATGAGCAAGTACACAAGGCAGTGTACAACATGAAGACACCACCGAATGAAGGTGGGGGCACCAGTGACATGGCAGCAGTGACACGGCACCACAGCACACATCACATATATATCAGAAGCAAGCTAAAAATTCAATACATCATGAGACCAATACGCAGCAGTGCACAAATGAAGACACTGCAGATGCAACAGGCAAGGGATGATGTGAAAGAGAGAATGTCATGTTTTAACATACAGTGAAACATGAGGAAGTTCAATACCATTGCACATAACAGATGCAATAAAAACATGCACACATATATAAGTGTATGCAAGAAACAATACATATGTACTCAGGCGGCTGCAAACTTAACGAGGTCGAAACTGTTTCAACTTGATGAAATCAAGCCATGACAAAATCAAATGACTGCAAAAATCAAGCAAACGTAGAGAACAAGCTACATGAAGGCAACATGACGCAATGTCGAGCTCAGTACAACACAGTGTACATAAATACACGCAAATGCATCAAAGCACTGAGCCATGAATGCAAAGTGCAGCCACAACAGACAAGGGAAACAAGTGCTACAGGTCAGGAATGTAAATGCGAACATATGCAGTACAGTGGAGCATGTGCACATAAGTGATGAACTGGCTGTGCCACTACATGAATTCTCGATGCATCAATTTCAAATAGAAATGCATAAGAACATGAAGATATGCAGCATGAATCTGAATATATCAATTTCAAATAAAAGGCAATATTTATTTATACACATGAAGTCAATATGACAACAAGGCAGCAACAAGCAACAGTGGATCAAATGTAAACTCCAGTTAATAATGAGCACAGTATGGTTCAATCTTACAGGAATCAATGTTCAGGTCACCTAACTCGAAGTCAACAAACAGGGAGGTCAGACTTCAAGTAAACATGGCGGCATAAAGAAACCAAACCCAGATTGAAACAGCATGCACAAGAGTGGAAACAACAACCATGAAATACAAGTGCAAGTACAAAATGAATGCCACGACTACAGAGGGTCAAGGGCAGTCACAACTGTACCCATTCAAACACACTTAAATAAAGAACTCGAAGGCATTATCAAGTTAATGTCGAAGTTCAACTAAAACAAATTCGATCAAATTATCTTAGCCGAGAAAATCATCACAACGGCCAAGTAGAAATCAACCAGAGGCAAGAAGACAAGTTCGAAGTCAAAATCAAAAGCAGCCCCAAAATCACCTCAAGGCAGAAAAGCATCAACACGAACAAATACCAAATCGAAGCCGAAGCAACGAAAACAAATAAAGCAGACGAAGTTGAACTGTGTTGAATTAGATGTGAGAGAACTCACACAAGTTCAAGTCGAAATCACTAAAATTCAAAGTAATAATAGCCAAGACTTCAAGCAACAACATACACACATAACTCGAGCATGAATTAGATGTGAGCAAACTCACCTTTGTTCGCCAAGTTGAAGTAGCCGCGAGCAAGTTGAAGGAGCCATTGAAGTTGACGCCTTCGAGTTGAATTAGTCCTACCTCCAGAAGACGAACGAGCGCGAGGACGAACGAAGACTAGCAAAGGCGAGAGGATGCCGCCATTTTCGTTCCTCTCGTTCGATTTAGGGTTTAGAATAAAAAGAAAAAGAATAAGAAAGGGGAACGGGTTTATTTGTTTAAGTAATTGTCACGGCCCAAACTTAAAAAGTGGACCATTATTTAAAAGTCAAAGCCCCTCAAACTTTATAACCATTTTTAATTTAAATTTTAAAAACGTCAATTTGAAATTTGACGAAAATATCGGGTTGTTACAGACTCCCCTCCTTAAAGAAATTGCGTCCTCGCAATCTTAAGGAATAAATGGGCAAAAGGTAACAACCATAAGAATATATCAACACACGATGAAGAAATTTGAAATAGGAAGTTCACCATATAGAGAATGAGAGAGAGAGAGAGTCTAAACGTGTTTGCTCGATGGATCCTCCGGATTCCTAAGTGAAATACCTAGGATTTGAGAACCACTGCACTTTCATGAGAAGAACATCTTTATTTCGAAGGTGCTGAACCCCCAAAGCATTGATGTGAATTAAAATGTTGCTCAAAGTCAAATCTGGTGAAACTTCAATTTCTTCAATAATACCGGGCTCAAGAATAAAAAATCGGAATCCCTAAGGCTTTTCCGTAGAAGGAAGACGTGTGAAAACGTCATGAATAACAGAAAATTGAGCCGGTACACTGGCGTAGTACAATATAAACGCCAAAGAAATCTTTTAATTTCATAAAGGAAATTCACAAATTATCAACAAAATCTAATTATCAATAGATAATTCAGAGATCTCAAATCACAAATATTCGATTATCAAAAACGATAATCAAATCAACAAGTATTCGATTATCAAAATCGAAAATCAATCTTAAATCACAAATATTTAATTATCACAAACGACAATTAAATCTCAAATATCTAATTATCAATAGATAATTAGAAACAATAAATATCTGATTATCAAAAACGATAAATCAGAAATCACGAATCAACGATTATTTAATTATCACAATTGATAATCAAATCACAAATATCTAGTTATCACAAACGATAATTAGATCTCAAATATCTGATTATCACAAGCGATAATCAGAAACAATAAATATCTGATTATCAAAATGATCATCAGAAATTACCACAACGGTAATCAAATTTCAAATTACAAATTTTTCAATTAACGAGTCCGAAATTAACCGAAATAGCAAACGCACATGACTCATAACCACGAGTTTTACTAAATCGTTTAATTCACTTCATCGTTTCCTTGAAAGTGTTAAATTGTGTATTTTAAATAAATAACATTTTACGTTCTCAAACGGACAAGTCCGGAATTAAGCGAATCAGTAAAAGAAAGGGGTCATAGTCCTCGATTTTACTGAAACGTTTAATTCGCTTCCTCATTCTTTTGAAAGCGCAAATCGTAAAAATTTTGAAAACAATTTTGATTTATATTTTGAAACAATTTTTTTTTTTTTTTTTTAAATATGTGATTAAAACAACGACATCAGAAGCAACTTCGATAAGTGGATTTTCATTCATCCAAAGAGTCACAAGAATCTTCTCAAAGATAGAAAGGGGTATCATACCCTAAACTTGTATTCATAACAAGTCAATAACACACGAATTCACCAATGCACAAGAATTGATAAAACTTATCAATAGAAATCACGAAAATTGGTGAAGCACAAATTCTAGAAATCCTCACAAGAAATCCAGATAACACAAGCTAAGAGTATGAGAACTCGAACGCGAGTATGAAAACTCGAACCGGAGTATGAAAACTCGAACGCGAGTATGAAAACTCGAACGGAGTATGAAAACTCGAACAGAGTATGAAAACTCGAACGGAGTATGAAAACTCAAACGGAGTATGAAAACTCGAACAGAGTATGAAAACTCAAAGGAGAGTATGGAAACTCAAACGGAGTATGAAAACTCGAACAGAGTATGAAAACTCAAACGGAGTATGAAAACTCGAACGCGAGTATGAAAACTCGAACAGAGTATGAAAACTCAAACGGAGTATGAAAACTCGAACAGAGTATGAAAACTCAAACGGAGTATGAAAACTCAAAGGAGAGTATGGAAACTCAACAACACGCGAGCATGAAAATTCATCAACACATGTAACGCAAAGCGAGAACGGGAGCACGGAATCTCACCTACACATGAGCATGAAAATCACCAACACGGGCAACGCAAAGCGAGAACGGGAGCACGGAATCTCACCTACACGCGAGCATGAAAAATCATCAACACGTGCAACGCAAAGCGAGAACGGGAGCACGGAATCTCACCTACCCGCGAGCATGAAAAATCATCAACACGTGCAACGCAAAGCGAGAACGGGAGCACGGAATCTCACCTACACATGAGCATGAAAATCACCAACACGTGCAATGCATAACGAGACGCTATCTCATGGTTGCAAGCCATTAATTTTGACACACGAATGGCCCGAAGACCGTGGGGCGCTACCCCACATGTGTGAGTCGGAATCACACAGATGGTGTCTAGACAATCCTCAAAGCCCAAGAGATATGTGTGAGACGAAATCACACCGATGAGGCCTAAGCTATCCACGCCGACAAAGAGATGTGTGTGAGTCAAAATCACACCGACGAGGCCTAAGCTATCCACGCCGACAAAGAGATATGTGTGAGTCAAAATCACACCGACGAGGCCTAAGCTATCCACGCCGACAAAGAGATATGTGTGAGTCAAAATCACACCGACGAGGCCTAAGCTATCCACGCCGACAAAGAGATGTGTGTGAGTCAAAATCACACCGACGAGGCCTAAGCTATCCACGCCGACAAAGAGATATGTGTGAGTCAAAATCACACCGACGAGGCCTAAACTATCCACGCCGACAAAGAGATATGTGCGAAACGAAATCACACAAATGGTGTCTAGGCTAACCGAAAAGGTATGTGTGAACGAAATCACACAAATGGTGTCTAGCCTAACCAAAAGCGACATCGCACAATTGCTAGTCTAAATCATAAGAATGATTGTCATGATCAACGAGAAGTGTCAATTACACTAAGTTAGTGAATATAAAAGTTTAGCTTCATGTCCCATAACCACTAGCTTAACTTAAATATTTACGAACAAACTGTAGATCGTCACTAGAAAAATTGTCACAAGAGGTTCAATCGAACAAGTCCAAAAATTAACCGACGAAGTAAACGCAAGCGTTTCATACCACTTGTTTTACTAAGCCGTTTAATTAGATTTCTCATACGAGTGAAATAAAGATTTGTATATGCTAGTAGATTGAAAAACGGTTTAAGAAAAAAGCTTTGTAGTAAAATAGTTTTGAAATCATTTGGAGAAAAGGGTTTTGATATTTACTACTAGTATAGAAACCTTTATATTTTTTTAAAGTGACAATTCACCAAAATGATTGTAGAAACAATCAATCACAAGAATTCACGTTCGAAGACGTGAATAGAATCGAAAGAAATCGATTAAAATTTGGAAACCAAATCAATTCACAAGAATTCACATACAAAGATGTGAATAGAATCCGAAAGAATCAATATTGAACCTTCAAAAAGTATGTTCACAAAAATCCCGAAGAAAATATCACCAAAGTTGCTAATAAATAATAGCAACAAATCGGGAAAATATTCAAGAATTGATTAAATTAAGAAATCAAATCAATTCACTAAAATTCACATTCGAAGACGTGAATAAAATCCAAAGAATTCGATTCCAAATCCGTCAAAGTTGGAATACCCAAAAATTCCAGAAATAGAAGTTATCAAAGTCGACAAAGATGATAACAACTAAACGGAAAAGAAGAATCGATTAACAATTGGAAAAATCAAAGCAAAACGAGCAAGGTACTCGAGACAGAAAATAGCAGGGCAAAAGTCGATCAAGTCAGCGACTCTATCTCAACTAAGCACAGATAAACTTTTGATTCTTTACAGGATCCAAAAGTTGTTGGGCAGATATGAATATGCCATCCAGAGATCGACTACTGGATTGAATAGCACTAAGACTGCCGGATTCAACCAATTCTTCTTCTTTAAGAAAAGAAAGAAGGAAGAAGAAAACGATATTCACAAAAATGAATTTCAATCAAACTTGATTGATAAAACAAGGAATCATAAAGAGAATAGGATAGAACGGTACGAAGACCCGAATTAAATCCTAAAGCACGACTCCTAAAATAGACTTAGGACGATGATCCTTGTTATAATATTCCATATTGTTCCGAAGTTTGGCTCTGATACCAAGCTGTGACGCCCCACCTCTATACCCACGCTAGCCAAGAACACTACGGTGTAGTGCTGTCGACTAGCACGGAGAATAGGGCTGTTGAGGAGCGACCATCCGTGTAATTTCTTTGCGCGAACATTGATATGTCAGATAGTACAGCATGCATTTCATTTAAGGAGGAAATCCGACATACCGATGCAAACTCAAAGCTATCACGCGGTGGCTATATATAATCCTCGGAAACAAATATAGAAATAAGCATAACATAAATCAGTCACAGATAATTCATATCACAACGGCGGAAATAGATATGAATAAACCACACTTAAAAGTGTTTATCAGAGAAGTGGTCTAACAAGATCCACAATAACACAGAAGATTTTAAATAAATGCGGAACACAGATTGAACAGAAAAATCTCATATATATAATAACTGATGGCAGTTACAATACATTTGATATGGTACATATGATGCAACTACAACAGTTGACTCAGGAAGTTATACATATAAGTACATTTTCAATATAATATACATGAATACATATCTTCATATACAATTACATCGACTACTATACATGACGACTACTCCAAAAGATATGAAAGAACTTCATAGCTCAAGCAGCATCCCGAAGCTAAAAATCTACAACCTGTAAATACTCGGTCTGACCCGAGTATTAAATTCAAAAGAAAATAATACCCGGGTCAGTCTAATTCAAACTCAGTTATTAGTGCATAGAAGCAGTAATAATACGCAAAATATCCTAAAATCAAAAGCAGTTAGAATATTAATCAAAGAAATACCGTGTGGCTGCAGTTCACGCTTGCGTGCACTGCCGCGCCACAACAGTGATGATGAAAATCAGTGTACAGGGAATGCAAAGGAATCAAACAGAGACAAGCCCGGGGCAACATGAATGCGAACCCATTGGTTCAAAATGAATGTGCATAACAATTGCACATGAGCAAAAATGTAAACAGAGGTACATCAAGACACAAAGGCAAGGGACAGCTACAAACATAAGGGCAGACTGCAATTAAATTGCAGCCACCACAAGGTTGAATGCAAGCATGTGCATAAGTGCACATAGCAATGTACACACTTCGCGAATACAAGGCAAGGCAACGACAAGGTTGCAGTCACAAGAAAGTAAACAACAAGCAACCAGGCTGCATAAAGATGCACTGGTCACTCTTGAGTACAAATGCACTAAGCATAGCTGAGGCAACACTCAAGTACAAAAGTGACACAAGACAGAAACTACAAACTGCACGTGGCAAAAATGGGTCAGAAGCAAGCTAAAAATGAGCAAGTACACAAGGCAGTGTACAACATGAAGACACCACCGAATGAAGGTGGGGGCACCAGTGACATGGCAGTAGTGACACGGCACCACAGCACACATCACATATATATCAGAAGCAAGCTAAAAATTCAATACATCATGAGACCAATACGCAGCAGTGCACAAATGAAGACACTGCAGATGCAACAGGCAAGGGATGATGTGAAAGAGAGAATGTCATGTTTTAACATACAGTGAAACATGAGGAAGTTCAATACCATTGCACATAACAGATGCAATAAAAACATGCACACATATATAAGTGTATGCAAGAAACAATACATATGTACTCAGGCGGCTGCAAACTTAACGAGGTCGAAACTGTTTCAACTTGATGAAATCAAGCCATGACAAAATCAAATGACTGCAAAAATCAAGCAAACGTAGAGAACAAGCTACATGAAGGCAACATGACGCAATGTCGAGCTCAGTACAACACAGTGTACATAAATACACGCAAATGCATCAAAGCACTGAGCCATGAATGCAAAGTGCAGCCACAACAGACAAGGGAAACAAGTGCTACAGGTCAGGAATGTAAATGCGAACATATGCAGTACAGTGGAGCATGTGCACATAAGTGATGAACTGGCTGTGCCACTACATGAATTCTCGATGCATCAATTTCAAATAGAAATGCATAAGAACATGAAGATATGCAGCATGAATCTGAATATATCAATTTCAAATAAAAGGCAATATTTATTTATACACATGAAGTCAATATGACAACAAGGCAGCAACAAGCAACAGTGGATCAAATGTAAACTCCAGTTAATAATGAGCACAGTATGGTTCAATCTTACAGGAATCAATGTTCAGGTCACCTAACTCGAAGTCAACAAACAGGGAGGTCAGACTTCAAGTAAACATGGCGGCATAAAGAAACCAAACCCAGATTGAAACAGCATGCACAAGAGTGGAAACAACAACCATGAAATACAAGTGCAAGTACAAAATGAATGCCACGACTACAGAGGGTCAAGGGCAGTCACAACTGTACCCATTCAAACACACTTAAATAAAGAACTCGAAGGCATTATCAAGTTAATGTCGAAGTTCAACTAAAACAAATTCGATCAAATTATCTTAGCCGAGAAAATCATCACAACGGCCAAGTAGAAATCAACCAGAGGCAAGAAGACAAGTTCGAAGTCAAAATCAAAAGCAGCCCCAAAATCACCTCAAGGCAGAAAAGCATCAACACGAACAAATACCAAATCGAAGCCGAAGCAACGAAAACAAATAAAGCAGACGAAGTTGAACTGTGTTGAATTAGATGTGAGAGAACTCACACAAGTTCAAGTCGAAATCACTAAAATTCAAAGTAATAATAGCCAAGACTTCAAGCAACAACATACACACATAACTCGAGCATGAATTAGATGTGAGCAAACTCACCTTTGTTCGCCAAGTTGAAGTAGCTGCGAGCAAGTTGAAGGAGCCATTGAAGTTGACGCCTTCGAGTTGAATGAGTCCTACCTCCAGAAGACGAACGAGCGCGAGGACGAACGAAGACTAGCAAAGGCGAGAGGATGCCGCCATTTTCGTTCCTCTCGTTCGATTTAGGGTTTAGAATAAAAAGAAAAAGAATAAGAAAGGGGAACGGGTTTATTTGTTTAAGTAATTGTCACGGCCCAAACTTAAAAAGTGGACCATTATTTAAAAGTCAAAGCCCCTCAAACTTTATAACCATTTTTAATTTAAATTTTAAAAACGTCAATTTGAAATTTGACGAAAATATCGGGTTGTTACATTAAGGGTAATTAACCAATTTCTACGTGCCAAATAATTAAACATTTAAGAGGTCATTTTATACAAATTTAACCAATCAAATTCAATACATATGTCGATTCCACATTTTAACTATTCTACGTCAGATTCAATTTCATCATATTTATCACTTTATGTATTACAATTTAACATCCAATAAAAACAACAATCAATCAATTATCAAACAAACTGTATTATCATCGCATAAATAATTAACAGACAATGGTGTCAGATGTCATAGATGAACATATACAGGTAATAGCATATATAACCGTATAAATAGCTACCAGCAGCATATTTCAATTTTCGTTTCAATTGAAATCAAATTTAATAAAAGAACATTAATCATGAGTGATTGCTCACCTTTCGAGGCTAGAGGAGTTTGACAGAGAATGGGCTACAAATCCAGGCACGAATCTTAAAACAAAGCACGATGGCACGCGTTTGACGATCAAAACTAATAAATAGGAATAGATGAAGCCAAATTAAAATTGAATCGAAGAAGATAATTGATATAGGTGAACTTACATATAAATTTAAATATCACTATATATATACACATAAAAATCATATTTTGAATTCAAAATATTAAATTAAACATATCTATATATATTTCAAAATTATTGTTTCAAATTGAAACCTATATGTTAAGATATATTCTATTTATTTTACCACCCATTTTTGTTTAAACACATAACCTAACATATCGTATCCCAAAATCTTTATACTTATAATAAAGTAAACTAACATCATTTTATATATGTACCTTAACTATAGAAGTACCCGAAAGCCTATGATTATATATATAACACACATCGGAACATGAAGGTAATAAAACACTCATACAACTGACACCTAAGGCTCCATAACCACACAAAACAAGTCTAGTTTAATATATTTAAAAACAAAAGTCAGTACATATTGGCGGCTATATATATATAATAAAACTCGAAACATATATTTTATAAGCACTAAAATAATATACATAAGCTAAACTGGGACAAAGTATAGAAGCTCAAAAGCTATAGGAAAACGTAAAATGGGATATGGCAACATACAAATTTTAGAAGTAGTTAATGTAATGAAGGCTTTTAGTATAAACAAAGGCACAAGTATGTAAAAACTGACAGTGTAAAGAAAATACACTACAGGAAAAAAAAGCACGTTCACCCAACTAGACATATAAATGTATATAATTAAACAATGGACTACCGAAATTTGCAGACATTTTGTTAAAACAACAACCATAAGAATGACCAATCCCATACTCATGCGAGCTTGCAGGTATAACTATATCTATACTAAAATATATTCTTATTATATAGTGAAGTTAATACAGATTTATTTATTTCAGAGGAGAAATAACCCAATAGGTCATAGAAAAGTTAGTAGACCTTGCACACCTTATACTGTCTACATTCTATATATATGAAATTTTCAAAATCGATATATTTCCAAAGATAAGAATAAAGACACAAATATATGCAAACTCAAGCTTGTATACTTAATATACGATACAAAAATAAAACCGTATATATAGTATAATGTGGTACAAGCAACCCTTAGAATATGCAGCTATCTACATATTTCAATTCAAAACTAAACTCTCATATATAAAAAATACACACTTACATAAAAGAATAAAGGAAATGAAGCTACAACAGTACTCGACAAGCAAGAGGGAGGGGATTAACATGATGAGGTGGCGGAAAAACGGCTGCGCTGTCAAGCTTCGGCTGTTGGTGGGTGACGAAGGATGGTTCGGCGAGGTGGCTGCATGCTTAGTTGTGGAAGGCGTGGGGAAGTGGAGATGTAGGGAAGGCATGCGGTGTTGGGTGGGAAGCCGCTTGGGCTTGGCATGGAGTCACGGCATGGAAAATTTGAGGGGGGAAAGACTGGCTTCGACGAAGGGTGGGAGGTGGTTGTCGGCTGCACGTGCGTGCTCTGGTGTGGGAGGTTTAGCTTGGCAGAAGGAGGGGTGGTGGTTCGGTGGCCGCGGTCTCAAAGCGGAGGAGGAAGAGGCCTCGGCAGCTCGGAGCTGCAGTGTGTGGCGAGGGGAAGTGGTGGCCGGTGTTGATGAGATTGGAGAGGAAGGTGGAATGTGAAACAATAGTGGTGAGGACGGTGGTGCTCACCGTGGGGTGAAGCCGAGGTGAAGGAGTACAGAGGGGTGGTTGTCGACGTTGAGGTCATTGTCATGGTGGAGGCGGGGGATTATCATGGCGGGAAGGAGAAAGGGTGGAGATGAAGGCGGACGCGGAGGAAGAGGGAGAGTGGAGATTGGCTAAAAGGAAGAGATGAGGTGCAGGTTTTAAAAATAAAATTTCTTTTTGAAGAAGAGTAAACTATGTAAATGAAATAACTATGCTATATGGCCTGCAACTAAAGCTTCTTCAAAGAACAAAAGAACTAATAGAGGGAAGAAAAAGTGGAGAGAGGTGAATGGATTCTTGGATAGAAATATACACGTGAATGAAAGTAATGACATTTCTTTTTCAAAGCAACTGTACAGTGAGGACATGCGAACCAGTTTTATTATTTTAGTTGAAATGGAACTAAACCCCAAAAGTAATACAAACCATCACAAATAAATGAAATAGGAATTAGTGTCAGTCATAAAGTTAAATTTTGGGAAGTGAAAAAAAGACAGCAGGCTATTGATAATTAGACGGTGGAATATGAAAGAGAAATAGGAAACCAAAAGTTAGAATTGGGTACCGACACGATAAATCATTTTATCGATTTCGTTGAGTACCGAACTTCGAAACACACAAACGAATATACTGTGGTGATCAGCGCCACGAGAAAATCAAAACGGTGTACGGATATCAGTGGTACGATTGAATTATAAAATTTCGAAATTTCTACTAGCGGAAACTGTATAAAATTCATAGAAAAATAAGATCGACGGAGCCAAAGATGTCCGAATTTGAAAAAACGACAAACTGACAACTTGCTCAAAAGATGTTTTAAAATTTTTCCATGTAAAAATATTTTGGTTTTGATAACGTTTTATTTTCATCGCTTTTTAACTGATTAGATTGAAGTAGATTTACGCGCGAAATAAACTTTCATATTTTCGAACGAAAATTTACCGGTTGCTATGTTTAACTGGACGCATTCCAAATATTAAATTTTTATTTCAAAATTTTTTCATTTAAAATCCCACAAAATTCCAATTAATAACGTTATTTAAACTGGCTAAATTTACGGGTCGTTACATTAAATGCCTGATAATGATAAACAGTTAATTGTTGTGATTTATTGGTTGATTTGGATGATGATTATGATGGATGTTTAATTATTGATATCTGCATGATTGGATATTATATTTATTTGGTATGTTATGATCACTGCAAGTTCTTTTAGTTGTTAGGAAAAAATCACTATGAGTTAAAATGATACATACCCGAATGGTCTTATAGATTAGGAAAAATCGTTATGCGTTGAAATGATAAACTCTAGCGACTTTATGGATTTTGAATTTTACTCGGGATTGCGGGTTGAAATGATATATACCCGTGGGTTGAGATGTTATATATCCGTATCACTTGACCATAGGAAAGAAAATTATATACGGAAACCGGATTAGTTAAATTAAACAGTTTTAAAATTTTGAATCTAGATTTTATTAAATGTTATTATTTAAAGGAAATAAATTATAGATTTATAAGAGTTTAATTATTTTTATAATTCAATCTTTGAAGTTGAAATTGAAATGGTTATTAAGAAATTGTTTAAGAATTTTACTGGGAATGTAAAGTTAAAATCGATGTATGACTTTAGGTCGAAAATTTGAATTTATTTTGAAGATTTGGAGCTTAAAATTTAACAATGAAGTTAAATTTGATTTAAGTGGTTTAAATAAGTAAATCGAAAGTGAGCGTGAAATTGATATGAATTGAAATGGTTTTAAATAAGAACAGAATTGAATTTAAATCATTGATTTGAACTCTTGAAATGGAAGAAACAGTTTGATTTGATACTATTTTCAAAATAAATTATTTTAATGTAAGCTGTTTAAAAATCTATTATTTTAGAATTCAAATTATTTAGATTTTTAAAACTATTTACTATATAAACCATTTCCAATAATCAAACCATTTTATATCAAACTATTTTAACCGTTTTGAAATCCTTAAACTATTTAAACTGTTAAAACTATTTTAAACTATTTAAACTGTTAAAACTATTTTAAAATATTAAAACTATTTTAAACTATTTAAATTATTAAAACTAATTTAAACTATTGAAACTATTTTAAACTATTTAAATTATATATGACCATCCAAACTATTTTCTAAAATTCAAACTATGCAAGGTTGAATTGTTTATATTTAAAACCTTGATTTTAAGGCAAATATGTTTAAATGATGTTATAACTACATTGGAATTTGAAATGATATTTTCTAGTGAAATGGCATATTTTGAGTAAATATGATGGTTTTGAAATGAGGGATATTTTGAATTGAATATGATATTTTGATATCAATTATGAATCGGTTTTGGAAATGTAAAAGAACCATCCGATGTGAAATAAGCATTTTGTTGTTAAAGAGACCGGTATCAGATATTGTCATACTCTCCGACAATACCAAAAACCACTTTAACAACTGTGCACGTGGTGGAGAATCTAGAACAAAGTAGGATGGTTTGACGAATGCTACTGTATGAGGTATGAACGCAGCCCCGGCCCCTTCGGGTCAGCTTGATATGACTAAAACATGAGCTATATCTGGGCCAAGTGAGATCGCTACTCCGATCGGACATGCTTCTTCGACACCATATCTGTTACTTTTGTGATTGATTTGGGTGGCCACCTTTGATTTGATTATGAGAGTTTGTTCTGAGGTGGGCGGTAGTAGTTGCTATGCGTTACCACCAGCCCGGTTCTGCAAAACGGTAGTATCCTACCATGGGCATTGCAAACATTTTCCTTATCATATGCCTTATTGAGCTCACTATGAGTTTGGTTTGTGTCGTACACTATGGAGTGCCCTCTGATAGTCCTCCAGTTTAAGGAGAAACTACGATACAGTATAGACTACGACATTTATAAAAATGTGTTAAGAGAGATATGGGTAATGCCTTAACGCTATTTTAATACTTTACTTTATTGTAGACATATTATAATAGCGTATTGTATTATGTATGTAGATAGTTTAACGGATCCTTAGGAGATGGAATTCCAAACATCTCTTAAGTTATTGAACGCACGTTATACAATGGATATGAGATGTAAAATCCCGTAAACATATCTGAAGCTATCACACTCATATTTACTTATTTTTATTTAACTTACATAAGATCTTTTAGTTTTGACTCGAGTGTTTTATCTTTTCATTACGCTCGGGTCAGCTGAGCTTTCAGTGTTGAAAACTATATTCTGGAGGACGAATACGGAGATTTGTATGCTATTTATCTTATATATATATTCCACTGCATCATGTTGTTCCGCTGCATTATTTATTTATTTCTGATATATTTATAACTCTGATATATTGTAAAAGTAATCAAATGTTATTTTTAAGAAAACAGCATCATGAACTGTTTATTTGATTATTATATTTTGTCATTCCGTTGTGAGATTCTATGTTTTGTTTTTTTCTTTTCTCTTATTTTCTTATTTACCCCATTAACAATCCTCCCTTTTGAATGGTTAGGTTGACATGTGTAATTTATTGTCGATTTAAGCCGTCCAAAATGGTGGGTCATTACACTTGGTATCAGAGCGAGGTTTAGTGATAACCTTAGCTTTGTAGGGTTTGACTCAATAAAGATAGGGTAGTAATACCCTATAATGAGTTGTTGGAGAGTATATATATGAGGGAGCGTATTTGTTAGTGTTATGAAAAAAATTATATTGTGTTAATTTGTTCTGTTTAGTATTTATAAATTCTGGTAGGTACATAGGACGCTATGGCATCGGTAGGGATTTTAAACAATTAATAGGGCAGACCGACACAATATTGTTTTTTAAAAATAGGTAAATGAAATTACTTTACCTAGTATTATATTTTTTATATAAAAGAATAAATATTATTAATGGATATAGTTTTATGTGATATATTTTATTTTTTAGAAAGTGAAATTTTATAAATATTGGTTGTAAAATAAAAATTTACGAATAAAGTAAATATGAATTGGAAATTTGTCCCGGGTTTTGAAATTGGTTTTCAAAGATTTTGGAAGATAATATTAATATTATTTGAAAGTATTTTCAGATATAAATATTTTCAATGTGATTTGAAAGAAATGTTTTAAAAGAATTTTAATAAGGAATAAGTTCTGTGCTCCCCTCTTCTATCGCTGGAAAATAATTTCGGTGATGATCGCGACATCATCGACTTTCATTTTGAGTTTCAAAATGGAAAGACCGCCGTAAAAGTTTTACTACACATTTGTTTTGATAAAAAAATCTTAATTTTGTAATTTCTAAATATGATTGGACATATAAAAGCTATGAGTGTTTGTGTGTGTGTATAATTTTAAATGATTTGAAAAGGAACCCGTTATTTAGTTCTTAAATATTTAGCGAATTTAGTTATTGCAATGAAATGAAATCTTAACTATTTTAATAATTGGAAACTTCCAAAATGAAAAATTAGAAACTAAATGATTAATGAAACTGTAAAGGAGTTAGAGGTTTGTAACATGCAAATTAAAAGATAATGAAAATTAAGAAGATGTAAATTGTTGAACATTTTATTAACTAAATTAAATAAGATAAACTTGTGTAACATTCAATTACATTCTAAAAACATATATAAAACTTGTCTGAAATAAAGTTGAAATGTTAAATATAGATATGTAATAGAATATTATACAAGTAAAATCTTAATAACGAAAATGCTTCAGAATGAACATATGTTATAAATGAAAAACTAAAATGTACAATGAATGTTATGAACATAAGTTAATGTTTGGAAATGCTAATAATTAGATTGAATAGTAAAAAGTGAATATTATTTAAGAAATGTTTATAAACCTAAGAAATGACTGAAATGATTCGTAAATAAGCTTATTATTAATTGATACTATAATAGAAAGGATAAATGTGAATTAAAAGAGTAAAAACACTTAAGTATGGAATGTTTTATTTATGAATATTCATATTAAATGGAAATCAAGTTATATAAATAAATGAATGTGAATTAAATTACAAGGAAACTTATATAATACTTCAAGAATTGATTTATTGATGACTTCAGATATTGAATGTGAAATAATTTATGTTGGTAAACAAATGTAAAATAATAAAAGATGACATTGTATGAATAAATAAAAATTTAAAGTAAATCCGAGGTTAATAATGTGAAATGGAACCAATAGAATAAACTTAAATAATATTAAATTCTATGTTGTTTGGCCGATGGGAAGTTTGGGAAATGATACTTCGATTTGTTTGAGATTGTATGGATAATCAATTAAGTTATTATCTAAGGCTGTTGAGCATAAGGTACACTTGGTAGTTTATTCATCACCCTAGAACGATGAAAAGTGTCTGAAACTGAACAAACCATTAGTTTGATTGCTATGGATGTGTGATGGATTCTTTGTTGCATATGATGGTCGTGCTATTTGTTTGTATATGTTTTGTGTTGATTTGCTTTTGTTACTAATTGAAACAACTAAATATTTCTCTTTTTACATAATTCTCACTCTTTTGGATTATATAAGTGAAATACAAGTTTATGGAAGCAATAACTATTACTTTTGGTTCCATAAATAAAGTTGTTTGTCCGACAAATATGTACGTTTTTGGATTATGGTTTTGGAATGATATTTTATTGTTTATTCCATGGTTTGGGCGTTTTATTATTAAAATATGATATATATATATATATATTGTTATTATTGATATTATTATTATTTTGGACCTAACCGCGCAAGGAGACTCTGCCTCAAATTTTCTGTAAAATTTGAGACTTAGAAATTTTTGTGAAAATGAAAATATTTTCAAAATTTTATTAAACTTGGATATGAACGACTTACTTGTTTATAAATTGATATATTTTATTTAAAATACTTAATGATGTAAATTTAAAGTGATTATAAATTGATTATTTGAATAAAAACATATTAATTTCTTAATTCCTTCTTTCCTTTTCGAGGATTAAAAGTTTTGAGTGAGGGAGAGTGTAATGACCCATAAATTTTGATAATTAAAACTATTAAATTTAATAAGATATTAGAATTTAATGTTGAGAGAAGTTGAAATTTATGATTTATTAATGAGAAAATAATTAGAATATGATTTAATAAAGTTGTTTGAATGTTATTGATAACTATTTTAATGTAATTTCAATCAATTGAAATAAACGTAAAGTTAATTTGGTTAAATTTGTTAATAAGGAATAAAATAATTGTTGGAATCTATGTTTGGAATTAATATAATTAAATATTATAGCTAATTTGAGTTAAGATGATAACGGTGGAATATTAGTATAATAAGGTGTAAACTAATGTTAATTATATTCATAAGGTAATAGTTCATTCAATGATAAGAATGTAAATAAAATAAAAGAATTTGACTGAAATTAAAATATAACTAATTGGCTTCTATTACATTTATAACGGAATGTTGAAATTAATGCAATATTTAAATACTGTATTCGATATGGAAATTTTATTTTAAAAGATTATAAATTTCTATGTGATCAAGAATGATGAAAACCGTTAACTTTTAATGCAGAATTTAAAAGTCATTAAATTAATTAATAATAATTTGTTTAATTAACATGAAAATTAGCCATTTTGGCTACTGTCTTGAATTTTTATGAAACTAGTTTCACTGGATCCGTAACAGTGAATTATTGTAGGATTTCAAGTTTCGTAGCGATCAAACTTACCGTTTGATCGTGCGGGCTCGAAACACGTAGAAATGATTATTAAAAATTAAATGAATATAATTTGGCTTTGAAAGCTAACTTCTGCATACAATGGAATTATGGCTTGAAACTTGTTCCATTGACTTTTAAATATCGAAAACAAATATTTTGATATATTAGATGACACACACTTTCGTTTCGGAAAAGAAACGGGCTTTACGGGTTCGCATAATCATTTCGACCAATTCGGTCTGTCCATTCATTCTTATCTATCTTTGTCCATATAAATAGATTTCTTTTCTGAAATGCTAGCAGCCTTTTTCTTATTTATGTACGTACTATTATTTCCATCTGCTTATTCTTGTCTCCTTTCATAATGGCAGAAACATAATTTCCAAACTCCAAACCCTAATTTCAATTTCAAAATTACATTTCAAAATTCGAATTCCTCAAATCATAGCAAATTATATATCGATGGAAAGCGCTTGATGAGTGCAATCTACTACTGCATTTCATTTTTCTGTTTGATACATCATTTGGCTAGAAATTGACGATCTTTCTCAGCCCTCCATTCCTAGGGTTTTCGATCCGACGGTGGATCGTCGATTATATGATGATTGAAGGGTATAGGCGTATAGATGAGGATTTATGGAGTTGATCTATACGATTACATCTTGATAGAGATGTTTGAATGTGCCAAAATTGGCCAAAAAATGGCATGGCGACGCGTCGAACTAGAGGCGGCGGAGCCCTGCGCACGCCAGGAGAGGGTCGGTTTGGCAAGGGAATTTGCGTGCTGGTGTTTGATCGTGGTGATAGCAAGTGGGGCGGCGATGGCAAGTGATTGTCAGTGGCGGCTGAACATGATTATGCTCAATCGTGGGTTTTGGAGCGTGTTAGGGTTTGTGGGAGTGCAAGGTAATTACCAGATTGCCCTTATTTTAATTTAATTTAAATTTTAAATTTTAATCCTTCTAGCGCTCATAACTTTTGGATACGAACTCAGATTTGGACGTATTTTTCTCCATTGCGATCGTATCAAAATTTCGAAAAATATGAAATAGGTTTGGTCAGATTTTGAGACTGTTGGATTTTCAGGCTTTGTTTGGATTTTAAATCGACAATAAATCAAAGGTGACTGTTTTAATCCACTCACAAATACTAAATCATCTTATGTTGGTTAAATTAAATTTATGATGTAATTAAAAATTTATTGATTATTGTTTGCTATATATAAATCGTCATTCAAATTTAATTTAAATTTATGTCGAATTTAATTTCCATTTGAATTAATTTTGAATTTAAAATTTTTAGTTAAACACCTGATAATGATAAATAGTTAATTGTTGTGATTTATTGGTTGATTTGAACGGTGATTGGGATGGATGTTTAATTGTTGATATTTGGATGATTGGATATTATATTTGTTTGGTATGTTGTGATCATTGCAAGTTCCCTTAGTATTGTTAGGAATAAAGTCACTATGGGTTGAAATGATACATGACCGAATGGTCTTATAGATTAAGGAAAATCGTTATGGGTTGAAATGATAAACTCGAGCGATTTAATGGATTTTGAATTTACTCAGGATTGCGGGTTGAAATGTTATATACTGGTAAATTTAAATTTATTGCGGCCTGAAATGATATATATATATATATATATATCTCACTTGACCGTATGATAGAAATTTATACACGGACACCGGACTGGTAAAATCAAATAGTTTTGAAATCTTGAATTTGGTTTTATTAAATGTTATTGTTTTAAAGGAAATAAATTAAAGATTTATATGAATTTAATTATTTTTCTAATTCAAGCTTTGAAAGTTGAAATTAAAATGGTTAATAAGAAATTGGTTAAGAATTTTATTAGGAATGTAAATTAAAATCGATGTATGACTTTAATTCGCAAATTTGAATTTATTTCGAATATTTGGATCTTAAAATTTAAGAATGAAGTTAAATTTGATTTAAGTGGTTTAAATAAATAAATTGAAATTGGGCTTGAGATTGATATGAATTAAAATGGTTTTAAATAAGAACAGAATTGAATTTAAATCATTGATTTGAATTGTTAAAATGGAAGAAACAGTTTGATTTGATACTATTTTCAAAATAAATTATTTTAATATAAACTGTCTAAAAATCTATTATTTTAAAATTCATATTTTCCAAACTATTTACTATATAAACCATTTCCTATAGTTAGACCATTTTATATTAAACTATTTTAACTGTTTTATAATCCTTAAACTATTTAACCTATTAAAACTATTTTAAACTATTTAAATTATTGAAACTATTTTAAACTATTTAATCTATTTTAAACTATTTAAACTATTTAATCTATTTAACCTATTAAAACTATTTTAAAATATTAAAACTAATTTAACCTATTAAAACTATTTTAAACTATTTATGGCTATCTAAACTATTTTCTAAAATCCAAACTGTGCAAGGTTGAATTGTTTATATTAAAACCTTGATTTAAAGAAAAATATGGTTATTATAACCCACGTCGAAATTTTAAATGATATCATCTAGTGAAATGGCATATTTTGAGTAAATAAGATGGTTTGGAAATGAGGGATATTTTGAATTGAATATGATATTTTGATATCAATTATTAATCGGTTTTGGAAATGTAAAAGAACCAACTGGTGTGAAATAAGTATTTGGTTGATAATGTGACCAGGATCGGATATTGTCATACTCTCCGCCAATACTGATAACCAACTTTAATAACTGTGCACATGGTGGAGAATCCAGAACGAAATAAGATGGTTTGGCAAACATTACTGTAAGAGGTATGAACGTAGCCCTGACCATTTCGGGCCAGCTTGATATGACAAAAATAGGAGCTATACCTAAACTAAGTGAGGTCGCTTTTCTGATCAGACATGCTTCTTTGATACCATATTTATTACTTTGTGATTGATTTGGGTGGCCACCTTCGATTTGATTATGAAAGTGTATTCCGAGGTGGGAGGTAGTAGCTGCTATGCGTTATCACCAGCTCGGTTCTGCAAAACGGTAGTACCTGAAAGTTATGCAGTATACGAGTGCACGGGCTAATATAGTACACACGGATCGTGTAATATGGACTACAATATAAATGCGGAAATAGATGATAATAGCATAGTAAATAAAAAATAGAAAAATCACACCAGAGATTTTTATACTGGTTTGGAGCACCGTCCTACGTCCAGTCCCAGACTTCTATCTCGATTTTCACTATTAACAACCTCGCTTCACCCGGAGGAACAGGTTTACAACACCCGAACAGCCGAACGGGATTTCACATCTCTAATACACTGAGGACTTCAACACTTGCCTCTTACAACACAGAGGACTTCAACAAAAGAACAAATACAATTGTTGTTGACAACTTGTGTTCTTGAAAACACGGATTTGTCACTAGCAGTACACCCTTCCTATAATCTTATCCTCAAAGTATGCGAATGATGTTTTGAAAAGATTGAGGAAAGTATATTACTTATTGAATCAATAGATATGAAATAGTTTCGATGATTCAATAAATAATCGAGAGCTTTTAGAATGCAGGAGTATGTAGAAAGTAAGATCAGAGATTAGATTAAAAAGCATATAAAATCATGTTGTGTTAATCAACGAATTAGATGAGTTTATATAGATAAGAATGATTGTAACTCTTTGTGAGCAGTTGCCATTAAGAGATATGATCTTTGGTGAAAGGTAAGAGATGCAACCTTTGGAGAAGAGAAGTGTCTTTTGGAAAAATTGCTTTGTGTTTAAAAACGGTCGACAGGTTAAAAAGTGACCAGTAGACAGGAATTTAAATATATATATATACGTTATGTGCATGTGTGCACGTTCAGTGTGCAAATTATGCAGGAACGGTCGACCGCCTATATTGTGACCGGTCGACCGGTCCCTGTAAAGTTGCACACTGAATGTGCAACTACATTCTAATCGTATATATATTAATTTTCTTGAAAATGCATGATTATTTGAGGATAGATTTTAACAAGTTTATCACTAATATAATATCAAATAATCAATCTACAATCTAGAGTACCATATGTAGCTCTTTATAGCCATAATGACCTTGTTTTGTCGATCGCCTTTAGTTTATTTGTCAGAAATCAAAACCTTCATAAAACTTGTGACTTAACATTCTCCCCCTTTTTGATTGATGACAATATATATCTGCAAATCTAAATCTCCCCTTGAATATGTGATCTCTCTCTTTGAATTCTTATATATGTACGTTCCTGCAAACAATTGTTAGCCCTTTCTCCCCCTTTGTCATCGACAAAAAGGAGTAACAGACACTAGAATAGTAGAATGAATATGATATGCATAGCAAAATAAATCATTAAAACAGCCAAAACATAACAGATTATTCTACAGATCATAATGTCAAACGAAAAATAAGAATAACGACACTATTTAGTACAAGTGCCGATGAATGTTTTTAAAGTGCTAAACCATAATAGAATCTAAGATGAAGCAGATCGTATCTCCTCTTCATCATCATCATCGTCGTCATTATCATCATCATCTTCTTCTTCTTCCTCATCATTGTTTCCTCTAGATGATTCTCTATGTCCATGACCACTCATACCAGTAGACTCGTCAGATGATGTCCAGGTGAAAACAGGAGTAGCAGGACGTTTTCCTGGGTCTTGTGCTTGAACAGAGGTGGATGTGGAACATGATATAGCATCCCATAGCATACCAAAGAATGACTTGACCTTATTGAAGCGCTTATCAATTTTAGAGTCCATGCGCTTGAGACGTGATTCAAGAAAAAATTGGTTACGCGCAATTGTTTCAAGTGATTCTTTTGTTGATGATTTTGATTTTAATAGTTTCACTTCATCGGAACGAGGACGAGAGGAAGTTGCTCTTTGTTTTCTTGGTCCTCTTTGTTGCCATTCTTCAAAAGACATAATCTCAAGATAAGGTGGAGGAAGCTTCATTCGTTTGATGGTTATTGAATCAATGCATTTTGGTTTTGAGGTTGCAGAATCAGGAGGATTTACCCCACAAGCTAACAAAAGTCGCATGATATATTCATTGTAGAAGAAATGAGGCCGTGTAGAGTTATTTACCTTGAGAATTTCATCAAAAAGCATGTGTACCCAATTGATTTGGATTTCACCGTAAATAGCATAGAGTGCTTTGAAGTTTTCTTTATATACTGCATCATAATTTCCAAGTCTAGGAAAAAGAGAATGCATCAAAACACGATGAAGTAGTCTGGCTGTCGGTCGAAGTCCAATAGACTTTGTTCCATCACTATTGTCTTCTATGAACTGATGACTAGTACTATTTCGAGTGAAGACTTCGCAGAAGGTAGATGAAAACTCATCGCCTCGATTTGGTATACCAAGTATAGAGGCAATTCTAGCATGAGTAAGAAAAATTTGCTTACCACAGACCAGATGACTCCGTTCGGATTATCAGGTTGATATTCATCGAGATTCATGTTGGCGTAAAACAATTTGATCATAAAATGATTTATCTCCACATTATTTTTTGAAAAATCTATTAATGGAGTAATGTTGGCATTATTGGCTAACCTCCGAACGCCATAAGCCGTGAAATCATCAAATTTGATAAAAGAGCCTGGATGAAACTTGTAATTTGTCATCTGATTCCATCTTGTCACAGCAATTGGACTTTGAAGCCACTTTTTGGCGGAGATGCTTAGAGATGAAGTTTCAGAGGTTGTTCCTTTCTTAGATTTCTTTTGAGGAGGAGCCATTGTTGGAAGATTTGAGATTTGGGAATTGAAAATAGGAAACTAGGGTTTGTGATTTTGGGAAAAAGAACAGCTTGAGTCAAAAGAGAAAGAGGGTAGAAGGAAAAATGACGCATAGGTATATATAAAAACTGAAAATACGTCAACCGGTTGACCTATGAAATATGGCCGGTCGACCGTTTTCATCCAGGGAGCAAACGGTCGACCGACTATAACTGGGGCGGTCGACCGGTTTTGGTCTGCTGAGAAAAAACATGTTATTATGCAATTTTTTTATAATATATCAACCTTTATATATTATATTTCGTTTTTAATACAAAATATAACCGTTATTACACAAGTGATAGATAAAGATATAATAACTATATATAAATCTAATGAGAAGGTTCGTCATTAGAATTATCGTTTTTTCCTTCAATACGTTTTGACCATGGACTCCATTGTTTCTGAGCTCCTTCATTCTTCTCATAGTTCCGATCCCACGAGTTAGGACTTTTAGATGTTGATGGCCTAGATGGCATTGGTTCATGCACGTCATGCTTGTTGGAACCGCAGAAAAATTTTGCCAACTTTTCTAAAACGGATAATCGTGCCGATGTCCGTTGTTGCTCGTGATAAAGTTGACTTTGCCCATAATGGAGCTGTCTCTGAAGGTCTATCTGATGTTTCTGGTAGTGGTGTATCTCATCGATTTGTGCTTTGGTACGAGGAGAATAGAACAGTGTCCTCTTCACTCGTTTTGAATTTGGAGTTTTATCAGACATACAAGAGCATTGATGATGACAACTTGGTTTTTGTTTTGGTGTAGTAGGAGAATAATATTCCTCCGAATCAGAACTCGTAATAGAAATGTATGATTCTTAAGCACATTTATCACAAATGTGAGCCATAAGGAATGTTGTATAGAATATTATGGTTAGATAAAAAAGATGAACAAAGTATGAAATTTTTGCAAGCTTATATACAAGTTTCTTATGTATAAACCTATGGATGTGAGTTAATGGAAAATTTTAACCAAGAAAACATAAACAGAAATTTTATTTTAACTCTAAAAATAGCTTTCCTTTTAAAACTGAAATTAGAAAGGAAAGGACGATCACTAAATGAAAAAAATGAGTAAAGAGAATTAACCATTAAATCAAGCAGTGGCTTATATTTAATGTAAAAAAATAGTTTATGCAAAAGTTATGGTTAAAGAATAACTAAACAGAAGACGTTCTTTAGAAATTACTTAGTCAAGATTTTTTCTTGAAATTAAACCAAGCTCTCTTCGTAATCTAATAAAATTAGATTCGAGCAGAGGTTTAGTAAAAATGTCCGCTAATTGATTGTCAGTATGGACATATTCAAGACATATATTTCCTTTTTCAATATTATCTCGAAGGAAACGATGACGGATATCAATGTGTTTGGTTCTAGAGTGATTTACTGGATTTTTAGAGAGATTTATAGCACTGGTGTTATCACAGTATATAATAGAATTTGATAAATGAATATCAAAATCTTGAAGTGTTTGTTGCATATATAGTACTTGAGTACAAGCGAGAGCTGCTGATATATATTCAGCTTCACATGTTGATAGTGAAACACAATTCTGTTTCTTACTGAACCAGGAGACAAGTGATTTTCCAATAAAATGGCACGTACCATTTGTACTTTTTCTATCCGTTCGTGAGCCACCGAAATCAGCATCACTATATGATACTAATTCAAATGGACATTCTTTTGGATAAAAAAGACCGATATCTTTGGTATTATTAAGATAACGAATTATACGTTTCACTGCTCGTAGATGTGATTCCTTTGGATCGGCTTGAAAACGAGCACATAAACAAACACTCATTATTATTTCCGGACGACTAGCTGTAAGATAAAGAAGAGAACCAATCATGCTCCGATATAATTTCTGGTCAACATTCTTACCACTTTCATCTTTTTCAAGATGTGTAGTTGTACTCATAGGAGTTGGTTTACCAGATGTATTTTCTAATCCGAAGCGTTTGATAAGGTTTTCACAGTATTTTTCTTGATTGATAAAAATACCGTTTGAAAGTTGCTTTATTTGAAGTCCAAGAAAATAAGATAGTTCTCCCATATGAGACATTTCGAATTCTTTGGTCATAATACTTGCAAATTCTTTGCAAAGTTTATCGTTTGTTGGACCAAAGATGATATCGTCTACATATATCTGGATAACTAGAATATCTTTTCGAGAATGTTTAATAAACAAAGTTTGATCGACTTTGCCTATTTGAAATCCTGAGTTAATAAGATAGCTGCGTAGTCGTTCATACCAAGCACTAGGTGCTTGTTTTAAACCGTACAAAGCTTTCTTAAGTTTGAACACATGGTCAGGATATTTTTCATGTACGAACAAAGGAGGTTGTTCGACATAGGCATTCTCTTTGATAAATCCATTGAGAAAAGCACTTTTGACATCCATCTGATAAAGTTTGAAATTATGGTGACAAGCAAAAGATAATAGGATTCTAATAGCTTTTAGTCGAGCAACTGGTGCAAAAGTTTCTTCATAATCGATACCTTCTTCCTGATTATATCCTTGTGCTACTAATCTTGCTTTATTTTTGGTGATATTTCCTTGTTCGTCGGCCTTATTTTTATAGACCCATTTAGTACCAATTACTGACTGATCAGTTGGTCGTGGAACAAGTTCCCAAACGTCATTGCGCTCAAACTGATTTAGTTCTTCCTGCATGGCAATGATCCAGTAATCATCTGTAGCAGCTTCTTTTGGATTCTTAGGTTCGATATTTGAGAGAAAAGCGACATGACCCATTTGATTGAGTTGACTCCTTGTTCTGACATGTGATGTTATTTCACCGATTATATTTTGAGCCGGATGGTCTCTTAATATTCCTGGTGGTGATTGTAACTCACATATTTGAGGAATATTCTCAATAATTATTTCCGAGTCAGAATCAATATTTGTGATGATTTGATTGTCAGTGACTATTGATTCATCATCATCTGATATAGTGTGAGGGTGCTGATAGATTTCATCAAAAGAGACATGAAGTGATTCTTCAATAGTTTTGGTTCGTTTATTAAATATCCGATAGGCCTTACTTCGTTCCGAATAACCGACAAATATTCCTTCATCGGCTTTTGGATCGAATTTGCCAAGCTGGTCTTTCGTATTTAAAATAAAGCATTGGAACCAAAAACTTTGAAATATGAGATTTTAGGCTTCCTTTTGTTAAATAATTCATAAGGAGTATTCTTGGTAAGAGGCCTTATGGATACACGATTTAAAACATAACAGGCAGTTGCCACAGCTTCCGCCCAAAAATGTTTTGGTAAGGTGGTTCCATTCAATAATGTTCTTGCACATTCTTGTAAAGTTCGGTTCTTCCGTTCTACAACTCCGTTTTGTTGTGGAGTTCTGGGAAACGAAATATTATGATATATACCTTTCTTTGTACAAAAATGTTCAAATTCATTATTTTCAAACTCTCCGCCATGATCACTTCTTATATTTTTAACTTTAATCCCTTTTGATTTTTGAATTCTTTTGACGAAAGATTTGAAATGATCGAAAGTGTCACTTTTATTTTTTAAGAAAATTGTCCATGTATAACGAGAGAAATCATCAACAATTACAAGCACATATTGACTGTGATTTATTGATTGAACCCTAGTAGGTCCAAATAAATCCATGTGTAGTAACTCAAGTGGTTGTAATGTTGATATGACTTTCTTGGATTTAAAAGATGATTTGGTCAATTTTCCTAATTGACATGCATCACAAATGTTGTTAACTTTAAAACTCATTTTGGGTAGTCCTCTAACTAGATTGTTTTTGGCTAGCTTGTCAATAGTTCTGAAGTTTATATGACAGAAGCGTTTGTGCCATAGCCATGGATCATTGTCATTAGCCACAAGACACATATCTGAATTATGATTAATATTCATATTCAGAATATATATATTTCTGTCTCTATAACCTTCGAAAACCAAATTATGGTTTTTATCTAAAATACTACACTTATTATTTGAAAATGAAATTATAAATCCCTTGTCACATAACTGACTAATACTAAGCAAATTGTGTTTTAAATTTCTAACTAGCATGACATTAGTAATAAGAGGTAAGTTAGATGTACCGCAATTGCTCACATCGCCTTTGCCGATGATATAGCCTTTTGAATTGTCTCCAAAAGTGACGGAGCCACCATCTGAATATGTAATATTTGTTAATAAACTCTTGTCTCCCGTCATGTGCTTTGAGCAACCACTGTCCAATATCCACTTTCGTCTTTTCTTAAGTGGGACCTGCAAAAAATAGAATTAAGTCCAATGTACCCACTTTTTATAGGGTCCTAAGAGTTAGGTCTTAGGAGTCCAAACCCATATGGGTCCGGTATCCCCTTTATATATATAATTTTTATTAAAATGCACAGTATTCATGAATTGCTGAATGTATTTGTTCCTAATTAAATTGTTATTTGTTTTAGGAACCCATATTTTGATAGTCTTGACATTTTTCTTTTGAAATTTCACAACTGGTTTTGGTTTGGAATATAATAAACTAAGATTTTTCTTCGCTTCAGTTTTTTGTACTTTCTTCTTCCTTTTATTTCCAAGATATTTCTTGGTTTCTTGTTTGTTATATCCCAATCCTTGATTGTTTGAAATAGATTGTGAACTTTCAATTATTTTTGTCAAATTTTCTCGACCTTTGTTAAAGTTAGAAACATTTTGAGTATTGTCATCAAACTTTGTTTGTAAGCTAGCTTTTTCTAGGTCTAGAATTTTGACTTTTGCTTTAAGCTCATGATTTTCAGTAGTGAGAGCATTATTTTTCTCTTTTTGAGCTTCTATTTCTTGACTCAAAAGAGATATTTGAGAGTCAACATTAGATGATGATTCTTGAATATTTTCAAGTTCCTCTTCTAATATTTTCTTCTCATCTTTTAACATATCTCGTTCAAACTCTGCTCTACTTAAATCTGCTTTGACTACTTTTAATTGACGTTTTATGTCTTTATATTTGACTATCAATTCAGCATTAATATCAAGTAATTCATCAAATGTAGGAATTTGTACCTCATCTTCTGTTGCCATAAAACAAACATTAGCTTGTTCATTCTCTGAATCACTTTCACTTTCTGATGAAGATGACTCTGAATCATCCCATATTACTGAGAAAGCTCGTTTCTTAGATTTGTCCTTCTTATATTTGAATTTGTCATTTTCTGATTCTTCTTTTTTTCTGGACAATCTTTCTGCATGTGTCCCTTTTTGTGGCAGTTGAAACATTCTATAGCAGATGAAGATGGTTTGTTTGATCCAGGTTTCCTTTTATTGTAACGACTGGCTTTTCGATATTTTAGGAATTTTTTGAATCCTTTCGCAATGAATGCCAATTCTTCGTCTTCAGAATCTGATTCATTTTCGTCTTTTTCAGCATGGAATGCCACGTTTTTCTTTTCTTCTTTTTGTTCCTTTCTAGTTTGCAAGTTAGCTTCGTAGGACATTAGATTTCCTATCAATTCATCTGGCTTCATGACGGAAAGGTCATTAGCTTATTCAGTGGCTAATACTTTTCCTTCCCATTCACTAGTCAGAAAATGTAGGATTGTTGAAGCAACATCAAAATCAGAATACTTTTGTCCTAAGCCAATAAGTGCATGGTGGATAGTTTGAAACCGTGAATACATATCATTGATTGTCTCATTTGGTTTCATTTTGAAATTTTGAAATTGACTTTTCAGCATGGCTATTTTGGCTTGTTTAACCTTGTTAGTACCTTCATGAGTGATTTTTAGCGTTTGCCAAATTTGATATGCAGTAGTGCAGATACTAACACGGTTATATTCATTTTGGTCTAATGCACAAAACAACATATTTATTGCTCTTGCATTTACGGCTGCTGCCGTTTTCTCAGCCGCAGTCCATTCTGAATAATCAGTTGTTGGATTCACTATTTCTTTTTGAGTTGCATTCCAAGCATCATAACTATTTGATTGCATAAAGAATGACATACGTGTTGCCCAATAACTATAGTTAAGACCATTGAAAAATGGAGGTCTTTGTGTCGATTGACCTTCCATGTAAGTGGTGTTTTGAGTGCTAGTACTTGCGTTATTTGCCATATTACAAGAATATATCAAATAATTGTGTTACGGTTATATGATGGCCGTGCTCTGATACCAAATGAAAGTTATGCAGTATACGAGTGCACGTGCTAATATAGTACACACGGATCGTGTAATATGGACTACAATATAAATGCGGAAATAGATGATAATAGCATAGTAAATAAAAAATAGAAAAATCACACCAGAGATTTTTATACTGGTTCGGAGCACCGTCCTACGTCCAGTCCCAGACTTCTATCTGGATTTTCACTATTAACAACCTCGCTTCACCCGGAGGAACAGGTTTACAACACCCGAACAGCCGAACGGGATTTCACACCTCTAATACACTGAGGACTTCAACACTTGCCTCTTACAACACAGAGGACTTCAACAAAAGAACAAATACAATTGTTGTTGACAACTTGTGTTCTTGAAAACACGGATTTGTCACTAGCAGTACACCCTTTCTATAATCTTATCCTCAAAGTATGCGAATGATGTTTTGAAAAGATTAAGGAAAGTATATTACTTATTGAATCAAAAGATATGAAATAGTTTCGATGATTCAATAAATAATCGAGAGCTTTTAGAATGCAGGAGTATGTAGAAAGTAAGATCAGAGATTAGATTAAAAAGCATATAAAATCATGTTGTGTTAATCAACGAATTAGATGAGTTTATATAGATAAGAATGATTGTAACTCTTTGTGAGCAGTTGCCATTAAGAGATATGATCTTTGGTGAAAGGTAAGAGATGCAACCTTTGGAGAAGAGAAGTGTCTTTTGGAAAAATTGCTTTCTGTTTAAAAACGGTCGACAGGTTAAAAAGTGACCAGTAGACAGGAATTTAAATATATATACGTTATGTGCATGTGTGCACGTTCAGTGTGCAAATTATGCAGGAACGGTCGACCGCCTATATTGTGACCGGTCGACCGGTCCCTGTAAAGTTGCACACTGAATGTGCAACTACATTCTAATCGTATATATATTAATTTTCTTTAAAATGCATGATTATTTGAGGATAGATTTTAACAAGTATATCACTAATATAATATCAAATAATCAATCTACAATCTAGAGTACCATATGTAGCTCTTTATAGCCATAATGACCTTGTTTTGTCGATCGCCTTTAGTTTATTTGTCAGAAATCAAAACCTTCATAAAACTTGTGACTTAACAGTACCTACCATGGGCATTATCTCGTGTGCCTTGCAATATGTCTTATCGAGCCCACTGCAATTTTGGTTTGTGTCATACACTATCGAGTGCCCTCTGGTAGCCCTCCAGTTTACGGAGGAATTACGGTACTGTATAGACTACGACATTTATAAACATGTGTTAAGGGAGATATAGGTAATGCCTTAATGCTATTTTAATACTTTACTTTACTATAAACATATTATAATAGCATATTGTATTATGTATGTAGATACTTTAACGAATCCTTAGGAGATGGAATGTCGAACATCTTTTAAGTTATTGCACGCACGATAGCCACTAGAAAAGAGACGTAAAATCCCGTAAACATCTCAAGTCACACTCATATTTACTTATTTTGATTTAACTTACATAAGATTTTTTAGCTCTGACTCGAGTGTTTTGTTTTTTCATTACGCTAGGGTCAGCCTGAGCTTTCAGTGTTGAAGACTTTATTCTGGAGGACGAAGAAGAAGATTTGTATGCTATTATATATATATATTCCACTGCATCATGTTGTTCCGTTGCATTATCTATTTATTTCTGTTGTATGTATAACTCTGATATATTGTAAAAGTGTAATCAAATGTTATTTGTAAAAAAAAAGCTTTATGAACTGTTTATTTGATTATTATATTTTGTCATTCCGCTGTGAGATTCTATGTTTTGTTTTTCTTTCTTTTCTCTTATTTTCGTACTTACCCCATTAACAATCCTCCCTTTTGAATTCATTTGGTTGACATGTGTGGTTTATTGTCGATTTAAACCGTCCAAAATGGTGGGTCGTTACAAAAACCTAACTCAGTAATCATAATATAGCATAGATATAGATAAACATAGAACATAACTATGAATATGCAATAAGATTTTGAATATAATTGCTATTTTAAAAAAAATGCATTATCCTAATAATTAAAATTATTGACAAATCATGAACTCTTTTACTTGAAAAAAAATTTATACATTTTTTTTGTATTTTATTTGATATATTCTTATTTTTCATTTTCTAGAATATGTTAACTTTTTAAATGATTACTTATCAAATTTTTCATAATTTTTTTATTTTAAGAGATTGTGTTGGTTGTTATTTCGCTCCTTATTTATAGTCAACTTTTACTCTTTCATTTTTATTCCATTAGTATTTTGTTTTAAATAATATTTACATTCAATTTTATTATAATTATTTTATAACTTTTGAATTCATTAGTTTTATAAATGTTCTTATTTAAATTATGTTTATTTATGAAAGTTCATCATCATACAAAAATGCGTGACGCTAGCTATGTTGGAACTATTATTAAAAGTAAAAACTATTAAAGTTTAGCAAAATAATAATGACATAAGAAAAATATAGTTTTATGTAATTTAAAAATTATTCAATTTCAATTTCCAAAAAATATATTCATTTTCAATATTGTAAAATATATACAACTAAAATTGAAATTTTGTTAACTTTCAAGATCGGGATGGAAATGTAAATATTACCATACATGATTTCAACTTTTTTTTAAAAATAAAGTAAAGTTTACATAATATTAAAATTATATTTAGAAAATCAAAAATTCAAAAGATGAATAACATTGAATATTTCTTTTTTAAAAACTCAACCCGGAGCCCTGAAGAAATCGAGGGATAGGAGGAGCCCCCAACCTGCCTGGTCCGACCACAGACAGGAGGGAGGTTAGCCAGCCCAACACCGAGATTTGATGCCCCCAACCATCTTTATAGGATTAACGGGGACCCACCTCCGTGCCTTGAAATTGGAAGTAGGGCAGACGGGAATCGAACCTACGACCTGCATACCAGGAAGCAAGTATCTTACCACTATGCCATATTATAAGAGAAATATAGAGACTAAGATTAAGTATGAAAAATATAAAATATATGTTATTAAATCAAAATCTGTTATATATTTTGAAAAACATCATATGATTTTAAAATTATAAAATAAGTAAGTTGAAAACATATGAAAAATATAATTCTATCAGAGCTTGGATTCAAACTTTTTATCTTATAAAAGTAATAATGTATTTTTTTAAAGAGTGGGGTTTGAGTGAAATTCAAATTCTTGGCTGTTAGATCAGGTATACCGCACAACATAGTAAAATGGGCAAATTTCAAATATGTTCATTTTTAACTCATTATGTACTAGATCTATTATAGTCTTATCTTAGGTAATTTTTTTCTTACAGTAAATCATAAATAATGTTATTAATGTAATTGAAATATATTATTATTATACGAATAGAATATGTTTGAAAATAAGATTTACAAAATAGTTTCATTCTTGATATGTATAAGATTTATTCAAAGTAATATAATACCATTAATTTGAATAACATTTATTTAACAAAACAATTTAATTTTAGTTTGAATAAAATTTGTTCTAATATAATATCTGAAAAATTGTATATAATATATATTTGAACTTGGGGAGAACACTCATATAATTATATTAATAAAAATATAAATCTACCAACATGCCCGATAGACGATAATACAATTATTAAAGGTTCAAGGTAATAAGATCATGAGATTGATTATCAACTAGAGTACAGGCCATGAAAAAAAGTGTAGAAAATACATCAAGCTGAAAGAGATAAGGAAAAAACAGTGAACACGAATGATAAGGTCGGATAGAAATGGTTTCTATTGTATATGATAACATCCGCTCCCTTAATTCTCACGGAGGCAGTGTTGTGTAGATATAGGGTGGTAGAAATGTAGGTAGCTTCGTAGCAGTTCAATGTGATGGAGTGGTAGTAGTGCAGTGAGGTAGCAGTTTAATATATGATGGTAGATAGAATTGGCTCAATGCTTTTAGATTCGAAAGTAAATAATATGGCTAGATGAACTGCATTTGCTGGACCTGAAATATGCCCATAAAAATCTACAAGGTTGACGTTCTAAATAGGGCTGAAGGAATGCATATGATCTAAAGAGGTGGTTGGAGTAGTGTTCTTTATGTCTAAAGTGGACTGAAGATGTGGTTGCAATGCGGCTAAAGTATACTGAACAGGGTTCAAAATTCCGGCAGAATTTCGATTATTCTGGTGATTCCGCTCCGGTTTTGCTCATAACCGGAATGGATTCCGGTTAAAATTCTGGTTTCGATCCAAATTCCGGATTTGATTTTTAAATATTGAAAAAAATTAAAAAAAATTAAAAAAGATACAACAAATATAGTAATTAAAAAAAGAAAGCAAATTAAACGAAACAATAAATAATGGACAAGAAATCATGTAATTTAATAAAAAAGCTGTTACACTTTTGTTAATTTACATCGAGTCATAATAAAAATTTCAAAATTTTCAAAAGTGATCAAAATTTTAAAATCTCAAATGAACAATAAAAATCTTAAACAATGGTTTTTTAATTAAAATATGTATTTTATATGTAATGTAAAAAATGTACTATAAATTTATGATAGTATTTGTAACATCCCGAAAATTTTGAAGTCAAAAATTTGGTAATTTATTGGAACTTTTAAATTTAAATTTGAGAATTTCAAAAGAAATAAAATATTGTAATAAAATTACATAGTTATTTAATGTTAATAACTAAAACAACTTTTCTTTTTAACAAAGTAAAATAAGAAATTGTCTTAAAACCATTAAATGAAATATGGGTTATAAATTTAAATATTGATAGATGAGCTTTTAATAGAAATAAAATTGTTAAAGTAAGTTATGATAAAATTATAAAATTTAAGTCACCTAATTATAATCTAACATTTGGAAAATAAACAAATAAAAAAATAAACGAATAAACAAGAAAACAAAGGAAACACACACTTTCATTTTAGCAAAGTCAACAAACAAGTTGCATAGGAAGTGAATTAACACAAATAAAAATATATATAAACTAAACATATAAAAGAAAATCTAAAATAACATTACCTGTAAGTATACAAGAGGCAAAGGATCATTGCATACATGCTTCCATTTAATGCTTCATTTAATGCCACTTACTCTAGTAACATCAAGTAAGACATCAACTGTAAATACATGCTTCATTAAATGCTCTCAATACACCCATACACAAGTACAACTAAAAAGAAAAAAAATATTGTTTCAGCATAACACAAGGAACCTGCACCTCTTTATATATATACATGAACATAGTCTCAGTTCATTCGTTCAACAAATATTAACTGAGATCAGAAAATAAAAGAAAAGAAAACATCACTTTTCATTCAAAGTTCAAAACAATTTACTGAAATAAAAGAAAGAAGAGAAGGATCAAAACTGCAGTTATTATCAAAACCCAAGGTGTTCTCTGTTTCAACAAATGGGTGAGTAACAACTCAAAAAAGAAACTTAAGTATAACTGTTTATTGCTGTAAAATCTGAGGTTCAGAGTCACTTTAGCATGCATATACATATATAGTTTTCCTATGTGTATAAATATTAAAAAGTGGAATGTCTATCATGTTGAAATCACCTCCGTCTCTAGTTTCAGAGCACCAAACATATTCAAAACCCAAATCTTTCATCATGTAATCATTGTTAGACCTGGATCTCAAAATGAAACTTGTATATTTAGGGATGAACTATGATTTAAAAATAGATTTAAGAAGAAGAAGTATACACAGTTGGGAAACAAATGATTTTTACTGTAACAATGGATTTTATAACGAGTTCAAGAAAATTTTAATTTAATGATTCGAATATATAGCTTGAGTTCTTACTTCCATTTATGATTTTTAAAAACAAAATGAGGATTTTTAGTTGGTTATTTTAAGGGTAATCTGTATGTGAATAAAAATTGAACTTTTATGAATTTGTAACAATCGATTCAATTATAAATGCTAAAATTTGGTTTGTAGCAAGTTTGAACATCAGAGACTTCACGAAAATTGTCAAAGAAATTTTCTATTGCGTGAGATTTGGATTCGAGGTCACATTAGGGTTTTAGTTCCATTTTTTTCGAGTTCTGTAAAATTTTGATGGCACCCTCTTGAGTTGATCGATCTCCACGAGGACTTGGGGGATGATGGCTTGGGGTGTTGTCGTGCTTGGGCCGGAGTTTCATGGCGACAGGTGGTTGTCGTTGGGGAGGCCGAGGTGATTTGGGTTGATGCATTCGTATAGTTGGCGCACGCTTCAGGCAAATTTCGATTTTGACAATTTCGTGAAGAATTAAGTTTCGATCTCGTATGTAGGGATGCAACGTGGTTTGTTGGCGATCGAAATGGCCACCGGAGTGATGCTGTGATGATGTGCACGTGTACAGCGTTCGTATGGGAACAGGCAGTTTTCGCGTGTGCCTGGCTTCGGGAGAGACTCGAAAAAATTTCGTGTAGTGCTTCGGGTTTGTGTTCGTATTCGAGCGAGTTCTCCCTGATGCTATTTTAGTTAGCTAAAGTTTTAACATAGAAAAAAAAAGAACAGGGAGAAGGAGAAACTGGAATGAGGAGAGAAAGGGAAGACTCGGAGAAGTTGCCGAGTGGATCCCTGTTTTACTCGGGTATATTTTAAAAATGGGTTTAACCCAAATTTATCAAGTGTAAAATGTTAAATTGAACCATATTGAAAAATTTTAAGTTGAAAATCTTTTTAAGTTATTGACTAAGTAAATATATATATCAATGCTTATAAAACCTTAATTAATATTTAAATTAAGTAATTTAATTTAAAATAAGAATTGAAGTTAATTTACCTTAAAATTTCAAATGCAAAATAAATTGATTTTGAAAATATAAAGAAGATTACGATAATTAAGGTAAATGATTATTTTTATTAATTTATAAATTTCAAAAGAAATTAAAAAATGATATACAATTTGAAATCTAATTAAGAGTTCAAATTTAATTTTAATTGAGAATTTGTTAATCAAATTAATTTAAGTTGATAAATCAAGAAAATTAGAAGTTAATTTAAATAACTAATTTTGAAACAATAAATCGAGTTAATTAAGATTAAATTTATTTATCCAAATTTTTATCATTGATTTAAAATAATTATATGGTAAATTTATTTAAACCACATTTGAAAATGATTAACTATCGCTGTGCACTATATTGATATTTCTGTTCTGAGTGTGATACTGTGTGATATAAATTGCCATGTACTGTACTGTGATTGTGATTCGTTCTGTATTGATGTGAAAACCCTGTTGCCCGTAAAACGGCATTTGAACTTCGATGCGGCAGGGAATCGGATTTCAGTTGGTTATCCGAAACCCACATCGAACCTGTGAATATTTGTGAATGACATCCATATGTTTTAAAATTTGACACTCACTATTCGAATTAGCCGTGAAAGGACCTTTGTGTCATATAACCCATTTCGAATATGTGATTCGACGTTATGGATAACATTTGAAGACCGGTGTTGAAGACCGGGTATTTGCGAGAGCGATAGGATGACCTGTCGATTGACTCCGCACCGAGTTGCTCCGGTATAGGGTTCTCCATATGTGATGGGGAATCCGATCAGGATTGTGGATATCCGGATTGCAAGGACTTCTTTGGAAGTGCCTTCGGTTCTGTTCGAACCCAGAACAGACTTGTATGGATTGTGTGTCTGACATTACAAATTGAGATATAAAGTAGATTTCTTTCAAATATATTTCTGTTGGTGGCGGAGAATTTATTCTCTTAGCTTAACACCCTTCTCTGAGGCGTACGAGCTCAGAGGTTATGTAGTTGAAGGATATCAGCAATATATTCCCAAATTTGGTAATGTGGCATGCTGAGTGTTGCTGATCATTTGTTGATCGAAGCATGGCTTTGAGAAAAGCGTAGCTTTGTGGACGAGACTTCGTCGAGCCTCACACCTCGGAATGGTCGAAACAGGAAAGATGCATTTTGTTGATATCTTAACTTATGTTGATATCATGGTATGGAGCCCAGATACTTAACTTATGTTGATATCGCAGATATATATATATATATATATATATATATATATTATTTTGTGATTTGTTGCTGGGGCCCCGGTTAAAGGTTGGTTACAACCGAGAGATGGCATACTCGTGTCAGTTGTTACCAAGTTTGAAGTGTAACCCGGCCTTGTGTTGGCAGAGATCCGGTTAGGTTCTCGGGGCGTCTTTCCAGAGGCGTTTCCATGTGGCAATGGAAAGTTCCTTGGCCTGACTATTGTTGGAAATTCAATTCCCAATACGAAACCCTGTACGGTTTTAGTTGTAGAACCTGCCATTTACTTATGGTGGCGCCCCACCGTTTAGATGGTAGCTATAGTAGGCATACGAAAATGGTCGTATGTTGGCTAAGATTAATATCCTACTTTCGAAATGTTTCCTTCACTATGCACTAGTAATAATATCAACGAATTCTTTTCTCGTATCAAGCATATTTAGCTATCATAAGAAGAAATCTCCTCCAATTCTGCGTTTGCATTATGTGTGTGGCAGGAGGTCTTATGGTAGTTCCATTTTAAAAAGCATTCCGAAAACTCTTTTATAAATCTAGTTCTTTGAAAGTAACTGTTGTTTTTGTTTACTCATACCAGTCCCATGACTGATCCGGAGTTTATTTTTTTTTTCTCCTAAACTCTGGGTGCCCATTATTTCTATACGGGCAGCCTAGTAGCAGGTTTCTGTATTTTGGAGTAGCAGTATTTTGGAGATCTTATCTAGGAGATGTACTTGGGAGCTTTTGGAGATTTCAGGTGTTTAGCTTTTGGGAGTTCGTTATCATCTCTCTCATTTGAGAACTTTTTGGATATATGATCACCGTTGTATTATCATGATGTTGTATTTGGAGTTGTGGTGTATGTATTATATACTCTGTTGTCGTATGGATTTTATGTCGATGTTGTATCTGTGATGATATTTATGATATTGATTCTGTTCCGTTGTTTTATATTCATCTAATTGTTGTTATAAGCTCCGACGATGTGAATTTGATGTCATTTATCGGACATCGAGTTTGGGTCGTCACAGTATTGGATATTTATTAGCGAATATAGCAAAATAAAACTAAAAAGGTACTAGAATTAGAAAACCGAAATCAAAGTGGAACTTTCGAAATTTTCGGAACGGAACCAAAATTTTAAAATAAGTAATGACCGAAACGGAAACAGAAAATGAAATTTTGAACCTTGATACTGAAGGAGAATATGCAAACTGTACAGTAAAGTAGACAGAATCAGCCTGAAGAAGAAACCAATGCACCCTGAAACAGTATGAAACCGATACATTCAAAATGGGCAGTGTGAATTATCTGCTTCATTATGCGGCATGCAAGCAAGCTGAATTGATGCTAACCCATATCTTTGCAGTTGCTGCTACCAATATTGAAGAAAAACCTATCACATGCTGAAATGGGTGAATAGGATGAAGAAGCGTTTCACAAGACATGCTCTTGTATTAATGGGGTCTTGGTGTTGCAGCATAAAAGCAGTTTGATGATACATTATGGCCTAAAACAACTAGTGTTGCGTTGAAATGATACTTGAATAGTGTTAGCACCAGAATTGGTCACCAACACCAAAGAAAGATTTGTGTAGAGAGATTAATGAAGATAGAAAATGAAAATAGAGGAATATATGCAGAATTTATGGCAAAACTAGAACACCAGGTTTATAGTGGTTCGACGCGACTGCCTACGTCCACTTTGAGTTTAATCTTTATTGCTTTTCTAAATAATTGAATATAGATACAATCTGTACACCAACTGCTCGAATGCTAATGCTAACAAAAAAAGAACGAGTCTTAAAAGCGGTAGAGTCTCCCAAGTATTCTCGAAAAAGGTCAATTTCACTGTGTCCTTGCCCTTCTATTTATAGGAGAAGATAGGCTGGACTTCCCTTACGGGTCCAGGAACAAAGTACCTCGGCCTACAGTAGGTGACTTCTGCGCACCGGCCAGGCATGCCGAACGAGGAATGCCGGTCGAGAATTGTCTGGTGGATCTTGAGTGACTCAAAACAGAGTCACGTCGAACGCTCTTTCTTTGTTGTGGGGTTGACAACTTGCTAACACCTCTAGTATACACCGAGCCAGGGATGCCGAACGGTAGTTGCCGAGCGACCTTGCTGAGTGACTTTGACAAACGACATTGTCAAAGAATGCCGAGCGATGGCTTCTGAACTAGAGATGCCGATCGATGGTGGTCGAACCAAAGAATGCAAAGCGAGTTAGAACCTTAGATGTCGAGCGATGAAGTAAGGCCGAATGGTACCTAGGCCGAACGAGATATCCCTACCGAACGACATTCGAATGCCGAGAAAGGTATTTATGCCGAGCGAAACCTGTATGCCAAACGACACTTAATGTCTGTCTATCGTAGCTGGACCTAGCAACCGGATAACATTTGCCCCTAAAGTGTGTTGTGTGGGATGACACGACACACTTTGAATTAGTGTCCGGTTCGCACTTTCGAAACATGGTGGGCCTTCCTCATGTCTTGTACGTTCTTGACTTCATTTCCTTCTCTTTAGAGATACGATATGATTCGGCATACCGATACCGAGCCATACATACAGTTTATTTGTGTTGGGTACACACTTCCAAGAACCGACTTCACAACACACACCGACCGGTTGTACATGACATAGCCTGTTCACCTTCCTCCTTCCCCTATATAAACTTCAGCCTTTGCTCTTTCTTCTTTTTCTTACTCCTACTTTAACTTCCTAAGGACACTAGTTCACTTCTCACCGAGCCCTACTTTATACCTAACCTCCTGTCATCGAATTGTCTACCTCGCTACTTTAATTAATCACTAATATAAACGAACCTCCAGTCCATTACTCCAAAGCTACCGCATGCTCCTAGCTTTTCTTACTAGGTGTGATCTATTTCCAAACCCAAGATTATATCAACTCCAGTGCTTGTGTGGATAAACCCTCCTTCTCCCCTCTTCAGTTGTTGCAGGGATAGGTAGAGAATAGATCTAGAGGAAGAAGGGAGATGGATTAGAAATAAGGATTGGACTCCAGGTTAGGGCCTTAGGAGGAGATCAGGAGCTGTTCCTTGGTGAAGGAGGATGAGGAGTAGAGGGGCTTAGAAATTCGAGAGTGAGTGTGGACCGGCTAGATATTTGGGGAGTAGGTCAGTTTCTTGGTCACTTGGGTCGTCCTGTTGCTCGGTCATCCCTTCGTGGTAGTAATGCTAGGGAGGAGAAGGAATTGGAAGTCGCTCGGTCTAGGAAGATAAAGTGTTGAGGCGATCTTGAAGAAGTAAGTTAGTGGTGAGTGTGTGGATCGACATCTCTAGTCCAGAGTGTTGTTAGGTTGCCGGGCGAGATAGGAAGTGAATGGGTCGGTCATCATGCATGGTTCCAGAAGTTAGGGTTAGTGACTTATCCTCGTTCGGTGTTGAAGGAGTGGGTCAGCGTATCTCGCTTAGGCGGTCGAACCAGAGAATGCCGAGCGAAGGTGTCTGAACCTAAGACGCCGAGCGACGTTGGTCGAAACATTCATTTAAATGTCCAACAATGGACTTAGGTCGAGCGGCATTTTGGAAGTGTGTTTCGAGTGTCGCTCCGCCTTGAGCCTTGAAGTAGACAGCAACGGTCGAAAACATTCCAACTTGAACATAACTCATGTCGAACTCACTTACCTCGCATGCCTAATCATATGACATTAAATAAGGACAAGGACTTAAGCAAACAAGCATATCGAACTAATCCTGACTAATAACTCCCTAATTTCAACAACAATAAACCCGAGTTTAAAATTTTTCAATATATTGCGCCAATGTCCGAGTTCAAATTAAAACCACCACAGGATAGGCTCTCGGGGACGGTCAGCGATGACGGTCTTCGAAGATGACAGTTCAAAGCTTAACTTTACTTCATCAGCTTCATGACTTTTAATTCTTTTACATTTTTATTTGAATGATTGCAATAGTTCACACACCACAGGGGGAGCGGTTTTGTCATTATGTCTAATATTGATTGTCTTTCAAGTATAGTTCAAACAGGTGTTCATCCAAATTCGACGCTGTTTGAAGATGTCTCGAAAGTCGAGTTTTGCTAAAGTCTCAGATAAACCTGAGCCAAGTTTTCAAAAAAAGTAGTGGGAACTTTTAATCCGTTGACAATTCCTGTACAGAATATCCCGAGTCCAACGACTGCATCTGTTGACTTGGCCCCTGATGCCATAGATGTAGCAATTATCTTAGACGATCCTATTGATTCTCAAGCTTCGAGAATCAATGAAAACGCTCTTCGTCGACTTTGTCAATCCACGGAATTCCTTTTGACGATGTACTGGTTCCATCGAGATAAGATTGTCCTCACCTGCCCCCAGTCGGATATACTACCTGCAACGGATTCATGTACTGGGTTGGTAGCGTGCCACCATTCAACTCCTTCCTCCGCAATCTGTTGTAGTGTATTGAGATCGCTCCATCACAGTTACATCCTAACAGCCACACGTTCGTATATGGCACATGTATTCTTTTCATGAGCATTCTATTCAGGCTCCCTACTCTTGGTGACATCCGCTATATCTATCGTTTCAAGAGACGATCCAACAGCCCATCTTTCATATTCCTGGAGACGCATAACAAGTGCCAAATCTTGACGGGGGCATGGAGCAAATTCACCCGATATAAGAAAGAATGGTTTTATGTGCACTGTCCCGCAGGCTTTGCGAGGAGATGGCTTGAGGGGAGTAAGTTTCATTTCTAGATCAATACTTGTATGCGACAGAAAGTGCATCCTTTCTAAATCCTTTCTCTACTCTTACAGGTACCAGCCCGTGTCCCGAAGGCTTCGGGTACTCTAAAGCCGTCGGAGCTATTCGAGCCGTTCCTGCGAAAGAACGGGACATCGGATCCATCATTACCAATGAATCTCTCTCAAAATTTAGGCTGTTGGCGGATGGTCACCGAATAATTCTTCCTCACACCGCCACTACAACTGGATCTGCTTTGGACAAAGGCAAAAAGCAAGCCGGGCCTTCGACACGTGGTGCCCTTGACACACCTGAGCAGGGCAAGATTAGAGAAAATGAGGTGTCAGAAGCACCGGGTATGAACGTAAGTCCTGCTCTGGAGCTGATGGTTGGGCACATGGCACTGATGTAACGCCTTTCCCTTCAAAGGGAAAAAGAAACTAGCTTACAAATTAAGGAAAAAGACGGTAGGTGGAACCTCAAAAGTTACAATTACTCTACTGGAGAAAGAGCCTTCTCCACAACACTTAGAGGGTTCGTTGAAAGGTTTATCTGACCTCACTATTCCTGACGACTTGCTCAACTATGGCTTCACCGATCCAAAAGGCCTAAAACTCCATTCGCCCACGAGAGGCGATGATGGCGTTCAAGCCCATAGTCAAGGAGCAAAAACTCCGATAAGTAAAGCCATAGACACTGGTCCATCGGGGGGAAACACCACGACACTAACACTTACACTTCACCTTGCACTTAAAATCCAGCTATCATGTGATTCTGGCTAACTCATGTTTACTTAATTTCTGTACATGCGATAAAGAGGCGCTCCCACGAAAACGACCGCTTTCGTAGGTCATCTATTTTCCATCATTCTGGTCGCGATTCGGGCTCTGGCAAACGCCAAGATAGAGATGATGACAGTGATATGGACTATCGCACCTAGATTCATCATCTCAAAGAAAACTTACCATCAGTCTTCATACCATCATGATCCTCCCTCTCTCCTGGAGCAAGGTAGGGAGCAATCTGGTTATAAGGGGTCCTAGTCCGATACTCCCTGCAACCAACACTCGGGTTCATCTAGCACCAGGCAATCCCAGGAACTTCATAAAAAACCCGTAGTCCCTAGACAAACCTCTTCTTCTCCCGCACATGATCCGTCGATAGCAGAAAGGCTAACCGAGCTTAAGGCCACGTTCCAAAAAATATGCTTTGACGGTCTAAAGTTTCTTCCAGCGATTCATCACATTCTGGGGCACGTCAAACAAAATGCCATTGCTCGCAACAATGATGTCTACGTTTAACACGATGCATTTGTTTATTTGGCAGAGAAAGTGTCAGAAGCTTCTATCAAACGCCAACATGAAACCGATTGTTTGAAACTCGAAGCCATTCATGACAAAGACATCATTAAACCCCAGGATGAAGAGCTTTCCTCATACAAGTCTCAGCTTGAAATTGCATAGAAAAATGTTAAAGACACAGCTGAGGCAGTTAATCGTCTGGAGGCTACACACAAGAAAGAGGTCGATGAAGCGGTTCAACGCTGCGGTGCCTTGGCTTTACAGAAAGACTCCGTTCAGAAGGAGAGGGATGCATTTTCTCAACGAGTCAAAGAGTTTGAAGAGCTACTTCTCAAAGAGAAAGAGGAAAAGACTGCTGCTCAGGAGGATTCGCAACGATATTGCAATGAGATCGTTGCTACACGACTCTTGGAGGCAAAGCTTGATGAAGAACTCTCCAAGGCCGAAATGCTAAAGGATGAGGCCCGTAAAGCGGGCAAAAGGTCGGCTCTCATGGAAATTGATTCTCGCCTTGAGGCGGTCACTGAGGCTGGTAGGAAGGAAGTTAAGTGCATGTTTGATCCACTTATAGCCTTGTATAATGCTCAAGTTCTCATGCATCGTGACCTTACATTTCTTAACGAGGGTTACCTCGAATCTTTGGCCGAAGCGTGGGAAACTTTGATGAAGATCAAAAAGTTTGAGTCGAGCACCGAAGAGGTTAACGAAGAAGCTTTAGTGTAGGAATTTCTCCAGGGAAATGAGCCTTTGGACTTGTTTGCAGCGAAGGCTCTCTACAGCAAAGATTCCTCCTCGTCAAAAAGAAAGAACAACATTGCCGGTCCGTCTAGAACCGGGCCTCCAGCTCCTTCCCCTACTAAACCGACTGGTCGTTGAGCACTTGATCCCTTCAAGCAGAACATTGGCTACGACCCAGAAGATCCTGGCCTTGATATCCATGTTCTAACTCCCACTCCAAAGGGCGAAACTCCACGGACGGTTGAGAGTCATCCAGAAACCGGTACATAACTTCTCTTTTCAAAGTTCAAAGGACCATCGTTTTCGACGAGTAGTTAATGTATTCTAACATTTGTCTCTTATGATTTCGTGTAGGCCGTTCTGATCCTGAGCCAACTCCAAGGAGCGATGACGCCATGGAGAAGGAGGAGTGGACGGGTGAGGCAATTCAAATGGGAGAGATTTTTGGTCCTGATGCTCAAGTAATTAAGGCTCTTAATTAGGACAAGTCTGAAAATCCATCGCCCATCGAAGAAGATTATGAGGTTGAGATTACAGGCACCTTCAGCCATACTTCTAAAGTGAGCATGAAGGAGCAACTTATGGAGGAGAAGAAGAAGAAAGTCGAAATCAAGAACGAGCCCCAGGTAGTGGAACGGGACAATCCCTTGAACATGCCTTTGAAGGTCATCCTCCCTGGTGGGATCAGGCCATTAAAAGTTCCTTTTTCTTCCTCGGATACCACTTACCTTGCAAGCAAAGCGTCCAAGAGAAAACGCTTAGGGGAGGAGTTATCTGAGAAACCGAGGAAGGAGAAGAAGCCAAAGAAGTAGTTATCATACTCGTTCAATGAGAGTTAGCCTAGATTATGTAATTATTTCTATTTATTTTCATAAACAATGTAAATAGACTTTTGGTTTCGAATTTTAGGAAGAATTGTAGCGGAACTTAATTTTGGGTTAATAAGTAAAACTTAGTTCTTTTAACTTTCGAATGACTTCTATTTTTCAGCTTATTGTCTAACTCGCTGCCATAACTCGACATTCGGTGAGTTACTCTAGCTCCAATTCACCTCCATGTGATTTAGAAATTTTTTGAGAATCGTAAATCCTCTGCTTCATGCTTTGGGTACTTGGAATATTTTTAGTCCGCGCTCTAGGGACTCAGAGTACTCCAGTCTATATTCTAGGGACTAGGAGATTTTAAGTCCTTTCTACTCTAGTCCGCTCTGGGGACTTAGAGTACTCCAGTCCTCACTCCGGGGACTTGGAGATTTTAAGTAATTTATACTCTAGTCCGCACTCTGGGGACTTAGAGTAATCCAGTCCGCACTTCGGAGACTTGGAGATTTTAAGTCGTTTATACTCTAGTCCACACTCTGGAGACTCGGAGTACTCAAGTCCGCACTCCAAGGACTTGGAGATTTTAAGTCATTTATACACTAGTCCGTACTCTGGGGACTTAGAGTATTCAAGTCCGCACTCCAGGGACTTGGAGATTTTAAGTAATTTATACTCTAGTAAGCACTTTGGGGACTCATAGTACTTATTTGAATATCTAAACTATTTAAGTGGTGAAAGTTATGGTTTCGAAGCTATGAATTTCAAGGTATTATGTTTTGAAAATGTTATATTTTCTATTGTTTGCTTTCGAAAGTGTTATAACTTTTAAAATGATATGATTCTGAAAATGGATAGATTTGAAATGGATTTGATTTTGAAATGGAAATGATATCTTATTTGGTTTTGAAATGGAAATGATATCTTATTTGGTTTTGAAATAGAAATGATATCGTATTGATATGGTTTTGAAATGGCAGTGATATTTTGGTTTTGAAGTATACACTATTTTGAAAATGACCACAGTGTTATAATAACATTTGGTCGTTAAAGAGACCGGGATCAGAAGTTGTCATACTCTCTGCCAACTCCGAAAACTACTTTAACAACCCTGTACGCAGTGGAGATTCCAGAATGAAGTAGGATGGTGGCGACGTTCTATTGAGGTATATACGTGGACCCGACTCCCGTGAGTTGGCATAAGGTGGCTAAAACATGAGCGATTCCGGGCCAGTGAGGTAGCTCCTCTTATCGGACACACTTCTTCGATACCATTCTATTACTTTGTGATTGATTGGGTGCACTTTTGATTTGTTTTGGGAGTGTGGCTCGAGGTGGGCGGTAGCTGCGACTATACGTTACCACTAGTCCGGATGCATAATTGGTATATCTACCCTGGCATTGCCTTGTTGTGCCATGTCACCTACCCTAGCACGCCTTGTACGAGTTTGATTTGTGTCGTACCTTTGGAGTATCCTTTGGTAGCCTCCCGATCTAGAGGTATTACGGTACCGTATAGACTATTGGCACTATAAAATGTGTTAAGGGGGATATGGGTAACGCCTTAATGCTATTTTCTAATACATTATACTTTACTCTAGACATTATTATAATAGCATATATTACTACATAGAGATAGTTTAACGGATCCTTAGGAGATGTAAATCCCGAACATCTCTTAAGTTACTGCACTCACGTTAGACACTGGATAGGAGATGTTAAACCCCGTAAACATCTCTGACGCCGTTCCACTCATATTTTACCGTTGATTTAACTTACGTAAGATCTTTTAGTTCCGACTCGAGTGTTTTGTCTGTTCAATTTGCTCGGGTCAGCCTGAGCATTTTAGGATTTGAAGACCTTATTGCTGGAGGAAGAAGACGAAGATTGTATTATTATTTATTATATTTCACTACACCATGTATTTCGTTGCATTATTTATTATTCTCTGGTATATGTAACTCTGATATGCTTTGTATAAGTATAATCAAATGTTTTTTGTAAAACAGCTTCATGAACTGTTATTTGATTATTATATTTTGTCATTCTGCTATGAGATTCTGTTTTTTTTATTTCTTTGTCTGCTTTTCTTATCCACCCCAATAACAATCCACTCTTTTGTATGGTTTGAGTCTGACGTGTATGATTTATCGTCGATTTAAAGCGTACAAAAGGCGGGATGTTACAGTTGACTTGGAGATTTTAAGTCGTTTATACTCTACTCCGCACTCTGGTGACTCAAAGCCCTCCAGTTCGCACTCCGAGAATTGGAGATTCTAAGTCATTTATACTCTATTTCGCACTCTGAGGACTTAGAGTACTCCAGTCCGCACTTCGGAGACTTGGAGATTTTAAGTCGTTTATACTCTAGTCAGCACTCTTGGGACTCAGAGTACTCCAGTCCGCACTCTAAGGACTTGGAGATTTTTTTAATTTTTTGCGCGCGTTTGTACGCCAGACAGAATAATGTAACTTTAGTTTTTTTCCATAGAATTATCATACACGGAAACATCAATACTTCATGGAAAAGTTGGCTTCAAGCCTTTATTAATGAAAACAAACTAAATTGTCTTATTACATGCTGAAAACTAAGATTCAACGAAATAAAAATATACTGGAAATAATTGCAGCAAAAACACGAAAGAAATAGACTAAGTATAATAATGCCTCAGATGCTTGCTATTCCATGCTCTGGGGAGTGTCACACCATCAACGGTCTTTAGCTTGAAAGTTCCCTCTCCAAGCCTTCGTTCAATGACGTATGGACCTTTTCCATATGGGATTCATATGCGATGGGACCGGGAAAACTCATTTCAAAACGAGATCACCCACATCAAAGATTGTCCGTCGGACTTTTTCGTTATAATATCAAGCAATTTGGTGCCTATATGCAGCCACCCTTAAATCAGCTTCCTCACACAAAGTCCAATGATTCCAGTAAAAGATCCTGATTCATCTTAGGGTCATAGTGAGTTACCAGATGTGAAGGAACTTCAAGTTCCACGGGTATAACAACTTCCGTGCCATACGCCAATGTGAATGGAGTGTGGCCAGTCGTGGACTTGTGGGTGGTTCTGTAAGCCCAAAGTGCTGTTGGAAGTTCATCCACCCACTTGCCTCTAGCCTTTTCCAAACGTTTTTTCAATATGGACTTCATTATTTTGTTCACGGCTTCTACTTGTCCATTGGCTTTTGGATGAGCAACGACTGCAAATCTTTTTTCAATGCCATACTTTTGGCAAAATTCTTTAAACTCCCTACTTTCGAACCGAGTTCCGTTGTCTGTAATGATAGTCAATGGGAGTCCAAAACGACATATAATGTTTCGTACAACAAAATTAATGACCTTCTTAGTAGTGATTGCGGCTAAGGTTTCTGCTTCTGCCCACTTGGTAAAGTAATCGACCGCAACTGTTGCATATTTTGCACCACCTTTGGATATGGGTAAAGATTCGATTATATCAATCCCCCACATTGTAAACGGCTAGGGACTAACCATTTTTGTGAGCTCCATCGACAGATCTCTCGAGAATTTTGCATAATTCTAACATTTGTCACATCTCCTTACATAGTCTGCAACATCCTGATTTACATTTGGCCAATAGTACCCATAGCGGAGGATCTTTTTTGCTAATGTCTGCCCCCCAGTATGGTCACTACATTCTCCTTCATGGACTTCATTCAGGACTCATTTTTTCTCATTATGGGCAATGCACCGGAGTAAGGGGGCCGAGAATCCCTTTTAATACATTATTCCGTCCTGCATTGCATGTCGCGAAGCTTTACGAATGACTTGTCGTCTTTTGCTCTTTCTTTCGGGAAGACCCCGTGTAGCAAATATTGCTTGAATGGGGTCATCCATGATTCCTTCTCGATTTCTGTTTCTAACACAAAATCTATCTCCATCACATTTACAGTCGGAGCATGTAAGGTTTCGACGGGAACCAATCCCATTTGCTGTGCATCGCCAGTACTTGCAAATTTGGCCAATGAATCGGCTTCTTTGTTTTTTTCATGCGGGACATGCGAAATATTATGATATTCTAAATCTGCTAACAGCTTTTGAACCTGAGCAAGGTATAGGGCAAGTCTCTGTCCCTTTGCTTGATAGTCCCCCTGCAATTGGTACACCACCAATTGTGAGTCATAAAAGATTTCAACCAATTTTACTCCCAGTTCCCTGATAAGTTTCAAGCCAGCAATCAATGCTTCATACTCGGCTTCGTTATTTGTAGCTGGAAAATTGAGCTTCAAAACGTAACAAATTGATCAGTTTTCGGGAGTTTCAAGAACTATACCAGCTCTAGAGCAACGGTCATTAGATGCACCATCGGTGTTCTGTTTCCATCGAATGGGGGGAATGACATCGTGACTGTTTGGTTCGTATGACTCGGTGAATTCAGCGATGAAGTTTGCTAGTGCTTGCCCTTGTATGGCCCTTCGTGGCAGGTAAGTAATATCGAACTGACTCAACTCGATATTCCATTTTAACATCCTTTCAGAGGTTTTTGGTTGTTGGATTACCTAACGCAAGGGTTGATCGGTATAAACATTGATCGAGTATGCCTGAAAGTACGGATGATGCTTTCGTGATGCAATCACCAAGCAGTATGCTAGTTTCTCAATCTTAGGATAATTTCTTTCTGCTCCCATTAAACATTTACTGACATAGCAAACCGGCTTTTGAACTCAGTTCTCTTTACGAACCAAAGCCGTACCGAAAGCACGCTGGGATATGGCCAAGTGCACATACAATACTTCATGGTCTATAGGCTTCGACAGCACCGGGGGACTTTGCAAATACCTTACAAAGCTCGGAATGCGTCCTCATAGTCGGGCGTCCATTTGAAATTTCTCTTTCCTTTCTTTATTACATAAAAGAAGGAAATACACTTATCTATGGCTCGGGATATGAATTGAATCAGCGCGACCACTTTTTCATTCAGGTTTTCTACTTACTTTATAGTTTAGGGAAATTGTATGTCCCGAATAGCTTGAATCTTTTCTGGGTTAGCTTCAATTTTCCACGCATTAACAATGAAACCCAAAAACTTCCCTGACGCAACGCCAAAGGAACACTTCAAAGGATTGATTTTCTTCCATAATATCTGAGTATATCAAACATTTTCGCTAAGTCTCGAATGTGATCGTTTGATTGCCGTGACTTCATGAGCCTGTCATCCACATAGACTTACATTGTTCTACCTATCTAATCTTTAAACATTCGATTCACCAGACGCTAATAAGTCGCTCCCGCATTTTTCAATCCGAAAGGCATCACTACATAGCAATATAACCCGACGTCTGTGACAAAACTGGTGTGGTCCTGGTCTGGAATGTGCATCGAGATTTGATTATATCCCGAGTACGCATCCATAAATGACAGTAACTCATGTCCTGCTGTTGAGTCGACCAGCTGGTCAATCCTGGGTAAAGGAAAACTATCCTTAGAGCATACTTTGCTCAGATCAGAGTAATCTACGCAGGTTCTCCATTTCTAGTTTGCTTTTCTCATTAGCACGGTGTTAGACACCATTCAGGGTAGAGAGCCTCGCGGACGAATCCATTGGCTTTGAGTTTTTCCACCTCCTCTCTGAGAGCAGCGGATCTCTCCGGGTCCATGCCTCTCCTTTTCTACTTTACTAATACGTACCTTGGGTCTATGATCAACATATGACTCGCAATAGCGGAAGAAATCCCGCACATATTAGAATGTGTCCAAGCGAAAACATCCAGATTTTCTCGAAGGAAATCGGTGAGATCCTCGGCCATCGAGGGGTCGAGCTATGATCTAATCTTAAGTAATCGCGATGGGTCATCTAGGCTGATTGGAATGTCAATCGTCAGTTCAGCCGATGCTTCTTTTGCTTCCCTAGGTTCCTCATCATCATCTCTCAGATCTATGTCTCTATAGATCCGATCGTGTTTCCTGAGCCAGGGCTCGGGCACTACTTGTCAATTTTCAGTGATCCGAGTGCGGACGGAGCTGTCTGCAACCTTTCCTTTCTCTCTCCGTTGGGCTTCTCTCTGCTTAGCCACATAACACGCACGACCTTTCACCTGATCGCCATGCACAACACCAACTCCTTTGTCTGTTGAAAATTTCAAAGTTAAACACGAAGGGGCCAAAGCTGCCCGGAACTCTGCCAGGGCCAGTCGAACCCAAAAACACATTGTACAGAGAATCGACATCCAAAACGATGAAAGGCAGGGTTCGCACCTTCCTACGTTCTCCATGATCAAGCTCAACTGATAATTCTACATACCCACTACATCGGTTGCTGCACCATTAAAGCCATGGATACAAGCTTTAAATGGTTTTAATTCCATCGTCTCCATCTTCATCTAGTCATATGCTTTCTTGAAGATAATGTTAACAGAACTTCCACAATCAATTAATTTTTTTTTCACAAATCCTGGCCCGATTGTCGTGCAGATGACCATCGGGTCAATGGTAGGAGCCTCCACCTGATCAGCATCTCTACTTCTGAAAACTATATCGTCCGTCATCATTCGCTGCTGCTTGGCTGGGTACCCGTCCTTCTTATTTGAACATCACTCGAAATTCGCATGCCTTAGGGAGTTAGCATACCGCTCCATTTCCTTCCAATTCTTATCTGCATGGTGAGGTGCACCGACTATAGTGTTTATTACTAGTCTATTTATAGTTCGAGCAGGTTCCTCTGGATGGCGTGGAGCTTGCCCGCGTCCGAGGTCAGATGTTCCTTGTCTACCTTCCTGCGGGTTCTTGACAAACTCCTGCAACCTTTTCTATCTAATCAGCTTTTTTATGCCATCTTGGAGGTGTCTACATTCCTCTGTATTGTGCCCATATGTCTCATGGAAGCGGCAATACTTCCTAGTCCGCTTTTGTTCCTTTGTTGACTCCATTGGGAGTGGATTTCTGTATTGGAAAGTATTACAGGTTGATAAGTAAATATTTTCCAGAGATGCATTCAGAGGAGTGTATTCGTTGTAGGTTGGAATCCTTGGCTTCTATTTTCCTGCTTCTCTTTTCTTTTTGGGATTTCCTCCTCCGGACCCTTTAGATTGCCCAGGCTTGTTCTGGACATTGACCTGAACCTTCATTGAGTTATCACCGGAATGTTTTACAGCAGTGTTGCTCTTCACAGTCTCCTGACCAGCCTCTGGTGCCTTATCGGCTTTCTCTCTTCTTATGAATTGATGAGCCTTTGAATAAAAATGCTCTAGCGTAGTCGGAGGCTTTCCTGCCAACCAATCTCCAAACTCTTAATCAGGATCCACTTCTCGCATCATAGCCATCGGAATTACATGGTCATTTGGGTTGCTAACTTCAGTAGCTGCAACGTGAAATCTCTGTAAGTACGCCTTCAATGACTCCCCCTGGAGCCTGGATTACACTGGATAAGGACATCACGTCCGTGGGACGAGTGGCATGTATCTTGAACTGTTCTATAAATTTCATGGCTAATTCATTAAACTGGATATAGACCGCGGAGGGAGTCGAGTGAACCACATGGTCGCAATTCCGGATAAAGTTATTGGGAAGCATCTACACTTAGTTGCATCATGTGCTCTAGCTGAATCCATCATCCATTCATATCTCATCACATGCTATCGGGGATTAGTCTTCCCTTCGTAGGTTGGGATAGTTGGCATGTTAAACTTGCTGGGGTGCTCGGGCTGTAGAATAGTATCCGTGAATGGAGTATTACTCCTGGATATCCCCTAATCGTCATTAGTCAAGCCTTGATTTTCTCTCATTAGCTGTCTGACCATAGTCGATAGATCCAGGGTTTGTATGGAAGATAGCAGGTTAGAATCTGTTCTACGAGACCATTCGGGTTGATGTCTCCTCTATTGGCGATCTACCAAACGTGTATCTTGGGGGCCAGCTTCACTAAGGCCTTGGTGAGCCAGGCGTCCAGTTTCCACTCGCGCTCCAGATCCTAAGTTTCTTGCTCCAGCTTGGGTATTATTACCTTGATGTAAGTGAGGTGCCATGTCTCCAGGCAAGGAACCTGGACCATTCCTGGTTGATCGATCGGTGGCATCTGCTTGTGTTGTTTCGGTTTTGCAGCGTCTACGCCTGAGAGGTTCATCGAATGAAGTCGAGGTGTCAGATGAGGAGTAGGGAGCGGGGCTTCCTCCAGCATTCTGATGCTGTTATTGAGTAAGCTGAGTCATAAGGTTGGCGTTAGCCTAAATCTGTTCGCTAAGTTGCCTTCTTCTTTCCATGAGTTCTCTCATCAGGTCATTGAACTTTGTTCTAGTGATAACTTCCATCTGGCTTTGGGTGGCTATAGTCCTTACGCCTGGATCAACTTGTTGGTTACTTGGTACTACTTGTTGGACGCTAGCAGCCTCGTTGACATGAGAGGCTGATCTGGTATGAGGTTTGCCTATTATAGAGTTATTGGTAGGAACTTTGAGTAGAATCAATGGGCTTCCTCTGAATGACTAGGATCTTCTTTGGGGGATTTCTTCAATCCAATAGCTACAAAGTAGCCCCTAATAATCCAAGAATGTGGTTCTCAGTGGAAGCACCCAAATATTAGCACCAGAATTGGTCACTAACACCCAAAGAAAGATTTGTGTAGAGAGATTAATGAAGATAGAAAATGAAAATAGAGGAATATATGTAGAATTAATAGCAAAACTAGAACACCAGATTTATAGTGGTTCGACGTAACTGCCTACGTCCACTTTGAGTTCAATCTTTATTGCTTTTCTAGATAGGTGAATACAGATACAATCCGTACACCAGCTACTCGAATGCAAATGCTAACTGAAAAAGAATGAGCCTTGAAAGCGGTAGAGTCTCCCCAGTGCTCTCGAAAAAAGGTCTATTTCACTGTGCCCCTGCCCTTCTATTTATAGGCGAAGATAGACTGGACTCCCCTTACGGGCCCAAGAACAAAGTACCTCAGCCCACAGTAGGTGACTACTGTGCATCAGGCCAGGCATGCCAAATGAGGAATGCCGGTCAAGAATTGTCTAGTCGATCATTGAGTGACTCGAAATAGAGTCATGCCGAATGCTCTTGCTTTGTTGTGGGCTTGATAACTTGTTAACACCTCTAGTATGCACCAAGCTAAGGATGTCGAACGGCAGTTGCCGAGCGACCTTGCTGAGTGACTTTGACAAACGACATTGTCAAAGAATGCCGAGCGATGGCTTTTGAACTCGAGATGCCGAGCGATGGTGGTCGAACCAAAGAATGCCGGGTGGTGGAGTTAGAACCTTAGATGCCGAGCGATGAAGTAAGGCCAAACGGTACCTAGGTCGAACGAGATATCCCTGCCGAACGATATTCGAATGCCGAGCGAGGCATCTATGATGAGCATCACCTGTATGCTGAACGACACTTAATGGTCATCTATCGCAGTCGGGCCTAGCAACCGGGTAACAAATAGTTGTGGGCACTAAAGAAACAATAATGCTGGGATGATATATAAGCGACTACAAGAAATGATATAAGGCTGAAGCTGCAGTACAGAATTGGAACAGAATAAACCATCTAAAAGTGATTGAATAAAGTGGAACATAAACTACTGACGGTAATTGAAATTTAATGTAAGGCTGAGGTACCATATGAAGGCACGCAAAACTGATGTTCTACGGCCACTCACTACTAGAACAATAATAAATAGGGTTGGAAGCTTCCAACAGTTATCGATGGCTGACAATCTCCGTGGCATTTTCATAAATAAAATAGAGTAAACGTTGCAAACCATCGAAAACCGACGTAAATTAGCCAGCGGCGGCCGTCGCAAGCCGTCGAAAAAAGCGTGTATACAGGCTCCAGCCCGAGAGCAGCTTCATTATCCCATTTCTCCCAAAATTAACCAAATCCCTAACTCCACCACCTCCTCCCCTTTGTCAGCTAGCCCCCGTGCCTCCCCGATCATCTCCAACTTCATCATTCTCCAATCTCAACAAGCCTACTCCCTTCATTAATCTCCAATCAGGTTTTATTTCTAAACCCTAATTAATCTTGATTTGTTAAATTAGGGTTAATTTGCTGTTATAGTTGTATAATACCCCATCGATTGTTTGCTATATCCTGTTGAATGCTAATTAGGTTGTTATGATGGGTACGTTTGGCATACATTCCTGATAAGGTTTGGAAATATACTAAACATCCTTCCTTTTTTTAATAAGTTTTCGGTCCCTGTTTTCAAATTCACGCGCTCATAGACCAAATACCCTTTATATTTTTAACATTTCAAACGTGTATAACTTTCTGTTGGAATATCGGATCAGCATACTGTTTTCACCAAAAAATCAAAAAATTTATGATCTTTAAAATGAGCTCCATTGTATATAATTGGAGAAATGTCTGCAGCTATTGCATACAGTTGCAACTATTGCATATAACTGCAAGCATTTATGCAATAATATGGTATAATTGTAGACATGTCTGCAATTATTGCATATAGTTACAGAAGTGTCTACACCTATTGCAAATAATTACAGACATTTCTGTAATTGTATGGTATAATTGGAGACATGTCTGTAATTATTTCATATAGTTGCAACTATTGCATATAATTGCAGACATTTTTGCAATTATATGGTATAATTAAAGACATGTCTACAATTATTGCATATAGTTGCAGAAGTGTCTGCAACTATTGCATATAATTGCAGACATTTCTGTAATTATACGGTATAATCGCAGACATGTATGCATTTATTGCATACAGTTGCAACTATTGCATATAATTGCAGTCATTTATGCAATTATATGGTATAATTGCAGACATGTCTGCAATTATTGCATACAGTTGCATCTATTGCATATAATTGCATACCATATAAATGTAGGAATTTGAAAAACATATGCACAATGACACTCGTTAGAAAGGTAATAAAATTTATGATTTAATCATGAAAACGGTTTGTTAATCAGTCGTTTTTATAAAAAATTACCGCGTTTTAAATATTGATAATTAATGGTGTGCAAATTTTAATTATGGACGTGAGAATAACATCCATATATGAAAAATCAACAGTGCTGCAATGAAGAAGAGGAGAATTGTAGGGAAGAAAATTGTAGTATTTGAAAATAAGAATGTAATTTATATCTTTTTTATGAGGAGAATTTTTTGTGTATTAAGTTTGATTTTAGGGATGTGTCCCATATTTTTACTGTTATTATAATTGGTTATCATTAAATGTTGAGAGAAAAATTTGTTTAGTGTATATATGCGTTAATTGGTGTATATGTTTTGATTAATTAGTGCATACGCGCATTAGGGTTTGTTTGGATTAATTAGAGTCGATGCTCAGGATTTAGTGTATGGGTTTTTAGATTACAAAAATGACGATTTAGTGCATTCGTTTCTTAGAATGTAAATAAATTATTGTAAAAATTATTGTATTATATGCTTTATTTTTTATAAATCCCTTAGATAATTTTTGGCTACGTCTGACAAGTGTTGTATATGTTCATTGTGTGGATATTCATTTTTATCACAGGACGGGCATTTATATTCATCCGATATAATATTTGTTTGATTTGTCTTTGTATTTGAAAAATTACAAACATAATAAAGTAATTATACTTTGCAAATAATTTCATTTTAAACAGTTCATGAAATTTTGACAACACTTTGTTTTTGTTCCTTGTGTACACGCATATACGTACGATACATGGAACAAAGGGAAAATGCTGCCGAAATTTTGTTGAATCGTTTAAAATGATTTACAATACTACAGTGTTTATAATGAGAAGTAGGATGACCAACCTCAAAGTGTAAAACAATAATCTAAAAATTGTAGATTATATTCATTTAATAATTTGTGTAAATCTGTTTGAAAATAAAATTAAATAGATTAATATTGTATATTTACGAAAATTTTAAATGTATGATTTAATTGAAAAATAATATGCCAATACGTAAATTATTAATATGTTTTAAAGTAGGAAAGCCAATTATTTTATCGATCGAAGCTGGATATACCAACAAAGAAGAGAAATTGGAGGCTCAATAAGTGAACATTTTCAAAATGGTGTACATGTCTTTAATGTTATCGCTTTAAGTAGTAATGAGAACGACAAAATATTCGTTGTCCATGTAGTAGGTGCAAATAATTGAAGCATTTGATAATGGATATGGTAATAGTTTATTTGCACCAATATGGTTTCATGCCAAATTATTTAGTGTGGGATCGTCATGGAGAACCTATAGCACCTAATCCCTTACATTCGGAGGAGGAGGTGGATACTGAAATTGTTCCGACGAATTTCATAGAAGATATGGTTGAAGATGCAGCACGTTCAATGTTCCCTACTGTTGAAGTTGATGGTAACGATGTTAATGTCAAAGAAGAAATAAGTATTGAAGCAAAAAAATTTAAGATTTATTGGATGCTACTAAGAAATCTCTTTGAGATGATTGTACAAGTGATACTCAACTATCAGTAACTACATAATACATTGCGATGAAATAAAAATACAACTTCACAGAAGCCAGATTTACAGCTATAGTACAAGCTACAAAACGGCATATGCCACCCGATAATTTAATGTGCGAAAATCATTATGAAGTGAAGAAACTTATGTTTGTTTTTTCTTTGCCGTATCAAAAAAATAGATACATATTTAAATGGTTGCATGTTGTTTTAGAAAGAAGACATGAACCATGGGAATTGTAAAATATATAATCAGGAAAGATTCAAACCAAGAAAAAAGTAGGGAAAGGAAGTTCCATATAAGCGTATGCTTTACTTACCCATCACTAGGAGACTTCAAAGGTTATATGCATCATCCGTAACCGTGCATCATATGAGATGGCACTGCGTGAGAACACAGGAAGAAGGTACGTTAACACAACCAGTTGATGAAGAAGCATGGAAGCATTTTGATAAGACATACCCCGCTTTTGCAATGGAGAGACGTAATGTTCGACTTGATCTATGTACGGATGGATTTTCACCGTTCTCTCAATTTGATTCAAAATATTCCTCTTTGCCTATAATCGTTACACCTTACAACTTACCTCCATGGATGTGTATGAAAACTCCGTATATGTTTCTCACTATTGTCATCCCTGGCCCTGATGATCCGATACAAGGAATCAACGTATATTTACAACCGTTGATTAAAGAGTCAAAAACATTATGGTATGAAGGTGTTGAAACATATGACATTTCAATTTTTTTTCATATGTTCGCTCTTCTGCTGTAAACTATAAGCAATTTTCCTACATATGCAATGCTTTTATGTTGGAGTTTGTCCTTATTGCATGGAAGAAATATGAGCATTTTCTTTACCGCATGGGAAGAAAATTTTGTGGCTTGATTGTCATCGGTGTTTTCTACGTATTAATAATTCTCTTAGAAAAGATTAAAAAAAAACTTTACAAGTAATAGACTTGATACCTTGCGAGCATCAACAATTTGGTCAAACGAAGATATTTATGACCTTGTAAAGGATTATCCAATGATACTTGAAACTGGCAAACAAATTGAAATTCAAGGAAAATATACAGTTCATAATAGGTGCAAACAAAGTATATTTTAAGAGTTGCCTTATTGGAAAAATCTCCTAATTCTTCATAATATCGACGTGATGCATAATGAGAAAAATGTGTTCGATAATTATTTTACACAGTTCTGAATGTTAAAGGAAAGACTAAAAATGATTTGAAATCAAGACGCGATATAGAGGCAATATGCAATCATCAAAAGCTTCATATGAAGCCAATTGACACAAAAAAACCCAAAGCATGCTATGAGTTAGACAGTAACCAAGTTAAAGTACTGTTAAAGTGGGTGGTAGGATTAAGATTTCCTGATGGCATTTCTTCTAATCTCCGTAGATTTTTCGACTATAAGAATGGTAAACTGAGTGTGATGAAAAGTCATGATTGTCATGTAATGATGGAACATTTGTTACCCGTTGCTTTTAAAGAACTGTTGCCTATAAAAGTTTGGACGGTTGTAATAGAACTTAGTTTATTTTGTAAGGATCTTTGTTCAACTACGTTAAAAGTTGATCGTCTATGTAAAATTGAGGAAGAAATTCCAATACTGCTTGGAAAACTAGCGAAAATATTTCCTTCAGGTTTCTTTAATGAAATGGAGCATTTACCTGTTCATATTTTGTTTGAAGCACATCTTCGAGGTCCTGTGCAATATGGATGGATCTATCCATTTGAAAGGTATTAATATCGAGTATGTTAAATTTTAGTTTAAGTACATGTAATAAAATTTAATTATAATTATTTTTAACATGTACTTAAATCATCTAAATGAAAAAAAATGAGAAAAGGCACGAGTTGAAGGTTTGATATGCAAATCATATATGAAGAAGAAGCTTTGTTCTTTTTCTCTCATTATTTCAGTGACCATGTGAACTTATCTTTTGAAAGTGCTATGCGAAATGATGAGGGCATTGAACATGATTCTTTTGAATCGGTGCTATTTATTTTTAAACAGCAGGGTCGCCCTATTGGAAAATGTGTCGAAGTATGGTTAGACGACATAGATTACCATGTAGCCCATACATATGTTCTTCTTAACTGTGCAGAAGTTGCGCCATTTGTTAGGTATTATTTATTACATCTAAAGTTATTTATTTGAATAATACATGTGTGCATTAATTATAATGCAATATATTATCTATATATGCAGCATCCATGAACCACAGCATCCAAACGGCGATATCAACAAAATTTTTGCTACTTGGTTTTCGAACCATGTATATGATCTGGTAAATTGTGTGGTCGACGAAAGGTTGAAACATCTTGCAATGGGACCAAAAAGAAAAGTCAAGACACATCCAATATTCTTTGTCAGATACAAATTCAACACCAAAGAATATGGGACTGAAAAATTAACTAACAATACCCGTGTATATGTTAAAGGAAGTGATGATCCAAACAATTACATAAATAATTTTTACGGCATGTAACTCAGATTTTGCAATTAACATATTTCGTTAGACCTGCGGGAGAAGTTTATTTGTTTAGATGCAAGTGGTTTAGCAATACTCCAGGTTCTGGAATCAACATGCACCAAAAATATAATATTGAAATAAAGCATACATCACGTTATTATAAGTACTATCCGTCTATACTAGCAAAACAAGCCCTACAAGTATTATGCTCCTTATCCATCTCTAAAAAGTGATAAAGCAGATTGGTCTGCAATTTTTAAAGCGAAGGCAAGATTTACATTTGATGGAAAGAATATTCCAGATGAACAAGCGTACCAAGCGGATATCGAGGAAAATGGAAAATTTACAATAACAGACGATCAAACCGATTTAGGACCTCTAAATGATGAATCAAATGTATTATAGAAGCATTTAAGACCATAGAGGAAAATAATATAGAGTACGAGACCGAGTCTGAATCAGAAAATGACGAGGATAGATTTAATAGTATACATGTTGAAAAATGATAATTTATAGGAGTGTTGACATTACGCTTTTTTTGTATGTTATATGCAATTATTGATATTAAATCTTGATATGTTTACCCATAATTGAATGATATGTTCTGCCATAATAAAATAATATGTATATGACAGGTATTACAGATGTCTTTCTTTAGGAGGCGGAGTTCTTACCAATCTGGCTCCCCCTCTTCGTCTTAGAGATGGACCGTTCGTGGCGGAGATGATGGCAGGGGCCCGTCGCAGGAGGCGCCGCGTACGGTGGTTAGATTGCTATCGAAAGCAGATGGCTTATAAGTATTAAATTTACTCCAGCATTATAAATATTTTTTACAATATATTAGTCATGATTTGTCCGTATCATATTTAATGCAGGGGTTTTGAGCTTAAGCCTTCAAATATAGTGTTCAACATATCTAAGCAAGCATACACGAGCCGTATGATTGCATGCTGGTCGAAATGGAGTAGGATCCCAAAGCATGTCTAGGAGAGCATCTAGCAGGACTTCCTGGTAAGTGTAAAATTATATAACATTACATATAATCACTTTACAATTTGCTGACTAAGTATAAATGTATAAATTAATTTTCTCAACATATATACAAGGTGCGAGAGACCAACAAGAGGAGGATGTTTCTCTTTTCCAGTGCCACTGGAACTCCAAAGTTGCAAAAAATTACTGGAATACGATGTCTACCATCCTAAAATCCCCCAAGAAGCCAAACTGGATGGGCGCCGGCGTATGGGATGCTTGGCTTGCATGATGGGGTACCGATGAATTTAGGGTAAGTCTATCAGATGTCACCTTTAGTTGTTCAGTAGAGAATACATAATTTATACCTTTAAAATATAACCTTAATTTTTAATTTGCTAGTGGAGTCAGACAGGAACTCATCGAGCAGGCAGAAAAATCCAGTCACACACCGTGGTGGCTCGAAACTATTTCAGCATCATCGCGAGGACTTGGTAAATTGATTAATTGAAATTATGAATAGTTATTACATTTGTTGTATAAATTTGTGTGAACAACAATATTATACTCCAATTATTGCAGGAAAAAGGCATGGGGCTCCTATCTCGTATATGGACGTATTTGTGCATAATCATGCCGTCAGGCAGACCGATGACGAGGGATCAATGACGTATGCTTGCCGTGAGGATGATGAAGCACACGCTGCATATGTAAGTTATTAATAATGATCATTTTAATTAATTAGTTATAAAATATTATAATAATGTCATGTAATATTTTCTTATTTAATTTTGCGTTTTAGGAAAGATTTATGCAAGCATGTGCGTAGATGCTTGAGCATTCATGATGATAGCAATTGACCACTGATGAGGAGGACTCTATCTTCGACTCCGTTATAAACTTGATACAGAGAAATAGGCGCTATGGATATGACAATCAATCGGTAAATTATAAAAATTGACTAATTTGTAAAAATTGTATAATTTTTATAAAAGTTACACAATAACTTATATATATTTTGACTTGTTTTGTAGGCTCGAGCCACACAGAAGGCCTACCAAAAGGCTCAGGACAATGCTGAGATTAATGAGCTTCGATAGAAGATTGCACGGCTGCAGGAGTAGGACCACCTCTGAGCAGCGCAAATGGAGCAACTGAACCAGCGTTTGGCCGAGTATTTGGAGCGTCATGGAGCATTCCATTCGTCTGGTGGTTCTGGAGCCGATGAGGAGTCATGATGTACTTTTTGCAGTTTTTGTTTCTAAATCTTATGCATATATACAATGAGAGATGGCGATCTTGATTTATGGACATGTGGTGTTTGATATTGAATTGTGGGGTTTGATGTTGTATGTATATAACATACATTGATGTTGGATGTTGATATTGCAGTTGGGTGATGATGGGCTGTTTGTTTTATATTGATTGGAAATGTTTGAGTTTTAGATAGTAATGTTTGAGTTATATATTATTATTGATATTGATATTGATTTTAGCTTATATATCCGATATATATATATATATATATATATATATATTGATTTTGATGTGTTGTGATAAATATTGATATTGATGTGCTGTTGGGTTGTTGAATTTTTTTACCTAGATTTCCGATGGCATATAGGTCGAAATATTCCGATGATTAACCGAACGAAAACTTCACTGGCTTACGATGGTTTTCTGGCGCGTTTTAAGCCATGTGTACGTCAGCATCGTCGAAAAAAATGTCGGAACTGCCCTCAAAAAAACTGCTGGAGGCCGTCGTAAAGCCGTCGTCGATTCCATTGTAAATGTACGAAATCCGTGTTCGGTATTCTGATGGGAGTTTCGACGGCTCCCGACTGCCGCTGAATGCTATGAGCCATCGAAAATCACTATTTATCTTATAGTGACTGTTTACACATGGTTGGACATCAGATCAAGTAAACTAAAGGCTACAACTACGGGCACTGTTTGCACATGACAAGTGACATTGATTAAGGCACTGTATTCTACTTAAGTAAACATAATATGTTTTGATGGCAATGAATTTTTTCATATACTCAAAAGATATATTGGCCTGCAATCACAAACTATCAGCGCGTTTGTAGATAAAGACACACGGTGTGAAGGTGTATACCGAAGTTGTGAAGTTGGTGGTCGGAGGAAAAGGTTCGAGAATAGGCATTTGTTGGAGATTTCAACTTAAGAAAACACTTCAATTTTCTACATTTTTCCTATAACATAATGTGAGACATAGGAAAAACATAGGTAATGGATAGAAAGGGTCAAAGACATATGAAATTTCCTACGTCTTTCCTATGTTCTGTTATTCAACTATAAACCCATGCGGACGTAGAAAATTTTCTATGCTTTTCCTACCACATAAAATGGGGCACAGACGTAGGAAATCTTCTACACTTTTACTACATTTGATAAAAAAACATATTTACAAGTCATAGGAAAAGCGTAGGAGACTTTCTATGCTTTTACATTGCCATTTGGAGTGGAGTAGGGAAGACAAAGAAAGCTATCTTTTCTACGTCGTTGTGAGCACTTAAATTTTTACTGTACAGAATAATTTTTTCTCCACATTCCATTTTATTAAATCCAAAGAAATATTAATTGCCAAATAAAAAAAATTCAAAACCCCATAGCAATTTCTCAACCACTGAACACACCATATGCAACCATTCGAACATCACCACTAGATCAAAGTAAAAACCTCCATAAACCCAAGCGCCGACCTGAGTGTCACTTCCTATCCATACGCCACCCTATCAACTCCACTACGCAAGTCATCAGATCCATAATGAACATGATCAAATCCATTGCACATGCCATATGTGACCATCTCGACCACAAAATCTGACCTGCGTGCCACTTTAGTTAAATTGCTTCCAGGATTCTATAATTTTCCTAGTTAGGATCAGATCTAAGTAACAAAAGGTATTAATCTTAAGTAACTTCAAAATTAAGTAAACCATGTTAGTTCCTGATGATGGTTTTTGTAACGATCCACCTTTTTGGAATGTTTAAATCGATGATAAACCACACACATTAGACTCAAACCATTCAAAAGGGAGGATTGTTATGGGGTAAATAAGAAAAAGAAGAGAAAGAAAGAAAAATACAGAATCTCATAGCGGAATGACAAAATATAATAATCAAATAAATAGTTCATGAAGCTATTTTATAAATAACATTTGATTACACTTTTGCAATATAAAATCAGAGTTACACACAACAGAAATAATTAACAATAATGCAGTAGAATAACATGATGTAGTGATAAGAATAAATAAATAGTAATAGTATAAATCTTCGTCTTCGTCCTGTAGAAAAGCAGTCTTCGATACACTGAAAAGCTCAGACTAACCCCAGCGAATTAAAAAGACAAAACATTCGAGTCCAAACTAAAAAAATCTTATGTAAGTAAATCAATAGTAAATAAATATGAGCATAACGGCGTCAGAGATGTTTATGGGGTTTGACATCTCCTATCTAGTGTTTAACGTGAATGCAATAACTTAAGAGATGTTCGGGGTTCCATCTCCTAAGGATCTGTTAAACTATCTACATACATAGCACAATACGCTATTATAATAGTGTCTACAGTAAAGTATTAAAATAGCGTCAAGACGTTACCCCTATCCCTCTTAACACATTTTATATATTCCATAGTCTACACAATACCATAATTCGTCCGTAAACTGGAGGGCTATTAGAGGGCACTCCGTAGGTATGTGACAAACCAAACTCATAGAAAGCGCGATGGTTCCTTTACATTTCAAAAGTCAATCCATAATTAATAACAAAATATCATATTCGATTTCAAACCATATCACTTTTGAAATCATATTCACTTTCAAAACCATGTTCACTTTCAAAATCATATTCACTTTCAAAATCATATTCACTTTTGAAATTATTGATAAGATAGGTTAATTAAATCCTCATTCCAAAATCATCATATTTACTCAAATATGTCATTTCACAAAAGGTACCAATTTCAAATCCCAACTTAGGTTGTATCATCATCAAGGATTTAAATATAAATACTTCAACTTTACACAGTTTGAAATTTTAGAATATAGTTTAGATAATCATAAATAGTTTTAAAAATAGTTTAAAATTTTCAAAATACTCTAAAATAGTTTAAATGATTTAAAATAGTTTAAAATAGACTAAAATAGTTTAAATAGTTAAAATAGATTTAAATTAGATTAAATAAGATTCAAAATGATTTAAATAGATTTAAAATAGATTTAAATTATATTAAATAGACTTAAAATAGATTAAATAAATTTAAAATAGATTAAAGAGATTTAATTTACATTAAATAGAGTTAAGATAGATTAAATACATTTAATTAGTTTAAAATAGGTAAAATAGTTTAAATTGGATTAAATAGATTATAACAGATTAAAGTAAATTAAAATAGTTTAAATTCATAAAAATATTTTAAATTAGTTTAGAATAGATTTCAAAGTTATATTCAAGAATTTTCAATAGCTCAATTTCGATAAAATTCATTTATATTTGACATTCAATTTTTAAATTCCAAACAATTCATTAAATCAATTCCAATTTCAACATAACACTTGGATTTTCAAAAATAATAAAGTTTATATAAATCAATTTCTATTTCAAAATACCAGTTAACTGAAGTCAAAATTTAAAGATTTAAAAATCATTTAATTTAACCAATCCGGTGTCCGTATATAATTTTCTACCTTATGGTTAAGTGATATAGATATTTATCATTTCAATCCGCAATTTAAAATTTTACAGGTATATATCATTTCAACCCCCAATCCCAAAATTTAATTTCAAATACATGAAATCGCTCACGTCTATCATTTCAACCCATTACAATGTCTCCATGATCTATCAGATCGTTCGGGTATGTAGCATTTTAACCCGTAGGGAACTTGCAGTGTTATAACAATTAAAAAAATATAACATCAAGTCATGCAATATCAACAATCAAATATACATCACAATCACCATACAGTCAACCAATAAATAACATCAATAACTTGATTATCATTAACAGGTACTATATTGACAATTAAATTGAATATTAAATTAAATGACGATTAAATGCAATAAAAGTCATATTTAATTTGAATGACAATTTAAATATACCAAACATCAATCAATCAATTTCTAATCTTATCATAAATTTACTTTAACTAACATAAGACAATTTAGTAGTTGTGCATGGGTTAAAACACCCACCTTTTGGTTTCAAATCGATTTAAAATCTAATCAAAGGCCCAAAATTGGACAGTCTTAGAATTTGACCAAACCAGTTCCATAATGTCCGAATTTCAATACGATCCAAGTGGAACAAACATGCATGAATCCGACCTAGTACATAAAAGTTATTAGCATTAGAACAATTGAAATCAAATTTTAAATAAAAAAAAAAAACCAAGAGGATACTCACAGCCCCCACGTCATCACCTGGAACGATCGAAACCCTAACGTGCAGTACCACGTTCGCACCCATTCGAACGACACGTAGCCGCCAAAACACTGATCAACTTAGCCGCCTATAGTGCCTCGCGCCACTAGCAGGTGGACCGCCGCCTTCGCCTGAACCCCCTTTACCATCGACGACCCCCCTCGCCTCATCGATCGACGAGAAAAAACCCCAGCTGCCATCGAGTTTTGTAACCCTAATTGAATTTTATGGGACGATCTGACCACCGATATGAAAAACGACCAACATAAATGTTCTCCACTCATAAATCTCCACGCATCCATATCATCGAGTCGACGATCCGTCAAAGTTGATCAAAGCACGAGGAACGGGCGATAATTGTTTTCCAAATTCTGGACACATAGAAATCCAAATCGAAAAACAAACTGTAGATCTAGCCTCACTCGTCGGGAGCTTCGAAACGGTATATATTATGATAGGGTTTTGAGGATTTTGATTTTGAAACTAAATGTGAAATTGAAAAAGGGTTTTGAAATTGAATTTGTTTCTGCCATTGAAAAGAAAGAGATAGACAAAAGTTGATGTACGTACAGAATAAGAAAAATGATTACTAGGGTTTGGGAAACAAGACTATTCATATTAACAAAGCCCAATAAGAAAATAAACACATAACAAATTTGTATGAACGACGAATAATGACCCAAACACCCGTTCTTCCTCCAAAACGAAAGTTGGGCCATTCCATATATCAAAATAGATGTTATTGATATTTTTAAACCCAATGAAACCGGTTTCAAGTCCTAATTCCATCGTATGAAGAAGTTAGCTTTAAATCATCTCGCTTCAAACTGCTTTCAATTGAATTTAATTAAATTGATTTCTGTAACAACCCGCATATTTAACGATTATATATTTAAATGTTTTATTTAAATATAGCGTCGTTAGTCGGATTTTTGGGTCCGAAAAGCTACTTTTTGCAAACGGCCGAATTAGGGCTTGATACCACTTCCATTAGGTCCAAAATGGCGTTTGCGATCTTTTTGAGTATAAGCTTTGATATGTTTGGAGTAAGTTGAATTTTGCTATTTTTTCTAGTTGGGTTTTGAGTTTGGGTTCAGCCCATTTGTGAGTTTAATAGCCTAACTCAGCCCCTCTCTTCCCCATTCATCATTTTCACTTCTAAAACTCAAGTTAAAACTGAAAATGGGGGAAAGGAAGAGGAATTAGAAATTCCAAGCCCTAGTTCTTCTTGCAAACTTGAATTCTTGCTCCAAAATCAAAGAGAAGCTATTGGTAAGCCTTCTCTTCATCTTCTCCAACTCTTTTCCTCTTTAATTTTAGAAAGTTTCCTAAACCTAACTTAGGAAATACTTATTTTGATCTTAGATTGAAGCTTGTTGGGTTGAAGTAGAGATTGGTTGGTCTTCTCCTTGTGATTGAGCTTCTTCTTCTTCTTCTTCTTCTTCTTCTTCTTCTTCTTCTTCTTCTTCTTTGTTTTGGGTTAAAGGTGAGATTTTCATCTCAATCTATGACTATAATTATCTTTGGTTGTTAGGTATGAATTCCTAACACTTATTCATGTGCATTTTCTTTTGGTTTGGGTTGAATTGGTGAATATTCCAATTTTTAGTGTTTTGGGTTCAAATCTTTGAAATCCTAACTTTGATGTTTTGATCATGTTTTGGTGATGCATCGAGGAGCATATAGGGCCGGGTTGCCTATTGGAATATACCCTTAGAGCCAATGCTCGTCCGGTTGCATTTTGGAAGAGTTTGCTCTTCATTTCAATAAGGCTGAAAAACAGCCCAGGCATGATTCAGTCGACTGAATTCTCTGTTTAGTCGACTGAATCTGGGGCCCGAAAGTTTCCAGGCAAGATTCAGTCGACTGAATTCTCTGTTCAGTCGACTGAACCTGTAAACAGAAAGTTTCTAGGCAGAATTCAGTCAACTGAAAATCTCTGTTCAGTCAACTGAATTTGCTATTTCAGCCCACTTTGCCTTTGGGATTGAATTTCCAAATTGAATCGATTTGTGATGATCCTATTTGTGATTATCATTTATTTTGACTTTGATGATTCCTTTTTAATTTCAATCCGTGGGTTTTTATAAAATAATCTTTTAAATTGTATTAAAAGCTTGCTTCTCTAATTTATAAATTCTATTTAAACGCACACACACAATTTCGCACTTCGAGCAGAGTGGAAAGGAGATTAAATGGTTAAGTAAAACACGGACCATGAATCCGTGCGTTTATCTTTCCGATTAATCCCCGACCTATTCGATTGATTGTTTTGACCTTTTGGTATGGTTTACCAATGAGATGTGGTAAACTTTGTACTGTTTTGAGTGTGAAATTAACTAATGGATAGTAAACTGTTTAGTGCGAAAGAGTGGTTATGGGACTCACGTTACCACTTTCCAGATTCCTTTTCGAGAGTTGTGACACATTCTGCCAGTTAGTGGTGTCCAGTACTGGGCCTTCGGACCTTCACCACTACGGTTTGTTGCCTTCGGGTGTGTTGCCTTCGGGTTTGCACCTTCAGGTTTGTTGCCTTCGGGTATGTTGCCTTCGGGTTTGTACCTTCGGGTTTGTGCCTTCGGGTTTGTTGCCCTATTGTATCGCTTTCGGAGTTAGGTCTTTATGAGCCGCTCGAGTGATATTTGGGTTTGGAGTCTTCGGGCTCATGGATCCTTGTTTATACAGTACTGAGCACGTGCAAATTTTATGATGTTTCATTGATATGTATATTCCCTAGGTATCGCCCTTCGGTGTTGGTCTTTTTGAGCCGCATGATATGTAGCGATTACCTTGTGGAACTTGTGTTACCTTCATTGGTATTTGTTATTTGCCTTTTGCCTTGTTTTGGGATATTCATATCCTTTGTTTGTTGTGCTGCCGATGATACGAGGCTTGTTCTGATATGATTCATCTTTTGTTAGATGATTGTGTTATCTCTTGTAGAGATATTTGTTATACTTTGTGACCTTGTAGGTTATTGTTGTTCAGTTTATCTAACTGATTTGTTTAGCTAGACTGACCCGTGTATATATACTCGGGTCAGACCGAGTTGTTTCAGGTTAGGTGCTTTTGGACTTAGCCTATTTTTCTTCCGCATGGACTATTCAGCTTATTCCTTTTTGTTAAAGCTTTTTGTGTAGTCCTATTTTGTTGTAACTCTGATATGTATTCTTTTGACTCGTCTGTATATTGTGGTTTGCTATACCACTTGACGTGTATCAGTTTGTAAACTCTGTTATGTATCAATATATGTGTATACGATGATCTACTGTTCTGTGATGTATATTACAATTGAGTTGTTATATTCTGTTCTAATAGATCCTCCAACCACCTATGGTTTTGTTTTAAGTATTCATTGGGTATGTCAACCTGCTTGGTATGTCTATTGTCGATGTATTCAATAGATAGTTAGAGCAAGGCTATAGATGGTCGCTCCTAACCAGCCTTATTCTTCATGTTAGTTGACGGCATTACCCTGTAGTGTCCTTGGCTAGCGTAGGTATAGAGGTGGGGCGTCACAATTTCTACGCGTTTCGAGCCCGTACGATCAAATGACAAGTCCGATCGCTACAAAACTTGAAATCCTACAATAATTCACCGTTACGGATCGGATGAAACTGGTTTGTCGAAATCCGAGATAGTGGGAAAAATGATTATTTTCACGTTAATTCAATAAATTAATATTAAATTAATTAAATCACTTTTTAAATTCAAATTTAATAACTAACAATTTTTATCATTTCTGATTCCTTGGACATTTTCAATAATTTTAAAAAAATTATATATCAATTTAGTGTTAAATATTACATCTATTACGGTGTTAAATTTCAACTGTAATAAAATATAATTAATTATAATTTAATTTCAAATAAATCGATTTAATTTGGTTTCAATCTCTCTATTCAATCAATTGTCAATAAATATTACATTCTAATTATTTCTCTTATTAGTTCACAAATTTTTATTTCTTTCAATATTAAATTAAAACCTTATGAAATTCAATATTTTAATTGTCGAAAAATTACAGGTCGTTACACTCTCCCCCACTTTGTAACGACCCAATTTTTCAATGCCCGAAATTCGACATCGATATGCCACTGTATCAATTGCCAAACAATCGATGCCGAAAAACTGAACAATTAGGGTTACAGAAGGAGGAGGTAGAAGAAAAAAATAGAAAACAATATCAGAATCTCACAAATGCAGTGGAACAATATATAATAGATAAATGACTAATCTTTAAAATAAAAAGAATTATATCTGTTTATACATTAGATCATCAGAGCACAACAAAATTCATAACACACAACTTGACAGTTATCATAACCTGTCCTCAAAAAACTGACTATGTAGTTAATCAAACACAGCTGAAAATACACCAAATACATGTGATATGTCTCGCCATTATCTCGTGTCCTGACCTCCACAACAGTCCATTCAGAATCTGTACTCTACAATACTCGGTCTGACCCGATTATAGTTAAATAACACCCGAGTCAGTCTGGAAAACCAGCATGAGAAAACAAACTTAATTGGATTATTAAAGTATCCAAAATCCTTTAAAAAACAAAGGTATCTCGTAAGACCATGCCACAAATAAACATGCCGGGTTTTTACCTTACGATAACCAAAACATTTTTATCAAATCCGTCTAATATTATAATAGTGTCTAAAGAAAGTAAAATAGAATCTAGCTGAAATGCTTGCATCTTACGACAGTAATAGTTGGGCACGATCAAAACCGTACAGGCGCTTATTGGAGATTGGATTCCATACAATGGTAGGGCTACTTGGGTACCGCTCGTTAAGTATGTGGTCTATATCACCATACCGAGGATCCACCCTGATCACCATACCGAGAATCACCCTTAGGATTAGTAGCGATTAGCCCTGGCTCTTCATTGCTTTATCTTTGACTCCAAGCTCTTGTCTTCTTCACGAAAATGTTCAAACCGGATCGAAGTGGTTTTCGGGAAATTAATCCCAATCCTGGTCTCTTCGAAACGATCAACGCATTCACCAATATTGATAGTCCGTAATTTAATTATTAAATAACATTCACAAACAGCCATAGGACTTTAAATAATTTTCCAATTCTTTTTTCAAAATAACTTCGCAAGCTATTTTCCATACTTCAACCCTTTGAAAAACAACATCAAATCACCTTTCTCTCGCAGAATAAATTTCCCAAATATTGTTTATTTCCATTGAATATCACCAAGTCTAAATACTTTAGATTTTAAAATAATCTAAAATTACTTTATCCAAAAATATATAATTTAAAATACTTAAAATAAAAACTATTTATAACACTTCAGTTAGAGTATTATACATCCATCATGAATTTATACATCCAAATATCCAACGATATCTTATTTCACTTTATAAACCCAATTTATAAATTCCATAGTCTCATTCTCCATTTAAAACACAATTTCAAATACTAAATCAATTCCAAATTGATTTCCAAAATCTACTCCACTTAAAAAATAAATTCCTTTACTTATCCAAATTTATTCCAAAACCCATTAATTCCATATTCACTCCTTTATGTAGATTTAAAATCTTATTTAAAATCTGAAATATTAATTTCATACTAAATTTTAAAGTTCTCCCCTTTTTTCTCCCACCATTTTAAATCCTGAATTTAAAAATAAATCCTTTATTCCTTTAAATAATATTACTTAAGTTTGAAAAATTCATTTATTCCCATTTATTCAAAAATCTCCTTCCCATACTTTATTAGAATTTAAAAATCCACTTTTGTGACGCCCCACCTCTATACCCACGCTAGCCAAGAACATTACGGTGAATGCTGTCGACTAGCACGGAGAATAAGGCTGTTGAGGAGCGACCATCCATGTAATTTCTTTGCACGAGCACTGATATTTCAGATAATATAACATGCATTCTATTTCAAGAGGAAATCCGACATACCGACACAAACTCAAAGCTACTACACGGTGGCTATATAAATCCTTCGGAAACAAATATAGAAATAAGCATAACACAAATCAGTCACAGACAATTCATATCACAAAGGCGGATTAAGATATGAATATTACACTAGAAAGTGTACATCAGAGTAGTGGTCTAAAAAGATCCACAATATCACAAAAGAATAGTTACACGAACTACACAAAAGAATAAGTATACATTAAGGAGTCTATATCTCAAATGTATACAACAAAATAACTACTAATCTAAGTAGTTAACCCAAAAGTCAAGGAGTTAATCCCGGATGAGAAGTCAAGCAGAAGCACCTGTAACATCTCGGTCTGACCCGAGTATTATTTAATAAGAAAATAATAAACGGATCAGTCTAGCTATAAATATCAGATGAAACGATATAGAATCAGAGTTATGACTAAACACATAATAATCACAAGGCCAAGCTGTGATATATAAGTAGTTGATAATCAACAAGAGATTAATCAATATCACAAAATCTACACAAGAATCCAAGAAGTGTCATACTCTTTATTTCGTTCATCAAACCACAAATATTGACGATAATATCAATGTCAATCGCAAAAGTCAATGACGCACAAATTCCAGAAGACTACACAAGAAATCCAGAAATCACAAAAGTCAATGACACACAAATTCACCAATGCACAAATATCGATAAGACCTATCAATGGAAATCACGAAAAAGTGGTGAAACACAAATTCTAGAAATCTACACAAGAAATCCAGAAATCACAAAAAAATAAGGGGGGAGGCCTATCACATGAACAGGAGCATGAAAACTCACCAACAGCTGTAACACATGAACGAGAAGCTATCTCATGGTAGCTAGCCATTAATTTGACACACGAATGGTCCGAAGACCTGACACACGAATGGTCCGAAGACCGTGGGTAGCAACCCCACAAATTTGACACACGAACGGGGTTTAGTCTCCCACGCAGACAAAGAGACATCGCACATTGCTAGTCTAAATCACAAAAATGATCGTCATGATCATCGAGAAGTGTCAATTACACTAAGCTAGTAAATATAAAAGTTTAGCTTCATGTCCCATAACCACTTGCTTAACTTAAACATTTACGAACAAACTGTAAATCTCCACTAGAAGAATGTCACAAGAGATTCAATCGAACAAGTCTAAGAATTAACCGACGAAGTAAACGCAAGCGTTTCATACCACTCGTTTTACTAAGTCGTTTAATTAGATTTCTCATACGAGTGAGGTAAAGGTTTATATATACTAATAGATTGGAAAGCGGTTTTATAAACGAATTTGGTATTAAAATAGTATTGAAATCGTTTGAGGAAAGAGTTTTGATATTTACTACTAGTATAGAAAACCTTTATATTTTTAAAGTGAAAATCACGAAGAAGATTGTAAGAACAATCAATCACAAAAATTCACATACGAAGACGTGAATAAAATCCAACGAAATCGATAAAGGATCCATCGAAATGGATATTCAAAAATCCCTAAAAAAGAGTCATCAAAGTCATAGTAGATGATAACACAAATAGGATTATCACGAATCGATTTAAATATGTCAATCCAAAAAGGCAAATTGGACTCAAACAGCAGGTTCAGTCGGCTGAACAGAGTTTTCAGTCGACTGACCCTGTACCTGAAAATTTTCCAGGTTCAGGAAACTTTCTGTTTCCAGTTTCAGTCGACCGTGCAGAGTTTTTCAGTCGACTGAATCATGCCTGGAAACTCTCGGGTTTCAGGTTCAGTCGACTGAGCAGAGTTTTCAGTCGACTGAATCATGCTTGGGCTGTTTTTCAGCCTTATTCAAATGAAGAGCAAACTCTTCCAAAATGCAACCGGACGAACATTGGCTCTAAGGGTTTATGCCAATCGGCAACCCGGCCCTATATGCTCCTCGGTGCATCACCAAAAACATGATCAAACATTGATAAAAGGATTTCACACAAATTTGACTTAAAAACCCAAAAATTGGAGTATTCACAAAATCAATCCAAATCAAGAGCAAATGCACATGAAGAAGTGTTAGGAATTCATACCCAACAACCAAAGGTAATTATAGTCATAGATGTGAGATAAAAATCTCACCTTTGAACTAAATTTATGAAGATGAAGCTTGAAAGCAATGGCAAGAACAAGCACTCTTCAATCTCAACACTAGAAGCTTGAATCTAAGCTTAAAAGAGAAACATTCCCTAAATTAGGTTTAGGAAATTTCTGAAATTGAATGGAGAAAGAGTTGGAGAAGGTGAAGGAGATGCTTACCAAAGGGTTCTTCTTGAGTTTGGAGCTAAAGCTTTGATTTGCAAAGGAAGTTAGGGCTTGGAGTTTTAATTCTTTTTCCTCTCCACCATTTTCAGTTGGAGCTTGAGTTTGAGGAGTTAGAATGAAGTAATGAAGAGGAGAGGGGGATTGGGATTGAGTTAGTAAGTGGGTTCAGCCCAAACCAAAGCCCAAAGCAAAAAGTAGCAAAATTCAACTTTCTCCAAACATATCGAAGCTTATACTCAAAAAGGTCACTAACGAAATTTTGAACTCAATGGAGGTGGTCACGAGTCCTAATTCTACCGTATGCGAAAAGTAGCTTTTCAGACTAAAATCCGACGGACTATAAAATATTTAAATAAAATATTTAAATATAAAATCGATAAATATGCGGGTTGTTACAGACTCCCCTCCTTAAAGAAATTGCGTCCTCGCAATAAGTAAGAAGGAAATATATAAAGTAACAACCATAGAAGCATATTAACACAAAAGAAAATTTTGAAATAGGAAGTTCACCATAAATTGCACAAAAGAGTTAGCAAGAAATCTGGTGAAACTTCAATTTCCCCAATAAGACCGGGCTCAAGAATGAAAACCGGAATCCCTAAGACATTCCCGTAGATAAAAGACGTGGGGAACGTCAAGAATAGCAGAAAATTGAGCCGGTGCAACGGCGTAGTACAAAAACGGTACGCCCAATGAATCAAAAGCAAAGACATCGATGTAGTACAAACGGTACATCCGATGAATCAAAAGCAAAGACATCGATGTAGTACAAACGGTACATCCGATGAATCAAAAGCAAAGACATCGATGTAGTACAACGGTACATCCGATGAATCAAAAGCAAAGACATCGATGTAGTACAACGGTACATCCGATGAATCAAAAGCAAAGACATCGATGTAGTACAAACGGTACATCCGATGAATCAAAAGCAAAGACATCGATGTTGTACAAACGGTACATCCGATGAATCAAAAGCAAAGACATCGATGTAGTACAACGGTACATCCGATGAATCAAAAGCAAAGACATCGATGTAGTACAACGGTACATCCGATGAATCAAAAGCAAAGACATCGATGTAGTACAACGGTACATCCGATGAATCAAAAGCAAAGACATCGATGTAGTACAAACGGTACATCCGATGAATCAAAAGCAAAGACATCGATGTAGTACAAACGGTACATCCGATGAATCAAAAGCAAAGACATCGATGTAGTACAAACGGTACATCCGATGAATCAAAAGCAAAGACATCGATGTAGTACAAACGGTACATCCGATGAATCAAAAGCAAAGACATCGATGTAGTACAAACGGTACATCCGATGAATCAAAAGCAAAGATATGGATGTAGTACAAACGGTACATCCGATGAATCAAAAGCAAAGACATCGATGTAGTACAAACGGTACATCCGATGAATCAAATACAAAGACATCGATGTAGTACAAACGGTACATCCGATGAATCAAAAGCAAAGACATCGATGTAGTACAAACGGTACATCCGATGAATCAAAAGCAAAGACATCGATATAGTACAAACGGTACATCCGATGAATCAAATAGCAAAGACATCGATGTAGTACAAACGGTACATCCGATGAATCAAACACAAAGACATCGATGTACTACAAACGGTACATCCGCTGAATCAAAAGCAAAGACATCGATGTAGTACAAACGGTACATCCGATGAATCAAAAGCAAAGACATCGATGTAGTACAAACGGTACATCCGATGAATCAAATAGCGAAGACATCGATGTAGTACAAACGGTACATCCGATGAATCAAACACAAAGACATCGATGTAGTACAAACGGTACATCCGATGAATCAAAAGCAAAGACATCGATGTAGTACAAACGGTACATCCGATGAATCAAAAGCAAAGACATCGATGTAGTACAACGGTACATCCGATGAATCAAAAGCAAAGACATCGATGTAGTACAACGGTACATCCGATGAATCAAAAGCAAAGACATCGATGTAGTACAAACGGTACATCCGATGAATCAAAAGCAAAGACATCGATGTTGTACAAACGGTACATCCGATGAATCAAAAGCAAAGACATCGATGTAGTACAACGGTACATCCGATGAATCAAAAGCAAAGACATCGATGTAGTACAACGGTACATCCGATGAATCAAAAGCAAAGACATCGATGTAGTACAACGGTACATCCGATGAATCAAAAGCAAAGACATCGATGTAGTACAACGGTACATCCGATGAATCAAAAGCAAAGACATCGATGTAGTACAAACGGTACATCCGATGAATCAAAAGCAAAGACATCGATGTTGTACAAACGGTACATCCGATGAATCAAAAGCAAAGACATCGATGTAGTACAACGGTACATCCGATGAATCAAAAGCAAAGACATCGATGTAGTACAACGGTACATCCGATGAATCAAAAGCAAAGACATCGATGTAGTACAACGGTACATCCGATGAATCAAAAGCAAAGACATCGATGTAGTACAACGGTACATCCGATGAATCAAAAGCAAAGACATCGATGTAGTACAAACGGTACATCCGATGAATCAAAAGCAAAGACATCGATGTTGTACAAACGGTACATCCGATGAATCAAAAGCAAAGACATCGATGTAGTACAACGGTACATCCGATGAATCAAAAGCAAAGACATCGATGTAGTACAACGGTACATCCGATGAATCAAAAGCAAAGACATCGATGTAGTACAACGGTACATCCGATGAATCAAAAGCAAAGACATCGATGTAGTACAACGGTACATCCGATGAATCAAAAGCAAAGACATCGATGTAGTACAAACGGTACATCCGATGAATCAAAAGCAAAGACATCGATGTAGTACAAACGGTACATCCGATGAATCAAAAGCAAAGACATCGATGTAGTACAAACGGTACATCCGATGAATCAAAAGCAAAGACATCGATGTAGTACAAACGGTACATCCGATGAATCAAAAGCAAAGACATCGATGTAGTACAAACGGTACATCCGATGAATCAAAAGCAAAGATATGGATGTAGTACAAACGGTACATCCGATGAATCAAAAGCAAAGACATCGATGTAGTACAAACGGTACATCCAATGAATCAAATACAAAGACATCGATGTAGTACAAACGGTACATCCGATGAATCAAAAGCAAAGACATCGATGTAGTACAAACGGTACATCCGATGAATCAAAAGCAAAGACATCGATGTAGTACAAACGGTACATCCGATGAATCAAAAGCAAAGACATCGATGTAGTACAAACGGTACATCCGATGAATCAAATAGCGAAGACATCGATGTAGTACAAACGGTACATCCGATGAATCAAACACAAAGACATCGATGTAGTACAAACGGTACATCCGATGAATCAAAAGCAAAGACATCGATGTAGTACAAACGGTACATCCGATGAATCAAAAGCAAAGACATCGATGTAGTACAAACGGTACATCCGATGAATCAAAAGCAAAGACATCGATGTAGTACAAACGGTACATCCGATGAATCAAAAGCAAAGACATCGATATAGTACAAACGGTACATCCGATGAATCAAATAGCAAAGACATCGATGTAGTACAAACGGTACATCCGATGAATCAAACACAAAGACATCGATGTACTACAAACGGTACATCCGCTGAATCAAAAGCAAAGACATCGATGTAGTACAAACGGTACATCCGATGAATCAAAAGCAAAGACATCGATGTAGTACAAACGGTACATGCGATGAATCAAAAGCAAAGACATCGATGTAGTACAAACGGTACATCCGATGAATCAAATAGCGAAGACATCGATGTAGTACAAACGGTACATCCGATGAATCAAACACAAAGACATCGATGTAGTAGAAACGGTACATCCGATGAATCAAAAGCAAAGACATCGATGTAGTACAAACGGTACATCCGATGAATCAAAAGCAAAGACATCGATGTAGTACAAACGGTACATCCGATGAATCAAATAGCAAAGACATCGATGTAGTACAAACGGTACATCCGATGAATCAAAAGCAAAGACATCGATGTAGTACAAACGGTACATCTGATGAATCAAAAGCAAAGACATCGATGTAGTACAAACGGTACATCCGATGAATCAAAAGCAAAGACATCGATGTAGTACAAACGGTACATTCGATGAAATAAAAGCAAAGACATCGATGTAGTACAAACGGTACATCCGATGAATCAAATAGCGAAGACATCGATGTAGTACAAACGGTACATCCGATGAATCAAACACAAAGACATCGATGTAGTACAAACGGTACATCCGATGAATCAAAAGCAAAGACATCGATGTAGTACAAACGGTACATCCGATGAATCAAAAGCAAAGACATCGATGTAGTACAAACGGTACATCCGATGAATCAAAAGCAAAGACGTCGATGTAGTACAAACGGTACATCCGATGAATCAAAAGCAAAGACATCGATGTAGTACAAACGGTACATCCGATGAATCAAAAGCAAAGACATCGATGTAGTACAAACGGTACATCCGATGAATCAAATAGCAAAGACATCGATGTAGTACAAACGGTACATCCGATGAATCTAATAGCGAAGACATCGATGTAGTACAAACGGTACATCCGATGAATCAAAGCCCGAATGATTTTCGGAACACCGACGTAGTACAAAAACAGTACGTCCAATGAACCGAACACAATAAAAGGACATCGGACGCTAGTCCTTAAAAGGAATGAGATAAAGCTCAATAAAATGAAGTGTACCAAAACGTCCGATGAACTTGATAGAAAAATTATTCCATTCAGACAACATCAAAGAATCAACTACTTGTTGCTTACGACAAAGCGCATTGGCAACACGATTTCCCTTCTCGGGAATAAAAGAATATCAAGATCATAAGATGCTAAGAACTCGAGTCAACATAAAGTTCCTTATGAGAAAATAATTATTCCAAAGATTTATGATCGAGGTAGAGAACAAATTTCTCATCCAAAAATGATGATGCCAAATTCCAAAAGTAAAAACAATAGCCGCGAACACTAGACCAGGAGTGGCATATCTAGTCTCGATAAGCTATAATGATTTAGAAGCACAAGTGATAGAACGTTCTCCTATGCAAGAGAATGGCATTCCAAACCAATACGACTAGTATCGGTACAAATAGCAAAGTCTTGGTTCCCCTTCAAGAATCACAAGAAGGAATAAGAGTATCGAAAAGAACTTCTTTTAAAATAATTCTCTTCTCCGAAAAGTTAAAACTTTCAAAATTACATTTTTACAAGTCAATATATCGTGTCTGATTGCCACATCAAAGCGTTTAGGAAATTCCTATCGATAACGTTGATCAAGCGCATCGACCAAAATTCTTAAAGCACTCAATGGGCAATACAATCACAAAATCATATTTTATAGGATAAATAAATCTCTTAAAAAGTTTTAAGAATATTCTTTGCTCGTTTTAAGAGCAAAAAATCAAATTGCACTTATAATTAAATCTTATGAAAAAGATTTGCAAAATTTTAAATTTCTATTTCCATCCAAAATCCATAAATAAGAATGGTCTCATTGAAATTTTCATAGAATATTGGATTTATAAAACGGATGAAACAAGCTGGACAAATTGAATGACATAATAATTCATTCATAGGAATCATAACAAGTGCGGAATGCGATAAGTGAAATGCTAACTTCCGCAACTTGTAGCAAATGAAAACGGTGGTAAAGTCGAACTAAAAAGACCTTAGCACCACACAAAAGATTACTTAGGTCATAATCCTAAGACAAGTCAAATATACCGAAAAATTCTCAAACTATTTAGATGAGAGAAATAACACTTTCCTCACCATAAGGACTTTAAAGAATAAAATGATGCCATCAAGATGGAATCAAAATCACAAAGAAAATTAGAAATCTGCTTAACAGATTGAAAATGTCGAAGATGAATAATCCACTCGGAAAAATAGGATATGGGCTTCACAATGATTAAGCCAATCCTTACAGAAAGGTCAATTCCGAAGCCAAAGCAAAAATATCGGCTCGGAAAGAAAAGTCACATAAAACAATCTCGACATCTAAACAAAAGCAAATTGAGTGTTGCGGATCTACCATCCGGATTCGCAATTCTCAATGAAGTCAATAAGCCCAAAATATTCAAAGAAAAGAATCAACAAGTTCTTTTGATATAAAAATAATGAGATGAAACCCATATCAAAAAGAACTCAAATAGAAAGTTCACGAATTAAAACAATGCCATCGAGGATTGAATGAAAATACCTTGACCAAAAGTTGCAGCTTTCCTTCTCACTTGCTTGGAAGCTTAGGACACAAAGATAAAAGATGACCCGAACCTTTGCAATAGCGGCAAAAGAGGGGTTTCGGGCACTCCTTTACTTGGTGGTCTGTGGAACCACAATTGTAGCATCGTCCACGACTAGAGGTAGGAACTTTTGCTACCTGAGTTTGTTGCTTCCCTTTCTTATTAGAATCGGGGCCTTTGAATTTGATAGGCCTCTTCAAGCTATTGTCGAAGTTCCGTTGGGCACGCACAACTTCAACATCAAATTCATTATCGGCCTCTTCAAGACGAAGAGCGATATCAATAAGCTGATCAAATGAAACCTCAAGTTTCAGGAGTAATGGCTTCTTAAGATTCTTATTCAAGCCATAGACAAATCTCTGATTTTTCTTCAATGGGGTATTAATGTACTCAACCCCGTATTTGGACAGAGATTCAAAGGATGCGACATAGTCTGTCACAGAAGATTCACCTTGAACAAGGGCTATGAAACGCCGGGCTAAGGTTACTTTTTCAGCCTCCGGCACAAATTTCAATTCGAATCTTCCCCGGAATTGCTCCCAAGTAAGATCCGCCTCAACGATTTTAGAAATTAAAAGCTCATACCAATCCAATGCTCTTTCTTGGAGCATGCTAGAAGCTACTTGGACTCGATGAAGGTCAATAAGATTCATGCGAGAAAAGATGCGATCGCATGATTTGAGCCAAGCTTGAATTTCAATAACACTCTCGGATCCCCTGAATGGCCCTCCACCCAAATCGGTGTAGTCTCTGCACAAGCATGCAAAACCGGATCTAGGATGAGTAGGCTCTGGATTGGGTCCGGCCGCTTGAGCGTTCTTAACAAGATCTAGAAGCTGCTGAGCAGACATGAATACTCCATCCTGAGGAGTAGCGCTAGATTGACCGGCGCTGGAACGGCCTGGTCTAACCATTTCTCTTCCTTAAGAAAGAAAGAAGGAAGAAGAAGAAGGTTATTCACAAATGAATATCAAGCAATCTTGACAGATAAAACAAGGAATCATAAAAGAAAATAGGATAGGACGGTACGAAGACCCGAATAAAATCCTAAAGCACGACTCCTAAGATGGACTTAGGACGATGATCCTTGTTAAATTATTCTACATTGTTCCGAAGTTTGGCTCTGATACCAAGCTGTGACGCCCCACCTCTATACCCACGCTAGCCAAGAACATTACAGTGAATGCTGTCGACTAGCACGGAGAATAAGGCTGTTGAGGAGCGACCATCCATGTAATTTCTTTGCGCGAGCACCGATATGTCAGATAATATAACATGCATTCTATTTCAAGAGGAAATCCGACATACCGACACAAACTCAAAGCTACTACACGGTGGCTATATAAATCCTTCGGAAACAAATATAGAAATAAGCATAACACAAATCAGTCACAGACAATTCATATCACAAACGCGGAATAAGATATGAATATTACACTAGAAAGTGTACATCAGAGTAGTGGTCTAAAAAGATCCACAATATCACAAAAGAATAGTTACACGAACTACACAAAAGAATAAGTATACATTAAGGAGTCTATATCTCAAATGTATACAACAAAATAACTACTAATCTAAGTAGTTAACCCAAAAGTCAAGGAGTTAATCCCGGATGAGAAGTCAAGCAGAAGACCTGTAACATCTCGGTCTGACCCGAGTATTATTTAATAAGAAAATAATAAACGGATCAGTCTAGCTATAAATATCAGATGAAACGATATAGAATTAGAGTTATGACTAAACACATAATAATCACAAGGCCAAGCTGTGATATATAAGTAGTTGATAATCAACAAGAGATTAATCAATATCACAAAATCTACACAAGAATCCAAGAAGTGTCATACTCTTTATTTCGTTCATCAAACCACAAATATTGACGATAATATCAATGTCAATCGCAAAAGTCAATGACGCACAAATTCCAGAAGACTACACAAGAAATCCAGAAATCACAAAAGTCAATGACACACAAATTCACCAATGCACAAATATCGATAAGACTTATCAATGGAAATCACGAAAAATTGGTGAAACACAAATTCTAGAAATCTACACAAGAAATCCATAAATCACAAAAAAATAAGGGGGGAGGCCTATCACATGAACGGGAGCATGAAAACTCACCAACAGCTGTAATACATGAACGAGAAGCTATCTCATGGTAGCAAGCCATTAATTTGACACACGAATGGTCCGAAGACCGTGGGTAGCTACCTCACAAATTTGACACACGAACGGGGTTTAGTCTCCCACGCAGACAAAGAGACATCGCACATTGCTAGTCTAAATCACAAAAATGATCGTCATGATCATCGAGAAGTGTCAATTACACTAAGCTAGTAAATATAAAAGTTTAGCTTCATGTCCCATAACCACTTGCTTAACTTAAACATTTACGAACAAACTGTAAATCTCCACTAGAAGAATGTCACAAGAGATTCAATCGAACAAATCCAAGAATTAACCGACGAAGTAAACGCAAGAGTTTCATACCACTCATTTTACTAAGTCGTTTAATTAGATTTCTCATACGAGTGAGGTAAAGGTTTATATATATACTAATAGATTGGAAAGCGGTTTTATAAACGAATTTGGTATTAAAATAGTATTGAAATCGTTTGAGGAAAGAGTTTTGATATTTACTACTAGTATAGAAAACCTTTATATTTTTAAAGTGACAAATCACGAAGAAGATTGTAAGAACAATCAATCACAAAAATTCACATACGAAGACGTGAATAAAATCCAACGAAATCGATAAAGGATCCATCGAAATGGATATTCAAAAATCCCTAAAAAAGAGTCATCAAAGTCATAATAGATGATAACACAAATAGGATTATCACGAATAGATTTAAATTGGAATGTCAATCCAAAAAGGCAAATTGGACTCAAACAGCAGGTTCAGTCGACTGAACAGAGTTTTCAGTCGACTGACCCTGTTCCTGGAAATTTTCCAGGTTCAGGAAACTTTCTGTTTCCAGTTTCAGTCGACCGTGCAGAGTTTTTCAGTCGACTGAATCATGCCTGGAAACTCTCGGGTTTCAGGTTCAGTCGACTGAACAGAGTTTTTAGTCGACTGAATCATGCCTGGGCTGTTTTTCAGCCTTATTCAAATGAAGAGCAAACTCTTCCAAAATGCAACCGGACGAACATTGGCTCTAAGGGTTTATGCCAATCGGCAACCCGACCCTATATGCTCCTCGGTGCATCACCAAAAACATGATCAAACATTGATAAAAGGATTTCACACAAATTTGACTTAAAAACCCAAAAATTGGAGTATTCACAAAATCAATCCAAATCAAGAGCAAATGCACATGAAGAAGTGTTAGGAATTCATACCCAACAACCAAAGATAATTATGGTCATAGATGTGAGATAAAAATCTCACCTTTGAACTAAATTTATGTAGATGAAGCTTGAAAGCAATGGTAAGAACAAGCACTCTTCAATCTCAACACTAGAAGCTTGAATCTAAGCTTAAAAGAGAAACATTCCCTAAATTAGGTTTAGGAAATTTCTGAAATTGAATGGAGAAAGAGTTGGAGAAGGTGAAGGAGATGCTTACCAAAGGGTTCTTCTTGAGTTTGGAGCTAAAGCTTGGATTTGCAAAGGAATTTAGGGCTTGGAGTTTTAATTCTTTTTCCTCTCCACCATTTTCAGTTGGAGCTTGAGTTTGAGGAGTTAGAATGAAGTAATGAAGAGGAGAGGGGGATTGGGACTGAGTTAGTAAGTGGGTTCAGCCCAAACCAAAGCCCAAAGCAAAAAGTAGCAAAATTCAACTTTCTCCAAACATATCGAAGCTTATACTCAAAAAGGTCGCAAACGACATTTTGAACTCAATGGAGGTGGTCACGAGTCCTAATTCTACCGTATGCAAAAAGTAGCTTTTTGGACTAAAATCCGACGAACGATAAAATATTTAAATAAAATATTTAAATATAAAATCGATAAATATGCGGGTTGTTACAACTTTTATCCTTTTCCAATTCATTTATCCAAACCTCTATAATTATTTACTTAAGAATTCTCTTTTATTTCTCTTCAAAAATCCAATCTATATATTTTTGATAACTCAATATACCCAAATATATTCAATAAAACCATAGCATCCAATATTTTCAATTATCAATATAAATTATCAGAGATTATCAAATAAACCAGATCGTAGAATATTAAAACAAACTAAATAATTTTGAGGAATCCAGTTGGATCCCTCCAACCTGTTTCCCTGCATCCACAGATGTTAGCATAATATAAAAATACCAATCCCATTTCAAGGTGGGATATCGCGGTATATGTGGTCGTCCGCTATTATGCGGAGGTGCATAGCATCTCATCCGCTATATACTGCAGGAAATCAATCACTCCAATATATATACCACTATATATAATATATCACATCCAATCAATTCAATCATTCGACCAAAAATTCAAATTTAACTTTTTAAATTTAAATAATAATCTAGATGAGTGAGTTTAACTCAACTTTGATTATGCATGCAACCCATTTTCAAACCGGCTTGCTTCCTTTCAGAGTTTGACCTTGTATAAACAATTATATGGTTTATTAACATTTGAATCAATTTGAAAGTAAATTACCATTTATTAAATTAATTTAATCTAATAATTTAATTTTAACTCAATATTCATTTTATAAAATACTTTTATCGACTAAAATAATTACTAAAATTTTATTTCCATTTACAATTCACTTGATAAGGTTAGTTTAAAAATTTAGACTTATTTACCATAAATTTTAAGTGAAAAATAACTAACTTTGGAATCCAACAATAGGTTATAAAAATAATATAGCATAATACATTTTTAAAAATTCCTTTTTAGAACAATTACTTTACTGTATCCAAATCTATAAACTTAAGGAAATAAACTGTTTTATGAAATTCATTAAAAAATTAATATTTTTATTTCTATTATATTATATATTTTTTTACTAAAATTTGATAAGAAATAATAACTTAGGTTCAAATAAATATCAGAAAAACAAAGAAAATCACACCTCATCTGGTCGACCTCAGACACGCGAATCCCAAATCGATCCTAACTTCGCCTCGGCGTTGCGGCTTCCACGTCGCTACATGTATTGGCCTCAATCCTACTCTCCTCGAGCCGCCACCATCTAGCACCTGATCCCATCGCGAAATTCCACCAGCATGCGTCGCTTCTAGATTCACGACCTCGCTTTCTCTCTCGAAACCCAACGTCGGCCTCGTGATTTGCAAGTCGCGATCACATCATTAATGCTCGCAAACTGCTGCTGACGAATTCGATCGTTCCCCGTCTTTACCGCAAGTCGTGCGCGCGCCCCACTTCTTGCTGAAGAATCGAGTTGGGAAGATACCCTCGAGTTCAAATCGAACTCGCACGCCATTCTTTTTTTTTTTTAAATTTGTATATGTTGATCTTCATTTTTTTTATTATCACTGTCGGCCATTTAAATTTTGAGGTTACTGAGTTGGTTTTGAACGGAGAGAAGGGTTTTTTCCGATTTTTTTCTATAGTTGAAGTCGATTTTTAATTTTTTGCTTCTTCCATATATTTTTTTATTAGAAAGAAAACAACACGTTTCAAAAGGAAGAGTGAAAAAGGGGACACATGTTTAAGGGATGAAATGTGTCTAATTTTCCATTGTATGTGAATATATATTTTTAATTTAAATTCAAATTCAAATCGTCTAGATTACCGCAGCTCAAAATCTCGATCTCCAATGAGGCATGCAGCCAGATGTTTATAATGTGATACGCCTATTACAAACGCAATGGATAAGGTTCCGAGTCCTAATTCGATCGTATGTAGAAGATAGCTTTTTGGACCCAGATATTATATTTAATTTCCGATATAAATTCAGTGCGTTAATCTACCGTATGATCACACGACAACTCCAAGAACTACGAAATTTGAAATCCGATAGTAATACACTATTACGGATCTATTAGAACTGCTTTCGTCGAATTTCCGAGACTATACCTCGGAAGGCTATTTTAAATATCGATTTAAACAATATATTTTCAAACTGAACAAAACAGTTTTAATTTTAAATTTTAAAAGTTCTATTTTCTCGAGTATTATCAATATAAATTTTATAAACCTTAGAAATATTTTTAACAAACTTAAAACCAAGATTCACCATTATAACCAATTTCTAATTATTTAATTAAATAATTAAATCACTCAATAAATAGTGGCATTTAAATTTCGAGTAGGAATTTAACTTTTAAATATTTAAAATGAATTAAATTTTCCAATTTCAAATGTCTAAAAATTCCGGGTCGTCACATTCCTCCCCCCTTAAAAAAATTTCGTCCTCGAAATTACTAGTTAAGAGGAAAGTCCCACAACCCGTTAATTTTCTTCCCAAAATCAACAGTTTTAACACACCCAAACAATCTTTTATTAAAGATACTACTTACTAATTTCCTAAACTCATCCATAATTTCCAAAATATATTGCTCCTTCATCCATTCAAATTATAATTCAAATTCAAATTTAAAACCAAATTTTAATTTGCCCAAATTTTTCAAAAAATTTCCAACTCTCTAAATTTTCAATTTTTTTTGCCAGCGTCACCTTTGCGCGGCTAGCTAGGTACAACTACGAAATGCCTCTACGGTCCCCTAGATTTCAAAAGAAAACAAAAACCTAAGTGGCTAGACCAGAAAATCATCAAATTTCATACAAAAATTTAAATACATACCTTTTGTTGGGCAATTCATATTTATCTTCTGAAATCAAAACCAATTTCCTTTTTTGCTTTTAAATACCTGTATATCCTACTTAGCAATTATACCCAATCATAGCTTTCAAAATCATTTTTTTAACCCCTTTTCAAAATTTTCGATATCTATTTCATTCAAGCCCGTACGATGTATATATATTATCCGTATGCAATATCGAATTCGATCGCTTGCTCGATCACACAATTTCACTTCCGAACTAGTATCGTCCACCCGACTTCCTAGTGCGGACTCAGATCTGGTTTCTTGATCAGAAACCATCATTCTCCTTGCATAGCCATAAACTATGATGGAATTTTTTTAGAATCAATCAAAAATCCATATCCAGGGTTCACCTTCGAAAATCGAGTGAAAAATCCCAACTTGAAACGATATAACTATCTCGAAATTCTATGCTCGAATCCGGATCAAATCGCTATGCGAATAAAATAATATATGTACATCCTACGTATTTATCTCAATTGATTATTAGTTATATAAATTCTCTTTTTATTCACATTTATTTTGATTTCTATTCACTTATTCACAATTATCCATTTCACAGCTTTACTGGATCCTTATTCAAATATTAACTTAGAATATTTCCCAATACCAAATTTTTACTTATGAATTTCACCATTCATTACATAAGTTCAATGCAAATATTCTATATGCTCCTTATTTTTAATTTTACTTCACCACTTTGGTTTATCATCCTTCCATTCAGTTTACATTTTCAATTCTATTTGAATTCAATTTATCTTCAAACTATGAATATTGAATTTATCAATTATCTTCCATTCATAACTAGTTGATATCAATATTTTAAATTAGTTCCATTTACTGGTATATTTCAAATTCCAATGAATTCAAATTTCCAGATTTTTTGTTCTACTAGTCTAACCCGAACTAATTCTTTTACTTCACCATTTTGGTTTAATATGAATTTTTATTTACTAACCTTATTTACTTTTTAGTTCACCTCGAACCAACTCTTCAACTTTACTTTACTTAGCCCAAATTAAATTTGAATTCAAGTACTCAGTTTAAGTTCCATTTACTTGCAATTTAAATTAAATATCATCTCCATATTCAATTTCAATTTATTGGCTTGCCATTTAAATCAATTAGTTACTTACTAATTTTAATCTCAAAACTTTGTTTTATTTAGTCCTAATTGACTAAATTCCCATCTATTCACAAATTTTAAATTAACTTGTTCCTTCACAAATTTATTTTTTACTTAATAAATTTTATTTTAATAAGCATTCTATTTAGTTTACTTAGAATTTTCCTCAAATTCACTTTTATTTAGCGAGATACAATTACATTCCAATAAAATTCAATTTTAAACTTCTATTTCATTTACTTTATTTAATTGGTATATCTATCACTTTACTTTATTGTCATACTTACTTTAACATAACTCCTTATTCAAGTTGAATTTTATCCCAACAAGTTTCAAATTTTATAAGTTATCCGACCATTTATATTCTATAAGAATTTTAATTAAACTTCCAGAGTTTAAGCAATTACTTAAGTATTTCAAAAATATTTTTGAAATCAAGTATCCCAAAATCCCTTAACCTACCCAATATTCCTTTGTATTTCAAAAATCAAAATGGTTTTGCCAAACCAAAACTCCAACCTTTCAAAATCAAATTCAAAAACATATATATCTAAGTCAACTGTTCTTTGAATCTCAAAACCAAACCCAGTTTCACAAACCATTCCAATTTAAAATAATATGGCAGCAATTCCTCTTCTAGAAACTCGAAATGAATCTTGATGATGCTACAGTCATCACCGAAATTCTTTTCCAGTGACCGAAGTGAATTCAATGCTTTTATTCTTTCCAAAAACCCCTTCCAAATATTTTTAAATTCCAAATCTCACCAAATTTCAAATATAATTCAAAAATATTTCCGAATAGCATCACTATTATTCCCCCAAAACCTTTAAAAATCATTTTCAAACCCAAAGGAATTTAAACTTTCTCCAAATTTCAAATTTCTAATCCTTTCAATTTATTTTCAAATATTTCTCTGGAATTCTATTTCAAATTATAAATCACATTTACAATTTATATTTACAAATCCCATTTGTATATGAATTTATTTCTTAGCATTTAGTTACGATTTCAATTTCTAATTCATTTTTATACAACAGTGATAATAATTTAATATTATCACTTCCTAACAACCAAGCAACCATATGTAACTATAATAATACACGGAAAATTATTTCTTTTATGTGCAAAAATAATTTGGGTAAAATTATTTCATTTATCCTATTTTAAAATAATACTGTGTCGGTTTATCTTGTTTAAGAGTTTAGAAACCCTTATCGATGATATGGCATCCCACATATTGACTATAATTCATAAACACTCAACCGATAAGTCAACACAATATAAAAACAAATTTTTATATTCACTAACAAATACGTGCTCATATCTATTAATATACTCAAACTCATTCTAGAGTACTACGGACTCTATTTCTTATGAGTAATCCCCACTAGAGCCAAGGTTCTCGCTTAACCTTCAGCTTTGATAACAATCTGTAACGACCCGATTTTTCGATGCTCAAAAATCGACATCGATACGCCATTATATCTTTTGTCGAACAATCGAATGTCGGAAAACCGAACCATTAGGGTTAAAGAAGAAGGAGATAGAAGAAAAAAAAGAAAACAATATCAGAATCTCACAAATGCAGCGGAACAATATATAATAGATAAATGACTAATCTTTAAAACAAAAAGAATTATATCTGTTTATACATTGCATCATCAGAGCACAACAAAATTCATAACAAACAACTGGACAGTTATCATAACCTATCCTCAAAAAACTGACTATGCAGTTAATCAAATACAGTGGAAAATTCATCAAATACGTGTGGTATGTCTCGCCATCAGCTCGTCTTCTGAGCTCCACAGCAGTCCATCCATAATTTGTACTCTACAATACTCAGTCTGACCCGAGCATAATAATTAAGCAACACCCGAGTTAGTCTGGAAAACAGCGTAAGAAAACACACTCAATTGGATTATTAAAGTTTTCAAAATCCTATAAAAAACAAAGGAATCTCGTAAGACCATGCCACAAATAAACATGCCGGGTTTTTACCTTACAATAACCAAAACATTTTTATCAAATCCGTCTGATATTATAATAGTGTCTAAAGAAAGTAAAATAGAATCTAGCTGAAATGCTTGCATCTCGCGTTTCAGCAATAGTTGGGCACAATCAAAACCATACAGGCGCTTATTGGAGATTGGATTCAATACAATGGCAGGGCTACTGGGGTATCGCCTGTCACAGTACGTGGTCTAGATCATTGTACCGAGGATCCACCCTGATCCCTTGCATCACATGACCGGAGCTACACCTTACTGGATAGTCCGAATAAGTTCACCTCACGGTTGGATCAGCAACCGCCTACACAGCCGAAATAAAGGGACATCTAGACAGGGGTGACCTTACCCTAATTGGTTTCTAGCCACTTAGCCTTGTGTGCACCTCCCCTGTTTTAGCCATTCTCGGTTGATGAGGCTCGAGGTTATGCGTTACCTTTTTATCAAACTTTTACTTAGAATGCTCATCGTCCTCCTGACCATGTTCTGATAGCATTCATCCATACAAGTCTGTTCCGGGTTCAAACGGACCCAACGGCACTACTCCTACTACATCCATTTTGGAACTACCCTTAGGATTAGTAGCGATTAGCCCTTGCACTTCACTGCTCCATCTTCGAATCCAAGATCTTATCTTCTTCACGAAAACTTTCAAACTGGATCGAAGCGGTTTTTTGGAAATTAATCCTGATCCCGGTCTCTTCGAAACGATCAGCTCATTGGACAATATTGATAATCGGTTATTTAACTATCAAATAACATTCAAAAACAACCATCAAAATTTAAATAATTTTCCAAATTATTTTTTTTCAAAATAACTTCCCAAGCTACTTTCCATACTTCAACCCTTTGAAAAATAGTTTCAAATCGCCTTTCTCCCACGGAATAAATTTCCCAAATATTGTTTATTTCCACTGAAAATCACCAAGTCTAGATACTTTAGATTTTAAAATAAACTAAAATTACATTATCCAAAAATATATAACTTAAAACATTTAAAATAAAAACTATTTAAAACACTTTAGTTAAAATACTAACTATGAAATTTCCTAAATATTCTCAAGTAAAACAAAAGACAAAAAAAATTTTAAATAAAAATAAAAATAGAATTTATGAAATTCTATACAAGTGAAATAAAAACTTTAGCCTAACAATCTTTAAAATAAAACAACTTTATAAAATGTAAATATCAATAATTATCTTTTTAAATCATAATACCAATTTATTTTTCAAAATAATTACTACGATAACTAATTTAATAAATATTTACCTTTAAAATTTTAAACAACTTAAATAATAATTTCTCAAAAATATTCTTTTAAAATCAACTTTAAAACTTTTAACTTATACTTAAAATCTGCTTGAAAACGTACTTGGCTTTTCGGGGAAATACACTTTTCTTTCACACCTTTAAAAATAAATCACTATTTACTTTTAAAATAAATTACCCATTCCTTTATAAATTCCCATCGTGAATTTATACTTCCAAATATCCAACGATATCTTATTTCACGTTATAAACCCAGTTTATAAATTTCATAGTCTCATTCTCCTTTTAAAACATAGTTTCAAATACTAAATGAATTCCCAAATCGATTTCCAAAATCTACTCCATTTAGAAAATAAATTCCTTTACTCATCCAAATTTATTCCAAAACCCGTTAATTCCATATTCACTCCTTTATTTAGATTTAAAATCTTATTTAAAATCTGAAATATTAATTTCATACTAAATTTTAAAATTCTCCCTTTATTTCTCCTACTATTTTAAATCCTGAATTTAAAAATAGATCCTTTATTCCTTTAAATAATATTACTTAAGTTTGAAAAATTCATTTATTCCCATTTATTCAAAAATCTCCTTCCCATACTTGCGATTTATTTAGTAGAATTTAAAAATCCACTTTTATCCTTTTCCAATTCATTTGTCCAAACCTCTGTATTTATTTACTTAAGAATTATATTTTATTTCTCTTCAAAAATCCAATATATATATTTTTGATAATTCAATATACCCAATTATATTCAATCAAACCGTAGCATCCAATATTTTCAATTATCAAATAAACCATATCATAGAATATTAAAACAGTCTAAATAATTTTGAGGAATCTAGTTGGATCCCTCCAACCTATTTCCCTGCATCCACAGATGTTAGCACAATATAAAATACCAATCCCACTTGGAGGTGGGATATCACGGTATATGGGGTCATCCGCTATTATGCGGGGGCGCATAGGGTCTTATCCGCTATATATTGTGGGAAATCAATCACTCCAATATATATACCACTATATGTAATATACCACATCCATTCAGTTCAATCATTCAACCAGAAATTTAAATTTTACTATTTAAATTTAAATAATAATCCAGATGAGTGAGATTAACTCACCTTTGATTACGCATGCAACCCATTTCCAAACCTACTTGCTTCCTTTCATATTTTGACCTTGTATAAACATTTATATGGTTTATTAACATTTGAATCAATTTAATAGTAAATTACCATTTATTAAATTAATTTAATCCAATAATTTAATTTTAACTCAATATTCATTTTATAAAATACCTTTATCGACTAAAATAATTACTAAAATTTTATTTCCATTTACAATTCACTTGACAAGGTTAGTTTATAAATTTTGGACTTATTTACCATAAATGTTAAGTAAATAATAACTAAGTTTGGAATCCAACAATAGTTTATAAAAATTATATAACATAATCCATTTTTAAAAATTCCTTTTTAGAACAATTACTTTACTGTATCCAAATCTATAAACTTAAGGAAATAAACTGTTTTACAAAATACATTATAAAATAATATTTTTGTTTTTATTATATTACATATTTTTTTACTAAAATTTATTAAGAAATAATAACTTAGGTTCAAATAAATAACAGAAAGACAAAGAAAATCAAACCTCATATTGTCGACCTCAGACACGCGAATCCCAAATCGATCCAAACTTCGCCTCGGCGTCGCGGCTTCCACGTCGCTACATGCATCGACCTTAATCCCACTCTCCATGAACCGCTACCCTCTAGCACCAGATCCCATCACGAAATTCCACTAGCATGCGTCGCTTCTAGATTCGCGACCTCCCTCTCTCTCGAAACCCAACGCCGACCTTGCGATTTGCAAGTCGCGATTGCATCATCAGCACTCGCAAACTGCTGCTGACGAATTCGATCGTTCCCAATCTTTCGCGCAAGCGTGCGGACGCCCTACTTCTTGCTGAAGAATCGAGTGGGGAAGGCACCCTTGAGCTCAAATCGAACTCATACGCCATTCTTTCTATTTTTTTTTTTAATTTGTAAATTTCGATCTTGTTTTTTATTATTTTTTATTATGACTTTCGCCATTTAAATTTTGAGGTTACTGAGTTGGTTTTGAACTGAGAGTAGGGTTTTTTTCGATTTTTTTCTGTAGTTGAATTCGATTTTTAAATTTTTGCTTCTGCCATATATTTTTTTATCAGAAAGAAAACAACACGTTTCAAAAGGAAGAGTGAAAGAAGGGACATGTGTTTAAAAGATGAAATGTGTCTAATTTTCCATTGTATGTGAATATATATTTTTAATTTAAATTCAAATTCAAATCGTCTCGATTACCGCAACTCAAAACCTCGATCTCCAATCGAGGTGTGCCACCAGGCGTTTATAATGTTATATGCCTATTCCGAATGCAATGAAAAAGGTTCCGAGTCCTAATTCGATCGTATGGAGAAGATAGCTTTTTGGACCCAGTTATTATATTTAATTTCTGATATAGATTCAGCGCGTTAATATACCGTATGATCACATGATAACTCCAATCATTACGAAATTTGAAATCCATTAATAATACACTATTACGGATCCAATGGGACTGGTTTCGTCGAATTTCCAAGACTATGCCTTGGAAGGATATTTTAAATATCGATTTAAACAATATATTATCAAACTTAACAAAACAGTTTTAATTTTAACTTTTAAAAGTTCTATTATCTCCAGTATTATCAATATAAATTTTATAAACCATAGAAATTTGTTTAACAAACATAAAACCAAGATTTACCATTATAACCAATTTCCCATTGTTTAATTAAACAATTAAATCACTCAATAAAATAGTGGCATTTGAAATTCGAGTTGGAATTTAACTTTTAAATATTTAAAATCAATTAAAAATTCCAATTTCAAACGTCTAAAAATTCTAGGTCGTCACACACTTAAAAATTTTCATCCTCGAAAAGGGAATAGTAGGAATTTAGGAATTAATATATCTTATTCAAGGTATTCAATTTATAAGTAATAATTTTACATAATTAAATAATTTAAATAAAATATATCAATTTAAACAATAAAATCCCTTTATGTTCTAGTTTACAAAAATTTGGAAACTTTTCCAATTTCACAAAATTTTCCAAGTCCAAAATTTACCGAAAATTTCGGTAGAGTCTTCTTTGTGCGGAGAGGTCTGTGAGAAATAATAATATAAATAATAATAGTATATGCCACATTTTTCAAAATAATATATCCCATGCCACAGGAAAACAATATAATATCGCTAGAAAACTGTAATCCGAAAACATACCTATTTGTCGGGTAAACAACGCTTAATTTATGAAACCAAAAGCAGTATCTGTTGCTTCCATAAACCTATATTTCACTTATATAATCCAAAAGAGTTAGAATTATGCAAAGAGAAATATTTACGTTGTTTCAATCAGTAACAACAAATCACCACAACGTAACAACAATTACATACAAACAAATTTTACAATCATCACATGCCATCAAAGAAATCAATTATTCATCCATAGCAACCAAACGACTTGTTTGTTTGGATTTACAAACTTTTAATCGTATAAATGATAAATAACTACTAATTAAGTATACTATACACTCAACAGTCTTAGATAAACTCAATAGATTATTTATACATCTTAAACAATTTAAAGTATCACATCCCAAACATCCTATAAGCCAAAACAAACAAAGATTTCAAGTATTGCTTAGTGTTATTCCTTTTTTCTCTTTCATATTATTCACTGGTCATCATTTATCTTCATACAATGATTGTTCTCTTTAATTTTCATTCATTACTACAAATGTAACGACCTAATTTTCGATGCCCGAAAATCGACATCAATCAAATGCCGAACAATTGAATGCCGAAAAATCGAATCGTTAGGGTTAAAGAAGAAAGAGGTAGAAGAAGAAATAGAAACAATATCAGAATCTCACAATCGCAGCGAAACAATATATAATAGATAAATGACTATTCTTTAAATTAAAAAAAATATATGTTTATAACATTATATCATCAGAGTACAACACGATTCAGGACAGTTATGATAACTCATCCTCCTAAAACTGATATACAGCTTATAGTACAATGGAATATACATCTATGGAAATACGCCTCATCATCCAGCTCGTCTCTTGAGCTGCATAGCAGTCCATCCAAAATCTGTACTTTATAATACTCTGTCTGACTTGAGAATTGTAGTTAAATAACACGCGAGTCAGTCTGGAAAACCAGATTGAGAAAACACACTCAAATGGATTATTAAAGTTTTCAAAATCCTTTGAAATCAAAGGTATCTCGTAAGACCACGCCACAAACAAACATGTCGGGTTTTTGCCTTACGATAACCAAAACATTTTCTTATCAAATCCTCTGGTATTATAGTAGTGTGTATATACAAATATTTATTCAAATAGCCAAAATTGTTACATTATTAAATTCCAGCAATACTAGCCACAAAGTGGGTTCTACAAACAAAACCGTAAAGTCACATAGGAAGAATGGATTTCCATCAATGGCAGGGCTACTGGGGTGCCGCCCGTCATAGTACACAGTCTAGATCACCGTACCGAGGATCCACCCTGATCCCCTGCATCACAAGACAGATGCTACCCCATACAGGATAGTCCGAATAAGTTCACCCCGTGGTTGAGATCAGTAGCCGCCCACACAGCCGAAATAAAGGTACATCTAGACGGGGTGACCATACCCTAATTGGTTGCTATCCACTTAGCCTTGTATGCACCTCCTATGTTTTAGCAATCCTCGGTTGATGAGGCTCGAGGCTATGCATTACCTTTTTAGCACACATTCACTTAGAATGCTCATCGTCCTCCTGACAATGTTCTAAAAGCATTCGTCCATACAATTCCGTTCCGGGTTCAAACGGAACCAAAGGCACTACTCCTACTACATCCATTTTGGAATCACCCTCAGGATTAGTAGCGATTAATCCTTGCACTTCGCTGCTCCATCATCGACTCTAAGCTCTTGTCTTCCTCACGTAAAAGATTCAAACTGGATCGAAGTGGTTTTCGGGAAATTAATCCCGATCTTGGTCTCTTCGAAACGATCACCGCATTGGCCAATATTGATAGTCGGTTATTTAACTATCAAATAACATTCACAAACAACTATCAGGCCTTAATAATTTCCCAAATTATTTATTTATTTCAAAATATCTTTACAAGATATTTTCTACACTTCTACCCCTTTGAAAACAGTTTTCAAATCACTTTTCTCTCGCAGAATTAATTTCCAAATATTCTTTATTCCCACTAAAAATCGCCAAGTCTAAATAATTTAGATTTTAAAATAATTTAAATCACTTAATCAAAAAAATATATAATTTAAACATTTAAAATAAAAACTACTTAAAACACTTCGTTTTAAAAAAATACTAGTTATAAAATTTTGAAATAATTCCTCATGTAAACTTAAGCCAAGACAAATTTAAAATAAAGGTTATGAAATTCTATACAAAGTTTTCAAATAACAACTTTAGCCAAACTATCTTTTAAAATAAAACTACTTTATAAAATATAATTATTAATAATTATCTTTTTAAAACATAATACCAATTAACTTTTCAAAATAATTACTACTATAACTAATTTAATAAATATCTACCTTCAAAATTTTATACAACTTAAACAATAATTTCTCAAAAGCATTCCTTTAAAACAACATTAAAACTTTTCACTTATACTTAAAAATCTGCTTTGAAAACTTACTTGGCTTTTTAGAGAAATGCACTTTTCTTTCACACCTTTTCAAAAATAAACCACTATTTATTTTTAAAACAAATTACCCATTCCTTTATAAATTCCCATCGTAAATTTATACTTCCAAATATCCACTGATATCTTATTTCACTTTATAAACCCAGTTTATAAATCCCATAGTCTCATCCTTCTTTTAAAAACACAATTTCAAAATCTAAATCAATTTCCAAATCGATTTTCAAATTTTACTCCATTTTAAAAATAAATTCCTTTACTTACTCAATTTTATTTCAAAACCCAATAATTTCAGATTTAATTAACTTCTTTATTTTGATTTAAAATCTTATTTAAACTGAAAATACCAATTTCATATTTTTTTTAAAATTCTTCTTTTATTCCTTCCTAAACCATTTAAATTTAGAATTTAAAAATAAATCTTTTATTTCTTTAAATATTATCACTTAAGTTTAAATTCATTTATTTCTATTTATTCAAAAATCTCCTTTTAAATATTTGGAATTTATTTATTAGAATATGAAAATCAACTTTTATCCTTTTCTAATTCATTCTTTAATATATCCAAATTCTCTATAATTACTTTAGTTAAAAAAATGTTCTTTTATTCATTTCCCTTCAAAAATTCAATATATATATATATATATATATATATATATATATTTTGATAACTCAGTATATCCAGTATATTCAATCAAACCATACATCCAATATATTCAATTACCAATATAATCTATCACAGATTATCAAATAATCATATCACAGAATATTAAAACAATCTAAATATTTTGAGGAATCCAGTTGGATCCCTCCAACCTGTTTCCCTGCATCCACAGATGCTAGCACAATATAAGATACCAATCCCACTTCTAGGCGGGATATCACGGTATATGGGGTCATCCACTATTATGCGGGGCGCATAGGGTCTCATCTGCTATATAATGCGGGAAATCAATCACTCCAATATATATACTATATATAACATATCACATCCAATGCTGATAATAAATTATCAACACAAGCAACAACCAATATTTTTAATTTAACTATTAAATTAAATGGTATTCCGAAAGAGTGAGATTAACTCACCTTCGCTTTTATTTGCAATCCACTTCAAACCAGCTTGCCTCTCCACTATTTAGACCTGAAGCACCCACAAGCTGATTAAGATCTCTAGGCAAAAGAATCCAAACCCAATGAAGTAAAATATCCCAACTAATGCACTATCGGGTATATTGTCGATTGCAGAAAGGATGCCCATAAATGAGTTCCCATGAAATACAATTAGAGGAGCAACAACAGCAGCTATACAAAAACCAATATGGATCACGCAAACAAGGAAGAACAGTCCAAACTTAATTGCAATATCTTTTCTCATTGCACGATACAAAGGCCTGTACCAAAGCACATATGACAGTGACATCCAAGTGTAGCATATATACATTCGAGCAGAAAAATCCTAGCACCTCCACCCTTTATCCAACAAACTGTTATAGCAATCACATTCCACACCAGACAAATCAAGATGCCCAACCAACTTGCAAAAGCCAAATACTGCAAATGCTGAGCATGAATTGGTATTTCCTTAGAGATATCGTGATGAATGATTGGAAAAAATGGAGGCCAATTTTTCTCCTCAACAGGAACACCAGCATTTCTTAAAGCCTCCTCTCTTCTTTTGATTTCCTGTTCTTTGCGCCTTAAATAGGCTTCCCAAGAAGCAAGATCGCTACTTTTTTCCATTCATTGACCCAAGTGGAATGTCATCTGTAGCATCATTCTTGTTACCAAATCCAAATGGTAAAGATGAAAGTCCTGGAAAACGAGGTTTAGAACTTGAATCTGTTGATTTCGCAAATGGATTGACACGATCTTCATCGAATGGATTAGGATCGCGTTGCATTTTTGTATAATTTTTTAATATTTTTGCTAAATCTAGGGAAACTAATATCTTGCTCCACCATTTTCTTCTGATTCTTATTTTTTATTCTCTAAGATAAAATGTTTAGCCTTTCTTTTGATTTGTATATATTTTTACTTTTTTTCCGATCGTTTTCATTTTTAAAAAAATTAAAGAAACAAGAAATAAGAAAAATAGCACGTGTTTGACAATGTAGGAGACGTGTTGGAAAGAACAGAACACGTCTCTTCAAAAACCTGCCATAGTATTAAATGCAAAAATATTATATTTAAATTCAAATTTAAATTTAAATCGTCTTGAAATTGTGACTTAAACTCTTTACATCCTATCGAGGCGTGCCGCCAGGCATTTATAATGTTAAACCCTTATTCCGAATACAATGGAAAAGGTTCCGAGTCCTAATTCGATCTTATGGAGAAGATAGCTTTTTGGAGTTATTATATTGAATTTTCGATATAACTTTCAACGTGTTTACTTACTATACGGCCAAATGATCACTCCAAATACCATGAAAATTGAAATCCAATAATAATACACTTTACGGATCCAATGGAACTAGTTTTATCGAATTCCAAGACTGTGCCTCGGAAGGCTATTTTTAAATATCAATTTAAACAATATATTTTTATAACTGAACAACACATTATTAAATTCAATAATTTAATTGCCAAATAAACTCTGATATTTGAAATTCAAGTTAAACTAACTTTCAAATATTTAAAATCAATTAAATATTTCAATTTCAAATAACCAAAAATTCCGGATCGTCACATTCCTCCCCCCACAAAAGAATTTTGCCCACGAAATTACTAGTTAGGAAGAATGGTTCATAACCCGTTCTTTAGTTACCAAAAACCAAACAGTTTTAGCAACTTTCCAAAACAAATTTTTATTAAAGACACACTATCACTCTTACTAATTTTTTTTTTCCAAACTCATCCATAAGTTCCAAACAGTATTACTCTTTCAACCATTCAACTTATAATTCAAATTCAAGTTTAAATTTATCAAAATTTTCTCAAAATTTTTCTAACTCTATAAATATTGAAATTTTTTTGCCAGCGTCTCCTTTGCACGGCTAGCTCGGTACAACTAAAAAATGCCTCTACGAGCCCCTAGATTTTGAAAGAAACCGAAATACCAAGTGGATAGACCAGAAAATCATCAAATTTCATACAGAAATTTAAATACATGCCTTTTTGTCGAGCAATTTTATTTATCTTCTGAAATCAAAAACCTCAATTCCCTTTTCCTTTATAACACTTGTATATTCTACTTAACAATAATATCCAATCACAGAATCAAAACCATATTATTTATTTCTTTACAAAATTTTCAATATCTATTTCATTCAAGTCCGTACTATGCATATATATCATCCGTACGCAATATCAAATCTGATCGCTCACTTGATCACACAATTTCACTTCCGAACTAGTATTGTCCACCCGACTTCCTAGTGCAGGCTCAGATCTAGTTTATTGATCAGAAACAATCATTCTCCTTGCATAGCCACTAACTATGATAGAGAATTTCCAGAATTAATCAAAAATTGATATCTAGGGTTCGTCGTCGAAAGTCGAGTGAATAAATCCCAATTCGGATCCGTATAACTGCCTTGAAATTCTGTGCTCGAATCTGGATCAAATCACTGTGTGAATCAAGTAATATATGTACATCCTACGTATTTATTTCCAATTAATTATTAACTATATCAATTTTCTTTTTATCCACACTTATCTTGATTTTTGTCGACTCATTATCAATTCACACCCTTTTTATTAAAGTTTCACTCAAAAATTAACTTAGAATATTTTTCCCAAAACCAAATTTTTTACTTAAAAATTCCACCATCCATTTCTTAAGTTAAATATAAATATTTTACGCACTTTAATATTTTATTTTTACTCCTTCCATTTGGTTTATACCTATTTCAATTCAAATTGGCTCTTCAATTTCCATATGAATTCAATTCACCTTATCCCAACCCATAATTAATCAACCATCTCTTTAACCAGTCCTACTACTAATTTATTTTAAATCTCAAACACTTTTTATTTCCAAACTTTAATTATTCTTAGTCCACTTCGAACTAATTCTACACTTCATTTTACACAATTTAAATCAAGTATCATCCAAATATTTTATTTTAATTCGTTTGCTTACCATTTATATCAATCAGTTTACTTACTAATTTTAATTTCAATACTTTGTTTTATTTAGTCCACCATGACTAAATTCCCATTCTTAAATATTGAATTCTATCAACTATCTTCCCTTTACTAACTTATTTCAATTTCCAAATAAATTTTACTTTTTAGAACTTTGTTCCTTTTAATCCACTCAACTATATTTTTCAATTCCACCTTACTTAACATAATTCAAATTGATTCCATATTCAATTTTCATTTTACTTACTTACAAATGTAATTTCCTTTGTTTTTCTATACATTTGTTTTTAATCTCAATAATCTTATTTTCAATAATCATTTTCCTTAAAGCTTACTTTTTTTAATTCACTTCAATTAATTGCTTACCTTTCAACTTATTTGGGTTTTCCACTTATTTTAATTTAACTCCTTTCGAGTTGGATTTTATTTCAACAAATTCCAAATTTTATAAGTTATCAAACCCATTTATATTCTATAAACTTTTAATTAAACTTCCAAAGTTTAAACCATTTCTCGACATTTCAAAATAAATATTGAAAACATATATACCTAAATCAAACTATTCTTTTGCATTTTCAAAATCAAACCCAATCTTCACAAATTAACACCAATCCAAAACATTCGGGTAGCAATCCCTCTCTTGGAAACTCGAAAATGAACATCGATGATGCTGTAGTCATCACCAAATTTATTTTCCAGCGACCGAAGAGAGTTTCAGTGCTTTTATCCCTTCAAAACATTTTTCAAATATTTTTAAATCCCAAATCTCATTGGATTTCAAATCCAATTCAAAAACATTACCCAAATAATATCACTATTATGTTTCCAAAACCTTTGAAAGTCATTTTCAATCTCAAAGGGATTTAAACCTTTCCCAAAATTCCAAATTCCAAATCCTTTCAATTCATATATAAATATTACTCTGGAATTTTTATTTCATTTTCAATTATAAATCACATTTACAAATCCCATCTTTTTATATAAATTTATTCCTTTGGTTATAATTTTAATTCCTAGTTCAATTTCCATACAATAATGATGATAATTTAATATTATCATTTCTTGACAACCAAGCAACCATATATAATTATAATAACTTACGGAAAATTATTTCTTTTATATACACAAATAATTTGGGTAAAATTATTTCATTTACCCTATTTTAAAACAATACTATGTCGGTTTATCTTGTTTAAGAGTTTAGAAACTCCTATCGATGACATGGTGTTCCACATATCGACCCACTCAACCGATAAGTCAACACAATATAAAAACAATTTTTATATTCACTAACAAATGTGCGATCATATCTATCAATACAGTCAAATTCATTCTAGAGTACTACGGACTCTATTTTAATGAGTAACCCCCACCAGAGCCAAGGTTCTTGCCTAACCTTACTTTGATACCAATTTGGACGACCCGATTTTCGACGCTCGAAAATCGACATCGATCAAATGCCGAAAATCGAATGCCGAAAAATCGAACCGTTAGGGTAAAAGAGGAAGGAGGTAGAAGAAGAAATAGAAACAATATCAGAATCTCACAATCGCAGCAAAACAATATATAATAGATAAATGACTAATTTTTAAATCAGAAAGATATATATATGTTTATAACATTACATCATCGGAGTACAACACAATTCAGGACAGTTATGATAACTCGTCCTCCCATAACTGAATACACAACTTATAGTATAGCAGAATATACATCTACGGAAATACTCCTCATCATCCAGCTCGTCTCATGAGCTCCATAGCAGTCCATCCAGAATCTGTACTCTATAATACTGGGCTTGAACCGAACGTTAGAGTTAAATAACAACCGAGTCAGTCTAGAAAACCAGCGTGAGAAAGCACACTCAAATGGATTATTAAAGTTTTCAAAATCCTTTGAAATCAAAGGTATCTCGTAAGACCACGCCACAAATAAACATGTTGGGTTTCTGCCTTACGATAACCAAAATATTTTCCTATCAAATCCTCTGATATTATAGAAGTGTCTATATACAAATACTTATTCAAATAGCTGAAATTGTTGCATTATTAAATTCTAGTAATACTAGCCACAAAGTGGGTTCTACAAACACGGCATGTAGGGAGAATGGATTTCCATCAATGGCTGGGCTACTGGGGTACCGCCCGTGACAATACGTGGTCTAGATCACCGTACCGAGGATCCACCCTAATCCCCTACATCACAAGACCGGAGCTAACCCTTACTAGATAGTCCGAATAAGTTCACCTCGCAGTTAGGATCGGCAACCATGTAACATCCCGCCTTTTTGTACATTTTAAATCGACGATATACGTTTTAAATCGACGATATACCACAGACGTCAGACTCAAACCATACAGAAGGGAGGATTGTTATTGGGGTGAATTAGAAAAGGCAGAAACAAAATAAAACAAAATAGAATCTTATAGCGAAACAATAATAATCAAATAAACAGTTCATGAAGCTATTTTACAAAATATTCGATTATACTTATACAATACATATCAGAGTTACACCTACCAGAGAATAATAAATAATGCAGCGGAACAATGTGATGCGGTAGAACAATATAGTATATAATAATAATACAATTTTCGTCTTCGTCCTTCAGAAATAAGATCTTCAAACCCTGAAATGCTCAGACTGACCTGAGCGAATTGAAAAGACAAAACACTCGAGTCAGAACTAAAAGATCTTATGTAAGTTAAATCAATGTAAGTAATATGAGTGGAACGGCGTCAGAGATGTTTACGGGATTTGATATCTCCTATCCAGTGTCTAACGTGAGTGCAGTAACTTATGAGATGCTCGGGATTCTAACATGAGTTAAACTATTTACTATGTAGTAATATTTCGCTATTATAATAATGTGTAATAGTAAAATAAATTTACTCTTACATTGCTTTAAGGCTTTACATTTTCCACCTTAACACGTAATAGTGCCGGTAGTCTATATAGTACTGTAATACCTCCTGATCGGGAGGCTACCAGAGGATACTCCATAGGTACGACACAAATCAAACTCGTACAAGGCGCGCTAGGGTAGGTGACACGGCACACAAGGCAATGCCAGGGTACATAAACCAATTACGCATCCGGGCTGGTGGTAACGCGTAGCAGTTACTACCGCCCACCTCGAGCCACACCTCCAAAATCAAAAATCAAAAGTGGCCACCAAATCAATCAAAAAGTCAGAGTATAATATCGAAGAAGTGTGTCAGATAAGAGGGGCTACCTCCTTGGTCCGAGAATCGCTCCTGTTTTAGCCACCTTATGCCAACTCATGGGAGTCGAGTCCATGTATATACCTTAATAGAACGTCGCCACCATCCTACTTCATTCTGGAATCTCCACCGCATACACAGTTGTTAAAGTGGTTTTCGGAGTTGGCAAAGAGTATGACAAATTCCGATCTCGATCTCTTTAACAACCAAACGTTATTATAACACCGCGGTCATTACAAAATAATTTATACTTCAAAACCAGAATATTCCATCCATTTCAAAAACCAAATCAATATAATATCATTTTTATTTTCAAATACATCTTTTTCAAAAATCATAGCACTTTCAAAGTTATACACTTCGAAACCAAACACTTGAAATATAACACTTTCGAATCATAATACTTTGGAGCCCAAATTTTGAAACATAATTTCCATCACTTAAATGGTTCAAATATTAAAATACTTTATATAATAAATTGCTTCTTCAATTTCGCAAATCAATTTCAAAGCAACTCGAATTCCAAAATTTCATATTTAAACCAAATCCCAAATCATAAATTTCAATAAAGTTCGGTTTTCAAATAAACTATTCCAAATTATATTGATTTCACAACCGATTGATCCACAAAATAAACCCTTTCTAATTCAGTATATTTCAAGCCTTAAGTATTCAACAATTTCAAAACTAAGTTTGATAATTACAATTCAGCTATCCAATCTTCTGTTATTTAGGTTTGAAATATGTTACTTAATAAATCCATTTTAATTTAAATATAACCCAAATTTCAAATAACTTAACATTTCCTTAAGTTTAATTATACTTGAAATATTCATTTAAATCACTCTAAACCAAAATCAGGTTATAAGAATCATACCCTTTAAAGCCTCAATTTTATTTAAATTTCAAATCAAATTTATTCGAGTATAATTCTTAAATAATTTAATTCAAACCAATTTCATATTTATCTTCCAACCTTAATTTTATTTAAGTCATTATAAACATTATATACAATATAACTTAAACAGATACTTAACCATATTATATAGAAATAATCAAACTTTATTATTTGGCTTATTTTACATTTCCAAACGAATCTACACATAGCTAAAAATCTATAATAAAATAACATTTATATAACATCTGAAATCAATATTTATATAACCCATATATTTCTTTACAAAACCATAGTAATCATTTCAAAATATTATTATATATAGACCGCGGTGTCTGTATATAATTTTCTGTCCTATGGTCAAGTGATACAGATATTTATCTTTTCAATCCGTAATTTAAAACATAAATACGGTTATATATCATTTCAAACCGCAATCCCGAATGAAATAAAATCCGTAACAACTTGCAGTTTATAACAATATAAAATACAACATCCATTCATCTAATATCAATCATCAAACGTTTATCACAATCATAATCCAATTCAATCAATAACATCAGTATAGAACAGATAATAAATTACAGGTATGTACTGGTAGTTTATATTCAATGATAAATTAAATAACCATTTTATTCAAATAAATTCAAATTGACTTAGATGATGATTCAAAATATGCCAAACAGTCGTAAATAAATTTCTAATCATATCATAAATTAATTTAACATCCATAAGAAATTTTAGAAGTTGTGAGTGGGTTAAAACACCCACCTTTTGAATTTAAATTGAATTTAAATCCAATTTAAACTCAAAATTCAAACAGTCTCAGAATCCATCCAACCAGCATCAAAATGTCCAGAATTTTAATACGATCCTACCAGAAAAAACCGTGCGAAACGGACCTCGTATGTAAAAGTTATGTCAATTAGAACGATTTGAAATTTCAAATTGGAAAAACGAAAATAATAAAACAAAAGAGCACCAACCAATCAGAAGCTGCCACGCAACATCTCCTCAATCATCGTTCTAGACAAATTGCCAGCCCTAGCACATGCCATCGTTCACCTGCCGCCACACACCATGCTTCACCACGGCTAACCGCGACTCCTTGCGCCACCATCAGACGCTCGCCGACCACAGCGTGAACCCTCACCAATCACATGACGGGAGCCACCGGCCGATGATGCCCAACTCCATCAGTCGCCGTCCCTTTCCATAATCCTAATCGAATAAATCCCGCCGATCAAACCATCAAGTCGCTGAATAAATTTCCTGGATGGAATCCCCTTGCGACTCTCTACAATACCCACAATTCAATTTGACAATCGAACAAAGATGATCGTCGCGCTATGAACGGTCGTGACTAAATTAAGGGTTTCTGGAAAAATTATGATTCGATTTCAAAAATTAATTGCAAATCTGAGATGCGCCCGTCGAGAGCTTTCTGTCGATATATAATTCGATATATATTGAGGAGTTTGAATTTTGAAGTAGAATTTTTTTGATTTGCAATTGGCTGTAAAATTTAGAGTTTGTCCGCCATTGAGAAAGAGGAGCAATTGGAATTGAACGTACAAAAAAATGAACATAAGAAATAGTCTAGGGTTTATAACGAGGTATATATAGGCTGAACAAAATAGAATAGATGGGCTTGATTGGTTTGGAAAAATAAACGATAACGACCCAAAAAGCCTGCTTCGACTCCGGAACGAAATTGGGTCAACCCATATATCAAAAAAGATGTTTAAAAATATTTTAAAATCAATGGAACAGGTTTCAAGTCCAAATTCCATCGTATGAAGAAGTTATGGAAAAATCAAGTTCTGTCAAATTGATTTCAACTGATTTCAATTTCATTGATTTCTAGACGTTTCGAGCCCACATGATCAAACGACAAGTCCGATCACTATGAAACTTGAAATCCTATAATAATTCACCGTTATAGATCCGATGAAACTAGTTTCGTCAAAATACGAGTCAGTTGCCAAAATGGCTATTTTTCAATCAATTAATTAAATTATTATTAAATTAAATCGCTTTTTCAATTCAAATTTAAAAATTCCTAGATTTCGTCATATTTGATTTCCTAAACAATTACTATAGTTTAAACAACTTAGATATCAATTTAAAGTTAATTAATTTACTAATTTACAATGTTCCTTCAATTGTAAGTAAATTCAATTAATTCATAAGTAATTCCAAATAAATTGGTTTGGTTTAAATTTTCAATTCTTCTATTAGATCAATTATTACCCTATAAACCTATTAACATTGTTTTACGTTTCATTACACTGATATACTTCAAATTTCATCTTTATTTGTATTAACTATTTTATTTTCATTTATTGTTTAATAACTACTATAATTCAATTATATTGAAAATTTTCAACTCCATACCTTAATCAAGCTTTTAATCCAATTAATAATTTTATGTTGGTTCCATTCTTTTATTACATCGATCATTACTTTATGAAATAAACTAATATTTCTATTCCTTTTATTACATTCATATTTTGCAATTATTGACTTAATCTCATTAATGTAACATTAAATTTCATTTTAATTACAATTGATTCCCAATAGAAATTTTTATAACCTAAATAAATTAGTACGTACAATAATGGTCACTATCAACCCTTGATCACATTTATAGGTTTACTGTTTATAAGCAAATGTTACAATGACTCATAAAATATTGATTTTATTCAATTACCATCAATTATATATATATATATATATATATTATCCATTAATTAATTCAATATCCTCATTTGTTTTTCTTATACCCAATTTATAACCAGGTATAACATTTTCACTACTACATTTATTAGAATCTCATTCAGATTGCTAATAGTCAACTTATATTAACATTAACACCTTTAATTCTAATTATTGTTTCATTCTTAATCCACAAATTTTATTTCTTTCAGAATTATATTACTAAAATCTCATTATATTAACAAATTTAAATCGTCAAAAATTACGGGTCGTTACACTCTCCCCTACTCAAAACTTTTCGTCCCCGAAAAGGAAAAAGAAGAGAAAAGAAAGAATTAAGTCAACAATACATCTTATTCAAAAATATTAACTTTATAAACAAATAAATTTACAAAATTAATTAATCTAAATAAAATATACCAATTTTATAACCATTAAATATTTTATACTTAAATTAATAAAGTTTGGAAACATTTTTAAAAATATTTTCTAAGTCCAAAATTTTACGGAAAATTCCGGCAGGGTCTCCTTTGTAGGGAGAGGCTCGGGAGAAAAATATAATATCAAATATAACAATATATATATATATATATATCACAATATTTCAAAATAATATATCCCAACAACGGGAAAATATACATAATAACGCTAGAAAACCGTAATCCGAAAACGTGCCTATTTGTCGGGCAGACAACACTTAATTATGAAACCAAAAAAAGTAGAAATTGCTTCCATAACATGTAATTCCACTTATATAATCCAAAATATTTAATAATTATGTAAAGTGAAATGTTAAAGTTATTTCAATCCCTAACAAACAAATCAATATAGCAACAATCAATTGCAACCAACAGCAAACACCTCAAATACAAATCGACCATCCAAGCAAGACAAACAATTGGTTTGTTCGGGTTAAGATACTTTAAATCACATAGAATGACAAATAACTATGAAGTATTCCACTTACTCAACAGCCTTAGATAAACTCAATAGATTATTCGTACATCCAAGCAAATTTACAGTATCCTTGCCCAAACAACCACAAATCAAACAAAAAACAATTCCAAACAATACATCAAGTTAATTTTTCAATTTCATTTCATAACCTTTGTTGTTTGATTTCCTTTTCATTTATATAGTGGTTTATCTTTTTATTTTACATTTTTCTTGCAAATTTTCATTTATCACTCACAACTATTCATTTTTATTTATTTATAGTATTCATGTTTAATTCAATTCCTTGGCATATTAATTCATTTACTTAAGTTTATAATCTTATACTTACAATACTTACTTCCTATTATGTGACGCCCCACCTCTATACCCACGCTAGCCAAGAACACTACGGTGTAGCGCTGTCAACTGGCACGGAGAATAAGGCTGTTGAGGAGTGACCCTCCATGTAATTGCTTTGTGCGAGCACCGATATGTCAGATAGTAAAACATGCATTCTATTTCAGGAGGAAATCCGACATACCGATACAAACTCAAAGCTACTACACAGTGGCTATAATAGTTTAGGACAAAATATAAAATAATAACATAGATAATATAAATAATGAACACAGATAAAATGGAAAGTCTCATATATACAATAACTGATGTCAGTTACAATACATGTGATACAATACATATGATACAACTACAACTGTCGACTCTGGACGTTATATATACAAGTACATTATTGACAATAATATACATGAATACATATCATCCTATACTATGACACGACTACTCCGAAAGATATGAAGTGACTTCATAGCTCAAGCAGCAACCCAAAGCTAAAAATCTACAACCTGTAAATACTCAGTCTTACCCGAGTATTAGATTCAAAAGAAAATAATACACGGGTCAGTCTAATTCAAACTCAGTTATTAGTGCACAGAAGCAATAATAATTAAGTAACAAATAGACGACAGTCACAATAAATCTCGTCTATCCGATCCTTAAATAAAGAAATCGGATAACGATAAATATAACACGTAACAGTGTAAAACAACAAATCAACAAATTAAACCAAATCAAAATACAGTTCAGAATATTGAATTGAATAAACAAAACTGTTCAAACCATGGAAATATCAATTCAAATATTATTTCGAGTAGGGCTGCAGTACACGCACGCGTGCACTGCCTCGTCACTACAGCCTATGGAATATACTAAAGACCAATAAATCAAAAAAAAAAGAATATCATAAAAGCCATACCGTGTGGCCGCAGTTCACACTTGCGTGCACTGCCTTGCCACTACAGTGATGATGTACACAACCGGGCACAAGGTCAAACCCAAAATAAAACGACGAGTTCAACTCAGGCGAAATATATATAAAATCACGACACGAGCACAAGGTCAAACCCGAGTTTTAAAACTGGGTTCAACACAATGCACATGTCAACAGCACCAAACTGCAACAAGACCACTGACCATGAAGCAAAACCAAAGCCAAGTCTACAGTGATACAAGTACAGGAAGCAGTTCAATATCCAAGCAACAACGAAAAGTAAGGAACCAAATACTCAAGACAACATGAAGTGAATCAAGTTCAGGTCAGATCAATCAGTAGTATGCAAATGAAGAAACAGCATAAAAGCTTATGTATGCAGACCAAATACACAAGTTCACATGTATGCCGTGACACAGCAGTTTTTGGACAAGAAAACCAGTGAAATATGCAAGCTCGACTAACAAGACCAAAATGCAACAGAGACCACTATGCAGTGTACATGAATGCAACATCAATAAACCAAATGCAAGACCACAAGTACAACAACTCCAGCAGTGACAAAGAGTATTGCAGTAATGAGTATGCTAAAACAAAATCTAGTTCAAACCAGTTGCAAACAACATGAATGTCACAAGTAAGTAACGGCATAGGAACTACCACAAGACCACAATGAAGTCGTACAAGAATACCAGATACTACAAAGTATGGAGTGTGCAAGTGTAGACCACAAAGACTCAACAAAGGCTACAGACAAGTAGCAGTGTGCAGAATGAAGCAAATCCAAGTTTATATGCAAATAAACAGAGCAGTAATAAAAATGCAGTGATATGCAACAGGCCCAGTTACAACAGACTCAAGGCAACAGTGAATGGGAAATACAATATGAATGAACTTGCATATGCATACCAACCAGCAATATGAAAAAGGACGGGTGGACAGTGCGACTTGGTCAATATGATCAAGGAAAACTAAAAACAATAGCCAATACACATGAAGGAACAAATGCATCAAGTAAGTGACACAGTGAACTGCAAGTGTCGACTAGGTAGCAAGCAGATGCAACTCGATTAACAATTAACAGTGAACCAAACTAGCCAACGCAACGAGTATCATGTTAATAATACAACATGACAATGCAGAAACAAATGAAGACTACTGACCGGAACCAACATGAAACCAAATCAAACTCAGTTCAACAAGACCACTACAACAGGCCACCAGTGAAACCGAGATGCTACAGATATCAGCAACAACAACCACACTAAGTTTCAAGTGGAACCAAGACAAAATCAAGCATAAAAGTTCAAATGCAAACAACATGTTTTACAAATGCCCAAAGACGAAAGGAAATCAACATCGAGCCAGAAGTTCTAATGCCACAAAAAATCAAAACCGTGACTATCAAGAATCAATTATACGAAATTTATCAAGTCAAAGAAAGTCACGGAACCAAAATCAAATAAGGTCGAAAGTACTACCGAAGCAAGCAGAAACATGAATTCACAGTATCAGTATCAAGTTCGTGCCAAAGTCAATGTTGAACAACGTAAATATTAAAGCCGTGGATAATAAGAATATGAATGGTATAACCGAAGTCAACAAAAACCACAGTCAAGTTACAGTGAAAAGTTGAAGCTGTGGATATGTTTCACGAAATCAAAAATTGGACAAAGTCAAAATCGTGGTGACCACGAAATGAATCAAAGTCGTGACCATCAAGCAACAAAAATATACAATTATGAACAAGTCGTAAATCATCTCAAACATTCATACGAAATTACACTGCCGAAGCATGGAGACAAATTAGATGTGAGTGAGGAATGTCACTCACCTTAGCATCGACGCGAATTGAAGGAGCTGCGAACGAGCGCAAGCAAAAGCAACCAAAGAATTGATCATCAAAGAAGCCGCGAGCAAGAGCAACACAAACCAGAGAATCGAATTTAAAGAAAGGCCCAATTTTTGCAAGGGAGCAAAGACCTAATTCAGATCGAACAGAGCTGCCATTTTCTTCATAAGCCAAAAGAAAGAGGATCAGGTGCAAGAATACCAGAGGGCCGGCCTTGCAAAAGGGGATTAGGTTTCAAGAATCCTTATTTTGAATATAAGGGTGTTTTTTATTTATTTTGCTTTTGCAAATTTTCACGATCCAAGCAAATGAAAATGTGGGCCGAGAATTCAAAGCCCAAAAATCCTTTTAACCATTTATAAAAGAATTTTAACACAATTTAAAACTTCAATTGGCAATTTGCAACAATATTTATCGTTTAAATGTCAATTATTAATCGCAGCGAATTACCGGGTTGTTACAGACTCCCCTCCTTAAAGAAATTGCGTCCTCGCAATCATAAGGAATAAATGGACAAAAGGTAATAACCATAAGAGCATATCATCACAAGATGAAGAAATTTGAAATAGGAAGTTCACCAAAAAGAGCATGAAAGAACATCCTCACGAGCCTGAACGTGTTTGCTCGATGAATTCTCAGGATTCCTAATTGCAATCCTTAGGATTTGAGAACCATTGAACTTCCGCAAGAAAAACATCTTTATTTCGAAGGTGCTACACCCCCGAAGCAATGATGTGAATAGAAGGTTGCTCAAGAATAAAAATCGGAAATCCCCAAGGCATTTTCCGTAATTGGAAGACGTGGAAAACGTCATGAATAGCAGAAAATTGAGCCGGTACACCGGCGTAGTACAATATAAAAACCAAAGAAATCTTTTAATTTCATAAAAGAAATTCTCAAATTCTCTACAAAATTTAATTATCAAATAGATAATCAGAATACATAAATCACAAAACCGTAATATCTAATTATCGATACGATAATTAGAAGACAGCAAAATCAACAAATCTTATTATCAACAAAGATAACTAGAAAACACAAGTCACAAATATCTAACTATAAAAAATGATAATCAGGAATTACCACAACTGTAATCAAGTTTCAAATCAACAAATATTCAATTATCAAAACGATAATCAAATCTTAAATCACAAATATTTAATTATCACAAACGATAATTAAACCAACAAATTTTTAATTATCACAGACGATAATTAAATCTCAAATATCTGATTATCACAAGTGATAATCAGAAACAACAAATATCTGATTATCAAAAACGATAATTAGAATTAACATATGTTTCAATTAACGAGTCCGGAGTTAATCGAAATAGCAAACGCGCATGTCCCATAACCACGAGTTTTACTAAATCGTTTAATTCACTTAATTGTTTCCTTGAAAGTGCAAAATTGTGTATTCCAAAAATAACATTTCACGTTCTCAAACGGACAAGTCCGATATTAAGCGAATCCGTAAAAGAAGGGGGTCATAGTCCTCGATTTTTCTGAAACGTTTAAATCGATTCCTCATTCTTTTGAAAGCGTAAACTGTAAAAATTTTGAAAACAATTTTGATTTATATTTTGAAACAATTTTGAAAAATAACAAATTTTTAAAACACGTGATTAAAACAACAACATCAGTAGCAACTTCGACAAGAAAATTTCACTTCTCAAAATACCGTAAAAACGGACAACAAAATCAGCATTGCGGGATAACCGCTTGAAAATCCATTTTAAAATTGACGGTTACTGAAGTCAAAGCGACAGTAATTTTTATACGTCAAAATCTCATCAAAATAATTTGCATTAAAACATACTACTAGTGAATTTTCATTCATCAAAAATGTCACAAGAATCTTCTCAAAGATAGAAAGGGGTATCATACCCTAAACTTGTATTCATAACAAGTCAATGACACACGAATTCACCAATGCACAAAAAATGATAAAACTTATCAATAGAAATCACGAAAATTGGTGAAGCACAAATTCTAGAAATCATCACAAGAAATCCAGAAAACAGAAATTCTAGAAATCTACACAAGAAATCCAGAAAACACAAATTCTAGAAATCTACACAAGAAACCCAGAAAACACAAAGAGGGAAAGAGGCCTATCACATGACGGTCCGAAGACCATGGAGAGCTACCCCATATGGATGAGTCGGAATCACCCGGATGAGGTCTAGGCTAACCAAAAAGCAAAAAGGTATGTGTGAATGGAATCACACAAATGGTGTCTAGCCTAACCTCGCAAACAAAAAGGTATGTGTGAGTGGAATCACACAGATGGTGTCTAGGCTAACCTTGCAGCAAAAAAGTATGTGTGAATGGAATCACACAAATGGTGTCTAGCCTAACCTCGTAACAAAAAGGTATATGTGAGTGGAATCACACAGATGGTGTCTAGGCCAACCTTGCAGCAAAAAGGTAAGTGTGAATGGAATCACACAAGTGGTGTCTAGCCTAACCAGAAAGCAAACAAGGAGACATCGCACAATTGCTAGTCTAAATCATAAAATGATCGTCATGGTCAACAAGAAGTGTCAATTACACTAAGCTAGTAAATATAAAAGTTTAGCTTCATGTCCCATAAACACTTGCTTAACTCAAATATTTACGAACAAACTGTAGATCTTCACTAGAAAATTGTCACAAAGGATTCAATCGAATAAGTCCAAGAATTAACCCGCGAAGTAAACGCAAGCGTTTCATACCACTCGTTTTACTAAGTCGTTTAATTAGATTTCTCATACGAGTGAGGTAAAGGTTTGTTTATACTTGTAGATTGGAAAACGGTTTAGGAAAAGAGCTTTGTAGTAAAATAGTTTTGAAATCATTTGGAGAAAAGGGTTTTGATATTTACTACTAGTATAGAAAACCTTTATATTTTTTAAAGTGACAAATCACAAAACTGATTGTAGAAACAATCAATCACAAGAATTCACATACAAAGATGTGAATAGAATCCAAAGAAATCGGTACCGAATCCATCAAAAGGTATGTTCACGAAAATCCCAAAGAAAATGTCATTAAAGTTGCCAATAAATGGTAGCAACAAATCGGGGAATTAACAAGAATCGATTAAATTTGGAAACCAAATCAATTCACTAAAATTCACATTCGAAGACGTGAATAAAATCCAAAGAATTCGATTCTAAATCCTTCAATGTAGAAATACCCAAAAATTCCAGAAATAGAAGTTATCATGGTCGACAAAGGAGATAACAACTAATCGGAAAAGAAGAATCGATCAACAATTGGAAAATCAAAGCAGAACAAGCATAAATGCATAAATGACTTCAACAAAAAATAAAAATCAAGTCAATGTCGAAGTCAACAATTGATGGCCACAGTCGAGTACAAAACGAATCAACATCCTCATCAAAGAATTCAACGGCAAACAAAGTCAGAGTCTCGGAAATCAAGAAACTAGCAATTTCACGAAAACAAAGTGACCGAAGTCGAATGGAAATCAAGCCGTGGAAAACTCAAAATATCAAGTTCAGAATCACTGAGATTCGAACAAAATCAACATCGGCTAAATCAATGCAAAGCCGAAAACACAAGAACAAAATCCTCATCATCAAAAACTCAACTTGAGTTCGCAAAGCAAACGGAGGCCGAAGCCAAAATACTTTCACGAAATCAAATCAAATGCGCATAAATAAGTGTTAGGAATTTATACCTAACAAGCAAAGATAATCATAGGTAAAGATGAGAGATAAAACATCGACAAATAGTTGTAACATATGTACTATCTAAGTTATGTTTTATATTTGTCCTAAACCCCAGGCTTTGATACCAAGCTGTGACGCCCTACCTCTGTACCCACGCTAGCCAAGAACACTACGGTGTAGCGCTGTCAACTGGCACGGAGAATAAGGCTGTTGAGGAGCGACCCTCCATGTATTTGTTTTGTGCGAGCACCGATATGTCAGATAGTAAAACATGCATTCTATTTCAGGAGGAAATCCGACATACCGATACAAACTCAAAGCTACTACACAGTGGCTATAATAGTTTAGGACAAAATATAAAATAATAACACAGATAATATAAATAAATGAACACAGATAAAATGGAAAGTCTCATATATACAATAACTGATGTCAATTACAATACATGTGATACAATAAATATGATACAACTACAACTGTCGACTCTGGAAGTTATATATACAAGTACATTATTGACAATAATATACATGAATACATATCATCCTATACTATAACACGACTACTCCAAAAGATATAAAGTGACTTCATAGCTCAAGAAGCAACCCAAAGCTAAAAATCTACAACCTGTAAATACTCGGTCTGACCCGAGTATTAGATTCAAAAGAAAATAATACACGGGTCAGTCTAATTCAAACTCAGTTATTAGTGCACAGAAGCAATAATAATTAAGTAACAAATAGACGACAGTCACAATAAATCTCGTCTATCCGATCCTTAAATAAAGAAATCGGATAACGATAAATATAACACGTAACATTGTAAAACAACAAATCAGCAAATTAAACCAAATCAAAATACAGTTCAGAATATTGAATTGAATAAACAAAATAGTTCAAACCATTGAAATATCAATTCAAATATTATTTCGAGTAGGGCTGCAGTACACGCACGCGTGCACTGCCTCGCCACTACAGCATATGAAATATGCTAAAGATTAATAAATCAAAACAAAATTGAATATCATAAAAGCCATACCGTGTGGCTGCAGTTCACGCTTGCGTGCACTGCCTTGCCACTACAGTGATGATGTACACAACCGGGCACAAGGTCAAACCCAAAATAAAAAGACGGGTTCAACTCAGGTGAAATATATATAAAAGCACGACACGAGAACAAGGTCAAACCCGAGTTTTAAAACTGGGTTCAACACAATGCACATGTCAACAGCACCAAACTGCAATAAGACCACTGACCATGAAGCAAAACCAAAGCCAAGTCTACAGTGATACAAGTACAGGAAGCAATTCAATATCCAAGCAACAATGAAAAGTAAGGAACCAAATACTCAAGACAACATGAAGTGAATCAAGTTCAAATCAGATCAATCAGTAGTATGCAAATGAAGAAATAACATAAAAGCTTATGTATGCAGACCAAATACACAAGTTCACATGTATGCCGTGACACAACAGTTTTTGGACAAGAAAACCAGTGAAATATGCAAGCTCGACTAACAAGACCAAAATGCAACAGAGACCACTATGTAGTGTACATGAATGCAACATCAATAAACCAAATGCAAGACCACAAGTACAACAACTCCAGCAGTGACAAAGAGTATTGCAGTAATGAGTATGCTAAAACAAAATCTAGTTCAAACCAGTTGCAAACAACATGAATGTCACAAGCAAGTAACGGCATAGCAACTGCCACAAGACCACAATGAAGTTGTACAAGAATACCAGAGACTACAAAGTATGGAGTGTGCAAGTGCAGACCACAAAGACTCAACAAAGGCTATAGACAAGTAGCAGTGTGCAGAATGAAGCAAATCCAAGTTTATATGCAAATAAACAGAGCAGTAATAAAAATGCAGTGATATGCAACAGGCCCAGTTACAACAGACTCAAGGCAACAGTGAATGGGAAATGCAATATGAATGAACTTGCATATGCATAACAACCAGCAATATGGAAAAGGACAGGTGGACAATGCGACTTGGTCAATATGATCAAGGAAAACTAAAAACAATAACCAATACACATGAATGCACAAATGCACCAAGTAAGTGACACAGTGAACTACAAGTTCGACTAGGTAGCAAGCAGATGCAACTCGATTAACAGTTAACAGTGAACCAAACTAGCCAACGCAACGAGTATCATGTCAATAATACAACATGACAATGCAGATACAAATGAAGACTACTGACCGGAACCAACATGAAACCAAATCAAACTCAGTTCAACAAGACCACTACAACAGGCCACCAGTGAAACCGAGATGCTCAACTATACTAAGTTTCAAGTGGAACCGAGACAAAATCAAGCATAAAAGTTCAAATGCAAACAACATGTTTTACAAATGCCCAAAGACGAAAGGAAATCAACATCGAGCCAGAAGTTTTAATGCCACAAAAAATCAAAACCGTGAGTATCAAGAATCAAATTATACGAATTTATCAAGTCAGAGAAAGTCACGGAACCAAAATCAAATAAGGTCGAAAGTACTATCGAAGCAAGCAGAAACATGAATTCACAGTATCAGTATCAAGTTTGTGCCAAAGTAAATGTTGAACAACATAAATATTGAAGCCGTGGATAATAAGAATATGAATGGTATAACCGAAGTCAACAAAAACCACAGTCAAGTTACAGTGAAAAGTTGAAGCTGTGAATATGATTCACGAAATCAAAAATTGGACAAAGTCAAAATCGTGGTGACCACGAAATGAATCAAAGTCGTGACCATCAAGCAACAAAAATATACAATTATGAACAAGTCGTAAATCATCTCAAACATCCATATGAAATTACACTGCCGAAGCATGGAGACAAATTAGATGTGAGTGAGGAATGTCACTCACCTTAGCATCGACGCGAATTGAAGAAGCTGCGAACGAGCGCAAGCAAAAGCAACCAGAGAATTGATCATCAAAGAAGCCGCGAGCAATAGCAACACAAACCAGAGAATCGAATTTAAAGAAAGCCCTAATTTTTGCAAGGGAGCAAAGCCCTAATTCAGATCGAACAGAGCCGCCATTTTCTTCACAAGCCAAAAGAAAGAGGATCGGGTGCAAGAATACCAGAGGGCCGGCCTTGCAAAAGGGTATTAGGTTTCAAGAATCCTTATTTTGAATATAAGGGTGTTTTTATTTATTTTGCTTTTGCAAATTTTCACGATCCAAGCAAATGAAAATGTGGGTTGAGAATTCAAAGCCCAAAAATCCTTTTAACCATTAATAAATGAATTTTAACACAATTTAAAATCTTCAATTGGCAATTTGCAACAATATTTATCGTTTAAATGTCGATTATTAATCGCAGCGAAATACCGGGTTGTTACATATTACCTTTATTACAGTAACATTTCAATTATAACTTAAATTCACAACAATTACAACATCAAATTCTTATTTATAAAGGAATTTCATTACATACTTTCATTGCCTCAAGTTTATTACTTGTATAACATCCATTACATTTTCTTATTAAACATTACAACTTTTAAATATTTTGGTAAGTTATATATACGTTAAAGAATGCAAATTGAAAAATTATACAAGTTTACATCATTTAATTTAATTTAATTTAATATTCAATAATTATATCTTTTGCTTTTTATAAATTACAAATTTCAACTTTCTTGAAATTTCATTTATAACCTAGCATTTAATCTCTTATTTAACTTAGACGTTTCAGTTATTAGTTGAATTTCATTTCACTACACTATTGGAAACTACTAATTAGCGGAAACTTAAGAATTAAATACCGGGTTCCGTTTCAAATCATTTAAAATAATATATATAACCATATCTTTATATATCCCTCAAATCATGTAAAATTCAAAATCAAGATTTATTTATCAAAAAATTGTGCATTTACTACTATAACAGCCTTCCCACTTTGAAACTCGAAAATGAACGTCGGTGATGCATGCACTCATCACCGAAATTATTTTCCAACGACAGAGAGGGGAGTACAGAACTTATTTCTTTTCAAAATTTTCCTTTAAAACAATCCTTTCAAATCATATTGAAATATTTGTGTCAGAAAATACTTCTAATTAACATTATTATTATATTCCAAAATCATTCGAAAGAAATTTTCAAAAACCCCGGGACTTAGGTTCTTAATTTCCAATTTTATATTCATTTTCTTTGTAAATTTTATTTCTCAATCAATATTTATAAAATTCACAATCTAACAAAAAATATATAACAACAAAATATAACCTTTATAAATTTTTTAACTTTATGTACTGAAAATATAATAGGCAAAATTATTTCTTTCACCTATATTCAAAAACAAATATTGTGTCGGTTTGTCCTATTAAGTGTTTAGAAATTCCTATTGAAGTCATAGCATCCTATGCACCAACCAGAATTTATAAATATGAAACAGAACAATTAACACAATATCAAACCTTTTTATAACACTAACAAATATGCTCTCTCATAAATATACACTCAACGACTCATCATAGGGTATTACTACCCTATTAGTAAAGAGTCAGACCCCACAAAGCTAAGGTTTATCGCTGAACCTCGCTCTAATACCAGATGTAACATCCCGCCTTTTTGTACGTTTTAAATTAACGATAAACCACACACGTCAGACTCAAACCATACAAAAGGGCGGATTGTTATTGGGGTGAAGAAAAAGCAGAAAGAAATAAAACAAAACAGAATCTTGCAGCGGAATGATAAAATATAATAATCAAATAAACAGTTCATGAAGTTGTTTTACAAAATATTCGATTATACTTATACAATACATATCAGAGTTACACCTACCAGAGAATAATAAATAATGCAGGGAACAATGTGATGCAGTAAAACAATATAGCATATAATAATAATAATAATAATAGTACAATCTTCGTCTTCGTCCTCCAGAAATAAGATCTTCAAACCCTGAAATGCTCAGACTGACCCGAGTGAATTGAAAAGACAAAACACTCGAGTTAGAACTAAAAGATCTTATGTAAGTTAAATCAATGTAAGTAATATGAGTGGAACGACGTCAGAGATGTTTACGGGATTTGACATCTGCTATCTAGTGTCTAACTTGAGTGCAGTAACCTAAGAGATGCTCGGAATTCTAACGTGAGTTAAATTATTTACCATGTAGTAATAATTCACTATTATAATAATGTCTAATAGTAAAATAAACTTACTTTTAAATAGAGTTAAGGCTTTACATTTTCCACCTTAACACGTAATAGTGCCAGTAGTCTATACAGTACCGTAATACCTCCTGATCGGGAGGCTAACAGAGGGTACTCCGTAGGTATGACACAAATCAAACTCGCACAAGGCGTGCTAGGGTAGGTGACACGGCACACAAGGCAATGCCAAGGTAGATATACCAACTACGCATCCGGGCTGGTGGTAATGCGTAGTAGCTACCACCGCCCACCTCGAGCCACACCCCCAAAATCAAAAATCAAAAGTGGCCATCGAATCAATCCAAAAGTCATAGTATAATATCGAAGGAGTGTGTCCGATAAGAGGGGCTACCTCCTTGGCCCGAGAATTTCTCATGTTTTAGCCACCTTATGCTAACTCATGGGAGACGGGTCCACGCATATACCTTAATAGAACGTTGTCACCATGCTACTTCATTTTGGAATCTCCACTGCGTACACGGTAGTTAAAGTGGTTTCGGAGTTGGCAGAGAGTATGAAAACTTCCGTTCCCAGTCTCCTTAACAACCAAACGTTGTTATAACACCGCGGTTATTTCAAAATAATTTATACTTCAAAACCAGAATATTGCATCCATTTCAAAAACCAAATCAATATAATATCATTTTTTTTCAAATATATCTTTTGCAAAAATCATAGCACTTTCATAGTTATACACTTTGAAACCAAACACTTGAAATATAACACTTTCAAATCATAATACTTTGGATCCCAAACTTTGAAACATAATTTCCATCACTTAAATGGCTCAACTATTAAAATACTTTATATAATAAATAACTTCTTCAATTTCGCAAATCAATTCCAAAACAACTCGAATTCCAAAATTTTATATTTAAACCAAATTCCAAATCATAAATTTCAATACAATTCAGTTTCCAAATAAACTATTCCAAATTATATTGATTTTACAACCGATTAATTCACAAAATAAACCCTTTCAAATTCAGTATATTTCTAGCCTTAAGTATTCAACAATTTCGAAACTAAGTATGATAATTACAATTCAGCAATTCAATCTTCTATTATTTTGGTTTGAAAGATGTTACTCAATAAATCCATTTTAATTTAAATATAACCCAAATTTCAAATAACTGAATATTTCCTTAATTTTAATTATATTTGAAATATTCATTTAAATCACTCTAAACTAAAATAAAGTTATAAGAATCATACCCTTTAAAGCCTCAATTTTATTTAAATTTCAAATCAAATTTATTCGAGTATAATTCTTAAATAATTTAATTTAAACCAATTTCATATTTGTCTTCCAACCTTAATTTTATTTAAGTCATTATAAACACTATATACAATATAACTTAAACAGGTACTTAACCATATTATATAAAAACAATCATACTTTATTATTTGGCTTATTTTATATTTCCAAACAAATTTACACATAGCTAAAAATCAATAATAAAATAACACTTATATAACATTTGAAATCAGTATTTATATAATCCATATATTTCTTTACAAAACCATGGTAATCTTTTCAAAATATTTTTATATACCGCGGTGTCTGTATATAGTTTTCTATCCTATGGTCAAGTGATACAGATATTTATCATTTCAATCTGTAATTTAAAACATAAATATGGTTATATATCATTTCAAACTGCAATCCCGAATGAAATAAAATCCATAACAACTTGTGGTTTTAACAATAAAAAATACAACATCCATTCATCCAATATCAATCATCAAACATTTATCACAATAATCATCCAATTCAATCAGTAACATCAATATAGAACAGATAGTAAATTACAGGTATTTACTGGCAGTTTATATTCAATAATAAATTAAATACTATTTTATTCAAATAAATTCAAATAGACTGAGATGATGATTCAACATATGCCAAACAGTCGTAAATAAATTTCTAATCAAATCATAAATTAATTTAACATCCATAAAAAAATTTAGAAGTTCTGAGTGGGTTAAAACGCTCACCTTTTGAATTTAAATTGAATTTAAATCCAATTTAAACCCAAAATTCAAACAGTCTAAGAATCCTTCCAAACCGATGTCAAAATGTCTAGAATTTTGATATGATCCTAGCGGAGAAAACCGCGCGTGAAACGGACCTCGTATGTAAAAGTTATGTCGATTAGAACGATCTGAAATTTCAAATTGGAAAAACAAAAATAATAAAACAAAAGAGCACCAACCAATCAGAAGCCGCCACGCAACATCTCCTCAATCATCATTCCAGACAAATCGCGAGCCCTAGCACACGCCATCATTCACCTACCGCCATACACCATGCTTCACCACGGCCAACCGCGACTCCTCACGCCACCATCAGATGCTCATCGACCACATGACGCGCGCCGCCGGTCGATGGTGCCCAACTCCGTCAGCTGTCGCCCCTTGTAATAACTATGACGACCTGGATTTTTCACGTTCGAAAATCAACATCCATACTTCACATCATACTCGAATGCCACAGATTCGACCGTCCAAATCCGATTCGCCGGAGCTTATAACACATTAAGTATAACAACACAGCAGAAGAAAAGAATAAATATCATATACAACTCAAATGATACAATATCCAAATATACAACAATGATCAAAATCAGAAATACAATGAAATGCTACAGCGGAAACACCAATGAACTAGCAGCGGAAACAACTAGAACTTGAAACTCCAGAAGAAATACCAATATCAGCAATCTCCATAGATAGCTCGAACCACCATCAAGTTGTACCAAGCTAAGCAAGGTCAGTCGTCCTAACCAAAGACTTCACTATCTAACGTCTCCAAACAATTCCAAAGAGAAAGCTGAAAGCTACTGAATCGATATCTACTATCTGAAATACCCAACCCTAGACTGCCCGTGTGAAAAATTATGGGAACCCAGAGTTTAGGAAGGGAACAATAAACTTCGGGTCAGTCATGGGACTGGTATGAGCAAACAAAAACAGTTTATCTTTAAAACAACAATAAAAGATTTTAAAACATTGAAAACCACAATGCTTTTTGGAAAATGAAACTGCCATAAGGCCTCCCGCCACACACACAATGCAAGCACACACTTGGAGGAGATTTCTCCTTATGACAGTAAAAAATGCTTGATATGCGGAAACCATTTGATATTATTATTAGTGCATAGTGTAGAAAACATTTCGAAAGTATAATATTAATCTTAGCCAGCATAGACATTTTGTACTATGCCTACTACAGCTACCACGTTAAATGGCAGGTTATACGACTAAAACCGTACAAGGTGCGTATTGGTTGATTGGATTTCCAAGAAATGGTCAGGCTAAGGAACTTCCTTACCGAAATGGGAACGCCTCTGGAAGGACGCCCCCGAGAACCTAACCGGATCTCTGCAAACACAAGGCCGACGCTACCTCACGCTTTAACCAAGCTATAACATGGGTAACTAACACATAAGTATGCCATCCCCGATCGTTACCGACCTTTATCCGAGAGCTCTCAACACCAACAACCACAAAGCAGTAGATTTACAGCAACCACATAGGTTAAATATCTGGGCTCCATACCATGATACTACGTTTTATCCAGAAGGAAATGGACATACCCTAGGGGTGCGACCCCTAAAAACCTTGCCGCATCTTTCCTGTTACGACCCTTTCCGGGGTGTGAGATCCTGATGCAGTCTCGTCCACAAAGCTATGCGTTTACACAAAAGTCATGCTTCGATCAACAAATGATCAGCAGCACTTCGTATGACACATTACCAAATTAGGAATGTATCACAAGTAACCATCAACTACATAACCTCTGAGCTCGTACGTCTCAGAGAAGGGTGTTAAGCTAAGAGAATAAATCTCCGCCACCAAACAGAAATGTATTTGATAGAAACCAGCTTTACATCTCAAAGTGTAATGTCAGACACACATCCATACAAGTCTATTCCGGGTTCGAACAGAACCGAAGGCACTTCACAAAGAAGCCCTTGCACATCCGGATAATTCCTAATCATGTCCGGACTCCCCATCCCAAAGGGTGATCAAATCTCTATACCGGGGATCAGCCGGTGCAGAGACATTCGATGAGTTATCCTTTCGCTTTCGAAAATATCCGGTCTTCACCACCGGTCTTCAAATGCTATCCATAACGTCGTATCATTATTCAGAATGGGTTATATGACACAAAGTTCCTCTCTCGGCTAAATCGAATAACGAGCGCAATATTAAAAAACATATAGATATATTGGATCTCAGTTAAGTCACAACTTATTACCCAAAACTTTTCTTCAAATGGTCTAAACAAATTACCATTTACAAATCTTTTTGAACAAAAAGATTCACTTTACAAAGTTCACAAAGCTCACAAAGTTTACTAATCTTTCATAAAGATTCATTAATATCTTTCCAATTCAAATCTTTTGTACAAAAGATACGCTTTTCAGATCCCTTTTAAATTTGAAAACAAACATCACCAATATTTAACAAAGATTCATTCATAGTCCTATCCAAAACAATTTTCCTTTCAAATTGGATTAACTCATCCAATCTTTAAATTAAAGATAGCTTTCAAAACCATTTCCACAAAACGATTCCATTTCAAAACTTTTATATAAAAGATACACCATTTAGAATACTCCTCGATTCCAAAACAAAGTTTAACAATCTTTTACAAAGATTCATTCGTAGTTCCCAAACTATTTACGATTAAAATCTTTTTAAGTAAAAGATCCATTTCAGTTCAAAAACAAGATTTTACCAAAATTTTAAGATAGCTTTCAAAACTATTCCATTTCAAATTTGAAATCTTATTAACACAAATTGGAAATCCTTTCTTTACATAAAGGCTATTATTATTTGAAAACAAATATTTTTCGTTTTTGGAAAAATCCGATTTTATTTGCACGAGTTAAAGCCCTTCATGTATAAAACTTGGGTTGAATTCAAATTCTTAAAACAATACTTTTAAAATGGTTTAAAAGCCCATATAAACACATTTATAACTTTTATAACCTTTTTAAACCATAATTTCAAAATATAGAATTCAATTCCAATCTTGAATTTAAACTCAAATCAAACTATTTAAATTTCAAAACTTTATAAAGTTATTTAAAATAACTTTTATCTTCAAAACTCCTTTTCAAAAGCTTTTCATATTTAATCCAATTTCATTTCCAAAACTATTTTGGATTCAAAATTTGATTTAAAACCATTTCAAAAATATGCGACTTAACCAATTTCCTCATGCAATCCATATTTGTGTGTGTATGGTGTAGTCCAGGGGTTTTACACAATAGTGCAACAACATCAATCATCACAATCCAACACACAACAATATCGATAAGCGGTATAACCCTATAACGCTTATGTCTATTTACAGATTCACATATATAAATGCATCACAGAAAAATAAATTACATTTATCATAGATAAACAAATTACATTCATAGTTCACAACTCAAATCAGCATAATACATATCACAAAGTATCACATATCAAGGATATCAAACAATTCATCATCTAATAGAATCCAAATATTCATAAGTAAGATTAGATAATCATCTGATAAATTTTAAATCAGATTTAATTACTTATGAATAACTACTAATCCTAGTTAATTAATATTAATTAATTACAAATCATTTAATAGATTATCCTTTAATCGTTTACTAATTAATAAATTCATTAACCTTTAATTATTAATTAATCAGCCTTAATTAATAAATTAATTAATCACATAAATAGATTAATTATCTTAGATTAATTACCATAATTAATCTTTAATTAATCACATAAATAAGTCAATCCTTTATTTAATTACTTAAAACTTTAATTAAAAATAATAATCCATTCACCTTAAATTAATTACTTTAATTATCATTAAAAATCTTTATTTAATAACCAAATTAATTATTTTTTTAACAAAATAAATTAACTTGGATTTTAAAGTTAATTAACAATTAAACCATCTCTTCTAGGTTAACAACTTAACATTATTAAGTTGATTTAAAATAACTTTAAAATAAAAGTTATACATAGATTTAAAAATATTTTAAATTTAACTAATTTTAAAATAATTTTATCTAAAATTTTTTTAACCAACTCCAAACACGCGTAAACACTATTTATAAAGAATTGGGTTTAACCAAAATTTTTTTCACGTAAAACTCCATTTGTTTAAGAATTTTAAAACTGTTTATATATTTGGTTTTCTTAAACCCGAGTAAAAATCAAGTTTTCCCCGGGCCAGATTCGATAAACCCCGAGTGCAATCCCGAGTCAATTTCCCTTTTTTTCTTTTTAAACTTGGTTCTGATTTTAGATTTTCAAAACTGTTGTGAAAAACCACTCGAGTCTTCCCTGAAACGTACTCGAGCTAAATTCAATCTTCCCCCACATCATTCCCGAGTATTCCTTTTCTTCCCCCCAATTAAACATCACCAGACATTAGTGATATCGCGTGCACGTGTACGCCTGAATTTCATCACTCCGACCATTGCCGTATCTTCTGACATGTCAACGATGATCGCCCCTGCCCAAACAATTGTCCAGTTCGATCGAATTCAACTAGAACGAAAATCGAGCATCTCGAATAAAAAACTAGAACCAAGCCAATCGGAAAACCCATCCTAGCACTCGTCTCTGACCAATGGAGGTCATGCGACCACTACCCAAGCTTCGCCGAAGTCCCCTCCTATTTCCCCCAGTGCGATCACCTGAATCGTCTCGACGACGACCCTGCTTCCCCGTGAACAAACTCGACAAAACACCCAATTTAAAACCCTTAAATGATCTCGCCATCATCCTCGCTGATCGAAAAAGATTATAACCATTTTTCCGACGATCTACTATACACAAGCCACCTTCACCATAAATTTCGATCCATAATTCATTGCCGATTGACAGGAATTGACCAAAGTTCACATTCCGTTCAACTCGAGCGTCCTTTGTGGATACTCGCTTAAAAATCCTAACATTTTTATCAAAAATCATGAATTTAAAGTACGATTTCACTCCTATGATTAGAACATACATTTGATTTTTGAATCTATTTTTAATTTTTTTTACTGTTTTTCCCATTCTTAAAGTAAATTCACAATATAAAAGGTTGGATTTATTTTTAACATTGATATTATCCTGTTTAAATCATCTTTTCTTTGGTAACCATAACTCGAATTTGTATAGATTGTGAGATGTGAATTTTTAAAATAAAATTCCAGGCCTGTAACTATAAGAATAGGCATATATGCCTGTATACACATAATTTAACTCACCTATATATATATTTATACAGCATGCAAGCATATTCAACATCAATCACAAACATAAAAACAGAGATAAATGGGTTTTCTCACCTGTTTAAAGCAGAGAAGACAGGTTTGAATGCTTTATGAAATAATCTGGAATCTGTTTTAAAGTTTTATCTTTGATCTGACTTGAAACAGCAACTTGGATCTGGATCACCTGCTGTTTTTGAGTTAGTTGAATCAGCTAGCTTTTCTTCAGATTTGAAATTGTTTTAATCCGGATTTATAGCCTCAGGTTGAATTTGATTTAAATTTTGCTCTAATCTTTTCAGGTCTGTTGAAGTCTTAATATAGGTTAATAGCTTCCATGCTTGAGAACTGAAGCTTTGGATTTCTGAGGTGAATCTACACAAATGATTTGAACTGTCATCTTGTATTTGTTTGAACAAGCTTTAGTTTTTGATTTTTGCTTTTGAATTCTCTGTTTTCTTTCTGATTTTTGATCCTCTTTTCTTTAATCTGTTTTGTTATTGTGATTTTCAGGTTTTACTTCTTTGTTTTGTTCAGGTTTGAAAGAAATTGAGAAACCTGATTTTTTTCTCTTTTTTTCTTTTTCATGCATGTTTTTTTTCTAATAAAAAGAAAATTTATCTTTTGCCACTTGTTCAAATTAACCAACACTTGTCAATGTTATATCTTATTTATTAAACATTTGTCATTTGTGATAAAATTATGTTTACCCCTTTTGTTTACATAAATTTATTTTCAAATTATACTTATTATAGGTTAAATGTGATACACTTTTAAAATCTTAGTTTATGAATTTGCAAACCAATCTTACCCATGTATGTTTTTCTTATTTATTTCTAAAAGATATGTATATTTTAAACTTTTTATTAATTCTTGTTTTAAATATCATATACACATCTTTACATACATTTTTCAATTACTTTATACTTATAAAATTTATAAAGAAAATGAATTGAAAACAATTAATAAATAATCATACATATATATAAAGTTTTAAATTCAACCTTACTAATATTCAAGACATTCAGTTTTGAATCCTGAATCAAAAATATTCATTGTCAATATATACATAAATTTAAAAAAATCAAATTTCAAAATATAATCCATTTATATAAATAAATAAACATACATCTGATTTAATTTTGGAAAATCCAAATAAAATTTTATAAAATACTTATTTTTAAGTTTCAACCCAAAATTATAATACATTTTATTTTTAGAATTCCCAGATCAAAATCGCTTTACAAATTTTATTTATATTCCATAATATATTTTTTAAATTGATTCCCAATTTATCCACAATTAAATCCAAAAATATATATTGATTATCAAATTAATTAGGCTTAAAAATCAGGGATCTTACAATAACCCTAATCGAATAAATCCCGTCGATCAAACCATCAAATCACTGAATAACTTGCGTGGATGGAATCCCCTCGCGACTCTCTACAATACCCACAATTCAATTTAACGGTCAGACAAAGATGATCGTCGCGCGATGAGCGGTCGCGACTAAATTAAGGGTTTTTGGAAAAATTATGATTTGATTTCAAAATGAATTGCAAATTTGAGATGTGCTCGCCGAGAGCGTTCCGACGATATATAATTCGATATATATATTGAGGAGTTTGAATTTTAAAGTAGAATTTTTTTTTTTGCAAGGCAAGCCAGTTTTATAATGGACCGTCCACTTTTATTACGAAAGTAATAAAATCTTGAAATATAGGAGTAAGGTAGAAACACCTTAACTACTATGAAAAAAGGAAAATAGAGCACAGGATTGTGACAAACATGTCACAGCTACTAGAAATAAATCGTAGACTAGGTCTCTTTCGGAGAGGAAGAAGCAACAACGTCCACTGATACCTGGAGAGATACCAATGGGACATTCCCAACAACACCAGCATAGCGACGGAATAGGGAAGTAATACAAGGATCATAAACCTCAGCATCAGATGAATAAATAAAGGAACGATCCCAAGTAGAATCAGCAAGCATGACAGAATTCAACTCTGCATACGGCCCATCCAAATCAAGAACTAAGGAGTCACCAGAAGGTCTATAATAAAGGCTTCTAAGGTCCAAATGATCATCAGATACAAATCTAAAAAAGGAATCATCCACGGGGTTAAATCGCACATCACATTTGTGATCAATCCAACATCTCTCAGACGCATCCCAAACTACAGGCAAATGAGGCTGAACAAGATTCGAAACAACAGAAGGGACTGCTGAAATAACACAAGGGACCACAGATCCGACAGGGGATGAAGGCCGAGCAGGAGAAAAAGCAGGCGGATCCGGGTCGGATAAAAGAACAGTAGGAGGAGGAGCAGTCTGAGAGTTAGTGGAAGATACCTTAGGACCCATTTCCTGAGCAGAGGCCGAGGAAGAGGGATCTTAGGAGCTGCCGCTGGAACATCAGAATGCGAGCAGGCGTTGGCAAGGTGACCAAAAGAGTGACAGACAGAACAAATATCCGAAATCCAGCCATAATGAACACGGACTTCCACTACATGAAAACAGCTAGCTGTACAGGAATAGTGGAAGGGAGAGGCGTAAAAGGCGAAATCTCAATCAAAGCCTTGGCGAATACCAATTTTTCACACGCAACTGTATTTGAGGCAAAACATTTCAATTTACCAACATTACAGGCCAGCCAATTCAAACCAAGTAAAGGTTGAAGAGCAGAGGGAATTTGCGAAAAGTAAACCCACACGGGGATAGAAAGAACTTGCTCACGAGTACTAGCAACAGTCGGAGACCAATGAGTAATGAAAAATGGTTGCCCACCAAAAAAGGAAGGCTCAGCCTCAAGAATACGACTACGATCGTCAGCTGAGGAGAATAAAAGGAAGTACATGGAATCAACTAGCTTAACTCATAGAGCACCATGAAGCTTCCAAGCCTTGCGACAAATAGACGACGCATCAAGCAGGCGGTGATTAGGGTCCAAAAAGAAGCCAGCCAAGTAGTCTGACCAGTAATCCATACCATCTTGCATGACACTGGGGTGGTGGAATCATCACTCCATTTTCCTCAACGATATCGAAATCAACCGGTTTGTATTCTCTCGCGTTACGGGGCAGAGAAGTTAAAAGAGACGACCAAGCTTTCGAACATGCCTGGGATGGAGCAGCAGGGCAATGCAACGAACTGGGAAGCTCCTCAACAGTAGGTTTACCAACATAGTCAGACTCAAATGAACAATCAGAAATCTTATCACAAAGATTGGGAACACAATTTTCGGCGCCATTAGGACGAACACCTGATTTGCAAGGATTATGACTTGAAAAATTAGCATCAGTAGAACGCAAAACGCGGCCAGACAGACCAAAATCCACACCACCCACTCCAGAAACAACATTCACATTCACAAGCGATGGCACACTACCAACCTCCGCATCACAGACTACACCATCCAATGGTAGCGAACCAACGCACATAGTAGAAGCAAGGGAAGAATGTTTAGGAGCAGGAAGGGGTGGAAAATCCACACCATAAAGCGATGGAGGCAATTGTCGTAATGAAACAAATGGCAAATCCTTAAAAACCCCGCCAGATTTGGTGGATGAAGGCGAAACGGAGGGAGCAGAGAGAAGCGCGGGGAGGAGAGGCGAAGCAGGCATCAGAAGGGATGGGATGGAGGGAAGAGCGGAGGGAGGAGGATCGCGAAAGGATTAAAGGATGGGAGAAAATCACCAGCGAGAACGAGACAACAACTATGCCATTAAAATTCAAATGCTTTTAATATTAAGTGAAATAATGCAATTGATTGTAAAATTTAGAGTTTGTCTGCCATTGAGAAAGAGGAGCAATTGGAATTGAACGTACATAAAAAATGAACATAGAAATAGGCTAGGGTTTATAACGAGGTATGTATAGGCTGAACAAAATAGAATAGATGGGCCTGATTGGTTTGGAAAAATGAATGATAACGACCCGAAAAGCCCGCTTCGACCCCGGAACGAAATTGGGTCAACCCATATATCAAAATAGATGTTTTAAAATATTTTAAAATCAATGGAACAGGTTTCAAGTCCAAATTCCATCGTATGAAGAAGTTATGCAAAAATCAAGTTCTTTCAAATTGATTTCAATTGATTTCAATTTCATTGATTTGTAGGGGTTTCGAGCCCGTACGATCAAACGACAAGTCCGATCGCTACGAAACTTGAAATCCTATAATAATTCACCGTTACGTATCCGATGAAATGGGTTTCATCGAAATCCGAGTCAGTGGCCAAAATGACTATTTTTCAGTTAATTAATTAAATTAATATTAAATTAAATTAAATCGCTTTTTCAATTCAAATTTAAAAATTACCAGATTTCATCATTTTTGATTTCCTAAACAATTACAATAGTTTAAACAACTTAGATATCAATTTAAAGTTAATTAATTTATTAATTTACAGTGTTCCTTCAATTGTAAGTAAATTCAATTAATTCATAAGTAATTCCAAATAAATTGGTGTGGTTTAAATTTTCAATTCTTTTATTAGATCCATTATTACCCTATAAACCTTTTAACATTTATTTTATGTTTCAATACACTGATATACTTCAAATTTCATCTTCATTTGTATTAACTATTTTATTTTCATTTATTATGTAATAACTACTATAATTCAATTATATTGAAATTTGTCAACTCCACACCTTAATCAAGCTTTTAATCCAATTAATCATTTTATGTTGGTTCCATTCTTTTATTACATCGATCATAACTTTATGAAATAAACTAATATTTCTATTCCTCTTATTACATTCATATTTTGCAATTATTGACTTAATCTCATTAATGTAACATTAAATTTCATTTTAATTACAATTTATTCCCAATAGAAATTTTTATAACCTAAATAAATTGGTACATACAATAATGGTCACTACCGACCCTTGATCACATTTATAGGTTTACTGTTTACAAGCAAATGTTACAATGACTCATAAAATATTGATTTTATTCAATTACCATCAATTATATATATATATTATCCATTAATTAATTCAATATCCTTATTTTTTTCTTAAATCCAATTTATAACCAGGTATAACATTTTTACTACTACATTTATTAGAATCTCATTCGGATTGTTAATAGTCAACTTATATTAACATTAGTACCTTTAATTCTAATTATTATTTCATTCTTAATCCACAAATTTTATTTTTTTCAGAATTATATTACTAAAATCTCATTATATTAGCAAATTTAAATCGTTGAAAATTATAGGTCATTACAAACCGCCCACACAGCCGAAATAAAGGGACATCTAGACAGAGGTGACGTTACCCTAATTGGTTGCTAACCACATAACCTTTTGTTCACCTCCACTGTTTTAGCCATTCCCGGTCGATGAGGCTTGAGGCTATACGTTACCTTTTTAACACACACTGACTTATAATGCTCATCATCCTCCTAACAATGTTCTGAAAGCATTCGTCCATACAAGTCTGTTTCGGGTTCGAACGGAACCGTAGGCACTACTCCTACTACATCCATTTTGGAATCACCCTTGGAATTAGTAGCGATTAGCCCTTGCACTTCACCGCTCCATCTTCAACTCCAAGCTATTGTCTTCCTCACGAAAAAAGTTCAAACCAAGTCGAAGTGGTTTTCGATAAATTAATCCCGATCCCGGTCTCTTCGAAACGATTAGCGCATTGGCTAATATTGACAGTCGGTTATTTAACTATCAAATAACATTCACAAACAACTATCGGGTCTTAATAATTTCCCAAATTATTTATTTATTTCAAAATATCTTCCCAAGATATTTTCCTACACTTCAACCCTTTGAAATCAGTTTCAAATCACTTTGCTCTTGCGGAATAAATTTCCAAATATTGTTTATTCCCACTAAAAATCACCAATTCTAAATACTTTAGATTTTAAAATAATTTAAATCACTTAATCGAAAAAAAAAATATTTTAAACATTTAAAGTAAAAACTACTTAAAACACTTCATTTAAAAAAAATACTAGTTATAAAATTTTAAAATAATTCCTCATGTAAACTTAAGCAAAGACAAATTTAAAATAAAGGTTATGAAATTCTATACAAATTTTTCAAATAACAACTTTTGCCAACTATCTTTTAAAATAAAACTACTTTATAAAATATAATTATTAATAATTATCTTTTAAAAACATAATACCAATTAACTTTTCAAAATAAATTACTACTCTAACTAATTTAATAAATATTTACCTTTAAAATTTTAATCAACTTAAATAATAATTTCTCAAAAACATTCCTTTAAAACAACAATAAAACTTTTAACTTATACTTAAAACTCTGCTTTGAAAACGTACGTGGCTTTTCAAAGAAATACACTTTTCTTTCACACCTTTTTAAAAATAAACCACTATTTATTTTTAAAACAAATTACCCATTCCTTTATAAATTCCCATCGTGAATTTATACTTCCAAATATCCACTGATATCTTGTTTCACTTTATAAACCCAGTTTATAAATCCCTAGTCTCATCCTTCTTTTTAAAACACAATTTCAAATTCTAAATCAATTTCCAAATCAATTTTCAATTTTTACTCCATTTTAAAAATAAATTCCTTTACTTGCTCAATTTTATTTCAAGACCCATTAATTTCAGATTTAACTTCTTTATTATTATTTAAAATCTTATTTATACTGAAAATACCAATTTCATATTCATTTTAGAATTCTTCTTTTATTCCTTCCTAAACTATTTAAATTTTGAATTTAAAAATAAATCTTTTATTCCTTTAAATATTATCACTTAAGTTTAAAAATTCATTTATTTCTATTTATTCAAAAATCTCCTTTTCCATACTTGGAATTTATTTATTGGAATATGAAAATCAACTTTTATCCTTTTCCAATTCATTCTTTAATTTATCCAAATTCTCTATAATTACTTTACTTAAAAATTATCTCTTTTATTTCCCTTCAAAAATTCAATATATATATATATATATATATATATATATTTTTGATAACTCAATATACCCAATATATTCAATCAAACCATAGCATCATATATTTTCAATTACCAATGTAATCTATCATAGATTATCAAACAATCATATCACAGAATATTAAAACAATCTATATATTTTAAGGTATCCAGTTGGATCCCTCCAACCTGTTTCCCTGCATCCACAGATGTTAGCATAATATAAAATACCAATCCCACTTCAAGGTGGGATATCGCGGTATATGGGGTCATCCGCTATTATGCGGGGCGCATAGTGTCTCATCCGCTATATAATGCGGGAAATCAATCGCTCCAATATATATACTATACATAACATATCACATCCAATGCTGATAATAAATTATCAATTCAAGCAACAACTAATATTTTAAATTTAACTATTAAATTAAATGGTATTCCAAAAGAGTGAGATTAATTCACCTTTGCTTTTATTTGCAATCCACTTCAAACCAGCTTGCCTCTTCACTATTTAGACCTGAAGCACCCACAAGCTGATTAAGACCTCTAGGAAAAAGAAGTCAAACCCAATGAAGTAAAATATCCCAACAAATGCATTATCTGATATATGGTCGACTGCAGAAAGGATGTCGGTAAATGAGTCCCCATGAAATACAATTGGAGGAGAAACAACATCAACTATACAAAAACCAATATGGATCACGTAAACAAGGAAGAACGATCCAAACTTAATTGCACTATCTGTTCTCATTGTGCGATACAGAGGCCTGTACCAAATCACATATGACAGTAGACATCCAAGTATAGCATATATGCATGCGAGTAGAAAAATCCTAGCACCTCTACCCTTTATCCAACAAACAGTTATAGCAATCGCATTCCACACCAGACAAATCAAGATGCCCAACCAACTTGCAAAAGCCAAGTACTGCAAACGTTGAGCATGAATTAGTATTTCTTTAGAGATATCGTGATGAATGATTGGAAAAAATGGAGGCCAATTTTTCTCCTCAACAAGAACCCCAGCATTGCTTAAAGCCTCCTCTCTTCTTCTGATTTCCTCTTCTCTGCGCCTTTAATCAGCTTCCCAAGAAGCAAGAACGCTACTTTTTGATCCGTTCATTGGCCTAAGTGTAAAGTCATCTGTAGCATCATTCTTATTACCAAATCCAAATGGTAAAGACGAAAGTCCCGAAAAACGAGGTTTAGAACTTGAATCTGTTGATTTCGCAAATGGATTGACGTGATCTTCATCGAATGGATTTGGATCGCGATGCATTTTTGTATAATTTTGATATTTTCGCTAAATCTAGGGAAACTAATATCCTACTCCACCATTTTCTTCTGATTCCTATTTTTTTCTCTAAGATAAAATGTTTAGCCTTTCTTTTGATTTCTATGTATTTTTATTTTTTTTCTCCAATCATTTTCTTTTTTAAAAAAAGGTTAAGAAAACAAGAAAGAAAAAAAGAGCACGTGTCTGACAATGTAGGAGACGTGTTGGAAAGAATAGAACATGTGTCTTCAAAAACCTACCATAGTACTGAATGCAAAAATATTATATTTAAATTCAAATTTGAATTTAAATCGTCTTGAAATGGTGGCTTAAAATCTTTACATCCTATCGAGGCATGCCGCTAGGCGTTTATAATGTTAAACCCCTATTCCGAACACACTGGAAAAGGTTCCGAGTCCTAATTTGTCGTATGGAGAAGATAGATTTTTGGACCAAATATTATATTGAATTTTCGATATAAATTTCAGTGTGTTTACTTACCATGCGGCCAAACGATCACTCCAGACATCACGAAAATTAAAATCCAATAATAATAAAATATTACGGATCCAATGGAATTGGTTTCGTCGAATTCAGTGACTGTGCCTCGAAAGGCTATTTTTAAATATCAATTTAAACAATACATTTTTATAACTGAACAAAACATTATTCAATTCAATAATTTAATTGCAAAAAAACTCTGATATTTCAAATTCAAGTTAACTAACTTCCAAATATTTAAAATCAATTAAATATTTCAATTTCAGATATCCAGAAATTCCGGGTCGTCACAACAAAATTTCATTCCTCATTTATTCATACAATATTTTTTCTTTTCATTGCTTTGCATTCATTGCTTACATAAGTTATTTTTATTTCAATTATTTAAAATGATCAATGAATTCATTATTTAAGTATTACATACATTTTATTTCAACTTCTTCACATTCATTATTAAATTGTATACTTGATTTCCCTTAAAATATAAATCTTTATTTGTGATTTAATTCACACTTAAATTTTAATTCCTTTCCCTTCACATTTAGTCCTTTCATATGTGGTATTCACTATTTTACTATTGATTCCAATTATGATTAGTTTCAGACATCACTTATGTTTATAATCATTTGCTTACAGTGTTCACTCTTTATATTTCTTTTAATCAGTAGCACTTCAAATTATTAACTTAAGCTTAAAAAAAAATTATAATATCAGAATTCTTATTTACAGAAGAAATTCCATCGAACTCTTTCATTTTCTAAGTTTTACTTATATGCTATTCTATTACATATTCTTGTTAACATTTTCAACTTTTAATATTTTGTTAAGTTATATATATGTTTTAAGAATGTAATTGAAAGTTGCATAAGTTATCTCATTTATGTTAATTAACAAAATGTTCAATAGTTACATTTTCTTATTTTCGTTACTTAATTCATAAGCGACAACCTTCTATTTCTTTATATTTCATCAATCCCTTAACATCTAGTTTCTTATTTTCCATTTTAGCAGTCTCCAACTATTAACATAGTAAATACTATATTCTATTACAATAACTGAAAACAACTAATTATCAGAAAGTCTAAGAACTAAATCCAGGATCCATTTCAGTCAAATTGAAAATAATATATGTATATATATATCCTTTTGTTACCCAATGGCTTGACCGGGTAACCAAGACTTGAGGTAGAAGGCTCGTTCGACATAAAGGGCCGTTCGACACGACTATGTAGTTCGTCCTCCAGCCTTGTTCGGCAGAGAGGCCTCGTTCGGCATCTAGCATCGTTCGGTATCTAGGCTTTGCTTGGCATCATAAGTTCATTCGGTACAAAGCCCCGGTCGGCATGGCAGAGTCATTCGACATTCAATCTCGATCGGCATGAAGCTCGTTCGAGATTCGGCCACGACCAACATTCCACCTTCGTTCGGCATTCAATCTCGACCGGCATGAAGAACGTTCGGCATTCGGCTTCGACTGGCATTCCAGCCTCGTCGGCATTCCAGCCTCGATCGGCATTCCCGCCTCGTTCAGCATTCCCGCCTCGTTCGGCATTCCAGCCTTGATCGGCATTGCAGCCTCGACCGACATCAGATGTCGTTCGGCCTGTACATTTCACTCAACATACTGCCCCGTTCGGCATAGAGGTATCGTTCGGCATTTGTCGTTCAGCATTTGTGGCTTGGCACACAGAAGTCGCTCACCACGGGCCGAGGTATCTTGCTCCTTGGCCCATCAGGGAAGTCCAACCCAACTTCGTCTATAAATAGAGAGGCAAGGGCACAGTGAAATGGACCTTTTTTCAAGAACACTGGGGAGACACTGCCACATTCAAGACTCATCCAAGACTTATTCAAGACTCAATCTTTTTTACTTAACAATTGTATTCAAGTGATTGGTGTACGGATAATATCTGTAATCAACAGTTGACCAAAGTAATAAAGATTAACTTCAAAGTGGACGTAGGCAGTTACGCCGAACCACTATAAATCTGGTGTTCTTGTCTCCTACGTTTAATTTAGCATATTATTTTCCATTTAAATTTACTTTCTTCACAATCTCTCTTAAGGGTGTTAGTGACCAATTCTAGTACTAACATTTTGGTGCTTTCACCGAGAATCGAATTCTCAGGCTGATAGGATCTACTTTGTAGCTACTGGATTGAAAAATCCTCCAAAGGAGATAAGACTTATTCATAGGACGCCCATTGAATTTATTCAGAGTTTCGACCGAAAACTCTACTATGGGAAGATCACGTACCTGATCAGCCTCTCACAATGCGGACGTCCACGAGACTGCTAGTGTGCAACAAGTTGGACCTAGCAACCAACAAGCAATTCAAGGCGCAGGACCCTCCACCCAAAATCAAATGGAAGTTATTACCCGGACAGAGTTCAAAGACTTGATGAGAGAACTCATGAAAAGTAGAAGGCTACTTGCTGAGCATGTTCAAGCCAACACTAATCTCATGACTTAGCTTACTCAGTAGCAGCATCAGAATGCTAGAGGTAGCCCTGCCCCTTATTTTTCATCCGATAGCTCGACCTCAGCTGATGAACCTCCGAGGCGTAGACGCCGTAAGACTGAAAATGCATAGGCAGGTGCCAATGATCGATCAACCAAGGATCAAGCATGAGTGGAGACCGGACGCCGGTCCACCAAGATCTTAATGAAGCTGGCCTTCAGGATGCATGTTTCGCCAATCACCAGCAGAGGGGACACCAACCCGCATGGTCCTGTGGAATGGAACCCAACCTTCCATCCTCCATACAGACTCCAGATTTATCAGCCATGGTTAGGCAGTTAATGAGAGAGAACCAAGGCTTGAGCAATGAAGATTGAGGAGTCTCCAGGAGTCATACTCCCTTCACGGATACCATCCTACAGGCGGAGTATCCCAGGAGTTTAGTATGCCAACTATACCAGCCTACGAAGGGAAGACTGATCCCCAACAGCACGTAATGAGGCATGAGTGGATAATGGATTCTACCCAAGCGAATGACGCGACCAATTGTGCATGCTTCCCTATCACTTTATTTGGAATCGCCACTATGTGGTTTACTTGACTTCCACCACGGTGCATATCCGGCTTTGAAGAGTTGGCAATGAAATTTGTTGAACAATTCAGGATACATGTTACTCGTCCAAAGGATGTGATGTCCTTAACGAGCGTAATCCAAGCTTCGGGAGAGTCATTGAAAGCATACTTGCAGAGATTTCATGTTGCTGCTACCGAAGTCAGTAACCCTAACGACCACCCAATTCTGATGGCCGTAATGCGAGGTATAGACCCAGACTTGGAGTTTGGAGACTGGTTGGCGGGAAAGCCTCCAACTACGTTGGAACGATTCTATTCGAAAGCTCATCAATTCATAAGAAGGGAGGAAGCTCGATGAACAAGACGAGATAAGGCACCAAGCCCTATTCAGGAGACTGTGAAAAGTAACATCACCGTGAAGCAATCCGACGATAGTTCGGGAAAAGTTCAAGTCAATGTACAGAACAAGCCTGGGTAGTCTAAAGAATCCGGAGGTGGAAATACCGGAAAGAAAAGAGAGACAGGGAAATGGAAGTCGAGGATTCCAACCTACAACGAATGCACCCCCCTGAATACATCGCTTGAAAATATTTACCTATCTACCTGTAACACCTTTCAATAAAGAAAGCCACACCCAAAGGAGTCCACAAAGGAATACAAATGGACGGTGAAGTATTGTCGCTTCCATGAGACCCACGGGCACAATACTGAGGAGTGTAGACACCTCCATGATGCCATAAAAAGGTTAATCAGGCATAAAAAGCTATAGGATTTTGTTAAGAACCCACCAGAGGGTAGGCAAGGAACGTCAGACCCCAGACGTGGGCCAGCTCCATGCCACCGAGAGGAACCTGCCCTGACCGTGGCTAGGTTGATCATAAACACTATAGTCGGAGGACCTCACCCTGCAGACAAGAATTGGCAGGAGATGGAACGATATGCTACCTCCTTGAGGCATGCGAATTATGAATGTTGTTCGAATGTGGAAGATGGAACCCCAGCAAAACAGCAACGCATGATGACAGATGATATAGTGTTTAGGAGTCGAGATGTAGATAAGGTGGAGGCTCCTACTATCGACCCGATGGTCATTGCGACGATCGGGCCAGCTTACGTCAAAAGATTTTGATTGATTGTGGAGGCTCCGTCAACATCATCTTCAAGAAGGCTTATGACCAAATGAAGATGAAGACAAAAGATTTAAAACCATACAAAGCTCGTATCCACGGCTTTAATGGTGCCACAACCGACGCAATGGGGTATATTGAGTTAATAGTTGAAATGGGAGAAGTTGAGCGTAGGAGAGTGCGAATCCCACCTTTCATAGTAGTGGATGTTGACTCTCCATACAATGTATTTCTGGGTCGTCCGGCCCTGGCAGAGTTTAGGGCAGCCTTGGCCCCATTGTGTTTGACATTAAAATTTTCGACAGACAAAAGAGTCGTCGTAGTACATGGCGATCAGTCGACCGGTCACGCATGTTATGTGGCAGAGCTGAGAGAGGCTCAGCCGAGAGAAAAGGGGAAGGTTGCGGACAGCTTCGTCCGCATACGAAACACTGACAATTGACAAGTAGTGCCCGAGCCCTGGCTCGAGCAACATCCTCGGATCTACAGAGACATAGATCCAAGAGATGATGATGGGGGACGCAAGGAAGTGAATGCAGCACCGGTTGAGCTGATAATTGACATTCCAGTCAGCCGGAATGACCCGTCACGAGTACTTAAGATTGGATCGCAACTCGAACCGCCATTGGCCGAGGATCTTGCTGATTTTCTCCGAGCGAATCTAGATGTTTTCACTTGGACACATTCTGATATGTGCGGCATTTCTTTCGCTATTGCTATTCTTATATTGAACAAGACCCGAAGTACGTCCTAGTAAAACAGAAATGGAGGGGCATGGACCCGGAGAGGTCCGCTGCTCTCAGAGAGGAGGTGGACAAACTCAAAGCCAATGGGTTCGTCCGCGATGCCCTCTACCCCGAATGAGTATCTATCCTTGTGCTGGTAAGAAAAGCGAATGGAAAGTGGAGAACTTGCGTTGATTATTCTGATTTAAACAAGGCATGCCCAAAGGATAGTTTCCCCTTACCTAGGATTGACTAGCTGGTCGATTTAACGGCCGGACACGAGCTACTGTCGTTTATGGATGCATATTCGGGATACAATCAAATCCCGATGCACATTCCAGACCAAGAACACACCATTTTGGTCACAGACGTTAGGTTGTATTGCTACGTAGTGATGCCCTTCGGATTGAAAAATGCTGGGGCGACTTATTAGCATTTAGTGACCGAATGTTCAAAGATTAGATCGGCAGAACAATGGAAGTCTATGTGGATGACATGCTGGAGAAGTCACGACGATCAAACAACCACATTCGAGACTTAACAGAGATGTTTTATATACTTAGGCATTATGGGATGAAATCAACCCTTTGAAGTATTCTTTTGGCATTACATCAGGAAAGTTCTTGGGTTTCATTGTGAATGCCGTGGAATTGAAGCTAACACGAAAAAGATCCAGGCTATTCGGGACATACAAATGCCCAGAACTATAAAGCAAGTACAAAGCTTGAATGAAAAAGTGGCCGCGCTGAGTCGATTCATATCCAAGTCTACGGATAAGTGCTTTCCTTTCCTTGATGTGATAAAGAAAGGAAAGAGGAATTTTGAGTGGATGTCCGACTGCGAGGAAGCATTCCAAGCTCTGGTTAGACATCTAGAAAGTCCCCTGGTGCTATCAAAACCAATTGACCATGAAATATTGTATGTATACCTAGCTGTATCCCAGCATGCTATTAGTACGGCTTTGGTTTGCGAGGAGGACCGAGTTCAAAAGCCAGTATATTATGTCAGTAAATGTTTGACGGGGGCAGAAAGAAATTATCCCAGGATTGAGAAACTAGCTTATTGCTTGGTGATTACATCACGCAAGCTTCCACCATACTTCCAGGCACAATCGATCAATGTTTACACCGATCAACCCTTGCGTCAGGTACTCCAACGACCGGAAACTTCTTGAAGGATGTTAAAATGGAAAATCAAGTTGAGTCAGTTCGATATCACCAACCTGCCACGAAGAGCCATACAGCGTCAAGCGCTAGCAGATTTCATTGCTGAATTCACCATGACAGACGAATCAAACGGCCACAATGTCATACCTCCCATTCGATAGAAGATGTACACCGATGGGGCATCTAACGACTGTTGTTCGGGGGTTGGCATTGTTCTTGTGACTCTAAAAACCGATTGGTTTGCTACGCTTTGAAGATTGAATTCACATCAACGAATAACGAAGCCGAGTATGAAGCATTGATCGCCGGCTTGAGACTTATGAAAGAGCTGGGAGTAAAATCAGTTGAAATATTTTGTGACTCGCAGCTGGTGGTGTACCAAGTGCGGGGAGACTATCAAGCAAAGGGGTAGAAACTTTCCCCGTATTTGGTCCGGGTTAAAGATTTGCTAGCGAATCTCGAGTATTATGATATTTCACATGTCCTGCGTGAGCAAAACAGAGAAGCCGATTCATTGGCAAAATTTGCAAGCACTGGCGATGCGCGGCAGATGGGATTTTTTCACGTTGAAACCTTACATGTTCCAAGCATAAATATGATGGAGGTAGATTTCATGTTAGAAACAGAAATCGAGAAGGAATCATGGATGACCCCATTCAAGCAGTACTTGTTACACGGGGTCGTGCCCGAAAGAAGGAGCGAAAGACGACAAGTCAATCGTAAGGCTTCGCATTATGTAATGCAGGATGGGGTAATGTATCAGAGGGGATTCTCTACCCACTTACTCTGGTGCATTGCCCATGATGAGATAAAACGAGTCCTGAAGGAAGTCCATGAAGGGGAATGTGGTGACCATACCGGAGGGCAGACGTTAGCGAAGAAAATCCTCCGCTATGGATACTATTGGCCGACTGTAAATTGGGATGCCGTAGACTATGCGAGAAGATACGACAAATGTTAGAAATATGCGAAAATCCTGAGAGCTCTGCCAACAGAACTCGTACAAATGGTTAGTCCCTGGCCATTTGCAATGTGGGGGATCAATATAGTCGGCTCCTTACCCCTATCCAAAGGTGGTGTGAAATACGCGATAGTTGCGGTCGATTACTTTACCAATTGGGCAGAAGCAGAGCCTTTGGCCACTATCACCATCAAAAAGGTTATTGATTTCGCTGTACAAAATATTATATGCCGTTTTGGCCTTCCACGAACCATCATTACAAACAACGTAACTCAATTCGAAAGCAAATAGTTCAAAGAATTTTGCCGAAAATATGGTATGGAGAAAAGTTTGCGGCAGTTTCTCATCCGAAAGCCGATGGACAAGTGGAATCCGTGAGAAAGATAATAAAATCCATATTGAAAAAGCGTTTGGAAAAGGCTAGAGGCAGTGGGTGGATGAGCTTCCAACATCGCTTTGGGCTTATAGAACCACCCACAAGTCCGCGACTGGCCACACTCCTTTTGCATTGGCATATGGCATGGAAGCTGTTGTACCCGTAGAACTTGTAGTTCCATCACATCGAGTAGCTAATTATGACTCTGAGACGAATCAAGATCTTTTGCTGGAATCATTGGACTTCATTGATGAGAAGCGCGAAGAAGCAAATTTAAGAGCGGCCGCATACACACACCGAATCGCTCGATACTATAATGAAAAGTCCGACCGAGAATCTTTGGTGTGGGTGATCTCATTTTGAAACGAATTTTCTCGGTTCCATCACATATGAGCCTCGCATGGGAATGTCCATACGTCATTGAACGGAAACTTGGAGAAGGAACTTTCAAGCTAGCGACCATTGATGGTGCGACACTCCCCCGAGCCTGGAATTGTGAGAATTTGCGACATTATTGTACTTAGTTCATTTCTTCCATATTTTAGTTGCAATTATTTCCAACAAGTTCTTATTCCCAGTTTACGACATGTAATAGGACAATTTTGCTTGTTTGCATTAATAAAGTCTTGAAGCCATTTTTTCCATGAATTGTCGATGTTTCTGTGTATGATAACGCTGTGACGAATGACTAAGAGATACATTATTCTATCTGACGTATGAATGCGCACGAGCACTAAAAATCTCTAAGTCCCCGGAGTGCGGACTGGAGTACTTTGAGTCCCCAGAGTGCGGACTAGAGCATAAACGACTCAAAATCTCCAAGTCCCCAGAGTGCGGACTGGAGTACTCTAAGTCCCCAGAGTGCAGACTAAAGTATAAACGACTCAAAATCTCTGAGTCCTCGGATTGCGGATTGGAGTGTTCTGAGTCCCTGGAATGTGCACTAGAGTATAAACGACTCAAAATCTCCAAGTCTCCGGAGTGCAGACTGGAGTACTATAAATCCCTAGAGTGTGGACTAGAGTATAAATGACTCAAAATCTCCAAGTCCCCAGAGTGCGGACTCGAGTACTCTAAGTCCCCAGAGTGCGGACTAGAGTATAAACGACTCAAAATCTCTGAGTCCTCGGAGTGCGGACTGGAGTGCACTGAGTCCCCGGAGTGCGGACTAGAGTATAAACGACTCAAAATCTCTGAGTTCCCGGAGTGCGGACTGGAGTGCACTGAGTCCCTGGAGTGCGGACTAGAGTATAAACGACTCAAAATCTCCAAGTCCTAAGAGTGCGGACTAGAGTATAAACAACTTAAATCTCCAAGTCCCTAGGGCTCGGACTAGAGCACTCTAAGTCCCCAGAGTGTGGACTAGAGTATAAACGACTTAAATCTCTAAGTCCTCGGAGTGCGGACTGGAGTACTCTAAGTCCCCAGAGTGCGGACATGAGCATAAACGACTCAAAATCTTTAAGTCCCCGGAGTGCGGAGTGTAGTACTCTGAGTCCCCGGAGTGCGGACTAGAGTATAAACGACTCAAAATCTCCAAGTCCCTAGAGTGCAGACTGGAGTACTCTAAGTCCCCAGAGTGCGGACTAGAGTATAAACGACTTAAATCTACAAGTCCTCGGAGTGCGGACTAGAGTACTCTAAGTCCCCAGAATGCGGACTGGAGTATAAACGACTTAAATCTCCAAGTCCCCAGAGTGTTGACTGGAGTACTCTAAGTCCCTAGAGTGTGGATAGAGTATAAATGACTTAAATCTCCAAGTCCCTTAAATGCGACTGGAATACTCTAAGTCCTCAGAGCATGGACTAGAGTATAAATGATTTAAATATCCAAGTCCCCTGAGTGCGGACTGGATACAAATGGCTTGAAGTCATCGAATCCTTGGCGTGCGGACTGGAAAATATTCTAAGTACCCGGAGCATGGAATAAAGAATGTGCAATGCCAAATAATTATCAACTTATTTGAAGATGAAACAGGAAGTTTATGTAACTCGCAACAGCTTGGGTTTTGACCACGATTATACAGAAAACCGAACAACAGAAGTCTTCTGAAAGGCTAAAGAACTAAGTTTTATTCATCAAGAATAAGTTTCTACTATAACTCCTCCGAAGCTCAGAGTCAAAAGTTTATTTACATGAACTACGAAAATAAATAAAAATAATTACATAATCTAAACTGACTCCGGTTGAACGAGAGTAACAACCACTTCTTAGATTTCTTCGACTTCTTCCCCTCCTTCGTCTTCTCAGAAGACTCCTCTCCCGTGCGTTTTCCCTTGGTAATTTTCTTCGATGGGGATAATGACTGAAGAAGTACAGGGAACCTCCAGTGGCCTAGACCCTCCAGAGAGGATGACTTTCAATGGCTTGTTTAGGGGATCATCTAAGTCTACGGCTTGAGGTTCAACTTTGATCTCGACCGTCTTTTTCTTCTCCTTCTCAAGCTGCTCCTTCATGATCAGTTTAGATGTATTTTTAAAAGCACCTATAATCTCGATTTCATAACTCCCATCGATGGGAGAGGAAGTCTCGGAATTATCCTCATCAAGCGCTCCGATCACCGAGCATCTGGACCGAGAGCCTCCCCTGCGTGAGTAGCCTCACTTGTTTTTTCCTTCACCTTCTTGGCGACGTCGCTCCTCGGAGTGGGCTCGGGATCAGAACGGGCTGCACAAAATCATGAAATGCAAGCATTAGAATACAATGGCCCCTCGTGAAAAACGACGACTTTTGAAATCTTAAAATGATGGTTTATTTACCAGGTTCTGGCAGGCTCTGAGCCATCCTAGGGTCTCACCCTCTGGAATGAGAGACAGAATCTGTACGCCGAGGCCAGGGTCCTCCGGGTCGTAACCTATATGCTGCTCAAATGGATCAAGTATCGGCCGATTGGCCAACTGAGTAGACGCATGAGCTGGAGACTTGATCCTGGATGGACCAGCGATAACATCTTTCCCTTTCGATGAGGGGGATCCTTTGCAGTAAAGACTTTTTCCATAGACAGGTCTGAAGGCTTGTTCCCCTTAAGAAATTCCTTTATCAAAGAATCCTCATCGACCTCCTCGGTGCTAAGTTCAACCTTCCTGATTTTTACCAAAGTCTCCCACGCCTCAGCTAGGGATTCGAGGTAGCCCTCTCCTAGAAAAGTTAAGTCTTGATGCATGAAGACGCGGGCGTTGAATTTAGCAATCAATGGGTCGAACATGCATTTGATGTGACGGCTCGAATTTTTCGCGTTCGAAAATCGACATCCATACTTCACATTGTACTCGAATGCCGCAGATTCGACCGTTCAAATTCGAGTCGCCGGAGCTTATAACACATTAAGTACAACACAGCGGAAGAAATGAATAATATATATCAATGTACAGCATTTGATACAATAACTGATACAACATGAATGGTACAATGAATATACATCAGAGATACAAGAAATAGCAGCGGAAATAAAAGATAACACTAGCAGCGGAACAAAATCTCCAATGTAGCTTCAAGAAAGAACTCCAGCTGTAACTCCATCTCCAAAGCACCAATCCAGAAATAGCTCGAACTCCCAAATCAAGATGAAGAGAAGGAACTCGATCCAAAATGCGATTGCCAAATCCTAAGGCTGAAAGCTATCGGATCTACACCTACTATAGATTATCTGAAAACCCCAACTCTAGACTGCCCGTGTGGGAAAATAGTGGGCACCCAGAGTTTAGGAAAGGAACAATAAACTCCAGGTCAGTCATGGGACTGGTATGAGCAAGCAAAACATTTGGTCTTTTAAAACAAACAACAGAATTTAAATTTGAAATCCGCAATGCTTTTTGAAAAATGAAACTACCATAAGGCCTCCCGGCACACACACAATGCAAACGCACACATGGGGGAGATTTCTCCTTATGATAGTCAAACATGCTTACTACGAGAAAAAATCCTTTTATATTATTACTAGTGCATAGTGGAAAATCTTTCGAAAGTATAATATAAATCCTAGCCAGCATAGGTACCATGATACTATGCCTACTATAGCTGCCATGTTAAATGGCAGGTTCTACAACTAAAACCGTACAAGGCGCGTATTGTTTTGATTGGATTTCCAACAAATGGTCAGGCTAAGGAACTTCCTACTGCCACATGGGATCGCCTCTGGCGGGACGTCCCGAGAACTAACGTTACGGTTAGATCTCTGCCAACACAAGGCCGGGTTACCTCTGTAACTAGGTAACTACTACACGAATATGTCATCCCCCGGTCCTTTGGGACCTTTATCCGAGGCGCCTCAAAGCAACAACCACACAGTAAATGAGATTGGAGCAACCACATAGGTTAAATACCAGGGCTCCATACCTGATACCACCCTTTACCAGAAGGGAATGACACACCCTAAAGGGAGCGACCCTCATAACCTTGCCGCATCTTTCCTGTTTCGACCATTTCCGGGGAGTGAGGTCCTGATGCAGTCTCGTCCACAAAGCTACGCTTTGTGCAACAAAGCCATGCTTTGGGTCAATCAGATGACCAAAGCAATGATCACAAAGATAAATGATCAAACAAATGATCATATCACAAATGATCAACCAATGATCATCACACAGCAGCACTCAGCATGCCACATTACCAAATTGGGAATATCACTGATAAATATCAACTACATAACCTCTGAGCTCGTACGTCTCAGAGAAGGGTGTTAAGCTAAGAGAATAAATTCTCCGCCACCAGGCAGAAATGTATTTGATAGAGATCAGTTAACATCTCAAAGTGTAATGTCGGACATACAACCATACAAGTCTGTCCCGGATTCGAACAGAACCGAAGGCACTTCCGAAGAAGCCCTTGCAAATCCGGATAATCCCTAATCACGTCCGGACTTCCCATCACATATGAAGATCTCTATACCGGGGATCAGCCAGTGCAGAGACAATCGATGAGTTACCCTTTTGTTTTCGGAAATATCCGGTCTTCACCACCGGTCTTCAATTGCTATCCCTAACGTCGTATCACTATTCGGAATGGGCTATATGACACTAGGTCCTCTCCCGGCTAAACCGAATAATGAGCGCCATATTTTAAAACATATGGATATGGGATTTTAGTTAAGTCACAACTTATAAAATCCAAAACTTTTCTTTCAAATGGTTAAACAAATTACCATTTTAAATCTTTAAACAAAAAGATTTATTTCACAAAGTTTCACCTAGTTTCACAAAGATCTATTCATAGATTTCAAAACAACTTCCATTTCAATTGGATTAACTCAATAAATCTTTAAATTAAAGATTTAATTTATAGCTTTCAAAACACGTCCAAAGATTTATTTATAACTTGGAATACCATTTTCATTTCAAAACTTGAATTCCTTTTAACATACATTGGAAATCCATTTCTTATATGAAAGCTTCTATTATTTGAAAACGACAGTTTTCGTTTCAGAAAAGTCCGATTTATACAAGTTGAAAATCTTGGGTTAAATTTTAAATTTCAAAACATCACCTTTTAAAATGGTTTAAAAACCCCATATAAATCCATTTATAAGTTGAATAACTTTTTAAAACCCTAGTTTCCAAATCATAGAATTCAATTCAATTATTGAATTCAAATTTAACTCAAATTATTTAAAATTTCAAAACTCAATCGAGTTATTCAAAATAACTTTTATTTTTGAAATTCATTTTTTTCAAAAGCTTCAATTCTAATTCCAAAACTATTTTGGATTCAAAAATTCAAATTCTAAAACAATTTCAAAATCAGTGACTTAACCCATTTCCACGTGCAATATGTATTTGTGTGTGTATAAGTGTGGTCCAGGGGTTTTACACAATAGTGCACAACATCATCATCACAGATTCAATCATAAAGATAAGCGGGATAACCCATAGCGCTTATCTATATTCACAGATTCATAGATAAAGTAAATTATCAATCACAAAAATTCACTAATATGATTCGATGTGGGTTTCGGATAACCAGCTAGAATCCGACTCCCTGTCGCATCGAAATTCAAATGTCGTTATACGGGTCAAAGGATTTGCATATTCATATAATCATATATATATCATAGATATAACAGCTTAGCATAAAGCATCAAATAGCATCACATCACATATCAAAATATCAATCCATTACACAACATTCAATAACAATCAGCATCTACAATTAAGATGAATAAACTGGATGGTTTTAAATTTATTACCTACATGATTACTTTCATTTATTATTCCTAATTAAATAACTATCCATATTTATTCAATTAATAAATCTTCAATTATTAATTTAAAATCTAATATCATTCAATTAATGATTTCTTAATTACAAATTAATTATTCCAAGAAAAATTAATCTTAAACTTTAATTAATCAAATTAAAAACCCTTAATCACTTTAATTAATTATCCATTTCTTAATTAATTAATTATATTAATTATCCATTTGTACTACCTTAATAATTAAATGAATTACAAATCATTATACTTTTCTTTATCTTTAAATAAACATTCCTTATTTAAATTATGCATTTAAAAACAAAATGTTTTTTTTTTATTTTCATTAAATTCCATTTAACATTTTCTTTAAACTTAAGACTCAAATTTGTCTTAAATAAGAATTTAAAACAATACACAACTTAATCTTATATGTTTAAAAGAAACATATACTTTATTAATAAGTTGGAAAGGATTTAAATTTCAATTCAAATCAAATTCAAATCAATTTTAAAAATTACTTTAAAACTTCAAAATTGAAATACAACTTTCATTCTCATTTTAGTTTTAAATTCTTTAAAACTCTTTCTATAATTTACACCTTTAATTCAAATGTATGTCATTGAAAACAATTTAAATTTAAATCTTTATTTAAAAACTGAAGTCTAAATTTTAAATCCAGATTTAAAACTCAGTTTTGAATTCAATTTGAATTCCTAAATTAAATACTTAACTTTTTACTTCAAATGCAAAACAACAATGCATTTTATACTTGAGAGTTTTAAATCAAATTTAAATTTAAAAACACAATATGGTTTCAAATTTCAGACAATTAAAATTTGAATTCATTTTCAAATTCCAAACTAAAACCCAGTTTAAATCTTCACTTTCAAATTTAAACTTACCCTTTTATTTAAAACAGAAAACAGTTTTCTGTTTATTAAAAAAAAAACTTAACTTTGAATTTCTTCCAGAATTTAAACTATTTCAAAAAACATAATTCAAACTTATTTGAATTCATACTTGAATTCAGTTTTAATATCATAAGATAAAACTTTAGTTTGCAAATTATTTCAAACCTTAAAAATCTGGAAACAGGCTCTTGTTCCTCCTTTTTTTTTCTTTTTATTTTAAACCAATTTAAAATTTCTGCATTTAAATTAATATAAAATAATAATTCAAACAATTTGAATTCATCCCTAGGTTCAAGTTTAAATCCTAAGTTCAAATTTCCATTTTAATTTAAACTTGATTCTTAAAATTATAAAAAAACAGAACAGGTCTGTTAAATAACACCTGAAACAATGCAACTCAAGCAACCCCATTTACTTCGAGTTTTTACCCCACTTCCTTCGAGTTTTTTTTCCAATTTACCCGAGACCTACCCGAGTCAAAATTCCCTGCAACCCAAAACATACCCAAAAACCTGAAACTGCACAACACCAACCCCACCACCATCACAAACCTGCACACACCCCTGTGCATTCTTAAACCACCTCCGGCCACCTTGACCTTCATCTCCGACCATCCCCTAACTATCAGAGACTTCACTACAACATTAAAACCCCAGATTCCCTAAGATTAACTTGAATTTGAAATCAAGTTTTAAAGCTAAAAACTGTAACAGCCTATACCCCACCTTCCTAAACCTGTCAACATCCAATCTCTCCCCTTCCCGACCACCATCCTTCTCCATACTCCGGAGATATTCTCATCAATCCATCTATCTCCATATCCCAAATCCCTGAGTCTCCCAGTCAAGTATAACTGCCGAAAAAATTTACTTTCACCAACTCAGTAGAACTAGGTTTTAGATAGCCAGAACAAAAATTGTATTTTAATTTAAAACCAAAATTTTTCCAATGCTTACTTTAATTTGAAATAAGCAAGTTTCAATCAAGATTGGAGCATAACAGCATACAAATCAAAAGAAACATGATTTTCCTATTAACTAGAACTTAAACTATAGCAACAGAACTTTTGGAATCAACATGCATTGCATTACCTATTTACACAGGCAGTAAAAATCAAATATGTACACAAATTTAACTCAGCAGAAACACATTCATTTCAAATTTTACAAGCATGTAACCCAATATCAACAAGCAAGCATCACAAAGCAATTCACAAGTTCATAGATATCAGATTCAAAGGGAAGATTTTCAAGTTTGCTCACCTTTAAAATGAAGACAGAGGCCAGACATTTGCAACTGTTTTGATTTTCTTCTTTTCCTGAATCTGCATTTTTGATTTTTTTGTGATTTTTTGTTTCAACTGTTTTAAACTTATACTTTATCATTGATTAACAACATGAAATTCAAAGCTTTAAGAAAAATTTACTTATCTTTATTTAATTTCAGAGAGAACTGCCCTGCTCTATCTTCTCTGGATTTCATTTGCTTTTCAGTTTCAGGTTGGATTCAGGTCATTGCTTCCAGATTCGATTTGCAACTTGACATTATAACACTTTGTTTAAATCTCTATTGCATGCTCTTGTTTATTCAGTTTATTAATATCAAAACAAGAATTTTAAGTTTTACTTACTGTTTTGAATGAAACAGAGAAGCCTTTTAATCTTTGTATTGAATCATTGATGAATTGAATTGTGAAAATAGGTTCTTCAATTATCACCAGGGAAAACTGCATTTGCTTGTTCCAGATTTGCTATGCTTAAATTTTGTTACAGGTAATTGATGAGAAAATCTGGTTTTGAATTTCACTTTAAATCTAATTTCAGATTTTCTTTTGAAGATAATGTTTGAACAATTATGAATTGCTAAGATTTCTACTTCATAAATTTTTAATAAAATATTTTTCAAACAAAAATAAGTAAAACAATTGCCACTTGTTACTTATGTTTACACTTGTTATTCTTTTATGTCATATGGTTTACATTTGTAAAATTTTGTATATTTATGTTTTTAACCTTGTCTTGAATTTATTTTATAAATTTTGTTTTGGTCCTTTAGTTCAATTAATTTTAATTCATACATTTTGTTTTTAAACCTTATTTGATTTTAAATTTATAAAACATGCTTATCAATCTTATATTTACACATATATGTTATGTAGTTATACTTACACAAATTAAAGTAAAATAGTTTGAAATTAGATTATACATTATTAGCAAATATTTATAAGTTAGTAAATACAACTTTTATTTTCAATACATCTATATTTATAAACTTAAGATGTTCAACTTATTAACAAACACTTATTTTTTAAAACTTTCATAATTAAATTCACAATAAAATCTCAAATCTTTTAAATTCCAAATTCAATCTAAAAATGCATATTATTATTTATTTTGTAAATCTTCCAATTGATTCAACTTTTAATTCTAAAAAATTAAAAATTAACTACAAAAATTCCATAATTTAATTCCAAAAATTAAATAAATTGTCAAATTATCTTGTTCAAAATTCAGGGATGTTACAGACTTCCCCCCTTAAGAAAATTTCGTCCTCGAAATTTGAAAGTAGGAAGACAACCAATGATGGATAGATACACAAGGATAGATAATCGACTCATAAATCAGGCCGATTAACTATTCTGCATTTGGCTTACCAAATAAGAATATTAATAATAGATATGAGAACAATCTCATATAATATTACACAAGATATTTGGGTCCATCGGTCTATGAATATGTAAGGGCATTGACTAGTTCGAAGAGATAACTAATCGTTCGTAGAATATATCGGATCCCAGAGAATAGATAGATGGATCAAATCTTCATATTAGTTAACCAATTTACTAATTTAAAATTTCCAATTTATTTAATATTTTCAATTTCAAATTCATTAGAGTTTAGATCGAAAAGTTGATAAGAAACCGATGATGATACGAAGTAAGAATTTCCTACAACAATACGTATGGCCATCATCACACCGAAACTTCTTTCTGGAGCAGTCACGAAGCAATCAAAAGAATTCGAAATCGAATCAAAGGAGATTGATAGAGAAAAGATATTCCCACTGTTGCAGGGTATTGACCATTTATAGTGGTATTCCCTGTCCCCTATCTCGTTCTCTTCTCGCACTCATACTCACTATCGGTGAATAGTAAGAGAATTTACTGAGGCATTCGAACGGATATCTCAGGGATATACTCATTCTAGGGTTTACTTCACCCTATCTCTAATGAGTTACTTAATGTGTTATACTCCTGAGCTAAAGTTTTAACCTTCAGCTCTGATACCAAGTGTGACGGCTCGAATTTTTCGCGTTCGAAAATCGACATCCATACTTCACATTGTACTCGAATGCCGCAGATTCGACCGTTCAAATTCGAGTCGCCGGAGCTTATAACACATTAAGTACAACACAGCGGAAGAAATGAATAATATATATCAATGTACAGCATTTGATACAATAACTGATACAACATGAATGGTACAATGAATATACATCAGAGATACAAGAAATAGCAGCGGAAATAAAAGATAACACTAGCAGCGGAACAAAATCTCCAATGTAGCTTCAAGAAAGAACTCCAGCTGTAACTCCATCTCCAAAGCACCAATCCAGAAATAGCTCGAACTCCCAAATCAAGATGAAGAGAAGGAACTCGATCCAAAATGCGATTGCCAAATCCTAAGGCTGAAAGCTATCGGATCTACACCTACTATAGATTATCTGAAAACCCCAACTCTAGACTGCCCGTGTGGGAAAATAGTGGGCACCCAGAGTTTAGGAAAGGAACAATAAACTCCAGGTCAGTCATGGGACTGGTATGAGCAAGCAAAACATTTGGTCTTTTAAAACAAACAACAGAATTTAAATTTGAAATCCGCAATGCTTTTTGAAAAATGAAACTACCATAAGGCCTCCCGGCACACACACAATGCAAACGCACACATGGGGGAGATTTCTCCTTATGATAGTCAAACATGCTTACTACGAGAAAAAATCCTTTTATATTATTACTAGTGCATAGTGGAAAATCTTTCGAAAGTATAATATAAATCCTAGCCAGCATAGGTACCATGATACTATGCCTACTATAGCTGCCATGTTAAATGGCAGGTTCTACAACTAAAACCGTACAAGGCGCGTATTGTTTTGATTGGATTTCCAACAAATGGTCAGGCTAAGGAACTTCCTACTGCCACATGGGATCGCCTCTGGCGGGACGTCCCGAGAACTAACGTTACGGTTAGATCTCTGCCAACACAAGGCCGGGTTACCTCTGTAACTAGGTAACTACTACACGAATATGTCATCCCCCGGTCCTTTGGGACCTTTATCCGAGGCGCCTCAAAGCAACAACCACACAGTAAATGAGATTGGAGCAACCACATAGGTTAAATACCAGGGCTCCATACCTGATACCACCCTTTACCAGAAGGGAATGACACACCCTAAAGGGAGCGACCCTCATAACCTTGCCGCATCTTTCCTGTTTCGACCATTTCCGGGGAGTGAGGTCCTGATGCAGTCTCGTCCACAAAGCTACGCTTTGTGCAACAAAGCCATGCTTTGGGTCAATCAGATGACCAAAGCAATGATCACAAAGATAAATGATCAAACAAATGATCATATCACAAATGATCAACCAATGATCATCACACAGCAGCACTCAGCATGCCACATTACCAAATTGGGAATATCACTGATAAATATCAACTACATAACCTCTGAGCTCGTACGTCTCAGAGAAGGGTGTTAAGCTAAGAGAATAAATTCTCCGCCACCAGGCAGAAATGTATTTGATAGAGATCAGTTAACATCTCAAAGTGTAATGTCGGACATACAACCATACAAGTCTGTCCCGGATTCGAACAGAACCGAAGGCACTTCCGAAGAAGCCCTTGCAAATCCGGATAATCCCTAATCACGTCCGGACTTCCCATCACATATGAAGATCTCTATACCGGGGATCAGCCAGTGCAGAGACAATCGATGAGTTACCCTTTTGTTTTCGGAAATATCCGGTCTTCACCACCGGTCTTCAATTGCTATCCCTAACGTCGTATCACTATTCGGAATGGGCTATATGACACTAGGTCCTCTCCCGGCTAAACCGAATAATGAGCGCCATATTTTAAAACATATGGATATGGGATTTTAGTTAAGTCACAACTTATAAAATCCAAAACTTTTCTTTCAAATGGTTAAACAAATTACCATTTTAAATCTTTAAACAAAAAGATTTATTTCACAAAGTTTCACCTAGTTTCACAAAGATCTATTCATAGATTTCAAAACAACTTCCATTTCAATTGGATTAACTCAATAAATCTTTAAATTAAAGATTTAATTTATAGCTTTCAAAACACGTCCAAAGATTTATTTATAACTTGGAATACCATTTTCATTTCAAAACTTGAATTCCTTTTAACATACATTGGAAATCCATTTCTTATATGAAAGCTTCTATTATTTGAAAACGACAGTTTTCGTTTCAGAAAAGTCCGATTTATACAAGTTGAAAATCTTGGGTTAAATTTTAAATTTCAAAACATCACCTTTTAAAATGGTTTAAAAACCCCATATAAATCCATTTATAAGTTGAATAACTTTTTAAAACCCTAGTTTCCAAATCATAGAATTCAATTCAATTATTGAATTCAAATTTAACTCAAATTATTTAAAATTTCAAAACTCAATCGAGTTATTCAAAATAACTTTTATTTTTGAAATTCATTTTTTTCAAAAGCTTCAATTCTAATTCCAAAACTATTTTGGATTCAAAAATTCAAATTCTAAAACAATTTCAAAATCAGTGACTTAACCCATTTCCACGTGCAATATGTATTTGTGTGTGTATAAGTGTGGTCCAGGGGTTTTACACAATAGTGCACAACATCATCATCACAGATTCAATCATAAAGATAAGCGGGATAACCCATAGCGCTTATCTATATTCACAGATTCATAGATAAAGTAAATTATCAATCACAAAAATTCACTAATATGATTCGATGTGGGTTTCGGATAACCAGCTAGAATCCGACTCCCTGTCGCATCGAAATTCAAATGTCGTTATACGGGTCAAAGGATTTGCATATTCATATAATCATATATATATCATAGATATAACAGCTTAGCATAAAGCATCAAATAGCATCACATCACATATCAAAATATCAATCCATTACACAACATTCAATAACAATCAGCATCTACAATTAAGATGAATAAACTGGATGGTTTTAAATTTATTACCTACATGATTACTTTCATTTATTATTCCTAATTAAATAACTATCCATATTTATTCAATTAATAAATCTTCAATTATTAATTTAAAATCTAATATCATTCAATTAATGATTTCTTAATTACAAATTAATTATTCCAAGAAAAATTAATCTTAAACTTTAATTAATCAAATTAAAAACCCTTAATCACTTTAATTAATTATCCATTTCTTAATTAATTAATTATATTAATTATCCATTTGTACTACCTTAATAATTAAATGAATTACAAATCATTATACTTTTCTTTATCTTTAAATAAACATTCCTTATTTAAATTATGCATTTAAAAACAAAATGTTTTTTTTTTATTTTCATTAAATTCCATTTAACATTTTCTTTAAACTTAAGACTCAAATTTGTCTTAAATAAGAATTTAAAACAATACACAACTTAATCTTATATGTTTAAAAGAAACATATACTTTATTAATAAGTTGGAAAGGATTTAAATTTCAATTCAAATCAAATTCAAATCAATTTTAAAAATTACTTTAAAACTTCAAAATTGAAATACAACTTTCATTCTCATTTTAGTTTTAAATTCTTTAAAACTCTTTCTATAATTTACACCTTTAATTCAAATGTATGTCATTGAAAACAATTTAAATTTAAATCTTTATTTAAAAACTGAAGTCTAAATTTTAAATCCAGATTTAAAACTCAGTTTTGAATTCAATTTGAATTCCTAAATTAAATACTTAACTTTTTACTTCAAATGCAAAACAACAATGCATTTTATACTTGAGAGTTTTAAATCAAATTTAAATTTAAAAACACAATATGGTTTCAAATTTCAGACAATTAAAATTTGAATTCATTTTCAAATTCCAAACTAAAACCCAGTTTAAATCTTCACTTTCAAATTTAAACTTACCCTTTTATTTAAAACAGAAAACAGTTTTCTGTTTATTAAAAAAAAAACTTAACTTTGAATTTCTTCCAGAATTTAAACTATTTCAAAAAACATAATTCAAACTTATTTGAATTCATACTTGAATTCAGTTTTAATATCATAAGATAAAACTTTAGTTTGCAAATTATTTCAAACCTTAAAAATCTGGAAACAGGCTCTTGTTCCTCCTTTTTTTTTCTTTTTATTTTAAACCAATTTAAAATTTCTGCATTTAAATTAATATAAAATAATAATTCAAACAATTTGAATTCATCCCTAGGTTCAAGTTTAAATCCTAAGTTCAAATTTCCATTTTAATTTAAACTTGATTCTTAAAATTATAAAAAAACAGAACAGGTCTGTTAAATAACACCTGAAACAATGCAACTCAAGCAACCCCATTTACTTCGAGTTTTTACCCCACTTCCTTCGAGTTTTTTTCCAATTTACCCGAGACCTACCCGAGTCAAAATTCCCTGCAACCCAAAACATACCCAAAAACCTGAAACTGCACAACACCAACCCCACCACCATCACAAACCTGCACACACCCCTGTGCATTCTTAAACCACCTCCGGCCACCTTGACCTTCATCTCCGACCATCCCCTAACTATCAGAGACTTCACTACAACATTAAAACCCCAGATTCCCTAAGATTAACTTGAATTTGAAATCAAGTTTTAAAGCTAAAAACTGTAACAGCCTATACCCCACCTTCCTAAACCTGTCAACATCCAATCTCTCCCCTTCCCGACCACCATCCTTCTCCATACTCCGGAGATATTCTCATCAATCCATCTATCTCCATATCCCAAATCCCTGAGTCTCCCAGTCAAGTATAACTGCCGAAAAAATTTACTTTCACCAACTCAGTAGAACTAGGTTTTAGATAGCCAGAACAAAAATTGTATTTTAATTTAAAACCAAAATTTTTCCAATGCTTACTTTAATTTGAAATAAGCAAGTTTCAATCAAGATTGGAGCATAACAGCATACAAATCAAAAGAAACATGATTTTCCTATTAACTAGAACTTAAACTATAGCAACAGAACTTTTGGAATCAACATGCATTGCATTACCTATTTACACAGGCAGTAAAAATCAAATATGTACACAAATTTAACTCAGCAGAAACACATTCATTTCAAATTTTACAAGCATGTAACCCAATATCAACAAGCAAGCATCACAAAGCAATTCACAAGTTCATAGATATCAGATTCAAAGGGAAGATTTTCAAGTTTGCTCACCTTTAAAATGAAGACAGAGGCCAGACATTTGCAACTGTTTTGATTTTCTTCTTTTCCTGAATCTGCATTTTTGATTTTTTTGTGATTTTTTGTTTCAACTGTTTTAAACTTATACTTTATCATTGATTAACAACATGAAATTCAAAGCTTTAAGAAAAATTTACTTATCTTTATTTAATTTCAGAGAGAACTGCCCTGCTCTATCTTCTCTGGATTTCATTTGCTTTTCAGTTTCAGGTTGGATTCAGGTCATTGCTTCCAGATTCGATTTGCAACTTGACATTATAACACTTTGTTTAAATCTCTATTGCATGCTCTTGTTTATTCAGTTTATTAATATCAAAACAAGAATTTTAAGTTTTACTTACTGTTTTGAATGAAACAGAGAAGCCTTTTAATCTTTGTATTGAATCATTGATGAATTGAATTGTGAAAATAGGTTCTTCAATTATCACCAGGGAAAACTGCATTTGCTTGTTCCAGATTTGCTATGCTTAAATTTTGTTACAGGTAATTGATGAGAAAATCTGGTTTTGAATTTCACTTTAAATCTAATTTCAGATTTTCTTTTGAAGATAATGTTTGAACAATTATGAATTGCTAAGATTTCTACTTCATAAATTTTTAATAAAATATTTTTCAAACAAAAATAAGTAAAACAATTGCCACTTGTTACTTATGTTTACACTTGTTATTCTTTTATGTCATATGGTTTACATTTGTAAAATTTTGTATATTTATGTTTTTAACCTTGTCTTGAATTTATTTTATAAATTTTGTTTTGGTCCTTTAGTTCAATTAATTTTAATTCATACATTTTGTTTTTAAACCTTATTTGATTTTAAATTTATAAAACATGCTTATCAATCTTATATTTACACATATATGTTATGTAGTTATACTTACACAAATTAAAGTAAAATAGTTTGAAATTAGATTATACATTATTAGCAAATATTTATAAGTTAGTAAATACAACTTTTATTTTCAATACATCTATATTTATAAACTTAAGATGTTCAACTTATTAACAAACACTTATTTTTTAAAACTTTCATAATTAAATTCACAATAAAATCTCAAATCTTTTAAATTCCAAATTCAATCTAAAAATGCATATTATTATTTATTTTGTAAATCTTCCA